>CM028131.1:39797500-44597500 GCA_016271365.2 Neoceratodus forsteri | reverse complement strand
AGCAGCTGTTCTCTTACAGAAATCCAGTCTTGATAAATTTGTTTTTTAGCAGTTCTGTAAGATTTATGTCTCTCTGATGTAGGAGTGCATAGCATAGAAATGAAAGGGTTTCTGTGATTGTTGTTTGCATGAGAAGTGGGCATGACAGTGGCATCCAAGAGTGAAGTCTAAATTGTTTCTTGGCCATTCTGGGATGTAAAGTTTAATACTATTGTGTGAAGAGAATAAAGTCTTGTGTTTTTTGCAAGTGAATAGATTTAGTGCTTTGAAGTTAAAAGATATAAATATCTATACATAGTGTCATGGGCACCTGAAAAGAAAGATGATACTACTAAAAGAAGCATCTGCCAATGTCAAATGTTAATTGCTTATATGTGCTGTTTAGGTATTTGGAAGTGAAATGCCCAAGAGCTATCATGTGCCCGCCCCCCCCAAGACATCCACTATGTATTTCTGTTCAGTATTTACAGAAGGGGGGGGCAAGGGCTACAGCAGTTGCAAATGAGTGAAGAGGTGGACAATAGTTCACTCATAGGCAGAAGAATCCTGAAAAAGCTAAGTAAATTAATGGTGGACAAAGCAAGGGGACCAGATAGCATACACCCAAGGATACTAAAAGAACTGTGAAGGGAAATAACAGTACTGCTGGCAGCCATGATGAGTGAGTCATTCAACACAGGGGTGGTACCAGAGAATAGGAGGAGGGCACATGTGGTCCCTCCATACAAATACAGCAGTAAAGAGGAGGCGGGGAACTATAGGCTGGTCAGCCTCACTTCAGTAGTGGGGAAGATCATAGAGACATTGGTTAAAGAAAGGACAGTGGGGCATCTATTCATTTATTTATTTATTTGCTTTTCTTGACCAGGTAGGTGTATTAGGCAAAACCCTCCCTATTTTCAAGCATGACCTGGGAGAGTACAACATATAGTTTTACAAAAAGCAAGCAGCAAATAATACAGAACCAGAAGGTATCCATGCAGGGATAGTCATAGAAACAGAACATACTTGTGACAGTGGACTTCCATGAAGCGAAGGAAGCAGGCCCACAGCTATACAAAAATAAGCAGCAAATAAATCAGATCCAATAGATTTCCTCTCAGGGATAGTTGTGGAAACAAAACATACATGTGGCAGTGGATGGAGGGAAGCAGTCAAGGGAAACAAGGAAAAGCAATTAATGAAAGCAGAGACAATGGTAATCTAGCTTAAGGATAACAAGAATAGAGGGATTAAGTACAGACACAGGAATCAAGTGCATGCAGGTAGGAGAAAAGTGCGGCCTTGGAGGAGGAGTGGGATGGAGAGCATTTAAGATTAGGAGGTAGAGAGTTCCAGAGTTTGGGAGCAAAGTGAGTGAAGGCTTGTTCCCCCAATTTTGCAGAACAGTGAGGGATGAAAAGTGAAGAGAAATTTGAGGATCTCAGTAGTCGGGAGTGTGTCACCGGGATGGACATAGTCCCAATGCTGTCTGGGCGAGGGGATCGAGTCATGGAGTCCGTGAAACAGCCCAGCATGTATAAGTGCAGGTTTTTGGGGGACAGCCAGTTTAGGGTGGAGTACAGGAGGCAGTGATGGGTAAGGCAAGGAGCAGACAGGGCAAATCTACATATGTTGTTATAGATGGTGTCCCATTTATGAAGAATACCAATGTTTGTGTGGGAAAAGATGGGCAGGGCATACAGGAGCATAGGAAGCAAGACCCCCCCCGGCCACTGAGATCCTAGCAGCAGGGGTTAGGGAGTGACGCACCCTCTAGGTGGCACCAATCCAAATGTTGATGGCTCTACACACCTCCAGTAAATGAGAAGAGAAATCAAGAGCAGGATCAAGGGTCACTCCTAAGTATTTGAAGGAGTCCGTGGACTGGACTACAGACCCATCACAGCTACACAGCAAAGCTTAGGGGTCGTGACATAGATTTTTCTAGTAGATCCAAAGAGTATGGACTGTGTCTTTGTTAGATTGAGGATCAGGGAGTTGGATTGGAGCCAGGATTGGAGCCTTTGGAATGCTGCTGACAGGCAAACATTAAGGTCAGCTACAGAGCGAGCGTCTGAGTACAGTACCAAATCATCGGAGTACATGATGGAGTTATAGTCAATGAAGGAAGAGGGACAATCATTGACAAAAATGGAGAAAAACAGATGTCTGACAATGGAACCTTGAGGGATGCCACAGGAGATTGGAGCTGGAGAGGAAAGGACTTTATTAAAGGAGACAGATTGGGAACAGTTAGAGAGGTAACTAGTGATCCAGGATAAGGTGGACCCAGAGGCCCTAAGAGATTACAATTTGTGCATGAGCAGAAGGTGATTTACCAACTCAAAAGCTTTTGTTAGGTCAATGAACATATCCCCAGTAAGTAGGCCTGAGTCCATATTAAACTTAGCCTCACTAGTGAAAAGGGTAAGAGCTGTAGTGGTGCTATGTCCAGACCAGAGATCATGTTGAACAGGTGACTGGAGTTTGAAGTTCTACAGATTTACAGAAGATCAAGAAGCCATTGGAGGCCAGGACTGTAGGCAACATGGATTCACAGTGGGGGAGGTCATGTCAGACAAATCTGGTTGATCTCTTTGACTGGGTGACAAAGGAAGCAAATCAGGGTGGGGCAGTGGACAATGCTTACTTTGCTGTAAGCAAAGCAATTGACACCATTCCACATAAGAGGCTGATAAACTAGCTGAGCAGGCTGGGCATGGGGGAAAGGGTGGTAAAGTGGGTTAGAAACTGGGTAAGAGACAGAAGGCAGAGAGAGGTGACAAATGGGGAACAGTATGGGGAGAGGAGGTGACCAGTGGGGTGCCGCAAGGATTGGTTGTGGGGCCAGTCCTGTTCAATGTCTTCATTAGTGACATTGCAGAAGGGCTGAAGGGAAAGGTCTGCCTGTTTTACACCAAGATCTGTAATGCAGTGGATACCCCAGTGGGGGGTGCAGAAAATGAGGCAGGACCTGGGGAAGGTTGAGAAATGGTCTCAGAACTGGCAACTGAAGTTTAATTCAAAAAAGTGCAAAATTATGCACCTGGGACACAGAAACCCAGTGGAAAGGTACAGGATGGGGGGAAGGGGAGTTGCTGACAGTCACAAAGAAGGAAAGGGACCTGGGGGTTCTTATTTAAGGTGACCTGAAAATTTCAAAGTGGTAAGGCACCCAGGATGGCCAGCTACATGCCGGGGTGCATAGGCAGGGGTATCACCAGCACAAGGAGAGAGGTAGTGATGCCATTATATAAAACCATTGTCAGGCTTCACATGGAGTACTGTGTGCAGTTCTGGAGGGTGCACCTTTGTAAGGATATTAACAGGCTGGAGATGGTCCAGAGAAGGGCAAATGAGATGGAACAGAGCTTGCAACACACGACTCATGAGGCAAAATTAAGGGACATCAATATGTACTCGGTAAGAAGGGAAGAGGGGACATGATAGAAACATTCAAGTACCTCAAGGGTATAAATATAAGTACTGAGAAGCAAGAGACAGCTGCTGTAGACATATATGACAGCTTCTGTGTGATATTCTTTTGTTTTTATAAATCTGTAAACACCAGTTTTTCAGTAACCACATGACCACTCTGTCTTCTTTAAGCAATTTTATGTTGGCTGATGCCTGGTGTCAGATGGTAGAAAGAGGGCTCAATAGCTTGTGTTGCCATTTGAAAAACTTCATAGAGTGTTCTTTTACTGGTACACATTTTGGAAAGCTGGTGAAGGTCTCACAATTTTCATTATGATTTTATCTCCTTAGGTCTGTCCCCTTTGGTCCCCCCATCCCCACACCTGAACAGTGATCAATGGCCACAGCTGCAGCCTTCTTCTTGCCAAGATGGTGGGTAAGAAATATAGAAACATAGAATTTGAAGGCAGATAAGGAGCACTTGGCCCACCTAGTCTGCCCATTTCCCTCCCTGATGGATAAGCTGCAGATTCTAGTTAGTCAACAGCTTACTTCCTCCTACCCCCCAGTAGAATCGCCTTATGTCTGTCCATGAGCAGCTGTCTTCACAGTCTGTGAAGTCTGATGTCTTTCATGCTTATTGGTCATTTTCCAACACAGGCGAGGTGCTGCCAGCCCAAAACTAACTCAGGACAAGTAGTTTTCAAAGTGGGAAGAAATGGAGTAAGAATCAAGTACTCATTCAGATATGGCGTCGATTTTAAGATCAGCATACTGGTGTAGACACTGCAAATAGAACCCCAGCTCTTTAAGCAGCCTTATGAAGAGCAAAAGCTTCTCAAAGCACTGGGGTTGTGTTTATTGTACTGTAAGTTGGCTGCATCTAATTCGGTAATTTACTGTACCTTACATCTGGAGGTATGGCAGGCCCAACTTTGAATAAACACTGCACTTGAATAAACACATGATGCAATAGAAACATAGAATCTGCCAGCAGAAAAGGACCACTCAGCCCATCCAGTCTACCCAAGTGTTCTCTACCTACTTGTAACTCCTGCCTGTATATGTTACTACATGTCTTATTCTGCCTGTGTCCATCAGGACCTCCTTGTGAGTGAGCTTGCTTAATGGATTTTCCCTGCAATGAACATAAACCTGCTCCACGTCCATGGCCCTATTGATCTCCATTGACCACCTCCTTCCCCTTTTTCTAATATACTCCTATGTTTATCCCATGCATGCTTCATGCCCCTACCATTTTAGCTTCCACTACTTCTCCTGGCAGTCTGTTCAAGGAGTCTACCACCCTTTCAGTAAATAAATATTTCTTCACATCTATCCTGAATGCCCCCCCAGCTTCATTGTATGTCCCTTGGTTTGAGTGCTCATTCTCATTTGAAGGAAACTCCCCAATTGTACCCTCTTTACCCCATGACGTACTTTGTAGGTCTTGATCATGTCAACTCTTGCCCTTCTCTCTTCCAGAGTGTACATGTTGAGATTCTTCAGCCTGTCCTTGTAGGAATTCCTGTGAAAAATAAACTCAAGGACCTTTTCATGTCTAGTAAGTATCAGTATCTCTCCCCATCCTACACCCAGCATTGGGGTTCCTATGCCCTAGGAACATGATTTTACACTAGTTGGCATTGAACCCCAAGTAAGTAAGAAAATGAAACTGATTGAATGAATTGTAGGCTTTTAAGCAGCTTTTCGGGGATTGTGTGTGTGTGTGTGTGTTGGGGGGGAGCTCTGCTACTGTAACTATTTGCTTTTGATTTGGTATATTGTGTGAACAGACTAACCCTGCTCACCACTCCATGTGCTATATCAGAGATAAAGAGCCCAAATAGCATTGGCCAAGCACTGAGTCCTGTGACACCCCACTTGTCACTGCTGTGGGTGCCAAGAGCTACCCCACCACCACCCTCTGCACCCTCCCCTGTAACCAGTTCTCTATCCATGTAGTCAGACCACCTTCCACCCATACCCCTTCTTCTCCTCACTCTTCTCCTCCTTGGCCTGTGTCCATGCTCCCAGTAATCTGCACCTTTTCTTCTCCTCATTCTTGCCGGGTGTTTTTGCCTTCTGTATTACACTCAGACCACTCTGCCCGCCCTCTTCCAGGGTTACTATGCCTCTGCCTTTACCTATATCTAGGGCAGTGAGCTCATCAGGCTACCCTATCTGGACCTTTCTTCTGCCTTCAGACTTTTGGCCACCCCATGCTCCACCATTTGTTTAAATCCATCTTAGTAAAGATACACCCTTCTAATCCTTCCTTTTTTTTTGTTTGCACATATTTTATCACTGGGCTATGGTTGGCTTGGTCATCCTGGCTGACCCCCCTAGCCCTGCCCTTGACATCAGGCCGACCTGCTCACCTCCACAGATTACCCACGTGGTGTGGTGGTGAGGAGATTCTCAGGTCGACCCACCAGAGCCGGATCTGGTTGAGGAGGCTGGTCGGGGTGGGCGGGTGGGGGTTGGAGCTTATTCTGCCTGACTATAGCACATTATCCACTTGTCTCCCATTGCAGAGTGCAGCCATGCAATGATGCTTAGGCACAGTGTGCCAGCATCCGCCACAGTCTTCCACCCTTTACTACACCACTGTAGTAGTGTCCATGGTCATCACCAGGGGATACTACAGAGTGGTGGGTCCCCAGATCCTGCCCCAGGATAGGAGAGCAGTCATGTGAATGCTCAGTCCTATCCCTCTCTTGCCAACCCCTGGCAGCCCAGGCTTGTGCCTGAACCTGGGTCAGCAGTGTGACGCAAGGTGTGGCGTCCAGCATGTCAACCCTCAGTGGCAGTGGCCTGGCAGCAATGCTGCCTTTAATACTCCCCTTCTTTTCTTGCTCCAGAGTACCCTCTCCCCCATGTACAAGTCACTACCCCCACCCTGACCCTACCCCAGTTAGTCACTAACCCATAATGTTTTGTGTGGCACCAATCCCTCAGTCACTTGAACTCCTGAAGTCTATAGCAGGTCCTATAGTCCTGTATAAAGGCCTATAGCTCTCCTAGACTGGCACAGCCCACCTCTCACCTCCACGGCCAGCCATCGACTGAGTTCAGTTGGGGTGTATACAGAAAAGACATGCTCAGAAATTAATTTCTGAGTGCATCTTTTCTGTACGTGCTCCAACTGAACTCAGTCAGTGGCTGGCCATGGAGGTGAGAGGTGTGCTGTGCAAGTTCCAACTGGGGATGGGTGGAGGGGTGCTGGGTGGACTGGGCACGGCTGGGTGGGGGTGGGCCACTAGACTACCAGGGCTGGGCTGGGTATATGCCACATTTGTGGTTGTGACTTGGGATCAGGGCACAGGTGGGGGGGTGACTGCACCACCCTGCGGGGTATTTTCCAATGAGGGATTCATGGGGCTGGGGGTGAGGGCAGCCCTGTGGCGCTCTTAATGTACACTTTGGGGGGGAGGCTGGGGGTGTGGGCAGCCTTGCGAGGCTCTTAAGGTACATGTCTGGGAGACTGGGGTGTGGGCAGCCCTGTGTGGCACATATTGTACACTTCAGGAGCAGGGCGTGTGAGCAGCCCTGCGGGACACCCACTGGGATATGCTGGGCATGGAGGGAAGGCATCTACGGATTGACTGCTTAGCTGCAGGCGGGTCTACACTGACCCCCCCGGGGGTATCTGTAAGTTACACCAACTAAAAGCTGGTGTAACTTACATTACCGGTTCTCCTCCAGGGGTTCTTGTAGAATTCTGACATTGAGGACTTTGCTGCTGTCCTTCTGAAATAGGGCACAACTGCTGCTGTAAACCCCCTAGCACCATGTCGCAAAGGGTTTATGGTGCAACTGCCAATGTAATAACTGTTTGGCACAAGTGGCCTGTGCATGACGCAGGCCACATTGTAAAATCGCGCATGTCACAACTGGTGGCGTAAGTTGCTTCGTATGCTATTCTACTTGGCACAAGTGCTGTTACACCAGGAGTAACTGTACTAGAATAGGGGCCTCAGTCTTCTCTCTCATCAATTATGGGCTAGTTGTCTACAGTGCAGCATCCAATATGGCCCTAAAAAGAATTGCAGTGACACTCAACAAAGCATGTAGGCTTTTCCTGAGTGCGCCACGCCTCAACCATACATGTGAGCTATACAGCTGCACAGGATGGCTCGACCTTGACTACAAGATAAATTACCAGCATTGTCTCCTGGACAAAAAGTCCACTCTGGGTACAGTCCCTTAAAACTCATACTGAGCCATCTAGACTTACCCACAGATCACAAAGGCACCCCTTTAAGGTATCATTCTGCCACATGGCGCAGGGTGAGAGATATTTCACCTTCGTGCCCCAAACCTGCTTAACTCACTGCCTGTCATCATCAAAAATGTCCCAAGGCTTGGTCCTTTCAAAGCCCAGCTTTGCTGTCACCTCTCAAGCTTGTATCAGTGCTCCTGCTCCTAACTGATACTCTGAAAGCTGCTCACCAGAAATCTCTCTACCAACTCTTAAGCCACTTACTTTTCAGTGGCACATTGGGACCATGTTCTGCGGCAAGACAACCATTTGCTACAGAACTTCTGCAGTGGTGGTTTGTAATTTCTGCAGAAGTTCTGTGGCACTAATGAACTACCACATTACAGTGTTAGCTTGTCATCCTGATTTCACTTTCATGGCAGTGGTAACCTGGTTATAGCAGTCAAGATGGGGGAAAGCACAGTAACACTAGTTAAAAAAAATGACAGACTTATAGAAATTATTTTATGCCTAAAAAAGCAAAAAAAAAAAGTATCCCTTAATGTCCTAGCCCATTGCATAAATGAAATACACAGAGGGAACCATATGTGGTAAGGTATTTCTACATTCATGCTATCTATACCACTCGTGAAGTCCCCACTGTGTATCACTTATATATTTATGTGTGCTGTCTACACCACTCATGAGGTATCACATATATTTATATGCAATCTGTAAGATACATAAAAATGTGTGTGTGTATACTGTAGGTATATATGTACATGCGTGTGTTTGTGTGTGCGTGTGTGTGTGTGTGTAGATATATATATATCTCTAAGAAATACAAACTCACACATGCCCCCATAATGCAAAGCATCATGGGCAACATATGTAAATCACCACAGACTGTGGTGATTTGCATATGTAGCCCATGATGCTTTGCATTATGGGGGCATGTGTGACTTTGTATTTCTTTAAAACTTGGTTTCTCATCCAGTGCCCTTTGGGGTAACCACCATTGCCTCAGTGCTTGCATGCTGAGGTTCTTTGTCTTTTTTCACATCCGTTGGAAATGGAATAAACAGAATATAGAAGATATTGCAAAACTCATTTTTCATGCCAGCCTGCTTCCCCTGATACACTACATAACACCATCAGGCCATGACATGTGTGTGAACCTGTTGTGAGATAAAGCTCTTCAGCTCATCACAATGTGTCCCCCATGTGACAGAACACCGTGCCATACCTTCCAAGGATCAGAGCAGTGATGTGTTCCCCTAATCCTTGTGCTGCCCAGCCAGCTCCCAGAGCTCATCTCCGAACCTGAGTTGCCAGCAAGGAAACACAACATGCTATGCTCTGGCCCAATAGCTAGTCCTGCACACAATATTTCTTCATAACATTTAGGTGCTTCTATGAACCAATTACAATATGTAATCAATAAGACTGGCAAAAATGTGTACAGCGCAGTTATTTATTTAAAAGGTCTATTATTTCAGTAGGTCTACACATTATTATATTCCACTTTTCTGTGCATAATTATTTTATTTTTCTTAAAAATTACAGGTTAATTAATTTTACCAGTTATTCATTTCAGATGGCATCTCTATACCTTAAAGGCAAAGATAAGTTTGTACTAAGTGAGGTATGAACTTAACAGGTCTATGCTATTGTCAAGGTGTTGTTTAAGTTGACCCTAGTGTAATAATGTAAAACTGCAAATTGTATTAGTCTGTAGTGCAGGTTGAGCAAATATCACCGTGCCTAATGTGCTGTGCCAGCACCTCTGGCAGTGAGAACTATGGTAGGCAAGTGACTATTCATTTCTGTGGCAGAATGTAGCCATTTCATTAGTTAATGTATGATGTTATAGTATTAATAACATCACATTTTGAGCAAAGAGGTGTTTTGGATATAAAAAGAGGGGAAGGGCATCAGGTTCTGAGGATAAATGGAAAAATTAATAAAAAATCATCAAGAACAGTGAATTCTGTGGCACTGTAGAAGTTCTGCGGTAGGTTGCAAGTTCTGCACAAAATTCTGTGGCCGTAGAATTCTAGGGGGCCTTGCTCTTACCTCCTGCTAATCCCTGCTGCCAGCTACTTGCTCTACAGGAGCTATGCTCTTTGTAGTTCTCCACCCTCCCCTCTCTCTCACTACCCTTTCACCCCCCCAACCTCACCACCTTTACTTCCACACCTGACCTCTCTAATTCCTTCCCCCAACCCTACTAATCTATGTTATCCCTCTCTCCCTCCTCACCTACCCCCTGTCAATTATTGCTTATCTCCAGTGACTATGGGCCTTTGACCCTGGATGTTTCCTGGCACATTGTTTCTTGGTCATTACACATAGTTTTTCAACACCATAACCTACCTAAATGTATATAACACATGCTCACGGGCACTATCTATGAAATCATGTTCTTTTTTCTTGACTGCAGAGGATCCTAGATGTTGTGGTTGGTAAGAAGATCCTCCAGTTGCAATGCAACTGTCTTCTCAATAACCTTGCCTGCAAAAGGCAGGTTAGAGACAGGCCTGTAGTTAGCGAGACATTCAGGGCCAAGAGAAGATTTCTTCAGAAGGGGACGTACCACTGCCTTCTTCAGGGTGTCTGGGAACATCCCCATCTCAAATGAGCACTTATCTCAGTCAGGACTGGTCCAATAACCTCTGTGCACTCCACCAGAAGGCACGTTCGACCTGGGTCCTACAGTAAATTGGCCGCAAACCCTGGATGATCTTTATGACATCCATGATCGCCACATAGCAAGTTCAGTCCAAATAAATTAGGTGTCTGTAATCTCCCAATGATCATTGCATCACCCATTTGGGTGAGCCACACAGATCTCTGATCTGATGGCGCCAATCTTATCTATGAAAAATCAAGCAAACTCCTCACACTTATGCTGTGAAAAGGTTCCACAATTCTAGAGACAGGCATGATTGTACAGCCTGTCCAGAGTACAGAACAACTGAGCCAGTTGAATTCTCAAAGCAGCAATCTCCTTGGGCAGGAACTCTGCCTTCTTACAGGAGACAGACAATTGCCAGTACTTAGAATGGGACATCAATCTAAGCTTGTAATCAGCCAGATTGGATTTCTGCCAGCATCGTTCCAAACTTCTCCACATTCTCCTCAATTCCCTCAAAGTCCCATCAAACCAAGGGGAATAAGGGCGAAGGGTGAAGGGGTGAACTCAGACAGGAGCTATAGAATCCAGGTAAGCTTCCCCCACCTTGTTATAGGCCATTATCAGCTACCCTGGATCAGAGCTTACAATTGAACTACCCTATAGGTCCAGTACCACCATATGATCATTAGAGGTTAAACCCAGTAAGGGCGGTACCAGACCATATCCAAAGGGGTAGGTCTATTGAGGGGAACCACGAAACGGAACCCTGTAGTGTGGTGACCAGACCACCCAGCGGGTTCCACCACCATGTTGGAGATCTCCATCCCCAGTAGGAATACTACGTCAATGAATGACCTTGCCTGTGGGTTGCGGAGGTAACTACCTGTGTAAAGCCCAACTAAACTATCAGTTGGAGGAAGTCTCGACCAAAATGCAAGAGTTCATCTTCGACACAGGCATTGAAGTCCCCCAGCACCAACCATCTGTGGGACTCCAACACCAAGTCGACAGTGAAGTTTGCAACTTACTGCAGGAAATCCTTCTCGACCACAGGTGGACAGTAGATGAGAAGTATTGTGCAACCCACACCTGCACCCATGATACACTTGAAGGATCTAGTGACCCCAAATGGTTCTTCTACAGGGCCCAGGTCCTTCTTAAAGCAGATGGCTATACCTCTGCCTCTAGGATCCAACCTCAGGTGGTGTATCACTGAATACTGGGCCAGAACTGCTGACTCCACTCTGGGACCAGCATTCTCATCCCGCCAGGTCTCAGTGATACAAACCAGGCCTGATGTTCCAACAAGATTAGCAATTACTGCTATCTTGTTTTTAATTGACCTGGCATTACATAACACTGCCTGAGTAGGATAGGCAGTCAAGATTAGCCATGCTATTTGCCCACAAAAGGGGGAGACATTGGGTAAGGCAACCAGGCATGGAGAAAACCTTTCCTGGACCCATTTCTCCCCAGGGTGTTGCCTAGACTTCACAACCCCATTAGTCTACTCTGCCCCCCTACCACCACCAAGCCTGAACCCCCCCAACCCTCCTTCACCTTCTTGCTATTTCCAAGGTGCAACAACACCTGTATACTTCCACTGGTAATGGGGAACAATGGAAAGGTGGAGGGCCTTAAGTTAGGTGGGAGAGTAGCACCCGACTGCCAAAGCTTTCTGCCAACACATGCTGCTGTCCCTTAAACCAATAGTCACAGATTTAAAAAATCTTCCACTCACTCACTCACTCACTCACTCACTCACTCACCCACACTCCCTCACACAACCTAAATACCTTCCAACATAACCCAACCCTCTAAATACAATCCCAATTAACCCACTAATAAGACAAAAAACCTTAAAATCAAAAGAACATTATTTAACCGCAGTTCACTGTTCAGTTGTGCTCACAGTGAGTCCTATCTACACAGTCAAAAGAAGCACACCTAAGCTCCAGAATATTTTCTTATACTGAAGGGGGAGCTCTCACTACCTCTCTCTCAATTATAATGTGTCCACTTAATGCAGCCCTCCCACTGCTACTTTTTATTGTCATAAAATGCAGAATAAATTGAGGCATAATGCGGTCCTCTTACTGCCTCCCCAAAGTAAATGTGAGTTTGCACAGTACTAGTAAAGACTTCTGTTCAGTGTGTCCAAGGAGTCAAGTCCACATGCAGGAGACCTGAGCTCCCACAGCAGCTCTTAGTCTATTTTCCATTACAGAAAAAAACACATTTCCTTGAGAAAATTTAATCCAGGACAGATTAGCACATTCCCCAGAGCCAGTCAGTCCCACCCCAAAGTAAAACCCCAGCCCAGCATCCTCCACACATTTTTGAGCTGACCCACCCATCCAAGTTCACTCAGTGACCTAAAGGCCAGGAATTTGTTGTTAGCTCAGGGATTTGTTGCTGCTGATGAGAGAACAATGTAACCCAGACATTGGGGATGTTGATGAAAAAGCAAAGTAACCCAGGGATTGGATGCTGCTGATGAAAGATCAAAGTAACCCAGACATTGGGGATGCTGATGAAAGAGCAAAGTAACCCAAGGATTGTAGGCTGTTGATGACAGACCAAAGTAACCCAGACATTGAGGATGCTGATGAAAGAGCAAAGTAGCCCAGGGATTGGATGCTGCTGATGAGAGATCAAAGTAACCCAGGGATTGGCTGCTGCGAGCGAGTTTATAGGAGCAAGGATGACTGCATGTTATTAGTGACAGCAGGCTGTGTTGGCAGAAAAGTAGCATATTTCTGGCTTCCAGGGCACTGATTGTCTCCTTGGCAGACCAATGATAACAGGGCATTATTGTGTTTAAAGAGCTAGTTTACTGCCTAAGACTAATATTAGATTTTCAAAGCAACCAACCGTTGCCTTTTATATTTGAGGTACTGTACTTTTTCTTTTTCCTTTGTTTAATTAGAAGATTGTTTACCTGATGTTAATAGGTGTTATGTGTGGAACAGCTCTTAGCCTGGCAGATGACATTTCTTGCTCTATTGCCTCACACTACATCATCAGCAGTGTGACCTCAATGACTGTGACATCACTGCTACTTAGGCACTGCAAGGTAGTGACTGTCAGGTCATTCACCTGTGATATCACTGTCAGTGAGATAACAATGCTTATGATGTTGAGTGAGACACTAGAATGTAATATGTCAGCTGCCAGGCTTTGAGCAGTCCCACAAATCCAGCACAATATTATCACATAGAATACTTCATGATGAGCAAAAGGAAAAAGAAAAAATATTTCAGAAATAGAAAGTTGCAACTGACTGGTGCTTAAAATTCTTATTATTTTTCTGTCTGCCTGTTTTGGCTCTACTAACTCTTTATTGTCCATGCACTGGTTAAGTCAGAAATGTTTCTAGTTTGGACTCATTGTTAAAAGTATTGGTTTGTTAAATGTATTTTCATTTACAGGATATAGTCACCATAAATGGATAAAGTACTTATTGATCAACTCAATCAATCCACCATATACAGTATGAAGAGCCATTGCTTCATAAAGATATCCTTGAGTTTCATTTGTACTGATAGTTCCAATAATGGCTCGATCAAAACATTTGTTTATCATTACTCTTCCTGTTGTCCTTTTTTGGTTGCGTATTTTGCTTGTATCTTTACTTTTTCATCATCTTCCTTTCTTCTCATGTTCTGTATCTCTCTGTTTTTTCTTTCTTCTTCCTCCCTTATTTTCCTTTCCTCTTCCTCTTTTTTCCTTTTTGTTTCCTCCTCTAGACGTTTCAACATCTTAGAATGCTCCTCTTCCTCCATTTTCCTTTGCATTTCCTCCCTCACTGGTCTCCAGAAACAATCACTGCATTCATAGCTTTCAGCTATATGTTCATCTCGGTAGAACTCACCACCCAAAAATTCATAGACATACCGATTGTTTACCACATGTTTCTTAACATCATCAAAACTTTGAACTGGTCTTAAACGTTTCGAACATTTAGAGCAGTTAACTCCATGGAATTCTGCTGGCTGTGTGTTGCCCATTAGTGATCTCAGATATGAGTGTTACTGTTGTGATATTTCACTTTTGAAGGCCCTTTGGTAGTGCTGTCAGTTCTGGATCTGCTTGCTGCTCTTGACTGGAGCTAATTATGGTCATAGACTTCAAATCTTGGAGAAAACACAAAAATAATTATTTTCAGAAACTAAAAGTTTGAATAGGCAAACTGTAGGATTGAAAGACGTAGAGTTTTGTTCTAAACTTTCATAACATTGTACTGAAATAGATGCTGCTCCACATGTGCACTGAACCCTTATGTGATTACTGGAACCACAGGAGAGGAGCCAACACTCCCATTAGCAAACCTGTGCACAATACTTTAAGCAGCACTAAGCATCTTAACAGAACAAAACATGTACTGTACTTAAATCTTTAAACAATGACATCATTACACAATGCCCACTCCACTTATAAAGATGTCAAGAGCCAACTAATCCAACTCAAGATTCTCCTCCGTTGGTATCACACTCCAACAGCCCTTCACAAAAGAGGTATCCTCCCACATGCAGAGTGCTGGAGGTGCCAGCGCAGCCCAGCCAATATATTGCACCTCCTGTGGCAATGCCCTGCTCTGGTCTCCTTCTGGTCTGCTGTAGCAATGGATTGCTCCGGGGTGCTGAGGCAACCTATTGACCTCTCCAACCCTATGCTGCTCTTAAGAGAAACTACTCGCTTGGACCAACTGGCTTCACAACACAAGAAGTGGATCCTAGCAGCACTCTTGGAAGCCAAATGGCTTCTATTAATGTCCTGGTGACAACCCTCTCCTCCTGCCATCTCCCTATGACACTCCACCCTAGCCAGGCTTGCTAACTTTGAAAGGCTCACCTATGCTAGCAGAGGACAGCTCTCACTTTACTACTGCAAATGGGAAGCATATCTTAACTCCTTACTCTGTCGACTACCACTTCTTCCTCCAGTAACCCTCCCACCTAAAAAGCCTTCAAAGTGAGGCCTTCTGATGGCTAGTATGACCGCCAGGAAATTGACTTAAACTACCGTAGACTTTTCCTGCCTGCTGATACTCCTCTTCACCTTCTCCCACTTTTATTTTCTTCTTTTTCCTCTGTAACCTACTGGTATTTATAGGCCACGCTACAAGTACTTAATTGAGAGACCTGTTTACAATGCTAGTTAGACCCTATGGCCTTCACTTTATCTTCCTTGTAGGGACTCCTAAAGCAATGAGTAGTTGACCTTAGACTTGGTATACTAACTGTATGGAAGGATATGGGATTACAGTCCCAAGTATCTTAAATGCAAATGTAACACTGTGTGTATTTCTCTTTAAAGACGTATACAGATGTACCTGTTTGTAATGGAAAAGATTCTCCTATGTGACCATAAGCATGTATGCTTTTATGTTTATGAAATACACTTGATGAATAATAATAAAAACTATTCTATGATAATAAAAAAAAAACAATGATATCATCAACCAACATACACACACTATAGTTCAAGGACTGATTTGCCTTGTGTGGACTTATTGTAGGTATGATATTAAAAGTAAGAAACTGTCAATAGTAACATAAAAAACTGACAGACAAAAAAGAAACAAACTGTCCATTCATCCTGTTCCAAGATGCCATCACAATGGTTGTGATTTATTTTTAACCAAACTGCTTGGCCTGTTCAAGCCATCACCTCCTTCTCGGGCACCTGCCAGTCCCCATCCACATTCCCCACTCCTATCACCATCAGACTGCTGGGATCCTACACTTTGCAGAGCCCAAGGAGCCAATAAGAGCCATGCATGACAGCTCAAGGTGGGTGTCTTATCTTTTTGTTGTGGTACCTCTCCTAGCCCTCCCTGTTTCCCCTGATGTCAAGTGCTGCTCAAGGCAGCCTCAGTCACCACAGCACATGCTGAACTGATGCTACTCCATCCCCATGAGAAAGCAGGTTCCTTGGCTCTCCCTGAAAGACCGCTACTATGCCAGAGCTTGGATATCTCCCTCCCAAGCCAGTTCACTCTCCACTCAAGAACACTCCCCATGCATGGGCTCACTTTTGAACCCAGGCTGCCAGCACGAGAGCACAACTGACTTCTATTGAGCCATTGTGAGCCTGGCAGTGGTGCTCATCATTATGGTCACCAAGGGCTGAATGCCACGGTCTGGCTTACAAATCTTGGTATGCTCAAGCAGAAAGGGGTGCCATCTTGGACACATCTGGGAGGCTAGCTGACTGGTGAAATTATGTAACTGCCACCTATGGACACCACGCAAGGAAAATGTTTTTGGAAGTATGAACACGTGTCCAGAAAGGGGAACTATTTTACAACTCCAAAACAGGGAGATGGGTATTCTCTGGCTCCAGAAGATGTTGGTAATGCTATCCAGCTCCAGAAGGGGGAAGGAGTTATATCCTGCTGCTACTACTGCGAAGTGGGGTGCTCCTACAAAACGTGCTAGCCACATTTGCTGAAACTTTGCTAGAAAGTACCAATCAGAATGGGGTGAATTAAGCAATGCATGACAGGATGCATGTCATAGTTGGACAACATCACACCTCAGATGGTTGGACACAAGGCCATAGGCTGAGTGCATCCAACAACCAAGAAGTGATGTTATCCCCATGACACCTACCCTTGAGTGTATTATTGCAATTAAAAAATAGTTTTTCTTTTTGTGAAGAAAATTGAAAAAAGGTGAAATTGCATTTTAAAAATTCATTTTAGTTGCTTTTGGAATAGGCATGATATTGTGCTGGGCTAACATGACTTTTAAAGGTCAGCACTAACCAACTAGATGCCAGGAATTTTTTTTTTGCCATTTTATAATGAGCACTATCCCATTTCCATTATAAATGGCCAAAAAGCTAAGCTACAGTACCTGATCCTAATCTGTGACACACTGAAATTCCATGGTGGGCTATCACAGGAGAGGGGAAGCCACCAAAACAAATGGCAGCACTCAGTCAGTCAAAGGACAATTCTACACTCTCTCACCACAGTTTTGTTTATCAGACCTGTGTCCTGCATTCCCACCTGCTCCGCTCATGGATATGCTGTCCCCACTGAGACATATGGGTCCTGTAAAGTACAGTGCAAGATAGAAAGTTATTGCATACCTGGAATCTGTTGTGCTGCCACCAGTAAATGTTGTGTTTGTGGCTTGAATGACAGCTTTGAGAACCTGGTGAAAAGGAAAACATGAAATAATGAATGTCAGAAAGAACATTTAGACCAGACGGAGGATAATTTCAAAATGTCCATTACATTTGCCTTTCAACACCAATTAATGCAATATTTGTCTGCAGACTGCACATTCACTTCTTGTAACATTTTCTTCAGAATGCGCTTGCAACATATGTAATACTTATCTATGGGCTGTACATGCAGTTCATATAATATTTGACCTCAGACTGTAATTGCATTGTATCTGCACAATGTACATGGAATTTATGACCATAAAATTTCAACTCATGTAATATTTGTCTTTGGACTGAATATGCAACTTATGTAATATCTATATGCAGACTGTACATGGAAGTTATCTAATATTTGTATTCTGACTGTAAAATTGCAACTGATGTAATATTTGTTTGCAGGCTGTCCATGCAATTTATCTAATATTTGACCTTGGACTGTAGATGTAATTTATGTAATATTTTTCTGCAGACTGTGCCTGGCGTTTGTGTAATATTTGTTCTCAGACTGTAGATTTGACTTATGTAATATTTATCCTCAGACTGTACATGCAACTTAGGTAGCATTTGTTTTCAACCTACACATGCAACATATGTAATATTTGTTTGAGAACTTCACATGGAAATTGTGTAATAATTGTCCTCGGACTGTACACAAGTGTCAGAGTTCCTATACTCCATACTTCTATAGACAAACTATTTTGTCACTGCAGCTTGTATAAGTAAAATAATGTATCTCCCCTTTGAATTGTCCTTAGCAACTGCTTGGTTGTCATTAAAAATGCATACTCACTTAGCCTCCCTATCAGTGCAATGGTAGAACTACTGCACATGGTGCTGGTGACTTGTATTCAGGAATGAACTCAGGTCATTGAGGACTGGGCTGGGGGAGGAGAATCAAGCAACACAGAGGATGTGCCTATCCTTGGGGGAGGGGTACTGCCTGCACTGCTATACTACCACCAGGGTAACCACAGCAGGGGGATACTGACTGGGCTCCATTCAAGTGTGCAGCAGCAGGGATCCATATGGTTGCCTGGCATGATGTCGCCTGACATCAATTAACCCATCACCAGTTGCCCATCACACTCTTTTGACTGCGATTTCAATTTCGCTTGACATTTCCCCAACATGATATCCTACGATATGTTAAAACTTGAGCTATAATATGTCAATAGCATTTGGAAAGTAACAAGCACCGTAGAGACCCTGCCGTGACAACACAGTGATTTCCTTTGACAGTACCAGTACAACAGTTCACCACAGTTCTACTCTTCAACATACAGGTAGCCGTCAATGCATAGTTTGTCATGTCCTCTCTTAAAGGAAATTACTTGGCATACTATGGGTTCTGCAGCAGCCATCAGGAAACAGGTAATAAAACTTTAGCAAAGTGAAGCTGGAGTACAAAATGCCTGCCAGTTATTTAATCGTACCAGCTAATTGAAATTACAGGATTTTCAATTGCAGGTTACCTGTCCCTGTGCTGTAATTGGTTAACAGTAATTACTGTGCATGTATGAAGTAAAACACAGAACTGGGATTGCTCTGATATATTTGCCACTTCTTACTTCTCACAGTCATTTGACACAGTTGCTTTCCAAATGCTACTTAGTTTCCAAATGCTATTGACAATATTATAGCTTTAATTGTAGCATACCATATGATATTATGTCAGGGAAATGTCAAATCAAGGCACAGTCAAGCAAACTGTTACGGGGCCAAAACCAAGTCGGTAACTTGCACTACGGGCAACTGATTGCTGGGAAAAAAGCGTCAGGAAAACTTATGCCAGGCAACCATACTAGACCCCAACAGCATGTGCATTCTTGGAGCTCCATATGTGCCAGACATCTCAAGGACCCAGAACAGCAAGAAAAACCCTGCTGCACACAGGACAAACCATGGCACTTGGGCCCCACTTCCCACCAGCAGCAGCTCCACCACAATGGAGTCTTCTGCCAAAAATACAGGATGAGGCAGGATGCACTGCCAGGCAGTGACCAGGCCCCACCCTGAGCGATATGCTAAGGGGCATTGGAGGAGGTAAGTGCTGGGGACATGAAGTATGGAGCGGAGCACAACCAAGTGACCGCAGCAACACCACTGAAAGGTGAGCATAATTGGAGGAGACAAGTTTTGGAGACATGGGTATGGAGCCAAGCCCTACCAAGGGACAGCAGCTACTCTGCCAAAAGGGGTTCATACTTGAAGAAGGAATGTGCTATGGACATGGGTTATGGAGTTGAGCCCAACCAGGGGACAGTGGCCATACCACTGAGAGGGGAGGATAATTGGAGGAGGTCAGTGCCTGAGACATGGGTTATGGACCTGACCCTGAGGGAAAGCACACTGCCAAAAAGAGAGCTTTACTGGAGAATGTAAGTGCTGGGGACATGGATTATGGAGCTGAGCCCAACCAAGGGAAAGTAGCTACACTGCCAAAAGAGGAGCATAACTGGAGGAGATTGGTGCTGGGGACATGGCATATGGAGCTAAGCCCTACCAGAAGACAGTAACCACACCACTGACAGGGGAGCAATATTTAGAGGAGGTCAGTAGTGGGATCATAGGTTATGGAGCTGAGCCTAACCTGGAGATGACAGCAACACTGCTGACATAAGAGCTGAACTGAAGGACGTAAGTACTAGGGATGTGAGGTATGGAGCTCAGCCCAACCAGTGGCCACACTGACAACAGGGGAGCATAATTGGAGGAGGGAAGTGCTAGGGACAGAGGAATGGAGTTAAGCCCAACCAGGGGAGAGGGGCCATACCACTGATAGGTTAGCATAATGGGAGTAGTAAAGTGCAGGGTTTGGTGTATAGAGCAGAGCCCAACCAGGGAATGGTGACCATATTGCTAACAGGGGAACATAATTTAATGAGGTAACTGCTGGGGGCATGGGGTATGAAGCTGATCCCAACATGTGGACAGCGGCCACACTGCCAACATAGGGGCATAATTGTTGGAGGAAAGCGCTAGGGACATGGGGCATGAAGCCAAGCCCAACCAGGACTGCCAACAGATGAGTACAATTAGAGGAGGTAAGTGCATGAGGCATGGGGTATGGAACTGAGCGTAACCAATGGATGATGGCGACACTGCAACTGGGGGAGGGTAACTGGAGGAGATTAGTGCTAGGGACATGGAGTTGGGAGCTGTGCCCAACCAGGAGATAGTGGCACACCACTGACAGGGTAGCATAATTGGGGGATGTAAGGGCAGGGGACATGGAGTAAGGAGCCAAGCCCAACCAATAGATGGCAACTACACTGCCAACAGGGAAGCATAAATGGAGGAAGTCAGTGCTGGGGACATGGGTATGGAGATGAGTCCAACCAGGGGACGGGGCCAGAATCCATCAGGGAAGCTTATATGGAGGAGGTTAGTACTGGGACAATGGGATATGGAGCACTGCCCAACCAGGAGACAACAGCCACAACACTGACAGGGGAGCATAAAT
The DNA here is from genome assembly GCA_016271365.2 of Neoceratodus forsteri. Lineage (NCBI taxonomy): Eukaryota > Metazoa > Chordata > Ceratodontiformes > Ceratodontidae > Neoceratodus > Neoceratodus forsteri. Next base: position 44,576,614 of record CM028131.1, on the reverse strand, counting down.
GGAGTAGGTCAGACCTGGAACATGGGGTATGGATCTGAGCCCTACCAGGACACAGTGGCCACATTACCAAAAGGGGAGCAAAATTGGATGAGGTAAGTGCTGGGGACATTGGCTATGGAGCTGAACCCAACCAGGAGATGATGGCTATACAGCTAACATGGGAGCCTAATTGGAGGAGGTAAGTACTGAGGACTTAGGGTATTGAACTGAGCCCAACTAGGGGGCAGTGGCCATACTGGTGACAAGAGAGCATATTGGGAGATGGTAAGTGCTGGAGGCAAGAGGTATGGTGCTGAGCCCAACCAGGACCTCCTGTACAGTACAATTGGAGGAGGTAAGTACTAGGGTAGAGGGAATAGAGTTGAACCCAACCAGGGGATGGGGCCACATTGCTGACAAGTTAGGATAGCTGGAGGAGCAAAGTGCTGGGGACATGGGGTATGGAGCTGATCACAACCAGGGCACAGCAGTCATGCTGCCAACAAGGGACCATAATGGGAGGATGCAAGTGCTAGAGACATGGGGTAGGGAGCTTGTCCCAGAGAGGAACTGCTGTCACATCACTGACAGTCAAGCATAATTGGAGAATTTCAGTGCCAGGGACAGGGTTATGGAGCTGTCCCAAACCAGGGGCAGTGGCTATACCACCAACAGGGGAGCATAACTGGAGGAGGTGAGTGTTGAAAACATGAGTCATAGACCTGACCCAACCAAGAGATGGTGGCTACATCAATGCGAGGGGAGCATAATTGGAGGAGGTAAGGGCTGGGGACATGGTGTATGGAGTTCAGTCCAACAGCACCTTCTCCATGGATTTCCCTGCCCCATAAACAGGATAGGGCTGAAGACACTGCCAGGCTATGGCTATTCCATACCTTGAGGGGTAATCAAAGGGGCATTAGACAAGGTAGATCCTTGGGACATGGGGTATGGAGCTGAATCCAACCAGTGGTTGGTGGCCACACTATGGACAGGGGAGCATAACTGGATGTGGTCTGTCCTGGGGACAGAGGGAATGGAGTGGAACCCAACAAGGAGACAGGGGTCACACTGCCAACAGCTTAATGTAACTGGAAGAGTAAACTTCTGGGGCCATGGGGTATGGAGCTGAGTCCAACCAGGGAATGGAGGCCCCACCATAGACAGGGTTGAATAATTGGAGTAGGTAAGTGCTGGGGATATGGGGGATGGAGCTGAGCCCAACCAGGGGACAACAGCTACACAACCAACACATGATTATGATTGGAAGAGGTCAATGCTTGGGGCATGGGGTATGGATCTGAGTCCAACAAGGGGGAGTGCCACACCACTTACAGCGGAGCATAAATGGAGGTAGTAAGTGTTGAGAACTGGGGTATAAAACTGTGCTCAACCAGAGGACTGCAGCCAGTCTGCCAACAAGGGAACAGAATGCATAAACTGAACAAAAAGAAAATTAGCTTTTCCAATGAATGAACACATTGGTGATTGGATGGATGGATTGTGTTGACGGTTGGATAGATGGATTGATTGATTAAATGATTGATTGATGGATTACTGAAACTTCTTGGTTGAACTTCTTGAGCTGTATCAGAATTGCACTGATGAAAGAGCATTAATGATGTGGAACCTTTGAAAATGAGCTTCCTGCTCAAACCTGATATAATTCAAGATATTAATAAATAAATAACTATATAAATAAAAAAATAGCAAATGTAGTAAAAACAGTCAAATTCAAATCAAATATCCTCTGTATTTCATTGAATTTAGGATGCATTTTAACCACTTCTGCTTAGTATGGTGCTTTGTATGGATGACATTCAGATTTTGTCTGATACGTATGAAAAAATAGAGGATAATAGAAACATAGAAACATAGATTTTGATGGCAGATAAGGACCGCTAGACCTACCCAGTCTGCCCATTTCCCTACCGATTGGATAAGCTGCAGATCCTAGTTAACCAGCAGCCTACTTCTTCCTACCCCCACCCCCTAGAATTGCCTTATGACTGTCCCATGCATGCTTGAATTCCACCACTGTTTTTGACTCCACAACCTCCTCCAGAAGGCCGTTCCACACATCCACAACCCTCTCTGTGAAAAAATACTTCCTCAAATTACCTCTGAGCTGCCCCCTTTCTATCTTCAAATTGTGCCCCCTTGTTCTTGCACACCTCTTTTTTTGAAAGATGCTACCCTCTTGGACTTTGTTGATTCCGTTGAGATACTTGAAAGTTTCTATCATGTCCCCCTCTCCCTCCTTTCCTCGAGGCTATACATATTCAGCTCCTTAAGTCTCTCTTCATATGTCTTCTGGTGCAGACCCTGCACCATTTTAGTTGCCCTCCTCTGGACAGCCTCCATCCTGTCTATGTCCTTGCGGAGACTGGGTCTCCAGAACTGCACTCAGTACTCCAGATGGGGTCTGACCAGCTGTCTGTACAGAGGGATAATAACTTCCTGTTTTCTACTGGTGATGCCTCTCCCTATGCATCCCAGTATCCCCCCAGCCCTCCTTGCTGCCCTCTCACATTGCTTGCCCATCTTTAGGTCATCTGATATGACTACCCTATGATGATTGGCAGAAATATGGTGTGGAGGCTGACAAGCTTAGATTGATGGAACATTGTAAGTGCAATCAATCATGACTAATGGATGGGGATTCATCAGTAACCACACTGTAATCACTTCAAGAGGTTACCGTGACAATTTTATAAACCTCGAGAGCAAAACTTATAAGATTTCAAGTTGTCATGGTAACCTCAAGAAATTATTTCAGCAAGGTTACCAATGAATGGCACCTGTCTGAGAGAAAAAAAGCCAGTTCTTTATACCATTTCCCTGATGCTGCCACTTTCTGTAAGGACCAGCTCTTACCACTGTGGCCATTCATTCTGAGTCACTAATTAAAATACACTCAAGAGCAGATCACTAAGATTATAATCCCATCATAATGACGTACTCAAGAGGAGTTAACAACCCCTGACGTCATAGTGGTGGGATTACAAGAAAATAATCTTGCCTCTATTTAGTGGTAATAATGGCTCCCATATATTATATACACAATCTACCTAATCAAAAAGCCATCCCAAAGCCATCTTTGTTTAATGCTTTAGGAACTAATGCAGTAAAAAAAAAACTGGTAATGGAATGATAGTGAAACATTGCAGGGCAAATAATCTGGCTAAGGGAACTATCTAATTTCTTTTAAAAATTAAAAACTTCCAGATCATGAAACTGTGACCACTCACCGAGCCAAAGTCAACTTCACAGACCCAACACCTTTTCCCTTCCTAGAGAGTCTGGCTAGAAAGTTTGGCAGAAATATGGTGTGGAGGCTGACAAGCTTAGATTGATGGAACATTGTAAGTGCAATCAATCAGCAATCACCAGTAAGAAGGCAGAATTCCTGAAAGGGGACATTGTGACTGCGCAGAATCGACCAGCTCAGCTCTTCTGGACTGTTGACAGACTGTGCAATTCAGTCTGCCTTCAGTCTGAAAGAGATTTTTCAAAAGTAAAGTGTGATGACTTGCTCAATTCTTTGCAGATAAGGTTGCCAGCATCAGGCTAGGTATTGGCCCAACTCACCCTACGAGGGATTGTGGAGATCAGTGGGATGTGGTGAGTGCCCAGTCTATCTGGTCTGACTTTAGCTGTTCAGAATTCATGGACGTTGTAAGGATTGTCCAGACTCTGTGACTAACCAGCTGTAGTTTGCATCTGGGTCCTATGCCACTTTTGGTAAGTTGCGTAGATATCATCAGCCCAATCCTTGTTGAAATTGTTTGGAGTTCCTTGGAGAAGAAGGTCTTTCCTGATCCCCCTCAAGGAGGCGGTCATTTGGCCACTCCTTAAAAAGTCTTCTTTGGATATAGACTGCCTAGCTAACTATAGGCCTATCTTTAACCTATCCTTTGTGGGTAAGGTTATCGAGAAGGTGGTTGTGTCACAGTTGGATGACCATCTTACAACCTACAATGTCTATGATGCTCTCCAACCTGGGTTTAGGAAGAGACATAGCACTGAGACTGTCCTTGTTCATGTTTTAAATGACCTCATAATTGTGAGTGATCAAAAGGCTACTACTATTCTAGTTCTTCTTGATCTCTTAGTGGCATTTGGCACTGTGGACTATGGTGTGCTTTTGGAGTGCCTGTGGCTTCTCTTCAGACTGTCTGCAACAGTCTTAAGATGGTTTTGATAATTTCTTATGGGCGGGTCACAGAGGGTTGTCATTGGCATTAATTCCTCTGATGCTCTTCCCCTGTCCTTCTGGGTGCCACGGGGCTCCATTTTGGCACCCTTGTTGTTTGCAGTGTACATGCTGCCATTAGGAGATATCGTTAGGTGATACAGTTTGGGTTTTCACTTCTATGCAGATGATACCCAACTGTATATGTCTTTTTTGCCTGCACAGGATGATGCAATCTCCATGCTTAACAACCGTCTAGCTGAGATAAAGAATTAGATGAGCTCCAGCTGGCTGAGGTTGAATCAGGATAAGACCGAGGTGTTGGTTGTGGACCCGGGCAAGTCTTGGGACTGGACACCTTTCAGGCTTATGGCTTGATGGTGTCCAGCTCATGACCTCACACTGAGTGCATAATCTGGGCATTATTTTTGACATTGGCTTGACCCTGAAATCACAGGTGTCTGCTGTTGTCAAATCCTCTTTCTATCATCCAAGGAATATCACCAGGGTGAAACACCTAGTTCCTCCGGCTGACCTTCCTACATTGGTCCACACCTTCATGACCACCTGCCTTGATTACTGCAATGCCCTCTACCCAGGGCTTCCAGGGGTTGATATCCATTATTTACAGCTGGTGCAGAAAGTTGCAGCCAGGCTTCGGTCTGGCACATCTAGGTCTAGTCATATCATGCCTGTGCTGTGTGAACTGCACTGGCTGCTTGTACAGTGGTGAAGCCCTACATGAAAAAGGACCCCAGTATCTGCAAGATCGCTTGACTCTCTACCACCCCTCCTGCTCACTCTGATCCACCGATGAGGGATTGCTAGAGATTCCTAGGGTTCAGTTAAAAACATCAGGTGCACATGCTTTCTCTTATGCTACCCCTGCCCAGCTGAATTCTCTACCACATTGGTTAAAGGAATGCCTGACCATCTCAAATTTTAAATCGTAGCTCAAAACTTGCTTATTTTATCTGGCCTTCTCTGAGGGTTCTAAAATATTTGTCCTTATGGATGTCATTATCTGTTTTATACTAATTTATATCTATTTTGATAGTATAGTGCCTTGGCATTGGAAAGGCACTTTAGAAATAAAGTTTTACTTACTTACTAGAATAAATGACAAAAGTATATAACAGTAGCTAAACCATTGGCGAATGGTAATAAAGGCTGGCAAAGGAATACTTTAGTTGTGAATTTATTTATTTTATTTTATTTATTAAGATTTTGGATTACTATACATCTGAGCTGGGAGCTCTTTTACAAAGGTTCCACATTAGATAAACCCAGTATACATACATTAGGAAAAAATTGTGACACAGTGATGAATGACTCAGTGCTGCCAGATGTCCTACATTTGAGAGTTCTGTCTCTTATTTATAAGCCATAAGATATGAATACAATAGCTATAGAAAATAAATGTGAAAAAACACTGATGGGACACAGATTTACAATAAACAGGATGGGGTAGATGTGGCCTAGGCAGGAACTTTGTGGACTAAACATAGAAACATAGAATTTGATGGCAGATAAGATCACTTGGCCCACCCAGTATTCCCATTCACCTATCTAATGGATAAGTTGCAGATCTCAGTTAACCAACAGCCTACTTCTTCCTACCCCCACCCCTAGATTGCCTTATGACTGTCTCATGCATGCTTGAAATCCACCACTGTTTTTGACTCCACAGCCTCCTCCGGAAGGTTATTCCTTGCATTCACAACCCTCTCTGTGAAAAAATACTTCCTTAAATTACCTCCAAGCCACCCCCCCTCTATCTTCAATTGTGCCCCCTAGTTCTTGCACACCTCTTTTTTTTGAAAGATGCTACCCTCTTGGACTTTGTTGATTCCCTTGAGGTACTTGAATGTTTCTATCATGTCCCCCCTCTCCCTTCTTTCCTTGAGGCTATACATATTAAGCTCCTTAAGTCTCTCTTTATATGTCTTCCAGTGCAGACCCTGCACCATTTTAGTTGCCCTCCTCTAGACAGCTTCCATCATGTCTATGTCTTTGCGGAGATTGGGTCTCCAGAACTGCACACAGTACTCCAGATGGGGTCTCACCAGCTGTCTGTACAGAGAGATAATTTCCTGTTTTCTACTGGTGATGCCTCTCCCTATGCATCCCAGTATCCCCCAGCCCTCCTTGCTGCCCTCTCACATTGCTTTCCTACCTTTAGGTCATCTGATATGACTACCCACAGGTCCCTTTCCATTTTTGTTATTTTTAGTATCTCACCCCCATTGTGTACTCTTCCCCTGGGTTTTTGTTTCCCAGGTGCATTACCTTGCACTTCTTAGCATTGAATCTAAGCTGACATACATTTGATCATTCCTCTAACCTTGCCAAGTCCCTTCTTATACTTTCCACCCCACCTTGTGCATCAACTCTGTTGCAGGTCTTTGTGTCATCTGCAAAGAGACATACTTTTCCTTCCAGTCCTTCAGCAATGTAACTTATAAAGACATTGAAGATGAAAGGTCCTTATACTGAACCCTGCAGTACCCCACTAGTAACCCTCCTTTCTTCAGAGTGGACTCCATTTACTATTACTCTCTGTGTCCTATTCTCCAGCCAATTTTTTACCCAGGCTGTCATCTTGGGACCCACTCCCAGGCTGGCTAACTTGTACATTAATCTTTTGTGTGGGACTATGTCAAATGCCTTGCTAAATTCTAGGTAGGCCATGTCCACAGCCCCTCCCTGATCTTCAACTTTGGTCACCCAGTCAAAGAAATCTATCAGATGTGTCTGGCATGACCTTCCCACTGTGAATCTTGGGTCCTGTGCCCCTCTGGCTTCTAGATACTCGACAATTCTTTCCTTCAGAAGTGATTCCATCATTTTCCCTTCCACTGAGGTTAAACTAACAGGTCTGTAGTTTCTTGCTTCTGCCTTGCTCCCACTTTTGTGAAGGGGAATCACATCTGTCCTCCTCCAGTCCTCGGGTACCATCCCATCCTCCCATGATTTGTTAAAGAGGGTAATCAGTGGTGTCACTAGTTCTACCCTTAGTTCTTTTAGAATTCTGGGATGAATCCTGTCAGGCCCCATTGCATTGTCCACCTTCAGTTTTAAGAGTTCTTTCAGAACCCTTTCTTCTGTAAATGGGCTGGTATGGCACAGTGGGTTAAGGCCCTGAGCTGCAAATCTGAAGACCTGGGTTTGAATCCCACAGCCCCCTTGGTGCATACTGTGTGACCCTGAGCAAGTCACTTAACTTCCTCGTGCTCCCAGGTTGCACCTGCAAACAAGCTTTCAGCTTAGTGTGTCTCACCTGGTAAAATAATTGGTAAAAAAAAAAAAAACTTCTGTGTCCTGAGTGTTTTTACTGATTGTTTTAGGCACCTCCCCCTCTTCCTTTGTAAATACTGAGCAAAAATATTTGTTTAGTATCTCTGCCTTTTCACAGTCACCCTCTGCCCACATTCCCTCCCCTTTATTAAGCCTCACTATCCCTCCCTTGGTCTTCATAAGCTCCCTGATGTACCTATAAAAGGTTTTATCCCCCTTCTTAACTGAGTTGGCTATCTTTTCCTCGGTTTGGGCCTTTGCTGTTCTGACTGCCTTCCCAGCTTCCTTTTGCTCTAACTGATAGAGTTCTCTGTCCTGCTCCTTCTGTGATTCCTTTTACTTCCTGAATGCTTTCTTTTTCTCTTGAACCTTCACTGCCACCTCCTTTGAGAACCATAGTGGTTTCTTACATCGTTTAGTTTTGTTTATTTGCATCACACAAAGGCTTGTTACCTCTGTGATGGCAGTATTTATTATTCTCCATTGTTTTTCCACCCCTCCTTCCTGCCCATTTGCTAGTGCATTCCTTAGGCACTCACCCATTCTGGCAAAGTCAGCCCTCCTAAAGTCCAGTACTTTTGCCTTTGTATGGCTTGACTCTGTTGCTGTGTTTATTGTGAACCATACTGTTCGATGGTCATTAGTTCCCAGATGGCTACCCACTTCTACATCTGTGACCCTCTCTTCATCTCCATTTGAGAGAACCAGGTCGAAGATTGTTCCCTCTCAAGTGGGCTCCAATACTAGTTGTCTAAGGCATGCCCCCTGTAGAATGTCTAGAATAACCCCACTCTTTGAAGTGGCTGCTGCAACTGCACTCCAGTTAACATCTGGCATATTCAGATCACCCATCAGCAATATCTCCCTTTTCTGCCATTCTAAGTATACTTTCTATATTTTCTTGTCCATTTCCTCCCCTGAGAAGAAGTCTGTCTAACCCCTGTGCGGATTGTGGTGCCATTGCCGATCTCAATTTACCCACAGTGCTTCTTCTCCTCCCTGTTTTCCTTTTGTTCTGTTGCTTTGATTCCTTCCCTTATGTAAAGAGCTACTCCTCCTCCTCCTCTTTTACCCTCCCTGTCCCTCCTATAGACAGTGTATCCTGGTAAGTTTACATCCCAGTCATGGTTTTGTGTGTACCTTGTTTCTGTGACTGCCACGATATCCAGATGTTCCTCCTCCATCAAGGCCACTAATTCAGGAAGCTTGTCACTCAGACTATGGGCATTGGTACTCATTGCTCTCCATTTTTTGATGGCTTTACCTTCTGTTGCAGCACCCCCCACTGACATTTCTACCTTGGTCTTTTTCTCATTTAGTACCCTGTTTTGTAGGGAGAAGCTGGGATTTTCCTGCTGCTTATCAGTGCCTCCCCCCTTGACTAGTTTAAAAGCTTGCCAATGATGCATTTAACTATGAGCAACATTGGTGTCAACCTGAAATGTTTTTGAGTGCAGTGATGCCCATTTCTCAGCTCTGAAACACAGAAGTGAAGGGAGATAACATAACCCTCAGAGTATAGGAGGTGGCATTAAACTAAGGGCCGTTATTGCTAATACTGCAAAAATTAAAATGTTCTTGTCAAAGAATTTTCACTGTTTTCACTGAAACAGTACTTTGCACTAAAATTAATTAGTGCTAATTAGCAATTTTTCCATTACTGTGAATGTGTTGCTAATGATTTGGCACTAAATTAAATTTATGCATTTGTGGTTGTATTTGTGTTTGTGTCAAAATTACTTTGTGTAAAAATAACTACAGTGGAAGGTGGAAGTTAAAGATCCAATGGTACTTCTCAATGAAGATCAAAAACGTTTCTCAGGTGTTATGGCCAACATTCCCCCTGCTAATAAAACAGGTGAACTCAACCAACTCACCAGGACATACCTGAGAACAAGCTATACTAGTGTAGGGTGCCCTTCCTGGTCATAAATTGCAAAGAAATAAATAGGAAACCAACAGCAGGCTACTACCTTTTGCAGTTAAAAAATGCACTTCCCAGATCACTAATAGGTGAAATACCTTCAGGTTGGGTTATTGCACCCAGGACACAACCTTGCCACTTATACTGAGTTTGTACTGGAAGCTAGTGAGTTGTGTAATAGATTCAGTATCCAGGGTTACAGCAAGGACATGCTGGACTATGTTTTAATCAGTCAGTGGGGTCCCTACATCATTTGCAATACTTTCATCAACAAACCCAAAACTGTGAGTACTGATGAAAACATCAGGGCTGTCATCAAATTCAATCTTGTGGCTGATCAAGTAAAACATGTAATCCAGAAATATTGGTACAGTTTGTCTGCCAACCCTGACATTGCTGAGGAGGCCAAGAAATGTATCTAGGTATCTTTCAGTAAAAGTCCAATCATTGGGAACAAGCTAGCAGCCACTTTTGATTACTGAAATGCTATAATACTGTATGACTTCCAAATGCTCTGACTGCATCTCATGTCTTTGCCACTATAACGTTTGCAAGTATGGCCTTAATGGCAGTTATCAGCATCCAAATTTAGACATGGGGTTAAAATCAACATTTTTATTTATCATTTCTTTTAATTTCTGTTCATGCTCCTCCAGCTCCCTGCACTCCACTTACTTGTGAGTCACCTATGGTTTCTGTCCCATGCCCCTTCTTATCTTGCAGCCCCAGTAGTCCCCCCATCTAGCCTTGGTTTCCTCCTGAGGCAGGGATGAGGTGGGACCCATGCACCCCAAATATCTTCCTTTCGTTGTGGCACCAGTCCGGGACAGGCAGTGGAGCTGTGGATCTTCACCTGGGTGCTCCGTCTCCATAGAGTGCAGGGAGCTTATTCTTTGTTCTAGGCTTAACATGTGCCAGACATCAAGCCATGACAGCCAACATCCATTATGCCTCCCCCTCTCAACGTGGCTGGATGTATGCTGTAACCCAGGCCTTTGCCTGGAGCCAGTAAAGCACCAAACCTCAGCCCCCTCTTGCTCCCCAGAGAAGGAGAGCAGCCTCCTGAATGCTCAGCCTCCTCCCCTTGGTTGACCCTCCAACTCCATGGGCTTGTTCCTGAATCTGGATCACTGGCATCACGAATGTTAGTGCTACTGCTACACCCGCAGGCTGTCCAAAGTCAACATTTTTATTAACTGTAGCACCTCTGATGTATCATATGTTTTGTGGTGGTAATTCAGAATATTATCTGCTGGCTATGCAATCAGACTCCTTATAGTATATATAAAAGAATGCATCAGGGCTGTGAACATCTTGACAGCACTCATAGGAGACACACTATGGCACAGCCAATATGCTCTACCTCCCCAATCTATGAACTGGAGGCAGAGCCAATCTGTTACTCAAAAGAGACCAAATTGCTCTCCCAACTACTGCCAACTTTCCTTCCTAGTTTATCCTGAGTCCATTCCTCTATGCTTTTTTTTAAGCTTTGTTTTATCAGGAGAGACACACTAAGCTGAAATCTTGTTTACAAGAGCAACCTGGGAGCACAAGGGAGTTAAGTGACTTGCTCAGGGTCACACAGTATGCAAGTGGGGCTGTAGGATTCAAACTTGGGCCTCCAGATTTGCAGCTTAGAGCTTTAAACCACTGCACTATACTGCCTACTAAATGCTCATAATGTAATGCCAGTCAATGCCATAATATCATATTTTAGCCAGTAGTAGGTCTGAATTCTGCCACAGAAATGAACAACTTATTCCACTGTAATGAACAAATAGTGTTGCATAAGTCCCTGGTGTTTTATGAAAACCATTATGCCTAACCCAGTGCCATGCCACACAGACTCTGGTGTCTAGTAGCATGCCCCCTTACCCAGTCCAATGGCACACAGACTCTGGTGTTTAATTGTACCCCATTCACCCAAACTCATGTCACAAAGGCCAGGGTGTCTAGCAGCACCCTATCACCCAGTCCCATTGCACACAAGCCCTGGTATCTAGTGGCACCCCCACACCAAGTCCCATTGCATGCAGTCCCTGGTGTCCACTGGAAACCATTACCCCCCCATTCCATGGCACAAAGGCCAAGGTTGTCTAGTAGCACCCTCCTTACCCAGTCACATGACACACAGGCATTGGTGTCCACTGAAAGTCATTCTTCCTCACCCTGTCTGATGGCAAACAGGCCCTGTTGTTTAATGGAAACCATTCTCCATCACCCAGTCCCATGGTACACAGGACCTAGTGTCTAGTGAAAACCATTCTCCTCATTGACTACCGTGCTATAAAGTCCTATGTGTATAGAGCAACCCCTTCTCCCACATCCATTCACTTAGCACACAGGTCCTGGTGTCTAGTAGCATCCCCCCCCACAGAGTCCCATGGCAAAAAGGCTCTGGTGTCTAGTAACACCCCAATGCATTTCCATGGCCTACAGGCTCTGATGTTTGGTGGCACCTCCATACCTCTGTCCACTGGCACACAGACCCTGGTTTCTAGTAGCACCCTCCACACCAAGTCCACGACACTCAGGCCCAGGTGTCTAGTAGTATCTCACTCACCCTGTTCCATACCACAAAATGCCTGATGTCCATTAACACCCCATTTCATCCAGTCCCATAGCATACAGGCTTGGTGTCTAGTAGCAAACCCCTACAGAGTCCCATGACAAACAGGCTCTGCTGTCTTGAAGCACCCCCAACCCAGTCCCTTGCCACAAATGCCCTGATTTCCAGTAACATTCCCTCTCTCACCCGTTTCCATAGCACAGATGCTCTGGTGTCTAATTTATTTACTTGAATTTTGGTAACTGGATAAGCCCACTGAATAATACAATCCCTTTTTCAGGTGTAACTTGGGACAAAGTTACAGTGCAATGGATACATGTGGCAAATATCAACAATAGTAAATGATACTGCAATAAGTATAACAAAATAAACACAGGGTACAAAGTACGTAATTATTATCTACAAGTAAAAAATATTCAGCGGTTCAATAAAATAGAACCATTCAGAGTAAATTCAGAGTACAACATGACAAAAATCTGTTATTCCATAGATGGAAAAAGACAGCACTTGAACCCATACATACTGTACCCAGCATCAGGGATGGAACATGGTTTTTAAAGAAAAATATTCAGAGGTATCAAAGAGCAGAGGAAAAAAAGACAAATGAGAAAGGATTCCCTGAGTTCAGCTGAGTGCTACTAAGATCAGCCATAGCAAGAACAGGATGTAAGCAGCAATAGGTGAGCAGAGATTGAGCACTTGAACATAGCAAGAGAGAAGAAGGAGAATGTAGATAAGCAGTGAGCATTACAAGTGGTAGGAGTAAAGCAGGAAAATGATTGCTTACTGATGGCCAAGCAGGGAAAAGGGGTATTCAGCTGAGGGACAGAGGATGATCTAAGTAAGTGCAGGGTAGATTTACATGTAAGTATGTCACTCAGACAAGGGGAGAAGAGAAAGGTAAGTTTGTAGATAAAGCAGAGGGAGGAGAACTGCACTATGGTCAAAGTCAGACCAGCCAAGTGAAGCTGAGCAAATAATCCCACCCTATATTATAACATTTTCAGTTGGGAGAGTATGGTGATCTTGGCGGACAGCAGTAGAGGGGTGCCATAGGAAAGTATGGGAAGAAGGGAGCAGGTCGCAATCATCTGACAAGAGGCATGATAGAGGAGAGGACATAGGCGGTAAAGCAATCCTAGTTTCAGATTAAGTTTTTCTGTAGTCTGTGTTATGTGCTGCTTGAAAATAAAGGAGGGGTCAAGCAGGATCACCAGAAATGTGAATAATTGTACCCATTCTAATGGTATCCCCTATAAGAGACTGAATAAGAAATGCTCCCTGAGAGAGCACTTTAGCTGCAGAGTTAAAAAATAACATTGATTTGTTTATTTTGGTATTAAGGACTAAATGTTTCTTAAGGAACCATCTCATGAGAGTATGGAAGCCTGATTCCAAGTTATGTTTAAGACAATGGATATCCCAGAAAGACTGGTATAAAACAGCATCATCAGCATAGAAATGCACCTGGAACGTGCCACAGGAAATAAGAAGAATAGAAGGGGCCCTAAGATTGATCCCTAAGGTACTCTGTGGGTTATGGTACTAAATAAAGAGAGAGACAGTGACCACTTCACTCCTTAGGAGCAGCCGGACTGGTCATTTTGGAACTAGGAGATTGATAGTTGATCTAAACCCAATGATGTAGCCTGTGTAACAAAAGATTATGGTTAACCAAATGAAAGGCCTTAGTGAGATCTACAAATATGGCCCCATAATCCCATTCTCGAGTGAGCCAAGGATGCCAGAGGTTACCTTAGAAAAGGCTATGAGGGGGAGCGCGTGTTGCAGGGTACTGGGGTAAAAGCTTCTCTGCATAGCTCCAGCCTCCTAACTGTAAAATTTTGCTATCTCAGGCTATTATATCTGCCTAAAACCTGGAAAATCTGCTCATTACCACCTTCTTAGAACCATGGGCTCCCACTGGCTTGATTTCGGTGACTATGGAAGTTTATATGAAGAATGCTCTGCAGAAGAACACCCCGCCAGTTACTCCCGAGAAAGCCGCAAAAAAATCAAGGGCCTCGAGTGCAGTGGATAAGCCAAAGCCTTTGAACCTGAATGCTGAACAAGGACCGCAAACACTGAGCAGATTTTTGGAGGAGTTTAAACCCTTCCATGAAGAAGTAAAAGAAATCTCAGCTGAAATCAAATCTCTTTCCAAAAAACTTGAAGCGGTCTCAATGAAAACTTCAGATAATGCAGTCTGAATCTCTGCCCTTAAGAAGCAAGTGGAAAAAATTGACCCTGGTCTTGTGGCAATGTGGCAGAAGCTCTCTCGACTGGAAGCCAAGCTAGAAGATTTAGAGGGCCGCAGCTGAAGGAATAACATAGTTATTTTGGGGCTCCCAGAAGGACAGGAGGGCCAGAATACAGTTATATTCATGCAGAAATTGGTAGAAAAGATTGCCGGTTCCTCTCCTTTCAGGACCAAGTATACTATAGAGAGGGCGCATAGGTCTTTGCGACCCAAACCTTCCCCAGGAGCAACACCACATCCCATTATATGCTGCTTTCTAAATTACTTGGAGTGGCAATACTTTCTGGCAAAAGTGAGAGAACTGCAAGACGTTAAATGGGAGAGTGCCAGGCTCAGAGTCCCACAGGACTTACCAGAGTCAGTCAGAGCAAAAAGTACTGCATTTCATCCTACTGTTTCAAAGATCATAGCAGCAGGCCTTCGTTTTAAAATGGGCTACCCAGCTAGATTGCAGGTACTGGTGGCTGGTACCTGGTCAACTTACGAGGACCCTGAAGCTGCTCTTATGGGGCTCAAGACTGCCTTGCCTGACCTGTTTTGGGACACCTGACCTGCTTTCTTGGTCTTAGCCTATCCAGCAATGGAAGGGCGAAGTCTTCTCGAACTACTATTAAAAATGGGAAAAGAATAGCTGTCTGATTTTGTGTGTTCCTGAGGGCTACAGTGGGAGGGATTATTCTCATCAGGATCTTGTTATTCTCATTGCACATTTTATTGCTTAATGTTACAGGGCAACTCCATATCCCAGGAGTCTGTTTCAATGGGGTTGTGTTTTGTCTGGGAAGAGGAACCTTTCCTTACATGGATTATGTTTTCTTGACCATTTGCAGAGGCACCAATGTATCTCCCTTAGTTTAAATGTTAGAGTGAATACCCTCAGATTTGATGTTTCTATCTGTTAAGACAAGAGTCAGGAGAGTGACCTCTTAGTTTTAATTTCAGTGGGTCACGCGTTACCAAGTTTATATCACCAGAGGGTGCCCTTGCTATTTACTCAGAGGATCAGCTCCATTACTTATTTCTGGAACCTATATTTCCTGTCTGAGTTTTTTAGTGGGGGTCTAGGAACATACTGAGATTCCCTACTTGGGAGCATCTAGACCTACTGCTAACTAGGAACAGTTTTGAAGGCTATTATTCTTGCTGGTAGCAGTAGTTACGATGGTGAGCTCAGCTATCACATGCTATACTACCATTTTCTCATTCAGGTATTTGGGTTCTCTGGTCAGCTCCAAAGTGGGGAATGCTCTCTCTTCTCTTTCTTGTTTTTTCTCTTCCCTTTTCAGGATTTCAGGAGCTTAATGGCTGTGTGTTATTGTTTACACCATTATTCTCTTTGCATAGATATTAATGCTTATTAATTTTAATAAGAAGGCTTGCATATTGGAGTAGGGTTTTGGGGCACATGTTTGGTAGGTTGGTGGGGGCAGAAGAAAAACGATATTGTGCTGAACTTTGCTCTTGACAGTTGAGGTGGGGAGGGTGGGATGAAGTTACTCAGATCCTTCATTTTGCTTGGTTGTTGGGTGGTTGCGGGGCATTTTGGGGGGGTTGTGGGGGATTGGAAGGGGGGAGGTTGATGTTGGGTTGCTAGGGAGATACAGTAGTAAACATGGGGTCTGGACACTTAATTTCTGTTGTAGCAATTCCTGAATGTTATATAAGAGACCTGTTCTTTCTTACTTAGATGGCCAGTAGTATTAATCTGACTACTTGGAATGTAATGGGGATAAGGAAAAAAGTTAAACAATATCAAGCTTTAAAGCATTTAAGCTTATTGTCTTCTCAGATTACGTTCTTGCAAGAATCTCATTTACTTGAGAGTGAATCTCTGCAACTTAGGAAGCAACAGATTGAGCAGGTATTTGCTGCCTCGGGGTCCACTAACAGTTGTGGGATTATGGTTCTGGTCAATAGAAGCATTCCCTTTGTCTGTAAGCAAGTTCTTAGGGACCAGGGCGGTAGATATGTCCTGGTCCAGGGGAATCTTTGGTCCATACCAATTTTACTTTGTAGCATACATGGGCCAAACGCAGATGAACCGGGCTTCTTTATGAAGCTTATCTCCATCATCTTTCCCATGCTTCCCATTGTTATAATTATGGGTGGAGACTTTAATCTTGTTCTGGATCCTGAAGTGGAGAGGTCAGGTAGTGGGTCGAGGAGTCTGTCTCCCGGGCAGAGGGCATTCAGAGACTTCCTGGATCGGTGCGGATTGTGTGATGTGTGGCGTGTATTATACCCCAAGGACAGGGAGTATACTTTCAACTCACCTGTGCACAAAACCCAGTCTTGCATCAACTATCTCTTAATTTCTCACACCCTCTTACTGGGGGTCTTAGCAGTCTCGATTCAGCCAGGTCCAGTGTCCGATCACTCGTTGGTGATTTGCAGTCTGGCTTTTCTTAATATTCCCCAAAAAGAAACCCAATGGAAATTAAATGAACAATTATTGTAAGATGTTAAATATTGTAACCAAACAAAAGAACAGATTGATTTCTTTTTTTCCACCAATTCCTCGGAGGATATGGCACCTGATATGTTATGGGGTGCTTTCAAGGCCTACATGAGAGGAATTATTATTAGCCTAGCCACAAAGAGGAAAAGGGCTCGAGAAGCTGAATTACTATCCTCATTATCACTAGTTAGGTCTCTGGAAGCCAATTTATCCTCCAGTACCTCAGATGAGGATATGAGGAGGCTCTCGGTAGCTAAAGATATATATCTAGATTTTTTGAGGGAAAAGGTAGAGATATCTTTTATTTGCACTAAAGCGAGCTACGCCGATCAGGAGAAAAAAGTAAGTCACTTGCTTGCTTTAAGAGTGAAACAGCAGGAATCTGCTAGGTTTATTCCTCCAATCAGGGCCCAGGAAGACAGATCCCTGAAGGTATCCCCCCTCAGAGGTTGTGCAGGAATTTGCCTCGTATTATGAGCAATTATATAGGGATATGGATAGTACTCCTTCTTTGGAGGCGCTTGAGGCATACCTGAGGGATTCTTCACTCCCTTCCCTGTCCGCGTCACAGAAGAAGTTGTTATCTTCCTAAATATCTCTGGAGGAAATATCAGAGGTCATCGGGGCTTTGTCCTCAGACAAAGTCCCAGGACCAGACATTTTTTCTGCGTTATTTTATAAAAATTTTCGAACACAACTATTACCGGTACTACCAGTTGTACCGTCACATTCTTTCTGGTTAAAGAGTAGACACACATTTGTTTGAAGCTCTGATAGTTCTCCTTCCAAAACCTGATAAAGACCCAGAGCTAGTACAAAGCTATAGGCCCATCTCCCTATTGAATCAGGATGTTAAAATTCTCTCGAAGATATTGGCCAATAGAATAACTCAGGTCCTCCTGGACCTGATTATTGTGTCCCAGGTGGGATTCATGAAGGGGTGCTCATCGTCAGACCATTTATACACTCTTTCACATGTCTTCTCTGTGTCCAGGGATGCTACTTTTCCCACAGGATTGGTCTCCCTGGATGCCGAGAAGGCATTTGATCGTGTCAACTTGAATTTCTTGTTTCAGGTTCTAAAAGTATTCAGTTTTCCTACCATGTTTATAGATTGGATCCAGGCCTTATACCGGACCCCCTCTGCCAGAGTTTCTGGCAATGGAGCATTCTCCAAACTCTTTTCTTTATTTTCCGGTACCAGGCAGGGTTGTCCCCTTCCCCCTTTTATTTAATTTATATTTAGAGCCCATTATCCAAAATATTCTTAATAATCCGGAGATACGAGGCATTCCAATTGAGAATAATGTGGTGAAGCTCACAGCCTATGCTGATGATCTCCTCCATCTCTCTCTCACCCAATAACATCTATCTCTGTAATGTTAGGAGAAATAGCCAAGTTCAGTACTTTCTCAAATTATAAATTGAATGTTAACAAATCTTCCATTTTCCCTCTTAACCATAAGGTTTTTAAGAGTGATGTGTCCCCTTTTGGTCTTGGTTGGTCTCCCCGTGTTCTCAGATATCTGGGTATCAACTTGATGTGTAACCCTTCTTCCTGGCTCAAAGAGAACTTGGAGCCCCTTTCCCAAGTGATATTTCAGGACTTCAATAGATGGTCTAAGCTTCCTGTCTCTCTCTGGGGTTGCATCAATATAATTAAAATGAATGTTTTTCCTCGCTTGTTTTATCCCCTCTAGCTTCTTAATTCCTTTATTGCTTTATCATGGTTTCAGAGAAGGCATAGCATTTTCACTAACTTTATCTGGTCCAATAAACAATCCAGGTTGGCATACCATAAGCTGGCCACTCAGAAAATGGATGGAAGATTGCAAATCTCCCATCTGGCAATCTATTACTGGGCCAGTCACATTGCAAAATTCATGCGTTGGCTGAGTTCGGGTCCTGAGCACCTAAGACCGGTCTGGCTTAAAATCGAGTTCGATTTTATCCAGTCTGAGGACGTGGATCCTTTGACTATGCTCTGTGCTAAAATTCCGTCCCTTCCAGATGCCTGTAGATGTCCTGCCCTTCGAACGTCCTTAAAAGTTCACGTACAGCTTTGTTCATTTTTGTGGTACTTCCCACATTTGGATCTGTCTCAGTCCATCTGGAACTCCCCGTCCTTCACAATAAATAAACAGAAGATTTCTCATACGTGGTTCCCCAAATTGGGGATGGGATAATTTCTGCTTTTCTGGATGATGAAGGGGAATGGCTCTCAGTTTCGAATATAGTCCTTAAATTTGACATTCTGGTAGCTCTCTATTTCAGGGTGATCCAGTTAAAACACTTACTTTCTTCAGTGCTTGGTAATACCCCTCCTCACCCGCCTGCCTTTTCATTTATACCCAAGCTCTCCTCCCTGATGGGTTCACCAGGTGTCATTTCTAAAATATACCAAGTTCTATTTCATTGGAAGTATGGGAGACCTGAAGGTCCCACTAAGCTCTGGGTTTCTTTTTTTCCCCAATACATTCCCAGATGGTCAGTTTTATGGAAGTTTTGTCACAGATATGTCTCTCAGGACAGATAACGACTTATGCAATATCATATTCTGCACAATATGTATTACACCCCTGTTAAGGTGAGGAAATGGGGCCTCATAGGGTCGGGGACTTGTACTAGAGGATGTCAGAAGGATGGCACACTTCTTCATATTTTTTGGTCATGCCTCAAGATAAGGTCATTGTGGGTAGCTATCCAGGCTAACTTAGATCCTATTCTGGGTTTGCAGGATTGCTTCACCCCAGACGTATGTTTGTTGGGAGATCTATCTTCTATTAAAATTAAAATCAGGAGATTCCACATTTCCATGATTGCATTATCAGTTAAAAAAATTATACTTCGGCATTGGAAGGATGAGGTAAGTCCAACATATCAAGAATGGGTTAGTGAATTCATAGCTAACCTTCATACAGAGAAAGCGATAGCGAGCCTCCACAATACGTTGCAGAGGTGCAAGAGTATTTGGGATCCCCTTCACACACTAATCATGATCAGAACAGATAAATGAGTTACTGTAATAGTGCATCTTAAATCATGACAGTATAATGTAATGTTTTTCATACTACAACATGGATTTTACTGCTGTATGGGGTGGGGCGAAGGGAGGGGAGGATGGGGGCAGTTCTTGTAACATTTTGAACATATGCAGGATATGTTGTAACTTCCTGTCCCATGTATTGTGAAAATATGTTAATAAAATTTGAATTGAAAAAAAAAAAGGAAAAGCTGTGAGGGTGCTGTAGTTCTTTCTAAATTTGTGCTGACAATCGGATTGTAGATGATGAAATTTCAAGTAGGGGTTAAGTTGGTAGAAAATATAGAAACATAGAATTTGATGGCAGATAAGGACCGCTTGGCCCCCCTTTTCTGCCCATTTCCCTAACTAATGGATAAGCTGCAAAGCCTAGTTGACTAACAGCCTACTTCCTCCTACCCCCAACTAGAACTTCCTTAATGTGTGTCCCATGCTTTCTTGAATTCCTCCACTGTTTTTGACTCCATGACCTCTTCAGGAAGGCCGTTCCATGCATCCATAACCCTCTCCAAGAAATAATATTTCCTCACATTACCTCTTACTTTTTCTTCTGGACACAGTACTAAACCCTACGGTATCCCACTAGTAACCCCCATTTCTTCACTGTGGACTCTGTTTACTATTACCCTCTGCATCCTGTTGTCCAGCCGATGTTTTCCAAGACTGCCACCCTGGGACCCACTCCCAGGCTAGCTAATTTGTTTATTAATCTTTTGTGTGGGACTGTGTCAAATGCCTTGCTAAAGTCTAGGTAGATCATGTCTACAGCCCCTCCCTGGTCTTCTACTTTGGTAACCCAGTCAAAGAAATTGATAAGATTTGCCTGACTTGACCTTCCTGCTGCAAATCCATGCTGTCTTGTGTCCTGTGCCCCACTGGCCTCTGGGTACTCAACAATTCTTTCCTTCAGAAGTGATTCCATCATTTTCCATAAGACTGAAGTTAAATTGACAGGTCTATAGTTTTCTGCCTCTGTTCTGCTCCCATTTTTGTGAAGGGGAATCACATCCACCCTCCTCCAGTCCTCAGGTACCAACACCATCCTCTCATGAATTATTAAAATGGGTAGTCAGTGATGTTACTAGTTCTCCCCTTAATTATTTTAGAACTCTGGGGTGACTCCCATCAGGCCCTATTGCTTTGTCCACTTTCAGTTTTAGGAGTTCTTTCAGAACCCTTTCTTCTGTGAAAGAACTGATATTGACACCCTTATCCAGAGTGCTTCTATTGACTGGATTAGGTACCTCCCCCTCCTTCTCTTTTGTGAATACTGAGCAGAAGTGTTCGTTCAGTATCCCTGCTTTTTCACTGTCTCTCTCTACCCACCCACCCTCCTTTTTATTCAGACTCAGTGTATCTTCCTTTGTCTTTCTTCACTTCCTAATGTACCTATAAAAGTTTGTATCCCTCTTCTTAACCGAGTTGGCTACCTTATCTTCAGTTTTGGCCTTTGCTATTCTTTTTTTTTTTCCATTCAGTTTTTATTGGAGTTTACAATATAGAGAATGAATCACCAGAAACAGAAAATGTAACACCAAATGGATACCCTCCACACCAGGCAGATTTATTCTCCCCCTTCCCCACTCATCCACCCCACCTCCCTCCCCCTCTGACGCAGCAGTGTACTATAGAGTTAACAACACAAACGTATAACAGCAAGATATCATAGTTAAAGTGTGTACAGGGCTTGCAAAGGGCCCCATAGTTTATTAAATTTCAAAAGTTTATTGGACAAACTTGCAATGGCTCTCTCAGTTCTAAGGTTAGCAAGAAGCTCTTGGAGCCATTCTGAGTAAGATATCATGTCAGAATCTTTCCAATGCCTCAAAACCAGCTTTTTAACAGACATGGAAATTAGGGCAATGTAAAATTTTCTACATCTAATTGTAATGGTAAAAAAGTCACCCAGTAGACAAATTTTTGGAGAGAAAAGCTTGGAAAGTCTTAAAAGAGGATCAGCTTTTTGTTTGATAATGGACCAGATGGGGGCGACCTTGGGACAATCCCAGAAAATATGGAGGGAGTCTCCAGGCATCAACCCACATCTGGTGCAAAGTGGGGATGTCAAAATCCCCATCTGAGCCAGTTTTTGAGGAGTATAATATATATTATGTAAAATTTTGAATTGCATTACTCTCAATCTATCCTGGGATAGGAATTTGTGACAGCTCTTCCAAATGTATGACCAGTCAAACTCCATGTCCAGGAAAAGGGAAGTCCAGTACGGGATAGAAGCCAGGTTATCAGGATATTTCCAAGCAAGTAAGGTATTGTATATTTTCAACACTGCATGAGGAGTTCCAGCCAAATCCATAAGAGAAACTTGAAAATTGAGAAGAGGAGATGGGGGTGGGATAGATCCAAATGCCTTCACCATACAGTGCCTTAGTTGATATACCTTGAAAATATTTGAGGCAGGAGACATGAGCATTTGTAAGATCTCCACGGAGGAGCACCATACCCCGTCAGGTGTAATAAAGTCCAGCAAGAGGCAAGAATTGATGGGAGGGCACCAATTAGCGGGTAGAGGCTTGTTGTCCAACTTCAGGTTGGGGTTACCAATTATTGGTTGATATGTATCCTTAGTATTATTGTATTTAAGAAATGTGCACAACTGAAAATGGGACGAAATCGAATTTGCTATAGGAGTTTTACGTAACGGTGATGGGAGAGACTGTATTTTGGTATGTAACAATGCAGCCGGAGAGAGACCATATTTCTTAATGCTATTCACATCAATTCTAAGTCAGATCGGGGTATATAAAGCCTGTGCTAATCGTTGTTCCGCTGTCAGCCATAGTAAGTATTTATTAGACTGACTGGCCCAGTAATATTAGGCGAGATGAGGGAGCTTTAGCCCCCCTTTGTCTTAGGGGGCAGCCAGTTTACGGAAGGCCAAACTGGGTTTTTTATATCCCCATATAAAAGGTTTTCACAGTATTAAGCTTATAGTTCGATACCCTGCTGAATGCACTTATTATGTTAAGAAAAGAGGGAATGGAGGTAGCAGGGTTGGATATATGGAGTAAAAGGTCGTTGGCGTATGCTGCAACTTTAACCACCTGCCCCTGTAAAGGAATATCCAGGACATCACGTGCTGTTATAAGTCTTCGAATAAGGGGTTCTAAATATAAATTAAAAAGCAAAGGAGATAAAGGACATCCCTGTCTCGTTCCTACATGGAGAATGAACAGGCCTGACCTTCTGCCATTACAGGCAATTCTGGCCATAGGAGATATATATAGCAAACGTACCCAGCCCAGGAATGAGTTGGGGAAGCCAAAAACCTTCATTGCCACGAACAGGTAATTCCAATAGACCCTGTCAAAGGCCTTTTCGGTGTCTAAGGAAATCAAAGCCATTGGGGTAACGGCGTCCTCGGAGGCCGAAAATACATGAGCAAGGGTACGTAAATGGTCAGTGGATGATCTACCCTTCATGAAACCCACCTGCTCAACTCCAGTTAAAGATGGGAGAACCAGACTTATCCGATCCGCCAGAATTTTGGCAAGGATCTTGATATCGTAATTAATTAAAGATATAGGCCTGTAACTGGTAATTAGATACTGTGGTTTATCTGGTTTAGGCAATAACACTATGAGGGCCTCAAAAAAGGGAGGGTCAGACCCCTGACCCGATAATAAAAATTGAAAAAGGGACAACAGCATAGGGGTTAATTGTCCAGAAAATATCTTATAAAAATTAGAAGAAAAGCCATCAGGACCAGGTGTTTTATCAACGGGAAGGGCTTTAATTACATTACTTATTTCGTCCTCCGTAATGGGGCGTATAAGTGCATCTTGCTGAGATTTGTTAAGGGCAGGTAAACCAGAATCAGTCAGATACTTTACTTGAGTCCTCCTCTGAAGGGGGTTAAGCATAGGGGCATATAGCTCCCAGTGGATGATGGATTCTTCTAATATCTCAGAGGTGGTCTTAAGGGAGTCATCCACCGACCGGTGAACCGCTGGGATGAAACGGGCTGATTCGAGTAGCTTAATATGCATTGCTAACATATGCCCGGCCTTCTCACCCTGATCAGTATAGACTGCATTCATTTTTAGAATGGCAAACTCAGCTTGCTCTCTCAGTAAATCAAGATAGGCATCCTTAAGTTTAATTAACTCTTGCTTAACCGACTCCGGGGAGGCCGGGGAGAGAACATGCTCGATATTCCTTATTTGGAGTAGGAGGGAAAGAGCTTTATCTTCCCGTTCCTTTTTCCTTTTCGACTCTAAACCAATTAAGATACCTCTGAGGTACACCTTGAAAGCGCCCCATTCCATATCTGGTCGTCATGTTGTATTGACATTAAGAGCGGTGAAATGTTGAATTTGAGAAGTTAAATACTCAACCTTAGTACGGTCCTTTAGGATTTGATTATTTAACTTCCATCTACCCCCTCCCTTGGAGACTGAAGACAGGGATATTGTACTTGTTACCGCAGAATGATCTGAAAGGGGTCCGGGAATAATATTAGAATCCACAACCCCGGAGAGCAACCCTTGAGAGATAAGAATGTAATCAATCCGTGAGGATGTGCCATGAACTGGGGAAACGTATGTATATTCCCTATCATTAGGGTGAAGCACATGCCATAAATCAACAGACCAGAGAGTCAAGAAAGTTCTAAATGCTCTTCTGCGTGAGATAGACGTATGGGAATTAATTCGGTTCATCTACCATAGGATCGAAATCAGATTGAAGTCACCCCCGATAATCATGGAGTACCCAAAAAAGGGTTAAGGACTTTCAGTAGATTCATGAAAAAAACAGGGCTATCTGTATTGGGGCTGTATACGGATCCCAGCACAATATCCAACAATTGCATTTTGCCTTTCACGAATAGATATCTCCCAAAGGGGTCAATTAAGGTTTGGGAGGTACTAAAAGGTACCCTCCTATGAAGAAGGACCATAACTCCCCTGCTTTGAGTATTACCCTGTGCAGCAAAGACTTACCCCACTTGTTGTCTTCTCAATTTGTCGGCTTCTTGAATGAGTAAGTGTGTCTCTTGTAAAAAAATAACCTGAGCTTTGACATGGCTGAGATATTTCAGTACCTTATATTGCTTAGTTCTGTGCCTGACTCCCTTAACATTCCACGTGCACAAGTCATTGTTCTTTACAGTCCTGGTTAACAAGATTGGCATACATTTGTTTAGGATCCCCATAATGAGATATCTGCTGCGCCAGCCCTGCTACCCCCCTTAAACAGTACAACCTAACAGTAAGTAACAACCAACCAGAGAGAAAGAGTCCCAATAACCCACAAGATACCCAAACCCCCTTCCCTTCTCTCCCCCATGTCTCATGGTACTTGACACTCAGTTCACCAGGACGTTTCCCCCATGCCCCGGCCCCCCACCACACCATAACAAACAACATAGTATATTAGAGCAACCAACTCACTAGGAACAAATCTAATTTACCAGCCTAAAGAAAAAAATGACTAAGAGATAACTATGTACAAAGATCCTACCTGCCTTAGACTTAAAACATAACAGTCCTAATAGTTGTTGGCCTGAGTCTGGGAAGTAAAAAAAAAAAAAAAACTACTTGAGCCTGCTTACTGTCTAAATAGTGATATAATAAAGAAAACCCCCCATACTTAACCATCCCCCCTTACACATAGGGTACTAAAACACTTTGAGCAGGTGTAAACTATAACTATAACAGGATCTAACCTGGATCCTCAGCATTATTACTAGGGAGATCCCCCTACCTTCTGGCGTACCTCACCAGACGAGAAAAAATTGTCCGGAGATACAGAGCCCTCCCACCTGTACCTTTCCCAATGCCCAGAGCAGGTACCAAACAAACAAGTTCCCCTTTTTCAAGCTGCCCCAGCCATTTAACCACCTCCAAAACACGATAGGAAGAGAAAAAAAAAAACTCCCTCTTTTCAGGACCCCAAACTGTACCATTAAACACTGCCATACTCTCAGGACCTGGATCTAATAGAAGAAACGAAATAATAATGTGCATAGTCCCATTCAGAACCTCGGGCACAGTCAATAACCAATTTCAGGAGCCCGATTGCCTGAGCTAATCTTCAGTCTCTGCCGCCATCTAGGGGCTTTTACTGCTAGTACACAGATCCCTGCTGACAGACCAGCATAACTAAGTAAAAAATAAACAGTCACCAAACTGAAAGGGGCTCCATGTCCATTCTTGAATCGGATGTCCAAACCAGGCATTCCAAACCGGGGAACACGGGAGCCGTTCACCTTAATGGTAGGGACTGTAGAAGAAAAAACAAGAATTTAGGCACCTCGGGAAGAGAAGAGACACACCATTAGGAGTACCCGGGGACCCGCTCACTTTGTACAAGCGGTAGATACCAGAGGGCACTCAGAGAGAGAATATAGGGAACCTCCCCTGACAAATGGGTTCACGGGTAGATTACCAACAGAAGTAGATGAGATACAGTCCTCAGGAAGCAAAGTTCGCCCCCTTATTGGGCAATTATCAGGAAATGCTCAGGATTTAATTCACCATCTCGAGATTGCACTTTAAGCCTGAGAAAGATGGGCATTCTACTCAGGACTGTCGAAATAAGTCAGGGAAAGCCTCCCTGAGCCTTGCCATCGCCGCATCAACATCCTCAAAGGAAGCCTAAGAGCCGTAAATCTGTACCTGGAGCCTAGCAGGGTAACCTACTCTGAATCTTATGCCCGCAGCAATCAGCTTTGAAACCAGAGGATGGTATGTAGCTCATTTTTGCCGTACTGAAAGGGGTAAGTCCTGAGCTATTCTTAACTTGGCTCCTTCCCATGTTACTTCTTTCATTTCTTTAACTTTTGTCATGAAATGCTGTTTCTCCTGGTAATTTAAAAACCGGAAGATAAAGGTTCTAGGAGCAGCACCTCGGGGTGGAATGGGGCGTAATGCTCTATGAGACCTCTCAATGGAATATTCAGATCCAAAGGGAGTAGGGGCAGTGATATTTTTTACAAAGAGCTGAGTGAACTTGACAGGATCCATGCCCTCTTCACGTTCAGGCAGGCCAATTATTACTGCATTGTTGCTGTGGCTACGACCCTCCAGATCCTCGATTTTAGATTCCATTTTAGATACACGTTGTCATAGAGCTGTCAGGTCAGGGTTAATTCTTTCTTGGGTACGCTTCAGTGACTGGATTCTTGCTTCATTATCCGATGTTCTTTGGGTAAGTGAATCCAGTGCATTTGAAATATGCTTTATTTCACCGGCAATGTTCTGCATCTCTATCTTGAAAGGCTTAAATTCTTCAAGAAATTTGGCTAACATAAGGGGTTCCTCATCTGCCAGTCAAGCGCCAGAGGATTGCAAATGAAGCACAGCTGAGGCCTTGGATTTTTTCAGGGCCTTCTCTGGTGTGGTTGGCGGAGTATGCTTCGGGGGGATTTTCTTCATTTCTGCATCCATTCGGACGTCATCGGGTGAGTACCTCCTGATTGCAGGGAATTTCAGCAACAAGGAAACCTTAGCAAGAAACCTCAAATTCAAATAAAATAGAAATATAGGCGGTAGGAAGCGGGAGCTTGTGGGAGAAAGTACTACTCAGTGACCTGCATCACGTGACCTCCCTGGCCTTTGCTATTCTGACTGCCTTTCCTGCTTCCTTCTGCTTTAACAGGTACAGTTCTCTGTCCTGCTCCTTCTGTCGGGTTCCGTGTGATAAAGGTGAGTCAGAAAGACTGCCAACACATGGAGCGAGCAAACTTGAGCTCATAGTCAAAAGGGTGACTGATATTATACCGACCATTGCAAATAGCGATGGTGGCTACAATACTTGACTAACCACACAGAAATAATTTATTTATTTATTCAGGGGGCTATGCCCCCTCTGCCCCCTTCTTGTGGGGGGCAAGCCCCACGCACCCCCAAACTTAAATAACCAGCTCAGAGAGGGAGGGCTGCAGACCACAGGGCAAGTTACTGGATTTTCATTACACAGGATGTAGTGAGATATTGCACCACTCACTCTCCTGTAGTGCACTATTATTGATTCGCTCAAAAGTGCAGAGCTCAATAATCAGCGCTCTACATGGGTGCTACCTCCTGTCACTCTTGTACCTTCACGAGGGGGCATAGTATTGATATGGGTCTGAAGTTTTCAACAGAAGAATGTGTCCCGCATTTGTGTAGTGGAACAATTATTGCAGTTTTCCATTTAGTTGGCACTTTTTCAGTGATAAGTGACTTATTAATCAGATCACAGACAGGACCAGCAACGGCTGAAGCATCTAGTTTGAAAAAACAAGGCTATAAAGAATCAAAACCGGGGGAGATATCTTTCTTTAAACTAAGCAATAGAAACATACAAACATTGACTTTGACAGCAGATAAGGACTGCTTGGCAAACCTAGTCTGCCCATTTCCCTACCTATTGGATAAGCTGCAAATCCTAATTAACCAGCAGCCTACTTCCCCCTTATCCCCTCCTGCCCCCTCTTACCTCTAATATAGTTGCCTTACATCAGTCCCATGCATTCTTGAATTCTTTCACTATTTTTGACCCTACAGCCTCCTCAGGAAGGCTATTCCATGCATCTACAACCCTCTTAATGAACAAAATACTTCCTCGCGTTGCCCCGAGAGGTGCCCCTCTATATTTCAAATTGTGCCCACTTACTCTTGTGCATCTCTTTTTCTGATATATGCTACTCTCTTGGAGTTTGTTGATTCCCTTGAGATACTTAAAAGTATCTATTATGTACCCTCTCTCCCTCCTTTCCTCAAGGGTAAACATATTAAACTCTTTTAGTCTTTCTTTGTATGGCTTCTGGTGCAGATCCTGCACCATTTTGATTGCCCTCCTCAGCACAGCCTCCATCCAGTCTATTTCCTTGCAGAGATGGGATCTCCAGAACTGCACACAGTACTCCAGATGGGATCTCACAACTGTCTGTACAGTGGGATAACTGTAAGGCTTCTTTGCACATGGCCAACTTGGAAATTCTGGGTGATAAGGAAGCTGCCTGTGAGAGAGGGAGGAGGTGTAAAAATCTAGGGATGGGGCAAAGTGCAAGGTATAGTTAACAGGATCAGAGAAGAAGTAGTTTAAACCATCCACGATAGAGAGGGAGGGGTCAGATACAATAGTATTCCCAGCTATTAGGGTGCCGGAGGAGACCAGACAGTTACCTTTAATTAAAAAGTTTGCTTCCAGAACCCTTTAGGATTGCTAAGATGTTCTGTTTGCAGGGAACTCTGATATTTATGTTTGGCACTGTAGATCTTACTCTTATATAAGTTACGGAGTTGCCTGAAGGTCTGCCAATCTGAGGGGTTACCACTTTTCTTAAAAATTTTCCAGGCTGTGTCCCAGCAGAACATGAGATGCCTCAGGTCCCTACCAAACCAAGGTGCTTTAGATCTCCTTGTTGAGAGGAGAGCATGTTGATTAATAATAGCATTTAGTGTATAAAGTAGTGTAGGGAGTAGTTGTACCCCCCACCCTAACCCACTCCCATAGTACACAGGCCCTGGTGTCCAGTAGCAACCTCCTCAGAGTCCCATGGCAAATAGGCTATGGTGTTTAGCAGAACCCCCTAACCCAGTCCCATGCCACACAGGCCTTGATTTCTAGTAATGCCTCCAAGTGCAGTCCCATGGCACACAGGCTCTGTTGTTTGGTGGCACCTCTACAACCCAGTCCAATGGCACACAGACTCTTATGTCTAGTGGAAACCATTCACCCTCACCCAGTCCCAAGCCACAAAGGCCCTTGTATCTAGTAGCACCCTTCTTACCCAATCGCATGGCACACAGGTGCTGGTGCATAATGGAAATCATTCTCCCTTACCCAGTCCCATGGCACACAGGCCCTGGTGTTTAGTGGAAGCCATTCACCCTCACCCAGTCCCATGCCACAAAGCTGCTGGTGTCTAGTAGCACCCTCCCCACCAAGCATCATGACAGACAGGCTTTGGTGTCTAGTAGTACTCCCATACCTAGTCCCATGCCACAAAAGCCCTGGTGTCTAGTAGCATTCACCCACTTAGCCCTGTGCCACACAGACCTTGGTGTCTAGTGAAATCCATTCTTCCTCACCTAATTCCATGATACACAGGCCCTGGTGTCCAATGGAAACCATTCTCCCTCACTCAGTCCCATGCCATATAGGCTTTGGTGTCTAGTAGCACCCCATCAACTAGTCGCATTCCATACAGGCCCCGGTGAATGGCAGGAACCATTCTCCCACACCCTATCCCTTTACACACAGGCCCTGATGTCTAATGGAAACCATTCTCCCTTCCTCACCCAGTCCCAAGGCACACAGGACCCAGTGTCCAATGGAAGCCATTCTCCTTCAGTTTGTCCCTTGGTTCACCGGCCCTGTTTTCTAATGGAAACTATGCTCCTCCAACCAGTCCCATGGCAATCAGGCTCTGTCTAATGGAAACCATTCTTCCTCTCCCAGTGCCATGGAACATAGTCCCTGGTGTCTAATGGAAACAACTGTCCCTCACTCCGTCCCATACTACAAAGACCCTGGTGTCTAATGGAAACCATTCATCCTCATCCAGTCCCATGGCACACAAGCCCTAGTGACTAGTATCACACAATAGCCCAGTCCCATTGTACAAAGGCCATAGTGTCTAGTGGCACAAACTAACCCAGTCCCAGGGCACACAGGCCCTGGTATCTAGTGGCATGCCTTACCACAGTGTGTAGTGCCACACAAGCCATGGTGTCTAGTGGCACCCTCTAATTCAGTGTTATACTACAAAATCCCTGGTGTCTTGTGCTATTCCTTCACCTCACCCTGTGCCTTAAGTTCCATGTTGTATACTTATAACCCCCTTTCTTCAA
Source organism: Neoceratodus forsteri (assembly GCA_016271365.2). Classification (NCBI taxonomy): domain Eukaryota; kingdom Metazoa; phylum Chordata; order Ceratodontiformes; family Ceratodontidae; genus Neoceratodus; species Neoceratodus forsteri. The sequence goes on along the minus strand of CM028131.1, from coordinate 44,546,084 downwards.
CTAGGCTCACTCCACTAAGTCCTTCAGTATCTAGTAGACCACCCACCCCTCCTGAGAAGTCAAAAGACCCTGTCTTCATACCACCCACTGAGGCTTCTCCATCACCACCCCCCAACACCCCACTTGCCATACTAGCTAAAGACCCTCTCATGATGGTGATTACTAATGTAAAAAGCTCTCCTCACCACCATGGCTGATTATCTAAAGTAGGAGTGTGCTCACTCCCGGTCATTGAAATGGTGGCCAGCCGCAAGTGTGAGCAGAGGGGTTTTCCAGTCTCTCTCTTCTGGAGCAGTAGCTACTACAGTAAATGGGGAGCCAAGGGGCTGCTGGTGGAAAGGACTGACTGGATAGGATGGGGGGGATCTTCTGTACTACTGGGTGGAGAGTCCATGGGACACTAGGATGGGTTTCCAAGGTTTCTGGGTGGGTGCTCAGGGTGGTGGATGGAGGCGCACTTTACCACCAGAGAAAGGATGACAGTGTTACTGGGTAGGCATTTGAGGGGAAGGGGCATGGTAGACCACCGGGAAGAAATTACAGTGTTACTTGGCAGGTAGATGGAGGCAGCCACACTAGACCACCAAGAAAAGGCTTACTGTGTTACTTGGTGGGTGATTAATGGAAGGTGCACACTTGACAAGGTAAATAGTCCTTTTTATGGACTAGTGATGGAGGATGTTAGGGGATGTGCATGCCTCAAGACCTGGAACCAGACTCTCAAACCTATTTGAGACTAAGTTCCACACCATAACTCCAGTTGTGGACTGAAGTCTCTGTCACTGTTGAGGATGGTATTCTCAGTCCACTACAACTGCAGGAGATGTTACACCTGGACCCACCAGCAATAACATTTTTCCACACCTGTGGGGAAAAAACACCTACAAGCTCCCATCAGTCATGGAGTCCATTGTAAACTGGCTCCACTTTTGATAATACTGTAGCTGCAGGAGAAACTGTGATCCCATGTGTCACAACCCACTTGTGCCAAGTTTTTACCACAGCTGCAGGATATTCTCCAGCTTTGAGAATCCAGCCTATGGTTGGAGGGAGGCAGTAAACAATGTGGTATTTATTTCTATATAGTGTACGGCGGAACGTTTTATGGATGGAAATCCATCCCTAGAATAGGGTTGATATGCTGCAGTAGTAACGTCACAGTAGCTGTTATGCTGTACTAGCTACGTAGCTACTCCAGCATAACAACATTGAATGGGTTCACACATGTGCATTACGTGAACCTCCGCCTGTGAGGAAGTGGCTGCAGTAGGTCTTTAATAAAATCATTTGAATCACCACAAATCAATGCCCCCCCCATACAAATGTCAAGTGGGGGCGTTTTTCAGAATATTAGGGGTTCAACAAACATCCTCTCTGACTCAAATATCCCATCCTTGGAATGAGGCATGTGTCTCTGTTCCCTGGACCTCCAGGACACATTCTTCAAGTTCCGATCTGTCTGTTTCTTCAGAGACTTCTCCTCTTCAGAATGGAGGGATCTCTTTATGAGTTCCGAGCCATACCCTTCGGCCTCTTCCCAGCTCCCAGGGTCTTCTCCAATGCATAGTTATGGTGACAGCTTTCCTGTGCGCTGAAGGGTCTGGGTGTACCCCTACCCGGATGGCTGGCTGATTGCAACCCACTCCAGAGCAGAGGTGGAGTGATCTGGAGTTCTGGCCCCCTAGGTTGTTCTCAGATGGGCCTCCTCTTCAATGGAGCCAAGCTGGAACTCATGCCAAAGCAGGTGATTCTTTTCATCAGGGCAGAGCTTGACTCCTCGAGCCAGAGCTTGGCTCCCGGAGGAGAAGGATGAGGTTTTTCCTCCTTTACCCAATCACATCTGATTGGGCAATTGCACCCTGCCCGGGACTTCCTGCACCTCCTGGGCCTCATGGCAGCCTGCACCAGTGTGGTCTGTTGGGCCCATTGGTACATGCATCCCCTTCAATGGGGGCTGGCCAGCCAGTGGTCACAACGCTGTGATCCTTGGACCAGCTCATGACAGTGACCCAGGAGATGTGGAACACTCTCCAATGGTGGACCATTACAGCACATCCACAGGAGGGCATCCCGTTTGTCCGCCCCGAGTCGACGGTCTTCTTTGACCGATGCATCTCTGATGGGTTGGGGTGCCCATCAAGGGGAGCACAGAGTGCATTGCCTCTGGTTCCCTCAGGAGTCCTGATGCCTTTTCAACCTGCTGGAGCTTCATGTAGTCCACCTAGTTCGCACCACCTTCGCTCCATTTATATGGGGTCAAGTGGTTCAGGTCCAGGTGGAGAATACCACGACCATGTGCTACCTAGCCCACCAGAACTGGACGCACTTCTTACTGTTATGTAAGGAAGTTCTCCGCATATGGTCTCATGTGCAGCCTGGAGCCAGTTTACCTAGCCATTTCGATGGCAGGAGCCTCCAACACCCTGGCCAATGCCCTAAGTTGGATAGGGGCTGCGCCTCATGAGGGGTTCTCTCCTGCGAGAGGTAGCACAAGATCTTTCTCCCACTGGGTCATGCCTCAGGTGGACCTTTTTCCCTTCAGGGAAAATGCAAAGCTGAGACTGTTTCATGCCCGCCCCCTCTGCAGGGCTCACTGTAGGGGGATGCCTTTTGAGGACGTGGACCCCGGGCCTCTTCTACACCATCCCCTCATTTCCCTTCATTCACAAGGTGCTTCTCAAGGTGAGGATGGACAAGGCGCAAGTGATTCTGGTAGCCCCAGACTGGTTCCGCCAGCTTTGGTATCCAGCTCTCCTCAGTCTCAGCCCCAGGCTCCTGAGGTGGCTTCCAGCCCACCCGGACCTGATCTCAGTTATCAGGGGAAGGTATTCCATCTGGACCTTCAATCCCTGCACCTGACAGCCTGGTTCCTGTGTGGCTAGTTGCCAGGCCTTGGGCCTTTCGGCGAGGTACTCAATGTTGCTGAGGTGTCCCATCAGGAGTCGACCGGATAGTGCTACGCCTTCAAATGGAAGAGTTTCTCCATTTGGTGTTAGGGTAGGGCCTGGTCCCGTCTCCTGTTCCTTGGCGAGCATTCTGGGCTACCTGTGGTCCTTTCTTCTTCTTCAGCAAGGGCTTCAGTTGAAGACCCTTAAGGTGCTCCTGGAAGCCACCTCTGCCCTCCTGGCATGGGCTGGAAGGTAGTCGGAGGCACAGAAAAGGTGGTCGGGCTTTTTTTTTTTCAAGGCCTTGATCACACTTCCCCTCCAGTGCGCGAATCTCCACCTTCGTGGAATCTACCCCTGGTATTGGCTTAGCTCATGGGAAAGCCATTCGAACCAATGCACAAGTGCAATTCTCCCACCTGTTGTGGAAGAACATCTTCTTGGTGGCTACCACATCAACCAGAAGGATGGGAGAGCCCCAGGCACTTCCTTCAAGTCTCCCTATCTGGTCTTCCACAGGGACAAGGTTGTCCTGTGCCCCACCCAAAGCTCCTTCCGAAGGTGGTGTTGGAGCTTCACCTTAACCAGGTGTTGACTCTGCCGGTGTTCTACCCCATCCACACCTCGGAGGCCAAATACAGGCTCCATTTGGACCCTAGTTGAGTGCTCAACTTCTCATGGAGTGTAGGGCTGAAGTTCAGAAGAGGTTCACCAGCTGTTTTTCATCTACGCTGAAGCTGCACCTGGCAGACCTGCAGCCAAGTGGATGATGAGCGGGTGGGTCACCTCCTGCATAGATCTCCACTATAGGGTGGTGGGCATGGAGCCTCCCAGAGGGATAAGAGTTAATTTTACCAGCCATACCACTGCATCAGTGGCTGCTTCTGAGGATGTCCTTATCCAGGATATCTGCAGGGCTCCTACCTGGAAGTTGGCACATACCTTATTTACCCCCTTCCACATCGACCTTGGGTCACGCCGGGATGCTGGTTTGGGGCCTCGGTTTTCCAGTCCTTATTTTCTAAGTAGGGGATGTGTGCCTTGCCTCCCTCCTCCCAGAGAACTGCTAGGAGTCTGCCAATAAGTGTGGATGAACAACATATCCATGTCCCTAGAAATACAGGTTACTCACCTGTAACAGGAGTTCTAGGAATGGTATATGTTGTTCATCCACATGACCCATCCGACCTCCCCTGCTTCGACACTCAACCTGGCTTCCAGTGGGCTAGATCTGGTGTCATGGGGTGGAGCCAAGAGTTTTACCACCTGGGTGGGCGGGAGGAGCCAGTCTGAAGACCTTCTGGCAAGATTTAAAGCGGCAAGGAACCTTCCAATAAATGTGGATGAACAACATATACCATTCCTAGAACTCCTGTTACAGGCAAGTAACCTGTATTTCAGGTACAGCTTACTGATCATTTAGAAAGATACTCTTCGTTAACAAAACAACAATCGGGCTTTCATAAGGGATACTCCACTGGCACTGCACTCACTGATATGGTAGACATTACAGCTTCAGAGTTGGAGGAAGACCTCTCGGTGGGTGCAGTGTTTGTGGATTTATCCAAAGCCTTCAATACAGTGAATCATAGGCTTCTAGGAGAATGATTGACTGAGATTGGATTAGCTGAAGAATCATGCAGCTGGTTTAGGGCCTACCTTTTAAATAGAGCACAGCAATTTTATATAAATGGAGTGTTATCTGATGTACTGAGTGTGCAGAGAGGAGTGCCTCAAGGTTCTATCTTGGGGCCAACATTGTTTTTGATTTATATAAATAATATTGTGGATAGTATAAAATATTCAAATATTAGTCTTTATGCAGATGACACTCTTAATTGCTAGTGGAAGAACCTAGAGTGAAATGGAGAAGAGCTTATAGGCAGATTTTATAGGGCTATGTAAATGGTTGGCTGAATCTGGTTTAATACTCAACAGTAAAAAAACAAAACTGATTTTTTTTGGTAAAAAACATAAACATACAAGTAATTGCAAAGAAACAGTAATCGTAAAAAACATTACAAAATGAAATATTATCACAGGTGTTGGAATATAGTTATCTGGGGGTATGGATCAATGTGTCCTTAAAATTTGATTATCATATACTAGATGCTGTATTAAAAGTAAATAAAAGCGCTTTCAGGCGTATTGGTTTTTGCATGAATAGGTCCATGGGGGAACGTGTTATAAATCAATTTCTTCTTCCAGTTTTGGAATATGGTAGTCATGTTTATGGATTGGCAACAAAAAGTTTGTTATTAAAAACTGATCAAATATACTATAGGATGACAAGATTTATAACACAAAAAGATTATAAAACACATCATTGTGAATTGCCTAATGAACTAAGATGGCTTACACAGGATAGCAAATGCCAGATCACTTGGGCAACTCAGATCTATAAAGTGGTAAAACAGGAACAGCCTAAATATCTCCGTGATAAATTAGAAGTGAAAAAACATATTAATAATCTACGAGATATTAATTTAATGAATTTTGTATTACCTAAAATTATAAATACATATAGTAATCTGTGGTTTCCAGTAATTTTTAATAGGATATGGAAAGTCCTAAAACCAGTAATTTACAATCAAATTCATGATGTTAAAACACTTTCAACTAGCCTAAAGATAGAACTAAGAGTAGGCTGTGAATGTTAAGGGTAAGAAATTGATCATTTTACTTTAATAAATGGAGAACATAATACGTGTATAAATTAGTGTTTGTATTAGTGATTATATGTTATATTGGTATTTTGATATGAATGATGTATTGGAAATCCTATATCGTGTGGAATTAAATTTATATTTGACTGTCTTGTGATCTATATGTAGTTAATTTGTTTTATTTAAAATTTTAACAGGACCATCTTGTAAATAGAACTATGTCTTAATGATGTGTTATTCCATCTAAACTCCTGTCTAAAAATAAAAGTTTTAACTAACTAACTAGTAAGAGCAGGACAGTAGGAGAGCGGCACTGAGGCAAATGAAAACATGAAAAAGTAATGACTCAGCTGCATACTTCCCAGGGCACCTCCTTGCTCCAAAGAAATACATTATAAAAAACAATGGATGTGTGCCCATCCATAACAAAGGCTGTGTTTGTTCTCAAGAAGTGAAACCATCTCAGAGACCTCCTGAACTTTGCTCTCAATGTAGTGATGGCTTGACTTCTCTTGATGAAACACAACCTTATTATGGCTGATCGCCCATCCATTATTATCTATTTACCATTTCTAATAACCTCTGCCCCCTCTTCTGATGGTTCACCCTCCCCTTGACTTCATACAACCCTCTCTTAAGTCCCCTCAACTATTTTCTAGTTCACTACATCCTCCAGTAACCCATTCCACTGTGTCATCCCTCTCTCCATGAAGAAGTACCTCCTGACCTCAATTTAGAACCTTCTTTGTGCCAGTTTGTAGTTATGGCCCATTGTGTTCCTGCTCTCACTGAATCTAAAAAGCTAGGGTCAACCTTATTTATACCCATAGGCGGCAGAGCCAGGTGGTTAGGGGGCATCAGGCAACTTCTCACTTTTGTAACTGAAGGGTCAGACACTGAATTGAACTGTGCCCCAGACTGAGATGTTCTATGCAGTTCTGACCCCCCACCTTTTGGTACAGTCTTCCACCACTGTTTATGCATTTGTGGTTTTTGAAGGTCTCTGTCATATCTTCACATTTCTGTCACTCCTCAAATAAGTACCTATTAAGTTTCCTTGCCTGTTATGACACAAGAACCTCTGTTGGCTCTGAATCATCTCCATGGCCCTTCTCTGCACTACCTCCATGTCAGAGTGACTCAGCTGGTGGTATATCTGCCTCTGTGTGAGAGGGTTGTGGGTTGTACACAAACAAAGGGATTGGAATCATAACTTAAACACTGGCACCCACGAACATACAAATTTGCCAGCAGAACAGACCTACTGGTCTATCAAAGTCTGCTTGATTGTGCAGCTAGCCCCCTAGCATTGTGAATGTGGTAGCTCAATGGTTATACTATTTGTAAAATTCAATATACTTTATTTATAACACCACAAGAGTATTAGAATTGACTGGTAAGCCTCCTATTACAAAACAGAATGCTAACATATATTATGAGGCCTTATCTTCTACAGTGTCAAGCATTATGGAACATTTTTACATCTTTTCAAAACCCCTACCCAAAAAACCCCACCCATAAGAACCAAGTATAGAGATTCAAACACATAAGAAAATAAAAAATGGAAAAGGGGGAGCCATAACCCTGACTCAGAGTATAACATTCTTATGGTATCCACATTGCTAGAAAGACATCAAGGGTGCCCCATTTAGTCAAATAATAATGCAATCTATCATTCATCCTGACTATATGCCTCTCAAGTTGTAATTCCAATAGTATTTCTCTATGCCACTCATGAAGAAAGGGGATAGAGTCATTAATCCAATGTCTCATAATTACCAGTTTGGCCACAGCTGATATTATAGCTATATAAGTTTCCAGTTGTCTAATTGTCTCTAAAGGGAAATAATTAAGTAAACAGATTTCAGGTATAAAAAGGGAATCCAATCCCATATGGGAATCTAGTGAACTTTGTATAGCTTTCCAGAATACCTGAACTTTTGAACAAGCTCATATCATGTGATATAGATCCCCATTATATGCCTTACACCGAGGACATAGCGAGGAGGAAAGTTTCCCAATGTTATGTAACTTAACCGGAGTAAAGTAGAGATTGTGAATAATGTTATACTGGATTAATCAGAGTCTATCTTGTTTTATAAACTTATATGTGTTGCACCAAATTTGTTGCTAGAAAACTGGATCATCTTTAAGAGACAGTTTATGAACCCAGTAGAAACAAATTCCCTGAGGCAACAGGGGAACATGAACTTGTAGTTCCTGATATATCCTAGAGATCAAATGGGGTTGATCTGCTGTCTGCAAAATAGAAGACAACTCTATCCTAGAAGATCCTATACCCACTGATTTTTGCATAAAAGCAATTACAGCTTGCCTCTCTTGCCAGTATTTGAAGGCATTCCCACTTGCAGAGGGAGTATTATGACAAAATCGTGAATAAGGTAATATTTTACCTTGTGGAGCTCTGCCATTCTAATCAGAGCCCCACCAAAGGTGCCCAAAATGTAGAAACATTTTGGATTTGGAAATGGGGATTGTACGACAGGGGCTGTTTCAAAGATTATACCAATCAATATTCAGAGAAGACTGAACCTGTTGCAAAGCCTTGAGAGACCATCCTATTTGATTGCATTTCAATTCTTTGGGAATTAATTTTGGAGGGGAGTAAACCAATGCTGAGAGGGTGTAGAAAAACTTAGCCACTAGGGCTTTCTCAATCGCTATCCAGAGAGGCGAGTATGAATTAGAATCTGCTGCACTTGATGGACAAGTCCAATATGCCAGCTTACTAATGTGAGCGGCCGCATAGTACTTAAAAAAAGAGGGGTGCGAAAGACCACCATGTAGTTTGGACACTGTGAATTTAAAATAAGCTCCTCTAATTCCCTTCCCTTTCCAAATATAATGATTTAACAATTTCTGCAAATTAGAGAACCATGATTTGGGGAGGTAAGACCCAAGCATATTTAGAGGGTAGAGAATCCGAGGTAGTACATTCATTTTCACAGTGTTGATTCTACCCCCGGAGATATATGGCTAACTTCCCCCATCTCTCCAGATCAGCCTTAATACTATGTAATAATTTAGTTAAATTCTCTTTTACCATTGTTATCATATCTCTTGAGACTTTAATGCCCAGGTATGTCAGGGTATTTGATTCCTACTGTATGCCATAATCCCCGGCATCACTTGGTAAACACTTCCCATTTAAAGAGAAGAGTTTAATTTCTGAGAGATTGAGTTTGTAGTATTATACCTTTGAGAAATAATCAATTTCTTGTAGTAATACTTGTATACTGGTCACAGGATTCTCAATATGCAACAACAAATCATCAGCGTAAACTGAAATAAGATGTTGTTTCATACCAATAGAGATGCCCCAAATAGAATGGGAGGATAGCAATCTCTAAATTAGTGGCTCTAAATAGAAATTAAATAAAAGACAGGAGAGAGGACATCCTTGTCTGGTACTACGAGAAAGGGGAAATGATTCCCAGAGAACTACGTTACACCAGTCTCGGGTTGTTGGAGAGGTATAGAACAGCTGAACCCATTTTATGAACCCTGGTGGAAAGCCTAATCATGACAGGGTAGCAAAAAAGAAAATCCCAAGAAACCCAGTCAAATGCTTTCTCAGTGTCTAATGCAAAAAGAGCAGCTGGAGTATCCGAGTTCTTGTTGTGGACTATTAAATGGAGCAATCTACGCATATGGTCACTGGAAGATCTGCCTGTCACAAAACCCAGTTGCTCACCATTAATAAGTTTACCTTGAATTTTGGCTAATATTTTGATATATACATTTAATAGTGAGATGGGACAATAATTTTCCAGAAGCAGAGGATCATGGCCTGACTTGGGAATGAGGGTGATTAGTGTCTCAAGAAAACTGTTGTCAGAAAAAACAGATTCATACCAGGAATTAAAAACCTTTGTCAAAAAGGGTATGAGTTCCATAGAAAAGGTTTTGTATAAATTAGCTGAGAGGCCATCTGATCCTGGAGACTTGTTGGAAGAGAGCTGAGAAATTGCTTGTTTAACTTCCCATTCCTGAAAAAAAATGACCTAAATGGGAGTAGTCACTTGATAATAATTTGGGAAGAGTAACCCGATCTAGATACCTATCAATATTCTCCGGCACTGAAGTTTCAGACATCAGAATTTCTTAGAGGACTTGAAAGTACTGCCGAAAACCAGAGGCAATTTCCCTCAGATTATTGGTTATAGGACTCTGCTGTGTTGGTTATATTGCTTGTATGAATCTTGTCGTTTCCACTTGTTGGATCTGGATGGCAAGTAATTTACCTGCTCTTTCTCCAGATTGCAGATATTTAAGTTTGGTTCTCTTAAGAGAGAGCTTGGCCTTTTGGGACATAAGAACTGAGAATTGTGCCTGCAGTTTATGTAATTGAACCCAGTCTCCCTCCATTGAATAAGAGCTAATATTATGTTCAACGACATTGATGGAGTCTAAGAGATCCTGAGCTTGAACTTTAAACTTTTTAAGTCTGGCAGTTGCTAAGAGAATGCATTCACCCCTTAAAGTACATTTTAAAGCTGCTCATACGACATCTATTTTGGTAACCGAGCCAAGATTGGTACTTAGAAAGTGAACAATGAATTTTTTAAGGTGATCACAAATATTGCAAACTTGGAGGAGTTGATTATTAAAGTGCTAGAGGGAGTCTCTCCTTATCCCTGATCCCAATTTGCAGGTAAGAGAGACCGAATAGGGATCTGATATTACTCGAGCATGAATGTGTGCATCAGTAATACCTGGAAGGACATGTGAACTGATTAAAAAATAATCAGTCCTTGAACATATTCGGTGTGGGGGAGAGAAAAAGGTAAATTGTCGGGAATCTGCATTTAAAACCCTCCACACATCTATCAGACCCGCTCCCTCCATAAGATCCTGGAGCACCCTCTGTGCCAGTGATAGACCTGTTCTCCTGTTATCAGATCTATGTAATTGCAGTTGAGGTGTAATATTGCAATCCCCTCCTAAAAATATTGTTCCGGGTGAGTTGGTAGTTATTACAATAAGGAGATGTATAAAAAACTGGGGGGAATCCAGATTTGGGCTGTATATGAATCCTAACAATATTTGTTGTGAGGCTAGTAGCCCTTTGAGCAGTATGTAACATCCATTAACATCCGAGATTTCCTGTACTAGTTTAAATGGAGTAGTTTTATTAATTAAAATAGCCACTCCTCCCTTATTAGTGGATATCACTGCCCCAAATGTCTGCCCAACCCAATATTTACATAGTAAGGAAACATCTTCCCTCCTCATGGGAGTCTCTTGCAGACATACTATGTCAGCTTTCAAAGAAAATAAATGATTCCAAAGTACCTGTCTTTTGCATCTGTCCTGGGCTCCCTTGACATTCCAACTAAAGATATTAATCAAACCAGACATTTACTAAAAAATTTGACCAATTGAAACAAACCAGTAAAAATCAGGAATACAGATAATTTCATAACTCTGATACTTGGTTCCCCCAAAGGTATTATTACAGAAAAAACAACTTTCCCTTCCCTTTCCTGCTTCACCCCCATCTCCAACTTAAACACTGGAACATAATAATCAAATCCCTACTTTCTAACCCCAGTTTTTTAAACTGCATTGGCATATTGCTTCTACCAGGTGATGTCTTAACACAGCCAAGCAATTAACCCTCTCACCCCAATCCCTCTATTGAAACATTCTGTTGAGAATAATGCCATTTTAATAAGCATTAAATTACCTTATCAGAAATCCAAATATGTAGCTCAAGCTTCACTATCCATTCATGCTCCTAAATTGAACTAAGTACAATAACATTATATACATTTGTCCACAATGAATATGCTTATTTAAGTAATTCTAGTTCTAACTCAAATGTAACCATTATAGGCATGTCAGTGTTATAGAGAGCTGATTCCCAATGCAATGTTGTCCTCTAGTGGTAAAAATGAGAAAATGCAACAAGAGGCTCAACACTAATAAATGCACATATTTAGCAGTAGTTGCAGATTTGAGGTAGCAAGAAGAGATTTATTTTCTCAGAAGAAGCCAGAAGGTGAAGGAAGGAAACATATTCAATTCAATGCTTTAGAGTAACTGGTAATTGCTATTTTTCTTTTAAACTTAGATTGTGGGCTTTTAGTGACACTGTACTTTCTTTGTTGTCTTTACTTAGAATTGTTTTTGGGCTGTTGACAATTTAAAACGTAGTGATGGTGTAATTCTGTGCTGTCTTTAATTGCTGCAAATTTTATCTTGGCTTGTCTGACTGCCCTGTAGTTGGGTGAAGGGTGTTAATTGTCTGGCCTCTGACCTCAGCTACGTGAAAACTGGAGGTGGGGCTTAGTCAGAGTTGAGGTAGCAAGTAGAGTTTTTTTTTCTCAGAAGAAGCCAGAAGGGGAAGGAAGGAAACATATTCAATTCAGTGCTTTAGAGTAACTGGCAATTGCCATTTTTCTTTTAAACTTAGATTGTGGGCTTTTAGCGACACTGTACTTTCTTTGTTGTCTTTACTTAGAATTGTTTTTGGGCTGATGACAATTTAAAACGTAGTGGTGGTGTAATTCTGTGCTGTCTTTAATTGCTGCAAAATTTTCGCCCCCCTCCCTTCCTCCTCTTCCCCCAACTCTTAATTATATGCCCTGTTGTATCTGATTGACAGGAGCTAAACACAGGGAATAGTAAGGGGTGTGAAGTTGGAGGGGCATAAGGGGGAAGAAGCCCACCCTCAGCAAGACAAGTGTTTTGACTTATTTATTTATTATTATTTTTTTTTAAAGAAAATTATCTGAGGATCAGTAGCAGGATTTTTAGGACAGTAAATAAATAAAAAGGGAACTAGGACAGCTTCAGTAGCAGACAAGTAGTGGAATAGCAGTATAATTGCAGTAAAATGTGGGGAGTGGTGCAATGCAGTGGCTGTGGGGTAGCCATATTCAGGCAGACCTTCTGGACACTGAGATGCTGCCCTATCTGCATGCATCTCTCTGGACTGTGGGATGAGGTAGCCAGACTCAGAGCATAAGTAAACTGGGTCAGGAGTACCATCACCCCTATCCAGAGACCACTCAGTCCAATGCAACTGCCTCAAAGGATGCTGAGAACGAGGAGCACTTGGATGACAGTGGGCTCAGGGAGGGTTAGAGTGGTCAGGCAGAGGCACATCCCAGATCCTATTCCACTCAAGAACTCATATGCCACACTGGCAAACGAGGACAACCAAATAGAGGTACCCAGAGAAGTGGAAGGAAAGGATGTGGTGGTTAGCCAAGGAGGTGACCTCAGCGGGAAAAGCAGTGGACCCTAGAGGAGGAGGAAGTGAATCCTGGTGGGGGACTCCATCATAAGAGGGATCCAGCTAGGAACACAGGAGGGGGAGGACAGGGAGGTGAAGTGCCTACCAGGTGCCACAGCATGGAGGGATGGAAGGAAGATCCTGGGGATCACTGCAAAGGCAAGACGGGAGGGTGAGCTGGATGTCATTATCCACCTAGGTACTAATGACCTGGCAAGTGGGGAGCCAAAGGAAGTTCAAGAAGAGTTTAGGAAATTGGGGAGGGGTCTCAAGCAAGTAGCTAATTCTGTTACTTTCTCAGAGGTACTACCTGCGAGAGGCAAGGGAGAGCATAGGAGTGCATGCACCAGGAATTTTAACTCATGGTTGAAGAACTGGTGCTGTGAGGAAGGGTTCAGATTCATTGGTGACTGGGGACCCACCTGGAGGGATGGAGGTTTGTTCAAGCCTGACAGCCTGCATCCATCCTGGAGGGGAATCCATGCACTCAATGATAAGTTTAAATGCTACATTGACAAGCATTTAAACTAGCAAAGGGGGGTGGCAGGCCAGCAAGAAGGGTACCTACTTGCTCACTCCCCACAGCTAGCAGTGGGACCAGTGAACCAGAGGAGTGGCTATCTCTTCAAAGCAGTGTGCAAAAGATGGAGATTAGTGCCTAAGAGGTGGATAGGCAGAAAAGAGGCAAAATTCAGCAGAAGGGCAGACAGCAAGGAGAACCAGGGATAAAGGACAACCAAGGAAGGGGCTGAAGTAGAACAGCGAAACAGTCTAGGGAGGTCAAATCATGGAAAGCCATGTGTGAAAATGCCAGGAGCCTTAGCAACAAGATGGAAGATCTGGAGGCGGTCATGTTGCAGTCAGACCTGGACATTGTGGCCATCACTGAAACCTAGTGTAATGATAACCATGACTGGGAGATGGCCATACCTGGCTACAACATATTCAGAAGAGACAGAGCAGGCAGGAAGGAAGGAGGAGTGGCACTGTATGTGAAAAATTACATAAGGGCCACAGAGATCCAGGAGGAACAAAATAGGGAAAAGATACTGTGGGTTAAGCTGGAAAGAAAAATGGGGACAGCCATCCGCACAGGTGTGGTCTATAGACCACCAGCCCAGAAGGAAGAAACAGATAGGGAGCTGATGCTAGCCATCCAAAGGATGGCAGACAAGGGTGAGGTAGTACTGGTTGGAGACTTCAATATTCCAGACATGGACTGGAGCATCCCAACAGCAGCATCAACTAGGATCAGATTTATCCTGGACTCTCTTCAGGGTCCCTTCCTCAAGCAACTGGTCATGGAACCAACTCGGCAGAAGGCAATATTGGACCTTGTGCTCACAAACAGGGACAGTGTGATAGGGGTAACAGTGGGGGAGCACCTGGGGCATAGTGACCACCAGTCATTGTGGTTCGAAATCACAGAAAGAGCAGAACCAAACCACACAAAAACATGTATCCTGGATTTTAGGGGGGAAGACTTTGGGAAAATGGGAAGATACTTGAAAGAGGCATTAAGGGGAATAGGACAGGAATCAGGGGTTGAGGAACAGTGGGCAGTATTTAAAATGGGGATTACAAGAACAACAGAATTATGCATTAAGCAGGTTAGCAAGAGGAAAAGGAAGAGGAGACCATTATGGTTTTCCAAAGAGGTAACAAAGAAAGTGAAAGCCAAACAGATTGCATTCAGGCAATACAAAAAGACACAGGCAGAAGGGGATAGGGAGAAGTACCAGGAGAAGCAAAGGGAGGCAGGGAGGTCAGTAAAGGAAGCCAAAGCTCAGACAGAAGAACACATTGCAAATCAGTGGGTAGAGGGGACAAAACCTTTTACAGGTACATAAGTGAAAAAAGAAAGACAAAGGGAGGGATAGTGAGACTGAAGGGAGGATGGGACTGCATGGAGGATGACAACAGTAAAGCTGACATATTGAACAGGTTTTCTGCTCAGTTTTACTGAGGAAGAGGAGGTAATGGGTCTGAAGGAGTACAAGGGTGAAAATGGTGCAGAAATGGACACAAGTCCCTTTACACGAGAAAGGGTCCTGAAGGAACTGGAAGTAATAAGAGTTGATAAAGCAATGGGGCCAGATGAGGTGCACCCCAGGGTCCTTAAAGAACTAAGAGGTGGTGGCTGAACCTCTGGCTATCCTGTTTAGCCGATCACTGGAAACAGGGAGGTACCCAAAGACTGGAGGACAGCAGATGTAGTCCCTTATACAAAAGCAGGAACAAAGAGGAAGCAGGAACTACAGACCAGTCAGACTCACCTCAGTAGTGGGAAGACCATGGAAGCACTACTGAAGGAGAGATTGTAGAACATCTGGTTGTCAATGGACTACAGGACCCAAGGCAGCATGGTTTCACCAGGGAGGTCATGTCAGACCAACCTCATTGAATTTTTTGACTGGGTGACTAGGGAGGTGGATCAGGGGAGGGCAGTGGACATGGCCTATCTGGACTTCAGCAAGGCCTTTGACACTGTACCGCATAGAAGACTATTACACAAACTGGGGAATATGGGTGTGGGCAGGACAGTAGTGTGGTGGGTAGGTAACTGGCTGGGTGGCAGGACACAGAGGGTGGTGGTAAATGGCTGTCACTCCACAGAGGGAAGAGTGACCAGTGGGGTACCACAGGGATCAGTGCTGGGACCGGTCCTATTCAACATCTTCATCAGTGACATTGCACAGGACCTAGAAGGCCGAATTTCACTGTTTGCTGATGACGCAAAGCTCTGTAACAGAGTAGACACACCAGAGGGTGTAGACAGAATGAGAAGGAACCTGCAGAAACTTGAAAAATGGTCAGGGGTTTGGCAGTTGAAATTCAATGCAAAGAAGTGCAAGATAATGCATATGGGGCACAAAAACCCTGGCACAATATATCAGTTGGGGGATGAGGATATAGCATGCACCAAACAGGAAAGGGATCTTGGGGTTATCATTTCTGGTGACCTCAAGGTAGGAAAACAGTGTGACAAGGCAGCAGGTAAAGCAAATAGGATGCTGGGATGTATAGGCAGGGGCATCACCAGCAGGAGAAGGGAGGTCATAATTCCGCTATACAAGACACTAGTGAGGCCCCACCTGGAGTACAGTGTACAGTCCTGAAGACCATACCTACGTAAGGTCATAGACAGGGTAGAGAAGGTTCAGAGGAGGGCAACAAAGATGGTGCATGGATTGCATCACAAGTCCTATGAAGACAGGTTGAAGGAACTGAACATGTACTCCCTGGAGGAGAGGAGGGAGAGAGGGGATATGATAGAGACATACAAATATCTCACAGGAAGGAACAGGGTGCAGGAATTCTCTATTTATAAGTGAAAAAGATGTACCAGGACTAGAGGGCATGGGATGAAGTTGGAGGGAGAACAATTCAGAGGAAACATGAGTAAGAATTTCTTCACAGAACGGGTGGTGGACAAGTGGAACACCCTGCCAGAGGAAGTGGTGGGGGCTGAAACAATCACAGGATTTAAGAATGCATGAGATAGATATAAAAGAATTCTGGAGGTCAGGGGTAAGGGGCAACAGACTTCTAGGAAAACATAAACTGAACTTACAAGCTCAAATGAGCAGACTCGGTGGGCCATAGGCCCTTATCTGCCAACACTGTCTATGTATGTATGTATCTATGTAGTAGTAATGATTTAAAAAAATAAACTCTGACTCAGAAATTAATAAAAAAACTATCTAAACTGGATGAACTGCCAATAAATTATATGTGCAAAACAAACACCTAAATCCCACTGTTTCGTATCTGAGAATGTTCTGAGCCATTACCGCTACTTTATGTCATCTATCTCTTGGCAAAGGATATGCTGAAATAGGTATATCGTAGCAATCAAGAGACCGGATCCAGCATACTACATCCTGCTTTGTATCAAGGTAAAAGGATAAAAAAGGAGAAAAAGGTTGGTGGAGATACAGAACAAGTAATCAGTCTCGAATAGAGAGGAAAGTAAACAGGAGCCATTTAAAAAAAATGGAGGGGGGCTCAACGCCTCATGTCAGCAGGACAAGTTCATCGTATAGCTGATCTCCGCCTTACTATGTCAGAAAAGGGATCCTGGAGGGCTGGATTACAAAACTGGCATTATTCACACCCCCATCAAAACGGCGATGAATAACTGAAATCAGTCCCAGGGACACTTTGTCTACCATCACCAAATGACTCCAAACAATTGCAGATCGAGGAGTCGACCAAGGTCACTTTTAAAGGTCTGGAAGCAACTTTTTCAATTTGCTCTGGGCTTGTTCTTGAGTGTCAAACATGAATCACTATTTTTTTTTTTTTAACTTGCAAGATTGCTGGATATTTAACTTTAAATTGCTTCCCAGCTGCAATAAGTTTGGTGACAAGAGGGTGCAATTCCTGGCGCTTCACCCAAACGGATTGCGGCAGATCCTGGGTTATCCTAATCTTCCTACTCTCCCACAAGATTTCTTGCAGAGATTTCACTTGGGCAAGAATATGCTGCTTGTCCAAATAATTAAGCAGCTTGCAGATAATTGGTCTGGGTGGTGAGCCAGGGGGAGGTAAGGGGCGAAGCGCCTGGTGAGCTCTCTCGACTACATATGTGGTACCATCTGGGGAGGGACTGGCAATTTTCTTGCAGACATTTTGTATAAACAATATGGGTGAAGTTCCCTCTTCTCTCTCTGGAATTCCAATGAAGATTATATTGTTCCATCTGCTTCTTCCCTCCAGATCCTCCAGCTTTTCCTCAAGTTTTTTAAGACACCTACTAGTGTTAGTGTGGTCTAGCTCTGCCTTATCATCTTGTTTCTTGAGGGAGACAATACGGGCTTCTGAATCCCCGACCTTGATATTTAATGAGTCGATACAGGATTTGATACAATGCAGCTCTGATGAAATATCTGCAATCATGCTCTATAGTGGCATGATTATTTCTAAAAATCTTTCTACGGTCAGCGCTGTGGAGCCCAAGGTAGATTTATTGGCAGCCTGTTTAGACAGCTTCGGGGCCTGGTCCTTCTCAGGCAATGGTGGAGGGGTATGTTTAGATGGTGCTTTGTGCATATATACCTCCATAGCCAGATGTCTGAAGTTTTCTGATACGCGACAGGTATTATTGTGATTGTTGTCAGGTGAATTCCGATGGGTGATAGTAAAAATAGAAGTATTTTAGCCAGGAGAGGAGCGGAGCAACACTTGCTAGGCTGCTATTATGTGACCCTCTCAATGGTTATACTTAAATAAACAACAACAAATAAACAAACAACAACAAACAACATGTAGCTGCCCCACACCATCTTCCTTGGCCCCATCTTTATTATCCTCCTCGCCCACCCTCAACCACCCCTGTACCCTGTCTCAAGCTGTTTTAAATACCACTTCATTTTTGCTTGCTATCATGCCTACTGGTAGTGTGTTCCACCTTGCCACCACTAATGCTTTCTCATCTCCCTCTTGAATCTCCCTCCCTCTATTCTTAATTTGCGCCCTGCCCCCTGGTTTCCATCCCTCTCATCAGAATAAACACCACCAAGCCCCCCCTTGTTATATCCTTCAGGTTCTTGAAGGTCTTGATCATATCCCCACATCTCTCTTCACTTCCAGTGTGTACATATTAATTTCCTTTAGTCTCATTTCATAGCCCATTCCCTACATCTCCTGAATCATCCAAGTCACCCTCCACTGCACTCCCTCCAGCAGATTGACATCCCATCTCAGGTGCGGCCTCCAGAACTGCACACGGTATTCCAGGTGCAGCCTGACCACTGACCTGTAGAGGGGCAAGATCACCTCCCTGAGCCTGGACATGAATCCTCGTGCTATACACACCAGCATCCTGTTTGCCTTCACCATCACTCTCCTGCATTGGGCAGAATTGTTCATGCTCCCCTCTATCAATACCCTGAGGTAGTTTTCCTCCTCAGTGATCTCCCTTATCCAGTATTCTCTCCTTTGGTTCCTGGCCCCAAAATGCAGCACCTTGCATTTTTTCACATTGAACCCCATCTGCCACTTTTCTGACCATTCCTCCAGCTTGGTTAGGTCCCTCTGTATTTGCATCCATCCTTCTGCCTCGTCCACTACTGCACCCATTTTGGTGTCACTGGCAAACAGGCTAATCCTGCTCACCACCCCTATGCAATGTCTGAGATGAATATCCCAAACAGTGCTGGACACAGCACTGAACCCTGCAGCCCCCTGCTTGCCACTAATCTCAACTCAGAGACCCCACCACCAACACCACCCATTGTAGCCTACCCCGTAGCCAGTTTCAGATCCAGCATGCCATCTTTGTCCACTCCCCCATTCCTGCCAACTTCACCCCTAGTCGCCCATGGGGCACTGAATCAAAGGCCTTGCTGAAGTCCAAGTACAGCACATCCACAGCAAGGCCCCCATCCAGCTCCCTCAACACCCAGTCATAGTATTGTATAATATTGGTTTGGCAGGATATCCCTGAAATGAACCTATGCTGCCTCCCGTCCAGAAGGTCAATGATTTCCAGAAATGCCATCAGTCTTTCTTTTAGTATTATCTCCATGAGCTTTCCCACTATGGACATCAGACTGAGTGGTCTATAGTTCCCTGGCTAGTCCCTTGTTCCGCTTTTATGTTTCAGTACTACATATGCCATGCTCCAGTCTTGAAGCACTTCTCCAGTTTCCAGGGAGGTGCAGAACAGGTCTGCCAGAGGTTCCACTTGAACCTCTGCCATCTCCCATAGCACCTTGGTGTGGATACCACCTGGCCTCGGTGCCTTATTCACTTTCAGCACCCTTAGCCCCTCCAAAACCCTCCTACCCTCTAACTGGCATCTGTTACCTTACCTCCTCCACTCCCTCGCCTCCCAGACCAGGGTGGTGCTGGACATCCCCCTTCTCCTCTGTAAACACTGAGCAGAAGTATTCATTCAATGCTTCTGCTTGTTCCTTCCTCTTTTCCACCCACTCCTCCCCCCTTTTTATCCTCACTGTTCTGTCCCTGCACTTCCTTTTCTCTCTGACATATCTAAAAAAGTCCTTCTCTCCCTCTTTTATTCCCTAAACTAATCTGAGTTCCTTTGAGGCCTTCTCTCCTCTTACCCTCCTGGTCACCTCCTTAGACCATTTGGTGTACTTCTTCCTGTCCTCCACCTTCTCTGTCCTCCTAAACTTCAAGTACACCATTCTTTTTGTTCTCACCGCCTTTATCACATGCTGTTCAGCCAGCATGGTCTCTTTACTCTACTCTTCTTACTCTGTAACCTGGAACATGTTTCTATCACTTCCATGATCCCTTGCTTTATTATGCCACCTTTCAGTGCTGACCCCTTCCCCTGTTCTATACGCTCGAGTCTCCCCTTCAGAAACTCTCTCATCCTTCTTAACTCCGCCCTCCTGAAATCCACCACCTTTGTTACTGAGTCCTCTAGCTCCCTGCTCCACACTGTTTGGTGGTTACTGGCAGTCAACAGGTCCTCTACATTTATCAATCAATCAATCAAAACTTTATTTAACCAGGCATTACACTATTGAGCAAGCTCATTTTCAAGGTGGTGCTGGACAATAATATGACAAATACATGGTAACGCAGAGGCTGCAACAGCTGGCAGCAGCCATATTTTGTCTGCGGCCATCCTCCCCTGGACCTAGGAAGGGGTTGGGGATAGAAAGAACAGACAGTAGTCCCTAGTGGGATAGGAACTGCTCAGGGATTGGATACAGGGACCACCGAGGCTTCCCACAAGGGAAGGGGGGGCTACATCCTGTGGCAGAGAGGAGGGGTGGATAACCAGAACTGTAGCCTGCAGTTCTGCCTCTTTCTCCTCTCTCCCTTGCAGGATCATCCACCCTCCCACATTTGTAAAAGCAGGGTGTTGTGGCCAGGTAGCTAGGTCCCCCCTTTCGATCCCCTAAGGATGACCGCAAGAAAGGTTGGGGAGTGGCTTTTCCCGGATTTTCCCTGAAATAGGGTTTTCCGGGATTTTTACCTCCTCCAAAAGGGTGTAAAAACAGAGTTAAAAGTGAGAGAAGCAAAATAGGTTAGAGCAAATAGTCAGGGTTTTGGTGCATATCAATCTGTCGTAGTCATGTGGATGGCATATTGGGAGGATCAAGAAACATCGAATGGTCGGTGGGGGTGGTAACGAGCCGTATGCTTCAAGGGGCTTGTGACCCGCCCCCCTGCTCTGGTTGGCATGGAGGTGGAAACTGAGTATCCAGACCTGGGGGAGGAATGGAGGTCCACCTCCAACAGGTACAGCTATCTTGCAAGGCTAACGGCACCTGACGGGGGCAGCCGCTAAACCTTGGCCCTACAACCTCAGACTGATGATCCTCCCATGTGTGCATGCTGCTATTATTCTGATTCGTAATCAATAAACGCAACGCTGAGGCCATTTCCTCCAAGATTGCTGTCCGTGTTTTGTTTCTGAGGAAAGGGAGTTATGGATGGATACCAGACAAGCAATGATACTACAAAGGCAATAACAGGCATAGTAAGCAATGAATGTAAAATATGATGATGTAAAAGCATATATAAGCACAGTCATAACTAGGGCAGAACAAATGTATTTACAAGCTAGTAAACTAGGAGGAAAAAGGTTTCAAACGTTACAACCTAAGTACAATAGTAAGATGCATGCGTGTAGTTCTGTGTGGGAAAAGCTCCTCCACCACATCCTACATAAGTCATCAGGATACTGCCACTCTACTTAGAGTGAGTCGAACTCGCTCCTTGCCGGCACTGCTGGTTGGCGCCTTCATCTGTCTTCTTCTGCTGTTGCCATTTGTATTCTGCTGCGTTGCCCATCCTCTGCCTTTGGCATTGCCTTGCCCCCCCCCCTTCTCTCTGTGCCTGCTTGTGTTTCTTTCCCCTATGCTCCGTACCTTGTCTCTGCTTCCCTCTGGTGCTCTATCTTTGGGCTCCTCTGCTGCCAGCCACACCTCACTCCTCTGCCACTTCGTTTTGATCCTCCTCACCTCGCTGATGCTTTCTGTTCGCGGCATGTTGCTGCTCCTTTGGCTCCATGGTTGGCCATTCCTGCTCCGGTACCATGCTTTTGGCCGCTGCTCTGGTGTTTACCACCCTATGGACATCACAGCTGTGCACGCACTCCATTTCTGCCATTCTGGATGCTGCCTTTTGCTTTCCTGCTATGTGCTGAGCTGCTGTCACACCACTACACCAGGTCACTTCTGCAGTTCCTGCCTTTGCCACTTGCCACCGCAGCTTCTCGATCCCTCATTCCACATAATGGCATTGTATACATGCCTGTCCCACTACCTCCGCTGTCCTGCTTGATCATTTTCCCACATCAAGCCCACTTGGATGCTGCACCATAGAGTGCCTGATTGCTTCTCAGTCTTGGATGTTTGCCAGCTGCCAGTTGCTGCCTGTTGGCTCCATGTCTTGTGGAGACACTCAATGTGCATGACATGGTTTGGTAACGCACCTTCTGCAAACTCTCACAACCCTGCTTCTTCTGTATATTATGGCATTGAACCCCTTAAGACCCGGTGCTGTCCAGCTTCATACCATGTTACTTGGTAACTTGTGAGACCTGTAGCAATGTATGCGGTATCATTACTACTGCTGGTACCTTGTTCTAGGCCCCCTTACCCTCCTTACTTCATTGAGGAAGATATGATTCAAAGACCACATGCTGTGCCTCATAGGAACTTGTATACCCTGTACTCACTCTTCTGACATTCATCCAATACCTGAATTGGACATTTCGTATACCTCTATTACACCTGGCCTGACTTTGGATACTGATTTGCACCTGACATATTCTGCCTGGCGTATCGTGTCTGCTACCATTGACTATCTCCGTTCTGCTTGCTTATGCTGTGCTCCTGTTGACTGTGCCACTTCCTAGCATGGCTTTGCTTCTCACTACTACCACTGCTCTCAGGACTTCCTGGATGTTTCCATTTGTATAATGCTGGACCTTTAACCTCTGCTAGCTGTATGCACTCTTCTGGATTTTAGTCCACTTTATTGCTTCCTCCTTTGGAATCTGCTTCTGCCGCATCCTCCTTCATCTGGCCTTCAGGAAGACCTAGCTTGGCAGGCTTTCACTGCTCCTTGCTGCCCTGTTTGAGGGTTGCAGTCCTGCTAGCATTTGTGGGGCCTAGCTGCCACTCTCTACTCCTTCATCTGGCTGACCTACATGTGGTCCAGCCACTCATCCTGCCCTCCCGTATGGGTATCACAGGTTCATTGCCTTCAGCTTTTGGACTCCTGCCATGCACTTCAGTGTGCACTCTCTGTCTGCTGGAAGCCTTCATTCCCTGTCACTTATTCATCTCCAACTTTTCCATCAGGATTGGACACACTGCCAGGATGTCTCGCATGCAGTCGTACTACTCAGGTTCTGGATGCTGCAGCTCTCACCTTTGCCTGCTCACACCTACTTCACTCGTCAGGATATCCTTCTTCATTCCATCGTGGACTTACATTTAGGCTACATTCCAGGTCAGTCTTAATCAATTCCCTTGGATGACTTTTTCCATGCTGCTCCAGTTCATTTAAATTTCCTATGACTAACGTTTCCTGCCAGGACTCTCAGCCCAGCTCTATTCCATAGTGCCATCCCTATCTCTTGGCTTAGGCCTCAGCAATTTCTACTGTACACCTACCTTACCCAGCATCAGGGCCTGAAGGTTCTACTTATATTCTACACCTGCCTCACCCAGCATCAGGTCTTGAGCTTTGCATGTTTCTACTCTACACTGCCTCGCCAAGCATCAGGGCCTGGAGTTCGACTATTCTACTCTACACTTTCCTTGCCCAGCATCAGGGCCAAAGGTTTGCCTATTCTACTCTACACCTGCCTAGCCCAGCTTTGGGGCATGGAGATTCAATTTCTACTACTCCTGCCTTGCCAAGCATCACGGCCTGGAAGTTTGAACGTTCCAACTATATGTCTGCCTCACCCTGCGGCAGGCCTGGAGGCTCGCTTATTTCCATTCTATACCTGCCTCATCCAGCATCGGGACCTGGGGGTTTGGATATTGCTATGCTAGACCTGCCTCACCCAACATCAGCCTGGCAGTTCAATTGTTTCTACTGTATCCTCCCTCACCCAGCTGAGGGCAGGGAAGTTCTGTTCCTTCCCATACTTGCTTCGACGGACGAGTTGGAGGTGTTTCTGGGCTTTCTGGCCTAATGTCCATTTACTACTCTCCTGCTCTGGACCAGGGGTTCATTTGCTCCACCGTGTTCAGCTTCCCACCTGCATCCAGCTGACTGTCCTCCCTTTTGAGACTCTATGCTTCCCTGAACTCATATCTTGGAACTCGGACCGCTACTTCAAGATTGTCTGTGCATTCTCCTGGATTCCAAATTACCTTCTGTCAATTGTTTGCCCTGGACATTGACAGCTTGGACTGGGAATTTGCTTCAGATGTGTTACCATCTTCTCGCTGGACCTTTAACATCAGTACTGGATTCCATTTGCTCTTCTTCGACCTTCAGATCTTCTCTCCCGGAGTTTCAGACTAGTCAATAAATATATATATTGCTCATTTAGGATTACTCTCCTTTAGTATACCCAGAAGGACTGGCAGGTCAGTAGCCATGGGTCCTCAGAGATTTCCCACAAGGGTGTTTTTCCTCTCCTGTGTGCTACTGGCCACACTCTCTGGAGTTGGAGGAGATAATCTAACCTGCAATCATTATTGCTTTTTGGGGGTCTCATCCTACTCGACTAAGCATCCTTCCTAAGGTGGGATACAGAGAAAGGGCAAGACATCAAAGCCTAAAAAGTTGTTTTTCAGTTCAAGCACCTAAGCACTATACACATACAATCCAATTCATACTTACTACAATCACTGACTTGCTCATATATATGCTGAAATACCTAAGCACTGATTATTTCATATAACTCATATACTTTGCAGGCATTGTCCTACTGACTGGTCTGGCCTATATATCCAAGCATAACCTACATTATTCAACTCTACTGTGCGTAGCACAAGCACTGAGCTATGAACCACACAGAATGGTAAGGCGCATGCCTGTAATTCTGAGGGGGAAGAGCTCCTCCCCCAGATCCTACATAAGCCATCAGGCTACCGCCGCTGTGCTTAGAACGAGTCACACTCGCTTGCCATCCTCCTCTGTCACCTCCTCCTTCTCTAGCACTCTTATCCCACTGGTGGGGTCTCATCCTACTCGACTAAGCATCCTTCCTGGGTGGGATACTGAGAAAGGCCAAAACATCAAGTCCTAACAAGTTGTTATTCAATTCAAGCACGTAAGCACTATGCATATACAATCCAGTTCATATGTACTACAGTCAATGACTTGCTCATATCTATGCTGAAGTATCTAAGCACTAATTATTTCATATAACTCATATACTTTACAGGCATTGTACTACTAACTGGGCTGACCTATGTATCCCAGCATAACCTACATTATTCATCTCTACTGCACGTAGCACAAGCACTGAGTTATGAACCACACAGAATAAGCTGTTGGCATGGGAATTGGGGAGTGGAAGCAGAGGGATAAACAAGAGGGGAGGTAACCTGAGACAGTTTGCAGTACAAAACAAGTGCTTAACATTGTACAGCAAAATTGAGGTTACATGAGGCCACTAGCACACTGAGCGGAGTGCAAGAGTCACCTATGACAGTTGCAGGATTCTGTCAGGTATCCTGTTATCAAGGATTTGAAGGTGGAAGGGCTCAGAATGGTACTGTTTTTTAGGTATATTTGCATAGCATTCCATAAGGAGGGGAGAGAGAAGTTGATAGCAGCTGAACCATGCCACATTCCCTTACTGCCTCACTGTTTGATAGTACAAGGTCTAGCTTATTCCCTAGTGTAGTAGGTTTAGCAACCAGTTGCACCAGGAACCTCCCCCCCACCAGACTACATTCAGGAGGATCTTCTCCCAAGCATTGGAGTTGACTGGCATGGTCCAGTCCACCCCCAGCAGGTTGAAATCCCCCACTATGATCACATTCCCTCTCCTACATACTCTCCTAATTTGGTCCACCAGTTCCCTGTCCTTCTCCACTGACAAGGATAGTGGCCTTTACACCACCCCAAACTGCAACTTCCTTCCACTGGAGTCCAGGAGCTGTATCCAGATTGCCTCAATTCCCCTCTCTTCTCCTTCATCCCTTGTACATTTAATCCTCTCCCTCATATAGACAGCTACGCCCCTTCCCTCCTCTTAGTCTTTTCTGTGCAAACTATACCCTGGGATTGTCAAATCCCAGTCCCGGTACTCTGTGGACCACGTTTCTGTGATGGCCATGATGTCCACCTCCCCCTTACAGCTAAGAGCATCCGTCTGTAGCTGCACTAACCTGTTGCTTAGGTTTCTCACATCCACAGAAAGCACCCACGCCCTGTCTCCCCCCTCTTTTCCCATTCCCTTTCTCCCCCATCCCCTTTTGTACCAGTTCCCCTTTACCTTTCTCACTAGCTTGGGGGGAAAGGCAGCCACAGTCACTGCATATCTTGTCAACTGCCTAATCCCACAACACCACCCACTAGCTGGTTTCAGGGCTGACATCAGCTTTTTGAGGGCCCCGGGCATGGACCTCTAGAAACCCCCCCCTGCCCTTTATATCCATCCATTAACAAACAAAAACCCCACCACCACCAGCTTGCCATCACCAACTCTCTTCCCAATTCCACACACAACACAGCAGTACAGCAGCAAAGGCAGATACTAGATTAAGATTTTACTGGTACAATCAGTGAAATGGGCCTGCAGCCTGAGCCTCCCCTGTCCCCTCCCCTTCTCATTCTTCCCAGCCATGATGGGCTACTAACTGTCTTTTCCTACCTGGTGCTTTGGTGAAGCATCTTGTGGCACGGGTCACAAAGAAGGGAGCTTTATTCACAGATCTGTTGCTGTGTGCTGTTGACTCATCATGGTACGGTTGTGGTGCCACCATTTCAGAGCTGCTCCAAGTCCAGGACCACACACATAGGTGGGCCTGATGCCCGATGTGTCAACGGAATCGACTCAGACTCACTGGCAACTGAAAATGATCAGTCGGGTCATCGCTCGAGTCCTGGACTCCTGGCTCATGCCATGCTCTTAGTTTTTGCACTCCTCTGTCACAACGACCACCACTCTCCACCATCCTGGACTTCTGCATGCACCGCACCCAACTTTAACCTCCTGTCCATCTGCCGCATGCTACCTTTGCACCTCACTGGCCACCACCTTTGCAATGTCGGACAGAAGACTGACGTCACATGATGTCACAAAATAAGCAAGTGCTGACTGGCCAGGTTGCTTAGAGGACCACCCCTCCACACTCTCCTGCAGTAACTGGCATTCCACAGCCAGCCCACACCTGCTCACCCCATGGAATGTTCTTGGACCGGATCGGGGGCAGGGCCAGGGGCCCTTCCAGTGCCGGTCAACAAACAGGGCTCGCATGGACATAGTCTCAGAACCACTACTATGACAATGAAGTTGTTGACTAACTTGACCCTTTTTTTGAGCCCCTGGTGGGTGACTGGTCCCTTCTCTTGTGTCAGGGCCCTGGGCAGTTGCCCAGGTGGCCCGGGTACTGACGCCGGGCCTGGCTGGTTTATATCTACTTTGGTAGCTATATACCCCTACAGCTTCTGCTTTAGAACATCCTTTCCCTCTCCACTTAGGTGCAACCTGTCCCCTGAATATAGCACACTATTATCCCAGGTCCTTCTCCAACCCTTCACCCACCCATATCCTTTTGATCTACACCACTCCTCCATCCAAATGTTGAATTCCCTAATTCTCACCTTCCTCAGTGTACTCTCACAGGGTACCAGAGTCACCTCCTAGAAGGCCACTGTTTCTCCTACCTTTTTACACAGCCTTACTAAATCTTTGAACCTCCCTTTCACTATTTCTATGGTCTCCCCTGTCAGGTCATTTGTCCCCACGTGTACCACTATGTGCGGTCTCCCCCTGCCCTGCTTCACGCCTCTTAGAGCTGCTTGTCCCGCACCGTCTGCCCTTAGTCCTGGTATGGCTTCCACCCATATGTGACTATTCCATTCCCCCTTACTGTCCCATCTGATCCCCTTAAGAATGGAGTTCCCTACCACCAAAACACCCCCATCCTCTCTAGCTCAACTTACACCCCCCATCTCTCCATGTGATCATTCCTTGATTCTCCCCCTCTTGGAGCTCTGCTCTTTCCTACAGAGGCCCCTCTATTTTTCAGCCCCTTCCCCTCCTGCTTGTGCCCCTCTACCTCATCCTCCATGCCCATCTGTCCTGCCTCCCCCTCTCCCTCATTGCTCTTCCCCTCCTCCATAGCCCTTAAGCCTTCCACTGTACATTCCCTCCTTGTGCCCTTATCCTCCCCCATATTTCTTCTCCACTCTCTGCCTCCCACATATTCCCTCCCCACTCTTCTCTACCACTACATCAAACCCGTCCCCTCCCATGCTGGCTTGCGAACTCCCAGTCCCCCTATCCTGAGTCCATTCCCCCCTGGTAATCCCGGGCTTAATCCAATTTTCATTACTGGACTGCCTGTCCCAATTGATGCCCCTTTCCTTGACCCATCCCCCATGCCATGTCTGTGAATTGTTTCCATGCTCATGTTCCCTTGATTCAGACTCTATCCTCCTTTCTGTTACTCCCTCGAGGCCCCCCAATTCTCCGCACCTCTTCCTCCAACCTGTTCAACCTGTGACATATTGGACATCCTCCTAACCTCCACAGTAAGCTCATCCATACCACTGTCCCACATTCATTGCATCCCACAGTCCTCCCCATGTTAACACCACCTGGCTCTGAGACCAGGTTAACATAAGTATTGCTCATACTATATGCACCAGCCCACCTCCTGCTCTGACAGTACCTTACCATAGTCTGCAACCTGTATTTAAGTCCCCCCAGCCCCAACCACTGCTTCCAGCTGCCCAAGTTTTTAAAGCCCTACCGATAATGCAGAGATTTCATCACCTAAGCCCCAGGATGAAACCGTGTACATCAAATACCTTAGTACATCACATAATACATTAGCACATCACCCGGGACAAAGCCATATACCTCATCCAAGCCCCCAGGATAAAACCATATACTGTTTACAGCATAAACCCAGTATCCCACTGGGTTAAGACCCGGAAATTCAGAGATTAGTACACAGGCCCCCTCAGCAGAGCAGGTCAATATATCAGGCACTCAATGCACTTCTGCAACCCCTTAAATCCCACGGTCCAGTAAATTGCATCCAGCATGTTGGAAAGCTTTTAACTCACCCCTCCATCCCAAACACATCACGCTCCACTTAACAGTACCTTTTGGCTGATGTGTCCCTGACCAAAGCCACACAGTTAACAGTACCTTCTTACTGGTGGGTTCCTGACCAGCTGCTGACTTGACTTCTCCGTGGCCCCCCTCTTCTGCCTCTCCTGGACCCCGTTCTTTCAGTCTGCTCCCTGGGCTGTACCTCTCTTATCCTCTGCTTCCACTGATCCAAGTCTTTTGTTCCATCCATGACCTCGACTCCAGCTTATAGCGATTGGCAGAAAACTCCTGGTGGAAGTGACCCAACAGCTTTTAAAATTGGTGGTGGTGTGGAGCGGGTGAAAAATTTCTCTCACCGGCCAGCTCCTCTTTTATAGCCTGGTCTCCTGCTAGGCCACCACCTCAACTCTACGTATAGCAA
This sequence comes from Neoceratodus forsteri, assembly GCA_016271365.2. NCBI lineage: Eukaryota > Metazoa > Chordata > Ceratodontiformes > Ceratodontidae > Neoceratodus > Neoceratodus forsteri. Next base: position 44,516,650 of record CM028131.1, on the reverse strand, counting down.
CTGGACTGGCTGCTCTCCCTGGAGCCCGATCAGCTCCCCTCCACTGTTTCTTTACCTGTGGCCACGTGCGTGAAATTTAAGCACTATCCCCACTCAGGTTATCCTCCCTGTGCCTTCTGCTAACTCTGGGAGTGCCCAACTGGTGACCCCCTCCTCTCTGCTCATCCTCCGTTGATCTCTGGTTCACCTGACTGGCGAAACCTAGAGCTTCTGAGTGCAGTACTGTGGCTTGCTGTTCTTTGGATGAGATATTAAACCAAGGTTCCTTCTACCCATTTTTTAAGTGCTGACTTTTCCATTAGCAGATTATATCTTTTAGCCACTAGAAGGCCCAGTTATAAGCACACTTACCCAATCCAATCCAATCCAATCCTCCTGACTGTCACATCATGTTGTCACTCCATGCACTGCATTTTCTGCTTCTCTTACTCTCATCCCTCTGTTAGCTTTTCTTCCTCCCTGGAGCTTGCTTCCCCTCTCCCCCCCCAAACATCCTACTTGGCACTGCCTATCATCACTCAGGTACTCTCCATCATGAGCTTGCCCCCCTCCCGGGTGCTCCTCTCTGCAAATGGATGACAGTCCCCGCCTACCACTGTATACAGGCCCTGGACACTCTCATCACTCTCTCACGTGCCATCACTCTAGGTTCATTGTCACCAACCTAATGTAAGTTCCTGCAAAAACGGACATGTAGGCTCACGCTCAGGGACTTATGCTGGTGCACCCTGGAGCTTGTGCTCCTTCTCTTGCTGCTGTCAGGAAACATCCATCCTAACCCTGGCCCAATCACCTCCAGCTTTGTCTACCAGGAAAAACCTTCAGGGCACTCTCCATGGCATCTCTCAACATCTGCAGTCTACTCCCCAAGCTGGATGCCCTACACATCTTTACCAATCAGCACAGCCCAGATATCCTGGCAGTTGTAGAAACCTGGCTTACACCCAAAATCCCTGACCTAGTTATCACTCTTCCAGGCTACAATGTTTTCAGGCTGGACCTGATGTCCAGAAGAGGTGGTGGATGTGCAATTTACCTTAAAGATTTGCTACTGGGACACCCCATCACTACCCCCCTCCCAGCTACTGCTGTGCAGATTCCCCCTGTCAAAATCTTATTAGGTGCCCATAACAAATCCCTCACAGTTGCCTCAGTGTATATCCCATTGAAAGAACAAGGGAATGGCCTTAATGCTGTTTTGGAATTCACCAGGTCCCAACCTCCTGATTTTTGAAATGATTCTGCTTGGAGACTTTAATATAAACCGTCTCGCATCTGATGCAGGGGTCCATAAGGATGCTGTCTCATCAGCCAATCTCACCCAGAAGGTCGTCTTCCTGACCAGGAAACACTACAAATCCGGCACCAGCACCCTCCTGGATTAGATTCTAATCAGTCACCCAACTCGTATCACAAATACCTCGGTCCTCCCTGACTCGCTTAGCGACCATTCCCCTGTCATCTGTGAATGGTCAAACAAATTCCACAAGCCCCCTCCTAATATCATCACTAGTAGAGTCCTACCACATGGGCAGTTGTCACACCTCAAAACATGCCTCAACCTCCAAGACTGGTCCCCTATCTACAAGGCAACAGATGTAAATACTATACTGGATTACTTCATCAACACTTTCAATGCAACCTGTGACTCCTACGCTCTTTTTAGAAAGTGCAACGTCAAAGCCCTTTGCAATCCTTGGCTCTCGGCTGATCTCTTACAACAGCTAAAATCTAGAGATCACCTCTGGGATCTGTCCAGAACCACTGGTAAAGAAACTGACATCGAAAATTATAAACGTGCACGGAATAACTGTATCAAATCTATTCAGCAAAAGAAATCTACCTACTTCAAGAATGCTGTCACGGATACCTGGGGTAATGGGAGGACATTTTGGAACAATATTAAAGAGATCACTGGGAAGCAGTCAAAAACCTCCCCTACCTTGCTCAACATAAATGGGTCTACTATGCTTGACCCTAAAATCATAGCAAATACCTTCAACACTGCATTCAACGATTTCAGCAGTGTTCTCCCTTCTGACTTTTTCCAGGACTATGACTCTCCCTCTCCTCCCCTCAATGCCTCCTCCTCCTCTAGCCACCCGCATTTTTGTTTCAAAGCAGTCAAGATGCATGATGCCCGCAAATACATTACCAAAGCCATCACCAAATCCAGATCAGCAGTGATACACTTGACCTTAAACTGCTGTCCTTCACTCTTGATGAGGTGTTACAGCCACTGACATATATTTTCAGCCTCTCACTTAGGCTCATCCAGTTCCCTGATAAATGGAAATTTGCCACTGTTACCCCTGTCCATATAAGTGGTGACAGGGCCACTCATGGAAACTGCCATCGGATCTCTATATTACAACCTCTCTCCAAGACCCTTGAATGCATTGCAGCAGATCAGCTCACAGGTTTCTTGGACAATTACAATATCCTGTGCTCACAAAAACATGGCTTCAAGAAAGGACATAGCACCTCATCTGCCCTACTGGAATTCTCTGGCATTCTTCACATCTCACTGGATAATGGTCAATTAAGTGGGTCTGTCTTTATCGATCTGACTAAGGCGTTCAACACTGTCCATCACCGCCTACTGCATGTGCAACTTCTGAAAGCTGGGCTCTCTCCCAACTCCACTGCCTGGTTCAAAAGCAACTTGGAGAACTGGTCTTAAAGAATGAAAATTGCAGATGTCCTCTCTGATACCAGGCCTGTTCGACCAGGTGTCCCCCAGGGATCCATTCTGGGCCCCCTACTATTCAGCTTGTTCCTGAACTCCCTTCCAAATTTTTGCTTTGAAACAATCATCCTCTATGCAGATGATGCTGTAATTCTTGCCTCCCACAAGGATCCTAAGTCTCTACATGACAACCTTCAGCTTGGCTTCATATCTGTTGAAAATTAGTTCTCAAATCACAATCTGGTCCTCAATAATAAGAAAACAAAGCCTGTGAAGTTCAGCAGCTATCATAACAAGCTTAAGCTGCACCCCCTATCCATTAAAACCAGTCATGGAGTCACCCTGGAACAGGTTCAAGTCTTTAAGTACCTTGGGATCACTCTAGACTCTCATCTAACTTACAGTGCTCACATTGACTCTGTAGCCAATTCAGCAAATACTTGCCTTGGCCTTCTCTTCCGGCATTGGCAACATCTTACCCCAGAAGCCCTGACTGTCGCCGTTCAGAGCTGTTGTCTCCATTATTGACTATGGGCTTATCATATATGACTCTGCCCCTGTTACTGCTCTTTGACACATATCCACCTCCCTCAATAAGGCCTGATGACTTCTCACTGGATCCCACCACCTCACACATATATGCGACCTCTATGTTCAAACTGGATGGCTGCAACTCACCGTTGGATAAAGTACCTAACCTGCACCATGGCAAAAAAAAATAACTATGGGCCTTGCACCCCTGGAGTATGTGTACTGCTACACCCTAGCAATAACCCCCGCTCAACCAGGAGGTCTGAATCACAGCTCCTGCAGGTTCCACATTGCCATACCTCACAAGGTCAAAGATCTTTTGCCTACAGGGTGCCCAGCTGGCTAAATGGTCTAAACAGTTACATCTCCTCCACTCCTACCCTTGGTGCATTTAAATCAAGGCTATGCTTCTCTCTCTCACTGCCTCTAGCTCCTATGACTGCCTCCACTAGTTGACCCCATGAATATTTCCCTAACCTTATGCAGTTCTCTCTCCTATTAGCACTTGGTTACTCCTTAAGGTGCATGCCATCTGGTCCAGGAAATTTACCCACACTGTGGGACTTCAGTCACTTGATGACCCTGTCCTTTGTGATCACTTTCTTTCATATACTCACTTCCCCACCCTCCCTAATCTTATCATTCCCTAAAGAACTGGTCCAACTTTTCCTTAATGGTTATTGACCAAATGCATTCATTTAATACTTTGCTATCTCCACCCACTCAGGACTTTTTCTCAGCTTGACAGTACCTTCCTTTATCTTTTTTTTTTTTCTCTTGATGTACTGAAAAAAGGTCATGTCACCACCCATGGCTTCCTCTCTTATCTTCAGTTATGTTTCAGCCTTAATTGGCCTTTCTTACCAATCTGCTAGCTGTTTTTGCTTCTCCAAGTATTCCACCCAGTCCTCCTCTTGCTAGGTCCCCCTATATTTCCTGAAGGAAGTCCTAGGCTCCCTCACAGCACTGCCAACATCCCCAGTTAACCAGAGTGGTTACTTGCATTTATTCTTGTTACCCTTGTTTCAGATAGTGTTTGTGATATCCTGGATTTCATCACTGTTTGAAGACCTTTTCTTCCACTCCAACGGTAGCCCTCAGCTTAGTCCACTGGTCTTCCAGATGTACCTCCCATTCTCGTGGTCAGTGCTTTTGAGTTCCTGAACACATGTCTTTGTGTTTAGGACTTACTTTCACATATTGAGATGAAACCATGCTGATTGGCGATCATTGATTTGCAGTGGCTCAGCCACTCTGATGTGCCTTTCTTTGCTGCAGTTTGTCAGTACAAAGTTTCAAAAGGCATGATCCCTTAAGTGGCTTTGTCACCCCCTAGATTAAAAAGCCATCCTAGAAGGCATCCAGGTAGGTTTGGCTTCTGCTGCTGTTAGCAATAGGGCAGCTCCAGCCTGTGTCCAGAATGCTGAAGTCACCCACTGTAACCACTTCCCCCTGTTCTAAAGTCCTTCTGATCTTGCCATCCAAATCCAGTTCTGTGGATTCACTCTGATATGGTGGCCTGTACATCACCCTCCATTTTTCTTTTCTCTGTCCCTGACTGAATCTGTACTCAGATCAACTCGGTGCTCATTCCCCAGATCTTCTCTTGTGGCCATGATCCCTTTCAAAATGTAAAACACCTCCCCTGCTCCAAAATAGAGAGTTCTCAGTCATGGTTAGCAGACACCAAGGTCTCAGTGATGGCCAGAAAATCCACTTAGCTCTTAGTCAACATGGCATGGAGGTCATTCATTTTATTCCTGATGCTCTTGGAACTGATCTAGACTGCCATTTAAGATTCCCTTCTTTTCTGGCCCCATCTTGTTATTTCCCCACCTCTTCTGTTGACTCACTGAACTCCTCTTTCCCTTCCTCTAGCTGATCCTTCCCATGGGTACCCTTATAACATCCTGTGGCTCATTATCCCTACACTTACCTACCCGGCAGTATTGCCTGACAGGTGTAGTATCCTGACACTGTAAATCCCAGTGGTTTCATGCCCAATTGAGTTATGAGTGGTAAGGTAGTGGATGTGACGGGTTGCTACCTTACCCCTGGTGATCCTACAGAAAGAAGCGTCAGATCCGGAAGCTGGCTGAGCTGCCCCAGTGGTGTGGAGGGCTAAACCACTGGCAGCTTGTCCAGTGTATCTTGGGAGACTCAGGTTCTGGTCCGGGTTAAGGATCTTCAGGAATTTTGCCCTGTAACAGATAATATTTTTACTCCGAGGTCTGGTCCCCCTTGGAGTTTGTTATATTAGTTACAGGGGGTGGGGAGTATGGCAGGCAAAGCCCTCCTTATTGAGGTGTTTTTGTGGTTGCGGGATTCCCGACATTGTATTGTTGGGCATCCAAGTCATGCAGGATTTTTTAGTTTGGGACCATAAACCCAGTATCTTAAACATCAGGATACCAAGTTTTGTTCAGTCATAGTATATCCTTCCTTTGCTCTTCCCTTGGCCTCCTCTCCTCATCCTCACTTCTTCCTTTCATGTTGTCTCATTATCCCCTCCACTCTCTTCACTCTTAGCTCCTGAGCCACTCCTACTCAAAATGTCAATTAGCTGCATGGGAGGGGGTTCTGCCAGTTCCCTCTTTATGAAATTAGTGACTGATGTTTATACCTTAAGGTTCATGTAAAACTGATAGTTGATGGCCGGACCAGCAGCATGATGGACTGAGGCACTGGCTGTTCACTGAATCCTGCACTGGGGATTCAGTTTCTGGAACAGACCAGGATTGCTTAGGGTCTGGCCAGGACAGGGAGGATTGAGTATCTGTAGGATTGCTCTCCTCCCTCGGGGGGGGGGGGATGCCTGTCCTCTGGTTTGACTGCAACTTTGAGGAAAATTTCATGAGACAGAAAGGCAGTGGGACCCCACACCTGAATGCTGGGAGTGTCTCCATGGATGCAAAGCATGTACATTGCATCACTGCATGTGTGTGGACCTGAAGGGAGAAAATGGAGGAAAACCCTCAGGCTGCAGGGGAGTTATGGCACGGTCCCTCACAGACCCATCTCCGATGACTAGGCACCTTCAGCCAGGTACTGTATGGCAGGATGGCAGCAGTGACAGGTAGGCCCCATGGATGTTGAGTGAGGAAGCCAGAAGACTGGTCCAGATGGATGCCAGTCAGAGTAATCACACAAGAAACACAAGGTGGGAAAAAATTGCTGATTGACTCAGTGTTTTATGTTTTTCACAAACAGAAATCTGACAGTAGAAAAGGAACACAGTGGCCCATCCAGTCAGCCCCTTTCCCACCCCAGGTCAGCATTACCTCCCCCTAGCTTTCATTTCCCACCCCCTAGTAGCCCTCCCCTTCACAGTTTCCACCCCTTTTGTGCTCCTGGAAACTTCTATTTCCATTTCTTACTTATACCCATATATTTGTCCCATGACCTCTTGAACTCCCCTATTGTTTTCACCTCCACCACCCACTCTGGCAGTCCAGTCCATGAGTCCACCACCCTTTCAGAAAAGGTTTTCCCTCTCCTATTATCTCTGAATTGCCCACCTTCCAGATTTAAATTGTGCCACCTAGTCTTCAGATTGTCCTTCCTCTTGAAGGTGCTCCCTTCTGCCACCCGGTTAATCCCTTTTAAGTATTTAAAAGATTTTATCATATCTCCTCTCTCTCTCTCTCTCCCCTTGTTTCTAGGAGTATACATCTAGGCCCTCTATCCTCTCCTTGTATGTCTTCTGATGCATACCATACACTATTCTGGCTGCCCTCCTCTGGGCCCTTTATACCTTTTCTATATCCCCCTTCTGATATGGTCTCCAGAACTGTACCACTAACTCCTGGTGCGACTGAACCATGGACCTGTATAGAGGCATTATAGAAACATAGAACCATAGACTTTGATGGCAGATAAGGCCCACTTGGCCCACTCAGTCTTCCCATTTCCTAACCTATTAAATAAGCTGCAGATCCCAGTTAACCAACAGCCTACTTTCTCCTACTCCCCCCCCACTAGAATTGCTTTAAGTCTGTCTTATGCATTCTTGAATTCCCCCACTGTTTTGACTCCACGACCTCCTCGAGAAGGCTGTTTCATGCATCCACCACCCTCTCCATGAAAAAATACTTCCTCATGTTACCCCTGAGTTGTACCCCCTCTATTCTCAAATTGTTCCCCCTTGTTCTTGCACATCTCTTTTTCTGAAAGATGCTACCCTCTTGGACTTTCTTGATTCCCTTGAGGTACTTCAATGTTTCTAGCATGTCCCTACTCTCCTTTCTTTCCTTGAGGGTATACATATTAAGCTCCTTTAGGCTCTCTTCATATAGCTTCTGGTGCAGACCCTGCACCATTTTAGTTGCCCTCCTCTGGACTGCCTCCACACTGTCTGTGTCCTTGTGAAGATGGGGTCTCCAGAACTACATGCAGTATTCCAGATGGAGTCTCACCATCTGTCTGTACAGATGGATAACAACTTGTTGTTTTCTACTGGTGATGCCTCTCCCTATGCATCCCAGTATCCTCCAACCCTCCTTACTACCTTCTCAAATTGCTTGCCTACCTTTAGGTCATCTGATATGACTACCCCCAGATACCTTTCTATTTATATGACTGTGTACGGAGCCTACAGCCATCTTGCTCTAGCCTGAAAAATGGCTTATCATGGAAGACATTTTTTACTACTTTTCAGTGTATCCTACCAGAAGTGAAAATTACAATGACAGTTACATAAAATTTCTGTTTACAATGTTGGAAACAGAGCTCCAAGTTGCTTTTTCTGAGAACAAATGTGTACACATGTTAAACACACCAGCAATATGTTTTCTAATTTTTTGGAAGAAGTAGTATCGCAAATTAGTGTCACACCTGCGACACTGTTGAACTTTTTTGTAACAAGCGTCGCAAATCAGGACTCTACTTTTCAACACTATGGTCAAATTAACAGGATTTATTTGCCACCCTGCTGCAACTGAATGCTTTGGTCTTTTGGGCTGAACTTTGGAGAGGAGAAAGTCAATATCCCACAGATGTGACTTTTGGTGGTTTGGTGACAAAACATTGCAGGGATGCAAAGTTACGGTACTCCAAATTTGATGCTTTTTCCCATAGACTTACATTCCGGTGACCGCTGCGCCTTTCAGGGCCCGTATCTCGGAAACAGTGCGAGATACAGACTTTTCATCAACAACATTTAGTGAAAACATAGCTAGGACAGTCATGAATCATGTGAATTTTTTTTTTTTTACATCCTACGGTTCCTCAGATATTTTCAATTTTGTGTTCCAACTGCTCGTTTTCTGCTTTGCTGCCCATTATTATGCATGCATCCTATATTTCAGCCCATAGAATGTGTTCACAGTCTGTCCTTGCCTAGTGCTTGTCCACAGTTTGAAACTGTGTTTGAAAAAAATAACATAATCAAGATGGCTTGCTAGTAGGGGCCGTTTGTTGCTTCGTATAGTTTTATATTTTTAAGTTTTATGTCTGCTTTCACTCTTCGTTCTGCTGTCCCCCCACTGTGATTTGTGCTGGGATTATTAGACATTGGTTCGCACCAGTGTTCAGCTAATTGGACATTGGACTGTCAATTGGGGCTGATTGGTGACTGAATCTGTCTAAGGGAAATAGCTGAGCACACCAGGCCCGGGTGCAATATCAGGTGCTGCCTTGGACTTCCTCAAAGTGCGCACTGAGGCTGTCTTAATCAGCCCCCATTACTGCCCTGGTATTTCTGGGAGCAGGGCCTGCTACAGTAGTAGGCACAGACACTGCCAGCTATTTACTGAAATGTCTGAGATATTTCCAGGAATATCTGATGCTTTTTGCATTTAAACAGTAGGGGCAGCAGAGAGAAACTCTTCAGAAATTTTGCGAAATATCTGGAAATAGCTTGTAATCTCATGGCTACCACTTTATTTCACTCATTATTGGGACTGGGCTGTTTACACCACCGGGTGTCCCCATGTGGGCTGGATGTGCTACATGAGCTGGAGAGGGGAAGCTGCAGAGAGTGGTTTTGGAGTAATACAAGAGAAGACTGTGGATTATTACTCTTGGTTTTCTGCTGGGGGAGGAATTGACTGCCCGGATCTAAAATGGCTGGTGGTGGTAAGACGAACAGCTTGATTTGGTGCCAGGTGCTGTAAGCCCCTATCTTTTGGGTGGGTTGAGCGTGGGTGCACAGTGGTGCAGGGACCCGGGCCCTATTTCACCAGGGAGCTGGAGGGTGGGGCTGGTGGTCTCTAGGGAATCCCCCGTGGGATCTACTACAAACATAGAAACATAGAATTTGACAGCAGATAAGGACCGCTTGGCCCACCTAGTCTGCCCATTTCCCTACCTAATAGATAAGCTGCAGATCCTAGTTAACTAACAGCCTACTTCCTCCTACCCCCCACTAGAATTGCCTTATGTCTGTCCCATGCATTCTTGAGTTCCCCCACTGTTTTGGACTCTACGACCTCCTTGGGAAGGCTGTTCCGTGTATTCACAACTCTCTCTGTGAAGAAATACTTCCTCACATTACCTTTGAGTCGCCCCCCCTTCTATCTTCAAATTGTGCCCCCTTGTTTTTGCACATCTCTTTTTCTGAAAGATGCTACCCTCTTGGACTTTGTTGATTCCCTTGAGGTATTTGAAAGTTTCTATCATGTTCCCCCTCTCCCTCCTTTCCTCAAGGTTTTACATCTTTAACTCCTTTAGTCTTTCTTCATATGTCATCTGATACAGACCCTGCATCATTTTGGTTGCCCTCCTCTGGACAGCCTCCACCTTGTCTATGTCTTTGCAGAGATGGGGTCTCCAGAACTGTACACAGTACTCCAGATGTGGTCTTACCAACTGTCTGTACAGAGGGCCAACAACTTCCTGTTTTCTACTGGTGATGCCTACTAGTTGGTGGGTTTGGACGGGGGCCTGTGGCAGTTGCTGCAGACCCAGGTCAGCTGTCCTTTTAAATTTTTCAGGGCCACTCCTGGCCCCAGAGTGACCCACTCACAGAAGAAGCTTTTCCGGACTTCCTCCCCTGTTTCCAGCTATGGTCAGACTCTCAACTTCATTTATTTTATTGGCAGTAAAGTGCCATATGTTATTTCCTAATCCCAGTTGGTGAAAGTGTCTGAGGTTTGGGAAATACTTGGATTCATTTTACTGGGTGAAATCTTCAAGAAACTTCCATCTGTCTGCTCAGGAGGTGTGAGTTCCTGAGGGCTTTTCAGTCCCTGTTCATGGCGAGAGGCTAAATGGGGTCTGGAAAACTGAATCTTCCCCCTAATATTTTGCCTCTTTAGTTATATTTTTAAAAATTAATTTGCTGATTTTGACTGACTTTGTTCTGTTCAAACTGCTGTTTTGGATTTTATGATTACATTGTTCTATTTTATTTTTTTTAGTTTAACATTGCTTTGCTTATCTCCTGAGGCTGTGGGAGGGCATTAGGGAGGTGAAGATTCTGCTATTTTTGTTTCGTTTTATTTGATTTATTTTCCTGTATTTTTTTATTTAAGTTATAGTGACAATGAAGGTTTAATTTTTGTTTTTGACTGAATCTTCTTCAAGCAAATTAATTCTACCCAAGACTCTGAGTTCTTATCCTTTTACTGGGGGTTGTTTCAGGCGATTTATTCATTTTATTAAGGGGGGATGGATGTTTGAGGGTTATTTTTCTTAAGTAAGAGGTTTGTTTAATTTTGTTTTATTTTTTAATACTACTTTGAGACAGGAAACATGTGCTGGGACTGAGTTTCGGTGGGCAGACGCTGTTCCCCCTCCAGGCTGAGGGACCTGTGCCCCTTCGATAGTCCCCCATTGCAACCAGAAGTATATAGCCATTGTCATGTCTTGGGGATTGCACGGAGGAGGTGGGAGGGTTCTTCAGTGGGAGGAAGGAGCAGATTGGGCGGATAAGGGTGGTGAGATCAAGGAGACACCCTGGTGCAAAATGGGTCCAGAACAGGAGTTTGCGGTGCCTGGTTCCCATACCCAAGGGTTCCACTAATAGTGGGCAAGTTGCCTGTTCCTCCAAGGCCTCTCATCCAACTAAGGTGGTGTTATGCAATGCCAGGTCATTAAAGAGCAAGACAGCAATTATTGTTGATCTTGTTGACTCATCTCACCTGGCTTGCATCACCGAGACCTGGCTGGATGAGAATGCTGGTCCCATATTGGAGTCAGCTGTTCCGGCCGGGTACTCTGTGATACATTGCCTGAGATTGGATCGAAGGGTGGGGGTCGCTATTTGTTTTAAAGCAGAATTGGACCTTGTAGAGGTTCCAGTGGTGACCCCTAGATCATTTTAGTGTATCACGGGAGCAGGTGTGGGCAGCAGAATCTTACTTGTCTACTACCCACACGGGGATGAGGAAGCTTTTCTGCAGGAAGTTGCAGACTTCATTGTCGACAGGAGTTGGAACCCTCCAGGTTGGTTGGTCCTGGGTGATTTCAATGCCTGGGTCGATGATGAGCTCTCTTATTTTGGTCAAAACTTCTTCCAACTAATGACCTCATTGGGCTTTACACAGGTTGTTATCTCTGCAATCCATATTCAGGGTCATTTTCCGGATGTGGTGTTTACCCTGGAGATGGAGGTTACGGAACTGGTGGTGGAACCAGTTTGATGGTCTGACCATCACTCTATAAGTTTCAATTTCGTGGGCCCCCCCATGAGATCACTCCTTTTGGCGATGGCCCCGTACCGGCTTTTGAGGGTAGTAACCCCTGAGGGTCTGATGATGGTGCTGGACCTATCGAGTTGGCCTGTGGAGTGCATGGAACCAGATGTCTTAGTAGCGCACTATAATAATATGGTGCTGAGGGCTCTGGATTCCATAGTGCCTGTCTGAGTTCGCCCCCTCTCCCTCTGCCCTCGGTCCCGTTGGTTTGGTGGGGTATTGAGGGAGTTGAGGAGAGTAGGGTGGAGATTGGAACGCTGCTGGCAGAAATCCGGCCTGGAAGGGGACAGGCTTAGGTTGATGGACCATTATATGGATTATCAATCGGGAAATCTCCCGTAAGAAGGCAGAGTTCCTGTCCAGGGAGATAGCTGCCTCAAGGAATCAACCAGTTCAGCTCTTCTATACAATCCAGCCTGCCTGTGGGGTCAGAGAGCTTTTTCCCAAATAAAGTGTGATGAGTTTGCTCAGTTCTTTCATGATAAGATGTCATTGATCAGGTCACAGATCCACAAAACACGTTCAGTTGAGCATGGCGGTTGTTGATGTGAGCTACAGGCCCTCAGTCTTCCTGGATGGTTTTTTGACCAGCCAGTGATCATGGATATCACAAAGATTGTCCAGAGCTTGTGACCAACTTGCTGTTGTTTGGATCCTGGTCCTATGCGCCTCCTTGTGGGGTGTGTGGATGCAATTGGACCAGTCCCTGCTGAGATAGTCTGGTGCTTATTGGACCAAGGGATATTCCTGGAGTCTCTGAAAGATGCTATTATGACACCCCTTTTAAATAAATCTTCCCTTGACCCAGACTGTCTTGCCAACTACAGATCGATATCTAACCTGCCCTTTTAGGGCAAGGTTATTGAGAAAGTAGCTGTGTTGCAGCTCGATGACTTTCTTACCACCCATGAAGTCTATGATCCTCTCCAGTCCAGTTTCAGGAAGAGGCACAGTACTGAGACGGCATTGGTTCGAGTAGTGAATGGTCTCCTAATAGCAAGAGATCGGAGGAGCCATTCGATCTTGGTCCTTCTTGATCTCTCTGCAGCATTTGACACCATGGACCATGGGATGTTGCCAGAAGGCCTGCAACTACCCTCTGGACTGTCAGGGACAGTCCTCAGATGATTCAACTCTTTCTTCTTTTGCAGAACTCAGAGGGTAGTATCAGGAATTTTTTCCTCTGCTCCCTTTGCTCTGTACTGTGGAGTGCCGCAGGGTTCTGTGCTTTCCCCCATGTTGTTCATAGTGTTTATGCTGCTCTTGGGAGACATTATAAGGCATTATGGGCTGAGTTTTCACTGCTATGCAGATGATACTAAACCCTATATGTCCTTTGTACCTGAATAAAATGATGCAATATCAGTCTTTAACAACTGCCTCGCTGAGATTCAGGACTGGATGAATGCTAGCTGGTTGAGACTGAACACGGACAGGACTGAGGTGCTGGTGGTGGACCCTGGTCACCGTGTAGAGCAGTTGACTCCTGGGTCTTCCTCTGGCTTTGTTTTAGGGGGTAACCAGTTGAGACCTTCTGAACAGGTGTGAAATCTGGGCGTAGTACTTGACAGCGAGCTGACGCTTAAGATACAGGTGTCAGCCACTGTTAAATCCTCTTTTTACCATCTGAGGAATATAGCACAGATAAAACACCTTATTCCACATGATGACCTTCCTGTGTTGGTTCATGCCTTTATCTTTGCATCTTGACTACTATAATGCTCTATATCTAGGGTTGCCGGGGGTGGATCTCCATCACCTGCAGCTGGTGCAGAACACTGCAGCCAGGTTGTTGACTGGGCTTCCAAGAACTTGCCATATCACTCTTGTGCTGCACAAACTGCACTGGCTGCCGGTGCAATGGAGGATCACCTTCTAGGTCATGTTGCTGACCTATAAGACCCTACACGGACAGGGACCGGGCTACTTGCAAGATCTCCTTTGGCCTTACTGCCCTCTCCACCCACTCTGTTCCACTGACAAGGGATTGCTGGAGATTCCCAGGGTTCATCTTTAGTCATCTGGGTCCAGAGATTTTTATTTTGTGCCCCCAACCCTGTGGAATTCTCTACCTCATCGGATTAGAGCGTGCCTGTCCACTGATTCCTTTAAAAATAACTGAAGAGTTACTTATTTGAATTAGCTTTTTGAACATAAGATCTAGTTGTACTGCTGCCTTTTAAATGTTTTATATTTTGTATTTTTTATTGCTATGTGTTGTTATATTTGTTTTGTACTTGCGCTTTGGTACTTTGAAAAGCAAATTATAAATAAATACTGATTTGATTTGATTTGATTCTTTGTTGTTGCTGTATTTCTCTATTCAGCTGCTGGGGAAAACCATGGTGTGCTCTTCACTTACTGTTACATATTGCGTTTCCACTTGCTTTTCTGTACCCTTTTGTGTGGCTGTTCCCGTGTACACCGGCGTGTGCATTGGCCTTTGTTTTTCTGTTTCTGCTTGCGTTTGCATTCCTCACCTGCCATTCACTATTTCTACTGCACAATCACAAAAAGAAGGAAAATTCATGGCACAAAAGCTCTGTTTAATGCATCAGTTAGGGTTTTTCCAAAGCGACAAAAGCAAGGAAGTTCGACGTTAGGGTTGAAACCCCCCTTGGACCTGCCCCCACCCCACACACCCCCAGCCGGCATCAGGGTGTGCGTTGAGTCATCTGTCCTAACTCTCAACCCACCACATGTGTAAACAAACTGAGATGGTGAACTATAGGAGAATGGGGTGAGAGTTAGGACCGACAACCCCAACGCACAACCCGATGCTGGCTGGGGGTGCGGGGTGGGGGTGGGTCCAAGGGGGGGGTTCAACCCTAACATCGAATTTCCTCACTTTTGTCAGTGTGGAGCAACCCTAACTGATGCATTAAACAGAGATTTTGTGCCATGAATTTCCCTTCTTTTTGAGATTGTGCAGTAGAAATAGTGAATGGCGGGTGAGGAATGCAAACGCAAGCAGAAACAGAAAAACAAAGGCCAATGCACATGGCGGCGTACACGGGAACAGCAACAGCCTGTGGCCTCATGCGTGCAACACACACCAAGGCGTGCATATATCAGAGTGTGACCGCACACCTAAAAGTGGGTTATCTATTACATATATATATATATATATATATATATATATAGACACTAACTTGTTTTTTTTCTCTTTTAGATATTTCCTGAAGAAGACCTAAGGTCGAAACGTAGATTTTTAACTCTATTTTCTATTTTCAGCGTGCATTTAATATAACCATTTTGTTTTGCTTTTAGACCACATGCTGACGCAGCGCCTTGTTTTGTTTTTACAATATATAAATATGTATATATATATATGTAATAGATAACACTTTTAGGTGTGCTGTCGCACTCTGATATATACGCCTTGGTGTATTTTACGCATACGAGGCCAGGCCACCTACGTCAATCACCCAAGGCGTGCATATATCAAAGCACCACCGCACATCCTAGAGTGGGTTATCTATCTTATAAAATGGCAACATTTTTTTTGTGGGGGTAAAAGTGCAGGTGTGCAGTCATGCTCTGATATACGCATGGTCATGTGATGATGATTGTCCTCTAGATAAGCTACTTTTTCTCTACTCATTTTATTTTATATATATATGATAGATATACCACTCTGAGGTGTGCGGTCACGCTCTGATATACGCACGAGGCCGCAAAGGCCGAGTGCATCAACCGCCAAGGCGTGCTTATATCAGAGTGCGACGCACAACTTCAAGATGGTTTATCTATCTTATAAAATGTCAAAATTGTTTTGAAGGGGGTAAAAGTGCAGGTGTGTGGTCATGCTCTGATACATATCGGTCATGTGATGCTGGTCAGCTAATGATATTGCTGCAATTTCCTACCCATTTTATAAATATAGATATATATAGATATCTATCTATCTTTATATATATATATATATATATATATATAATAAATATATATATATATATGCTACCTGTTTTATGTTCGATCTTTCCATGACAAACAGCAGTTTGACTTACAGGAAGACAAGATCTCTGACTATACGCTGCAATCAGTAAATATTTCAATACAATTAATCTTGCTCTGTGCTGCATATTATAATGTAGTCCAGTCTATAGTGTTAATTTCTGATATGACCACACTTACCCCTTGTACAACTTGCAATAATGGGAAAATAACTCCATCACTCTTTCAACGTAATAACATCTGCATACGGCAATTAAAGTAGCACTTTTAAATCTCAGATCCGAATTAACGAACTGCAGTGATGTGTCCTAAATACATGACAGTAAAATGTGGTCCAGTACATTTATGGCACAACAGAAGACAGTATGCTGCAGTCTTATGTTTACAAAGTTGTTACCCGACTTGAGATAAATGTATGCTTGGTTCAAACCTCACCACAGTCACTTATACATGATGACTGGGGAGCACTTGTATTAGATATGGGATACTTTCATCATGTTTTGGCTACTGTTGTAATTTAGGATTTAAGCACACAAGTTTTTTTTATTTGTTTAAATATATTTTGCTGTAGAATGTGTGTCCAGTTGCTTGTTGCAACAAGGATAAACTTATTCCATGCTAAGAAGGCACATTCTGTAATTGGACACTATTCTGATTCACTTTGGGATCCATTATAACTGGAATTTCAGACACAAAAATAAGGTTTATGTATACTTTAAATGTTATTCTTTTATTCCGAGTGCATTTACTGTCAGTTTACATAATGGATCTCCTTGGAACCAGTTTAAACTGCTGGCTCAAGGAAATGGACATAGATTCTGCAGCACAATGTATTCAACTCAGATTTAAAAAACAAATATGTGTGCAAAAATTCTATTTTGCAACAGTAGCCATGAACATGATGAAAGTAGCCCTGATCTAACAAGAATGCTCCTGGGCCATCACATGTAAGTAGCTCTGGTGGAATTTGAAATAAACATAGAAACATAGACTTTGATCTCAGATAAGGACCACTTGGCCCACCTAGTCTGCTCATTTTCCTACGTACTGGATAAACTGCAAAGTAGGTGATTAATTTATCTCAAGCCAGGTAACAACTTTGTAAACATAAGACTGCAGAGTACTGTTTTCTGTTGTGCCATAAATCTACTGTGCCACATTTTGCTGTCATGTTTTCTAGGACACATTTCAGATCACTACATTTTGTTACTTCAGATCTGAGATTTGGACCTGCTACTGTTATTGATAAAGATGCTATTAGTTAAAACAGTGATGAAGTTATTTTTCTATTATGACAGGTTTGTACTTGGGGTAAGTGTGGTTATGTCAGAAATTAAAACTAGACTGGATTACATTCTAATATGCAGCACACAGCAAGATGAATTATTTAAAAATGTTTAGTGACTGCAGGGTACAATTAGAGATTATGGCCCAGATATTCAAACTGCGCTCAAAACTGGCGCAACAGCAGGAGCAAGCACAAACCAGTTGCGCAAATGCGCAACAGGTGCGATATTCAAACATGGAGCAGAGCAAATTGCGCAAGCAACCAACGTCTGAATATCGCACATACTGCGCCATCGCGCAACCAGGAAGGAGAAGCTGAGCCAAAATGCTGCGTATGGCGCAACCATGGAAGCTCAGCTGAGCGGTCTGAAACTGCCATAGCGCAAGCACAGCCCCCAGAGCAATGGAACTGCACATCCAGGGAGGCAGGCTGGGGCCCACCGCCAGCCATGCCACACATGGGCACAGGAACTCACTGCAGAACCCACACCACACTGCTTTACCCAAGCACAGCATCACTGGGGTGGGACGGCTGATCCACGTGCCCATGGGGACAAACCAACTAAAGCATAGCAGAGCCATGACGCCCAGCACAACCACTGGCAGGCAGAGAGTGCCACATCAGGGGTTGACAACCACAGTGCACATCAGTCCCCTGTCGCGCAGCACAGCGTGCACCGTGCCCCAAGACACCGCTCATGTGCAGTGACAGGCACTGCAGGAAACACCATGCACCCCCGTGCCACACGTCAACCCCATGCTGCAGAGAAGCAGACCACCCAGACTCCACCCTGCACCCAGCAGTGGGTGGCAGCGATGCGAGAGCAACAGAAAGGCAATGCTATGCTGGTGATACCTCCCATGGACACACACACACACACACACACATATATCCAGGACCATAGTAGCCCAGATGGCATGTACACCCCTGCAACGGAGCACCCAGAGCCAGTTGCAAAGCGAACACACACAGCAGTTGTACCAAAATAGAATTTTATATTCAAACAAAAGAGGTAACAAAACAGCTAAAACTATGTACAAGTTGGGGGGACGGGTAAAAGGCAGGGTGTGCAAGGGGAGGAAAACAACTTGGAGGAAGTCAGGGTGAAAGGGATGGGGAAGGGCAAATAAAGGTGAGCTCTACGCCCAGCAGGCTCTACTCCTCCCCTGCCGTCTTCCCCTCCTGTGTCTGTGCCGCCGTCCCCCTGTTGCTGTAGGGCTTGCAGAGCTCTCTGTTGTCGCCGCCAGCGTGTCAGGCGCCGGACATCGCAGCCATGCGCCGGGCACACTGAGGCCTCAGGAAAATGGGGAACACAGTCAATGGCTGAGACTGACCACAACCCTGAACACCACCCAACCTGCAACCCAGCTAACCCAATGTGTTGCACATGTGATGGCATGCACCCACCCACAGTAAACATGCACATGGCCATCACAAACAGGCGGCACCAGCCATGCGCACCACGCCCACCACACCCCCACGTCAAGCACAGTACAAACTAGGCTGTCATGTGATGTTGCAGCGTGTGCGATGCCAGTCACACAGCTATGTGCCCAGTGCATGCCTGGACCACCTGTGATGCATACACAGGCGTGTCGTGATGCTGCACTGTGATGCAGGTCACCTATGTCACACCTACATACATGGATACATAGACAGTGTCGGCAGATAGGGGCCTATGGGACACCTAGTCTGGCCATTTGGCCTTGTCGATCACTCTCATGTCCTATAAGTCCATTCCCCTCACCCTGACCTCCAGAAGTCCTCATGGCGAGCACACATACAGATCTCCGTGACCAAGTCAGCCCCACCACATCCTCTGGCAGGGTGTTCCACTCTGCCCACCACCCATAATGTGAGAAACACATTAGCATGTTTCCTTTAAACGAGCCCCTCCAACTGCATCCCATGCCCTCTACACCTGGAACATCCTCTACGCTGACAAATATTGGTTCCTGCACACTGTTCCCCCTGTACAATACTCAATGACCCCATCATATCCCCACCCCTCCCTCCAGGGAGTACATGTTCAGTTCCGTCAACCTGTCTGCATAGGACATGTGATGCAATCCATGCACCATCCATGTCGCCCTCCTGTGAACACTCTCCACCCAGTCCCTGTCCATACGCAGCTATGTGTTCCGAACTGTACACTGTACTCAGTGTGAGACTCACTAGTGTTACGTATGGTGGAACTACTACCACCCATCTGGTTGTGTCCATCATGGTTGGTGGTCCTGCCCCCCCAGCATGCAATAGCATCCATGACGTAATGATACTCACACTCCTCCAGCAGCTCAGTCTGCCGCTGCTGCTGCTGCTGTTGATGCTGCTGCTGCCGCTGCGGGCCGATGGCCTGTGGGACTGGGGCCCTGGCATGGCCCACATCAGCCGCGTCCGCGCCATCACCATCCGGCCTGTGGGAGACATATGGTGAGACAAACATCAGTGTGACTCAAAAGCAGAGTGCCCCTGCCCCAGTAAGACTGCCTGCCCACGACACCATAACCATCCATCGCACAGCTGCACACACTGACACACGATGCACAGCCACCCAGGCACACACACACCCCTACAGAGAATATAGGTGAATAGATGGTACACTCACGTGGCTGGGCACCAGGCCCGCCTGTGCGTAGAACGCAGCCACGCTAACAGCTCGGGTCCCTCGGCGGAGATCACTGAAACGGTGCCTGCTCCCCGCAGACGGCCCGCCCAGTGACCCCACCAGGTCAGTGGCCACTTGCTGCCACATGGGTCCTCGGTCCGGTGGGGGCCTCACCATACAGTTGGTCATAGTGGGGCTCCACTAGGGGCCACCAGGTTAACCACCTCAACTGGCTCCCGGCACAGCCTCCTCCTAGCCATGGCACCACACACAGCAGGCAATATGGCGCCCCACTGCGCTGTGACCCCGCATCGGAGTTGTTGCGCAATGAACCCAGCACAGGCACCTATCGCTGTTCGCACAGGCGCGTCACCTTCACATGGCGCTGTAGCGAGACAGCGCAATAGGAGACGTAACATGGCATGCACTCAGCGCCAGGGGTCAGAGGCATACCTGGAGGTCACGGCAATGACGCAAGGCTCGCACAGCGCCATGGGATGCACAGGTATCTCTGGCGATCATGGGTACAGCACCAGTGCCACGGGGACTATCGCACAGAGGTGCCACAGCACCATATAGTGCCCAGTGCTGCAGCGCCACTGGCACAATGGTGGCCATGTCCAGAATAGCCTATCGCGCTCAGCAGTTCTGCAGCGCGATCGCGTATCGTAACCGTCTGGGCATGCGCCGTGCAGTGCAACACACAACCACAAACATGCGCCATCGGCTCGGCGGACCTTCCCTATTGCGCTTAAGCGCATTTCGCGATATTCAGCCGACATATGCAAAGCAGGCGATCAGCCATTCAAAGGCGCAGTGGCGCGATTAGCATGTCATAAAGTTGCGCCACACCTCATTTGCATGTGTTGCGCTATAAAATACGACACTGGGTTGTGGCGTGCCAGATTTGGTTGTTGCAGCTGAGAGGTGAGTTACATGCTGTGTGATGCTCAGGACAATGCACATGGGCAGGGGTGCTGGAGGGTGTCACGGGATGAGGGGCTGAGCATGATGAGGGCACTAGAAGGGGCAGAGGCACCCTTTCCATCAGTATCTAGCAGGCAGCGAGGAAAGGGGCTTCTGCCCCGGCCTGCAACTATGCTCATGGGGAAATGCTGTGGACTGCAGTGTGACAGGTGTCCACTTCCACCCATACAGATCAGCATGACTAGCGAGAACCAGGCCGAGGGTGTGGGCCGGGCGTGGAGGAGGCTGAACTTCACCACAACGAGACCGAGGCCCTCCTCCAGGCCTACCTGGAGGATGAGCCGCTTTGGTGGGCGGAGGGCACCCTCAGCAGCGTGCAGCTGCATGGGAGGGGTAGCTCTGGCTCAACCTGCACGAAGCCACCAGCGCTCCGTGCAGGAGTGCGCAAGAAGATGGGACTGACCGCAGGAGGCTGAAGGAGAAGGTGGCAGCCTTCAGGGTGGTACGTGCTGCCACTGGTGGGGACCACCAGTGGTGTTGCAGCTGACCCGACCGAGGAGACACTGGTCGCGCCATGCAGCCGAGTGCCATTGCGGGTGTTCCTGGCGAGGATTCCAGACAGGTGAAGCCCATCACTGCAGGTATGTCATGGTGATGTTGTTGGGGCGGCTGTTGTTCACTGCACTCACATGTACTTTCTTTCTGTTTCAGATCCTGTTCGTCTGCAGGAGACGGTGGTGGTGGTGCTGACAGTGAGGCAGACCTGCTGGACCAGGAGGAGGGACCTTCCACCTCCGCCAGCAGCCTGCACGCACTGCAGCAGCAGGCCGGCTGGCTGACAACCCGCCCGGCAGTGACACGGGTGCAGGGGTGCACAGCCTGTGTCACAGCAGTCTAGGTATGCAGGTGTGCCAGCATGCTGTGCCTATGGCAGTGGCGCGACTGGCACTATTGATGATGGCAGGCCTGCAATGGCCGGGTGAGAGGTGTGTGTCCCACGAGGACACAGGCAGGCCAGCACGTGCCCCCGGGCGCCAGCTCCACACCTGTGTACCAGCATGCTGGCACAGTCACAGGCTGGCCTGTCAGCACCGGTGGGCAGCACCGTGGCTGAGCAGGTGTCTGGCACTGTTGACAGCACAGGGTGGAACAGGTGGACCTGGGGGCTCAGCAGTTGGAGGGGAAGCAGCAGCAGTTGCACACCAGGCCTGGGGGACAGCGTCCAGGCAGTGGCACTTGTCCACCGCCTCTGGATCAGCCCATACCTGGTCCTGGTGAACGTGCCACCCTCAGGGGTGCTGTGCACCAGGACCATCCACCCTGGGGTCACGATGCCATTGGGGCACAGTACCTTTGGCGTGCACACCTGCCTGCTGCAGGAGTCGGTACAGCTGCAGGGGCGGGTTGCAAGGTCCGTGGAGGCACTGACTGTGTCCGTGGGGCGGCATAGCAGGGAGTGTGCTCGGGACCAGGCCGAGATGGTCCATATGCGGACGGATGTGACCGCTGCCGTAAACAGGCTGACAGGCAGTGGTCTCTGTGGCACTGCATTGACTACACTGTCTGGTGACCCTGTACCACGCACCCACACAGTGCGCACTCCACTCCCGATTCCGGCGTCGTGCGACACCAGGCCTGTCGATGCCGGGTTCTGCTGTGGGCATCCCGAGCACCCCTGGTGCAAGTTTCTTTCGCGGGATGCAGACCCCTGTGCGGGCAAGGTCGCGGTCACGCACTGGGACCCCTGGTGGTGCAGTAATGCCACCCGATGTGGCCCCTGCGCAGCCTGCCAGTGCTGCTAGGCCACGGCGGGGCCGCCCACGCATCCGTGGTGGCCGTGGGACAGTGCTCCCTGACTGAGCTGTCTCCCAATGCAGGCCCTGTCTGGTGCTGCCCTGTGTGCAATGTGTGTCATGGTGGGCAGTGCACTGCTGGTGCTCTGCTCACCAAACTGACACACGGACCACCTGCACTCTCCAACTGCTGTCCACAGGTGCGTGTGGATGATGATGCCTGCATTGCACTGTACACCAAGGTGCAAGGTTGCCCAGGTCCTGACACACGTCGTGGACAGTCCAGGGTGGTGAGGGTGGTTGGTGGTGCTGTGTGATAGCGTGCACTCTGCATTGCTGCTGCTGCCCCTGTATGCTGCCTGGTGTGTGTGTGTGTTTATTTGAGTGCTCACCCTCTCTGCTAATGTGTTGGTATCGTAGACCCTTCAACTCCCCTGACCTTCATGCACGTGTTCCCCTGTGTGCCTGTGGTTTCTGATAGACAGTGTTGCCTGCACATGTCCCTTGACTTACCTGTGTTGTGCGTGAGTGCTCTTCTGCAATGGTGTCCCGTGCAGCTGGGCCTGCCGGGTCAGTCGGGGTCCTCCATCCTCAGGGGGTGGCTCATCACCCATATCATCGGCGCCACTGGCGCCGCATCGCTGTCCCTCTTGGACCTGTTCGGCTATCCCATGGTCTTTGGCCATGTTGTGCAGGATGCAACAGGCCAGGAATATCCCACAGGCCTTTTTGAAATTGCTGTGAGAAACTCCGCCCGGTGGTGTCCAGGCATCGAGCCGTGCCTTGTGGTATCTGACACCAGCTCTATGATGTTCCGTGTTGCAGCATGTGCCTCATTGAAACCGTGCTGCGCTGGGGTCGTGGGCGCCGGTATGGTGAGCAGCCAGGACGAGTGGGTATCCACAGTCACCTGTGTGAGATAGTGGAGATCAGTGTTAGGTCAGGTAAATATTGCCCATATCCTTGTGTGCCACTACCATGGCACCTGTGTCATTCCCACCCTTGCACAGAGTTTGCATTCCATACATGTGTACTCACCCACTAGATGACCCGTGGGATGTTCCACTCTCAAATCGATGGCACAGTGCAGATTGGTGCCATATGAAGGCATCATGTGCTCCGCCAGGGTGTGTGCATAGACATTGATGATCATCCAGTGGCATCACACACCACCTGGCAGTTGACACTCAGTAGCCCTTCCGGTTCCGACATGCTTCATTCGCACAGGGTGGTGGCGTGGCGATCGGCCACATGGGTGCAGTCTATGGCACCCAGTACGCCAGGCATTTGTGCTACCCTGTGGAACTCCTGCATGTTTGCTGCTACGCCTGCCACGGTGCTGGGGAAATGGATGTACTCCGCAGCATGAGGCAGCAGTGCGCTGAGGAATTGGGTGAGGATGCGTGACGGGCCGACTGCATGATGCCTGTGGTGTCCCCTGTTGGCCTCTGGAAGGTGCCCGTGGCGAGCAGGCACATGCAGGCTGTCACCTTGGTCTCCACGGACAGAGCGTGACTCCGTCGTGAGGGTGCCTGCATCACATCACTGCACAGCTCACTGAGCCGTCTCAGTATTGCCCTGTTCAGGCGGTACCGGGCCACGATCTCAACATCACTGTACAGCTCGTAGCTGATGCGGGCACGATACCGCCTGTCGGGGGCATACCGCTGACGGGCCCCTCCACGGCCACGTCCCCCTGCAGCATGCTGTCTCACCCCCCTCATTACAGCTTCCATGTGGAAGCTGACACTGTCCATCTCCCTGGCTTCTGCCCCCCCCAGCTGCTGTTCCTGTGTTACTCCCACTGCCCCCACTGCTGCTTCCACTGCACCGGGCACCCCCACTGGCCTCTCTGTCCTCCAGGACCCACTGTCCCTCTCTGTCCTTCCTGCTCCTGTCTCTTCTGTCTCTCTCTCTCTCTCTGTCTCTCTCCCCGGTTTGCGGCCTGCTCGAGTTCTTCGCCGCTCCTTGAGCCGTTTATTTGGCTCAAATCCGGTCTGCGCAACTTCCGGCGAGCCACTCTTTAGCGATTGCGCAGTGTTCAAATATCGTCATTACGCACTTTATGCATGGACCGCCCCCGCCGGTTGCGCGATGCCTTCATTTCCATTGCGCTGTGGCTCAGCGTGTTTAGCTGCAAGAACTGGCCCCTTCTCAATATCGCAGAATGATGATTTTTGGAGCTGCACGCCAAGAACCCTGTTGCGCATGGCGCAACCCTTTTGAATATCTGGGCCTATGTGTTCATCTCAGTCAGACTGCTGGAAGCCATGCAAAGATAACAAAAAAAATGAGCATTTGTCAATGCTGAAGGTTTCCTTGCACTGTGTATGTGGGATGGCATTCGATGGAACTCAAGGCACTCATTCCTCGGACTTTCTTCAAGCTCACCACAGTCATATTGTCTCTGGCTAGAACTTGCTGTTGCTGTTAGTACCTCCCCCCACATTGTGTACTCTTCCCCTTGGGTTTTGTTTCCCAGGTGCATTACTTTGCAGTTTGTTGCACTGAATCAAAGCCACCATACATTTGGCCGTTCCTACAACCTTGGCAAATACATTCTCATCCTTTCCACCACTCTTGTGTATCAACCCTGTTGCAGATCTTTGAGTCACCTGCAAAGTGGCATACATTCCCTTCCAGTCCCTCTGCAATGTCACCTACAAAGACATTAACGAGGACCTATCTCATTACTGAACTCTGCAGTACCCCACTCGTAACTCCCCTTTCTTTGGAGTGGACTCCATTTACTATTACCCTCTGAGTCCTGATGTTCAGCCAATGTTTTACCCAGTCTACAACTCTGGGATGCACTCCCAGGCTGGCTAACTTGTTTATTAATCTTTTGCATGAGACGGTCTCAGATGCCTTGCTCAAGTTTAGGTAGGCCATGTCCAGAGCTCCTCCCTGGGCTACTACTTTGGTCACCTAGTCAAAGAAATCAATTAGCTTCAGCTGACATGACATTCCCGCTGTGTCTCTATGCTACCTTGGGTCCTGTTCTCCACTGGCCACTAGATTCTCAACAATTCTTTCCTTCAGAAGTGATTCCATCATTTCCCCTACCACTGAGGTCAAACTTACAGGTCTGTAGTTTCCTGCCTCTGTCTTGCTCCCACTTTTGTGAAGGGAATTCCCTTCCACCCTTGGCCAGTCCTCAGGTATCACCCAAGCCTCCCATGATTTGTTAAAAAGGGTAGTTAGTGGTGTCACTAGTTATTTCCTTAGTTCTTTCAGAATTCTTAGGGTGAATCCCATCAGGCCTCATTGCTTTGTCCACCTTCAGTTTTAGGAGTTCTTTGAGGCACCTTTCTTCTGTGAATTGACTGGTATTGAACCCCCCTATCCAGAGTACATAGATACATAGACAGTGTCGGCAGATAAGGGCCTATGGCCCACCCAGTCTGCCCATTTGAGTTGTAAGTTCAGTTTATGTTTTCCTAGAAGTCTGTTGCCCCTTACCCCTGATCTCCAGAATTCCTTTATGTCTATCCCATGCATTCTTAAATTCTGTGATTGTTTCACCCCCCCACCACTTCCTCTGGCAGGGTGTTCCACTTGTCCACTACCCGTTCTGTGAAGAAATTCTTCATCACGTTTCCACTGAATCATCCTCCCTCCAACTTCATCTCATGCCCTCTAGTTCTGGAACATCTTTTTCGCTTAAAAATCATGTATTCCTGCACCCTGTTCCTCCCTGTAAGATACTTGTATGTCTCTATCATATCCCCTCTCTCCCTCCTTTCCTCCAGGGAGTACATGTTCAGTTCCTTCAACCTGTCCTCATAGGACTTGTGATGTAATCCATGTACCATCTTTGTTGCCCTCCTCTGAACCTTCTCTATCCTGTCTATATCCTTACGTAGGTAAGGTCTCCAGAACTGTACACTGTACTCCAGGTGGGGCTTCACTAGTGTCTTGTATAGTAGAATTATGACCTCCCTTTTCCTGCTGATCTTGCCCCTGCCTATGAATCCCAGCATCCTAATTGCTTTACCTGCTGTCTTGTCGCACTGTTTCCCTACCTTGAGGTAATCAGAGATGATAACCCCAAGATCCCTTTCCTGCTTGGTGCATGCTATATCCTCACCCCCAACTGATATATTGTGCCAGGGTTTTTGTGCCCCATATGCATTATCTTGCACTTATTTGCATAGAATTTCAACTGCCAAACCCCTGACCATTCTTCAAGTTTCTGCAGGTCCTTCTCATTCTGTCTACACCTCTGGTGTGTCTACTCGTTACAGAGCTTTGTGTCATCAGCTAACAGTGAAATTCTGCCTCTAGGTCCGCACAATGTCACTGATGAAGATGTTGAATAGGACCAGTCTGAGCACTGATCCCTGTGGTACCCCACTAGTCACTCTACCCTCTGTGGGGTAACAGCCATTTACTACCACCCTCTGTGTCCTGCCGCTCAATCAGTTACCTACCCACCACACTACTGTCCTGTCCACACCCATATTCCCCAGTTTATCTAATAGTCTTCTATGTGGCACAGTGTCAAAGGCCTTGCTGAAGTTCAGATAGGCCATGCCCACTGCCCTCCCCGATCCACCTCTCTAGTCATCCAGCCAAAAAATTCAATGAGGTTGGTCTGACATGACCTCCCCCTGGTGAAACCATGCTGTCTTGGGTCCTGTAGTCCATAGACAACCAGATGTTCCACCAATCTCTCCTTCAGTAGTGCTTCCATGATCTTCCCCACTACCGAGGTGAGGCTGACTGGTCTGTAGTTCCCCGCTTCCTCTTTGTTTGCACTTTTGTATAAGGGGACTACATCTGCAGTCGTCCAGTCTTTGGGTACCTCCACTGTTTCCATTGATTGGCTAATCAGGATAGCCAGAGGTTCAGACACCACCTCTCTTATTTATTTATTAGCTTTTGGTAACCGGGTAAGTGTGCTAGGCAACAGACCTGCCTATTTTCAGGCACGACCCGGGAGAGCACAGGACATTGGTTACAATATGCAGAAATGCACAGACATAATATAGGTGTACAGGCGCAAAACAAGATATACATTGGGTAGCACAGTAATAGTTACATAAGGGTACATTTTAGGCATAGATCATAATAAGGATGTAAAATAAAGCAATTAGGGTAACCATAAGACAGCTGAGGACAGTAAAGACATCAAGGTTCATAGCCACCTAGACAAGCATATTGCATGGGAGAACATTAGTGTAGTACTCAGGGTCAGACCTGACAGCCTGCAGTGGGACAAAGCAAATTAAGAGCATTTGCATTGGCCAGAGGCTAGAAGGTGTTCTTTAAGGACCCTGAAGTGCACTCCATCTGGCCCCATTGCTTTATCAACTCTTATTACTTCTAGTTCCTTCAGGACCCTTTCTTGAGTAAAGGGACTGGTGTCCATTTCTGCACCATTCTCACCCCTTGTACTCCCTTCAGACTTATTACCCTCCTCTTCCTCAGTAAAGACTTAGCAGAAAAACCTGTTCCATATGTCAGCTTTACTGTTGTCATCCTCCACGTGGCCCCCATCCTCCCCCTTCAGTCTCACTATCCCTCCCTTTGCCTTTATTTTTTCACTTATGTACCTGAAAAATGTTTTGTCCCCTCTACACAGTGATTTTGCAATGTGTTCTTCTGTCTGAGCCTTGGCTTCCCTTACTGACCTCCCTGCCTCCCTTTGCTTCTCCTGGTACTTCTCCCTATCCCTTCTGCCTGTGTCTTTTGTATTGCCTGAATGCAATCTTTTGGCTTTCACTTTCTTTGCTACCTCTATGGAAAACCATAATGGTCTCCTCTTCCTTTTCCTCTTGCTAACCTGCTAATGCATAATTCTGTTGCTCTTGTAATCCCATTTTAAATACCTTCCCGTTCCTCAACTGCTAATTCCTGCCCCATTCCTCTTAATGCCTCTTTCAAGTATCTCCCCATTTTCCCAAAGTCTGCACCCCTAAAATCTAGGATACGTGTTTTTGTGTGGTTTGGTTCTGCTCTTTCTGTGATTTCAAACCACAATGACTGGTGGTCACTGTTCCCTAGGTGCTCCCCCACTGTTACCTCCATCACACTGTCCCTGTTTAGGAGCACAAGGTCCAGTACTGCCTTCTGCCGCATTGGTTCCATGACCAGTTGCTTGAGGCAGGCACCCTGAAGGGAGACCAGGATAAATCTGCTCCTAGTTGATGCTGCTGCTGGGATGCTCCAGTCCACATCTGGAATATTGAAGTCTCCAACCAGTACTACCTCACCCTTGTCTGCCATCCTTTGGATGGCTAGCATCAGTTCCCTATCTGTTTCTTCTTCCTGGGCTGGTGGTCTATAGACCACACCTGTGTGGATGTCTGGCCCCATTTTCCTTTCCAGCTTAACCCACAGTATCTCTCCCCCATTTTGTTCCTCCTGGATCACTGTGGCCCTTATGTCATTTTTCACATACAATACCACTCCTCCTCTCTTCCTACATGCCCTGTCTCTTCTGAATATGTTGTAGCCAGGTATGGCCATCTCCCAGTCATGGTTATCATTACACCAGGTTTTAGTGATGGCCACAATGTCCAGGTCTGACAGCCTCCAGATCTTCCATCTTGTTGCTAAGGCTCCTGGTATTGGCACACATGGCTTTCCATGATTTGACCTCCCTAGACTGTTTCACTGTTCTACTCCAGCCCCTTCCTTGGTTGTCCCTTATCCCTGGTTCTCCTTGTTGTCTGCCCTTCTGCTGAATTTTGCCCCTTTTCTGCCTATCCACCTCTTGGGCACTAATCTCCATCTTTTGCATACTGCTTTGTAGAGATAGCCACTCCTCCGGTTCACTGGTTCTACTGCTAGTTGTGGGAGGTGAGCAAGTAGGTACCCTCCTTGCTGGCCTGCTACACCTCTTTGCTAGTTTAAATGCTTGTCAATGTAGCATTTAAACTTATCATCATGTGCTTGGATTCCCTTCCAGGATGGATGCAGGCCGTCATGCTTAAACAAACCTCCATCCCTCCAGGTGGGTCCCCAGTCACCAATGAATCCAAACCCTTCCTCATAGCACCAGTTCTTTAACCATGAGTTAAAGTTCCTGGTGCATGCACCCCTATGCTCTCCCTTGCCTCTTGCAGGTAGTACTTCTGAGAAAGTGACAGAAGTAGCTACTTGCTTGAGATCCCTTCCCAATTTCCTAAACTCTTCCTGAACTTCCTTTGGCTCCCCATTTGCCAGGTCATTAGTACCTAGGTGGATAATGACATCCACCTCACCCTCCCATCTTGCCTTCCCAGTGATCCCCAGGTTCTTCCTTCCATTCCTCCATGCCGTGGCACCTGGTTGGCACCTCACCTCCCTGTCCTCCCCCTCCTGTGTTCCTAGCTGGATCCCTCTTATGATGGAGTCCCCCATCAGGATTTGCTTCCTCCTCCTCTGGGGTCCACTGCTCTCCCTGCTGAGGTCACCTCCTTGGCTAATCTTCACATCCTTTCCTTCCACTTCTCTGGGTACCTCTGTTTGGTTGTCCCTGTTTGCCAGTGTGGCATATGAGTTCTTGAATGGAATAGGATCTGGAATGTACCTCTGCCTTACCGCTCTAACCCTCCCTGAGCCCACTGTCATCCAAGTGCTCCTCATTCTCGGCATCCTTTGAGGCAGTTGCATTGGACTGGGTGGTCTCTGGATAGGGGTGATGGTACTCCGTACCCAATTTACTTCCGCTCTGAGTTTGGCTACCTCATCCTACAGTCCAGAGAGATGCATGCAGATAGGGCAGCACCACAGTGTCCAGAAGGTCTGCCTGAATATGGCTGCCCCACAGCCACTGCATTGCACCACTCCCCACATTATACTGCAATTATACTGCTATTCCACTACTTGTCTGCTACTGAAGCTCTCCTAGTTCTCTTTTATTAATTTACTGTCCTAAAATCCTGCCACTGATCCTCAGATACTTTTCTTTTTAAAAAGAAAATAAACCAATAAATAAATAAATGAGTCAAAACACTTGTTGTGCTGAGGGTGGGCTTCTTCCCCTTATGCCCCTCCTACTCCACACTCCTTACTATCCCCTGTGTTTGGCTCCTGTCAATCAGATTTAACAGGACATATAATTAAGAGTTGGGGGAAGGGGAGGGGGGCGAAAATTTTGCAGCAATTAAAGACAGCAAAGAAATACACCACCACTACATTTTAAATTTTCAACAGCCCAAAAACAATTCTAAGTAAATACACCAAAGAAAGTACAGTGTCACTAAAAGCCCACAATCTAAGCTTAAAAGAAAAATAGCAATTACCAGTTACTGTAAAGAACTGAATTGAATATGTTTCCTTCCCCTTCTGGCTTCTTCAGAGAAAACAAAACTCACTTGCTACCTCAACTCTGACTAAGCCCCACCTCCAGTTATCATGTAGCTGAGGTCAGAGGCCAGACAATTAAGACCCCTCACCCAAACTACAGGGCAAGTCAGGCAAGCCAAGACTAAATTTGCAGCAATTAAAGACAGCAAAGAAATACACCACCACTACGTTTAAAATTTTCAACAGCCCAAAAACAATTCCAAGTAAAGACAACAAAGAAAGTACAGAGTCACTAAAAGCCCACAATCTAAGTTTAAAATAAAAATAGCAATTACCAGTTACTGTAAAGCACTGAATTGAATATGTTTCCTTCCCCTTCTTGCTTCTTCTGAGATTGGTTCTATTGATTGGTTTAGGTACCTCCCCTTCCTCTTCTTTTGTGAATACTAAGCAGAAATATTCATTCAGTATCCCTACTTTTTGAGAGTCACCCACTGCCCCCCTTCACCTTTATTAAGCCTCACCTATCTCTCCCCTGGTCTTTCTTCACTCCCTAATGTACCTGTAAAGGTTTTATCCCCATTCTTAACTGAGTTGGCTATTTTTTCTTAAATTTGGGACTTTGCTAATCTGACTGCCTTCCCTGCTTCCTTCTATTTTAATTAGTACAGTTCTATGTCCTGTTCCTTTTGTATTTCTTTATACTTCCTGAATGCCACCTTTTTCTCATTAACCTTCTCCTTCACCTCTTTTGAGAACCATAGTGTTTTTTTCATTTGTTTTGTTTTGTTGATTTGCTTCACGCAAAGGCTAGCTGCCTCTGTGATGGCTGTTTTGATTTTTCCCCATTGTTCCTCCCCCCTTCATGCCCATTTGCTAGTGCTTTTCTGAGGCACTTTCCCATTTTCCCAATGTCAGCCCTCCAAAAGTCCAACACCCTCACTTTTGTATGGCTAGATTTTATGGCTGTGTTTATCATGAACCAGACAGTTTGGTGTTCGCTTGTTTCCAGATGGTTACCCATTTCTAAAACAGAGATCCTCCCTCCATCCCCATTTGAGAGCACATGGTCTAAGACTGATCCCTCCTGAGTTGGTTCCAACACTAGCTGTCTGAGGCATGCCCCCTGTAGGGCATTGAGAATGACCCTGCTCTTGGACATGGCTGCAGCAAATGTGTACCAGTCAGCATCTGGCTTATTCAGGTCCCCCATCAACAATATCTCCTTCGGCCATTCTAATGATGCCTTCTATCATTTCCTTGTCCATTGTCTCCCCCTGAGATGGGAATCTATATACAACCTCCATGCGGATTGTGGTGCCATGTCATGTCTCCACAATGACACACAGTGCCTCCTTTCTTCCCTATTTACCCTTTAGTTCCATTGCTTTGATCCCTTCCCTTATGTAGAGCACTCCTCCTCCTCTTTAACCCTCCCTCTCCCTCCTGTAGATTGTGTACCCTGATATGTTAACATCCCAGTCATGGTTCTCTGTGTACCATGTTTCTTTGACTACCACAATTTCCAGGTGTCCCTCTTCCATCAAGATCACTAGTTCAGGGAGCTTGTTACCCAGACTATGGGCACTGGTACTCATCAACCTCCATTATTTGATGGCCTTATCCCTTTTAGCCCCATCCCTGTCCTTACTGCCATTGCCTTTTTCTTCATTTACCCCTGTCCTGCTCCCTATTGATGTCTCTACCTTGGTGTTTACCTCGCTAACTACCCCAATTTGTTTGGGGGAGGCTGGAATTTTCCTGCACCTTTTTAGCCCCCCCAGATAGTTTAAATGCTTGCCAATGAAGCATTTCAACCTATCACCTAGGATTCTGATTTCCCTCTCAGACAGATGCAGACCATCATGCCAGAATAGGCCTGTATCCCTCGGTCCCCAGTGAAACAAAAGGCCTGAGCTTGACACCAGTTTTTTCAACCATTCAATGAACCCCATGGCAAAGAGTATCCTAGCCTCACCCATGCCATAGACATGCAGTACCCCTGTGAAGGTTACCATGCATGCTACTTGTCTAATGTCCCTCCCCAACTCTACAAACTCCTCTTGCATTGCTCCAATTCCATTCCCAGCCAGGCCATTTGACCCAAGGTGGACAATAATATCCAGCTCCCTCTCCCTTGCAGCTGATCCCATGATCATGAGGATTTGCTCTCTGTCCCTCCAATACATGGCTCCAGCCAGGTACCTTACCTCCCTCTCTGCTCCCTTCCCCAGTGCTACCCCCCTAATGACTGAACCCCCCTCCCAGGATTTGCTTCCTTCACCTGTTGGGTGCTGTGCCAAACTCCTGTGGGCTCCTTTGTGGAGGTTCTCAGCATCATCCCCTGTTTTCAGCTATGGTCAGACTCTCAACTTCATTTATTTGATTGGCAGTAAAGTGCTATATGTTATTTCCTAAACCCAGTTGATGAGAGCGTCTGAGGTTTGGGAAACACTTGGATTCATTTTACTGGGTGAAATCTTCAAGACACTTCCATCTGTCTGCTCAGGAGGTGTGAGCTCTTGAGGGATTTTCAGTCCCTGTTCATGGTGAGAGGCTAAATGGGGACTGGAAAACTGAATCTTTCCCCTAATATTTTGCCTCTTTAGTTTAGTTAAAGATTCATTTGCTGATTTTGACTGACTTCTTTCTGTTCAAACTGCTGTTTTGGACTTTATGATTACGTTGTTCTTTATTTGTTTTAGTTTAACATTGCTTTGCTTATCTTCTGAGGCTGTGGGGGGGCCATGGGAAGGTGAAGATTCCGCTGTTTTTGTTTTGCTTTGTTTGATTTATTTTCCTGTATTTTCTTGTTTAAGTTATAGCAACAATGAAGGTTTAATTTTTATTTTTGACCGAATCTTCTTCAAGCAAATTAATTCTACCCAAGACTCTGAGTTATTATTCTTTTACTGGAGAGGTTTGTTTGAGGGTGATTTATTCATTTTATTAAGGGGGAATGGATGGTTGAGGGTCATTTTTCTTAAGTAAGAGGTTTGTTTAATTTTGTTTTATTTTTTAATACTACTTTGAGACAGGAAACGTGGTGGGACTGAGTTTTGGTGGGCAGGCACTACTCCCCCTACAGGCTGAGGGACCTGTGCCCCTTCAATAGTCCCCCATTGCAACCCGAGTTATATTGGCACTGTCGTGACTTGGGGATTGCATGGCGGAGGTGGGTGATTCTTTAGCAGGAGGGGAGGAGCAGATTGGGCGGATAAGGGTGGTGAGGTCAGGGAGTCACCCTGTGGCGAAATTGGTCCAGAACATCGGTTATCAATGCCTGGCTCCCATACCCAAGTGTTCCACTGATAGTGGGCAAGTTGCCCATTTCTCCAAGGCCTATCATCCAACTTGGGCGGTGTTATGCAATACCAGGTCAATAAAGAACAAGACAGCAATTATTGCTGATCTTGTTGAGTCATCTGACCTGACTTGCATCACTGAGACCTGGCTGGATGAGAATGCTGGTCCCATATTGGAGTCAGCTGTTCCAGCCAGGTACTCTGTGATACATCGCCTGAGACTGGATCGAAAGGGAGGAAGTCATTATTTATTTTAAATCAGAATTTGATCTTGTAGAGTTTCCAGTAGTGACCTCTAGACTTTTTGAGTGTATCATGGGAGCAGGTGTGGGCAGCAGAATCTTACTCATCTACCGTCCACCCGATGATGAGAAAGCTTTTCTGCAGGAAGTTGCAGACTTCATTGTCGACATGGTGTTGGAACCCTCCAGGTGGTTGGTCCTGGGTGATTTCAATGCCTGGGTAGATGATGAGCTCTCTTATTTTGGTCAGAACTTCTTCCAACTGATGATCTCATTGGGCTTTACACAGGTTGTTTCTGCTGCAACCCATATTCAGAGTCAGTCTCTGGATGTGGTGTTCACCCTGGGGATGGAGATCATGGAACTGGTGGTGGAACCAGTTTGGTGGTCAGACCATCACTCTGTAAGTTTCAATTTCATGGCCCCCCCCCAAGAATGCCCACTTTGGCGATGGCCCCGTACCGCCCTTTGAGGGGAGTAACCCCTGAGGGTCTGATGGCGGTGTTGGACCTATCGAGTTGGTCTGTGGAGTGCATGGAACCAGATGTCTTAGTAGTGCACTATAATAATATGGTGCTGAAGGCTCTGGCTTCCATAGCACCTGTCCGAGTTTGCCCCCTCTCCCTCTGCCCTCGGTCCCCTTGGTTTGGTGGGGTATTGAGGGAGTTGAGGAGAGCAGGGTGAAGATCGGAATGCTGCTGGCAGAAATCCGGCCTGGAAGGGGACAGGCTTAGATTGATGGCCCATTATATGGATTATCAATCGGAAATCTCCCGTAAGAAGGCAGAGTTCCTGTCCAGGGAGATAACTGCATCAAGGAATCGACTAGCTGAGCTGTTCTGGACCGTGGACAGGCTGTGCAATCCAGCCTGCCTGTGGGGTTGGAGAGCTTTTTCACAAATAAAGTGTGATGAGTATGCTCAGTTCTTTGATGATAAGGTGTCATCGATCAGTTCGGAGAGCCACAAAACACGTTCAAATGAGTATGGTGGTTGCCGATGCAAGGCTACAGGCCCTCAGTCTGCCTGGATGGTTTTTGACCAGCCAGTGATCATGGATATTGTGAAGATTGTCCAGTGCTTGCAACTGACTTGCTGTAGTTTGGATCCTGGTGCTACGTGCCTCCTTGTAGGGTGCGTGGATGCGATTGGACCAGTCCTTGCTGAGATTGTCTGGTGCTCATTGGACCAAGGGGTGTTCCCGGAGTCTCTGAAAGAGGCTATTATGACACCCCTTTTAAATAAATCTTCCCTTGACCCAGACTGTCTCGCCAACTACAGATCGATCTCTAACCTGCCCTTTTTGGGCAAGGTTATTGAGAAAGTAGTCGCATTGCAGCTTGATGACTTTCTTACCACCCATTATGTCTATGATCCTCTCTAGTCCAGTTTCAGGAAGAGGCATAGTGCTCAGATGGAATTGGTTCGAGTACTGAATGATCTCCTAATAGCGAGAGATCAGAGGAGCCATTCGATCTTGGTCCTCCTTGGTCTCTCTGCAGCATTTGACACCATGAACCATGGGATGTTGCTAGAATGCCTACAGCTACTCTGTGGACTGTCAGGGACAGTCCTCCAATGGTTCCACTCTTTCCTCATGAGCAGAACTCAGAGGGTAGTATCAGGAATTTTTTCCTCTGCTCCCTTTGCTCTGCACTGTGGGGTGCCGCAGGGCTCTGTGCTTTCCCCCATGTTGTTCACTGTGTATATGCTGCCATTGGGAGACATTATAAGGTGTTATGGGCTGAGTTTTGACTGCTATGCAGATGATACTCACCTCTATATGTCCTTTGTACCTGAACAAAATGATGCAATATTGGTCTTTAACAACTGCCTCACTAAGATTCAGGACTGAATGAGTGCTAACTGGTTGAGACTGAATCCAGACAAGACTGAGGTGCTGGTGGTGGACCCTGATCACTGTGTAGAGCAGTTGACTCCTGGGCCTTCCTCTGGCCTTGTGTTAGGGGTAACCAGTTGAAACCTTCTGAATAGGTGCGAAATCTGGCCATAGTACTTGACAGCGAGCTGACACTTCAGGTACAGGTGTCAGCCACTGTTAAGTCCTCTTTTTACCATCTGAGGAAAATAGCCCTGATAAAACACCTTGTTCCGCAAGATGACCTTCCTATGTTGGTTCATGCCTTTGTATCTTCGCCTCTTGACTACTTTAATGCTCTATTTCTAGGGTTGCTGGGGGTGGTTCTCCGTTGCCTGCAGCTGGTGCAGAATGCTGCAGCCAGGTTGTTGACTGGGCTACCAAGAACTTGCCATATCATACCTGCGCTGTGCGAACTGCACTGGCTGCCAGTGTGATGGAGGATCACCTTCAAGGTCCCATTGCTGACCTATGAGACCCTACATGGACAGGGACCAGGCTACTTGCAAGAACTCCTTCAATCCTACCGCCCTCTCCGCTCACTCCGTTCCACTGATGAGGGTTTGCTAGAGATTCCCAGGGTTCATCTTTGGTTACCTAGGGCCAGAGATTTTTCTTTTGTGGCCCCAACTCTGTGGAATTTTCTACCTCATCAGATTAGAGAGTGCCTGTCCACCGAGTCCTTTAAAAATAACTGAAGAGTTATTTATTTGAATTAGCTTTTTGAACATAACTTCTAGTTGTTCTGCTGCCTTGTAGATGTTTTATATTTGTATTTTTTGTTGTTATGTGTTGTTATATTTGTTTTGTACTTGCGCTTTGGTACTTTGAAAAGCACATTATAAATAAATACTGACTTGATTTGATTTGATTCTTTGTTGTTGCTCTTTTTCTCTATTCAGCAGCTGGGGGAAACCATGGTGTGTGCTTCACTTACTGTTACATGTTGTGTTTCCACTTGTGTCTCTGTACCCATTTGCATTGCTGTTCCCGTGTATGCCGCTGTGTGCATTGGCCTTCATTTTTCTGTTTCCACTTGCATTTGCATTCCTCACATTCCATTCAAATTCTATGTTAGGGTTGAAACCCCCCCTTGGACCCACCCCCACCCCACATACCCTCAGCCGGCATTGGGGAGTGCATTGGAGTCATTGGTCTTAACTCTCACCCCATCACATGTGTAAACAGGCTGAGGTGGTGAACTATAGGAGAATGGGGTGAGAGTTAGGACCAGC
Organism: Neoceratodus forsteri; assembly: GCA_016271365.2. NCBI lineage: Eukaryota > Metazoa > Chordata > Ceratodontiformes > Ceratodontidae > Neoceratodus > Neoceratodus forsteri. The sequence continues at coordinate 44,479,323 of CM028131.1, read as the reverse complement.
AACCCCAATGCACACCCCGATGCCGGCTGGGGGTGCGAGGTTGGGGGGTGCATGCAAGGGGAGGTTTTCAATCCTAACAACGAATTTCCTCACTTTTGTCACTATGGAACAACCCTAACTGATGCATTAAATGGAGTTTTTGTGCCATGAATTTCCCTTCTTTTTGAGATTGTGCAGAAATAGTGAATGGAACTTGAGGAATGCAAACAGAAATGAAAAAGCAAAGGGCAATGCACACAGTGGCATACACGGGAATGGCAACACAAACGGGTACAGAAATGCAACGTGTAACAGTAAGTGAAGTCACACCATGGTTTTCTCCAGCAGTTGAATACAGAAATAGAGCAACAACAAAGAATGCATGCATATTAATGAGCAGCCAAGCAGAAAACGAGCAGTTGGAACACAAAATTGCAAATATCTGATGAACTGTATGATGTAGAAAAAAAATTTAAATTTCACATGATTCATGACTGTCCTGGCTATGTTTTCACAAAATGCATAGCCCCATAGGGACTAAGCATTGTTTTTAATGAAAAGTCTATATCTTGCACCATATCTGAAATACAGTAGTAGCCACAGACGCTGCCAGCAATTTCACTAAATTTCTGTGATATTTCCAGAAATATCTGATGCTTTCTGCAGTTAAACAGTAGGGGCAGCAGAGAGAAACTCTTCATAAATTTTGCGAAATATCCCGAAATAGCTGGCAATGTCTGTGGCAACCACTGTACGGGCCCCGAAAGGGGGCAATGTAAGTCTATGGGAAAAAGCGTTAAATTTGAAGTACTGTAACTTGGCATCCCTTGCAATGTTTTGTCACCAAACCACCAAATAACACATCTGTGGGATGTTGTCTTTCTCTCCTCTCAATTTCAGCCCAAAAGACCAAAGCATTCAGTTGCAGCAGGGTGGCAAAAAATTCCTTTCAATTTGACCAGAGTGTAGTGATTTGCGACATTTGTCACAAAAAAGTTCTACAGTGTCACAGGTGCGGCACTACTTTGCGACACTACTTCCAAAAATTTGGAAAACATATTTCTGGGGTGTTTAACCCCAAAATAAAGACATGGCTAGCATCCTGAAGGTTCGACTAGGTGAACACTCCAATGAAGCACTGCTCTGGTTTTCAAGCTACCTTGGGAAGAGGGTTCAGTGGGTTAGGATTGCTGGTGTCACCTCGGAAGAAAAGCCAGTCCTTTCAGGGGTCCCACAGGGGTCCATGCTGGGGCCACTACTCTTCAGCCTCTTCCTCAATGACCTTCGCAGTGTCTGCCAGAAGAGATTACTGCTCTACGCCGATGAAGCAGTCATGTTCACCAGCCACCAAAATGCAGAGCTCTTCAAGAAACAATTACAGCTTGAATTCATGCACATCGAAGAATGGTTCAAGTCACACAAACTGGTCATGAACTACAGCAAAACAAATGTTATGACCCTCTACAACATCAAGAGCAAGTACAAATCCCATGACCTCACCATCCTAAACCAAACAGGGACCTTACTTGAACACGTTCCTAATTTTAAATACCTAGGTGTCACATTGGACAGCTCACTCTCCTACCATCAGCACATAGATTCTGTCGCCAAAGCCACCAACATCTGTATAGGCCTGCTCTACAGGCACAAACACTGCATGACTCCTGACACTCTCTGGTTGGCTATAAACAGCTCTGTCACCTCCATCATTGATTACGGGCTAGCAATTTATGGCTCTTCCTCCGCCTCTGCCCTCCGCAGAATTACAGTTGCACTCAACAAAGCATGCAGGCTGCTAACTGGGGCTGACCGACTTACACACTCTTACGACCTGTACACTCAGGCAGGATGGGTTCCTCTCATCAGCCAGATATAGTATCAAACCTGCCTCTTAGCCAAAAAAGTCCTCCTTGGGGTCATGCCCCCGGGCATTGAAAAGCTCCTCATTGACCACCATAGCACCCAGCAAACTAGAAGTTCACAACAACTAACCTTCCTTGTCCCTAGATGCCGGACTACCATGGGCCAGAGGGCCTTTGCCCACAGAGCACCAGAGTGGTACAATACTCTCAACAAAGAAACTGTTACTGCTGCTGCTCTTGGCCCTTTTAATTCAATTTAATTCAATTCAAATGTATTTATAAAGCGCCTTTCAGAACCAAGGCGCTGTACAAAGGTAATTAAAATTAATAAAATCCAGACATTTGAAAACAGCCATAACTAAGAAGAATAAGCCAAAGTAAAAAGATATGTCTTTAGAGCAATTTTGAAATTATCAATGGTTGGACATTCTCTCAACCAACGAGGTAGAGAATTCCACAGGGTTGGTGCCAAAAAATAAAAGGCATGCGATCCCGATAACTTCAATCGAACCCTAGGAATCTCCAGCAATCCCTCGCTGGTGGAACAGAGAGGACGGAGGGGGCGACAGGGAATCAGAAGATCTTTCAGGTAACCGGGTCCCTGGTCGTGTAGAGCTTTAAAGGTTAGTAAACCAACCTTAAAGGTGATCCACCACCGAACAGGCAGCCAGTGCAGTTCGCCGAGCACCGGCGTAATTTGACTGGTTCTGAGAGTCCCAGTCAGAAGCCTGGCTGCAGCATTCTGCAACAGCTGAAGGCAGCGGATATCAACCCCTGGTAGCCCTAGGTAGAGGGAATTGCAGTAGTCCAAACTGGTAGTGACAAAGGCGTGGACCAAAGTTGGAAGGTCCTCCTGAGGAATCAGATGTTTCACCCGTGCGATATTCATCAGGTGGTAAAAAGAAGATTTGACAACAGCTGATACCTGAGATTTCAGGGTCAGACCATCATCAAAAATAATGCCCAGATTTCGCACCTGTCCAGAGGTAGAGAGCGGTACACCACCAAGTGATAAACCTGATGGCTGTCCAGCTCCCAAACCCACCCCTGGATGACCTGGATCCACAACCAATACCTCAGTCTTATCCAGATTGAGTCTCAACCAGTTCAAACCCATCCAAAGTCTGATCTCATCAAGGCAGTTATTAAGTACAGAGAGTGCATCACCCTGATTGGGGAGAAAGGACAAATACAACTGAGTATCATCTGCATAGCTGTGAAAACTCAGACTATATCGCCTGATGATTTCTCCCAATGGCAGCATATACACTGCAAACAACATGGGAGCTAAGATGGAGCCCCGTGGTACCCCACAAGGCAGGGAGTAAGTGTCAGAGGAATAAATTCCGGTGACAACTCTCTGAAACCCGCCAGTGAGGTAAGAATGAAACCAATTGAGGACTGTACCAGACAGCTCACAAAAGACCCACAGTCACTCCAGTAGCACTCCGTGGTCTACAGTGTCAAATGCAGCAGATAGATCGAGAAGGACCAGAATGGTACATGCCTTTTGATCTCTGGCCATTAGGAGGTCACTCAATACCCGAACAGGGGCAGTCTCTGTACTATGCCTTTTCTTGAAACCAGACTGGAGAGTATCATAGACATTATGAGATGTAAGATGATCATCCAATTGCAACGCAACTGCCTTTTCAATAACCTTACCAACAAATGGCAGGTTAGAGATAGGCCGGTAGTTAGCTAGATAGTCTGGTTCCAGGGAAGATTTTTTAAGGAATGATCGAACTACTGCCTCCTTAAAGGGGTCGAAAAAAAACCCTCTCCAAGGACTTCCAGACGATGTCTGCTAAGACTGGGTAGATAGCTTCTACACAACCTACTAGCAACGGTGTAGGACCCAGATCCAAACTACAACTAGTTGGTCGCACTGTTTGGATGATCTTCACAATGTCCACAAATTCTGGGCAGTGAAAATCTAACCAGACAGACCGAGGACAAGACACCACCAATCGACCACCACAATCCCCCATAGGAGAGGTCGGACTGATGCCGGACTGGATGTTGGCAACCTTATCTGCAAAAAAGCGAGCAAACTCCTCGCATCTTAGCTGAGAAAAAGCTTCTCTGGGCTGAAGACAGACTGGATTGCACAGACTGTCCACAGTCCAGTAAAGCTGAGCCGGTCGATTTTGTGCAGCAGAGATCTCTCTGGACAGGAATTCTGTCTTCTTACGAGTGATTTCTGATTCATAGCTATCATAATGAGCCATCAATCTAAGCCTGTCAGCATCAAGGCCCAATTTCAACCACGCCCTCTCCAGCCTTCGGCCTACTCACCTTAATTCCTTCAAGGAGCCATCAGACCACGGGCTCTTTGGACGGATGGTGAGAGGCCGAACACGAACAGGTACAATTTTGTCCAGGGCATCTCCCACAGCCTTATTATAGGCTAGTACAAGATCATTAAAACTCATGCATTCACCCCACAAGCTTGATAGATCCACCACTGCCATTAGGTCATTGGGGTTAGTACCCATTAAAGGGCGGTACTGAACCATCTCCGTAGGGGCAGACCTATTAGAGGGGCCCCTGAAACTGAACCTTATGGTGTAATGGTCCGACCAACTGACTGGTTCCATCCCCAGATCAATGATCTCCATACCCAAGAGAAAGACCAGATCAAGTGAATGACCCCCTATATGGGTAGAGGAGGTAACAACCTCTGTCAGGCCCAGTGTATTCATCAACTGGAGGAGATTTTGACCAAAATGAAATAGTTCATCATCGACCCAGGCATTGAAGTCACCCAGAAGTATTATTCTGGGAATTCTCAACACCAGGTCAACAATGAAGTCTGCAATCTCCTGTAGGAAATCACCACCATCACCTGGTGGATGGTAGATGAGGAGAATCCCACAACCTGCACCCTTGCCCAGGATATATGCAAAAGATCTGGTGTTTCCCAATGGCACATCCACAAGGCCCAGCTCAGATTTAAACATAATGGCCACACCCCCGCCCCTACGATTCAGCCTTGGATGGTGTATCACCGAGAACCCGGCTGGAATTGCCGAGGCCAATATAGGGCCTGGATTTTCATCCAGCCAGGTCTCGGTGATGCAGGTCAGATCAGATGATCCAACAAGATCAGCAATAATAGCTGCCTTGTGCTTAATTGATCTGGCATTGCATAACTTTGCCAAGGCGTGAAGAACTGTCGAGGAAGACCTCGGCACCTGTCCGATTTCCTCAGGACTCTTGGGGATGGGGACAAGATAGGAGTAACCTCTATCCTGACCCCATTTCACGCCAGGGCATCTTCTGGACCCTAAGACCCCAATCCGCCTACCCCTTCCTGTCCCCCACCAGGCCCAGCTTTCCTCCTTCGTCCTCGCCTCCTCTGAATGCCCAATGCTCGACACCTAAAATAGGTGTTGGATGACAGTGGTAGGCACTCAAAAGGATGTAATTCCCTGAGCCTAGTGGGGGAATAGTGTCCAACCATCATTAATCAAATCAAAGAAGAAACAAAATAAAACAAAACCTATAGATACCAAACCTATAAATAAAAAACACTCTCCTCTCTCTCTCACAGAGGGGAGGCGAATAAAACAAACTAACATAAAAACCAAATTAAACTCCAACTCAAAAATAACTCAAATGATAAAATGTACAAAAAATAAAATCAAATAATCTTAAAAATACAGCAAAATATTATCATATGCCACTGGATACTAAACCTAAGCAAAATTTGTATTTTAAACAGTGAAGCACCTCTCAGATGCAACAGTGCAACAGATGTTATATACTCCCCCAATGCCACCTCTCACGTGGTAGGGGACCAATTAAAAATAAATCCAGTTAGTAATTATACATAATAAACAAATAAATGAACATACACCACACTCTCACCACCCTCAGTCCAGGAGCTAGAGAGAGACAGGGGAATAAGTTCTCCAGCAGTCCAGATACAGATAAAATCAGGATAAATCCAAAATAGAGAGAAAGACAAGTACATTCTCAACAGATGAATCAAATAATAGGAGTCCGAGTCAAACCAAACGGGAGAGCCGAAGATGTCCCACCACAATCCACCGGCAACTGCTCCTCATAGAACAGTCAGAAACCGACGACTCCAAGCAGTCAGTCATCTGAAGAAACAACAGAACAGTTACAAAGAGGCAGATAAGTTTTCCTTGAGGCAATGACACCCCCACCCAGTCGATGACCCGCGGATACAGCCGCCTCACAAGTCAGCCCAAACAACCGAACCCTAAGGAGGCTTAGAAGAGACAACTCCAACTTCATCTCATTTCAACTAGTCGTTGTGACTGCCTCACCTAATCAGGAGCCCACTGCTCACTGCCCCTCCACTTCAGTCTTGTCAGCTACATTACCTCTCCCTGCCTTGCCCTCTTCTACCTGCCTACCCCCTTGCCCTCTCTCCCTTTCCTCCATGGGCATTTTCTGACTTTTATCCCTCCCCTCTCTGCCCTTTAGAGCTCTTACCCTCACCCTCTACCCTCTGACAATGGCCTTCCTGTCTGCATACCCTCTTCCCTCTCACCTGCAGTGCTTATTTCTAAGATTGCCCTTGGCTGGTATGTCATGCTACCTAACATTTGGCACATTTTAGATTACTGGAATTTCATAAGCCTCAGTCTCTTACTTCTTTTTATTGTGTAACTATGTATTATTATGTTGACCTTTATATGTACAGTATGTATACCCCCCATTCCTTCTACGTGGAACCTTTGTAAATGAGCAGTTCCTGCTCAAAGGTATTTGTAATCCTAGATTTCAATAAAATAAAAATAAAATAAAAAAACACAAAACGAATTGTGTCCCTAGATGGTCCCAATTTTAAACACCAAACATTTTTCTAATCAGTAACAGAAAACAAAATGATAGATTTGCGACACTACTAGGGTCATTTTTGACACTGAAAAGTACATTTGCGACACTGTCGAACTTTTTGTTAACTTTTCAAATTGACTTATAATGGGTATTTGTTCTTTGAATAACTTTTGAACCATTCAACATTTTTTCACGAATTCTTCAAAAGGCACATTGGGGACCCCGGCTGCACATTCCCTGAAGTTTTCAGAGTGGTCGCATAAACCGTGTGACCTGTAGACACAAGCAAAGAATTAGCAAAAAAAACATAATTGCACGCCAGAATGTCGCTTAGTAACTCCACAACCATATACCCGACTGGTACGCAAGATGGCAGATCCCAAGATCTATGGTTACACCCTGCGCCTGCCAAATTTCAGGCAAATCCATTGAATGGTGGCAAAGTTATTAAGGTGCAAAGTTTCACCTTTTAACCTTAAATTGGGTACTTAATCCTACCTATAGCTACACTACCGTGCAACTGTTTTATATATATATATATATATATATATAAAAATAATTGCTTATGATAGTATAAACAAGAATTTAGGGATTGAAAGCCCTCCTTGGCTCCTCGGCCTACTACCCCAACTGGCATCAGGTGCCTTCACGGGTTGTCAGCCATAATTCTCACCCCATCACATGTGTAAAGAAGCAGAGGTGTAGGAGAATGGGTTAGAGAGTTAAGACTGACAACCCTAATGTGCACCCCGATGCCGGTTGAGGGTGTGACCATGGGGAGCCAAGGGGGGCTTTCAACCCTAGCGCTCAATTTTCTTGCATTTGTCGGTGTGGAACAACCCTAACTAATGCATTAAATGGATTTTTTTGCCTCTAATTTCCTTCTTGTTGAGAATGATAACGAGAAATAGTGAATGTAATCTCCGCTCCCACCACATGATGTCTTGTCACATAGTAACATTGTGCCCACAAATGCAAACAGTAATGCTCATGGTGACACAAAACGAAACAGAAGGAGAAACAGTAGTGTAGACAGAAATGCTAAAAACAATGCAAAAGCAAGTGCAAATGAAAATGCAAAGGGTAACGCACATGGTGGCATAGATGTGAACAGTAAGAGAAATGGGAATGGAACTGCAAGCGAAAACGGTAACAGTAACAGTGATGTAAGTGCACAGACTGATTTTCCCCAAAAGCTGCATAAAGAAAGACAGTGAGTACAAAGAATGCATGCATAATAATGGGTCTCGGAGCAGAAAATGAGGAGTTGGAATACTAAATTGCTTATATCTCAGGAACCGTACGATGTAGAAAAAAAAATTTAAAAGTCATATGATTTATGACTTTCCTGGCTAGTTTTGTACTTAACCCCCAGTAGGGGCACTAAGTACTTTTCCTAGGAAAAGTCCATATCTCACACCACTTCCGAGATATGGGCCCTGAAAGGCGCGGTGAATGCCGTAGTGTTATCCTATGGAAAAAAAGAGAAGTTCAGAGTGCCATAACTTTGGCTCCCTGTAATATTTTTTCACCAATTCACAAAAAGGCACATCTGTGGGTTGTTGACTGTGTTCCCTCCAAATTTCAGCCTAAAAGACCAAATCATTATTTTTCAGCAGGGCGCCAAGCGATTCCTGTAATGCGTGGACGCCATAATGTTATCCTATGGGAAAAAGCATCAAATTTGGAGTGCTGTAACTTTGTCGCCATGTAATATTTTTTCAACAAAACACCGAAAGGCACATCTGTAAGATGTTGTCTGCATTCCCTCCAAATTTCAGGCCAAAACACCAAACTGTTCCTTTGCCGCAGGGTGCCAAAGAATTGCTGTCATTTTCCCACAGCCTAGAAAAGTACTGTTGAAGTTTGCCAAAGCTTTTGCAAATTCATTTAACAGTGTCACAAGTGCGACAGTACTTTGTGAAAGTTCTTTTTCCAGAAATTTGAAAAACATATTTCTGGGGTGTTTTACCCCAAAATAAAGACATGGCTAGCATCCTCATGGTCTGACTAGGTGAATACAAAAAGAATTAGATTGCTAGAGGGTCACAATCTTAAATGCCAAGCATTTTTCTGATTGCTAACTGAAAACAAAATGGCATATTTGTGACAGTAAAAGGGCCATTTGTGAAAGTAAAAACTGCATTTGCAACACTTTTGAACTTTTTGTTAACTTTTCCCATTGACTTATAATGGGAACTTGTTTTTTGAATAACTTTTGAACCGTTTAATATTTTTTCATGAAATCTTCAAAAGGCACATCAGGGACGCTGGCTGCATGTTCTGTGAAGATTTTGGACTGGTCACGTAAACCGTGCAACCTGTAGAGACAACAATAAAATTCCAGAAAAGCGTAAACGCGCGCACAGATCATGCTTCATAACTCCATAGCCGTATATGTGACTGGTACAAAACTTTGCAGATACTAAGGTGTATGGGTCTTGATCATGTATTCCAAATTTCAGGCAAAGTGGTTGAACAGTTGTAAAGTTGTTAAGGTGCAACATTTTGGGTTTAACATGTAAATGGCTCCTCAAACCTAACTATAGTGGCACTACAGTACCAGTATTTTATATATATATATATATATATATATATATATATATATATATATATATATACACACACACACACACAGGCTACCTGTTTTATGTTCGATCTTCCCATGACTCCCAGCACTTTGACTACAGGTAGACATGATCTCTGACTATACACTGCAATCAGTAAACATTTCAATACAATTCATCTTGCTCTGTGCTGTATATTACAATGTAGTCCAGTCTAAATTGTTAATTTCTGACATAACCACCCTTACCCCTTGTACAACTTGCAGTAATGAGAAAATAACTCCAGCACTCTTTCAACATAATAGCATCTGCATACGGCAATAAAAGTAGCATTTTTGAATCTCAGATCCGAATTAACAAACTGCAGTGATGTGTTCTAAAATAAATGACAGTAAAATGTGGCACAGTAGATTTATGGCACAACAGAAAACAGTATGCTGCAGTCTTATGTTTACAAAGTTGTTACCCGACTTGAGATAAATGAACGCTTGGCTCAAACCTCACCACAGTCACTTATACATGATGACTGGGGAGCACTTGTATTAGATATGGGATACTTTCATCATGTTTTGGCTACTGTTGTAATTTAGGATTTAAGCACGCAAGTTTTATTTATTTGTTTAAATATATTTTGCTGTAGAATGTGTGTCCAGTTGCTTGTTGCAACAAGGATAAACTTATTCCATGCTAAGAAGGCACATTCTGTAATTGGACACTATCTATTCTGATTCACTTTGGGATCCATTATAACTGAAATTTCAGACACAAAAATAAGGTTTAAATATACCTCAAATTCTGTTCTGTTATTCCCTCTGAGTGGATTTACTGACAGTTTACATAATGCAACTCATTGGAACCAGTTTAACCTTGCTGCAACAAGGAAATGGACATAGATTCTGCAGCACTATGTATTCAACTCAGATTTAAAAAAACAAACATGTGTGCAAAGATTCTATTTTGCAACAGTAGCCACGAACATGATGAAAGTAGCCCTGATCTAACAAGAATGCTCCTGGGCCATCACATGTAAGTAGCTCTGGTGGAATTTGAAATAAACATAGAAACATTGGCCCGGATATTCAAAAGGGTTGCGCCATGCGCAACAGGGTTGCGCATGCGCAAGTCCAAAAGTGCGCCATTTTGCAATATTCAGAAGGAGGCAATTGCGCCACCGAAAACATGCTGAGCAACAGCGCAATGCAAATGAAGGCATGCGCAACCGAAGGGGGTGGATCCATGCATAAAGAGTGCAATGTGATATTCAAAGACTTGCGCAATGCGCAACAGCGGAACAGCCGGAAATTGCGCACTAGCGGAAATTAGCCAAAATAAAAAGGCTCAAGGAAGCGGCGCAAGAACGCTACAAGGATGCCAAGTGGGGAAGAGAGAGACAGACAGACAGACAGACAGTGACAGGCTAGGGCAGGCAAGGCAAACGTGGGCCATAGGCTATAGAGGCCAGTGGGGGGTGCCCAGTGCAGTGGAAATAGCAGTGAGGACAGCAGGGGTAACACAGCAACACCAGCCGTGGGGGTCAGAAGCCAGGGAGATGGACAGTGCCAGCTTCCACATGGAAGCTGTAATGAGGGGGTGAGAATGCATGCTGCAGGGGGATGTGGCCGTGGAAGGGCCCATTGGCGGTACGCCCCCAACAGGCAGTACCGTGCCCGCATCAGCTTTGAGCTGTACACAGATGTAGAGATCATGGGCGGTACCGCCTGAACAGGGCAATACTGAGATGGCTCTGTGAGCTGTGCAGTGATGTGATGCAGGCACCCTCACGGACAGGTCATGCTCTGTCGGTGGAGACCAAGGTGACAGCCTGCATGTGCCTGCTTACCACGGGCACCTTCCAGAGGCCGACAGGGACACCACAGGCATCACACAGTCGGCCACGTCACGCATCCTCACCCAGTTCCTCAGCACACTGCTGCCACATGCTGAGGAGTACATCCATTTCCCAGCACCACGGCAGAGCGTACAGCAACATGCAGGAGTTCCACAGGGTAGCACGTATGCCTGGCGGCTAGGCCATAGACTGCACCCATGTGGCCATTCACACGCCACCTGGCCCCAATGGGCTGCATATAGGAACAGAAAGGGCTTCTCAGTGTCAACTGCCAGGTGGTGTGTGATGCCACTGGGCGATAATCAATGTCTGTGCCACACACCCTGGTGGAGCACATGATGCCTTCATATGGTATCAGTCCGCACTGTGCCATCGATTCGAGAGTGGGGACATCCCACAGGCCATCTAGTGGGTGAGTACGCATGTATGGAATGCAAACTCGGGGCAAGGTGGAATGCCACAGGTGCCATGGTAGTGTCAACAGGATATGGGCAATATGGACCTGAACATGATACTGATCTCCACTATCTCCACACAGGTGACAGTGGATACCCACTCTGTCCCTGGCTGCTCACACCGTACCGGCGCCCCATGACCCCATCGCAGCAACGCTATAATGAGGCACATGCTTCCACATGCAACATCATAGAGCGGGTGTTTGGGATGCTCAATGCATGCTTCCAATGCCTAGACACCTCCGGCGGTGCCCTACAGTACAGCCCCCAAAAGGCCTGTGGGATATTCCTGGCCTGTTGCATCCTGCACAACATGGCCAAAGACTGTGGGATAGCCCTACAGGTTGAAGAGGGGGACAGCGATGAGGACACCAGTGGCGCCGGTGTTGATGGTGATGAGCAGCCTCCCTAGGACGGCGGGACCCCCGACTGATCCGGCAGGCCCAGCTGCACCGGGACACCATCACAGAGGAGCACTATGCAGAACACAGGTAAGTCAAGGGACATGTGCAACCAACACTGTCCATGCAAACCACAGGTACACAGGGTAACACACCAGGGGTGCATGACGGCCAGGGAGTGGAAGGGTCCAGGCATACAAACATACCATCAGGAGGGGTGAACACTCATATGGACACACACACCAGGCACAGAGCGTACATGGCCAGATGCACAGCACAGCAGAACCGACATGTTAACACACAGAACCACCGACCACCCCACCACCTGTACTGTCCAAGTATGTGTGTCAGATGCTGGGCACCCTTGCACCTTGGTGTACAGTACAATGCAGGCATCATCATGCACACACACCTGTGGAAAGCAGTTGGGAGGGTGTGCAGGTGGTCCGTGTGTTGGTGTGTTGAGCAGAGCACCCAGCAGTGCACTGCCCACCATGACACACATTGCACACAGGGCAGCACCAGACAGGGCCCGCACTGGGAGACAAGTCAGTCATGTAGCACTGTCCCATGGCCACCGCGGATGTGTGGGCGACCGCGACCCAACAGCCGTGCAGCGCGAGCAGGGGCCACATGGGGTGGCACTGTTGGACCACCGGGGTCCCACTGTCGAACGCGACCTGCCCGCACAGGGGTCTGCAGCATGCCGAACAAACCTGCACCAGGGGTGCTCAGGATGCCCACAGCAGAACCTGGCGTCGACAGGCCTGGTGTCGCTCGACGCCCGGAATGGGGAGTGGAGAGTGAACTGTGTGGGGTGTGTGGTACAGGGGCACCTGACTGTGTGCCCAATGCATCCACGACAGAGACCACTGCCTGGGTCAGCCTGTCAATGGCGGTGGCCACATCCGTCCGAATACGAAACAGCTCTGCACGGTCCAGAGCACACTCCCTGCTGTGCCGCTCCACAGCCACAGACAGTGCCTCCACGGACATTGCAACCTGCCTCTGCTGCTGTACTGATTCCTGCAGCAGGTGGGTGTGCTCGTCCAATGGGTACTGTGCCCCAACGGCATCCTGTCCCCCAGGGTGTGGAAGGTCCTGATGCACAACACCCCTTGAGGGTGGGTGCTGTTCGCCAGGACCAGGAATGGGTGGATCCAAGGGCGGTGGACATGTGCCACCACTTGACACTGTACCCCCAGACCTGGTGGGTGACTGCTGCTGCTGCCTCTCCAACCGCTGTGCCCCAGGGTCCACTTGTTCCACCACTGTGGCCGCAACAGTGCCAGACACCTGCACAGCCACCGGTGCTGCCTCACCGGTGCTGACAGGCACAGCCTGGGACTGTGCCAACATGCTGGTACACAAGTTGGAACCAGAAAGGCCCAGGGGCACGTGCTGGCCTGCTGTGTGTCCATCATGGGACACACACATATCACTGCCCATTGCAGTCCTTGCATCATCAATGGTGCAGGTACGTGCTACAGCCACAGTCACAGTGTGCTGGCATGCTTGCATGCCAGACTGCTGAGACACAGGCTGTGCACCCCCCACACCCGAATCACTGACACCAGAGTTGGCGGCCCAGCGTGCATGCTGCTGCAGTGCATGCTGGCTGGTGACAGAGGTGGATGGACCCTCCTCCATGTCCAGCAGGTCATCATCACTGCCTGGACCCACCACCACCATCTCCTGAAGACAAACAGGATCTGTAACAGAAAGAGAGTACATGTGAGTGCATGTGAACAACCTCCCCCCAACACCACCACCATGTCATACTGTGCAGTGATGGGCTTCCACCTGTCTGGAATCACCTCCGTGCACGCCCTCAGTAGCTCCACTGCATTGATGCAGCCAGTCTCTCCTCAGCCGGGGTCAGCTCCAACACCACTGGCTGGCCCCCGCCAGTGCCAGCACGTGCCGCCCTGAAGGCTGCCACCTTCTCCTTCAACCTCCTGCGGTCTGTCCCCATCTTCTTCTTGCATTCCTGCATGGAGCGCTGGTGGTTTCTGTGCAGGTTCACGGCCCGAGCTAACCCCTCCCATGCAGCCGCATGGGTCTGAGGGGTGCCCCGCCGTCCACTCAGTAGTGGCTCCTCCTCCAGGTAGGCCTGGAAGAGGGCCTCTGTCTCTGCTGGGGTAAAGTTGGGCCTTCTCCTACGCCCACCATCCTCACCCTCACCTTGTCTCTGCTCGGTCATGGCGATCTGTATGGGGGGAAGTGGACACCTGTCACTGTGCAGTCTACAGCATTTTCCCATGACCATTGTCCAGAACATCACACAGCATGCAACTCACCTCTCACCTGCAGTACCCGAATCTGGCCAGCGTAGCCCAATGTCGCACATTTATAGCACAATGCATGCAAATTAGGAGTGGAGCAACTATAATGAGATGCAAATCGCGCCACTGTGCCTTTGAATGGCTGATCAGATGATTTGCATGTGTCGGCTGAATATCGTGCAGTTGCGCTTTGCACAATATGGTTGAGTCGGCTGAGCCAATGGCGCAGATCTGTGACTGTGTGGTACACTGCATTGTGCATGCCCAGATAGCTTACGCAGGCGTCTGCCATGCTGCTGACATGCTGTGCGCAATCGGCAATTCAGGCCATGGCCACCATTGTGCCAGTGGCGCTACAGCACTGGGCACTATATGGCGCTGTGGCACTACTGCGCAGTAGTCCACTGTGGCACTGATGCGAGGTGGTCAGTCGCGCGGGATGCGTATCGTCCGATGGTGCTGTGTGTGGCCTTGCGTCATTGCCCATGACCTGGTGTCCGACCTTTGCCCCCTTGCGCTGTTCGGCTGCCATGTGTACGGCCCTATTGTGCTGTCTGGTGACAGCGCTATGTGAAGTGACGGCGCTGTTCGAACAGCGCGATTGGAACCTATGGTGGTCTATTGTGCAACATCTCCACATGGGGTTACGGCGCAGCTGGGCGCCATATTGCCTGCTGTAAAGTTGGTACCATGGCACGCAGGAGGGCCGTGCAATGGAGCCCCGTGGAAGTGGCCAACTTGGTGGCCCTTGTGGAGCCCCACTATGGGGCACTGTATGGTGAGGTGACCCTCACCATTTCTAGGACCCAGGTCTGGCAGCAAGTGGCCAGTGACCTGGTGGGGGTCACTGGGCGGTGCCGGTCAGCTGAGCAGTGCCAGCACCGGTACAGTGACCTCCGCAGGAGGGATCCTCAGCTTCTGGAGCGGCTATGGTCACGTGCCAGGAGGGGCGTGGTGCCTAGGCCAGGTGGGTGTCCATCTATGCACCTGTATTCTCTGTAGGGGTGTGAGTGTTTTGGTGGCTGTGCATAGGTGATGGCTCTGCCATGGTTGGCTGTGTCAGTGTGTGCAGGTGTGAGATGCATGGGTCTGGCTGTGTGGGCAGGCACTCTCACTGGGGCAGGGGCAGTCTGCTTTGGAGTCACACTGATGTTTTCTCAACATATGTCTCCCACAGGCAGGGATGTGAGGATGCAGGCACGGGGTGAGGAGGGCGTGCCAGGGCCCCGGTGCCGGTCGGTGGTGCTGTGGGTGGTGCGCCCCAGCAGCAGCAGCAGCAGCAGCAGACACAGCTACTTGAGGAGTGTGAGTATCATTACTTCATGGATGCTGTTGCATGCTGGGGGGGGCAAGACCACCAGCCATGCACAACACAACCATGCATGACACAGGCGACATGCATCACTGTCCAGTGTCACAGCACGTCTGTGTATGCGTCACTGGTGATCCATGCATGCACAGGGCACATAGCTGTGTAACTGGCATCGCACCACGTTGCCACGTCACTTGACAGCCTTGTTTGTGCTGTGATGGACATGGGCAGTGTGTGTGTGCAGTGGTGCACATAGCTGGTGCCGCCTGTTTGTGATGGCCATGTGCATGTTCACTGTGGGTGGGTGCATGCCATCACAGGTGCAGGGACGATGGGCTATATGGCTTGCAGGTTGGGTGGTGTTCAGGGTTGTGGTCAGTCACAGCCATTGACTGTGTTCCCATTTTCTCTAGAGCCTCCACTGTTCTCAGGAGGATACAGCAGGAGCTACATGGGCTGACACAAGTGTCCTGTACAGACCAGGCCATCCTCAGGGACATCCAGCGACATGGCCTGCAGAGGAGGCTCGCCGGGAACAGCGGCACCGGGCGGAGGAGGACCAGCCTGCTGGGCCTTAGGCCAGATTACCCTTCCACTACCCATCCCTACTACCCTGCCTTCCTCTCCAAGTTGTTCTATCCCTTGCCCACCCCTACCTGTACCCCTACCTCCCTTGTAAATAGTTATGGTTGATTGTTTTGTGCTTTACATTTTGATAATACATTTATATTTTGTTATGAATACTGTGTTGGTCTCTGATTTGCAGCTGGCTATGGTTGCTCAGTTGCAGTGGTGTACATGCCATCTGGGGTGGTATGGTCCTGGTATGTGTGTGTGTGTCTGTGTGTGTGTGTGTGTGTGTGTGTGTGTGTGTGTGTGTGTGTGTGCGTGTGTGCGTGTGTGTGCATGGGGAGGTATCTCCAGCATGGCAGTGACTTTCTGTTGGTCTTGCCGTCTGCCACCCCTGCTGGTGCACAGGGTGTGTCTGGCTTGTATGCTTCTCTGCTGCAGGGGTTGACTTGTGCGGAGGATGCATGGTTTCCCTGCGGTGCCAGTCACTGCACATGGGTGGTGTCTTGAGGTCACGGTGCAGGGTGTGCTGTGCGTACGAGGGGCTGATGTGCACTGTGGTTGTCAACCCCCTGTGTGTGGCACTCTCAGCCTGCCAGTGGTTGTGCTGGGGCGTCATGGCTCTGCTGTGCTTTGTTGGCTTGTCCCCATGGGCCAGTAGATCATCCGTCCCACCCCCAGTGATGCTGTGCTTGGGGTGTGCAGGTGTCTTGTTGGTTCTGCAGTGTGTTCCTGTGCCCATGTGTGGCATGGCTGGCGGTGGGCCCCAGCCTGCCTCCCTGGATGTGCAGTTCCATTGCTCTGCGGGGGGCTCTGCTTGCGCTATGGCACCTCTGGACTGCTCAGCTGGGCTGCCCTGGTTTAGCTATAAGCAGCTTTTCTCTTTCAGATTTCTCCTTCCTGGTTTAAGCTGTAGGCGGTTTATAGATATTCAGGCGTTGGCTGCTTGCGCAATTTGTTCTGCTCCATGTTTGAATATTGCGCCTGTTGCGCATATGCACAATTGATTTGTGCTTGCTCCTGCTGCTGTGCACATTTTGGGCGCAGTTTGAATATATGGGCCCTAGACTTTAATGGCTGATAAGGACCACTTGGCCCACCTAGTCTGCCCATTTCCCTACGTACCAGATAAGCTGCAAAGTGGGTGATTCATTTATCTCAAGCCAGGTAACAACTTTGTAAACATAAGACTGCAGAGAACTGTTTTCTGTTGTGCCATAAATCTACTGTACCACATTTTGCTGTCATGTTTTCTAGGACACATTTCAGATCACTACATTTTGTTACTTCAGATCTGAGATTTGGACTTGCTACTGTTATTGCTGAAGATGCTATTAGTTAAAACAGTGCTGAAGTTATTTTTCTATTATGACAGGTTTGTACTTGGGGTAAGTGTGGTTATGTCAGAAATTAAAACTAGACTGGATTACATTCTAATATACAGCACACAGCAAGATACATTATTTAAAAATGTTTAGTGACTGCAGGGTACAATCAGAGATTATGTGTTCATCTCAGCCAGACTGCTGGAAGCCATGCAAAGATTAAAAAAAAAATGAATATATGTCAGTGCCGAAGGTTTCCTTGCACTGTGTATATGGGATGGCATCTGGTGGAACTCAAGGCGCTTATTCCTCGGACTTTCTTCAAGCTCACCACAGTCATATTGTCTCTGGCTAGAACTTGTTGTTGCTGTTAGTACCTCCCCCCACATTGTGTACTCTTCCCCTGGGGTTTTGTTTCCCAGGTGCATTACTTTGCAGCTTGTTGCACTGAATCAAAGCCACCATACATTTGACCATGCCTCCAACCTTGGCAAATCCCTTCTCATCCTTTCTACCACTCTTGTGTATCAACACTGTTGCAGATCTTTGAGTCATCTACAAAGTGGCATACATTCCCTTCCAGTTCCTCTGCAATGTCACCTACAAAGACATTAGAGAGGACCCATCTCAGTACTGAACTCTGCAGGACCATGCTAGTAACTCCCTTTTCTTCAGAGTGGTCTCCATTTACTATTACCCTCTGAGCCCTGATGTCCAGCCAAGGTTTTATCCAGTCTACAACTCTGGGATGACCTCCAAGGCTTGCTAACTTGTTTATAATTCTTTTGTATGAGATGGTGTCAAATGCCTTGCTCAAGTTTAGGTAGGCCATGTCCAGCGCTCCTCCCTGGTCTACTACTTTGGTCACCTAGTCAAAGAAATCAATTAGCTTCAGCTGACATGACCTTCCCGCTGTGTCTCTATGCTGCCTTGGGTCCTGTTCTCCACTGGCCACTAGGTTCTCAACAATTCTTTCCTTCAGAAGTGATTCCATCATTTCCCCTACCACTGAGGTCAAACTAACAGGTCTGTAGTTTCCTGCCTCTGTCTTACTCCCACTTTTGTGAAAGGAAATCCCTTCCACCCTCGCCAGTCCTCAGGTACCACCCAAGCCTCCCATGATTTGTTAAAAAGGGTAGTCAGTGGTGTCACTAGTTATTTCCTTAGTTCTTTTAGAATTCTGAGGTGAATCCCATCAGGCCCTATTGCTTTGTCCACCTTCAGTGTTAGGAGTTCTTTGAGGCACCTTTCTTCTGTGAATTGACTAGTATTGACCCCACTATCCAGAGTGCTTCTATTGATTGGTTTAGGTACCTCTCCTTCCTCTTCTTTTGTGAATACTAAGCAGAAGTATTCATTCAGTATTCCTACTTTTTCAGAGTCAGCCTTGCCCCTGTTTACTTTCTTAAGCCTCACTATCCCTCCCTGGTCATTCTTCACTCCCTAATGTACCTATAAAGGTTTTATCCCCATTCTTAACTGAGTTGCCTATTTTTTCCTCAGTTTGGGATTTAGCTGTTCTGTCTACCTTCCCTGCTTCCTTCTGTTATAATTAGCACAGTTCTCTGTTCTGCTCCTTCTGTATTTCCTTATACTTCCTGACTGCCACCTTTTTCTCATTAACCTTCTCCTCCACCTTTTTTGAGAACCATAGTGTTTTTTTCATTTGTTTTGTTTTGTTGATTTGCTTCACGCAAAGGCTAGTTGCCTCTGTGATGGCTGTTTTGGTTTTTCCCCATTGTTCCTCCACCCCTCCTTCATGTCTGTTTGATAGTACTTTTCTGAGGCACTCTCCCATTTTCGCAAAGTCAGCCCTCCTAAAGTTCAATACCCTCACTTTTGTATGGCTTGATTTTATGACTGTGTTTATTGTGAACCAGACAGTCTGGTGGTTGCTTGTTTCCAGATGGCTACCCATTTCTAAAACTGAAATTCACCCTCCATCCCCATTTGAGAGCACACGGTCTAAGACTGATCCCTCCTGAGTTGGTTCCAACACTAGCTGTCTGAGGCATGCCCCCTGTAGGGCATTGAGAATGACCCTGCTCTTGGACGTGGTTGCAGCAAAGGTGCTCCAGTTAACATCTGGCTTATTCAGGTCCCCCATGAAAACTATCTCCCCTTTTTCGGCCTTTCTAATGATGCCTTCTATCATTTCCTTGTCCATTGTCTCCCCCTGAGTTGGGGATCTGTATACAACCTCCATGCAGATTGTGGTGCCATGTCATGTCTCTATGATGACACACATTGCTTCCTCTCCTCCCTATTTACTCTTTAGTTCCATTGCTTTGATCCCTTCCCTTATGTAGAGAGCTCCTCCTCCTCCTTAACCCTCCCTTGCCCTCCTGTAGATTGTTTGGCCTGATATGTTAACATCCCAGTCATGGTTCCCTGTGTACCATGTTTCTGTGACTACCACAATATCCAGGTGTCTGTCTTCCATCAAGACCACTAGTTCAGTGAGCTTGTTACCCAGACTATGGGCACTGGTACTCATCAACCTCCATTTTTTGATGGCCTTATCCCTTTTAGCCTCATCCCTGTCCTTATTGCCATTGCCTTTTTCTTCATTTATCCTATCCTACTCCCTACTGACTCCTCTACCTTGGTGTTTACCTCGCTAACTACTCCGATTTGTTCAGAGGAGGCTGGGATTTCCCTGCACCTTTTCAGGCCCCCCCCAGATAGTTTAAATGCTTGCCAATGAAGCATTTCAACATATCACCTAGGATCCTGATTCCCCTCTTGGACAGATGCAGACCATTGTGCCAGTATAGGCCTGTATCCCTCAGTCCCCAATGAAATGAAAGCCCTGAGCTTGACACCAGTTTGTAACCATTCATTGAATCCCACGGTGAAGAGTACCCTAGCCTCACCCATGAGATAGACTTGCAATACCCCTGAGAAGGTTACCATGCATGCTACTTGTCTAATATCCCTCCCCAACTCTGCAAACTCCTCTTGCATTGCTCCAATTCCATTCCCAGCCAGGCCATTTGACCCAAGGAGGAAAATAATGTCCAGTTCCCTCTCCCTTGCAGCTGCTACTGTGATTGTGAGGATTTTCTCCATGTCCCTCCAAGCCATGGTGCCAGCCAGGCACCTTACCTCCCTCTCCGCTCCCTTCCCCAGTGCTACCCCCCAATGACTGAATCTCCCACCAGGAGTTGCTTCCTTCACCTGTGGGGTGCTGTGCCAAACTCTTGTGAGTCTCCTTTGTGGAGGTTCTCAGCATCCTCCTTGGTCTCCACTGCAGGTGTCTCTACAGAGGAATCACTCTGACAAAATGGCATATGAACTGTGGAGAGGTACAACTGGATGGATTTGCCTCTGTTTTGTCACCTTCATGGTCCCTGGGCCCAGCTTGGTTCAGTCGCACCTCTTTCTTGACAATGTCTGAGGTAACGATGGTGGCCGTGGCAGTCCCTGGGCGGGGGAGGAGATTTCATGAATCCTAGCCAGGTTGTCATGGAGAAGGGCAACCTTTTCCATCAGATGAGAGAGGTGCCTGCAAAGAAGGCAGCATCATAGCTTCTGGAATGTCTCCTGGAAGACTGCTGCCCCACAGCCACTGCACTGCACCACTCCTATCATGTCTTATTTTTTGGCCCCCTCCTGTTGTTTTGTATGCTATTTTTCTCCTCCATCTATTTATTTATTTTTACAACTACTTTCATACTGCCTATGTGCCCTTACAGCTCTTGCCCTTCCTGTTCTTGGACAGGAATTTCCTGTATTCTTTGGTAGTCTCCTTCTTCCTTTCTCAGTGTCCGACCTACAGCAGCGGGGGGGGGGATAGCTATTCTTTTCCTTCAAGGATGGCAAAACTTATGTGCCTCAGTGATCCTTCCCTTTCTATTCCAAAAGAAGAAGTTTCTGTTGTCAGTCAATTCTAATGCCTATAAAAATGTAACTGTCTAAGATGTGGAAGGGAAGGAAGGAGGGCAATTTGTAATTAAAGTTCTAGCTCTTTAGTTAGCTACTCTTTGCTCTAAAAGCAAGATTGATGTCTGCCAAAAGCTAGCAGCAGGGTACTCTAATTTGAGACACCTGGATTTCTGCTGCCTAAGCCACGCCCCCAATTAACTGCTCTTCTCCTGATTTAACAAACTGAGAAGCTGGTACAGTCACCTTTCCACCAACACAGAAAAACACACTGACACTTTTTTACCCTAATTGACACCCCACACTTTTAATAAAGTATTTGGTTGCTTAATCCCAACAGGCTGTGACTCATGCTGAGTTAGAAGTGTTCTATTAGTAAATAAAGTTCTAGCTCTTTAGTCAGCTGTTTCTTGCTCTGAAAGCAAAATTGCTGTCTGTCAAAAGCTAACAGTAGGGAACTCTAATTGGAGGTACCTGGCTTTCTGCTGCCTAATCCACACACCAATTAACTACTCTCTTCCTGATTTAACAGAATGAGGAGCTGATACAGTCCCCTTCCCCCAACACAGAAAACACACTCACTCTTTCTTCTCTTTTTACCCTTTTTGGCCCTGTCCACACTACACTGCTCTGGCCTGGTAACGGATGCAATCCGTTATGGCTGGGGAGCAGTGCAGTGTGTCCACATTGTGGTGGTGTCCATTATGGGACCAGTACCGCCGGTCCACACTAGGCGTGCCAGGCGACCATTATAGCGGCACCCGTTCCCAGGCTGCAGCTCGTGCTGCTCTACGGGCCCTGCAGGGGACCATTACCATACATCCACACTTCACCCAGTAACGTTACTGAGGCATAACTAGTTTCATAACCATTGTTGAAACCACCTCATATGTGGTTTCAACAACGGTTACGAAAACGCCTTCTGTAACGTTACAGGTATAAATGCAAACCATTGCGGTAACAATTTGGGCACTCTGTAATGTTACAGAGGCGTAGTGTGGACAGGGCCTTTGAGAACCCCACACTTCTAATAAAGTATCTGTTTGCTTAATCCCAACAGGCTCTGATTCCTCCTGAGTTAGAGGTGTTCTATTTAAGCAATATATTATGACAGGGTGTGGGTTATACTAGAATTTACCATGCCTGGTGTGTTGTTTGGGTACAAGGCCACAGGCCGAGTGAGCAAAACACACCAGGCATGGTAAATTCTAGCATTACCAACATCTTGGAGTGGTATATTGCAATTACACAATGACCTGTAAAAAATCATTTTTGACAGAAATGTGCTTAATCCCATCAGGCTGTGACTCTTGTTGAGCTAGATGTGTTCTGTTAGTAATTATACCATTGACCTTAGACAACAACAAATCAGAACGGCTGACTGGCACCTTACCACCGTTGCAAATCCTCTGATAACCACTGCAAAAGGTGCCAGTCTGTTGCATGTTTTAAAAAAAAACATCCGACCCCAAAATCACTGATGGCCAACCACCATCTTGTTTGCCCGCTAAGCGAGCGTCACAAAACTACACCTCCACACATCGAAGTTGAGCAATGTTCAACTCACAGAGAACACACTAACTGTAGCAGTGACACACCAAGTAGCAGTTTTTTTTCCAGTCACAGCAATAAATAATAACACAAAAACTGTTACCTGACTCATGTCAGAAACCATGCTCCGTTCCCAATATTAACTACCCACCGTAGCGCCACGTCCACACCACCTTCACAATTTTACCAACAAAACTCCCCGTTCCCACATAAAAAAAATAAATTCCACGTGTCTCAAGAGCTTGTTTTTTTTCTTGCCAGAAGCTTGTACCCCGAGGTGGCAGCTCTTAGTGTAGTGCTCCCACGTGTACCACACAAACTGCCTGCTCCTACATAGCAGCGCTCCCACACGCACCACACAAACTGCCTGCTTCTACATAATATCATGCCGTCTCCATCACAAACTGTAGGCAAACCCAAACAGCACACTACGTGGCTTTGTGTGTACACAGGAAGGAGAGCCAGTGTTAGAAACCATGCAGCGGCTGAAAGGGGGGACGGGGGGTACAGCACAGCACATTTTCTGCCTAGCAACAGGGCACTATTTACTATAGAAGAAGAATACCTCACATTAAAATCAATAAAAAAACTTCTTTTTTAACTTTTGTAATATTTTTCTAATCCTTTACTTCCTTCCAATGGTATAATCGCAATAAGGCACTTGGGGGTGTGGGTTACCATGGGATTTACCACAGCTGGCAAGGATTTACCCACTCGGCTGCGCCTCATGGGCAAACCACACCAGCCGTGGTAAATCCCCTGATAATCCACACCCCCTCGTGGCTTATTGCTTAAATATACTTTTTTTTCTGTTTAGTCAGCTGCTCCTTGCTCTGAAAACAAGATTGCTGTATCACTTCCCTTCTCATGCTTGTAATCCCCCTCCCAATACAAGCCAATATTATGTTTGCTTTTCCCACTGTCTTGTTGCACTGGTTGGCATGCTTTAGGTTGTCTGAAATTATAACCCCCAGATCCTGCTTCTGCTCCATTACCAATATTGCCTGCCCTCCAAGTGTGAATATGTCCTCTGGGTTCTTGTGCCCAATATGCATTATCCTACATTTGATGCATTAAAACTCAGCTTCCATCTCTCTGACCACCCCTCTAGCTTTCTCAGATCCTCTTTCATGTTCTCCACTCCCCAATATGTCCAACGTATTGCAAATGTTCGTGTTGTCTGCAAACAGGCACACCTTCCTCTTCAGTCCCTTCCCAATATCCCCTATGTAAATGTTAAAAAGTAATGGATGCAGTACCAACCCCTGAGGTACCCCACTCATTGCCTGTTTCTCTCCAGACTGTACACCATTTACAACCTCCCTCTGGCTTCTGCCCTTCAGTCTTCTACCAATTTGTTAATTTCTTTTCCACTTCCAGGCTTCACAATTTGCTTACTTGTCTCCAGTGAGGGACAGTGTCAAAGGCCTTGCTGAAATCCACATAGGCCACATCCACCTCCCCTTCCTAATTGTCTATCCTTGTCCCCTAGTCGAAACACTTGATCAGGTACATGTGGCATGACCTTCTCCTCATGAACCCATGTTGTCTGTAATTCTGAAGACCCCTATCTTCCAGCTATTTAACTGTCCTTTCTTTCAGGAAGACCTCCATGATCTTTCCTATCAATGAGATGAGACAGACTGGACTGTAGTTACCCAGCTGTTCACTACCACCACTCTTGTGCAAAGGTACCACATCTGCTTTCTTCCAGTCTACTAGAACCTTCCCTGTATCCAAAGATATATTAAGCAGTACTCATGCACCAGATGAGGCAGCACTCAGCAAGGCCAGGGGAGCAACGGAGAGGTGCTAAGAGGTAATGCTGACCCCCCCCCACTCTGCACAGTTTGCTAGGGAGTGTTAGCCCATCAACGCTGCACATCAACTGTCCTGCACATCCCAACCACCCACCTACCCACCAAAGACTGACCCTCAACTTAAAGCCCTCCTTTGTTTTGTGACTTCCTCTGACTTTTTTAACTAAGTCCCCAGTTCCCCATTTGCAGGTTACACAATGCCCCCACTGGAGGGCCATTCTTCTCTTTCTGCCTGACCACCACTGCCTCTCTGCCCCTCTCTGCCACTCTAGACCTCCTTCTACATGTACTATGCCCACCTTCTCCTTCTCAGAAATTGCTCTCTACCTCCACCCACTCTATTTCCCTGGGTCTCCCCATCTCTCTTGCACCCCTCCTCCGCACTCTCTGCCTCTCCCCTTGCCACCGCTTGGAGTCGCTACCACACCCCACCTTTTCTGCCTTCCACCCCCTGTTTCTGTAGCCCATAACATCTTTCTCATGACCCTCCTAGGCTGCTTTCTCTGGAGTTCCCCCCTGATTTCGAATCTGGTACCCCCCACACCAAAGTCCCTTACTCTGCCATTGCGCCACAGAGACTTCCACACTCTCTGAAGGCAGTGTGTCCATCCTTATAGTACTCAAGCAACCATAACCCCACCCAGCACTGTGGCCATCCCTGACCACCTGCTAAACCTAACTTTTGTACTATTAATATTGTTCTTCCCACACATACAATACCCAACAGCCTCCCCACAAATGTGCACTTCTTTGTCGCCCCAGGGTTCACCTCTGCAATAGCGGCTCCCCCACCATGTCCTCACCAGTATCACCCCCTCATCTATGTGCATGACCACACTAGTATCCCAGCCTGGCCTACATTGGCTGTCATTGTGGCTCACCACCCCTGCCAGACACTCCCTCCCTATACCATGCACATGTTCCATGGGTCTTGGTAACAGCCTGTGGCTCAGCAGCGTCAAAAAGACTACCACTATTCAAAATATCCCTGCTGCTCCTCTTGCTGTCATGGAACATCCACCCAACCCAGGCTCAGGGACCCCCGGACCATCCCACGCACCTTCAATCACAGGCCTTCACATTGCATCAATTCATATATGCAGCTTACTTAAAAAACAGCCACTCTCCAGTGCTGGATCACCATGCTCCAGCCTGACATCCTCGCACTGGTTTAGACTTGGCTCTCCAAGTCCACCCCAGACTCATTCCCCTATCACATGTCTGTTCTTTTATTCCTGCTCCCCCTTCCATTTTTCCCACCTCTCTCCATCCTTCACCAACACCAACACCTGACTGGCCCTCATCACTCCATCCAGCTCCTTCCTTCCCCTACTCTTCTTATCCCTGTATCATCCCTTAGTATTGCCAGCACTGTTGCTTTTTTCACCCCCTCTCTCCTTCTTCCATACCCACCACTCCAGCACCTTTCTTAGCCAATTTACTTTAATCTCAAGCTGCCTTCATTTCTGACATATTGGACACTCTCCAATTTTCCAGAATGTGTCCATAAAAAATGCCACCCCACATCCATTGCAGCCCACTGTTCTACCCTGTCTTGTTGGCCCCTTGACTTCTTCCTACACCCTCTAACCCCCCGTGTGCCTCTCCTCCTGCCCTCCGAATCTCCCACCCCTCTTGTGAAACCCCTTATTTCCAGGAAAGTCCTTTCCCCACCATGTGCTCTCTCCCCTTTTATGCCCCATTTTGCTTAGTCAGTGGTTTGTCTTTGCTCTTGTTTTTAACAACTCACTAGACCAGTGTCCTTACTACTGACACCTTTCATTTTTTTGCATTCCTACAACTGTTGAAAAGGAAAAGAAGAAGAAGGTCAAATAAAACAGTTACCCCAATGACTTACTCCCACATGTAGTTCTAAACCAGGAAAAGGATTTATTTTACAGGCATAAATTTACCAATTTTACAACTTCTAAGAGCAGCACAGTTTAGCTACAGGAGGAGGAGGACTGCATGGGAACCAATCATGACAGAGGAAAGCCCCCCTCAGCTTCCAATTAATGCAACACTTTGGAAACCATGAAGCAGTCCCAGGGCTTTAACTGTCCCAGACTCTGTGCTGCTCTTCCTGTGCTCCACCACAGAATCAAAGGAAAGAGGTGACTCTGCTTGAGGACAAAGAGCCCTTCCTCCACCTTACACAGAGCTGAGAGCTGAAACCACTGCTGCAGTGCAACAAAGCTTGGCTACAAGAGGAGGATCAGGAGGGAGCCAGATGTGGTAGAGGAGACTCCACCCCTCTGACCTCCAGAGGGATGTTGATATCTAAGATGGAGGGACCAGAAGTAAACAGGATGATGTCATCTGCATACGCATGAATGCGGAAGCTGGAACACATGAGGGGAGGTCATTAACAAACGCTGAAAACAAGATTGGGCCCAGGATGGAGACCTGAGGTATGCCTACAGAGATGAGAAGGGGGATGGGAAGCCACCCTCTTGTACTGATTGCAGTCTGTCTTCAAGATATAGCCTGAACCAGTTAACAGCTATGGGATCCAGGTTGCCTGCTCAAGCTTGGCAAGAAGGAGGGGGTTGGAGACTGAGTCAAAAGCCTTTTCCATTAACACTGTTGGATGCACCACATCTGGCACCATGGCTTTGTCCACCCTCAGATTAGCAAGTGCTTTTCTGACCCTCTTCTCGGAAAAGGGACTGGTGTACACCCCTTCCCCAGTCTCCTAATTCTTATTTCTGGTCCCTCCCCTTTCCCATCAGCTGTAAACACTGCGTAGAAATATTTGTTTAAGATGTTTGCCTTCTCTTAGTCCTCCTCACTGTAGCCCCCACCCTTCCTTAATAACTGTGTAAATCCCTCCATTTGTCTTCCTCTTCTTGCTGAAATACCTGAAAAATGTTTTGTCTCCCTTTGATATTGTCTTAGCTATTATTTGCTCAGCGTACACTTTTGCACTCCATACTGACTTGTCTGCTTCTCTCCATGCTCCCAGATACACTTATCTGTCTTTCTCTCTCTCTCTCTAGGCCTCCTTATACAGTACCTTCTGAATGCCATTGGTTTTGTCCTTACCTTTTCTGCTACCTCCTTCGAGAACCATAATGTTCTCCTTCTCCTTCTGTTTTTATTTCCCTAATGTACAAGTTTGTTGCCATTAGTATATTCTGTTTTATCCTGGCCCATTTTTCCTCTGCCCCTTCCACTTGACATGTCCAGGTCCTCTCAAACACATTCCTCTATCTTTGTAAAGTCAGCCCTTCTGAACTCCAAGACCTTCGTCCTTATGTGGCTTGATTCTACTGTTGTTCTTATATTAAATCATACTGTGCTGTGATCATTTGTCCCCAGACGACTGCCCACTTTGATGTCTGCCACACTGTTCCTGTTAGTACCAGGTCTAGTATTACTCCACTCTGAGTGGGTTTATTGATCAGCTGTCTGAGGAATGCCCCCAGAGAGTCCAAGTTATCTCTGCTCTTAGCTGATGTGGCAGTAGATAGGCTCCACTTTACATCTGTCAGATTAAAGTCCCCCACCAGCACCACCTCTCTCTTCTTAGCCATTTTGCCCATGTCATCCAACATCTCCTTGTCTATGTCCTCCCCCCATGGAGGAGGCCTGTATACCACTCTCATGTGAATGGTGGCTTCTTTTCCAGACACGAGGTTGACCCACTATACCATAAGCCTACCAGACTCCCCTGTACCTGTGCTGCTTTGATGTTTTCTTTAACATTAAGTACCACTCCACCACCTTTCCTTCTTACCCTGTTCCTGCTAAGCATCATGTATCCAGGTATAACCTTTTCCCAGCCATGGTTGTATGTTCACCATGTTTCAGTGATGGTCACCATATCCAGGCCTGCCTTAGTTATGGTGGCCACCAGGTCTGGTATCTTTTTTATTATTTATTTATACTTTTTGGTCCTTACCCTCCATCAGGATCTGCTCTGGTCATGGACCCCTTGCCTCCAACTCCAGATATGCCCGCTCTCACCCAGTTATCCCTGGCTTCCCCCCCCCAGAGAGTGGGGCCATGGCACCAACCCCCTATATCTTGCTGTGATACAATTGACTGGTCGGGGAGCTGGCTTCAGGGGCAGATTGAGGCACCAGGGGTGGAGTTTCATAGAGACGGCCAGTTTAAGTTGTTTTTTCAACCCTGTAAGCCGGGCAGGGACATGCAGTGATGGCCAGCATCTGCCCTGCCCTGACATCTTGTGAGTGTTGGTGCAGTGTGGCAGCCCAGACTCAACTAGGTGCCGCTCATGTGCTGAACACTACCCTTCCCTCCATCCCAGAGAAGAAGACCAGTCCTTGGGATGCTCGATCCTTCTCCCCCCCAGCCAACCCTCCAATGACCTGGATCTATTTCCGAACCCAGGTTGCCAATGTCGCAAGCAGAAATCCAACTGCTGCACTGGAGGGCTGTCCCTCCAGGTCTGGTATCTTATTTTCCAAACTTCTAGCATTGTTGCACCTGGCTGTCCAGATTTTGTTAGTCCTACTGTTGTCCTTTCTCACATTGTCTGATTGTTTCCCCTTCTTCACCATTTCATACTGCCTACTTCCCTTCCCCCTTACACCTATGCAGATCCCTTGCACCTATGGTTTTCCTTCATTTTGGCAGGAATCCATTCCCTCAATAATTGTCTATCCCAGTCTGAAGCAGGGGCAGTTTCTGCCACCCTCATGTGGCTATTTTAAATGGCTGTTAAGGGATGGTGGTGGAAATTGTCCTTGGGAGTAGGGAAGGAGGCCAGCAGAGAAGGAGGAAACAGCTTCTAGTGGGGGACTCAACAGTCAGAGGGATAGAGTTGGGGGAAGGAAATGGGGTTGAGAGGGAAGCTAAGTACCTACCTGGCCTATCAGCTTAGAAGGATGGAAAGCATATCCAGTGGATTGAGGGGGTTATAGGAAGGATGGGGGAATTGGATGTCATTATCCACCTCGGGATGGATGCCTTGCACTGGAAGGGACAAGGACAGAGAAGGGGCAGTTTAGGGAGCAGGGGAAGAGTCTTAGGCAGGTAGCACACACTGTAGCATTTTCAGAAGTGCTACCTGTCAGCCACGGGGGAAGAAAAGGGAGCTCTTAAGGCCTTTAACTCATGGTTGAGGGAATGGTGCAGAGAGGAGGGGTATGGCTACATGGAGCTGGGTCTCCACCTGAAGGGATCAGAGCTTGTACTGAGGGGACAGCCCACTCAATCCAGGAAGAGAATGGCTATTTTAAATGACTGTCAAAGTAATTTCCATTCCCATCCTGGATTGTTGATTGGTGTTTTCAGAAATGGATTGAAAACGGGAGGAGGAATCCAGAGGAGGATACGTAGTCAGACAGTCTGGAATAGACTAGGGATTCTTGCAATTTGGTGAGGACAGGGAAAAGGGAGACTGGATAGTAGCTACCTGGTATGGAAGGATCTCCTCCTTTGTGGAAGGGAATCACTTTAGCCATCTTCCAAGCCTGGAGTACTTTACCAGAGGAAGAGGAAGACAGCTGACTTGGGCAAGATGGGAGAGTGCCTTAGAAAAGCACTAGCAAACAGGCTAGAAGGAGGGGTGAAGCAACAATGGGGAAACATCAAAACTGCCATCATAGAGACAACAAGCCTTTGTGTGAAGCAAATAAACAAATCTAAATGAAATAAAAAGCCACTATGGTTCTCAAAAGGTGGTGGGGAAGGTCAGGGACAAAAAGATAGTATTTAGGAAGTATAAGAAAATGCAGAAGGAGCAGGACAGAGAACTGTACCAGTTAAGGCAGAAGGAAGCAGGAAGGGAAGTCAGAATAGCAAATACCCAAACTGAGGAAAAGGTAGCCAACTCAATTAAGAAGGAGATAAAACCTTTTATAGGTACATTAGGGAGACTAGAAAGACAAAAGGAGGGAATAATGAGGCTGAATAGAAAGAACGGTGGGTGGACAGAGAGGGAAAGTGAAAAAGCAGGGATACTGAATGAATTCTTCTGCTCAATATTCACAAAAGAGGAGGAGGGGGAGGTGCCTAATTCAATTAACAAAAGCACTCTGGATAGGGGGGTCGATCCCAATCCTTTCATAAAAGAAAGGCTTCTGAAAGAACTCCTATAACTGAAGGCAGACAAAGCAATTGGGCCAGACGGAAATCACCCCAGAATGCTAAAAAAATTAAGAGAAAAACTAGTGACATCACTGACTAGCCTTTTTAATAAATCATGGGAGGATGGTGTGTTACCTGAGGACTGGAGGAAGATGGAAGTGATTCCCCTTCACAAAAGACAGAGGCAGGAAACTACAGACCTGTCAGTTTGACCTCTGTGGTAGGGAATGTGATGGAATCACTTCTGAAGGAAAGAATTGTTGAGTACCTAGAGGCCAGTGGGGCACAGGACCCAAGACAACATGGGTTCACAGTGGGAATGTCATGTCAGACAATTCTAATTGATTTCTTTGACTGGGTGACCAAAGTAGTAGACCAGAGAGGGGCTGTGGAGATGGCCTACCTAGACTTAGCAAGGCATTAGACACAGTTCCACACAAAAGATTAGTAATCAAATTAACCAGCCTGGGAGTGGGTCCCAGAGTGGTAGCCTGGGTAAAACATTGGATGGACAATAGGACACAGAAGGTAATTGTAAATGGAGTCCACTCTGAAGAAAGAGGGGTTACTAGTGGGGTACCACTGGGTTCAGTACTGGGTCCTGTCCTTTTTAATGTCTTTATAAGTGACATTGTGGAGGGACTGGAAGGAAAGGTATGCCTCTTTGCAGATGATACAAAGATCTGCAACAGGGTTGATACACAAGGAGGCATGTGAAGGATGAGAAGGGACTTGGCAAGGTTGGAGGAATGGTCAGAAGTATGGCAGCTTGGATTCAATGCAAAGTAGTGCAAAATAATGCACCAGGGAAACAAAAACCAAGGGGAAGATTACACAATGGGGGGAGGTAGTAACAACAACAAAAATGGAAAGGGATTGGGGGGTAATCATATCAATGACTTTAAGGTTAGCAAGCAATGTGAGAAGGCAGTAGGGAAGGCTGGGGAGATACTGCAATGTGTAGGGAGAGGCATCACCAGCAGAAAACAGGAAGTTATTATCCCTCTGTACAGACAGTTGGCGAGATCCCATCTGGAGTTCTCCGTCCAGTTCTGGAGACCCCATCTCCACAAGGACATAGACAGAATGGAGGCAGTCCAGAAGAGGGCAACTAAAATGGTGCAGGGTCTGCAAGAGAAGCCATACAAGGAGAGACTAAAGGAGCTTAATATGTATACCCTTGAGGAAAGGAGGGAGAGGGGGGACATGATAGAAATGTTTAAGTACCTCAGTGGAATCAACAAAGTCCAAGAGGGTAGCATCTATCAGAAAACGAGATGTGCAAGAACAAGGTAACACAATTTGAAGATAGAAGGGGGATGGCTCAGGGACTATGTGAGGAAGTATTTTTTCACAGAGATGGTGGTGGATGCATGGAACAGCCTTCCTGAGGAGTTTGTGGGGTCTAAAACTGTGAGAGAATTCAAGAATGCATGGGACAGACATAAGGCAATTCTTGGGGGGGTAGGAAGAAATAGGCTGTTGGTTAACTAGAATCTGCAGCTTACCCTGTAGGTAGGGAAATAGGCAGACTAGGTGGGTCAAGTGGTCCTTATCTGCTGTCAAAGTCTATGTTTCCATGTTTCCATTTATGTGGTGGGCTAGTAGGTTTGCAGCTGCAGGGGAAGAGAGGCGTAGGAGTTTGAGATGAATACCATCGGGGCTAGATTTGTTAGTATTTAGTGAGTACAGAGCCTGAAAGACTTCTTGCAGGGATATGGATGGGAATGAAATTCATAGTGGGAGGGGGTAGGGGAGGTATCCGAGGTGAGGGGAGAGGGGATGTCAGGAAGGATACAGGTGGTAAAAAAAATTATTAAGGAGCTTGACAATGCTGAGTACATCGGAGATGGATCATCCCTTATGCTTTAGGACTGGTGAGGCTGAATGTTGAGGGGGGTCTAAAAGAGAGTTGACTACTCTCTGAAAGGAGGAGTGGGATATGTGGATGGATTGCAGGTGCTTTTCAAAGTAACCCAACTTTGAATGGTAGATCACCTTGCTACAGGTGTTACATAGGGATTTGTGTAGTCTCCCAGCGTGAGGGGACAAGGTGTATTTGTAGTGAGTCCAGGTTTTGTCCCAGGCTTTACACTAGTCAGTGAGTGTAGCCATCATCCATGGATGATGGCGTTTCTTGACCCTTGCATTAACCAGTGGGGTGTGATAATTCTAGGTCTGATTGAGTATGGATATGAAACAGTCAAGAGCAGAATCCACATCAGGTGCGGAGTAGTCTGGGGTTCAGTCAGTATGGCTCAGGTCATACAGGGGTGCAGTCTGGTCAATCGAGCACAGTGGGCAGAATTTTATATATTTTGGGGCAGATTGAGGGAGGTGTGTCTTTGTAATGTGGTATGTCATGAAGGGTATCCAGTGATGACAATGATAATAAATGAGCAACTTTCAAAACAGTGACTCATTTATAGCGCTATCATCATCAACTACCCTGCAAAGGTAGCGATGGAATAGCGAGGAAAGTGACTTAAAGGGGATGGATATGGAGGCGGAGGGGAGGGGAAGGATAGGAAGGAAGGTTTAGATAGGGAAGAGAGCCTGCTGCATCCAAGCCAACCCTGCAGTGTGTGGGTGAGGGGGGGCTGGCTATGGTGCAGTAGGCACTGGGTTCAGGATGGACCAGGGCGAGTAGTTTTGCCACTCCTTGCGGCTGCCTTTTTTTTCCCCATGCCAAGATTTGCCCCCTCCTTGACATGCACCCTCTGAAGCTGACAATCTAAAAGCAGAGCCCCCACTCAAAAACACTAAGTGATGCTGGAAGTGGGGTTGCCAAGAATTGTATATCACTAAAATGTTTTTCGGTGACATACACACACCATAATAGTGATTGCTGTTTTGTGATTGTTATTATGACATGGAACCATGATGCAGTGGTCACTTAAGACATCTGACAGTACCCTGCAGTCATTGATTTGATGAGGGTGAGAGAGATGGGAAAACAGTTTATAAGTGAATGGTTTGTGGAATGGGATTGTAGTGGGTGGGTTAGGTGATCAGTAGGGTTAGGTTGAGGGTTTCAGTTTTAGGGAGGCAGGACTTGGCAGAAAGGAAGAGCCAGCCCAGGTTGAATTCATCAATTACAAGTAGTTCAGCAGTGGCATTTAGAGACAGTATAGCTGATATGCATGAGACAAGTGGATCGGGGCAAGCCATGCAAGGTTTGTAATTCCGATGCCTATAATAAAAACAAGCATTTGTCAATGCTGAATGTTGATTGCATTGGTCTGTTGAGCTCGTTCAGTACCCCTCTGTTACTGGCTCAGTCTGTTTGTCCCGGTGCTGCAGGCTGCTCTTTTGTACTGGGCTGCTGCCTGCATTGGCACCTTGTTCTGCTGAGGAAGAAATCCGCAGCAGTCCCGACAGAACTCCAATGAGTTGGCTCACTCCCCCTCTCTCACTTGCTCATTCTGTTTCTCCTGGCGCTGCAGGCTGCCCTTTTGTACTGGGCTCCTGCCTCTGTTGGTCCCCTTTTCTGCCCACAAAGAAATCTGCAGCAGTCCCAACAAAGCTGCATTGATCTCGCTCACTGCCCTTCTCTTACTTGCTCATTCTGTTCTGCCAGCACTGCAGGCTGCCTTTTCTACTGGGCTCCTGCCTGCATTGCTGCCTTCTTATTCCCACAATTAGGAGGCAGTATAGCACAGTGGACTAAGGCTCTGAGCTGCAAATCTGGTGACATGCAGCAAACTTGTCCTGGGTTTGAATCCCACAGCTTCCACTTGCATACTGTGTGATTCTGAACAAGTCACTTAATCTCCTTGTGCTCCTAGGTCGCTCCTGTAAAAAAGCTTCCAACTTAGTGTGCTATACCTGGTTAAACAACTAAATGAAAAAAAAAAAACAAAGGAATCTACAGCAGTTACAATGCAGCTCTGTTGAGCTCACTCATTCTGGTTTTCCTGCCACTACATGCTGCCCTTTTGTACTGGGCCCCTGCATGAATTGCTGCCTTTTTCTGCCCACAAACAAATCTGCGGCAGTCCCAACAGAGCCCCGTTGAGCTCACTGACTCCCCCTCCCTCACTCACTCATTCTGTGTCTCCTGGTACTGCAGGCTGCCCTTTTGTACTGGGCTCCTGCCAGCATTGGCAGCTTTTTCTGGCCAGAAAGAAATCTAAAGCAGTCCCAACACAGCTCCACTGAGCTCGCTCACTCCCTCTCTGTCACTCTCACATTCCATTTCTGCCGGCGGTGGAAGCTGGCCTTTTGTACTGGGCTCCTGCCTGTGTTGCCACATTTTCTGCCCACAAAGAAATCTGCAGCAGTCACACTACAGCTCCATTGAGGTCACTCACTACCTGTCTGTCACTCGCTCGTTCTGTTTCTTTTGGCACCGCAGACTGCGCTTTTGTATGGGGGCTCCTGGCTGCATTGGCACCTTTGTCTGTCCACAAAGAAATCTGCAGCTGTCCTGACAGAGCTCCGTTGAGGTCGTTCAGTCTCCCTCTCTCATCGCTCATTCTGTTTGTCCTGGCTCTGCAAGCTGCCCTTTTGGTGGGGCTCCTGTCTGCATTGACACCTTTTTCTGCCCACAAAGAAATTGGCAGCAATCCTGACAGTGCTTTGGTGAGTTTGCTCACTCCCCCTCCCTCAATCATTCTATTTCTCCCAGTGCTGCAGGCTGCACTTTTGTAATGGGCTCTTGTGTTGGGACCTTTGTCTGTCCACAAACAAATCTGAAGCAGTCCCAACAGAGCTCAGTTGAGCTCAATCATTCCCCAGTCACTCGGTCGATCTTAATCTGTCCCAAACACTGATTTCCCAGTGACCGTGCTATTGTACGGCAGAAGTGCAAAAACATATTTTAGCCAGGATGTGAAAAATGACAGCTGTAGTGTTCATTTTCAGTTTTACAAATTTGCAAAGTTACAAGGATGCGTGGAAACAGGTCAACGCACACTTGTAACACAGTCAAGTTATGGAGTTTAGTCATCAAATTTTTAACATAGGGATTTTAGGACCTCTGCTGATGAACAGTGCCACTGTCATTTTCTTAATCTGTCCCAAACACTGACTTCCCACAGTGATCACGTTATTCTGCACCGGAACTGTGAAAACACATTTTTGTCAGGATGTGAAAAATGACAGCTGAACTGCTTATAAAGAGGTGTGGAAAAATAGAACTGTTGAAAATCTGGTGTGACTATATTACAAATCTGCGAAGTTACAAGGGTGTGTGGAAAGTGCACAACGCACACTTGTAACACAGTCAATTGATGGGCTATCATCACCAAATTTTCAACATAGGCATTTTAGGACCTCTGCTCATGAACAGTGTCATTGTCATTTTCTTAATCTGCCCCAAATAGTGATTTCCCACAGCAACCGCTCTATTCTGTGCCAGAAGTGCGAAAACTCATTTCGGCCAGGATGGGAAACATGACTGCTGCACTGTTCATAAGTAGGCCTGGAAAACTGGCAATGTTGAAAATCTGGAGTAAAAATATTATAAATTCGTGAAGCTACAAGCGTGCATGCCAACTGCGCAATGCATGCTCATAACACAGTCATTTTATGAAGTATAGTTACCAAATTTTCAACATAGGCATTTTAGGACCTCTACTCATGAACAGTGTCACTGTCATTTTCTTAATCTGTCCTGAACACTGATTTCCCACAGCAACCATGCTATTCTGCGCCGGAAGTGCAAAAACACATTTTGGCCAGGATGTCAACAATGACAGCTGTACTGCTCACAAGGAGTTGTGACAAAATGGCAATGTTGAAAATCTGGTGTGAAAATATTGTAAATTCATGAAGTTACGAGCGTATGCAGCAACTGCGCAATGTACGCTCATAAAACAGTCATTTTTTGGATATTTTCCAAAATTTGCAACATAGGCTTTTTGAGAGCCCACCTCAAGAACACTGGCACTGTTATTTTGTTAATTGGCCCAGAAGGGTGATTCCACACAGTGACTGTGAAACCACCTTTTGGGGCCGATTAACGCCATGACAGTTCAAGAATTCACAGGGAAGGGTCCCAAAAAACCCATGTTGAAAATTTGGTGAAAAAATTCCAAAAAATGCCCCAGATATGCACTAAAGTTGAAAACACTCTATTCATTACATTATACAGCTTACTGGCATTTCCTCTGTTCGCGGTCGGCTTTGAAGCGTGCAGACATGTTCCCGCTCCACAGAAGATCATTGCGTCGAGCTCTGGAGGTAAGTATGGGGTAAGAGGGGTGTGGGTAGGCAGGAAGCGCAGTAGGTGGGTGCAGGTTGTGAAAGTGGGGCCCCGGAGAGTACGAGGGACCGTTTCCATTTTTCAGGTAAAAAAAAATGTTGTGGGACCGTTTTTAACTTTCCAGGGGCATGTCGTGCCACCAGAGTCTTGCTTGAGGGGGGCAGCTGTAATCAACGAGGGATTGAGCACCCCCATTGGCAAACAACAAAAGGGGGGGAATTTGTTTCTGCTGACATGGATTGGGCACCCCGTTGTCAAACAACAAAAGGGGGTTATTAGTTTCTGCTGACAGGGATTGGGCACCCCTTCGGCAAACAACAAAAGGGGGGGAATTTGTTTCTGCCAATGGGGATTGGGCACCATGTTGGCAAACAACAAAAGAGGGGGATTCATTTCTCTTGACGGGGATTGGGCACCCCAATCGGCAAACAACAGAAGGGAGGGGATTCCTTTCTGCTGACGGGGATTGGGAACCCCGTCGGCAGACAATAAAACAGGGGGGTTACAGTATGATGACAGGGGGTGGACTCTTCCATCGACAAATAAACATGGAGGGTGAGATATTGTTCATGAATACGGCGGCAAGCCGCCACCATGTTCACAAACAATATCAGGGGTCCTACATCCCACCCTGCAATAACAGGTCACTCCCTCATTGCAGCGGATGACTGACGCTGCAATGACGAGGCAGCCCCTGATTGCAGCGGCTGATTTTTTAGAAAGTTGCGGCACGCTGGCTGAACTAGTGTCAGCAGCAGCGTGCCACGGCATTGGGGGATGGGGGACAAGCCTTTGCAGGCTGTGGTGACACTGGACACAACAGTGCCAAGCCACCACAACCTGCTTGTGGAGAAAGCTGACGCAACATGTTTCTTGCACATGCGCCCAATCAACATAATAAATAAATAAAAGTGCAGAAGCATAGATCACAGCAATGTCGATAGTGATAGTGGAAGGGAGGGATCGGAGGGTGAAGATTAGCTCATGGGAGGCAGGGCAGGATTCACACAAGGAGATGGAGCATAATAGAGACTGCTGTACATAAAGTGCAATCCCTCCATTGTTGGTGTTTACCAAAGGGTATTATTTTTCGAGATACAATGTTTTTTGTCTCACACTAACTGAAAATAAAATGGTGGGAGCACAAAATCAAAATTATGGAGCACGACAACAAAAATGTGATCGCAAAAGTTTTTGCAATAAACATATAAATGTTCCCAAAGGTCAAAATAGGATATGAAAAACTTGCGTAACTTTTGAATAGATTAAGATTTTTTCACCAAATCTTCAAAAAGCATCAGTGTAACCCAGGCCACATACAGACATGCAAATATGAATCCACTCAGATGCATTCTTCAGTCCTTTAAGCTCGAAGGAAAAATGCACATAAGTTGGGTATTTTTTGCTTTTTTGATGCTCTACAGCACCACACCCGTACATTTGACTGGAATGAAACTTGCTAGATACAGAGATCGATGATTGAATACTGTGTATGCAAACATTCAGGCAAATTGGACAAAAGGTTGCAAAGTTATTAAAGTGCAAACTTTGGTGTTTATCATTAAAGTGGCCCTCCAACCCTAACTATAGCTGCACTACTATGGAGTACGGGAGAGGAAGTTGGTCACAAAGTAACAGAACAAATTCAGAAAGGTATTTATCCTGGATAGGGAGGAAGCAGGGGATGAGCTGTGAACTACATTATTATAGTTGAATATAGGAATTATCATCTTTGTCACTAATTCTCGATGGATTAGAAGGGTGAGGCAGTCTTTGTTTCAATAGAGTATTCCAAGTTTGGGAAGCAGTTTGGTTGTGATGGCATCTATGTGGACTGAGAAGTCTAAGTTTTGAGTCAAGCCAGAACCCTAAATATTTGTATAGTGGGACCCAATCAAGTGGAGTGCCGTTCAGGGTGGTGAAAGGTGGGCAGGGAAGGTGTTCTAGTCAATCTTTGCATTATGCCAGTGATCACGGAAACTGTCTTAGAGGTATTGCTCTTTAGCTGGTTTCTGAAGAAGCAAAATTACATCCTATTTAGGCCCTGTTGGAGAGGGAGTGGATCAGGTCATATCTTATGTGTTTTCTAATAGGACTGGAGAAGGGCAGACGTAGTCCCACTTCACAAGTGATAGCCAGGAGGAGGTGGAAAATTACAGGCCTGTCAACCTGACATCTGTAATAAGGAAACTAATGGAAACACTATTAAAAGGAAAGAATTGTGGAACACATGTAACTCAGTGGATTGCAGAATCCAAGGCAGCATGGCTATGTGGAGGTAAGGTCGTGTCAAACAAATCTGATTTATTTGACTGGGCAAGCAAGGTGCTAGATCAAGCAGGAATAATGGATGTGGCCTACTTGGACTTCAGCAAGACCTTTGACACTGTTCCACGCAGGAGACTGATGAACAACTTGGGTAGCATGGGGGTGGCAATAAGGTGGTATCCTGTGTATGTAACTGCTTAGGGGATAGGAGAAAGAGAGTGGTGGTAAATGGAGTTTGCTCGGAGGAGGGGAGAGTGACAAGTGGGCTACCACAGTACCAGAGCCAGTCCTCATCAATGTCTCCATCAGCAACATAGCAAAGGAACTGGAAGGGAAGGTCTGCCTCTTTTCAGATGACACCAAGATCTGCAACAAGGTGGACACTTCAGAGGGGATGCAAAGCATGTAAAGAGACTTGAAATGGCTGGAGGTGTAGTCAAAAGTATGCAGCTAATCTTTAACTCATAAATGTGCAAAATAATACTCTTGGTTAACAGAATCCTGAGGTACAGTACAAAATTGGGGGCAAGATACTAGCAATGATCAAACAGGAGTGGGACCTGCAGTGACCATATTGGATGACCTGAAGGTGGCCATACAATGCAACAAAGTGCTCGGAAGAAGAAGTGAGATGTTGGGGAGTGTAGGAAGGGTATTATAAGCAGGAAGATGGTAGTGGTGTTGCCATGATATAAGTCTTTGGTAAGACCCCACATGGAGTACTGTGTCCAGTTTTTGAGGCAACTTCTCAGGATGAACATAGGCAGGATGGAGGCCATTCAAAGGAGAGCCACCAAGATTGTAGAGGGTCTATATCAAATGCACGAGGAGAGGTTAAAGGAACTAGACATGTACACCCTGAAATATAGGAGAGAGAGGGGGGTTATGACTGAAACCATTAAAAACCTCACTTGGAGAATAAGGTACAAGTGGAATGTATTTTCCGGAGAGAAGGGAGCTGAAGAACAAGGGGCCATGATATTAAACTAAAGTAGGGTAGGTTCAGGAGAGATGTGAGGAAATACTTCTTCACAGAAAGGGTGGTGGATGCCAGGAACAGACTTTCAGTAGAGGTAGTGGGTCCAAAACAGTGGTGGGATTCAAAAAAGCTTGGAATAGGCACAACGGAATCATAAGGGATAGGTAAGAAAAAGTAGATAAAGTGTCATTGATCTGTAAGTGGCTTACAGTCTAAGCAACGCAGCAGAAAAGTGCAGACTGGAAGGGCCAGGAGGCCCTTATATGAATATACAAAATTGCAAGCATATACAGGCCATTTGGTCTGTCTGCTCTGCTCGAGTGTGCAGTACTTCAGTCCATTAGACTGCAGCTGCCCCTACCTCCCTCATATGCCCCCCCATCTCCACCCCGACTTATCTGCCATCAGATTCTATGTTTCTATGTAAAATGTGTGAAAATAGGAAAATGTGTCCCTGGGCTTAACTTAAAGGGGACAGGAAATTTATTCTTACTGGCAGCAGATAAAGACAGAAACACAAATACAGTAGAAAAAGATCAAAGGTCCATCAAGTCTGCCTGCAGTTCCCTTTCTACCCCTGTACTTATTGTGTATTCAGGGGGTTATCCCTCCGAGACCACCCCGAGGTCCCTTCCCTACTGCTACCAACCTGGGCAATCATCAGACCTTTCACTCTGTCCAAGACATGCTTTAGGACATTTACACAGAAGCAGAATATGCTGGCAGATTAGGGCTGTTTGGCCCACCTAGTATACCCACTGTTTCCTGCCTATAGGATCATTGCTGATCCTACTTGATCTCTGGCCAATTCACCCACCCACCCTTTTCTCTAGGGGTCCTTATACTTGTCCTTTGCATTTTTTTATTTTAGTCTTTGGTAACTGAATAAGGCCCACTAGGCACAAGTGCCTGTTTTCAGGGGTGACCTGGGAGAATTGGGCGATTAAGTGACCTGCCTAGAGTCACACAGAATGCAAGTGGAGGTTGTAAGAATGAAACCCAGGTCTGGTCTGCTGGATGAACCAAGCTCATTCACAGCTCATTACTCTAACCTCTAGGCTATGCTGCCAGTATTCTTGAACCCCTCCTCTGTTTTTTGGCCCCCACCACCTCTGCTGGAAACTGTTCAAGTAATCCACCAGTTTTTTTGTGAAGAAGTACTTCTTCACGTTGCTCCTTCATCTACCACCCTCCAGCTTCTTATCATGCTTACTTGTCACTGAGACTCTATTCTTTCTGCAAAATACTTCCATCTTGTACCTTGTTTACTCCCATGAGGTATTTGAAGTTCTCTATCATATCGCCCCACATCTCCTCTCTTCCAGAGTGTACATGTTCAGGTCCTTTAATCTCTTCTCATAAGTCCTCTAATGCAGACCCTGCATCATTTTAGTTGCCCTCCTCTGCACCACTTCCACTCTGTCTATGTACGCTCTTTGATGTAGTCTCCAGAACTGGATGCAATATTCTATGTGGGTATTTCCATCAATCTATACAGAAGCAACACCACCTCCCTCTTTCTGCTAGAGATACCCCTACTTATTTATTTTTTATTTATTTATTTAGTTTTTGTTGACAGGGTAAGTGCGCTAGGCAAATCCTGCCTATTTTCAGGCATGACCCGGGGGAGGGGGGGATACAGATGATTGCCAACTGACCTTGAACCAGATTAAGCTGTTGGTGGTATTTTTAGTGAATAAGGGAAATTTGGCCAGGATACCGGAGAAATTCCCCTACTCTACGAAGACAGAGGGTGCTGTGTGGCTGATTGGAGTTTTTCTGATCAGTGGTGGCTGGAGCTTTGCATGGAGAGGACATGGGAGGCCAGGAGGTCCACTTCTGCCCCCAAGAAGCTGCTAATTATATCGGAAATGCAGACCGTAAATATATAATATTAGCAGTTCTATGAAGCATGAGGAGCTGGAATTAGCTGCTTCGGTAATGGAATCTCCTGTGGATCAATTTTTACTACCTTGTCTGGTCTCGGAGCCGGTGGAAGAAGTCGCCATGGAAGTCTGGGAACGACATGTTGTTGAAGCGGAACATTGTTGCAAGGAAGCAACGCTGAGGTTGCTTCTTGAGAAGGAATGTCGGAGCAGGGATTTGGAGACACAGGAACCGGAATTGCGTGTGTGTGGAGGAACCGGAGAAGATGACAACGAAGGCCTTATGATGACTGCTGGGACGCTAGCTTCTAGAGGGAACTTTTCCAGGAATCCTGAGGAGACTATGGATGGTGGCTTCTCTACGTTGGACCCTGGAGTATCAGCACTGAAAGAGGTAGGGGAGAGAGAGAAATGGTTATTATCATGGCACGGCCTGGGGTCTCAGAGGGTACTTCCCCTATTATTACAGCGTCAGCTTCTAATACTTTTAAAGGGCCTATTACAGAGTTTGCTAATTGAGACTTTAAAATGGAAAGTACCAATACAGTTTCTCAACAGGATGTTTTATTTATTTCTTGTCAGGAAAATGTTCAGGACACAGATAATAACATGTCTGAAGATTGGGTTTCCACTACTTTAATAGCTGCTGGATGGAAACGTAATGCTGCAGGTGATGGGTGGGATTCTAATATTGACTATGCCTCTGTTGATGTTTCACAATCTGGTTTTGTAGCCCCCCCTCTTTCTACTGCCCCTTCTCAAGGGGAAGAATCAATCCCTCTGATCCCTCCAGTTCAGCTCTCCCCTACTGAAGAGTCACCTTTGTCTTGTAAAGAAGAACTACACCCTTTACTGCAAAAGATTAGGGAACAGGAGTCAGATGGCTCTTCTAGTTTACACACTGCACCTGGGCCTGAAGCTGTTCTGAGAGAACAAGGGCCTGTCCCTATGGATGTGACAAAACCAGTTACTGTGCCTACTCCTGCTGAGGAAATTTGGCATGGAAAAGTTGCTGAACATTTGTTTCCTGTTGATAAGAGACTTTTGATGGAACCTGCTGAGAGACGTAATGCGGTTAGGTTAAAATACAGGGGGGATATGGAATCAATTCCAAATGGGAAATTTGTGGGTAAAGTGCTTTTGAAAGAAAGTATGAAATACTATGCATATGAGATTTATGCTTTGATACATGTACCTGGTGATGTGATATTTGACGTTAGTTTTAAACACCCTGCTGGTTTAGAACGCTTTTGGAAGCAGTATCGCTTAATGAAGCTCTTCCCTTTGTGGAGGCCTTTTTTGGTGATCCCCCTGACTAAGCCTTTAACAAAAAAGATTACTGTCCTCTTTAGAAATGAGGGGGTGAATGTGGCTGATATTACCTATTGGTTGCAAAAAGCACTGTATGATTAAAGGATTTCCAGAGCCCATCTTAGATGAAGAACAATTATGGACAGGGGGATGGAAATATCAAGTAATTCTGAAGTTGGAAAATGGTCAGACTAAGCACCTTCCTAATTGTCTTTTTTTGGGCAGAGATTGGGGGTAGTTTTTTACCCTGGTCAGCCACGGGCCTGTTTTAAATGTGGCGATGTGGGACACCTGAGTAATGATTGTGACTAGCAGAAGTGTGGATTATGTGGGGACCTGGAACATATAGGAGCACATTGTCGACAACCCCTGAGATGTAATTTGTGTGAGGAGCAGGGTCATTTCTTTCGCACATGCACATGGGCTTCACATAATAGTATTGACAGCACGGTCCGGGCCGAGTAAGA
Source organism: Neoceratodus forsteri (assembly GCA_016271365.2). Taxonomy (NCBI): domain Eukaryota; kingdom Metazoa; phylum Chordata; order Ceratodontiformes; family Ceratodontidae; genus Neoceratodus; species Neoceratodus forsteri. The sequence goes on along the minus strand of CM028131.1, from coordinate 44,435,468 downwards.
TTTATATGTTGCAACAGCACAGAAGGAGAAAATGAAATTTAAAGAGTTGCTAACAGCACCCCCTGAACTTACCCAGGCAGATCAGGGCGTTTCAAATATAGTTGAATCAGTGGGATCAAAAGCTGCGGAGGATCGTTCTACTTTGGTCAAGCAATCTTTTTAGACTAGCATAGACACTAATGAGTCTATTATTGTCCAGGATGGGTTGGTGGGTGTAGAAGATTTAACCTTGCCAGAAGCGGAAGGTGGTATAATGGCTCCTCCTTTAGTACAAGAGGCGCTGGACTTTCACTGGGTTACAAGGTCCAAAACAGGTAAACAGGACAAGGGAGTTTCTATACAGAAAGAGATTATGGAGGATACCCCTGTTCAGAATTCTCATGCCTTATTGTTTGAGGAGGAAGCTGAGGAGGATGGCAGTGAATCTGATCTATCCTCTGTGGCATCCTCTCAGGCTGAGGGAGTTATAGACTCTGGTATTTTGGATAGACGTAAGACAAAAAAAAGGAAAAAAAAGAGATGAGGTTTCTTTTCATTTTTCTTTTGGGCTTAATTTGTTCCCCCTTTTTCTTTTACAAAATGATAATGGTTTCTTCTCTTTCTTTCTGCACAATTAATGTGAACAGTGTTCAGAACACTGGCAGGAGGCAAGATACCTTTTTTAAGTTCGCTGATGCCAAGATGCTAGGAACATTTGGGAGAGTAGCAAATTTGGGTGTGCCTCTCACTCCAAATGCACTGCCCCTTGAGCAGGCGTGGCTGTCCTGCACCAATGGGTGCAGCAGCTCAATATAACAGCGGTGTTCCTCTTCTGCAAAGAAAAACACCGCTGCCATATAGTGATGCCCCCAAATCAATCAGCTACCTCCCCAGCACGTCCGTCCGCGCCCCCAAAGCTTTCGTGCCATGCTGGGAGCCCACCCCAGCGTGGAAAAGTTGCTTTATTTTGCTGACGAGGTGCTCAACCCCTGTCGGCTCCTCGGCCCCCCCCAGCCATCTTGTGCCAGGCTGGGAGCCCAACCCAGCATGGCAAATGTCCCACATCATCTTTTTTTTTTTAAAAAAACCTGTAAAACAAAAACTGTCCCACGGCGCGTCTCCCAACCCCCCCCACAACCCGCACCCACCGACTGCGCACCCAGCATCCCCGCACCCTCCACCCCATACTTACCTCCGTGCTGTGGCGCAACGATCTTTGGTGGACCGGGAACACGTCTGCACTCTTCAAAGGAGACCGCGAACTGAGGAAATGCCAGTATGCTGTATAATGGGCTAGATAGGGGGGTTTCAACTTTATTGCATATCTCAGTCATTTTTTGGAATTTTTGCACCAAATTTTCAACACGGGGTTTTTGGGACCCCTTCTCATGAATGATGTCACTGTCATGGTGTTATTCTGGCCCGAAGGGTGATTTCGCAGGCACTGTGCAGTCACTGCACGAAATCACCCTTCAGCCTTGAATAACGCCATGACAGTGAATCATTCATGAGAAGGGATCCTAAATTTCCATGTTGAAAATCTGGTGCAAAAATTCCAAAAAATTACTGTTTTACGAGCATGTGTTGCGTAGTTCCTATGCAGGCTCGTAAGTTCGCGAATTTTCAATATTTGCACTCCAGATTTTCAACATTGCCATTTTATCACACCTTCTTATGAGCTGTACAGCTGTCATTTTTCACATCTCACTCAAAATGTGTTTTAATTCCATGAAGCGATACAATGGCGCAGTCGGTGTGCGAAATCAATGTATGGAACACATTAAGAAAATCACAGTGACACTGTTCATGAGCAGAGGTCTTAAAATGGCTATGTTGAAAATTTGGTGAAAAAATTCCTAAAAATGGCTGTTTTACGAGCGTGCGTTGCGCAGTTCCTCACGCGCTTCGTATGTTTCATAATTTTCAATATTTTGCACTCCAGATTTTCAACATTGCTGTTTTCCACACCTCCTCATGAGCAGTACAGCTGTCATTTGTCACATCCTGCCCAAAATGTGTTTCTTCCATGTAGCGCACAATGGCGCAGTCGGTGTGCGAACTCAATGTATGGGACACATTAAGAAAATCACAGTGACACTGATCATGAGTAGGGGTCTTAAAATGGCTGTGCTGAAAATTTGGTGAAAAAATTCCTAAATATGACTGTTTTATGAGTCTGCGTTGTGCAGTTCCTACGCATGCTCGTAAGTTTGCGAATTTTCAATATTTTCACTCCAGATTTTCAACATTGTTATTTTACCACACCTCCTTATGAGCACTGCAGCTGTCATTTTTCAAATCTTGCCCAAAACATGTTTCCGTCCATGTAGTGCACAATGGCACAGTCGGTGTGCGAACTCAGTGTATGGGGCACATTAAGAAAATCACAGTGTCACTGTTCATTAGCAGAGGTTTTAAACTGCCAATGTTGACAATTTGGTGAAAAAATTCCTAACAATCACTGTTTTACCAGCGTACACTGCACAGTTCCCATGCACGCTCCTAGGTTTGTGAATTTTCAATATTTCCACTCCAGATTTTCAACATTGCCATTTTACCACACTTCCTTATGAGCAGTACAGCTGTCATTTTTCACATCCTTCCCAAAATGTGTTTCCGCCTATGTAGCATACAATGGGGTAACAAAAAGGTCATGCTGACAATTTATTGTGCAAATACCAGCAATCACACAGGTCATTAGGGTAAAGCACCATACATGCCAAACACCACTGCAAACACCTGCAAGCGAATGTTCGGCATTGACAAATGCTTGTTAGTCTTAGTATGAAACAAGTGCAGGGTTTTTTTTTACAAGACACTAGATTACACTCTTTACAAGATAGTCAGAGTGTGCAACGGGATTGGAGGTGGGGTGTTTCATTCTGGTCCATAGGGGAAGAGCTGTGCTCAGGGCTAGGTATACTTTTTAAAGGAGATGTTCACGTACTGCATATCTATGAAGTGCAGCCTGGGAGAGCTATGGTCCTGGGTGCAATTCTCCAGAAAGAAGTGTTTCGTTTAATTAACATTTATGCACCCCAGTCAAAAGCAGGGAGATCAGTTTTGTTTCAGCAGATAGAACCATATCTTCATACATCAAAATTAATTCTATGGGGAGGAGATTTTAATTGTGGTCTCTCTTCTAGGGATTGGGTATGAGTAACACAGAAAGTTTTTTGTGATACAAATAAGTTGTTGAATATTATTGCACAAAATGATATTGTGGATGTTTATGACATTCTAAAATAAGTACCCACTCATACCTTTTTTAAAGGGAAGCTATCCACTAGGATAGATTTTTGGTTGATATCAACGAGATTAACTTGTCACAGGGTACAGGTGACTCCTTTAGAGACTTCGGATCACTTAGGAGTGATTCTTACATTAGGGGATTCTCAAAGGTTGAAGGTTGGACGGGGTTACTGGAAATTGAATATCTCTAGACTTCAGGATGTTATGGTAGAGCAGTATATTAAGCAACTTTTTTTTTAAAAAACAGATTTGAGTTTTTTATATGATAGTCCTATCGAATGGTAGGAGGATTTGAAAAGAGATTTACAGGGATGGTATGGATCGTATAACTCCCGTTTGGCAAAAACAAAGTATATTATGTATTTAGGACATTGGGCTAAATATTTGAAACTCCTTACTTCAGGAGGAAGTATGGCATCTATACAGGCAGTTAAAGACGCGATGAAGCAATATTTACATGATACAGTAGTAAAATTAGCTACACAACAAAAATATAAAACACTTGGTACAAAACAAGAGGTTAATCCGTATGAGGAAAAGGTATACAGTGTTCCAATGGTGGGTCTAAAAGATAAGAAAGGGATTTTAAAGTCACATAATCAGGATATAATGCTTTTGGTGCAGCAGCATTTTTTGGACACTTTTCAGAGAGGTCAGGAAGAACAGAGGGATTGTATTTCTGAGGTAATAGTACCAGGCTTATCTAGTCTAGAGCAGGATGAACTATCTGCTCCCATTACCAGGCCAGAAATTCAAGAAGCAATTGGGCACCTTTCTACTAAAACCTCTCCTGGTCGGGATGGGATCCCTAACGACTTTTGTAAACTATATCTGGATTTAGTGGTTTCTTGCCTGGAAGTCTTATATAATGCTGTTTGGGAGGAAAAGCGTTTAGCACCTTCAATGCAGTTAGGTGTTCTGTTTTTTCTTTTTAAAAAAGATGACCCTTGTGAATTGAAGAAGTGGAGACCTTTAACTCTATTGAATTCTGATTATAAAATATTAGCACTGATTATTACTCAGAGACTAGCAAAAGTAGCTCAAACATTGATATCTCAGGATCAGTCCTGCACGATCCCTGGAAGAAATATAGTCCAAACCCTAGGTATTTTAAGAGAAATTACAGATCAAGGTTTACGGAATTTATTGACTGGTTATCTATTATCTGTGGATCAAGAAATGACTTTTGACTCCATTCAACATTCATATCTTTGGAAAGTTTTGTCTCATTATGGGATCCCTTTGGATTTTATTGCATTAATACAAACTTTATATTTTGAAGCACAGGTAATTCCTTTGGTTAATGGTTTCTTTGGTGTTCCTATATATCTTAAAAATGGGGTAAAACAAGGGTGTCATTTAAGACCTCTTCTGTATGTTTTTGGTTTAGATCCTTTGTTACGGAAAATCAAGAATGATAGGGATATATCAGCTATTGTGAATAAGGATGGACTTGTTTTCCAAAAGTTTCGCATATGGATGACTGTGTGTTTGCAATAGCTAACAGGGAATCAGGGGAAAAGATTTTGACAATATTATGGGATGAATATATTACTACTGGGATAAAAATTAACATGACCAAAAGTATAGGTTTGATATTAAGGAATGGTAGGGAACTTGATGATTTTCCCATTTCTATGACCAGAGGGCAGGTAAAAATATTAGGCATGTACTTTGGTACAGCAGAATCAGAAAACAGCAATTGGTCTGAGGTTTATGATAAGGCGCACACAAAAGTACAATCATGGCTTTCTTGGAAGATGTCAAGAAAGAAGAGAGTTTATTTATTAAAAACTTATATAGCACCCAACTTTTGATATATTTCTCACATTCTTCCTTTGCCCAGGAGCATGCACACTAAGATTATGAGTTTATTTTTTTTGCTTAAATGGGGGAGCTGGCTAAATCCTGTAAAAAGGAGTCCTACATATAGAGCAGAAAAAGACAGAGGTCTGAACATTTTGCAGCCCGTGGTTTATTTTTTTGCTAATTTTTTTTATAGTTCCATTATTCCTGTTATTTCTCACATGGCAGGGATTGGTGAACTGTGTATGCAACTTTGGGGTAATTCCTTCTTTCAGGCATGGGGTAGAGGGAAGTGGCATCCCGTAGACTGGAATCTTCCTACTTTTGCCCAAACTGCACTTTTTTATGTTAGGCTATGGAAGATAGATTTATCAGAATGTAAGGTGAAAGGGAGAAAGGCCTTTTACAAATCTATAGTGGCTACATGGTATCATGAAGATCCAGTGTTTCAAGTTTCATCTCTTATAGATACTAATTTATTGCTTAACAGTATATTGAATCCAAGAATTCCTTCAAAAATGAAAGATTTTGCTTGGCTTTGCGGGCATCAAAAATTACAAGTGAAAGGTAATCATAAGCATAAATGTTTGGAAGAAAGAGTATGTACAGAATTGTCTTGTGCTGGGGTTCTGGAGACAATGCAGCATCTTTTTTTTGATTGTGTACACGTTAATAATTTTTTCTCCCTTTTAGCGGACTTATGGGGAGAACCTGTATTTTCAGTAATGTGTTATGATATTTTGGTTTTAGGGCAAATTCCATCTTCCTGGGGAAAGTGGGCCCATGGTACTGTTCATATCCTGTTGGTATGATCAAATGGGCTATTTGGCAAGCAAGATGCCTTAGGACGTTACAAGGTAAAACTGTTTCAATGCAAGAGGTTTTTTTTAACATTCAACAAGAATTAGATTCTGTTTATGAGTATGAAAGATGATCTTTACAGGAAATAGCTTTTAGGAATTTATAGGAGAATATTGCTTGGGTTGGATGAGGTCTCTGTTTTTCTTATTATAAATTTTCCTTTTCTTTTCAAAGAATAACCTATATGAAATATGATTCTGTTTTTTTTCTCCTCCTTTCCTTCCCTTTTCAAATGGAAGAAGTTTATTCCTGTTACTTATGAGTTTTGTTTAAGAATATGATGTTTTTTTCTGTTTATTTCTGTTTATGGTTTTTTTTTGTATTTTGCTTTTGGATTCTTGAATAAAAATTTCCCTACTCTTTTCGATAAGTGCCATGGGATCTTTAACATCCACCTGAACTACCACCAATCCAGGCAGATGGGACCTCGGTTTAATGTCTCATCCGAAAGACGGCACCTCAGAAGTGCAGCACCCCCCTCATGCTGCACTACAGTGTCAGTACTGGGATATTAACCCAAGTGCTAGATGTGGGAACTGAACTCAAAGCCCTCTGATCTCCCAGCCTCAGAGGCGAGTGTGCTACCTACTGAGCCACTGACACTAACACTGCAGCATTCCAGTCACCCGTCCAACTGCCTTTCCACACTGTCTGGACATCTTTAGGTCATCCAATATGATCACCCCATTGTTATGTTCCTGCTTAGTGGTCTTCAGTAGCACCCCCTATTTATGGTCTTAGGGACCACCACCTCCACTGGCAGCCTGTTCCATGGCTCCACCACCCTTTCCATAAAATAGAACATCCTCACATTCCTCTTAAACCTTCTAGTTGCAAGTTTCCACTCGGGTGACCTTGGGTTCTTGATTCTGTATTCTTGCTGAATAGTTCTGCATTGTTCACCTTGTGTATTCCTTTCAGGAACTTGAAGATCTATTTCATATCTTCCTTGTTGCCTCATCTCCAGTGAGTACATGTTCAGTGCTTTGAGACAATTTTTGTAAGGTCTGTCCTACTGGCCCTGATTGATCTTGGTCATGCTGTGTTGTGCCATCTCTAGCTTGTCCCTGTCCTTCCTTAAGTGTGAACTCCAGAAATAGATATATAGAAATTGTCACCATATAAGGACCGCTAGTCCCATCCAGTCTGCTCATATGCCCTATACATGTATGTGTTCACTGACCCTAAGTGATCAATGGCTTTTCATCACTCCCTCCCTACTCAAGGTTGCCTTGTTCCTGTCCCAAGCATGTTTAAACACCTCCACTGTGCTTGCCCCCACCACCACTTGTGGCAGACTGACCAAAAAAGTCCACCAGCCTCTCTGTGTTGAAAAACATCCTCATGTTACCTTTTAATCTGCCGCCCTCCAATTTTATATTGTCTCCCCTCATTCTGGTATCTTTTCTACATTGGAAAAGATCCCCCACCTGCACCTTGTTTATGCCCTTAAGGTACTTGAAAGTTTTTGTCATGTTCACCTTTTCCCTACTCTCCTCTACTGAGTACATATTGAGGTCTCTTAGTCTTACATATGTTTTGTGATGTAAGCCATGCACCATCTTTGCCACAGTTCTCTAGATAGCCTTCACTGTGTCTATGTCCTTATGCATGTGTTGTCTACAGTACTGCATGCTGTACTCCGGATGAGGCCTTACCAGTGTTTTGTACAATGGCATCACCACCTCGAGTCTGCTGCTAGTAATACGTCTGTGTATGCACCCCAGCATGCCACTGGCCATCTCTGAAGCCTTTGCAAACTGTTTTCATACCGTAAGATCATCAGATATGATTATCCCTAGGGCCTTTAACTCTTTGGTCACAGTCAGCACCTCCACTCCATTCTGTAGCTCTCCCCTGGGTTCCTCCTAATCAAGTGCATTATCTTGTACTTTTTTGCATTGAACCTCAGTTGTCACACCTCTGACCATCTTTCCAGCTTCTCAAGGTCCCTCTTCTTTTTCTGCACCCCTTCTGGAGTGTCCATCCTGTTGCAGATCTTGGTGTCATTTGTAAATAGGCTAACCTTTCCCTTCAGACCCCCTGCAATGTCACTAATGAAGACATTGAACAGGACTGAGTACAGTACTCAGTAAACAGCATGAGTTTATGGCAGAGAGTACAGTATTCTATGTGTGGGCTCACCAGTGACCTATACAGAGTTTGTAGTACTTCCTTTTTCCTTCTGTCAATAACTCTTCCAATACACCCCAGCATCCTATTAGCAATACTATAGGCCTTGTTACTCTGGCTTGACCACTTGCAGGAGTAACTAATGATAACTCCCAGGTCTTAATTCTCTGCTATAATGCTCACTTTGACCTCTCCCATCCAATACGCTGTCCTGATTTTTGTTTCCCCTAGTTGGATATCCTAGCATTCTTTGAAATTGCTTTTCAATTGCCAAACTTTAGACCACCTCTCTAGCCTTTGTACTGTAGATCCCTCTGCATCTCCCTGATACCTTCTTTGCTATCTACCTTACCACGGGTTTGCGTGTCATCTGCAAAGAGACACATCTTATCCTGGAAACCCTCTTCAATGTTCTTGACAAGCATATTGAAAAGAACAGGACTCAGGACAGATCACTACTGCACCCCACTTATGACTTCCCTCTTTTCCAGTCTGACCAGTGTCCTACCCATCTAACAATGTCTCTAACCATGCCCTGGTCATCTAGCTTCTTTCAGCAGTCTTCTGTGTGGTATTGAGTTGAAAGCCTTACTGAAATCGAAATAGAGTAAATCTACAGTGTGGCCTATATGTACTACCTTTGTTACCCAGTTGAAGAAAATGGTTTCACATGATAAGAGTGAGTCTTAAACTGTGACTCATGTTACAGCGACTACCAATCAGCAAAAACAAAATCAGCAATCAGCACTACACTGAATACAATATAAGCTACCAGACTGAATATAATCAACTCTGGGGGGGCTGAGGGAGGGAGGAAAACATGGGAGGGGTGACTATTGCGAGAGAGACAACCTGTGAGTGGGGAGGGGACAACCTGGGAGGAACAGGAGGCCAGTACATAAAAAATAAATTAAATTGCAACACCCAGATACAAGAAATCATGACACCTACATGCAGTCCTGAACTCCAATCCATGTGAGCCATAGGTGGTGACCATAACCACCATACCAGGTGGCCCTATCAGAAACAGCCAACTCAACTATTAACCTACTACCTATACACTCACTAACATCCATTGCTATTCTGTCCCGCCTAACTCTCTGTTCCTGCTCCCTTGCTATCCTTTCACTGTCGCTGTATATGTGAGCATGCAAACTGGGTCACTCATTTTGAGTCGCGCTATTTGCTTTGCACATAACACGGGATACCAAAGACAACTATCAGGTTAGTCTTATGAGACCTCCCTGCCATAAACCCATACTGTTTATTATTCTGTAGACTATTACTCTCTAGCTAGTCCTCAAGGTCCTCCTTGATCAGTGACTCCATCATTTTGCCCACTACAGATGTAAGTCTGACAGGTCTGTAATTCCCTTGTTGTTGCTTGCCTTCCTTTGTGAAACTGGACTACATTAGCTACCCTCCAGTCTTCTGAAACTCTCCTCTGTCTGAATTGAACTACTAAACATACCTTTCTTAACCTCTTGTCTCATAAATCAGGGAAAAAGGCTGGCCTGGTGGCACTGGAGGTTGAGGAGCTGGCCACTATACCTCATGCAACACTGGCAATCCAGGTTCGGGAATGAGCCTGGGCCACCGTGAACAGTGGAGGGGGAGGGGAGAGAGGATAAAGTGTCCAGAGGACTGGTCTCCACTCTAGGGGGAGGGAGACCTGTTGTCTTGCTCATTGATTGCCCTCTGGCTGTGGCTGGAGGGCAATACAGGCAGGGAGGCACATCTGACCTCATTATGTCAGTAGGGAGGGTGATGAGAGAAAAATGGAAAAGGAGCCTGGTAGGATTCAAATAATGTCCCTGCATCCCTGAGGGCCCACTCTGCTGTCTGGATTTTGTCTTTGGGAGGGTGGGGAGAGGATAACCTCCTACATGGCCACGCCATGGGGGGCAGTTCAAGAGGGGATTTCCATGGTCAGCAAGAGCATGGGATGCATGGGACTGAAAAAGTGAGTTCATCTGTGAGGAAGGGTACAGCCTCCTGCCAGGGTTCACAGAAGGAAAAACATCTATATTGAAAAAAATCAGGGACAAGGCTTACAAAAACCAGGGACAAAGACCCCAAATTAGGGACTCATCTTAAAAATTAGTAATATTCATTCAGAAAGCTAATATAATAAGGAGATTAGTGTAACATGCATTTTCTGAAGAACAAGTCTATGTAAGCAATAAGACATGATGGGGTGTGCTTTAGACAGTTCTAATGCATGGCTAGGGGGATGTAGTGAGGCACGAAACCATAGGCCGAGTGCATCCAGTCCCCTAGCCATGCATTAGAACTGTCTAATGCACATCCCCAGAGTGGCTTAGTATGCTTATAAAATGGGCCTGTGTATTCTAAATGGGGTTTCTAGTTTTACCAGCTCATTAGACCCTTCTAATGCATGGCTAACTACAAATCAGATTGCTTGAAATCCTTTGCCCATTTTATAAAACTTTAATCTTTGACATTATTTTGAGCTTGCAATCCCCGCTGTTCAGTGACAAAAACACATTTAACAAGGGGCAGAGGAAAGTTTTGAGGCAAATAGGGGACATCCTTGAAAATCAGGGACAGTTGAGAGGTATGTTACCTAATCCCCCTACTAAGGGTTCATTCAGCTCTGCAGTCAATTTCTTGAACACCCCTGTGTGCATCTCATCCTGTCCTAGGGTTTTATCTACCTTTAGAGATTCAATCCCCTTCTAGACTTTTTCTCTGGTAAATACTGGCTGCCTTATTTCAGGAATGCTCCTGACAGCTGCCTTGATGTCACTTTCAGGTAAGGCCCACTGTTTTCCCTTGTGAAGACCAAGCAGAAGTAATCATTGAAGATTATAGGGGTATGTGTGAGTTTGTATTTCTTTGAAATGTGACTTCCTGGCCAACGGCCTCTGGGGTAATCCTTGCCTCAGTGCTTACGCAGTAAGGTATTTTGTCTCTTATCATTGAAGATTGCTGTTTTTGTTCTTCTTCTAATCCCCCCTCTTGTACTAACAACACCTCTTCCCTGCCTTTCCCCTTAATATATCTGAATAATTGTTTGCCCCCACCTTGACCCCCCTGCAGTATGCAGCTCAGTGTCTGACTTTGCCTCCTTGCCATTCGCTTTGCATCTCTAGTTTGTATTTGGGACTCTCCCCTTTCCTTCTCCCCTGATTTCCTTGTACCTGGTGAAAGCTATTTCCTTGGCCCTCACTGCTTCTCTGAATCATTCTGAGAACCACATTGGTCTATTTTAGAGTACATGTTTTGTTTTGTAGCAGTTCTCATGCAATACTTTTTGTCTCAGGAATAGTCCCCTTGCTTGCCTCCCATTTCTCCTTTACACTTCTGATGCTGTCAACCCTGGTCAGTTGGTCTGTGACCAGCTCATTCATCCAGCTGATGTCTGCTTTTCTGAAATCTAGGACTTCAGTTTTTGACATATCCATTCTGGTCCCAATATCCAGTCTAAACCAAATAGAGTTATGATCAATGGACTCCAGTGGCTCCCCTACCCTCACTGCACTCACTATCTCTGAGATGGTGGTGAGCACCATAGTGAGAATGGTTGTCTGTCTAGTGGGCTCCTTAACCAAGTACACCAGCAATGTATCCAGCAGGGCCTGCTTTTTAGTGCACCTGGGTGCTAGATTGTCCCAGTCAACATCTGGCAGGTTCAGATTGCTTACCACCACCACCTCTACTTCCCCCTTCTTCACTCCCCTTTCCAGCTCTTCCCAAGCTCCCGACCTATCTCCTTTTGTTATGGAGACCTACAGATCACTCCCACCCATATTGCCTTGCATGAGAGTGCTGTGAGGTGAATCCACAGTGTCTCAGTTTCCCCTTTGCTTTCCCTTATGGGTCCTTCCTCCACAGCCTCTATGCTTCCCAGACATATAGAGTGATGCCCCCCGTCCACCTTTCCCTGTATTCTGTCTAAACATTGTGTAATCCAGGATTGAGAAGTCACAGTCATTATTCTCTGTGGCCCAAATTTCTGTGAATGCTACAAGGTTCTCCTCAGTGTCTGCCACCAATGCCTAGAACTCACTGATTTTATTATTATGATTATGTGCATTATGGCAACCCCTTCCAACTAGATCTGGATCCTCTTTTGCTGTTTTGTGATCCTACACCTCCATTGTTTCCCTTTCTCCTTATCTTCTTATTTTTTCGATTGCTTGCAGACCCTGAAAGTCTTCCCCTCCCTTGCCTCCTCCACTACTCCTTTTGATAGTCTGCCTTATTTTTACCCACTTTACTGATCCCAGTCCCCAATATATTGGGATAGCACTAGTTAGGGTCCCCTCTCTCACTCCCTTTACTTTGGTTCCCCTAGCTTCAATGTACTCCAGAGTTTAATTGTGCAATGTAGACCTCAAAATTCTGCCCCTACCCTTCCTCCTTTCCTGGCACTGACTCCCCCTACATCCCCCAACCCCCGTCACCCTGCCTCTCCACCCTTCCCTCACCTACCCTAGCTTCTACCCCCTCTTTACTTTCCCCCAATTATCACCCTCACCCAGGACTCCCCTCACCCTATGTCCCCAAACCATTACTTCATATGTTTTCTGATATGTTGTGCTACTCTCTGATCTCAGCTGCAGCACCTAAAGCCTGCACCTGTTTCTCTGTCCCATCTGCTCTCAAATTTAGTTTTTCTATTTATTTGCTTAGAGTATACTGTATGTCCTCTAGTCAGTCCCCTGCTATGTATTAGCTAGCTCAACTGCACCTGTACCTGTACAACATGTCAATTTACCTGTACCACATGTCAATTTTACTATGTGCAAATTTTGATTTCTTTTATCAGTGTCAGCCAATTTGTTTGTTTTAGTTCATATTTGTCTTGTTATTGTCTTTGTTAAGGGGACCTCCTTGTAAATGTGCTACCATTTGCTCAATTGAGTTTTTCCTGTAATAAACTTGAACTTGAATATGTCCCAGTGTGGTGAGTCATCTCTTTTCAGGAGAAGGCTGCCGCTTTTGAAAAACCTACTGTCTGAGAAATCCCCTTAGTCCCCCAGAAAGTAGTAACATTTCTGCTGGCACCATCCCTTTAGCCACCCATTTAATTCTTCTGTCTTGTCCCTACTTACCCTATCTTTTCCTCCATTTGCCCAATACAGGGATAACCTCAGAAAAGACCAGGGAGGCTGAGCGTGCCTGCAATTCATTCCCAGCATCTCAAAGTTCCTCTTCACCTACTCTACAGGCTGGTTCACCAGATTGTTGGTGCCCAAGTATGCCAGCATCTCCATTTCCTCCTCCCTGTTCTATGTACCAGATGGCAGTTGCCCTAGGAACAGGTACAGTTACATATAGATTATCTATATCTCTGATCCACCAATGAGGGATTGCTACAGATTCCCATGGTTCTTTTACAAACATCCAGAGCAAGGTCATTTAGTTTTATGGCCCTAACCCTGTGGAACTCTCTACAACAATGGGTGCGAGATTGCCTGACCATCCAAAGTTTTAAAGTTGCCCTGAAAACGTATCTTTCTTACCTGCCTTTCTCTGATTTTTAAAGCTGTTGTTGTATTTATTATTTTTAATTTTAATATTATTTATTGATGTGTTTTGTTTGTTATTGTACAGGTGCCTTGGTTTTAGAAAGGTGCATTTTTATAAATAAGGATTGCTTGATTGATTGCTATTGATATGAATACCATTTCTGAAAATGGGAACATTATAAACAGCTGCCAATTAGAAATAATTTCCTGCCTTCTGTAAAAACCTTAGTGAAAAACTGTTTTCAAGGAAGACCACTTTAATTAATCTGTTATGTGTTGATCTACAGACATAACTCAGTTCTGGCTAGGGTTTTGCAAATATGTTTTATTTTTACAAAGTAATTACCCTGGATAGTTCAGCTGAGTTGCAACACCCCATTTCCAGAGGGGTCTTGCTTCTACCCATTTCTGCAGCTGGATGGGAATGAGTGCTGAGGGGTTAACCTACTTGCTCAATGTGTGAAATAAATGACATATGTCTAATGTCACATGACACATGTCTAAACATTTGGATTTGTTTAAATTGCTGCTTAGTTCAGCATTACACATTTCCCATTTTCTCCAAACCCTGACTGGTTCATTGTTATATCTGCCATGGCATTGAGCAGCCTTTCCTACCTGAAGGACACTGAAACACTGTTAGCCAGGTTTTCTAAAAGGTGAAACGTAGTTTTACAAATGTGTCAGTTTGTGACAAACAGCTACAGTATCTGCATCTGGATTACTTGCAGTGGGATGTGAAGGGATTTGAAACAAGATCAACCCAATGATTGTACATACTGTCACTTCTCTCCGCCAGACTCAATACTTGGGGACAATTCATAATGCTCCAGTTGTGAGTAGCTGTTTGCCTACTGTATTCTCACCCATTAAAAAAAAACCAAAAACGTTTGGAGTATTGTCCAAAAACAAGGGAAGCAGCATTTCTAAAGGGTTTGGCCAGAAGCACAGATGTACTTAAAAAGCATTTATCTGTGTTCTGCCAATAAAAGTCGAGTTTTAAAATTACTAAACACACACATGCCACAAACAGAATTTTTTGCTGACTGGGTATAGAGTATATATACTGTGTTATTATTTAATGAACCTAACATAATGTATAATAACATACTACTATGCATAACAATGGTAAAATCAAGAGTGTGTTACTTACCTGCCTCTGTCCTGTGGTTGCCGTATGCTAGATAATCTGGCTGATGAAAGACAAAAGCTTTGTCTCTGCAGTGGGAGATACCAGGAAATGCAATCACTTTTGTAAAGGAAGGCAGAATAGACTTTGTAGTACTTTGTACTTAACTCTTGATCTGCCGTGAACATAAATCCAGTCACTTATAATCTTTTTAGCTAATTGCCTGCTGTTTATAATGTTTCTGTTTACAGAAATTACAGAAATTATATCCATATCTGCAAATGATCCACCGTAAACTGAAACTAAATAAACACTGTTGTGGCAAACTGTAATTTTCTATTACTAGCTGGCATTTCTATAAAGATCTTTTCATGGATCTAGTACATTGGAGGTTTCACTATATCATGGTTCATGCATTGACTACAGAGTACAAGCTTTTAATACCACAAGGTACCATGTAATAACAGTTACTTAAAGAGCCACTGATGCCTCAGACAAGAAGAACTCTGAAACACATAATATTTGGACACAAAGCAGCTTTACATTTCTTATTAAATTTATATTTCTTTATTTCATTATTTATAACTGATTAATTTATAATATAATATGTATAATATATGTGTGAAAACAGGATTTTTGTTCCTTGAGGCTTCAGCAGGTTATTGCTTCTTCCTTATCTGATGTCATAATACTCTGCTTGTGACATCACAGTTATTCCCATGGCAACAAATTGTGATGTCACAACAGAGCCTTATAATGTTAAGTGGGAACAATGTATGGAAGCCAATGAACTCTAAAGGATACAGATTTTGTGTAAATTTCTTCAGTAATAAATAAACAACAGGAGACATATGTAGTAACGTATTGGATGAAATAACAGCTGAACAGTGTCTAAATATTAAATGTTTTAAAGTTTTCCCAAAGGCGACAGCTGCACTTTAAAAATGGCACCAGCACATTGTGGTGAACACAAAATCACTACTACAAATCCAGCGACCAGTACTACAGCCACTGCAGAAATAGTGAAGCACTTTTCTGCAGTTTTGTGGGGGGCTGTACCTCCCACTCCCCCATTGTGAGCTTCACCCGACACACTCTAACTAAAATTACCATCTCCAGGGTCTGACTGGGCAATTTAGGAGAGGGAAAACTCAGGAGTGGAGAAGATTCCCATAGGTAGCAAATTGGTGGGGTATAAAATGATGGAGGGGGTTGGAAACCCAATAGCGCCACTAGTGGGTTAACAAATGTGGGGAAGCAGGAACAGAAACAAACCCTAACACGTAGACAAATTAAATGCATAAAACAAAAATCAATAGTACAATAAAAAAATACAACCCAAGAACCAAACCAAGCTCTGCCTGCAAAACCCAGTTACTCACAGGTGGTGACCCTAACCACCACACTAAGCCAGCAGCATGGTTTGTAGCCCACAGTGGCTGCACTACATCTTGAATCTCCTCGCTTTTTCCCTACCCCTGTATTCCTCACTCTTTTTCCCCTCACTTCTTTCACACCCTTGCTATTCTGTATTCCTCGCTATTCTTTCAGGTGCTCAAACTGAGTCACTGAAAAACAGTGCTTGGAGTTCAGAGCACAACCTATAATGACATAGTCACACCAAAACTTCCAATCTTTGGTTTCAGAAAGAAAACTCTTCAGCATGTTGCCAACAAGAAGAAAAAGAATACAAAATACAGTGCATCTCAAAACTGTTATTAATTACATATCCTTTCTTATCCACTGGCCTACCAGGCAAGGCAAGGCAAAGTTTATTTCTATGGAACCCAATCCCAGAGACTTTGAGTACCTTACACAAAAGAAAAGCAAGATAATTAGCAAAGCAATAATAAAATAATATAATAAAATAAGACAATAAATAGTAATAAATAGCAATAAATCAGCAGATATTGCTAAGGCAAGTTACCTAAGCCAGGTCAGAATTCCTCATCTGGAAGGTCAAAGAAAATAAATGGGCCCTGAGACCATGCTTAAAGGTCTCAAACAATGGGGCCTCCATGACATATGGTGGCAACATGTTCAACAAGACTGGGCCAGCGACACTGACTGCCCTGTCACTGGTGGTAGCCTGTGATGATAGCACTTATAAATGAGCGACTGAAGAAAAAGCAACTAATTTATAGTGCTATCATCATCAGCTACCCTGAAAGGTAGCGATGCTATAGCACCTAGAGTGACTGGAAGGGGAGGGATGGGGAGCTGTAGGGGAGGGATTGGAGGGAGGATTCAGAAGGATAGGTGAGCCTGCTGCAATGGAGCCAGTCCTTTGGTGTCGTGGTGAGGGTGGTTGGCTAGAGCGTAGTAGGCACTGGTTTCGGGACCTGCTGGAGGAAACTATTTTGCCACTGACTGCGGCTGTGTATTTTTTTGGGGGGGGCAGAAAGTTTGCCGCCTCCTCGACATGCGCCCCCCTGGATTTGAGAATCTTAAGTACGGGGGGGTGAACTGGAGGTCAGTTCATTGTGGATTGTATATCACTGAAATGCCTTTCGGTGATATACATTCATGATGATAGCGATCGTTTTTTTCAATAGCTATCATCACATGGACCCATCACTGGCAGTTCTAAGTCTAGTCCAGGGAACTTCATGCATGGCCTTAGTAGAGGAGAGAAGAGAGTGGACTGAGGTGGCCGGTGTCCAAAGATCAGCCAGATAGCCAGGGCAAAGTCCATACAGGGCCTTATAGGTGAGTAAGTTCACCTTGAAGATAACCCTCCACATGTTTGGCAGGCAGTGCAACTCCTGCAGCACCAGGATCACATGGCAAGACCTCAAAAGACCTGTCAGCAACCTGGCAGCTGCATTCTGCACCATCTGCACATTCCAGAGGGTATCTCCAGAGACCCCAAAGTAAAGAGCATTACAGTACTCAAAAGCCTAGATGTCACAAAGGAATGAACTAGTGTGAGCAGGTCTTTAGGCGGAGCTAGGGATTTGATCCTGGCAGTGTTCCTCAAGTGGTAAAAAACACTTTGGACAACTTATGACACCTGAGTTTCAAATGTCAGTCTATCATCAAGGAGCATGCCAAGATCTCGAACCCTAGAGGAGGCCATCGATGGTGAGGGCCCTAAGGAAGGACCTTTGACCACACAGGAGACACTCCCATCATGCCCTTGGCCTGGCTGAAACACCAGGGCATCCACCTTGTCAGGGTTCAGTCGCAACCAGCTGGGGACATCCAGTCATTGATCTTGGCCAAGCATGTATTAAGCACTTCCACAGCATCTGATGTTCCAGGGGCAAAGGACAAATACAACTGAGTATCATCTGCACAGCAATGAAAACCCACATTGTATCACCTAATGAGATCTCCCAGGGGCAGCAGATACACAGCACCCAACACAGATGACAAGATCAACCCCTGATGCACTCCACACAGTAGAGGCTTCGGGCAGGGCAAATTGCACATTACCACCCACTGCATCCTGCCAGAGAGGTACAACTTGAATCAGCTGATGACAGTGCTGGCAAGTTCACAGTACTTTCTGAGGCAATCAAGAAGCACAATGTGATCTACAGTGTCAATGGCTGAAGAGAGATCAAGGAGAACAAGAATTGATCTGTCTCTTCTATCTCTAGCCCTGAGGAGGTCATTATGCACCATAACTAATGTCATTTAGGTTCTTTTGTTCTGTGAATAATTACTGTAGAAGAGAGGATGCCAGCCTCCTGTCATGCGTTGCATATTTTTAATATGTAATTGTCAGTGGCTCAGCAGGTAGTACACTCGCCTCTGAGGCCAGGAAATCAGAAGACTATGGGTTCTATCCCCACATCAGGCACTTTGATTAATAACCTAGTACTTGCAGTGTGGCAAGAGGGGGGTGCTGCACTCCTGAGGTACTGTCTTTTGGATGAAATGTTAAACTGCAGGTCCCATCTGCCTGTTCAGGCGGATGTTAATGATCCCATGGCACCTCTCGAAAAGAATAGGGGAATTTGTTTATTAAGCAAATCAGACAGTCTAAAACAAATTATAAACATATAAATAACCATACAGAAATAAAATCAAAAGAAACTGACAGTACAGAGGGAATCATCTTAAGTAATCCATAAAGGATAAGACTGTCAAAAGTAATTCAAACAAAAGAATGATAAAGAAAAATTACAACCATGCAGCAAAACACCCCAAAGCATACAAACTCATGTAACAGGAACATCCGTATCCGTAATTCATGGAAGACTTCTCCAATTCTGCTGGAAAATCTGTTTCTTATACACTTTAGACTTGGAAAAATAAATAGATTTAATTCCAGATTTAATTTTATGTAATAAGTCAATATGAAGCAGATTTGTTTGCTGTAGTGTAAAAAAAAATCCATTGTTCTAAAGGAACCATTTAAAAATGGCAAAAATAACATGAAGAGTACTCTTTTCCGACTGTGTCCATGTGGGAGAATACGCCCCATAAATAAGGTTAGCCTAAGAATATTTGGCAAACATAGAAGCATTCCATGTAAGAGACACCCAAGTCGAAAACGAAACAATATAAGAACATGCAAAAGACAAATGTGGCATGTCTTCCAGAACTTGTATGCAGCCTGGCCTAGAGCAAATCCTTTCTGTCACCTGTTTGTGTTTTTGATTATCCTTAACATCTAACTTCTTATGGCAACAAAGACAATGAACATCCTTGGACTTCTCAACAATGTGAGGTTCTTTAATCAGAAATTGTAGGGAAGGTAAACAAGAAGGACACTTCAGAAACATCACAGATTCAGTGACATGGAGATCAATAATCTGAGCATAAATCTGTTTTTTAATATGAGATCAAAGCTGTGCCCCAGTGACACTCCAGATTTTTAATTTTACAAAAATCTCCCTAAGGTAGGGAATGGCGGTAGACCATAATTTAGCAACTTTTGAGTCCCTGTGTCTCAATCTGTGAACCATAAAGAAGCAGAGGAAGTAAAAAAAAATCCAACCAAATTTTCCCTGTGTGGAGTAGAAGAGGATATAAACTACTAAATAAAAGCTGACCATTTAAAACGCCACAGAGTTGATCATATTAAGACCCCAATATCAACCAGTAAATACAAAATATGTCTCTACAGTGGATTGAGTTGACTGCCCCAAATCGCCTGAAAAAAAATACTCAATAAAGTAGTTTCCCTGGATTCTGGGAGAGGAAATATATGGCTGATATAAATAAAGAGAGGCAGCAAAAATGTTTTAATTAAATACACTTTCTTTTTTTACAAAAGGTCCATTTATTCCATTGCTGAACCATCTCCTGTCCATTAGTAAGTCTAGAGTTCCAGTTAGGCAACTCCTGCATAGTCACACCAAACTCGAGACCCAAAATCTTGATAGGGGTATTTGTTATCCTAATGCCCAATAAGTCTTGTCTCAATAGGCCATTCATCCCTAATTCATATCCAACGTATTTGTCCCTATTATGGGAAGACCCAGAGAAGACACCAAAATCCAGGCAGAGCTGGACTGCCCGTTCCACATCCATGGCAGAGCATTCCAGAACACAGGCATCATCTGCATAAGTCATGGCAGAAAAGGTGACTGAACTTGATAGAGATTGAATTAAAGGTATAGAAGCATTTAGAAGCCAAAGTCTAGGGTCAAGACTAAAAACATAGAGGAGTGGGATGATGGGACAGCCTTGCCAAACTCCTTTCTATGAAGGAATAAGTGGCCCACAATATCCATTACTATAAAGGGTAAAGGTAGCCATTTTGTACAGGGTCTGAAGCCAAGACATAAATAAATCCAGGATGCCATACTTCTTTGAGGTGAGCCATAAGAAAACATGGTTTATGGAATCAAAAGCGCCATGTTGATCTAGGGAAAGAACATATCCATCCCATCCCAACAAATGCTTCCTCTCAAATAATTTTTGAAGCAAAATAAGTTGATCTGTAAGGGATCAGCCAGGAACAGCACATGATTGTGCAGGAGAAATAAGAAAGGGAGCTATAGTAAGTAGACAGGTATTTAAAATTTTCATCAGCAGTATAAAATTCATATTCAAAAGGCTGATAGGTCTCCAATTAGTCAAGGAGTGTTTATCTCCTTCTTGTCTAAAAAAAATCAACACACCACCCACCAGGTTGAAATGAATATCTGAGGAATTCAATATAAAATTAAAAACTACTGCCAATTCCCACTAAATCTCCTCCCCTATAAGTTTATAGAGTTCCACAGTCAGGCCATCCTTCCCAGGGACTATCCCTCCTTTCAGTAAAGAAATAGCCTAAGATACTTCAGCACTAGTAACAGGGAGAAACATTTTTTTTAAGGATAGGAACAAGGCAATGTGGAACCTCAAATAAGTCAAAAAGTTGTGAGCAATGAGCAATATCAGTTGGGACTTTTGAAAACAGAGTCTATACATAAGAGGTGACTTCAAGCATAATTTCTGTTGGAGTCGTTACAACACAATTATTTGATGTCCTTAAACTTTCTATATGTTGTTTATGGACTCTTTTTTTACAACTTAAAAATGGATAACTATTTGGTAATGTGCCTTGTGTACCAAATTCTTGCTGTCGAAGAAGGGACATGATTTGTTTATTGTGAAAAAGTTTCATATCATCTTTAGCAGTTTTAATTTGAGGCATAAAGTCATGTCCTATGGACTGAGTCAGGGACCTGAGGTGCTGCAACTATTTATGTTATTTATTTATTTATTTATTTATTTAATGAAATGGTTCACCAGGATGGCACACTGAGCTACAAGTCACTCATCTCTGGTGCGACCTGGGGGGAAGGGGTACCTTAGGAATGAGACATTAAACATTCAAGATATAAGTTCAAAATTAACATACAGTTGTAAGGTAGATGTTACAAACAGTGTTGCACATGATAAGTAAAAACAGTGGACAATAATAGGTGCTGGGTTAATAAGTAATAAGCACTTACATGAAAGAAAAAGGGGAGTAAAGAGAGGCAGTGGTGAGGTGGATGGGGAGGGGGAAGAGACATGTCCCTGGAGACCACTTCAAGATGTGAGGACCCTGTACTGCACTGACCAGAGAGAAGGGAATAAGGAAGTGTCTCAGAGAAACCCTTTCATGATGGTGGGGGAAGGAGTAGATGAGAGATTCTAGCCCCTTTGTGGGGTAGGAGAGGGACCCATGGAGACCATTTGGGGCCCCCTTATATTCTATGAGAGATCAAGGGAGGCCAGTAAGGGTGAGCAATTTTGGGGAAGGAATACAGTATTCAGTATTGTGAAATGCTTTCCCAATGGATTTTAAAAGTATAATTAAATCTACCTTTGTGTCCAGCCACTAGAGTACAGGGTCCTCATTCATATCATAAACTGATTTCCAATGAATTAAAAAATAATGAATGTGTTGTCTGACCTCAGAATGAAGAAGTACGGGAGAATTTAATTTCCATAAACCTGGGCCTTGAGGATGATACATGTGCATTCCAATTCTAAGGATTAATAGACAATGATCAGAAAATTCAACCATTCTGACCTGGGTCATTTGTAAAGACAAAGAATTATTAGTGAAAAAAAAAATCAATCCGGGTTGCATCACACCATTGTGAAAGGTAGGATCTGCTCTAGATGTGAGAGAGAAATAAGCATCCTTCAAACCAGCTGTCCATAAAATAGATCTTAAACAGGACATATCATTTTACACCTTCTGAGTAGTAATACCTCATCCTCTGTCTTTACCAGATAACCAACAATTAAAGTGTCCACCCCACAGAACATCACGAGGGATATGAAGATAAGGCTGGATTAATTTAAAGATGGCCACCCAATCAGCCTACCGCTGGGGTTCATAGGTATTAATTAAACATAAAAACATGCCTTTAAAAATAACATCCAAAATCAGAATACGCCCTGGCACTAAATCAATAAGTTTCAATAACTGAACTGAAGAAGTATTAAAGAGAACAGCAACCCCTGAACAAGGATGTAAACCCAGGGACCAATGAGACACACCCTTATGCCACCGTTTGGTGGCATGTGTGAGTTCAGCAATAATGTGTAGCCTAGTGCCCTGTAAAAAGAAAATCTCAGCTTGTGTCAAGAGTAAGGAAGTAAAGACCAACAATTGTTTAGATTTGTTTTTAATGCTGTTCACATTGATTGTGCAGCATAGGACAGAGGCAGCCAGACAAACAAGGGAAAATTAGAAAATTGCAGTGGTTTACATTTAGTAGACATCACAGACTTCCCCTGTGTCTTCCTACCCCCTTTGGGTGAAGGAACATCCTGGATGGAATAATCTTCCTCCTTTTCCAGCAAGTCTATACTAGAAGGGTCCCACAACTGTTCTTTATCTGCTATAGATCCGTCGGATTCTGGCCGACAGTGGTCACCATGGGTGACCAGAGAGCCCTCCACCTGTTTGGGGTGAGTTTAGACTGGTGGAGGTGGCTTAGGTCAATGAGATTGCCTCCAAGCTTCGGCACACATTCTGTGAACTGAACCCGGTGCCAACTCGTTTCTTAATGAGATGTGTTGACTCTGTTGGCCCGGTGTTTCCCTGATTGTCCGGTGTTCCTTGTCACAGGGGGTCTTTCCTGATGCCTTGAAGGAGGCATTGGTGAGAGCCCTTCTGAAAAAACATCGTTGGACCCTGACGTCAAGGCAAATTACCATCCTATCTCCAATCTTCCATTTTTAGGTAAGATTGTTGAGAAGGTGGTGGCGTTTCAGCTTGAGGAGCATCTCGTGGCCCACAATCTTTATGAGCCGCTCCAGTCTAGGTTCCGTGCGAGGCATAGCACAGAAACTGCACTAGTTTGGGTGCATAATTACCTCCTTAGGGCTAGAGATCGAGGAGAGGGGACAATTCTTGTTCTCTTCAATCTCTCTTCAGCATTTGACACGGTGGACCATCGAGTGTTACTTGACCACCTAAGGGAATTCTGTGGACTCGCCAGCTCTGTCATCTGCTGGTTTGAGTCTTTTTTATCTAACAGGAGGCAGAGGGTAGTGTTGGGGAATTTCTCCTCCTCCTCCCCTGACCACCCATTGTGCGGAGTTCCCCAGGGTTCGGTCTTGTCACCAATGTTGTTTGTCATGTACATGCTACCCCTGGGAAAGCTCTTTAGGAAGTACAGCTTGGGTTTTCACTGCTAAGCTGATGATACCTAGCTGTATTTTTCCTTTGCCCCTGGAACATCTTGTGCAGTAAAAGTGCTTAACAGCTGCCTTGCTAAAATCAATGACTGGATGGCCTCCAGCTGGTTGCGACTGAACTCCAGTAAGATGGAGGTACTGGTGGTGGAGAGGAACAGAGGGCATGATAAGTTGGCCTCTGGTGCAGGGACAGGACTTTGCCTTGGCTCTGTACCATTGAAGGCCTCCTCTTGGGTGCGTGATCTGGGTGTTATTCTTGACAGTGGTTTGACACTTTAGTTTCAGGTGGCTTCTGTTGTCCGTACTAACTTTTATCATCTGAGGAATATCGCCAGGATCAAGCCCTTAGTTCCTCCACTGGACCTCTGCACTTTGGTGCATGCCTTCGTGACGTCCAGTCTTGACTACTGTAATGCACTCTATCTTGGGGTCTCTGAGGGTACCCTGCACTGACTGCAGCTGGTACAGAATGCGGCAGTGAGGTTTTTGACAGGACAGTCTAAATACTGTCATATTACTATGGTGCTGTGTCAACTGCACTGGCTGCTGATTAGGTGGAGGGTTCTCTTTAAGGTGGGTTTGCTCACCTTTAATGCCCTACACAGCCTGGGCCCTGGCTACCTGAGTGAACTTCTTACACCTGCTGTCTCGGTCCACTCCCTCTGCTCCTTCTCTAGGGGCCTCCTCACGATTCTCAGGACAAGGCTAAGAACTGCTGGCGACAGAGCATTTAGTGTTGCTGCCTCCATCCTGTGGAATTCGCTCCCTTTAGTTGTTAGGGAGGCTCTGTCTGTTGAGGTATTTAAGGCCCGCCTCAAGGCATTAAACATAGAAACATAGAATTTGAAGGCAGATAAGGACTGCTTGGCCCACCCAGTCTGCCCATTTCCCTACCTAATGGATAAGCTGCAGATCCTAGTTAACCAGCAGCCTACTTCTTTCTACCCCCCGGAATTGCCTTATGACTGTCCCAAGCATGCTTGAACTCAGCCACTGTTTATGACTCCACAACCTCCTCTGGAAGGCCATGCCATGCATCCACAACCCTCTCTGTGAAAAAATACTTCCTTACATTACCTCTGAGCTGCCCCCCCATCTTTGAATTGTGCCCCCTTGTTCTTGCACACCTCTTTTTTTGAAAGATGCTACCCTCTTGGACTTTGTTGATTCCCTTGAGGTACTTGAAAGTTTCTATCCTGTCTCACCTCTCCCTACTTTCCTCGAGGCTATACATATTAAGCTCCTTTAGTCTCTCTTCATATGTCTTCTGGTGCAGACCCTGCACCATTTTAGTTGCCCTCCTCTGGACAGCTTCCATCTTGTCTATGTCCTTGCGGAGATTGGGTCTCCAGAACTGCACACAGTACTCCAGATGGGGTCTCACCAGCTTTCTGTAAAGAGAGCTAACAACTTCCTGTTTTCTACTGGTGATGCCTCTCCCTATTCATCCCAGTATCCCCCCAGCCCTCCTTACTTCCCTCTCACATTGCTTTCCCATCTTTAAGTCATCTGATATGACTACCCCCAGGTCCCTTTCCATTTTTGTTGTTGTTAGTATCTCACCCCCCATTGTGTACTATTCTCCTGGGTTTTTGTTTCCCAGGTGCTTTACCTTGCACTTCTTAGCATTGAATCTAAGCTGCCATATATTTGACCATTCCTCTAACCTTGCCAAGTCCCTTCTCATCCTTTCCACCCCACCTTGTGCATTAACTCTTTTGCAGATCTTTGTGTCATCTACAAAGAGACATACTTTTCCTTCCAGTCCTTCTGCAATGTCACTTATAAAGACATTGAAGAGGACTGGTCCTCATACTGAACCCTGCGGTACCCCAAAAGTAACCATCCTATTACCCTCTGTGTCCTATTCTCCAGCCAATTCTTTACCCAGGCTATCATCTTGGGACCCACTCCCAGGCTGGCTAACTTGTGTATTAATCTTTTGTGTGGGACTGAGTCAAATGCCTTGCTAAAGTCTAGGTAGGCCATGTCCACAGCCTCTTCCTGATCTACTACTTTGGTCACCCAGTCAAAGAAATCTATTAGATTCATCTGGCATGACCTTCCCACTGTGAATCCATGCTGCCTTGGACCCTGTGCCCCTGTGGCCTCTAGGTACTCGACAATTCTTTCCTTCAGAAGTGATTCCATCATTTTCCCTATCACTGAGGTTAAACTAGCAGGTCTGTAGTTTCCTTCTTCTGCCCTGCTCCCACTTTTGTGAAGGGGAATCAATCTGCCCTCCTCCAGTCCTCAGGTACCACCCCATCCTCCCATGTTTTCTTAAAGATGGTAGTCAGTGGTGTCACTAGTTCTACCCTTAGTTATTTTAGAATTCTGGGATGAATCCCATCAGGCCCCATTGCTTTGTCCACCTTCAGTTTTAAGAGTTCTTCCAGAACCCTTTCTTCTGTAAATGGGCTGGTATCAACTTCTGTATCCAGAGTGTTTCTATTGTTTGTTTTAGGTACCTCCCTCTCTTCATTTGTAAATACTGAGCAAAAATATTTGTTTAGTATCTCTGCCTTTTCACCGTCACCCTCTGCCCACCCCTCCCTTTATTAAGCCTCACTATCCCTCCCTTAGTCTTCCTTTACTCCCTGATGTACCTAAAAAAGGTTTTATCCCCCTTCTTAACTGAATTGGCTATCTTTTCCTTGGTTCGGGCCTTTGCTGTTCTGACTGCCTTCCCAGCTTCCTTTTGCTTTAACTGATACAGTTCTCTGTCCTGCTCCTTCTGTGATTCCTTGTACTTTCTGAATGCTTTCTTTTTCTCTTGAACCTTCACTGCTATTCTTGTACGATCAGGCATTCTAGGGCTATGTTTTATAGTTCATATTTGTCTTTTAAAAAAATGTTGTTGTTTACTTTAGTTTTAGAGACTCTAAATGTAGCTGTAGCTGAGGGTAGCAAATTGTGTAGCAAATTTTGTTTTAATTTGTTTGGAGCAGTGTATTTAATTGATTATTGTTGTGCTGTGCTGTATTTTTTTGATTGACGTACAGCGCCCAGAGCCTCCGGGATGGGTGTCTTTTTAAATAAAATTTGCCTTGCCTTGCCCTATTAGGAGTCTCTTGCAATATCTGAAATCTGTTAAATGTGGGGGTTGGAGAAATATTAGGGACCTTAGAAGCTGCTTGGCCTCTGGTTGACCATTTATGAGTCACCATTTGTACCAATTATGGGGTTGCAACAAATGTGAGGGGGGGGGCATGACTTGGGAATCCATAAGCATTGGATACTCTTCCTGAAGTGAAACATCTGACATAGACTCCTCATAGGTACTACCATTACTGTCCTCATAGAGAGTCCTGAAGTCCCAGTTGCTACCTCCCCAGGGTCGACCTGCTGCCTCTGTGGTGTAATAGGAGTAGGTACAGTCAAAGAAAGGGGAGCAGCGGGGGAGGCATGTGCTCTCTGGGCTCTGGTAACTAAATGTTGTTGTTCCTCAAAATCACTCGAGGAGGTCTGGCTATGTGCAGTCTTTGGGCAAGTGGTGTAAGAATGTCTAAGAAGACCACATAAATTACAAACCACTGGACTTCTATACTGGTTTCTAGTATGACCCATGGTATTGCACAAAGAGCATCTCAGTCAATCACAGACGCTGCTAATGTGGTCTGGTATGCCACATTTATAGCATGTCTTGGGCTGCCCAGCGTAAAACAAAACATACTTGTCCCTGCCTAGAAGGAATGAATTAGGCAGACGTTGAAGCCCTGAGTCTGTAGAGCTAAGATAACTCTAATATGCCAACCAACTGTCCAGAAGTCCTCTGTATCAAAGATGGTCTCAGGATAACCAACCACAGTGCATCTTTGCATTAGCCAGAAGTTTAAATCTGCAACACTCACCCCTTCATTCCTGAACAACACAGTAATGACTTTATGAGTCAGTTTGTTGAGGGGAATAATCTCAAAGGGGACCACAAAGGGGAAAAATGAACTGAATTATAATGTTCCCAAAGCATTTCCAAACCCGTGTTAAGTTTAAAACTAACATTGAAGGATGATTCCCCCAAAACATGAATAAGAGCATAAACTTCAGAAGAAAAAATGCAAATTATCCTAAAGCAAAGTTTTGGCATCATATTTCCAATCAGGAAAGACATGTAGGCCTCCTTTGTAAATAATCCTTACAACATTATGTCATTTAGTGGCATAGATAGGCATCTGAAAAAAGGAAGTAGGATCATGGGCCTTGTCTAGGACAATCCTGGGAACCAGACGAAGGTCCCTCCTGGTGACTCAACCAGCACATCTTCTCCTGACTCTGGGACCTCAGAAGGCAAAGGATGAGGTGTATCAATGGGAAGCATGAAAGGTAAACCCATAACCAGGTTCTGAGTCAGGAGCAAGTCATGTGGCAAAGCAAGAGGTGAAGCCAAATCAGAAAACTCCTTCTGTGAACCCACTGCATCTAATTGGGCAAGGTGGGCCACCAAGTCTGATACTACGGTAGAACTGGAAATAGTAGTATGAACAGGAGCAATGTTCAAAGGAGTTGGCATACTTACCCTCGGTATTTGGATAGCAGAAAAAACAGAAATCCATTTGCCTGAATCCGGCAGCTGTGCCCATCCAGCAGCCTTAAGAGATTTCTCCAGCAATGACTGTGCACAGTAACATTTGGCTGATTTGCCAAAGAAGTCGATGTGTGCTCTGAAAGATATCATGCCTGTTTCATTGTGTGATCCTCTGCTCTGGCAGCAAAGAAAAAGACTGTCGCAGTATCCTTTAAGCCTGAATCTATCAGAAGAACTGGCTGGTCCAAAATAGGCAGATAAGTAGGAGGCAATCCACCCTCTCCACCAGAAACTACTTGTGCAGTTATCCGATAATCACACAAGGCCGGAACTGCCTCCTTGTCACTCCCCGAAGTGAGCTGCAGTGCAGCAGTAAGTGCAAGTTTCCTTTGAGTATAAAGTTGTTCCTCCAGCACTGGTTGGTGTGTATTTCCAAAGCCATTTTAGCATTGGAAGAAACCAAAACTGGGGTTACCTCCATATCCGAGGGAACAATCATAGACATCTCAGCAATAGATGCAGAGTCTTCTGTATGTGAAACATCCACATCCGTAGATAAAGTATCTTCAGTCTCCATGGTATCCTGAGTTGGGGAAGAGACCAGCTCCCTAACTGACTGCATGTCCTCCTCCAACTCCAAATGTGTAGGGACTGAACCAGCCATCCTTTGATGGCAGCTTCCCCTACAGCTTAGTAGGGGATGTTTTGTATTGTGAAAAAATTGAACAATACTAGGGGGCAATATTTTCTGTAAATCTCTATAAGATATTTGGGGGAATAACTAAATTTAGGTTTACTTTTAGGATAAATCCAATGGTAAGGGAAGTGTATCCTTAATGAATATAAATAAATGGAGTGGTCGTATACGTATAGACCTATATCAAACAAAGATCCAACTAAAAATTAAAATTATTAACCATTGTACCAATTCTACAGCACCTAATGACACACAATATTGAGATCCAAGTCTGCAACCTGTCATGACCTACAATCCCCAAAACTATTAAGATTTGTATCCTTTTCTATCTCCTTTTTTCTCTCTTTTTCCTTTTTATTGTTTTTCCTTTCTCACACTCCATTTTTTCATTTTATCCACCCAAGACAGTGTTTCCATAAAGAATCTAAATTCTGACTGTGATCCTGTTTTTTAACCAAATCATAACTATGTTTAACTTGTCCCAAAATAATTTTGACAAGCTCGTGCTGAGAAATATGCTGTTTTCGTAAAACCCGATGACATCTTGCTTGCCAAATGTGGTATTTTAAGACCCGACAAATCAGTCTAAGTGTGCTAACACAAAATTTTTTCCAGAGACCATTATATCTACCTAAAGTTAATACATCATGTGTCATAGTCAGAAAGGTTTTATCCTGAATCCTGAAGATCAGTAGATTCCAAAAAGTAACAATTAAGGGGCAGTCAAAAAAAGATGCTTCTGTGTTTCCTGAACCATATTGCATGTGTCTCTGAGGCAATGCCTCTCTTCCAGTTTCTTATGTTTGTGGTTATCCCTGATGCCCAATCTTCCATGGCATGCCAACCATGTAGTGTCCACCTGAAACTTGGGTATTCTAGGATCCAATAATTGTCATGTCGTAACCAGAACCCCCTCGTGGTGTACCCTTTGTGAAGGAAAAGGGCTCTGTAAAATGTTCCAAAACAATATGATGGTACAAAAGCTGTCTCAAAAGGGTCTCAAAGTCTGTTATGGTGAGTTTCCAAGTCCTGATTTTTGCACTGTATGACACATGTAGACCGGAATAGCCATGTTATTAATCTTGTTTTTATATTTAAAATGTTTTATTTATTTTTTGTTACATGTCCGTAAGAAAGACAAAGTACAAGACAAGACATCACATTACCTTACAATACAGTACACTACACAGACAATCCGCTTCCCTCATCTCTCCCTCCCCAGCCCATGGCTTTGGTTTGATTTAGTCCTGCGACTACCAGCCATATCCATATTATGAGATGCTCATATGGCATACAAAGTTTGTACTTTGCTCCATCGTCTATCGAATCTAGGCATACAGTTATTTATACTAGCCATAATCTTCTCCACAGATAAGTTAAACAGTAATTCTTGTAACCACTCATTATAAGATATTACTTCCCTATCCAGCCAATGTCTGATCACTAATTTTTTCACTGACATGGCAATCATATTTATGTGAAATCTCCTTTCAGTAACAGCTATGGGAGACTAATCCCCCACCAAGCAGATTAATGGCACTATGCAGTCTGTTATACCTAGTAAAGGATCCACCCTTTGTTTAATTAGGGACCAGACAGGGCTATTTTTGGACAGTCCCAAAAGATGTGATATAATGATCCCACCCCTATCCTGCAATGATTACATATTGCACTGGGAGCTATTTTTAATCTTAAAGTTTCATTTATCTAATGGCCAAATTGAAAAAATCCTTCCAAGCCATTCGTGTCCCCAGATCATCCAATTCTGTATCCCATTCCTGAGGCCATGGTACTACATTCCCATACCAGAAGATGGAGTGAAAAAATGCCAATGGGTGTACCATACCTATACCCCCCTGTGGAATGGATATATACATAGTGTTCCATTTAATCGGATTTAAATGACTCCCCCAACTGATTCTAAAGAAAATATAAATGCTAGAGTCCAGTGTGTCAGGGGGAGGAAATATAAAACCTATGGATAATACAAGTGGAATTATTAAGGTTTTAATTAGTTAGACCCTTTTAAGTTTAGTAATCTGTAATCCTTGCCATGCCCTTATCTGTTTATCGCATAATACCAGTTTTATTTCCCAATTCACTTTCTCCATATCTTTAGGGCCAAACATGATTCCTAGTATAACAGCTTCCAGGGTTACTGGCACCTTACAAATCCAATCTATTGGCAATGGGTATCCAACCACCATAGCCTGACTTTTATGGAAATTTAGTCTGGCACCTGTTGTCTCCGAGTATGCTACCAGTACATCATATGCTATGTCACCTTTCAATTGGGAGTTTAAAAATAGGCAGAGTTCATCTGCATAAGCCATGGCTTTAAGGGGTAAGGTATGAGGGGAAAGATTCATGCCACCAATGTGCCTAGAGTGTTCAATATGGTTCACTAGAACATCAGTATAAAAGGTGTACAACAGGGGCCTCAAAGGGCACCCTTGTCTCTCCCATCTCCTAAGTCGGATTCATTTGCCAATTATAGCATTCAAAAGAGGGTAGAAATGCGTTAAACTATATAATACATGTAACCACGATATGAACTGCTGAGGAATGCCATAGAATGCTAAGATCTGAAACAAAACATCATGAGAGATACAATCAAATGCTTTTTCTTGATCCAGGGTAACCACGTACCCACGTAAGATCTCCAAATGCCCTCTTGTAAATACTTCCCATAGACATATCAGATTATCTTTTAAAGTGCATTCTGGAATTGCACAATTTTGGTATGGTTAGACAACCAGTTTAGCTAGACCACTAAGACAGTTACATAATATAACAGAAAGCAATTTTACATCTACATTTAATAATGAGATGGGCCTCCAGTTATTGATATCCAGCCTATCCCCTTTTTATGTAACAAGATCAAAAGGGCTTTCACCATCGTATCTGGAATATACAAATTGCATAGAATATTATTAAATGTTTCCTCCAATAATGGAATAAGTGTATCTTGAAATGTTTTACAGAATTTTGGGACTCAACCCATCTGGTCCTGGAGCAGTGTTTAATTAAGTAATAAGGCACGACAGAGTGTGGTATATCATGGGATATCATCATGCCTCAGGTGGTTGGGCACAAGGCCACAGTCCAAGTGTGTCCAGTGACATGAGAAGTGATGTTATCCTATGATATACCACACCCTGGAGTGCCTTATCGCTATTATGAATTGGCTTAAAAGCTTTGTCAGCAAAAAGTAAAAAATAAAAAAAAAATTGAAAACATTTTAATGTCATTTTTTGGGGTGTCAGAGGAGAATATTTTAAGAAATGAGTTCCTGAAATGGCTTTGGGCAGTAGGTGGCACTGTTGTAAATGGAGCTCATGGGGGACTGCAGCTGTGAACTCTGTGTCACTCTTCTAACACTACTTCTAGATGTTGTGTTTTCTCTTTGAATTTCACCCAGTCCTGCTGTCTGCTCTGGAACCATAATTATCTGTAAGTTTTTTACCTCTGAAGGAATCATGATCTTTGTTATCTATGTTGTGCCCTCCTCACCCCTCTCCGTATGCTGTGTTGTCATTTGGAGAAAGGAAAACTGGCTTTGTAGGAAAAAGGCGAGGTTGTTATTGTACTTTTTAGTTAGTACAGTATTAGGAGTCAGATATTTGACTTGGAGGGCCATTGTGGTACCGAGGAATGTTGTTTACTTGTAAATGGTTGTTGCTATTGAGCGGTGTTCCGGTCGGAGCCAGTGGTTTTATGTATGCTGCAGTTGGCGGTCATTTTATTTGCGTCAGTGGCAGGAATAGTTTTGCAGTTGTGGTTTGCTTTTGTGGTGCTTGCTCTTCTTGATGCACTCGTCATCATCCCATGACTTCATGGTGTTTAAGCTGGCTTTAGGGTTGATGTGCTTGCACGGTCAGTGAGGAGGCTGGTAACTGGAGGTTTTTTTAAGCTGTGATGATGTAGCCCGATATCATCATGGCTTCAAATAACTTTTAGCCACTCAGTTTTCTCCATTTATGGTCCCCAGTTTATAATTTTAATTTTTGCATAGCAACACGAATTTAATCCTCTGAAATCGGGTCTATTAATCTAAAGGTTTCTGCTAGATTGAAAGTCGGGCAGAAAGTTCTGCCAGAAACTGTCCTAACGTATCCTTCATTTGAATCGGGGTCCCAAAAGTGGAATTTAAATGTGTATAAATTATAGTCATTATACTACTAAAATCAGAATGTACCACACCTGTGTTATCGTTAACCGCATCCCATGCCTTCTTTTTAACCCGTGCTTAACAGTCTTTAAAAATTTCTAAAGATGCTTTAGTACTCTGTTCCTGCAGATTGCTCCACCTGCAAAGATTTTGCCTTAGAATATAAGTAAGTTTTAATTTCTTGTTTAAAAGCCTGAATCTGTGTGGAATGGTCTATGTGGTCAGTATTTTGTATGGTGATTAACTGGCAATGACATGTTCTAAGTTTCAAATATTGGAAATAAGCAGATTTCCCTTTCTGCTTTCTCCATTTTTGGAGTAACCGGTGAATGAACAATTTTGTTTCCATCCACCAGTCACAAACAGAATCATACCAGGCTACTAAGGTAGCACTGGCCAAAATATTTTCCTTAACTTTATACAGTATATCAGTATCTGTCAATAAAGAATTGCTAAGATGCCAATAACTGGGCCCTATGTTATTCTTATGTAATTGGCCCAACAATACTTCTAAACTGAAGTGATCTGAGGTAGCTGAGGAAAGAGTTTTAGCAGTCAAAAGGGACCAATCCTTGGAGACAAAAATTAAGTCAATTCTCAAGGACAAGGAAGCCCTATGATATGTATGCCCCCCTGTGTTATGCAGAACCCTAAATGTATCCCTTAACTCTGCTGTACTTAAGATTTGTTTTATCATGTTAGAGTCACTGTACAATTTTGATGTGATTCCTGTCTTGTCTTTCAGGTCTAATGGACAATTAAAGTCACCCCCTAAATTGAGTTTTTGGTGTGTATGCAAATCTGGCTGAAGTGACTGAAACAACTGTACCTTAGCCTTTTGGTTTGTGATGCATACACTATCCCAACTCGTGAATCTTGAGATTGATAATATCAATGAATAAGCTCTTCCTGGGTCAACCTCTATAATCTTGGAGAGTTGGATAAAGCCTCTAAAAAGTATGCCCACACCAGAGCAACCTTCCTCCCATAAAGACCATATGAATGAACCCCACACCCAAGCCTTTTTTGTTTGGTAGATACCAGCCTCAGAATGAAGCCTAGTGTCTTGTAAAATACATATATCTGCCTCTGTGTATGCAAAGCCTGGAATGTGATGCATCTACATTTGTAATATTTTATACTGCTAGTATTTAAAGAGTGGACAGTGATACAATCCACAGCAGAGTCAGGCATTCAGGTATAAGAGTTGGGAGGGTACTCAAGATGTTTTTTTTCCTTGTCCGTTTCCTCATTCTGGGCCTGTTCCACACATCTCCTTCCATATCTGAGGCTTCTTTTTGGGAAGAGGATCTTGAAAAGGCCTCTGAGTCCTTGTCATCCACCTCAGCTGAGGGTGATAATACTGCATATTTATTCATTTCCATAGCAAAGTCTGTTCAAGGAAGTTTAAATTGGGGTATATTCCTGGCAGAAGATCTCTTCCCTTTCACCAGTTGGAATCCCTCCTCTGACAGGAGGGGTGGGGGAGGCATCTCCAAAGGCTGACTTGATGCAGCAGAAGGCCCTGTCTGCTCTTTCACAATGTCAGTAATGTCATTATGATCATCAGTATTCCCATCATGGATTACAATATGTGACAAACAATCTGTAAGTGTTTCTTCTGTGTCTTCCTGAGAAATATCAGGCTGGGCTACTGGTAAATCTTGTTCTTTTCCAAGCCCAAGTATTGCTGTTGTCCAGACTGTTTTTCCTGTTCTGCATAGATGATAGACCCAGACCCTGACCCTGACCCCAGAAAGAACTCTTACTGTGAACTGCCCTGGGGTATTGAAGACATAAATGGCCTTGCTCCTCACACAGATTACATTTTGGTGGATTTCTACATTGTTTGCTATAGTGTCCCATCTGCAGGCAGATGTTGCATATCCGGGTCTCACATGCATTGCTTAGGTGAGTAAAGGACCCACATCTGTGACATGTCTTGGACTGCCCAGTACAGAAGCAGAGTCATCTGTCCAATCCAAAATAGAAGCAGCTAGGGTGATGCAATGGGCCATCCTCTGCCATTCATAACTTTACTTTAATTTTCCAACCCCCTGTCCATATATATTCACTGTCAATAATTGGAGCTGCTCTATCCAAAACATCTGCTCATTGTTTAACCCAGTATAAGATGTCTGACACATGTACATTTTCATTTTGAAAGAGGATGGTGATAAGTTTAACAGATGGTCTTGGTAAGACGATAGCCACAAAGGGGGCTCACTCCGGTGTTCACTTTAGATAAGAATATTTAGCCCAAAATGTTTCAAGCTGAACAGGTGTATTAAAGCTAATGTCAAAAATGGTATCTCCAGATATATGGATTAATGCAAAAATGTCCATCACCTTAAATTTCATGGATTCTTTCAGGAGTTTTCATGCCAAATACACCTTATCAGGTATTAGTTCAAGGCCCCCCTTGTACTGTATATTATTCAGACAGCATACCTTTTGGGCCTTAGTTTTCCTAGGTTTCCAAATAAATCTGCCATCCATCTTCTAGGATTATGCTGTGGATGAGGAAGAAGGGTGAGAGCAGAATTTAAGTGAGACTCTTGACCAGGTACTCCTGCAGCCCCTAAATCATCAGCTGTTTTTTGATATTCCATGGAATCAGCCTATGACACAGAGGGATTAGCTTGACTAATCTTAGTGACAGCACCCTGAAATTCAGGCCTGGGTGACCCAGGACTAGTAATCGTTATTGTCAAAACTGGACTTGTTTCTACATTGACCCTTGCTTCCTCAATAGGTATATTTACATTAGCAGTATGTACAGTCTTAGAATTATCAGAAGAGGTAACAATACCTTGTGATGGAATGTCCGAGGCATGTGGTATGCCTGCTTCTACTTGCTGCGTAGTGCCCTCTCTGGGTTTCGGCTCATCACCGTGAGACATACCCAACTGAACTTTGTCCATTGTTTTACTGCTGCAATCTTTAGAACAATGCAAACTCTGTTGCAAAGCCAATGTCATAATTTGAGCTGCCGTTGGTGTGTCTACTAGTAGCCAACGCTTACTGTCCAGAGTGAGTAAACAACCTGTTGTGGCAAGCACCCATTCTGGAGACCACATACCTATGTGTTCTCTCTGAACCATGTCTATTGTCTCCTCAGCTGAGGAATTATCCATTACAATGCCTGGGTACATCTCCACTCTCCATTGGTCATCCTTGTCAGAGTCCAAAATCATGTCAAGCAGCCTACATGTACCAGCTGCATCTTTTGTAGGTGAATGCATCCCAGAAATAGCCTTATTCACCTCCTTTGGTACAGGTCTCAAGAATCCCTGTTCAGGTGGTTTCTGCCATCTTCTAAGTCACTCCCAATGTCAGTTACATCCATCGGTACTGGTATTGCACCATCTGCTTCTGCTACCAGAATATCCATAGAGCTGTAAAACACATCATCTTCTGCAGTGGGGAGCTGTTCTCCCCAACTACCTCCTCCTTCACCATTCATCTCCACACTGTCGGCCATACTCCCAACCGGAACGACACAGCACCCCCTACCTCAGAATAGGGGAATTTTATTGAAAAACGAAGCAAACATTACATCACATAAGATTACAAAGGATAAACAAAAATATTCACACTTCAAATTATAAAACATACAACAAAAATATTAAATTTCTACAAATCACACTTTTGGTATCTCAGGTGATCAAACCCATTTGTACTGTAACCGAACTAACATTTGATTATAGATTCATATATTTTATAGTTCTTTAACATTCCTTTCATAAAATGTGTCCCATGTTCCTCCAAAAGGCACAGGATTTCTCCCATGAGAACTTTTCCATATCTTCTGCTTTTAGTCAGCCCAAGGCTTCTTCTATCTGAACAATAATTATCCTTGGAGGGGTATATAGTTGCTATAAAACAACTGGCATCTACTTTGAATTTGATAAGAGAGAAAATTACTCTTAAAGTGCTCCTGTGGAACCCCTTTCAAAATCTTGAACAGTCTCCCCAAACTAGTGTCTGATAACAAATGTGCATAAGAGATGGCTATTGCTACTTATTTGATAAGGTGTCCCAAAACATTTTGATTCCTGACATTCAAAAAAGAAATGACAAATTGTTTCCTCTATATGTAAACATGTTTGCCTTGGCAATATCTGTCCTGCTTTGTTTTATTCTTTAAATTTCCTCTAACCCTCAGCCTGCCATAGCAACATAGCCAATTAATATCCCATGAATTCCTAGGTATTCTTTTATCTGTTAAAATAGGCAAAGCATATGTCATTCATGATGAAACACACTCTGGGAATAGAATAGATCCTTGCTGAAGAGATAAAATTAACTGATAAAGTTGCTTCTGACCTAATGCAAGGGCTGATCTTTTCTTTAATTTTCACTAATCTTTTTAAAAGGGTCCCTTGCATATTCAGGAATATTAAACTGAGATAATAATTTGGCTGGTAGTAAATCCCATTTATTCATATAAGGTTGTAGGGTTGAAAAGCTGAGGCTTGCCATGGGGAAAAAATTGGTATCACAGAACATTTAAAAAGATTATATAAGAAAAGAGTATGAAAAAACCCAGCAGGATTTATAACACCTAAACCCCCTTTTAAAACTGAATAATATGTTAAATCTCTTTTGACAGGATTAAGTTTGCTGCCCCATACCATCTGAAAAAAATATTGTATAGTCTATACTTTAGATGCATAAGAGGGGCATATACATAGCTAAGGTAAAGAAATATGGGGAGAAAAATTGCTCAACAATCATAACCCTTTTTAATTTTCCCAGTTTCCATGGTTTCCGTATTTTTACGCTATCAGCCAGAGCCAACTTTTCCTCCCAGTTATATTGAGCTCCATTCAGAACATTAAACCATACCCCTAAAAGTCTATGGGAGCCATTATCTATCCTAATGCTTACTAAATCCCACTCTAAGTCTATATCAGATGTCAAAGGGATCACCACTCTCTTAAATAAATTTAGTCTGGCCCCAGAGAGTTCTGAAAACTCTTGAAAAATATGAATAGCTTTCTTCCCTGCTTCCTTATTGTCCACCAATAAGCAGACATCATCTGTATACACTGTAAGCTTCTAGGACATAAGTCCTGGCCCAGGTGAAAGTCCAATAACCTGGTTATCCCATTTAATTTGACAAATTATAAGGTCTAAAGCAAAAGTATACAGTAGGGGGCTTAAAGGGGATCCCTTCCTAACCCCCTTTTTAATGAAATAATATCCCCTAAATATCCAATTTAAAAAGGATGAGACCCTGCCCCTTCATAAAGAAACTGTAGCCTGTTAATTCAGCTGAGGTATCCCATACTTTTGTAAGATTTGTACTAAGTAATG
Organism: Neoceratodus forsteri; assembly: GCA_016271365.2. Classification (NCBI taxonomy): domain Eukaryota; kingdom Metazoa; phylum Chordata; order Ceratodontiformes; family Ceratodontidae; genus Neoceratodus; species Neoceratodus forsteri. Next base: position 44,397,005 of record CM028131.1, on the reverse strand, counting down.
ATGACCCACTTGATCTAAAGATATTACATACCCATTTATGTTTTGATTCTTCTTTTTTTCAAAAATTTTCCGCAACAGAAATAAATGATGCTGTGTGTTTCCTCCAGGGATCGTACAAGTCTGTGCTACATCAATCTGCCCTAGGGGCCCCCCCTCTTTTCAAACTTTTACAACTGATTTTAGCTAAGATTTTGTAATTGCTATATAATAACTGGTCAGCAATTTCTTTCCATAGGCTGGACCAATTATAATTTGCCATTATAACCTGAAAACACGTGCCACATCAGTCAGATGCAAGTTATTCCTGATTTGTTCCCCACTTCTAATGGACAGGCTTAACAATGCAACAAATTCTGTATACAGCACATACTACAGTATGTGCTGTGTACAGTAACACGCAGAAGTGTTGTACAGCATTTTAAAAAACGTCATTCCTATGTGTGTGTGTGTGTTTGTGTGTGTGTGTGGAACAGTCAGCAGCATAATCTACTAAGACAAAAAAATTGCTCACAAACAATTATAAAAAATAAAAGATGGGGAAGTGTGCTGGTAACTTGAAATTAATGGTTGCCCTCAGTGTGGGATGCTTTAATAAACCCCTCGGGCTTCACCCTCGGGGTTTATGTAGCATCCCACACCTTGGGTAACCATTAATTTCTTATTAAGCACACTTCCTGATCCATTATTCTATATTTAATAGGCTAATTGGCCTCCAGTTCCCTTTTTTTATAGATATAACTAATAACTGCAATTCCCAAATCATTACAAGCCCCTTCCATATTTAAAATAGTTTTATACACTGTCTCCAGGATTGCACTCAATTCTTTTGCAAAATCTTTTTAAAAATCATTAGATGACCCATCTAGCCCAGGGGCTTTACCTTTCCATAGTGTGTTAACAGTTTCAAATATTTCTTCCATAGTTATCAGTCCTTCTAAAGTACCTTTCTCCTGCTCGGATAGTTGTGGAGTGAATGCTGTTAAATAACCCTCGGAACATTTTGTGTTCTGTGAGGTAATGTCAAATGTTCCCGGTAAATGTTCTTGAATTAATGAGTCAGTTCTTTCAAATGTACAATTAGTGTTATAAAGACCTGTCATGAGTGTAGCATCTAATCTTTGTTTACATGTCAAAAAGGGATCTGAAAGGGGAATTGCTTGTCCCATACCTCATTTCAGCTTCCAAAGATTTGGTCTGACTATATTGGTAGGAGAACACAAGTTTTTTTTATTTCTGCTATTTTTTTGAGATATTTAGATTTTTCCGTACCTGGAAACAACATCAATTTATATAGTTGGTTCCTTTATCCCAGATATTTAAGAATGTCAGCATTTTATTTATCTCTATCATAGGAAATAAAAAAAATCCTTAAGGTCTTTTCTGGTGTCCGACCACCATTCCCAAACATTTTCATAACAACATTGGACCATAGTCCTCACCCAAAGCAACCTTCTAACCTCCATTTTAACTTCTGCAGATTACAAAACTAAAGTATTTAATCTCCGTATTTTTAGTTGAGAAAATATTTTAGATGGGGCTGTTGCCATACTAAAGGTTCCTAAAAGTAAATGATTGTCTGGAGGTTCAGTTGGTCGTAGCCATATTTTACATAGCTTACAATGTTTGGACACAAATAAGTAATCAATTCTTGTAGCATAAATGTACCTATGGTAAGTTGCTAAATTCTGTTTGTGTTTCCCTTGGTTCCCTTATTAGTAATTTATTGTGCTACAGAGTATACCACTATCGGAATAGCCAAAAAACAGTTACAGGAAATTGTGATCCTTAACCCAAATAAAGGAGAACTTAGTCCAGGATTTAAATCTCAACAAATGTATTCATTATTAAATAATTTTTTATTTTCTCTATTTCTTTCTTTCTTATATCAGGCTCTTTTGGGTAGGACAAAATGAAGTTACATTTCAGGACCATCTTAGTCCCTTCTTCAGAATTATATGAGCTGACTTCACTTTAAATATACTGTATCTGTAATAACACAAACACAGTGTGTAAAAACTTATATCCTAAACAAAGTGTCCTAAATGAACTCATTGCAAAATATAATATTGCTATAAGGTAGGAACAAACCTCATTTCTTAAGTATAAAATACATATTGTGTGGGTTTACTTCTTTTATTTTGTTGCACCTGTGAAAATATATGGAAGCTGCTTTTAATATCCATTCTTAAACAATACTGTAGAATTGAAAATGTTAGTAATTTAAAAAATCTTGCTATGTTCACACCTCCTTCTGGACTGCAAAATTAATCAAATAGCACACCTTTATTAAATCTAATTTTATTACACTGCAAACTTAAAAATACTCAAAAGAAATACTCTACTGGTACAGTGCAATACAATGTTAAACGTTAAACTTTTATAGGGTACCACAGTCGTGGTATTTCATGTGGCAAAGGAGGAAGGGGCAGATCAGTGGGGCATCCACAAGGTGAGCTCATTTACAGTGGCACTAGTAATTTAACGTGTTATAACAAGTTATACAAAACCAAAACACAAAATCAAACCATTACTTCCATTTTCTTTCTTCTAATTACTCTGACCAGGTTATAAACCCAGCAACTTATCTGGAATAGATATCATTCACTGCAGGTACTGCGGAACACTTTTCAGAAGGACAGTCTTACAGGATTTAGGACAGTATCCTACATGCTGAGCCATTTTAGATCTTAGGGCTGAGCTCCGGGCAGCATGGGCAGAGAGTGCGTGCCTCAAATTTCATATTCAAGAGGAAATACATTATAAGAACCACCCACCATTTCCACAACATCCAAAAGAAGAATCTCGACCTCAGAGGGTAGTCAGTCTGGGAGTTTGGCAGGTGGTTAGGAAGGGCAAATCGGGTGCCCCATCACTCAGTGCTGTCCAACATATTACCTTCAACAAACATATAAACACTGCAAACAGGTATCTGCCTCTGTCTCAGAAATCAAACAAAGGGGCAGAAGACACTGCAGAGCAGGACACTGCAGCACAGAAGCTAGCACAACAGAACTCACCCAAATCAGGAACCAAAACAAAAAAAGCAAAAAGAAAATCCAAAAAACTTTTGATCATAGGAGATTCCATGATTCAGGGAGTTGATACCTATCTCCAGCCAGGGGTAATGGTCAGATGTCTCCCAGGTACATCAGTGTGGAGCAACACTGACCGCATTGCAAAAATTGTTCAGGAAGCAGGAGAAAACATTAATGTCCTGGTACACATCGGGACTAATGATCTCGCCAGCCAGTCAGTTGTGGAGACCAAGGAACACCTGACCAGACTGGGAGACAAACAATCATCCATTTCATCCGGCATCTCCTTCTTTGATATCCTGCCAGTCTGGGAGAGGGGGCAGATGGACAGAAGGTCAGAGAAGGGGAGCTAGGGGAGCTAAACATGTGGCTCAAGGGCTGGTGCCAGGACAAAGGACACAGATTTGTAGGGAACTGGCAACAGTTTTTAGAGTGAAAGTTCTTTAAATTTGAGGGACTGCATCTGACTAAGGAGGGAGTCAGTTCATTGGGGCAGAAGTTTGACGTCTTTGCAGAATATTTAAACTATCAAATGGGGAGAGGGGTGCAGCACCCCATATGTCAAATCGGAAGAACACCCCTCCCCTCTCAGCTAGTGGTCAAACAGAGATTCAGCATGTTTTCAGTTCATTTGCATCACCAGGTAAGAAAAAAGGTCCGTCTCACCATACGACACACAGGGGAAATGCCAGACCTCACCCAACAACTAACACACAGAAATCTGGCAAATGGAAAATCATGTACACAAATGCTCACAGCCTGGGAAATAAGATCCCAGACCTGTAGGCAATAATGTCAGAGGCTAAACTGGACATAGTAGCAATTAGTGAGACATGGTTTAACAGTAACCACACTTTGGAGATTTCAGTACCTGGCTATGTACTGTTCAGAAGAGACCGAGGTGCAAAAAAAGGGGGGGTGGCCCTGTATGTCAATGAAAATATCAAAGCTACAGAAATTCAGAATACACGTAAGGAGACAGAAGAACTGTGGGTCACCCTGGAAACTGGAAATGGGACAGCCATAAGAATTGGAGTTGTCTACAGGCCTCCAGTCCAAGGGGAGGACATAGACATATTACTGTTAGAAGATGTACAAAACATGACAGCTAAAGGGGAGATTCTGGTAATGGGAGACTTCAACATGCCAGATACAGATTGGTCAATACCAGCAGGAACATCTGCCTGAACTAGACACATGGTGAATTCCCTGCAGGGGGAGGGCCTCAAACAACTGGTACAACAACCCACAAGAGACAGGGCTATCCTAGATCTAGTACTAACAGGGAAGGGATCGAGATCACAGATCTCCAGGTAGATGTTCACCTTGGGGCCAGTGACCATCACATGGTATGGTTCAATTTGGCCACTACAACTAAATCATCCCATTCCAAGGCAAAAATATGGGACTTCAGAGGAGATAACTTTGATAAGATGGCCAACAGAGTTACGCTAGCCCTGACAAAAAGAATCACATATGAGGGGGTACAGGCAAAGTGGGCAAGCATTAAGGATGCAATACTTGAAGTAACATCCTATTGTATTAGACAGAAAAGAAAGTGCAAAAGAAAAAGGAAACCACTTTGGTTCTCAAATATAGTAGCAGAAAAGGTCAGAGCCAAAAGACTGGCCTTCAGGAAATATAAGGGAACACAGCAGGATGAAGATAGGGAGGCATACCAAACTGCCCTAAGGGAAGCAGGGAAGGCAGTAAAGCAGGCAAAGTCCCAAACTGAGGAAACACAAGCACAAACAGTAAAAGAAGGTGACACGACTTTCTATAGATTCACTAGTGAAAGGAGAAAGTCCAGAGGGGGTATTGCTAAGCTCAAAGGAGAAAAGGGGGGGTTGTGAGGAGGAGGACCCTGTAAAAGCATCTATCCTAAATAGATACTTATGCTCAGTATTTACTGAAGAGAAGGTAGGGCACGGCTCACAGCTCAGCACCATGGACATGGGGGGAAGGAGGTGAGCACTACTCCCTTCACAAAAGAAAGGGTCCTACAAGAGCTCACTAAACTCAGGGTGACAAGGCAATGGGACCTGATGGCATACATCCCAGGGTACTAAAGGAGCTAAAGGTGGAACTAGCAGAGCCATTAGCAGAACTGTCTAGTGAGTCTCTGAGCACAGGAGAGGTCTCAGAAGACTGGAGAAGGGCTCATGTGATCTTGCTCCACAAGAGTGGTAGCAGGAAAGAGGCTAGGAACTACAGTCCAGTCAGTCTTACCTCAGTAGTGGGCAAGATTATGGAGGCACTCCTTAAGGAAAGGATAGTGCAACACCTGGAATCCATAGGGGCACAGGATCCAAGACAGCATGGGTTTACAAAAGGAAGGTCCTGTCAAACTAATCTCATAGATTACTTTGACTGGGTAACCAGAGTGGTGTACCAAGGGGGAGCAGTTGATGTCGCCTACCTTGACTTCAACAAAGCTTTCGACACTCCATATAGAAGACTGACAAACAAGCTGAGTTGGCTCGGGGTGGGTCAGAAGTTGGTCAACTGGGTGGCAAACTGGTTGACAGGCAGAAAACAGAGTGGTGGTAAATGGTATGCGGTCAGAAGAAATGCAAGTCACAAGTGGGGTACCTCAGGGATCAGTCCTGGGGCCAGTCCTTTTCAATATCTTCATCAGTGACATTGCAGATGGACTTCAGGGTAAGGCTTGTCTGTTTGCAGATGACACCAAGATCTGCAGCAGAGTAGGTGATCCATATGGGGTGGGCAGAATGAGAAGAGATCTGGATAAACTAGCAAAATGGTAGGAAGAATGGCAACTGGGATTTAATGCAAAGAAGTGCAAGATCATGCACATAGGGAAGAGAAACCCTGAAGCCACCTATAGGCTGGGAGGGGAGTTGCTAGCAGTCACAAAGGAAGAAAGAGACTTGGGCATCATCATCACCGATGACCTGAAATCATCCAAGCAGACCTCTAAAGCAGTAGGTAAGGCTAGGGGGATGTTGGAGTGTATTAGTATGGGGTATCACAGGTCATAAGAGGAAGTAATAATCCTTTACAAAGACACTGGTTAGGCCCCATCTGGAGTATTGCGTGCAGTACTGGAGGCCACACCTTCTCAAGGACATTAACCAAATTGAGGCAGTCCAGAGAAGGGCAACCAAAACGGTGCAGGGACTGCATCAGAAGACATATGAGAACAGATTAATGGAGCTCAATATGTCTACCCTAGAGCAAAGGAGGGAGAGCGGTGATATGATTGAAACATTCTAATACCTTAAGGGCATTAACAAGGTGAAGGAGTCTAACATGTTTCGATAAAAGAAAAATAGCAGGACATGAGGACACAGCATGAGATTAGAGGGAGGACGATTAAGGGGTAATGTGAGGAAGTTCTTTTTCACAGAAAGGGTGGTGGATGCATGGAACGGCCTACCTCAGGAAGTGGTGGCTATGAATACAGTGCAGGGCTTCAAACAGGCATGGGATAGACATAAGGGAGCAATACAGATGAGTATGAATAGATAGGCCACTGACAGCAAAGGAAGATGGCACATTTATAAGGTAGAAAAAGAAATGGGCAGACAGAATGGGCCTTGGGGTCCTTATCTGCCATCAACTTCTATGTTTTTAAACATTTAAACAAAAGGAAAACAATGCATAAACATTACAAAATGCTGCCAAAGATTCAACAATACAACAGTTCATCTGGCTCCTCCCCTGGTTCCTCTGGAACCTAAAAAATAGACAGTTCTCTTACTCACTATGCTGTACTACAGTATGTGCTGTATACAGTAACATGTAGTGGTGTTGTAGAGCATGTTAAAAAACTTTGTTCTTACCTGGTTTAAGCAATTGACATGTGCAGTGGCAATTCCTGCAAGCTCGAAGCTACAGATGCAGTCCTCCCTGCGCTCACACAGTGAGTTAAAGACCGGCACCAACCACTCTGAATGCTTTGATTTCAGGGCTGTCATTCTTAAATCTATTTTAATATCTGCGGACTTGGAACCAGAGTTGATTTGATCAGTAATCATCCCGGCGTACCACTCTGCAAAAGATATTCTGAGGTAGTCCTTAAACAATTAGTTTATGGAAATATTGAGTGGTTGCAATAGATCTGTGCGTGATGCTGGAGTGAATATTGGCAGTATAGCTTCAGACTCCAGCTTTTTAATCACATCAGGGGTACTGTGGGCTCTGTGCAAGTCTAAAATCAGAATGCTGCGCTGTTCCTTTGGCAGATCTTGCTTTTCATTTACACTGGCAATGTACGGCTTGAGGGTATTGTCAATGTATGGAATCAATGTGACTGTGTTAGCCCAGTGATTTTCGTTGAATGTGATGTTTCAGTCAAATGGAAAGGAGAAACTAAGGGAACAGGCTGTAGTTTTTCCCTGACAGATCATCTGGCGGGTTAAGAATTGTCCAGACAGCATACACCCCATAACTAGAGAGACTTGATGCTTGTCTTTGAGCCCAGTTACTTCAACTTGTCTAGCCCCAGATTCAGCCATAGTCCACTGGCTACATGGCATCAGCTGCACCCCAGTCTCATCATATTAATAACCAACTCGGGTGGTATGAGTTCCTGAATGACAGCTCTGCTAAACGTAGCTAGAAAAGTTGCCTTCAGCTGTGGGAAATCATTTGTTTTTTTCTGCCAGCCTCGGTGCTTTTCCGATTTACAAACCCCATGCGATTTAAGAAATGCCATACCCACTGCTTTGTTATTATCAAATTGCCCCCAGTTTCTGCAAGCATCTTTGGTTTGTTGGCTTTTATCACACCCAAAGCTACGGCTGCTACCTCTCTTGCATTCACTATCACACCTTCAGAGCACAGACGTCTTACGATTTTACACATTTCAACTTCTGTATCCTCCATAACCAATGTAAGTCGACCCAGGGGGTTATGCAGCTGACTTGGAGTGACTAATGCAGGGTCACCACTAACACAAACTTTGTCATGGGAGTCAGACTTAAACTTTCTCAGTGTGCTTTTGTTAATGACTTTACTGTACTTTTTTTGGTAGTACCTGACTGTGTTCATAATACTGTTTGTGGCTGCATAGTGTCCGAGTTCATATCGTAGTTCAGAACTGTAGTGAGCATAATCAGTGCATCTTTTCCTGGGAAAAGGGGAGGCAAGCTTAAGCTCCTGGATGACAAAGTCTGCTGTTTTCACTGTGACTCCTGCAGTGTTACTCAAAGCCTCTGGTGTAACCAGCTTAATCTGGTTCAAGGTCAGTTGGCATTCATCTGTATCCCCCTCCCTCAGGTCGTGCCTGAAAATAGGCAGGATTTGTCTAGTGCACTTACCCGGTCAACAAAAGCTAAAATAAAAAAAATTAAAAAATAATGTCCCTGTCAACTGTAAGATTACACTCCCTCTTAATTCCCTGACTTCTTTGCATTCAGTTCACCAAAGACATTGCAAGCTGTGAAGAAACACAAGAGAAATAAACTGCCATCACAGAACGGCAAGGCACAGCAGATCATCAGTGAATGGTAGCAGCGCATATAATGTACTAATAATTACTGTAATAAGTAATTTTTTTTCTTCTTTTTTATTACAAATCTATAAACACCATCAATACATACATATCAGACCAAAATCATTTTCAATCCAACAATACATATACCATAACTTCTTATAAATATGCCAATCCAGAATAAAATATCACTTCTTATAAATATGCTTATGACTAGTATTTGCAATAAATTTGTAAATATAAATCTAATTAACCAAATTAAACAATTTTATAAATATATGGTGCCTTATCTTCTCTGCTATGGATACCAGAACTAACAAGACCAACCGCCTATTTAACTTGCAATGTTACTAGTGCCCAATATACTTTCTTATATTTACTGGACCAAAGTCTGTAACCCAACTACAAATGGGGTCCACCTTGATCCACAATTACTCATTTGCTTAGCAGATATATAATATATTCTTTCCATTCTATGGATTCCTATCATGCAGTTTAACCACTTATTACTATCTGGAGGATTCTATCTTTCCACCCCTGAAGAATGCATGTATAGGTTGATATTACTTTTTTTTTTGTTGGTGACTTTTTTTCCCCTGGCTACCAGTCTGCCTTAACTGCTTTTCATGTCCTGGCATCGTCCCAGGTATCCGGCCACTGTCCTGAGGACCCCCCCAGCTCCCATTCGGGTCCCTCAGCTTCTACTCCTGCAACTTGCCCCCTCCAGCAGGGAGGTGGAGAGTCCCCCTATGCTCATCCACCAGGACTGGATCAAGTATTGCCATGCTCCCCTCAGAGCTGAGTACCCTCCCATAGAGACAACCATTATGCCACCATGACTGGTGCCTGATGTTTCCTGTTCTGGTTTCCCCTGATGTGCAAGGCGTGCAATGATGCCAATGGACAGGAGCGTCCGCACTTCTGCATGCACTCCTTCCCAGCATCTGTCCCAGCACATTGTGCATGTTCAGCTTGTGCACTGCATCATCCTCAGTCTCCACTAGGGGCCACCAGTGCATTGATGGCTGTACACACCCCTCCCTGGAGAAGGAGAGCAGTCCTATGGATGCTCATTTCCCATCCTCCCCTGCCCACACCTGATGACACATGTCCATTCCAGAACATGGATTGCTGGTGTCGAGTGAGGTCTGGTGTCCAGCGTCTCAACCCTCAGCACCACTGGGCCAGACAAATAGGTTGTTATTATGCCAGTCCTAACCAACACTATGCTGCAGTCTGACACAATAACTATCGGCCCCCCTTGCAGAATTAACATCCAGAATTCCTGCTTCTTCAGGAAGACACCAGTCACTTTAGTTAATAAATCCAAAATATACTTCCAATTCTCATTCAGTTTAGGGCAGGTGATAAGCATATGTTCTAAAGAGCCTATGTTTCCACAGCATGGACACTCATCTTTAATATTTGGGTTAAAAAGATTCAACCTATGTGGTGTATAATGCACTCTATTAATAATAGTATAGCATATTTGCTGCAGCCTTACTGACCGTAAGCCTGTCACCCTTACATCAATAGCCTTTTTCATGCTAAATCAGTTATTACCTTGTTTGTTGTATTATTCCATTTGATTTTTAATTGATCTATATACTCGTTGTTTTTGGAAGCAGCCAATTTTATATTAAAGAAATTATTTTTTTCAAACTATAGGAGTTTATATATACCAAAACATCCTGTAAATCGTTCTCCTCTCTTTTCATTATATGTTTATTTATGTAATCTCTTACCTGCAGGTAAGCGTAGAACTAAGTATTAGGAACCAGAAAGTGTTTTCTAATATACTCAAATTCTACACATATTTTATTGTTATTAAATTTACCCATATTTGATAATCTCTTCTTATGCCATTCCATGAATGTTACATCATTCATTGAAAGGGGAAAACAATTTTACACATGAAAGGTATATACAATGAACTCTTAAGGGTGATATTCTTATATTTGCATACTTGATACCATATATTAATAGTTAATTGTGTTGTGATTAATAATTTGTTATGTACCTTGTTATTTTGAACATTAAATAAATGAGCTTTCAGATCTTTATAGACAGAATGGTTGACTTAAACTTAGTTTACACTATCTAGACTATCAACTCTGAACCAGTTATAGATTATGGCCAAATCAGCTGCCCAATAATAATTTTTAAAGTTTGGTAATGATAACCCTCCTTCTGATTTATTAAAATACAGTTTAGACATTGTTAAGTGTGGGTTCTTACCTTTCCACAGGAATTTTTTGACCAATTCCTCTAATAGCTTAAAAAAGGAATCTGGTACCTGGATTGGTATATCCTGAAACACAAACATCAGCTTTGGTAGGACTGCCATGTTCATTGTATTCACCCTTCCAATTAATGTAAATGGTAATGTTTGCCAATGTTTTATATCTCTATTTTTTTAAGGGCATAAAATGTGATGAAAAGAGACCTTTCCCTTGCTGATTGATTTGAATTCCCAAATATATGATCACAACAACTTTTTTAATATTAAATCCTTGGCGTAAAGCAAAAGGGTTGCTTTGCTGAGGAGATACAATTATTTCTGATTTGATCCAATTTATAGTAAATCCAGAAATCTTACCAAAAGTCTCCAATAACTGTATCAAAATTGGAACTGTTTCATTTAAATTTGCTGAATACAATATTGCATCATCTGTGTATAATCCTATTTGATGTTCAATTCCTGCTATCTTAATACCTTTATAACACTTATGTTATCGTATGGCTAAGGCCAGAAGTTCCACTGCAAGTGCAAAGATCAAGGGTGATAATGGACACCCTTGTCCTGTGCCCCATTTTAAACAAAAACTTTGTGACATATCATCATTGGTTTTAATTCTTGCCACCAGGCCTGAGTACAGCAAAGATATCCATTTCCTAAATCTCCACTCAAAACCAAATCTACTCATCACTTCCTTAATGTATGGCTACTCTATTTGATCGAAAGCTTTGTCAGCATCTAACATTAATAATGATAACAATTTTCTTGACAGTGATTAATGATATTTAATGTATGTCTAGCATTTGCTTTCATTAATCTCCCTTTGATGAATCCATTTTGGTCTGGGTGGATGATGGTTGGTAGCACTGCTTCTAGCCTGGTGTCAAGAACTTCAGCCAATATTTTTTCATCGGCATTGATAAGTGAGATAGGCTAATAAGATGTTGTTAGTAATTGATCCTCATCCTTTTTTCAAAATACCAGAATAAGTGCTTCCTTAAAAGATTCTGGTAGCTGTTCCTTAATATATATATGATTAAACAAAGTAAATAGATGTTGCACCACTACCTGTGCTAAACGTTTATAGAAATTGATGGGGGAGGCCATCCAAGCCTGGGGATTTCCCTATTGACAAATTATCTAATGCCAGTTTAATTTCTTCTGTTGGCACTGATTGCTCCAAATTATTTTTCATAGTCGTTGCTAAGTTAGGGATCTTAATCTCTGAAAAAATGTTTGAAATCCATCTTCCCTTGTTTCAATTTTGATGAAAATAGATTTTGATAATATTTCCTAAATATTGCATTAATTTCTATATGTTGTTCGTCCACCTTTCCTTTAATATTACTAATACTATGTATATTTGTTTTTTAAATTTTGTGTATGTAATTGCAAAGCCATGATTTTTTCCTGTTTCTCACCTATAACATAATATCTGGACCTATTGTATAGAATTTGTCGCTCCATTTTTCCATTATAATTTTATTATATTGTTCTTGTAGACCTATCAATTCTTGTAATAGCCTTGGGTCATTTGTACTTACATGTAAATTTTCTTTTAGCTTAATTTGGCTTTCTATATCACCTAAGAGCTGATTTCTTTTTCTATTTCTTTTTATTATGTAGGATGTGGTACTGCCTCAAATCATTGCTTTAAATGCATCCTACCATGCTGAAATTGATGTCATATCAGGATTATTATGTTCAAAATATATATCAATTTCTTTCTCAATAAATTCTAAGTATTGTTTATCTTTTCATAATATTGGATCTGTCAATAGATCCTAAAATAGTATACCTTTTTTCCAATATCCCTTTGATACTTCCCTCTAGTTTTCTTACCAAAATAGATAAAATAATTTGCAGCTTTATTTGGGAAAGCAAAATTCCTAGATTTAGCAGCAACAAACTTTGATCCCATTGGTCAAAAGGCGGCTTTGGCCTTCCCTGGTTCCAAGCCTACTTATGGACCTTTCGTACATCTCAAACAATCAAATGGTTTAATAAACCCAACATCCAATCACCTTTATGGATCAGTATGAAAACATCCTTATGTCTTGGAAATGTAGCTACGTTCTTCCTTCCTTCCTTTATAATACCCTTATCTTTACTTTAAAGTCTCATCCCATCATAGCTGCATCTCTATTGTACTGTAAAATAATTCACAAGCACCTTAAATTGGACCCCAAACCCTTATCTTATACCCCAACTGGGGTAACCACTATATCTCTCTCGACAATCACCCAATTTTTTGTCATATCTGGAAAAACAGGGGTATTTCCTTCTTGCAAGATATACTTGAACCTCAGACATTACAATTAAAATTTATGTGTCTTATGGAATCTTCCCAATCATGATTTTTGGAAATATATACAGCTTCATATGGCATGCAATTCTTACCTCACACATTTCTCTATCAATTACTTGTATGACAAGTACATCTCTAAATGTATTAAAACAGCATCCAATTTAAATAGCACTATTTACAAAGATATTAGAGATATACTTCCTGACTATTCCGTTGATGCAAAAAAAAAATGGAGTATTTTGCTACAATACAATATAACCAATGCTCAATAGTCCAGGTGTTGGCTCTCCTGTCCCAAATCTTTCAATGATAAATGTCTCTCTCATTCAAACCAAAATCCTACATTTGTTGTACAGAACCCCTGCTGTATTACAAAAAATGGGTTTAATGAACAATAACAATTGCTGATGCTGCAACTCCCCCAATGGAGATTTATTGCATATTTTATGGAATTGTCCCCTCATACAAAAGCTTTGGCACTGTACTCACAGATTTGCAATGAAAGTGATTTGTCAACCTTTTACATTGGACCCTAAACATTGTATTCTTTGTATTTTTAATTACCATTCCTATAAAATCTCATATTTACAGAACAGATGGTTAAATATACTTTTCCTTCAAATTAAACACACAATTCTTATGCATTGGAGATCTAATATAATCCCCACCCTTCCCGATATCATCAAATAACTATCTCAGTATGCCTCCCTGGACCTTACAACATATATTTTATCTGACCGACTCATGATATATAACAATTGTTGGCAGGGCTTTTTTTAATTTTCTGGCATCATCTAAATCTTCTGACACCAATGTATGGACTTAATATATACAGCTTTTTTTTTTTCCTTTTACCAACTCCTCACAGATATCTCATTGTTGTCTTGCTTTTCTGTCTCCTTTTCTATTGTTTCCTTCTTTTTCTTCCTACTTCTCTTATGCATCTCTCTTTTCCTGTACACTGTTTTTAGATGTCTCTGAACTACTCCACAATCCTCTTATGTATGTATTTTGTTTCTTTTTGCAGCATCGTATGTGATTATGTAACATTTTAATGTAAACCATATCTAATCATACTACCCGCCTCAGGGCCACTATAATGTCAAGCATATCTTAATTACATGACTTGTACTGTTTGCTCTAATTTTGAATTATAAGTTATTTATATTATTATTAGTAGTGTACTTATTATATGCTGCATTAACTCTTTTATAAAATTTCACATTGTATTGTATTGTAAGAGGTTTGTCTGTACATTTTATGAAAAACTTAATAAAAAGTTTAACTACAAAAATAATATTGGATCAAACTTAAAACTTGGAATATTTCTATCCTGTACTGTTGTCAGATTTAAGCTCATTGCCGCATGGTCTGATACATAAATACTATGGTATTCAATAGCATCTATATTCAATATTATAGTGCTAGACACTAGGAACCAGTCTAGTAATTACTGACAATTAGCTGCTGATGCTGGCAATTAACTCCAGGTGAGTGCCTGACAGTAATCCTTTGACAGCCCTTTGACAGCTTGCAGTAATCCTTTGCCAGTTTTGACTGAATAATGATGGCAGAGTGGTTCAGAAGTCCGCAAATTGTTTCAAATGCCAACTAGTGCAGGATCAGCAATGCGCTAAATAAAGTAAATGTGAGATTGATCAATTCTACAGTATATCTTTAACTCTCATAAAGTAACAATGACAAACTACCTCTTTTTAAACAGTTCAAAGCAACACTTTATGACTTCAGTCCCCTTACATAGTGCAGTATTCAAAATGCATTTCTCTCCTGAAAATAAAATGACAAAAAGACCTCTGTGTGTATCCATTCAATAGTTAAATAAAGCTTTATTTTGCAATGTATATTGTTTTGTCTTATTTTCTGAAGTCTAGTTACTCTGTGATGTCATTAGGCTAATTTTATTTTTTAAATTCACAAGAGCATTGGTCGCACTATCACCTGAGAGTGACTATTTATTCTCAAAGTTTTCAGTAAACTTGCAACATGATTTACTTGCAAACTCAATGCTCACTGTGCCATTTCTGGTCACACCAGATGATTCCAAAGGTAGTACCTTCTTCCTGAAGGTGTGGAGAGGGCCATGCTATTCATATATCACTGGATGCTGACATGTCCCCTTTTCAGCCCAGTCCTAAAATGAAACCACTTGACAAATAAAGAAGTTGAATGCAGTGGACCACTCTCCATTCATTTTTTTGTTAATTTAATACAAAAACGCACACTGTGGTCATTTTATGGCACAGGAGAATTGTATTTTCTCACTTACACTCAGATTTAATAAATCCAGGAAGCAGAACACAGGCTCAACAATGAAATTCATAAGGGGCTTAAGTTATAGTTAAAGGATTAAGGGGGCATCTCAGGACTTGTATTAGAATTTAGTGCTAAATGAGGGGAGTCAGATATGATTTATTTGGGATATTTAAATATATCCTGAATTTAATGTGTTCCTTATAAATTTATATATACTTGGGTATTATAAGGCTATATTACTGATTCCACTTTACCCATCTTTAAAACTTTTATCATAAATGGGAGGTTAAATTTGACTGCTCAGAGTCATTTCCCCAAACACATGTTCTAAAAGACCCTAATTTAGATTCTGATTTCTTTTGTATACAGCTTGTCTATCTTTGATTTAATAATCTATCTTATTTTAAATAAAGAATAAAGAACCAAAAATCTTTCATTTTTATTTTTATTACAAGGTCATATTTTCATATTTAGGGTCTTATTTTCCTGTATATTTTCTACAGTTACTCATTTTCATTTTGGTTTTAGTGGAAACAATCAGTCTGTTATGAACTACATTATTCATATGGATTAAGTTTATTTCTTAGGAATTTGGAGGTCAAATCCTAATTTTTTTTAAATCTAAATGTTCCTAAATCTTAATAGTTTTGAAAAAACTTTATATTCTATATTGCTGTTTTGCTTGGGTGTATTTAAAACATTATTTGGCAACCTCTATTTAATGCCATATGGACCTACCTATACCCTCTTTAGTCCTTGTGATAACAGCATTTTTAAGAAAAAATGAACAAGAGAATACTTTATCTAAATATGGACCATATACGATTTTTATTTAGTCCATATTTCTTTTTGTGGGTCTGCAGAATGTATATCCACCAATTGTCTTATCTATTCAAAAGTTCTTCTCTATTGCCCCCTCTCTGAGGTTCCATAATTTTCTCTAATCCAAACTACTTCAAGGTTGAAACCTGATGTTTGTAAGCTTTAAAATGTCTTGCCACTGGATATTTTTCATCTTCTCACCTTATACAACTTTTATGTTCAGTGATCCTTTGTTTAAGTAGTCTGGTTGTCTGTCCAATATAGTACAAAGAGCAAGGGCAAATGACACAATACACCACAAAGTCTGCATTACAAGTGATCAAGTGCTTTATTTCAAACTGTTTATCTTGGCATGTACTTTTAATTACTTTTATTTTGAGTCCATTACTGCAGTGAATGCAGTTTTCGCAAAGGAAAAATCCCTTAACATCCCCCTGTAACCAAGTTGATGGAGATGAAGGTGATGAACAGAGATGTGTCTTTACCAGTTTCTTCCTTATAGTAAAAATTTTTTTTAGCTGTAACCCATGGATTCTCTTGGAATATATGGTTCCCATAGTCCATGGTCTGTAAGACATTCCACTTACTCAAGACAACATTTTTAATTTTGCCAAATGATTCAGAAAATTGCATGGACATAGTACTTGTAAGTTCCTTCTTTTTGTTGTTTTCTGGTGGAGTATCCTGCAAAATTTCTTTCCTTGATTTTTGATTACATCATTGTTCTGCTTGTTCCAGAATCCTTGTTGAACAACCCCTCTGTTGAAATCTTTGTTTTATTTCCCTTATATTGCTTTTATAGCTGGTCTCTGTGCCACTTTTTCCTTTGACTCTGAGCATTTGGCTGTATGGTATACTATCTTTTAACTTTCTAAGATGAAAGCTCTCAACATGTGGGATAGTATTCTTGTGTGAATCCTTCTGACATAAATCTGTTATGACTTTGATACCTTCTTTGATTATTAACAGGTGCAGAAAAGTGATTTTATCTCTCTGGTAATTTATTGTGAAATCCATATAGGTTGTCACTCCATTAATATGGCAGAATAATTTTTGCAGGTCCTCCTCTGTTCCATCTCACATTATTAAAATATCATCAATGACATTTATGAAAAGTTTTAGGTGTCTTTTAAATTGATTTTCCTCTGAGTATATACATAGCTCTTCAAACTGTGTCATAAAAATATTTGCCTAAGTGGGTACAAGCGTCGCTCCCATTTCTGTACCCGTTTTTTGTCTAAAACAATTTCCTTCAGATTTGAAATAATTATTCTTCAATACAAGTGATGTTAATGTTAACAAAAATTCCAGATCCAGTTTATTTGTAGTGCTCTTTTCTAATGCTTTTCTCAATACTATAAGTCCTTCCTGATGAGGGATGGAAGTATGCAGGTTTTTCACACCCAGTGTAAATAGGATGTAATTTACCATGAGAAAATTCTGATTCATGTTCCAGTATTTGGATGCATTGCTTACTGTCTTTTATGTAAGATGGTATTTGGGGTACCAACTCTTTACAGTAGTGATCCATGAAGATGGACAGGGGTTCAATGATGGAATCTATCCCTGAAATAATTGGTCTCCCAGGAGAATTTTTCTCATATTTATGTATCTTGAGAATACAGTAGAAGAGGGGGAATGGAGTATTTGTTCATTAATTCTGTTGATACTCATTCCTATATTATTTTTCTGACTGGTGCTTCTATAATAATCTCTTTTGTTTTCTCTCTTGGTAGAGTAAATGGAATTCTGTCTATTTTTTTCATAAGTATTGGTGTCATTCACCTTTTTCAAGCATTCATTCTGATAATCTCTATAATTTTGTATCACCACTGCCCCACTATTATCTGCTGGTTTAACTATAATTGTCTTATCTGATGATAGTGAGTCCAAAACTTCTCTTTGTTCTTTCTTCAAATTATTATGTATTTTTCGAGTGTTGTTATTTTTCACTATTGATTCAACTTCTCTATTTACTTTTATTAAGTATGACTAAATGCTTGGGGTGTCAAACCTATAGGGTCAAATATAGATTTGACCCCAATGCTTGTTTGAGTTGATATTTCTCTTTTTCATTCCCCTGCGCTTTATTTCGCTGTTCTTGTAGTGAGAAAAAATGTTTCTGTCTGAGTTTCCTGTAAAATTATTCCAGTTCTAATTTTATCTTGAATGGGTTTCTTTTTTTGTTAGGCTGTATAACAACCCTTTATTAATACATCCAGTTCTGTATATGTCAGTTGTCTCTCTGAAAGATTATACACCACTAATTTTGTACTGTTTTGCTCTGTGTCTTGTGTATTTTTGTGCCCCCTCTTGTGTTGGCTTCACCTATATCATTTCCTTTTTCTCTTTCTCTTCTTCTTATCCCTGATGTAGAGGGTTCCTGGTCATCTGTTTCTTTCTAGCATCCTGTTCATATACAGTATTCTCTCCCTTCTGGACCAGTGCTGGTAATATGGATCAAAGCATTCTTCCCTATAGAGAGAACAGGCAGAGAACAGCAAGAGGAAGGAGATGCTGTTACAGCTATACTTCTCTACTTTAGTCTGTACTGGGACTAAAGAACTAGAACTCCACTACTCTACTCCTGGGACCTATAATTTAGGGCAAAAATAAGCAAATAAAAAAAAGAGTTAGTGTGTTTGTCTGAGTTGGCTGAAGTGAATTGTTATCTGTGCAGTTATCTAGGTGTAGAAAAACCTATAAATTAGGGGAAGTTGCTTAACCAGAAGGAAGCCACGTGTTTGGGATTTAAAAACTGCCCTAGATTGCTTCTGGAAGAGAACAGGCAGAGAACAGCAAGATGAAGGAGGTGCTGTTACAACTAATCTTCTTTACTGGGACTATATTGCCCTCATTCCCTCCCCAACCACCACCCCCACTCCACCCCACCACCCCATCCATAGCCAGTTCTTCTTTTATGAGCCCAGGATTTGACTGACAACAGGAACTTCCTGTTTGGGAGCAGGAAGTGCATGATAACAGAGCAACAAAAGACTCACCATCCTAGAAGGAAAAGAGTAGCTCTCCATTCCCCCCCAACTGCTGAAGGTCTGACTTTGAAATGTAGCATGACTGAGCGCTAGGCAGATTCGAATGTGATACACTGTAAGATATTTTCAATTAGGAACCCTGTGCTGTAAAACTTAAAAAAATGCACCCTTTTCTGAATGCTGCCTGTATTTTGTGAAAAGAAGCTGCAGACAGTATTGATGGAAGAGTGAGTGAGACAGCAGCTTCACAACACCAAACAGAAACACGCATTTCTGCTGCATAGCAACACATGCTCGCACTTCTGTCTGTTGTTGTGAAGGTGCTATCTCACTCGCTCTTCCCTCAATACTGTCGGCAGCTTCTTTTCACCAAATACAGGCAACACTCAGAAAAGGATGCATTTTCTGAGTTTTACAGCACAGGCTCCCTAATTAAAAATATCTTAGAGTGCTTCACATTTGAATCTGCCTAGTGCTTGGTCACATTGCATTTCAGGGCATAGAGCTCAGTCATACTACATTACAGTTGCAGGTGGATAAAAGAAAGTTGCAGGATAACCAGATAAAGTATGTTTTTCAATAATTAGTTTATTTAAAGATGCAGGCAGGATCAACCAGATATGTATTATGAAAATAACTTTCAAGTGGCAATAGCAGATTTTTTTACATAATATATGTAATCTGCTGTTTTGGAGCAGGTGGGTATAGAGAGTTGAGTTGGGGGTAGCCACAACTACATCAATCAGAATCCAGACATTTTTTTATAATAATTTTAAAAAGTAGCAGGATCAACCACATATACATTTTTTCAACAACATATGGCATCTGTTGTGTTGGTAAAGATACTGCAGATTTATGTTGTAATAGCCATCACCTCTATGTAGGGGATTGTATTTAGTGGACATCTGGAGCTTTTGTTGAGTGCAGCCCAAAACATACATTATATAAACAGAACATGACATAGTCTGACTGAAGATATCGTATTTATCTTCACTCGAGGGCCAATGACATCATGATATCTCACTCGTGTCTTTGCCACTTGTGAGATGTCATGATGTCATTACCTCGTGAAGATAAATATAATATCTTCAGTCAGGCCATTTCTATATATATATATATATATATATATATATATATATAATCAAAAGAGAAAGAGTAAGTAATCAAAACAGTAGTTAAGGGTCCAGAAATAAGACATGATGGGAGTGGTGCAGTGCAGTGGCTGTGGATCAGCCATCTTCTGGGAGACATTCTGGACGATGCAGTGATGTCCCATCTTCAGAAACCTCTCTGGGCTGATGGAGGAGTTGTTCATCTCTGGGCTGAGTTGGCCAGGATTTGGGGGACCTCCTCTCTCACCCAGTGACTACTAGGGCCACCACTGCTGCCTCAGAGGTTGCCAAGAAAGAGAAGTGGTTGGACCACAGTGGGCTCAGGGAGGGTGAGGGTGGTGAAACAGAAGTGCATCTCTCCAGTTGTACTGCTCCACAATTTGTATGCCACTCTGGCATAGTATGGTTCCTCTATAGATGCACCCACAGTGGAGACCAAGAAGGATGTTGGGAAACTCCACAAAGGAGACCCACAAGAGGGTGGTATGAGGCCCCATAAGGGAAGAAAACAACTCCTGGTTGGGGACTCCATTGTTAGGAGGGTAGAACTGGGGGAGGGAGGGGAGTGGGAAGTTAGGTCCCTGCCAGGTGCCATGGCTTGGAGGGACAGGGAGTGAATCCTCAGGACCACGGGAGCAGCTGCATGGGAGAGGGAACTGGATTTCATTGTCCACCTTGGGATAAATAACCTGGCTGGGAAAGGGATCAGAACAGTGCAGGAGGAGTTTGTGGAGTTGGGGAGGGGCCTTAGACAAGTAGCATGCACAGTAACCTTCTTGAAGGTGCTGCCTGTCTATGGTATGGGTGAGACTAGGGTGCTCCACACCATAGGATTCAATCAGTGGTTGAAAAACTTGTGCAGAGCTTTAGGGTTTGGCTTCATTGGGGACTAGGGGTCCACCTGGAGTGATGAAGGCCTATACTGGTGTGATGGTCTGCATCTATCCAAGAGGGGAACCAGAATCCTAGGTGATAGGTTTAATTGCTTCATTGGCAAGCATTTAAACTAGCCAAAAGAGGAGGCAATGGAAAGGAACAGGGAGATCCTAGCCCTCCCCCAAAATTTTGGGGTAGTTAGTGAGGTAAACACCAAGATAGAGATGTCAATAAGAAGAAGGGCAGGGGTAAAAAGAGATAAAAAGAGATAATGACAAAGGCAGTCAGGACAGGGATGGGACAAAAAGGGGTAAGCCATCAAGAAATGGAGGATAATGAGTACCAAAGCCCATATTCTGGGCAACAAGCTTCCTGAACTGGTGGCCTCGATGTAAGAGGGATGCCTGGATATTGTGGCAGTCACAGAAACATTGTACACAGAGAACCATGACTGGGATGTTAATATACCAGGGTACACAACTTACAGGAGAGACAGCAAGGGGAGAAGAGGGGGAGGAGTAGCTCTCTATGTAAGGCAAGGGAAAAAAGAATGGAACAAAAGAGTAAACAAGGAGGAGAAGAGGCACTGTCGGTCACCTTTGAGACTAGAAATGGCACCACAATCTGCACAGAGGTTGTATACAGACTCCCATCTCAGGGGAGGGAATGGACAAGGATATGATAGAAGGTATCCATAGGATGGCAGAGAAAAGGTAGATATTGTTGATGGGGACTTGAATATAACAGATGCTAACTGAAGCAGCTTTGCTGCAGCCACATCCAATAGCAGGGCCATTCTTGATGCCCTACAGGGGGCATACCTAAGACAGCTATTGTTGGAACCCACTAGGGAGGGAGCAATCTTAGACCTTGTACTTTCAATTGGGGACAGTGTGAGGATCTCAGCTCTGCAAGTGGGTAGCCATCTGGGAACAAGTGACCACCAAACAGTGTGGTTCACGATGAACTCAGCTGCAGAGTAAATCCATTCAAAAGTGAGGGTACTGAACTTCAGGAGGGCTGACTTTATGAAAATGGGAGCATGCCTCTGAAAAACACTGACAAATAGGCAAGAAGGAGGGGTGGAGCAACAATGGGGAAACATGAAAACTGCCATGACAGAGGCAACAAGTCTTTGTCTCAAGCAAATAAACAAATCAAAACAAAAGAAAAAAGCCACAATGGTTCTCAAAAGAAGTGTCGGGGAAGGTTAGGGAGATAAATATAGCATTTATGAAGCATAAGGAAACACAGAAGGAGCAGGACAGAGAACTGTACCAGTTAAGGCAGAAGGAAGCAGGGAAAACAGTTAGAATAGCAAAGGCTCAAACTGAGGAAAAGATGGCCAACTTCATTAAGAAGGGGGATAAAACCTCTTATAGCTACATTAAGGAGCAGAGAAAGACAAAAGGAGGGATAGTGAGGCTGATTAGAATGGATGGTGGGTGGGAAAAGATGGATTGTGACAAAGCAGGGATGCTGAATGAATGCTTCTGCTCGGTATTCACAAAAGAAGAGGAGGGAGAGGTACCTAATCCAATTAACAGAAGCACTCTGGATGGGGGGGGGGTGATCCCAGTCATTTTACACAAGAAAGGGTTCTGAAAGAACTCCTAAAACTGAAGGTGGACAAAGCAATGAGACCTGATGGGATTCACCCCAGAATTCTAAAAGAATTAAGGTGAACATCAGTGACACCACTGACTACCCTTTTTAAACAAATTATGGGAGGATGGGGTGGTACCTGAGGACTGGAGAAGGGCAGATGTGATTCCCCTTCACAAAAGTGGGTGCAAGTCAGAGGCAGAAAACTACAGATCTGTAAGTTTGACCTCTGTGGTAGGGAAAATGATGGAATCACTTCTGAAGGAAAGAATTGTTGAGTACCTAGAGGCCAATGGGGCACAGTACCCAAGGCAGCATGGATTCACAGCAGGAAGGTCATGTCAAATGAATCTAATTGATTTATTTGACTGAGAGACCAAAGTAGTAGACCAGGGAGGGGCTATGGACATGGCCTACCTGGACTTTAGCAAGACATTTGACACACACAGTCCCACACAAAAGATTAATGAAGAAATTAGCCAGCCTGGGAGTGGGTCTCAGGGTGATAGCCTGGGTAAAACATTGACTGGACAACATGACACAGAAGATAATAGTAAACGGAGTCCACTCTGAAGAAAGGGGGATTACTAGTGGGGTGCCGCAAGGTTCAGTACTGGATTCAGTTCTTTTTAATGTCTTTATCAGTGACATTGTAGAGGGACTGGAAGGAAAAGTATGCCTCTTTTCAGGTGACACAAAGATCTGCAACAGGGTTGATACACAAGGAGACATGGAAAGGATGAGAATGGAATTGGCAAGGTAGGAGGAATGGTCAGAAGTATGGCAGCTTGGATTCAATGCAAAGAAGAGCAAAATAATACACATGGGAAACAAAATCCCAGGGGAAGAGTTCACAATGGGGGGGGGTAGTAACAACAACAAAAATGGAAAGGGACCTGAGGCTGATCATATCAGATGATCTTAAGGTTAGTAAGCAATATAAGAAGGCAGTAGAGAGGGCTGCGGCGGGGGGGGATACTGGGCTGTATAGGGAGAGGCATCACCAGCAGAAAACAGGAAGTTGTTATCCCTCTGTACAGACAGTTGGTGAGACCCCATCTGGAGTACTGTGTCCAGTTCTGGAGACTCCATCTCTGCAAGGGCATAGACAGGATGGAGGCAGTCCAGAGGAGGGCAACTAAAATGGTGCATGGTTTGCAAGAGAAGTCATACGAGGAGAGACTGAAGGAGCTTAATATGTATTCCCTTATGGAAAGGAGGGAGAGGGGGGCATGATTGAGCGTTTTAAGTACCTCAGTGGAGTCAACAAAGCCCAAGAAGGTAGCATCTTTCAGAAAAAGAGATGTGCAAGAACAGGGGGACACAATTCAAAGATAGAGGGGGGACAGCTCAGGGACAGTGTCAGGAAGTATTTGTTCACAGAGAGGGTGGTGGATGCATAGAACCACCTTCCTGAGGAGGTTGTAGGGTGTAAAACTGTGGAAGTATTCAAGAATGCATGGGACAGAGATAAGGCAATACTCGTGGGGGGTAGGAAGAAATAGACTGCTGCTTAACTAGGATCTGCAGCTTATACTGTAGGTAGGGAAATGAGCAGACTAGATGGGCCAAGTGGTTATCTGCCATCAAATTCTTTGGTTCTTTGTTTCACTGCATTCAACTTCTTTGGTTAACAAGTGGTTTCCTTTAAGGACTAGATGAAAAGGGGAGGTGTCACCATCCAGTGACATCAACATGAGAGATTGCATGCTCTGAATAGCCCAGCCCTCCCTACACCTTCAGAAAGAAGGTACTACCTTTGGAATCATCTGCCGTGACCAGTAATGGTGCAGTGAGCATTGTGTTTGCAAGTAAATCATGTGGTAAGTTTACTGAAAACTTTGAGAATATACAGTCACTCCGGGTGATAGCACAACCGATGCTCTTGTGGATTTTAAAAATAAAAGGAGCCTAATGACATGAGTAACAAGGCTTCAACAAGAAGGACAAAAAAATACACTTTGCAAAATAATTCTTGATTTACTATTGAATGGATACAGACATTAAGTGAGTGAAATATACAGACAGAACTGATATATTTGGACAGTTAAATGATCATTTTGCCACTGCAGGACTAGTTTTTGACATCTCACCTATTAGTGGAATTAATTCTCAGGAAGTTCCTGCTGTTGACCTTATTAACACCCCTAATCCAAGCCTACCATATCCTCCTGTATTCAGCTTCAATACAGTCATGTTTAAGCAGGTTGAGGACTTACTACTTTCTTGGACACCAAAAAGAGTGCAGATGCAGACAACATAGAACCATTCTTCCTCAAACTTGGATATCCCTACTTGACTGCTCCATTACACACTTATTTAACTTGTCATTAATGCAAGAAGAACTCCCTCAGCCATGGAAAACTGCCCATATCCTACCTTTGTTCAAGTCGGGTGACCCACGTGACCTGAATAACTACCGTCCTATATCTATACTCCTGACATTGTCGAAACTACTTGAAAGAATTGATAATGCCCAGATAAGAGAACTTTTAGATACGCATGATTTACTAAATCCTGTATAATCTGGCTTCAGAGCCAAACACAGCACAATATCAGCACTGGTGAAAGTGACTACAGATTGGCAAACTGCACTAGATTCTAAGAAACATGTGATCACCTTTTTCTTGGATTTGAGCAAACTTTTGATACTGTTGAGCACAATATATTGATTGCAGCTCTAAGAAGTATAGGACTTGACAGCCCTGCAATAAAATGGTTTTCCAACTACCTTTCCAACAGACTGCAACAAGTCAAAGTTGCAGGTCACCTGTCTGTTCAAAAAACCCTCCTGTGAGGCGTTCCTCAAGGCTCCATATTAGGCCCAATCCTATTTACAATTTATATCAGTAACATCGACACACATCTACAAACAGCTAATACACATTTATTTGCAAATGATACTGTACTATATTTCATAAACTGCTCCTTAAAAGTGGCGCAGGAGAAGTTACAGCAAGACTTTAATAAGCTCCAGTACAATCTCATTAAACACAAACTTCTCCTCAATGCTAAAAAGACAAAAGTCATGGTCCTCTCACCAAAAGCTGGCATTGGATCTATACTCTCTTTCCCCAGATTATAACGCTTCTAGATGAACCTCTTGAAATAGTCAAAACCTTTAAATACCTAGGATTCTGGTTGGACAACAAGCTGAACTTCCATTGCCATCTGAATGAAATCTATAAGAAACTAAGACAGCGGCTTGGCATATTCTACTAGATTAGACATCTCCTAATCTTAGAAGCTAGAAAGAGGATAATACAATCTACATTTCTACCCATACTGGACTACGCTGACTATATGTACTCTCACTGTCCTCTAACGTTGTTCAGCAAACTTGACATCCTATACCACTGGGCCCTAAAATTTATCCTTAATCTACATTTACATACCCATCATTGTCTACTTTACCAGGAATCGGGCTATCCTCTATCAGCTAGGATGGAAAGAAATGTTCTACTCTGGATTGGATCCACAGAGCTCTCTCAAATAATATCCCAACATATATCAGTAACTTATTCGTGCATGCCAAGGGTTTCTATGGACTGAGACATTTCTCAATGCTCTGCTTTCAGACCCCTAGAGTAAACATAACCTTTGGCTTAGCCAAAATTAACTTCTTTCTGCCATCCTTATGGAACTCCATGCAAAATGTACTACAACTGTCATCACTTCCAAGCCTATCTGCATTCAAAAAGATGCTAGCCGATTTCTTGAGGGAAAATTGCAACTGTTTCAGACAAAAATGATCTCCCTATATGCTTTCACTTATCCTGCAATCTGAACACTTACCAAGTCCCTTCCTCATAGGTGACCTCCAGCTCCCTGTATACTTTTAGTTACCCTGGCCCTTCACATCCTCTCCCTTCTCTCCTTCACGCAGCTGTGTCTTTCCCTTCCTTTTCTGATTACTACCAACAGTGGAGGTTGATTAGGACTGATGGCCTTCCACATCTTCGTATAATTTTATTATCCTTATTGGCATTGCTTGTAATTTCTGACAGGTCAAATAACTGCTGGTCATTTGTGCATATCCTGTAAAATACTGCCTTCATCTGTACCATGTACTTTTTGTATTGCTTGTTTTGTTTTGTTGTCTGTCCAGGACCACCTTGACAATGAGCTTGCTCAACTGTGTTTATGCCTGGTAAAATAAAGTGATTGATTGATTGATTGAAATGAGTAAACTCAGAGGACTTTCTGTTGTGAAGCACATATTAAGCATGGGGCTTAATGTTAAGCTGCCGCCACTTTAAGAGCACTTAGAACCTGCATGTAACAAATTGTTGCACTGTCTTGCAGTGCCATGTATGCCTGTCAGTCAGAGGAATTGTCAGTCTGGGGCTAGACCTCAGGAGAAGAACATGTCTGCTGCACAGAATAAACAACAATTTATTCATTTATTTCTGCGTCCAACTCAGTTCGTTCAATCCAGCAAGGGGTCCTCACCAGCAGCAGCAGATGGGGCTGGCAGATCACTGAGAACGTAAGCGTCTTTTAGTGGCAGACCAAACCAAAATGCCACACATGGTGGAGAATGCAGCCCTTCTTCGGTCCAGACCCCCATCTCGTGTTGCCTGCATCGCTAGATACCACAAAGTCCTCACTCCAGTATGCTTGAACTATCTGAATGTTACTGTACTACAACCTTTACTGCAGAGAGAAAATGATGAACTGTCTCCTGTGTTATATAGCAGCCTGCAGCCCTCCTACAGTACCAAGACACTCAAAACAAAGACTGTTTACCACTGCTGACACGCAGCTCAGTGAATGAACTGTTAAAATTCAATTTGTCCAGCCCTCTGTCTAAAAGAGCTCCACAGACTGCAACTTCACCCCAAAAAAGCTCCCACCTCATGGCAGGCCTGTGTATTTGCCAAACAAACTTCCCTTACAACAAGGAATGCAGCTACAAAAGAAAAACAAAAGGAAAAATCACAAATAAGCACTCCTGCTGCCTCTCAACCATGGCCAACCACAACCTGCGGCTCTGCCCTCCACCCCGACTTCAGTGCTGGCTCTTCTGCTACACTCTGCAGCTCAGCATGCCACTCCAGAAGGGACTGCCCCACTCTTAAATAAAGACACATGGCTCAGCCTGCCATCCACAGCACTGTGGCTTTCCTTTTGCCGCTGCCAGCATGTCAGCCCAGGCTACCCCCGACACACAATCTGCAAGCAACAGTGGCTTCTTTGGGGGCCTGCAGTCACATGGACAGAAACTGCAGCTTCAGCCTCACCCTGCCACCTTCACGGAGCAATCCACTCCCCGACTCCTTGCAGCAGTGCTCCCCTTGGAGCACCAGCAAGCATCAGCACATCCAAAGCTGTAAGGACCACGGCTCAGTTAACTGGCTACCCTCATGACCACAGCTCATTTTCAGCTTCACTATATCCAGCCACTCCCTCTCCTACCTGAAGCCATCCAACCACTTCAAACACTTGGCGACTACCAAGGCAGATCGAGGCTCCGTTATCTCCACCAACTTTGCTCCGCAAATTTCGGCTCCTCATGGCCGCAAGGAATTGTGGCTTCTCCAGAACTACTGCACAAAGTGATCCAGAAAGCCTTAGCCATGCTACAGTAGCACTTAACAAAAACATTTAAAAAACAGGCTGTAGAAGCCCAGTCCCCATGGTGCCAAAAAAATACAGAAGCAGGGCTCTACAATGCAAATAAATAAATGAGGGACATCTTCCTGACCTCATGGGATTCAAGTAAGGCACAGGATAAATAAATGGGGTCAGGAAAAACAAAAATAAATGAGGGCAGTAAACCAGATAACAAGACAGAATACATGGGGGCAGAACAAAATACAAAACGCACAAACCTAGGACACCGCAGACAAAATAAAAATTAACATAAAGCTCCTTAAGCAAAATGGAGAGCAATCAAGTCAAATACAGAGATTCCCCAGCAGTTGACACTCACCACAGAACCCTCATCACCATTTTTCCTGCAATGATTGGGGAAGAAGCTCAATAACGCAGCAATCGCCATTTTGACCATTGCACAGCAGCTAGGCAGCCTCGTGGAAGAAATCCTCCATCTTAGGAACAGCAAAACAATAAGACAGGAAGTGAACCCTTAACCCTCCTGCTGGCAGCCATCTTGCTACAGTCAGGCCAGTCCAGGGGTTCTCAAATGGTAAGGCCAGCCTCCCTTGGGAGGCCCCAACCTGTTCCAGGGGAGGCTCAAGCAAGTTTGAAAAAGTACTGTATTTAAATTTTTAGTTTTATATATTTTGTGTGAAGAGATGATGCAAACTGAAAGAGGATAATAGTAGGTGAATTTAATGTATTTATTTACTAATAGGTGACAAGGAAAGGTGAATGAAAGGATCATTTTGGGTGTACCTGGGAAAGGGCAGGGAGTGAACACATCTCAAAAAGTAACTGCAAAACAATCATGAAATACACAATGAACAATAAACTAATAATGAGTGGTGGTAATAGATCAATACGTAGTCTGATGGCAAAACAGCCCAAACACAAGGGTTGAGCATAGACGTGCTAAGTGTAATAGCAGGAAGGAGCAAAGTAATTCCTGATAAGTTGCTTAGGAGCAGGGAAGGATGGGGAGAGGCAAAGTATGTAGGAAGGTTATTTCATATAGAGAAGAAATAGAGAAAGTAGTCTGACTCATGAAGGTAATGCAACAAGGGATAACAATGATTCAAGAATGAAAATAGCAGAGTATGTAGGTTGGCCTGTGTGTGTGTGTGGGGGCATTACAATAAGCTGAATAATAATATGTGTTTATTTTATTTATTTGTCATTCAGATAACACCTTTGAGCACCTTTTAGCACAGAAGCTCTTTTTCAAAGGTTCCACCTCAGAATAAGACAAAGAACTGAATGTAAGCCAAGTACTTAAAGAGGTTTCAATTTATTCATGGTGTACTGTGCAAAGTACAGTATGGTAATTTTCTTTGGGGATGCCCAAAATTATTTCAATTTTTGGGGGAGGCTCAAAATATTTTCCATGGATTTGGGTAGGCTTACTGTGACAAAGTCTGAGAACTATTGGGCCAGTCAAATCCCACAGGAACTGCATGTCAAAGTTTGGCGGCCATCTTGTGAATGGCACAAATTGACCTCACTCCATTGAAATCAATAGCAATCCTATTGAAATGAATGGACATTGCAACCAATAGCTGATTTTTGCAATGAAACCTTTATTTAAATAACAAACAACACAGAACTGAGTGGGAATTCATTCTTTCTTTCTTTCTTGAAATGTTTCACCAGGAGGGCACACTGAACAACAAGTTGCTCATCTCACGGTGTGACCTGGGGGAAGGGAGTTGCATAGGGTTGTGAAGGATGATCAGTTACAATAGTATGTTGGTAGACAAACAATACAACATTGTAAGATTATGCAACAGTTGGAACACAAGGTATTGTACAATAAACAGTAGTGGAGAATTGGGTAAATTATAATACATGTCCAAAATCATACAAAAGAACATACACATGTACAAAACAGTTATAATGCAACAAAACCAATTATAGTGCATGAGTGTACCAGAAGTGGTTGAGAAAGTATGCAAGTGCTGCTGGCGTAAGAAGAATGGGGTTGGTTGTGCACACAGGTGACCTAGAAGGGCAGGAGGAGAAGAGAGGGGGAAGGGAAAGAACTGAATATGAGGTGAAGGGTAGCAATTTCCTGATTTCCCCTTCAGGATGTTGAGTACACTGCTAGGGGGAGGTCAGGGTCGGATGGCAGAAACTGGGGATAGGCATTAGGGAGGCATAAAGCAGGATAAGCTGAGGGAGAGGCAATTGTGAAGGGAAGAAGTTAGATGTCATTTGATGACCTTTCCTACAAAATTTGTACTTTTGAATACAAAAATTTTGCTCAGCACTTCAGCTACCATGCAGTGTCCTGTCTCCTGCATGATAGCAGCTCCTTCTTACCCGTATGACCTTCTCTGGGGAAACAAAACTCATCTCCAACCACAATGTCTAACGACACAGATATGAGTGCCAGGAGTGTCTGGAGTTCTACCATCACCCACCTCAAGGGTGTGGGGCTACAAAATCGAAACAATCCTGCATGATATTTAGTCATACATCTCAGCTCAAGGAGCATTAGCTATGAATGCTATTCAAAATGACCTGGCACTTGTTAAAGCCATTTCACCGCAGTCCATGGTCCATACCAGCCTATTACGAGTACCCTTCTCAGCCTTGCCTCATGAAGACACTGTCGACTGGCTGGAACAATTTCAAGCATGAATTTCCTTCAATGGTTGAACTGATCTCTTTTGCATCTCCAATGCCTTGCGCTAGCTTTTGAGAGGGACTGCATTTCCTGGTTCAACACACTTCCAGAACAAGTCAAAAGGGATACTGCCATACTGTATGCAGTCTTCAAAGCCCACTTTATAAAAGCACATTCACCCTGGTTATTGGAGCAACAGCTATGGGAACGTACAATGCAACCCACTGAATCTCTTGAAATCTTCATAATGGACACTGAGTCACGCTGCAAACACCTAGAGAAAACAGAGAAAGATCAAGTAACAGTCTTTGTCTGGGGACTGCCTCCTCAATTTCTTATCTATGTCATACAACAAAAGCAAACTACCTGAACAGACACCATCCAAGCTGCATGGCTAGCTCAAAAGTCCATTTCAATGTTTCAGTCTGCTAGTGCTCAGGCACCCCAAACCATAGAACTAGCTGCACTTGCCACATGTGTCCAACAGCAACAAGCAGTGATTGACAAGCTTACCTCAACTGTCAATACCTTAAGGATCAGCTCAACTGCCTCCTCTGCAAGTTCTAACACCAAGCAACCACCTCAATATTGACCTGATCCACCTCAGCCTTCACGAGAACCAGTGACCTGCCAGTGGTGTGAATTCAGAGGACACACAGCCACTGTCTGCTGAAAGTTAAAGTATTTCAGTATGACGCAAGAGAACTAAGGACACCCCCCACAGCACCATCAACAGGATAAATGCAACTACTCCCAGGATCAGGGAAATGAGCACCACCCAACAGGCTATGGGCTTTTGTTGGGCAGGGGAACACAGCAACTGACCACCCCTCTGACTCTCGCAATTCAAACAAAATGCATCCTCCAATTGCAAACTCAGGCACACTCTCATTTTCAGGGGCAAAAGTATCTGTCATCTTATCACCCCTCCTAGCAAATTATGTACCTGTCACTATCGGAGATTGGTCCACACTCACCTTAGTCTAACAAATCATGGGAGGATTGGGTGGTACCTGAAGACTGGAGGAGGACAGCTGTTATTCCACTTCACAAAAGTGGGAGCAAGGTGGAAGCAGGAAGCTACAGACCTGTTAGTTTAACCTCAGTGTTAGGGAAAATGATGGAATCACTTCTGAAGGAAAGAATTGTTGAGTACCTAGAGGCTAGAGGGGCATAGGACTCAAGGCAGCATGGGTTTACAGTGGGAATGTCTTGTCAGATGAATCTAATAGTGTTCTTTGACTGGGTGAGCAAAGTAGTAGATCAGGGAGGGGCTCTGAACATGGCCTACCTAGACTTCAGCAAGGCATTTGACACAGTCCCACACAAAAGATTAATATACAAGTTAGCCAGCCTTGTAATGGGTCTCAGGATGGTAGTCTGGATAAAGAATTGGCTGAAGAACAGGACACAGAGGGTAATAGTAAATGGAGTCCACTCTGAAGAAATGGAAGTTACTAGTGGGGAACTGCAGGGTTCAATTCAAGGACCAGTCCTCTTCAATGTCTTTATAAGTAACATTGCAGAGGGACTGTAGGGAAACATATGTCTCTTTGCAGATGACACAATGATCTGCAACAGAGTTGTTACACAAGAGGGGGTGGAAAGGATGAGAAGGGTCTTGGCATGGTTGGAGGAATAGTCAAATGTATGGCAGCTTAGATTCAATGCTAAGAAGTGCAAAGTAATGCACCTGGGAAACAAAAACCCAGGGGAAGAGTACACAATGGGGGGTGAGATACTAACAACAACAAGCATTTGTCAAAGCTGAATGTTGATTGCTTATATGTGATGTTCAGGTATTTGGAAGTGAAAGTACCATGTCTAAGAACTGTCATGTGCCCCCCCAAGACATCCACTGCATCTGTCTGTTGAGTATTCACAGAAGAGGGGGAAGGGCAAGGGCTACAGAGGTACAATAGTTGCAAAGGCATGAAGAGGTAGACAATAGTCCATTCACAGGCAGAAGAATCCTGCAGAAGGTGAGTAAATTGAAGCTAGACAAAGAGATGGGACCAGATGGCATAAGCGCTGTGTTTTCAATTCGGAGCCAGACTAAGTTTTAAACTAGATTGGTAGCACTGCATATCTTTGAAATTGAGTGGGAATTTGATCAACTCAGCCAATTTTAAGCTCAATCTTGGGTCAGTTTATCACTGCTGGGTACAGACGGTGGAGCAAAAGCTAAATATTGTATGAGCTTGTGCAGGGAGCTACTTAGACTAGACGACTATTACAACGTGTTCTGCCCCACAGCCGCTATGCGCTGTTCCCTACCCACCCCCACCACATCCACCCTTTCTCTGCATTTGTTATATAGTGGTCCCTGCCCCGCCTACCATAGAATGTTGACCGTCTACTTTAGAACATGAGGATTTTAACTATCTCCTCACTTTCTCATTTGCAGCCTATACCATTTTGCCACTTGAGGGATATCTGAAACCTCTCCAATCTTATCAGTATCTCATTTCTCCGTCTGCATTTTATGTTGTGCAGTTAGTGTTTTCAGCACAGATTTTTCTGATCTGCGCAGCATTTTGGTTCCTCTTCAAATAGCTATCTAGCTGTCATATACCTTATCCTGACTATGGTATACTCCTCTTTTAACTATATCACCCTAAATCCCTGTGCTGTCTCTCTATTACTCCCCATTATGGCTTTTCTCCTAGTGTTGTCCCTGTCCTGGGAGGGCACCTCTTCACACCTAATGTGCCTTCCAACAGGCGTTCACTATCCCACTCTCCCTTTGCCACCTTCTCTCTTTTTGTCTCAAATAGGATCACCTACCATGTTGCTTTTATGCTTTTTAACGCCCCTCCTTTAATCTCCTCCCTGCCCTCACCTTTCTTCCACCATAAACTGTGGTACCTGCTCCTCCTATCATTAATATTAGTGGGAGATGTTGAACTCAATCCAGGTCCTGCTGTTAAAATTCCCCATTATGATACAGCTTGGAAAGACTTAAAAGGGCTGCGTATTGTACACCTAAATACCCAGAGTCTTCTCCACAACTTAACTGAACTAGAGGCCTGGACTACTCAATATAACCCTGTCATTCTGTGTCTCTCTGAAACCTGGCTAAAGCCCTCCACACATGATCACCTGTGTATGATACCCAACTTCAAAATACTCCGGCAAGATAGGTCTACATCTAAACGTGGTGGTGGTGTTGCCATCCTCTTTAAAGCTCACCTATCTCTACACCGTAATGTCTCTCTCACCCTCTCTCACTGCAAAGCCATTCATGCTACCCTACAATTAGGATCAAAGAAACTGCACATAGTGCGTGCCTATAACCCCCCTATTGGTGGCATCACTGGACTCGAGGAACTATTATCCCAGGTGAGATCAGCCGTTGGTCATAATGAGGTCCTTATTTTGGGTGATCTAAATCTAAATTGGGCTAGTAAAGTAAACC
Organism: Neoceratodus forsteri; assembly: GCA_016271365.2. Lineage (NCBI taxonomy): Eukaryota > Metazoa > Chordata > Ceratodontiformes > Ceratodontidae > Neoceratodus > Neoceratodus forsteri. The sequence goes on along the minus strand of CM028131.1, from coordinate 44,362,635 downwards.
AGTCCTTTCACACCGTGGTACATGGCCACAACCTCCACCAATTAATCACATACCCAACTAGGGTCACGGCCCCTCTCTCTAGTTCACTAATTGACTGGGCTCTCACAAATCATCTTGACAGGATAGTCTCTGCCGGCACCCTGGCAGATGCTATAAGTGATCACTCCCCAATCTTCTTCATCTGGTATGCTGCTAGATAACCATCTCCTCCTCCTCACAAACTCATCACCTTCTGTAACTTGGTCAATCTTAATCAGGCACATTTTTTGCTTGACCTCTCAATTATTGACTGGTCTCCCATGTTTGCCTCCTGTGATACTCAATTAGCCCTTGACTACTTCCTGACAAGGATTGGATACCTACAGGACATCCATGCCCCTACAGTCACACGCCGCATATGGGGAACACAAACAAAGTGGCTTACTAAAAACCTTCTTACTCAACTCAGGACAAGGGATAAAAATTGGTGGCATTTCAAGGCCTCAGGGCTACAAGCTGATTTTAATGACTATAGAGCCAAGAGAAATTCCTATAAAAGGAATATTCACCTAGCTAAAAGCTCCTTCTGTAAGGACTTGTTAATGAAATCTGCTGGTGACTCCAAGAAATTCTGGTCCTTCATAAAAACTCTCCTTAGAACAAACAATACACCAACCACAAATGACATGCTAATAAACACATTCATTGTAATAATCCAGTGACCGTAGCTAATGCATTAAACTACCATTTCTCAGATCTATCGAGCTTTTTGGCCTCCTTCCCCCCTTGTCCCCCCACTTCCAGCTCCACTGACACAGAACCGGCTCCCTCTCACCCACCTTTCTGACTTCAGACCATCACCAGACAAGAGATCCTAAAACTGTTACTATCCATCTCTGACAGCACTAGTACTGGTGCAGATGGATTGGAACCAAGGCTACTGAAAATTGCTGCCCCTCTCATTGCCTCCCCTCTTACGAAAATCTTTAACTTATCCATATGTCAGGGTTTGGTTCCCAACATCTGGATGATGGCCAGAATCACTTCTATCCTTAAGAAAGGTGATCTTCAAATCATATCTAACTATCGACCTGTTTCTATACTCCCTATGCTTAGTAAAATCCTGGAAAAATTAGTAACAACCCAAACCACAGTGTACCTCCAGAAGCATAACCTCCTTGCTGTTTCCCAGCATAGCTTCCGAAAAGGCCATAGTACTACCACTGCCATCCTAAAACTTACAAATGACATCTATGGTGCAATGGAATCTGGCTCTTTGACAGGTGCTCTCTTCATTGACTTAACTAAGGCATTTGACCTGGTAAACCACACCCTTCTCCTTGCAAAACTCCAGTTGTTTGGTTTCTCCACTAAAACAGCTGCCTGGTTCATGTGCTACCTATCCAACTGGATGCAAGCTGTCACCTTTAACTCAGCTCTGTCCAATACTTCTCCCATACATATGGGAGTTCCTCAAGGCTCCATACTTGGCCCACTACTTTTTTCTATTTTTATAAATCACCTCCCATCGTGTGCACCTGACTGCTCTTCCTTGCTATATGTGGACGACCTTGTCATTTACTGTAGTGGAAGTAACATCGTGGACATAAATTGCTCACTTACTGATGACTTCTTAAGTATTCAGTCCTGCCTAATAGAAAACAATGTTGTTCTTAATGCTAGCAAAACTCACTCTATGCTTTCCGGCTCTCCAGCTAGATGCAAATCTAATCGAAATTCCTTTCAAATTTTGTGTGCTGATGGTTCCCCGGTAGTTAGCACTAGCTCCTTCAAATACCTGGGTATCCTCCTTGATGAATCCTTGGACTTTGACCTCCATGTCACCACCACCTGCAAATCGGTCAAAACACAAAAATTTGGGGTGCCTACCATACTAGCTATGCTCTTACGCCATCTGCTCGGCTTGCAGTGGCTCAAGACCTACTGCTCCCAGCCCTTACTTATGGCTCAGTCACATACCTTGGAGCATCAAAGACCTCCCTACATAAATGGTACACCACCTATAATAACATCTGCTCCAATGCCTCTGGAGCGCCATGTTTCAAACATCACTGTCAGCTGTATGCTGACCTAAAATGGCCCAACTCTTCTGCCCACCGGCTACTGGCCCTTGGCTCCCTACTTGATGGTATAACTAGATCACGTCTCCTCAAATCCCTTGCCTCCTTGCTACACCCCAAACCCCCTCCTATGGTCTCCAATCTAGTGACAATGCCCCTCTCTTCATCCCCAGATGCAAAACTTCTATGAGTGCATGGGCTTTCTCCTACTCAGCCCCTAAGTATTGGAATTCTATCCCTCAAGCAATTCGCCTTGCTACTACCCATGCTGGTTTCAAGAAACTCCACCGTGAACATCTACTGGCCTCTAATCCTTGCAGATGCTTCCATCCACCTTGACCCTTTTAATCCTTCTACCTTTGTCTTTCTGCACCCTTCCTCTTTCCCTCTCACCCCTTCTCACATTCTCCCATCTCCCTCTTACCCCCCTTCCCTCCTTCTCTCTATATTGAGCCTTGTAATGGCACTTACCATTTCTAATGTACTTTCCAGCCAGTTCCAGTACATATTTGTTAGCTCTTGTTTTGTTTTTTTTTCATTATAGTTCTGTTTATATTTTTGACATTATCTTACTCTGTTTCACCCAGTTGTCAATTGTTTGTATTGCACTAAATTTCATGTTGTTTATCTCTTCCTTGTGCTGTGTCACATTGTACAGCTCGTGTATTTTTTTTTCTCACTTGTACTCTCCCAGGTCATGCCTGAAAATAGGCATCTCTATGTCTTGTGCTCTCACCCGGTTACCAAAAACCAAATAAATAATAATAAATAAGTAAATAACAGTACCTCTGGCAGCCATGTACACTGAGTCATTCAACACAGGAGTGGTACCAGAGAATTGGAGGAGGGCACATGTGGTCCCTCTATACAAATACAGCAGTAGGGAGAAGGGGGGGAACTATAGGCCGGTCAGCCTCACTTCAGTAGTGGGGAAGATCATGGAGACATTGGTTAAAGAGGATAGTGGGGCATGTAGAAGCCATCAAAGCCCAGGACCATAGGCAACATGGATTCACAGCGGGGAGGTCATGTCAGACAAATATGGTTGATATCCTTGAGTGGGTGACAAAGGAAGTAAATCAGGGCGGGGCAGTGGACAATGCTTACCTTGATGTAAACATAGTCTTTGACTTGTCCTACATAGGAGGCTAACAAATTAGCTGAGCAGGCAGGGCATGGGGGAAAGGGTGGTAAACTGGGTTAGAAATTGGTAACAGATATGAGGCTGAGAGTGGTGGTAAATAGGGTGCAGTCTGGGGAGAGGGGGTGACCAGTGGGGTGCTGCAGGGAGTGGTCCTGGGGCCAGTCCAGTTCAATGTCTTCATTAGTGACATTGCAGAAGGGCTGAAGGGAAAAGTCTGCCTGTTTGCAGATGACACCAAGATGTGTAACACAGTGAATACCCCGGAGAGGGTGGAGAAAATGAAGAGGGACCTGGGGAAGCTTGAGAAATGGTCTAAGGACTGACAACTGAAGCTTAATTCAAAAAAAGTGCAAAATTATGCACCCAGGACACAGAAACCCTGGGGAATGGTACAAGATTGTGTGTGGGGGGGGGGGGTGCTGACAGTCACAAAGAATGAAAGGGACCTGAGGATTCTTATTTCAGATTATCTGAAAATGTCAAAGTGGTAAGGCAGCTGGGAAGCCCAGTGACATGCTGAGGTGCTAGGCAGGGGTATCACCAGCATAAGGAGGGAGGTAGTGATGCCATTATATAAAACCATGGTCAGGCTTCACATGGAGTACTGTATGCAGTTCTCTGCATCTTCATAAGTATATTAACAGGCTGGAGATGGTCCAGAGAAGGGCAAATGAGATGATACAGAGCTTCCAACACAAGACTTATGAGGAGAAATTAAGGGACCTCAATGTGTACTCACTGGAAGAGAGGAGGGAAAGAGGGGATATGATAGAAACATTCAAGTACCTCAAGGGTATAAATATAATTACTGAGAAGCTGGAGACAGCTGCTATAGGCGTATGTGCCAGCTTGTGTGTGATACTCTTTTGTTCTTCTAAATCTCTAATCTCCAGTATTTCAGTAACCTCATGACCACACTGCCTTCTTTAGGCAATTTTATGCTGGTTGATGCTTGGTGTCAGATGGCAGACAGAGGGCTCACCAGATTGTGTTGCCGTTTGAAAAACTTGATAGAGTGTTCTTTTACTGGTAAGTGTTTTGGAAAGCTGGTGAAGGTCTCACAATTTTTATAATGATTTTATCTCCTTATGTGTGTCCCCTTTGGACCCCCATCCCCACACCTCAACAGTCATCAGTGGCCACAGCTGCAGCCTTCTTCTTGCCAAGATGGTGGGTGAGAAACATAGAAATTGACAGCAGATAAAGACCACTTGGCCAGCCTAGTCTGCCTATGTCCCTACCTGATGGACAAGCTGCAGATTCTAGTTTATCGGCAGCTTACTTCCTCCTACTACCCCAGTAGAATTGCCTTATGTTTGCCCGTGAGCAGCTGCCTTCACAGTCTGTGAAGTCTGACATCTTTCAGTGCCACTTATTGGTCATCTTCCAACACAGGCAAGGTGCTACCAGCCCAAAACTAACTCAGGACCAGCAAGTTTCAAAGTGGGGAAGAAATGGAGTGAGCAACAATCAAGTACTCCTTAAGATGTGGTATCGATTTTAAGATCAGCATACTTTTGTGGACACTGCAAATAGAACCCCCGCTCTTTAAGCTTTAGGCTTCTCGAAGCAGAGGGGTTCTGTTTATTGTACTGTAAGTGGGCTGCATCTAATTTGGTAATTTACTGCACCTTACATCTGGATGTATGGTAGACCCAACTTTAAATAAACACTGCACCTGAATTAACACATGGTGTCATAGAAACATAGAATTTGTCAGCAGAAAAGGACTGCTCAGCCCACCCAGTGTGTCCAGGTGTTCTCTACCTACTTGTAACTTCTGCCTGTATATGTTACTGCATGTCTTATTCTGCCTGCACCCATCAAGTCCTCCTTGTGAATGAGCTTGCTTAATGGATTTGTCCTGCAATGAACTTGAACTTGATCCACTTCCATAGCCCTATTGATCTCCTTTGACCCCCTTCTTCCCCTTTTTCTAATATACCCCTATATTTGTCCCATGCATGCTTCATGCCCCCTGCCATTTTAGCTTCTATCACTTCTCCTTGCAGTCTGTTCTTAGACATCTACCACCCTTTCAGTAAAGAAATATTTCTTCACATCTATCCTGAATGCCTTCCCCAACTTCACTGTATGGTTGTTCCTTTGGTTTGGGTGCTCATCCTCATTTGAAGGAAACTCCCCAACTGTACCCTCTTTACCCATGTGAGGTACTTTGTAGGTTTTGATCATGTCACCTGTCACCATCCTGTCATCCAGAGTGTACATGTTGAGATTCTTCAGCATTTATTGTAGGGATTCCTGTGAAAATTCTGAACCATTGTAGTTGCCCTCCTCTGCAAAATCTCTACCTTATGTCCTTTCTGAAGTGTGGACTCTAAAACTGGACACAGTACTCCAGCGGGGGTATACCAGGGAGTGGTACCATGGCAGCATAACATCCTTGCTCTTCCTAGTGGAGATGCCACTCCTTATGCACCCCAGAATTCAATTTGCCCTGCCCATTAGCCTTGTCACATTGTACTGTCATTTTGAGGTCCTCTGATATAATAACCTCAAGGACCCTTTCATGTCTAGTGAGTATCAGTACCTCTCCCCACCCTATACCCAGCATCTGGGTTTCTATGCCAAAGGTACATGATTTTACACTTGTTGGTATTGAACCCCCAAATAAGTAAGTAAGAAAATGGAATTGATTTGAATGAATTGCAGGCTTTTAAGCAGCTTTTCGGGGATTGTGTATGTGTGTGAGTGTGGGGGGGTGGGCTCTGTTACTATAACTATTTGCTTTTGATTTGGTATAATGTGCGAACAGACTAACCCTGCTCCCCACTCCGTGTGCTATTTTGGAGATAAAGAGCCCAAATAGCATTGGCCCAAGCACTGAACCCTGCGGCACCCCGCTTGTCACTGCTCTGGATGCCAAGAGCTATTCCACCACCACTGTCTGCACCCTCCCATGTAACCAGTTCTCTATCCATTTAGTCAGACCGTCTTCCACCAGTACCCCTCCTTCTCCTCACTTTTCTCCTCCTTCTGGCAGTCCACACCCTTTCTCCTCCTTATTCTTATCGGGTGGTGGTGCCTTCTGTATTACACTCAGACCGCTCTGCATGCCCCCTTGCAGGGTTACTGCACTGCCGCCTTTACCTATATCTAGAGCGGTGACCTCATCAGGATCCCCTGTCTGGACCTTTCTACCAACCTCAGTCTTTTGGCCACCCCCACATTTGTTTAAATCCATCTTAGTAGCAATATACCCCTCTAATCCTGCCCTTTTTTATTTACATATTTTCTTACTGGGTTATGGTTGACTTGGTCATCCCAACTGACCCCCCTAGCCCTGCCCCTGAAATCAGTCCAACCTGCTCACCTCCATGGATTACCCCCAGGGTGGGGTGGTGAGGAGCTTATCAGGTTGACCCACTGGAGCAGGATCTGGTTGAAGAGGAGTCATTTGAGGCAGGCGGGGGGGTCGGAAGCTCATGCTGGATGTCTGCAGCCCATTTTCCACTTTTCTCCCCTTTGCAGAATGCTGGCATACAGTGACTCTTAGGCACAGTATGCCAACATCCACCACACTCTGACACCCTTCACTACATCAATGTAGTATCACCCGCAGTACACACCAGGAGCTGCTACAGAGTGGTGGGTCCCTGGATCCTGCCCCAGCATAGGAGAACAGTCCTCCGGATTTTCAATCCTGTCCCTCCCTTGCCAACCCTGGTGGGCCGGGCTTACATCTGAACCTGGGTTGGCAGCATGGTGCGAGGTGTGGCATCTAGTGCCTCAACCCTCAGTGCCTTTAATACTCCCCTTCCCTTTCTGCTCCAGTGGACCCTGTCTCCCATGTACAAGTCACTGTTCCCCCCAGACCCTACTCCAGTTAGTCACTAACCCATAATATTTCATGCCACTCGAACTCCTCAAGCCTACCCTTCCTCACCATGCTTGCACATGGTACCTGCAGTACATCCAAGAATGTCACCAACTTGCCCACCCCGTCACACTGCCTGCCCAAGTACTCAAACCTGCCTCCACTACTTCCAAAGTGTCTCCTGCCAAGTCGTTTGTACTCACATGCAACAGTAAATGAGGTTTCTTCCTCCCCCTCACTGCATGCTTGAGCAGTGCCTGCCCTGCCCCTCCTGCAGTCAGCCTGGGGACAACTTCAACCCAAATATGGCTGTGCCTTCCCCCTTTCCACCCCATCTCACCCATTTCAGCATAGAATCCCAACAAATGAGTACCCCCTGCCCCTTACCCCTTTCTTTTCTAATACCCCTTCCACCACCCCAGTATTTGTTCTTCCCTGTCCCTTACCCTCCACCAACTGCTCCCTCTGTGACTTCTGTATCTGTACCCCCTATTTCCACCTCACCCCTTTTTTCTGTCTTATTCCTCCCACCCCCCTTGAACCCCTTCCCAGCCTGACTACTTCCTACTGGGCTTCCAATGTTGACCTCCCCTGCTGATTTCCAACCCCTCTCCTATCCCCGCTGTTGTCGATTTAGAGCCCCCATTCCCTTCTACCCCTATAGTGATGCCCCTCCCAACCTTTCCCCTTCCTGTAGCCTTCTATCCTTCAGTTACCACCTCCTCCTTCCTTACTAGCCCCCTTTTACCCTTTTGTCATCGCTATCTCTTCCCATACCTGTTGCCATCCCTCTCATGCCCAGCTTGTCCTCCTCCCTTCAATATGTTCCTGCTCCCCGTTTCTGTCCCATAGCAGAGGTTCTTTTTTTTTTGTTTTTGTTAGTTGTTTAACCAGAACTAGTACACTAAGCTGAAAGCTTTTTTACAGGTGCAACCTGGGAGCACAGGGAAGTTAAGTGATTTGGTCAGGGTCACACAGTCTGCAAGTGGAAACTGTGTGATTCAACCCAGGTCTGGTCTGCTGGATGTCACCAGATTTGCAGCTCAGAGCCTTAAACCACTGCAATAGTAAAACCAGTGGAATAGCTTGGCAGAAGACACCAGGAGAAAGGACTGCTGTGTGACTGGACTTCTCTGCTGCAACTAAAGAAGAAGAACTTTTGTACTTGGACCTTTAATTTAGGGTAAAAAAAACTAACAAACAAAACAAAAAAAAGTGTGTGTTTGCCTGGGTTAACTGAACTGAAAGGGTATCTGAACAGTTATCTAGGAGTAAATCTCAGGTGACTGAAAGGACTTAATAGCTGTGAGGTTTAAATTACCTGTAGAAAGATCTAGTACAGTAAGTAGGGGGAGTGGCTTAGCTAGAAGGAAGCTACATTTAAAGACTGCCTTAGAAAAATTCTGCTAATAGCCTGGCAGAAGACACTAGGAGAAAGGACTGCTGTGTGACTGGACTTCTCTGCTGGGACTAAAGAAGAATAACTTTTGTACTTGGACCTTTAATTTAGGGTAAAAACTAACAAACAAAACAAAAAAAAAGTGTGTGTTTGTCTGGGTTAACTGAACTGAATGGGTATCTGAACAGTTTTCTAGGTGTGAATCTCAGGTGATTGAAAGGACTTAATAGCTGTGAGGTTTAAATTACTTGTAGAAAGATCTAGTACAGTAAGTAGGGGGAGTGGCTTAGCTAGAAGGAAGCTACATTTAAAGACTGCCTTAGAAAGATTCTGTTAATAGCTTGGCAGAAGACACCAGGAGAAAGGACTGCTGTGTGACTGGACTTCTCTGCTGGGACTATATTGCCCTCCTTCCCTCCCACCCAAAGCTAGTTCTATTTTTATAGGCACAGGATTTGACTGAAAACAGGAACTTCCTATTTGGGAGCAGGAAGTGAGTGATCACAGAACCACCAAAGATCCACCATCCTAGAAGGGCAAGAGTAGCTCTCCGGCCTCCTCTAGCTGCTGGAGGTCTGCTTCTGAGCAAGTAAGTGGAATACTGAGAAATATAGGATATTCTTGTCTCAGAACAGGACAATCAGGAGCTTAAAGGGCACACAGGCAGAAAGTAAGAAGAGAGAGAAAAAAAAACAGAGGAAAGAGTAAGGATTGCAAACAGTTAAAGGGCCAGAAATAAGACATGATTGGAGTGGTGCAGTGCAGTGGCTGTGGAGCAGCAGTCTTCGGGAGGCGTTCTGGAGGATGCGGTGTTGTGTCCCATCTGCAGGCACCTCTCTGGGCTGAGGAGGAGGTTGCTCATCTCAGGCTTGAGGTTGGCCAGGATTTGTGGGACTTCCTCTTACATCCAGGGACCACCAGTGCTTCTGCCATTACCTCAGAGGTAGCCAAGAAAGAGAAGCGGTTGGACTACAGTGGGCTCAGGGAGGGTGAGGGTGGTGAAACAGAGGCGCATCCCTCCAGTTGTACCTCTCCACAATTCCTATGCCATTCTGGCAAAGTGTGGTTCCTCTATGGAGGCACCCGCAGTGGAGACCAAGGAGGATGCTGGGAACCTCCACAAAGGAGACCCACAGGAGTGTGGCAGGGGACCCTGCAGGAGAAGAAAACAACTCCTGGTGGGGGACTCAATTGTTAGGAAGGTAGAACTGGGGGAGGAAGGGTAGAGGGAGGTAAGGTGCCTGCCTGGTGCCATGGCTTGGAGGGACAGGGAGCGAATCCTCAGGATTGCAGGAGCAGCTGCACAGGGAGGAGCTGGATGTCATTGTCCACCTAGAGACAAATGACCTGGCTAAGAAAGGGATTACAGAAGTGCAGAAAAGTTTGTGAGAAGTGAGGAGGGGCCCTTGGTCAAGTAACATACGGTAACCTTCTCAGAATTGCTGCCGTCTATGGCATAGGAGAGGCTAGGGTGTTCTGCACCATGGGATTCAATCAGTGATTGAAAAACTGGTGTGGAGCTCAGGGATTTGGCTTCATTGGGGACTGGGGGTCCACCTGGAGTGATGCAAGCCTATACTGGCATGATGGGCTGCATCTGTCCGGGAGGGCAACCAGGATCCTAGGTGATAGGTTTAAATGCTTCATTGGCAAGCTTTTAAACTAGCCAAGGGGGGAGGCACTGGAAAGGAGCAGGGAAATCCTAGCCCCCCCAAATAATCACGGTAGTAAGTGTGGCAAACACCAACACAGAGGTGTCGATAAGGAGAAGAGCAGGGGTAAATGGAGAAAGTGACAAAGGCAAGAAGGACAGGGATGGAGCCAAAGGGAGTAAGGCCATCAGGAAATGGAGGCTAATGAGTACCAGTGCCCATAGTCTGGGCAACAAGCTCCCTGAGCTGGTGGCCTTGATGGAAGAGGGATGCCTGGATATCGAAGCAGTCACAGAAACATGGTACACAGAGAACCATGACTGGGATGTTAACATACCAGGGTACATAACCTATAGGAGAGACAGGCAGGGGAGAAGAGGGGGAGGAGTAGCTCTCTATGTAAAGGAAGGGATAAAGCAACTGAACAAAAGAGTAAACAGGGAGGAGAGAAGGCACTGGGGTCACCTTGGAGACTGGAAAGGGCACCACAATACCGTACAGGGTTGATGTACAGACCCTAATGTCAGGGGAGGGAATGGACAAGGATATGATAGAGGCATTCTTAGAATGGCAGAGAAAGGGAGATACTGTTGATGGGAGACCTGAATATGCCAGATGTTAAATGGAGCACATTTGCTGCAGCCACATCCAAGAGCAGGGCCATTCTCGATGCCCTACAGGTGGCAGGCCTTAGACAGCTAGTTTCGGAACCCACTCATGAGGGAGCAATCTTAGACCTCATATTCTCAAACGGGGGCAGTGAGAGGATCTTAGATCTAGAAGTGGGTTGCCATCTGGGGACAAGTGACCATCAAACAGTGTGGTTCACATTAAACTCAGCTACAGAGTCAAGCCATACAAAAGTGAGGGTACAGGACTTTAGGAGGGCTGACTTTGGCAAGATGGGAGAGTGCCTCAGAAAAGCACTAGCAAACAGGCTAGAAGGAGGTGTGGAGCAACAATGAGGAATCATCAAAACTGCCATCACAGAGGCAACAAGTCTTTGTGTGAAGCAAATAAACAAATCAAAATGAAAGAAAAAGCCACTATGGTTCTCAAAAGAGGTAGCTGTGAAAGTCAGGAAGAAAAATATAGCATTCCAGAAGTATAAGGAAACACAGAAGGAGCAGGACAGACAGCTGTACCTGTTAAGGCAGAAGGAAGCAGGGAGGGAAGTCAGAATAGCAGAGGCCCAAACTGAGGAAAAGATAGCCAACTCAGTTAGGAAGGGGGATAAAACCTTTTATAGGTACATCAGCGGCGTGAAAGACAATGGGAGGGATAGTGAGGCTGAATAGATGTGAGCAGTGGGTGGGCAGAGGGACAGTGAAAAACAGGGATACTGAATGAAAATTTCTGCTCAGTATTCACAAAGAGGAGGAAGTACCTAATCCAATTAACAGAAGCACTCTTGATGGGGGTCGATCCAGTCCTTTCACAGAAGAAAGGGTTCTGCAAGAACTCCTAAAACTGAAGGTGGAAAAAGCAATGGGTCTGATGGAATTCACCTCAAATTCTAAAAGAATTAAGGGAGGAACTAGTGAAACCACTGGCTACTCTTTTAATAAATCATGGGAGGATGGTGTGGTACCCAAGGACTGGAGGAAGGCGGATGTGATTCCCCTTCACAAAAGTGGGACCAAGACAGAGGCAGGAAACTACAGACCTGTCAGTCTGACCTCTGTGGTAGGGAAAGTGATGGAGTCACTTCTGAAGGAAAGAATAGTTGAGTACCTAGAGGCCTGAGGAGCACAGGACCAAGGCAGCATGGATTCACAGCAGGAAGGTCATGCCAGACAAATCTGATAGATTTCTTTGACTGTGTGACCATAGTAGTAGACCAGGAAGGGGCTGTGGACATGGCTTACCTAGACTTTAGCAAGGCATTTGACACAGTCCTACACAAAAGATTAATAGTCAAATTAACCAACCTGGCAGTGGATCCCAGGGTAGTAGCCTGGGTAAAATATTGACTGCATAACAGGACACAGGAGGTAATTATAAATGGAGTCCACTCTGCAGAAAGAGGGGTTACTAGTGGGGTACCGCAGGGTTCAGTATTGGGTCCAGTCCTTTTTAATGTCTTCATCAGTGACATTGCAGAGGGACTGGAAGAAAAATGCCTTTGCAGATGACACAAAGATCTGCAACAGGGTTGTATACACAAGGAGGCGTGGAAAGGATAAAAAGGGACTCGGCAAGGTTGGAGGAATGGTCAGAAGTATGGCAGCTAGGATTCAATGCAAAAAAAGTGCAAAATAATGTACCTGGGAAACAAGAACCCAGGGGAAGAATACACAATGGGTGGGGAGGTAGTAACAACAACAAACAAGCATTTGTCAATGCCAAACGTTCGCTTGCAGGTATTTGCAGTGGTGTTTGACACGTACGGTGCTTTACCCTAATGCCCTGTGCGATTGCTGGTATTTGCACAATAAATTTTCAGCATGATCTTTTTGTTACCCCATTGTGCGCTACACAGACGGAAACACGTTTTGGGCAGGATGTGAAACATGACAGCTGTACTGCTCATAAGGAAGTGTGGTAAAATGGCAATGTTTAAAATCTGGAGTGGAAATATTGAAAATTCGCAAACCTACGAGTGTGCGTGGGAACTGTGCAACACACGCTCGTAAAACAGTCATTGTTAGGAATTTTTTCGCCAAATTTTCAACATTGGCATTTTAAAACCTCTGCTAATGAACAGTGTCTCTGTGATTGTCTTACTGTGTCCCATACATTGATTTTGCACACCGACTGCGCCATTGTGCACTACATGGGGCGGAAACACATTTTGGGCAGGATGTGAAACATGACAGCTGTACTGCTCATAAGGAGGTGTGGTAAAATGGCAATGTTGAAAATCTGGAGTGAAAATATTGAAAATTCGCAAACTTACGAGTGTGCGTAGGAACTACGCAATGCACACTCATAAAACAGTCATTTTTAGGAATTTTGTCACCAAATTTTCAACACAGCCATTTTAAGACCTCTGCTCATGATCAGTGTCAATGCAATTTTCTTAATGTGTCCCATACATTGATTTCGTACACCGACTGCGCCATTGTGCGCTACATGGGCAGGAAAAATGTTTTGGGCAGGATGTGAAACATGACAACTACACTGCTCATAAGGAGGTGTGGTAAAATGGCAATGTTGAAAATCTGGAGTGAAAATATTGAAAATTCGCAAACTTACGAGTGTGCATAGGAACTACGCAACGCACACTCGTAAAACAGTCATTTTTAGGAATTTTGTCACCAAATTTTCAACACAGCCATTTTAAGACCTCTGCTCATGATCAGTGTCACTGTGATTTTCTTAATGTGTCCCATACATTGAGTTCGCACACCGACTGCGCCATTGTGCGGCTACATGGGCAGAAACACGTTTTGGGCGGGATGTGAAAAATGACAGCTGTACTGTTCATAAGGAGGTGTGGTAAAATGGCAATGTTGAAAATCTGGAGTGAAAATATTGAAAATTCACGAACTTACGAGCCTGCGTAGGAACTGCGCAACGCACGCTCGTAAAACAGTCATTTTTTGGAATTTTTACCAAATTTTCAGCGTGATTTAGGACCTTCTCATGAATGATGTTACTGTCATGGTGTTATTCAGCCCGAGGAGTGATTTCATGCAGTGACTGCGCACTGACTGCGAAATCACCCTTCAGGCCTGGATAACGCCATGACAGTGACATCATTCATGAGAAGGGGTCCCAAAAACTCCATGTTAAAAATTTGGTGCAAAAATTCCAAAAAATGCCTGAGATATGCAATAAAGTTGAAAAACCCCTATCTAGCCCATTATACAGCTGACCGGCATTTCCTCAGTTCGTGGTCGGCTTTGAAGAGTGCAGAAGTGTTCCAGGTCCAACGAAGATCCGCCCGAGCCCGGAGGTAAGTATGGGGTAAGGGGTGTGGGAGGCAAGGTGCACAGTGGGTGGGTGCGGGTTGTGGGAGGGGGGCGGGGGCGGTGAGACTGCGTGGGACGGTTTTTAATTTACAGGTTTTTTTTTTTGCAATTGATGACGCGAGACGTTTGCCACACTGGGGTGGGCTCCCAGAGTGGAAGAAGATGGCTGGGGGGGCCATGGAGCCGATGAGGGATTGGGCACCCCCGTCGGCTGTCAACGCGGGACGTTTGCCACGCTGGGGTGGGCTCCCAGCATGGCAGAAGATGACTGGGGGGGGCCAAGGAGCCGACGGGGATTGGGCACCCCTGACGCAAATGGAGCGATGTTTGCCACGCCAGGGTGGGCTCCCAGCATGGCACCAAAGCTTTGGGGCGGCGTGACGCGGGCGCGCATGGCGTGAGGGGTGGCGTGACGCAGGTGCTCTGTATGACAGCAGTGGTTTTCTTTGAAGCGAAGACCACCGCTGTCATACACAGCTCCTGCACACATTGGTGCAGGACCGCCATGCCTGTTCAGCTGAGTAGTGGATTGCAAGGGAGAGGCACACCTCCAAAATGTGCTACTCTCCCAAAATGTTCCTTGCGCATGCGCACAAGAGAACGTAAAAAGGAAAGAAACCTGGGGATAATCATATCAGATGACCTTAAGGTTAGCAAGCAATGTGAGAAGGCAGTAGGGAGGGCTGGGGGTATACTGGGATGTATAGGGAGAGGCATCAGCAGCAGAAAACAGGAAGTTGTTATCCCTCTGTACAGACAGTTGGTGAGACCCCATCTGGAGTACTGTGTCCAGTTCTGGAGACCCCATCTCTGCAAGGACATAGAGAGGATAGAGGTAGTCCAGAGGAGGGCAACTAAAATGGTGCAGGGTCTGCAAGAGAAGCAGTATGAGGAGAGACTAAAGGAGCTTAATATGTATACCCTTGAGGAAAGAAGGAGAGGGGGGACATGATAGAAACTTTTAAGTACCTCAGTGGAATCAACAAAGTCCAAGAGGGTAGCATCTTTCAGAAAAAGAGACTTGTAAGAACAAGGGGACACAATTTAAAGATAGAAGGAGGGCAGTTCAGGGCAGTGTGAGAAGTATTATTTCACAGAGAGAGTAGTGGATGCATAGAACAGCCTTCCTAAGCAGGTTGTGGGGTCTAAAACTGTGGGAGAATTCAAGAATGCATGGGACAGATATAAGGCAATTCTTGTGGGGGGTAGGAAGAAATAGGCTGTTGGTTTACTAGGATCTGTGGCCTATCCTGTAGTTAGGGAAATGGGCAGACCAGATGGGCCAAGCGGTCCTTATCTGCCGTCAAAGTCTATGTTTCTATGTTTCTAATAAACTGCCTCCAAAAGGTTCGAATATATTCATAGTCGATACCTGCCCTATATCTCTTCCCCATATCAGTTCCCCCCTTCTAACTGTTCCCCTCCGTGGCACTCCTGGTCCCTCCTTACCCGCAGTCATCTGCTCTCTCCCCTGGTACTCCTTCTGGTCTCTTCCTCCCCCATCAGGAGGCTTCCCCACCCTTATCTAGGGCACCCCCTTCCTTCTTCTCTCTTTTCTGCTAGTGCCTCTGATACTGGCATGGATTTCAGACCCTACTTATTCTTCCTCCGTCCCCCTTTGCCATCCTCTATTCCCCCTTCAGGATGCCTACCATACTCATCTGCCATGCCACTTACATTCCTCCCTAACCTCCACTGTTTCTCCCTCAAACTAGCCAGTTATCTACAGACCATACACCCCCCCATCCTCCAAGCCCAGTCCAGAATCATGGCAGACCCACACCCTGTACACCCTTCCACCCTTCCAAAGATGCCCACCATATTGACATGTGGTACCTGCCCCATTTTGACTCCCATCTTATGTTACGGGCTCTCACTCCCAGGTTCTGTACCCTTCTACAACTCTTAGGCCCCTATTTACTCAAATTCCTGCCCCCCCACACTAGTCCCCCTAGTGACCCATTGCCAACCGGGGTAATTCAGTCTTAAATCTCATCCGTTAGATACTATGTTACTGTAGCAATCCTAAAGCCTCCTTGTCCGTTTTTAACCCCTCAGCTACTATTCTTTTGTTCTCGGCTCTCATATAGTTTCACTTTACTCAGTTGAAATCCTATTACACTATAAGTATTTCTCAGCTCAGTTAGAGAAATAAACAGAACAAATAAATATGTATTATTACAGCAATCATAACAGTATAGCTCAGTACTTAGGTCAGTTAGAGAAAGAAACAGAACAACTAAATCTGTATTATTACAGCAATCCTAAATTATCCAATCATTGCTTTGTCTGTACTCCAGAGACCCTGCTGTAATATAGGACCACAGAGGACCCTGGGAGGGAGGTTGGGCAACTGTAAAGTCCCTGCAGAGCTCCATTGAGTTCACTCACTCCCCGTCTTTCACTCGCTCATACTATTTCTCCCAATGCTGCAGGCTGCCATTTTGTGTTGAGCTCCTTCTAGCATTTGCACCTTTTTCTGCCCACAAAGCAATCCGCAGCAGTCCCGACACAGCTCCGTTGAGCTCAGTCACTCCCCCCTCTCACTTTCTCATTCTGTTCCTCCCAACACTGCAGGCTGCCCTTTTGCACTGGACTCCTGCCTGCATTGGCACATTTTTCTGCCCACAAAGAAATCTGCAGCAGTCCCAACAGAGCTCCATTAAGCTCACCACCCATCTCTCACTTGTCCATTCTGTTTCTTCCAGATCTTCAGGCTGCCCTTTTGTACTGAGTTCCTGCCTACATTGATACCTTTTTCTGCCCAAAAAGAAATCTGCAGCAGTCCCGACACAGCTCAGTTGAGATCGCTCATTCCCTCTCGCTCACTCCCTCATTCTGTGTCTCTCGGCGCGGCAGGCTGCCCTTTTGTATTGAGCTCCTGCTTGCTTTGGCACCTTTTTCTACCCACAAAGAAATCCACAGCAGTCCCAAAAGAGCTCAGTTGTGCTCGGTGAGTCCCCCTCTCTCACTTGGTCGATCTTAATCTGTCCCAAACACTGATTTCCCACAGCGACCACGCTATTCTGCACCAGAAGTGCAAAAACACATTTCAGAAAGGTTGTGAAAAATAACAGCTGTATTGTTCATAAGGAGGTGTGAAAAAATGCCAGTGTTGAAAATCTGGCATAAAAATATTACAAATTTGCGAAGTTACAAGGGTGCGTGGAAACTGCGCAATGCACAGTTGTAACACAGTCATTTTATGGAGTTCCTTCACCACATTTTCAACATAGACATTTCAGGACCTCTGTTCATGAACAGTGTCACTGTCATTTTCTCAGCCTATCCTGAAAACTGATTTTCCACAGCAACCGAGCTATTCAGTGCCGGAAGTGTGAAAACACATTTACACCAGGATGTAAAAAATGTCAGCTGTATTGCTCATAAGGAGGTGAGGAAAAATGGCAATATTGAAAATCTGGTGTGAAAATAATGCAAATTTGCAAAGTTACGAGCATGCATAGCAACTGCGCAATGCACACTGATCAAACAGTCATTTTTTTGATTTTTCCCACCAAATTTGCAACATAGACTTTTTGAGAGACCACGTCATGAACACTGGCACTGTTATTTCATTAATTGGTCCTGAAAGGTGATTCCACGCAGTGACCATGAAATCACCTTTTGGGACCAAACAACGCCATGACAGTGGCAGAATTCACGAGGAGGGGTCCCAAAAACCCCATGTTGAACATTTGGTGCCAAACTTCCCAAAAATATGTGAGATATGCATCAAAGTTGAAAAAAACCCTATTTATGCCATTATATAGTTTACTGGCATTTCTTCAGTTTGCGTCCGGCTTTGAAGAGTGTAGATGAGTTCCTGGTCCACCAAAGATCTTGGCGCCAGACTCCACAGGTAAGTATGGGGTGAGGGGTGTGGAGATGCAGGGTCTGCAGAGGGTGGGCGGGTTGTGGGAGGGGCAGGAGACCATGAGGGACCATTTTCTTTTTCTACAGGTTAACAAACAAAAAAATCAGGATTTTTACGAGGGGCATTGACACACTGGGGTGGGCTCCCAGTGTGCCAACTGAAGTTTTTGGGGGCAGCTGTGGCCGTCAGAGTTGGGCACCCCAGTTGGCACAAAAGGGGGGGTGCAAGAGCCAGTGGGGATTGGGCACCCCCTCTGCATAAATCTACTGCTTTTTTGTGGGGGGGAGAGACATTATGCCAATGGGGAGTGGGCTCCCCATTGGCAAATTAAACTGGGAGGTGGGACATAATGCCGATGGGGAGTGGGCTCCTTCGTCGGCAATGTGAACTAGGATGGGGACTGAAGCCAACAGGGATTAGGGCTCCCTTATGCAAAAACACACTGTTGTGGGGGAGGGACATGCTGCCAAGGGGAATTTGGCAACCCCACGGCAGTCAGGACTGATTAATACTGTTTGTGAACAGGCCATGTTCACAAACAATATTACAGTAGCAAAGTTCCGCCCAGCAATGACGGGTCACTCCTTCATTGCAGTGCAATGGCCGACGCTGAAATGATCAGGTGGCCCCTGATTGCAGCGGCTGAAACATTTCAAGGTTGTGGCATGCTGGCTGAACTAGCGTCAGAAGCAGTGTGCCAACCTATTGGCGAACAGGGGCCAAGCCTCAAAAGGCAATGGGGGCATTGGCCACAACAGTGCTGCACCTCCACAGCCTGCTTCTGCAGCAAGCTGCCACAACATGTTTCTTGTGAATTTGCGCATTCTACATAAAAATTGAAAGGGACCTGGGGGGTAGTCATATCAGATCACCTAAAGGTGGGCAAGCAATGTGAGAGGGCATCACCAGTAGAAAACAGTAAGTTGTTATCCCTCTCTACAGACAGCTGGTGTGAGGGACTGAAGTCATAAAGTGTTGCTCTGAACTGTTTTAAGAGAGGTAGTTTGTCATTGTTACTTTATGAGAGTTAAAGATATACTGTTTAAGAATGGATATTAAAGGCAGCTTTCATATATTTTCACAGGTGCAACAAAATAAAAGAAGTAAACCAACACAATATTTATTTTATACTTATGAAATGAGGTTTGTTCCTACCTTACAACAATATTATATATTACAATGAGTTCATTTAGGACACTTAGTTTAGGATATAAGTTTTTACACACTGTGTTTGTATTATTACAAATATATTTAAAGGAAAGGCAGCTCATTTAAGTCTGAAGAATGGACTTTGATGATCCTGACATGTAACTTCATTTTGTCACACCCAAAGAGAGCCTGATAATAATAAAGAAAGGAAAAAGAAAAATAAATTAATTTAATAATGAGTACATTTCATGAGATTTCAATCCTGGATGAAGTTCTCCTTTATTTGGGTTGAGGACCACCATTTCCTCTAACTGTTTCATGGTAAGTTGCTCCAATATTATAATTCAAGCTTCTTTAAGCATCTGTCAAGGCTGATTCCCTTGTAACAGATTTCAAAGCCTATGAATCACAATATAGTTTCTTATTCACCTGCCCTAGAGTTCTAGTATCTATACTGCAGTTAAAGTCTCCTGCCCAAAAGAGGTGCCTCTTTGTGTATAAAAAGGGCTTTGTTAGATTAAATAGCTAAATCCCAGCAGTTTTAGTCTGAGGGGCATACATGTTAACTAGCCTAAATTGAAGATCTCTAAAGGTGCAATCTAAAATCAGTACACTTCCAGGCAAAATATCCATTACTCTGGATACTGAGAAATGGATATTTTTAAACAGGATGCCTATCCCATCAGCTGCATCTTCACCAAAAGCCCAAAAAGAAGGCCCCAAACTCAACTCCTCCTAACCTCTTCTACCTCAAACAGTGATTTTAATCTAGTCTCTTGAAGAAAAATAATATCTGCTTGCGGGCTGCTTAAAAAATAGAGAAGCACAATGGGTTTCTTGTAGTTCTTCATACTACAGACATTGTAGGAAGCTATGTTTATATTTTATATTTATAAAAGCAAGTTTACATCTCCACCTAGTCTTTTGCACCTTGGCAAGCCATGTTTGTCCTTTTTTTCGCCATCTTTTTCCCTTTTCAATACATTTCTTTTGAACCGTACTTGGTGGCCTGGAATTCTCATCATCATTGTTAGAAATAAATTCTGACTGTGCCAAAATATTTGTGTCTGAGTCTAAATCTCCTCCTTCTTGTAGGGGTAGAAAGTTATTTTCTAGTGGCAAATTAAACTCAGATGGCTTTTGGTTTGCAGCTGCCCAAGTGATCCTTCAAGATTTTTTTTTGTAAGGGGGGCCATGATAAGTTGTTGTGTATCTTGTTTTGTAACTTGCAAACCTTCTGCCTGCTGACCATGCCCTTCAGGTGTATGAAGAGTTGGTGGCATTTTCAGCTATTTCTTCCATTGATGTTATAGGGTTTTGAGGGTCTTCAGGCCCCACTCCATTACCATCAGCAGGAGGCGGCACCTAAGGCCTTATCTCTTCTTCCCCTTGCTTATCCTGGGCTGACTGTACTTAATCATCCTGATCCCACCCTTCTTCCCTATTTTTCCTGGCCCAGGGATACTGGTAATAAGCATGTCCCTTTTCATCACACAGACCACACTGATAGACATTTTCACAAGTTGAGCTGGGATGACCATACCCTCCACATAATGAGCATTTTAGCAAATTGCATGTACTACTTAAGTGTGTTCTAGATCCACATTTATAACAGGCTTGAGGCTGACCCCCATGAAAACACACACCTCTCTGTCTTCCAAGGAAATAACTAGTAGGCAAATGAATGATCTCAGAGTTAACTTGAAACAGTTTAACTTAAAACTTCCACCCACCTGTCTACAAACCTTCAGTACCAAGTATTGCTTCAGGAGGGCTCAAGATGTTGCATCTGTTTTGTGACTAATGGTAGATATCGCCAACACTACTTCAACTTCATTGTGAAACATAATTGTAACTATTCTAACTGCAGGCTTTGTCAGGGGAATTGCAGAAAAAGGTGTCCATACATTACATAGATTTGACGGCAGATAAGGACCGCTTGGCCCACCCAGTCTGCCCATTTCCCTACCTAATGGATAAGCTGCAGATCCTAGTTAACCAGCAGTCTACTTCTTCCTACCTCCACCCCCTAGAATTGCCTAATAACTGTCCCATGCATGCTTGAATTCCACCACTGTTTTTGACTCCACAACCTCCTCCGGAAGGCCGTTCCATGCATCCACAGCCCTCTCTGTGAAAAAATACTTCCTTAAATTACCTCTGAGCCGCCCCCCTTCTATCTTCAAATTGTTCTTGCACATCTATTTTTTTGAAAGATGCTACCCTCTTGGACTTTGTTGATTCCCTTGAGGTACTTGAAAGTTTCTATCATGTCCTCCATCTCCCTCCTTTCCTTGAGGCTATACATATTCAGCAACTTAAGTCTCTCTTCATATGTCTTCTGGTGCAGACCCTGCACCATTTTAGTTGCCCTCCTCTGGACAGCCTCCATCCTGTCTATGTCTTTGTGGAGACTGGGTCTCCAGAACTGCAAGCAGTACTTCAGATGGGGTCTCACCAACTGTCTGTACATATGGGGGTAGTTTTAAAGTATTGTATTTTAACCAGAATTTCTCTAAATCAGCATTAGTCTTGAAACTAACATCAAACGTGTCTTCACTCAACACATGTATAAGGGCATACATTTCCATCTGCCTAAAGTTCATGGAACTTTTTAAGAGCTGTCTTGCAACATAATATCTGTCAGGGTACTCAGCCAGGCCTCCCCATGTTGAAGCCTAACTGCATTCTACCTGGGAGCCTGTTCTAATTTATCTTTGAAAAGATCAAAGACCAAAGAACATGGGGGGGGGGGTTACCTGCCCTGTTCCCTTGTTTGGAGGTTCCTTCCCCAACATCATCATTATCTGCATCATTATACTCTCTCTGTGGACTAGGCCCAATGTTTGTGTCCCTCCCTACTGTAGAATTTAATGTTGGGCTTTTTTCATTAACAAGCTTTCTAGACTTTTCCTGCCTAGTTGTCTCTAATAAGTGAGGTTTGGGCACAGTACCCTGATTATCAACAGTAATGGTATCCCATGATATTAGCGCTGAGGATTGGGTGCCTAAAATAACAGTGATCCAATCCCCAGCACATTTCATTCATGGGTACCGCAGGGTTGGGTGGCCGGATGGGGGAATAGGCGAATATAGTGACAGGATGTCGCTATACATACATGCACAGGGGTAGTGAGCATGCACAGAGAGGGGTGGAAGGAAATGTGAGGTGTGGTGCTGCAGTGAGTTGCCAAGTCAACCCCGTGGCATGGCGGGTGGGATGGTGGTGTTGGTTGGCAGGGTACCAGGTTCGGACCTGGGCACTGGTGTGTTTTTGTTGTGCCCTGCCTGAACCTTTTAAGTAGGGAGGTGTGGGGGGCAAATCTTCCTGCATAACACATTAAAAAACTAAGTTCCTAGTACCCTTTTGCAGTGCGCTGGAGTGTCAGAGTGCCAAAATAAATTTTCGGCACTCTTGACTTCTTGATAACGGCAATCGCCTTTAGGCTTTCCCTGTCATTATAGTAATAGTATTAGTATTAAAAATACAGTAACAGTAATAGTATTAAAACACATAGCATTTGAATGAACAGTATCACTATTATTACTTTTAGGAATAGCAGACTGTATGCCCGTTTTCTTTGATACAGCCATCAATTTTGAGTCAAAACGAGAGTCAATTTTATTGTTGGAATCCCTCACCTCAGGTGCCTGTTTTTTTTCAGAGCTCTGAGAGTTTGTTGCAGGTCTGTTTGCTCGCTGAAGTACCCCTTCAGTTTCCTTGTCCCCATCTGTACCTGGAGTCCATTGTCCAGACTCTATTTGCTTCTATCCTGAAAGCTATAGGGAGGTTTCAATCAACCAGCCTTTCCATTCTGTTGTACCAGGTTGCTTGAGTCCAAACTGTTGCCGAATTGTTTGTGTATTGGTAATATCCATGGAGGTTTGAGAGTGTTGTCTTTGCTCTCGCTTTGATGCACTTACACCCTGACCGGGAGTAGTCATTGTTTCTGTGGGGTTACTGACAAGTTTCACTGCTTGACTCAGTTGAGTGCCACCAACAACTGACATCCCGCTGTCAAGATGCAATGATTCATCAGCAGAGTACAATCACATTCCATGACGTTTGAACTATGGCTAGAGACTGTTGCTGGGGTAAGGATTCTTTGACCAGTAACAGAGCCAGCCAATCAAGGTTGTTTGCATTTCAGTTAATCTCTGTTTAAATGTCCACTGAGGCATTTTAATTCTTCTTGCTGTGGGTAGAGCTAGCAGGGGAGTTTGAATATGTGGTGAGTTGTTTTTAAGAGTTTATTTATTCCTAAGATTTGTTTTTAAAGTTTTTATACACTTTGCTGGTGTGTTTTAAATGTAGCTTAAATCCTTAAATCTTTCTGTGGCTGGAGGGATTGAAAAAGCCTCCCCACTTATGTCCTCCACCAGCCTTTCTTAAATACTGAAAAGCCACTGGGGGTTGGGTTTGAAGGCTGTGAGGGCGGAGTTTAGGGAGTTGCAAATTTCCTGCTTGAGCTAACTCTCACAGCTAATGGTCAGTTGGAGAAAAGTTCAGACACTCAAGCTTTTACTGGTTGGATTTTATGGTTTATATGGCGGCCAGGCTGGGTGCTCTGTGCGCTGCATATCGTTTTATTTTATTTGGTTTTATGTTTCCTTTCTTTTCTTTTCTTTTGTTTTTAGTTTGCTTTGTCTTGCTTTATTTTGTGCTGCAAGCTGCTTGGGCTAGGCAAAAGCCTGGAGTAAGATGGCCGTTTGATCGTACCTTTGACCGTTTAATTGCTCTGCTAGAAACATAGAAACATACATAGAAGTTGATGGCAGATAAGGACCGCAAGGCCCATCCAGTCTGCCCATTTCTTTTTTCTACCTTATAAATGTGCCGTCGGCCTTTGCTCTGTTAGTGGCCTATCTATTCATAGTCATTTGTATTGCTCCCTTATGCCTATCCCATGCCTGTTTGAAGCCCTGCATTGTATTCATAGCCACCACTTCTTGTGGTAAGCCATTCCATGCATCCACCACCCTTTCTGTGAAAAAGAATTTCCTCACATTCCCCCTTAATCGTCCCTCCTCTAATCTCATGCTGTGTCCTCTTGTCCTGTTATTTTTCTTATATTTAAACATGTTAGACTCTTTCACCTTGTTAATGCCCTTAAGGTGTTTGAATGCCTTAATCATATCACCTCTCTCCCTCCTTTGCTCAAGGGTATACATATTGAGCTCTGTTAATCTGTCCTCATATGTCTTCTGATGCAGTCCCTGCACCATTTTGGTTGCCCTTCTCTGAACTGCCTCAATTTGGTTAATGTCCTTGTGAAGCTGTGGCCTCCAATACTGCATGCAGTACTCCAGATGGGGCCTAACCAGTGTCTCATAAAGAGGGATTATTACCTCCCTCTTACGACTTGTGATACCCCTACTAATACACCCTAACACCCCCTAGCCTTACCTACTGCTTTAGAGGTCTGCTTGGATGATTTCAGGTCATCAGTGATGATGATGCCCAAGTCTCTTTCTTCCTTTGTGACTGCTAGCAACTCCCCTCCCAGCCTATAGGTGGCTTCAGGGTTTCTCTTCCCTATGTGCATGATCTTGCACTTCTTTGCATTAAATCCCAGTTGCCACTCTTCTGACCATTTTGCTAGTTTTTCCAGATCTCTTCTCATTCTGCCCACTCCATCTGGATCATCTACTCTGTTGCAGATCTTGGTGTCATCTGCAAACAGACAAGCCTTACCCTCTAGTCCATCTGCAAGGTCACTAATGAAGATGTTGAAGAGGACTGGCCCCAGGACTGATCCCTGAGGTACCCCACTTGAGACTTGCATCTCTTCTGACTGTATACCATTTACCACCACTCTCTGTTTTCTGCCCGTCAACCAGTTTGCCACTCAGTTGACCAACTTCTGACCCACCCTGAGCCTACCCAGCTTATTTATCAATCTTCTATGTGGAACAGTGTCAAAAGCTTTGCTGAAGTCAAGGTAGGCGACATCAACTGCTCCCCTTGGTCCACCACTCTGGTTACCCAGTCAAAGAAATCTATGAGATTAGTTTGACAGGACCTTCCTTTGTAAACCCATGCTGTCTTGGATCCTGTGCCCCTATGGATTCCAGGTGTTGCACTATCCTTTCCTTAAGGAGTGCCTCCATAATCTTGCCCACTACTGAGGTAAGACTGACTGGTCTGTAGTTCCCTCGCCTCCCTGCTACCACTTTTGTGAAGCGGATCACATGAGCCCTTCTCCAGTCCTCTGGGACCTCTCCTGTGCTCAGAGACTCACTAAACAGTTCTGCTAATGGCTCTGCTAGTTCCACCTTTGGCTCCTAAGTACCCTAGGATGTGTGCCGTCAGACTCATTGCCTTATCACCCTGATCTTAGCAAGCTCTTGTGGCCCTTTCTTTTGTGAAGGAGTAGCACTCACCTCCCTCCCCCCTGTGTCCATGATGCTGAGCTGTGGGCCCTGCCCTACCTTCTCTTCAGTAAATACTGAGCAAAAGTATCTATTTAGGATAGATGCCTTTACAGGGTCCTCCTCCTCACATGCTCCCTTTTCTCCATTAAGCTTAGCAATACCCCCTCTGGACTTTCTCCTTTCAATATTTTTATTTTATTTTATTTTATTGTAGAGAATCAGTTTTACAACCTTTGAGTCAAAGACTGTTTACAAAGTACCTTGTCAATGGGGGAGACAACAATAAAAAGAGGTTAGGACAGTGGAATGACAAAACATGTTAGATACATAAGAAATAAATATACACTTGGAAGAGCAGACAGCTAGGCTGCGCTGGATTAAACTTGTGGAAGGTCCTAACATAGGTAAAACAACACGGGTTCAAATCGACAGCAAGTCATAAGTTAAGTAGGTAAGTAACATTGGTGAAACAATAATAGTTACAGTATTCAAAGTGAGCATGTCTGGCTAATATGTGGGTATATAAAGACCCGGTGGGCTGGGGATTTGAAAGGGGATTAGTCAGGGACCGGCATGGGGCAGAGGGACAGGCAAGAGGCAGCTACAGGCATTTACAACATCGGCTGTCCATAATATGCTGGCGAAGAGCAATTTTGAAGCGGCCAATACCAGGGATCTTGGAGATAGTTTCGGGAAGGGAGTTGAAACAGGACGGGGCTTGGTGATGGAAGGATCTTTGGCACCGAGAGGTCCTTGTTCTGGGAACTATGAAAGAGGCCGTGGCGGCATTCCGGGTTGGCAGTGACCTAGCAGCACGCTGCAAAGGTCCAGAGACCCCAGGAGGGCAGAGTCCTGACAGGGATTTTTTGGCCAGTAGGCAGGTTTGATAATTCAGTCTTTCCTCAAGAGTGAGTATTTTAGCGGCAGAGTATAGTAAACAGGTGTGGGTTCTGCTGTGGGCACCGGTAAGGAGCCTACATGCTCTATTAATAGAGGTCTGAACTTTGGATAAGGCAGAGGCATCAGCAGCGGCATAGACAGGGAGCCATAGTCAGCCAGCGATAATACCGATGAGGTGATGGCTGTTTAAGGCCGGTTCTGGGAGACAGTCTTTATGCCGATAGAGAAGACCGATCCTGAGTTTATAGCAGATGACAGTGCATTGAGGTGGGCATGGAAAGTAAGGCCGGAGTCGAAGGTGATACCCAGGTACTTATAGGATGCAACCTGCTCCAGGAGGTGGGGCATGCTGGTGGTGATGTGGAGGGAAGTTTCTGGCATTGTTTGCCGTTGGGCAAAAACATGGACTTTGTTTTCTTTAGGTTCAGGACTAGGCGGTGATTATCGAACCACTTTTCGGTTTGGAGGAAGGCGCTTTGCAGCATGCTTTGGAGTGAGAGTGGGTCAGGTGTGATGCAAGGATAATGGCCATCTGCATAGAGTAATATTTTACTGGAGCAGGAGCTGGGGAGGGTGTTCAGGAATAGGCTGAAAGGGTTGGGCCAAGGATAGAGGCCTTGGGGACACCGGAGAATACTGGAAAGATAGGAGGAGAGGGTCCCATTTGGGTTTGACTCTTTGGGACCTGTTGTATGGTAACTTGCGAACCACTTCAAGAGCCAGTTCGAGACTGGAGTGTGCTGAGGAGTTAAGTAGGGTGGTACACTGTGTCAAAGGCCTTGGACAGGTCTATGAAGACCGCCCCTGCAAGATGACCTTTGTCAAGTGCTGAGTGAATGTGGTGGGAGAATTCCAGAAGGGCAGTGGTTGTGCTATGACCAGGCGAAAACCGTGTTACTCCGGACACGAAGGTTGTAGTTAGTAAGGTATTCCGAGAGCTGAGTGTTTACTATTTTTTCGAGGGCTTTGGATAGGGGGGAAAGGATGGAGATGGGCCTGTAGTTGTTAGGCAGAGTGCGGTCCCCGGACTTATGGATGGGGGTTACTTCTGCATGCTTCCAGGCCTTAGGGAATTGGCCGAGGCATAGGGATTTGTTAATGATAAGCGTCAGCGGGGTGAGCATGACATCCAGCACGAGGCAAAGAATCCTGGAGTCGAGGGGGTCATTGGTAGGGTTCTGAGATGCGAGGGCTTTATTAAGAAAGGTTTGGCATCGTGGGGTGAGATCACCTGAAGTGGAATTGCGGCCTGAAATGGGTACGTGGAGGGTTTGGCAACTGGGTCAGAAAAATGGCTGGGAGGATGGCACTTAAGTCAGCGAAGGTTTGGTTGAGGCAGTTAGCAACACGGGTGGAGTCAGTCGAGACAGTCCCATTTATGTCAATCTGGGATGGGGGGAGTGGTCTTACCATTTAGATCTTTAATGTTGTCCCAGAAAGCTCTGGACGAGCCCCAGGTGGATGTCAACGTGGCCTGGTAAAATTTGGCTTTAGCCTGCTTGATTGACCAGGAGCATTGATTACGGGCTGCCCGGTAGGCTTGCCTGTCAGCAACCCTGCCGGAGTCGTTAGCTAGGTGCCAGAGGTTATCTCTCTTTTTTAGTTGTTGGATCAGCGCTGGAGTGATCCATGCAGCAGTCTGTTTTTTTATCCTGTGAGTGTTTAGGGGTGCATACATGTCACAGGCGTGGTTGAAGGCCGTGGAGAGATAGGTAAGGGCAGAATTTACGTCAGGAGCGCTGGCTAGTGGGGACCAGTCGATTTGGGTGAGGTGGCGTTTGAGGTTGCTGAGACCTCCGGGGAGAAACCAACGGCGGGGGGTCCTGCTGAAACCAGGGCTGAGGGTGGGGGAGGACCAGAAACAGGTGACTGGGGAGTGGTCACTGAGTGAGTCTGCAAGGACATCAATGGAGATGACTTTATGAGGTCTATTAGAGAGGATGACATCCAGGAGGGAGCTTGTTCCTGTTACTTTGTTTAGTCTAGTGGGCTGAGTGACCAGTTGGGACAGGTCAAGGGCTGCAAGGTCATTTTTCAGATTATCTGATGAGGAGCTGAGCCAATTTGAATTTAGGTCACCCATAATTAGCTGTTCAGCTTTCGGGGGTAAGGTAGCCAGGTAGTCAAGGAGAGAGGAGGCTGCGGAGTCTTTGCTTGACCCCGGGGGTAGATAGGCCGTAGTCAGGTAGAGTGGACCACGACCAGGGTAGTGGGTGATTTTTAGGGAAATGGCTTGCGCCCCATGGTTAAGCACAGGGGTAGGAGGAGCAAGCCGAGGATCGAGTTTAAGCAAGTAGATAAGCGCACCCTCCTCCCGTAACCCATCCTACTCGGCCCTGAAAATTGTAAAGCCAGGAAGGAAGATGGCAGAGTCGGGCGTGAGGGAGGAGAGCCAGGTTTCGGCGAGCAAGAGAATATCCGGGGAGTGTTGGGTGACCCAACATTGGAGGGCTGCAATTTTCTTGGGGAGACTGCATATGTTGATAAAGGCGATTCGAAAGCCTTTGCCAACAGTGGGCAGGGGCGTGGCAGGGATGACAGGCCCAGGGTTTGGGTTCACATTGCCGGAGAGCAGGAGCAGCAGGAGAATTAGGCGCCTTGCATGGGATTTATAGCTGGCGGAGGGGTTCAAATGTCAGCGATGGGACCCCACCGAGGAGGAGCAGGGGATAGGAAGGGAGAGGAGCAGCTGAGGGCACTAGCAAGGAGGTGTCCACTCATAAGGAAACACAATACTGTGCGTGGCACAACAGTGGTTGGTGGGGGGTGAGTGGTAATCCAGAGTGCAGGAGGGATTCGGAGATGGGTTGAGGATTGGTGTGAGGTCCGTGGGGGGCCTGGAGTTCAGAGTGGGGGGAGTATGTTTTGGTAGGGGGCAGGTTGATGGGGTGAATGGATGGGCAGAGAGAGAGCATAGGGTGCTGTAGCAAGAGGAGGGCCAGCAAAGAAAAAACCATGCTTGAGTGATTCATTTCCCAGTAAAGAGCAAGAAATGAGGGCAGGCTCCCTCTAGTGCTGGAACGATATAACCAGCAAATGGGAAAGTAGGCTGATTGGTTTTTGAGCCTCATGTGACAAGGAAAGTAAAACTCTATATAAGGGAAAGCCGAGCAAGGGTGGTGGTGGGGGCAGTGGGGAGCCGAACGCATAGCGTTCGGCGGGGTTTCTTCAGAGCAGCACCGACTGATTTCAGCAACCCCAGCGAGAAAAGGCGCCAAAACCGCAATTCAAACAGCGGAGACCCGAGCCGGCAGAGAAATCCAACAGGTAAGCTGGGCCAGGATTCAGTTCTTTACTGGCAGGGGTTTTACCTTGCGAGTCGGCCCTCGCGACTAGCATCTCCTCGGGGGGTGGGGGTATCCTGGTGGTGGAGATGATCTGCTTCAGGGAGGGCACTTCCAGGTGTAGCCCTCGCGACCTCCAGCTCCTCGGGGAGGGAATCGATCTTCTTGAGTCGGCCCTCGCGACTAGCATCTCCTCGGGGTGGGGTATCCTGGTGGTGGAGATGATCTGCTTCAGGAGGGCACTTCCAGGTGTAGCCCTCGTGACCTCCAGCTCCTCGGGAGGGGATCGATCTTTGAAGTCGGCCCTCGCGACTAGCGTCTCCTCGGGGGGTGGGGGTATCCTGGTGGTGGAGATGATCTGCTTCAGGGAAGGCACTTCCAGGTGTAGCCCTCGCGACCTCCAGCTCCTCGGGGGGAGAGGGAATAATGTATCTATAGAAAGTCTTGTCACCTTCTTTTACTGTTCATGCTAGTTTTTCCTCAGTTTGGGACTTAGCCTGCCTTACTACCTTCCCTGTTTCCCTTAGGGAAGTTTGGTATGCCTCCCTATCTTCATCTCGTTGTGTTCCCTTATATTTCCTGAAGGCCAGCCTTTTGGCTCTGACCTTTTCTGCTACTGCATTTGACAACCAAAGTGGTTTCCTTCTTCTTTTGCACTTCCTTTTCTGTCTAACACAGTGGGATGTTACTTCAAGTATTGCATCCTTAATGCTTGCCCACTTTGCCTGTACCCCCTCACCTGTGTTTCTTTTTCCAGGGCTAGCTTAACTCTGTTGGCCATCTTATCAAAGTCAGCTCCTCTGAAGTCCCATATTTTTGCCTTGGAATGGGATGATTTAGATGTAGTAGCCAAATTGAACCATACCATGTGATGGTCACTGGCCCCCAGGTGACCTTCTACCTGGAGATCTGTGATCCCTTCCTTGTCAGTCAGTACTAGATCTAGGATAGCCCTGTCTCTCGTGGGTTGCTGTACCAGTTTTTGAGGCCCTCCCCCTGCATGGAATCCACTATGTGTCTAGTTCTGGCAGATGTTCCTGCTAGTATTGACCAATCTGTATCCGGCATGTTGAAGTCTCCCATTATCAGAACCTCCCTTTAGCTGTCATGTTTGTATATCTTCTAACAGTAATGTGTCTATGTCCTCCCCTGGTCTGGGGCCTGTAGACAACCCCAGTTCTTATGGCTGTCCCATTTCCTGTTTCCAGGGTGACCCACAGTTCTTCTGGCTCCTTATGTGTATTCTGAATTTCCGTAGCTTTTACATTTTCATTGACATACAGGGCCACTCCCCCCCCCCTTTTTGCACCTTGGTCTCTTCTGAACAATACATAGCCAGGTACTGAAGTCTCCCAAGTGTGGTTACTGGTAAACCACGTCTCACTAATTGCTACTATGTCCAGTTTAGCCTCTGACATTATTGCCTGCAGGTCTGGGATCTTATTTCCCAGGCTGTGAGCATTTATGTACATGATTTTCCATTGGCCAGATTTTGGTGTGTTAGTTGTTGGGTGAGGTTTGGCATCTACCTAATAGGTCGTATGGGAGACAAACCTTTTTTCTTACCTGGTGATGCAAATGAACTGCAAACATGCTGAATCCCTGTTTGACCAGTAGCTGAGGGGAGGGGTGTTCTTCCCATTCGATGTATGGGGTGCTGCACCCCTCTCCCCATTTGCTAGTTTAAATATTCTGCAAAGACGTCAAACTTCTGCCCCAATGCACTGACTCCCTCCTTAGTCAGATGCAGTCCATCAAATTTAAAGAACTTTCTCTCCCAGAACTGTTGCCAGTTCCCTACAAATCTGTGTCCTTTTCCTGGCACCAGCCCTTGAGCACGTGTTTAGCTCCGCTATCTCCCTTCTCTGACCTTCCGCCCATCTGCTCCCTCTCCCAGACTGGCAGGATCTCAGAGAAGGAGATGCTAGATGAAATAGATGATAGTTTGTCACCCAGCCTGGTCAGGTGTTCCTTGGTCTCCACAACTGACCAGCTGGCAGATCATTAGTCCCTATGTGTACTAGGACATCAATGTTTTCTCCTGCTTTGTGAACAATTTTAGCAATGCGGCCTGATGTCTCTCCATGCTGGATGTAGCCTGGGAGACATCTGACCATTACCCTGGCTGGAGGTGAGTATCAACTCCCGAATCATGGAGAGTCTCCTATGATTGAAGTTTTTGGATTTCTTTTGCTTTTTGTTTTGGTTCCTGATTTGGGTGAGTTTTGTTGTGCTAGCTCCTGTGCTGCAGTGTCCTGCTCTGCAGTGTCTTCTGCCTCTTTGTTTGATTTCAGAGATAGAGGCAGATACCTGTTTGTAGTGTTTATATGGTTTTGAGGTAATGTGTTGGAGAGCAGAGAGTGATGGGCACCTGATTTGCCCTCCTAGCCACCTGCCAACCTCCAGGACCAATCATATTCTGCGGTCGAGGTTTTTCTGTTGGATGCTGGGGAGATGGCGGTGGTTCTCATAATGTATTTCCTCTTGAATATGAAATTTGAGGTGTGCAATCTCTGCCCATGCTGCCCGGAGCTCAGCCCTAAGAGCTCCAAAGGCCCAGCATGTAGGACAGTGTCCTAAATCCTGCAAGAATGTCCTTCTGAAAATTGTTCCACAGTACCTGCAGTTAATGATATCCATTCCAGATAAGTTGCTGGGTTTATAACCTAGTCAGAGTAATTAGATGCGGTGGTGTTGTTGGATGCTGCTACTGCATCGGTAAATGTAAAGTTTTTGACCAAGGTGTTGTTGCCGATACCTCAGCAAATTGTGTGGAGCTGTTTTTGGATTGAGTAAATGTTAACCATGTGGCTGGCAACAAAGTTTGCTGCAATTCCTGCTGAATGATTATAAGGCAAGCAGGGATTTTTGATTAGGGCTGCTGCCCTACGGACGTGTCCGTTCTGAGGAGAAGCTGTGGGAGCTGAATTGATCGTTCATGGGAGTCTGCTTTAGGAAGGAGTTGTGGGATCTAAGCAGACCATTCTTGAAGGTGCTATTTGGTGTGCTGGGTCTGGAAATCGAGTAGTAGGCCCTAGACTGTGTCTTGGTGGGCCAGAACTGTGTGCTTTGTGAGACTGGCATGACTCTACTGGGGATCACTAACTAGATTCTGCTGCTTCATGGGGGCTCGGGGTATCCTTAGTCAGGGAGTTGGCTTGTGATCCTACGGTGTCCCTAGACTCCCGGGACTGGTTAGCACATGGCCTTGATC
Organism: Neoceratodus forsteri; assembly: GCA_016271365.2. Lineage (NCBI taxonomy): Eukaryota > Metazoa > Chordata > Ceratodontiformes > Ceratodontidae > Neoceratodus > Neoceratodus forsteri. The sequence continues at coordinate 44,329,826 of CM028131.1, read as the reverse complement.
CAGGTGTTGTGTTGGTACAGCAGAATATCTCTGTTTGGGATCTTCTAGGTACGGAGCTTGGCTGGCCTGTGCTGCTGCAGATTGTTGGTCAGATTTTTATCGGCTGGACTCATTCTGGCTTGGATCTGTTTGCTGGATTCATTGCACATTTGGATGTATTTGATTTCATCAGTTGGACTTATCCCAGATTGGATTTGCCTGTTGGACTGACCTACACATTTGGATGATTTCTTTCCTGGATTATTTTTGTTTGTATCAACGTTTCAGTTGTTTTGTGGTCTCCCTGGTGGTGAGAGGACCTGGGCATCCACATTTAATTTGTTTTATTTACCTATTTTTTTAAAGTTAGTGTTTATGTCTATTTTATTTTTATTTGATTGGATTTATTTTATCCCGGCAGTGAGAATACCTGGAATCTCCCTATTCCTTGGCTGTGAGAGGGTTTGTGGGGGGTATTTGTGTTTTGCATCTTGTGAGAGGGGATTGTAATAGTTTCTGGGATTGGAATTGTCCAAATAGTGGGGAGTAGGGTGGTATTTTATATATATTTATTAGTGGGTGGGTATTGCTGTTTAATTTTATTGTTGTTTTTGGGGGTCTTTTTAGGTTGGGTGCCTGAATGCTGTGTATACTGGTATTAATTCTTACTGTGAAATGTGTAAGTTTTCCCCCCTGGTCATGCACTATTCATCCTCCACTCTTTGCGCCCTCTTCCCCTTCCACCCCCTTTGTTGTTGTCAACTTACCAGCGCTGTCATGTGCTGGGTATCGTTCACAGGAGGGGGGATGGGGGTGAGGGTGTGTGGACATTGGAGGATGAATGAACCCACTGTTCACATCAGTCTGGTCTGGCCTAGAAGATGCCCTGGGGCGAAATGGAGTCTGGAATGAGGTGCTCCTTATCTAATCTCCATACCCAAGGGCACTGCCTTGTGTGGTAGGCAAGCATCCGGGGCTGCCCTTGAAGCCCATCCAACTTGAGCAGTGTTATGCAATGTCAGATCTATTAAAAATAAGACTGAAATTATTGCAGATCTTATTGAAACAACTGATCTAGCTTGCATCACTGAGATCTGGTTGGATGAAAATGCTGGCCCCATTTTGGATGCTGCAATTGTGACCAGGTACTCTGTGACACACTGCTCGAGAGTGGATCATGTGGGGGGGGGGGGAGTAGCAGTCTGTTTCAAGACAGAGTTGGACCTCACGAATGTACCAGTTGAGGAAGCTGAATCATTTGAGTGTACCATGGTGGCTGGTGTAGGTTGCAGGTTAGCTGTCATCTACCATCCACCTGGGGACGAGATGCGATTCCTGCAGGAAGTAGAGGACTTCATTGCTGACATGGTATTGGATTCTCCCAGGTTGATGGTACTTGGATACTTCAATGCCTGGGTCAACGACGGTCTCTCACAGTTTGGACAACACTTCGTTCAGCTTATGACATCTCTGGGCCTTACACAGGTTGTTACCTCTGCCACCCATAAACATGGTCACTCTCTTGATCTGGTTTTCTCCTGGGGATTGAGGCTTCTGACCTGGAGGTGGAACTGGTTGGTTGGTCTGATCACTACACCATGAGGTTCAACGTTTGTTCCCCCCTTTGGAGGCCTGCCCCTGTGGAGATGGTCAGTTACTGCCCTTTACGGGAAGTGAGTCCTGAAGGCATAGCAGCGGTGATTGACGTCTCGGAGTTTCCTGTGACCAGCTTGAGTTCAGAGACTTTAGTGGTGGCCTATAATAAGGCCATCTCAGTAGCTCTGGACTTGATTGCCCCTGTCCGTGTTCATCCTCTCCCCCTTTGCCCTTGGGCCCCTTGGATTGATGGACCTTTGAGGGAGTTGCGGTGAGCAGGTTGTAGGCTAGAATGCCATTGGTGGAAATCCGCCCTGGTTGGAACCTTTGTAAAAGTGCATTTGCACTGGCCCAGTGGTGCTGAGGATTGGGGTGCTGGATGCCACACCTCATGCCACACAGGCGACCTGTGATCAGGAATGGACGTGGGCCACCAGGCATCAGCAGGGGGAGAAGGATTGAGAATCTGGAGGGACTGATCTCCTTCTCCAGGGAGGGGGGATCTTCAGATCTGGCACCCGTTCACCCTCTGGCAGAGGCTAGGGGGACAGGGGCACTGTACTAGAATGTGGGGTGTAGCTGAGGGCGGAAGCTTTAGGTTCTCCATTAGTGCCATTGCACATCCCTCAGCTCCTAGGGATAATACTCATAAACAAAATGTTGGCTCCCCTTGCATATGAGCCGACTCCGATGCTCAGTCCCTCTGGCCACTTTCAGTTCCACCACCAGTGGCCCCACTCGGGGAGGGGCTTCCCTGAGTATAAGGGATTGGATTCCTGGAGCAAGGTGAGCCATTCATGGGGCTAGGGGAGTCCAGCAGCAAAACAAGAATACTAAAAAAAGCACAATTGCTCAAAGGTGTTTTGTGAATTATTGAAATAAAAAAATAACAAAAATATAGGCCTGGCCTTTACAGGGTTTTACATGGAATTGCACTCTTCGGAGATGTCACCCATTCCCCCCCTAGATACAATCTTTTCTAAACAAAGCTAACATCACTGTGCTCTCCAGTGAGACCTCAGGAGTCTTGGATAAGATAATTGACTCTACAGTGATTGTAACTGTGATAAAACAACTAAAGGGCAGAAAGGCCCTGGGCCCAGATGTACTGCCAGTAGATTTCTTCAAACATTTTAAAGCTGAATTGGTAAAGTCACTACTAGCCACATATAAGGAGAGTATCAATAGGTGGGTGTTTCCCTGCTCCATGCGGTTGACAACTCTGACTGTACTTCCTAAACTGGGCAAGGATCACACATTATGTGCTAGATATTGCCCCATATCCCTGATCACTTCTGACTATAAAATCTTGGCAATAATTATAGCTGCTAGGCTGGAAGGTGTTTTGCCAACATTCATACATCCTGACCTGAGTGGATATGTTCAGGGGAGGCAGGGGAAGCATAACATATGCAAAACATTACATTCTATTAACTGCTGGGACCTCTCCCAAAGATCTCATGTTGCGGCAGTTCTTGCCCGGGATTGCAGAGAAGATGTTTGGCCATGTGGACTGGAGGTACCTATTTGAGACTCTGGGGGCATATGGTATAGGCCCAGTCATGCTGTCATGGATTAGGACCCTTTTTACCCAACTGACCTCTCAGATACTAATAAATGGCACCCTGACACCAGGATTCAAACCACAGCAGGGAATCTGCCAGAAGTGTCCCTTGCCTCCTCTGTTATATACTATGGAACTGGAACCCCTAGCAGTGGCCATACAAGGCCATCTGTGAGTGGTGGGATTTGGCAAGAAGGTAAAATGTAAAATTGCATTGCTCGCAGATGATCTGTTACTATACAGTACCTCCCAACCCTTTGGATAGCCTCCCACTTGTGCAGGCCCTATTTGGCTCTATTTCAGGCCACAAGATCAACTGGACTAAAGTGAGCTTCTGGGGGAAATTAACAATAATAAGCTGGAGTTGAACGCAGTGGGGTGCAGATGGTGTCCAAACTAAAATACTTAGGTACTGTATCTGTATCTCAGCCCTAGTGACCAAACTCTTTGTTTTGAACTATGAGGCCCTTTTTACACAAATTATCCAAGAGTGCGACAGATGGAGCAATCTCCCTCTTACACTTCTAGGAAGGGTGGCCATGATCAAAATGAGTACTTCCCCAATGTTTATATTTATTTCAGTCTATACCCATTAATTTTCCAGATACATTTTTCAAATAAATTGACAACATCGTCCATAAAGTTCTGTGGTGCAGAAAACACACCAAAATTAGGAGGACATTCCTGCAACTTCCTGCAACAAGGGGTTGGATAAGACTGCCAAATTTCAAGTTATATTATTGGACAGCTTAGTTGGTATTCTGGCCAGTGGGCTGGGAGCCAGCTGTTTCTGCCAGGATAAGCATGGAGCAGGAAAGAGAGGGAGAGAGGTAGTCTGAGAAGAGACATTCTCTGAAGTGCACTGACATTGGCAAAACTTCCAAAATGCCCAAACCCATTCACTTGGTGAATTTCAAAAATGTGGTCCTTGGTTCAAAGTTTTTCTAATATCTATGCAACCCCCTCTAAAAAAGGCATCTATATGGTTCTCCCTGACAGGTACCCCTCAGTACAATGTATTCCTGCATAGGGGTCTTCTATGTGGGCAAAAGAAAGGGCCTAACATTATCGAACAATTGTATAAAGGAGGGGGGCTGCTACCATTTTAAGTGCTGCAGTTATGATGGGCACTTCCACCAAAATCCCTCTTTATATAGATCCAGGTCTGCTGCAGGCTGCCTAAAATATTTACAATCAATCAGGAGCCCTTTACTCCAGATCTCTTTGAGGAAGAGTTGTTTAGGCCCCAGCTGGTAACTAAGTCACTACTGATATACTATACTGCTGAAAGAAGGAGCAGACCCCACTTTCTGTATACAAGAACAGTGGAAGAAGAATCTGGGTGTACCCATGTCTACAGAGATATGGGATGGTGCTATCTGACATTTCAGTAAATGTTCCTGTAGCAATAGGGTGTGACAAACTCAAATCAATTATCTGTACAGGACTTATATTTCACCTACAAAAATGCATGTTTTGACCCAACAAAAGCCTCTACATGTCCCAAATACAAAATACAGGTACATTTCTCCATATGACACTAATGAGCTTAGTGATACAAACTTTTTGGACTGAGATCCATTGAGTAATGAGTGTTATACAATGGCGAGAAATAATCCTGACTCCTGACTGTTCAGTTGGCTATCACAGCAGGGATGTTATCCTGGCATAACATCCCTGCTGATTTTATCATTGAGCACCTAGAGCATCTTTTCTTAAAAAATATTTTAAAACACTAAAACAAAATTCTTTAAAATTATTTTTTTCTGTATAAAACAACATGCCACTGTATAATAGGAATAATGCCCTCCAGGGTGCGTGTTATGCTGGGATAACATCCCTTCTTGGGTGTTGGATGCCCTTGGCCAGTGGCCTTGGTCCCAACCACCCAAGGTGGGATATTATCCCAGCATAACACCCACCCTGTCAGGCATTATTCCTTTAATGTTATAGGTGTCATACCTCCTAAATCACCTCTAGAATTCTTACTTGGGGCTGATCCAATTCGATGTTTTCTGGGGTTGGATCTGCCACTGTGATCATTGGCCCTAATCAACGCTTGCAGCATGATTGCCCAGTCATGGCTATCCAACAATCCTCCTACAATACAACAATGGGCTAATTAAGCAATAAGGCATGACAGGGTGTGTATTATTGTGTAATAACTTCACTCCTGGGGTGGGTAGAAGCATGAGGCGAAGATGAGTACTTCCACCACCCCAGGAGAGACATTACACAATAACACACATCCTGGAGTGCCTTATTGCAATTATACAATGGCTTGTTGTTATAGACAGAATAAAAAATTCATTTTAAACAATGTTTTTGTTAGTGTGGGAAAATATTTTTGGTTCTTAAGAGAAGATGCAAACAATCATGCTGATTCAATAAATCCAATGTTACAGTGATGTTATTGTGTAATAACATCACTGTCTCAATTGGTCAGCAGCCAATCAGCTTCTTACATTTTTCCTTGCCATTGTATAATAATCCATTAAGTAGTCTCAAAATAGAAAGGTCCAGATATTCAAAACTTTGCCCCAGGGCTAAATTAACACTAAATTAGCCCAAACCCAATAGCCTGCTATGTTCAAAAGGGATAGCACTGGTGCTAAACTTACTGAATATAGCATGCTAAGGAAACTGGGCAAACTGGGCTGGAGTGCAATGCAAAAATAGCCTGGGAATAAGAGAGCTCTGAATAGAGCAGTCAGGAAGTGCACACCACAACAGCATCCAAATTCACAGCAACGTGAAGGAAAGTAGAGGTGAACTATGTGGTCAATGTGTGTGCTAGCAAAGGTGTGGAGTCAGTAAAGCTGCAAGCAGTAATGCATGTAAAATAACACTGTGCAGAAATATACAATATTTCTGAAATGTTTGCATGGTGCAAATACAATTGTGCAGATTTAGTTCGGAGCTAACCGTTTACCCAGCACAATCACGTTTGCCCAGGGCAAAACTTTGCTATATTCAAATGTGACATGCAAATGAGCCTACTTAGGTAGTCTGGGGGCAAACATCCAGATTAGCATCTCATTATGGCCTAATTTGATGCAGTTTGCCGAGTGCTATTGTAGGGTCTCACAGCTCCACCTGTAGGTCAGTCTGGAAGTACAGGGGCTGGCTGGGTCTGCCACAGCTCCACCTATAGGTCAGTCTGGAGTGCATAGTGGTAGCTGCAGGCTACATTTGTACAGTACAGCATAGAATATTGTGTCCCAGGGGACTACACAGCACAGGCACAGGTGGTGGTGCTGCATGCAACTGCCAAACTGTAGGTCATGCTACAGTGCAGAGAAGACACTACAATAACAAAGGGACCAGTAGTGTGAGGGACACACCAGTGCCTATGGTGTGTAGGACAGTGATGACCACTGCACTGTAGACAGTGAAATGCCCAACTTGTAGGTGTTTTTTAACAGTGGACATTACTGTTATGCTGTTGTGTGACCCACAGAAGCAGCACCATTGGCACGGGATGCTCACAGTGACATATGCACAGCTGGCTGTGTGTGCTGTGGTGTCTGTACAGATGTGCAGTATGTGACTGCAAGGGCACATACGATCAGACAGGCGCACTAGTGTTGGGGTATTCCCAACACTGACCCATGTGCACTGTATGATTTGTCCCAGCCTTGTGGCCGCACCCAGTCTGTGGTGCAACCTGGCCACTTGTACACTCTCCCCTCAAAATCCTTCATGGCCACAGTGCTGCATATGCCTGCTGGCATCAGTTGGTGTTCACAGAAGGGTGATCTGCAGGTGTGTGCTGTATGGCCACACTGCCATGGTGTCCACTGGGAGCTGGCTCACCACTTACTGCCTGGCATGGCTGGGACTGGTGGCTGATGATGGCATCATAGTGATGCCATCAGTGAGCAGCATGTTTCCTCTATGTTTGGCTTATTTCTATGTGTCATACTTTTTGGTTAGGGTTCACTCAAAGTCATACAAAAGTTGCTCAAAGTAAGTGCAAATCTGGTTTGCCCAGAGTTAAGACTACCTTTTTCTGGGCAGTAATTTGCACCTCGCAAAGTGTTGCGCTAAGTCATGCAAAATCATTTTGCATGGTGCAATTCACTGAACATAGCACTGCTCCGACACGCCCCATCAGTTTGCCTCTTGCATACTTTATAATTTTGCCCTGTGCTAATGCAGTTTGCATGCGCTATTTGACCTTTTGAATATAGCGGACCCATGATAACCTGGTGCTACACCTATGCAAACAGTTTGCTCCAGCACAAAGTTTTGAATATCTGTCCCTCAGATTCCAGAGTGTTATGACTGATAATGGCCACCAATTCACCTGTATTTGGCAGAAGTTGGACAAGGCTTTAGACATAGAGCTGTGTAGAATATAAAATTCTGCCCATGGCGTTCCCTTGGAATGACCATTCCAATTCCATGGAATTCTGTGAATTTTCCTGAAAATTCTGTGGAATTTCCTAACATTTTAAATTTCAGTTATTTCATTATAATGTTAAAAGCACATGTCCACATAACACCAAATTAGACCATAATCAGTACTCCATGACTGACAAACGTGTACCAATCTTCAGACTTATACATGGAAAGGGAGTGGAGTTATATGTGGCTAAACAATTAATCAAAATTTAATTGTCAGTTATTTTGAGATAATTTTAAAATTTCTTCTGCAAATGTCTGCACAATATCAGGATTTAGAGAGTGCATAGATGATATATATGCACCATGTTTTAAATCAAGAGCAGCTGTACCTGCCTCTAAGCCTCCTCCTATCCTCCCAGACAAGGCTCGCTGAGCCGCTCTCTGACCTTCTGTCCAGCTCCACCTTTACTTGCTACTATCGTCCCCACACTCCTCTTCTGATACCTCCCACCCAGCCTTACCTTTATCTGCCCACTGAATCAATCTCCATGTAACTACTGTATATTGTCTACTCTGTAAGAGCACTATCTTCCCCACACTCCGCTTCTGATGTCCTCCACCCAGCCTTACCTTTATCTGCTCACTGAATCAATCTCCATGTAACTACTGTATATTGTCTACTCTGTAAAGTGCATACGTAAGCCTGTTGTATACTGTGTTTGACAAATGCCTGTATTTTTTGGCTGATTCCTGAATGTACTCAGATTTTTTGTCTGTCTGGATGTTTGTTTCTTGCACTGTTTTGTCCTGACAGTGACGAGGTACCTTTGTAAATGAGCCTCTGGCTCAAAGATTGTTACACTGATGTTCTAATAAATAAATAAATACATCTCAAGCTTTAATGGAAGCTGAGTTATAGGTAGTCAAATATTTTGCCAAAATTTAGATATCTATAATGTTAATATAACTTTCATAGTATTCATTGAAATATTACAAAAATTGCAAGGTATACAGGTTATCTTTAAGTTTGTATAGGCACATAATTTCAGATTTCTAGCTTTAAATAGGACTGTGTTATGGCCTGCCAAACATGTTGCCAACATTTAAATTTCAATTAGTTCCGTCTCATGTTAATACTATATATCCAAATTTAACAAGAGTTGAAACATTTAAACTACTATACCACATGGTCATTTCTGAAAAAGTTCATATGTTCAGCTTTAAATGGGATTAAATTAAAAGTAGTTAAACTTTCAAAACATTTATGTAACCCCTTGTTACCCGGGGTTACTAGAATCTCAGTAAGACCGAGTGGTAGATAGGGAAGGCAGCTTGTGAAATTCCAGTTAAATGGGTTTCACACTGTCTCACTCTGTTCTCAGTCTCAGTTGAGACTGAGGGATGACATCACCAACAGAATTGTTGCAGATGCACAAGCCACATTGGAATCTGCAGCAGAGGGAGTTCGATAGAACGGTGGGAGTTTTCAAATTCAGTCTCCTGTTTGCTTTCAAACAGGAAGGTTCAGTCTGCAGCTTGGTTTTGAGGAGTCAGTTCAAGTGGTGGAGACCGCTGTTCGGGTCTCAGTGCCCCCCTCCCGGGGGAGTAAAGATCCCCATGTAGATTCCAGGGGCAATCCCCTAAATTCTGCAGAAGAAAGAAAGCTGCCTATTTCAGTTTCAGTCTGTGTTTGGAAAGTGGGAATAGTTGAAATTCACCTGTGGGCCACCTGCAACAAAAGGGTGAGTGTTTGCTCTAATATGAGAGGGCAAAAAATGTGTTTCTTCAGCCTGGGATATGTGAAGAAATCTAGGATTTGAATTACTATTTGGGAGGGCTATAGGACTAGGACAAACAAATGAAGTAGTGTCAAAAGCTAGAGTGCTGTGTGAATTCAAGTAATATTGTAGAGGGGGTGCGACAGTTCATCCACCATTTAATCTACATTCTGAAGTTTCAGTTTTTCCAGAGAAATGGCTGGGTATGGGCTGTGGGAGCTGGAGGTGGGAACACCCCCCATCTTTAGTAACCAGGTCCACCTCTACGGATTTCTGCTGTGATTGCTACTTGCCTTATGCACTTGGCCAGTGATGAGGGAAGTACCCAGATATGGATCGCAAATAGGAAAATCTCTCTAGGAGTCGCAGACTCTAAGTGGTGTGGGGAGCCACAACAAGTGTAAGGAAAATTCTCTTTGTGAGATGGGAGTCAGAAGAAGTAAGGAGGAAATCTCTCTAGGGGTCGCAGACTCTAAGTGGTGTGGGTAGCCACAACAAAAAAAGTGGGTTCATTCTTCCAATGGACCGCCATTCAAGTGGCCAGCAGGGGAGCCGGGCCAGCCGGGCTGTGTACCCAAAGTGCGTGCAAGTCCGGGCTATGTGCCTGGTGGGTCCAGAGCCTGAAAACAGTAAATTGGTTCATTCTTCCAGTGGACCGCCTTGTAGTCTCTAATCTGCATTATCAGTAAACGTAGCCCCATGGGGGTCCATCTATGCTTTGTTGTGTTCAGCTAGTTGTGTATAAAAGACACACTGTTAAATCCCAATCCTGGTTCTGGACATTACAGTTATTGCTTCCTGTTTTCGGATTTACTTGGGTGCCCCTGTGCAGAGTAGCCAAACCTAGGTCCCCTTGTGCCGAGTAACCTCATCCTCCCTGAACCCAGGTCCCCACCAGGTATTGCTGCCAGCGCCAACAGCATGCCACCTGTCATTTTGGCAAAAAGGCAGGGGTGAGGGATTACATTTAAAAATGTAATTTTGCAAGAATGTCAACTACAAATTTATAAACCCCTGAAACCTTAAAACTAGAGAAGGCAATACCATTAAATTTGGCAGATCCATAGACCTTAAAAGGAGACTGTGTGTGCCAATTTTATTAATTGCTTGCTGTGAGAAATTGCAAAATAACATCTCTACTTCAGGTCAAATCCCATGAGACTTTGTGAAAATTGCAGAATTTCATGAAAACTTCCATAAAACTGGAATTTTCTAATTTCACTCAGCCTTATCTGGGGGGTTCTAATTAAAGGATAGGGGTATAAGAGGCAGGTAACCTGGGGGGGACCAGGTTCCGGACTTAGATTCACAGTTTCACAAAAAAATGGACAGCTGAGCTGGGTAGCACAACAGCGGTAGACCCACAGGTTGGAGGAAGAAAGCACAGAGTGTCAACAATTCTAACCCGAATGCAGGACATTTAAGGATCACATTTGAAAATTTATGATCCAGGGAGCCTGGTGTACATTCAAGTCTATGACTTAGAGGTACTCAGAAAGATGTAGTCGGAGAAGATAATGTCTTGGGCAGCAGGAAGAAAGAATTCTGGCTATTCCAACAGAGTAGGTTGATAGTAAAATTAGTAGGTGACTCTTGTTTTAAGGGAGTTAGTCACTGTAAAGAACAAAGAGGATATCAGTGGGATCAGTAGTTCTACTGAGTCAATCTGGCTATGACAAAAGGGAAGGGAGGGATAGTCACTCAGTGAGGAACAGCAGGACTCAGGACTGCGAAAAGCTCAGACCAGCTTATCAAATGAGGTAGCGATAAGTGCATTGTTACTGTTAAATTCCACACAAAAAAATTCCGGATGCTATGTCTGCAGAATATGCTATCATAAATATGTGAGAAAATGTTACTAATCATTTTTAGTCTTCTGCACAACTAAAACTGCTAAACCAATTTATCCAATTGTGTTGGACACCAGGATTCACGGACTATGGATATGCATGTCAAATGTTAACTCTATGCATGCAAGAGCAGAGAAGTTACAAACATTCACATTTTTTATGGTTTTCAGAATGTTTTGCAGATATTTACACAATAAAGATTTGAACCCCTGTAACTTAGAAATCTCATATTTAATCCTCTCCATATGTAGAGCATTCTATACACATTACAAAAGGGTTATCCGTACTAATTTACACATGTCTAGCTCCAAAGGTGACTGAGTTACATTTAGATAAATTTTATTTATGAAATTTCCTGCAAAAAATAAAATGACAGATTTTGAGCACATATTTTTATTTTTATTTTACTGTACTTTTCCCCTGCTACCAACCACCTGGTGCTTCAGCCCAGTCATGTACCCTGCACCTTCCACTCTCACATTGGCTATGACTCCCTGATACCCCCAGTGCACCCACAGGGCAGGGTTGTGGCACCAGCCCTAAGTGTTGCAACTGACAGGATAGGTCAGTGAGCCATCCAGAGAGCTGATTGAAGCCAAGGGCAGGCTTCATGAAGGGGGGCTGGCAGCACTTTTCTACACTGCTTCACATACCTCTCAACTGTACCACATTACGAGGAATGTTCCTCATTTTACTTCACAAAAGCTCCCTGTTCCACATTGTGAGGGCTTGTCCCACATTCAATATTAACATTTTAAAGCAAAAATCAAAAGTAAAATATGCAAAAATTATATTATTTGGTAATAACAGTCTTTCTGAACATAAATGCAAACATTTTAACAGTGTTCTGAGCTTCCTATGTAAAGATCTGATTAAGTGTTCCACATTTTGCTCAGTTGTTCTACATTTTGAGAAGCAATGTTCCACATTTGGGGGAAAAAAGGTTGAGAGGTATGCTGCTTCAGGGGTGGGGATATGCAATGACGTCTATTGTCCACCCCACCCCTATTGCTTGCTGGTACTAGTCACCTGTGGTTCCCCCAACCTCTGCCAGGGGTCCCTCAGGTGCCGGATCCTTTACCCCTCCCTCGCCCCCAGAGAAGTAGAGCAGTCCATAGGACACTCAATCCTTCTCCCCTGGCCATCCCTCTGACTTCCCAGGTCGGCTCTCGAACCCAGGTTGCCATATTCGCAAGAAGAAATGCAGCCTATGTGCCAGCTCACTGAACTTTTGGGCCCCTCTCAGTTCCCAGGAACTCATTGATCAGGAGACACAGACTAAAAACTAGAGGTGGAGGAGTAGCCCTCTATGGCAAAGATGGCATTGAAGTTGAGTAGGATGGGCACATCAGGGAGTCAGAATCACTGTGGATGCAACTCATGGAAGCTTCAGGGAAAAAACTACTGTTGGGAGTGCTCTATAGACCTACTGGGCAAGGGGAAGAAACAAAGAATGTGTAGAAAAATAAGGAACACTTGGTCCACACAGTCCTATCACTGTAAACCCCAGCTGTTTTGCCCTCCCTTCTTTCCTTTTCACTAAGAACTCCTTATGCGTATCCCATGCATTTTTGAACCACAACTCTGTTTTTTCCCCAGTCACCTCAGATGGCAGTCTGTTCCACGAATCCACTACTCTTTTTGGGAAGACATTCTTCCTCACATCTCTCCTGAATCTTCACCCCACCAGCTTTGCAGCATGCCCCCTTGCTCTCGTGCATACTTTTTTCTGAAAAATTCTTCCTATCTGTACCCTATTTACCCTTGTGAGGTACTTAATTGTTTCTGTCATATTCCTCCCCACTCTCCCTTCTCTCTTCCAGGGTGTACATATTGAGTTCATTTAGTCTCTCCTCATAGGGCTTTTGATTCAGACCCCACACCATTTTAGTTGCTCTCCTCTGGATAGAATCCACTCTGTCTAAGTCCATCCAGAGATATGGTCTTCAGAAATGTACATATTATTCTAAGTGAGGTCTTCCCAGAGATTTATACAGAGGTAACACAACCTCCCTCTTACTGCTTGGTAATACCTCTTTCTATGTACCCAAGCATCCAACTAGCCTTCCTGACTGCTTTGTGCATTACCTGGCCAACTTTAGAGCTCAGAGATTATTACCTCCATATCTGCCTACTGCTTGGTGATCATCAGTATCACTCCACCCATTTTGTACACTGTCCATGGGTTTCTGTACCCCAAGTGCATCATTTTGCATTTTTTCACACTAAAACACAGATGCCACACTTGTAACCACTCTTCAAGTTTTCTCATGTCTCTGCTCATTCTTTACACTCCCCCAGGAGAATCCACTCTATTGCAGATTGTGATGTTATTCAGGCATAGGCAGACCTTCCCCTCTGTATCCTCTGCAATGTCACATATAAAGATAATAAAAAGATGACCAATCCCCAGCATTGATCCCTGATGCACTCCACTGGTCAGTGTCTTCTCCTCTGAGTGAACTCTGTTTATAACCTCCCTGTGTCACTTATACCCTAACCAATTGTGTACCCAGTTTACCACCTGTTGACCCACTTCAAGGCTACTCAGCTTGTTTGAGGAGCCAGGTTAAAACCAGATTTAAGCACTGCCCTAGATAGCTTCTGCCAGAGAACAGACATAACACCAGGTGGAAGGAGCTACTGGTATAACTAAAACTTCTCTACTGGGACTATATTGGCCTCCTTCCCTTCCCTCCACCCCCCAGCCTAAACCAGTTCTACTTTTATAGGCACAGGATTTAACTGACAACAGGAACCTCCTGTTTGGGAGCAGGAAGCGAGTGATCACAGAGCCACTAAAGACTCACCATCCTAGAAGGGCAAGAGTAGCTCTCTGTCCCCCCCTAGCTGCTGGAGGTCTGACTCTGAGCAGGTAAGGAGACTACTGAGACATATAGGAGCTTCTTGTCTTAGAACAGGAAGATCAGGAGCTAAAAGGGCACAGAAGAAGTAAGTAAGTAGGGGAAGAAAAAATAAAAAAAATTAAAAAAATAAACAAACAGAGGAAAGAGTAAATATTCCAAACAACAGTTAGGGGTCCAGAAAAAAGACATGATGGGAGTGGTGCAGTGCAGTGGCTGTGAAGCAGCAGTCTTCTGGGAGACATTCTAGAGGATGCATTGTTGTCCCATCTGCAGGCACCTTTCTGGGCTGAGGGAGGAGGTTGCTCATCTCCAGGCTGAGTTGGCCAGGATTTGTGAGACTTCCTTTCCCACCCAGGGACCACCAGGGTCACTGCCATTGCCTCAGAGGCTGTCAAGAAAGAGGAGCGGTTGGACCATAGTGGACTCAGGATGGGTGAGGGTGGAGGAACAGAGGCCCATCCCTCCAGTTGTACCGCTCCACAACTTCTATGCCATTCTGGAAAAGTGTGGTTCCTATATGGAAGCACCCACAGTGGAGACCAAGGAGGATGCTGGGAACCTCCACAAGGGAGACCCACAGGAGGGTGGCATAGGACCCCACAGGGGAAGGAAAGTCCTCCTGGTGGGGGACTCCATTGTTAGGAAGGTAGAACTGGGGCAGAAAGGGAGAGGGAGGTAAGGTGCCTGCCTGGCACCATGGCTTGGAGGGACAGGGAGCGAATCCTCAGGATCACAGAAGCAGCTGCATAGGAGAGGGAGCTGGATATCATTGTCCACCTAAGAACAAATGACCTGGCTAAAAAAGGGATCAGAGCAGTGCAAGAAGCATTTGTGGAGATGAGGAGGGACCTTAGACAAATTGCACACACAGTAACCTTCTCAGAGGTGCTGCCTGTCTATGGCATGGATGAGGCTAGGGTGCTCCACACCATGGGATTCAATCAGTGGTTGAAAAACTGGTGCAGAGCTCAGGGATTTGGCTTCCTTGGGGACTGGTGGTTCACCTGGATGGATGCAGGCCTATACTGGCGTGATGGTCTGCATCTGTCCAGGAGGAGAACCATGATCCTAGGTGATAGGTTTAAATATGTCATTGGCAAGCACTTAAACTAGCCAAGGGGGGAGCCACTGGAAAGGAGCATGGAAATCCTAGCCCCCCAAAAAAATCAGAGTACTAAGTGAAGTAGACACCAACATAGAGAGGTCAACAGGGAGAAGCACAGGGGTAAATGGAGAAAGTGACAAATGCAATAAGGACAGGGATCAGGCAAAAAGGGGTAAGGCCATCAAGAAATGGAGGGTAAAGAGTACCAACACCCATAATCTGGGCAACATGCTCCCTGAACTGGTGGCCTTAATGGAAGAGGGATGCCTGATATCGTAGCAGTCAGAGAAACATGGTACACAGAGAACTATGACTGGGATGTTAACATACCAGGGTAAACAACCTACAGGAGAGACAGGGAGGGCAGAAGGGGGAGTTGGTCTCTATGTAAGGGAAGGGATAAAAGCAACTGAACAAAAGAGTAAATAGGAGGAGAAGAGGCACTGTGGGTCACCTTAGAGACTGGAAATGGCACCATAATCTGCACAGGGGTTGTATATAGACCCCCATGTCAGGGGGAGGGAATGGACAAGGATATGATAGAAGGCATCCTTAGGATGGCAGAGAAAGGGGAGATACTGTAGATGAGGGACCTTAATATGCCAGATGTTATCTGGAGCACCTTTGCTGCAGCCACATCCAAAAGCCGGGTCATTCTTGTTGCCTTTCAGGTGGCATTCCTCAGACAGCTACTTTTGGAACCTACTCATGAGGGAGCAATCTTAGACCTCGTACTCTCAAATGGGGACAGTGAGAGGATCTCAGATCTAGAAGTGGGTAGCCATTTGGGAACAAGTGACCACCAAACAGTGTGGTTCACAATAAACTCAGCTACAGAGTCAAGCCATACAAAAGTGAGGGTTCTGGACTTCAGGAGGGTTGACTTTGGCAAGATGGGAGAGTGCCTTAGAAAATCACTAGCAAAAAGGCTAGAAGGAGAGGTGGAGCAACAATGGGGAAATATCAAAACTGCCATCACAAAGGCAACAAGCCTTTGTGTGAAGCAAATAAACAAATTAAAATGAAAGAAAAAGCTACTATGGTTCTACAAAGAAGTGGTGGTGAAGGTTAGGGAGAAAAAGATAGCATTTAGGAAGTATAAGGAAACACAGAAGGAGCAGGACAGAGAACTGTACCAGTTAAGGCAGAAAGAAGCAGGAGGGTAGTTAGAATAGCAAAGGCACAAACTGAGGAAAAGATAGCCAACTCAGTGAAGAAGGGGGATAAAACCTTTTTATAGGTATATCAGGGAGCGTAGAAAGACAATGGGAGGGATAGTGAGGCTCAATAGAATGGATGGCGGGTGGGCAGAGAGTGACAGTGAAAAAGCAGGGATACTGAACTTCTGGTTCAGTATTCACAAAAGAGGAAGTGGGGCAGGTGCCGAATCCAATTAACAGAAGCACTCGGGGGGGGGGGGTGAATCCCAGTCCTTTCACAGAAGAAAAGGTTCTGAAAGAACTCCTAAAACTGAAGGTGGACAAAGAAATGGGGCCAGATGGAATTCACCCCAGAATTCTAAAAGAATTAAGCAGAGAACTAGTGACACCACTGACTACCCTTTATAACAAATCATGAGAGGATAGTGTGGTACCTGAGGACTGGAAAAAGGCTGATGTGATACCCCTTCACAAAAGTGGAAGCAAGACAGAAGCAGGAAACTACAGACCTGTCAGTTTGACCTCTGTGATAGGGAAAGTGATTGAATCACTTCTGAAGGAAAGAATTGTTGAGTACCTAGAGGCCAGTGGGGCACAGGACCCAAGATAGCATGGGTTCACAGTGGGAAGGTCATGTCAGATGAATCTAATTGATTTCTTTGACTGGGTTTCCAAAGTAGGAGACAAGGGAGGGGCTGTCGACATGGCCTACCTAGACTTTAGCAAAACATTTGACACAGTCCCACACAAAAGATTAGTAGTCAAATTAACCAGCCTTGGAGTGGGTCACAGGGTGGTAGCCTGGGTAAAACATTGGCTGAACAACAGGACATAGAAGGTAATTGTAAATTGAGTCCACTCTGAAGAAAGAGAGGTTACTAGTGGGGTTCCACAGGGTTCAGTACGGGATCCAGTCCTTTTTAATGTCTTTATAAGTGACATTGCAGAGGGACTGCAAAGAAAAGTATGCCTCTTTGCAGATGACACAAAGATCTGCAACAGGGTTGATACACAAGGAGGTGAGGGAAGGATGAGAAGGGACTTGGCAAGGTTGGAGGAATGGTCAGAAGTATGGCAGCTTGGATTCAATGCAAAGAAGTGCAAAGTAATGCACCTGGGAACAAAACCCAGAGGAAGATTACACAATGGGGGGGGGGGGAGGTAGTAACAACACAAATGGAAAGGGACCTGGGGTTAATCATATCAGATGACTTTAAGGTTGGCAAGCAACGTGAGAAGGTGGTAGGGAGGGCTGGGGGGATACTGGGATGTATAGGGAGAGGCATCACCAGCAGAAAACAGGAAGCTGTTATCCCCCTGTACAGACAGTTGGTGAGACCCCATCTAGAGTACTGCATCCAGTTCTGGAGACCCCATCTCCACAAGGTCATAGACAGGATGGAGGCAGTTCAGAGCAGGGCAACTAAAATGGTGTAGGGTCTGCAAGAGAAGCCGTATGAGGAGAGGCTAAAGGAGCTTAATATGTATATCCCTGAGGAAAGGAGGGAGAGGGGGGACATGATAGAAATATTTAAGTACCTCAGTGGAATCTACAAAGTCCAAGAGGGTAGCATCTTTCAGAAAAAGAGATGTGCAAGAACAAGGGGACACAATTTGAAGATAGAGGGGGCTCAGGGGCAATGTGAGGAAGTATTTTTTCACAGAGAGGGTGGTGGACGCATGGAACAACCTTCCTGAGGAGGTTATGGGGTCTAAAACTGTGGGAGAATTCAAGAATGCATGTGACAGACATAAGGCAATTTTGGTGGGGGGGGCAGGAAGAAATAGGCTGTTGGTTAAATAGGATCTGCAGCTTATCCTTTAGGTAGGGAAATGGGCAGACTAGGTGGACCAACCAGTCCTTATCTGCCTTCAAAGTCTATGTTTATATGTTTCTATGATAGTCTTTTGTGTTAAACTGTGTTGAGTGCCTTACTGAAGTCTAGGTGGGCCATATCCAGTGCTCCACCCTGATCTAATTCCTTCATCATCCAAAGAAATCTATCAGATTTATCAAACATGATCACCCACCCATGCACCCATGTTGCTGTGGCTCTTGTAACTCAATAAATTCAAGATATTTTGCAATCTTCTCCTTCAGCCATAATTACATTAAGTTTTTCACCACCAATGAGAGGCTGACTTGCCTGTAATTTCCAGATTTCACCCTGAAACCACATTTACAAAGTGGTAGTAAATCAGCCCTCTTCCAGCCCACTGGAACTACACCAGTACCTCCCTAAGCATCCTTGAAACATTAGGTTGCATCCCATCTGGTCCCATTGCTTTGTTCACTTTCAGATTAGTGAGTCCCTTTAGGAGAGGATGAGAGAGAGCTCAAGAAGGAACTTGTAAGGGAGTAACAAAGGGGAAGGTAGTGGTAATGTGTGATCCGAATCTGCTAGATGTTGATTTGGATGTTCTGGTTGCCAGGAGCACCAGACGTCAGGCCTTGCTGGATGCACTCCAGGACTGTCTCCTGGTACAGCCGGTAAAGGAACCCACTAGGCAGAAAACCATTCTCGATTGGGTGCTTATCAACTCAGAGATGGTAGGAGCAGTGAGAGTAGGGGAGCCACTGGGGAACAGTGACCATTACTCCATTTCCTTCAAACTGGCCTTTAAGTCTGGAATGCCCCAGTCAAGAACTGGAATCCTTGATTTTAAGATGGCAGACATCAGCAGGGTGAGGGAACTGGTCACAGACAAATTAGTCTGCATAGTCAGTTTAGATGGTGTGGGAAAGAGAGAGTTGGGAGTAATAAGGGTGGTCATTCTCGAGGCATCTATATTGTTCTATAATGGTTACTCAGGGTACAGAGAGAGAGAGAGAACATAAGCACCCACTGCTCGGACAAAACAAGCATGCTGGACTCATAAACAGTGTTAAGTGTCAATACTTTATGTTTACAACTTGTGGCAAAATACACAAAAAATGATCAAAGCACAGTGACAAAAATGAGGAACAGACTCACGTTTCGCCTAACTGACTGCTAGGCTTCATCAGAGTAATCTGTAAGACCAAAATTCAATCCATATAAGTACTATGATCACGTGATTTCAAATTAACTTAATTACACACCAGTCCTAGTGAATCAGTGGTGATATCAATAACACTAAACAAACCCTTTTTCAGGGTATTCCCTCACATGAATGTTGAGTGGAATACTTAATCTCAAATAATTAACACACACAATCAAAACATTTTATGGGTTAAATTAGATCTCAATTCTCACTGATACTATTCCTCATATCAAAATGCATCCCAAATATCTTAATAAACATTTTTAGTATTTAAATAGTTATAAGGTATTCTTATTTAATAATCTGTAACTCAGAGACCACCACTAAGGTGTGCCAATAAGCTCACATAAACCAAGTCACTGAATCTTAAATATCAGGTATATATCCAACCACAAGAGACAATCACAATATCTAAATATATAGTTCAGCAGTAAGGAAGGACATTTTACATAGGGTGTGACGGCGCTACAGTGAACCCCTAGCGTGAAAACAATCACAGTGACAGGAATCGGGGAAAAAAACACAGATCGCTATAATGGTCATTGCTGGCCCCAGGACTGCTTCACAGGGTGTCTCACCCCTCTCCTCGGGGAAAACTCTGACTCAGAGTTGTATCCCTAGAGACTGGGGGGTGATGCCCCCCAAATGGGGGGTCAGGGGTGCAGTACCCCTGACAGAAACACAAAGGAATCCTGACACTGCCATGCTGACAATCGGCAATGCAGCTGTCACTGTTGGGGATGTCTCCAATGGGGATGTCGCAGTGGCATAGTAAAACCTTTACAGAGGCATTTTTCCCATATTGTACAGCCCATTTTCTCTAACTTAGCAAGCACTGAAACAGTGCATTCACTGTCACTACTGTCTCTTCACTGAGGTCTAGTTCATGTCAATGTGTATATTTGTCTACTCAGCATCTACATTTCTTCAAAAATGCTGCCAAATCCATACTGTCATTAAGATCTAAATTTTACAGGCACCCAACTCATATATCCAGTAGCTTTCCCTTTGTCCCATACATTTTTTGAGGTCCCCTTCCCTGGCCCCCATGTCTACTATCTCTATGCCCACAAATAAAAAATTGTGTTGTCTGCCAGGATTGGACTTAAGGTGCCTGACAATGGCATAGGAGTCGGCTCCCCTCTGCACTGCCCTGACATTCACGCACCCTTACTTTGAAGTTATGTGTGGTTCTGCCTACAGAGTAGGCCCCACATTCACATCTTATTAAATAGATCACTCCCAAGCTGTCACTGGTAATCAAATCCTTTATTACAATCGTCTTGCCATTAACTGGGTGCGTGAAATATTTGCATGTGCAGATGTATTTACAATACATAGCCGTCCACACTGATGTGTGCCGGTTGGTGAAGGGCTTATGAGAGCTGTCTGGGTGACTCAGGGACCAGCATAACACTTCTCACTACCATATCCTTGATACCCTTATATTTTCTGAACACATCTTTTGGGCGCATACTAACTACATCCTCCAAACCTGGCTCTAATTCAAATATGGACCAGTTACTGTGTATAATTTATTTTGCCTTTTCAGACATAGTGGAAAACGTCATAACAAAGGGGAAATTCCTGCTGGTATTCAGATTGCTTGTGCTCCTGCATACATTAGAGTGTCAACCCTCTCCATCCTGACTACCCTGTCAATTGCTGTGGCTTTGCTATGGCCACCATAGCCATGCTCCACAAATGTTTTTACCTGCTGTGCCCTCTTTAGTTTAACTTTCTCTGGTTCTATGCACTTCCTAAGTGTCCTTACCAGCTGTCCCTTAGGTATGTTAAATCTAACATATGGGGGATGGCAGCTCTCATATCTCCGAAGGCTGTTTCTATTAGTAGCCTTCTGAAACAATGTGGTACATCCCGTGCATTACCAGCCTCATTTTTATAAATTCACAAATCCAAGTACGTGATCTGCTCCTGGTTCATTTTGTACTTATATCTGAGGCAGGAGCTGGTAGCTTCCATCCACTCCACAAACTTGCCAAACTCAGTTGCAGTGCCCTTCCACACTATAACAATGTAATCAATAAAATGCCTCCACAAATCCACCCTATCAAAGTATGGATTTGTGTCAGCGTCCTGAAGATGATCCACTTCCCATTTCCCAACAAACAGATTTGCAAACTTGTGGCCATTGTTGCCCCAATGGCAGTACCCCATGTCTACAAATGCAACTGGTTCTGAAATGTGAAAACATTTTTAGTCAATACCTCCTCAGCCAGTTTTAACAAAAAGGAGGTGGGCACCGCTACCTGTTCTTCTTTGGACCTGGTATCCAAAAAATAACATACAGCATCTAAGATGTAGGATTACTGTATATAGAGTTTTTTTATTTTTTAGTTGTTTAACGAGGACTAGCAAACTAAGCTGAAAGCTTTTTTAAAAGAGCAACCTGAGAGCACAGGGAAGTTAAGTGACTTGCTTAGGGTCACACAGTATGCAACTGGGGGCTGTGGGATTCAAACCCAGGTCTGGTCTGCTGGATATCACCAGATTTGCAGCTCTGAGCCTTAAACCTCTGCGCTATACTGCCTCCCTTTATAGTTAACACCAGTAGTTGCAAAGAACCAATCTGGTTCTATTTACAAGTTTTCCATATGTTAACTATCTCAGTACAGTCTCTCACAAGCGACTGAAGATTTGTAACCAGAGGCTGAAGGTGCTCATAAAGAAACATGGACAAAGGTTCTGTTCACCACCCCTGGCCTGAAATGATAGGTCCAGATTTTGTCTGGGCAACAGGTGCTTATGTTCTTTCCCTGAGTAATGACTATAGAACAACTTAGATGCCTCGAGAATGGCCACCCTAATTACTCGGGTGTTTATGTTCTCTCTCTCTCTGTGTTTCATGTAGTTAGAGCACCACTGCAATTTTCCCAGGTGCATTTTTGTTCTCTGCTCTCCGTTACGCAGGGTAGTAGTATGGAGGAGGCTGGGGTGGATAGGGAGGACTGATAGCCTCTATATATAATAGGACCAGTAGGGAACTACAGGCAGACTGAAAAAAGAGTTGGTATTTTTCAGCTGCCATTACCTATAATTTTATGTTGAATGTGGTATCGGTTTGAAACTTGACTTTGTTTTCATTGCCCTTCCTTTGTATATCTTGTTTTATTGCTTTTGTACGGAAGTTGTTGTCTATTAAATTCTGAGCTCTCATTACCCAAATGAATGAGATCATGCAGATGGTTTCTTACTGTCTCCCAGGGCTGAGATATAAAAGGACCCATGTATGGTTGTAATGGTGGGGGAAGGTTGATATTCTGGGGAACATGGAGGTGTGTTTACTATCACTCACTAAATCTGTCATACAGAAACTGGTGTTTTTTTTTGCTGGAGATGCACATATTCTCTCCTGCTACAGAGCCATGGCTTCACGTATGTGCATGGTTTATCCAGATGTTTGTTTTAGCACATAGGGTGTCTGACAATGTTCTGGACAGGGCAGCACAGCTAGGGGCCCATAACATGGCATCAGCTGCATGTTGCTATTGTCAAAGCTATTCTGACCCCACAGCACCATACCATGATGACTACTTCATGGCCGTTTCAATAAAAATTAAAAGAGTATACCACAAGACAAAGGAGTACTGCACATGCCTAGGAGCATAGAGTCACCCGACAAAGTCTTAACAGTTGAACGAGTGTGTGGCCTACACCATACTGAGGTCCTGTATTGTTTGAGCACCTGGATTTATCTTGGATTTCCATTAAAAGAATTATCAGCATCATACAGTTGGTCAGCTTATTCTGCATCCACTCAGTGCTCCTAGGTGAGTATGATACTCGTTCATCTTCTGGAGGTTCAAAGGAACAGAATTTTTGTAAAGTGATTGTCCAAGCCCCTAGTATTCAACAAATACCCCTCCCTATCCCTATTCCCTTCTGTTACTGTTGTATAGGTCTCTGGTTAGGCCACATCTAGAGTATGGAGTTCATTACTGGTACCCCACCTCAAAAAAGACATTAACCTGCTAGAGATTGTACAAAGGAGGGCTACACAGGTCATAGCGGGTCAGCAGGGTAAGACATATGAGGAGAGATTGAGGGCACTAAACATGCACTCCCTGGAGGATGGGGGGGAGGCGTGACAGAGAGAGAGAGAGAGAGAGAGGACATGATTGGGACCTTCAAGTACTTGAATGGGATAAAATAATGTGGATAAGGTGAATCTATTTAAGCTGAGTGGCAACCAAAACATGAGACGTCACAGTCTTAAGCTGGAGGATGTGAGGTTTAGGTTGCGGGTCAGGAAGCACTTTTTCAAAGAAATGGTGGAGGACACCTGGAATGCACTGCCAGAAGAGTTGATATTGTTGAAGACAGTTGGCAGGTTCAAGAAAGGCTGGGATAGGCATAGAGGAAATTTAAGGGGGATGTTGGGGTGTATTTGTTGGGATATCACAAGTCGGAAGAGGGAGGTAATAATCCCTCTTTACAAGACATTGGTTAGGCCCCATCTGGAGTACTACTGTGTGCAGTACTGGAGGCCACAATTTCACAAGGACATTAACCAAATTGAGACAGTCCAGAAAAGGGCAATCAAAATGGTGCAGGGACTGCATCAGAAGACATATGAGGACAGATTAACAGAGCTCAATATGTATACCATAGAGCAAAGGAAGCAGAGAGGTGATATGATTGAAACATTCAAAGACCTTAAGGGCATTAACAAGGTGAAAGAGTCTAACATGTTTCAGTATAAGAAAAATTGCAGGACAAGAGGACACAGCATGAGATTAGAGGGAGGCCAATTAAGGGGTAATGTGAGGAAGTTCTTTTTCACAGAAAGGGTGGCGGATGCATGGAACAGCCTACCTCAGGCAGTGTTGGATATGAATATAATGCAGGGTTTCACACAGGCATGGGATAGGCATAAGGGAGCAATACAGATAAGTATGAATAGATAGGCCATTGACAGAGCAAAGGCCGATGGCACAGTCATATGGTGGAAAAAAAAATGGATAAACTGGATGGGCCTTGTGGTCCTTATCTGCCATCAACTTCTATGTTTCTATGTAAGGATCATGGTAGGGAGGATGGTAGGAGTGGGGGGGGGCAGAATCAGTAGCTCAAGCTGTGGACATTGCAATATGAGAAGACCAGATAGACCAAATGGGCTTCTTTGGCTGGATTCTTTGTATGTATGTGTGTATGTATGTATATATGTGTGTGTGTGTATGTATGCATGTGTGTGTATATATGTATCTATGTGTGTGTATTTATGTATGTATGCATGTATGTGTGTATGTATGTATGTTGTTGGCAGTCCTTCCCCTGCAGGACCAAATATGCCCTGTCCTACAGTGACCTATGCAAGGTGTGACAGGGACATCAGTGTCATGTGACCAGAGGTACTGTGCACAGCACAGTATCTGCAGTCATACCAATGCCTTATTAAGATACATTTCCTATCCTCTTTTCTGTCCTGTTCTCCTGTTGACATGTGTACCATTACAAAGTGCAGTTTTCACAGCACCAAGTAGCACTTCACTGACAAAGTGCTATGCAAAGTGCCTTTGTAAATAGAAAAGAAAATAGTAAAGACTAGCAGCACCAGCCACTGTGCCATCACAAATGCCCCCTGCACCACCCGACCCATCACTATTCCATTTCCCCCAACACCCTCTATTTTAAAAGAAATCCTCCTCCCCCTTCCCAGCAAAGTTCACTGCCAATGGTAATATATGAAGAGTTTCCATTTCCATACCCTTTCTTGGGAGTGGGGAGGAAGAATTCTGCCAGTCATTTCAGAACTTTGTCCAAGTCCATCTTACCCCTTTTTAGACAAGGGTAGTTCGATCCCACCCCTTAAGCCAACCACATGTAACTGCGTTGTAGCAAGTCAAGACATTGGGGGAACCCTCAGGGAAAACAAACTCCAGGCAAAGTTCAGTGAAACAAAAAGTTGCTTTACTACAGCACCAGACAAGGGTTCAAAGCAGCTTACACTGGCAGGGAAAATACAAAACAAAACAACTTGTAGATTGATTCAACTATCCAGTTCACAGCATCTTCTCTTCTCTTCTCTTCTCTTCTCTCTTCTCTTCTCTTCTCTTCTCTTCTCTTCTCTTCTCTTCTCTTCTCTTCTCTTCTCCTCTCTCCTCTCTCTCTTTCTCTCCCTCCACATCCTTCTTCTCCTGCTCTGTGAGGTTTACTTTTTATACCTCCCATGTCAGGCTTATTTGTGCCCTCCCCCCTGCAGGATTTCCAAGCCTACATACAGCCAGTGCGTAGGACTTTTTAAAGGGCCAGGCCAGAAATCAGCAGGACTGGGTCCAAATTCAACCCATTCTCTTGCTGTTATTTTGGTGGAAAGTGAGTCCCAGGTAAAGGTTATAGAGACTGCTTTATGCTGCCATTTTACTCTGTTTCCTTAAAAGCAAGGAATCTGAAATGCGGTACACATATAAATGTGGTATGGGTTGGTATACTTACCACGTTTTGAAACATGTAAAAGCATGCCTTTAAAATTATACCGAAATAACAGAAATTTAAATTTTGCAAAAATGGATTACTTTAACATACCCCACTTGAGACATAAAACTCAGTAACATACTCATGTTGTTTGGTACTTTAAATCTTAAAATGGTGGCAACATTTTGGATAACAAATTTTAAAATTAGATGGACACAACCAAAAATAAAATGATACCATGTTCAACCACTTGTGGCTCAACTTTAATAGTAGGAATACAAAATTTAGTAACTTTATACATATGGTATGGACATACATTATCCACCGGCCAAATTTGGCAGGATGAGGATCAGTACTTATACAATTAGATTAATCAGTCTTATACAAATGGTAGTAATATACCTGAAGAAGAGGCTTATAGGCCTACAAAACTTATGTCTGTAATGTTTTGTTAGCCTAATAAATGTATCATCTTTACCTAGCAAAACAATGTTCATTTTCTTTTGCTAATGCTGTTGTGTGGCCTAACACAGTACAGCCTTACCTTGAACCAAACAAATTAAAATTCAGATTTTTGCAAATTTCCACAGTTTGTCATTGATGCTCCCCAACATTTCATGGCATCAGAATGGCAATGCCACTAAAATTCTCCCAGTGGAATACTACATTTCACACAGCTCTACTCTACAGTCAATGGAAGAGAGCAGGAAGTGGAAGACTACCTCCTTCCTCACATCAGTATTGAAGCAGCGTTTTGATCTTAGAGAAAGCTGAGCTTGGTCTCTACGGTTGAGATGTGATCATCAATGTGCCCACTGTGTGCAAGTAATACATCAAGCCAGATTTCTAGTCATTTGAAGATGCTGACAAGCTCAATAATGCTGCCATCTGATGTTATGTTTGGAAGTGGATCAGCTGAAGGAGTTAGCACTGTGGGGAATTTTTATTAAACAGAATGAACAGAAAGCAATACAAGGGGAATAAAATTTTTTAAAGCAGTCAAGAATATAATCAATGAAATTAACTACTGAAGAAACCATCTGATCTTCTACAGTAAGAATCAGAAATATATTTAATTATGTAAAAATAATGTGATTAGGCCTTGCACACCAGTACCTATGTTATGCCCCTCTGTTTAATAATGAAATCTCATACATTTTAGAAATTCTCAGAGGATTGTTGTCCAAACTTGTGTGAAACAGGTTTTAACAGTTGCCTCAATAATCACAAATAGAGTTTCTGGAGAAATTACTTTTTTGCTGCAGAATAAATTCAAAATGCTAGGGGGATAATTGTGCCACAAATAGAGATGCACTGAAATTTTAACTCACCGGCAAAGTTCTAGCTAAGTCTGAACATTTGACTCCGTGGAGCAATCTGCAAATGTGTTCATCCAATTTTATCATTTCATGTGCAAATTATTACCTCGAAGTGCAACATTTTTATCACGAAGTACAGAATTCTACCTGCGCAGTGCATAATTGTGCCCACAAACTACAGAATGTTGCCCGCCAGTGGTGAAATTCCAGTGTTAAGAGTGAAATTCCGCCATTTGTAAGTGACATTCTACCATTCACGGGTGAAATTTGGCACTTTCGGAGACAAAAGACCACACTGCATGGGTTGAATTTCACAATTCGAACCTGCAGATCATTTTGTGAATAGCATGAAATTCATGAATTGATTCACGTAGTGAATTTTGTGGACCTTCCCCTTCTCTAGCAATAAAGAGGAATAAAGACACTGTACTAGAGTTTGATATATTAGTGAGAAAAATAATGGGTCTATTCATATATCTGTGACCATCTCCTAAACACACTATATAGATGGTGAGTCTAAATATAACCGGGGGACTGTTTTCAACTGTTGAAAACACAATATCCTTAGGAGATAGCATTCCTCAATAGACCTACAGTATACATATTGTATTTACATAGAAACATAGACTTTGACGGCAGATAAGGACCGCTAGGCCCATCTAGTCTGCCCATTTCCCTACCTACAGGATAGGCCGCAGATCCTAGTTAACCAGCAGCCTATATCATCCTGCCCCCACAAGAATTGCCTTATGTCTGTCCCATGCATTCTTGAATTCTCCCACAGTTTTAGACCCCACAACTTCCTCAGGAAGGCTGTTCCATGCATCCACTACCCTCTCTGTGAAATAATACTTCCTCACATTACCTTTGAGTCGCCCCCCCTTCTATCTTCAAATTGAGCCCCTTGTTTTTGCACATCTCTTTTTCTGAAAGATGCTACCCTCTTGGACTTTGTAGATTCCACTGAGGTACTTAAATATTTCTATCATGTCCCCCCCCTCCCTCCTTTCCTCAGGGGTATACATATTAAGCTCCTTTAGCCTCTCCTCGTACGGCTTCTCTTGCAGACCCTACACCATTTTAGTTGCCCTCCTCTGAACTGCCTCCATCCTGTCTATGACCTTGTGGAGATGGGGTCTCCAGAACTGAATGCAGTATTCTAGATGGGGTCTCACCAACTGTCTGTACAGGGGGATAACAACTTCCTGTTTTCTGCTGGTGATGCCTCTCCCTATACATCCCAGTATCCCCCCAGCCCTCCCTACCACCTTCTCACGTTGCTTGCCAACCTTAAGTCATCTGATATGATTAACCCCAGGTCCCTTTCCATTTTTGTTGTTGTTACTACCTCCCCCCCCCCATTGTGTAATCTTCCTCTGGGTTTTTGTTTCCCAGGTGCATCATGATAAAAATGTCAATAATTACTGAAAATATGACTGTGTACAGTAACAGTTATACAAGAAAAATGTAACCAAAACAGAAAGACTGCCTTTTTCTCCCATTTAATCTACTACACCACAGATTCACCCCTTCCTCAAAGCACACTTCATAGTACACACACATACACACAGACACACAGACATGTGATGGCAGAGAAAGGCCCCAAGGACCATCTAGTCTGCCCAACACCCTACCTCCCCCCTTCTGTTATGCTTCCTCTCTCTTTTCCCAACCCCTTAAATCTATCCCAAGCCTCTTGAACCCCTCCACCATTTTAGCTGCCATTACCTCCTCCGGCAGCTCGTTCCAGGCATCCACCACCCTCTCCATGAAAAACTGCCCCCTGACATTACCTCTGTATTGCCCGCCTTCCAGTTTGAGGCTATGTCCTCTTGTGTTCACTCCCTTCTTCAATTTGAACAAGCTGTCACCCTCCACCTTATTTATTCCCTTCAGATACTTAAAGGTCTCAATCATGTCCCCCCTCTCCCTCCTAGTCTCCAGAGGGTAACAGTTTAGACCTCTCAATCTTCTCTCATAGGGTACATCCTGCATCCCTCCTACCATTTTGGTTACCCTTCTCTGTACCCTCTCCATCAACTCAACATCTCTTCGTAGGTGAGACCTCCAGAACTGCACCCCATACTCCAGATGCGGCCTTTCCATGGTTCTGTATAATGGCATTAGCATCTCCCTCTTTCTGCTATTAAAACCCCTTGCAATGCAGGCCAATATTCCATTAGCCTTTCCTACCTCCCTGCTATACTGGCTGCCCAACTTGAGGTCACGCGATACCATAATCCCCAGGTCACTTTCTGTTTCCTTCTCCTTAATCACCACCCCCCCAAGGGAGTAAGTTTCCCTTCTGTTCCTCCTCCTCCTCAGGTGCATCAGTGAGCACTTTTGTGCATTAACTTCAATTTCCAGGTGTCAGACCACCTCTCCAGCCTCTCCAGGTCCCGCCTCATGGCTTGAAGGTAAAGCCATCAAAAAATGGAGAGCAATGAGTACCAATGCCCATAGTCTGGGTAACAAGCTTCCTGAATTAGTGGCCTTGATGGAGGAGGAACATCTGGATATCATGGCAGTCACAGAAACACAGTACACACAAAACCATGACTGGGACATAAACATACCAGGATACACTGTCTACAGGAGGGACAGGGAGGGTAAAAGAGGAGAAGAAGTAGTTCTTTACATAAGGGAAGGAATAAAAGCAACAGAACAAAAGGGTAAACAGGGAGGAGAAGAAGCACTGTGGGTAAATTTGGAGACAGGCATTGGCACCACAATATGCACAGGGGTTGTATACAGACCCCCTTCTCAGGGGGAGGAAATGGACAGGGAAATGATAGAAGGTATACTTAGAATGGCAGAAAAAGGGGAGATATTGCTGATGGGTGATCTGAATATGCCAGATGTTAACTGGAGTGCAGTTGCAGCTGCCACTTTGAAGAGTGCAGTTATTCTAGATGCCCTACAGGGGGCATGCCTTAGACAACTAGTACTAGAGCCCACTTGAGAGGGAGCAATATTAGACTTGATTCTCTCAAATGGAGATGGAGAGAGGATCACAGATGTAGAAGTGGGTAGCCATCTGGAAACTAGCGACCATCGAACAGTATGGTTCACAATAAACACAGCAATAGAGTCAAGCCATACAAAGACAAAAGTACTGGACTTTAGGAGGGCTGACTTTACAAAAATGGGTGAGTGCCTAAGGAATGCACTAGCAAATGGGCAGGAAGCAGGGACGGAAGAACAATGGGGAATAATAAAAACTGCCATCACAGAGGTAACAAGCCTTTGTGTGAAGCAAATAAACAAAACAAGACAATGTAAGAAACCATTATGGTTCTCAAAGGAAGTGGCAGTGAAGGTTCAAGAGAAAAAGAAAGCATTCAGGAAGTACAAGGAATTGCAGAAGGAGCAGGACAGAGAACTGTATCAGTTAAAGCAAAAGGAGGCTGGGAAGGCAGTCAGAACAGTAAATGCCTAAACCGAGGAAAAGATAGCCAACTCAGTTAAGAAGGGGGATAAAACCTTTTATAGGTACATCAGGGAGCAAAGGAAGACCAAGGGAGGGATAGTGAGGCTTAATAAAGGGAGGAGGGTGGGCAGAGGAGACTGTGAAAAGGCAGAGATACGGAAACAAATATTTTTCTCAGTATTTACAAATGAAGACGGGGAGATACATAAAACAAACAGTAGTAACACTCTGGATACAAAGTTGATACCAGCCCATTTACAGAAAAGGTTCTGAAAGAACTCTTAAAACTGAAGGTTGACAAAGCAATGGGGCCTGATGAGATTCATCCCAGAATTCTAAAAGAGCTAAGGGTAGAACTAGTGACACCACTGACTACCCTTTTAACAAATCATGGGAGGATGGGGTGGTACCCGAGGACTGGAGGAGGGCAGATGTAATTCCCTTCACAAAAGTGGGAGCAAGGCAGAAGCAGGAAACTACAGACCTGTTAGTTTAACCTCAGTGATAGGGAAAATGATGGAATCACTTTGAAGGAAAGAATTGTCGAGTATCTAGAGGCCAGTGGGGCACAGGACCCAAGGCAGCATGGATTCACAGCAGGAAGGTCATGCCAGACAAATCTGATAGATTTCTTTGACTGGGTGACCAAAGTAGTAGATCAGGAGGGCTGTGACATGGCCTACCTAGACTTTAGCAAGGCATTTGACACAGTCCCACAAAAGATTAATATATAAGTTAGCCAGCCTGGGAGTGGGTCCCAAGATGACAGCCTGGGTAAAGAATTGGCTGGAGAATAGGACACAGAGAGTAATAGTAAATGGAGTCCACTCAGAAGAAAGGAGGGTTACTAGTGGGTACCGAGGGTTCAGTATTAGGACCGGTCCTCTTCAATGTCATTATGTTTAGATTATGCGGAAGGACTGGAAGGAAAGTATGTCTCTTTGCAGATGACACTAAGATCTGCAACAGAGTTGATACACAGGGTGGGGTGGAAAGGATGAGAAGGACTTGGCAAGGTTAGAGGAATGGTCAAATGTATGGCAGCTTAGATTCAATGCTAAGAAGTGCAAGGTAATGCACCTGTGAAACAAAACCCAGGAGAAGAGTACACAATGGGGGTGAGATACTAACAACAACAAAATGGAAAGGGACCTGGGGTAGTCATATAAGATGACCTAAAGGTGGGCAAGCAATGTGAGAGGGCAGCAAGGAGGGTTAGGGGATACTGGGATGCATAGGGAGAGGCATCACCAGTAGAAACAGGAAGTTTTATCCCTCTGTACAGACAGCTGGTGAGACCCCATCTGGAGTACTGCGTGCAGTTCTGGAGATCCAATCTCTGCAAAGACATAGACAGGATGGAAGCTGTCCAGAGGAGGGCAACTAAAATGGTGCAGGGTCTGCACCGGAAGACATATGAAGAGTGACTTAAGGAGCTTAATATGTATAGCCTCGAAGAAAGGAGGGAGAGAGGGGACATGATAGAAACTTTCAAGTATCTCAAGGGAATCAACAAAGTCCAAGAGGGTAGCATCTTTCAAAAAGAGGTGTGCAAGAACAAGAGGCACAATTTGAAGATGGGGGCGGCTCAGAGGTAATTTAGGAAGTATTTTTTCACAGAGAGGGTTGTGGATGCATGGAACGGCCTTCCGGAGGAGGTTGTGGAGTCAAAATCAGTGGTGGAATTCAAGCATGCATGGGACAGTCATAAGGCAATTCTGGGGGGTGGAGGTAAGAAGAAGTAGGCTGCTGGTTAACTAGGATCTGCAGCTTATCCAGTAGGTAGGGAAATGGGCAGACTGGGTGGGCCAAGCGGTCCTTATCTGCCGTCAAATTCTATGTTTCTATGTTTCTATGTTTGCACACCACTAGACCTTTGTATCATCTGCGAACAGGTACACCTGTCCCTCCAGACCCTCTGCTAGGTCACTAACATAGATGTTAAAGAGTATTGGTCCTAGCACTGACCCCTGTGGCACCCCACTGGTCACTGCCCATTCCCTGGAATGTGTCCCATTTACCACCACTGTCTGACTCCTTCCCTTCAACAAGTTTTCCACCCACCTGGTGATCCTGTGGTCCACCCCTAGTCTGTCCAGCTTATGCACCATTCCACCATGTGGAATGGTCTTGAAGGCCTTATTGAAATCCAGATAGGCCACATCCACCGCTCCTCCCTGGTCTACCATCTGTGTCACCTCATTGAAAAACTCTATCAGGTTACTTTGACAGGACCTTCCCTTGGTGAAGCCATGCTGCCTGTCATCCTGTATGCCATTCATCTCCAAGTATTCTATCAACTTGATCTTAAGTAGTGTTTCCATTACTTTCCCCACCACCAAGGTAAGACTAATGGAATGGTAGTTTTTGACCTCATCCTTCTGCCCCCCCTTATGTAGTGCGACCACCTCTGTCCTCTTCCAGTCTGTTGGCACCACCCCTGTGACCAAGGACAAGTTAAACACCCTCACCAGATGTGGTACCAGTTCATCCTTCACCTCCTTGAGAACTCTTGGGTGTATTTCATCAGGCCCCATTGCCTTGTCCACCCTAAGTCTATCTAGCTCTTCCCTTTCTCCTTCAGTTGTGAATTCTGCCACACCCACCTGCCTGTGGCTGTCACCCTCCCTCCCGTTCTGATCCTCTGCCCTCTCTTTCCTCCATGAAGATTGAGACAAAATAGCTATTTAATGCCTCTGCTTTTTCGAAATCTCCTTCCAGTATTGTTCCACTTTCCCTCCTTATCCTTCAAATCCCATAGTGTGTCCTCCTCCTTTCTCCAACGTACCTAAAAAAGGTTTTGTCCCCCCTCCTTGCCTTCTTTTCTATCCTCTCCTCAGGGGCCTCCTTAGCCCTTCTTATCTTTTGCCCTGCCTATTTTCTTTTTTCCCTGTGGGTTTCCTTGTCCTCATCTGTGTGTGTCCTCCTGTACCTCTTGAGTTCTCTTGTCTTCTCCTTGACCCCTAACACCACCTCTCAAGTGAACCATAGAGGTCTTTTCTGTCTTTTATTCTTTTTTACCCTTCTTATACATGAGTCCATGGCTTTAAATACCTCTTTCTTGATGGCTGCCTATAATTCCTCCAGCCCCTGCACATCCCTATCCTCAACATTTCTTCCCTAACTACCTTCCTCATTCCATGAAAGTCAGCCTTCCTGAAGTCCATTACCTTGGTTCTCATCCTAACCCTCTCACAGCCCACTCTCACCGTAAGCCTGACAGCCCTGTGGTTACTGGTGCCAAGCTCTTCCCCCACCTCCATCTCCTCACACTGTCCCCATTTGTGAGGACCACATCCAACAGGTTTACACCCCTAGTGGGCTCACCGACCCTTTGCTGCTGAAATATGCCCTGAAGAGCCTCTAAGATGCCCCTGTTCCTTGCAGAGATTGCTGTCTGGGCCTCCCAGTTGATGTCTGGAAGGTTTAAGTCCCCAACCAGCACCATTTCCCCTTTCTGTGTCATCTTCGCTACTGATTCTACAAAGTATCTATCCCCTTCCTCTACCTGCATAGGAGGCCTATAGATTACCCCAATGCACAGGTTTTCCCCCATCCCCTGTCTAGGGTGACCCACATTATCTCTGTTTTCCCCTCCTCATCCTGCCCTTCCATGGCCCCAATCCCTTCCCTGACATATAATGCCACCCCAACCTCCTTCCCCTCCCGATCCTTCCTAAACAAATGATACCCTGGGATCACCGTCTCCCAGGTGTGGTGCTCGTTCCACCAAGTCTCACTCACTGCTACAATGTCTACGTTCTTCTCTATCATGGTGACCTCCAGTTCTCCCATTTTGTTCCCCAGGCTCCTGGCATTTGCAACCAAAGCCCTCCAACATGTAGCCCCATCCCATCCTTCCCTGCTGCTAACTGTTCCCTTGATGAGTGTTGTGACTTGGGGGGGGACTGATAGCCTCTCTGCTCTGCCTCACGAGAGGATGGCCCTTAGTGTTCTAAATTAACATTCAAAATCCACACACAAACAATAAACACTTGATGATATGACAGGAGGGTTTCCTACATTCAATGTACTAAATTGTAAGCAAAAAAATAGCTCAAAAAAGCTTTTTTTAACAGCTTTTAGAGGATTTGAATTGCAGAGCTCTGAGAGGAAAATGTCTCCATCTTCATTACACACACACACACACACACACACACTACACAGAACTGAGGGTGTGCAGAACAATCTAGAGCCCATGTGACCTGCAATCCCACGAAGCACTGAAAAATTCACCTTTGGAGCTCAAAAACAAGGCAAAGTGAGACGAAGTACATTGATTTCAATGTACTTCACCTTAAATGGTGGAGAAGTGGTTTGGGGAAAGCGGAATAATGAAGTCATTGTTCACAATGGACTTGGCGTTCCCCCGATATAACACGAAGTGCTCACTTCACACTGTGGAATACTTAAGTTCGCGTTACTCTCCGTAATTTGGCCACTTCGCCCACCACTACTGGACAGGCACAATCTACTCTGCAACAACCAGCATGGTTTTTGGAAAAGACACTCTACCATCACAGCGTTGGTGGATTTCACAACCCAGCTTTTTGATGCCCTTGACCAAGGGATGGCGGTGGGTCAATTTTCAT
Organism: Neoceratodus forsteri; assembly: GCA_016271365.2. Classification (NCBI taxonomy): domain Eukaryota; kingdom Metazoa; phylum Chordata; order Ceratodontiformes; family Ceratodontidae; genus Neoceratodus; species Neoceratodus forsteri. The sequence continues at coordinate 44,294,777 of CM028131.1, read as the reverse complement.
TGACCTCACAAAGGCATTTGACTCAGTTAATCACCAACTATTACTAAACACCCTGTTTGCAGTGGGATTGGCCCCTGATACAGTCACCTGGTTTCATAGCTACCTGTCACAAAGAACCCTATGAGCAAGAATTGGCGAAACATTCTCAGACCCCAAGGAAATGGCCCAGGGAGTTCCACAAGGGTCCATACTTGGTCCACTCCTTTTCACCCTGTTCATAAACCACCTCCCTGAAGCTTGCACAGTAAGCATCATACTATATGCAGATGATGCTGTTATTTCAGCCCCAGGTAGGGACCACACAGCTATCATAAAAGGCCTACATGAAAGCTTCCACAAACATGGTTTTATCAACACAAATTGCTACTAAACCATAAAGAGATGAAAGCATGCTGTTCATGGTCCCCCAGAACGAAAGGAATTTCTGCACACTTTGTGTACAGAACCAAAAAGAAGACACACTTGAACAAGTCTATTCTTTTAAATATCTGGCTGTCTACCTCAACGACACTCTAAATGTCTCACAACACACTGATCACATTGCCAAAACTACCAACATGAAACTCGGCATCCTCTGTAGAAACAAGCACTCAGTGACACCTGCTGCCCTCAAAATAGCCATAGGCAGCACTGTATTGTTATCCATCGACTATGGGATACCAATATACATAGCAGGGTCAGACACTGCCCCAAACAGGATAAAAACCTTTATTAACAGGGTTTGTCATCTGGCACTAAGGGACGACTGCTGGACTAACATCTGTGTCCTCTACTCTGAGACTGGTAGGCTTCTACTGCACTTAAGAGCCCAATACCAAACCTGCCTGATTGTGAAAAAAACACAACTGGGCCTTATACCTGACTCCCTATGCAGTCTGTTCAAGTAAACTGGGCAAACTAAGCAAACCAGAAGCACGTCTAAAGATGGACTCCATGTCCCATTCAAGCACACATAATTGGTCCAGAAATCTCTTGCTTTTCGGTGTCCTAAATGGCACAATGAACTACCTGATGTGCTGGCCGGAGGCACAGAACTGAGTCACTTCAAAAGAGGGCTTCGGTCCCATCTAAAGAGTGTCTCATCCTGCAACTGTGAGCACAAATAATCTTCTGAGCTTTGTGACTGTACCTCGCTTTTCCCTACTTCCACTCTCCCACCCATATCTCTCCTCTTGTACTGCAATTTTCCTTCCTCTTCTCTATCCTACCCATCCTCCCTCTCCTTATACACATTCCCTCTCTTCTAGAACACCACATGATGCTTTACTCTCCCCATCTTCATCTCTCTCTGCCATACTCTCACAATATTGCTTATTATTTCCTCTTATGGATAGCCCTTCCCTGCTACCAATAACGAAATGCACTTATGTTAAATTGTTCCTCACATACAAGTCTTGAACCTCATGTGGCACTGCTTTGATTTGCATGATACTTACCATGTGATCTCTGTATTGTATGATTGTATTCTGTACTTTATTGTTTTTGAATTTTAATGTAATGTATTGTTTCTGTCCTTGACTTAGAATCTTTGAAAATGAATCTCTGGCTCAAAAGTATTAATCCTAAGCTAAATAAATAAATAAATACATACATACATACAACACCCAGTAACATCAACTAATTTTAGAGAAGGTAAGCAATCATAAAATGTGGGATTTTACCTAAAAATAAAATGATGCAAAAAAGGTTGACAGTGTATCTTTAACTTGAAGTAGAGGAAAGCAAAGATTAATTATGTCACAGAACCACACAACCACCAGGATTTTATACAGAAGCCAAAACTGGTGTGCAGTTAAAAAAAAAAACAATGCTATAAATGAATAAGATAGAGCATACCATGTTTAAACCACCTTGCAAAACTGGGAGGTCAGTTATATCACTCTTAATCGGATCAAGGTGATTGCCCCGAGTCATCTGGAAATATATGCTAAGAAGTGGTGTTTCCAATTAAGGGGGAATAAAAGTACCCCCCACAAAGAGGTGGGGTTTACCTTAAGTTATCTCCCTGGGTAACACCTTTGCCCTCCATCTAGCCTTGATTCAGCCCTGGTGTTCTGCCCTCTTGAACCTGAACCAGTACCCAGCTTGAGGTTTAAATTCATGTGGAGAAGTCTTGTGCAAACAGATGATGCAAGAATGTGTGAGCTTGTGTCTTCACATTATATGTTTAAGAGCTCTGCATGTGTACGTAGTAGCAGTATCTGTGCTGGCTCTGAGTGCTTCGGTGCTTGTTCTTGGTCAGGGAATGCTCTTTTAAACTCCACTCTTGCACCGGATAATAGTACGTAAGGATCCTAATTGAATGTCAATGTTTAAATTGTCTGACCAGGGCTGCTACTGCTCCCAGTGGTCAGTCGGCTCCTCTCCAGCCACCGACCGAGACCAGGACCCTGGACCAAATCTGCCTCCAGCTGCTTGCCCTCTGGCCAGGGCTGCTACAGCTCCCAGTTGTCGGACAGCTCCTCTCCAGCTGCCAACTGAGACCAGGACCCTGGACCAAATCTGCTTCCAGCTGCTTGCTCTCTGACCAGGGCTACTACAGCTCCCAGCGGTTAGCCGGCTCCTCTCCAGCCGCCGACCGAGACCAGGACCTGGATCGAATCTGCCTACAGCTACTTGCCCTCTGATCAGGGCTACTACAGCTCCCAGCGGTCAGATGGCTCCTCTCCAGCCACCGTCCGAGACCAGGACCCCGGACCGAATCTGCCTCCATGTACAGTGAAAGTGCATCCAATCGGATTGCAAGTGCCACCTGGCAGTCTCAACAGATTGACTCTCATTTTCTCTCTCTGCTGACTGGGCTCCAACTGAAGAAATTCATTGTGTTTTACTGTTTAAGATACAATTGCAACCTGTTCTTGATGTGAAGCAAAAAAAACCTTTTGTTTAATTTAGTGTGCTAAGTGATTCAGCTCCTTTCTGCTTCTGTGTACCCCCACGCCACCCGCTACCAAGCCAGCTCTCTTTTGGCACCCAAATCTCCTAGGGCTATTGAATTGCTAATTCTCCAAAACCGCCCATCTCTCTCTGCTGATTTTTGGCCCCTCCACCCTCCTACACCCCCTCCACTGATTAAATACTCTATCTGCCTACCCTCACCCATCGAAACCATTCCTATTGCACTGGCAGCTATACTATTGGCTCCCCACTACTCTCCTACATCCTTCAATCCCAGTCTCTCTCTGTACCTCCTACAAAGCCTATTGGCCATCGCCGTCCTTGGGTCCCATCCACCCCAATTGAACCAGCCAATCTTAGTTCTCTTTCTCCTCATAAAGCCTCCTCATCTAAAGATGCCACTACAAAATCCTGGCCCCGTGGCCAACCTGTCTAGCTTCTTGCTTCTACTCATTTGTCTATTCTCCAGCCTCCCACCCCTCCTCTCCACCATGTCTCCTACCTTCCCCATGCCCCTTCCCCTTTCTTGCCACACATCGTAACTCCTCCCTGCCCTCTCTTTCTCCTACCCACTTCTACCTGGTCCCACTCCACTATATATCCCCCCCTTCCGAATCAGACCCTCCCCCTCCTGGACTATCCTGCACCTACTTGCTTTTCGCACTGCCTCCGATACTCACACAAATGTCTATCCATACCTCCACAAGCGGCGGGGCTCATCTGCACTACGCTGCCCCCGTATGCTAGCTCATCACTGATCCTTCGCCCTCCTTCTTCTCGCAGCAGGGGACATACACACAAACCCTGGACCCCCGAATACCACATCCCCACCTACCTCAGCTGGCCCCCCCAGCTCGCCTCCCATTCCCACCCAACTGCCAGGTTATTCCCTCCCCAAAGGCCTCCGCCTCCTTCACCTAAATATTCACAGCCTATCCCTCAAAATCGACCAGCTTCAAGTACTCGCTGCCCACCATGCCCCTGATATCCTCATCCTCTCTGAAACGTGGCTTAACAAAAACATTCCTGACTCCTCAGTCACAATCCCTGGATACACTATGGCCCACCAGGACAGGGCCACGAGAGGTGGCAGCGTAGCCATCTACATAAATTCAGACATATGCTACTCAGTAATCTTAACTAAAACCGAACCTAAAGCCTACGAACTCTTGCTGCTCCAGCTCACGCTACCCTTCTCGCTGCCTATATTCATTGCAGGAAATTACTGCTGACCAGGCACGCCTGCCACAATTGTCACTGATCTTCTTACATAAATCAGCTCACTAGCCCCCACTGGGGAATTATACACAATGGGTGATTTTAGCCACAATTGGTTAGCCCCAGCCCTCAACAAAGCCCAAACAGATTTTGCTGCCCTAAATCTACACAATTCATCACTGAGCCCACCCGCTTAAATCACGAATCAGGTAACCACTCCCTTATTCACTGGGCTCTGACCATCCATCCTCGTAGAGTCATCCTAACAGGTCTACTCCCTGACTCTATGAGTGACCACCATGTCATCTACCTTGTTCGCAAAATCCACCACCTTAAATCTCCCCCAAAGTTCTTAGTCCAATGGTCATTCAAATCTCTCAATCTCACTCCCCTCCTCAATGACCTTGTCCTCGTAAACTGGCCCCCCCTCCAGCCCAATAGACGACACCCTACTGCACTTCAAAAACATGTTCCTTAAGATAAGGGATACACACGCCCCACTGCGCCATACTAGGGTACATGGAAACCACTTGCCTTGGATCTCCCAAGAACTCACAGCTTGTATGCATGTCCATGATTTAGCATGGCGAGCTTACAAATACTCAGCCCTACCTCAGGACCTCTCCCACTACTGGTATCTGTGGAACATGTGCACCAGAGCAACTCGGCTAGCAAAAGCAGAGTATTTTAGATCCTCCCTCCTATCTAACTTTAATTGTCCCTCCAAATTCTGGAAGGTCATACACTCCCTCTTCTCACCCCCTGTGCCGAAGCCCTCTCCTCAGCATAAACAACTCCACTTTTTTGGATCCAAGCACACTCACTGCTGAGTTTAACTTCTATGTTTCCACCTGCGCTTCCTCGTTCCTTTCCTCTTTACCCTCCACATCACCACCCTCCCCACTTACAGGGCCAAAAGGACCTCATGATACAGGTACTTTCTCCTTCAAGGAAATCTCTCCAGCTGAAGCTCAAGAGGCCCTGCTAACATTAAGCCCCTCAAAAGGGAATTCCCCTGATGGACTGGACCCCAAACATTCTGTTCCTCTCGGCCTCTGCCATAGCCACCCCAATTGCCTACCTCCTAAATCAATCCTTTGCCACTGCATCATCTGTCCCTCTCTCCTGGAAGCACACCACTGTTATCCCCATCCCCAAAGGAGGCAGCTCCACCTCCACCTAAAACTACCGGCCAATCTCCCTCCTCCCTGCTCTGATGAAACTGCAAGAAAACCTTGTGCTTACCCAGCTAACCTCCTATCTTTCGGACTCAAATTTCTTCACACCCTACCAGTCCAGCTTCAGGAAAGATCACTCCACTGCCACCTCCTTACTAAGGCTCACTGACACCATCCAATCTGGATTGGATAGCGGTCTTATCACCTCTGCCATTTTTATTGATCTGGCTAAAACCTTCTATACAATCTCCTACCCTCTGTTACTGTCAAGCCTCTCTGACTCTGGCCTCTCCATGTCTGCTACTGACTGGTTCAGCGCCTATCTTACAGACTGCACTCAATCTGTAAGGATTGTGGATGCCATATCCACACCCCTCCCCAAGTCCACTGGCGTCCGCCAAGGTTCAGTGCTTGGGCCCATCTTATTCTCCATTTTTCTAAACAACCTGCCACAAACTTGTTCCGCCTCTTCGATACACATGTATGCCAATGACACTGTCTTATTTTCCTCTGGCTCCTCCCTGGCCACAGTTGCCTCTACCCTCCAGGCAGATTTCAACAAAGTCCAGCACTGGTTCAACTCTCACCAGCTCTCTCTAAATGCAAAAGAAACTGTAACTATGATTTTTGGCACATCCCAATGACTAGCCAGGCTCCCCTCCCTCCCGCTTTTCCATACCCTTGATGGGAAAGAGCTGGAGGATGTCACCTCCTTCCGGTATCTTGGAGTTTGGCTAGACCACCACCTCACCTTCACCTCCTAAGCTGATTCCATACTGAAAAAACACTGCCCCAGGCTTGAGGCTTTATATTGGAACCATAATAGTCTCCCCTATCCTGTTTGTCGTGATCTTATCCAGAAGATGATACTTCCCTCCTTCGATTATTGTGATATTGTATACAGTGCCACCCACAAGTCGGTCTTATCCAAGCTGGATACCCTTTTTAATGCTTTCTGCCGGTTCACTCTAGATACTCCTCCTCACACCCATCTCTGTGAGCTCTACCGCTCCCTTGCATTCCCCTCCCTCGAAAACTACCACCAAACACATTGTGCCAAATTTATCTCTAACGGCTGGCTTGGTGTCCTCCTGGCTTACCTGGCCTCCACACTATCATCCCCCCTTGGCACCCACCCATGCTCAGTGGTCCCTAGACTCCCGGCTCCTGTTAATCCCCAGACGTAGGACCCAAGTCAGCCAGGACACCTTCTCACACCACTTCCCTCAACTCTGGAACTCTCTCCCCACTCAAATTTGCCACTCCTCCTCTGTTCACTCACTATCCACTGCACTTGCCAACCACTTCTCAATAAACTACTCCTGCAGCTAACACTCCCATTTTTCTTCTTCCTGCAACTAACACTCCCATCCTTCTTCTCCCAGTAGGCCTCAGGGGGTTACATTAGCTGATCCTATACCCAACTATAGCACTCGATCCCAACTTTTGAGCTAGCCAGCTCTGCACTTATTCAATCTCTATTATTGCCACAATTAAAACCCTAGCTGTATTTCCTCATTGTAACTGTTACTATGCGTGTTAGGGAACATATGTAATCTATGCTCAACTATTTCTGTCAAATGTATGCTATTGTATTATGTAAATTGTATGTATATATGTATGAAACTGGACAACCCTTGTCCTCCTCCCCACTGTACCCCTCCCCCCAGGTCACACAGGGAGATGAGCAGTTGTTGCTCAGTGTGCTTTTCCTGGTGAAACAATTTCAATAAATAAATAAATAAAGTAAATTTAAACTTGAATAAATTGTTATAGAGTTGGACATTTTGCTGTTTCCCCTTTGGCAACCATCTTGTTACTTTGACCTTTTGTTTCAGCCAATCAGTACTCTAAGGGTCATAAAAGGCTCCTTAGCTGCAGCTGTTGGGAAGAATAGGAGACTGTGAGTTTGGTACTTTCTGAATAGCTGATGAGAAAGCCAAAACTATGACTGACAGCCTTAATGAATGATTGGGATACTATATTGAGTTTATTCAATAATAGATAGACTGGTGGACTGGGCAGTTGCCAGAAGTTCTCGAGAAAAAAGGGAACTTCTCTGTGCATCTCTCAGCCCAAAGCCAGGGGGCCTAACTGCTAAGCCAAACTGGATATTCAGCCTGAACATGACAGAGACTGACTTTACAAGTCAGAGCTGAAAATTGTCAGAACTACTATATTGAGCGAAACTGCAAAAGTAGGATCTTGGAGCCAAAGTTGCCAAAGCCTATTTCCAGAGACAAAAGTTCCAGAGATTGCTTCCTGAGTCCAGAAGATGCATCTATACTCAGGCTGGTTTACAGAGTCAGCCACTAGTGCAGTGGCTAGTGTGAGTTTCCGGCTACCTTGGGGGTTGATGCCTGGACATGGGATGAGTTGTGTTGACCTTGGTCCCTTATGCTGGTCTCTGCTTCAGAAGTCAGAAGCCTGAATTTGAGACTTTGGAGGTTCAAGCACGTCCAAGGGAGCCAACCCTCCTGATTCTAATCCAGACACCAAGGTCCTTCAGAACTGTGAGTAACCTAAGGGAGAGCCCTTCAGCAGTGATTTCCAAGTTGCCTTTAAAATGTACTATAGGCCAAAAGACCTAGGATTACAACTTCTAGTTTTTCTAAGAGTTCAACCATTAAATTCCTTGTTAAATGTTCATCCCCAATTGCAAAGCTAAGAGAAAAATTCAGCTATTTGTTTATGTGCACCAGTGCTGGCCAACCTGCTGCAACCTGCATGAGGCCTGCAATGGTGCAAGTCTGGGTATCCATTAAAGATAACTGGACTGTTAATTTTGTAACTGTATCTGATTTGTGCCATGATGGTGGGAGGCGGGATACCAGTTGTTGAGGTGTTTCAAAGCCAAGAGTAACTGCATAGCGAGTCCTTTATTTTGCACACTCTTATTCCCCTAAATATCCTCATAACAATAAGGGGTTACTGTTATTTTAACACTGACCATGAGCATATTATTATTGCATGAAATCTTATTGTGTCTAACCTTAAAGTGTATTGCTGTTGTGTTTGCTATTCTCCAGAGGTAACTGGGGGTCTCAGCACTAGCCACAACCCATTTAGTAAGTACAGACAGTGTGAGCATTAGCTATAGCCAGTAATTGTATGACATTAACCTTTCTGAACTATGTTAATCCATGTCTGGGACCACTAGGCAGGAAAGTGGGTAGGTGTAGCATCCCAGAGTGATGTACTAGCTTGTCATGTGACACACTTATCCTTTCAGTCTAGGTGGAGTAACTGGGCTATTTATCATTTTTTGGGAGATGAACCCCCTGCTTCAAGAACATCTGAACCCAGGCCAGTCAACCTTGTTATTGGTCCACAGGGCTAGGGCAGTAACTGTAGCATCCGTGGTAAACCGGTTACATGAATATAACATATGTGCTGAAACATTGATAGGACTGATGTTCTGATTACAAAAACCCTCATTTTTATGGACGTTTGATTCAGTTTCCATTTATGCATTTCAGTCCTGCCAAGTTCCAATAAATCTGACCAGTTGTCATAGGCTGGGTTCTGAGAGCCAATGTAACATCAAAGATTTTTACTGGATCCTGATAATGAGCAATCCCACCCAACTGAGTTTGCTAAGAAATATACTATGCTTGAATTTAGCCCAAAAGCCAAGAAGTGAATGTGTAAGTGTTTTGTGTAAGTTTATTTTATTTATTTATTAACTGGGTAAACAAAGCACTGCACCGCATGGCCCTTTTACAGGCTTAAACCAGGAAAACACTTAGCAGCACAACTACATACATAAAGACTAATGTTTTACATCAAATGCATTACTTAATAAGTATTCTAAAATTCACTAATACATTCATACAGTATCCTAGCATATCTAACAGACACAATAAAATGTGTGCACAGAAGAAAAGAATAAACATACGTCATACAGCCAAGAATGATTTTCTGTTTTTAAAGAGGCCACTGGGGGTCAACTGGAGATGGAGACAGCTGAGCATCTGGAGGACAGCTCACCTCTCCCAGGGTGGGTAGTGAGCCATGCAACTCACCAGTGGCCCCCATGGAGATCAGGGACACTGCAGCAGCAATGCTGTACCAAGGGTTGGAGCTCTGGCAAACACTAACACATTGGTTGTGCAGATGTCATTCCACCTCCACACTCCAGGGGCAACATATATGGAAAAAACCCACTCCCTGGACAGCACCACTCCTTCACCTTCTTAACACACCAAATGTTGGGTTTACTCTACTGGCTCTCCTGATCCCATGGTCTGTCATGTTTACAACTTTGTTGCCCTGCCAGACCACATAGATAGGGGAGTGTCTGTCCCTGATTTCGCAGTGGGGTGGCTTCGGTCAGATGGTATGCGGTGGTGGTGAGCTAGGATGCCTGAGAGAGTTTCGGGGGTTGAAGAGATAACCAGAGTTAAAAAAAAAACATTAAAGTGCAATTACATTGTGTATTTGTGAACAGGAACTTTTTTAGGGATGGTTTGAAGTTATTAATATTTTGCAGGTTGTGTAACTTATCTGGTAGTCCATTCCAAGTCTCAATTGCTGTATGTTTAAATTATTTTTTTTGTATATCTGCATTGGGGTATAACTAGAATAATTGAATTCTGTGACCTTAATATCCTTGGATTGCATTTTTATTCAAAGACAAGTGGTTGTGGGGGATGGGGGGTGAGATAAAATGTTCTGCCTTTATTTCTGTTAATTTTACTGCCTGATACTCTCTCAAATTCATCAAGGTGACTTAAAGCTCTATTGCCAGTGATGTCATCCTGGCAGTGATACACCTATCCTCTGTGAAAGTGAGGACTGGTACAAGGAAATTGAAGGGGAAGGGGATAAACCTCTCATCTGTGGGTTGGCTGTCATTTTCCTTAACACTGGGTCCAGATAAAAAAAAATACAAGTCTGGACTCAAAGCCATCCTCATCTGTCCCAACATTTTAGTGAGTATGTACAATTTAGATCACCATTGATATTCCCATTGAAAAGTAATTGATCACTGTAGTGTATGAATCCAATTTACAGAACTTTTAGGGAAACCAAAATGACGCAAAACAGAAAACAAATATTTCTCAAACGTTGATCAATTGTCATAATAATAACTGTTAACTCTTTCTATTTTTCCTACCTCAAACATTTCTATTAAGAGAATAATGTCATCCTGAATTTTCCTAATAAGGACAGAGTAGGTCTGATGCTGGCTTAATAAATGTTGATTTTTGCTAAAATCATACTGTCTGTATTAATTAGACTAAAATGTCAACAATTTATTACTTTATCCAATGGTCCTTTTCTAAAATGTACCCAATTTGTTACTTCAATGAATGGTCCTTTTCTATGTAAGAAGATAATGAAATCATAAGACATTGTAGAGGATGTCTGTCCTTCATCAAGGCACTGTTGGAACACTGCCAGATCAGTAGCAAGTATATCTGAAACATTTTATAAAACCCATGGTTAGCCCATAACCAACACTCCTTGGGGTGGTGTTCTTGATAATGATCTAACGGTCTGTAGTGTAGTATCTCTTCCTGGGTAATGACTTTAAGTAAGGTTTATTTTAGATGAGAAGACTGTGGAGGCCTTACGTCTGTTAAAAATTTCAGTCATTGCAGAGGATCAACCTACTGTCCCATATGAGGACCTTACATACTGCTCAACATAGACATGTATAGAAAGGCCTGAACAGAGCAGGTCAACATGATTATTTTCTGAAGTCTATCTTGAAAGCTTTGAAATGGATCTGTTATAATCTTCTTTCACTATGTGCCAAACTTTTGCTCTGCTTTTAGGATAGAAATTCTGTCATATTGATATATCTACATCTGTGACTTTTGAAACTGAATTTAGAAGAGCAAGTTAACTAGCTTCTGCCACTTGGAAAATTACTGTGTAAATTTTTCAACTAGCTGGCCATCGAGTATGTGACTGCTTGAACTTCTAAAAAAGGGATTTGGTTAGTCAGTTGTTGAAACCATGTTAAGTGATTGTTTGTTTGACCTATACTTAGGTATTTTTATAAATGTATCAGACCACTCATATATGACGAAATAACAGAAATAGCAGAATTTCCTTATTCCAAAGTCCTGTACGGTTGGTAGCTCATATTCTAATTTCAGTTCTTGACAATGGCTACCAATATACAACATACTGCTGGTAATATTACAGAGGTTTGGATGGTTCATAAAAGGTTCATCACTAAACTTTCTAGGACTGTGCACTATCGTCACATGTATTCAGATGCTGGTTGCTTCTCTTTAGAAGATCACACAATTTTGATACAGCGTATTGATGCACAAAGGTGCTTTGGGTCTACTTCCTGGCTCTGTCTTTGGCATGTTTTGTATCATTTGTAACTGACAAGGGACTAGAGCCAGGCATCCTAGGTTTCTTAAAATTTCATAAACAAATGTATTTCCCAAAGTTTACTTTTGTTTAGGGTCACTCAGTTTTATAACACATAACCTAATGAAATAGTTAATTGTTCTACTATCACTAGGTTTAAGTCTTATTTGAAATCATGGCTACTTCATCAGAGCATTTGTATATGTTTATGATGTAGCATCTCGCATATTTGTTGAAGTGTTTGTATTCTTGGTACTGTTTGTATTGCTTTGAATTGGATTTTTTTGTATGTTCTTATCACTAATAAAAAGAAGGAATTGTGCTCATTAGCTTCAAATATAAAAAACAAAATAAAATAAAAAAAAACATTTCAGCAGTTATATAAGAATTGCCCAGACAAGAAAATGTATGCAACTGTTAGTTTGAACCCTGCTAGAGAGAGAGCTATCTCAAGAAAAGAGGAAGAAACTGTCTACAGCAGCTGTTCCCTCCAGCCTCCCTGAGACATCTGTCTGGAGTGCTAACTGGTCTATCTGTAAGTTATCCCTTTTCTGATTATGATATAATAAATTATGACCCTTTTATGAATGCAGTCAGTGTTTGTTGACCTGTCACAACTCAAGTACCACAAATAATTAGGGGTTCACTGAGTCAAATGTATGATGAGGCTTTTTACCAAATGACGACAGGTAGAAGGGGAGTGAGGTGCCAGCATGTTATTCCACTTCAGGCTTGTATGGCCAGAGGCAGCATAATAGACAGCAGACTCTGTTTATGTGTAAAGTTATTGGTAGAATGCTCACTCCTTAATATTAACATACTCTTTTTAAAAAAAAAAAAGTTTGGCTTTGTACTTCCATCTTCATGGGTCTATTGTTTTTTATGTTTCAATTAAGGATCTACTTCAACTTAACCCACATGTGCTACCTACAATCACTGTATTAGAATGATCATCTGGTCTACCTTGTCTGGAACCAGTCTAGAACACATCTGCCATCCAGAACACCCAAATCTCAAATGGAAGTCTCTGTAATGCACTTGCCCTTGTGGGGACTGGGGAAATATTCATCAGTCTTGTTAATTCCAGTTTCAGAGTCAGATGCTTAGTGGAAGAGCCCTTACCTAGCAAGGGAATGACAACAAGAAATGTAAGAAAGAAAGAAAGTGTGTGCAAAGCTGATGAGATGGATAAGGAACTCGCTTCAGGGAAAGCAGCAGAGGATGGTGGTGGGTGGGGCACTCTCATTCCCAAGGGTAGTGATGAAAGGTGTTCCACAGGGCTCGGTGTTGGGACCAGTGTTGTTTAGGATATTCATTGCAGACATATCATTGGACATCAAGAGCAAGACCAGTCTGTTTGCTGACAACACCAAGATTAGAGTGGTGGTGCATGACCTAGGGGGATGGCAGGGGTTACAGGATGATCTGAAAAAACTATAAACCTTTTCAGACACATGACAACTGGGGTTTAATGCCAAAAAGTGCAAGGTGCTGCATTTTGGGATGAAGAACCCAAGGAGGAGTTTCCAGCTGGGAGGAAGTGCAGCTAGCCAAGACAGAGGAGGAGGAGAAGGATCTGGAGGTGCTCATTACAGGGTCAATGAATAACTCGGCACAATGTAGGAAGGCAGCTGCAATGGCCAGCAAATTCCTGGGTTGCATTGCAAGGGGTATCTCCTCAAGGATGGGGGAAGTGATTCTGTCACCATAGAGGTCAGTAGTTAGACTGCACCTGGAGTACTGCATGCAGTACAGGTGCCCGTATCTGAAGAGGGACATTAAGTTACTGGGAGGATGCAGCACAAGGTGACAAAGATGATCAAGGGCCTGGGGAACTTACCATACAAAAGTAGGCTGAGGGAGCTGAACATGTACTCACTGGATGAAAGGAGGGACGGGGGCACATGATTGAAACCTTTAAGTACATGAAAGGAAAAAACAAGACAGGTACAGAGGGGCTATTCAAAGTAAGGGAGAGGAGGGACATCCAGGGCTAGATATAAGACTGGAGGGGGAAGGTTGAGGAGGGAGATGAGGAAACTTTTTTTACAGAGAGGGTGGTTGCTGGGTGGAATTTGTTACCAGCAGAAGTGATATCCAGTAGAACAGTGGACTGCTTCAAAAGGTGCTGGGACAGAGTAAAGGGGAGGGTCAATGGAGGGGAAGGGTGGGAAAGATAGGCAGCTGCAGAATAAGGGGTGCTAGCTGCATATTTGAGCAGACTTGATAGACTGCTAAGACTTTATCTGCTGGCAAATTTCATGTGTTTGTATGTTTGTATTGTATTTTGTACCAAGAAGCCAGGACCAGACTGAATATCATAAATAAGTGGTACTCTAATTAGGAACTCTAACTGCTGGCTTTCAGTTCCAGACATGGGGCTCCATATTAAGAGCTAGCTGAATGCACACACAAATCAATGCATGGCACATAAAACCTAGACCAGGTACTTTCAAATGGGGATGGAGAGAGGATCTCAGATTTAGAAGTGGGTAGCCATCTGGGAACAATCAACCACCTCCTGGGGCTGTGTGGGTGGCTGTTTGTGCTTGTCTGTGTCTGTAGGTTAGTTTTTGTTCATTTACATGTTTTTCTGCTGGGAATACCTGTGCCATTCTTGCACACAACATTGGTGAAAGTCTCCTTGACTGAATTTCTGCAAATCGCCATCATCAGGTATCAGCTTTTTAATTTTAAATCAACTTTCTTGAAGCCTCCCCAAGGAAGCATATGCCTTACAACTAGTCTTACAAACATGGTGATGCTGGGTCCTGCAGCTGAATCAACATTTTCAACATTCTCATCTGACCACTCTTAAAGCAACTGCACTTGTGGACTTTAAAGAACAAAGGAATTTTAACACATTTTGTGACTGAATCAACATTTTGTCTGACCTTTTCCAAAGGTATTGTATTTGTCTCTGAGGACTTTGAAGATCAAAGGAAACATACAGACAAAAGGATTTCACACATTGCATATGCCTACTGTCTGACCTGCTCCCAAGGTATTGTACTTATCTCTGAGGACTTTGAAGAACAAAGGAAACATATAGACAAAAGGATTTTACACATTGCATATGCCCAGGCCACAGTTTATCACCTTTCAGGAACTTTAACATATTATGTGATCCTGGATCTCAACAGTACTATAGTACTTCTCTTAAACCCTCTGGTACCAAACCCTCCCAGTCTTTTTTCATTTTCTCTGTACTTCCCATAGTGCTTAGCCATCCACCTAGCCCACTAAACCGCACTCCCACCACCCTCCTATTGCTCACACCCCCGACTGCCCAGGCCCACACTACTGCCTCTCCTGCCTCGCTAAAAATGCTTTGGCTTAGTCCCCACCACCTGTTCCTGCTCACCTCACCCTCCTTTTCCCTTTATGCCAACTCCCTCCGCCACCCCACCCCTCCACCTACCTCACCTTTCTATACTACTACCCAAACATTGTACCATGGCTTTACTCGAAGTCTTAAACAAACATCACCCAATTAATACCTGGGTGCAAAGAGCCATATTTCCTAATTCGAAACTGCCACATCATTATAACTCACTAACGATCACCCTCTACTGGGACTCCAGAAGACAATCCAAGCATCTTAAAAAGTACAAGCAGAAACTAACTCCAACCTATTATGAACTACGAATGGCATCGCTTGAAACTCCTGCTCTTCCTACTTTTAATATCTGGTGGATACACCCAACCCTGGTCCTGTTGCACTGAAGCCGACAAAACAGGGAAAGTTGGTAGTGGTCTCTCCATTATCACTCTAAATATCTGCAGCCTCCTTCCCAAATTGGCATCTCTTCAAACCTCGCTGGACAAAACCCTGATATACTAGCCATTGTGGAAACCTGGCTATCTCCCAGCACCCGGATCATGCGGTCTCGCTTGAAGGCTCAATCTTTTCAGACTTGACTGAGCAAGCAAGAAAGGTGGAGGCTGTGCTATCTACATAAAGGACAACCTCTCCTGTCAATGTGGCAGCTTCACCCCCACAAATACGCAGATGCAACTCCTCCCTATCAAACTGCTTCTTGGTGCACAAAACAAAGTTCTCACAGTGGCCGCAGTCTATATCCCTCCAAAAGACCACCGTGCCAACATTAAGTCTGTACTTGATTTTGTTAGTCTGCAGCCCTCTGAAAATGAGCTCCTCCTCCTCGGGATTTCAACATAAACTGGCTCGCCTCTGACACTGGCTCTTACAAGATGACATCCTAGCAGCAAACCTGACTCAGATGGTAACCTCCCCACCCGGAAAAATTACAAAACTGGTACAAGCACCCTTATTGACTGGGTTCTCACAAATCACCCTGACCGGATAAAAAACATTAAAGTCCTCCCTGACTCCCTCAGTGACCACTCCTCAGTGTCCTGTACCTGGTCTAATAAATTTCTCAAGCCACCCCCAAAGTTATAACAAGCAGAGTATTGCTTTATGGGAATCTTATCAAGTTGAAAACCCATCTCCTACAACAGGACTGGATGCCAATCTTTGAATCAACTGATATTAATACCACTAGAATACTTCATTAAATCTTTCAACTCTGCATGCGACTTATACGCCTGTGTAAAAACAAATCAAAGCGCTATCAAATCCATGGATTACTGCCAAACTACTTGCCGAGCTCAAGTTCGGGATCACCTCTGGGCAGTTGCCAGAGACACAGGCTCACCTCATGATACCCTAAAATACAAGCAGGAATGAAATAGATGTACCTCACAAATTAGGCAAATGAAGAGCTATTTCAAAATGCACTTGAATCCACCTGGGGTGATGGAAGAGCTTTTGGGACAACATCCAAACATAATGGGTAAACAATCAAAATCGTCACCTACCATTATGAAAGTTGATGGATCCACCACTCTTGACCCAAAGTCTATTGCAGATGCGCTTAATAAGACATTCACAGACCTTAGTGGGTTCCTCCCTCCAGATTTCTTCTCGGACTTACCTGTGCCTAGCCTAGTATCACAAAACACCCCTCATGACAAACCACAATTTTACTTCAAGAAAATCAAAGTGCATGAAGCACACAAGTACATAAGAAAGGCCTGCTCCAAATCCAGAACAAGTAGTGACACGCTAGATCTAAAAATCCTGTCTCTCACCCTGGATGAAGTAATTCACCCCCTTGCAAAAGTTCTTAATCTGTCACTTTGCCAAAGTCAATTCCCCAACAAATGAAAATCTGCCATAGTTACGCCAGTGCACAAAGGGGGACAAACCTCAACAGGAAACTATCGACCAATATCAATACTCCCTCCCTCTCCAAGCACTTGAACGATTAGTGGTAGACCAACTCTGATTACCTGGACAAATACAATCTACTCTGTAATCAACAGCACGGCTTTAGGAAAGGACATAGTACAACAACAGCCTTACTTGATTTCTCTGGAGAAGTCCACTCAGCCCTGGACAAAGGGTGCCAAACAGGTGCAGTCTTTATCAATCTTACAAAAGCTTTGACACAGTCCATCATGGCCTACTTACCTCCCTACTTTCTAGCCTAGGCCTGGCTGAAGGTCCTTGTGCTTGGGTAAAAGTTACCTGTCCAATCGGTCACAGGCTGTAAAATCTCTAATGAACTCTCCGACTTCAAACCAGTTCTCTCGGTGTACCACAGGGATCAATTCTTGGACCGCTCCTCTTTAGCCTGTTCCTTAACTCCCTCCCAGATATCTGCCAGGAGAAAATAATCTTATACGCTGATGATGCTGTAATTTCTCTTCTCACAAGGATCCAAACTCCCACTAAAAGCCTGCAACTTGCTTTCTCTAGTGTTGAAAGGTGGTTCCTGGATAGTAAACTTGTGCTAAACCACAATAAAACAAAAGCCATGCTCTTCTCCAATCACCAAAACAAAAATAGGCATACTCCACTCACCATACAAACCTCTGTGGAATTACACTGGACCAAGTAAATACTTTCAAATACCTGGCATCACTTTTGACCAAGGGCTCACCTTTGCAACCCACATTGACAACACTGCGAAAACAGTGAACCAACGCTTGAATACTATTCAGAATCACAATTTCTAAATCAAGCGCATTGAGAATAGCTATACAGAGTTCCATAATCTCAATCATTGACTATGGCCTTATTATTTATGGCTCAGCTACCTCCACTGCTCTAAGGCGATCTCAATCACTCTAAATAAGGCCTGCCGGCTCCTCACGGGGCTCAAAGACTGACTCCACACGTGTGATCTGTACATGAATCAGGCTGGTTGAACCTATCAAATCGTCTTATTTATCTCACCTGCACAATGGCAAAAAAAATCTATCTTGGGACTGACTCCATTATGTATTCAAAACCTACTCCGACTGAATCCTGGCTCACGACCCTCTACCAGATCTGAACGCCAACCTTTCCTGGTTCCAAGATGCCGGACTGCACAGGGACAAAGATCTTTCGCATACAGGGCCCCTTACATGGTTCAATGCGCTTAGTCCACCTACTCTATCCTCAACCTCGCTTGAAGCTTTCAAATCCATGCTCTATGCCCACCTCACCACCACTAGCAACTGTGATTGCGCTAGATAAAGACTACTACTCCTCATGTCCATCCTCACATCTGAGGCCTCTTCCTCCTGACTAATGAACCCTCTGGTACCTCTACTACTTCCTGTCTCCCACCCAAACTCACTCCTTTTTCCTGTCCTCTCACTTACTCTCCCACTCACCACCTTTCCTCCTCTCTAGCCTCCTTTTTCACCTAATGGTCACCTCTCTCCTGGAAGTTTCCTTAACCTCGAAATTGTCTACTCGCTTGAACCTGTTATAGCTTGTTTTCCTATGAAACTTAAAAAAGTTACTGCCTTAAACTGTTAATAGCAAATTTATGATGTAACTTTCCTGTCTGGTTTTACCTGTAATGTGTATCATGCTTTGTTAAATGTTCTTTGTGACGTGGAACCTTTGTAAAAGAGCCCTGGCTCAAAGGTATTAATTCCTAGACTAATAAACTAAACTAAACTAAACCAAACACAGCCATACAGTCAAGCCACACAAAAGCAAGGGTGTTGG
Source organism: Neoceratodus forsteri (assembly GCA_016271365.2). Classification (NCBI taxonomy): domain Eukaryota; kingdom Metazoa; phylum Chordata; order Ceratodontiformes; family Ceratodontidae; genus Neoceratodus; species Neoceratodus forsteri. The sequence goes on along the minus strand of CM028131.1, from coordinate 44,276,111 downwards.
ACTTTAGGAAGGCCAACTTTGTCAAAATGGGACAGTGCCTTAGAAAAGCACTATCAAACTGGCAAGAAGGAGGGTGGAAGAACAATAGGAAAAAATCAAAACTGCAATCACAGAGGCAACAAGCCTTTGTGTACAGCAAATTAACAAATCAAAATGAAGTAAAAAGCCATTATGGTTCTCAAAAGAGGAGGCATGGAAGGTTAAGGAAAAAAGGATAGCATTCATGAAATATAAGGAAACACAGAAGGAGCTGAACAGAGAACTATATCAGTTAAAGCAGGAGTCAAGGAAGGCAGTCAGAATAGCAAAGGCCCAAACGGAGGAAAAGACAGCCAACTCTGTTACGAAGGGGGGAAAAAACCCTTTTAGGTACATTAGGGAGTGATGAAAGACCAAGGAATGGATACTGAGGGTTAATAAAAGGGGAGGGAATGTGGGTAGAGGGTAACAGTGAAAAAAGCAGGCATACTGAACAAATACTTCTGCTCAATATTCACAAAAGAAGAGGAGGGGAGGTGCCTAAACCAAACAATAAAAAGACTCTGGATAGGAGGGTTGATACCTGCTCAGTCACAGAAAAAAGGGTTTTGAAAGAACTCTTAAAACTGAAGGTGGACAAAGCAATGAGGCCTGATGGGATTCACCCCAGAATTCTAAAAGAACTAATGGTAGAATTAGTGACACCACAGTAGTATAGAGTTCATATATATCATCAAATGTTAAATTTCTGCCAATTAGAATGTGCCACATCATTTGACAAGTGGTTACCATAGCAACGCCCTGCCCTCTTACTGTCACTGAAAGTCCCACCCTCTGCACAGGAAGTGACATACGAAATGCAGGAAATTACATATTCTCAAACCCGGAAATGACACATCATTCCCGTTCTACATCCTTACATCCTCCCTCCTCCATCTCCAGTCCCCTTGAACCTCCACACCATCCAAGATCAAACCCAAGTCCATCCTCCATCCCCTCAAACTGCAACCACCCTATCCTAGCTTGAATCTGAATACATCCTCCATCCCTCAACCCCCTTGCCACAATATCTTGGCACAAACTCTCCCATCCTCCCTCCCTTGTCCCACCACCACCCTTGCACTCATCACCTACCTCGAAGCTGAGTCTCTCCCCTTCTCTCTCCTTACCCCACCACCACCTACATTGCACCCCATCACCTACTTGCAACCCAAGTATCTCCCCTTCTCTCACCTTGCCCCACCATCACCTACCTGGCATTCCCTCAACCGCCCCCTGTTGATCTGTGGTATGACTGCTGGGTGCCTTTTTACTTGGGGGATTTTTTTTGTGTGGAATGTGCTTTGAAGCTAGAAGAACTGTAAGAACATTTATCTGTTCAGTGTAAGGAAGTAATTTTAACACAATGCATTTTTAGTATTTACGAAAAAAACTGTGATTTATTTTTTAATGTGAAAAAGAAAATGAGTTCTAACTTTAAAAGGAGACAGGGTGTGTGTGTATGTGTCCAGTGTTGAAGCTGATGTTTGAAGAGTTTGTATTCTAAGTAGACTGATTCAGATGCTAAAGTCTGATTTAAAAACATACATACATACTCTCTGCTTTCCTTTATTCAAGCTTAAAAATAATGGAACAGTATTCTGATATTTTGAGATCAGAAACTAAATATATTTTTCTATTTCCTATGAAAAATATAATTTACAAGATATCTTGTTTTCAAAAGCACATATTTCTACTAAATATATACTAATGTTACTGGTGAAAAGTATTCAAGAGGGGTTTGTCCTCTCTGCATTTCCTGTAAGAACATTTTATCTTTGCTATATAAAAATGTTCTGTTAAAAGAATTAATTTTAGGTATTTATGAGAAAACAGTGATTTATTTTTTAATATGAAAAAGAAAATGAGTTGTAACTTTAAAAGCAGAGACTGAGTGTGTGTGTGTGTGTGTGTGTGTGTGTGTGCCCGAGTGGAGCTGATGTTTCAAGGGTTTGTAGTCTAAGCAGACTGCTTCAAATCTTAAAGTCTGTTTAAAAACAGTCATACTATCTACAGACATTTTCTTTTAAATGAAGACATCAGATATCTGGTATTTTGATGTCAGAAACTAAACATATTTTTCCATTTCCTTTGAAAATGATAATTTACAAAGATCACTGCCTATCAAAAGCATATATTTCTATTAAATATATATTAATGTACTGGTGAAAGTATTTAAGAGCATTTTAACCTGCAGAAAGCAACAAAAAGTGTTCTGCATTACCTATGTAAAACTGAAAAACCAATAGACTGCTTCATGGAGACTTTTATACTCTGAGAAAATTAAGAAAATGCCTATTAAAAGTTCCTATTAAACATGCCCTGCCCAACATTACAGTATAAAAATCAGATACTAGTCATTCTATGTATCGCAAGAGATGACATAACTATACTTATCAATTGGATCTGTTTTCTAGAAACCTTTTGCCAGCCTTGTGATGGTCACATAGATGATAGTTGATATTAATAAACTCCTACTAAACATTCTGATGCGTGGGGCTAGTCATAAGAGATGACATCACCATACAGGATCAATGGGGTCTGTCTTCTAGAAACCTTTTGCCATCCTTGTTGTGGTCACATATATGATAGCTGATATTAATACAATCCTACTAAACATGCTGATGTATGGTGCTAGTCATAGGCGATGACATCATCATACAGGATCAAGGGGGTCTGTCTTCTAGAAATCTTGTGATAGTCACATAGCGTAAGTTCAGCTGGCAGGGGTCTTATATATAGTTAGCATTCCAAAGACCAGAAATTCATAGTTTTGAAAACTTTATGATCATGAACAGCTGGTCTGATTCAGAAGATCTATCTGATACTGAGATAATGGAAGCAGGTATATCAATACCAGAATCACAAGGTATGTATTCTTGCTGAAAATGTATAAAATGTAACTACTTGTATGCTTGTTATTACAACTAATAGCCAGTCTGCTTTTTTTTTTTTTTCTGTTTTTTTTGTTGTTGTCTGATTGGTAGGGGATTTGACAGATAAATACAATGTTATATATCTACTAGGGGCCATCTCTCTTACTAAATATGTTTTGTAAAATGGTGGGGTAATCTTTTTAGATTGTGGTTGGGGGGGTTAGCTTATGTTAATTTAAATGTTTGCTGACAATAAACAAATGTATTTATATGGCTTAAATGCTTTGTAGTGCAAGTCTGAGAAAATAGCATGCATTTACATTGTTTTATATAAGTAGCCTCTGACTGGTGTGTGTGTCAGATAAATACAACATTATATGTCTACTAGGGGCCATCTCTCTTGCTTAATATGTTTTATAAAATGTTGGGGGTAATCTTTGTAGATTGTGACTGAGGGTTAGCGTGTGTTAATTTAAATGTTTGCTGGCAATAAACAAATGTATCTATATTGGTGTAAATGCTTTGTAGTGCAAGTTTGAGAAAATAGCATGCATTTACATTGTTTTAAATAAGTAGCCTCTGTCTGACTGGTGAGTGTGTGTGTGTGTGTGTGTGAGATAACTATAATGTTATATATCTATTAGGTGCCATCTGTCTTACTAAATATGTTTTGTAAAATGGTGGGGGTAATCTTTGTAGAGTGTGGTTGGGGGTTAGCGTATGTTGATTTAAATGTTTGCTGACAATAAACAAATGTATTTATATGGCTTAAATGCTTCGTAGTGCAAGTTTGAGAAAATAGCATGCATTTGCATTGTTTTAAATAAGTAGCCTCTGTCTGTCTGGTGTGTGTGTGTGTGTGTGTGTGTGTGTGTGTGTGTGTGTGTGTGTGTCAGATGAATACAGTGTTATATATCTATTAGGAGCCATCTCTCTTACTACATATGTTTGAGTAAAATGGGATTAGCTTGTGTTGGGGCTATGGCTTAATGTCTTTGTAGCTTGAGAAAATATTTGACTTACATTTATATTGTCTTAATTGTTTTTTAGTGTAAGTGTATGTGAATAATCTTTGGAAGATGTCTTCATAATGATGTAAATGAAAGCTAGCCAGCTTTTGATTGGTAGTTCTTCTTTGAGGGCAGACATGATGGACCTAGAGACCCTTTAGACCTTACAATGTTACTCTATTGATACTACTGTAATGTTTGAAATGCTTAAGTGATAGGTTGCTGCTCTGCTTTTTTTTTTTGTCAACAGTTCAAATGTGTGCTCCAGGGAAAAGACAACATAAAAAGAGACATTCAGAAGTTTATGAAAACAAACAGAGCCAACTGAAATTGCCACTACCAGCACTGAAAGTTTAAATGCAATAAATGACATTTGTTCACATTTTAACCAGAGGTACAGCCTTCCACCTGCTCAGGGATTGCACATAGAGCAGTGCCTCACCCCAGAATCGAGGAAAGGAAGACTGTTGCACTGAAGTCATTGCTGACATTTTTTCCATTAATAGCTGGTGCCTTGTTTAAAGGACTTGTGGGTCATGGCAGGTTACAGGTGACATAATTAAATGACCTTTTAAATGGTACTGTGATAAAACATGTATTTTCTTTGATATGTGTAGCTAAGGAATTTAACTCAGAGCGGAAACATGTTCTGCAGGTAGCTGAAATGTATCAAACAATCAAAGCACTAGAACTGAAACTGTCTCAGAAACAGTGACAAGACAGAAAATCTCACAGGCTGAATTAAAAGGGGGTCAGCACTAAAAGAATGAAAAACAATAGTAGACAAGCCAAAATAATTACATGGGATAAAAATAAAAGAACCCTAGAACACCTGTGAAAGAAAATAAGGCATGCCAAAATCATATTACACCGTAGGGCATCACAGCAGCTTGTTGAAAATCAGCCAGATGCTGAATTAGAAAACCAGCAGCTCCCTCCATTTTTTTAAAAAGAATTCAGCATTTTAAACATCTACTATGAAACTTTAAAGCAACATAATTTTATCAGACATTTAGGTTTGTAAATCTTGATAGACTACCCTCATTCAACCAGACCATTCAAGCTGTGCAATCAGAAATTCAAGAATGTTTTAATTAGTTTTTTTTTTAGTTAAACACTTTAGTCCACATTATCCCTCAGTTAGGGGTACATGACTTTCTACAATTGCGTTTAAGTGCTGGCTTTTTAAATCACCCCTTCTTCTCAAGGAGAACATGCCCTAAAGAGTTAAATGCTGGTACATTCTTAGATAACATAGCTGACATGTCGCAAAGCAATGCAGAAGTCATTGCTGATGATTCTTTGTAGTTGGTGGTAACAACCATCAGAGACCAGGAGGGTGGTGGGGTGGGGTGTAGACATACACTGAGTTCTGTCCTCTATAGCAAAATAATTGAGAAAAAGAGACATTACTTGATTGATTTAAACAGTAGAGATAGTGTTTTTTTGTTTTGCTAGAAGTGTACCTGCACTCCTAAACAGACACCTGACTGACAATCAATTGATCAGTAAGGCTAAAATATTGCATGCTGAGATACTGTAGGTTTGTCAGAACACACATCTGTCAGTTTCAGTGATGTGACACAATTTGAACAATTTTTAGGAGTAACTATTAAGGTTCTATATCATAATGAAGGAAATTGGCAAACATTTTCAAAAGGGTCTGGGAGTGATCCTAAAATACTGTTTGTATTACATCATAACAATCACTTTTATGGTGTCACAAATGTCAAGAAATGTATAGGGGCCAGATGCCTCTGTGAATATTGTCAATCAGCCTGCAGACACAAAAGTCATCACTGATGCATTCTTTTGTGTAAGGTGTGTTGTGATCCAGTCTGTGCAGAACAGATTGCCAGTAGAGTGAAATGTCCAAAATGTAACAAAATTTGTAGATCCTTAGATTGTCTGGAGAGGCAAACGACCAAAGCTGATTTAGGCATGATGCCCTGTGAATCAAGCAAGCTATGTGAAGAATGGTTTGCAGTATACAAAGGAAATCATAAATGTAAAATGGGCAGATGTCCTAGATGTGGTTCTCTTATTACCACTGACAAACATTTGCATTATGTCTCCAGTGAAACAAATGAAGACCTGTGAGAAATACATAGTGTTTGATTTTGAGGCCAGACAGGAAACAGGAACACACACAGCAAATTATGTCTATGCCAAGCAACTGGATGATAGCAGATGTTGAGAATTTGAAGGAGACAATTGCATAAAATATTTTGTCAGGCAATTTATAGATACACCATTCAAACATTACACATTTATAGCTCACAATGCCAAAGGCTATGACAGCTATTTTATTGTTAGTCAGCTAGTCAAGGAAAAAATTGGTATCAAATTGCTCACACATGGAGGGAAATTGATCTCTATGATGGTATCTGCACTGCATATCAGATTTATAGATTCATTGTGTTTCCTGCCAAAGTATTTGTCTAAAATCTCAGGTGCATATGGCTTTAAAAATGAGATCGCTAAAGAGTACTTTCCACATTTTTTTAACACCAAGGCCAATGAGAACTATGTAGGTCCCCTGCCTGATGCAAAATTGTATGGGGTAGATTATATGATGCCTAGAGAAAAAGCAGAGTTCATGCAGTGGTACCTAGCCAACCAACATACAGAATTTGATCTGCAAAAAGAACTTCGCTATTGTCAGTTAGATGTTGAAATTCTTCGAAAAGCCTGTGACAAATTTATACGAAATGATGAACATGACAACCATGCAGGTTTTAAAACAGTCAGATTGTGACATTTTAGAGCATGAAGAGGTTTGTTTAGATCCCTTTCAATATAAGACCATAGCATCTGTCTGCATGGCCACATACAGAATCATGTTTTTGAAAGAATACACACTCACTTGAGTTCTCCCCAAGATAATTATGACCTGCAAAGAGGTTCTCCACACCTGCAACACAGTGGTTAATATACATAGCAGAGAAAAAACGGCTATCCAGCATGCACTACGAAGGTGGGGAATTTAAAATTCATATTTTCTAGTGGTTACACAAAAGTAATAGAGTTCCCATCCTTTGAATTCAATGGGTGTTTTTCATGACCACAGCATATGTTACTGTGAAAGAAAAGACTGAAATCATATGACAGGTTCGACTTTTGGGCAGTTATTGAATCGGACCATGCACAAGGTTCATTTTTTAAAAAGTCAGGGGTTTGCCATTAGAGTTCTGTGGGAAAATGAGTGGAGGGAAATGTTGGCCACAGATCGGGGGCTGACTGATTTTTTGAGGGTCAGGGAACTACCCCAACCTCTCGAACCTAGAGATTCACTGTTTGGGGGATGAAGAAATGCAGTTTCTCTGTACTATATGGTACAGCCCAATGAGACAATCTGCTATTATGATTTTATCAGCCTGTACTCTTTTGTCAACAAAACTAAACTGTACCCAGTGGGTCACCCTGCCATCATTTATGTGAACTTTGCTGACATGAGTCAGTACTTTGGTTTGGCAAAAATAAAAGTTTAACCCTAAAGGTCTCTTTTTTCCAATGCTGCCACAGGTTGGAAAAAATCTTCATATTACGTTACAGGATCAGTGCCTGTATCATGACACAGACTCTGTCATTTTTGTGTCTAGACTGGGTCACTGGAAGCCCCCTCTAGGTAACTATTTAGGGTAATTGACTAGTGAGCTTCCTCCAGATAAGCACATTACTGAGTTTGTGTCATGATACAGACACCTGTCCTGTAACTTATCTAGCAGTTTGTAGAGTTCTAGTCTGGCATATGCAGTGGTGAAACTAGCTATGAATATGTTGACGTTGTTAGAATTTGGGTAGTGGTCTTTGGTATATTTCCAGCATAAACACAGTGTTTCATCACTGATGAAACAACAAAAGGCCACGTCATAATAGGGGGCAAACATATACTGGAAAAGCTTGTCGGGGTCTGATACTAAACTAGTGGTGGGCAAATTGATTCTCTGTCCAAATCTCCTCCAAAGAGAATTTAAGAACAGTTTAGATATCTGTCTCTTTACGGGGTTAACAGTGATATCAGCGGGGTTCTAATGCACATTTTCTCTTTCAAAATACTGCTGTATGTGCCTGACATTATCTGCTTCATTTTTTACCCATGAAGGGAAACCAGGTGCATCTCGCTTGCCTTTCAGATGTAGTTTGATGTAGTCTGCAAACAGTTTTGTTGATGACTCTTTAAAATACCACACTTCATACATTTTTAAGATCTTGTACCCTTTTTCCAGTGCCAGGTGTAGTTCCACGATACAGTAGGTACCAATCAGTGCTCTTTGTTCATCATTGTGTGTGCATGGTGTCTGAACTTTGTCTTCTGCGCATGCATGACATAATGTGAATACAAGTTTTTTTCCAGTCCTGGATGGCAGCATTGGAAAAAAGAGACCTCTAGGGAAAAACCTTTATTTTTGCAAAACCGAAGTACTGACTCATGTCAGCAAAGTTCTCATAAATGATGGCAGGGTGACCCACTGGGTACTGTTTAGTTTTTTTGACAAAAGGGTACAGGCTGGTAAAATCATAATAGCAGCTTGTCTCATTGGGCTGTATCTTATAGTACAGAGAAATTGCATTTGTTCATCCCTCAAACAGTTCGAGAGGTTGGGATAGTTACCTGTCCCTCAACAAATCAGTCAGCCCCTGATCTGTGGCCAACACTTCCCTCCCCTCATGTTCCAATAGGACTCTAATGGCAAACCCCTGACTTTTTAAAAAATGAACCCTGTGCATGGTCCGATTGAAAAACTGCCCAAAAGTCAAACCTGTCATATGATTTTACTCTTTTTCACAGTAACAGATGTTGCAGCCATGAAAAAAACACCCGTTGAATTCAAAGGCAGTGGGAAACCCATTAATTATCGAGTAACCATCGGGAAACTATGGACCCACTCTAAATTCCCCACCCCTTAGTGCGTGCTGAATAGTGATGTTTTCATTCTCTGCTATGTACATTAACCACTGTATTGCAGGTGTGGAGAACCTCTTTTGCAGGCTGTGGTAATTATCTTGGGGGAGAACTGTAAGTATGTGTTCTTTCAAAAACATGAATCTGTATGTGGCCATGCAGACAGATGCTATGGTCGTATATTGAAAGGGATCTAAACAAACCTCTTCATGATCTAAAATTTCACCCTCTGACTGTTTTAAAACCTGCATAGTTGTCATGTTCATCACTTCTTGTCTAAATTTGTCACAGGTTTTTGAAGAATTTCAACATCTAACTGACAATAGTAGCTAAGCTCTTTTTGCAGATCAAATTCTGTATGTTGGTTGATTAGGTACCACCGCATGAACTCTGCTTTTTCTCTAGGCATCATATTATCTACCCCATACAATTTGGCATAAGGCAGGGGACCTACATAGTTTTCATTGGCCTTGGTGTTAAGCAAATATGGAAAGTATCCTTTAGCGATCTCATTTTCAAAGCCAAATGCACCTGGGATTTAAGACAAATGCATTGGTAGGAAACACAATGAATCTATAAATCTAATATGCAGTACAGATACCATCATAGAGATCAATTTCCCTCCATGTGCGAGCAATTTGATACCAATTTTTTCCTTGACTAGCTGACTAACAATAAAATATGTAGGTGTCATAGCCTTTGGCATTGTGAGCTATAAATGTGTAGTGTTTGAATGGTGTATCTATAAAGTGCCTGACAAAGTCTTTTACACAATCGTCTCCTTCAAATGCCAACATCTGCTATCATCCAGTTGCTTAGCATAGACATAATTTGCTGTGTGTGTTCCTGTTTCTTGTCTGACCTCAAAATCAAACATTATATATTTCTCACAGGTCTTCACTTGTTTCAGTGGAGACGTGTAACACAAATGTTTGTCAGTATTCATAAGAGAACCACATCTAGGACATCTGCCCATTTTACATTTATGATTTTCTTTGTATACTGCAAACCATTCTTCACATAGCTTGCTTGATTCACAGGGAATCATGCCTAAATCAGCTTTGGTCATTTGCCTCTTCAGGCAATCTAAGGATCTACAAATTTTGTTACATTTTGGACATTTCACTCTACTGGCAATCTGTTCTGCACAGACTGGATCACAGCACACCTTACACAAAAGAGTGCATGAGTGATGACTTTTGTGGCTGAAGGCTGATTGACAGTATTCACGGAGGCATCTGGCCCCTATAAATTTCTTAACATTTGTGACACCGTAAAAGTGATTGTTATGATGTAATACAAAAAGTGTTTTAGGATAGCTCCCAGACACCAATGAAAGTGTTTGCCAATTTCCTTCATTATGATATAGAACCTTAATAGTTACTCCTAAAAACTGTTCAGATTATGTCACATCACTGAAACTGACAGGTTTGTGCTCTGACAAACCTATCTCAGCGTGCAATATTTTAGCCATACTGATCAATTGATTGTTGGTCAGGTGTCTGTTTAGGAGTGCAAATACACTTCTAGCAAAACAAAAAACAATATCTCTATTGTTTAAATCAATCAAGTAATGTCTTTTTTTCAATGATTTTGCTATAGAGGACAGAACTCGTGTACGCCTACACCCCACCCCCCACCCTCCCGGGTTTCTGATGGCTGTTACACCAACTGTAAAGAATCATCAGCAGTGACTTCAGCATGGCTTTGTAACATGTCAGCTATATGATCTAAGAATGTACCAGCATTAAACTCTTCAGGGAATGTTCTCCTTGAGAACAAGGTGTGATTTAAAGAGCCAGCACTCAAACACAATTTTAGAAAGTCATGTACCCCTAAATGAGGGATAATGTGGTCTATAAGTTTTTGAATTGCTGATTTTACTGCTTGAATGACCTGGCTGAATGAGGCTAGTCTGTCAAAATTTACAAACCTAAATGTCTGATAAAATTCCATTGCTCTAAAATTTTGTAGCACATGTTCAAAATGCTGAATTCTTTCTAAAAAACTGGAGGGAGCTGCTGGTTTTCTAATTCAACATCTGGCTGATTTTCAACAAGCTGCTGTGATGCCCTACGGTGTAATATGATTTTGGCATGCTTTATTTTCTTTCTCAGGTGTTCTAGGGTTCTCTTATTTTTATCCCATATAATTATTTTCACTCATCTACTATTGTCTTTCATTCTTTTAGTGCTGACCCCCTTTTTATTCAGCCTGTGAGATTTTCTGTCTTGTCACCGTTTCTGAGACAGTTTCAGTTCCAGTGGTTTGATTGCTTGATACATTGTTGCTACCTGCAGAGCATGTTTCAACTCTGAGTTAAATTCCTTAGCTACACATATCAAAGAAAATACATGGTTATCACAGTACCATTTAAAGGGTAATTTTTTTTAAAATGATGTCCCCTGCAACCTGCCATGATCCGCTAGTACTTTAAACAAGGCACCAGCTATTAATGAAAAAATATCAGCAATGACTTCAGTGCAACAGTCTCATTTTTGTTGATCCTGGGGTGAGGTACAGCTCTATCTGCAACCCCTGAGATGGTGGAATGGTGTACACTCTGGTTAAAATTTAAACAAATGTCATGTATTTTATTTAAACTTTCAGTGCTGGTAGTGGCAGTTTCAGTAGGCCTCTGTCTGTTTTCACAAACTTCTGAATGTCTCTTTTTATGTTATCTTTTCCCTGAAGTACACGTTTGAACTGTTGACAAAAAAAAAAAGCAGAGCATCAACCTATCACTTAAGCATTTTAAAGATTACAGTAGTATCAATAGAGTAACATTGTAAGGTCTAAAGGGTCTCTAAGTCCATCATGTTTGCCCTCAAAGAAGAACTACCAATCAAAGACCGGCTAGCTTTCATTTACATCATTATGAAGACATCTTCCAAAGATCATTCACACACAGTTACACTAACAAACAATTAAGACAATATAAATGTATGTCAAATATTTTCTCAAACTACAAAGCAGTTAAGTCATAACCCCAATACAAGCTAATCCCATTTTACTCAAACATATATAGTAAGACAGATGGCTCCTAATAGATATATAGCATTGTGTTTATCTGACACACACACACACACACACACACACACCAGTCAGACAGATTCTGCTTATGTAAAACAATGTAAATGCATGCTATTTTCTCAAACTTGAAGTCTGAAGCATTTCAGCCGATATACATATATTTGTTTATTGTCAGCAAACATTTAAATTAACACAAGCTAACCCCCAACTACAATCTACAAAGATTACCCCCACCATTTTACAAAACTTATTTAGTAAGACAGATGGCCCTTAATAGATATATAACATTGTATTTATCTGCCAAATCTGCTACCAATCAGGCAACAACAAAAAAAAGCAGACTGGCTTTTAGTTGTAATAATAAGCATACAAGTAGATACATTGTACACATATTCAGCAAGAATACATACCTTGTGGTTCTGGTATTGATAGACTGGCTTCCATTATCTCACTATCCGAAAGATCTTCTGAATCAGACCAGCTGTTCATGATCATAATGTCTTCAAAACTTTGAATTTCTAGTCTTTGGGACCCTAACTATATACAAGACCCCTGCCAGATGAAATCACGCTACGTGACTATCACAAGATTTCTAGAAGGCAGCCCCATTGATCCTGTATGGTTATGTCATTTCTTGAGACTAGCACCATGCATCAGCATGTTTAGTAGGAGTTTATTAATATCAGCTATCATATATGTGACCGCAACAAGGATGGCAAAAGGTTTCTAGAAGGTAGACCCCATTGATACTGTATGGTGATGTCATCTCTTATGACTAGCACAATGCATCAGCATGTTTAGTAGGAGTTTATTAATATCAACTATCATCTATGTGACCATCACAGGGATGGCAAAAGGTTTCTAGAAGACAGACCCCATGGATAAATATAGTTATGTCATCTCTTGTGATACATAGAATGATTAGTATCTGATTTTTATACTGTAAAGTTGGGCAGGGCATGTTTATTAAGAACTTTTAATAGGCATTTTCTTAAGTTTCTCAGAGTATACAAGTCTTCATGAAGCAGTCTACTGTTTTTTTAGTTTTACATAGGTGATGCAGAGCACTTTTTGTTGCTTTCTGGAGGGTAAAACGCTCTTAAATACTTTCACCAGTTCATTAATATATATTTAATAGAATGTATATGCTTTTGATAAACAGTGATCATTGTAAATTATCTTTTTCAAAGAAAATGGAAAAATATGTTTCGTTTATGACATCAGAATACCAAATTTCTGATGTTTTCAGTTAAAAGAAAATGGATGTAGATAGTATAAGTGTTTTTAGACAGACTTTAGGATTTGAAGCTGTCTATTTAGACTACAAACCCTTGAAACATCAGCTTCAACACTGTACACACACACACACACTGTCTCTGCTTTTAAAGTTAGAACTCATTTTCTTTTTCACATTAAAAAATTAATCACTGTTTCTCATAAATACTTAAAATGTTTTCTTTTTTCAGAATTTTTTTTATATAACAAAGATAAAATATTCTTAAAGGAAATGCAGAGAGGATAAAACCCTATTGAGTACTTTTCACCAGTAACATTAGTATATATTTAATAGAAATATGTGCTTTTGATAATAAGATATGTTGTAAATTATCTTTTTCAAAAGAAATAGAAAAATATATTTAGTTTCTGATCTCAAAATATCAGATTACCGTTTCATTATTTTTAAGCTTGAAAAAAGGAATGCAGAGAGTATGTACGTATGTTTTTAAATCAGATTTTAGCATTTGAATCAGTCTACTTAGACTACAAACCCTTGAAACATCAGCTTCAACATTGGACACACACACACACACACACACACACACTGTCTCTGCTTTTAAAGTTAGAACTCATTTTCTTTTTCACATTAAAAAATAAATCACTGATTTTCATAAATACTTAAAATGCGTAGTGTTGAAAGAACTTCCTTACACTGAAGAGATAAATGTTCTTACAGTCCTCCAAGCTTCAAAGCACATTTCACACAATCCCCCCCCAGTAAAAATGAACCCAGCAGTCAAACCACAGATTGACAGGGGGAGGTTGAGAGTATGCCAGGTAGGTGATGGTGGGGCAAGGTGAGAGGAGGGAGAGACTTGGGTTCCAGGTAGGTGATGGGGTGCAATGTAGGTGGTGGTGGGGAAAGGAGAGAGGAGGGGAGAGACTCAGGTTCGAGGTAGGTGATGGGTACAAGTGTGGTGGTGGGACAAGGTGGGAGGATGGGAGAGTTTGTGCCAAGATATTGTGACAGGGGGTTGAGGGATGGTGGATGGGTTCAGGTTCAAGCAAGGATGGGGTGATTGCGGTTTGAGGGGACTGAGGATGGACTTGGGCTTGAGCTTTGATGGTGTCATGGAGGTTTGAGGGTTCTGGGGATGGAGAAGGGGAAGGATGTAGGGATGTAGAACAGGAATGATATGTCATTTCCCGGTTCGAGAATATGTCATTTCCTGTGTTTGGTATGTCACTTTGTGTGTAGTGGGCAGAACGGCCTGTGCAGAAGGCAGGACTTCCGGCAACAGAAAGGGGCTGAATGTTGCTATGGTAACCTCATGTCAAATGATGTGGCACACTCTGATTGGCTGACATTTAACATTTGATGAGATAAATGAACTCTATACAACTCACCACTGACTACCCATTTTAGCAAATCATGGGAAGATGGGGCGGTACCTGTGGACTGGAGGGGGGTGAATGTAATTCCACAAAAGTGGGAGCAAGGCAGAGACACAAATCAACAGACCTGTTATGGGCGTGGGCAGGACAGTAGTGTGGTGGGTAGGTAACTGGCTGGGTGGCAGGACACAGAGGGTGGTGGTAAATGGCTGTCACTCCACAGAGGGAAGAGTGACCAGTGGGGTACCACAGGGATCAATGCTGGGACCGGTCCTATTCAACATCTTCATCAGTGACATTGCAGAGGACCTAGAAGGCAGAATTTCACTGTTTGCTGATGACACAAAGCTCTGTAACACAGTAGACACACCAGAGGGTGTAGACAGAATGAGAAGGGACCTGCAGAAACTTGAAGAATGGTCAGGGTTTGGCAGTTGAAATTCAATGCAAAGAAGTGCAAGATAATGCATATGGGGCACAAAAACCCTGGCACAATATATCAGTTGGGGGGTGAGGATATAGCATGCACCAAGCAGGAAAGGGATCTTGGGGTTATTATCTCTGATGACCTCAAGGTAGGGAAACAGTGCGACAAAGCACCAGGTAAAGCAAATAGGATGCTGGGATGTATATGCAGGGGAATCACCAGCAGGAAAAGGGAGGTCATAATTCCACTATACAAGACACTAGTGAGGCCCCACCTGGAGTATAGTGTACAGTTCTGGAGACCATACCTACGTAAGGACATAGACAGGGTAAAGAAGGTTCAGAGGAGGGCAACAAAGATGGTGCATGGATTGCATCACAAGTCCTATGAAGACAGGTTGAAGGAACTGAACACGTACTCCCTGGAGGAGAGGAGGGAGAGAGGGATATGATAGAGACATACAAGTATCTCACAGGGAGGAACAGGGTGCAGGCATACACTATTTGTAAGCGAAAAAGATGTTCCAGGACTAGAGGGCATGGGATGAAGTTGGAGGGAGGACGATTCAGAGGAAACATGAGAAAGAATTTCTTCACAGAACAGGTGGTGGACAAGTGGAACACCCTGCCAGAGGAAGTGGTGGGGGATGAAACAATCACAGGATTTAAGAATGCATGGGATAGACATAAAGGAATTCTGGAGGTCAGAGGTAAGGGGTAACAGACTTCTAGGAAAACATAAACTGAACTTACAAGCTGAAATGGGCAGACTGGGTGGGCCATAGGCCCTTTATCTGCCAACACTGTCTATGTATCTATGTATCTATGTTAGTTTGACCTCAGTGGTAATGAAAATGATGGAATCACTTCTAAAGGAAAGAATTGTTGAGCACCCAGAGGCCAGCATGGCAAAGGACTCAAGGCAGCATGGATTCACAGCAGGAAGGTTGAAGAATCTAATAGATTTCTTTGACTGGGTGACAGAAGCAGTAGACTTTAGCAAGGCATTTAACACACTCCCACACAAAAGATTAATATGCAAATTAGCCAGCCTGGGAGTGGGTTCCAAGGTGGTAGCCTGGGTAAAAAACTGGCTGGGCAATAGGACACAGAGGGTAATAATAAACAGAGTCTACTCTGAAGAAAGAGAGGCTTCTAGTGGGTTCAGTACTGAGATTGGTCCTCTTTAATGTCTTTATAAGTGACATTGCGGAGGGACTGGAAGGAAAAGTATGTCTCTTTGCAGATGACACAAATATCTGCAATAGGGTCAATGCAGAAGGTGGGGGGAGGATCAGAAGGGACTTGGCAAGGTTGGAGGAATGATCAAATATATGGCAGCTTACATTCAATGCAAAGAAGTGCAAAGTAATGCACCTGGGGAATAAAAGCCCGGGGAAGAGTACACAGTGGGGGGTGACACACTAACAACAACAAAAATGGAAAGGGACCTGGGGTAGTCATATCAGATGACCTTAAGGTGGGCAAGAAATGTGATGAGGCAGTAAGGAGGGCTGGCGGGATACTGGAATGCATAGGAAGAGGCATTACCAGTAGAAAACAGGAAGTTGTTATCCCTCTGTACAGACAGCTGGTGGACCAAATCCAGCATACTGCTTGCAGTTCTGGAGACCCCATCTCCACAAGGACATACACAGGATGGAAGCTGTCCAGAAGAGGGCAACTAGAATGGTGCAGAATCTACACCAGAAGACATATTAAGAGAGATTAACAGAGTGTAATATTTATTTATTTATTTATTTATTTATTTAGAAGAATTCGGAATTGCAAACCATCAAATCAGGGACTCATTTACAAAGGCTTCTAGTCAGGAGCATATATAATATGTGTACCCTCAAGAAAAGGAGGGAGAGTGGGGACATGATAGAAACTTTCAAGTACCTCAAGGGAATCAACAAAGTCCAAGAGTGTAGCATCTTTCTGAAAAACAGATGTGCAAGAACAAAGGGGCACAATTTGAAGATGGGAGTGTGGCTCAAAGGTAATGTGAGGAAGTATCTTTTCATGGAGAGGGTTGTGGATACATGGAACAGCCTTCCTGAGGAGGAAGTGGAGTCACAAACAGTGGGGGAAATCAAGAATGCATTTGACAGACATAAGACAATTCTAGTGGGGGCGTAAGAGGAAGTAGTTTGTTGGTTAATTAGGATCTGTAGCTTATTCATTAGGTAGTGAAATTGCCAGACAAGTGGGCCAAGTGGTCCTCATCTGCTGCCAGATTCTGTGTTTCTGTTTCTATGTTTTCAGGGACAAAGCTTGCTATCATATTCCCCCCCTTCCTTCTCTCTTCTAGGGTGTAAATATTGAGTTAATTTAGTCTCACCTCATTGGGCTTTTAATGAAGATCATGTACCATTTCAGTTGCTCTCCTCTGGACAGCCTCCACTCTGTCTATAGCCATCCAGAGATGTGGCCTCCAGAACTGTACATACTATTCTAAGTGAGGTGTTACCTGAGATTTTTACAGAGGTAGCATCACCTTCCTCTTACTGCTGGTGATACCTCTTCCTGTGCACCCAAGCATGCAACTAGCCTTCCCAACTTTATTGTGCATTACCTGGCCAACTTTAGATGTCAGAGATTATTACCCCTAGATCTCTCAACTGCTTTGTGGTCATCAATATCGCTCCCCCATTTGGTTTCTGTATCATTTTGACATTATTTTGCATTAAGACACAGCTGCCACTTTTATAACCACAACTCAAGTTTTCTCAAGTCTCTGCTCATCCTTTATACTCCCCAAAGAGTATCCACCCTATTGCAGATTTTAATGTCAGTCACAGATAGGCAGACCTTCCCCTCTATATCCTCTGCAATGTCATATATAAAGACATTAAAGACAAGCAATCCCTGCACTGACCCTGAGGTACTCCACTGGTCACCATCCTCTCCTCTGAGTGAACTCCATTTACAACTGCCCTCTGTCACCTATCCCCTAACCAATTTTGTACCCAGTGTATTATCTTTTGACCCATTCCTAAGCTACTCAGCTTGTTTTATAGTCATTTGTGTGGCACTGTATTGAATGCCTTACTGAGGTGTAGGTAGGCCACATCTTCTGCTCCACCCTAATCTAATTCCTTCATTGCCCAAAGAAATCTGTCACATTTGTTAGATATGATCACCCATGCATTGATCCACACTGTTGCACATTTTGTAACAGAATAAATTCAAGATATACCACTGTTCTCTCCTTTAGCCATGATTCCATCAACTTTCCCACCACCGATATGAGGCTGAATGGCCTGTAATTTCCAGACTCTTCCCTGGTACCACTTTTATGAAGTGGTACTACATCAGCCCTCTTCCAGTCCTCTGGAACCACACCTGTTTTGAGTAGACTGTTGAAAAGTGCTGTCAGAAGTGTAGCCAGTATTTGAGATTCCTCAAATTCCTAGGATTCATCCCATCTGGTCCCATTGTTTGGTCCACTTTCAGATTAGTCATTACCTTTAGGAGAGGGAGAGAGAGCACAGGGAAGAACTTGGAGGGGGGTAACAAAGGGGAAGGTAGTGATAATGTGTGATCTGAATCTGCTAGATGTTGATTTGGATGTTCTGGTGGCCAGAAGATAGGCCTTGCTGGATGTACTCCAGGACTGTTTCCTGGAACAGCTAGTTAAGGAAACCACCAGTCAGACTGTTGTTCTCAATTTGGTGGTTACCAACTTGGAGTTGGTGGGAGATATGAGAGTAGGGGAGCCATTACACAACAGTAACCATAATTCAATTTTCTTCAAACTGATCAATGAGTCTGTAAATGCCCCAATCAAAAACTGAAATCCTTAAATTTAGGAAGGCAGACATCCACAAGCTGAGGGAACTGGTCACAGAAAAATTATTCGGGTTAGTCAGTTTAGATGGGGTGGAGGACAGCTGGAGGTAATAAAGATAGCCATTCTCAAGGCATCTAAGTTGTTCTATAATGGTTACTCAAGGCAGCAATAAGGAGGGAAACAGGTGGGGATAAGGAGGGATGGCAACCTCTGTGGATAATAGGACCAGTAGGGAACTACAGGTTGACTGGAAAAACAGTTGGTATTTTTCAGCCGCCATTGCCTATGATTTTATGTTGAATATGGTATCTGTTTGAAACATGGATTTTTTTTCATTGCCATTCCTTTGTACAACTTTCTTCATTGCTTTTTATGTTGATTGCGTGCATGCGCAAGAAATATGTTGCGTCAGCTTTCTCCACAAGCAGGTTGTGGAGGCGTCGCACTGTTGTGCCCAATGCCCCCACAGCCTGCAAAGGCTTGTCCCCCATCCCCCAATGCCGTGGCATGCTTCTGCTGACTCTAGTTCAGCCAGAGTGCCACAACTTTCTAAAAAAGTAGCTGCTGCAATCAGTGGCTGCCTCGTCATTGCAGCGTCAGCCATCCGCTGCAATGAGGGAGTCACCCATCATTGCAAGGTGGGATGTGAAACCCTCGATATTGTTCGTGAACATAGCGGTGGGTTGCCGCCGTGTTCACAAACAATATAACCCTCCCCACCATGCTTACTTGCCGATGGGGGAGCCCACTCTCCATTGGCATTCTGTAACCCCCCCTTCCTGGTATTGTTCCTGCTCACGGGGTGCCCAATCCCCATCGGCTCCTGCAGCTCCCCTCCCCTTGCCCTTGTTTGCTGACAGGGGTGCCCAATCCCCCATTGGCTAATGCACCTTCCCACTGACACAGGTGGCATGCTGGGAGCCCACCCCAGCATGCCAAAACTCCTGTTAAATACGAAAATTGTCCTCTGATGTCTTACTTTTTTTTTCAACCTATAAAGAAGGAAACTGTCCCTCAGAGCTCTCCCAGGCCCCTCCCACAACCCGCACCCACCCACTACACACCCTGCCTCCCACCCCCTCACCCCATACTTACCTCCGAGTCTGGACCGATGATCTTCTGCAGATCGAGAACACGCTCTGCACTCTTCAAAGCTGACCGTGAACTGAGGAAATGCCGTAAGCTGTATAATGTAATAAACAGGGTTTTTCAACTTTAGTGCATATCTCAGGCATTTTTGGGACTTTTTCACCAAATTTTCAACATGGGGTTTTTGGGACCCCTCCTCATGAATTCTTGAACTGTCATGGTGTTATTCAGCCCTGAAAGGTGGTTTCACAGTCACTGTGCAGAATCACCCTTCGGGGCAGATTAACAAAATGACAGTGCCAGTGTTCATGAGGTGGGCTCTCAAAAAGCCTATATTGCAAATTTGGTGGGAAAAATCCCCAAAATTACTGTTTCACAAGCGTGCATTGTGCAGTTGCTACGTATGCTCATAACTTCGCGAACTTACAATATTTTCACACCAGATTTTCAACATTGGCATTTTCTCACACCTCCTTGTGAGCAGTACAGCAGTCATTATTCACATCCTGGCCGAAATGTGTTTCACAGTTCCGGCGCAGAATAGTGTGGTTGCTGTGGGAAATCATTGTTCAGGACAGATTAAGAAAATGACAGTGACTCTGTTCATGAGCAGAGGTCCTAAAATGCCTATGTTGAAAATTTGGTAATGATACTCCATAAAATGACTGTGTTACGAGCGTGCGTTGCACAGTTGGCACGCATGCTAGTAAATTCACAAATTTATAATATCTTCACTCCAGATTTTCAGTATTGCCATTTCCCCAGACCTACTTATGAACTTTGCAGCTGTCATTTTTCCCATCCTGGCCGAAATGTGTTTTCGCATGTCTGGCGCAGAATAGAGCAGTCACTGTGGGAAATCATTGTCCAGGACAGATCAAGAAAATGACAATGATACTGTTCATGAGCACAGGTCCTAAAATGCCTATGTAGAAATGTTGGTGATGATAGCCCATCATTTGACTGTGTTACAAGTGTGCGTTGCGCACTTTCCAAGCACCCTTGTAACTTCACAGCTTTGTAATATTGTCACACCAGATTTTCAACAGTGCCATTTTTTCACACCTCCTTATAAGCAGTACAGCTGTCATTTTTCACATCCTGACCGAAATGTGTTTTCACAGTTCCAGCGCAGAATAACGTGGTCACTGTGGGAAGTCAGTGTTTGGGACAGATTAAGAAAATGACAGTGGCACTGTTCATGAGCAGAGGTCCTAAAATCCCTAAGTTGAAAATTTGGTGATGAAACTCCATAACATTACTGTGTTACAAGCATGCATTGAACTGTTTCCACCCATACTTGTAACTTCGCAAATGTGTAATACTGTCACGCCACATTTTCAACAGTGGCACTTTTTCACAACTCCTTATGAACACTACAGCTGTCAATTTTCACATCCTGGCTAAAATATGTTTTTGCACTCCTGCCGGACAATAGCACGGTCACTCTGGGAAATCAGTGTTTGGGACAAATTAAGATCGACCGAGTGAGAGGGGGAGTGACCAAGCTCAACTGAGCTCTGTCGGGACTGCTGCAGATTTGTTTGTGGGCAGACAAAGGCCCCAACAGAAGAGCCCACTACAAAAGGGCAGCCTGCAGCACTGGGAGAAACAGAACGAGAGAGCGAGTGAGGGAGGGGGAGGACAACTCATCGAACTGGGTCAGCAATTGGCCATGGATTTCTTTGTGGGTAGAAAAAGGCATCAATACAGGCAGGGCTCAATACAAAAGGCCAGCCTGCAGCACTAGGAGAAACAGTATGAGCGAGTAAGACAAGGGGATTTAGTGAGCTCAACAGAGTTCTATCAGGACTGCTGGGATTTCTTTGTGGGCAGAAAAAGGCGCCAATGCAGGCAGGAGCCCCGTACAAAAGGGCAGCTTGCAGCGCCAGGACAAACAGAATGAGCAATGAGAAAGAGAGACTGAACAACCTCAATGGAGCTCTGTCAGGACAGCTGTGGATTTCTTTGTGGACAGACAAAGGTGCCAATGCAGCCAGGAGCCCAATACAGAAGTGCAGTCTGCGGCACCAAAAGAAACAGAATGAGCGAGTGACAGAGCGGTACTGAGCGAGCTCAATGAAGCTCTAGTGTGACTGCTGCAGATTTCTTTGTGGGCAGAAAATGCGGTGATGCAGGCAGGAGCCCAGTACAAAAGGTCAGCTTGCACTGCTGGCAGAAACGGAAAGAAGAGTGACAGAGGGGGAGTGATCGAGCTCAGTGGAGCTGTGTCGGGACTCCTTCAGATTTATTTCTGGCCAAGAAAAGCCACCAATGCAGGCAGGAGCCCAGTAGAAAAGGGCAGCCTGCAGTGCCAGGAGACACAGAATGAGCGAGTGATGGAGGGGGAGTCAGTGAGCTCAACGGGCTCTGTTGGGACTGCTGCAGATTTGTTTGTGGGCAGAAACAGGCAGCAATGCATGCAGGGGCCCAATACAAAAGGGCAGCCTGCAGTGGCAGGAAAATCAGAATGAGCAAGTGAGTGAGTTCAACAGAGCTGTATTGTAACTGCTGCAAATTTCTTTATGGGCATATGAAGGCAGCAAAGTAGCGAGTGAGAGAAGGGGAGTGAGCGAGCTCAATGCAGCTTTGTCAGGACTGCTGCAGATTTCTCTGTGGGCAGAAAAAAGTGCCAACAGAGGCAGGAGCCCAGTACAAAAGGGCAGCCTGCAGCGCCAGGAGAACCAGACTGACTGAGTGAGACAGGGGGAGTGAGTGACCTCAATGGAGCTCTGTAGGGACAGCTGTGGATTTCTTTGTGGGTACAAAAAGCCACCAACACTGGCAGGAACCCAGTACAAAAGGGCAGCCTGCAGCACCAGGAGAAACAGACTGAGCAAGTGAGAGAGGGGGAGTGAGCCACCTCAGTGGAGCTCTGTCAGGACAGCTGCAGTTTTCTTCCTCAGCAGAACAAGGTGCCAATGCAGGCAGCAGCCCAGTATAAAAGAGCAGCCTGCAGCACTGGGACAAACAGACTGATCCACTGACAGGGCCACTGAGCGAGCTCAACAGACCAACGCAATCAACATTCGGCATTGACAAATGCTTGTTTACAGAAGTTGTTGTCTATTAAATTCTGAGCTCTCCATGACCCAAATAATTGAGATCATGGGATGGCTTCTTCCTGTCTCGCAGAGCTGAGATACCCAAGGACCTTTGTATGGTTGCAATGGTGGGGAACATGGGTGTGTGTTTACTACCACTCACTAAAACTGCCATACCCAAACTGGTGTTATTTTCTGCAGGAGATGCAAATATTCTGCCCTGCTTCAGAGACATGGCTTCACGTATGTGGATTGCTTGTCCACATGTTAGTTGTAGCACATAGAGTGTCTGACAATTTGCTGGACAGTGTCGTGCAGTTGTTGGCCCATGACATGGCATCAGCTGCATGGTGCTACTGTCAAAGCTATTCTCACCCCACAGCACCATTCCATGATGTCTGCTTAATGGCTATGCCAATATTAACATATATATAAAATTTGTAACCAATCTGAGTAGTTCTGGATGGAGCTATTTAGAGGTGCACAGGACTTCTAGAATTTTCACACATCCACATTTCCCTGCTTGAATGGGTGTTGCTGTTTGCAGTGGGTGGATTCTCCCTTATGACAGCAGTGCAGAATACAGTACAGCAGATCCCCTGCCCAGATATTTCTGGTTTGCATACAGGTTGTGTGTGACTACTAGCATGCTGAATTGTTACAGCCCAAGGGGTTGACACATGGCAAAAGCTTGAGGCACTTGGCACTACCACCAAAGTCAACCCCCTCACTCTGTACTTTGATGGCTGTGGCTGTGCGTATATATAATATTCCCTGCCATTCCTGGTGGTCCAAATGGTATAATCACAGAAATATGTGTGCTCTGTGGTGCTGAACAGGGGGTGCATGTACAGGGTGTAACAAACCCATAAAAGAGTGTACCACAAGGCAAAAGAGTATTGCAAGTGCCTAGGAGCACAGAGCCACCTGACAAAGTCTTAGTTGAAATGCCAGGGTTTCTGGTTTACACCATACTGAGGTCCTGCATTGTTTGTGCACCAAGATCTGACATCATGGATTTCCATTAAAAGAATTATCAGCATCATACAGTGAGTCTGGTTATTCTGCATGCACTCAGTGCTCCTAGGTGAGTGCGATACTTGTTCATCTTCTGGTGGTTCAAAGAAACAGAATTTTTGTAAAGTGATTGCCCATGCCCTAGCATTTAGCAGATCCCCATCCCTGCCCTGGCATTTAACAGATCCCCATCCCTGCCCTGGCATTTAACAGATCCCCATCCCTGCCCTGGCATTTAACAGATCCCCATCCCTGCCCTGGCATTTAACAGATCCCCATCCCTGCCCTGGCATTTAACAGATCCCCATCCCTGCCCTGGCATTTAACAGATCCCCATCCCTGCCCTAGCATTTAGCAGATCCCCATCCCTGCCCTAGCATTTAACAGATCCCCATCCCTGCCCTAGCATTTAACAGATCCCCATCCCTGCCCTAGCATTTAACAGATCCCCATCCCTGCCCTAGCATTTAGCAGATCCCCATCCCTGCCCTGGCATTTAACAGATCCCCATCCCTGCCCTAGCATTTAACAGATCCCCATCCCTGCCCTAGCATTTAGCAGATCCCCATCCCTGCCCTGGCATTTAACAGATCCCCATCCCTGCCCTAGCATTTAGCAGATCCCCATCCCTGCCCTAGCATTTAACAGATCCCCATCCCTGCCCTAGCATTTAACAGATCCCCATCCCTGCCCTAGCATTTAACAGATCCCCATCCCTGCCCTAGCATTTAGCAGATCCCCATCCCTGCCCTGGCATTTAACAGATCCCCATCCCTGCCCTAGCAGTTAACAGATCCCCATCCCTGCCCTAGCATTTAGCAGATCCCCATCCCTGCCCTGGCATTTAACAGATCCCCATCCCTGCCCTAGCATTTAACAGATCCCCATCCCTGCCCTAGCATTTAGCAGATCCCCATCCCTGCCCTAGCATTTAGCAGATCCCCATCCCTGCCCTAGCATTTAACAGATCCCCATCTCTAGCACCACCTCCTTCTGTTACTGTTGTACACATCTCTGGTTAGGCCATATCTAGAGTATGGAGCTCAGTACTGGCGCCCACACCCCAAAAAGGACATTAGCCTGTTGGAGAAGGTACAGAGGAGGGCTACAAAGATGATAGTGGTTCAGCAGGGTAAGGCATAGGAGGAGAGACTAAGGGCACTAAACATGTACTTCCTGGAAGACAAATATGAGAGAGAGAGAGAGAGAGAGAGAGAGAGAGAACATGATTGGCAAGGCAAGGCAATCTTTATTTAAAAGATGACCAATCCTGGAGGCTCTGGGTGCCGTACAAATCAAATAAGCAATTAAATATAAATGACTCAATAAATAACAAAAAAAAAATTTAAACAGTAAAATCCATAACTAATAAAATAACATTTTTCACAGAAAATAGACTAAAAATAAGAGTGTGGAGAACTATGTCTAAGACAGTGCACTAAAAACTCAGTCAGAAAAAGCAGTCGGGACCTTCAAGTATTTGAAAGGGATAAATAATGTGAATAAGGGGAGTCTCTTTAAGCTGAGTAGCAACCAAAACACAAGATGTCACAGTCTTAAGCTGGAGGGTGGGAGGTTTTGGAGTAACATCTTGAAGCACTTCTTCACAGTGGACACTTGGAATGCACTACCAGAAGAGGCGATCTCATTGAACACAGTTTGCAGCTTTAAGAGAGGATGTGGTAGGCATAGGGAAAAGATAAGGATCATGGGTAGGAGGATGGGAGGAGAGGAGAGGGGAGGCAGAGACAGTAGCTCAAGCTGTGGCCAATACAATACAATACAAGCAGACTAGACAGACCAAATGGGGCTTCTTCTGCTGGCTTCTTTGTATGCACGTATTAATGTAATGTACGTATGTATATATGTATGTACTGTATGTACTGCATGAGGGAGGGAGCTGGATGTCATTGTCCACCTAGGGACAAATGACCTGGCTGGAAAAGTGATGACAGCAGTGCAGGAGGAGTTTATTGAGTTGGGGAGGGGCCTTAGACAAGTGGCAAGCAAGATAACCTTCTCTGAGGTGCAGCCTGTCTATGGCATGGGGGAGGCTAGGGTGCTCCACACCATGGGATTCAATCAGTGGTTGAAAAACTGGAGCAGAGCTCAGGGTTTTGGGTTCATTGGTGCCTGGGGGTCCACCTGGAGGAATGCAGGGCTATACTGGTGCAATGGTCTGCATCTGTCCAGGATGAGAACCAGGATCCTAGGTGATTGGTTAAAATGCTTCATTGGCAAACATTTAAACTAGCCAAGAGGGAAAGCACTGAAAAGGAACAGGGAAATCCTAGCCCTCCCCCCAAAAAAACAAATCAGGGTAGTTAGTAAGGTAAACACCAAGACAGAGAAGTTGATAGAGAGAATGCCAGGGATAAATGGAAAAAAAGGCAAAGGCAGTAAGGTCAGGGATGGGGCAAAAAGATTAAAGCCATCAAACAATTGAAGGTAATGAGTACCAATGCCTGTAGTCTAGGTACCAATGCCTGAAGTCTAGGTAACAAGTTCCCTGAACTAGTGGCCTTGATGGAATAGGGATCTCTGCATAACGTGTCAATCAGAGAAACATGGTACACAGAGAACCATGACTGGGATGTCAACATACCAGGGTACACAATCTACAGGAGGGACAGGGAGGGTAGAAGAGGAGGTGGAGTAGCTCTCAATGTAAGGGAAGGTATCAAAGCAACATAACTAAAGGGTAAACAGGGAGGAGAGGAGGCACTGTGGGTCACCCTGGAAACTGGAAATGGCACCATAATCCACATGGGGGTTGTATACAGACCCCCGTCTCAGGGGGAGGAAATGGACAAGGAAATGACAGAAGGCATCTTTTGGATGGCAGAAAAAAGGAGATATTGTTGATGGGGGACCTGAATATGCCAGATGTTAACCGGAGCACCTTTACTTCAGCCACATCCAAGAGCAGGGTAATTCTAGATGCCCTACACGGGGCATGCCTCAAGCAGCTATTGTTGAAACCCACTCTGTAGGGAGCAATCTTAGACCTGGTACTCTCAAATGGGGAGAGAGAGAAGATCTCAGATCTAGAAGTGGGTTGCCATCTGGGAACAAGTGATCACCAAATAGTGTGGTTCACAATAAACAAAGCCGCAGAGTCAAGCCATACAAAAGTGAGGGTACTGGACTTTAGGGGGATTGGCTTTGTCAAAATGACAGATTGCCTCAGAAAAGAATAAGCAAACGGGGAAGAAGGAGGGGTGGAGGAACAATGGGGAAACATCAAAACTGCCATCACAGAGGCAACAAACCTTTGTGTGAAGCAAATAAACAAATCAAAATGAAAGAAAAAAACTCTATGGTTCTCAAAAGACATGGTGGGGAAGGTTAAGGAGAAAAAGATAGCATTCAGGAAGCATAATGAAACACAGAAGTAGCAGGACAGAGAACTGTACCAGTTAAAGCCGAAGGAAGTGGGGAAGACTATCAGAATAGCAAAAGCCCAAACCAAGGAAAAGATTGCCAACTCAGTTAAGAAGGGGGATAAAACCTTTTATACATACAGTAGGGAGTGAAGAAAGACCAATGGAGAGATAGTGAGGATTAATAAAGGGGAAGGTGGGTGAGCAGAGAGAGACAGTAAAAAAGCAGGGATACTGAATGAATACTTCTGCTCAGTAGTCACAAAAAAAGAGGAGAAGGGGGAGGTAACTAATTCAATCAATAAAACCACTCTGGATAGGGGGGTTGATACCAGTCCTTTGCACAGAAGAAAGGGTTCTAAAAGAACTACTAAAACTGAAGGTGGACAAAGCAATGGTTCTGATGGGATTCACTCCAGAATATTAAAAGAACTAAGGGAAGAATTTGTAACACCACTGACTACCCCTTTTAACAAATCATGGGAGGATGGTGCTGTACCTAAGGACTGGAGGAAGGCGGATGTGATTCCCCTTCGCAAAAGTGGGAGCAAAGCAGAGGCAGGAAACTCCACACCTGTTAGTTTGATCTCAGTGGTAGGGAAAATGATGGAATTACTTCCGAAAGAAAGAATTGTTGAGTAAGCAGAGGTCAATGGGGCACAGAACCCAACGCAGCATGGATTCATGGCAGGAAGGTCATGTTATATGCATCTAATAGATTTCTTTGACTGAGTGATCAAAGTAGTAGACCAGGGAGGGGCTGTGGACATGACCTAGACTTTACCAAGCCATTTGACACAGTCCAGCACAAAAGATTAATAAACAAATTAGCCAACCTGGGAGTGGGTCCCAGGCTAGTTGCCTAGATAAAAAATTAGCTGGACAACAGGACACTGAAGGTAATAGTAAAGGGAGTCCACTCTGAAGAAAGGGGGTTATAAGTGGGGTACCTCAGGGTTCAGTTGGATAAGGGCAAGAGTAGTAGATATCAGGAGGGATGATTTCACTGAAATGGAAAGATGTATACAAGTAGTCCTGGGGAAGGAAGAGACAGTAGAGGAGGTGGAAAAACAATGGGAGAATTTGAAAGGAGCCATAGTGGATATGACAAACCAATATGTTAGGATAGTGACCAAAGGGAAAAGAAGAAGGAAACCACTATGGTTCTCCAAAGAGATGAGGGACTAAGTCAGGGCTAAAAAGCAGAGTTTCCGGAACTATAAGGGGAGCCAAAGGGAGGAAGACATGGAGGTGTACCTTGAATGTCGAAGGGAAGCAGGGAAGGCAGCTTGGAGGGTGATGGTGCAGACAGAAGAGAGCTTAGCACAGTCTGTAAACAAAGGGGATAAGGCATTTTATAGGTAAATTAGTGAAAGAAGAAAAAGGGGGGGGTTGTGAGACTCAAAGGGGAGAAGACAGAGTGTAAGGAGGGGGATCTGGACAAGGCAAAAATACTGAACAAATACTTCTGCTCAGTATTCACTAAGGAGAGGGCAGATCAAGGACCACAGCTGGGCTGCAGAGGCAATGGGTGGGGGAAGGGGGAGAAGTCCACTCACAGTGGAGAGAGTTCTGGAAGAACTTACAAAGCTGAAGGTGGATAAGGCCTTGGGGCCAGACGGCATCAACTCAAAGATATTAAAGGAGCTGCAAAGGGAACTAGCAGTGCCTCTGGTGGCCCTGTTCACAGAGTCACTCAACGTGGGTGTTGTTCCAGAGGACTGGAGAAGGGCACATGTGGTCCCACTGCACAAGAGTGGCAGTAGGGAGGAGGTGGGGAACTACAGGCCAGTCAGCCTCACCTCAGTGGTGGGAAAGAACATGGAGACAGTGCTGAAAGAAAGGATAGTGACACATTTGGAATCCAGGGGTGGGCAGGATCTGATGCAACATGGATTCACAGTAGGAAGGTCATGTCAAATAAAACTAATCATTTTTTTGAGTGGGTGACAAGGGAATTTAATCAGGGAAGGGCAATAGATGTTGCCTACCTGGATTTCAGCAAAGTCTTCAACACCATCCCACACAGAAGGCTAATTAAAAAGATGGGTAGTCAGGGCATCGGAGACAAGGTGATAAACAGGGATAGGAACCAGTTTACAGACAGGAGACAAAGGTTTGTGGTAAATGGGGAACAATCTGGGGAGAGGGAGGGGACCAATGGGGTACCGCAGGGATCAGTACTTGGACCAGTCCTGTTCAATGTCTTTGTTAGTGACATTGTAGATGGGCTGGAAGGAAAAGTTTGCCTGTTTGCAGATGACACCAAGATCTGTAACTGGGTGAATACTCCAGAAGGGGTGCAGAAAATGAAGAGGGACATGGAGAAGCTTGAAAGATGGTCTGAGATGTGGGAACTGAGGTTCAATGTAAAGAAGTGCAAAATAATGCACCTGGGTAGAGGGAACTCTGGAGAGAACTACAGGTTGGGGGCAAGCTAACTGTCACCAAGGAGGAGATTGACCTAGGGCTTATACTCTCTGATAGCCTTAAGGTATCAAAACAGTGTACAAAGGCAGCAGGGAGGGCCAGTGGTATGCTGGGGTGCATAGGCAGAGGTATCACTAGCAGAAGGCGAGAGGTGGTGATGCCATTGTATAAAACATTGGTAAGGCCTAACCTGGAGTACTGCGTGCCATTCTAGAGACCACACCTGTGCAAGGACATAGATAAGGTGGAGACTATACAGAGAGGAGTAACAAAGATGGTTCAGGGCTTACACCACAAAACAAATGAGGATAGACTAAGAGATCTCAATATGTACTCATTGGAGGAGATGAGAGAGTGAGGGGACATGTTTGAAACTTTCAAGTATCTTAAGGGCATAAACAAGGTGCAGGTGGGGGAGCTTTTCCAATGCAGAAAAAGTACTAGAATAAGGGGGCACAATATGAAATTGGAGGGGGGTAGATTAAGAGGTAATGTGAGGAAGTTTTTCTACACAGAAAGGGTGGTTGACACATGGAATGAGCTGCCACAGGAGCTAGTTGGGGTAAGCACAGTGTAAGGGTTTAAGCATGCTTGGGACAGGCACAAGGGAAGCCTGAAAGGGGAAGGAGTGATAACAAGCCATTGATCACATAGAGTCAGTGGCCACATACAATGTATAGGGCCTACAGGCAGACAGGATGGGCCTAGCAGTCATTATCTGCTGACAATTTTTATGTTTCTATGTTTCTGTATTGAAGGGCCTGAACAGAGCAGGTCAACATGATTCTTTTCTGAAGTCTATCTTGAAAGCTTTGAAATGGGTCTGCTATAAACGTCTGTCGCTATGTGCCAAACCTTTGCTCTGCTTTTAGGACAGAAATTCTGCCATATTGATATTTCCACATCTGTGACTTTTGAGACTGAATTTAGAATAGCAAGTTCATTAGCTTCTGCCACTTGGAAAATTATGTGAACATTTGTCCAAGCTTGCTAGCCATCGTGTATGTGACTGCCTCAACTTCTAAAAAAGAGATGTAGTTAGCCAGTTGCTAAAACCATGTTAAGTGGTTGTTTGTTTTGCCTATAGTTAGGTATTTTTGTAAATGTATCAGACCACTCATATATGATGAAATAACAGAAATAGCAGAATTTCCTTATTCCAGAGTCACGTATGGTTGGTAGCCCATACACTAATTTCAGTTCTTGACTATGGCTACCAATATACAATATACAGCTAGTAATATTACCGAGGTGTGGAAGGTTCATAAAAGGTTCATCACTAAACTTTCTAGAACTATGCACTATCGTCACTTGTGTTCAGATGCTGATTGCTTCTCGTTGGAGGATCACAACATTTTGATATGGTGTATTGATGCATAAGGATGTTTTGGGCCTACTTCTTGAGTCTGTCTCTGGCATGTTTTGTATCATTTGTAACTGCCAAGGGAGTAGGGCAAGGCATCCTTGTTTTTTTAAAATTCCATTAAAAATTGTTTTCCCAAAGTTTACTTTTGTTTAGGGCTGCTCAGTTTTATAGCACATAACCTAATGAAATAGTTAATAGTTCTACCATCACTATGTTTAAGTCTTATCTGAAATAATGGCTACTTCATTAGAACATTTGTATATGCTCATAATGTAGCATCTAACATATTTGTTTAACTGTTTATATTCTTGGTACTGTTTGTATTGTTTTGAATTGCATTTTTTTGTATGTTCTTGTCACTAATGAAAAGAGGAAATTGTGCTCATTAACTTCAAATATAAAAAACAAAATGTAATAAAAAAAAGTTTCAGCAGTTGTCTAAGAATTGCCCAGACAAGAAAATGCATACAACTGTTAGCTTGAACCCTGCTAGAGAGAGATAGCTCAAAAAAAAAGAGGAAGAAACTGACTACAGCAGCTGTTCCCTCCAGCCTCCCTGTGACATATGTCTGGAGTGCTTAGCTGGTCTATCTGTAAGTTATCCCTTTTCTGATTATATTACAATAAATTATGACCCTTTTATGAATGGAGTCAGTGTTTTGTGGCCTGTCACAACTCATGTACCCCAAATAATTTGGGGTTCACTGAGCCAAACATATGGTGAGGCTTTCTACCTAATGACAACTAGTAGACGGGGAGTGAGGTACTAACATGTTAGTCCACTTAAGACTTTTGTAGCCAGAGGCAGCACAATAGGCAACAGGCTATGTTTATGATTAAAGCTTTTGGCAGAATGTTCAGTCCTGAATATTAACATACTCATTTTTTTAAAAGAAGGTTTGGCTTTACTCTTCCACTTTGAAGGGTCTATGTCTCTTTAAGCTTCAGTTGAGTGTATACATCCCCTTTGCTCAAGTGTGCTATCAATCCCTGTATTAGAATAATAATCTGATCTACCTTGTCTGGGGCCAGCCTAGCATACACTTGCAATCCAGAACACTCGAATCTCAAATGAAAGTCTCTATAATGACCTTGCCTTTGCGAGGGTTGGGGGAAACATTCATCAGTCTTGTTAATTCCAATTTCTGATTCAGATGCTTATTGACAGTGCCCTTACCCTACAAAGGGAATGACAACATGGAATGTAAGAAAGAAAGCCACAATAATTAGGAATAACCAATTTCATTTCTATACATTTCCCAAAACAGGTATGAGATTTCTGAACCAGGTCTGCACCTTAAAAATAGCACCCCACAATTTTTTTTCAGAATTAAATATAAGGGTTTGTTTTACATTGACCACCACAGGTGAGCAAGCCTTTCCTCCAAATCAAGATTTAATTTCAAAAGTCTCTGTAAGGTGCAAAATCCTCAAAACAATAAAGAACCTCAATGAAAGTAATTGGTAGAATGGCTGGTAAGCAGTATAACCTGTGAGTGGGACCGGGGAGGCAGTATAGCGTAGTGGTTTAAGGCTCTGAGCTGCAAATCTGGAGATTTGGGTTTGAAACCCACAGCCCCCACTTGCAAACTGTGTGACCCTGAGCAAGTCACTTAACTTCCCTGTGCTCCCAGGTCGCACCTGTAAACAAATTTTCAGCTTAGTGTGTCTCTTCTGGTTAAACAATTGGGGAAAAAAAGGAGAAAAGGTAAACTCACAGTCTATAACTGTAGCCAAGAACATAAGGAAGATGGGCCATGAGGATCCTGTGGTCAAATTTCAGTGAGAGTCAAGAATAATACATGTCCCATTAGAAACACGCTTAACAGAGTTGAACTTTGATTTTCTAGTTAGTGTTACACTCAATGGGCAATTCTTAAAGATTTCAGACAGCTGATAATGTTTTCTCTTGCATGAGGTGGTCTTATGCCAAATAACACACTGATCATGGGAGTTAACTCTCCAGGCTCAGTTGTAATAAGTAACAAACATATACATATTTATTCTGGCAAACATTGTATTATCAGGTGAATAAAATGTTGTATTTTGCACCAAGAAGCCAGGACCAGACTAAATATCATAAATAAGTGGAAGTCTAATTAGGAACTCTAACTACTGGCTTTCAGTTGCGGACATTGGGCCCCATATGCAGAGCTAGCTAGATGCATACGCAAATCAATGCGTGGCCAAAAAAGTGAGCCAGCTGGATCTGATGCAATATTCAAACAGAATGCATGATCAGAACAAATTGCGTATTCTGTTTGAAAATCAGATTCAGGATGTGGCACATAGCGGTGGCCTTCATGTTTGGTGCAGTGCATCCAGGATTAGGAGCTGAAGACCACCAGTGGGTGATTGCAGGGCACATACCTGGATGCGCTGTTTCCCATAAGGGTGATACTCTGCCAAAATATGTTAATGAGCTCATTGGACATGCAAGGCACAAAGAGGCCTCATGTATGCCCATTATGGGTTCTTTAGCATGGCTTCAACAGGTTATATGTGCTGGGCTAGCCCTCCCCAGCCCTGATTCCCAATAGAATTATAAAATTGCAAGTTCCTGTTTCTATAGTGTAGAGACCCCCCTTCCCACCCCAAGCACAGAGTGAGAGAAAATGAATAAAACATACCCTTTTCCATAGTGTAAGGCCCCCCACTCAGCCCCAATAACAGTATGTCCTATCAATAGAAAAATAACTCAATTTCCATAGTGTAGAGACCCCCACACCAGCCTTGAGCACTGCATGAAATAGTATATGAAACCATGTTCTATTGTCATAGTGCAAAGTTCCCCCACATATGCAGTAACCCCCACCCTGCACCCCCATACCAACCTGTGCAGGCAACTGGCACAGCTCTCCACACCCTGCCAAGGCCAACCACTGACTGATTAGTACCCAAGCACATACAATACATAGTACTTGCTCATTGGTTGCCAAATATCATGAAATTAGGATGGATAGTCTCAAAATTATAGGGCTCAAATTCGGTTATTTTATTTTTGTGGGAAATTTTGTAAACATTTTTATCTGAAAATACCTCAACCATCTATTAGGCCAGAGATTGTAAATTTGTCAAGATTACTTGACGATATGTGTTTAAACAATGCATCACAGGTGAGCCTGGAGTCTTGGCCAGTATCTACCGGGATCTATTTTCTGGAACACTTGCTGAAGCGGTATCGGGTGTCTGCTGCTGGGGCTGCCTCAGAGGTGAATTGGAGCTTGCAGGGTCCATTGGCAGTTGAGTGGTGTTGGTAACTAGTACGGCAGGAGGTGGGAGTTCCACTACCCTCCAGGAGAATGCTGTCTGTCTCCCGCTTTGCTGGGTGTAGACCTGAGAGAAGTTCCTAGGCCTTAGTGAGGCAGCCTGTTTCTGATGACCATCCGCTGGGAAGAGGATTCTGTTTTTCAAAGGACCTGCTGGTCTGGCTTTTAGCTGTCAGTTTTCGGGTGACTTGTCTGCAATACTCTCATAGGAACTGTTGGCTGTAAGAGGTGAAGGAAGATCCCGGAAGATCTTGGTGAGAGCTTGTCCACCGTTTTCTTTCCTTGGACTTTTTTGGCTGATGGGGTGACTGCCTATATTTTTAAAACCTGTTCAGTTTTGCTGCATTGGTGAGAGCAGAGCCATCTGCAACTCTGTGTCTTTGGAGGGACTTCTAAAAAATTTGGAAATCTGCTTGTGAACTGTTCGTTCCATGGTAAAAGCATTATTTGAACTTTGGTGGTGAGAGCACCTTATAGTCTGGACTGTACCCTGGGACATTTCCAGCCTTCTGGTTTGGATCTTGAGTTGGACTTTAGTTTACTGGATTTAGTTACCAATTTGGAATTTTTTATTTTTTATTTTGCTGCAGCTTACACTCACTGGTTTTCTCCCCGTATTGATCCTCTGAATTATCCATTTATTTTTATTGTGTTGAGGGGGTTGCTGATTGGGGTGTTTGTGAATGAAGTATAGAGAATATGTATTAGTAGAATGAGTGGGGTAATTTAATTTTAAGGGTCTTGTTTTAGTAAGTGGTTGGGGGGGTGTTGAACTGATAAATATGTGTCTGGGGGTATCTGGTGATCAAGGGCGGGTTAAGATTGTGTAAGGGGCATCCCAGCTTTGTGACTTGTGGCCCTTCACTGCCTCCCCAGTATCTAACACCATAGCTCTGTGCTGCCAGGAGGTTGGGATTGGGAGGAGCCGCTTGGGTAGGAGCAGGCAGGGAGCCTCATGCACATCCGAGAGGAGCAGGATAGAGGTGGTTGGGTGCAGAAGGCGCCCTGGAATTTGATGGGTTTTGGAGAGATGCCAGACATGTTCAGTTCCTGTCCTTGGGGTCCCCATGAGACCAAGTGGGCAGGCAGCCAATAGGGCTGCACTGTCCACCAATCCCCTGATGATGGTTCTGTGCAATGCCAGGTCGATCAGGAATAAGACTGAAATTATGGCAGATCTGATTTCCTCGGGCAATTTGGCTTGTATTATGGGGACATGGTTGGGGGACAATGCTGGCCCAGTTTTAGAGGCTGCCGTCCCCCCTGGATACTCTGTTGTGCACTGCACCAGAGTGGAATGCAGGGGTGAAGGAGTAGCCATCTGTTTTAGAGCTGAGCTAGGCTTCACCACGCACCCAGTGAGAACATCGGGTTCTTTTGAATGTGTGGCCATCTGTGGGTGTCTGGGAGCAGGCTGCAAGATTCTCTTGATTTACCACCCTCCAGGGATGGCTGTAGAGTTCTTGCAGGAAGCAGATGATTTTGTTGTTGGTGCAACATTGGAGTCCCCCAGATGTTTGATTCAGGGGGACTTCAGTGTTTGGGCTGATGACGAGTCATCTAGATTGGGTTATCACTTCCTTCAGATGATGACAACTCTGGGGCTGTCACAAGTAGTCACTACCGTGACCCACCAGGGTGGCCACATGTAAGACCTGGTCTTCTCGCTGGGGCTTAAGATTGATAATCTCAGGACTGATCAGGTCATTTGGTCTGATCATTGCACAGTGGAGTGCCTGCTCAGGGCTCCCCATGTGATCCCTTCCCCTGCAGAGATGGTGAGCTACCTACCTTTAAGGGGTTTGACCCTAGAAGGTTTTCTGGCAGTAGTGGACCTATCTAGTGTGGACAGTGCATGCAGAGGAGGGGTGGGCGAAGCAGTCATCACCTCTAATTGGTCAATGACTGGGGCTTTTGACTCCCTTGCACCGGTCCGTGTACAACCCAGATCTTCTGACTTGAGGTCCCGTGGTTTGATGAGGAGCTCAAGGCATTGAAGATCAAAGGTCGGAGGCTGGAGTGCTGCTGGTGGAGTACTATGCTGGAGGTGGACAGACTGGCCCTGTGCACACACTACGGTGTATACCAGAGGGCAGTCAACCATAAGAAGGCAGTGTTCCTATTCCAGGGCATTTCTGTTGGGAGGAACTGACCAGCTATGCTTTTTCAGATGCTGGACAGGCTTTTACATCCTGCCTGTCTACTGCCGAAAGAAACAGTTTCTGAGGGGTTATGTAATAAGTTCACTCAGTTCTTCTTGGACAGGGTGCCCTCCATCAGGTAGGGAATTCCACCAGTGAGCCATGTTATGGCCGACAGTGGTCGCCTGGATTGTTGATGAAGTACTCCGCCTGGTTGAGGGGAGTTTAAACCACTGGAGGTGGCCGATGTCACTGAGGTGGCCATAAGGTTGAAGCACACATGTTGTGAGCTGGACCTGGTGCTGACTCATTTCTTTTTATAATTAAAATTTTTATTGTTCTTTCAACAACCACTATTACAACCACACAGCCATATTAGTATTACAGAGAAAACATGAAATCTTGATTCTAACATACAAACTTTGGGCATAATGCTTTCAGCCAGAATAACAACAATCAATAATAACTACCCCAAAGCCCACAACCCATCCCCCCTATCCCACACCCCAATTGTAAGAGATAGGAGGGAGGGTGCAGAATAACCGTAGGTTAAAGGTGCTTGCTTAAAGAACCAAATCTTCTTAACTAGACGGTTTCCAAGTCAACAGACAATGCTCCAACTGGCCCCATAAAGAAGCAAAGTACTCTCGTATACCCCTCATATCTGCTATATGTTTTTCAAGTTGTATAGCCAGCGCACTTTCCCTGTGCCACTCAACCAATGTTGGGACCTTATCCGAGGTCCAATGTCTAAGGATTAACAACTTTGTTACAGCTGAGACCAGGGAGACTCGCGCTCTCCAGGCTTCTGGAGTGGCCGCTGGGAAGGCGCCCAGTAACCAAATCTCGGGGGCATCCAATCTGGGAGAGCCAAGGATAGGGCCCAGCAGGGTACCTACAGATCTCCAAAGCCTTTGAATCTCAGGGCACTGCCATAATAAGTGGTATAAGGTTCCGTCTTCTTTTTGCACTTCCCACAAAGGGTGAGCTAAGCACCTTCTATATAAATGGGTGGGAGTCAAGTATAGGTGGTGCATAATGTTAAAATGTATCAATCTTAGCCTGTCTTGCTTAATATATCTATACGCTGTGCTCCAAAGTGCTTGCCATACTCTCGAGGAGGCACTTATATTCAGGGCCTCTACCCAATAATAACATATTCCGGAGGGGAGTCTGTGATCCCATTCTTGGAGAAGTCTGCGGACCTTGGCTACTGCGTGCTGTTGCTTTGCTGTCATTAAAAGGGTGTGGACATTTACCCTTCCCTTATCAGCCAAACAAACCGAAGAGAAGACCTGGGTCAAAGCCTTACTGACCTGTAGCCATTTATAAAAATAGATATCCGTAAGACCCCATTTTTTTTTAAGGACCTCAAATGGACAAGGTCTATCCTGATTCCAAAAATCAGCTACCGTCAAGTTGCTTATCTGAGGCCAGAAAGCTACAGAAACAGGAGAACCATCAATTTTAATTTGTGGATTATCTAAAATGGGTTGGGAACCACATGACCACCAGTGGGCCCCAAAATAACGTTGCAACTGATGATAGCTCTAAAGGACCATCTCATAGGGTTATTTTTAAAAGATTTGGGTAAACTAGTCAAAGGGGCCAACAGTAATGCATATAACGAACATTTAGCCCTCTTCCCCAGAACCTGTTCAATGTCCAACCAGAGAGGGGTATAAGCAACTCTTGTCTGGTCCCCCTTCCAAAAGGCCAATTTACTAACATGTTGGGCTAGGTACTACATAAAGAGGGAAGGGGCAGCCAATCCACCTTTAGACTTCAGAGCCTTGAGTTTAAAATATGATCGACGGGTAGCTTTACTTTGCCACAGAAAAGAATTAAATAACTTCTGTAGCTTGAAAAACCAGTTCTTAGGTAGGTAGGTTCCTAGCATGTCTAAAGGATAAAGAATCTTTGGAAGAACCATCATCTTTATAAGATTCAACCTACCCCATTAGGATAAAGGAAACTGTGCCCCATCTATTAAGATCTTCCGAGATCTCTGCACTATGGGCCTAAATTATCTCTAAACATTTGAGTGAAATTGCATTAATGTGTATACCCAAGTATGTAATGGATTTGGTTTCCCATGCAACACCTAAATCCTGTAAGTCAGCTCTCCTCATGAGGTGATTTAGAGGGAAAACTTTGGTTTTAGCACAGTTTAATTTATATGAAGATACTCTAGAGAAGCAAATAATCTCTTTTAGTATAGATGGGATCGAGGTCCCTGGGTTTTCTATATGTAATAGCACGTCATCTGCATATGCCGAGCATACATAACTAGATTCCCCTATTTGTATACCTTCAATCAAAGGATTCTTCATAAGCCTACACAGTAATGGCTCTAGATACAGGTTAAATAATAAAGGGGACAAAGGGCAGCCCTGTCTAGTGCCACGTTCCAACTTGA
This sequence comes from Neoceratodus forsteri, assembly GCA_016271365.2. NCBI lineage: Eukaryota > Metazoa > Chordata > Ceratodontiformes > Ceratodontidae > Neoceratodus > Neoceratodus forsteri. Next base: position 44,237,275 of record CM028131.1, on the reverse strand, counting down.
AGGCCGGTGACAGAAAACCATTACATTTCACCCTCTCAAGGGCAAGAATATAGGATTCTGATCCAACTTAGGAAATTTGGGGAATACCAAAAGCGAGAGGGAGGCAAAAAAGGCCAAGATACTCGATCAAAGGCCTTTTCGCATCGAGTGATAAAAGCGCCTTGGATTTTGGAATCTTTAGCTACTGCAATAAGATGGATAAGCTCCTCATATGGTCATGGGATAATCTCCCTTTCATAAACCCCACTTGTTCCCTGCAAAGAGTCGATCCATCACCTTTGACAGTCTATTAGCCAAAATTTTTGCAAGTATTTTAATGTCGGTATTAAGAAGCGATATTGTCCGGTAGCTGTCTAAACTAGATGGATCCTTACCCGGTTTTAAAATTAGGGAAATTGTAGCCTCCAAGAAACCCGAGTCAGAGATACCAGAATTGAACCAGAACATGAAAGTATCTAATAAAATTGGTGAGATATCCGGCAGAAAAACTTTGTAAAAATTACTCGGGAAACCATCGGGACCTGGAGATTTATCAGCAGGCAACTGATGGATAACCTGGTGTATCTCAGAGATTACAATTGGCACTTCTAAGATCTTGGACTCGGCCTCTGACAACTTTGGCAAGTACGCTTCATCTAAGTAAGCTGCAATTTCTGAATCAGAAGAGCTAGAGTCGGGTTCCTGTGCATATAATTTCTGGAAGTATTCCCCCTAAAATTTTTGAAATTTCTCTCGGGTCTGTACAGATCCGATCCCCTTGATCTACTCGAACACCTGCTATGAACTGTGATGAATCAATTTGTTTTACACGCCATGCTAGGAGTTTGCTAGCTTTTTCTCCTATATCTAAAAATTGCAGCTTAGCTTGAGAAAGAGCAAGTTCTGCTTGTTGGAAGACTATTTCCGAGTATTGGGCCTGTAATTGGTGTAACTTGATCCACTCGGATTCAGTTGAGGTACGGGATAGACTGTGTTCAAACCTTTGAATAGAAGATAACACAGAGTCCAACCTGTGCCTCTGCTCCCGCTTCTTCCTAGATGCCATCTTAATCAACTCTCCTCTCAGTGAGCATTTTAAGGCAGCCCATATCAAATCTTTTTGAATAATGGAATCTCTATTGTCCGCCATAAAGTGTATTATATAGTCCCTGATGCTCCTTAGTGAACATTCTTCCTTAATAATTTGGGTATTTAGTCTCCATTGTGTAGATCTACGAATCTCTGGACAGGGCCTATACCTTACACTAACCGGAGCATGATCTGAAATCACCCTTGCCGAGATCTCTGCTTGAGAGACGTTGGGAACTGCAGACAAGCTCATTAAAATATAATCTATTCTCGAGTGAGAGTGATGTACTGGAGAGTAGAAAGAGTACTGTCCTTTCAGGGTAGAATAAGCGCCAGATATCAACTAAGGCTAACTTATTGATAAAAGCCTTTCAGAGCTCTTTGAGCTGGGGTAAGGCCCTACGTCTATTATAAGATCTATCTAAGTCATTTTGAAGTACCAAGTTCCAATCTCCTCCAAGAATGGTGATATTCTGAGCATCTAGGTCCATTTTGTGGAAGAGGTCCTTGAAAAATAAAGGTGATTCACAATTAGGACCATAAATCGAGCCCAGAACTACTGGTTGAGATGCTAAAATGGCATGGACCAGCACAAAACGGCCTTCCGGATCCCAACATTCGTGCACCAATTTAAAGGCTACTCCCCTTGCAATTAGGATGGCTACCCCCGCTCTCTTAGATGAAGCCCCAGCCCCAAAAACTTGAGCTACCCACATTCTTTTAAAATAATAAAGGTCCGCTCTTTATAAATGGGTTTCCTGAAGGAACGCAATATGCGCCCCCAGGTGAAAGAGGTGTTTTAACACCACCTGCCTCTTGACCCTATCCTTGGCTCCTTTGATGTTCCAACTGACAAAATTATACGGTATAGTCATAGAGCCGGCCAAAAATCATGATGAGGACCAGTCTGGGAGATAGTATGGGGTATTAAGATGTGAACCACTGTCTGAGCAATGCAAGCACCCATGAGAAAAAGGGAAATCCAACTATTTACATACCCTTGAATATGAATTTTCCTCATTCCCCCTTCCCTCCAGATAACTCGCTCACCCCAGCCTCCCTCTCCCCCCTTATAACAAACCTTTCTGACCTCCGCCCACCCCCACCTGCGACATACCCCCCAGTTCAGAAAAACTGCACTCCTCAAACTACTCTGCCACATGATATACGTCCAAACAGCCCAAAGCTGATTATCCCTCACTCCCCACCCGGAGCCCCCCAACCCCGCCCCACATGAGACTGTCCCACAGCAGACTAGATTACCATATGTAGACCCCATATTCCTCGAAAGGTGCTTATCACTAGAGTAGATTAAGTTAAAAAAAAAAGGGGGGAAGGAAAAGGCCTCAATATCATTCTTCCATTCTTCGTTTCCACTGTCTTCCTTGTCTTGCCGTGTTCTTGATCCTCTCACTTTTGTACTGTTTCTTCTGTAGCTCGGGGAGTGGGTCAGATAAATTGACTTGCTACGAATTAACGTAACCCAACCCTGTAGTAAGTTCAGGAGTCCAACCTTGCCCCTGTAAGAGAAATCCAATGTAGGCCAGACTTCCAGGAGAAAAAAAAAGGGGGAGGGGGGAAGGGGAAAAATAATCACTCCTATGCAACAGTCAAGAAAGTTATGTCCTAAACATCACAAATCATACGTTCATCACAGGACGGTGAATGAGGGTCCAACAAATACAGATGGATAATATGAGAGTTCACTTCAACAAGTCTGGTAGTATCGCTGCAGCTCTTCATTGCGCCTGATGCTGAGACTCGAAGGATAACCATTTCCCTCATGAGATACCATTAATATGGCAGGATATTTCACCTTGAATGGCTTCGACGCAGCAATGAGCTTGGAGACTATAGGATGTAGCTCTTGCCTTCTGATCCTCACAGAATGAGGTAAATCTTGTACAATCCTGATTTGGTTGCCCTCCCATAACAGCTCCTTTATCCCTCTAACTTTGTCCAAGACGTGTTGTTTATCCAGAAAGTTAAGAAAATGCAGAATCAGAGGTCTGGGGGGTTGCCCCTGTATGGGGCAGAGCTCGATGTGCTCTTTCTATTATATAGTCTCCCCCTCCGGGAGGAGAACCTGCGACTTTGCAACAGAATTTTTGCATAAATGTGATTGGGGCATTTCCTTCTTCTTTTTCAGGAATGCCAATAATCACCAAATTGTTTCTTCTGCTTAGCCCTCAGATCCTCAAACTTATCTTCAAGCTTCTTGATTCTCCTTTTAGCACACATCTCTCTGAGTCTGCCGACTTGCCTGTTATCTATGGAAGATATATTGGCCTCTGCATCCCCAATCCTTCTAGACAGAGAATCCACCGATTGCTTAATTTCCTGGATGTCCCCCGCTAAAGTGGAAATGGAGGCTTGCAAAGGTTTCATGAGCTCCAGAAATTTTGCCTCCATGAGCGGGGAATCCACAATGGGGAGCTGTGTCAAGCTAGCGGCCTGCTGCTTCGCTCTCTTAGCGGCCTGTAGTTTCTCGGGCGTTTGCGGGGGCGAGTGCTTCGGTCGCGATTTTTTGATGAATCCTTCCATCTTGTAGCCCGATGTACAGTTGCAGCCTAAAGAAAACCTACGCCCGACTGAATGCTTTGATTTTTAAACATTAGGACGCTTTAAAAAGTAGAAATGAGCGAACGATCGGCGGAGCTCCGGGAGGGTGCGACCTTCACTCAGGCTGCCATCACGTGACCTCTCTGCTGACTCATTTCTTAATGGAATGTGTGGACATTGTTGGCCCGGTGTTCACCTTCATTGTCCAGTGTTCCCTGTCAGGGGGGTCCTGGATGCCTTGAAGGAGGCACTGGTGAGATCCCTTCTGAGAAAAACAGTGTTGGAACCTGCCTTTTTTTTTTTTTGTTTTAGTAAGTGCACTAGACAAATCCTGCCTATTTTCAGGCACGACCCGGGGGAAGGGGATACAGATGAATGCCAACTGACCTTGAATCAGATTAAGCTGTTGGTGGTATTTTTCATGAATGGAGGAAATTTGACCATTGCACCGGGGAAATTCCCCTGCTCTTTTCGAGAAGTTCCATGAGATCTTTGACATCCACCTGAACTACCACCAGAACAGGCAGATGGGACCTCAGTTTAACATCTCATCAGAAAAACGGCACCTCAGGAGTGCAGCACCACCCTCATGCTGCACTACAGTGTCAGTATTGGGATGTTAACCCAAGTGCCTGGTGTGGGGATAGAACCCACAGTCTACTAATCTCCCGGTCTCAGAGGTGAGTGTGCTACCTGCTGAGCCACTGACACTGGCAAAAAGGCGAATTACCGACCGGTCTCCAACCTGCCATTTTTGGGAACGGTTGTTGAGAAGATTGTGGTGCAGCAGCTGGGAGAACATCTCATGGCATTTGATATCTATGAGCCACTCCAGTCAGAATTTAGTGCTGGACATTGTACAGAAACCGCATTAGTTCGGGTGCATAATGATCTCCTCTGGGTGAGGGATCGGGGAGAGGGGACACTTCTCCTTCTCCTTGATCTATCCTCAGCTTTAGACACAGTGGACTATCGTATGTTACTTGACCGCCTGAGGGAATTTTGTGAACTCACAGCACTGTCATCAGCTGGTTTGAGTCTTATTTGACAAACAGAAGGTAAAGGGTGGTGATGGGGAATTTCTCCTCCTCCCCTAGCCTTCTGTCTTGTGCAGGACCTCAGGGGTCAGTCTTGTTACCGATGTTGTTTGCTATGTAATGCTAACCCTGGGTGGGGTAATTGGGAAGTGCAGCTTGGGATTTCATTGCTATGCTGATGATACTCAGCTGTACTTATCCTTTGCCCCTGGGACATCCAACGTGGTGGAAGTACTAAACAGCTGTCTAGCCAAGATTAATGACTGGATGGCCTCTAGCTGGTTGAGACTGAATCTTGATAAGATGGAGGTACTGGTGGTGCAGTCAAACAGGAGGCGTGATAGGATGGCCTTTGGGGCAGAGACTGGATTAGTTCTGGGCTCTGTTCCATTGATGTCCTCCTCCAGGGAGCACGATCTTGGTATTGTTCTGGACAGTGGACTGACAATGGAATATCAAGTGTTGTCCATCGTCAGGGTTAATGTTTTCCATCTAAGGAACATTGTCAGGATCAAACACCTCATTCTGCCCCTGGACCTCCCCACCTTGGTGCATACTTTCATAACATCTAGGCTAGACTACTGTAATGCGCTGTGCCTCGGGGTCTCTGGAGGCACCCTCCGTCAACTGCAGCTGGTGCAGAAAGTAGCTGCTAGGTTGTTGACTGGACAGTCTAAATACTGTCACATCACCCCACTGCTGCATGAACTGCACTGGCTGCCTGTCCAATGTAGAGTGCTCTTCAAGGTGGGCTTGCTCACCTTTAAGGTCCTACAAGGGCTGGGCCCAGGTTACCTGTTGGACCTTCTTACACCCGCTGCCCTGGTCCACTCCCTTCAATCCTCCATGAGGAGCCTACTGGAGATTCCCAGGACGAGGTTGAAAACTGCCAGTGACAGAGCTTTTAGTGTTGCTGGCCCTGTCCGGTGGAATTCTCTTCCTTCATCGATAAGGGAGGCCCTTTCTGTGGAGGTATTTAAAGCCCGACTTAAATACCATCTGTTAGCCAGGCATTTTCGGACACAAGATGAGAGTATGGAGTATCAGCCCTTTTATTTTTAATGGTGGTTACTGTGTATAATAATAATAATAATCTTTATTTATTTTGCACCTTTCAAATGTCAAGGCGTATTACAAAATATAAAACCCCATAAAATAACAATAATAAATACATAAAACCATAAAATTACACAGTTAATCACAGTAGGCCTTACTCCATAGTTACGTTTTCAATGTCTGCTTAACCCCCCACAGGGTCGCGCATCCCAAATCAGACGGGGTAGAGAATTCCAAAGGATAGGGGCCACATGTGCAAATGCGTGGGCCCCTGAAGATTTCAAAACTACCCTTGGAATCTCTAGCAACCCCTCATCTGTTGAGCAGAGCAATCGCTCAGGGCGGTAAGGAAGCAGTAGCTCTTTCAGGTAGACAGGGCTGAGTTCATGTAGGGCTTTATAAGTCAGTAATCCAACTTTGAAGGTGATCCGCCACCAAACTGGCAGCCAGTGCAGTTCGTGCAGCATCGGTATGATATGGGAAGTCCGAGGAGTCCCTGTCAACAACCGGGCCACAGCATTCTGCACCAGCTGCAGGCAGCGGATATCAACCCACGGAAGCCCAAAGTAAAGGGAGTTGCAATAATCAAAGCACAAGGTCACAAAGGCATGGATTAATGTAGGTAGATCACCAGACAGAACAAGGTGCTTGATCCTAGCAATGTTCCGCAGATGGTAAAAGGATGACTTAACGATGGCCGACACCTGAGATCGTAATGTCAGCCCATCATCAAGTATCATTCCTAGGTCCCGCACCCATTCAGAGGTCAGGAGCTGGGAATCCCCCAGGAAATGTCCAGAGGGATGACCTGCCCCAACCCCCCATCCAGCTTCCAAGATCCACAGCCATCACCTCAGTCTTCCCTGGGTTCAATCTCAACCAGCTAGAATTCATCCAGTTCAGGATTTCAGTGAGGCAGTTATTAAAAACTGAGACAGCTCCATCCTGGTCAGGTGCAAAAGACAGGTAGAGCTGGATATCATCTGCATAGCATTGTAACCTCAGCCCATACCATCTGACAATGTCTCTGAGGGGCAGCATATACACTTCGAATAACATAGGGGACAGCACAGAGCCCTGAGGAACCCCACATGACAGAGAGAAGGGGTCAGAGAAATAAATCCCTGACACCACCCTCTGAGTTCTGCCAGTGAGGAAGGACTTAAACCATCCGAGGACTGAACCTGTCAGTCCACAGATGAACCTCAGGCTCCCAAGCAGTACTCCATGATCCATGGTGTCAAAAGCCGAAGAGAGATCCAGAAGCACCAAGATGGACTGGTTTCTTCGATCTCTCACCATCAGGAGATCACTGAGCACCCGAACCAGCGCAGTCTCGGTACTATGCCTCTTTCGAAAACTGGACTGGAAGAGTTCGTAGATGCTATGGATGGTAAAATGGTTCTCTAGTTGTACAGCTACTACTTTCTCAATTACCTTCCCTCACAAGGGAGGTTAGAGATGGGTCTGTATTCTGCCAGACAGTCTGGATCCAAAGAAGCTTTCTTCAAAAGGGGAGTCACCACAGCCTCCTTCAGGGAGCTAGGAAACTCACCCAAATCAAGGGAGCACCAGACTATCTGCGCTAAGACTGGGCCGATAACATTGCAACAACCCATAATCAGGGAAGTTGGGCCTGGGTCTAAACTACAGCACGTAGGGTGCATACCCTGGACAATCCACATAACATCCATGATCTCCAGCTGGTTGAAGGTACCCCAAGAGAAGTGAGGGACAGTGACCAGGTGCTGATCATCAACAACTCCCATAGAGTGGGTCAGTCGGATCCCCGCCCTGATGTCGGCCACCTTATCAACAAAGAACCAAGTAAGCTCCTCACACTCCAATTGTGAAAATACTCTCCAAACCTGCAGACAGGCTGGGTTGCAGCCTATCTATGGTTCAGAAGAGCTGTGCTGGTCAGTTCTGAGTGGCAGCAATCTCCCTGGAAAGGAACTCTGTCTTCTTATGGGAGATTTCTTACTGGTAGAATTGATAATGTTCCAACAGTCTAAAATGGTCAACATCTAGGGTGGACTTCCACCAATGATGCTCCAATCTTCATCCTAGTCGCTGTAACTCCCTCAAAGTCCCATCAAACCATAGGAACTGAGGGTGAAGGGAGAGAGGACAAATGCAAATGGCAGCAACAGAATCCAGAGCTGCAGTAATAGCCTTATTATAGGCTAAAACCAAAACCCCTGGTTCCCTGCTTGCCATAGGAAATTCCAATAGATCAATTGCTTCTGCTAGGCCATTAGGGCACACATCCTGTAAAAGGTGGTACCTGACCATCTCCACAGGGGTAGGGCTACCGGGAGGGTGCAAAAATTGAATCTCACAGTCTAGTGGTCGGACCATCTGATGGGTTTCACCCCCACGTCAGAAGCCTCGGTCCCTATGAGGAAAACCAGGTCAAGAGAGTGGCCGTGTTTATGAGTAGCAAAGGTAACAACCTGTGTAAGACCCAGTGATGTCATCAACTGGAGGAAGCGTTGACCAAAAGACGAGAATTCATCGTCAATCCAGGCATTGAAGTTGCCCAGGACCATCAGCCTGGTTGACTCAAATGCCAGATCTACCACAAAGTCCGCTACTTCCTGCAGGAATAGGGTCTCGTCCCCTGGTGGACGGTAGATGACAGTCACCCTGTAACCTCCACCTGCTACTATGGCACACTCAAAAGACCTGGTTTCCTCAATTGGTACACTAGTGAGACCCAATTCGGTCTTGAAACAGACTGTAAACCCCCCTCCCCTGTGGTCCAATCTCGATCAATGAATCACTGAAAACCAGGCAGGAATCACAGCCTCCAATATGGGACCCGCATTTCCATCTAGCCAGGTCTCAGTGATGCATGCCAGATCCGCAGTTCTCACAAGATCCACAATAATTGCAGTCTTGTTCTTAACAGATCTGGCATTACATAACACCACTTGACTTAAATGGAACTCCTGGGCCACCCCAACCACCTGCCCACCAATACTGGTGGTGACCTTGGATATGGAGACTAGACATGGAGCTCCCATTCCAGGCTCCATTTCACTTCAGGGCATCTTCTGGACTTAACAACCCCGATGTGAGTGCTCCACTCATCCAACCTCTGCCGTTTGCACCCTCGCCTCACCCCCTACCCCTACGGGCAATGCCCAATGCTCTACAATGCTGATAGGTAAAAAATGGTAAGGGTGGGGGGAAAAAGGACGGAGAGTGGAGGCTGCATAGTGCATGACCTGGGTGGGGTAAATCCATAACACATGTTGACTGTAGTCTGTATTGATGTTGTTTACTTTTTATTAAGTGTTATTGTATGTTGTTCTTTTTAATTTTATATATGTGATTGCACGGTGCCTGGAGCCTCTGGGATTGGGTGCCAGAAAAATAAAATTTGCCTTGCCTTGCCTTGCCTTAAAATTATACATGCTCAAAGTCTGTCACTTTATTTTTTCGGGGACATTTCAAGAAAAATGTCAGCTACATATAACTTATGCACCTTTAGCTATATATGTGTTAATTAGCACAAATAACCTTTTTGTAATGGTTATAGAATGATCTAAATAAGGAGAAAATTGGATTCAAAATTGCTTAAGTTACAGTGGTTCAAAACTTTGCAAACTTTTGTGAAAACTCTAAAACATGTGAATGTTTGTAACCTGTCTGCTCTTGCATACATAGACTTAACACTTGACATGCATATCTGATGACAGTACAGTATATTCTGGTGTCTAATACAACTCAAATGATTTAGCAGTTTTAAATTTACAGTGGATAAAAAACAAACAAACAAAAACTTATTGGTAATATTTTCTCAAATATTTATGGCAGCATATAGATGAAACATCGTAAATTCTTCTAGGGGAATGTAACCTTTTGGATCCTATACAGGTACCTCTGTACAAGGAGAAACAATGCATGTATCTGTTATTAGGCTCAGAAGGATTAACATTCACAATACACATATCACTACTTCATTTGATAAGATCAGCTGAGCTTTTTGCAGTCCTGCTGTTTCTCTCTGGGTTACTATCCCACCTCCCATCCCCCAGCATAGCCAGATTGACTCTGTAGAACTACTGGTCCCACCGATATCCTCTTTATTCTTTACAGTGACATAATCCCTTAAAATGTAAGTCACCTAGTCCTTTTTCTATTAACCTATCCTGTTAGAATAGTCAGAATTCTACCTTACTGGTGCCTCAGACACTGTCTTCCCCCTCTAAATCTTTCTGAGTATCTCTAAGTCCCAAACTTGCACATATTAGTGCTGTTCAGAATGTGGAATTCCATCAGCAGAATTTCCACTAGAATGTCACTGTTTTTTCTGTGGAATTCTGCCTACTGTGATCCACACAATAATATTCCACAGAACAGCATTTTTTTCAATAGAAAATGTGTCTGCATCAATTTCCACAGAAAATATTGAGATCTACAGAATAATATTCCACAGAATATTTTTTATTTCCAAGGAAAATCATTCTGCAACTATTTTCTGCCATGGAAATCAACCATTCCATGTCTGGCAAAATTTAACAGAATTTCAGCAGTATTTTGAAAACTCAGCGGAATTACCTTTCACCAGAATTTGAAAACTCTGTACAGCACTAGCACATACAATCAATCAATCAATCAATCAATCAATCAATATCTTTATTTAACCAGGTGAACATCATTGGGCAACCTCATTTTCAAGATGGACCTGGACATAGAACAATAAGACAGTAAAGAAGAGCATAGTTACAGCAGTACCAGTCAATGATAGTTGAACTGGGGTCAAGACAATTAACAATATAATGACAATCAAGAAATAAAGAATCTGGGAACCTAGCAATAGCACCACCACATAACAGCTGCATATATATATATATATATATATATATATATATATATATATATATATAGACCCTGACACTGAGCAGGGGTAATCATGGAAGGATGCATGCTAGTAGGGATGAGTCATCCTAAAGGACGGCAACACTCACATGCCAACACTAATATAATAAGCTAGGGCAGCGTACTGAGAATGGCAGGAAGGGTAAGAGGGAGGAAGTGGTCAGCAATTACCCTTGGAAGGTATGAGTTGAAGAAAAAAGGACGGTGAGGGCAGAATTGGAGGGGGCAGAATGGTGAGGGATTAATAATGGCACAGTTATGATACATGGTACGAGGGAGGACATCAACAATTGGAGAAATGGCAGCTGTCAATGGAAGCAGTTACAGGCTTCCTTGAAGGAGCGATTTTAACTTTATGCTTCTAGACTGATCATGTCGAACAGTTTCAGAGTTTCTTGTAACATATTCCACAGCAGTGGTAGGATACAGCTTATGGCAGACCGGCCAAACCATGATCTGACCCTGGGCACAGCCAGAGAAATATACTGAGCACTTCTCAACCCATACTTAGGTATGACTCTCAGTGGTAGACAGTCTGAGATATAAGAGGGTAACCTCTGAGTGATGGCACTATAGGTCCACACTTCAGCGTTTATCTGTCATCTAAAGCTTAGGGAAGGCCAACCCACAGCTGTATATAGAGCGCAGTGGTGAGCTGAGTAAGAGAGATCCATGATAATCCTCAAGGCTCGGTGATAGAGTGTGTCCAGTTTAGTTAGCATGATAGTAGGACCTTGACTATATAGAAAGTCTGCATAGTCAATCAGGGAGAGGAACGTGGTTTGCACTAATCCCTTCTTTGCATCCTTAGTGAGAAAGTGCTTAATTCTGTAAAAGAGACCAAGTCTCTTTCTGAGTTTTTTTGAAGCTGCTCAAAGTGATCAATGAATGAAAGTTTGTGGTCGATCCAGACCCCTAGATATTTAAATTTGTCTATGAATTCCAAATGTTCACCAAGTAGGGTGGTAATCTGAGGAAGTGTTCCATTAGTAGATGGATTTGTTGCATGAGAAAGGGGTGAAAAAAACATTGCCTTAGTCTTTTTGGTGTTTAAAAGTAATTTCTGATTTAGGAGCCGTCGCTGCAATTGATTGAATTCCTGCTGTGGATCACTACAGGCTAATCCAAGAGTAGGTCTGCTGACATACAGCACAGTATCGTCAGCGAAGAGGTGTATGTTAGCATCTTTGATACTAGCATCAATTCTGTTGATGTAAATTGTGAAAAGCATACATACATACAACAGTGTTATCAATTTACTGGGCATGATCCTTAATATCCTGCGTTCAGGCTGGAATTGTGAACACTCTATGCTTTCTTGTTCCAACTTGTGGAGTCTGTCATCGGTGTGCTACCAGTTCAGCTGTCCATTTCATGGTAAAACAATGCATCTAACTCCTGAACCTGGTGACCTTCTATACTATATAACTCTCATACCACTATCCTTTAATTAGAATTCCCTAGATAAGGCTGAGTGAAATTAGCAAATTCCAGTTTTTATGACATTTTCATGAAAGTTTACAATTTTCACAGACTCATGGAATTTTACTTTACAGTAAATACAGATGTTATTTTGCAGTTTCCTGCAGCAAATTAAGTATACAATTGGCACACACAGTCTCCTTGCATGGTCTATGGACCTGCCAAATTTAATGGTATTGCATTCTCAAGTTTTAAAGTTTCAGGGATTTATAAATTTGCTGTTTACATTTCTTGCAAAATTTAATTTTAAAATGTTTTTAAAGTTGGACTGCTTTTAATTCAGTTCCATTTAAAGCTGTAAAGATGAACTTTGTCCCAAATGACCATGTGTTACAACAGTTTAAATGTACTAAATACAGATTGGTTAAAGAATGAGCCCACTTACCAAACTACTAAAGGACAAGGGGGCACAATTTGAAGATAGAGGGGGGACGGCTCAGAGGTAATGTGAGGAAGTATTTTTTCACTGAGAGGGTTGTGGATGCATGGAACAGCCTCCCTGAGGAGGTAGTGGAGTCAAGAACAGTGGAGGACTTCAAGAATGCATGGGACAGGCATAAGGTAGTCCTAGTGGGGGGTAGGAGGAAGTAAGCTGTTGGTTAACTAGGATCTGCAGCTTATCTGTTAGGTAGGAAAATGGGCAGACTAGGTGGGCCAAGCGGTCCTTATCTGCCATCAAATTCTATGTTTCTAAGTTTCTATGTTACTTCACAAATTCAGTACTTTTATTTTACAAAAGCTGTATCCACAGACTTGAAAGAGCTCAGTGTCAGAAAAAACTCATACATTTCGGAACTTAATTTTTTTTCATCAGTGACACACATTTGCTCTATTTGAACTCTGAAAATTAAACAAAAATCCCCAGTCAATCATCACAATTTATATATATATATATATATACATATGAAAATATATATTCTGTTCACTTCATTTTTAGATCTGATATGTGTGTGTGTGAGCGTGTGTGTGTGTGTGTGTGTGTGGGTATATTATGGTAGCAGGTAGTGCTACCAAGTTAAGATTGAGCCATTTACATATTAAACCAAATTGGCAATGTAATAACTTTGCAACCATTTGACAGATTTGCCTGAAATGTGGCGTAACCGATCAAGACCCATATGCCTTGGGATCTGTTAAGTTTTGTACCGGTCAGATACACAGCTGCGGAGTTATTAAGTGTGATCTGCGATTGCGTTTACGCTTTTTCTGGAATTCTACTGTCGCACCTACAGATCTCACGGTTTGTGCGACCAGCCCAAAATCTTCAGGGAATGTGCGGCCATGTTCCCCGATGTGCCTTTTGAAGATTTCGTGAAAAAATATTAAACGGTTCAAAAGTTATTCAAAAAAACAATTTCCCATTATAAGTCAATGGGAAAAGTTAACAAAAAGTTTGACAGTGTTGCAAATGCATTTTTACTTTCACAAATGGCCCTCTTACTTTCACAAATCTGCCATTTTGTTTTCAGTTAGTGATCAGAAAAATGCTTGCCATTTAAAATTGAGACCATCTAGCAACCTAATTCTTTTTGTATTCACCTAGTCGGAGCCTGAGGATGTTAGCCATGTCTTTATTTTGGGGGTAAAACACCCCAGAAATATGTTTTTCAAATTTCTGGAAAAAGTGCTTCTGCAAAGTGCTCATGAAAGTGTCACAAATTTTTGCGAAAGCTTTTGCAAATTGCGACAGTACTTTTCTAGGCTGTGGGGAAATGACAGCAATTCTTTGGCACCCCGCTGCAAAAGAACGGTTTGGAGTTTTGGGCTGAAATTTGGAGAGAATGCAGCTGACATCTCACAAATGTGCCTTTCAGTGTAGCGTTGAAAAAATATTACATGGCGGCAAAGTTACGGCACTCCAAAGTTTATGCTTTTTCACATAGGATAACATTACGGCAGCCGACGCATTGCAGCAATCGTTTGGCGCCCTCCTGCAAAATAATGGTTTGGTCTTTTGGGCTGAAATTTGCAAGGGATACAGCCAACATCCCACAGATGTGCCTTTCAGTGGTTTGGTGAAAAAAATATTACAGGGAGGTAAAAGTTATGGCACTCTGAACTTTTTTTTTTTCCTATAGGATAACATTACGGCGTTCGCCGCGCCTTTGAGGGCCCGCATCTCGAAAACAGTGTGAGTTTTTGTCGAAAAATTCAAAACTAGCCAGGAAAGTGATAATACATATGACTTTTAAATTTTTTTTCTATGTCATACGGTTACTGAGATATAAGCAATTTACTATTCCAACTCCTGATTTTTGTGTTCCAAGAGTCATTATTTTGCATACATTCTTTCTACTCACTTAGAAACATAGAAACATAGACTTTGACGGCAGATAAGGACCGCTAGGCCCATCTAGTCTGCCCATTTCCCTACCTACAGGATAGGCCGCAGATCCTAGTTAACCTACAGCCTATATCTTCCTGCCCCCACAAGAATTGCCTTATGTCTGTCCCATGCATTCGTGAATTCTCCCACAGTTTCAGACCCCACAACTTCCTCAGGAAGGCTGTTCCATGCATCCACTACCCTCTCTGTGAAATAATACTTCCTCACATTGCCCCTGAACCACCCTCCTTCTATCTTTAAATTGTGTCCCCTTGTTCTTGCAAGTCTCTTTTTCTGAAAGATGCTACCCTCTTGGACTTTGTTGATTCCCTTGAGGTACTTGAAAGTTTCTATCATGTCCCCCCTCTCCCTTCTTTCCTCAAGGGTATACATATTAAGCTCCTTTAGTCTCTCCTCATACGGCTTCTCTTGCAGACCCTGCACCATTTTAGTTGCCCTCCTCTGGACTGCTCTATCCTGTCTACGCCCCTTATGGAGATGGGGTCTCCAGAACTGGACACAGTATTCCAGATGGGGTCTCACCAACTGTCTGTACAGAGGGATAACAACTTCTTGTTTTCTGCTGCTGATGCCTCTCCCTATACATCCCAGTATACCCCCGGCCCTCCCTGCTGCCTTCTCACATTGCTTGCTAACCTTAAGGTCATCTGATATGATTACCCCCAGGTCCCTTTCCTGTTTTGTTGTTGTTACTAAATCCCCACCCATTGTGTATTCTTCCCCTGGGTTCTTGTTTCCCAGGAGCATTATTTTGCTCCTTTTTGCATTTAATCCTAGCTGCCATACGTCTGACCATTCCTCCAACCTTGCCAAGTCCCTTTTCATCCTTTCCACGCCTCCTTGTTTATCAACCCTGTTGCAGATCTTTGTGTCATCTGCAAAAAGGCATACTTTTCCTTCCAGTCCCTCTGTAATGTCACTGATGAAGACATTAAAAATGACTGAACCCTCGGTACCCCACTAGTAACCGCCCTTTCTTCAGAGTGGACTCCATTTACAATTACCTTCTGTGTCCTGTTGTCCAGCCAATGTTTTACCAGGCTACCACCCTGGGACCCACTCCCAGGTTGGTTAATTTGACTAATAATCTTTTGTGTGGGACTGTGTCAAATGCCTTGCTAAAGTCTAGGTAGGCCATGTCCACAGCCCCTCCCTGGTCTACTACTTTGGTCACCCAGTCAAAGAAATCTATTAGATTCGTCTGACATGACCTTCCTGCTGTGAACCCATGCTGCCTTGGATCCTGTGCTCCACTGACCTCTAGGTACTCAACTATTCTTTCCTTCAGAAGTGACTCCATCACTTTCCTACCACAGAGGTCAGACTGACAGGTCTGTAGTTTCCTGCCTCTGTCTTGGTCCCACTTTTGTGAAGGGAATCACATCCGCCTTCCTCCAGTCCTCGGGTACCACACCATCCTCCCATGATTTATTAAAAAGAGTAGCCAGTGGTTTCACTAGTTCCTTCCTTAATTTTTTAGAATTCTGGGGTGAATTCCATCAGGACCCATTGCTTTGTCCACCTTCAGTTTTAGGAGTTCTTGCAGAACCCTTTCTTCTGTGAAAGGACTGGGATCGACCCCCTATCAAAGAGTGCTTCTGTTAATTGGATTAGGCACTTCCCCTCCTCTTTTGTGAATACTGAGCAAAATATTGCTCCAGTATTCCTGCTTTCACTGTCCCTTCTGCCCACCCACCGTTCATTCTATTCAGCCTCACTATCCCTCCCTTTGTCTTTCTACGCTCGCTGATGTACCTATAGAAGGTTTTATCCCCCTTCTTAACTGAGTTGGCTATCTTTTCCTCAGTTTGGGCCTTTGCTATTCTGACTTCCCTCCCTGCTTCTTTCTGCCTTAACTGGTACAGCTCTCTGTCCTGCTCCTTCTGTGTTTCCTTATACTTCTGGAATGCTATCTTTTTCTTCCTGACTTTCACAGCCACCTCTCTTGAGAACCATAGTGGCTTTTTCTTTCATGTTGATTTGTTTATTTGCTTCACACAAAGGCTTGTTGCCTCTGTGATGGCAGTTTTGATAATTCCCCATTGTTGCTCCACACCTCCTTCTAGCCTGTTTGCTAGTGCTTTTCTGAGGCACTCTCCCATCTTGCCAAAGTCAGCCCTCCTAAAGTCCAGTACCCTCACTTTTGTATGGCTTGACTCTGTAGCTGTAGCTGAGTTTAACGTTAACCACACTGTTTGATGGTCACTTGTCCCCAGATGACAACCCACTTCTAGATCTGAGATCCTCTCACTGCCCCCGTTTAAGAGTACGAGGTCTAAGATTGCTCCCTCATGAGTGGGTTCCGAAACTAGCTATCTAATGCCTGCCACTTGTAGGGTGTCAAGCATGGCCCTGCTCTTGGATGTGGCTGCAGCAAATGTGCTCCAGTTAACATCGGCCACAATGTTACTATATGACAAAACATCATGTGGCGGGAGCGCGGGGCCCTGAGGCCTGAATGGCCCCACACTCCCGCCACCGCATTACATTCACTATTTCTCATTATCATTCTCAAAAAGAAGGAAAATTAGAGGCAAAAAACTCCATTTAATGCATCAGTTAGGGTTGTTCTACAGTGACAAAAGCGAGGAAATTCGATGTTAGGGTTGAAACCCCCTTTGCACCCCTCCAGTCCACCCCCCCAACTGGAATCAGGGTGTGCATTTGGGTCATCGGTCCTGTCACCCCATTCTCCTATTTCTCAGCTTCTTTCCACATGTGATGGGGTGACAGGGCTGATGACTCCCAATGCGCACCCGATTCCAGTTGGGGTGGGCTGAAGGGGGTTTCAACCCTAACATCGAATTTCCTCGCTTTTGTCGCTGTGGAATAACCCTAACTGATGCATTAAACAGAGTTTTTTGCCTCTAATATATATATATATATACATATATAATTTTGGGATCTACTTCCCACAATAGTTATTTTTAAATGCTTATAAAGCAAATCAAACATTTAATAAAGGTCAGTAAAAACCATTTCCAGCATTCTGTATTGCTAGGTGCTCTTAGAGGTTTTGCTAGAAAAGCTCTGATGCCTCACTTTCATTTCACTTTCTAAAATATAAGCAACATAAGCAACAGAGAATACTGCACTCAATTTAAAGCACTCTCTATATATGTGTTAAAACACTTCACAGTATGTTTTTAACCCTCACTTCTATTTATGCCTTTCCTGGTAAATACAAATTAAGTTAGAACCAAAATGTGTTTCTGTATACTATTACCTGTGAATCAGTTTTGCTGAGGGTCTTGCTTCTTTATTATTATTTTTTAAGTTTCTAGAATGCAAGATAATCAAATTAAATACCCATTCTTATGCCACAGTCCAAAAATACAATCATGTCCTGAATATAATAAATAGTGTCTGTAGGAGAAGGGTAACTTGCAAAATGATAGTGTTTTTTATTTTATTTTTATTTTAGTCTTTGGTAACTGGGTAAGGCCCACTAGGCACAAGTGCATTTTTTCCGGTGCAACCTGGGAGCACTGGGCAGTTAAGTGACTTGCTCAGAGTCACACAGTATGCAAGTGGAGGTTGTGAGAATCAATCTCAGGTCTGGTCTACTGGATGTACCAAGCTCATTCACACCTCATTCCTCTAACCTCTAGGCTATACTGCCAGCCCAAAAGTGTAATTTTTTTTATTTATTTATTTAGCTTTTGTTGACCGGGTAAGTGCACTAGACAAATCCTGCCTATTTTCAGGCACGACCCGGGGGAGGGGGATACAGATGAATGCCAACTGACCTTGAACCAGATTAAGCTGTTGGTGGTATTTTTAGTGAATGAGGGAAATTTGGCCAGGACACCGGGAAATTCCCCTACTCTTTTCGATAAGTGCCATGGGATCTTTAACATCCACCTGAACTACCACCAATCCAGGCAGATGGGACCTCGGTTTAACGTCTCATCCGAAAGACGGCACCTCAGAAATGCAGCACCCCTCTCATGCTGCATTACAGTGTCAGTACTGGGATATTAACCCAAGTGCCAGATGTGGGAACTGAACCCACAGCCCTCTGATCTCCCGGCATCGGAGGCGAGTGTGCTACCTACTGAGCCACTGACACTGCTTAATGTACAGTAGCTGTGTCCTCCACTTTCTCTGTTTAAAATAAAGAAGCAAAACCCTAGGAAGGAAGCCAGAGCCTGTTTGATGTCCTTCACTGTCTGCATGTGGTTGGAGGTCTGGTTTTGCCTTAGCTGCAAAGTCAGGGATAAATGTGCAAGAAAAATTGTACATCCCCAAAAAGGATTAAAGGGAGTGTAGGACACTTGGTAAATACATATCCAAGACTTTCTGGACCTTCTTCGTGTCTGTGTTTTTCCCATCTGGGGAGATTGTGTGCCCTAGAGAGGTAAAGTCTGTGGCACAGAATTGTGCATTCTTTGGGCCAATATTCAACCCTCCCACAGCAAGTGTGACACCAGCTTATGTAAAATCTATAAGTGGGTAGCATTATCCACTGTATTAAGGAGTATGTAGTCAACATTCTGAAATAAACATCAAGATGGGAGAACCCCTTCAGAATGGTTGCCATGGCATTACAAATAGGGTTGGGGAATTGCAGTATCTTTGTGGGAGCACCATCCAGGTGTATTGGGTGTCTACCACCATAAATATGAATTTGTACTGACAAGTTTCAGTAAGTAGGATGGACCAAAACTAATTAATTATGTCTATGGCTGAGAACCACTGGGAACAAGGTAGTAAGTGTGACAGGACAACTTACATAGAAGCTACTGTAGGAGGTCATGAAAAGGGTGAAGGCATTCAGGCAGTGACAGCTGACTACAGTGCTACATAGGCATATAATGCCCTTTTCCAGCAAGGAGTTCATTATTTTCTGTATCTTCAGTTGGGCTTCTACCAAGAATGAATATTGTTTTTGTGGAAGGGGGTCTGACCCCACTACATGAACATACTGCTTAGTTTTGCCACCATAATTTTAGTGCATCGTGAGTACCAAAGGATGGTCTGCTAGTTATGGAAAACAGCACAGCAGACAAAGAATGGCTTTCAAATAATAATATTTATTTATAAAGCACAATTCCAACTTATCAAAGCACTGTACAATAAAACAATAAAAACAGAGATAAAACAGTAAAATACAATAAATAAACATTAGTGCAATTTGCTGTAAACAATTATCTTAATTACAACCCCTGAAAGCTCGATAGAACAGGTATGTCTTTAAAGCCATCTTAAAGCTCTCCACGGTCTGACACTCTTGAATCCAATGATGTAGAAAGGTCCACAGGGATGGAGCCGCATACATAAATGCTTGGGTACCTGAGGTTTTCAATCTCTCCCTGGGAACCTCTAGCAATCCCTCATTGGCTGAGCAGAGAGGACAGAGGGTGCAGTAAGGAACCAGGAACTCTTGCAGATAGCCTGGACCCTGTCTATGTAGGGCCTTATAGGTCAGTAAAAGGATCTTGAAGGTTATCCACCACTGTACAGGCAGCCAGTGCAGTTAGTGCAGCACAGAGGTGATATGACTGACCCATGAAACCCCTCTCAGAAACCTGGTCACCATATTCTGCACCAGCTGCAAGTGGTGGATATCAACCTCAGGAAGCCCTAAGTGAAGGGAGTTGAGGTAGTCAAAGCATGAGATCGTGAAGGTGTGGATCAATGTTGGAAGATTGCAAGATGGAACAAGGTTCTTAATCTAGGTGATGTTTTTTTGGATGGTAAAAAGAGGACTTGACTACTGCCGACACCTGTAAATGCAGTGTCAGCCCCTCATCAAGAATCACCCCCAGATTCTGCATTTTTAAGGAGAGGTGTTACCACCGCCTCCTTCAGGGAGTTCAAAACTCACCTAACTCTAAAGAATATCAAACTATCTCTGCCAGGACAGGGCCAATGGTATCCACACACACCAAGATGAGGCGCGTGGGGCCCAGGTCCAAACTTCAGCATGTAGGCCGCATACTCTGGACAATCCACACAAAATCAGAGATAGCTGACCAGTCAAAATGTACCCAAGAAAACCGAGGCATGGTAACCATACACCGACCACTGTCAACCCCCATAGAATGGGCTGAATGGATCTTTGCCCTAATGTCGGCAACCTTATTAGCAAAGAATTGAGTGAACTCATCACACTTATCCTATGAAAATGCTCTTCGAGCTTGTAGACAAATTGGATTGCACAACCTATCAACAGTTCGAAAGAGCTGAGGTGGTCAGTTTTGAGCTACTGCAATCTCCCTAAACAGGAACTCTGCCTTCTTATGGGAGATTGCTGATTGATAGACGTGATAATGTTCCATCAATCTAAGACTGTTGGCATCCAGGGCAGATCTCTGCCAGCACCATTCTAGCCTTTGTCCGACTCCTCTCAGCTCCCTCGAGGTCCCATCAAAACAAGGGGACTGAGGGTGAAGAGTGAGGGGGCGAACACAGACAGGAGTGGTAGAATCCAGAGCATCCACCACAGCCTTATTATAAGCTTGGACTAGATTCTCTGGACCCTCACTAGCATCCAGTAATCCTGATAGGTCTAATACCACCACAAGACCAATGGGAGTAACATCCCTCAAAGGGTGGTATCTGACCATCTCCACAGGGGCAGGCCTATAGATGGAAGCCTGGAAATTGAACCTTACAGTGTAATGGTCGAACTATCCAAGGCAAATGGTCAAATAACTCCAAGATAAACTAAGTAGTTGAGGCAATTAGGGGCAGCCCAACTGGTAAAAAGGTAAAGCCATTGTCACCTTTTGCAACCCACAAGAACAGGTTTCAAAGGTCCACTATGCCCCTTAAACATTTTAATACATCCATACCCAATATATCTGGGATGGTAGAGGGCCTTATGAAGACTTTGCATGGGACTGTAAGTTCATCAGCTTTAAATAGGATTTTTGATATGGTTTTGTGCACAGGTACATCGCTGCCCTTAAAGGTCTGCACCAAATCTTCCAGAATGGTGTCAACAACTTGAAAATCCCCACGTAGAAGTGTCATGCCTGACCCAGTGCTTCATCATATCTATTTTTCTCCCACTATCTGGGTGAATATTGTCTAAAAGATCTACTGGTTAAAAATAATCCCTTAGAGTTCAGATTATCAGGATCAATGGTGGTGTTCCATGCAGAGAAAACCACCAGTCTTTTTCACCAAAACAGGATGCTCATCCAAGTCTGGCATGAAATGCTGACCATTCAAATCCCAACAAACAAAATTCTGACACCAAAATCACTAAAGACAAATTCCTGAGAAGGTTGATATCCCGACAATCAAAATCTACATCATTCAATTTAGATAAACTATCTATTGCTGATAATGCTTTTTGGTACAGTAAATAATGGAATTTAAACACTGCATAATGGACCTCATTAGCTTGAAACTGTACAAATCCTGATTTTTCACCTACAATATTAGATGTCCATTTGTCACCACAGATGGTATCATTGATGAGTCAATATTTTGATCTGAAAATTCCTCTGTCGTTGAATTAAAGATGGGATATACAATGTGGCAAGTTTTAAAATAAACTGTGGTATGTTTTAACAGTTTTTCATGCATTTCATTACTCGCACAATAGCATATTTAAGTCCCCCAAAATGGGCTTATCTTTATGGGATCTCTTGTTCCAGTCTCCCCCCAATGTGGATCAGTGGCTCTGGGGGGATAAGGAACTAATCGGTCTGGTGGTGGTTTCTCGTGGCTCCGTGACACCTTTCTTTGGTGTCCCAGTCCTTGGTAGGTGAACTGAGCTCCACTTATTTGGTTCCATGCCTTTAGGTGCATACAGCAGTTTTCAGAGCTGGGAGGATTGCCATGGCAATGGGACCATGGATTGTAAATAATAATAGTGGCTGCTGTTTAGGGTGCATGCGCGGCTGCCAGCTAAGATAAATTTAATGGAGGGGCTGCTCTGGTACTTCAGCACTGGTTGGTGCCATTAAAGGGGTGAATATAATTAGTTTAAAATGGGACTATGGGTCCCAGAGTTGTTTTGGGGCAGAGGTGTTGGTGCCCAGGGAGATAGGTTGGTATTGGACCTCTGAGTTAGTGGGTTGGGGCACCTGGATGAATTAAATATAAGGGGCTGTCTGGCACCAATTGAGGAAGAGATGCTCTGAGGAGTGTGAGCCAGGTGGGAGTGGGGCTGACTGCCCGCTTGGCCAGAAAGCACACTTTTTTTTTTATTATTGCAACAGTATAGATAGGGGAGCTAAAGAGATGTGGGGTGGCCATTGTTTTCTTGTGCCCCGGTTGGACATCACTGAAAAGGTCTAAGGAGGAGGAGAGACACTGAGAAACTGTGTGCACAGAGTGGGCTGCTTCAAGATGGCCCTTTGGCCCAGATCAGAGTGGGACACATTGTGAGGAAGAAGTCTGAGGAAGAAGGGGAATAGCACTTTAGTGGTAATGAGATCCAGGGGTTCTGTCTCTGCCTTTGTTCCCAGAGACTGATTTGTCATTGGATGTTGGGCAGAGACTTGGAGTAGGGGTGCCTGTGGGTTTTTGGGGGTCCGAAGACAGCCCCTTGGTTACATTTGGCCCTGTTTCAAAGACTGTTCCATTTAGCGTCTGAAGAAGAACTGATGCTGCTTTGTGCTTAAAGGCCTGATTTGACCACAATTTCAGGTGCCTGTATTTGGATAGTGGTAACCTTGGCAAATAGGTTAGTAACCTGGACTCTAGCTTCTGATGTGACCATTTTGATCCAGATCACCCATCAATCTCTAATGTGACCTCATGGTCCAGAAGACCAGTTTTACGTTTACATGGAGTGACAGTTTTTTTGTTCTACATTAATTGCTCATTAAATGGGGTTCCCTCATTCCAGCATTTCTGGTATTTGCCTCTTTTGTTCAGAGGAACTGTTTGTTGCTAAAAGAATTTTGCCTCCACAGACGAGCCCCTAGTGTGTTCCAAGTGGTGTAGTGGAGGAGCAGGAAGGCCAAGAAGGAAGAAGTTGAAAGGTCTACCTGGTGAAGACTGCCTATAAAGGCCTATTTGGTGAACATGGCAAGGTCAGGAGGGTGATGACCCTCATCTTCAGTTTTCCAGTGTCCCAGCTCTGCACCCAGCAGTCCGAGGCACCCCGCTTCATTAGAGCTTGTAAATCAGGCCTACCTGGTATGTGAACTCTCTTTGTTGCTAAATGCCCTTCTCTCCAAGACATTTAGCCCCATCATACACCTAGATGCAGGGAGGGGGGGTCTACACATACAATGATGGCTAATCATGCTTGAGTGGTGACATCAACACTGTCATCAAAGCAGACTGAGTAGACTGAGACATTTATTAAATGTAAAGAGTAATTTACTGTGGCACATTGACTACGGCACATTTATCCACACCACAAAGTTGTCTACTTCACCAGGTGAAGGTTCCTCCCTGTTGAGTCATTTAGTTATGGAGTTTAACCACAGGCACATTTCTATCAAACAAATAAAGTGGCTATTTCATGTTAATTAAGCTAATGGCATCATAAAAATACAACAAAAAACTATGCGCTCTTCAGATGAACATAGTTTTGCTGTTCCGTACATGGATGTTAACACCAAGTGGTGTCAGAATTTTGATAGCATTGATTTCAGTTGTCAGGATTTTGACCTCATTAGGATTTTAGTGTTGAGATTTTGCTTGTCGGGATTTTGGATGTTGGGATTTTGGATGGATCCCGCTCATCCTTCTTCTGCACCGTATTGACTGCCAACTGCGTGCCATTCACAGCTGGACAGCAGCAGTCTGACAAATGTTTCAGTATATCCTCAAAAGATTCTTTAATGGCACAGGCTGTTGGAAGCTAATCTGCCTTACAATTGGGCTAGTGTCTTCATTTGGAGGCACCGGATCTAATCTCGTGAGTTAGTAATCCCATAAAAGTTAGTTACATTTTAGTTTAATACCATGTGACAGAATTGAGTCAGCTACCTTAAAATTCTCCTGTATCTTTGCCATGTGTACCCGTTGCCTCAGTGGAACTGGTGGTCCCACCACATTAGTACCAGGTATAACACTGCTTCTAGGACCTATAGACATGGAGAAGTGACAGATAAATATGGGTATAGAGGAGCAATGGTAGGTGGCAGGGCAGAAGGTGAGGACATAGAAGTTGTGTCTGTAGGTTTGACGTAAGCAGTAAGACATGACAGGGTGTGCATGGAACACGTTTTACCACACAGCCAGGGGCATAATAAGGCACAAGGCCTTGGCTGAGTGACTTTAGCCCCTGGGTACAGTAAAATATGTTCCATGTACACACCTGGGAGTGTCTCATTGCCCTTATAAAATGGCCTACTATATTTATTTTAAAGTTTACAGTTCGAAAAATCTTGTTTGTATGTAGAAAAAACATTTAATGCTGCTAAACTCAGCAGTGCTGCTAATCCATCATAAAATAGTCCTTCCACAGTACTGATGAATACCCTAAGCACACACTTGGGAGCAGTAGCACATGCTGTTTCTCCCTTAGCTGAGATTTTTCAAAGCAAAAGAGTCATAAGCATACAGAGCCACACTGCATAAACAGGAGGATGTATTTAAGCAATGTCTGGAGCAATGGCGTGTAGTAGACACTAGACAAGATGGGTTATACATGCAGTGTACTTCACTGATGAAGAGCTGTTGCTTGAGATGTTTGAATTGCTATGGTGCACTGCACAGTGTCTTTATTTTTTTGAATGAAAAAATATACAAATGAAACAACAATAAGAAGAAATAAAATAAAACTGTTTTTTTTTCACATTTTATACTGGCTGAGCGAGCTTCATTGTCTACCAATCAGCATTTGTGATATTTAGCCATATTGGTAGTTTAGCACCTCCCCTTAATTACTTTGTGTTTCATCGAGGTTGGCTGTGCTGGACTCTATTCTTTTGATAGTAAAAATGGCAACATTCTATAGCTTATGGATACTGGCCTTTTTACTGCTTGCTTTTTTTTTATCCATGCATGGAACATATTTCATGCATTGGTAAGTAGCCAATCAGATTGTTGCATTTAGCCTCTCTATTTTATAAGAGAAGATCTACATATCTTGTTTTGTGACTCGCAGAGATCTAACTCCCTAATGCTGTCAGGTTCATCAGGATCATGCTTCTTGTAAGTACTAATTTGGTGGACTTTGCCTCCTGATCTTATGTTTCCCTTTTCATGTCAGCTATAGTCCAGTTGAGGTGGTTCACTTCAGTCTGTTGCTGGACCAGCTTAATAGTTAGTTCTTTATAGTCTTTTTGAGTGGCTTCCACAAACTCTGTAGCTTCTTTCTCATGTTCTTGAGTATTCTGATACAGAGTTGTTACCGGCTGAAGTTGTTCCATTAGTTCCTTCATTTCTATCCTAGCCATATACTCATGCTCCTTCAACTGTAGGTTTTCCTGCTTCAACACCCCAAATTGCTCCTCATATGCCATGCAGGCAGCATAGAGTCCTTCCATTACTGTCACTTTAATAAAGTCCTTCTGATTATTGGAAGGCTGATACTGATAGGCTCAAGTGAGACCTGATAGGGTATGTAATAGCTACCTCTGCTCAAAGAAACAGGGGGACTGCCATTTTATTCCATATACACTTAAAATGGAAACCCCTCTCAATTTTGGAGACTATAAGAGTTAGGTGGGTAATTGCTCTTTTGGATACCCCCTTTGTCATAGTCCAACTGGTTAACCTTTACCTCCCCATCATGATGCCTCAGAGTTTTTCCAAACTCTGGCTCAGCAACTATCTTCCAGCAACCCACCCAAGCCAGCTGCCATTATCAGTGATGACTTAATCTTACTATTGATCCCACTATGAAGAGAAATAATTCTCCTCCTCCTCTAAACCCCATAGAAGCATCTACGGCTCTCATACACATGAGACTTTGGGCGTCCCACATGGGGACACACATCACAACGAGGCAGTGATTTCCTCAACTCACCTCACCAAACCTATAGTAGACTAGTCTGCCAGTTAACTTCACTCTGCATCACTCAAGCCACAGTTAGTTCTACTATACTGCCCTTGATTATCTCAGATCATGACCCTGTTCAATCATGACCCTGTTCAATTACACATTCTTTAAGGATACCCCCTCCACACTCTCCATCCTGGCAACTGGACCCACTTTTACTTAAAGATCCGGACTTCTTACCATGAATTAGCTAGGAGGCTGCTGACTTCCTAGATCATAATGATCCCACTGACACCTCTGCCAGAACCACTTGGCAATTCCTGAAAGTCACTCTTCATGGTAAAACCATAAGTTATGCCACCAGTCACAGTAAACTGAAAGCACCAACTGCACAAAATGGAAACTGCTGTCAAAGCTAATGAAGCCCAGTATGCAGCTTCCTCACCCTCTATACCTCACTTGATTCTATACTATGAAATTCTACAACTACATATCAACATCAATACCTTTCTTTTTCAGAAAGCAGAAATAGCTATCCTGAAACTTAAATATAAATATTAGGAAGAGAGAGAAAAGGAAAGTAGGCTTTTGGCATACTGACTTTGTATGCTGCACATGCAGAGACATATCGCTGGCTAAAGAGATGATTCTGAATCCGTGCACTCTGACCCCACCATTGCTAACCATATTTTGGCCACATATTATGAGCAGCTATACTCCTCCTAGCCCCATGCTGATCGTGTCGCCACTATCTGTTTTTTTGAATTATTAGCTCTTCCCCATCTCAGTCCAGAACAGGCTGTAATGCTGGAGCATCCCTTTATCCTAACTGAAGAAGGACGAGCCCTTATGTCCTTAAACTCAGAGAAGGCACCCAGCGGGGATGGCTTCTCTGCAAAAATCTTAAAAACCAGTGGCAGAATGTCTGTGTCAGTGGCTCTAGTGACAGACACAGAGGTTGATCTGGTAACTATTACCAAAAGCTGGGCCACAGACAACAACGAATGGGACCTGGCCATCCCAGGTTACACACTGTTTAGAAGGGACAGACAGGTGGGAAGAGGTGGGGGATTGCCCTCTATGTGAGAGAGGGCATCGAAGCAACAGAGGATGAGAGCACCAAGGCTGGGGGAAGGGGCTTGGAGTTACTGTGGGTCCACTTAGCCACCAATGACGAAAATAAATTGTGCATGGGTGTGATATATAGACCCCTTGGACGCGGAGAGGAGAAAGATGAAAAATTAGCTGAGGAGTTATACAAGATGGCTGGTAAAGGTGACATAGTGGTGGTTGGGGATCTAAACCTGCCAGATGTGGACTGGAATATCCCAGCATCCAAGCACTCCAGAAGTCAGGCATTGCTGGACACATTCCAGGACTGCCTGCTGTCTCAACTAGTGAAGAACCCGACCGGGGAGGATGCCACCTTGGATCTGATCCATACAAACTCTGAAGAAATTAGATCCATGAGGGTAAAGAACCCTCAGCAAATAGAGATAACAATACAGTCTGATTTGAAATAACCACAGGCGCTACTAAAACCACCTCAAGCACAGAGGTGCTGTGCTTTCAGAAGGCAGATTTTGATAGATTGAGGCAGATAGTGAGGGATAAGTTAACAAACATTAGAGACAAGCCAGACATCGAGGAAATATGGAAAGATATTAGGGATACTGTTCTAGAGGCAGCAAAACTCTGTATCAGGACTACAACAAAGAAAAATGGGTTTAAAAGACCACCATGGTTCTTCCCTCCAGTAAGAGAGGCAATCAGGGCCAAACAGAACGTACACAAATGGTTCAGGCAACATAAAGGGGACAAAAAGTGGGAGGGTTACACTCAGAAAAGTAAGGAAGCCAGGAAAATAGTGAGGGAGGCCAAGGAAGCAAAAGAGCTGCAAATAGCTTGTGGAGTCAAATCGGGGAGAAAATCTTTTTCTGTTATATCAGCGAAAAAAGGAAGAAAGGGGGAGGAATTGTAAGGTTTAAAGTGGGGGATGAGGCTCTGAAAAACATGGACAAAAAGCAGAGGTCCTAAATGAATACTTTTGCTCAGTACTCACAAGGGAGAATCAGAGTTCGCTGCCAGACAGTGGTATCAGAGCCAAGACCACAGGTGTTCAGAGAATGTGCACCCATGAGTTCACCATAGACAGGATCAGGAAGGGCCTTTCAGACATCAGACCTGATCAGGCCCCTGGCTCAGATGGTTTACACCCCAGAAAACTCAGGGATCTTGCAGAAAAGCTGGCAGCACCTGTCACACACCTTTTCAACTGGTCACTGGAGTCAGGGGTAGATCCAATCAACTGGAGGGTGGATGATGTGGTGCCACTGCACAAGAGTGGAGACACGGAAGATACAGGTATCTATAGGCAAGTCAGCTTCACATCAGTAGTAGTTAAGGAGGTCCATATCAAGCAAGATCTAGTGTAATACCTTGATGTAAATGGCATCCTGTGATGTGGGCAAGAAGCAAGTGGGTCCCTGCGGAAATGGCGACCCACTTTTAGCTACTGTCCCGATGGTGAAGGTGTGGGGTTGGCGACCGGATAGGGAGAGTCGTGAAAAGGTGACAGGATGTTGCGCATATATATGCGTGGGGGGGGGGGAAGCCTGCTGAATGAGAGGCTGGAGGGTTTGTGAAGGGTGGTGCCGCAGGTTGATGGAGAGCTGGCATCATGGTGTGGTGGGGTGGGTTCTGGCTTGGGGTGGTGGGGATGCAGAATTCGGGACCAGGTGCTGGTAGTTTTTCTTGCACCCGGCCTGAGACAGTGTATTTTTTTTTATTCGATATGCACACCCCCCCCCCGACATGCACCCCCCCCGGAGTTGAGAATCTTAATTTAGAGGTGGGGGAAATTCGCCCCACATAAATCTAATAAAATATTTGTTTTGTGCCGCTTCCTGGTGCCAGATTCCAGACTGCCGAAATTCAATTTCGGCAATGTGGAGTTGCGATAAGGGCATCCAGCATTCCAAATTCACCCGTATCACATGGAAACAATGTAAATCACCTCTAAAACTACAAACAGCATGGGTTTGTGATGGGCAGGTCATGTCAAATGAACCTTATTACATTCTATAACAAAGTGTCCAAGGAGTAGGACAGGGATCATGGTGTGGACTTGCTATACTTTGACTTCAGCAAGACATTTGGCACAGTCAAATCAAATCAAATCAAATCATTCTTTATTTATAAAAAAGGCACCTTTCTAAAACCAAGGTACCTGTACAAGGTCTAATTAAAACACATCAATAAATAAACAATACAAAAAAAGATTAAAACTAATAATAAATAAATACAACAGCAGCATTAAAAATCAGGAAATGCTAGGCAAAAGGGGTAAGTTTTCAAGGTCTCCTTAAAACTTTGGATGGTCAGGCAATCTCGTACCCAATGAGGTAGAGAATTCCACAGGATTGGGGCCATAAAACTAAATGCCCATGCCCCAGATGTCTGCAAATGGACCCTGGGAATCTCTAGTAATCCCTCGTCAGTGGATCAGAGAGGGTGTAGGAGATAGTAGGGGTGAAGAAGATCTTGCAGGGAAACCTTGTCCCTGGTCATGTAGGGCCTTATAGGTCAGAAAACTGACCTTGAAGGTAATCCACTGCTGAACTGGCAGCCAGTGCAGTCCACAGAGCACAGGCATTATATGACTGGTCCTAGAGGTACCAGTCAATAGTCTGGCTGCTGCATTCTGCTCCAGCAGCAGGCAGCAGATATCAACCCCCGGTAGCCCAAGGGAGAGGGCATTGCAGTAGTCAAGGAGGGAGGTATCGAAGGCGTGGACCAAAGTTGGAAGATCATCAGAGGGAACCAGGTGCTTTACCCGGGCAATATATCTCAGATGGTAAAAAGAGGTTTTGACAGCTGCCGACGCCTTTGATTTAAGGGTCAAGCAGTCATCATACATAACACCCAAGTTCTGAACCTGGTCTGAGGTAGTTAGCTGGACACCTCCAAGCCAAAGCCCCAAGGGTGAACCTGCCAACAAACCCGATTCCCGATGACCCGGGTCCACAACCAACACCACATTTTTTTCTGGGTTTAACTACAGCCAGCTCACAGTCATCCAGTCCTGGATCTCGGCAAGACATCTGTTAAAGACTGAAACAGCATCATCCTGGCTAGGCACTAGGGATATGCACAGCTGAGTATCATCTGCATAGCAGAGAAAACTCAAGCTGTACTGCCTAATCTCTCCTAATGGCAGCATGCACACTGCAGACAAAATGGGAGCCAAGATGGAGCCCCGAGGCACCCCACAGGATAGGGAGAATGAAGCTGAGGAAAAAGTCCCAGACACCACCCTCCGAGTCCTACCCTCGAGGAAAGATCGAAACCATCTGAGGACTGTCCCAGAAAGTCCACAGATGAACCAGAGGCACTCCAACAGCACACCATGGTCTACAATGTCAAATGCCGCAGAGAGATCTAGAAGGACCAAGATGGAATGGGTCTTTAGATCTCTCATTATTAGGAGGTCATTTAATACCCAGACAAGGGCTGTCTCGGTACTATGTCTCTTCTTAAATCCATGCTGGAGCGAATCATAGACATTGCAGCTAGTCAAATGATCATCCAGCTGCAACGCAACCACCTTCTCAATAACCTTACCCACAAAGGGCAGGTTAGAGACAGGTCTATAGTTAGCCAGACAGTCCGGGTCCAAGAAGGGCTTTTTAAGAAGGGGTTGAACCACAGCCTTCTTCAGGGATTCCAGAAAGATTCCCCTCTCTAAGGACATCAAGACTATCTCAGCAAGGACAGGGCCGATTTTATCCATGCAACCTACCAAAAGGTGCATAGAGCCCGGGTCCAAACTACAGTTAGTCGGACGAAAAAACTGGATTACCATCACAATATCATTGATTGTGGGCTGGCTGTAGTCACACCATACAAACTGGGCATCTGACATCTCCTGCTGACCACTGCAACTCCCATTAGAGAGGGTCAGATGGATCTTGGACCTGATTGTGACAACCTTATCAGCAAAGAATCTAGCAATCTCCTCACACTGTTCTTGTGAAAAAGCAGTTCCAGGCTGAAGACAGCTTGGATTGCATTATCTGTCCACAGTCTGGAAAAGTTGGTCTGGTTGATTCTGCACAGCAGCAATTTCCCTGGACAGGAATTCGGCCTTCTTATGGGTAATTGCTGATTGATAAACCACATAGTGGTCCATCAATTAGGTCTGTTACCCTCCAGGCCCGATTTCCGCCAACTCCTCTCTAGCCTTTGTCCCACTCTCCTCAGCTCCTTCAGAGCCTCATCAAACCAAGAAGACCTGGGGTGTTGAGTGAGGGGGTGAACACAAACAAGAGCAATAGAATCCAGGGCCCCAGTCACCACCTTATTATAGGCAAGTACCAGGTCCCCTGGAACCAAGCATTCACTCGGTACAACCTATAGGTCCAGCACCACCATCAGGCCATCTTGGGAAACACACCTCAAAGGGAATTACTGGACCATCTCCGTGGGGGCAGGCCTACTGGGGGGGCCAGGAAACTGAACCCAATGGTGTGTTGGTCAGACCACCGACTGGTTCCACCACCAAGTCGGATATCTCCATCCCCATGAGTAACACCAAGTCCAATGAGTGACCACTAATATGGGTCGAGGAGGAAATAATCTGTGTGAAGCCCAGTGAAATCATCAACTGGAGAAAGTCCTGACCAAATTGCGAGAGTTCATTGTTGACCCAGGCATTGAAGTCCCCCAGGATCAGTCATCTGGGGAATCCCAATGTCAGGTAGACAATGAAGTCCTCGACTTTCCACAGGAAACCATTCCCATCTCCTGGTGGACAGTAGATGAGAAGGATCCTGCACCCCACACCTTTGCCCAGGATACAGTAAAAGGAGTTGGTGGTCCCCACTGGTACCTCCATCAGGCTCAGCTCTGATCTAAAACAGATGGCAACACCCCCACCCCTACGATCCATCCTCAGGTGGTGTATCACTGAGTACCCAGCCAGGATTGATGATGCCAAAATGGGACCAGCATTCTGATCCAGCCAGGTCTCGGTGATGCAAGCCAGGTCAGATGATCCAACAAGATCAGCTATTATAGCGGTCTTGTTCTTAATAGATCTGGCATTGCACAACACTGCTCAAATAGGATGAGTCACCAAGGAAGACCCTGTTACCTGCCTGCTATAAGCAGAGCCCTTGCGTATGGGAACCAGACATGGAGAACACCTTCCCTGGACACATTTTCCCCCAGGGCATCTCCTTGTCCCCACTATCCCAATCCACCCACTCCTTTCCATTCCCCTACCAGGCCAGGCCCCCGCCCTCACCCTTCTAACAATTCCCAGAGTCTGGCACCATCTGAATACCTCCAGGGATAGCTAGGGACAAGAAAAAGGGTGGAGGTCCCTAAGCCTGAAGGGGGAATAATGCCTGACCATCTTTATGCCACCCCAAAACATCTTAATCACACAGCGCAGCACCCAAACACATAACACTTAATTCAGACTCTCAGTCTTTCACACCACTCCCACACATAAAAAAATCAATAAACCAAAACCCCCAACCCCACAAGATAAACAGTATACAGTAGTATTCCGTCACATAGTAAGAAAGTGATTTCAGAAAGGAAAAGAGAAGATGTACAAGCTCTCCACATGAATAACCATTAACCTCTGAGGAGCTCTCACCTCTCCAGAGAAAAAATAATAATAGCTGCCTCCCGACCCTGTCTCACAACTAGGCTGGGAGGACAGTTAACAGTTTTAACAGGTAATCAGTTCAAACAGGGCACTCTCACTACCCACCAGTTTCAAGACAATAGAAGGGAAAAAAAGAGTCTAACCGTCCCTCAAGTGCTGCAAAATGTCTGGATATCCTGACAGAAAAAACTTCCCTTGGGACAGCTACAACTCCCAGGATTCTAGGCAAACTCCCCTCGGTCCACGCTGTTTAACCACCCGGCCAACCCACAAGGAGTCACCACCAGCAGCTTTCCCATATTGTGTCTCTTAAAAAAGCTAGATGACCTTGAGGTAGCAGAACAGATTGTAAAGTGGGTACAGAGTTGGCTGAGGGACAGAAAACTAAAGGTGGTAGTAAACGGGGTGGAAGCTAATGAGAGGCAGGTCACTAGTGAGGTCCCTCAGGAGTTGGTCCTGGGGCCGGTCCTCTTCAATGTATTAATTAGTGACATCAACAAAGGCATAAATGGCAACATCGCCCTCTTTGAGGACAACATGAAACTCAACAAAAAATGGGATGGTACGGAGGGAGTCAGACAACTGCAGGAGGACGTTAAGAAGTTGGAGAGGTGGTTACAAAAATGGCAATTAAACTTCAATGCTAAGAAGTATAAGGCAATGCACCTGGGTAGGGCCAAGCCCAAGGAAGACTACTGGCTAACTAGAGTCTAGCTGAACTCCTCTGCTGAGGAATGTGATCTGGAAGTCATCATTAAGGATGACCTAAAGCAGCAAACTCAGTGCAATAAGACTTACAGCAGGGCTATCAGGGTGTTAGAATGCAATGGCAGGGGGATAGACAGCAGGGACAGGGAGGTGATACTATCACTTTACCGATCATGAGTGAGACCTCATCAGGAGTACTGCGTTCAGTTCTGGGGGCCTCACCTAAGAAAGGACATTGACAGATTAAAAGTGGTCCAGAGAAGGGCAACAAAAATTATACATGTCCTTCAGGAAATCACCTATGAAGAGAGACTTGGGGCTCTGAAATTGTACTCACTAGAAACTAGGAGGGAAAGGGGGATATGACTGAGACCTTCAGGTTCCTTAAAGATATCAACAAGGTGCCAGAAGTGCAGCTTTGTACAGTACCAGGAATGTCAATTCTACTACGAGGAGGCACAAGTTGAAACTGATTGGTGGAGTGTTTAAGAGGGACATTCGAAAGTATTACTTCCCAATGTGGGTGTTGGAACATTGGAATTGATTACCTCCCACGGTGGTGGCTGCAAAGTCAGAATCAAGCTTTAGGCACAGGTGGAATTTATTGGGAACAAACACATGGCACTGTCAATGGCAAGGCTGGGTGTCTAGGAGGACAGAACACTGGTGCACAATAAGTCCCGGGATACCTCGCTTGGGCAGACTAGATGGACCACAGGTCCCCTTCTGCCATCATCTTCTACATTTCTGTGTTTCTAAGTTTACAAAGATGCTGAAATCACCAAGATTCTCCCCCCTACCTTGTGGGAAGCGATAGTTACTGTTTTGCCCAAGAAGGGTAAATATCCCACCTTCTCCTCTAGCTATAAACCTGTTTCTTTTCTTAATGTAGACAGTAAAATATACACCAAACTATTGACCTCCAGCCTTGAACCTTTACTTCCACAATTGGTCCACCAGTTCCAGGTGGGATTTGTCAAAGGACACTTGGGCTCCAATTATCTTCGTTCCCTGATAAACCTCATGTATAAAGCTAACAACTATGAATCTGCAGCAGCAATAGCAATTGACTTTAAAAAAAGCATTCAATATCCTGTAATGAGATTATTTACAACTTGTTTTATCACACCTAGGACTGAGTGACAGCTTTTGGTCTTGGATTACGCTCCTCTACTCCTCCCTATCTGATCTTATTCTCACTAATTCAAACCTTTCATCCCCATTTGGATTGGTGAGAGGCACCAAGCTGGGTTGCCCGATTTCCCTCTTCATTCTATCCTTGTAATAGAACCCTAGTAGTGGTACTCTGTGACGCTCCAGATATTATGGGTATATCTCTAGAAGGGTACAGTATACCTCATTATTACATGCAGATGATTTGCTAGTCCTTTTATGGGATGCTGCCTACTGCTTCCCACTCTCTGTTATCTCTTTCAACTACATAGAAACATAGAAACATAGATTCTGATGGCAGATAAGGACCGCTTGGCCCACCCAGTCTGCTCATTTCCCTACCTAATGGATAAGCTGTAGATCCTAGTTAACCAGCAGCCTACTTCTTCCTACCTCCACCCCCAAGAATTGCCTTATGACTGCCCCATGCATGCTTGAATTCCACCACTGTTTTTGACTCCACAACCTCCTCCGGAAGGCTGTTCCATGCATTCACAGCACTCTCTGTGAAAAAATACTTCCTTAAATTACCTCTGAGCTGCCCCCCTTCTGTCTTCAAATTGTGCCCCCTTGTTCTTGCACACCTCTTTTTTTGAAAGATGCTACCCTCTTGGACTTTGTTGATTCCCTTGAGGTACTTGAAAGTTTCTATCATGTCCCCCCCTCTCCCTCCATTCCTCGAGGCTGTACATGTTCAGCTCCTTAAGTCTCTCTTCATATGTCTTCCGGTGCAGACCCTGCACCGTTTAGTGCCTCCTCTGGACAACTCCATCCTGTCTATGTCTTTGCGGAGACTGGGTCTCCAGAACTGCACGCAGTACTTCAGATGGGTCTCACCAACTGTCTGTACTGAGGGATAATAACTTCCTGTTTTCTACTGGTAATGCCTCTCCTAAACATCCCAGTATCCCCCAGCCCTCCTCCTTGCCCTCTCACATCGCTTGCCCACCTTTAGGTCATCTGATATGACTACCCCCAGGTCCCTTTCCATTTTTGTTGTTGTTAGTATCTCACCCCCATTGTAATCTCTTCCCTGGGTTTTTGTTTGCCAGGTGCACATTGCACTTCTCTAGCATTGAATCTAAGCTGCCATACATTTGACCATTCCTCTAACCTTGCCAAGTCCCTTCTCATCCTTTCCACCCCACCTTGTGCATCAACTCTGTTGCAGATCTTTGTGTCATCTGCAAAGAGACATACTTTTCCTTTCAGTCCCTCTGCAATGTCACTTATAAAGACATTGAAGAGGACTGGTCCTAATATTGAACCCTGCGGTACCCCACTAGTAACCTCTCTTTCTTCAGAGTGGACTACATTTATTATTACTCTCTGTGTCCTATTCTCCAGCCAATTCTTTACCCAGGCTGTCATCTTGGGACCCACTCCCAGGCTGGCTAACTTGTATATTAATCTTTTGTGTGGGACTGTGTCAAATGCCTTGCTAAAGTCTAGGTAGGCCATGTCCACAGCCCCACCCTGATCAACTACTTTGGTCACCCAGTCAAATAAATCTATCAGATTTGTCTGGCATGACCTTCCCTGTAGAATCCATGC
Organism: Neoceratodus forsteri; assembly: GCA_016271365.2. NCBI lineage: Eukaryota > Metazoa > Chordata > Ceratodontiformes > Ceratodontidae > Neoceratodus > Neoceratodus forsteri. Next base: position 44,200,853 of record CM028131.1, on the reverse strand, counting down.
TGCCTTGGGTCCTGTGCCCTCTGGCCTCTAGATACTCAACAATTCTTTCCTTCAGAAGTGATTCCATCATTTCCCTACCACTGAGGTTAAACTAACAGGTCTGTAGTTTCCTGCTTCTGCCTTGCTCCCACTTTTGTGAAGGGGAATCACATCTGCCCTACTCCAGTCCTCGGGTACCACTCCGTCCTCCCATGATTTGTTAAAGAGGGTAGTCAGTTGTGTCACTAGTTCTATCCTTAGTTCTTTTAAAATTCTGGGATGAATCCCATCAGGCCCCATTGCTTTGTCTACCTTCAGTTTTAAGAGTTCTTTCAGAACCCTTTCTTCTGTAAATGGACTGGTATCAACTTCTGTATCCAGAGTGTTTCTACTGTTTGTTTTAGGTACCTCACCCACTTCATTTGTAAATACTGAGCAAAAATATTTGTTTAGTGTCTCTGCCTTTTCACAGTTACCCTCTGCCCACCCTCCCTCCTCTTTATTAAGCCTCATTAACCCTCTCTTGGTCTTCCTTCGCTCCTGATGTACTATAAAAGTTTTATCCCCTTCTTAACTGGTTGGCTATCTTTCCTCAGTTAGGGCCTTTGCTGTTCTGACTGCCTTCCCAGCTTCCTTTTGCTTTAACTGATACAGTTCTCTGTCCTGCTCCTTCTGTGATTCCTTGTACTTCCTGAATGCTTTCTTTTTCTCTTGAACCTTCACTGCCACTTCCTTTGAGAACCATAGTGGTTTCTTACTTCATTTCGTTTTGTTTATTTGCTTCACACAAAGGCTTTTTACCTCTGTGATGGCAGTTTTTATTAGTCCCCATTGTTCTTCCACCCCCTCCTTCCTGCCCATTTGCTAGTGCATTCCTTAGGCGCTCACCCATTTTGGCAAAGTCAGCCCTCCTAAAGTCCAGTACTTTTGCCTTTGTATGGCTTGGTTCTATTGCTGGGTTTATTGTGAACCATACTGTTCGATGGTCGCTAGTTCCTATATGGCTACCCATTCCTACATCTGTGATCCTCTCTTCATCTCCATTTGAGAGAATCAGGTCTAAGATTGCTCCCTCTTGAGTGGGCTCCAATACTAGTTGTCTAAGGCATGCCCCCTGTAGGGCATCTAGAATAACCCCACTCTTTGATGTGGCTGCTGCAACTGCACTCCACTTAACATCTGGCATATTCAGATCACCCTTCAGCAATATCTCCCCTTTGTCTGCCATTCTAAATATTATTTCTATCATTTCCTTGTCCATTTTCTCCCCCTGAGAAAGGGGTCTGTATACAACCCCTGTGCGGATTGTGGTTCCATTGCAGGTCTCCAAATTTACCCAAAGTGCTTCTTCTCCTCCCTGTTTTCCCTTTTGTTCTGTTCCTTTGATTTCTTCCCTTATGTAAAGAGCTACTCCTCCTCCTCTTTTACCCTCCCTGTCCCTCCTGTAGATAGTGTATCCTGGTATGCTTATGTCCCAGTCATGGTTTTGTGTGTACCACATTTCTGTGACTGCCACGATATCCAGATGTTCCTCCTCCATCAAGGCCACTAATTCAGGAAGCTTGTTACTCAGACTACGGGCATTGGTACTCATTGCTCTCCATTTTTTGATGGCTTTACTTTCTTTTGCAGCATCCCCCACTGACCTTTCTACCTCGGTCTTTTTCTCATTTAGTAACCTGTTTTGTAGGGAGAGGCTGGGATTTTTCTGCTGCTTATCAGTGCCTCCCCCTTGACTAGTTTAAAAGCTTGCCAATAAAGCATTTAAGCCAATTGCTCAAAAGACTTGTTCCCTTCCTGGACAGATGCAGACCATCCTGCCAGTATAGGCTGGTGTCCCTCCAGGTGGAACCCCAGTCCCCAATGAAGCCAAACCCCTGTGCTCCACACCATTTTTTTAACCATTCATTAAACTGCATGCTGCAAAGTACCCTCACCTCACTCATGCCATTGACAGGCAGCACCTCAGAGAAGGATATTGTGTGTGCTACTTGTCTTAGACCCCTTCCCAATTCTACAAAGTCCTTCTGCACTGCTCTAATCTCATCATTAGCCAAGTCATTTGTCCCTAGGTGGACAATGAAGTCCAGCTCAGACTCCCGTGCAGCTGTTCTCATGATCCTGAGGATCACGCTTCCTGTCTCTCAAGCCATGGCACCAGGCAGGCTCCTTACTTCAGTTTTTCCTGCTCCCCCCAGTTCTATTCCCCTCATAATTGAGTCCCCCACCAGGAGCTGCTTCCTTTCCTTGTGGTGTCTTCTGCCTCCTTCCTGTGGGCCTCCCTTGTGACAGTTGTCCTCAGCCTCCTTAGTCTCCTCTGCGGGTGCATCCATAGGGGAGCTATGCTCCCCCAGAATGGTGTATGGATTGTGGTGTGGAACAACTGACCAGGTGTGCCTCTGTTTGACCATCCTCACCTTCCCTGAGCCCACTGTGGTCCAACTGCTGTGCTATCTTCCTAACCTCTGAGGTAGTGGTGGTGGCTCTGGTGCTCTCTGAATGAGGGAGGTTCCCTTCCTACCATCCAGTGTGGCCTGGGGGAAGGTTCCCTTACTACTGTCTAGTGTGGCCTGAAGACAGGCAACTTCCTTCTTCAGGGAAGAGAGTTGTCTGCAAATAGGGCAGCCTCTCATCCTCCAGATAGACTCCTGGAAGACTGCTGCCCCACAGACATTACATTGCACTACTCTCCACATTTCTTTTTTTTTGTGTGTGTATGTGTGTGTGTGTGTGTGTGTGTGTGTGTGTGATTGGTTTGTTATATAGAAAAAAAAAATATATATATATATATATATAACAATGTGTATGCTTATATTGTCAGTGCAGTGTGCTGAGAGGATATGACAGTGATATGCACCTTGCACTCTTGAGGAAATGATGTGGAACCCCAGGTATAAAGGAACTATTTCCAGGGGTGGGTGGGGTGAGGGTGGGAAGGGTTGGGCCTAAACTGTGCCCCTCACAAAACAATCAGCTAAAAGTTCTGACCCACCGCTGTGATGAGTGCCTTCCTGTCAGCAAGATGCCCTACACAACAATTTGACAGAGAAAATACCCTGCTAATCAAACAGAGAAAATTCCACACATCCAAGTCAGACACAGGTAAACCTCCCCAGCCCCAAAACAGGCCTGGTGGCTCATGCTCTGAAAGCTGTCAGCCCCAAAATAAGTCAGCTGTGCTTTAAACTCTTCCTGCACTGAAAATCTTAAGAATTGTAACAAACAAATGTAAACCTAGATCCACCTCCCTCTGTTGCTTGAAAGACTGTCTTTTCCTGTTTCACACTGCAGCTTTTGCTATGACAACTCCTTAACTACAGTAACTTATTTAAAAATAGTTTAACTATCATAAACTCCTACACACCAGTACATTATTTAAAAATAGTTTCTGTCCCAAAATCCTAGTAGTCAATCCAGCTACCCCCAAGGGACAACCAAAATGCAGTATTCAAACACAAACTACAGTACATTTATTGGTTACCCTCCATTCATTTACATTAGCCCTTGAATAAGTTGACATGCTAATGGATTGCTCTAAGCTGTTCTCTCTGGCTGCCAATGAATATACTTAGTAATGCATTTATCTGAACATCACTATGTCAGAACTTATGCAAACCTGTTATCATGTTACTATGTCTTGTTTCTACGCATATACTGTTAATGTTTATTTGGATGTACGTACTTCTAGATATTGTTCTTTTGCTTCATACAGTTCATTACGTAACCTGTTCTGTATGCTGCATATGCCTCACATCACTGTTAATTGTCAGGTGACTGAATACAATTGTGGCTTTATTAATGCCATTCCCCCTTGTTTACCCTCCCCCCAGGAAGCACTGTGACATAAGCAACTTGTTCAGTGTGCCCCTCCTGGTGAAACTTTTCAATAAATAAATAAAGTGAATTATGCAGAAGCAGATCTCTTGCCACTGAATACCCTCTGTCAATCCGACATAACTGTGTCCCTGGGATTCAAGTGGGCTTCTTCTGGTATATTATACCTTGGGATTAAAATTGCACTATTGGTTGATAAAATGTGTGATGCATACTTTCTACCTTTTTTTATCGAGCTTAAGTCTACCTTTGTCATTGGAAAACCTTGCAGCTCACTCTTATTGGCAAAATGCCCTCCATTAAGATAATGGTAGTGCCTAAAATTCTATATTTCATCTCTTACCTACCCTTGCATGTTCCTCGACTAATGCTTCCCCTTTTACTCACTCGTGTCCTCTGCCATGCATGAGCGCCTCTGCTCGGCATACAACAACATCTGTTGTTGCACTCTCCTGGTACCGTACTCCACCCACTACTGCCACCTCTAACAGACACTAATCTGGCTCCCACTCCACCACAGATTTGACTACATGCTTGGAAGCATCCTGGACAATGCCATCAGACATGATGATACTTCCACTTATACATCTCCAGAGCTCCCTTGAGATGTTTGCGTACATCCTCTGTTACCCTCTTGGAAATCCCAAAAATCTCCTCAGCTATGGGTGGAAAAGCATTATCTGTAGCTGCTCCTACTCTGTGGAATAGTCTTCCCATGCCCATCCACTCTTTGGACACCTATGCCATCTTCAAGGTACTACTGAGATCCTGGCAGCTTGATGAGGCCAAGTGCCATTGCTCACCTGGTTAACCCCCCTCCCCCCACTGACCACACCGGCCTTTCCTTCCTAGACAGCATGGTCTCCCTCAAGCACTCTTTCCTACTATCAATGTGTCCTGTCTGATCTCCCTCAATACATGTTTCACGTACTCTCACTCAACAGCTTCTTAGTGTGTTCTTGTCATGCACTTATTTACACTTATCACCTGTCCTGCTGTAAATAATGTACAGTTAATTTTTAATTATCCTGATGAACTGATTTTAGTTAATAAGTTGTTCAACCTCTCCTTATTTGCTTTTCTTCTATGTAATTTACTTCGTCCACCAGTGATGCCTGTATATGCACTAGCTTGTACTCATTGTATAATACATTTCTCTTTCTGGTTTGTATGCTGTATGTGTATCTTTAGCCTATATCCCTGTGCTGTAACTTATCATGCTAACAACAGGAGCGCCTTGAAAACAAGGCTTTTTTGACCCAGTGGTATATATTTGCTTGTCAAATACTTGCCTGTATAAATAAAGTTGTTTACTACTACTACTACTACTACTACTACTTCTGTATTGCCACCTGTTGTGGCCCCGGTCATGCCTGAAAATGGTTCCATCTATCAGTCACTTACCTGGTTACCAAAGACTTAAATAAATAAATAAATTAGATCACATCTTGGGTAATTTCCTATGAAAAATTATCAAACCGTGCTTTAGTTGTAATAAATTGTGACACATTGGTCAGAAGGAGGCTTAGGCCTCCCATGGTTTTTGAGTTATTTATGGGCCTATCAGGCAGCACAAACATTATGCTGGTTTGAGAAACTCATTCCTGAAACACCCCAATAGCTACACGTGGAGGCCTCTTTACTTCCTGGAGGTGTGGCATCTGACTTTATTCATAACCCTCTTCCCAAAAACGTGAAACCGCGCCCTAATTTAGGCCCATCAGTGTCCTATTGGATGAAATTACACAAATGACTGGTTACTAACCACAAACCTATGGCCTATACCTTTATATAATGCAAGCCTCACTCTAGCAGGACTGTCACTTTTCTTGCACCCATGGAAAACCAAGGGGATACAACAGCTAGGGGGTCTTCTATACTGAATACATATTACCTGGACTAGAGACGCAGTGAATTTAAATTTCGCTGGTGAAGTGCCCTCAAAGTGGGCACTTCAGCTTGTTAATTATTACTTTGCGTTGTCATTTCGCCTTAAAGCGAAGTAAGGCAAAGTGACAACAATACTAGCAGCACCAACACACACAGTCACCAGAATTAATGTGTATCCCCAAAATGCTACTATCTTCTGTCCAGAGAATTCCCCACTGCTGATGAAGTGAAATGAGAGCATAACAAGAAATGCAAAATCTCCCAGAATTAGTGGTGCACTCAGTCATGAGCGCAGTGGTCACACACAGTCACCAGAATTAATGTGCATCCTCAAAATGCTACTGTCTTGTGTCTAGACAATTCCTGACTCCAGATGAAGAGAAATGAGAGCAGAGAGAAATGAGAACATAAAATGGAAAGAAAAGTAAGTCATGCCACACTCAGTCATGCATGCACACACTCCAATAAGAACTACAGTATGTCCCCTGCTGCTGCTTTTGGAAGTTCATGAAATGCTTCTTGACCTGACTGGACTGATGCACATTGTCTTGCCAAATGATGTGCTAGAAGGATGACCTGACCATTGAGTTAACTGTCTATGATGATGTGATAATGCTGTTGGTTGCTCAATGTCTGCTGCACTGACCCCCAACAGGAAGGATTCCCTCTGTGTGTGCACTAATACTGCCCTTTGTAAGTTAATGTACCTGGTACCATCATGGTTTTCCACAGAACCTGAGTTGACCTTAAATGTTCATATCCATTATATATAAAAGGATATATGTGTGTGTGTGTGTGGGGGGGGTGACAGTGTTATAACAGATTTATCTTGTGCAGTTGACAGTGACCTTAAGTAACCTCACAAGTGGCAAAGCCACAAGTGATGGTTATGAGAGATCACTGCCAACTGCACAAGATAAATCCGTTATCACACTGTCACCTCCCGCATATTCAATTTGGGCAATAGAGGTGTCATGGGTGTTTTTAGTTTTTTAATTTTAGTGATATTTTTATTTTTCTAAGCAATTTTGGACTACTTGTTACTGTAGTGGAAGTGTGCTGTGTGTTTCTGGTGCTTCGGTTTATTTTTTGAATGGGTATTGTGTTGTAGAGTTTCATTGGAGGAGGTTTGGTTGTGGGTGTGGTTTTCTTTGCGGTGATTGATGAAGGGCTGGGGTTAAGAGTGGTGAGCTGTATTTCTATTGCTTGATGGGCGGGGACTTGTGTAGTGGAAGAGCTGGTAGTTAGTTTGGTGGGAGTCATCAACCAGGAAGAATCTCTGCAGTGCTAATGTCTTGTAGTAGCGGTGGCGGCATGCAAGGAGGCCGAAGTAGTGGTTCTGGAAGTCAGGGCATCTCGAAGAGAGTATCGGTATGTTTGGCCTATCTATCGACAGAGGTTTGAATGGGAGTCTTCGTGCCTTGAAGATCTTAGATGTTACATTTGTGGGTGAACATTTTTGGATGGATGGCAGATTATTTGTGGTGTTTTTGAATTGGGCTGGAATTTTTTTGAGGGGGTACTTTTCAAGTGTAAATCGTGCTTGGATATCTGTTGTGGGGTTTTTAACGTTGGAGTGTATTTTTTTTGGAATCGATAAAGAGGAGTCTTCGTGCTGTGAAGAGTGTGGATTTTATAACTACGACTTGAGATATGTTTTGGCATTGGACAGGGTGTTTGGTGGGATCGATTTTTTTTTTTTTTAATGTTGGATTGCAAATGTGAAGAGTGGACTTATTTTATTTGGGTTTTACATGTTTGGTTGGATGCATGGAAGCTGCGTATTTGAAAGAAGAGACAGCAGGTAAGTAAACATGCAAACAAACTTTAATGAAGAAACAATTACAGGTTTTGAACTGTGTAGTACATATACTAAGGAGTTTGTTATGGGATTTAGAAATTGGTAAAGTACATTTTTATGTACAGAACAGGTTGGTAAGTAGGTAGGCAAAGATAGGAAAATATGCAGTATGTATACTTAACTTGTGGCAAATAATTAAGATATTAGAGGAAAAAAAACAGAGTGCATAGCTGTATTGAGACTTTTAAGCACTGTGTAGCTAATGATCATATTTTGTTTTACTAATAGAACACTGTGAGCTAAGGTCATGTTTCTCAACCAAAGAACACTATAGAGAAGAGGCTGGCATGTATCTTATTGTCGTGACTGTTTGTAAAAGTTTTGTCTACTCTTAGAATGTAATAAGTAGCATATTATTACAGTTTCTATGCAACATTTCTTAACAGTTCCTAAGCAACATGTTGAACAATATAGTATTCTAGCATGCATGAAACAATAACAAATAGGTTTAGCTTGCATCACTTTTAAATAAAAAAAAAGTTTTTCAATGTATGCCACTGTTCTGTGGTTGCTAAAGAAAAAGAAAATATCATGATGATTTTTTTTTGCATTTTTGTTGTCCTATGTGGTATTTTGATGTGCTGCTGTACAAGTAGTTTTTAAATGTTACATAGCAATTGTCCCGCAAAGTGGTTTGCTGAGATATCCATTTGTGAAGCTGCTTAGATTTCTATGGTGTGAAATAGGTAGAAGATCTCTGCTGTTTTTCTGTTGATCTTGCTTGTAGAGGTAAATGTTATGTCCTGCAGTGACACAGAAATAAAGAATGAATGTTAGATTGCTGATGCGTGTGTTGTGCACGTTATTTTTTTGTAGGTACGTGTGTGGTATGTGAAGTATGTGATAGTGGTGTGTGGCCTAGTATGAGGGTGGATGCAGTGTTATGTGTGTGTGAGTTTTAAAGGTTCTTTTTGTTGTTTGTTATGTTCTGTGTTGGTTATATCATCTGTTTTAAAGTGATGACACAAATAAAGTGATGTTGTAATCAATCTTCACATTTCTATTACAGTTTGGAGAGACTATGGATGTGAAATTGATAACTAATACAGAAGCAGTCTTCACCTAGTTGCTAAGATTGCTTTTGAGTAAAGTTAAATAATGGTACTGTACCTTTACTCACTGTCACTGTCAGAAGCAATTTGTTGTGGTATTTTCCTTTTTGGGGTACCATAGCTGTTTTCTGTGGAACAAAGGGGAGAAAAAAATATTCATATTTAGTATGTTGTTTAGGTGGTATATGAATAGTAGAAGGTTTACACAAAAATGTTTTTTATTTATTTTGAGGGGGTTGTGACATTTTTTTCTTTTAACATATTATGTACTATGTTGCTTTTTTTGCTTTGCATTTCAGATATGCAATTGCTTGCTCTTGTGAAATTGTGTGTATATATATATATATATGTATATATATATATATATGTGTGTGTGTGTGTGTGTGTGTGTGTGTGTGTGACCTGCATTGATATCGCTGCATTTTTTTCTGATTTGCTTAAAATAGGTATTAGTTGTAAGTTGATATTACATTTCACTGCTGTTCTGAAGTGTGACAATAGTTGTCTTGCGTAACAAGCACACTCTTGTCTCCTCTTCTCACAACCAGCAGTTCCTACCCCATTCACCTTCTGTTGCTAAGTAATTACAGAGTGAGAGTTAGCATATGTTTATGAATGGAATGTTGTACATTTTATGTGCTTGGTGGTATCATATCATACTATGGCTATTAAATGTTATTGGTTTACTTTAAGCTATTGTTAGGCATGAGCAGAAGCTTACCTTGGACAGTGTCAAAGGTGATGTTTTGTGCTGTGATAGTGACCTATTGAAGCAGGCTTGTTAGTATTGTGGGAACATTTATTTACCATGGATCAGTGGTGGAGCCAGAGGGGGGGCAGGGGGGGTGGTCACCCCTCCTGGCTTCCTCAATGTAAGGAGTGGTGCCCCACCGCCATCTTTATTTAATGCTTAGTGCCCATTGTGCAACCAATGACTTACTGAAAGGACCCCCCGGCTCCCAAATGTTCCCAAACCCGGCTCCGCTACTGCCATGGATTGTACTATTTTAGCAAGCTTATTCACACCTACTGGTTGATTTTTGAACCAGGGACTGTCTGTGTTAAATGCAGCATGGTGGGTTGTTGCTAGAAAATAAGGTGTATCTTCTGACAGTGCTTGCTGGGGTCTTGCTTTTTTGTAGGCGATGTAGTTTTCCACTGGACATTTCTTTGGATTTTATGGAAGCTCATATGCTCGTGGTTTTATTTTCTGAGTGTCTTTTGGATTAGCTCCAGAACGAGTTTTTGCTTGTCTTTCTTGACAGTATTGTAAGAACCTGTTGCCATGTTCATCAGTCTTTAAAGGTATGTCACCCCATTTTACATTGTGCATTTCAGTATTGCCTCAGACTCCAAACTACATACTAATCATTTAGCCACATTGTGTTTAACAGGGTTTTGGGGAGTCTGGACCAAGGATCCCTTCAGAATATAGGTTTCCTATGGCATTGTTGGTTAGTTCATCAGCTGCCATAGGCTTTGAACCTTTGCCTTCACTTTTTAGGTTTTTTGTCTGCACAGTAACACTTGCCTGGCTTTTTTGAACATAGGGGAAGTTGATAGAGAGTGAGCATAATCTTTATTTTTTAAATAATGTTCTAAACTTTGGAAAGCTGAACATAGTGTTAGTGGCTTGTACAGGGTGCCATCCTTTTTCCTGCATGATATGAAGTAGCGGCATAAGTATTGGTTCAGTTCTGGATAGTTGATTTGATGTAGTGGGTCCTGTAGTCCTAACTTTCTATGCGAAATCTGGAGAACATGGCAATGTCTGCTTGCATTTTTCTGGCTATGTTAATGTTTTCCCCTTTATCAATGAAGTTTTCTATGTCTTCCATGTTGATTTTTGTATATTGTTGTATGATGTTTGATGCTGTCAGTCATGGGTGAAGGTTTTCTGCAGTCCGTGGTTGTAGTTTGAGGAGCTGCTGAAGTAGATGGTTGATTTGTATCTAACAGTGGTTCTATATCATTTTCTAGTTGAATCATTATTTGGCTAAATTCAAGGTTGAATTGTGTGCTGTGTGGTGTGATGTCTATGGCTTCTTTGAAATTTTTTGTAGATTTTTTTTTGTATTTTGAGACAGAAATAAAATAAGTAACGTAATGGAAGCTTCGGGGTTTTTTTATTTTTAATTTATTTTCTTCCCTTCAGCCACTGACCTGCCATTTAATCCAGCTGCCACTCCACTACCCCCAACAACAATGGAGACACATCTTCTGGGCCAGCTGGCATATGCAGCTGTACCCATGAGAGGGACACCCCCTCGGTCCCTGCACCAGGTCAGGACTCAATACTGGTCATGGAATCTGCACCCATGAACCCCAGCAGGTTCAGGAAGTGCGACCATCAAGCTGCTGCAGAAAGTGTTGCATTTTTCTCCTCCTTCTTGTCCCAGGAGTGCAGATATGCAATGACATCTAGCACTAACATGCTGATGTCTGCTACACTCTTCCCTTTTTTCCCCAAAAGCTGCATTTAGAATCACAGTGAATACAAAGAATGTATGCATAATAATGGCCTTTGGAGCAGAAAATGAGCACTTGGAATACTAAATTGCTTATATCTCAGGAACCGTACAATGTAGAAAAAAAATGTAATGCCATACAATTTATGACTTTTCTGGCTAGTTTTTCACTTAGCCCCCTAGCATTTTTCCAACAAAAAGTCCATATCTCAAAGCATTTCTGAGATACGGGCCCAGAAAGTTGCGGCAGACACCGTAATGTTAGTTTATGGGAAAAATAGTCAACTTCAGATTATTGTAACTTTGCAGCCCTCTAATACTTTGTCACCAAACCACCAAAAGACACATCTGTGGGATCTTAGCTTTCTTCCCTCCAAATTTCAGCCTAGACCCTGGAGTCAGTTGAAAAACAAGCTCTGACTGACTTACCACATATTGTGAATGATTTTTCCAACTAGTTTGAAATTTCTGACTTCAACTAAGTAAAGAAAATCCAACCAATTTTCTCATCTTTCACCATCATTAAATTTTATTTTGTATGTTTATATATTTTAACTTCATATCTTCAGTTTGTTAAATGAATACATGAGTACACTTATTTGGCATATGCCACATATGATATAATACAAATACGATAATTACTATATTCAAAGATGATACATTATGTCATAGTGGATATAGGCTACCAAGCAAAAGTCATCACAGGCTGAATTACTTTTATGATTGATTCTTAACTTTCCATTCTTAAAGCAAATGTGAAGATTGAGTCTTAATTTCTGTAACAATGCTTATTGAGATTGTCTTCTCTTACATATTCTTATATGAAACAGGAGGATTGATTCATCATCAACAGTGTTTATTGAGTTGGTTTTCTTAAAGAAAAGTTGACCAAATTGGGGGTTCTTACCCACAAAAGGCTTATCCCTGGTTTAGCTTTTTATAGTGAAAATGGTGTTTTTCTTGTATCACAACTTACTGTATCTTAACTTGGAAAAGTCTGTGACCCAGAAGTATGGCAGATGCTGGGGGGTGCTCCATTGACTGTAAAGGTGTGGCATGCACTATTTGCTTCAATACAAATGGATAGAAGTGAGCAGTGTGGCACCTTTTCAGTAAATGGAGCCCTTCCCAGTCCACCATACTTCCGGGTCACAGACTTTTCAAAATTAAAATACAGTAAGTTGTGGCACAAGAAAAACACAGTCTTTACTTAACAGTTAAACTTGGGGTAAACCTTGCAGGGCCCAAAGGCTAGATTACCTAATTTGGACATCTTTCCTTTAAGCAGTCTTAAATCAAACAGGAAGATTGATTCAACAATAATGTATATTGAGTTGCTGCTCTTCTTAAGTATTCTTATCATCAAACAGAAAGATTGATTCATTAACATGTTTATTAAGTTGGTCTTCTTAAAGGAAAGTTGTCCAAATTGGGGGTTCCCACCTACAAAGGCTAACCCCCCAATTTAGCCATTATAGTAAGGATGGCGTTTTTCTCATGCCACAACTTACTGAATTTTAAATGAAAAATCTGGGACCCGGAAAAATGGCAGACTCTTTGGGGGGGGTGATCCATTGGCTGTAAAGGTGCGGCACACATTGTTCACTTCAATACAAATGGATGGAAGTGAACATCACACCTTTACAGTCAATGGAGCCCCCCCAATCCACCATACTTCCAGGTCACAGACTTTTCAAAATTAAAATACAGTAAGTCGTGGCACAAGAAAAACACAGTTTTTACTATAACAGCTAACCTGGGGGGTAAGCCTTGCAGTGCCTGGAGGATGGATTACCTAATTTGGACAGTTTTCCTTTAAGCAGTCTTAAATCAAACAGGAAGATTGATTCAACCATAATGTATACTGAGTTGCTGCTCTTCTTAAGCATTCTTATCATCAAACAGGAGGATTGATTCATCGACATGTTTATTGAGTTGGTCTTCTTAAAGGAAAGCTGTCCAAATTGGAGGTTCCCACCCATGAAAGGCTAACCTCCCAGCTTAGCCATTATAGTAAGGATGGCATTTTTCTCATGCCACAACTTACTGAATTTTAAATGAAAAATCTGGGACCGGGAAAAACGGCAGACTCTTTGGGGGATGATTCATTGACTGTAAAGGTGCAGCACATATTGTTCACTTCAATACAAATGGATGGAAATGAGCACCACACCTTTACAGTCAATGGAACCCCCCCCCCAGTCCACCATACTTCCAGGTCACAGACTTTTCAAAATTAAAATACGGTAAGTTGTGGCACAAGAAACCACGTTTTGTACTATAACAGCTACACCTGGGGGTAAGCCTTGTGGGGCCTGGAGGCTGGAGCACTTAATTTGGACAGCTGTCCTTTAAGCAGTCTGAAATCTAACAGGAAGATTGATTCAACAACAATGTTTATTTAGTTCAACTTCTTTTTATCTTAAACAGCAGCTGAGCTGACACCTTCAAGAGAAGTTTAACAAAACACAATATTTAGACACAGTTCAGCTTGTATTTCACATTAATGTTATAACCCTCCTCTCCATTATTTATTACTGAGGTCATTGCTATGAAAATAGGGGGGCTAGATTCTAGAAGGGTTACGCCTGGTGTAACAGCAGTTGTGCCAAGCAGAATAGCGCATGTAGCAACTTACTGCAGCAGTTGTGACATGCGCAATTCTACAAAGTGGCCTGTGACATGTCGCAGGCCACTGGTGCCAAACAGCTGTTACGCCACATAAACCCCCTGCGACATGGCTCTAGGGGGGTTTACAGCAGCAGTCACACCCCATTCTAGAAGGGAAGCCACAAAGTGCCCACATCAGGATTCTACAAGAACCCCAGAGGAGATCCAGCAATGTAAGTTATACCAGCATTTATGTGGTATAACTTATGGACCACCCCGCGGGTCCTGTAGACCCGTCGGCTGTCAGTCACAGTGTATGGTTTCCCTCCCCCCCATGCCCAGTACACCTCAGCAGGGCCCTACAGGGCTATGCATACCCCTAGACCTCCAAAACACCCATTGGCAGAAGCCCCACAGGGCGGCGCTGCCAACCACCCACCCGTGCCACGAACCATGAGTCGTCGGCCGCATATGCGACAAAAAGCCAGCCCTGGTAGACTAGTGGCCCCCCAAACTGTAAAATAAGAAATAAAGAGATCCCCATATCCCTGGTAGTCCAGTGCCCCCCAATCTGTATAATAAATTAATATATCCCCGTTTCCTTGGTAGTCTAGTGCCCCCCCGCAATGTAAATTAATAACTAAAGAGATTCCATTTCCCTGGTAGTCTAGTGGCCCCCCACCCAGCCATGCCAGCCCACCCAGCACCCCTTCCATCTGTCCCCAGCCAGTGACTGGCACAGCCCACCTCTCACCTCCACAGCCAGCTACCAACAGAGTGCAGTAATAGTGCTACTGCACAGACGCGCTCAGAAATTAATGTCTGAGCATGTCTGTAGAGTAGCACTAATACTCTCTGCGTACCTAGCTGCATGTCACAAGTCACAGGTCTTTGTTGCGGAGCCCCTGCCCCTTCTAGAATAGGCTGCAGGGTCATTGTCGCAGTTGTGGGTGGCGCAAGTTGAGTTCGGGGGCAACTTGCGCCACCCTTCTAGACTTGGGGCCAGGAACTTTGCTCCTCAAGTGTTCATATTCCCATTATCCTGACCTGAGGTCAACATTCTCTGCCCATGACATTATGGTTACTCTCATGGCAACAGACTGTGATATGAGAAATCACAATACAGGATTTTGAGTTTAAGTAGGGAGTAAGCTACAGAGGCAGATAAACAGTAATAGAACTCTTAAGGAATTTGTGTATTCATGCAGATGTACTCAGCAATGCCTAATGGGGAAAAAAATATCTAGAAAACATATAAAGAATGGATTGGGAACTCACATTTTTTTAAATTTTGTGCTCCTCTCAACCTCCCAATATGGTGTGACCCATGGACCAGCTATCACAGTCAGTGTGGCACTACACCACTTGCTCTCATGCTTTTCAGTGCAAGAGCAGTGAGAAGCCATACCTCAACAGCAAATGCCACCGCCCAGCCACAATATTGGGAGCTTGAGAGGGTTACAAAGTTAAATCCATAAAAAGCGTAATTTATACTTGCCTAATCAGAGGGTAAGGATGTGTGTGTGGGGCTGGGGGGATGGGAGATCTCTACAATAATGAGTGTTTTCCTTTAAACAAAGACTGTGCTTATAGGAGAGACTGGGATACTGAAGTTCTGATCTGTGCAGTAGTGGCTGTTGGCTGCTTTACAAGTACCAGAAGTTCTCCTTTAAATCCAAAAGCTGCTTAAGGCAATTTGCCAGTCCCACCTTGGACATCATACTATATTCATTACTCAAGGTATGAGCAAATATCTTTCTTACAACTTGCTATTTCTGTAAGGGAAAGTGAAATGATCCTTTAAAGATCACAGCTGACAACCTCTCTAATAAAAATACAAAGAAAGTTGTCCCTCGAGGATCAAGTCATGAACTTAGTTGGCTGGTCATTTTTTTGTATACTGTTCCTCAACAATACAATATAGTAAACATTGAACCATAACAATTACATCACAGTACAGTATTTGCTAGTTAATATTGTTATTGGCTATCATGGATGGAGGTGTATCCAGATTTCCAAATAGCAATAGTGAGGACTCTGAGGAGATACACAGAATAAAACGGGGGGATTTAGATTATGAGCAGGCAGCAGCTGCAGCAGCATTCTATTTCCCCAAGCTGGTTGATTTAACGTCAATTTAAATTTTACCCTGTGCTTCAGCAAGGTGGATTGATTGGTGAGGGTGACCCGCCTCACCCTCCCTCTGTCTGAGCTGCACTGCCGCACACCAAACCACCAGCAGCCACCACCGGACAAGCAAAATGCCAGACACAACTGTGGACTCAGAGGTCCAACAGTCTGACTCGGACTGAGATGAGCTAGCAGCCAGAAGAACACCAGACTCCCGAGTCCAATACCACTCCTGAGTCCTCTTCAATGCTGCAGCCAGCTGCTCTTCTAATCTCTTAGGCCACACTGCAGCCCAGCCTGCCAACCAGGCTCCAGTGAGTCCCTCCTGTCCCGTGCATAGCTGGGATGGTAGCTCAGCTTCCCTGCCCTGCTGCCAGTGCCTGTCCAGCCCCACCATGGCTGCCAGCCAGCTACCTAGGATTACACCTCTTACCACCATCCTCAATAGTGAATACAGGCCACATAGCCAGTCACACTCTCCCTCAGAAAGAACTCTCCGCTCGGACAATGTGTCGCAACCACTCGTCCACTCCCGAACCGAACCAGACACACACTAACCGGCTGCTAGCCACCACCACCTGGCTACTACTAGGGACTCCTTTCCCCTGTGTAGTGTGTCCTCCTCACTCCTGTCACATCCAGACCAGTCACCACCCACTTCCCAAGCCCAGACCAGCATTGCAAGGCAAGTCACCCTGTCCATTGTCCCAGGATTTTCAAATTATTTCCTCTGCCAGCTGCACCCACCTCTCAGTCATGCACAGTGACTGTTCCACATGGTCCACCAGCACATCATAGAAACATAGACTTTGACTGCAGATAAGGACCTCTTGACCCACCTAGTCTGCCCATTTCCCTACCTACAAGATAAGCTGCAGATCCTAGTTAACCAACAGCCTATTTTTTCTTACCCCCACAAGAATTGCCTTATGTCTGTCCCATGAATTCTTGAATTCTCCCGCAGTTTTAGACCCCACAACCTCCTCAGGAAGGCTGTTCCATACATCCACCACCCTTTCTGTGAAAAAAATACTTCCTCACATTGCCCCTGATCTGCCCCCCCTCTATCTTTAAATTGTGTCCCCTTGTTCTTGCACATCTCTTTTTCTGAAAGATGCTATCCTCTTGGACTTTGTTGATTCCACTGAGGTACTTAAAATTTTCTATCATGTCCCCCACCCCCTCCTTTCCTCAAGGGTATACATATTAAGCTCCTTTAGTCTCTCCTCATATGACTTCTCTTGCAGACCCTGCACCATTTTAGTTGCCCTTCTCTGGACTGCCTCTATCCTGTCTATGTCCTTGCGGAGATGGGGTCTCCAGAATTGGATGCAGTACTCCAGATGGGGTCTCACCAACTGTCTGAACAGAAGGATAACAACTTCCTGTTTTCTGCTGGTGATGCTTCTCCCTATACATCCCAAAATACCCCCAGCCCTCCCTACTGGCTTCTCACATTGCTTGCTAACCTTAAGGTTATCTGATATGATTACCCCCAGGTCCCTTTCCATTTTTGGTTTTGTTACTACCCCCCCCATTGTGTAATCTTCCCCTGGGTTTTTGTTTCCCAGGTGCATTATTTTGCACTTCTTTACACTGAATCCAAGCTGCCATACCTCTGACCATTCCTCCAACCTTGCCAAGTCCCTTTTCATCCTTTCCATGCCTCCTTGTGTATAAACCCAGTTGCAGATCTTTGTGTCATCTGCAAAGAGGCATACTTTTCCTTCCAGTTCCTTTGCAATGTCACTTATAAAGACATTAAAAAGGACTGGGCCCAGTACTGAACCCTTCGGTACCCCCACTAGTAACTCCTCTTTCTTCAGAGTGGACTCCATTTACAATTACCTTCTGTGTCCTGTTGTCCAGCCAATGTTTTACCCAGGCTACCACCCTGGGACCCACTCCCAGGCTGGTTAATTTGACTATTAATCTTTCATGTGGGACTGTGTCAAATGCCTTGCTAAAGTCTAGGTAGGCCATGTCCACAGCCCCTCCCTGGTCTACCACTTTGGTCACCCAGTCAAAGAAATGAATTAGATTCATCTGACATCGCTTAGCCCCCTCGCAGCAACATTTCACCAGTGAGGTCCCCCACAGTGACTACAGCACCTAGCCATCGTGGAAGACCTGCTGGAACCTGGCGCTGTCTTTCAGGGGTCCTGCACCCCCCCAATCAGCTCCGACTGGAGTTGAGAATCCTTAATTGGGGGAGTTCGGGGGTGAAGCCCCCTGAAGAAAACAAAGGCAGAAGTAGCAAACTGGCAGCCAACTGCAGAATGCGGTCGACCTGCTGGTGTCGCTGGTGAGGCGTTCAACAAGATTCTTGTTGGATTCCTGTTGTGGATCCATCTGACAAGACCTTCCCGCTGTGAACCCATGCTGCCTTGGGTCCTGTGCCCCACTGGCCTCTAGGTACTCAACAATTCTTTCCTTCAGAAGTGATTCCATCACTTTCCCTACCACAGAGGTCAAACTGACAGGTCTGCAGTTTCCTGCCCCTGTCTTGGTCCCACCTTTGTGAAGGGGAATCACATCCACCTTCTTCCAGTCCTCAGGTACCACACCATCCTCCCATGATTTGTTAAAAAGGGTAGTAAGTGGTTTCACTAGTTCTCCCTTTAATTATTTTAGAATTCTGGGGTGAATTCCGTCATTGTGGCTTCTCATTCCAAGCTCGGCCTCGGCCCTTGGTGGTTGGGGTTTATTATTTGTGTGCTCACTCTGACCTGTCCTCCTGCTGCTCCAGCCACAGCTCCCGGCCCTCGATCCACACGGTTACAGTCAGACTCGTCTCGGACTGTCACCTGGTCAGTCTACTCTTGGCCTTGCCTCTGGTTACCATAGTAGACCATGGACAACTTCCACCACCGGCCTTCCTAGTTCTAGTGATGAGCACCAGATGTCCAAATTTATCAGCCCCACACGTGATGAGACCCTGGCTGGCCCTGTAATGAGCCTACAGTTGACAGCACCTCTCCACACACCACTCGCTGCCTACTTCACCAGGCAGACTACAAATTTAAAAGTAACTGACATCTATTCTGCACAGCGACTCTCCCCACCACCTCGTGCATCCCAGACATCAAGCAGTTCCTGACTCCGACTTCATTCCATCCTGACTAGTCAATACTTGGTGCTCAGGAGCCAGAAGTGCATTAATTGGCTCATTTTGGAAGGCACATGGCGGACAGCAGTTGTTTGGGGATGTCTGTGTTACAATTCAGTCCAATCCCCCCCTCGCTGCCCCTTCCTGAAAAAAACAAACTCTCTGTAGCAACACATATAATAACAATTATAACGGAATCGTCCACTGCACTAAATTGCAACTTTACTATAATATGACTGCAGTTCAATGCAATTGCAACTAATTGCAACTGCATTTAATGGCAGCTGATTATTCCAATGGCAGATGGTGGCTCCGGGGTCTATTTCATCCCAAAAGACCAAACTGTTCTTTTGCAGCAGGGTGGCAAAGATTTCCTGTTATTTTGGGCATAGTGCAAATCATGACACTTTTGCAAAAAAAAAAAAATGCAAGTGTCACAAGTGCAACACTACTTTGTGACACTAAAGTTTACAAAAATTTGAAAAACATATTTCTGGGGTGTTTAACCCCCCCCCCCCCAAACAAAGACATGGCTAGCATCTTCAGGGCTCAACAAGGTGAACACAAAAAGAACTGTGTCCCTAGAGGGTCCCAAATTTAAATGCCAAGCATTTCTGTGAACAGTAACTGGAAAAGAAATGGCTGACTCACGACACTACAGGGGTAATTTGTGACACTAAAAACTGCATTTGCGACACTATCGAACTTTTCATTAACTTTTCCCATTCACAGTAATGGGAAACTTGTTTTTTGAATAACATTTGAACCATTTAATATTTTTTCATGAAATCTTTGAAAGGCACATTGGGGACCATGGCTGCATGTTCCCTGAAGATTTCAGACTGGTCGTGCAAACCATGCGACCTATAGGCACGAGCAAAGAATTTGCAAAAATGCGTAAATGTGATTTTCTATTGTGCTTTATAGCCCCGCAACCATATATCCAACCATTATGAAACTTGCAGATCCTGAGATCTATGGTACCACTCTGTACCTGCCAAATTTCAGGCAAATCCATCATACAGTGGCAAAGTTATTAGGCTGCAAATTTTCATACCTTAATCTTAAATAGGGTACTCAACCCTAACTATAGTGGCACTACCGTGCCACTATAATATACAGTATATACATATACATGTAATCATTACTTTTCTTTTTTGTATCACAGGTGATATAGTAGAACTTGAGGTGTGCATTTCTTGGCTTGATGAGGAATTTTGGCATTGGAATACTGTCAAGCAAGTGAAGGTAAGTATTTTTTGGGGGGGCACTATTTATAAACAGTTAAAAAAGATTAATCAATATTTTGGTCATCTTTACAGGTCTTCAGCATATCATCAGAACTAAAAAAATATAACTACTGTGATTCGTGAAGAACGTGATTTGTCTCGTGATGAGTGGCTGGTGTGACATGACCAGTGATAATAAACTATACGGGAACTCAAATACCTATGGCTATGCTTCCCTGACCTGTACCACACAAAGCTACCTGATTTGAAAACTCATTTCAATGAATACAATGGTGATTGAAGCCGAGGCCCGAAATACTATGAAACAGGCTTACATGGCACTAACTACAAAACAACTTACAGTTTTGTGATTCATGAATTGTGACCATGAAGATGAAGAACACAGTTTGTATCATGAGTGACTCGTGATGATCACCCTGACTTAAAAACGCACATCAATGAGTACAATATTCATGCAGAGATATGCACCACACCACTACTCTGAAGGGAAGCCAAACAAACGACTGTGACTGAAGTTACAGATGGAGATTGGGCCCTAAAGAGATGCAAACACACAGACAGATTAAGATTGAGCTACGCACTCAAGAGATGCAGATGCAAAGGCACAATGACACCTAACCAGTGCTCACAAGTCACAAATCCAAATCTGGAAAAGAATGCCTTTTGCCGGTTGGGGGGTGGGGGGGTAGTGCATGGCAGTAACTGTACGTTACCAGTAAAGACACCGAAAAGCAGTACAAAAAATTCATGCAGGTGTGGTGGATAGCAGGTTCACACTGCTGCAATTACTCTGTGGCACAATAAAATGTATCTGATTTGATGGCACCCCACACACACATACTCACACACTACACTAACAGTAATGCGTAGCAAATTGAAAACTTCAGTACTATAATCAAATCTTTTAAATAAACTGAAATTATGCACTGCTGCACCACAACAATCAGCAAAAAAAAATGTCAAGAATTACTGAAAATATTACTGTGTGTACATTAACACAGCTATACAAGAAAATTATAACCAAAACAGAAAGACTGCCTTTTTTTCCCAGTTTTAACCTACCACCAACCTCCACCACAGATATGCCCCTCCACCAAAGGACACTTCAAGTGTCTGTCAGTACACAGACTGTATATTCTAAATTAACATTCAAAATCCACACACAAACAATAAACACTCTATGATATGAGCACAGGAGGGTTTCCTGCAATCAATGTACTAAATAGTAAGCAAAGAAAATGGCTCAAAAAGGCTTTTTTAACAGCTTTTAGAGGATTTGAATCACAGAGCTCTGAGAGGAAACTGTCTCCATCTTCCACTACACACACACACTAGACAGAACTGAGGCTGTGCAGAACAATTTAGAACCCATGTGACCTGCAATGCCATGAAACCCTGCAAAATTCACCTTGGAGCGCAGTAACAAGGTGAAGTGATGCGAAGTACACTGATTTCAAAGTACTTTGCCTTAAAATTGGTGGAGAAGTGGTTTGGCAAAGGTGGAATAATGCAAAGTCATTGGTTTCAATAGACTTCGCGTTCCTCATTATGACACGAAATACTCCGCTTCGAGTTGCATACTACTTCGCGGATTCCACATTATTCCATGAATCACTTCATGGAGCGAATTTTGGCCTGTTTGCTCACTACTAGCCTGGACTCCTATTCAAATCTACAAATTATCTGGGGGCTTCAAAAGAAGTAATTTTGGAAATATCTGCAGCTTCACACTGTTCCTTATGGAATGGTCCAAGCATCCCATTCCTCCTCTCATAAATCCACACCCCTTTCCACCTGGCTAAAATGCGCATCAGGCAGAGCAGGGTTAATCGTTCAACCCATCAGAGATCATACCCCTAACCCATCGCTAGCCTCCAAGGCTAAATGAGAATGAACACTTCAAATCCACATTTCAGACCAAACCTGGATGCACTAATGGATGCTCCATCACAATATTTTCATAGATGTACGTAGTGCATTTATTCAAAACAAAATTCTTCATTTTTGGTACAGGACTCCATCTGTACTTCACTGGCTATGTCTCCTTCCTGATTATAACTGTTGGAGATGTGCATCTCCTGTGGGTAACTTAACCCACACATTATGGTCTTGCTGCCTTATTCAACCCTTTTAACAGCAAGTCCAGTTTGCAGAATCAGTGCTTGACCATAATATACCCATTTCAGCCCCTCTGCTCTACATAGATATTACAGACTGTGCTTCACACCTTTGGCTAGCACACAGAAGGCTGGTATTCCTGTGTATGCAATCTGAACACCTAATCCTGACCTGCTGGAGATCCCATACCATCCCCTCTATTGATGAATATTTGGTTAACCTTTCTCATATTACCCTGTTCAACAGATTATCCCATTTAGCGGTGGATAAATGTTCAGATATTGATGAATACTGGCAACCCCATCACAAGTATCTTAAATCTAACACAGTATGCAGTACCTAAGTTTCCTGAATGTCCTTTACTGAATATCATACTAGACTTTGTATTTATTATATGCTATGTGTCTCACTTTAATGTTTCTCTGTTATGGATTTCTCTGGTTTTTTTATTATTATTTGAAAAAGCTTCACCTGGCATATACGAGGACTCCTTAACCCCCCCCCCCAAAAGGAACAATACTGGATTGCTATTCTCAGCATGCTAGTCAAATGGTTAATCCTCTGCAAGTGGAGAAAGACAGAGGTCCCTTCTGCTACGGCACATCTCACAGCTCTGTCCTCTCAAGCCTCCATGGCCAGGATGTCTCATGTTATTGCCAATATACCCTTATGATACCTGGACTTCTAGGCCCCTTTTATTACTCTTGTGAAAACAAGATCAGGGATTAGATGACTTTCCTCCTCCCCTTAAATTACCCACCCCCACTACACCTACATCTGCAGTTCTACTAATATGGTGAGACTAGATGCAACTAAATGACTCGTATGACAGGTTACATTGTTGTTTATCCTGAAGATAACTAAAATTTAGGATATAACAGTACTTTACCAGTTTTTCTTTTATGATACTTTGTGTAATCTTTGCCCCCTTTCTCCTCCCACTTGTTTTTTCCCTCCCTCCTCACATTCAACATATCTCTTTCAAAGTGCAGGCACCCCTTAAGGAACCTGTTAATGTGAAGGTTTGCTCATCAGACCATCCAAGCATTCGCAAACTGTGTTGAAATCTCTCAGACTTCTCCTCAGGACCAAGTTACGGATATGTCTTTTACGCTATATAGGATCCAGTTTACCTAGGTTTAATAGAAACGTAATACTACACGAGATCTAGAACATGCTCCTTTTCTTCTCTTGTAACAAGGCAGTTGTTGGAAGCCTGAGAGGATGGGATTACTCCCAGGGTAAAAATCTGTTCTGCATTATATTATTTCCTGGATAACTGATGTGTGGTCCTTACAAATGACTTAATAAGACTGATTGCCTCCTGCACAGCCTATCAATATCCTTGTGTAAATGCCTGTGGACTGTGATGGTACTGAAAATAAAAAAACTTTTAACACATAAAAAAAAAGGAAAAGGTTTCACCAGGAAAGACAACATGATGAGCTGTAAACAGTTCTATTCCAGAAGTGTCGTAGGTGGGTGGGTGGGGGGTTACATGAGGAAGAAGAGCAAGGAAACATACCTACGATAAAATATCTAGAGTGCATTGTAAATACACAACATTACAAGTACATTGAAGATTACATGAGGCCGTAACGTAGGATTTGACCATATACAAATACATCATACAGAACAACAATACTAGGGAAAACAATGAAGACAGTTAAGTAACACGATATATTATTTATTTATGACTTTTTTGATTGGGTAAGAGCTCTGATGCAGAGGACAGTTTTCAGGCATGACAGAATACAAAAGGACAGAAGACAAGGTACAGACACAAATGGCACGCAGCAATATACAATGCAGTTAGTAAGACTAACAACATGGCACATACAAATTAGCAACAGATACAGATTCAGATACAGGAGCTGTAATTTAAACACTCTTGGTGGGTAGGGTAAATAATAATAATTGCAGGCAATAGCTAAACCAGCTAGGAGACCCGGCACCAGCAAAGACTAAATGGGCTGTAATAAAAACTCCAAAGTCTTCATTCTTAAGCAGCTTGCAATAAGGTGATAAATGAACTCACCCAAGAACTGTGGTTAGTTTTCCAACAAATAATCTTTTTATTCCAAACAAAGTAAAAACAATTGAAAACCAGTGTTTGTATGTCGATACATAGCTGTTCACACTCACTTCCTGGATACTGCTCCCACTACATCACCAAGCACCTGACATGTTTCGCTCTATCTCGAGCTTTCTTAAAAATACCTGTATAAAAACCTTAACCATTAAAGTGATAGACACATACAAAATCTGAAACCTTCAATGTACCATTAAAAACATAGCAGTCTCATACTTATGTTTTCAGGATGATTTTACATCTCCCACAATATTATATGCATTAATTTGTATGTGCAAACAAAGTTAATCTTACTACTGGCACTAGACTTAATTGCTTTAAAAAGAGAGTCAGAGATTGCACCATTTTTCCAATATTTTGATGGGACTCCAGTGCAAATCTGAAAAGAGAAGAGATAAAGATAGAAAAGTTATATTTAAACACATAATATACAGTATCAACTAAATTTCTATATACAATATTCTCATTACTGTTTCAAAAATGGTTTTAACTCTAATCTTCCATTTAGTCCTTTCCCTTCCATGCCTTTAAAGGCCACAATCCAGTATTGTTCAAGTTTTAATAAAATATTTTCATAATCACCTCCTCTTCTACTCATCACTGGATTTTCTAAACCAATAAATGTAAAGCCACGTTTCTCTTTGTCCTTCATTTTTATGATGTGTGTTGCCAAAGCATTTTTTTATATGACTAAAGGCCTGGTATATTTAGCAGTTTATAAATGTAGTGCATTTTATGTAAGTAAAACAAAATGGCCTTTAAAATCTGCATAGGAGAACATAATAGAGCTATAGAGAATGGTGACATAAAAAATGCTTTGGCAACACACTTTACAAGTGCAAGTCACTTTTGGCAGACAGGAAGTTTATCACATGTACCTCCCACAATTTACTTCCTGACTAAAAGAATACAAGCAAGATCAGGAAAGGAGTTTTAAGTGGGAAGCTTTAAGAGAGAGTGTGGGTGGGTGTTACCTGAGCAAAAAGGTGCACCTGTCCCTAGTGAGGAGCCAGGACTAAAAGTGATATTTAAATGTGTGATATATAACAGACAGCTGGATTAAACAGTAAAATGTGCAAGGATGAGAAAAGCATGGCTGATACTGGGACTACTAAGTATTATATTTTATCATATTAAATTGGCTATACCAAGGAGGGATGCAGTTGCAGGATGGTTGGGGAGCAAAAGGAGATGGTGGAGAGAAGACTATCATAGGCCTACTCCCCTTGGGGATACTGAGAACCCCACAAGGGAACTCAGAAGTTGGCAATCAGTGGTGAGGGAGAGAAAATGAGAGGGGGGGAGAGAGGAAAGGAGGCCATCGACAGGGTGGGCTGAAAGATGGCAGAGGGAGGGGCAGCCAGAGTGGGGGAGGGAAAGCATAGGGATACTGGGGAAGGAAAAGGAGCAGTAGAAATAAAAAGGGAATAGAAAGATTAAGTGCAGTTGCAACTGTGAGCAGTGTGCTTATGGAGTAGGAATGATAGGTAGTAGTAGGCAAACTTCTAGTAGAAGGGAGTTCCAGATACTACAGAATTTGTACAAGAAGGCAGCACAATGAGATGATGTGCACCATGGGGGGAGAACAAGCATTCCATGGGTGGAAATATGGAGGGTATAGTTGGAGGAAGGTGGGATTGAGAAGCGGGAGGACAACTAGAGTGGCAGAAAGCCAAGCTAGTAATCTCCTACTTAATTAGCGCTATGTGCCAGGCATCTCGCATTGAGGGAGTGGAAGGAGAGCTAGGTATGAAGATCACAGTGGTAAGTAACTGGTGGGCATCCAAGAATGAAGCAGCAGAAGGGATTGAAGAGAGTGTCCAATCTGAATAGGGGGGGTTTTAGGGGCAGAGTTGTAGACTGTAGACCCTCCCCTGAAACTATCCACAAACTCACTCCTGGCCCCCGAGGAGGTTATAAGAGCACTGCTGTAGCAGTCCTCCCCCAAAACTATTCACAAGCTCACTCCTGGCACACGTGGAGATTGTGATGGCAGTGTCATAGCAGCCCTCTCCCTAAACTGTCCACAAGCTCACTCCTGGCCCACAAGGAGGTCGTGAGGGCACAGCCGTAGCAGCCCTCCCCTGAAACTATCCACAAGGTACAGATGGCATTTTCAGATTCGAGATGCAGCTCCCCAATGAGCAGTGCAGGATGCAGGATTTAAATATGGTGCCATTTTTATTAAATCAGGACTTAGTTTAAAAAGTCACAATAGGACTGTAGTCAGCTTTAAAAGTCTGCAAAGGACAACAGATAGAGTTTTAGCTTAAAGTGTTTCCAGAAAATTCATTATACACTGCTTGAATGTTTAATTTACTATTAGGAATTTTACTTTTAAATTGTAAACCACTGCTGTTTTTCTGCATTTTGTGTGGTAACCTTAAGGAATTAATTTCAAGTTTAGCAATGTACTGCAGTCTGTGTGGTAGCCTCAGAAAGCATTAATTTCAATTTAGCAATGTTAAAGCTTCTTCCCTCTGACTTGGGAATGTTAAGCACATTCACTAAGTAATTTGGCTACAGATTTAGTACAGGCAGAAAGCGTGTATTATTTTTGCTCTTTTAAAGCTGCTCTAAAGTACATGCCGTGAGAACTGAGCTCCTTCCAAAGTCTGCTCAGTTGTTAAGAAAATTAGCCATACCCTGCTTGCAGGTTACCCCTTCCCTCTCCCCGAGTATAAGTAGCTCACCTCTTAAACTCCTGTCTCCTCAGCTCGCTCGTGGCCCATGAGGAGGTTGTGAGGGTACTGCCTTAGCAGCCCTTTCCTGGAACTATCCACAAGGTATGGACAGCATTTTCAGACTTGAGAAACAGCTCTCCTATGAGCAGCCCCGCCACCCCCACCACCACCTTCGATGTTCTTTTGTTTCTATACTGTCTCCTACATGAAGGTCTGAGCCAATCATCTGACTTTCTCATTAGCAGCCTATATCCTTTCACTGCTTGAGGCTGCTACTGCACAACTTACTGGCTACCCCTCATAGATAATTTTCAACATACTTCCTCTGTACCTCACCTTTCTTGCTCCACTATTCCCTCTAGTGACACCCCCAAATTTTCCAGCAGAGCTGGTTCACAATGTCACAGTTTACACAACAAGTGCTTGGCAGTCACCCTCTAGCATCCCTCACACCAGGATGCACCCGAAGTCAATGCTGCTTCTGTGTCTGGTCGGTCCCTCAATTCTGCACCCTCCCTCCTTCCATGCCAGCCTCATAGCATTAAACTCTACAGCACTGAATTCCCCCCAGCATTGGCTGCCATCCTAGGACTACCACCCACAAACCTCTGAGCTCCATGCCACATTACAAATTCCTAGTGACCATCCTGCTGCTACTCTCCAGAGACATTGAGACAAATCCTAGGCCATCTACAACCCCTAATACAGGACCGTTTACTATCCCCCCTCAGTCTACCTCATGGCCTAAAACTGATGCATTTAAATATCTGCTGCCTACTAAATAAAATAACCTTGCTGCAGCCAACTCTCATCTCCCTAAAACCCAGCATCCTGATTATCTCTGAAACCTGGCTCTAACCCCACAACAAGGATTGCAAAATCTCTATCCCAGGCTACTCTGATATAAGGCACGACTGATCAGGCAACAAAAGGAGAGGTGGAATAGCCATGTATATCTCTTCCTCCATCAGATTTACCCCAGTCATTTTACAAAAACTCCCCAACCAAATAGATGCACTATTAATCAAACTCCCCCTTCCCTACACTACTCCTGTATTTATAGGAGGGTCTTACTGACCCCCTGAATCCACTATACCGGTTATCCCGGAACACCTGGTCTTCCTGAAATTCCATGCCAAGGGTGGCGAGCTCCACATCCTGGGGGATTTCAATTTAAACTGGCTATCCAGCACCACCTCCAAGATCTGTAACCAAGTTGATGCACTAAACCTGTCACAACTGATCGCTGAACCCACTCGACTGAACATGCAGTCGAACAACCACTCACTTCTGGACTGGACCCTTACCTCCCACCAGCATCGCATAATTGCCACAGGCACCCTATCCCACTCATTAAATGACCACCATATAGTCCACTTAATCCACAAAATTTTCAGGCCAAAAAGCCCTCCTCCCAGGACCATTCTCTCAAGGTCCTTCAAATCCCTGAACCTTGCCTCACCATTAAATGCCCTGACAGCCACAGATTGGTTCCTCGTCCACAGGGCCTCCTCTATTGATGATGTGTGGCTCTTTTTCAAACTCAGGTTCTTAGCAGCATGGGACATCCATGCACCACTCAGACGGTCTTAGGTGAGGGATGCAGACTTGCCGTGCATCACTACTGCACAATATGTTCCTCACCAGAGCCAGAGACCAGACATGGAAGTTGTTTAAGGTCTCAAGTTCCCCTGTTGACCACGCAACATACCAATCCTTATGCAACACCTGCACAAGGCAGATCAGGCAGACTCAACCAACATACTTCAAATCTTCCTTTCAGGCTAATAGTAACCAACCATCGGAATTCTGGAAAGTGATTAAATCCCTTTTCTCCCCACCTTCTCAGCCCCCCTCATCTGCATTAAATGTAGGTGGTACCACTGTAACTGACCCACTAGCAGTAGCATCCGAATTGAATTCCTATTTTATAAGATGCACCTCTGCATTGCTAGCCACACTACCCCCATTCCAGCCCAAACTCACCACAGCTACCCCCACACAAGCCCATTCCCCTCCTGCCCCTACCTTCTCCTTCTGTCAAGTCACACCCTTGGAAGTTTTAAAAGCTCTGGTCTCCCTAAATCCTAACAAAGGCAAATGCCAAACCAGTCTGGATTCCAAGTTGCTCTACTTAGCTGCTCCTGCCATTGCCACCTTCCTGGCTGATCTCTACAACCTCTTCTTTTCCCTAGCTTCAGTTCCTTTGGAATGGAAGAACACTACTGTCATCCCACTACCAAGGGGAGGCGGGTCCTGTGTTCCCAACAACTACCATCCCATTTCTCTCCTCCCCATTCTGGTACAGCTTCCAGAGAAACTAGTTCTTTTCCAACTCTCCTCCTTTCTCAACTCCTGCTCCTCCTTCTTCTTAGCCTACCAGTCTGGCTTCAGGAAGTCCCACTCCACAGCCACTGCAATCCTACAGCTCACCAATTCCATACTTTATGGCATGGACGAAGGTCACATCACCTCCACTATTTTTGTAGACCTGGCCAAGGCTTTTGATATGGCTTCTCATGCTCTCCTACTGGATAAACTCTAACTTGCAGGCTATCTGAAAAGGCCACTAGTTGGTTCCACTGCTACCTGGTAGACCTATCCCAATCTGTTAAAATCAGTGGTTCCACCTCTCCCTCTCCCTCTCCCTCTCCCTTTCCCTCTCCCTCTCTCCCAGTTACCACTAGAGTCCCCCAAGTTTCAGTCCTTGGCCCCTCCTATTTTTCATCTTCCTAAATTACCTGCCTACCACTTTCCCACACACTTTCATGCAAAGGCATGTGCACGACATGGTCCTGTATGCTTCTGGTCCCTCAACCACTTATGTAGCCACCAGGTTGCAGCAGGATTTCAGTGAAGTCCAACTCTGGTTTCACGCAAACTAGCTATTCCTCAATGCCAAGAAGACCATCTCCATGACCTTCGGCACAAGGCAGAGGCTCTCTTAGCTCACAACCACCCTCTCCTTCCACAACCAGGATGGGACTACTCTGGATGCTTGACCCTCCTTTAGATATCTCAGGGTCTGTCTGGACCAGAATCTTGACTTTTCTGTTCATGTTGATGCCATCCACAAAAAGCTACACCACAAATTAGGTGCTCTCTACCATAATTGTGGTTGCATCCCCTGCCAGATCGCAGGGCTCTTGTTCAGAAAATGATTCTCTCCATTTTCAACTGCAGGGATGTAATTTATAGTGCCACTCCCAAATCCACCCTAGTCAGACTGGATCCCCTCTTCCACTCTTCCTGCAGATTTGCCCTTGACAGCTCACCCTCCTCACACCACTGTGACCTCTATCAGTCTCCAAATCTGCCCTTGCTCCATGACCAATGACAGGCACACTGCGCCAAGGTCATGACTAAGAACTGGTCCCAGTCCTTGCCCTGTACCTCAAGGCTGTGCTCATCACTTATACCCATCCTGCTTATTCCCTAAGGAATGCTAACACCAACCTCCTGTCAGTACCACTTATGTCTTCATAGTCTAGACAAGTAGCTTTTCAGACACCGCATGCCCAAATTATGGAACTCCCTTTCTGCAAGCACTTGGCTAATGCCACCATCGCAACACCTCAGCTTACTCATAATTGAGCACTTCACCACTGCATGTACATGTCACTTGGAGTGCCTGTAATCGTTTATTTACTCCAGCATCAGTACAGATTATTGTAATTTTGACACTGATCCTGTGCTTGCTTTGTCATCTATAAATATTGTTTTCTCAAGAGCTGCTACAAATTGGTGTACTAATCATATTTTGCTCAGCTATTGTTTGTACGCAGCATTGTATTTTGTGTTGAAATATTGAAATTGTAGTTTATGTCTTTCTCTTCTGTTCCCCCTTCCCTAGGATGCTGCTGGAATCAAGCAGTGCTCTTCTCAGTGTGCCCTCCTGGTAAAACTTTTAAATAAATAAATATCACTAAAGTCAACAACTGGGAGAATCATCTTTTGGATGATCTCTCTCATGGTTTGCAGTGGCAGGCAGCTGCAGTGTCTGTACAGAGCACCAAATTTATGAAGTATAATTTTGTGGATGGCATCTACTTGTATTCCAAAGTCAAGGTTCTTGTCTAGCCATAGCCCGAGGAATTTAAATGTGGGGACATCTTCCAGTAAAGAACCATTGAGGGTATGGAAGGTGGGTGTGGAATCTGGCCTGGCAAGTTTTTGTCTGGTGCCAAAGATCATAGAGACTGATTTGTTGATATTCAGTGAATGCTGGTTTGCGCTAAACCAGTGCTGGATATTGTTGAAGTCCAGTTGAAGGCTGGTAGCCACCTCAGAGGGGTGACTACCAGAGGAGAATAACATGGTATCATCTGCATACATGTGGATGCTAGCAGAAGTGCAGGTATCAGGTAGGTCATTCTGGATAATGGAAAAAAGTATTGGTCCAAGTACCAAACCTTGGGGGAGACCCGTGTTGATTAGGAGAGGAAAGGAGATAGAGTTGCCAACTCTGACAGACTGGGACCAGCCCATGAAGTAGGAATGGAACCAGCTGGTGGTGGATTTAGAAAGGCCAGCTGCAGTCAGCTTACTAAGGAGAAGGGAGTGGGCAACAGTGTCAAAGGATTTGGCCAGATCAACAGAGATGGCTGTGATAATGCGTCCCTGAGCCATCCCTGAGAGTTTGGAGTCAGTGAGGCAAAGAAGGGAGGTGGTGGTGGAGTGGGCTTTTTGGAACCCAGACTGGAAAGAAGTGAAAAAGGAGGAGCAGTCAAGGAATGAGGAGAGTTGCTCCAGAGGCAGGTTCTCTTGAAGTTTAGCCAAAGTGGGGAGCAATGATATTGGGCAGAAGTTGCCAGGGTTGGAGGGGTCCCCACCTTTAGGAATATGGACCATGGTAGCAGACTTCCAGGAATTAGGTCCTGACGTGAGTGTAAAAGAAATGTTCAAAAGATTGGATAATTGTTGAGCAATAGTGTAAACTGAAAGGTGAAGTAGCTTAGAGTTGAGACCATCAGGGCTTTTGCTTTTGTTTGGATTCAGGGCAAGTAATACATGCAGGGAGTTATCAGGGAGGACAGGCTTGAAAGAGAAGTGCAAGACAGGGGGTGACTGGGTGTGGGCGGGGGATTCGGAGGAAGAGAGGCAAGGAGGGAAGAGGAACAGGTAGTGAAAAAAGTTGCTGAACTAGACTGCCATGGAGGGTGTGTCATCTATTGTACAAGTGCCTATTTTTAGAACAGGAGGAGGAAGTTGAGCAGGAGGGGAGATAAGGCATGAATAACCTTCCAGAATTTGGATGGATTATTAATTTTTTCATGGAAGGAGGCATTGAAGTACACCACCTTGGCAAGCCAGATGGCACTGGTGCAAGCACTGCAGAGCATGTGATAGAGCTGGAGATTGTGGGGGCACCAGAAGTTCTAAATGCCACTCATGCTTTATCTCTTGCACATTGACCTGCTATGAGTTTGGGGGGGACCCAGGGGAGGTGATTTACACAGACCCTAGCATTTCTAAGTGGGGCATGATGGTCCCATACATTCAAGAATTGTGAGCTGAAGAAGTTCAGAGCTGTGTCCACTGAAGAGGCACAGGTAATGGGTGACCAATCGGTATTGGTAAGGTTATTATGTAGGGAGGGCAGGTCAAGAGATCAGAAAGAGCAAAAGTTGAGAATGACTGGAGAGGACTTTACTTGATGGATTTTTTACACACAGTACACAATATGATTATTGTTGAGTGCTTCAGGGAGTATACCAAAATTTATGACACGGTTGGGTTGTGAGGTCAGTATCCAGCTGATTACGGTATGTTTATCTGATTTGTGATTTAGGCACATCAGCTCTTTAATCAGTTGTTTTAGGTTTAGTGATGAGACATGATTGCAGATCTTGGCCTGCATGCTGGACAGCCAATTAATGTTAAAATCCCCTAGGATGTATAGTACACCTTGGATAGCAAGGGGGGAGAGAGAGGAGAGTGTTTCAATGATAGAGGTAAGGGAAGAGACAGGAATGTTGGGACTGCAGTAGACACCCCCCCACAAAGATGGGGAGGGAGCAGATAAAGGATATTTTTATGAACAACTGTTTGCAGGCTGAAGGATAGGTTGTGGATAAGCACACAGAGAATTTGATTCAGGTAGATATACACATGGCGATTCCCCTGCCCCTAGACTTTCAATCCTAGCAGATGATTGAGTACCCTGGGATAGAGATGGTTGTGTCAGGGATTTTTGAACTGAGCTACGACTCAGTGATAATGAAGACAGAGGATTTGAGATTTGACATGAGTGGCTGCAGGAGAACAATTTTTGGGAGTAAGTTTCTAATATTTAGATGGACAATTCTTAGTCCTTTAGGCAGTTCTGATGTTGTAATGTGTGGAGGGATCGGGGTTAGGTTCAATGTTACCTGTGGTGAGTAGCAGGAGAGGTATGAGTAGTCTTGTGGCTAGCTATTTTTTAGTCAGGTGGTGTGGTCAACTGGCCGCTGAATTAGTCTTGTGATTTATGAAGCTGTGGCACGATATAAGGGCTTGCAAGGTTGCCAAGCGGGATCCCCTTCCATAGATGATGGAAGCAGCAGGGTGCCAAGTGTAGTGGAGGAAGGGAGACTAACAGGAGGAGGGGAGAGTTGGGGAGAGGGAGGGAGGGAGAGAGGTCAGAGGGAAGGAAGGTGTGAGGTGATTGAGAGTGAGGTGGGGGAGTGATATTGGGGAAAGTATAAAAGGGAAGCAGTCAAGCAAGAGGAGGAAACATAGAAACATAGAATTTGACGGCAGATAAGGACCGCTTGGCCCACCCAGTCTGCCCATTTCCCTACCTGATGGATAAGCTGCAGATCCTAGTTAACCAGCAGCCTACTTCTTCCTACCCCCACCCCCTAGAATTGCCTTATGACTGTCTCATGCATGCTTGAATTCCATCACTGTTTTTGACTCCACAACCTCCTCTGGAAGGCCGTTCCATACATCCACAACCCTCTCTGTGAAAAAATACTTCCTTAAATTACCTCTGAGCCGCCCTCCTTCTATCTTCAAATTGTGCCCCCTTGTTCTTGCACACCTCTTTTTTTGAAAGATGCTACCCTCTTGGACTTTGTTGATTCCCTTGAGGTACTTGAAAGTTTCTATCATGTCCCCCATCTCCCTCCTTTCCTCGAGGCTATACATATTAAGCTCCTTTAGTCTCTCTCTTCATATGTCTTCCGGTGCAGACCCTGCACCATTTTAGTTGCCCTCCTCTGGACAGCTTCCATCCTGTCTTATGTCTTTTATGGAGACTGGGTCTCCAGAACTGTACGTAGTACTCTAGATGGGGTCTCATCAGCTGTCTGTACAGAGGGATATAACTTCCTGTTTTCTTCTGGTGATGCCTCTCCCTATGCATCCCAGTATCCCTCCAGCCCTCCTTGCTGCCCTCTCACATTGCTTGCCCACCTTTAGGTCATCTGATATGACTACTCCAGGTCCCTTTCCATTTTTGTTGTTGTTAGTATCTCACCCCCCTTTGTGTACTCTTCCCCTTGGTTTTTGTTTCCCAGGTGCATTACCTTGCACTTCTCAGCATTGAATCTAAGCTGCCATACATTTGACCATTCCTCTAACCTTACCAAGTCCCTTCGCATCCTTTCCACTACACCTTGTGCATCAACTCTGTTGCAGATGTTTGTGTCATCTGCAAAGAGACATACTTTTCCTTCCAGTCCCTCTGCATTGTCGCTTATAAAGACATTGAAGAGGACTGGTCCTAATACTGAACCCTGCGGTACCCCACTACTAACCCCCCTTTTTTCAGAGTGGACTCCATTTACTATTACTCTCAGTGTCCTATTCTCCAGCCAATTCTTTACCCAGGCTGTCATCTTGGGACCCACTCCCAGGCTGGCTAACTTGTATATTAATCTTTTGTGTGGGAATGTGTCAAATGCCTTCTTAAAGTCTAGGTAGGCCATGTCCACAGCCCCTCCCTGATCAACTACTTTGGTCACCCAGTCAGAGAAATCTATCAGATTTGTCTGGCATGACCTTCCCACTGTGAATCCATGCTGCCTTGGGTCCTGTGCCTCTGGCCTCTAGATACTCAACAGTTCTTTCCTTCAGAAGTGATTCCATCATTTTCCCTACCACTGAGGTTAAACTAACAGGTCTGTAGTTTCCTGCTTCTGCCTTGCTCCCACTTTTGTGAAGGGGAATCACATCTGCCCTCCTCCAGTCCTCGGGTACCACCCCATCCTCCCATGATTTGTTAAAAGGGTAGTCAGTGGTGTCACTAGTTCTACCCTTAGTTCTTTTAGAATTCTGGGACGAATCCTATCAGGCCCCATTGCTTTGTCCACCTTCAGTTTTAAGAGTTCTTTCAGAACCCTTTCTTCTGTAAATGGGCTGGTAGCAACTTCTGTATCCAGAGTGTTTCTACTGTTTGTTTTAGGTACCTCCCCCTCTTCCTTTGTAAATACTGAGCAAAAATATTTGTTTAGTATCTCTGCCTTTTCACAGTCACCCTCTTCCCACCCTCCCTCCCCTTTATTAAGCCTCACTATCCCTCCCTTGGTCTTCCTTCGCTCCCTGATGTACCTATAAAAGGTTTTATCCCCCTTCTTAACTGAGTTGGCTATCTTTTCCTCGGTTTTGGCCTTTGTTTTTCTGACTGCCTTCCCAGCTTCCTTTTGCTTTAACTGATACAGTTCTCTGTCCTGTTCCTTCTGTGATTCCTTGTACTTCCTGAATGCTGGAACATGGTGTGATGCCTGTAGGAAATGTTCAGTGCAAGAAGAAAGATTTAAAGGGTGAGAATTAGTAGGTCATGTGTTAGAGATTGTTAGGTTTTGAAGAGAGAACAGGGAGGAAATTTGGTAGGTAGGAAAATAGGGTTAGGTTAAGATTAGAGATGTGTGTAAGTTAGGTATGGAAACAAAAGAAGGAGGGTACATGTTATTGCATTATGCTGATTTAAAGCAATGGAATTTTATTCTCATATTAATTTACTACCATATGTGTCAGACCCATAAGAAGGGCAGCCTGCTAGAGGAAGAAAGGACAGAAAAGTTGGTGCCAGGAGTAACGAAAGTGCATAGTGTCGGAAGTAGGGTGGGGGGGATCAAGAAAAGAGAGCTGAAACAGTACTGAGAGTAACTGTTGTGTCAAGTAATCTGGCAATTAATATTAACTGGGCTCAGATAAAAATCTAAACCTGAGCACAATAATCCACGGAGCATAATGGGCACAATTAAAATCTAAAACTGAGCACAAAAGTGGTTACAATCTAAAATTGATAACTGAGGCTGCATCAGAGTTAACTGATTTTAAATTCTATTAAAAATGCTTGCTGTGCTGCACAGCTGTGAGTAAAGCAAGGAGCATCCTATGCTGTGCCTATCAGCAGTCACACAAAAATGGTGCCAAGATTTGATTGGAGATTCAGCAGCATGACAATCGTACTTTTCTGTCAGTAGCCAGAGTCCTGCGGCAGAGGCCTTAGGCTGAGTGCAGCTTGCAGGGTCGGGGTTTGGAAACCGAAGGAGCCTTTCTGTCAGTGGCTAGAGTCCTGCTGCAGAGGGCTTAAGCTGGATGTGGCTTGCAGGGAAGGGGGCTGGAAACAGCAGGAGCCTTTCTGTCAATGGCCAGAGTCCTTCATCAGAGGACATAAAATGGGTGCAGCTTGCAGGGTAGGGGGTTGGAAACCTGCAGGATTCTTTCTGTCAGTGGCTGTAGTCCTGTATCAGAGGGCATAAAATGGGTGCAGCTTGCAGGGCAGGGGGTTGGAAACTGCAAGAGCCTTTCTGTCGGTGATCTGAGTCCTGCAGCAGAGGTCTTAAGCTCATGTGGCATGCAGGGCAGGGGGTTGAAAACAACAGGTGCCTTTCTGTCGGTGGCTGGAGTCTTGTGGCAGAGGGCTTGATCTGGGTGTGGCTTGCAGGGCAGGGAGTTGGAAATAGCAGCAGTCTTTCTGTTTGTGGTCAGAGTCCTGCAGCAGAGGGCTTCAGCTGGGTGCAGCTTGTAGGGCAGGGATTGGAAATATTAGCTGTAGCCTTTCTGTAGGGCAGACGGAGTAATGTGGCAGAAGGTTTATGTTGTGTATGGCTTGCAGGGCAAGGGTTTGGAAACAACAGGAGCTTTCAGGGTTATATTTGTTACATCTGTTCTACCTCAGATAACTTTAGGCACATATGAAATCTCACACCCTGTTTTTATTATACACGAATTCTGTAAGTAAGAGTTGTAAGTGTAATTATACCATGTATTCCCCTTTTACTCAAATTGTGTTCTACTTGTATGGCACATATATGCCAATAAAAAGATTAACTGCAAATAAATTCCTCCTTTTTATGTTTGCTTGCACGCATGTGCAAGAAACATAGTGCAATGATCCAAAATGCAGTGCCGTACAGTTGAAAGAGAGAGCACTGCTTGAGTGAGCAGCGCTCCCTCCCCACACACAGACGCAGGTGAGCACGCATGCATATTGTATGCCTCATGCGCCCCCACACACATACTGTATATCCGGCGGAGGTGCCCAATCCCGTCAGCTCATGCCCCCACCAAAGCTGTGCAGGTGCCATGCTGAGAGCCCACCCCAGCATGGCAAAAACTATTATAGCTGACAGGGGTGCTCAATTCCCCGTCGGCTCCAGCCCACCCTAAAAAGCCTTTCCAGCTGCCATGCTGAGGCCCACCCACACATGGCAAGCGTTCTGTGTCATCTTAATAATAACAAAAAGCTGTGAACAAAAAGGTCCCTCGTAGTCTCCCTGCCCCCACCACACCCACCCACTGCACACTCTGCCTCCCCACCACCCCTCACCCCATACTTACATGCAGAGTCTGGTATGACGATCTTCGGTGGATCAGGAACACCTCAGCACTCTTCAAAGCTGACCATGAACTGAGGAAATGCCGGTAAGTTGTATAATGTAATAAAGAGGGTTTTTCAACTTTGCTGCATATCTCAGGCATTTTTGGGAATTTTGGCACCAAATTTTCAACATGGGGCTTTTGGGACCCCTCCTCATGAATTCTGTCACTGTCAAGGTGTTAATCTGGCCCGAAGGGTGATTTCACGGTCACTGCATGAAATAACCTTTCGGGACCAATTAATGAAAAGACAGTGCCAGTGTTCTAAGGTGGACTCTTAAAAGCCAATGTAGCAAATTTGTGAAATATTCCTAAATGATTAGTTTTATTTAGCGGCATTGTGGAGTCTCGGCACGCCTGTAAGTTCACAAATTTTTAATATTTGCACTCCGGATTTTCAACATTGCCATTTTACCACATCTCCTTATGAGCAGTACAGCTGTCATTTTTCACATCTCGACGAAAATGTGTTTCCGTACATGTAGTGCACAATAGCGTTGTCGGTGTGTGCAATCAATGTTTGGGACAGATTAAGAAAATCACAATGACACCGTTCATGAGCAGATGTCTTAAAATGGCTATGTTGAAAATTTTGTGAAAAAAATCCCAAAAATGACTGTTTTAGGAGCGCACGTTGTGCAGTTCCTACATTTTTAATATTTGCACGCCGGGTTTTCAACATTGCCATTTTACCACACTTCCTTATGAGCAGTACAGCTGCCATTTTTCACATCTCACCCAAAATCTGTTTCTGCACATGTAACACACAATGGTGTAGTCAGTGTGCAAAAAGCAATGTTTGGGACAGATTAAGGAAATCACAGTGACACTGGTCATGAGCAGAGGTCTTAAAATGGCTATGTTGAAAATTTGGAGACAAAAGTCCATAAAATGACTGTTATGAGTGAACATTGCACAATTTCCATGCACCCTCATAAGTTAATGAATTTGTAATATTTTCAGTCCAGATTTTCACCAGTGGCATTTTTCCACACTTCCTTATGAACAGTACAGCTGTAATTTTTCACAACATGGCTGAAATGTGTTTTCACACTTTCAGCACAGAAATGCGTGGTTGCTGTGGGAAAACATTGTTTGGGACAGACAAAGAAAATCACAGTGACTCTGTTCATGAGTGGAGGTTCCAAAATTCCTGTGCTGACAATCCGCTGTAAAAAATCCCCATCTAATTACATCACGGGTGTGCGTTGCACAATTTCTACACAGGCTCATGACTTCACCAGTTTCTGTAATATAGTCACTGCAGATTTTAAACATTGCCATTTTTTACACCTCCCCATGAACAGTACAGCTGTCATTTTTTATATCCTGTTAGGAATGTGTTTTTGCACCTGTGGTGACAAATGCGTAGTCGCTGTGCAAAAGCAGCTCTCGGCTAACAAACTGATATTGACACTGTTCATAAGGTGGGGGTCACAAAAAAAATATATTGAAAATTTGGAGTGAAAATAACAACGAATGCCTGAGATGTTAAGGTTTCCAATCATAACACCCCACCCTGTAGAGAATGACAGGCATCAGGGCTGTGACTTGGGATTGTCACCTGCAATGCTCATACCATTCCACCCCCACCCACACCCTGCAGCCACTGAAAGGCATCGAGGTGTGCCTTGGACTCTTCAGCCCCAAAGTTCATCCCATTCTCCTATACCGCACCCATCTCACTGTATTTTCTGATGGAATGGGGTGTGCATAAGGGCCAAAGATCCCAAGGCACACTGTGACACTTGTCGGTGTCTGCAGGGTAAGGTGTGGTAAAATGGCGTGGCCATTATGCCTGATGACCCAAAGGCACACCCCAATGCCTGTCAGTCTCTGCAGGGTGCTGGTGGGGTTGGCTTCAGTTTAATACTTCACTGCCCATCCTATTATGCAGCTCTGTAACTCCTACACTACTAATGCCAATGCCAACAAGCAAACATTCGGCATTGACAAATGCTTGTTCTTTTTAGTAACCCTCTCACTATATTTGTTTTCTACAGCCTGTAATCCTGTTCTATAGGTTTCTTCATCCGCTCACACTAACAATTGATAACATTCTGCTTGTTTCACTGCATAGTCAGTAACAAAATGCTTAACACTTCCTCGCTATCATGGAGGGTGGCAATAGTGTCTCCCTTCCTCTAGGTTGTCAACTTTCACAGAGAGTTATCAAGAGACCTAACAAGTATGGTTTCCAAGTGAACACTTGAACTCTTAACTTAGTAAGTTGGTTATCTCCTAATCTATTAACATTTGTGTCCCTGTTTGGGTGCCATAAATGAAGGGATAATTATTTTGGAGACACGAGTTGTGATGGATCAACAGATGTCCACACCATTCATGAAAGGTTTTGAAACTTAATTGCAACATAATCAGAAATGGGATAACTTGCAGACAGACTGGCTAAGCACTCCAAACAATTCCTTTGTTTTGTGAACATGCTGCAGTGTAGCACAGTGAGGTGTGGTTAGGTGAGGCTAACCCCGAAGGTGGAAAGTTCCAAGGAGTTGCACTCTAACAGAATCCACAAAAGGCTCCTTAGCAGTAAATCAGATTATCTTTATTCAGATATACATATATGTACAGCCTCATTTATTTCACCAGTGTAAAATTCTCCAGCACTTTGCCTATCAAACAAGGCTTCCTAAGGGGACAATCAATTGAAAACATACTTGTGCTTTTATAGTGCTCACTGATGATATCATAAGTTTGTGCACATTCATTATATTTACAAAAAGGAAAATAACTAAATATCATTCATTCATACAGTTTTGAAATATTTGTGGAAGCCATAATGAATTTCAAGTAGTGATTCCAACTACATTGTGAAGAGAATAACAGTTGGCATTGTGTTATACTATTATGCATTCTTTATATTTTCTTTTAAATGAATATAATAACTGGCCTCCCCTTTTTCCCGTAGAGAAAACATGGTTTAATTTGCTTTTATAAAGGAACGTTTATAATGGCAAGCATGTGCACAGTTTCTCTTGCTCTGTGCATGCATGCATATGCCGCAACTCTACCACTCGCCACTTCCATTTGCCTGAAACAGTATCACCAGAATAGCTGAGTGGTAACTAATTTTTAAGTTTGAGGATGCATGTCTAACTTCTTGAGATGAGTGACTTTGGAAGGGTGTGACACTGTCTGTTCAATGCAGAGTGGTCTGCAAGGGACTTGACAGTATCACACCAATCATCAGTCAGGCTGATCTTTACACTGTTTTGCCTGAAGTGGTCTGCACTTGAAAAGAAAAAGCTGCACCTATCATGTGGTGGCTTTTTTCTTTTATCTACAGGATATCACTGAGCAAACAGCTGCTTGTGTCCCGATCAGCCTGGCTGCCACCTCCACCCCCCGCCACCTCACTGGTCCCTTCCCTCTCCAGCCCACTGCATCCCTGGCTGACACCTTGAGCCCTGTAGGGCATAAATAAATTTACAATAGTGCTGCCAGAGAGGCGATTCTGGAAGGTGGGAGGAAGTACTTTCCTCTCTTGCCTCCTCCACTTCCTGCGGACTCCTTTTGCTCCTCTTCTCCCACCCGTGTGAAGTAGGCCACAGCTTAAGCTCCATACAGACTGGGAGTTTATAGTACCCAAAGGCCCTTTCATGTAAGCATGATTGCATTAGCAGGGCTGGCAGCAACTGCAGCCCACCATGAGAGACATAGGAGGTTGAACAAAAGGCTTAAAGAGTTAGTGGACATTGGGGTGCTCAATCCTCATGTCAGCATGCATCCCCTCTCAGCAGACTTCGGGGTGCCGAATCCCTGGGTTGGCATTGATCCCCCATGTCAATATTGGGGTGTTCAGTCCCCATGTCAGCATGCATAGCCCTCCCCCAATTAATGTGGCACACTGGGAGCTCACCCCAGTTTGCCAAGAAAGACCAATTTGGTGTTTCTGACATTGGGATGCTCACTCCCGATGTTGGATGCACCACCCCCCAATGCCCCTATGTTCTTAACTGACTTCAGGGTGCCCAATCCCCTGGTTGGCCTTAATCCCCTTCCCATTTCTCTGGCACACTGGGAGCCCAACCCAGTGTGCAGAAATCTGTTTTATTAATATTTCACCTGTAAAAGAGAAAATAGTCGCGTGAGGTCTTTTTTTTTAACCTGAGAAAAAAAGAAAATGGTCCTTCTTCATTCCCGCCGGCCCCCCTCCCCCAACCTGCACCCTCCCTTTGAGCACTCCACCCCCCTGCACCCACCTCACCCATATTTACCTGTGGAGGTCAGGAATAGTGATCTTATGTGGACTGGGAACACCTCTGCACTCTTCAAAAACCAACCGGGAACTGAAGAAATGACAATCCCTATAAAATCAGTCAGTGTTGGGGGAGGGGTTCTACTTAGATTGATATCTTAGTCAATATTTGGAGTTTTGGTCCCAAATTTTCAAAATGGATTTCTGGGGATCCCACATTGTGAACACTGTCACTATTATTTCATTTTTCAGTCCCAAAAGGTGATTTTATGGTTACTGCATGGAATTAACTTTCAGGACCAATTAATGAAATATCAGTACCACTGTTCATGAGGTGGGGTCCCAAAAAGCCCTTGTCTCAAATCTGGTGAAAAAAACCCAAAAATGACTGCATTACAAGTGTCCGTTGTGCAATTTCTTTGCACACTTGTAACTTCATTAATTTAAATATTTTCACTCCAAATTTCCAGCATTGCCAGTTTTCAATACACCCCTGTGAACAGTACAGCAGTCATTTTCTGCATCCTTCCCTAAAGGGTCTTTTTGCACCTGTGGCACAGAATGGCATATTCTCTGTGTGAAATCAACTTTTGGGACAGAGTAATGAAATCCCAGTGCTACTGTTCATGAGGGAAAGTCTCAAAAAGGCCATGTTGAAAATTTGGTGAAAACATTCCAAACAAGCATTTCTCTACGCCAAGTGTTGCTTGCTGTCATTAGCAGTGGACGTGAAAGAGTTAGACAGATGCACTATAGAAATGACAGTGAAGTATTGAACTGATGCCAACTCAACCCCTACCCTGCAGAGATGGACAGGCATTGGGGTGTGTTTTTGGGTCGTCGCCCATAATAGTCACGACATTTCACTTCACCCTACCCTGCAGACACTTACAAGTGTCAAGGTCTGCTTTGGAGAGTTAGGGCTTTACACTCTCCTCATTCCAAAAAGAAATACGCTGAAATGGGTGTAGTGTGTTCAAGTTCAAGTTCAAGTTTATTGCAGGAAGACTCCATTGAGCAAGCTCATTCACAAGGAAGTACTGTACCATGTACACATACTAAAAGACATTACATAATAAAGCAACATTTAATAAAGCAACACTGATTACAAGTATATAAAGTGCACACCTAGTACAAAAAAGATGTTACATAGTCCGATACAACATAGTAAAAAAAAAAAAGTGAACAGTGAAGGAACATTTGGTTCATAGTGTGCAAGCATTACAAGGTAGGGTTTATAAACATAATACTGGTATACTGTATGCAATAAATACTCTTGCTATATTAAGCAAAGACAGGAGAGCTAGGATAAAAAGGGTAGGCAGGGTTGAGGGGCAGGAGTATGGTTAACAAGAATAAGGAGGAGTAATGTAGGAAACCAAGAGTAGGAGAAAGGCAGAGGAGTAGATATGGAATTCTTGAAGTTTTAGCCACATAGAGCAAGTTGTAAGCTTAGAGATTACAGTTAAGACTAGGACTAGTGTTAGTGGGGACGATAAGTAAGGGGCACACATAAGGGCTGGGAATGGATTGATAACAGTTGTAAATATCTTTTATTTTAGATGAACTTAACGCTTTATAGAAAATAACTGAGACAATGCTAGTTAATTTCTGTACAGATTGGAGTTGGTTCCAAATAGTAGGAAGTGCATGTGTGATAGCTCGTTTACCAAAGGAGGTACGAGTCCTGGGTATGTCCAGCAGGATGTAGTCTGATTTCCTGAGAGAGTAAGCACTGTGAGAAATGCAGACAAGTGATGTTAGGTAACTTGGTAGTTTATGCAGAAGCAACTTAAGGGTCCAGAGACCAGCTTGGATCAGGCGTCTGGTGGCGAGAGTTGTCCAGCCAACAGGTGCGTACAGGTCATAATGGTGTAAATGGTAAGGGGAGTTGGTAATGAACCATAATGTGCGGTGATAGAGAATGTCCAGTTTGCTTGGGCTTGAGAGAGTGGCAGAAGTGTAAATTAAATCACTTAATCAAGTAAGGGAAGGAATGTGGATTGGACAAGCCAGGTTCGAGTCTCGAGGGGGAAAAGAGACCTATTTCGAAAAAAGAATCCTAGCCGGGCTTTGAGCCTTCTGGATAAGTCCTCAATGTGGTCATTAAAAGAGAGCTTATTGTCTATCCAGATACCGAGGTATTTAAATTTGGTAATGACTTCCAATGGTTCAGTTAAGGAAGTAACAGTAAATGCTTTTGGCAGAGTAGGGGAGGTGCCAGAGGAAGTACTGTGAGAGAAAATCATTGCTTTAGTTTTCTTAGCATTGAGAAGAAGCTTGGCCCTTATTAGATTATTTTTGAGCTGAGCGAAGTCATCTGAAGCACACCCCTAACTTCAGATAAGGTTGAGCCAGAGGTATACAGTACAGTGTCATCTGCAAAGAAGTGCAGGTTGGAGCTAGTTATGTTAGAATCAAGGTCGTTAATGTACAGTGAGACCAATATAGGGCATAGAATGGAGCCTTGGGGAATCCTCTGTCAATCGGCAGAGAGGCAGAGAAAAGACCATCAGCTTTGACTTTCCGTGTTCTCCCTGTTAGATAACTGGTGAACCACTGGGTAGTGGAGGAAGTGGCACCTAAGTTAGTGAGGCGAGTAACTAAGAGGTTGTGGTTGACAGTGTCAAATGCTTTACTAAGATCTAGGAAGAATGCTCCAGTCATCTTCTTAG
This sequence comes from Neoceratodus forsteri, assembly GCA_016271365.2. Taxonomy (NCBI): domain Eukaryota; kingdom Metazoa; phylum Chordata; order Ceratodontiformes; family Ceratodontidae; genus Neoceratodus; species Neoceratodus forsteri. The sequence goes on along the minus strand of CM028131.1, from coordinate 44,156,073 downwards.
CATCCACAACAGAGACCCAGTCATTAGTTACTTTAGCCAGAGCAGTGATTATGCTGTGATTTGCAAGGAAACCAGATTGTGCTGGGTTAAGGAGTGAAAAGGTTTCAATATGAGTTTTTAGTTGGTTATAAATCAGTTTTTCGAAGACTTTAGAAAGGATGGGCAAAATGGAGATGGGCTTATAGTTATTCAATTGCATGGGTCTCCCGAGTTAAATGGGGGAGGATATGGGCAGATTTCCAACAGGACGGAACTATAGCAGAGGTAATGGAGAGATTGAGGATAAGAAGAATGAGGGGCAGTGAGATGAGCATGTCCTAGTCTTAGGAAGAAAGGTTCTAGACCATCGTCCCCTGCACTTTTTCTGATATCCAGCTTGAAGAGTGAATCTTCAATTTTCTTTATAGGTGAGTGTACACAGTTGAAAAGGGCAACATGACATGCAGGTTGACAAGGAGGAGCTAGGTTGACTCTTCATATGAGGAGGTGAGGAGTCAAAAGCTAGGCCAGCTGTGACAAAATGGGAGTTAAGGTCTTCGAGGATATGGGAGTTACTTTCCACCACCCTGCCATTGGTAAATATCTTAGTTGGAAGTGAGGGGGCAGTGGGACGCCCTTCAATTGATTTAATTGTCCTTCAAATTTTGTGAGAGTTCCCGTTTGCTTGTTCAAGGGTAGAGACATAGAAGTTTGCTTTGGCAAAGCGAATGCTTTTTACACAGGCATTCCTATCTGCTCTGAAAGCCTGCCAATCTGCAGGGTTCTTGGACTGCCTAGCTTGCGCCCAGATCTTGTTCTGGCTTGTAAGAGCTGTCTTAAGATCTGAGGTAAACCAGGGTGGGAGTTGTTGCGCACCCTAACTTTGATAAGGGGGGCATGCTTATTTGCCAGACTAGTAAGGTTGACATTGAGGACAGAGACTGCCTCATTGACATTTTTAGCAAGGTAAAGATCTTGCCATCTGACCTTACCTAAGTCAGAAAGGAAATCTGCTGCATCAAACTTATGATAGGACAGTTTAGTTATAATGTGGGCTATTTACGGGCCTTAGTTTGAGATCTTATACAAACAACAACACCGTAGTCACTCATGTTGTTGTGGAGCACTGCTGAATGTGAAATTTTATGAGGATGAGTGGTTAATGTAACATCTAGAAGGGAGCTATTTGCAATGTTTAAGGTATTGTTCCTTGTGGGTTCATTAACTAGTTGTACTAGGCCAAGCTCATCACTGAAAGATTTAAGTCAGTGTAATTAGGGGTGAGGCAATCCATATTGAGATCCCCTAAGAGTATTGTTTCTGTATTTGCAGCAGAAATTAGGGATTTCAGTGTATTAACATTTCAGTGCCTCTAGTTGGAGGACTATAGCCACCTGTGATAGTAACGCATTCCGAAGAAGGAAGGTTAAGCTTCAATGAAACAATCTCAAATTCCTTGGGTATATATTTACAGCTGATATCAGAGACTAAGTACTTGGTTTTGGCATAGACGATCATCCCTAGACGCCCTGTCCACCCTAAATAGTTTGTAGCCTGGGAGGGAAATTTGATGGTCGGTATTAGCCTTTTTAAGCTAAGACTCAGTAATAACGATAAGATCCGGGTTAGTATGCGCAGCCCATGCTTGTAGTTGGACAAATTTTTTTTGGTCAGGCTTAGTATATTGACCAACATCATTTTAAGACCTGGGGCAGCTGCGAATTCTGATGGAGAGGCGAGTTGCAATGGAGGGCCAGGATTTACCTACACATTACCTGAGCAGAGGAGGAGCAACAATAGCATTTTCTTTAAGGATCTCATTAGGAAGGAGAAGGCTTTTTTACTTTGGGACCGCCCATGATACATAGTCAGTGCAGCATGTTTGGTGCCAGAAAAGGTAACATTAATTTGACAGTTTAATGTGATAAGAGAGCGTGCTTGAATGGTCATTGGTGAAGGTAATAGGAAAGGGATGGGGGAATAATGGGGGGTAAAGGTGAGGTGAGGGTGGGTAGACCAAGAAAGGGGGGTGCAGTGGGCATGGGCAACATGGGATATACTATTGTGATCCAGGACCAGATTAGACCATGGTCCTTCATGGTGTAGTGCACCATAGGGTACATTGCATACTAGAAACAGCAGGGTAGCAATGAAGTATGCCATAATTTCAAAAGAAGGGTGAAGACTAGATGTTGAAAAGGGTTGGATGCTTTTGCTGAGTGGGAGACAGGACTACATACAGATGCCCTCAGTGCACTATATGGAAGTGAAAAAAGCTGGGGGAGAAGAGATAAATAACATAAAATAGCTGGCCAGGAGCTGCTATGCTGTTTCCACGAAGAACAGGCTAATTGGCTCCATTCCCCTAGCAATATCTGAGAGATAGCAGGCCAGTATAAACCATTGGGATAGCAGATGAACTAGGGCCAGTCTAAACCAATGGGATAGCAGAAGACCTGGGGAGGGAAGAGCAGAGATGTATTTAATGGAGGCCTGGGAGTGTAGCTGGAAAGCGGTCAGACCAATCAGTGTCCCCCTGCGAGCATGCAACACCAATCAGGTTCAGCCAATCATGCTAGCTCCAGGAAAAGATCAGCGGTCATACCTGCAAATGGATCTAGGTCTCGAGCTCCGAATTCTGGCGAAGGCTGCTGTGAGGGACCAGGTGGCGGCCGTAAGAATGGCTGGTGCTGGCTGCCTGAATTCCGGTTCGCCACTCAGGCGCAAGACCCTAAGGGGAAGAGGAAAGAAGCAAGATAAATATACAGTCTAGGAGAGAGTTCAGGGGCAGGAAGCTGGCAACAGATCATCAGTGGGTGGTGGGGGTGATTGTTACTTAGGACAAAGACAACGATTAAAGAGGCAGGGTAGGGCAAGCCAAAGATAATGGGCAGAATGGAGAAGGAACTAATGGATAATAGCAGAGGGGACAGGGCTGTCTCAGGAGGAGAGGAAAGGGTGAAAAGTAAACCAGCTCAGATAGAGAGGGGTGTAGATGGCAGATTTAAGTGCAAGTGAGGGAGAAAATAGAGAGGAGAAGGTGTAGATAGAGAGATAGATAACAGAAAGAGTACAGGACTTCAGGTAGAGGAAATAGAGCAGAAAACAGTCTAGGACTACACTTCATACACTGTAAAGGTAATCAGGTTAGAGTCCAAGCAATAAACTATATCTGAATTCTAAACAGTAATCAGTTACAACACAGCTCCTTAACTGCAAATATTAACATGGCAGGTACAGGCAGCTGAAAATTAAAACCAAAAATCTGAGCACACGTTAGGGGGACAGAGGCAGTGCCGGAATTGCTGTTTAAGTCTATGTGGATGGGCGCACCAATCGGTGTGTAGTTGGAAAGCGGGCGGACCAATCAGTGTCCCCCTGTGAATGAGCTGCACCAATCGGGTTCAGCTGACTGTGCAGACTCCAGAAAAAGATCAGCGGTCATACCTGCAGATGGATCTGGGTCTCACGCTCTGAATTCCAGTGAGGGCTGCTGTGTGAGACCAGGCATTGGCCATAAGAACGGCTGGTGCTGGCCGCCTTGATTCCAGTGCGCCACTCAGCTGCAAGACCCTGCAGATGGATCCAGGTTTCAAGCTCTGAATTCCGGTGAGGGCTGCTGTGAGGGACCGGGCAGCAGCCATAAGAAGGGCTGGTGCTGGCCGCTTTGATTCCTGTGCGCCGCTCAGGCACAAAACCCTGCAGATGGATCTGGGTCTCGAGCTCTGAATTCTGGTGAGGAGAATGGTATAGGAGAATAGGAGAATGGTGTGAACTCTGGGGCAAAAGGGTCCAAGATGCACCTCTATGCCTGGCGCTGGCTGCAGGGTGGGGGTGGAATGGCATGAGCATTGCTTTCAACAGTCCCAACTCACACCCCTGACACCTGTCAGTCCCTACAATGTAGGGCATTATGGTCGAAAACCCTAGCACCTAGGGTGTTTCTTGGTATTTTTACTCCATGTTTTCAGCTTGAGCTTTTTGTAACCCCACCACATGAACAGTGACACTATCAGTTTGTTAGCCAAAAGGTAATTTTGCACAGTGACTGCACCACTTGGCATGACAGGTGCAAAAACACATTTTGAAAGGATGTGAAAAATGACAATTGTACTGTTCATGAAGGGGTTTATGTGATAACAGCGAATGCCTAAAGGCGATCACCATTATCACGCAGTCAGAGTGCCGAAATCATATTTGGCACTCTGACAACCCTGGTGCATCAGGACAATGGCTCCAGGACAGTTTTTTACTGCTTTCTGAGGGGGGGCTGTGCCCCACCACACCACCATTTGCGGTGGGCTTCACCCTCCCACACACCCACTACTTAAGGATTCTCAACTTCAGGAGGGTGCATGTCGGGGGGGGTGAGGTGAAAGTAGTAAAAAAATAAAGATCCGGGCTGGACACAATAAAATTGCACCAGAGCTCGGACCCCAGCCTGGTACCCACCACAACCACTAGCTAACCCCCGATGCCACGACATAGCTCGGCCAGCAACCGCAGTGCCACCCCCTACAGTCTCTCCATACCCTCCCAGTCCACACTTGCCATGCTCGCGCCCACCCCACCCCCACACTCATACGCATAGCGACATCCTGTCACCCAGTTCGCCCACAGCCTCATCCGGTTGACCTACCTTCCCACCGCCGTGAGTAGATTGCGCAGGGAAGGAGTCGCCGTTATGGACAGCACCCTTCCTCATGCGCCCAGCTCACAGGTTACCTTCATGAAGAGCTTTAAAAATGGCAAAGTTGAAAATTTGGAGTGAAAATATAAAAAAACTGGTTAAGTCATGAGTGTTCATAGAAACTGTGCAACGCACACCCATACTATAATTAGTTTGGGGATATTTCACAGCAGATTTTCAACACAGGAATTTTGGGACCTCCACTCATGAAGAGTGTCACTGTGATTTTATTAATCTGTCCTGAACACTGATTTCCCACAGCGACCATGCTATTCTGCACCGGAAATGCGAAACACATTTTGGCTAGGGTGTGAAAAATGATAGCTGTACTGTCAGGAAACTACAGACCAGTAAGTTTGACCTCAGTGGTAGGGAAAATGATGGAATCACTTCTGAAAGAAAGAATTGTTGAGTACTTAGAGGCCAGCGGGGCACAGGACCCTGTAATAAGGGATAAAGAAGTGTGTCCCAATATTTCAGCCTAAACCTTATTTTGGTCTAAAACATAAGGGCCCAGATATTCAAAAGGGTTGCGCCATACGTGCACAAGTTCTTATATGCACAAATCCAAAAATGCGCCATTTAGCGATATTCAGAAGGAGGCAGTTGCGCCCGAAACATGCTGAGCAACAGCGCCAATGAAATGAAGGCATGCGCATAACCGAAGGGTGGATCCATGCATAAAGACATAATCACGATGTTCAAAGACTGGCAGCGATGCGCAAGGAGCGACAAAGCGGGTATGGCACATTACGGAAATGAGCCAAAATAAAAGGCTCAAGGAAGCGGGCCAAGAATGCTACCAGGCTGCCAAGTGGGGAGAGAGAGAACAGACAGACAGACAGACAGCAAAGGGCAGGCAAGGAAAGTGTGGGCCATAGTCTGTAGAGGCCAGCGGGGGGTGCCCGGTGCAGTGGAAGTAGCAGTGAGGACAGCGGGAGTAACACAGCAACACCAGCCAGGGGGTCAGAAGCCAGGGAGATGGACAGTGCCAGTTTCCACATGGAAGCTGTAATGAGGGGGGTGAGAATGCATGCTGCAGGGGGACGTGGCCGTGGAAGGGCCCGTCGGCGGTATGACCCCGACAGGCGGTACCGTGCCCGCATCAGCTTTGAGCTGTACACAGATGTAGAGATTGTGGGCTGGTACTGCCTGAACAGGGCAATACTGAGATGGCTCTGTGAGCTGTGCAGTGATGTGATGCAGGCACCCTCACGACGGAGTCACGCTCTGTCGGTGGAGACCAAGGTGACAGCCTGCATGTGCCTGCTCACCACGAGCACCTTCTAGAGGCGACAGGGGACACCACAGGCATCACACAGTCGGCCACGTCATGCATCCTCACCCAATTCCTCAGCACACTGCTGCCACATGCTCCCGGAGTACATCCATTTCCCAGCACCTTGACAGGCTCACAGCAAACATGCAGGAGTTCCACAGGGTACACGTATGCCTGGCGTGCTAGGGGCCATAGACTGCACCCATGTGGCCATTCACATGCCACCTGGCCCGATGGCATATCGAACAGAAAGGGATTCCCCTAGTGTCAACTGCCAGCTGGTGTGTGATGCCACACGAGCAATCAATGTCTGTGCCACACACCTGGCGGAGCACATGATGCCTTCATATGGTATCAGTCTGCACTGTGCCATCAATTCAAGAGTGGGGACATCCCCACAGGCCATCTAGTGGGTGAGTACACATGTATGGAATGCAAACTCGGGGCCAGGGTGGGAATGCCACAGGTGCCATGGTAGTGGCACACAGGGAGATGGCTAATATGGACCTGAACATGACACTGATCTCCACTATCTCCACACAGGTGACAGCGGATACCCACTCCGTCCCTGGCTGCTCACACGTACGGTGCCCCATGACCCCAGCGCAGCGATACTATAATGAGGCACATGCGCAACAGCAACTTATCGTGAGGCGGGTGTTTGGGATGCCCAAGCACGCTTCCACTGCCTAGACACCTCCAGCGGTGCCCTACAGTACAGCCCCAAAAGGCCTGTGGGATATTCCTGGCCTGTTGCATCCTGCACAACATGGCCAAAGACCATCGGATAGCCATACAGGTCGAAGGGAAGTTTCAGCGATAGGGGCGGCCAGTGGCACCGGTGTTGATGGTGATGAGCAGCCCCTAAGACGCGTGGGACCCCCGACTGATCCGGCAGGCCCAGCTGCACGGGACACCATCACAGAGGAGCACTATGCACAACACAGATAAGTCAAGGGACATGTGCAGCCAACACTGTCCATCACGCAAACCACAGGCACACAGGGGAACACACCAGGGGTGCATGGCGGTCAGGGGAGTGGAACAGTCCAGGCATACAAACACACCATCAGGGAAGGGTGAGCACTCATATGGACACACACACACCAAGCACAGAGCGTACATGGGCAGATGCACAGCACTGCAGAACCGACATTGCTAACACACAGCACCACCAAGCACCCCCACCACCTGTACTGTCCAAGTACGTGTGTCAGATGCTGGGCACCCTTGCACCTTGGTGTACAGTGCAATGCAGGCATCATCTTGCACATGCACCTGTGGACAGCAGTTGGGAGGGTGTGCAGGTGGTCCGTGTGTTGGCGTGGTGAGCAGAGCACCCAGCAGTGCACTGCCCACCATGACACACATTGCACACATGGCAGCACCAGACAGGACCCGCACTGGGAGACAGCTCAGTCATGTAGCACTGTCCCACGGCTACCGCGGATGCGTGGGTGGCCCCGCTGTGACCCAACAGCACTGGCAGGCTGAGCAGGGGCCACATGGGGTGGCACTGTTGCACCACCAGGGGTCCCACTGCGTGAACGCGACCTTGCCCGCATAGGGGTCTGCAGCATGCCGAACAAACCTGCACCAGGGGTGCTCGGGTTGCCACAGCAGAACCGGCGTCGACAGGCCTGGTGTCGCATAGACGGCCGGGAATGGGGAGGAGAGGAACTGTGTGGGGTGTCGCGGCAGAGGCACCTGACTGTGTGCCCAATGTCCGGCCACCACAGAAACCACTGCCTGAGTCAGCCTGTCAATGGCGGTCACATCCGTCCGCATCACGGACCAGCTCGGCACGGTCCAGAGCACACCCCTGCTGTGCCACTCCACGGACTACAGACAGTGCCTCCACAGACATTGCAACCCACCTCTGCAGCTGTACTGATTCCTGCAGCAGGCGGGTGTGCTCGTCCAATGGGTACTGTGCCCCAATGGCATCCTGTCCCCCAGGGTGTGGAAGGTCCTGATGCACATCACCCCTTGAGGGTGGGCGCTGTTCTCCAGGATCAGGAATGGGCAGATCAAAGGGCGGCGGACATGTGCTACCGCTTGACACTGTACCCCCAGACCTGGTGGGCGACTGCTGCTGCTGCCCCTCCAACTGCTGTGCCCCAGGGTCCACGTGTTCCACCACTGTGCTGGCAACAGTGCCAGACACCTGCACAGCCACGGTGCTGCCCCACCGGTGCTGACAGGCACAGCCTGGGACTGTGCCAGCATGCTGGTACACAAGTTGGAACCAGAAAGGCCCAGGGGCATGTGCTGGCCTGCCGTGTGTCCGTCATGGGACACACTCATCACTGCCCATTGCGGGCGCTTAGCTCATCAATGGTGCGGAGTCGTGCTACAGCCATGGTCACAGCATGCTGGCATGCTTGCATGCCAGACTGCTGAGACACAGGCTGAGCACCCCCTGCACCCGTATCACTGACACCAGAGTTGGCGGCCCAGCGTGCATGCTGCTGCAGTGCCTGCTGCCTGGTGATGGAGGTGGATGGACCCTCCTCCATGTCCAGCAGGTCATCATCACTGCCTGGACCCACCACCACCGTCTCCTGAAGATGAACAGGATCTGTAACAGAAAGAGAGTACATGTGAGTGCATGTGAACAACCGCCCCCCCCAAACACCACCACCATGTCATACCGTGCAGTGATGGGCTTCCACCTGTCTGGAATCCACCTCCTGGTACGCCCTCAATGGCGCTCGGCTGCATGGCTGTGACAGTGTCTCCTCAGTCGGGTCAGCTCCAACACCACTGGCGGGCCCCCGCCAGTGCCAGCACATGCCGCCCTGAAGGCTGCCACCTTCTCCTTCAACCTCCTGCGGTCTGTCCCCATCTCCTTCTTGCATTTCTGCACAGAGCTCTGGTGGCTTCCGTGCAGGTTAACGGCCCGAGCTACCCCCTCCCATGCAGCCGCATGGGACTGAGGGGTGCCCCTCCGTCCACTCAGTACTGGCTCCTCATCCAGGTAGGCCTGGAAGAGGGCCTCTGTCTCTGCTGCTGGAAAGTTGGGCCTCCTCCTACGCCCACGGTCCTCACCCTCACCTTGGCTCTGCTCGGTCATGGCGATCTGTATGGGGGGAAGTGGAAACCTGTCACTGTGCAGTCTATAGCATTTTCCCATGGCCATTGTCCTGAACATCACACAGCATGCAACTCACCTCTCACCTGCAGTAACGAATCTGGCCAAGCGCGAGCCCAGTATTCGCACATTTATAGCGCAATACATGCAAATGGGAGTGGAGCAACTATAATGACATGCAATCGCTGCCACTGTGCCTTTGAATGGCTGATCAGATGATTTGTATGTAATGGCTGAATATCGCGAATCTGCACTTTGCACAATACGGATGAGTCAGCTGAGCCAATGGCGCAGATCTGTGACTGTGTGGTACACTGCATTGTGCATGCCCAGATAGCTTACGCAGGCATCTGTCGCTCTGCTGACGTGCTGAGCATGATCGGCAATTCGGGCCAAGGCCACCATTGTGCCAGTGGCGCTACAGCAATGGGCACTATATGGCGCTGTGGCACTACTGCGCAATAGTCCACTGTGGCACTGGTACACAGCTGGTCGGTCGCGCAGGATGCCTATACATCAGATGGCGCTGTGCGTAGCCTTGCGTCATTGCCCATGACCTTGTGTATGACCTTTGCCCCCTGGCACTGTTCGCCTGCCATGTGTACGTCCCTATTGCGCTGTCTGGTGACAGCGCTATGTGAAGTGACGGCGCTGTTCGAACATCGCGATTGGAGCCTGTGGTGGTCTATTGAGCAACATCTCCACAGGGGGTTACGGTGCAGCGGGGTGCCATATTGCCTGCTGTATAGTTGGTGCCATGGCTAGGAGGAGGGCGGTGTCGTGGAGCCAGCTTGAAGTGGCCAAACTGGTGGCCCTAGTTGAGCCACACTATGCTGCACTTTATGGTGAGGTGCCCCTCACCAGTGCAAGGACTGAAGTGTGGCAGCAAGTGGCCACTGACCTGGTGGGGGTCACTGGACGGTGCTGGTCTGCTGAGCAATGCCGGCACCGGTACAGTGACCTCCGCCGGAGGGAGCCAGACCTGTTAACGAGGCTGCGTTCACGTGCCAGGCAGGGCGTGGTGCCTAGGCCAGGTGGGTGTGCCATCTATGCACCTGTATTATCTGTAGGGGTGTGTGTGTGTTTTGGTGGTTGTGCATAGGTGATGGCTCAGCCACGGTTGGCTGTGTCAGTGTGTGCAGCTGTGAGATGAATGAGTATGGCTGTGTGGGCAGGCAGTCTCACTGGGGCAGGGGGCAGTCTGCTTTTGAGTCACACTGATGTTTGTCTCAACATATGTCTCCCACAGGCCGGGATGTGAGGATGCGGGCCCACGTTGCTGAGGGCCGTGCCAGGGAACCGGTGCCAGCAGGGGTAGCACTCCACCAGCAGCAGCAGCAGCAGCAACAGCAGCAGCAACAGCGGCAGTCAGAGCTGCTTGAGCAGTGTGAGTATCATGACTTCATGGATGCTATTGCATGCTGGGGGGGGGAAGACCAGTAGCCCTGCACAATACAACCATGCAGGAAAGGGGAGGTCATAATTCCACTATACAAGACAATAGTGAGGCCCCACCTGCAGTACAGTGTACATTTCTGGAGACCATACCTCGTGAGGGCGTGAGGTGGGCAGAGAAGGTTCAGAGGAGGGCAACAAGATGGTGCATGCTTGCATCACAACTCCTATGGAGACAGGTTGAAGGAACTGAACATGTACTCCCTGGAGGAGAGGAGGAGAGGAGATATGATAGAGACATACAAGTATCTTACAGGGTGGAACAGGGTGCAGGGAAACACTATTTTGAAGTGAAAAAGATGTTCCAGAACTACAGGGCATGGGATGCAGTTGGAGGGAGGACGATTCAGAGGAAACATGAGCAAGATTTCTTCACAGAACGGGTGGTGTACAAGTGGAACACCCTGCCAGAGGAAGTGGTGGGGTCTGACACACTCACTGGATTTCAGAATGCACGGGATAGACATAACGGAATTCTGGAGGTCAGGGGTAAGGGGCAACAGACTTCTGGGTAAACAAAGTGAACTTACAGGCTCAAATGGACAGACTGGGTTGGCCATAGGCCCTTATCTGCCGACACTGTCTATGTATCTATGTCTGTAGGCATGACACAGGTGACATGCATCACTGTCCAGTTTCACAGCACGTCTTTGTATGCGTCACTGGTGGTCCATGCATGCACTGGGCACATAGCTGGGTAACTGGCATCGCACCATGTTGCCACGTCACTTGCCAGCCTTGTTTGTGTTGTGATGGATATGGGCAGTTTGTGTGTGCAGTGGTGCGCATAGCTGGTGCCGCCTGTTTGTGATGGCCATGTGCATGTTCACTGTGGGTGCATGCCATCACAGGTGCAGGACATTGGGCTATATGGCTGCAGGTTGGGTGGTGTTCAGGGTTGTGGTCAGTCACAGCCATTGACTGTGTTCCCATTTTCCTAGGCCTCGAGGTTCTCCAGCGCATTGCAAGAGATGTCCGGGCCCTCAGACAGCTGGTGACTGACGACCAGGCCATCCTCCAGTCGATACACCGCCATGGCCTTCGGAGGAGGTGGCATGGGACTGGCCGACAGCAGCCAGAGGACAGGCGGCCGGCTGGCCCATAAGTTATCTTCCCTTCCCACTTCTCCCATCCCTACCACCCTGCCTTCCCTCTCCAAGTTTGTCATCCCTACCCCTTGAACACCCCTACCTTGTAACCGTCCCCCCCCTTGTAAATAGTTGTTATTGTTCTTGTTCCTGTTGTTCATGTCAATATACATTTATATTTTTATACGAATAATGTGTTGGTCTCTGATTTGAAGCTGCCTATATGTGCTCAGTTGCAGGGGTGTACATGCCATCTGGGGTGGTATGGTCCTGGGTATGTGTGTGTGTGTGTGTGCGTGTGTGTGCATGGGGAGGTATCTCCAGCATGGCAGTGACTTTCAGTTGGTCTTGCCGTCTGCTGCCACCCACTGCTGGGTGCACAGGGTGTGTCTGGCTTGTAGGCTTCTGTGCTGCACGGGGTTGACGTGCGCTGGGGGGATGCATGGTTTCCTGCAGTGCCAGTCACTGCACATAGGTGGTGTCTTGGGGTCACAGTGCAGGGTGTGCCAGTGCGACGGGGCTGATGTGCACTGTGGTTGTCAACCCCTGTGTGTGGCACTCTCAGCCTGCCAGTGGTTATGCTGGGGTGTCATGGCTCTGCTATGCTTTGTTGGCTTGTCCCCATGGGCAAGTAGATCATCCGTCCCACCCCAGTGATGCTGTGCTTGGGGTGTGCAGGTGTGGTGTTGGTTCTGCAGTGTGTTCCTGTGCCCATGTGTGGCATGGCTGGCGGTGGGCCCCAGCCTGCCTCCTGGATGTGCAGTTCCATTGCTCTGGGGGGGCTCTGCTTGCACTATGGCACCTCTGGAATGCTCAGCTGGGCTGCCCTGGTTGCACCATAGTGCAACATTTCGGCTCAGCTTCTCCTTCCTGGTTGCGCTATGGCACAGTATGTGCGATAGTCAGACGTTTGTTGCTTGCGCAATTTGTTCTGCTCCATGTTTGAATATCGCACCTGTTGCGCATATGCGCAACTGGTTTGTGCTTGCTCCTGCTGTTGCGCTCATTTTGGGCGCAGTTTGAATATCTGGGCCTAGGTGTTTGTGTAACAAATATTGATCTATGAAGCTGAATCATATAACTTGCAAAGTTACAAGTTTAACTGAGCCACAACTTGTAATATTAAAGTGTCTTTTAACAGTTGTACTGATCATGTAAGTAATAGCAAACAGGTGTCTTAAGTGTCTGCAAAGACAGAAATACAGGGATAGAGTTCAAGTTACCCTTCTGACTACAGGCTAAAAAGCCTGTGTGCACATTCCTAAGTACAAACCTATTTCTTCCTCCTAAGACCTTAGTAACTGGTAATGACAATTATTATTATCCTTATATAGTAGTATAATTTACACTATCAATACATTTATGCTGACAAGAGCTAGCTCATGCATGTACTAAAAGAAGAATTGCCTTGTAAGTTGATGTTTATATTTGTCTTGGACCAATCATAGACAACCATAGTACTGTCTTCCACTATATAAGCAAGCCACTATACACTGTTAGTTTGAAGAATGAAGAATGAAGGATGTACCACTTGTAATCTCTCGCTGTGATTATTGTTATGATCATTAAATTCTTCCGCCATCAGCATCGTCTCCGTTCGTCTCCTTTCTAAGTATCAGTAATAGATAATTTAAAAATGGGATTTTTTTGTCCTCCTTTACAGACCCAAAGGAGCAAGGATTTACAGCAGGAAGGTCATGTCAGATGAATCTAATAGATTTCTTTGACTGGGTGACCAAAGTAATAGACCAGGGAGGGGCTGTGGATATGGCCTACCTAGACTTTAGCAAGGCATTTGACACAGTTCCACCCAAAAGATTAATAATCAAATTAGCCAGCCTGGGAGTGGGTCCCAGGGTGGTAGCCTGGGTAGCAAACTGGCTGCACAACAGGACACAGAAGGTAATAGTGAATGGAACACATTCCGAAGAAAGGGGGTTACTAGTGGAGTACCTCAGCGCTCAGTACTGGGGCTAGTCCTCTTTAACATCTTTATAGGTGACATTACAGAGGGTCTGGAGAGAAAGGTATGCCTCTTTGCAGATGACACAAAGATCTGTAACAGAGTTGACAGACAAGAGGGGGTAGAAAAGATGAGAAGGGACTTGACAAGGTTGGAGGAATGGTCAGACATATGGTAACTTAGATTCAATGCAAAGAAGTGCAAAGTAATGCACCTGGGAAACAAAAACCCAGAAGAAGAGTACACAATAGCAGGGGAGGTACTAACAACAACAAAAATGGAAAGGGACCTGGGGATAGTCATATCAGATGTCCTAAAGGTGGGTACCCAATGTTAGAAGTCAGTAAGGAGAGACAGGGGGATACTGGGATGCATAGGAAGGGGCATCACAAGTAGAAAAAGGGAAGTGGTTATCCCTCTATACAGACAATTGGCAAGACCCCATCTGGAGTACTGTGTGCAGTTTTGGACAGCTCATCTATGCAAGGACATAGACAAGATGAAAGCAGTCCAGAGGAGGGCAACTAAAATGGTGCAGGGTCTGCATCAGAAGCCATATGATGAGATACTGAGAGAGGTTAATATGTATACCCTTGATGAAAGGAGGGGCAGGGGGGACATGATAGAACTTTCAAGTACCTCAAGGGAATCAACAAAGTCCAGGAGGGTAGCATCTTTCAGAAAAAGAGATGTGTAAGAACAAGGAGCACAATTTAAAGATAGAGGGGGTAGCATCAAAAATTGTGAGGCATTTTTTCACAGACAGAGTGGTGGATACGTGGAACCACCTTCCTGGGGAGGTTGTTGGGTCTAAAACAGTGGGGGAATTCAAACATGGATGGGACAGACATAAGGCAATTATAGTGGGGGGTTGAGGAAGTAGGCTGTTGGTTAACTAGAATCTGCAGCTGATCCAGTAGGTAGGGAAATGGGCAGACTGGGTGGGCCAAGTGGTCCTTATCTGCCGTCAAAGTCTATGTTTCTATGTTTCCATAAGGAGGTGTGGAAAAATGGCAATGTTGAAAATCTGGACTGAAAATATTACAAGTTCGTGAACTTGCGAAGGTGCGTGGAAATTGCGCAATGCACGCTAGTAACACAGTAATTTTATGGATGTTTGTCACAAAATTGTCAACATAGCCAGATTAAGACCTTCGCTCATGAAACATTTTACTGTGATTTTCTTAAGCTGTCCCAAACATTGATTTCGTACACTGACTGCGCCGCTGTGCTCTACATGTGTGAAAACTCATTTTGGGCAAGATGTGAAAAATAATAGCTGAACTGTTCATAAGGAGGTGTGGTAAAATGGCAATGTTGAAAATCTGGAGTGAAAATATTAAAAATGCTTGAAGTTATGAGCGTGCGTAGGAACTGCACAACGCAGACTTGTAAAACAGTCATTTTTGTGGAATTTTTTCACCAAAGTTTCAGCATAGGGTTTTTGGGGGCCTACCTCATGAACAGTGTCACTGTGATTTTCTTAATCTGTCCCGAACATTGATTTTGCACGCCGACCGTGCCATTGTGTGCTACATGTGCGAAAACACATTTCGGGCAAGATGTGAAAAATTACAGCTATACTGTTCATAAGAAGGTGTGGTAAAATGGCAATGTTAAAAATCTTGAGTGAAAATATTAAAAATGCTCGAAGTTATGAGCGTGTGTAGGAACTGAGCAACACATGCTAGTAAAACAGTCATTTGGGGGTATTTTTTCACAAAATTTTCAACACAGGGTTTTTGGGGGCCTACCTCATGAACTTTGACACTGTCATTTCATTAATCAGTCCTGAAAGGTGGTTCCACATAGTGACTACGCAATCACCTTTTGGGACCGAATAACAAAATGACAGTAACCGAGTTCATGAGGGGTGTCCCCAAGAACCCCATGTTGCAAATCTGGTGAAAAAATTCCCCAAAATGGCTGAGATATGCACCAAAGTTGAAAATAAAAAGTATTTATGCCATTATACAGCATACTAGAATTTCTTCAGTTCGCGGTTGGCTTTGAAGAGCATTGCACTTGGCTCTGGAGATAAGTGTGCAGTGAGGTGGGAGTGTGGGGAGGTGGGGTACACAGAGGGTGGGCGCGGGTTGAGAGAGGGGGGGCAAAAGAATCAATGAGGAACCATTTTTTTCTTCCAGGTTCTTTTTTTACAGATGATGGGGGACTTTTGCCACGCTGGGGTGGGCTCCCAGCATGGCAGCAGGCAGTTTGTTTGGGGGGACAGTGGAGCTGACAGAGGATTGGAAATCCCCATTGGCCAAAGAGACTTTTGCCACACTGAGGTGGGCTCCCAGCATGGCAGATGGAAGTTTTTTTGGTGGGGCAGTGGAGCCGACAAGGGACTGGGCAGCCCCATCGGCCATACAGTGTGCTGGGGTGAGGATGTATGAGCCGAAGGGGGATTGGGCACCTCCCTCATTAAACAACAAATGGGAGGAAGTGCATTATGCCAACAGGGTTTGGGCTACCCCGTCAGCAAATATAAACATAAAAACATAGACTTTGACTGCAGATAAGGACTGCTTGGCCCACCCAGTCTGTCCATTTCCCTACCAGTTGGATAAGCTGCAGATTCTAATTAACTGGGGAGGGGGTCATGCTGACAGGGGGATTAGGCACCCTGTCAACCTTTTTTTTTTTTATTAAAATGTTTCACCAGGAGGGCACACTGAATGGCAGGCGGCTGCTTTTCAACGGCTTCCTGGGGACTGTTAAAGGCTGACGGAGAAGCCGTTTTACATGGGGACACCAATCAGCTGTTTTGGTAGCTTGTAATGCAGCAAAACAGCTGATTTGCATAGTGATGTGGACTGAATTTCCTGATGCATTTAGGCATTCTTCCTAACTGATGAAAATGATGTGTTTCTTGCACATGCATGCAAGCAATACAAAAATGATTGTGTTACGAGCGTACATTGCACAGTTTCTTCGCACACTTGTAACTTTGCTACTTTTTCATATTTTTACTCCTGATTTTCAGAATTGCCATTTCTTCACAGCTCCTCATGAACAGTACAGCTGTCATTTTTCACATCCTGCCTGAAATGTGTTTTCACACCTGTGGCACCAAATAGCACACTTGCTATGCAAAATCAACTTATTGGATTATTTTTGTATTTTATTTTTTTGCACCTACCTTCCGGGGCATCTCTCAGGCTAGCTTACACAACCTTTGACTTTTAACCATTCACCTGTGCCATGCTCCCCAACAGTATTATTGGATTTAGGACCATTGCCTTCCTCCCACTTCGAGTGGCCGAAGGTCTCCAGAGTAGAGTCGGGGTTGTGGCCGGCAGAGGGTGTGTAGAGCCTCGGTTACTGGAGGGTCACCTTCGACTCGCCTCACCCAGTCATTAGGGTTTTTTCTGGCTTTAAGCCCCTCCCTCTCCTCTGTAGGTCAGACATGCAATGACATCTCCAGACAGCTGCCATAGTTCCATCCCTCTTTCTGCAGTCCTGCCTTGCGCAGTTCCTCTGTCGTTTGCTGGCAGCCGCTGCAAGTGCAGGCAGGTCCTGGATCCCTCCCCAGAGAGGGGAGAGCTATCTACAGATGCTCAGTCCTCATCTCTCCCCTGCTGACCCTTGTTGGCCCTGACTTGCTCCTGAACCCAGGTCACTGGCATGTCACAAAGTGTGGCATCCAGCACCTCAACCCTCAGTGCCACTGGCCGGCATCCTTTTGGGATTAAGTAACAAAATTATACTGCCATTGTTTATGAGGTGGTGTCCCAAAAAGCCCATGTTGACAATTGGAAGCAAAAGTACCAATAAACACCCAGGGCATTAGGGTTTCTAACCATAATGACCACCATGTACAGACTGACAGGCATCGGGATGTGTCTTGGGATTGTCAGCTGTAATGCTCACCCCATTCCACCCCAACCCCCCCATCCTGTGGCCACTGATGGGCATTGAGGTGTGCCTTGGGGTCTTCAGCATTAACATTCACCCCATTCTCCTATACTGCACCCATCTCAGCTTATTTTCTCATGGAATGGGGTGAGCATAAGGGCTGAAGACCTCAAGGCACACTGCAACATCTGTTGGTGTCCACAGGGTGGGGTGAGGTGGAATGGCGTGAGTGTTATGGACGACTACCAAAAGGCATACTCCAATGTCAGTCAGTCTCTGTAGGGTGGGGAAGGGGGTTCACATTACTTCAATATTTTACAGGATGGGAGATAAGATGGCAGCCATGCTGGGCTAGCCATCAGCAGCAGAGCAGTCAGTCAGTGTGTTATCTTATTTATTTTATTCACTTTATTGTTTTTTTTCATTTTTTTGTTCAGTATACTGTTTAAAACATTTTAAGTTAGTTGTGGTAGTTTAGTGATAGCTAGATAGGGTTTTTTAGTGAGATAGTTATTGTTAAGTCATCTTCGGGAGCTATGCAATAGTGAAAGTTTAACGTTATCACTAGACCAGAGACACTGGAGTTTATCGGAGTCACTAGATGTCAGATCGCTTTTAGCTAGTCTTTTTGCCAGTGACTGCTTGATTTGACGTTTAAATAAAGGAGTTTTTATCATTTTTCCTTTGGCCTCCAAAACATTATCTCTTACTTATCATAGTGCTGAGGCTGCCTACCTGCCTGAGCTTATGTCCAGAGTTGGAGTGGAGGTATGTCTGGGAAAACAGGAGGATCTACGTATCCCAGAAGCACCAAGGATGCCGACAGTGAAAATGCCAACCTCCCCCACAGTGATGGCACAATACCGATGCAGGTATTGTGCTGCCCATGCAGCGAGTGTTTTCTGTGGGAGGCTGCACCCCCCACAACCCCCCGGACTTTAAGATTATCAACTCCAGGTCAGAGTTGGTCCAGGGGGGTGGGGCGGAACACTGGCAGAAAGTGAAGCACAGAAAAAGGACCATTACAGCTAATGTCACTGTAACGGTCATTTTTCATGTTTCAGCGTCAAGGTGTCGACCTGATGGGGTGCACTGATGCATCCCAGGTCGCGATGATAGAGGAGCAGCATATTTGAGCTAACTACGTTCTTCTTGTTTCAAAGGTGGAACTGTTAGCAGAGGACCCAGGTGGAGCATACGTCTGCGGGATTATTTTTGACTAACAGATTGCTGAGGTTTGATTACTTTGGCTGACAGATTGGGGCCCAAAACTTTTTTGGTTCCTTCATTGCTGATCTAAGGAAATTTTTTCTGTTGGTCCTGATTTGAGGTGAGGTGAACTAACAAATTTGGGGCTTGGTGTCAGTTGCAGGGCTCTGCTGGGTTTTAAGGTGACCATTGTGAACTGCACTCTGTCAGGGATTGGGAACTGGGCCCACTGGAGAGTGGGCCTGGTGTTTCCTTTACTCCTAGGCTCTCTGGAGGGTCAGCCAGTGGCTGGTGCTGATGAGAGACAAGGCAGTGGGTCGTGGGGATTTTAGGCAGAAGTTTGCTTCGGAGATGTGGTGGGACCCTGTTGTTTTGCCACAAATTGATCCTGTCCCTAAACTAGGAAAACTGAAATCCTGCTATGTAATGATATAGGAAGAGGATGTCCTAAACCTAGGTTACAGTTTGACTTCCATATTTTTCTGTTTGAGGCTTATACTGTTTTATATGGGCAGTGAGAGTGCCCTTTGACTGTGAACTTCAAACTTAATCTGTGATTCTTCATGGGGGATACGTGAGAGGTATCACCTGAAAGATTCTTTTTTACAAAATATTCCTGAGGAGGTGAGAGCTCTTCAGATCTAAATTTACAGTCTTCCAAGACTCTTGATGACTGCTCATTTTTTGATTACCATATGCTGCACTAAATATTTGGTTATTTTATATTATTATAGTGTGGGGCTGGGATCCAGGGATTGCAATTAATTTGTGCTATTGTTGGTTAGATTGGGATTGTGTTGTGTGATTTTGTTGTATGAGGTGTATTGAAGAGTGTGATTGTTGTTGGTGAATGATTGCTGATTGCTGGGTTTGGTTTGCTTTGTTGTTTGCTGGTGATTTTATTTATGGTAGTGTTTGTTTTTTTGCCTGCTCTTGCTGTGTTAGAGAATGTACTAGGAAGTATTGAAGATGATCAGGC
This sequence comes from Neoceratodus forsteri, assembly GCA_016271365.2. Taxonomy (NCBI): domain Eukaryota; kingdom Metazoa; phylum Chordata; order Ceratodontiformes; family Ceratodontidae; genus Neoceratodus; species Neoceratodus forsteri. The sequence goes on along the minus strand of CM028131.1, from coordinate 44,136,476 downwards.
AGTATTACCCCACTAGATTCAGGGAACTGTATCCTTTTGAATTCCCACCTTTTCCATCAGAGACCTATATAAGGTGTTGAGCCTTAGGGATAGTTAGGAGGCAAAGGAGAAGGGGAAGAATTGGGCCTGGTGGAGGAAGGAAAAGGGGGGATGATTGAGGTAGTGGGGACCAGGTGATGCCCAGTGGCAAAATGGGACTGAGATAGAGGTGTTCCCTGTCTTGTCAAAATATCCAAGGGCTCCATAGCAAGTAGACAGGAACCGAGATCTTCCTCGACAACCCATCCTATTATGGTGGTGTTATGTAAGCCCAGGTTTGTTAAGAACAAGATAGCTATTATAGCTGATTTTGTTCAAGCGGCAGATCTGGCATGGATCACCAAGACCTGGCTGGATGAAAGTGCAGGCCCTATACTGGCCTCTGCTGTTCTGGCTGGGTACTCAGTGATACACCGCCTGAGGCTGGATCATAGGGACGGAGGTGTAGCCATTATATTTAAGATGGAACTAGGCCTTGTGGCTGTACCAATGGGATCCACCAGATCCTTCGAGTGTATCCTGGGAGAGGTTGTAGGGTATGGGATACTTCTCATCTGCCATTCATCTGGGGATGATGGAGAATTCCTGAAGGAGATAGCAGACTTTGTTATCGATGTGGCGCTGGAGTCCCCCAGATGGTTAATTCTGGGGGATTTCAGTGCCTGGGTGGAAGACAAACTCTCACAATTTGGCCAAAATCTCCTCCAGCTAATAACTATGCTGGGCCTTATACAGGTGGTTACCTCTGCTATCTATATAGGGAGTCACTTGCTGGATCTGGTGTTCCTCCTGGGGATGGAGATCATGGATTTGGAGGTGAAACCAGTTGGTTGGTCTGACCATCACACCATGAAGTTCAGTTTTAGAGCTTCCCCCAATGGGACTGCCCCTACAGAGATGGTCCAGTATTGCCCTTTAAGGGAGGTTATCCAAGAGCATCAATCAGTGGTGCTGGACCTATCAGGATTTTCTGGTGAACGCATGAGTTCAGCGGATCTGGTACTGACCTATAATAAGGTGGGGGGAGATGCCCTGGACAAGACTGTTCCAGTTTGTGTTCGACCACTCACTCTTTGATCAAGGACCCCTTGGTTTGATGGTTTCTTGAAGGAACTGAGGAGAGTTGGTTAAGGATGGAAACAGCTTGGCAGAGGTCTGGCCTGGAGGTTGACAGGCTTAGATTGAAAGAATATTATAGGGCTATCAATCAGAAATCAACTGTAAGAAGGCAGAATCCCTGTCCAGGGAGATTTCTGCTACACAGAATCGACAGGCTCATCTCTTCCGGACTGTTGAACAGATTGTGCAATCCAATCTGTTTCCAACCCAGAGAAGCCTTTTCTCAGGCCAAGTGCAATGAGTTTGCTCGATTCTTCGCAGATAAGGTTGTCAACATCAGTTCTGGCATTGGCTCAGCTCCCCCTATGAGGGATTGTGGAGTTTGGCATGAGGTTGTGAGCACCTGGTCTGTCTGGATGGACTTCAGCCAGCTGGAATTCATAGACATTGTGAGAATCATCCAGACTCTGTACCCAACCAGCTGTAGTTTGGATCTGGGCCCTACACCCCTATTAGTGGGTTGTGTAGATGCTATCTGCCCGATCCTAGCTAAAATTGTCTGGAGTTCCCTGGAGACGGAGATCTTTACTGATCCCCTTAAGGAAGCAGTTGTACAACCACTCCTGAAAAAAATGTCCTTGGATCCAGACTGTCCAGCAAACTACAGGCCTGTCTCTAATCTACATTTTGTGGGTAAGGTTATTGAGAAGGTGGTTGCTTTGCAACAGGATGATCACCTTGTGACCCATGATGTCTATGATGCTCTTCAGTCTGGATTTAGGAAGAGACGTAGCACTGAGACTGCACTTGTCCGAGTACTGAATGACCTCCTAATAGTGAGAGATCGAAAGGCTCATACCATCTTGATCCTTCTTGATCTCTCTGCAGCATTCAACTCTGTGGACCATGCTGTGCTTTTGAAGTGCCTGTGGCTTCTTTGTGGATTGTCAGGGACAGTCCTGAAATGGTTTCAGTCTTTCCTCGTGGACAGATCACAAAAGGCAGACACTGGAATGTATTCCTCTGATGCTCTTACCCTGTCCTGCAGGGAGCTGCAGGGCTTCATATTGTCACCCATGTTGTTGCAGTTTATATGCTGCCATTAGGAGATATCATCAGGCAATATGGTTTTAGTTTTCACTGCTATGCAGATGATACTCAATTGCATATGTCCTTTCTACCCTGGCACAATGATGTAGTATCTGTGCTTAACAACTGTCTCCTGAAATCAAGGACTGGATGAGCACCAGCTGACTGATACTGAATCCGAACAAGACAGAAGTTTTAGTAGTGGACCCGGGTGTGGATTTGAGGGCTGGACAGTCATCAGGCTTATGGTTGGATGACGTCCAGCTCACTACTTGAGACCTGGTGCATAACCCGGGCGTTATTTTTGATGATGGTCTGACTCTGAAATCTCAAGTGTCTGCCATTGTCAAATCCTCTTTTTACCATCTGATGAATATCACCCAAGTGAAACATCTGGTTTCTCCTGATGACCTGTCATCATTGGTCCACGCCTTCATCACCACCAACCTTGACTACTACAATGCCCTGCAATAATATCCTCTACCTAGGGCTTTCTGGGGTTGATAGCCACTGCTTGCAGCTAGTGCAGAATGCGGTGGCCAGACTTTTGACTGGTACATCTAGGGCCAGTCAAATTATGTCTGTGTTGTGCAGACTGCACTGGTTGCCTGTTCAGTTGTGGATCACCTTTAAGGTTGGCTTGTGGACCTTTAAAGCCCTACATGAACAGGGATCTGACTACCTGCAAAATCTCCTGATTCCCTACTACCCCTTCTGCCCTCTCTGATCTGCCAGTGAGGAATTTCTAAAGATGCCCAGGGTTCATTTAAAAACATTGGGTGCCCAAGCTTTCTCTTTTGCGGCCCCTAGCCTGTGGAATTATCTAACTCATCGCTTAAGAGAATGCCTGACCATGGAAAGATTTAAATCTGAATTTAAAACATGTATTTTTAATTTAGCATTTCCAGATGAATTTTAAATTAAATTAATATAGTTGCTGTGTTTTAGCATAATTCAAACTGTGTATGTTCCATTTTAACTGTAAAGTGCCTTGGTTTTGGAAAGGCTATATGCAAATAAAGATTTGCTTACTTACTTACTGCTATTCCTATTATGCATCTCTCTAACTCTTGCACTACCACTGCCAATACCAGCAAGCAAACATTGACAAATGCTTGTTAAATATTGTAATAGTTTTGTACATTGCTGGCTTGCGGAGCTGTGTCACCTAAGAAACCGGAAGTGAGGTCCTGGGAGGAAAAGATCCCGGCCCAGATCATGTTACTTAGCGACCTGGGTGGCCTTTTCTGTGCAAAGCAAAGCCTGTCTGACTTTTTTCTGTTATGTAGGTGATCAGACTTTTATTTTGTTTCCTATTGAAGGGAAAAGAAGTTTGCCCAAGTTAGCTCCCAATCTTACATTCCCATGTAACCTCCCCTCCTGTTTCTTCCCTCCTGACTACCTATCCATAGTCCTGACTCCCAACAAAAACACAGCAGCCACACAAGCCTTCCCTCCCCATCTACAGCACATGGCTTTGCCCTGTGTGTGTCCGAGGTAGTTAGGTGTGTATGTGGCCAGAGATTGTAGCCAGCAGTGCTCCTAGTGGAAGTTGTGACTTGAGAGTTTAAAGCGGCTTCCATGGCATTGTGTGTTCCCAGATCCTGACAGCAGTAACTAGCTGCTGAGTGGTATACAACAAAAGCCACTGTAGTAAATGGGGGTACCATCTCTAAAAACTGCAGACTGGATTTGTGTAGGGGGGGGTTTGAAAGATGGTCTGGTTTCTTGACCACAGTACCAGACAGCAGTGCTGGGGATCTGCATAAAACAAAAAAATTGCACACTAGAGAACAGGAATACCGCAACTCAATTGCAGCAAATGATGAAATGTTGTGCAAGCTTATTTGGAACATGGTGAGGTTTCAAATAAACTTGCACAGCATTAATTGACTTGTATGCATGGTAAACTTTATCAAGGAGGATATTCTATGTGTCTCAAATTGTAATCTCTTGTGTTTTCTGATTTAGATCTCCGCCACTGCTATCTGTCACTGTGGTTAAGAAAGCAGTTTGTCTCTCAAAGCCAATACACAAATCCCTGTCTCCAGTTTTCTGTCCATGGCATGCTAGTGAGGAGGAGAGGGAGAGATGACACTACTTGCAGCTCATTCTGTCAAGAATGCTGCTCGTCTTTTCAAACCCACTGCTGCCTGTTTTTTTTTATGAAATTGCCACCACTCTGGTGAACAGAATGCCCCGTTACACATTTGGCATTTTGTGCTAGTTAGCACTAAAACATCATTAAGACTAGTGAACAGTACTGTGCTCACATTAAACAGATGCTGCAAAACCACAACCAGCTTTCGCTAGATGCATTAGAGGGGTGAGTTAAATGTGCAGGAGCAGATGTGACCCAGTGTGAGGAGGGAAGGGGGTGGGTCATTATCAACTGGACTGTTGGTAGGAGGGTGGCATGGACATTTAGTTCCCTGGCCATAGAACTTCTTTGCTGTAAACTGGGATTAAAAAATACCAGTCAGCTTGCCCCCCAGTATGTCACTTCCTCTCTACAGGCTGATGCTTCAGACCAACAGTACTTGCTAAAACTGAGACAAATACTTGCAACGTGCGACTTGATTTGTGTGTTAGAACTAAAATATCAACAAACAAAAAATTAAATAACACTAAGAATGGAAGTAGCTCAGTACTTCAGTAAGCTCAAAGTGGTTAGAAATGCTTGATACACTAGCTCTTTAAGGTCTCACAGACAGTGAATGAATGAAAGTAGTCGGATGGAAAAAATGCTCTTCAGGTTCACTTTGTGCTCTAACCACTACACTGCACTGCCTCACCGCTTGTGTAAATAATAATCCAAACAGCACTGATCTGCTGAAGTGTGTAAATCTCTTGCACTGATTTATTTCTTGTACGTTGTTAAGCATTAATGAAGAATAAAGCAGTTTGCTTTCCATTCCATCAAAGATCACCCAGAGAATGACGGGTAAACAAACAAGATGGCTAAACAAAGACTTGCTCAAAAGTTAGCCCCTTAGAGATAAACTCTGGAAGAGTTACAAAACATAAGGCCAGCAAACAGATTTCAATGCGCTATGTAATTCATGTAAAAGACAAGTCAGAGCTGCTAAGAGCAAGTACTGTAGAGACCTACTGATTAACTTGGCTAATGATCCCAGAAAATTCTGGTCACACATCAAATCCTTCCTAGGATCCTCACGGTCAACTTCCCCTGGTGTTATACTGATAAATGCTGTGCATTGCAATGACTCACAAACCATTGCTAATTCTTTCAACCTGCATTTCTCTGATCTCTCACATTATACCTCTTCCTTCAATCCCACTGCAGTGTCCTCTCACTCCTCATCAGGAACCTTTCTAGATAAGCTGGAAGTGCTGTCCCCTGTGCCTCCTTATACCCCTCGATTCTATTTTAAGGCAGTGTCTAGAAAGGAAGTCCTGAAACTCCTGAGGTCCATCTCTGATCATACCAGCTCTGGCTCAGACTCCCTGGAACCCTGCCTCTTGAAACCTGCAGCTCCCCTTATTGTTTCACCGCTGGCCAAAATTTATATGTTATCACTTTTAGGTGGAATGGTCCCTGACCTCTGGAAAGCTGCTTGGATCACACCTGTACTTAAAAAAGGGGATCCTAAGGTTGTCATGAACTACAGACCAATTGCCATACTCTTGGTACTGAGCAAAATACTGGAGAAAATTGTCTCTACTCAGACAACTATCAACTTAAGCACAGTCTGCTCTTGGATACCCAACATGGCTTCAGGAAGGGACATAGCACAACGACTGCACTCCTTAAATTCACCACAGACACTCTTGCAAAAATGTATACTGGCAATCTAACTGGGGCTTTCATTATTGACCTCACAAAGGCTTTTGACCTTGTTGATCACACTTTGCTTCTGTCCTCGCTTCTACACCTGCATTTCTTCTCCTCTGTTGTTGACTGATATGAAAGCTACCTGACAATAGAACTCAAGTGGTGAAATTGAATTCCTCTCTATCAAACTGTACCACCATTAACATTGGTGTACCTCAGGGCTCCATCCTAGGGTCCCTCCTATTCTCTCTTTATATAAATAATATTGAAACTGCTCTAAAATTCTGCTGTGCTATTCTATATGCTGATGATCATGTCATCTATACAAGTTCTATTAATATAGACACTATCAATACAACCCTTTCCTCTGACTTTAACAATATCCAAAACTGGCTATATGACCACAAACTGGCTGTCAACACTAGCAAAACTAAAGCCATGCTGCTTGGATCGGCCCCAAATCTCGGGGCTTGCACAACAGCACTGATGGTGCAGGACTTAGAAGGTCAATTACTGGAATGTGTGACCTCTTTTAAGTACCTGTGCATCCTGCTAGATCAGTCTCTTGATCTTAATCTTCACGTACAGTCTGTCTGGAGAGCTGTCAACTCCAAACTGGGTGTTGGATATAAGACTAGTTATATGCTCATGCCATCGACTAAAATGGCCATTGTGAGGGGGATTCTGCTCCCCTTCCTAACTTATGGGGCACCCTTATTTGGGGCTGCTTATAAAACTGACCTTCTCAGATGGTATATTACGTATAATGACATATGTTGCTATGCCTCTTCTACTCCTCGGCTTAAACACCATTGCCAACTTTATAATGATCTTGGTTGGCTCTCTCCATTAGCTAGTAGGAAATACTACCTTGGCTCCCTTATTGATTTGATAATTCAGGAACAAACCCCTAGGTGTCTTGTAGCTATGCATGTTCCTCAGGTCATACTCCATGGTCTACGATCAGCTGATAAATCCTTTCTAAATTTGCCGAGGTGCTGCACTAGGAAAGGAACTGTTGCATTTGAGCATGCGGCTCCACAGCTGTGGAATTACCTTCCCCTCAACATTAGACTTTCTAGGTCACACACATGCTCTAACAGAAAATCTGCTGATTGCTGATACCTGTTCCTGCTTTCACCCTACCTAGTGACTGATGTCTCTTGCCATACAATAGTATTTCCTCACCTCTATATAACCATCTTACTGCCTCAGCCTGTCCTGGCTCCCTTTCCCTGCTCATATACAATCTTGCACTGCAGACATCTCCCTTACACTTACATATACTCATGTGATCTCATTTCATGGCTTGCTCCTCTTTTCCTCACTTACCGACCTTTTCCTTAGTGATACCCCCTGCTATCAATGGTTATTTCTTCCTTTTGTATTACGTTTTTGGTTTTGTGTACCTTGTTCTGTTTATATGATATGTCACCTGATAATTTATTGTCCAAGGTCCTCTCTATTCATTGCATAGGTAGGCACTTACGAATGGTCTGCTCTGTATGTCTCTGATATATTGTATCCACTTTAACTCATTGTATGTAAAGCACTTATAATTTGTTATCCTCTTAAGTTTCTGCATGTCTGTACTCTCCCGGGTCATGCCTGAAAATAGTCATTTTATGGCCAGTGCACTTACCCGGTTAACAAAAGCTAAATAAAATAAATAAATAAAATATGTAGTAATGGAGGCATGATCAAGGATAAGCCTTTCTCTCACTGACCCTAGCTCCTGTGACTGCCTCCACTAGCTGACCCCATGGATATTTCCCTAACCTTATTCAGTTCCCTCTCCAATTAACACTTGAATATCCCTTAGCACGCACTTCCCCATGTTATGTCTACGACAATGCCTCTGGCTGCACTCCTCCTCTATAGCTGTCCGCCCCCCTCTACTCTTCCTCTCTCTTGTCCTCTATCATCTGTGCACCTCATCTGCTATCTCCTTGTAACCTATCCTCCAAAATGTGTTTTGTTTCTCAGATACTTTGTAACTCTGTTTAGCTAACACTTTTGTAACCTTGTCCTATGTATTCAATTTGTAATCTGACTTACAGGTCTTATGTTTTGAATTGTAACCTGATGTGGAACCTTTGTAAAAGAGCCCTGGATCAAAGGTATTGTAATCCTAGACCTAATAATAAATTAAATAAACAAATGATTCATTAAAAATATTTTTCCCAGACATATATTATTCATTATTGTAATAATAAGTAATTAATAGGAACTAAATCACCCTAAAAAAAGTTCTATTCTGGTGTTTGCTGTCCGGGCCACTTTTGCCATTGCTTTCATGTACAGTAGTGCCTTCTAACACTATTTACTGCTTTTAATTCTGGTACCAGCAGAAGTCTCACTTGTCATGGATTTTTGGAGTGGATCCATTTGGTTTCAAGGCAATTATTTTACATTCAGCTAGGTATCCTAAAACTGGTATTTCTGATTGTTGCTGTACTGGTCTGAAGGCTAATTCAGCATGTAGTGCAGTCTAATGAGTGCTTTTTAAGTTTGCTGTGTATGTACACACAGTGAACTTCTTGAAATGAGTTGCTTTTGAGTGGGTGTGACATTGTCTGTCCACTGCAGAGTTCTCTGCAAGGGGCTCGACTGTGCCATACCAATCATTTGCCACACTGATCGTGAACATGTTTTGTCTGAAATGGTCTGCACTTGAAAAGAAAAAGCCACACCAGTTGTGTGGTGTTTTTTTCCTTTCATTTGCAAGTCACTGCCCAGCAAACAGCTGTTTGCATGTCGATCAGCCTGAATAGCGTCCCCCCCACCAGTCCCTTTCCTTTCCAGTTTGGCCTTTTCTGCTCTCACTGCTGCCTCCTTACTCTGCTCTCACCTTCATGGGGGGACAACCAGGACTTTTGTCCCAGGTCCTGAGCTTTGGCAGGGTCCACCCAAGAAGTCAGTGTTTTTTTTTTCATTCTGGTGATTTCCCCCCACATTGCTTGATAATACAGCCCCACAAGCCCAGAGGGGAGCCTTTTTTCCTATATTCGCAGTACAACCCTCCTCTCACCTGCCTTGCCAATGTAGTACCCCGAAGAAAGGGGCAGAATAACAAAATGGGGACTCTCTCCCCGATGTGGTATTTTCCTTATTCCTTGTCCACTTACATTCCAATCCCTTGCCTGCAGTCCCACAAACCGCCCCCCCATCTTTTTGTTAAATTGTGTACTATTCAGTGATGAGAAAGGGGGCTGTAGGCAAGACACCCTCCCTTGCAAATCATGGTGCCTGATCCTCAGGGCTGCCTAGTGGGACCTCTCTTGCCCTACAAAAGGTCCGGAGAGGGACTACAATGAGGAATTGGCACCTGAGCATTGATGGTTGAGGATGCAGGAAGCACATACACTAGAAAGTTATCCAGGGAATGAGTAAGAACCTTGCATTGTTGGTGAGAAATGATGCTCCTCAACTACTTGTAAATAAGCCTCCCCTGGGACCTGTAGCCCTACCCCACTGGTACAACAATAATACAGGTAACCAATACTCCCCAAACTGGATGCCCTACAAATCTTTACCAATCAGCATAGTTCAGATATCCTGGCAGTTGTAGAAGTCTGGCTTACAGCTAAAATCCCCGACCTGGCTATCGCTGTTCCAGACTACAATGATTTCAAGCCAGACCGGAAGTCCAAAAGAGGTGGTGGATATGCAATTTACCTTAAAGATTTGCTACACTCTTAGAAAGGAAGTGTTAAATTTGACTACAAATTAGTTAATTTTTGACACAGCAGTTAGCGCGGTTAGGGAAAAACACAGTAGGTGTTAAATTTAACACATGCAATGTGTTAAATAAATTTAACACAGTGGTGTGTAAATTGTTCAACACACAAATGTGTAGCTTTTACTAACACTGGTGTACTGAATTTTTAACACATTTATGTGTTGTAATGTCCATATTGATTGTTGTTATTTCAACACATACGTGTGTTGAATTCTGAAGTATTTTAATCTTGCATTGACTGGAAAATATCATTGCTAATCAAAAAAACTCACAAATCATTGTGAATGAATTTTAACTTGAGTGTTTACAAGCCTCATCATATAACCAACAAAACCAAATGCACAACAAACCTACACAGGTAACATGCCCTTGTTAGAGCTCATCAAAGTGCTGTATTTGCATCACGACCTTAATGCTTGGGAGCCCCGGGTGTACTATGAGGGTCTTACTTTTTAATGTTATGGGGAGCCCATAGTAGAGAATAAAATAGCTACAAAAGAAAAGAACCCCAGAGCAAATTGTCTGGGACAAAGGTTACCTTGGAAGGGTATTGACCATGCAGCCAAATTTAAAAGAAAAACACAATTGCAAACACCAAATTAAGCAAAGCATCATGGGAAGTACATACAAAGTGACATGAAGGGATTAACACTGGTTCAACTCTAAAAAAGTATACATTTTAACATGTATAGAAACATTGTTAAAGCTGAACAATAAAATAAAAATCACAATATTGCTTGCAAAACCATTTTAATTCATTACTGTAATACAGCACAATATAATTTCTGGGTACAGTTGATCAACTAAATTAAGTGTTATTTTATTAACACATTTATGAGTTAATATTACACACACTGTGTTAAACTGTTATTTACACACTTACAGTGTAAAAAATAACACTTACGAAGTGTCATTTTTTTACACTGTAATTGTGTAAATTACTGTTTTCATAAATACGACACAACTGTGAGTTAATGTTACACAGTCTGTGTTAAACAGTGATTTACACATTCACAGTGTAAAAAAAGTAACACTTCATTTCTTAGAGTGTACTGGGACACCCCATCACTAACCCCCTCCCAGCCACTGCTGCGCAGATTCTCCCTATCAGAATCTTATTAGGTGCCCATAGAAAATCCATCACAGTTGCCTCAGTGTATATCCCCCCGAAAGAACAAGGGAATGGTCTTAACACTGTCTTGGAATTCACCAGGTCCCAAGCTCCTGACTCTGAAATGATTCTGCTTGCAGACTTTAACATAAACTGGCTCGCGTCTGATGCAGGGGTCCATAAGGATGCCGTCTCATCAGCCAATCTCACCCAGATGGTTGTCTCTCCAACCAGGAAAAACTACAAATCCAGCACCAGCACCCTCCTGAATTGGATTCTTACCAGCCACCCAACTCGTATCACAAATACCTCAGTCCTCCCTGACTCGCTTAGCGACCATTCCTCTGTCATCTGTGAATGGTCAAACAAATTCCACAAGCCCCCTCCTAATATCATCACTAGTAGAGTCCTACCACGTGGGCAGTTGTCACACCTCAAAACATGCATCAACCTCCAAGACTGGTCCCCTATCTACAAAGCAACAGATGTAAATACTGCGCTGGATTACCTCATCAGCACTTTCAATGCAGCCTGTGACTCCTACGCTCCTGTTAAAAAGTGCAAAGTGAAAGCTCTTTGTAATCCCTGGCTCTCAGCTGATCTCTTACATCAACTAAAATCTAGAGATCATCTCTTGAATCTGGCCAGAACCACTGGTAAAGAAACTGACATCCAAAACTATAAATGTGCATGGAATGACTGTACCAAATCTATCTGGCAAAAGAAATCTACCTACTTCAAGAACACTCTCATGGATACTTGGTGCAATGGGAGGGCATTTTGAAACAATATTAAAGAGGTCACTGGGAAACAGCCAAAAACCTCCCTACCTTGCTCAACCTAAATGGATCTACTACACTTGACCCTAAAATCATAGCAAATACCTTCAACACTGCATTCACTGATTTCAGCAGTGTTCTCCCTTCTGACTTTTTCAAGGACTTTGACTTTCCCTCTAATCCCCCCAATGACCCCTCCTCCTCTAGCCACCCACCTTTTTACTTCAAAGCAGTCAAGATGCATGAAGCCCGCAAATACATTACCAAAACCATCACCAAATCCAGATCCAGCTGTGATACACTTGACCTTAAACTGAACTGCTGTCCCTCACCCTTGATGAGGTGTTACAGCCACTGACATAAATTTTCAACCTCTCTCTTAGGCTCAACCAGTTCTCTGACAAATGGAAATCTACCACTATTACCCCATCCATGAAAGTGGTGACAGGACCACTCATGGAAACTACCCTCCAATATCTACATTGTCACCCCTTTCCAAGACTCTTGAATGTATTGCAGCAGATCAGCTCACAGATTTCCTGGATGAATACAATATCCTGTGCTCGCAACAACATGGCTTCAGGAAAGGACATAGCACCTCTTCTGCCCTACTGGAATTTTCTGGCATTCTTCACAGCTCACTGGACAGTGGTCAGTTAATTGGGTCCATCTTTATCTAGCTAGTTAAGGCATAGCCAGCCCAGTGGCATGGAGAGCTGAGGCAGCATGCCTTACATCCTCCCACAGTGGCAACCTGTGCTCGCGGCGACAGTATGCCGTCGGAGGTCACTGGGGAGGGAGGGGATCGAGCGTCTGGAAGACAGCTCTCCTCTCCTGAGGAGGGGTTGGGACAGAGTCCGCTGCATGCCTGACCCCTAGTGGAGGCTGAGGGTCAACACCAGTGGCTCACACGTAGGGGATGGTTACAGGGCAGTTGCCCAACGTGTTGTGTGCGGGAGCGCACGCAGCATGGTCATTGACAGCATTGCACATCGCAGTGCCACTCGGGGGGGGGAACATAAAATGACCCCTCAGGAGGATGACTGCCAGATGTCGCAAGCCCTACTCCCGTGACAGAAGAAGCACCTCACTCCAGATCCAAACTGGTGGGTTGAGGGATCCCTGCTGCTCGGCCGAGGGGGCAAGCAGTGGGGGAAAGTGAGGGGGCAATGCTGCGAGCAGGAGACAGAGCTGGGCATCCTGGCAAGATGGAGCTCCATAGGGGATGAAGGAGAAAGAAAGAAATTAATGGAAAAAAAAAGGTCTGGCTAAGGCGTTCGACACTGTCCATCACCGCCTACTGTTTGTGCAACTTCTGAAAGCTGGGCTCTCTTCTGACTCCACTACCTGGTTTAAAAGCTACTTGGAGAACCAGTCTCAAAGAGTAAAAATGTCAGATGTCCACTCTGATATCAGGTCTGTTTGCTCAGGTGTCCCCCAGGGATCCATTCTGGACCCCCTGCTGTTCAGCTTGTTCCTGAACTCGCTTCCTAACTCTTGCTCCGAAACAATACTCTATTCAGATGATGCTGTAATTCTTGCATCTGTGCGAAACAATCTTTTATGCAGATGATGCTGTAATTCTTGCCTCTGACAAGGATCCTAAGCCTCTACAAGACAACCTTCAGCTTGGCTTTACATCTGTTGAAAATTGGTTCTCAAATCACTATTTGGTCCTCAATAATAAGAAAACAAAGTCTATGATGTTCAGCAGCTCTCATAACAAGCAAAAGTTGCACCCCTATCCATCAAAACCAGTCATGGAGTCACCCTGGAATAGGTTTAAGCCTTTAAGTACCTTGGGATCACTCTAGACCATCATCTGACTTACAGTGGCCACATTGACTCTGTAGCCAAAGCAGCAAATACTCACCTTGGCCTTCTCTTCCGGCATAGGCAACATCTTTCTTCAGAAGCCCTGACTGTCACTGTTCAGAGCTCTTTTGTTTCCATTATTAACTATGGGCTTCTCATCTATGGCTCTGCCCCCACTACCGCTCTTAGACACATATCCACCTCCCTCAACAAGATCTGCCAACTTCTCACTGGATCCCACCACCTCACACATTCATTTATTAAATTTTGGTGACCAGGTAAGCCCACTGGGCCCCAGAGGTCGCCTGTTCAGGGGTGACCCGGGGTTATATAGCAATAGATAAACAACATTGTGAAACAGTGAGCATGAGTTACATGTGTTACAGGCAAACATACAGCAGTGGCACATAAGGTAAATAGGGTGATCCGCAATGCTGGTAAATAGTATTGTACCTAAAGGAGACACACTAGAGTCTGGATAGGTCTGGAAAAAGCTATTATTTGAGGGGTGGTCTCAGGGGCCGATGCTGTGGCAAGCACTGGCTACCACCGTATGAGCATTAAGCCTAGTGCAGAAACTTTTGATAGATGGTGCTTCCTGCATGCTGGGTGGGAGTATGTTCCATAGGGTAGGAGCAGTGTGGGCGAATGACTTGGCACCTGCCTTGGTTCCTACTCTGGGGACATGAAGGACAGTTTGTCCCATTGTGCAGAGGAGCCAGGGATTAGACTTTAGAGCAATGAGTCCGGAGAGACTAGGGGGAGGAATCGGACTGGTTAACTTGTAGGCTAGGCATAGTTGAGGATATTGGAGGTGGGCATCCAGTGAGGGCCAGTTTAGTAGGGATAGGGTGTTACAGTGGTGGTTCCTGGGGTTTGCCAGGGAGGCAAAGTGAGTTACCTTATTGTAGAGTACTTGGAGTCTATTCCTCAGTTTTCACCAGCCCATATACGACTGAGGTGGCATATGTGAGTGTCGGGAGGAGGACGCTGGAAGCACTAGACACCCTGGCTTCTGGTACCAGCTGATCTTTTAGTCAGTAGAGGGTGCCCAGTTTCCCATGTATGGTTTTGGTGACTTGGTCCACATGGTTCTTAAGGGTGAGACCCTGGTCCAGGGTGAGGTTGAAGTATTTTACGGAGGGCACAACTTCTATGCATTTGCCAGACATTGAGGTGAGATTTAGGTGTTGTTTTCTGTCCTGACCGAGGAATCTAGAACCAAACAACATTTCCTTGGTTTTGTCTGTGTTAAGGACCATTTTGTTCTCAATGAGCCAGTTCTCAAGAGATCGTAGGTCATGTTGGAGTAAGGAACTGAGGTCTGCCAGGTTGGCCGTGGATTGACAGATGATGGAGTCATCCACATACTGGATGACAGTAGTTCCTCCACAGCGGTCACTTAGTTCATTAGTGAACAGAGAGAAGAGGAGGGGGCCAAGTAACGATCCTTGTGGCACTCCCTCTTTTATCGGAAGTGGGTCTGATATGACGTTTTTCCATTTTACCCTCTGTGTGCGGCTAGTTAAGTAACTTTTGAACCACCTTAGAGCATGGCAGTCGAGGCCTATGTTGCCCAGCTTGGCTAGAAGCAGGTTGTGGTTGACCAAATCAAAGGCCTTAGAGGTCTATGAAGACTGCTTCAGTAGGGGACCCCTGGTCCAGATCTCAGAGTAGATCCATTGAGAGTTTGGTCAGGGCAGTATCATTCCTCTGCCTGGTCCTGAAACTGTGCTGAGAGGGAGCCGGAAGTTGATAGGCCTCCAAATAATCTCGGAGTTGTCCATTGATCAGTCTTTCCTGGAGTTTTGACAGAATGCAGAGGAGGGAGATTGGCCTATAATTGCCAATGGACTCCCGGCAGCCTCCTTTGTGGATTGGGACCACATGGGCCTGTTTCCACTGCTTAGGGACTGCACCCTCCATCAAGGAGTGGTTGATGAGCCAAGTCAGGGTCTGACCAGGGCATGGGTACTGTTCTTCAGCAGCCTAGGGTGAATCACATCAGGTCCCCCAGAGCCTGAGGCTTTTAGGGTCTTTAGAAGTGAAGGAATCTCTTTAGGCCTGAATAGCCTAAGGTGGAAGGATGGGCTTCCTAGGTTAGGAAGTGCCCGCGTACTAGGGTCAGTGTTGTGAGGAAGTAGACATACACTACAACCTCTATGCAGAAACTGAATGGCTGTAACTCACTGACCAGATAAAGCACCTAACCTACACCAAGGGGAAGAAATAACTATGTGCCTTGCACCCCCGGGAGTGTGTGCACTCCTGCACCCTAGCAATAACTCCCGCTCAACCAGGGGGTCTGAATCACAGCTCCTGCAGGTTCCACATTGCCGTACCTCACAAGATCAAAGATCTTTTGCCTACAGGGTGCCAAGCTGGCTATGGTCTAAACAGTTACATCTCCTCCACTCCTATACTTGGTGCATTTAAATCAAGGCTACACTTCTTTCTCACTGCCTCTAGCTCCTGTGACTGCCTCCACTAACTGACACCATGAATATTTTCCTAACCATATGCAGTTCTCTCTCCAATAAGCACTTGAATACCCCTTAGCATGCACTTCCCCATGTTATGTCTATGACAATGCTTTGGGCTGCGCTCCTCCTCTACAGCTCTCCGCCCCCCCCACTCTTCCTCTCTCCTGTCCTCTATCCTCTCTGCACCACATCTGCTATCTCCTTGTAACCTAGCCTCCAAAACTTGTTCTGTTTATCAGATGCTTTGTAACTCTGTTTAGCTTACACTTTTGTAACCTTGTCCTATGTATTGAATTTGTAATCTGACTTACATATCATATGTTTTGAATTGTAACCTGATATGGAACCTTTGTAAAAGAGCCCTGGCTCAAAGGTATTGTAATCCTAGACCTAATAAATATATAAATAAATAAATAAATAAATAAATAGTGAACTTTTGCATTGACAAATACTTGTTATAAACTTACTTCAACGGCAGACTCTTCAGAAGTGGAGCGGATGCAGTTTTAGGTTCCCAGTTAGCAAAAAAAGAAATAAAAATACAACACATTGGATTTTGGCACCAGACTAAAACTAAGCCAAACCACAGCTACACTGAAACATCTTTATTTTATATAATTGCTTAGACAAAAAAAGGGAAGCCCAGCAATTATATAAAATTAAATCTGGAGCAGTGTGTTTAAACTCAAAGTTTACACACATCCTTGTTGTTAGATGTTAACATAAACCCCTTGAGCTTCGCTCTCAAGGTTCATGAGCATCTGACACCTCGTGTGTGTGTAAACTTCTCATTAGACATGCCACTCCATACTTTATTCAATATGTATATTAGTGTTTAAGCCAATTCATTCTAAGATGAACCACTGTGATCATCCTTTTTACTTTCATGGCTCTGCCAGGGTATCAACTAGTACGATGCAGAGAATCTAGGACCTCTTCATTATCATTTTCTCATTACATGACCTGGTCAAACTATAACCAAAGATAATAACCAATAAGTAATTAAGCAATAAGGCACAACATGGTGTGTGTTATTGTGTAATAACCTCACTCCTGGGGTAGGTTAAAGCCTGAGGTTAAGTTGAGTGCTTCCACCACCCCAGGAGTGAAGCGTTTACACAATAACACACACCCTGGCATGCCTTATTGCTATTATAAAATGGATCATTTTAAAATAATTGTAACCCTTTGGTGGCACTATCCCAAGGGCAACTACCCCTGCCTGCTTGGCTAGTAGCAGGTTAAGGGGTCTGAGTTCTAAAACAGGTGTCTCCACTCAGAGGGTCAGGGTTGGTAGTGGTCAAGCTAACCTGGGTACAGCCCTCCAGGACACTGTAACCCCTTCCTCTTTCCTTACTAGTGGCCATAACAATGCAAAATAATCATAGGCCCTCTTGATCAGAGCTGGAATTCTCAGGGCCCTCCCAGTCCATCGCGCTTGTTTCTCATGACAGATTAGTGCCAGTCTCCCAAACATATGGGCGTTTATCCCACTTAACAGGGAGACCCCATCATACAGTCCAATGGGGGGGCCACTAGGGCCAATGTCTCTACTCGCTCCTCTACACCAGTTACAGTTGCAGGAAATGACAACCTGAGGCAGACATACCCTAGGTAGGGATAATACTTGTCACGCAGACTCCACACATGTAGGCCTTTCAGGGAATGCAAAGGCACATCAGATAAGTGTTCATCATACCAGTTCTGGAATACAATGGTCACTTGCCACCCGCTGTCAAGCACAGCCTGAGTAGGAATACCATTCACAGTCACTGTAGTCTCCATTGAAAGGCCCACTATTTAAGGACCAGTCTGGAGAGGCAGTAGCAGAGGCCTGGGCAGACGATTTAGCCACAAAGAAATTTGAGTTAGGGTTTCTCAAACTCTCACTGCAGTCATTTTGTGCACCCCTTGGCCATTGATTTGCTTTTTGGAACTCCCCTTGGAGCCTGTTTACTACTCTTTCTACATCCTTCTGAGACTGGCATTCTCTTTTCATGTGGCTATCCTTTCCACTGCTGTGACAAACGATAGATCCCTGGATCATCCTGGGAGAGAACATCGTATGAGGAACTGAAGCAGTAGTAAGAGATTGGGGTCTAGTATGTGCTTGCAGCAGTGAGAATGATGCAATGTGTCTTAACATTTCCTTTAGAGTGGCAGTCAATCCAGTGATCTCAGCCTTGGAGCCACCCTTGGCAGCGGATGCCTGAGGGTGCATCCTCACCCCCATGGCAGTCACATTTTGAAAGGGACCAGAATCTTGTTCCATGTGGGAAACCCTTGCAGAGGCAACCGTCTTCAACTCTCGCACTTCCTTTAGTAGCTCATCTTTCTAGTGCTGAGCCCAGGGTGGGAAGTCCTTTGCCTTCTCAGAGTGCTCATTAAGTGCCCACTTTTGTCCCTGACCCTCACTCGGCTGATCACTCTCAGTTACTTGCGCAGCAGCAGCAGCAGAGATGGGTGAAATTCCCCCAAGGGTTCACCTTTGCTCAACCCCTCAAATTTCTTTCATTAGCTTGTCATAGGAGGGGGATGGTTCCAGTTGGGTGGCAAGGTGCAACTGAAGCAGTAACAATTCTGAAAATGGAGCAGACTTAAGGATCCAGTCCAGCCTAGTTCAATCTAATTCATTTAATGGCAAACTACCCTTTCTGAGGCACTCTTGTAGTAGCTTTTCAAGCCGAGGTACATACACATACAGTGGCTCCCCTGGGTACTGCTGAGAATTTCTTACTCTCCACCACAGATCCTCATCTGAATCTGGGCTCCCATACACATACTCCAATGCATCAAGATAGTCCTGTGCAGTTGCTTCAGGGCTATTGGCCCGCTTGACATGGATGGTAGCCAGGGCTGGACCTCAGAGGCTCTCACTCAACCTCTGTCATTCCTCTTTCATTTCTCTGCTTCTGAGCATTGCCATTCAAGTACTAGATGGGCAACATAATCTATTTAGGTCTTCCAGTCATCCTCCCCCTGGGGTGGTGGGGAAGGTGCCCGAGAAGATTCTCAGCCTTCAGTAGGAGTCATGACTAATGGCAGGTAGAGATACAGGGGCCAGCATTGGCATGGGCACAGAAGGTTGGGAAGTAACAGGTGTTGAAGTGGGAGGGGTTGTTGGAGAAGGAACACCCCCAGGTGGCAGGAATAGTTGCTTAAAGTCCTCTACGGTTTTCCCTTCCTCCAGCAACAACTTAACAAATTTCTCCTCAAAAGTCTCAGATAATGGTGGGAGCTCATCCTCCCCAGGATCTTTACTGTCTTTTGTTATCACTCTCCAGGCAGCCAGAATCCCTTCTCGGGCAATAGTCTGTGACACTTTAGAGCTGCTCACGAGGTCACTACAGTCTACCAAGGCTATGAAAGTTTAGGTGATTAAATCAGCCTGTCGACCTACCACCACAGGGTGTTTTAAACCTTCAGCTTTGGCGAGTGCTCCCTCTAGGGTATCTTTACTGGTACCCAGGGGAATATCCAGTATAAGTAGTGCATTTTGGGGGTCAATCTTCTGCCCTGTACACCACCCGACCAACTGGTATACAGCCATTTCTTCTGGGGTAGCCATTAATCTTCAACAATAATTCATAATTTTTGGCCACTAGAAGGCACAAAATCCCAGTGGTGCCTCCAGAATGTAACCCCTAGGTGGTGCTATCCCAAGGGCTACTACCCCTGTCTGCTTGGCTAGTAGCAAGTTAAGGGGCCTGAGTTATGAAATGGGTGCCTCCACCCAGAGGGTTAGGGTTGATAGTGGTCAAGCTAACCTGGGCACAGTCCTCCAGGACACTGTAACCCCCCTCTTTCCTTACTAGTGATCGGAACAATACACAATAATCACTTTCACAATACCCCTGATACACCACACAAGTACCCACACTGTTTGCACTCACCACCAGAGCTTTCCTCTGGCTCAGCCCTGGGGACCCCCTGTAAAACAAGGTTATACACAGCAAATAGCAGTACAGTAATCTTGCACATACTGGAACCACAGTCAGGGTAAATGCAAAAACAAGTTAGATCTGATTTACTTAAGGGACTTGAACAAGGGAGGAGCATAATCAGCTTAATTTGCTTAAAGATTCTATCATTCAAACAGTTATGCATGCATTCAGGGTCTATAAACAGTCCATACTCTAGGTACCCAGATGGAGAATGGTGGGCTAGCCAGAAATGTTGCAGTTGGTTGGGGCCCTTTGATGGAAGAAAAACAACATGCACAACACACACTAGTTATAATCCAGAGCCAGAGGGCTCAATTCGTGAAAAGAAAAACAACAAGACAATCAGATGACACACTTTTAGATTAGGCTGTTGTTGCAGGGAGCTACCCTGATGATTACTCATGATATCCAAGACTGGACACAGGCTGGACAAAAATCGAGACAGCAGGTGGTTAATCTGGAGTGCCAGGAGAAGCAGAGCTCACACGATTCACCGAGGCGTCGTTCCTGTTCAAGCATGGAGCAGGGGGCTGATCCCCAGACAAGTCTCTCATCGATGGCTTTCTCTGTGCAGCAGGTAGTCTGGCTGGGCCAGTGTGGCAAGGCCCAGGCCAAATGGAGACAAATTCGGATGCGGTCCGTTTTGGGCTGGATACAGCTTCCAGCAAGCAGAACACAGTTCACGCAGTGGGAGACCAAATCACGACCCAGTTTCAATATACAGTACTTTTACATGTAAGGAAATTCTACTGTACCAAGCAAACTACTCTCTGGTCATGATAGCAAAGTCTCTGCTCAAACCGGGGATTCAAAGGCAGCTGGAAATCCTGTTGGGCCAATCGCATTCAACAAAATCTTCGGTCTTCTTCAGGTATGAGCTTGGGAAAAAAATCAGTGGCTTACTTTGTTCTCACAGACTTGGATTTAGTCCAAAATAATTCTCTTCTCTCCCTCTCAGGGGCAGCAGGCACACATGCAGGCCAAAAACTCAGCCCTTTCACAGTTCTCCCATGAGAATCCACTCAGGATTGCTGCTCAAAATCAGTTGAGCTCTTTCTTCCTCAGCTTTCAGCTTAGATCTCATTGAAACTTGCAAGCAGTCTGGGATTTCCTCATGATCCAAAAGTTTTGGTTGGCTGATCTGTCTGTCAGTCACAACAAGAGCTCCCCCTTCAGTTGCAAAAAAGGTGCCAAAAGCCCAAAACTACAATTCCTACAGATTTTGACTCCAGACTGCTCCTGTAGTCCGGCATCATTTTAGGTTCTACCAATACTGTTTGGTCCAATTTGTAGTCCAGAACCAAGATAGTGGAGATAAACAAAACAGTCCTTTCTGTAAAGAAGCAGGTTAGACAAACTATATTATCATTATTACTTTAAATGATTTTCAGCATATAGTTACATCTTTCAACAGAGCTCCCTCTCAGAGTACTTATGCTGCAAATCCAGGCAGCTCTTAAACAGACAGTACACAGAGGCTATACAGGCTCTGGTAATCACATTTAAACTTCTAAAATGCAGGACACCAGCCTGGCAGTGAGCATTTAGGCAAGATCAAGGAAGACTTTTGGGAACCCCCATTTGTAGGGGGTTACATAATAAAAAAAAGTTTAAAAATTAAAATACATTTTTATTGTTTTTTTTTTGTTTGTGTGGAAGGCATATTGGAGGTAGGAAGAAAAAATAGTCCTCTAGGTGATGCTGCTGTTTCAGGGTGCCCTCATCTTCCAGTCTATCTGTGTCAGTTTGTGCTCAATCTGTCCCCACTCCTACCCCCAGTCACATAGATATACACAATTCTTGGTGGCCACGTAGTTTAGTTGAGCCAGTTTTGCCCCTATTTCATTTTAAATTCAGTTTGTTTTTTGTTTTTTTGTGTAAATCACCATCCTTCAGTGACTGTACAGCATAGCGAGTGTATGCAGGGCTGTTAATGTGGGCACATACAGTCGTGATGTCTACACCGCTGTAGATGAAGGTGTTTAAACTGGTGAAGTGAATTTTATTACTGGGCTTTGGTACAGGCAACTACTTTTCTGAAAGAAAAAAACTATTTCTTTTGTTGTGTATATGGTACATGCATGTACATTTTTCGCGAAAGAGATGACCAGACACGTGCTTACACTGAAACACAGTTTAGCCAGAGGTTGCGGTGCTCAGGAGAAAACATATTTTTTTAAATTAAGATGTTATTTATTGCTTTACTTGAGGTGCTTGAGACAAATAGGGGAAGATGAATTGGGTTGCTTAGCCTGAAAATGTGAAGAGACAAGTGATGGAATTTGTGTGTCAGTGGGGGGGGGGTTGTCTGGTCCACACTTTGTGCCTGAAGGGTTTTAGCTGTGAAGTGGTGGTATAATTTTTGACAGTTATGTGGTCATGTATGTGTCAGATCTTCATACAGTGATGTAATTGTTCAATAATATCACTGTTTCAGGCACACACTGACCAATCAGAATACAACATTTCTTGACATTGCATAATGATACACAACATATTTTTCTATGACATTCATATTCAAACAACAAATATCATCCATGACCTATATTACATTCAGAGGTATACCTAAAAATGCATATTAGCAAATAGGGCTGGGGATGGGGTGGAGAAAGGACTGGACAGAGGAAAATTGGGTTTATTGCATAACTATATAATACTCTTATAGTTTTGGAGCCCGTATTGGTTCTGCTTTATTTTTTGTAAGCTGCAATATGGTCCCCATGTCTTGTTATCTAATGAGTTGATGGTGGGGGAGGAGCGGGATGAAAGTATTTATGCAATAATCCCCTCCCCAATTCTCATCAGTCCAGTCCTTTCCCCACACAGACACCCCCCACCCAGTGCTTAATTTGTGCTGGTGCTAACTGGGGCTCAGCCCTGGCACCTTTTTTCATTCCAGGACTGAGCCCCAGCACCTCTCACACAGTCACACTTTGCTTTAAATATGATTCGCTCATTGTGTTGCAGCAGAGCCAGCTGCTTTGTTTGTACTGCTGCTGTCATTTATTTATTTATTTAGCTTTTGTTGACCGGGTAAGTACACTAGACAAATCCTGCCTATTTTCAGGCACTACCCGGGGGAGGGGGATACAGATGAATGCCAACTGACCTTGAACCAGATTAAGCTGTTGGTGGTATTTTTAGTGAATGAGGGAAATTTGGCCAGGACACGGGGAAATTCCCCTACTCTTTTCTATAAGTGCCATGGGATCTTTAACATCCACCTGAACTACCACCAATCCAGGCAGATGGGACCTCGGTCATGGCACCGGCGCAGATCAGATTGCACTTGCAGCTGGCTATACCTCCTTGTGCTCATCCTTGCTGCTTACTCCTGGGGGAGTCAGGACCATTGTCAGCAGTGGCACGCATGACCACCTTCCATTTGCGCGTGATCAGATTGCCACCATTCAGACAGTCATCACCTGATCAACTGTTCTGTGGTCAGGTGGTGCATATTTCTGCTGCTGCCAATCATATGCTGCGTAATTTAATGTGGGAGGAGTGACTGAGTCAGTACAGTCACCGACACTGAGTCAAGTGCTTCAACAGGGCCAGGCTGAGGCTGTGGCATGTTGTTGTACAAAACAGTACAAATCTCAGCACTTGTGGTTAAAAATAAAAAGTTATGAAATTTCTGCACTGTCTGAACATTAGAACTGAAGTTTGTGAGATTGGGGATAATCTCTAGGGTAGGGTTGTTACAGGCAACAGAATAGTCAGGCATCATGGATGGGTAAGTCAGGGAGCGAGTGACCTACCACGGGTTTGGGAAAACCACAGCCATGACAGGAAAGTAGCTGGGCAGTGGCTTCTGGCTGGAGCCTGAGAGAGAGGAGATTCAAGGAAACCAGGCAGCAAAATTTGAAGGGGTCTGGCTGCTGGCCACTGCCAAGCTAACCAAGTGGTGAAGCAAGCAAGCTGAAGCAATTAGGCAGTAGCAGGATGATCATTCATAGCAGGGTATTTTAAAGCAAATTCAGAGATTCAAGGAGAGGTGCAGTGCCCCTGCATTTCTGGGCAGAACAGAAGAAACAGCCAGTGCTTAAGGCAAGGGAATAGAGACTTAATAAACCAAAAGATTATCATCTGGCTCTTAAAAAAAAAAAAAAAAAAGCAAACAGACTGCATTGAAGCTGATACGTTTTGTTTCTTCAACCTGAGCTCAGGACAACCTGAGAACTAATCAGCAGCAGCAGTGTATTTGAACTTGGTAAATTCAGCTACAGTAGCTGTCTATCAGAGTTTGACTTATTTTACTTAAAGTGTTCCTAGTTCTCCACAAGCTGAACTAAAAACCAACCCCCAAAGGCTATACAAAGGCTGAGGAGCTGTTTAGTATAGTACATCAAGGAGACTGGACTGACTGGGTTTGAATCCTGCAATTTTAAAACTGTCCTGAGTACTGTAATGGGCTCTTTTGTAGCTGGTTCAAAAAAAAAAAAAATAACAGTAAAACCAGGAAAGCAGAGGAGTGGAGATATGTAACATTAATAGAGTGAGTTAAATTCACAGAAGCTCCACTTATATAGCACAGCACTGTGTGTGACAAGAATCGTCTTTGAAGTGATTTTAAATAATAAAAAAATGGCTAATACAGGCAGAGGAGCAGGTGTGTGGACCGCAAGCTTGGGTTTGATTCCCACAAGTTCCACTTACATGCAGCACATTACTGTGTAAGACAGTAACTGTCTTTGTCTCTTTGAAGGGGCTGGGGCTTGAATAAAAATTTGCAGAGAAAAGCATGATATTTAATATCATAATGTGAAACTATATTAATTCACTAGATTTAAATGCAGAAGGAATGTTCAATATGAAGTTGCTTAATGCAAAGTTGTATGAAGGGTTAATAGATTTTCTATGTTTTTGTAAATTAAACTCTGCTTTTTTATTGGATTGTCATTATGATGTCATGCCTTTTTTTATATTTAAGTGAGACATGAACTTGTATAGTTCACACCCCCTTTGAAGGCTTGTTGCCGAGGCACTAGGGGCTCTCACCATGGTGTCAGTAAATCAACAATTCAGTTGTATTATTCGGCTTTCTAGTATTCATTTTGAAGTGCTGCTGTGTGGAAAGTTGGTTTGAATAAAAAAAAGGCTGATACAGACAGAGAAGCAGGTATGCGGACTGTGAGCTTGGGTTTGATTCTCACTAGTTCCACTTACATTCAATACATTACTGTGTGTAACAGTAACTGCCTTTGTCTCTTTGAGGGGTCTGTGGCTTGAATAAAAAAAAGCTAACACAGGCAGAGGAGCAGGTGTGCGGACTGCGAGCTTGAGTTTGACTCTCACAAGTTCCACTTACATACAGCACATTACTGTATTGGAGCGCTGGACTCTGAAGGGGCTGTAAAACAAAAAGGCTGACTAAGACAGGCAGAGAAGCAAGTTAGATCACTATTCATTTTGGAGACTGCTGATGCATAAATCCAAAAAAATTGTCTCATGTTCAAAAGAAAATATGGTCATGTTTTACTAAGCCAGGAGGTAGTATGAGTGAGGCTGCACCAGTCACTAAGCAGAAGAAAAAGGAGAGTGATAAAAACTATAGAAAAGAATCAGAAGATGTACCAGGTGCCGCTGTTACATGTGTCCGCTTCCTAAGTGCTACAAAAGAAAAGCAGGTTCATGATTATGAAGGGAAGAGTGTCATCGAAAACAGTTGCGCCAATAGTGACTCTGAATCACAGAGCTCTGGTAGTAAAGGCGAATTACCAGAACAAGTTGTGGCTCACAGCAAAGATTTACATCCTGCAGGATGGAAGCGTGAACAAAAAAACATTTTTTCAGAGCAAATACCGGTGTTTAGTCATCAACGGATCAAATCTCGGTTGCAGTGCATGTCAGCAAGACAGTAACTTGGGTCCTGAAAAATGTGCCTGAATGAAGCTGGCAGTAGAATGGATCGAAACAATTGTTACTTCATATGGTACCAATAAAACAAAGCAACAGAAATCACTAGTGAAAAAGACAGGAGAACAAGCACAAGCTAAGTCACATGTCACATTTTCTTGCATTCTTGAGCAGTCAGAGAAAGACACTTTGCTGCAATTAGCTGCAAATGCACAGTCTGCCCAAATTGCTACTATGGGCAGAACCTTTGGAGCAATTTATAAAGAAGCAAAGCGTAACTGGATGCCATATGGTTTTGAAGTAGAAATAGACAGTCAACAGTTGAATGGACTGGACATGGGGCAGATTTTGCATTCCAATGTGGCATGTTCTAACATTCAACATCACATTTCCTCTGAAATGACGAAAAAGTTGTTTGCCCAAATCATAGCAATTGCTCCAGAAGTGAGTCTTTTACTTTATGAAGCTACTGCTTTAAACAAGAAGACTGCTTTAATTGTGTGCATGCAATTGATGTTACCTGGTGTGGAGTGTCCTGCTAATTTATTTGTGGACCTTGTGGAGCTACAGGATCTGACAGCTGAGGGAATAGTGAACAGATTATTGTCTACACTTAAAAAGATTATCATAACTGGAAACTTCATCGCCTAGTGCCTGGTAGCGGTTGCTTGTGATGGAGCTTCAGTCATGTTTCGATGCAATACGGGTGTTATGAAGTGGTTGTAAGACATGTTTCCAAATATCATAGCATGGCACTGCTCTGGTCATCGCCCAGAGCTTGCGGTTGGTGATGTCATGAAAGATGCTGGAGCTATGAATCACTTTAAAAGTTTGTTAGACAAGCTATATTCTCTTTATAGCACATCAGGGAAAAATAGATCAGAGCTGAAGGAGTGTGCTGAAGCTCTTGATATTCAGCTTTGCAAGATAGGTAGAGTGTTTGACACCCGGTGGGTCACATTCAGCTTTAGAACAGTAGAGGCTGTTAGGAATGCTTACTCTGCTCTCTATAAGC
Source organism: Neoceratodus forsteri (assembly GCA_016271365.2). Lineage (NCBI taxonomy): Eukaryota > Metazoa > Chordata > Ceratodontiformes > Ceratodontidae > Neoceratodus > Neoceratodus forsteri. Next base: position 44,109,745 of record CM028131.1, on the reverse strand, counting down.
ACTTCACATCTGCGGCTGATGACATATCTTGTGACAGCGCAACATGCAAAACTTACTGTGGTCTAAGCAAACGGTTGTCATCTGTTCAGTTTGTTAGCAACCTTGGAATTATACAGTATATGATGCACTACAGGAGTTGTCAGAGATATCTCTTGAACTGCAACATCGCAGTTGTACAATTGTTAATGCACACCGAGCTATCTGCCGCCAAATAGTGGTATTCAATGCAATAGTAGAAAAGCGAGGGAGATATTTGGCACAGTGTGAGAAAGCCATACAAGAAAAGATGTTTCAGGGTGTCCTCTTGCATGAAGAAAATGTTTGCGACAAGAAGATTCCCATGGGACAATTTTTCCGCAGCTTAGCGGCCAATTTACAAAAATGTAAGCTGTCTACAGGAGGCACAACTGGTGACAAGACTGGATACAAGAATCTGATCAGTGAAATGAAAGTGTTACATAAGCAGTACTGGCCAGATGAGCTACCTACACTGTACGGAGAAAGTGAGATTGAGTCTCTGTGAAAGATTTGATATTGGTGACACTCGTGAAGCCATTCGGGCATACAGGGTGTACAAGGAGTCTGGTGATAAAGAAATCTAGGAGCAGTATAAGGACCTGTTGACAGCTGTGAGCACTATTGCTATCTCCAGTGCTGATTAACCTCATATGCACATCAACATAAGCATCAATGCTTATTGAAACTATTTCATCATTACTTTCCCTTAATCTAGTCAGACCACCACTGAATAAATTCAATCCCATCCCTTATGTTCGGTCATGGCTTGCCAAAGGGGCACAGAACAGCCAATGACACACAAAGTAAGGAAAGAAAACATGAGGATAACCAAAGAGATAGGGAGATTCTATGATTTTTTTCTTGATAAGTAGAGAAGAAACCAAACCAAACTCATAATTTCTTTCTGCAACCTATAAAACTGGTGTAGCAATCTGGATACTTACTTAATATTATTTGTAGTTTTTTTTTTATGCACCTCCCTGCTGCCTCCCCCGACCTGCCACTCAGAGCGCCAGTGCCTTCTACCACCTTCTGACACCCTACCACCTTCTACTAGCTCCTATAGCGGCCTACCTGAGAGTGCCCTGGTTTATCCCTGTACCGGGTGGATCCCTCTCCTCCAGGAGGGAATTCACCTTGTGGCTACTATTCAGCTTCTAAGGTGCCACAGGGCTGGATCCAGGCTGGCTCCAGGGCTTCGGCTGGCAGGGGCCTCAGGCGTTAGTCATCTAGGCCTTTGGTCGGGGTGGCATTTTTCCGTGATCTGGTACCTCGCTCACTGCAGTTCTCAGCCATGCTAGAACATGGAGGATCCTGGGACGAGAGCATGTGGGGGATGTGTCGAGGTCACACGTCTCCCAAGCATGCTCACCAATATGCCCTCAGGTCTCCAGGATGATCCCACTCTCTGGAAGGGAGGTATCCAATGGATGCCTGTGAAATCCCTCCCCTGCCAGACTCCACTCCTGACACCCCAGGCTCGGGGCACAAGCCCCGGTCACCAGCATGCCAAATTAACCCTTTTTGCTAGGAGCCATGGAGCCAGCCATTATTTGTAGTTTAATGCAGAATCTATATTTTGACTAGCAACAGCTGAAACAGTGCTTCATATACTTTTCTGTTTGTGCTGTACTTCCATTATATTCATACATTACCCCCCCACACACACACATACACACTAAATTACTGTAGCATTTCGGGCAAGCATCCATCATAAAGTAATAGTAGCCTACCACCAGCATCCATTGCATCAAGATGGATATTTACACAAAACATTTTGGCAACTTTTGTTAAGAAGCAGTAGTGTCTCTTACCTGGATAATCCAAGTTGGGGATTAGCTGTTCATCAAAACTGTTCCTGAAGAATGCCTGAAAAGGAAAACAATAAATTTAAACGGGACACAAAGAAACAAGGGTTGGATTTCAACCACGTGTAACTCATCAGATTAATAAAAATGTATATACTTATCTGATATGGCAACTGCAACTGTAAGACATGTCAAGACCTGTAAAATAAATGAGAGGTACCTAAATAAAATCATCCAGAAAAAAAAAAATATATTTTTAAAAGGCAGATGGTGCTTGGCATTTTAGTAACCTGCTCTGATGCCTCCATAAACTCTTGGATTTTAGATGGTCCGTTTTGAGTATTGTGGGGTTTTCTTGAAGATAAAGACACTTCTGTTACAGGTTCCCTAGTACTTACCCCTGAGGGTGGGGTGGGGGTGGGCAGCATTTCAAATTCCAGGCTGACCCTGGGAGGGAGGGCTGGAAATCTTCCTTGGATTCAGGGTTAGGCCAGAGGCTCTTGGGTTAGATGCTCTGTGGTGAGTATTGGGGCTTTTATTGAAGATAAAGCACACTTCTGTTACAGGTTCCCAAGTAGAGAACCTGCAACAGAAGTGACATTGTTCTTTATCTTCGACAAGGGAACATGTAACAGAAGTGTGTTTTATCTTCAATACAAGCCCCAAAACTCACCACAGAGCATCTAAAATCAAAGAGGTTCTGGGGGCCTACTGGCCCCACCCCGGTCTCCTGGCCTTTGGGTCAATTCACAGCATCTTGCCCTTTATACATGTCCATGATCCTTTACTTGTGGTCAGCAATACTCTCCAATAGACCCTGACTCTCCCTCCCACCAAAACAATTTCTTCCCATGGATTCAGGGGTAATAAGGAATCAGACTCAGAAATGTGTTTTATCTGCAATATACAACCCCCAAAACTCACCACAGAGCATCTAAAACCAAAGCGCTTCTGGCGGCCTACCAACTCACAGATCCCTGGCCTTTGGGTCAATTCACAGCATCTTGCCATTGCATTATACATGTCCTTGATCCTTTACCAGTGGTCAGCCAGACTATCCCAATACACAGACTCCACCCAACAAAAGTAATTCTTCCTCTGGATTCAGGGATAGGGATTCATACACAGAAATGTGTTTTATCTATAATATATAACCCCACCAAACTCCCCACAGAGCATCTGAAACCAAAGAGCTTCTGGGGGCCTACTGGCCCCCAGGCCCCTAGCCTTTGGGTCAATTTACAGCATCTTGCCATTGCATTATACACGTCCACAATCCTTTACTAGCAGTAAGCCAGACTCTCCAATACCCTGACGCCACCTAAAAAAAAAGAAATTATTCCATTGGATTCAGGAGGGAACCTAACTCAGCAATGTGTTTTATCTGCTATGTAACCCCAAAAACTCACCATAGAGCATCTAAAAACCCACAGCTTACAGGGGCCTGGTGGTCCCCAGACCCCCAGCATTTTGTGTTTGGACTCAGAGCCCTGGCACCTCTTTCTTTACTAATTAAGCACTGCCCCCACCCCCCACTTAGTAATATGAATTTCTAGATACACCTCTGAATGTAATATATGTCACAGATAACATTTGTTGTTTGAATATGATTGTCTAGGAAAATATATTATGTACCATTACTTACTGTTTATTCTCTTTGGTTATATTTTGGTCAGGTCACATAATGGCAAAATGATAATGAAGAGGTCCTTCATTCTCTGACTGCATCATGCCTGTTGATCCCCAGGCATGAAAGTAAAAAGGGTGAAGATTGCAGTGGTCCCTCTTACAATAGATTGGCTTAAACATTATTTAATATATTAATATTAAAAAAATATAAAGAATGCATAATAGTGTAACACAATGCCAACTGTTACTCTCTTCACTTCATGATATTCATTATGCTTTCTGTAAATATTTGAAGACCATATGAATGAATAATATTTGGTTATTGTTCTTTATGTAAAAATAATGAATGGGCACGAATGTATGATGTTATCAGTGAGCACTATAAAAGCACAAGTATGTTTTCAATCGATTGGCCCCTTAGGAAGCCTTGTCAATAGGCAAAGTGCTGGGGTATTTTACTGTATATTCTCACACATAAATCAGTTTTTGGGGAGTTTTCTGAGCATGTTGAGATTGGGGTACCGACTTATGAGCGAGTACTTGTGCTGAAAAAAAAAGGTTGCTAACAGCGCACAAAATTAGAAAGAGTTGTGCACTCCCTGTTTTACATGGAGGATAATTGACTTATGCTTAGCAGTTGTTATCAGCTCTGCTGGTGCTTAACGGCCTTTTATTGATTGCCTTTGCTGTCTGTGATTAAATAATTAAATAATTAAGTGATTAGTGTTAGTTTTCTCAATTCTTAATCTCAGTACCTTGTATTAAACCCCTGCTCAAACCCTTGTTCATGTCAGCAGTTGTGCCACTCAGAATGCCCTCAGTCAAATGAAAATGGAGCTCCTATACTGCAGAGTATAAACTTCTCGTGGTACAATACACGGAAACACATACTAATACCGCAGCCGAAAGAGAGTTTCATGTTAATGGAAAATTAGTTTGGGACTGGCGAAAAAGAAAAACTGAGTTTCAGTTAGTGGACAAAAGTATGAAGAAGATGAAGATCAGTGCCTCACCTGTTGCAGCAATCGAGTCCGAGCTCAGTGAATGGGTGCTTCAACTGAGGCAGCAGGGGTACATAGTAAACCACACGGCTATTTGGTTAAAGGCTTTGTCCATCTTGAATAAATTTGGTCTGCAGGGTGGCAGCACTGCTAAATTTCTTGCTTCTGCTGGGTGGTGTACTAGGTTTATTTATTTATTTAACCAGGTATAGCACACTAAGCTGAAAGCTTTTTTACAGGAGTGACCTGGGAGCACAAGGAGGTTAAGTGACTTGCTCAGGGTGACACAGTATGCAAGTGGAAGCTGTGGGATTCAAACCCAGGTCTGGGCTGCTAGATGTCACCAAATTTGCAACTTAGAGCCTTAGACCACTGTGCTATACTGCCTCCTAGGTTTATGTGGCGCAATGGTTTATCTGTGAGGCAGAGAACACAAATAGAGCAAAAGCTGCCATCTGATGTGCATAAAAAGTGGACAATTTCCACCACTTTGTTTTGAATGAGAGAAAACAGCACAATTACCCCCCCCCATATTGATTGGAAACATGGATGAGACTGTGTTTAGCTTTGACCTCCCCTCAAACAGAACTGGCCACATTAAGGGTGAGAAGACAGTAACAGTCCATACTTCTAGAACTGAGAAAAAAATCACTTCACAGTTGTTCTCTGTTTCCTTGTAGATTGAAGCAAGCTTAAGCCCATGGTTGTTTTTAAGAGGAAAAACTCTACCAAAATAAAAAATGCCCGCTGGTGTTCTGGTAGCAGTGCATGGAAAGGGTTGGATGGATGAGGTGGTGGTAAATACATAGGTGGACGAAATCTGGAGCAAGAGACCTGGAGCACTAATATATAAGCGAAGCCTGCTTGTATGGGATACGTTTCAGGGACATCTAGTAGATTCAGTAAAGCAGACTCTAAGACAAAGAATGACACACACTGCTGTGATTCCAGGCGGCTGTACATCTCTAATGCAACCACTTGATGTAAGCCTGAACAAGCCCTTGAAGGTGAAAATGAGGGAGTACTGGCATCACTGGATGATCACAGGTACACACACACTTGCATTTTCATTTCATTCTCTTAGTACATTGATCAGGAAAAGGGAAAGGTTTTTTTATTGTGCTCCGACAGTGAGAATTATTTTTTATTTGCAGGAAACAAGGAGTATACGACAGGGGGAATGTAAAAAAGCCAAGTTTTACAGTGGTATGCAAGTGGGTCCATGATGCCTGGAATGCCATTCCCTGTGAGGCCATCATAAAATCATTTAAAAAATGTGGAATTTCAAACAGCTAGGATGGCACCAAGGACCATCTACTATATGAGGACAAAATGGGTTCTGATGTAGACTGTTCTATGTTGAGGCAGATGAGAGAAATGCAGAGCTTGAGGAAATGTATGATGACATTCCACTCTCTGAGCAGCAACTACATATTCTCTTTGCTTCAGATGATGAAGATGACATGGAGTTCTTCAGGTTTAGTGATGGGGATTAGTTTAAAAACCAAGAGAGTTTATGAATGAATGAATGATTGCACTATTATTTTAAATAAACAGTTTTTTTTATACATACTTCACTTCATATTCTCATATCTTCAAACTTTGACTCAATTTGGTTTAATGTTGCTGTATGCACTTGCACACAATTGGTGTGCTGCATTAGCCCCCCCCCCGACTTATATGTGAGTCAAAGAAAAAAAACCTTCAAATTACGATTTGAATTATACCCCCGACTTATGTGCAAGTGTATACGGTATACTGTGGTGAACCAAATTAGGCTGTACATATCTGTATCTCTGAATAAAGACAATCTGATTTACTGCTAAGGAGCTTTTTTAGATTCTGCTGAAGTACAACTTCATGGAACTGGCTAAGCACTCCAGACAGAGGTCACGGGGGAAGCAACTGCTTTGGTCGCTTTCTTCCTCTTTCTTTTGAGCTAGCACTCTCCATCAATGTTGGAGCTAACATTTGTATACATTTACTTGGTTGTGCTATTTGCAGACAACTGCTAAAGCTGGTACTCTTATTTCATCATAGCTGGTGTGGTCTGACACATTTGCAAAAATACCTAACTACAGGTCAAATAAACAACCACCAAATATGGTTTTAGCAATGGGCTGACTGCATCCCTTTTTCTGAAGTTCAGGCAGCCAGGTACTTGTCAGTTGGCTGTCTTGTAAAATTGTTCACGGTAATTTTCCAAGTGGCAAAAGCTACTGAAATTGCTACTATGTTTGCTAACAACACCTCTCTCCAGAACCTTCTACATTATAGTACACTCTTCCAGGGTCTTTAGCCTCTTATCAGCATCTAAATTAATTTATACTCACTATCTATCTATCTATCTATCTATCTATCTATCTATCTATCTAACTATGTACCTATCATCTATCTATCTATGTATCTATCATCTAGCTATATATCTATGTATCTATCATCTATCTTTGTATTTATCTATCTATCTATCTATATATATATATATATATATATATATATATATATATATCATCTAGCTATCTATGTATCTATCACCTATATATGTATCTATCTATCTATCTATCTATCTATCTATCTATCTATCTATCTGTCTGTCTATCTCTCTATGCATACATACATACATATATAATGTATTTACCTACATTCAGGTAAGTACAATAAAGCAGACCCATAGTCAATTTTCATTATAATCCCAGTGTTGATTTTCCCCTGTTGGGAGCCAGTTTTGGGTCATCCAAGACTGAATTTCCTCTAGGCAGCTGTTAAATACAAAGGTTGCCATCTCTGTATTGGGTACACAGGGCAGGTATAGCAGGGAATCATCTGCATAACAGTGAAACCCCAGCCCATGCCACCTGATAATGCTTCCAAACAGCAGCACATACACTGCAAACAGTAAGGACAACAAGATCAAACCCTGCAAAACCCCACAGCGTAGAGGTTTCACATTAGATGAGGTTAACACCATCGTCACCCTTTTCACTCTGTCAGTCAGGTATGACCTGAACCGGTTGATGACATTATGGAACAGGCCACACCAGAACCACAGGCAAACAAGTAGCACCTCATGGTTCACGGTGTCAAATGCCACTGAGAGGTCGAGGAGGACTAAGATGGTATGTTCTTTCCTGTCCCTCGCCATCAGGAGATCATTAAACACCTCACCAGGGCAATCTCCATACTATGCACAGCTCAGAACCCAATCTGAAAAGACTCATAGGTGGAGGAGGTGGAGGCAAGATGCTCCTCAAGCTGGATGGCAACCACTTTTACTATAACCTTCCCTTAAAATGGAAGATAAGAGACTGGCCTGTAGTTGCTAAGACAGTCCGGGTCTAACGAGGGCTTCTTTAAAAGGGGTCAAACCAAGACCTCTTTCAAGGCCAATGGGAAGACTCCACTGTTCAAGGAACTCAGGATAATCTCAGCAACCACTGGGCCAATCAGGTCCAAACATCCAACCAACAGGCAGGTCAGTCCTGAATCCAGATCAAACTGTGTTGGTCACAGCCTCAAAACAATTTCCATCACCTCCTCCACCCCAACAGGCTCTAACTCATCCCAGATATGAGTGTTTCAACACAGCTCAGGATGGATCCCACATCCCTTCCAAGAGGTGTGCAACGAGACCTCAGCCCTGGTAGAGGACACTTTTTTTGGCAAAAAACAGAGCAAGCTCCTCACACCTAGTACTTGAACCCACCCCATCGACACAGAGACAGGCAGGATGTAAAAGCCCATCTACCATGCAGAAGAGCTGAGCTGGTCTGTTACTTGCAGCAGCAATCTCCCTAGACAAAACTTCAACCTTTTTTCAGGAGATTGCCCCCGATAGTCAGCATAACGTGACTTCAGGGCCAATCTGTCCTCGAACAGGCCAGATCTCCTCCAACATCTCTCTAACTTCTGGCCCGTAGTCTTTAATCCCCTGAGTTCCTCACCATACCAAGGAGGTCTATGGCGAATAGACAGGGGCTGGACACAAATGGGTGCAATTGAGCCAAAGGCAGCAACAACAGCTCCATTATAGGCTGCTACTGCCTCCTCCATCCCAATCACACACGCAGCCTCCACACACAATAAGTCCAATACCATTTCCACAGGGGGAGCCCTAAATGTGAACCACATGGTGCTGAGATCAAATCAAACTACTGCATGCACACTGAGGTCAGTAATATTAAGATCTAAGGAAAAAACAAGGTCCAACTTATGGCCACACATGTATGTTGCTGTTGTAACATTCTGTGCCAGGCCCAGAGCCTCCATACAGCTAAGGAGATTGGCTCCAAATCCCGAGAGCCCACCGTCAACTCAGGCATTGAAGTCCCCCAGGATCAAAGGGGCCCCAATTTGAAGATAGAGGGGAGATGGCTCAGAGGTAATGTGAGGAAGCATTTTTTCACAGACAGGGTTGTGGATGCATGCAACAGCCTTCCTGAGGAGATCATGGAGTCAAACACATTGAGGGAATTCAAGAATGCATGAGGCAGACGTAAGACAATTCTAGTAGGGGGTAAAAGGAAGTAGACTGCTGGTTAACTAGGATCTGCAGATTATCCATTTGGTAGGGGAATGGTCAGACTAGGTGGGCCAAGTGGTCCTTATCTGCCATTGAATTCTATGTTTCTATTTTTCTAGGATCAACCATGTGGGGGACTCCAACATCAGGCCAGTGATGAACTCATTGACCCCTCACAAAAAATCTCCATCTCTTCCCAGGTATGATAGAGCAGGAGGACTCTGAAGCCCGCACCAGAACTCCCACATCTGGCTACTCATTCAAAAGACCCTGAAGGACCAACAGGTAGCACCATGAGGTTCGGGCTAGTTTTAAAACAAATAGTCACCCCCGCCACCCCTGTGATCCTCCCTCAGGGTGTGTATCATGGAGTACCCATCCTGCACTGCCATCTCCAAAATGGGAGTGACTTTCTTATCCAACCAGGTCTCCATGGGTCTATGTGATAATGGCAAACGCCTAAAGGCGATCACCATTATCACTTAGTCAGAGTGCCAAACATATTTTTGGCACTCTGACAACCCCAGCGCACCAGCACAATGGTACCAGTACATATTTTTACTGCCTTCTGTAAAGGGAGCTGTGCCCCCCTATACCCCCGCACCCCCCTACTTAAGGATTCTCAACTCCAGGGGAGTGCATGTTGGGGGTGGTGGGGTGAAAGCAGTAAAAATTAAAAGGTTTGGGCCAGGCACAAAAAAATTGCTCCAGCGCCCAGACCCGAACCCAGTACCTCAACCACCCCAGCGACTAACCAATCCCCGATGCCACAACCCTGCTCAACCAGCAACTGCAGCGCTACTCCCTACAGCATCTCCACTCCTTCCCAGCCAACACTCACCATGCTCACTCCCACCCCCCCATGTGTGCGTATAATGACATCCTGTCACCTAGTTCACCCACCCCTCATCCGGTTGCCCTATCTTTCTGTCACCGTGAGTGGATTGTGCCGGGAAGGTGTTGCCATAACAGACAGCACCCTTCTTCATGCACCCACTTCATGGGTTACCAGTCTCCGTGATGCAAGTCAGGTCTGCCGAGGATATCAAGTCCATCATTATGTCAGTACTGTTCCTCACTAACCTGTTATTGCACAATACAACCTGAGTAGTATGAGGGGAGGCTACTGAGTAAGCTATCTGCTACCTCCCAAGGTAGTGGAACCCTTGGGTATAGGAACTAAATACGGAAGACCCCTCTCTAGCTCCCATTTCACTCCAGAGAGTCTTCCTGGCCTCGCTACATGAATTCTGGACACCCTAGCAGTCACTTGGACATGTCCCCCTTCGGACCCCCCCAGAACCCCCCTCTGAGTTACTTGGTCACTGGACCTCAGTTGACCGTCTACATGAATTTACATGATTCCATTACCATTGGTCAGTACTAGGTCCAAATTAGCCCTGTCTCTGGTGGGATCAAGCACTAGCGGCCTGAGGCCTGCCCTCTGTAGGGAATCTAGGATGTCTTGGCTCCTGATTAAAGAAACTGCCAAGGTGGTCCAATCTATATCTGACATACTGAAATCAATCCACAGCAGAACTTCTCCTTTTGTTGCCACATCATGTTTTTCATCCACTAGCTCCCTATCCACTGCCTCCCTCTATGCAGGAGGTCTGTGGATCACCCTTCCACTGAATGCTGTACCATTACCATGCTCAGTGGTGTCCCACAGGGATCCATGTCAAAATAGTAAGGCAATATGAGTGACAGTCAAAATTGCAAATCAATAGTAGCGACCGCATTTTGAGGGACTACCAATAACAGGGCAACACAAAACAGCTATTATATTGTTTAGACCAAATGGCAATAGACCTCTTCTCCCACCTCCTTATCCCGTTTGTAGATGAATTCTCCATAGAGTGCAAGGGGCATTCCCTTCTGGCTACAAAGGAACTCAACTGCCATCCTCTCAGCAAATGAAACAGGTAAGCAGAGCACCACATTACACACTCACAGTTATTCCCCATTGCCAGGTGTTGTGAATTGTTTATTATGCAGGGGGCTCCGCCCCCACATCCTCCTATCCTCCTGTCTTTAGGATTATAACACTACACTGCTCATTGATGATGGAGGTATTGGCAACATCCATTTGCTCATATGTGACAGTCGCTCTTATGTGCTGGTCGCTATAATGTGCATTGCTATTATAGATTCACTTTTATTATTTCGCTATTGTGTACTCGCTGTTATGATGTGATACTGTCCCACAGTGCTTCATAGCATCATTACAAAATTAATCTCTACAGATGAGATCACAGTAATAAAGATCTGTGATCTGCTGTGATTTTCAAGTTGGATTTAAATTCGTCTTTCCACCAAGTGAAATCTTCCGACCAAGTATGGGGATCATTATACAAAAAAATTATTAATATATGTGCCGTTTATGTTTCATGTGTGTTTTGTTGAACCCCATTTTATGACCATAGGTCATTACTAGTCTCCATACATTTTGTGTGTGTGGGGGGGTGGTGCCAAATATTGTGTCTATGTAAACAAAATCTGGTCAGATCCACCACGGCTGCTTAATGAAGTTAGTGAAATGGTATGGAATTGTTAAGGCGGTATGGAGAAACAACACAATGATTTGTAAGTAGTAAGACTTGTTTTAGTTTCTGTTCTAAGGAAGGCATACACATTATTAGGCAAATACATGGAGGTGTACATTTTAGTGGAAGGAATAAGGAGCATTGTAGGTTTACAAAAGAACCCCAGAACAAATGCCACTGATGTATGTGTTATCCCAGATGATATGGACAGGGCAGCCAAATTTTATAGAAAACACAATTGCACATACCCCAATAATGCAAAGCATTATGGGAAACATATGCAAATCCCCATGTTGGTACAGACGGTGGCAGTACATGAAAAAGTAATGGCTGGCATATGTTCAGCCTTGGGATTATTGACACATTTTTTTTTTTTTTTAAAGAAACAAGGTTTTTCTCCATGAGGTGATGTAAGTTATATTTAAGCAATGTGTTGATATCAGGAAGTCAGGTGTAATGATGATGGACTGTTAGAGAAAATGTGATATTAAGTTTCAGAGGGAGTCACTTTTGATAAGTGCAAGGTAGTTATGCTGGTGATAATGGGAATATTAGGAAAGTATGAGGTCTATGCAGAAGTGGAGTACAAATATGCATGGTTTCATAAGTATGTGCTCAGAATGCAAGCAAATATGATATGTAAGTAAGTAAGTAAGTAAAATTGTATTTATATTAAGTGCCCTTCCCAAGCTCAGGGCGCTTTTACAATAAAACAAGTAAAATCAAATTTCAAACAATAAATCAAACAACCATACAGGTTACAGATATGCAGGTTTGTTTTAGAAATAGGTAAAATAGAGATACATGCAATTGATAGAAAGATAGATAATTACATTGACATACAGGCTCTGTGCACACTACACTCAAAAAAGCTGTAATGAATTCAAACCATTACAGTCTGTAAACATTACAGTGTGTCCACATTGCCAGTGAACAATGTAGATAATGGTTTGAAAACATTATAGCCTGTCCACACTGAGTGTGATAGTGTGTGTGTTCTCAACCCTGAAGTAGCAGTGCACATCCCATGGTGCACTCGTGATGACAACTGCATTTTGAGATGCCCTCCTACATGTCCTACAGAGTACTGTGTATATGGCACAGCCATATTATGTAAATAATCATATTTCATTGTTATGAGACACACTTATGTTGTGGAGGTGATAGAGAGAGGTTCAAGGGAGGGGGAGATCTGTATGTTGGAATCTGGGGCTATGTCATGAGAGGGAGGAAAGGGGAGAGGGAGAGAGAGAGAGAGAGGGGTAGACATGGTATCAGTTCTACCAGTATTAGGGCACCTGGGCACAACAGACGTTCATGTACTGCTGTTGAATGGCTGAAGGTAGACCCTCTACTACTGCCTTCAGTGTTCCCCACTGCTCCACTGTACACAATGCCACACGTCTATTGTCCACAGTAGCAGTGCCCCATGATGTACTCAGGAGCTCCACTAATGTATGTGTTCACTACTGGCACTGCTCTGCAGGTAGTATTGCTGCCACATCACACATGGGCAGGCAGGGTACTCCCAACACTCGGCACAGTGAGAAGAGTAATCAAGGACAGTACACAGATACCATCAGGAGGTGGATCTCAGGGAGCAAAGTGCAGACAGAGAGGTAGGTTAGGTGGGGACATGGGGGTACACCCAGAGGGGTGCATACAGCTGTCAGTTTACTGTGGTATGGAGGCATCCCAGTATTGCAGCCTACATCTGTGCTCCACACTGCCATCTGCATATGTCCTGGTAGCCTCCAAAATCCCTGCATGCAGTGAAACTGTGCTGCAATGTGTGCAGGTATAGTGGGAGACTGGAGGCTACATGGTGGAGCATTTAGATACAATTGCAATTAAAAACTGATAAAGGTGTAAAGCTGTAAATAAAAGTGAAATAACCATGCTTGTATGCATACCTTAAAGTGGTTCTCTGAAGGATACAAATTTGGAATGGCTCAATTAAAGGAGTAGTCCACCCAGAATTTGCAAAAACATATGTTATGCAGAGTGTTTTGATTTGTATGTAAAGTCCTAGTGTGTCCTTGCCTCTGTCTGCTATTGGGAGTTTTTCCTAAATTAGGCTGCTAGCTTTAAAGTAGTTTTATGACTCCTGAGGATCTCACTCATAAATAGGTTTATTGCCTTCTGCCTCATACAATGCTTCTTGGCTCATGTAACAGTGATGTAGCCAGGCTCAAGGAGTTAGCATATGCAGTGCTTTTTAAAATCAGTTCACAATAGCAGAGCTTTGTAACTGTTCTTGTCCAGTGAGTGCAAATGGCAACAATTACAATTTACCAGGTGCCTGGGCGCTACCTAACTGGGTTTTCTGTAAGAAAACAGCTACTAAATAGCTCTAATTCACCATTTTGTTTGAGTGTGTCATGTCTAGCTGGCAGTAATATGTGTTTTCATTTTAAAATTGAATTTCATCAAACTGCGCACAACAATAAAAAGTGCAGAAATTGCCCCAGATCATCACTGCTATAATTAGTAAAGTCTATAGCAGTTTTCTTACACAAAACTCACTGAGCACTAAACTATTTGCTAAACTGTAAATATAGGTACCATCATTCTTGCTTTTTTTATTTGGTAGGAGAGACACACTAAAGCGTGTTTACAGGTGTGACCTGGGAGCACAAGGAACTTAAGTGATTCACTTAGGGACACATAGTATGCATGTGGAGACTGTGGGATTCAAACCCAGGACACCAGGTTTGCAGCTCAGAGTCTTATACCACTGTACTACACTGCCTCCTCTTTTCTAATAGATAAAACTGCCAGTTAGTGCTGATTTTGCTCTGTGACATGATTTTCAATTTTTGTGTGGTTAAAAATGTGAAGTATATTTTTAATAAAGTATAAAATATGTATGTGCAAGTTATTTAGGTTGGCGGATATAAGTTTTATTATTTGAAAAAGTGGGGTGCACTAAATGTGTAGTGCAATGATCCTTTGTAAAATGAGATCAAATGTGTAGCTGAAATAGTAACTGTCATCCATCCTGTTTTCATGCTATACCACACACAGAACAGTGACTTTAAAGTATTTTGCAGTTTGTAGGCTGCAGCTTCATACCATACACTTCATTTGTAAAAAAAAAAAAAAATTAAATCATGTCACAGACAAAAATCCATACTACATGCTAGTTCTACCTAATAGAAAGCTAGTACCTACATTTATAGTTTATCAAATACTTGAAATCTAACTGAGTGGGTTTTCTGTAATAAAACAGCTAGAGTCTTAACGAATTATAGCACTTATGATCTGGGCAATTTCTGTGCTTTTATGGTTGTGTATAATTTGATGAAATTAAAAGTTTTAAAATTAAAACATTCCTGCAAGCTAGACCTGACAAACAATGAAAACAACAATATTGAATTAGAGCTTAATTTAGTAGCAGTTTTCTTGCAGAAACCCCAGTTACCTAGCTCTCAGGTGTCTGCTAATAGGCTAATTTAGGAAAAACTCCTAATAACAGACAGAGGGAAGGACACACTAGGACATAACATACAAATCAAAACACTCTGTGTAACATGTTTTTGCAAATTCTGAGTAGACTATGTCTTTAAAACTGCAAGCCCAGTAATAATATACACTGCAGCCTCTTGCTGTACTAACATGCTTCAGCTGATGCAAAATACAGAGTAAGGTGGTGGGGGTAGGGTTGGAGGACAGGTCACCATATACCCACCAGGAGGGACTTTCCATGTCTTGGAATGTATTTGTGAAACTGTGTGACCAGGAGAGGAATGTAAGCTACTAAATGGATAGTGCAATGAACCATTGTAAAATGGGATCAAATGTGTAACTGAAATAGTCACTGTCATCCTGTTGTATTCATGCTATACCACACACAGGAGAAAAAGTGACTATAAAGTATTTTGCAGTTTCTAGGCTGCAACCTCATGCCTTCCACTTCATTTGTAAAAATAAAGAAAATCATATCATGGACCAAAATCCATACAAAATGCTAGTTCTTCCTAATAGAAAGTTGGTACCTACATTTATAGTTTAGCAAATACATGAAATCTAACTGAGTGGGTTTTCTGTGAGAAAGCAGCTAGAGTCTTAACTAATTATCGTGCTAATGATCAGGGCAATGTCTGTGCTTTTCTGGTTGTGTATAGTTTGTTGAAATTAAGTGTTAAAATAAAAACATTCCTGCAAACTAGACCTGACTCACACAGAAAACAACAATAATGAATTAGAACTTAATTTAATAGGGGTTTTCTTACAGAAACCCCAGTTACCTAGCTCTCAGGTATCTGCTAATAGGCTAGTTTAGGAAAAACTCCTTATAGCAGACCAAGGGAGGGACACACTAGGACTTAACATACAAATCAAAACACTCTGCATAACATATATTTCTGCAAATTCTAAGTGGACTGTGGACTACTCACTTTAAAACTGCAAGCCTAGTAAAAAATATACACTGCAGCCTCTTGCAATGCAGACATGCTTCAGCTGATGCAAAATACAGAGTAAGGTGGTGACAGCAGGGTTGGAGGACAGGTCTGAATAACACCATATACCCACCAGGAGGGACTTTCCATCCCTTTGAATGTATTTGTGAAAATGTGTGACCAGGAGAGGAATGTAGGCTGAAACAATGCTGTTAAAACACGTGCTGTATAGGGATGTAGTTTCAGGGTTTCCTTCTAATGCTTAGGTTCTGATGCCCCAAACAGCTCTGATAACCAATTGTTCCAACATGATAGATCCACCTCATGTCCCTCCCACATGAACCTCAAAAAAGGTGGGGTGGATCTTTGGGAGCTTCTTGGGTGGAGGTGGGGGTGGATCTTACTCCCCCCAAAAAACTAATGCTGTCTCCTACTACTCAGGTTTCAGTTCTTGTACCTCCCACTAAAGAAAGAAAATAGTGCCCTGCAACAATTGACTAACATGAAAGTGTATTTATTTGAGGGTGGAAAACATTTCTTGGAGGAAGGTAAGGCGGAGGAGACTATTTACACCTACAGTCAGTTCCATGGACAGAAAACATGACATCACTCCTTTTGTACGTGCAAAAGGTCTGCAGTCTTTGCCTACTGCAGCTGTAAAAATGGTCAGATGTTTCTATTGGAATGGTATCAGTTGACATAAAGGGTAGATGCCTGGACAGAAACAAATAATCAACTCTGATTGATAATATACCTCTGTAAAAAGTGAGCCATCTCAATTATGAGGTGATCTGTATGCATCTATGAAACCCACCCCCACCAAATTGGGGAGTTTACCTTAAGTGTCTTCCAGGGCTCCAGTAATGCCCACTGCCAGGCAAGCATCCCTTATAGATAATAAATCCATGATTGTTGGTGTTCCTGCTTTTGATCTGCGTGAGAGTGCCATGGCATGTCTCCATGCCTGTCTCTTTAAGTTCCACAGACATCATATTACAATTGGCAGAGCTGGGTCTGAGTGTTCTGAAGCTCGTAACCAGCCAGGCATTACCCTGATTTGCCCCAATCTCCTGTCACTAACTTAGCAGAGGGAGCCCTACTGGGTACTGTAACTATTTACTTCCAATTCATTGCTACATTTAAATTAGAGCAAGTTGTTTAACCTGCCTTAATTGTAGCATACACTCTCCAATGGGAGCCACCATGCTTGGTATGAGACTCCCTGGGTTTGGACCAATTAGGATGCCAGGGACCTCAAGGAATCATTAGCTCAGGTGTTTTATGGGAGAAACTGTGAATTCTAGTGTCTGGCATCTTAAATAACAAATGAGAGCACTCAAACTTTGATAAACAGTATACATGGCCAACCAGAATACAGAAATCCTGAGAACATGTTTAAATTGTGAGAAAAAAACAGTCTGTCCTGCTAAAGCTCTCAATCTGGATCAGGAGCACTGTGAGATATAGCTGTATTTCACAGGGAAAAGGCTTATTTTGCCCCCTGCACCTCTCAGGGACCTGAGAAACTGCTTTTCTTCAGATTTAGAGAGGCTGACATTATGAACCAGCCTGAAGCCAGAAGAGAAATTGGAGAGTTTGATGCTGCACCCAGTAAGTGTGCTGAATGCTTGCTGTGGGCCAAGGCCTACTGTCCAGGGACTCCTGATTACCAGATAGGAGCCCAATTGTTACTGCAACTAAACTGTCTACCTGCTGGATGTTATGAGCAAAAGAACTGAACTTTGTCAAGCATATTTTCCTGATTTTGGTCCCATGGCAATCTTGGCCTATGCCATCTTTTCCTGTGCCAGCTACAGCTTTTCCAGCAACAGATCAGCTTCAGGGATCTAGCCATTGTGCAGCAAGCCATTGCAGGTTGCAGCCACCTGTAAGGAAAGACTGTAAAGTGGAGGTAAGTCGTGTCAGCCAAGTTTACTCAAGTGCTTCAGCTTCCAGTATAGATATATATTTCACTGTGCCAGCCTGAGTCTTCTGGTACAGTAAGTAAATCCAGGGTAGCACCTGCAACAAGCAGTGAAATTATCTTGTGGTACCATCTGATTATGCTCAGTTTAATTTCAAAGGTTTCGAAGGACTAGGCCCATTGGCCATCGATACAACTAATACACAGTCTTTGTGTTCATAAGTTTAATCATTTTCTTTCCATTAAGGACCCCACAACAGCTGCAAGCTGGGTACTGTTTCTGGCTAGCCAGCATCACACTCTAGGTACCCAGTAGTTGCAAGACTGTTACAAGAGGAACTAAATTAAAATTGCATGTAAAGTTTCCAAGCTAAAACCGGTTTAGTAATCATTTACCTAGATTCAAGCTCCCTTCCTGTTCACTTCCCCTCAATAAACCAAATCTGATGTTTCACTGTTAAACTGACTCAAAAGCATGTCATTATCTGGTTTAAATTTGCTGTGACCTAGATGCATTCCTCAATTTAATCTTGTTTCACTTGGGATTCCAGGGTGTATGCCAGAAATCCAGACCTGGAGGAAATGAAAGGTGTGTGAGCAAATTATTAATGTTTAGTGCCAACTGTGTGTTAACTGCTGCAAAGGGCCGTTGCAAATTCAAAGGTACTTGGTCACTAGGCAGGTCTGTGGGTGGTTATAGCTTCCCAGAAGACTATACCATGATAGATGGATACCCGCAAATAATTTACCCTGGCAGGAGGCACCAAAATATTGTGTTTACTATGGGTCAGGGAACCCCAGTAACTGCTAATCTGGAATCCAGGCCCCGCTATCTGATATTAGAGAGATAGGCAGGGTAGTAGCTTTTGCAATAGTGCCCTTTAGGAGTGAAATCATGGATGCACCACTGGAATTAGCACCCTCTAGTGGCCAGAATACAAAAGAACAACTTTATTATGAGTACTGACTTAAAATAGAGAAACTTGTTGACCCTAGTGTTGAAATCCCTGCTATTAAGATGAATATATTGTGCCTACTGGGTTTGTGTGTGGCAGAAGATGTTGACCCTCCCAAATTGTTGCTGTTGCTAGACATTTTGCTGGCCACAAGTAAAAGTACTATTGAGGTGCCCTTGCCAAAGTCAAATGCTTTGCCTGAGCCATTGTGAAAAGCTGACAAGCTGATTTAATTGCACTTACACTAACGGCCCTAGTAGAAAGTAATAACTCAGTGACAGTGAAAGAGTGCCTAGTGGTATTCACCCTGATGAGTCCTGGGTGCGTTGGAAAGAAATTACCATGTATAGTGCAACGTTCACACCTGAGGGGCCCCCTCCAAATCTGATGGACCCCAAGAAAAGTTATTCAAACTTTTACAGGCAGGAGGTCAAACCTTTGAGTATATAATGAACTCTTTCAAGGTGCCTCTCTCTCAGTGTCTCTACCTACACCTGTATCTTCAATTGAACCTGCTCCTGCAGCTGTACATGCCCCAATATTGGCAACACTGCCTATTCCTGCAACTATACCTATACCAGCTCATGCTCCAATTTATGTGTCCCCAGCCAGTCATGAGTCTTACCGAAAACTGCAAATTTTTTTGGGCACCCTTCCCACACCCAGTGGGGAAGATGACCTGGAGACCTGGATGGACTCAGCTACTATGCTAGAGCAGGACTGGCAATGCTCTGAGGCTAAAAAAAGAAAATGCTTGGGGGAGCCTCCAAGGACTCGCATTAGATGTAATTAGATCATTTAATGGCCATTAACCCAAATGCCAGTGCACAGGAGCATTTGCCAGCCCATTGAGTATTGTTTATAATTTGTGTTTGTCTATCAAGGTTTTTCCATCGGTTTGGAAATGTGCTAGGATAGTACCTGTTCCAACAAGCCCCATGCTAAATTTGTTGATTATTATTGGCCTATATCTATACTTAGCTCATTAAGTAAGATATTGGAGAAGTCTGTGGCTAATAAATTTATTGAACATCTGAATGCCTATAAAATCTTATGTACTGTAAGCAGCAGCATGGTTTTAGGCATGGTCATGGGCCAGCACTGCCCTGGTCAGGTTCATGGATACCGTCCTTCAGGGGTTTGACAGTGGTATTTTTACTGGGGCAGTGTTTGTGAACCTGACCAGGGCATTAGATCTTATTGACCACCCTTTACTGTGTTGTAAATTTCAGCAATTAGGGATTTCAGAAAATGTGGTCAGTTGGATGAGGGATTATTTATACTTAAGAACTCAGTTTGTTTCCATTGGAGCTGTGAATTGTACATCTAGGCCAACAACTTGTGGGGTGCCACAGGGGTCCATTCTTGGACCCCTGTTATTTTCCTTGTTTATTAATCAGTTGCCTTTAGTGTTTGACTATTGTTAATGCCTGCTTTATGTAGCAGTAGTAGTAGTAAATATCATTTATTTTTATGCAGGATACAAAAATGACTCATTTTTACACCACTAGGATAAAATCCTATTTACAAGGCATTCCTGTTTTAGATGTTGAAAATCAGTTACACATATCAAATATATCCAAAATACAAAAGTTGGCATACAATTTACATAAAACCTTCTATACTTAATCAAACCAGGTACATCATACTGCTAATTTATTTTTAAAGGCAGTATTAAATTCATATGAACCCATATCTATGTTTTTCCATTGAGTCTTTAACTCATTCCAGAACGTTATTGCTACATAGGCAAAATACATTTTTCCTATCCTAGTTCTTGATGTGCTTATTTTGAACTCCCTCAGTTTTGTTGTGTGTCTCAGTTCATAAATATGTTCTACTTTATGTAGTTTTTCACTTAAGTAAAATTGTCTCTCTGAATCAAGAAATTGCTTTGTCCTAGTAACCCAAACAATTTTTCATTTATTTTCTAAGGTGAGGCAATTTAACTTCTCATATAATTTACAATGGTGGATCCTCCTATCTGCTTTCATAGCAAATCTTGCAAGCCCACTGTACATAGTTTTGACCCTTTTTATTTCAGAGAACCTGGCAAACATATGAATATTTATTCTGTAGTTTAATACTGGTACTGTACCAACATATGGTTTACTATGGACTTCCTCATAGATTCATTTAAACAATGACCTGTTCTACACAGGGCCCCAAGTCTTCCATTCAATTTGTTTACCTTCTCATTGATGTGATATTTAAAGATCTGTCTCTGGTCTATTCAAAAACCTATATATTTATATTCACTCACTTGTTCTAACTCCCTACCATCCTTAGAAGTAATTTTCAAGGTCACTTTGTCTTTGTTTTTTTGGGTGAAAAATATGGTCTTTAATTTTCCACTATTCAAAACCAAATTGGACTTCCCAAACCATTCCTGAATTTTATCAAAATCTGCTTGTAATTGCATTTGTATTTGACAAATGCCTTTACCTTTAACTAATAAAATTGTGTCATCTGCATATAGATGAATATCTGAAACTCATACTGATTGTACTACTGGATTTGAATAGACCAGAAACAAAAGAGGGCCCAGGATTGACCCCTGGGGCACCCCTCACTTCACCTCTGCTTTTATTGATAAAGATTTGCCCACCACAGTCTGTTGAGTTTGATTTGCTAGATAAGACCAAAACTCTCTCCTAAAATCTTCTGACACTCCTTAATTTTGGAGTCTTCTCATCAGTATTTGATAGTTCACTGTATAGGGACTCATTTTACTGCAACACCAGAGTCCATTCCAATTTACCTTCCCCCCTTTCAGACCAGGAAATACTCTTCAAAAACAAAGAGGTGAAGGATTACCATCTTCTTGGCCCAACCAGAACTGGCAAGAGACAGACATGACGCTATGCACTCCCTGTTCCTGTGGAGTAGGGCAGCAGTGAGCAGGGGGATAATGCTTTAAAATTTTTTCTAAATGGTATGCCACCATTGTATCATGAGTTTATCCCCTTACCAGTTGATCTTTTTGCTCACCTCTGTTCAGTGGTAGTCCACAGAGTTCTTTTTCATCTCCATTGCAGAAGGAAGGCATCCTGAAGGTGGTGCAGGGTTGCCCTGCTGGGAGTGACCGGACCATGGTGTGAGGTGAAGAGCCCTTTGGAAAGGCGCAAGATCCCATTGGTTGTGAAAGTCTGCTGTCTGAGAATATAGAATATTCAGTTCTGTTTGTGGTCTGCCTGTTATTCTGTCACCAAAACAGTTGGTCTTCAGCTAAAAGGAACACTCCAAGTGTTTTGTTTGCTGTGTTGCTTTACTGCTATATTCCTATATTGTTGCATTATTATGGTTTGCATTTTTAAGTTAAAAATGTAATGCCCAATTGTGATTACTTATTTTAATTTGGGCTCCCGTTAGGCAATCAGGTTATATAGGAAATAGTAATTGGGAGTGTAGATGTGTAGATGTGTTTTTAGCGACACTGTGATATTGTCAAATTCTATTTTATTCAACTGTAGAGTTTAGTTTTAATTAAAATTTTAACTCAAGTTATAACTTTGGTTTTTGCACCATATGGTAATGATATCACATGACTCCTGGATATATTTAACAGCCATTCAGTCCAACCAGCAGTAATCCTCAGTATCTTCACCTGTTGGTTTCCTGTGAGCATGCTGAGTGATTCCGATTGTAATTCAGGTTGCCTATTGTTCTGGAGCAAGTATTTGTGAATATTTGCATTTGCTGGCCTGGCTAACGGTTAATGGAATTGCTTTGGTGGACTCTGTAAACTTGAGCTGGCTTAGCAAATTGCTGCTATGCTGATGTTATTCTGGGATACCTGATTTCTTTGCTACCTGCTTCTGCTCACCTAAATTATGTTCTGCGATGAAATGCAAGAGTGCGACTTTCATCTCTTTGTATTTTAACCCCCCATGACCATTAGTGAGTATACGGGTTGCTAGCTGTTTCTTATATTCTTTATTTTAACCATTATTTTTATTCCATCATTATCTTTGTAGATTTATATTTTATGTTTTATGTTATTTCTGTAGTAAACTAGTTAGCTATAGTTATAGCTTTATAGTCTTAGAGTTTCCACTGTACTGTGTAACAATATGTGTTTTTATAATTCTGCTTTCTAATTAGTGTTTTTGCTTGCTTTGTGTATTTTTAGTGATTTCTGCCAAGTCTTCTAATGAGAGTGGTTTTACTCATGAACTGGTGGAAGGCTGTTACAAAAAACCTTTAAAGCATATGTGTTAGCGAATCCTCACTTCTCTTACATCTTTCCCTTGAAGCAAGTGAAGATCTTCAAGCCTCTGCTGCATAATAAGGATATTACAAAATTAAACATCATAAAATTCTGAATCCTGAATCCTCCTATGTATGAATATAGACATAAATAAGAATAAGAACTGGTAATGGTTGCATTTCTAGTCTTACACCTGAATGCCAAATACACAGACTAACTACAACCGCTGGAGAAATGCTACTTCTCTCAAACCTAGAACACATAAAATACTATTGCTGCAAGAAACTAAATCTAGAAGATCTGAAGCTGCTCCGAATTTGCCTGTGCTGCTATTAGTAACTATTAGAGTCTTATGTGCTGGGATTTTATAAATATTTTTCTATATTATTATATCTATGGTGTTATGAAAAATTGTTGAGTGTTTCATCCTTTGCTTTTCTGATAAGCTTTTAAAACCCTTGCATCTTGCACCTTGGACCTTGGATTTGTTTTGTTTAAATTACAGTGCTAAATCAGCCTTAAAGAGTTGTATAGTCTAGGGGACAGATATTCAAATCTTTGTGCTGGGCAAAAACTGTTCACGCAGGTTTAGAGCGGGATTAGCGCAGGTCTGCTATATTCAAAAGGCCAAATAGCACGGGCAAACTGCATTAGTGCTGGACAAAATCATAATGTATGCAAGGGGAAAACTGACATGAATACAGGTGCAATGCGCTAAGTGCTTTTGCATGACTTAGCGCAACACTTAGCGTGGTGCAAATTACCACCCAGGAAAACCTTGTCTTAACCCTGGGCAGTCAGCTTTGCACAGTGTTTGCAGCGGATTTTGTGCAGCTTTGTGAGACTCTAACAAATAAATATGACACATAGACAAAGCCAAACATAGAGGAAACATGCTGCTAACTGATGGCATCACAATTATGGCATCATCTGCCACCAGTCCCAGCCATGCCAGGCAGTAAGTGGTGACCCTGTCACCAGTGGACAGTGGCAGTGTAGGCATACAGCACACACCTGTGGACCACTCTTCTGTGGACACCAACAGATGCCAGCACACACATGTAACACTGTGGACATGGAGGATGTTGAGGGGAGACCATATGGGTGGCTAGGCTATGCCACAGACCAGGTGTGATCACAAGGCTGGGACACATCATGCAGTGTACATGGGCCAGTATTGGGAATACCCCAACACCAGTGTACCTTTCTGATAATATATGCCCCCCCAGCCACATACTGCACAGCTCTACAACTGCCACAGCACACAAAGCCAGACATGTATATGTCACTGTGAACATCCCATGCCAGAGGTGCTGCATCTGTGGGTTACACAACAGTGAAACAGTAATTTCCACTGTCAGTAAATGCCTGCAGGTTGGGCCTCTCACTGTGTATAGTACAGTCATCATCACTGCCTTACACACCATAGGCATTGCTGTGTTCACAAACTACTGGCCCCCTTGCTACTGTAGTGTCTGCTGTGCACTGTAGCATGACCTAGAGTGTGACAGTTGCATTCAGCACCACCACCATCTGTGCCTATGCCATGTTGTCCCAGTACAGTTGCAGGCAGCAGCACATGTGAAAGTACAGTGTTCAAAACTGTATTATATTCTCCAAACTGTTTGCGCAGGTTTAGCACAGGACTAAACCATTAGCCCAGTGCAAACTACATGCAAATCAGGTTTTAATGAGATGCTAATTTGGATGTTTGCCCAGAGATTACCTAAGTAGGTTCATTTGCATGTCGCTTTTGAATATGGCAAAGTTTAGCACTGGGCAAACACGTTTGCACTGGGCTAACGGTTTAGCCCTGCGCTAAACCTGCACAAACTAGTTAGCACTGCGCAAACAGGTCGGGGAATATTTTACAGTTTTGTGCACTGGACTTTCACATATGCTACTGCCTGCAGCTGTACTGGGTCCACACATTTGCTGGCACACACATTGGCCACATAGTTCACCTCTACCTAATTTCACATCACTGTGCACCATGTTGCTGTTGTGGTTTGCACTTCCTGGTTGCCATATTCACAGCTGTTTTATTCCAGGGCTAAGTTTGCCCTGCACTCCCAGCCCAGTTTGCCCGGCCTCATTCCCATGCTATATTCAGAAGCTGTTTGCCCTGTGCTATTCCTTTTGAATATGGCTTGCTTTGTGCTCTGGGCTAAGTTTGCCCACCGGGCAGTGCTAATTTAGCTCCAGGGCAAAGTTTTGAAAATCTAGCCCTAAGAGTTTTATAGCCCCCTCAAAAAATTGTATTAAGACTGATAACTAATATTCTTGTATCTGGTTAAAATTTATGTAACATGGAAATAAGAGCTGCTAAAGGGAAAAAGACCATGGCTAGTAAAATGTGTGGCAAAAATAAAAAAATGGACATAACAAGGGTCAACAAAAGAATCAATTAGACCCTAGATTCAGGAAAATAATTAACTATATTCTTGCCCCAGGTAGTCAAGTGAATTTAGTAAATTCAAATGAAGTACTGAGAATCCAAAGTTCTACATATCCCCCTCTTTGTTCTTCCCCAATAAATCCAGTTCAGGAAATGAGTTTAGAGGTAAGAAGTGAAGAGTATCCTCTAATGGGAAAAATAAGAGAACTGGAAGAAATGAAAAATGTTCCAAAACCAACAAAAAAAAAAAATACAGGTTAAAGCTGAAGTACATAATATAAGGATAGAACAGATGGAGGATGGAATATTAGAAAGACAAGATAAGAGTGGAAAATTAATAAGGGAATATGAAAATACTTTAACTTATGAGGGAAAAATTAAAGTGGAAGTTGGAGAATTAGAAAAAAAACAGAGGGATAAATCTCATAAATTCCAAAGCAGATCCTTCCTTGAAGATTTTGATGACTTTATTAGCCCCTACACTAAACATGATAAATTGGATCCACCATCTGCTAATCCCCCTGATATCTCACATATTCTGAATTTAACTCCTTCAGTCACTAGGGGAGATAGGTCTGGGGAGAAATTGAGTTATTTCCTTTAGAGGGACAAACCCTGAAACTTCTTGAGAAAATAAGGGATGGAGTTGTGCTAAACAATGAATTGCTTCTAAACTTTACTTCTCTGATAAGTGAAATGCTACTGAAAAGTAGCAACCAGCAAGAATGTACTCATGTAGGAAATGAAAATGAAAACTATAAATTGGGAGTAGCAATAAAAAAATGGGAAAGTTGTGAACATTCTAAAGAAAAATCCATTAGAAGAACAAGAAAAGAAATAGGTGAGAAGGAAGAAAGAGAGAGTTGGCTACGCTAGTTCAAAAATTAAAATGGAAACACTTAGCTAAACAGAGAAGGCAGAAGTTTAAATAGGATCTGAATAAGGTAAACACAATCCCAGAAGTAGTGAAGGGAACCTGGGACCAAGGAAAGGAACAAAGAATATAATAGGGGAAAATATAAATAAAAATCAGAGACAGGAAAATACTATTATGAGTACAGAAAGTGGAAATAAAAAGTGGAACTAAAAAAAAAGTATATCAGTGGGTAACTATAAATTCTGATATACTAGAACCATAAGGTCCAAAGGAATCAACATAGAAACATAGACATAGACTTTGATGGCAGATAAGGACCGCTAGGCCCATCTAGTCTGCCCATTTCCCTACCTACAGGATAGGGCGCAGATTCTAGTTAACCAACAACCTATATCTTCCTGCCCCCCACAAGAATTGCCTTATGTCTGTCCCATGCATTCTTGAATTCTCCCCACAGTTTTAGACCCCACAACTTTCTCAGGAAGGCTGTTCCATGCATCCACTACCCTCTCTGTGAAATAATACTTCATCACATTGCCCAGAACCGCCCTCCTTCTATCTTTAAATTGTGTCCCTTGTTCTTGCAAGTCTCTTTTTCTGAAAGATGCTACCCTCTTGGACTTTGTTGATTCCTTGAGGTGCTTGAAAGTTTCTATCATGTCCCCCCTCTTCTTTCCTCAGGGTATACATATTAAGCTCCTTTAGTCTCTCCTCATGCAGCTTCTCTTGAAGACCCTGCACCATTTAGTTGCCCTCCTCTGGACTGCCTCTATCCTGTCTACGTCCTTGCGGAGATGGGGTCTCCAGAACTGGACACAGTATTCCAGATGGGGTCTCATCAACTGTCTGTACAGAGGGATAACAACTTCCTGTTTTCTGCTGCTGATGCCTCTCCCTATACATCCCAGTATACTCCCGGCCCTCCCTACTGCCTTCTCACATTGCTTGCTAACCTGAAGGTCATCTGATATGATTACCCCCAGGTCCCTTTCCTGTTTTGTTGTTGTTACTACCACCACACCCATTGTGTATTCTTCCCCTGGGTTCTTGTTTCCCAGGTGCATTATTTTGCACTTTTTTGCATTGAATCCTAGCTGCCATACTGCTGACCATTCCTCCAACCTTGCCAAGTCCCTTTTCATCCTTTCCATGCCTCCTTGTCTATCAACCCTGTTGCAGATCTTTGTGTCATCTGCAAAAAGGCATACTTTTCCTTCCAGTCCCTCTGCAATGCCACTGATGAAGACATTAAAAGGACTGGACCCAATACTGAACCCTGCGGTGCCCCACTAGTAACGCCCTTTCTTCAGAGTGGACTCCATTTACAATTACCTTCTGTGTCCTGTTGTCCAGCCAATATTTTAGCCAGGCTACCACCCTGGGACCCACTCCCAGGCTGGTTAATTTGACTAATAATCTTTTGTGTGGGACTGTGTCAAATGCCTTGCTAAAGTCTAGGTAGGCCATGTCCACAGCCCCTCCCTGGTCTACTACTTTGGTCACCCAGTCAAAGAAATCTATTAGATTGGTCTGACATGACCGTCCCGCTGTGAACCCATGCTGCCTTGGATCCTGTGCTCCACTGACCTCTAGGTACTCAACTATTCTTTTCTTCAGAAGTGACTCCATCACTTTTCCTACCACAGAGGTCAGACTGACAGGTCTGTAGTTTCCTGCCTCTGTCTTGGTCCCACTTTTGTGAAGGGAATCACATCCACCTTCCTCCAGTCCTCAGGTACCACACCATCCTCCATGATTTATTAAAAGACTAGCCAGTGGTTTCACTAGTTCCTTCCTTAATTCTTTTTAGAATTCTGGGGTGAATTCCATCAGGACCCATTGCTTTGTCCACCTTCAGTTTTAGGAGTTCTTGCAGAACCCTTTCTTCTGTGAAAGGACTGGGATCGACCCCCTATCAAGAGTGCTTCTGTTAATTGGATTAGGCACTCCCTCCTCTTTTGCGAATACTGAGCAGAAATATTCATTCAGTATTCCTGCTTTTTCACTGTCCCCCTCTGCCCACCCACCGTTCATTCTATTCAGCCTCACTATCCCTAGCTTTGTCTTTCTACGCTCGCTGATGTACCTATAAAAGGGTTTATCCCCCTTCTTAACTAAGTTGGCTATCTTTTCCTCAGTTTGGGCCTTTGCTATTCTGACTTCCCTCCCTTCTTCTTTCTGCCTTAACTGGTACAGCTCTCTGTCCTGCTCCTTCTGTTTCCTTATACTTCTGGAATGCTATCTTTTCTTCCTGACTTTCACAGCAACCTCTTTTGAGAACCATAGTGGCTTTTCTTTCATTTTGATTTGTTTATTTGCTTCACACAAAGGCTTGTTGCCTCTGTGATGGCAGTTTTGATAATTCCCCATTGTTGCTCCACACCTTCTTCTAGCCTGTTTGCTAGTGCCTTTCTGAGGCACTCTCCCATCTTGCCAAAGTCAGCCCTCCTAAAGTCCAGTACCCTCACTTTTGTATGGCTTGACCCTGTAGCTGAGTTTAATGTGAACCACACTGTTTGATGGTCACTTGTCCCCAGATGGCAACCCACTTCTAGATCTGAGATCCTCTCACTGCCCCCGTTTGAGAGTACGAGGTCTAAGATTGCTCCCTCACGAGTGGGTTCCGAAACTAGCTGTCTAATGCCTGCCACCTGTAGGGCATCAAGAATGGCCCTGCTCTTGTATGTGGCTGCAGCAAATCTGCTCAGTTAACATCTGGCATATTCAGGTCTCCCATCAACAATATCTCCCTTTCTCTGCCATTCTAAGAATGTCTTCCATCATATCCTTGTCCATTCCTTCCCCCTGACATGGGGTCTGTACATAACCCCTGTGGATTTGGTGCCTTTCAGTCTCCAAGGTGACCCACAGTGCCTCATCTCCTCCCTGTTTACTCTTTTGTTCAGTTGCTTTTATCCCTTCCTTTACATAGAGAGCTACTCCTCCCCCTCTTCTCTCCTGCCTGTCTCTCCTATAGGTTATGTACCCTGGTATGTTAACATCCCAGTCATGGGTCTCTGTGTACCATGTTTCTGTGACTGCTACGATATCCAGGCATCCCTCTTCCATTACATCAGAATGTACACTAAACATTGAAGAAGATGATAGAAACCTCTTAATTGAAAAGGGTGAAATGCTCCCTACTTTATATTTTTATGGTATGCCGAAGGCAAAAAATGAAAATAATATAACCCTGAAAATTATAATGTACAACAAATGTAAGGGGATTCTGGGTAAAAGCTTCCCATGGACTGATATAAATTCAGTGTACACATATTGGTCAGGAAATGATAAAGGATGGATATGTTTAGTGGTAAACTCTCCCAGAATAAAACAAACCATATTAACAAGTAGAAATGAATTCAAGATTCTGGGGGTAAAATTACAGGAAACAACTGAAAGGAATGAACAATATTTTCAAGATAGACAGGGAAGTGCAGAAAATGTAAAATCATTATATGGGGTTAAAAAGACTAATCAACCAAAACTAAATGCTGAAATTCAACAGAACATGTTCTACAGTCTGACAAAGGGGCTAGCTATAGAGAATATAAAAAAAAGGAAGATTTCAAAAAGGACCTAGAATAAATAGCAGCATTATGTTAATGGAAGAAGAGGAAGATGTACAAGAAAGTAAGAATCGGAATGAAGTTTCTGAAATAGAAGTGAACTACTGTTCTAGTATAGAAATTAGAAATCAGTTTTGTACTTTAGAAGATTTGGTCAAATAATGTTGACCCCTGGTGTTTAATATACTTCACTTACAAGAAAATATGGAAAAAATGGAAATAATGAGTTGAAATATAGCAGGTTTAGTAGGAAAACTAAAGGATGTTGTATGTAAAACTGCTGGAAAAATACTCAGATATAATGTTGCAAGAAACATGGTCCTGTACTGTAGATCATTGTATTTTGGAAGGATATCAGAGTTGGGTGTTAGGGGCCAAGACACTTACTAGATATGGAAGACCATCAGGTGGCATCTGTACTCTTGTGAAAGTAGGACAAGATATGAAAGGGCTATAAATTATTAAAGATCCTAAACATTCTATCCTGGGAATCCTTATACAGTACAAGAAAGTTAATATCAGTATTTTTGTGAATGTATACTTTCTGCCACTCCCAGTTACATCTCCCATTATAATGGCAGTTTTTGAAATGCTAAAACAAATAATTATAAAGTTAGAAATGTCATACCCTGGTTTAATGATAATAATAGCAGGTGATTTTAATGTTCGTACAGGTAAATTATTGGAGGAAAAGACAAATTATAGAAATCTTGATGTTATCATGGGAGCTCCTTTAAGGAATTCATTGGATAAGGAAAGTAACAAAAAAGGGGAGTTATTTATTGCTGTTTTAAATATATTGAATATGCGGATCTTAAATGTGAGATGTAATGAGGACAAAACAGGAAGAATAACCCATAATCATTATCATGATGGAGTACCTTGGACTATGTCCTGGTGGATGTTTTCTCTTGTAGTGACATATTAAATCTAAGAGTGTTAGATAATTGGGATAGTGATCATAGACCCATTGAATTAATAATTAAAGTAAAAGGAATAAAACCTGTGGAGAAAATAGAATGTTTAGAGTGGATAGAGAATAATATGATGCTATATAATACAAAAGGAATAAAATGGACTTCATATAATATTCAGAAACTTCTGATTTTATTAGATGATCCAAAGATATTAAATAAAAAAAAATCAAATTCAGGAAAATATCCACCATGATAAGAATAAGGAGAACCAGAAAGAGACACAACAGCTCTATATAGAATTAGAAGATTATCTTTATAAAGAGCTAAAATAATGTCAACAACAAACTAAGACTAGAAGCCTGTACAAAGCAAAATGGTTTGATGATGAGTGTAACTACATGCGTAAAATTATAAACCATCTGGGGAAAAGGGTTACAGGGTATAACGAAGTAAATTATAGACTAGCATTAAAAATGGTTAATGAGGAATACAAGATGCTGATAAGAAAAAAGAAGAATGAATTTACCAATGATGTATTGTCTAAATTGCAGGGAGCAATAGCTGGTAAAGATAATTCCTCCTTTTGGCAGTTAGCCGCTTATGGTACAGGGAAAATGAGACTTAATCTTTAAGCTGTTATTTCGCCCTAATCATGGGAGCAACATTTTTGATTCATTTTTGATAAAACATCCTTATTATTAGAAAATAGGGAAGTGATGTTAGATGGGAATATAAAAAATGTAAAGTATGAGGAAAGGAATCTAGTTATCTCTAAAGAAGAATTAATTTTAGCAATTAAAGCACAACAAAAAATAATAAAGTACCAGGGGTGGATGGAATAAGTGCAGAAATGTTCCAAGTAGACCCTGAATGGTGGTCTGAGGTCTTGTTACCCTTCTTTGAAAGTATAATCCAAACCAATAAAATACACGATAGATAGAATATAGGGGTAATAGTTCCCCTCCATAAGAAGGGATCTTTACTATTACCAGAAAACTACAGGCCAACAACCTTATTAAATATAAGTGCAAAAATATTTACTAGAATACTCTTATCCAGACTGAAATTCTGGGTAGAGGAAGAAAAAATCCTTTCTAGAAATCAGGCTGGGTTTGGCAAAGGAAGGTCAACTATCAAACATATTTTTATCCTTCATTATATTTTGGAAAAATATGTGGTTAGAAAAAACAGTAAAATCTTTATGACTTTTCTTGATATAAAAGCTGCATTTGATTCAATTAGTAGACACATTTTGTGGGAAATTCTTTCTAGAAGAGGGATTAACAAAGATCTAGAAATTATAAAGACCTTACATTCTAATAACAAAGCAGTAGTAAGGTATAGCAAACAAGGTGAAGTGATGGGTCAAATAAAAGTAGAAGCAGGAGTTAAGCAAGGTTGCCTGCTAGCTCCGATCTTGTTTAACCTATACTGTACATAGATACATTAGTGGATGAGTTAGAAGAGATTGACACATTCCCTCCAAATATAAACAAACAGGATGTAAAAATCTTGTTATTTGCAGATGATGCTGTGATACTATCTCAGACCCCATTGAGCCTAAAAAGAACCTTGACTAGAGTAAAGGAAATCCTCCCAAAACTTAAATTACAATTAAATATAGAAAAAAAACAAAATAATGGTAAGTGGTGGGGAAGGAGAAATGTAAAAGAATGGAAAATAGGGGCAGATAATATCAAAGAGACTAAAGAGTTTTAATATTTTGGTGTTATAATAAATAGAAATTTGGGCTGGAACTCACATGTAACAAAAGCAATAAATAGTGCTACAAAGACAATGTTAGGAGTCACAAGATTTGCAAACATTTTTGCAAATAATTCCTTTGTAACACAGAAAAGTTGTTATGAAGCCAAAGAAAAGCACAAATATTATATGGTGCAGAAGTATGGGGTCCTGGTACTAATATTAAACCTTTAGAGATTGTGCAAATCTCCTATTTAAAGAAATTACTTGGGGTACCAAAGTCTACACTAAATGCAGCAATAAGGGCAGAACCAGGTGTCTTGTCACTGTAAACAGTAATAAAAAAAGGAGCATAAATAAAAAAATAATGCAAGCACCCAAAGATAGTATACTCCATCATTGTTGGGTGGAAGAAAAAACTGAAAAATTGAAAAAATTGATAACTATTTGAATAAGAAAGGGTGGTTTAAAATATTAAATGATGAATAATAAGAATGGAATATTATATAATTATATGTATTTTGAACCTTGTGATCCAAATAAATTTAGAGATACTGCTATTCAGAGACTCGAAGATGCAGCTAAGAAACAGGATATGAGTAGTATAAGGGACTCATGGCAATATGTAACATATAAGAAAATAAAATATATTTTTGAAGAGGATAAGTATTTAAGGGTGTGCGAGAATGTGAAACAGAGAAAAGCCTTAACAAAATTAAGATTAGGATTCTTAGCAAGTAGGGGAATTTTAATCCTAGTTACTCCTGAATACTTCTGTATTTGTAAAGATATGATAAATCTTACAACTAGACATGTCTTATTGGAATGCCCAGCCTTTGAGAGAGAAAGAGAGCAGTTACTATCTTCAAGGTTGAACAGGTTAAAGAGAATGGAAACTAACGATAAATTAGAAAGCATTTTACATCCATCCGAAATAGCAGATGTTTTACTCTAGCTAGTTTGCACAAAGAGTATTGCATAAGTTGAAAGATATAGTAAAAGTATAAGTGCAGCTGTAAATCTAATGTTTTATATGTATGAATTTTGATGATTGTGCTATTGTGGAATATAACAAAATCATGTATTTTAAAATATACTTATGAATATTGTGTGTAACAAACATTATCTTATACATGCTGTTAATAAACTTTAATCTATCTATTTAGTGCACTGTATCAAAAGCATTTGACAAATCCATGAACACTGCACCCACCAACATTCCACCATCAAGGGAGGAAACCAAGATGTCAATTATGTCGGTGAGTGCAGCGCTCATGGAGTGCCCTTTTCTGAACCCAGACTGGTACCCGGACAGCTGCAGATGACATTATTTTATTTTCTCAAGCATCTTCTGTTTTACAGCTTACTAATACTTTACAATCTGATTTTTTAGGTTTGTGTTCTTGGTTAGTTAATAATCAGATGATTATGAATGTTATTAAAACAAAGACAATGTTGATGGGAAATAGGCAAATGCTTAAAGGTAATTCATGTCTACAGATATATGATGAGCAAGGAAATTGTATAAACCAGGTAGTTGAATTTAAATGCCTTGGATTTCTGTTAGATTCTAGATTGTCTTTTGGTGCCCAAGTTGGATTAGTGAGTAAAACTATAAATCAGAAGATTGGGCTGTTGCATACGTTTAAACAGTTCCTATCATATAGTACATGATATGCTCTTGTTGTTGCTACTTTATCACTGCACATTGATTATGTCTCTCCTTCGTATCATAATTTGAATGTTAAGGAAGTTCATACTCTTACTGTTGTTTTTAATAATACTTGTCATTTTGTCCTTCTTGCTCCCCCTTAGATGCATCATTGTTAGTTGTACTCATTTGTTAGTTGGTTGTCTCCCACTTCTAAATTTGCATATTCCTTGGGTTGTTTGGCCTATGTAGCTATCTATTCTTCTCCTGTTTTTCCTTTATTTGATTTACTTACACATATGTGTTCTTCTACAAATTTATACTCCACTAAGGGTATTACCCTTATAATTCCGTCTCACAAAAATAAATTTGGTTTGCAATTGTTTAGTTTTGCTTTAGCTAAATTATGGAATGAATTGTCATTAGTGTTGTGATCTGCTACTTCCCTTTCAAGTTTTAAAGTGTATTTTAAGATGTATTTACATTCCTTGAGTGTTTGTAATTGTAATTTCTAATCTGTTTGCAATTTTGTTGTATTATGTTTTGTCTTTTTGTCCAGGTCAGTCCTGAAAAAGGGCTTTTTGGCCAGTAGCCTTACCTAGTTAAGAAATTAAAATTAAAAAAAATATGAGTATGTATTTGGGGGCAACGATACTGCTGAGGACTTAAAATGGCAGTTCAAAACTGTCAGGCAGAGACAAGGAAGGAAGTGGTTATCCCCCTGTACAGACAGTTGGTGAGACCCCATCTGGAGTACAGTGTGCAGTTTTGGAGACCTCATCTACACAAGGACATAGACCGGATGGAAGCAGTCCAGAGGAGGGCAACTAAAATGGTGCAGGGTCTGCAGCAGAAACCATATGAAGAGAGACTGAGAGAGCTTAATATGTATACTCTTGATGAAAGGAGGGACAGGGGGGACATGATAGAAACATTCAAGTACCTCAAGGGAATCAACAAAGTCCAGGAGGGTAGCATCTTTCAGAAAAAGAGATGTGTAAGAACAAGAGGGCACAATTTAAAGATGGGGGGCAGCTCATGGGTAATGTGAGGAATTTTTTTTCATGGAGAGAGTGGCGGATACATGGAAAAGCCTGCCTGAGGAGGTTGTTGGGTCTAAAACTTGCTCAGCATCACACAGTATTCAAGTGGGGGCTGTGGGATTCAAATCCAGGTCACCCAGTTTGTATCTCAGAGCCTTAAACCACTGCTCTGTATTGCCACCTCTTTGTTAAGGATTATACAAACGTAATTTGGCCACTGTCAAATCTAACATTAGGATATCCTCCAAATAACCAAAAATTCAAAAAGGGCATTGTGGAGGGAAGAGACGAAGTTTGCTCCAAGCCTAATGAACCTTTTGGATCAAGATGGACTTCTAATTGTAACGCAGCATTCCAAGAAATTATCTACCGTCTTCATGTACCAATACTTGCATATGCAGATCCAACCAAGCCGTATGTACTGTACTTTAATACAGATTCCAGTCTGAGTGGTCTTGGAGCTGTACTTTATCAAGAGCATGAGGAAGGACTATACCCAGTGGCATTTGCAAGCTGAAACTTGGCATCCTCTGAAAAGAACTACCCTGTGAATAAACTC
Source organism: Neoceratodus forsteri (assembly GCA_016271365.2). Lineage (NCBI taxonomy): Eukaryota > Metazoa > Chordata > Ceratodontiformes > Ceratodontidae > Neoceratodus > Neoceratodus forsteri. The sequence continues at coordinate 44,074,013 of CM028131.1, read as the reverse complement.
AGATTTCTCACCTTAAAATGTGCTATAGTCAATCAGTTTCTTGAGTACTTCTATGACACCAAAATCCTGGCAAAAATAGAAAATAATCCTCTCACACATGTCCAAATACTGGCCAAGTTGGATGCAACTAGACACTGGTGGCTGTTTGCTCTTTCAACGTATGGTTTTGCAGTAGAGTACCATCCAGGCCTAAATTATATTTATGTAGATGCTTTATCTAGAAGGCCTGCCTCAAATGCTGAGTGGTTGTAAATGTCAGAACAATCTGTATAGGCCCTGTGCCAAAAGTTTGACAGAGATGAACACCCATCTCCGGAAACTGTGAATTGCTTAGTTTATTGCCTGGGAACTCCAGATACTTGTGTGCCTGTAGTTTACTGTAACTTTGTGACCCTAGATTTGAGCATTTTACCTCAACTCACCTCAGTAGACAGTCAAAGAGAACAGTATCACGATCCTATGAATAAACTTGTGCTGGAACCATAAACAAAGGAAAAGATGTTTCCAAACTATGGTCAGATGATCAGAGGACCACTTTACTGTTATCAGAGTGGCCTAGACTTATGTTTTGAGACACATTACTCTATTGAGAGGTCACAGATGAGCAAGGAAACATTGCAAAGAAAACACTGGTTTTACCTTCAAATTGTAAGAATGTGGTCCTGAGAGCACTCAATGACCAAACGGGACATATGGGCAGTGAGAGAACTGCAGATTTAGCAAGAGCCTGTTTCTACATGCCCAAAATGAATGTAGATGTGGACCAATACAACAAAACTTGTAGCAGATACGTTCAAAGGAAGGCCCAGCCACAAAGAGCAGTGCCGTTGGTTAACATTTCCACTAGTGCACCCATGGAACTTGTGTGAATAGATTTTCTGAGTTTTGAGCCTGATGCAAAGAGTATTGGAAATGTTCTTGTGGTGAAAGACCATCTCACATGTTATGCACAAGCTTATTCAACAAAGGACCAAAAAGCTGCAACAGAAGCCAAAGCGCTTGTTGAAAAATTATTTGTGCATTATGGTGCCCCGCAATGGATCCTTTCCAACCAAGGAAGGGACTTTGAAAGTCATCTAATCAAAGAAATTCTATCTCTGTAGGAAGTAAGAAAGTCAAGGACTACTCCTTATCACCCACAAGGTGATCCACAGCCTGAGAGGTTTAAAACCCTTAGAAGACTGTGGACGTATATATATGTCCAAAATCTATATACGTTCACACATATTCAGTTCTCAAAGGGTTAAAAAGATGTTGCTGGACACCCTTCACCCAAAAGACAAGCCAAGGTGGAGTCAACAGATAAGTACTTTAGTGCACACCTATAATTGCATCCAAAACAATGAAACATGTTTTTCATCACATCGACTGATGTTTGGTTGGTTAGCATGCCTACCCATGGACATTTGCTTTGGAGTGACCTCAGATGGAATTCAAGCTGATAACTATTTATTTATTTATTAAATTTTGGTGACTGGGTAGGTCCACTGGGCCCTGAAGGTCCATTTTTCAGGGGCAATGCGGGATAACAATACTAGTAATGATACAGAAATAAGGACAAAAAAGAGAACTTTTGTATACATATTCTGTTACAACATGAGGAGGTTACAGGAAGCAGTGGATACAGGCATGGTATCTGCAGTATGTACATAAACTCAAAGTACAACTTAATCATGCCTATCAACTGTCTTGCACTATGGTTGCCAAGAAATACCTAGCAAATAAAGTATGGCATGATAAAAGACTTTAAGCTCAAGAACTACAACCAGAAGATCATGTTCTTATGAATTCTTATCAGTGTCAGTGGCTTAGCAGGTAGCACACTCACCTCTGAGGCTGGGAGATCAGAAGACTGTGGTTCTATCTCCACAACAGGCACTTGGGTTAATATCCCAAAACTGACACTGTAGTGCAGCATTGTTTTTTGGAGGGGGCTGCACTCCTGAGGTGTCGTCTTTTAGATGAGATGTTAAACTGAGGTCCTGTCTACCTGTTCAGGAGGATGTTAAAGATCCCATGGCACATCTCAAAAAGAGTAGGGGAATTTTATTATTAAAAGCAAAAACAAACATTTACAAACATTATACAAAACAATATGAGAAGTGATGAAAACAAAAACAAAGAAAAATTACATAATTTAACTTTTATGTATATCCAACTGTCTCATGCTTTCTCTGAGTTTACATCATCCTTTCTTCCATTTTTCTTTATCCTATGGCTAGCATGTTTTCCACAATTCTTTTGATACTTTTCCCCATACAATTTGCATTCATTCAGCTATGCCTTGTCAATTTCAACTTGAATTTTAAAAAATAGGTCATTTAGTTGTACATCTTTATTTTGCAAAAACCTTTGGCACCTTACATGCCAAATGCACCACTTCAGAATTGCTAATATCATATACACTATACTTCTATTTAGCTTATCCTAGTCTTTTGTTAGTTGGCCAAATATCAATATATTGTAGGACATTTTCTTAAACAGATTCATACCTCATAGTTTGGCTAATTTTCCCCAAAAATCCCTTATAAAAGAACACTCAAAGAAAAGATGCTTCATGCTTTTTTCCACCATTCTACATGCTACCTCCGGACATATTCTATATTCTTTCATTTTGTGTTGATGGTTTCCTTTAACATTAAGTTTTTCATGACTACTCATCCACACTACTGCCCTCATTTTTCTTGGAATTCTTTTTTTCAATGTCATATTTAACATTTTCTCAACCTGTATACCTTTTTCTACTTTAAAGACTGGTTCTTCATAATAGTTTGTTACCACCACCTCCTTATATACTTACTTTATGTTTTTCTTATTTAAAAGATCTGGAATCACCCCCATTGTGTTATATATTTTCTTCATACTTCTACGTACTGTAATTTGGTAGCTCATACTTTTGTTTTATATTCCCTTTTTCCCTATATTGATGATTAACCTTTGGCTCCATCTGTGTGCAAATGGACTCCACATCAAATCTTTCCCCTGTAGTATGAGAACTATATTTTCATGTATAAAGCAACTCAAGAAAAAACTATAGGATGGACCATGTTTAAACCCCCTACTATTTTTGGTCTATATGTGTGCACTCTTTGTATGGGTTTCAACCGAGAACCCCACAAGATCTGGAAAAAAAAACCACCCCAAATCTTTGTTTGAAAATTCCAAGGTATTGGAAATATATGTTATATATAGGAAAATTGGTATAATATATTTTTTTACAGATAAATCCTTTTTTTCTTTAGTCATAGTCCAATGTTTCCATTTTTCTATTTTCTTTTGTGCTATATGATATTTGAATTCCCAGTTTTAGTAGCCACATCCTTCAGCCCCAAAGATCACACCCATGACTTTTATCTCTCCTTTTACTATTTCTAGGCCCCCCTGTTTATTCAGTTCCACACTTCCTAGAGGGTATATTTTGCTTTTCTCTTTATTTATTCCAATACCTATGTAATTATTATATTTATCAAAAAAGCCTAACATGCCCTCACCTGATCCAAAATCTTTTACTAGAATTATTCAATCATCAGCATATGCAGAGCTCTTATTAACAATTTTGTTTCCCTATGTTATATTTTTAATCTGAATATTTCCCTCAATACATCTTAGTATCAGATCCAAGCAAAAGACATATAATAGTGGACTGAGGAAACAGCCCTGCCTAACCCCATTCCTTGCAAAAAATGGTATTCCCAAGTGTCCATTCACCATGAGGCAAACTTGTGCCTCAGTATATAATGCTTTTATTAAAGCAATGCATTTATCTGGCAGATTGTAAGCTTTTAGAATATCCCACAAATGATCATGCTGTATGGCATGAAAAGCAGTCTCCTGATCTACTGTAAGGTGTATAGATACTCTTCTAGTCTGTTATTCTGGGCTTCATTTATTATTTCCCTTAGGTATATTAGATTTTGTCTAATATCTCTCCCAGGTATAGCACATGTTTTTGGGCAAAAGATTAACTGTTCTGAAAAGATCATTACTTTATTATTTATTATTTTGGCTAGAATTTTTAGTTTGAGGTCAGCAAACTTATTGGTCTCCAGTTTTTGATATTTAATGTATCCCCTTTTCTAAATATGAATGTGGTCACCCGCTGTTTCATGCTTTCTGCCATAAGTTCTTTTTGAAATATTTCATTAAAAACTTTTACTAAACTATGTGCTATTTCTTCTTCATATTTCCTATAGAAGGCATTTGATATTCCATCAATACCAGGTGCTGTATTTAGCATAAGAGATCTTATTGCCTCTTTCACTTCACTTATTTTTATTTCTTCATTTAAATTTTCAGTTTCTGTTTCCTCTAATTTATGTAAGTTTGCTTTTTCTAAGAAATCTGACATGTTTTATCCCATCTGTTTTGAAAATGTATTCCTAGTATGATCTTTTACTATACTTTTAATGTGTTATCCCTGTTTGTACAATCCCTAGTTTATCATTTAACCCATACATTACTCTATGTTTAACTCTTTCTGTATTTCTCTCAAAAGGATTCATTTGAAATTTAGTACCCTGTGTTCCACTTTTTAGTTCCATTAACAAAGATGCTATCCTGTTATATTGCAATTTTTGCATTGGTTCTTTTATTTCCATTATGTGTTCTGATTAATCTATTTTATGTTGTGCTTTATGCGTAAATAAGTTATCTAAGGTAGATCTTAGTCCCAGATACTTTTTATAGTTTGACATCTCTTTCCTTTGGGATCTTTGTATCATTAGTTGTTTTATGTCTTTTTTTGTATCTTCCCACCATTCTATGGCTGAATCATACAATTCTAAAACTGACCCCCTTGCCATATATCAGTCCAACATTTCCTCATTACATTCTGGTACCTGCAATCTCTGCACATTTGTCTCCAAAAACCTCTACCTATCTTGATGTGCTGGCCTAAATCTATCTTCATTTTCACTCCTAGATGATCTGATGTTTCTATAGGGATTGCCCTAATCTCCAGAATTTTAGTTTCTTTCTGTAACATCCAAAAGTCTATTATTGTTGAGATTTTATCTTTAAAATATGTGTGTTCTGTTTTTTTCCACATTATTCTATAAGAATCTGCCACATTTCCTTTCTTTAGAATATTATTTAACATATGAGTATCACAAAAAATGTTACTTGTCTTTCTTCCCAGTCCTCTTTAGTTAGACCACAATTAAAGTCCCCCTCCAAGTACAAATTTAGTTTTAAGTAGATAAGGTTCAATTGTTTTCTTTTCTACTTTTTACTTTTCCTTTTATTTATACTAAGTGTGGTACGTTGTGTGCACCAGCAATCAGGAATGTGTACATTTGGAATACATGGCCTCAGTTTTGCTGTTGATCTCCACTGAGCATGCAGTACCTGGTCAGGTGGGTGGGAATGTCTCATAGTACATTTAGCAAATTGTTTTTTATTTCTGTCACCTGCTGCTGTTTGTCTGTCATTGGTCATGTTGGCTTGGTCCTCCCCCCTACTTGCATGTGTGTGTGTGTCTGTGTGTGTGTGATGTTGGGGGAGTGAATTCAGAGTTAGGGTTTTAACCCTAGCACCGAATTTCCTCGTTTTTATCACTGTGGAACAACCCTAACTTATGCATTAAACTGAGTTTTTTGCAATGAATATCCTGTCTTTTTAAGAATAATTAGTTCCAATACTACATGATTTTTAGCAGTGCCACTACTGCACATACATAGCAAAATGCACCAAAATGAATAACAGAGTAAGCCATCTAATAGTGTTTTCTGTCATGAAGACTAAGACAACATCCGTCTCAACCATATTGTCTATATATATATATATATATATATATATGTACTTTCACTTACCACTGTTATGTCAATACTAAGTTATAATGTTAGTGTTTTACTCATTATCTTTTTTCAATCAATGTACCTAGTTTTCTGACACATAAAGAATGTAGTACTCTATTTCTTAACAACCTCTTAAATATTCATATTTTACATCTTCCTCCTCTGTCTCTGTTCTAGGCAAAATAAACTTGACAGAACTCATACTTGGTTATGTACGTACAAGGATGTTGTCATAACACTTCAATGTCCATAACATTACAAGAATCCAAATGTACTATCTGTTTAAAGCTTGAATTCTTTCTATATAAATCTTTTTTGCTGAAGTAGGTAAGATGAATGGTTTCTTATATAATATATAGCCAATAAAAATGCCCAGCAGTTGTACTTATGGGCTGTTAATCACCTGCTACTGGTGTAGAGTAACTCAACATGTACAGACTAACAGATACACTCACAGGCTGGTTAAATGTCCATTGATATAATCCCTGCAAGATCCTTATGGCCACAATCATGAAACTTATTTAAAATAGTGTGGTACCTTTTTAGAAATATAGTAGCCTACATATCTATGTAGATTTTAATCCCACATCAATCTGCTAGAATGTTTGAGGTTATGATAAAACCACAGTTCACTAACCCTTGTAACAAATATTTATGATAAAGATTTCCCAGAATTGAATAATAACACAAGCAAAAAGTGTTCTTAACAATTTTTTTTATAAAAGTAAAAAAAATACTTCTGTAAAAACTCAAATTAAATATCTTATTCTTTATAAAATAAATTATGAAAAGAAAAGCATTCACATGTAAAATGAAGAGAAATAAAAATAAAACTATTCTGACATTTAAAAAAAATATAATACATAAAAAAAAAATAATTTTGTGCTTTTGACTTTTATTATATATACGAAAAAAAGTGTAGTTCTAAAACTTTTTATTGCTAGTTGTTGCAGCCACTGCTTGAGGTAGTCCAAGCTGGAAACTGGATGCAGTGTGGAGGTACAATGGAAGTAGAAGCTGTTGCACCCTCCGGAGGACATACCAGACTGTGGTGGAGAGTGATCACTTCACCCCGGGGAAGTTGGATGGGACAGATGGTGGTGGAGGTGAAGTGCTGGTTCTGGCCACGTAGTGGCCACTGTCACCATTAGGAGCCCAAGTAATTAGGTTGATGGTCCACTGTTGCATTTTCCATGGCGGACAGCATTCTCTGCTGTCCTTCAAGGAGTGCAACATTATCTTTCTTAAGACCATCAACCTTGTGCTCAAGCCTCCGTAACAGTGGCAGTGGCCAGTACAGCGTTTCACACAGTGGGGCCCTACAAAGAATCAAAAAACATTATTCAGTACATCAGCCTAAAAACAGTGATGTCCTTTCTGTGTTTCACCTTACAATATGTATCTAATAAAGTATTCTTAAAATTGTCTGACAAATTGAGCTTTCTGATTGTCTGTGAACATTGTATAAACCCTATATAAATGTTTGAGTAACACACATGTACAGCCTAATCATATGCTGAACAAGATGTCACACTATGTAGAAACATTGTTATTATAATAGCTATAAAGCACTCCCAGGTGTTATGTAAAATGGTCAACTAATCACCCTCTGGGGTATGCAGCACTAGACTATGCCTCACACCACATTAAACCCCCAGGAGGTGATTAACAGACCATTACATAACCTCTGGTTATGCCTTATTGCTTAAATAGTTATACATTTTGTTGCCACAACTAACACAATTTAGAACTGTGATACAAATATAGATTCTTGTCTTTTCTGTTCAGTGATAATACTTCCATAGTATATTAAGGTGTGTGTTGAAACATTTGAAAAGTAATAACAACACTGCACTTTCTATACTATTCTGTTATTTAGCTTACCATACAGCAATAGTCAGTATCTAAATGGTTTGGCATAATAAACAGTACATTGTCATACACTAATACAACATCTTCATAGAGTGTGAACAACTATACTTTAGCATCTGTGGCTATATTGTTTTTACACGCCTGCAAGAGAATATTCGAGTGCCTGTACACTAACAGTATGTTAACATATTAAAATGTGTACATCATCATCATCATCATTGTGACGAGTGCCACAAAAGACACACACATGTCAAGTTGTTATTCAACCTCTGCACATATTTCCATATATATATAAATATTGATTTATCGACATAGCATTGATTAAGCAGTAATCCATTAAGAAAATGTCATTTGCATGTTATTCTGGTGATCTGCTTGCCTGTAGTGTGCTGGAAAGTGTTACCAAATGGCAAAATGTCCTAAACCGTGATTAACTGGCCATCAACACAATTAATGAAAGTTTCTTTTTTCTGTTTTAATTAAACACCTCTATAACACTCTTAAGCATTCATCACTGTATAGTCAGTTTGACAGTAGTGTTCATGATAGATGTCTATGACCAGTAACAATGATCACAGCTAATTTTTTAGTTTGTGTTCCACAATGGTATTCTAATACTTGAAACCATCTTACAGATTTAGTAACCAGGGGTTGACTGACTTTACCAAGCACTTAATCTAACATTTTGTTGGCAAAGTATATAAATAAACAGTAGGATATATGTTCAAAAGTGCTGGACAAGAAACATAACTGTTACACCATGAGGAACACAGTTATGCATGCTAGTGCACCATTTAACTGTGTCATAGGGCACGGTTGATTACCGTTCTATCTAAACAGAACAGTAGATAATGAAACACAATTAGCAGGCTCATTCTCATGGCATGTAACATAAAAACCCAATGTGCAGCATATGATGTAGGCACACATCAGAATGATAGCAAATTGTCTCCAGAACTCAACCCAGGGCTTCATAATTGGTAGGACAGTCTCATTTCCAAGACGGTCAGTAGTAGGTACCCAAAAGGGTTAGTACTTGAGACCGTATTGTTCACCACCTACATTGTTGAACATAAGGGCAGGTATCAGGAGTAAGATGAGTCTGTTTGCAGCTGACTGAAAACTGGGGACTTTGGTGGAATGTGAAAAGGGGCGGTTGGGCTGCAGGCTGCACTGGAAGCTCTCAAAAGATGCTCTAGACAGTGAATGCTGAGATTCAATACACTGAAGTGGAAGGCACTGCATCTGAGACACAGAAACCCATACCAAGTTTCCTTTGGGGGGGTTGAAATCTTACAAGTTTTGATGGCTAACAGGGATTTGGGGCTGTTGTTGGATGTCACGCTAAACAAGTTGGAGACTTGTTGGAGGGCAGTAGCTAAGGACTACAGCATGCATCACTAGTGCGATTGTCTCCAGAAGGAGTGAAGTGATAGTACATCTGTATAAGTGGGTGGCAAGATGGCATCTCAAGCACTGTATGCAGTTGTGGGCACCAGACTTAAAGAGAGACATTAAACTCCTGGATAGGGTGCAGAGGAGGGCAACAAAAGTAATGTAGGACTTGGGAAACAGGACCTATGTGTAGAGGCATGAACAGCTAAACAACTACACATTAACAGAGACAAGGTACCAGGGAGACATGATAGAGTTCTTCATGTACATGAAGGTTGTAAATAGGACAGCATCAGTTAGGATGCTTAGAAGTAAGAAGCAGTGGGCAACAACAGTATGTGGCTGCAAGGCAGAAGAGGCAAAATTATGGGGGAAAGCGGGAGGTGCACTTCACTAGGAGGGTGGTAGAGCCATGTAATTTGGTGCCCAGGGGGTCATGTAGGCAGAGATGGCACAGGAGTTTGAGAGGATGTGAGACAGTTATAACGGTAATGGCTGCAGACTAAAAATTCAATGCATTCACAATATCTGGAACTGGAAAGGAGCAACCAGAGATCCTCAGGGGAAGGCAGTAGGGTCAGCTAACAAGGCAGTGGCTGTCCAAATGAGGAGACACGATAGACAGTTACACCTATTTTGATGCACTCTCCCTATGTTACTATACATTCAGAAGTACTGCTTGTACTTGAATGAGTCAATTTTAGTCAGTTAAATGTTAAACGACTGTGACTCACAGCTTGGGTACCACATCACACTGTCCAACATGACAGCTGACAGCTGTAACTGACCTGCCAAGCTCCAGCTGTGCCTTCATCCTCCCTCTATGCTGGCTGTGTGTACATACATTGTTGGAGCACTATAGTGGGACACTATGCTTTGTATAAATATCTGTTGTGATGGTACTTACGTGGAGAGCTGGTGTGTGGCTCCTGTTTCACCTCCACTGGTCTCTCAACCTCAGCTTCCCCGGGATCTATTAAGCAAACAAGTAAAAAAAAATATTACACATACCACTAAATATTTAGGTACACATCTACTTTTAGAAGTAAAATGATTTTTTAATACTGTGAAGTTGTGCTACTGAAACATGTAAACACATCCCTGTTTTCAATGACACTTCTGTGTTTATATCATGTTACGTTAGTATTCAATAGTGACATGCACACAGCAACTCTTCTCATTTGTACAGGTAGACAGCAACTTACATAAACAGTATCAACAATGTCACAGATAATTCCTACAACTTGTGAACACATCATTATTCTATACCACACTGTGATCTTAACAGTATGTGTGTACATTAGTGTACATGTCCATACACCCATTTAGTAATGTCCACCCAATTCCCTGCTTGTACGGCAGTGTCACCACGCACATAGAATACTGGCCTTTGACAAGTTCACAGATTCTGTTAATATGTAATAACAACACAACAGTTTGAAAATCATGATCTGCGACATATACATGGATCATATCACCGGACTTCATAAAGGAATAAAACTATTTTTTTTGTCTCAAATCACTATCTGCATAACATTAATTTTTTTTTTGCATTTTGTATCTGGTGACATCAGTATGTATCACATGAGTGACCAGTATAGCAATGTTGAACAACTGTGTTCATTGACTATACAAAATCTAGGTTACATATATGTTGTAGTTAGTGGCTGTATTAGTCATTTATACGATTACATAACACACAAATATAATTCAAATGTGCACTAATATATTCTCACACTGTAATGACAACAACATTTACTTACATAGCAATTCAGAGCTAATACTATGTCAGTATTGTATATGTTATTTAAACCCTCAACTGTTTTGGACAACTATTGTTTATTTTCAGCTAAACCAAGTTGAGAAGTGGAAAACTGACGTACGTCTATGTATGATACCTGTTTCTAATAAATCGTAATAAATATAATGAGGTACCATTGTTTTTTTCTGTTGCAATTCCCAAGTAACATACTCAAACATGGTCTTTGTTCACTGTGGATGTCTCATGACTGCTGTAGTTCAGTCGCAAATGACAGGTTGGACACTTAAGCATGGAACACCTGGCACATCCTAGTATATACATACTCCCTTTATTAGAATATTTAATTAAAAGAAAAACAGACATTAAAGCCTGGGTACAGCTAGGCATGTATGTACAGTAACGTCCACTGGGAGATATTCAACAGAGGAGCACCATGTTCCAGCATTGTTGAATACCGCACCCTGGCCATCGTCTGTGCACATAGCACAGTTGCAGCATGCCAGATTCAGCAGCCAGAATGCTCCATAGTGATACAGTACCACTAGTTGAATTTTGATAGCTGAAGTAACAAACAATATATGAAACTTTACTTAAAAATTGGCCACAATGCACGCACAGTGCAAATGGGCAAGTAGATGTCATTATTAAACCATTTACATACATATCACTATGATACCCTGAAACTTTCCCCAGTTACACTGGTACTCAGCAGTTCTTGTACAACAAACCACCAGCAGAACATGCATGTGCCCACAGAGCAAATTAACGCTGAACTACAATTATGTTAACCTATATCCCTGCAGTTACAGTGGGCCTGTCCGTCCAATCCTGTGAAAAATTTTATATAAAATTAACGTATATCTGAGGTGATTCTATGGACATGTCTGGCCAATCACAGGTTAAGAAAAAACAAAACAAAAGAAAACCACAATGGCTAGTATGCAATGGACACTGCTCCCCACCCACCTGTTAACCCCTAACATCCAAACGCCCCACCATTAGCAATGGACAGCAGTCACCTACCCAACCCACCATATGGCAAGTTAAATCATTGTTAGGACTGTGGATACATTGTTAGACACTGTAATCTAATGAGCTCACAGGACATATGATAGTACAAATTAGAGATATGTGACTTAATCAATCCACATATGTGTATTCTGTTGAACAATATGTTGTGCACGATCATTGGCTCACACCAAGTAATTATGGACATACAGCCATACTGCCAGTGCCGGTCATCAGACTGCAGAGCAGCAGCTGGGTGGTGTACTGTCTGCCATTCATCAAGGGGGGGAGCATGACAGTGCATATTTCTCACCAGCCAAGGAAGGATTCCACTGTAAGAACACAGGTAACAGTTTACTGTAATTTGTGCTTTTATGCACAATTGAGCACACATGTCAACTGTAGCAACTGGGGAAACGGCTGATTTTTCTGTTACTTCTGGCTGCAACCAGTCAGACACCCACAGTACAGCACCAGGGTTAGTGGTAAATGTTATATTAACGTTACCTACGGTCAACTGGACAGTCATCCAGTGGGACACCAAGAATATAGAGAAATTTACCTTACAAATGTACTCACATACAAGGGACAGAGAAATGTCCACCACACTATCAATGTTCTGTACAATCAGCAAGTGGGTGGAATGTGTAGTATGGTATGGTCTACACACCCATCAGTTCACGCTGTTCACCAACAGGCATACAGCCCTACCAAGCTATCAGTCAGAAGCCGTTGTGCTGTCAGGAGGGTGGAGTTCTGCTGACCAACAGCTGAACGGAGGTGAGCATTCTGATGTGTCTCAGTGGGCACATGGTGGAGGCACCACCACACTTCCAGGTACATTGAAACTATTTTTTTTTGCACAAATACCCATGAACATGAAGATATCATTCCACTGGACCACCAGGTATATCATACGAAGTCTTTTCATTATACAGATGAATGCAATTGGGCAGATAGTGCCCCACTGTACCACCAGGGATATTGGGGAATTCTATGTCTATTTCTACAGATACCCGTAGTCAGGGGAATAGCGTTAAACTGCAGCACCAAGAACATTGAAACGAATAGTGTTTGTTTTTCACTACAAATGCCCGTTATTGTGCTGCACGTGGTGACAGTCCCCAACACCTGTTACCTAGGAGGGCATCAGCGACAAATCATGAGGAAATGGTACGCCTGCATGCGGATGGGTCCATAATGACATGCTAATGGACCCATGTGCACCTTACATGCATCATGGCACATGTATATGGTAATTATTCAGTATTTTGGTTGCTGTCCATGGCAAAATGTGACTTGTGTCAATGCTTCCCTATACTGTACTCTAGCCACCTACGCTAGTGCAGTTGTGCTGCACCATGCATATGGGGGGAGTGCCCATGGTGCAACATTCAACGCTGCTGACCCATATCATAGTTCTGTTGAATATCGACCAGTCCACATCTCTATGTAGCAAAGTCAAATACACCAAAGCTTATGCCACAAACTGGTATACTTTGAACATCTGAAGCATAGTTGTCCGTTTCTGCAGTGCTCTTTGTATTTGTTTCTTTGCTGGGTTAACGCTGATGAGTAACAGCGGTGGTGCATGAGGTGTTCAACCCTAATGAGGAATCACCACTTCTGACATGGTATTTTCTGTTTTGCTACCCAAAGTAAAAACGTGTGTGTCACAGGTAAGTCAGTGGGCAGCCAAAGGAACATATTAGACATGTGCAATTAAGACCTGACACAGCAGGACTGAGTGTGACACTGCTATGCCCAATGTGTCTGTGTGTGTCTGTGTGTGTGGTTCACTTACATGGTAAGAAAAACACAGTTGTTTTTTGCAATATGAACATTCTGTTTCAGCAATGATTTGGAACCTAATCAGGCAGTATACACAAGGACTTATTCTTCACTGGTGTCTATTGCCTGATGGCAGCCTGACTGTCTGGTTGCCTTACTAAATTAGGTGAAACAAGTCCCCAAACCCATTTTTCAATTAGAAATACTACATAAACGCAACAAGTAATACTTACTCACTACATAGTATTTACTAAAAAGAATTGAGGTAAGCAGCACAGGTCACTCCTTACACGACACCTTCATACCACCCCAATTACATAGTACAATTATTTATATCTGTATCTTACCATTGGACTTGACAACAATTACAGAGTCAGTGTCCGAGTGACCACCCTCCACAGCTTCACGCTGGGCTGGTACTACCTCGCGAGCAGGCCGGGGAGTCCTACATTGGCCTGTGATAAAAGACAAAAATAGACCTACTAAGTCTTGAATGTTAATTGCATCACATTTAACAACATTTGATGCAAACATTAAACCTGCTTCAAGTAGTTAACATTGCCTCTCATCTGGTGCACCACAAACATTGTGGGTACATATTCAATTGCAAGTGCTGTTAATGTCTAAAATAATGTTTTGAGAGCAATACAGAACAACAATACAATTAGTGTAACTAGTTGTTACAGTAACATGGACAACATTTAAACAACAACTCAAGACATTCACAATAGCCTAGTAACTACTAATGGGGTTTTAACCACATTTCATATTAGATGCCTAAACATCATGTATAACGCTACATGCTAAAAATAACACTATTTGCATTAAATCAGTCAAAATTCTGCAACTCGTGTACATTGTGTTTTTGTAATACCACAATCTCAAAGTTTACAATGTTATTTAACAGCTTGTGAAATACTAAAATTACCATTACTAACTAGCATAACTACATACTATGGCACCTCATACACATGAATCATACAGAACAAAAACTAAGTTAAAAAAAAGCATGAACTGACTACAGTCACAAAACATGATAGCTATATAAAATGTATATGAAATAAAATCTTGTCTACATACAAGGATGCTGTATAGTCACCACACTGTTATTATCAACACAGTGTGCTGTTATCTAGTCACTCAGCTAAACCTCACAGTTGAACTACGTCACAATGTACTATGAACTGCCATAGCATATGTAATGGTATGTATCTAAAGCTGTAGAAAGACATATGCATTATAATAAGTTCTGTTGAGAAACTTACGATGGGTTAACCGCTCCCAGCAACCTCCACAGTTCATATGCACGGTAGTACCATGTATCATCATCCGTATCTCCTCCGCTGTTTAATAATAACCAAAATACTAGCGCAACAGCTTCCACTTCCTCTTCGGTTGTGTGATATTTTTGTTTTTCAGCTTCAGCACAATGTGTAGATAACTATTTATGCGCCTCCACATTGCATCCAGTTTCCAGATCGCGCTCCGCATTAATATGCGGGCACTCCCCCTCGCTTGGACTGCCTCAAGCAGCAGACACACCTCTCTCAAGGCCCACTGCCTCATGATTATTCTTGTTTTGATCTGAAATGGAAACATAAAAAAAAATCCATCACTGTTATGTCTCATTGTAAAATGTATTTTGATATTTTGTATGCAATTGTGTGCTTAAAGATGACAAGAGCACATTTCACTATGCCATCAAGTACCTTGGGCCAGAAATGACTTAGTACATGCCTTGTTTTGTGGAACATTATAACTATTATGCAGACTCAATACATACTGCTATTGACTGTGTAACACCATTAGTATCTCCAACCAAGCTAGACCCAACAATGTGATAAACCATTACTTTAAGGAAACGCTACCCATTTTAACATGATAGGCAACGCTAAACTGTACTACCACCATTTGTTTTTAAAACAAGCATTTGTCAATGGCAAATATTGTGATACTGGCATTAACAGTGGGAGTGGCGTGGCTAGAGATGCATAGTAATGTAATTTTGGCAACATGTCTCAAAAGATGACATTGCACAGCGAGCATGCCATAGTGCGCCACAGCTGCTGAAACACATGTTAGGCAGGCTGTTAAAATATGGCAACTGGACTATTGATAAGGAGACATGCACAAATACCAGTGGTGAAAATGTGGCATGAAAATATTGCAGATTGACAAAGTTACAAGGGTGCACAGAAACTGTGAAATCCACGCTTGCAACACAGTCATTGTATGGAGGTTCTGTACAAAATGTTCTACATAGCCATTTTAGGAACTCTGCTCATGAATAGTGTCACCATAATTTCCTAAAACTGTTCCAAATCCTGATTTCACACAGTGGACATGCAATTCTGTGCCGTACATGTGAAAAACAAATTTCAGACAGCTGGAGTGTTCATAAGGAGGTATGGAAAAATTCCAATAATGAACAGGTGGAGTGAAAGTATTACAAATTCAGAAACTCATCAACATGCCTGCAAACTGTGCAACGCATGCTCATGAAATACTCATTTTGTCGACTTGCATTTCCAAATGTGCAACATAGCCATTTTAGGACATCTGCAAATGAACAGTGTCACTGTCATTTTCATCATGTGTGTCGAACACAGACTTTCCACAGTGACCATGCCATTTTGAGCTGGAGCTGCAAAAACAGATTTTGGTCAGGATGTGAGCAATGACAGATGTACTTTGATTAGGAGGTGCAGAACAGTGACACGGTGGAAAATCCAAAGTGAGAATATTAGAAGTTTGCTAATGTACGACCATGTGTGCAAACAACACAATGCACAGTTGTAGCACAGTCATTTTATGGAGCATTTTTAGCCAACTCTCAATACAGCCATTTTAGGACATATGCTCATGAAAAATGTCACTGTCATTTTAGTACTATGTCCCGAACAACAATGGGGGGGAGTATGCTGACAGGGAGTGAACTCTCCCGTTGCCACACAAAGACAGTGGGGGGGTTAAACTGACACCAAAGTCAGCAGACATTAAGCGAATGCACTCTCGCCAACCATGCACATAATGGCGGCAAGCATGGCAAGAAAAGGACTGCTGAGTCTGATGGGCTTTGCTAGGAGTGCCTTTCATTAGATGTGCTCACCCCATTATGTATGCATAGTGTTGCACTGGCATGCAGGCTGATTGGGCAATGCAGGATGCACCTACTGGTACGTGGCCTGCATTCATCAAACAGTGACCACGCCTTCAACTCACCACACTCTCAGAAGATGTTGGCTGCACAAGCACAGCAACATGAAAAAAAATGCTATAACACGTTGCCAGCAAGCTACTGGGGGGGCATTAGTAGACAACAGATCCTGAGTCACTCAATACAAGCAACAACTCACTAATAAAGAGGACACCTGCATACCAATAATGCCTTGAAATATGTAAAATACCTGTGTTTATGCCTTGCATGTATAATAGTTCCATTTGCACATATAGCACTAAATAGTGAAATGCATAAGCCTACCACCACTACCCTTCACTATTGTGACACCCCTACTCCTCTCTGCCCACCCACAGTAGTGCAGTGCCACAGCAACATGTTCAATGTATGCCATACAGACTGTAACATTTTACAATTCTAATCAAACCACTAAATCATGAAATTGTGTAGCAACAACAACACACTGCATTGCTATTCACTTTCCCTAATGTTGTAACACAGCATGGCACAATCTGAATATTCCCAACCCATGTGTTACATGTGTGTGACTAGTGTATGCAGCTGATCTGTTTTTGACTACATTTTTTGGTTCTGAAAAGAACCTTTGTTAACACTTTGATATTTGATCAAACAGTCTGACATTCTTAGAGAACTTTGAGGATTGCATCTCGAAGGTCTCCCAGGAAATGACAATTGCCAGCATGTGAGAAATGTACACCGTCTGGTAGGTATAGCCAATCATAACAATACTTAATTTCAGGGTGACGTATGGTGTACATTCCATGCATGCATAGAAATGAAGATATTTGTATGTTGACTTTTTTCAAGCTCTGTCAGTCAGATACATATGGTGTTCTGCTTGCCAGACCCTGTGCTCTGTGTTGATATGATAATGCAGGCAGGCAACATACTTGTAATAGAAGCAAGGTCCAATTTTGCTTCTGTTACTAAATCTACCCAGCGTTTGGTGCCCAAATCATTGCCTCTGAGATGTATCAGCAGTTTGGCATGAGGTGCTCCCACCTCATTCCACCCCTACCAAACCATTTCACAGAGCAATTTGGGAGCTGCAGGTTTCTCCCAAAATCACTATTGCAAGCATACTCAGATGCTTGTCTCACTATACTGCTTCCAACTATCCACAAAGTCATTTTGCTATTTTCTACCATTCTCAGTTTGTAAACTCAGAATCGCACAGAGAGCTACCAAAAAAGTCAGTGTTCACCCTGCAGTAGCTAGGCTGTTGTGACAGTCAAACTAATATTTTTCCTCTTTAATTCAAGGCTGCTTCACTGGGCTAATTAATAACACACAAATAAAACAAATCATTGGCTAGTGCTCTGGCTTCATTAACCAATGTAGGCTATGCACTGACTATTACTAGACCTCTGCTACTGCTAACATTTGCAAACATTGAGAGGTGAGAAAAATGCATCCTTTTCATAGGCAGTTTTAAACAATTACAACTACAGAGCCATGTCTGATTGGTTCCCTCTTCTGTTATGGGTCCACGTGCAGCTTACTATCTCTCTCTATTTGCAGCTGTATCTATACAAGTTAGTACTCAACTACTATCTTACTTTAAACAGTTTTATCTAAATAATGCAACAACTTTGATTATTACGAGTAACATTATCAAAAACAGCACTAAAAGAACATTTTGATTAATGGTATTAACATGTTGCTACCACTTTTTTTAATGCTAGGAAAATGTTTTCTAAAATATACAGTACTTACAGTTTTGAAAAATGCTGGCTCTCAGTTTGTACTAAGATGGCTGCCATTGCCATCTTCCTCAGTGTTGTCCATCTCTGATTGGTTGTCTCACATGGCCTGACAAATCTTGCATTGCATTTGTAGAACAAGTTGTCAGTCAAATACAATGAGATCTGATTTGATAAAGAATGCATTTTCCACTCCCAAGTTTAAAATTTGCGAAACAGTCGAACGCACGAAAGTAATTTGCGACAGTGTTGAATGCACAAAAGCACTTTTTGCAACACTTTCGAATGCATGAAAGTAACTTTTGTGAAACTTACGAACTTCGACAATATTTATTGCCATACTGTCGAATGCGCTAATGTAACATTTGCAACACTGTCGAATGCACGACACTACTATTTGCGACACTTTCGTGCATTCAACAGTATTTTTTCAAAATTGTC
Source organism: Neoceratodus forsteri (assembly GCA_016271365.2). Classification (NCBI taxonomy): domain Eukaryota; kingdom Metazoa; phylum Chordata; order Ceratodontiformes; family Ceratodontidae; genus Neoceratodus; species Neoceratodus forsteri. The sequence continues at coordinate 44,055,047 of CM028131.1, read as the reverse complement.
TATTTTTACCACAGTTTGATGCTTAATGACAAAAATAACCAATATTTTGATGATGAACACTGCTACACTGCATTGGTACTGTCTCAAGTGGACGCACATAGTATTGTAAATTTGTAAACACACCCACGAAACAGGTGGTAATCTTCAGTGACAATGTAACAGAGCTACTCTCTTGTAGTAATGCATTGTTTACCAGCTGCTTAAGCACCCTCACAAAGCAGTCATTTTCATGTACCATTTATAACTAATTTCCAACAATGTCATCTTAGGATGTAAATGCAACGTTCCCAAGCTGACATGGAGATACTGTAAATACACTAACTTACAAATGAGGGTAGTGAAGTCCATAAACACACTCACATAAACAGTCATGATAACAGACTATCATGACCAAATTGTAGACATACTCATTTCCACACCTCTACTCATGAACAGTGTGACTGTCATTATAACAAGACACTCTGAACAGTGTTTTCCCAAAACACCTGCAACAGTGGTTGCTGTAACTACATAAAAAACATCTCACAAGGATCTCAGAAATGACAGCTGTGTAATTTAATTAACAGTTATGTTAAAATGCCAACTTAACAATCTCACATGTAAATGTCCACATGCACTAACTTCGACTAAGTGTGCAACATTGACTTATTAATGTGGCACTAATTGACAGAAATAGCATTAATAAAGTCATTGTGTAACAAGCAGTGTGACAGCATCAGCTATGTCTACGTATCTGAATAATACAAATTGTCAAAAACTTAACATTGAAAATGATACGAAAAAATCTAGATGCTATAGTGAAAAAGATATGCAAGACAATATAACAGAAATAAAATGTAACTGTTACAATGTTAATACCTTATGCGATTAAAAGCTTATAAGAGTAGATTATTTTAAGTGATGCGATACTTAAATCAGATGTATCAATGAACAATGTTAGAAGTCATGAACAGAGCCATAAAGTAACATTGTCTTTTTCTCTGTCTTTCGTACAGATGCCTGATACTTCTGTAATATTGCTTCTGCCACTGTGGGCTGTCATAAGAAAAAATGCCAACTAAATACAGACATAGATGTATAAGTAAACGAGACAGGTATCATAGTACTTCACTGTTGCTAAAGGCTGTTAAAGATAACACAAATGTGACACCAGAATATGAAGAGAAAAAGACCTTCACATCAACAGTTACCCCCACTATAACTCATTGAGCATCAGAAGCACATACTGCCTCAAGAGCAAGTAAAAAATGCTTACCCCTGCAACAGTTGTGTATATGTCTCAGATGAAACACAACTATTGTAACTGCAACCATAAACAGATCTCAAAAACAATGGCGTAAACTCACACCTGGTGATTTTCATCTGAGAAAGCAGAAGTACTTTCGATCACTAGCAAGTAAAGCTAAGATCGACAGACTTATTGCTGCTGTGATGAGACATGAATGCAAAAAGACAAAGAGCCATCTGTCTTTGATGAAATTGCGCCTCAAAGTATGCACCTTTGTTAACAGAGCAGTGTTTGTTCTGCAATGGTTGTGGCGTAAGATGTCTCATGTGCTTGAACAATTCAGAAAAGTTATGCATGACATAAAAAAGGCTACAACAGTATCCTTTTTTGACTGTACACAATTTCTGTGATGTTTTCACAGGTCACTGGATGCACACACAGCACTCAGAGGCATATTTCTGGGAAGAATCTTATTATTCCCATAAAAAGGAACTCAAGTTCACCATTGATGAGTCTGGTAAACTGGTCAATGTACTTAGTATCTGTGATAACACCACAACTGACACAGATGATGACTGTGATGCAACCACTGTGTCCAATAAATGGCACTGTCTGTCATGGGCATGTGATGACACCTGCAACCATAGGCAATAGTCATTTGAAAAAGTTGCACAGTTTGTCAACCTATTTGTGATTAAAGATCACAAAGAAAGATATAAACTGTTCAACAAAATTGACCATTGTGAAATTCATCCACATACTGGACTTATGGGTCACTCACTTGCATGTCTCAATAGTGGTGTTTGCGATAGTCTTTTTCACAACATACGGATGCTTGGAGTGCATCAATCAGGCATGCGAAACTTCGTATACAGAGTATATGAAGAACAACGAGTTGTAAATCAGTACACTTGTCTAAATGACTTATTGCAGTCAGGTAACATGCAGGGTGCCATCACATTTCTAAAACAACTGCAACATGTCACTTCTGTACCAGACACACAAATTTCTCAGTTTAACACTTCTGCTGAAACATCAGTTTCAGTCTTAGAGAGTGACATACTGAGACAGTACGGCAAAGAAATAGCAAAATTTGAGCTGTCAAAGTCTCAGAAGCTTGACTCTGTATGTGTCTCATGTGACCGTTTGCGCTACAGTAAACAAACAGTCACAGTTAACCTGGAAACCTTGTCACCATACAATGACATGTGGTTCTGTCTCTCAGCATTTTTGCTGATGAAATCTGACTTTCACTTAGAAAACACCATTCTGCTCTGAACACTGTTTCTCCAAACTAAGTGTAACATTTGCCACAAGGTCACTGCTGAATAATATGGAGGCACATGTTACAAGTCTGGAGCTTCAACATTGAAAATGTTTGAGCATTCTAATTCAGACAATGAAACCATTCCAAACCATTCTACATCTGAACACAAAGACATGGAACATTCCACAGAAAGAGCTTGTTAGATATCTAAAGGGTTCCATGATGTATCTACCACTTCCTCTACAGGAAAATGTGGAAGCAATCTGTACAGAAAATAGTTTTTTGATTCTTGTAAATGGTGTTCCAACAAAGTCCAAGGTCATCTGGCAATATTTTGTCAATGTACAAAAGGTGAAGCATGCTCTTACTTATTTAAAGAGTAACAATCCCTTTTATACAGACCTTGACATATAGTAGATCAGATGGCCACTCTCTCTCCAACATGATCTATTAGAAAAAACTAAACCAATCATTGAGAAGGTCAGTGGACACACAAGTGACAATGTGTATGAACAGTACACAATTCACCCACTACATGGTAGAGAATCAGTAGGAGACAACACTGATCTCTATCAAATGAAGCAGGTGGAAGATGAGCCTGTCAGCATTTGGGCGGCAACACTAGAAGCACTCGGTTTCCCAGACCTATTCCCAAAAGGGTCAGGTGGATGCCTAGATGAAAGAGAAGTGTGTGTACAGGGTGCTGAGTACCACACTAGCTGTGTGTTCAGTAAAGATGGCAAATTCAGATGTAACATACAGTATCCGTTTCATCTCCTCTGGGAGAGTGAACTTAGCATTCTGTCTGCATCCATTGCACATACTGTTGGTCTCACAAGTCCACTAGATAGAATAACAGCTGCTCAATTTCTAGAGAAATTAAAGCAGAAAGATGAAAATGTGCGAGTGAATCTGTCTTCTATTCTTTCAAGTCTTCGAGGTACCAAAGAATATTGGTATCGCAGACACTCTGAAGTGATGACAATGCTGTGAGAGTATGGTGCAGCCACATGATTTGTCAGACTTAGTTGTGCTGAATATGCCTGGGACAAGCTCATTGAACTGTTGAAGTGGGAAAATTCTGATGTCGATGGCATCTCATCAATCACTGTCGGAGAAGTGCATTCACTTGATACAGTGTCTGTCACAAGACATTTTCACAAGTGGTTCCATGACATTCTGACTTTCATATTGTCATAGGACAATCCACATATTCGTATTGTGGAGCATTACTTTTGGAGGACAGAGTATCAAACATGGAGTGCCCCTCACATCCATATGCTGTTGTGGATCAAGGATGCACCATGCATAGGTGAACAAGAAGCAACACAAGTGCTATCATTTATCAAGAAATATATCACTTGTCACATTCCAGACAAGTATGACAGTCCTACACTATGGAAGTTGGTTCAAAAGTTCCAGTGACATATTTGTGCAAAATACTGCCGGCAAGTAGTAAAGAACAGATCTAATGTGGTACACATGATGTCGCTTTGGATTTCCTAGATGAGTTTGCCAGGATGGTGCCATGAATGACCTTTTCTCAGCAATGTGACACCATTTAAAAGGCAAAAATCAACCAGAGAGGTATCTTGGTGCAGAGATGAGAAAGAGGTGTATATATAAGGACTACAACCCAACTCTTCTCCTAATGTGGCAAGCAAACATAGATGTTCAGTTTGTGGCTGACAACTCATTGGCCCTGGTGAGGTATGTCACTTCGTACATTACCAAACATGAGCAGACTAGCTTGCAAGGTCTTTGGGAAGATATTGTCAGTTCAAGCAGAAGCCTGATGTCTCAGCTCTGGTCATTGGGTTTGAAGACTCTTTCACACAGAGAATGTGGAGCTTATGAAGCCAGTGACCATTTAATGGGTACACATCTGTACGGGAAGCCTGATGCTGTCCGGTTTCTCAGTGTAAACTACAAAGAGAAATGCAAACGTGTACTGATTTCCCATGACAAAATTGAGGAGCTCGCTGCCAATAGACCGTCTTCAAAACAGATCTTGAAGAATAACCTGATAGACACATACTACCCCCATTGACACGACGACAAGGATGATATGTGTCTCTTTCAGGTGGCTAAATGGTATGACTACTAGGCAGATATATCACCTGACTCAACACATCAGATTTACAAGGTGAATGGAGTGGATGGCTGTCTTGTAAACACACCCATGGCTCATAGACCACTGTAGATTGCATCTAGGCACAACGGATAGCAGAGAACACTACTACTTTGCTCTTCTATTCCTATTTAGACCCTGGAGAAGTGAGTCTGAATTAAAAGGTGACTGCGATACATTCGAGGAAGAATTAAATTGCAGTTATGATACTTTCAAAAGTCAATACTCAGAGACATACATACAGAGACTAGAGGCTGAGAAAGAACAAATTGAGAAGGCAGAGCAGCAGCTTCAGGAAGACACTCCTGTTAGTTCACAAGACAACCTTGATCCAGAAGGACAAGCTGTTCTAGGTGAACCTCTGCCCTTAAATGCCTCAGAAGTGTTAACGTCGGAAATTGAGACAGCCATGGAACATGAAACACACACCACTGTCAACCCAGCTGACTTGAGAGAAAGACTAAATCAGCAGCAGCATACAGTTCACTCTCAAGTAGTTGGTGCTGTCCAACATGGCCTACAACATGAAACAAAAAAATGTGACTGTCGTGACTATAAGCCACTACTGATCTTTGTTAGCAATTCAGCTGGCACAGGAAAGAGTTTAATTATTGAAGCCATCACTGCTGAAATACGAAACCTGACAGGGTCATCAATGTCTGCTGCTGTTACTGCTCCCACAGGACTAGCCGCATACAACATTGGTGGAGTTACATTACACCATCTCTTTATGTTGCCAGTGGAACATGGCAGAACTGGAAGTATAAGTAGCCATCTTTCGAGGTTGCATCTCAGCTCCATTCCATGTCAAAGATGAAGTTACTCATCATTGACGAAATCAGCATAGTTTCCAATGTCATGCTTGTCTGTATTCATCTCGTCTACAGGAGATCTTAGGTACTGACGATGGAGTGCCATTTGGTGGCAAAAGCATTGTTGTTTTGGAGACCTATTACAGCCCTGTACCAGTCAATGACAGAACATAACTATTTACAACTCTAACTACCAAGCAAGCTAAAATATTCTCGGCTGCATTGCAGGCTATAACATATGAGAATTATTTGCCTATGTTGAGTTGTCTGAGAACATGTGCCAAAGTGGTGATCTGGCTTACAAATCACTTTTAGATGAAGCTAGTACAGGTTCTCTATCACCAGAACATGTTTGTATATTAAACGATTGGAGAATCACAGCAGATACTGCATCCATAGAAACAGCACGTAATGTTTTCAGCGATGTATAATCTACAGGGACACACATAGTGTGTCATAAGCCACGACTAAATAAATGCACTGAGTTCAACAATCTAATGCTGCAGAGTGAAAACCAAGAAATTCTAACTCTGCATGCTGTTGATACAGTTGATGGTGTCATTCTTAGTCGCAACCAAGTAGCAAAGATGACTGAATGACTCAGTGCACTCAAGTCAGATGTTCTACACACAGCTGGCCTGGGCTGTTCTTTCCACACTTATAGAATGCACGTTGTCGATGCTTGGATGCAATCTAGATGTTGAACAAGAAGGCATGGTAAACGGTGCCATTGGCAACATTGCTGACTTTGTCTACAACGTCCAGAAGACATATATTGAGACACTTGTAGTTCACTTTGACAGCATGGAACAGCCTGTACACATAGAACAGACCTGTGTAAAATTCCAGGCATTTAAAGATATTCATGTAAACAGGAAACAGTTTCCAGTATGTGTTGCATATGCTGTATCCATTCACAAATCTCAGGGCTTGAGTTTGGATTCAGTAATGGTGGACATAGGTACAGACATTTTCAACGATGGTATGAGCTACGTTGCACTTTCATGTGTCTGAGGTCTTTCAGGGTTGCACATTATAACTCTTGCACCTCAGAAAATATGAGCTGACAAGCGATGTATTCTCGAGTACAACAGATTACGTACTCTACATCAACCACAAATGTCTTTAATACCACTGCCTACATATCTGGCTGTCTCACATCATACAGTCAAATCTACAGGTGTCAACAAACTGCCACAAGCTTCCAGAAGTGATTCAACTCAAAAGAGTTCAGCAAATGTCACAACTTCAGGTAAATATTCACAGCCAGCAATTCATCAGAAATCAGTTGGTGTAGCTGCTGTACCAGTCTTTGACAACAGCACTAGAGTGAACTGCTATGCTAACTCAGTTATGCAAGTTTTTCTACACTTGCCACACTTTGTGCAGGGAATATCTGCTTCACAAGACAATACCTTATCAAATGCTTTGAAGCAGATTTTCAGCATGACTTCTGACCAGTCTAACAATGTACAGTCACGAACACCACTATGACAAGTTTTAGGTACATATGACGGATGTAGTACATTTGCTGCTGACATACAGCAAGACACTAGTGAGTTTATGATGGCTGTCATGAACAACTTGGATAAAGACAGCACCCCAATGTACCACTGCTTCACAGTGTCATAGGTAACCAAATTTGTATGTGTTTCATGTGGCCATTCACAGCATGAAACCACAGAAGACATGCTGTGGATTTCTCTTTTTGTCCCTCAAGCCAAAAGTGTAAAATTTCAGCTGCTATTCACCAATGCTCAATGTGGTCACTCCTGTAAAAGGTGTGGAGGCAGATGCACTCAGTCCACACATCTCAGGAGTTCATCTCAATATCTGTTGCTTATGTTACACAGGTTTGACTCCAACGGGCTCAGAGTTGACACTCCTATCACAGATTACACAGCTGGTAGAATAGTCTTTAACCAATCAATATTTGACACTCACAGTATAATCTATCATCATGGCCAATCCATGCATTCTGGCCATTACACCTGCTTACTAAGGTGCAGAACTGGATGGGTAGAAAGTGACGTCTCTACAAGCAGTTTTAAACAGAGACTGCCATGACACTTAAAAAATGCATATCTTCTAATATTGAAGAATTATTTCAGAAGAATAGGACAGAGCATGTTGCATTTTTTAAATGACTACTTTGTGACAGAAACAGTTGTAGGTCAGTACAATTCTTTCCAATCTATGACTCTCAATAAATCATAACATTTCAACAAAATGCAATACTGGCAGACACATTTCATGCACTATGACATCTAAGATCTTGTGCGGATCAGTGACAACATGGAAATTGTTGTAGTGGCTTCAGTCAGCGCCAACAGTATTCACAGTCACTAGGGAAACCATGATTACATGTCTATCAAAGATTGTACATCTCAAAACAGAGGTCTTACTGATCTCCTCTTCTGTACATATCTTTTATTGTTACTGTATCATACCCATACATAACAACAAGTTGCTGCCAGTTTTAAACTGTTACTCTCTGCAGATAAAGAAAAGTTCTCAGTTACCATAGTAAATAATTGTGCAACACGTCTCATTCACCAAACAGTGCAGTCTGTCACAAGTTGTCTATCACCACTTGTTTTTGTCTATTAACTGTTGACATATAGACAACAACATAATTTGCTCACCATGCAACAGTGTTGAGCTATACCTCCTTTACTTGTAATACTGATACTGTACATATGTAAAAATAACAATCTTTATTCATTATACAACAAGTTGAATGAAGCAAGTGTAAATATGAATGATTTCATCTTTCCATTTACTGAATTTGCCATGGCTTTGTAATTACTTGTAAATACTATTTGCATTCTTATTCCACCTTGTCATTGATGCTAACTACTTTTATTGTTCTACTAAAAGTATTACTATAGGAGTAAAGTACAAATGAATGTTTAACATATAATACAGTACTATACTGTTTAAGTTCAATGCACCATGTCTTTGATAAAAACAGCATACCATGCTATTTTTTTTACTTACTAGTTCAGAAGTAACATATAAACAATGTAACAATTGAAAATAATGTTTTTTGTTCCTGTAATAAGATGACTTTTTTGTACTTGTCATGCAAGTATTTCTAGTCTATGTAAACAATGTTGACAATTGTAAATCAGACACTGTTACTGATCACAGTGTACTTCATACCTGTTCCGACAATATTTATGATCGCCCCATTGAGGGGTCAGATGGGAATTTTCCATATGCGCCTAGTCAGTGACATATTAAATATTTAGCTGAACATGCCACTAATCTAATGTCACTGAAATCAGAATTTTTAAATATCCTATTGCTTAAACACTTAGGGATGGATATTCAAAAGGGTTGTGCCATGCGCAATAGGGTTGCTCATGCAAAAGTCCGAAAGTGCGCCATTCTGCGATATTCAGCAGGAGGCAGTTGTGCCACCGAAAGCAGGCTGAGCAACAGCGAAATGCAAATGACGAATATTGCAACCAAGGGGTGGATCCTGCATAAAGGCGTAATCACGATATTCAAGGTTGCTATCAGTAATAGCCGGAACAACCGGAAGTTGCGCCACAGCGGAAATGAGCCAAAATAAAAGGCTCAGGAAGAGGCACAAAACGTACAGGGATGCCAAGCAAGACAGAGAGAGACAGACAGTGACAGTCCTGAACAGGCGGCAAGGAAGTTGTAATGAGCCATAGGCTGCAGAGGCCAGCGGGGTACCGGTGCAGTGGAGGTAACAGTCAGGACAGCGGGGTAACAGAGCAACATCAGCCAGGGGTCACAAGCCGGGAAATGGACAGTGCCAGCTACACATAGGCTGTAATGAGAGGGTGAGAATGCATGCTGCAGAGGGCGTGGCCGTGGAAGGGCCTGTTGGTGGTATGCCCCAACAGGCGGTACTGAATATGTAGAGATTGTGGGCGGTACCACCTGAACAGGGCAATACTGAGACGGCTCTGTGAGCTGTGCAGTGATGTGATGCAGGCATCCTCACGACGGAGTCACGCTCTGTTGGTGGAGACCAAGGTGACAGCCTGCATGTGCCTGCTCACCATGGGCACCTTCCAGAGGCCGACAGAGGGGACACCACAGGCATCACACAGTCGGCCACATCACGCATCTCCACAATTCCTCAGCGCACTGCTGCCACATGCTATGGAGCATCCAGTTCCCCAGCACCACGGCAGAGCGTACAGCAAACATGCAGGAGTTCCACATGGTGCTGCGTATGCCTGGCATGCTAGGGCCATAGACTGCACCCATGTGCCATTCACACCACTGGCCCCGATGAATACATAGGAACAGGAAGGGCTATTCCAGTGTCAACTGCCAGGTGGTGTTATGATGCCACTGAGGCACATAATCAATGTCTGTGCACACACCTGGCAGAGCACATGATGCCTTTATATGGTATCAGTCCGCTGTGCCATCGATTCAGAGTGAGGACATCCCGGGCCATCTAGTGTGAATGATGCGCGATGCAGGAATTGCAAACATGGGGCAAGGTGGGAATACCACAGGTGCTATGGTAATGTAACACAGAGGTATTAACAGATGGACACTGAACATGATATGCATCACCACCTCTCACACAGGTGACGGCGGATACCCTCCCATCCTGGCTGCTCACCATACCGGTGCCCCATGACCCCATTGCAGCAACGCTATAATGAGGCGCGTACCGCCACATGCAACATCATTGAGCGGGTGTTTAGGGATGCTCAAGCATGCTTCGATGCCTAGACACCTCAGCGGTGCCCACAGTACAGCCCCTCAAAAGGCCTGTGGGATATTCCTGGCCTGTTGTATCCTGCACAACATGGCCAAAGACTGTGGGATAGCCATTCAGGTCAGGAGGGACAGCAATAGGGATGCCAGCGGGCGCGGTGATGATGGTGATGAGCAGCCCCCCTTGGATAAGCGGGACCCCGACTGATCCGTCAGCCAGCTGCACTGGGACACCATCATGAAGGGCATTATGCATGACTGCGGGTAAGTCAGGGGCCATGTGCAACCAACACTGTCCTGGCACAACCCACAGGCACACAGAGTAACACACCAGGGGTGCATGACAGCAAGGGGAGTGGAAGGGACCAGGCACACAAACACACCATCAGGGAGGGGTGAACAGTCTTATGGACATACACACACACACACCAGGCACAAAGCGTACATGGTCAGGTGCGCAGCAGAGCATGAACAGACATGGTAAACACACAGATCCACAGACCACACCCACCACCTGTACTGTCCAAGTACGTGTGTCAGATGCTGGGCACCCTTGCACCTTGGTGTACAGTACAATGCAGGCATCATCATCATGCACACGCACCTGTGGACAGCAGTCGGGATGGTGTGCAGGTGAGTCCATATGTCAGCGTGATGTGCAGGGGTACCCACCAGTGCACTGCCCACCATAACCGCACATTGCACCACAAGGGCAGCACCAGACGGGGCCTGCACTGGGAGACAAGTCAGTCATGTTGCCTGTTCCACAGCCACCGTGGATGCATGGGTGGCCCCGCCGTGACTCAACAGCACTGGCAGGCTGAGCAGGGGCCACATGGGGTGGCACCGATGGACCACCAGGGGTCCCACTGCACGATCGCGACCTTGTCCGCACTGGGGTCTGTAGTATGCCAAACATACCTGCACCAGGGTTGCTCGGGATGCTCACAGCCGAACCCGGCATCGACAGGCTGGGTGTCGCATGACACCGGGAATGGGGAGTGGAGAGCATACTGTGTGGGGTGCATGGTACGGGGCACCTGCTTGTGTGCCCAATGCAGGCACGACAGTGACCAATGCCTGGGTCTGCCTGTCAATGGCGGCGGTCACATCCATTCGCATATGGACCATCTCTGCAAGGATCAGAGCACAGTCCCTGCTGTGCCACTTCACAGCCATGCACAGTGCCTCCACAGACGTTGCAACCCACCTTTGCTGCTGTACTGATTCCCGCAGCAGGTGGGTGTGCTCTTCAAATGGGTACTCTGCCACAATGGCATCCTGTCCCCCAGGGTATGGAAGATCCTGATGCTCAACACCCCTTGGTGGTGGGCTGTTCACCAGGACCGAGAATGGGCATATCAAGGGCAGTGGGCATGTGCCACCGCTGGACACTGTGCCCCAGACCTGGTGGGTGACTGCTGCTGCTGCCCTCAACCGCTGTGACCCAGGGACCACTCGTTCCACTGCTGTGGCTGCAACAGTGCCAGACACCTGCACAGCCACGGTGCAGCCCACCGGTGCTGACAGGCACAGCCTGGGACTGTGCTGACATGCTGGCACACGTTGGAACCAGCTGGGCCCAGGGGCATGTGCTGGCCTGCTGTGTGTCCGTCATGGGACACACACACACTGTCTGCCAGTTACAGTCCCCGCATCATCAATGGTGCGGGTACGTGCTACAGCCACAGTCACGGTGTGCTGGCATGCTTGCATGCCAGACTGCTGAGACACAGGCTGTGCACCCCCCACACCTGACTCACTGACAACAGAGTTGGCAGCCCGGCGTGCATGCTGGTGCAGTGCATGCTGGCTGGTGACAGAGGTGGATGGACCCTCTTCCAACTCCAGCAGGTCATCATCACTGCCTGGACCCACCACCACCGTCTCCTGAAGATGAACAGGATCTGTAACAGGAAGAGAGTACATGTGAGTGCATGTGAACAACCGCCCCCCCCAAACACCACCACCATGTCATACCGTGCAGTGATGGGCTTCCACCTGTCTGGAATCCACCTCCTGGTACGCCCTCAATAGCACTCCACTGCATTGATGCAGCCAGTCAGTCCTCAGCCTGGGTCAGCTCCACCACCGCTGGCTGGCCCCCACCTGTGCCAGCATGTGACGCCCTGAGGGCTGCCACCTTCTCCTTCACCCTCCTGCGGTCTGTCCCCATCTTCTTTTTGCATTCCTGCATGGAGCGCTGGTGGCTTCCATGCAGGTTCACTGCCCAAGCTACCTCCTCCCATGCAGCCACATGGGCCTGAGGAGTGCTCCGCCATCCACTCAGTAGTGGCTCCTCCTCCAGGTAGGCCTGGAAGAGGGCCTCTGTCTCCACCGTGATGAAGTTGGGCCTCCTTCTCCACCCACCATCTTCACCCTCACCTTGGCTCTGCTCAGTCATGTCGATCTCTATGGGTGGAAGTGGACACCTGTCACTGAGCAGTCTACGGCGTTTTCCCATGACCATTGTCCAGAACATCACACAGCATACAACCCACCTCTCATCTGCAGTAACCAAATCTGGCCAGCGCGGCCAGTATGTCACATATTATATAGCGCAATGCATGTGCAAATTAGGGTGGAGCAACTGTAATAGAGATGCAAATCACGCCACTGCGCCTTTGAATAGCTGATCAGATGATTTACGTAATGTCGGCTGAATATCGGCTGTTAGCGCTTTCATATCTTGGTTGAGCCGGCTGAGCCAATGGCGCATTTCTGTGACTGTGTGGTACACTGCATTGCACATGCCCAGGTAGCTTACACAGGCATCTGCCATGCTGATGACGTGCTGTGTGCAATCGGCAATTCAGGCCATGGCCACCATTGTGCCAATGGCACTACAGCGCTGGTCACCACATGGCACAGTGGCAGTACTGCGCAATAGTCCACTGTGGCACTGGCACGCAGGTGTCCAATCGCACAGAATGTGTGGACGTCCGATGGCACTGTGCGTGGCCTTGCACCACTGACCCATGACCTTGTGCATGACCTTTGCCTCCTGGCGCTGTACGTCTGGCATGTGTACGGCTCTATCACGTTGTTCAGTGACAGCGCGATGTGGACCGACAGCGCTGTCCGAACAGTGTGATAGGCAGTGATGGAGTTGTATTGCGCTACATTTCCACGTGGGGTTGCCGTGCTGTGGAGTGCCATATTGCCACTGTACATTTTGAAAATGGCACGCAGGAGCACCACAATGAGGGGCTTTGGAGTTAGCCAACCTGGTGGCTGTGGTGGAGCCCCACTATGGCTCACTGCTTGAGGGTGTGCCCCTGCAGGTGCCATGCACCCGTAATGGCAGCAGGTCACCGCTGCCCTGGAGCAGAGCCACTGGGCGGAGGACCCCTGAACAGTGCAGGCACCACTCACGGTGACCTGCAGAGGAGCGTGCTCTGCTTGAGGGCCTCAGGTCACGTGCCAGGAGGGCATTGTGCCCAGGCCAGGTGGGCGTGCTGTGTATGCACGGTATTGTCTGCATGGGTGACTGTGTAATGTAATCTGCGCATGGGGGTGGGTTGGGCTGTGGTTTGCTGTGAGGGTGTTTGCAGGTGTGTGCTGTTTGGGTCTGGATGTGTGGGCAGGCACACTCAATGGGGCAAGGGGCTGTCTGCTTTGGGATCTCACTGATGTTTTTCTCTTCCTTTGTCTCCCACAGGTATGGAGGAGTGGAGGCAGGCACAGGCTGAGGCATGGGATGGCGGTGCGGGTGGCTGGCAGAGGAGGGTGCAACAGCTACAGCCACAGCAGCAGCAGCAGCAACGCAGCTGCAGCACCTGATGCAGTGGCATGATGAGGTGAGTGTCATTACATCATGGATGCTATTGCATGCTGTGAGGGGGGGCACAGCCACCATCCATGGACAACACTGCCATGCACGCGACGTGTGACAGTCATCACTGTCCAGTGGCACTGCATATCTGTGAGTGCATCACTGGTGGTCCATGCATGCACTGGGCACATGGCTGTGGCACTGACTTCCCACCATGTAGCCACGTCACTGGACAGCCTTGGTTGTGCTGTGCTGGTCATGGGCGGTGTGTGTGTGCAGTGGTACACATGGCTGTTGCTGCCTGGTTGGGCATGTCTTGTGCACGGTCACTGTGGTGGGTGCAGTCCATCACAGGAGCGGGGCACTTGGCTGTATGCCATGCATGATGGGTGGGCTTCAGGGATATGGACAGTCACAGCCAGTGACTCTGATCCCTTGTCCTGGGTGTCCGGATCACACGCATTGAGAGGTCGATGCAGCGGCTGATACAGGTGGCGATGGATTGTACGCCATCCTGCTGGACCTACAGCAACATGGTTTGAGGTGCAGGAGGGGCCCCGAACCAACACCAGCGGCAGGAGAGCAGGCAGGCAGGCAGTAGCAGCCATCACCTCACCCACCTTCTCTCCCGGTTGTTCACCACACTGCCGCCACCCTACCTTGTACCCACCCCCACCCATTTTGTATATTTGTACATAGTTATGGTTGTTGTTCTTCTTATTCTTGTTATATTTGTAATATATATTTTGATATGAATACTGTGGTGGTCTCTGATTTGCAGCTGGCTATAGGTGCTCAGTTGCAGTAGTGTGCATGGCATCTGGGGTGAGTATAGTCATGGTATGTGTGTGTGTGTGCGTGGGGAGGTGTCTCTGGTGTGGAGGTGGCTTTCAGTCAGTATTGCCATGTGCTGCCACCCACTGCTGGGTGCTCATGGTGGCTCTGGCGTAGTGGTTTCTGTAGTACACGAGGTTGCAGTGTGATAGGGGCCTAGGGAGTTCCTGCAGTGCTGGTCACTGCTCATGGGTGGTGTCTTGGGATCACAGTGCAGGGTGTGCTGTGCACACAGGGGGCTGCTGGACACTGGGGTGGTCTGCCCCCTTTGTGTGGCAGTCTCAGCTTGCCAGTGGGTGTGCTGCAGTAACACGGCTGGGATGTGCTTTCTTTGCTTGTCCCCATGGGCCAGTTGATATTCCGTCCCTCCCCCAGTTATGCTGTGCTTGGGGTGTGGGGGTGCATTGTTAGTTCTGCAGTGTGTCCCTGTGCCCATCTGTGGCATAGGTGGTGGGCCTCTGCCTACCTCCCTGGTTGTGCTGTTCCATTGCTATGCTGCTGGGGGTGTCATTGCTTGCCCTATGGGCCTCTGGACTGCTCAGCTGGGCTGGCCTTGTTGCGCTATGGCACATCGTTTCTGCTCAGCTTCCCCTTCCTGGTTGCGCTATGGCGCATCATATCTGCTCAGCTTCCCCTCCCTGGTTGCGCTATGGAGCAGTTTGTGTGATATTCAGACGTTGGCTGCTTGAGCAATTGGCCTTGCTCCATGTTTGAATATCGCGACGATTGTGCATGTGCGCAACTGACTTGTGCTTGCTCCTGCTGTTGCGCACTTTTCGGGCGCAGTTTGAATATCCGGCCCTTAGTGTATGGCTTTTCCCCCAGGAGCATCTACATTATCAGTCACACAATAACAACTACAAATTTCTGTTTCTGTGTGTAATCACTGTTTAGAAGCTCCGGACATACATTTATTAACATGGGACACAAGTAATGGATGACACATTATCAGTCACACAATAACAACTACACATTTCTGTTTCTGTGTGTAATCACTGCTTAGAAGCTCCTGACATACCTTTATTAACATAGGACACAAGTAATGGATGACACATTATCAGTCACATAATGACAACTACTCATTTCTGTTTCATGTGTGTAATCACTGTTTAGAAGCTCCTGACATACCTTTATTAACATAGGACACAAGTAATGGATGACACATTATCAGTCACACAATAACAACTACACATTTCTGTTTCATGTGTGTAATCACTGCTTAGAAGCTCCTGACATACCTTTATTAACATAGGACAAGTAATGGATGACACATTATCAGTCACACAATAACAACTGAGCATTACTGTTTCATGTGTGTAATCACTGCTTAGAAGCTCCTGACATACCTTTATTAACATGGGACACAAGTAATGGATGACACATTATCAGTCACACAATGACAACTACACATTTCTGTTTCATGTGTGTAATCACTGCTTAGAAGCTCCTGACATACCTTTATTAATATGGGACACAAGTAATGGATGACACATTATCAGTCACACAATGACAACTACACATTTCTGTTTCATGTGTGTAATCACTGCTTAAAAGCTCCTGACATACCTTTATTAACATGGGACACAAGTAATGGATGACACATTATCAGTCACACAATAACAACTACACATTTCTGTTTCATGTGTGTAATCACTGCTTAGAAGCTCCTGACATACCTTTATTAACATAGGACACAAGTAATGGATGACACATTATCAGTCACACAATAACAACTGAGCATTACTGTTTCATGTGTGTAATCACTGTAGAAAGCTCCTGACATACCTTTATTAACATAGGACACAAGTAATGGATGACATTATCAGTCACACAATGACAACTACACATTTCTGTTTCATGTGTGTAATCACTGCTTAGAAGCTCCTGACATACCTTTATTAACATAGGACACAAGTAATGGATGACACATTATCAGCCACACAATAACAACTGAGCATTACTGTTTCATGTGTGTAATCTGTGCTTAGAAGCTCCTGACATACCTTTATTAACATAGGACACAAGTAATGGATGACACATTATCAGTCACACAACAACAATTGAGCATTACTGTTTCTGTGTGTAATCACTGCTTAGAAGCTCCTGACATACCTTTATTAACATAGGACACAAGTAATGGATGACACATTATCAGTCACACAATGACAACTACACATTTCTGTTTCATGTGTGTAATCACTGCTTAAAAGCTCCTGACATACCTTTATTAACATAGGACACAAGTAATGGATGACACATTATCAGTCACACAATGACAACTACACATTTCTGTTTCATGTGTGTAATCACTGCTTAGAAGCTCCTGACATACCTTTATTAACATAGGACACAAGTAATGGATGACACATTATCAGTCACACAATAACAACTACACATTTCTGTTTCATGTGTGTAATCACTGCTTAGAAGATCCTGACATACCTTTATTAGCATAGGATACAAGTAATGGATGACATATTATCAGTCACACAATAACAACTGAGCATTACTGTTTCATGTGTGTAATCACTGCTTAGAAGCTCCTGACATACCTTTATTAACATAGGACACAAGTAATGGATGACACATTATCAGTCACACAATAACAACTGAGCATTACTGTTTCATGTGTGTAATCACTGCTTAGAAGCTCCTGACATACCTTTATTAACATAGGACACAAGTAATGGATGACACATTATCGGTCACACAATAACAACTGAGCATTACTGTTTCATGTGTGTAATCACTGCTTAGAAGCTCCTGACATACCTTTATAAACACAGGACACAAGTAATGGATGACACATTATCAGTCACACAATAACAACTACACATTTCTGTTTCATGTGTGTAATCACTGCTTAGAAGCTCCTGACATACCTTTATTAACATAGGACACAAGTAATGGATGACACATTATCAGTCACACAATAACAACTACACATTTCTGTTTCATGTGTGTAATCACTGCTTAGAAGATCCTGACATACTGTACCTTTATTAACATAGGACACAAGTAATGTACGACACATAACTAGAATATTCAACTATTTCAAAAACTCGCAACATTCTTAGACAAAGTCTCTTCAAGATTAGTATCAAATATACAATGAAGAGCTTGAAAGAAAATAAAGCTTGACTGTAACAACCATAGGAGGAATGTGAGAAAGCACTTCTTCCCACAAAAAGCAGTGAACACTTAAACATCACTGTAAACACAGAACACCTAATTAAAGACAACGACCAGCTATTAAAGAACCAGGTATATGCATAGAAGGTAGATAACCCCACCAGCAAAAGATGGGAGAACACTGCAGGGATAGCAATCACTTAACCTTAAGATGTCTACCCTGTAACACAATCACAATAAATAGAACAAATTACCTTCTTATGCTACCTTCTTTCTATACTGTATTACAATATCACATACTTGCTCCAGTTCATATAATCTAGTTCCTATTAATGTGACACATTTACATATATTCAAGCAATGATTACACACATACAATGGCTGTATTGTGAGACTGATTTTGTTAAATTAATACTGTCTTAATTGGGCCTTTTTCTGTTTCACCAATTGGCAATAAATCTTTTTTAAAACATAACCACCTGTGTTGAGTCTTTACTGACAATAGCAAAATGACATTAGAACGTAACTGTTTTTTCTATTAAGCATGCAAATCAACTGCAACAAAAAGTGCCACAACTACGTGTCCATGAATTTTTTTGGCTGCTATGCTGTCCACTCAGTATCCACTACACAGGCAATGATGTGGCACATTACATGCCACACTTCCCATAATTCCTAAGAGTGTAAAAAAGCCCGCAATGCACTTACTTTTCCTGTGCCTCTACATTCAGCATGTAGTAATTACTGCAGCAAGGTGCTGCACATCACTACCTAACACTATGCAGCTGTGACTATACACTTAGGCCCAGATATTCAAACTGCGCTCAAAAGTAGCGCAACAGCAGGAGCAAGCACAAACCAGTTGAGCAAATGCGCAACAGGTGCGATATTCAAACATGGAGCAGAGCAAATAGCGCAAGCAACCAACGTCTGAATATCGCACATACTGCGCCATCGCGCAACCAGGAAGGAGAAGCTGAGCCAAAATGTTGCATTATGGCGCAACCATGGAAGCTCAGCTGAGCATTCCAGAGCTGCCATAGCGCAAGCACAGCCCCCCCAGAGCAATGGAACTGCACATCCAGGGAGGCAGGCTGGGGCCCACCGCCAGCCATGCCACACATGGGCACAGGAACACACTGCAGAACCCACACCACACCGGCACACCCCAAGCACAGCATCACTGGGGTGGGACTGATGATCCACGTGCCCATGGGGACAAGCCAACAAAGCATAGCAGAGCCCTGACACCCCAGCACAACCACTGGCAGGCAGAGTGCCACACACAGGGGTTGACAACCACAGTGCATCAGCCCCCCATATGCAGCGCACCCTGCACTGTGACCCCAAGACACCACCCATGTGCAGTGACTGGCACTTCAGGAAACCATGCAGTCCCCCCAGCACTCATCAGCCCCGTGCAACACAGAAGCCTACAAGCCAGACACACCCTGTGCACCCAGCAGTGGGTGGCAGCAGATGGCAAGACCAACCGAAAGGCACTGCCATGCTGGAGATACCTCCCCATGCACACACATACACACACACACACACACCCAGGACCATACCAGCCCAGATGGCATGTACACCCCTGCAACTGAGCACCCATAGCCAGCTGCAAATCAGAGACCAACACAGTATTCATATCAAAATAGAAATGTATATTTAAAGGACTAATCACAAAACCAAGTGAAACTATGTACAAGTGGGGGACAGGTAAAGGCAGGGGTGTTCAAGGGGAGGAATAACAACTGGAGGAGGGAAGGCAGGGTGATAGGGATGGGAGAAGTGGGAAGGAATGTGGGCTATGGCCCAGCTGGCTGCTGGTCCTCCCGCTGGCGCCCTCCTGTGGCTCCTTCCGCCATCATCCTGGCGCTGTATGGCCTGCAGGACCTCCTGGTCCGATCTGCAACCTGGCTGAGGTGCCGAAGATCCTGGGACATCCTCCTGAGTACCTCGAGGCCTAGGAAAATGGGAACACAGTCAATGGCTGAGACTGACCACAACCCTGAACACCACCCAACCTGCAAGCCATATAGCCCAATGTCCTGCACCTGTGATGGCATGCACCCACCCACAGTGAACATGCACATGGCCATCACAAACAGGCGGCACCAGCTATGCGCACCACCGCCCACACACACTGCCCACGTCAATCACAGTACAAACTAGGCTGGCAAGTGATGTGGCAACGTGGTGTGATGCCAGTTACACAGCTATGTACCCAGTGCATGCCTGGACCACCAGTGATGCATACACAGACGTGCCGTGATACTGCACTGTGATGCAGGTCACCTGTGTCATGCCTACATACATGGATACATAGACAGTGTGGGCAGATAAGGGCCTATGGGACCCAGTGGTCCGCATTTGACCTTATGCGTTCACTCTGTTGTCCTATAAGTCCGTTCCCCTTACCCTGACCTCCAGAATTCCGTTATGGCTAACCCATGCATTCACAAATCCGTGACCAAGTCAGCCCCACCACCTCCTCTGGCAGGGTGTTCCCTTGTCCACCACCCATTCTGTGAAAATACTTCCTCATGTTTCCTCTGAATCGTCCCCTCCAACTTCATCCCATGCCCTCTAGTCCTGGAACATCCTTTACGCTTAGAAATATTGTTTTCCTGCCTCTGTTTCCCCTGTAAGATACTTGTATGCATCCCCATCATCCCACACCCTCCTCCCCTACAGGAGTACATGTTCAGTTCCATCAACCTGTCTGCATAGGACCTGTGATGCAATCCATGCACCATCCATGTCACCCTCCTCTGAACCCTCTCCACCCAGTCCATGTCCATACGTGGGTATGGTCTCGAACTGTACACTGTACTCAGTGTGGGGACTCACTAGTGTTTTGTATAGTGGAATTATGACCTCCCTTTGGTTGTGTCCCGCATGGCTGGTGGTCTTGCCCTCCCAGCATGCAATAGCATCCATGAGTAATGATCTCACACTCTCCAGCAGCTGGGTCTGATGCTGCTGCTGCTGCTGCTGTTGGGGACTGCACCCCCGGCACGGGGCCCTGGCATGGCCACGTCACCCTGGTCCTGTGTCCTCACAATCAAGCCTGTGGGAGACATATGTTGAGACAAACATCAGTGTGACTCAAAAGCAGAGTGCCCCTGCCCCAGTGAGAGTGCCTGCCACACAGCCATAACCAACCATCGCACAGCTGCACACACTGACACACCTATGCACAGCCACCCAAGCACACACACACACCCTACAGAGAATATGAGGTGCATAGATGGTACACTCACCTGGCCTAGGCACCACGCCCACCCTGGCACATGACGCAGCCATGTCAGGAGTTCCGGCTCCCTCGGGAGGAGTCACTGTACCGGTGCCGGCACTGCTCAGCGGGCCAGCTCAAGCCCAGTGACCTCCCACCAGATCAGTGGCCACTTGCTGCCACCGCGTGGGTCCCTAGGCATGGTGAGGGGGGCTCACCATACAGTGCCTCACAGTGGGGCTCCACCAGGGCCACCTGGTTGGCCACTTCAAGCTGGCTCAGGACACCGCCCTCCCCCCTAGCCATGGCACCAACTTTACAGCAGGCAATATGGCGCCCGGCTGCGCCCGTAACCCATGTGGGTTGTTGCACAATAGACCACAGGCTCCAATGGCGCTGTTCGAACTAGCGCCGTCACTTATGGCTGTCACCGGACAAGCGCCAATAGGACGCATACATGGCATGCCAACAGCGCAGGGGTCAGAGGGCATACATAAGGTCACGGGTAATGACGTGGCTACGCGACAGCACCATGGGACGATAGGGCATCCCGCGCGACTGCCAAGCTGAGCACCAGTGCCATAGTGGACTATCGCGCAGTAGTGCCCAGCGCCATATAGTGCCCAGTGCTGTAGCGCCACTGGCACAATGGTGGCCATGGCTGAATCGCCTATCGTGCTCAGCAGGTCTGCAGCACAATAGATGCATCGTAAACTGTCTGGGCATGCGCAATGCGGTGTGCCAACGCGCGGCTACAAACCTGCGCCATTGGCTCAGCGGACCTTCCATAGCGCAGCGCCAAATACGCTATATTCAGCCGACATATGCAAATCATCCGATCAGCAATTCAAAGGCGAGTGGGGCGATTAGCATGTCATTAAAGTTGAGCCACACCTCATTTGCATATGTGCGCTATAAAAATGCGACTGTGGCGTTGTGGCAGATTTGGTTACTGCAGGTGAGAGGTGAGTTACATGCTGTGTGATGCTCAGGACAATGCTCTGGGCGGAGATGATAAAGGCTGAGGGGCTGAGCATGGAAAAGGGCACTTAGAAAGGGACAATGGGCACCCTTTCTATCAGTATCTGCCATGCGGAGAGGAAGCGGGGGCTTCTGCCCCGGGCCGGCAGCTATGCTCATGGGAATGCTGTCGACTGCACAGTGACAGGTGTCCACTTCCACCCATACAGATCACCATGACTGACCAGAGCCAAGCTGAGGGGTGTGGACGGCGGGCATAGGAGGAGGCCGAATTCACCATGGCAGAGACAGAGGCCCTCTTCCAGGCCTACCTGGAGGATGAGCCAACATTGAGTGGACGAGGGCACCCCTCAGGAGGCGTGCAGCTACGTGGGAGGGGTAGCTCGGGCCGTCAACCTGCACGGAAGCCACCAGCGCCCATGGGAATGCAGGAAGAAGATGGGGACTGACCGCAGGAGGCTGAAGGAAGGTGGCAGCCTTCAGGTGGTCGCGGCTGGCACTGGTGGGGGCCCACCAGTGGTGTTGCAGCTGACCCTACAGAGGAGACACTGGTCATGGCCATGCAGCCGAGTGCCATTGCGGGTGTACCAGGTGGAGGATTCCAGACAGGTGGAAGCCCATCACTGCACGGTATGACATGGTGATGTTGTTGGGGGGGGCTGTTGTTCACATGCACTCACGTGTACTGTCTTTCTGTTACAGATCCTGTTCATCTGCAGGAGACGGTGGTGGTGGTGGGTCTAGACAGTGAGGCAGACCTGCTGGACGTGGAGGAGGGAGCATCCACCTCCGCCACCAGCCTGCAGGCACTGCAGCAGCATGCACGCCAACAACAACGGTGTGTCAGTGATACGGGTGCAGGGGTGCACAGCCTGTGTCACAGCAGTCTGGCACGCAGGTATGCCAGCATGCTGTGCCTATGGCAGTGGCACGCACCTGCACCATTGATGATAGCAGGCCTGCAATGGCAGTGATAGGTGTGTCCCATGACGGACACATGGCAGGCCAGCACATGCCCTGGGCCTTCCTGGTTCACACCTGTGTACCAGCATGCTGGCACAGTCCCAGGCTGTGCCTGTCAGCACCGGGTGGGCAGCACCGTGGCTGTGCAGGTTTCTGGCACTGTTGTCGCATGGAGGTGGAACAAGGTGGACCTGGGGCTCAGCAGTTGGAGGGGCGGCAGCAGCAGTTGCACACCAGGTCTGGGGGTACAGTGTCCAGCAGTGGCACATGTCCACCGCCCTCTGATCTGCCCATACCTGGTCCTGGTGAACAGCGCCCACCCTCAAGGGGTGCTGTGCACCAGGAGCGTCCACACCCTGGGGGTCACGATGCCATTGGGGCACAGTACCCATTGGACGCGCACACCCGCCTGCTGCAGGAGTCGGTACAGCTGCAGGGGCGGGTTGCAAGGTCCGTGGAGGCACTGTCTGTGTCCGTGGAGTGGCATAGCAGGGAGTGTGCTCGGGACCGAGCCGAGCTGGTCCTTATGTGGACGGATGTGACCGCTGCCATTGACAGGCTGACCCAGGCAGTGGTCTCTGTCGCGGACGCATTGGCCACACTGTCAGGTGCCCCTGTACCACACACCCCACACAGTGCGCTCTCCACTTCCCATTCCCGGTGTCATGCGACACCAGGCCTGTCAACGCCGGGTTCTGCTGTGGGCATCCTGAGCACCCCTGGTGCAAGTTTGTTTGGCAGGATGCAGACCCCTGTGCGGGCAAGGTCGCGTTCGCACAGTGGGACCCCTGGTGGGACCCCTGGTGGTGCACCATGTGGCCCCTGCTCAGCCTGCCAGTGCTGCTGGAACACGGCGGGGCCGCCCACGCATCCGTGGTGGCCGTGGGACAGTGCTACCTGACTGAACTGTCTCCCAGTGCAGGCCCTGTCTGGTGCTGCCCTGTGTGCAATGTGTGTCATGGTGGGCAGTGCACTGCTGGGTGCTCTGCTCACCAAGCTGACATACGGACCACCTGCACACTCTCCCAACTGCTGTCCACAGGTGCGTGTGCATGATGATGCCTGCATTGCACTGTACACCAAGGTGCAAGGGTGCCCAGGTCCTGACACATGTACGTGGACAGTCCAGGTGGTGGGGGTGGTTGGTGGTGCTGTGTGTTGGCAATGTAATTTCCGCAGTGCTGTGCTGCTGCCCATGTATGCTGCCTGGTGTGTGTGTGTGTCCATATGAGTGCTCCTCTGATGGTGTGTTGGTATGCCTGGAACCTTCAACTCCCCTGACCTTCATGCACGGTGTGTTCCCCTGTGTGCCTGTGGTTTGCGCATGGACAGTGTTGCCTGCACATGTCCCCTGACTTACCTGTGTTGGGCGAGTGCTCTTCTGCAATGGTGTCCCAGTGCAGCTGGGGCCTGCCGGTCAGTCGGGGTCCCTCCATCCCAGGGGGCTGCTTATCACCCACATCACCGGGCGCCACTGGCGTCCCATCGCTGTCCCCTCTTGGACCTGTACGGTTATCCCATGGTCCTTGGCCATGTTTGCAGGATGCAACAGGCCAGGAATATCCCACAGGCCTTTGGGGGCTGTACTGTAGGGCTCCGCCGAGGTGTCCAGGCATCGGAAGCGTGCCTTGAGCATCCCAAACACCCGCCTATGATGTTACGTGTTGCGCATGTGCTTCATTGAAACCTAGCTGCGCTGGGGTCATGGGCGCCGTATGGTGTGAGCAGCCAGGGACGGAGGGTATCCGCAGTCACCTGTGTGGAGATAGTGGAGATCAGTGTCATGTCAGGTCCATATTGCCTAATCCTTGTGTGCTACTACCATGGCACCTGTGTCATTCCACACCTTGCACAGAGTTTGCATTCCATATGTGTACTCACCCACTAGATGACCCGTGGGATGTTCTCACCTTTTGAATCGATGGCACAGTGCAGACTGGTGCCATATGAAGGCATCATGTGCTCCGCCAGGGTGTGTGCATGGACATTGATAATGCCCCAGTGGCATCACACACCACCTGGCAGTTGACACTGGAAAAGCCCTTTCGGTTCCGATCGCCTGGCTGTCGGGGCCAGGTGGCGTGCAATGGCCACATGGGTGCAGTCTATGGCCCCTAGAACGCCAGGCATATGTGCTACCCTGTGGAACTCCTGCATGTTTGTTGTACCTTCGCCGTGGTGCTGGGGAAATGGATGTACTCCGCGAACATGAGGCAGCAGTGCGCTGAGGAATTGGGTGAGGATGCGACATGGCTGACTGTGTAATGCCTGTGGTGTCCCCTGTCGGCCTCTGGAAGGTGCCCGTGGCGAGCAGGCATGCAGGCTGTCACCTTGGTCTCCACGGACAGAGCATGACCCGTCGTGGAGGGTGCCTGCATCACATCACTGCACAGCTCGCAGAGCCGTCTCAGTATTGCCCTGTTCAGGCGGTACGGGCCACAATCTCGACATCTGTGTACAGCTCAAGCTGATGCAGGCATCGAGCACCGCCTGTCGGGGGCACTCGCCGACGGGCCTCCGCGGCCATGTCCCCTGCAGCATGGTGTCTCACCTCTCATTACAGCTTCCATGTGGAAGCTGACACTGTCCATCTCCCTGGCTTCGCCCCCGGCTGCTGTTCCTGTGTTACCCCGCTGCCCCACTGCTGCTTCCACTGCACTGGGCACCCCACTGGCCTCTCTGTCCTCCTGGACCCACTGTCCCTCTCTGCCCTTCCAGCTCCTGTCTCTCTCTCTCTCTCTCTGTCTCTCTCCCCAGTTTGCGGCCTGATAGGTTTTTGCGCCTACTTCTTGAGCCTTTTTATTTTGGCTCAAATCCGATGCCTGCGCACTTCGGCTTACGCCACTCTTGCGCGATTGCGCAAGTGTTCGGATATCGCATTGTGCGCACTTTGTCGCATGGACCCGCCCTTTGGTTGCATGCCTTCATTTCCATTGTGCTGTTGCTCAGCATGTTTTCGGTGGCGCAACTGGCCCCTTCTGAATATTGCAGAATGGCGCATTTTTGGAGTTGCGCACGCGCAACCCTGTTGCGCATGGCACAACCCTTTTGAATATCTGGGCCTTAGTATGCAGTCACTGCTAGGTCTACTTCAATTCCCTGGCTAAGTTTCTGCAACTCCTAACTGTGGAAATGTAACTTTACCTACAATTACAGAGGTGTGCCATAGATCTCCAGTCTCCTATGGTTCTTATAGATAACCAGACATAATGCACTACAAATTTTGGGAGGTGCAGCAGCTCTAGCTGCCTAAATCCATGCAAATCCTAACAAAGTTAACTTCAGTTTCCCTGAAATCAGGGATGTGTGTCAGTCACATACAAATACTCACCTGTGTTGTGTATGTGGACTAACATGTACATTCCCTAACTTGTGTTCTGTATCACCACTTAAAATGTAGTACCTAACATCACATTTGTAGACACATTGCCTACCTGAATCCATTCAAGTGGCAACTGTGCTAACTGGACTATTCCTGTAATCAGAGAGCTGTACAACTGATGTACATTGCATATCATTTCCTGTGGCTGTTTACTTAGGATGCAGCAAGTGCTGTGAAAGTGCAGTTCCCCCATCACACTGTTTACCTCCATGTTTTTTTCTATTCTGTACTGTCAACCCAGTGTACAATATGTGGGCTAGGTGTTCATACATTGAGTTAAAGATCTCCTGTGATTTCTAAGTAAGTTAACTACCATGTACTGCACTTACATCTACTGTCAGTCTACAGTCAGAGTGTAGTACCTGGTCTAGAGAGCTGTGTGACATTCTACCTAAGCACATGCAATTGTGACTGTACAGTCAGCATCAGTAACTGGTATGCATGTGTAAATTGCCTGTGTGAAGCCATAGCAATCCTAACTGTACTAAGTTGTGTGTATCAACAATTACAGAACTGTACCATTGATGTTGCTTGCCTCATTCTTGCTGTGCATCAGCACTCATGGTGCAGTACAAAATTTGGGGAAGGTGGTTATTACCTGTGTCAGCCAACACAAACACTAACTGTCCTAACTTGAGTGTCCCTGAAATCACTGATGTCTACCATTGATGTCCATACCCTCAGCTCTGCTGTACATCTCTACTAAGGATCCAGTACCTGGTGTTGCAGTTTGAAGAGACATTACCTGGCTGAAGCTGTTCAAGTGACAACAATGCTAACTACACTTTAGCTGTAATCAGGAAGTTGTACAACTAATCTGCACTACCCTTCTTTGCCTCTGGCTCTTCATTCAACATACAGCAAGTCTGTGATTGATTTTGTTACTATGGCTTTCCCCACCCCACATCCATGTGTGTCTGTCTCTCTCTCAGTGTGCCACTGTTGTTCAGGAGGAATATGTGCTACATGATGTCTTCACACATACTAAAACAGTAGCACCAAACAGAAATGTAAATGCATATGGTAGCACAAATCAAAACACAAAGATAAACAATTCTGAAAAATACTGAATGTAATACAGTGACATTAGCATGGGTCCCTTCAGGCCCCGTGCTCCTCCAACACAAAACACTAACATCAGCAGTACTAAAATATATTAAATGTGAAACAGCAGTGAGAGCATGGGGCCCTTCCAATACCATGCTCCCACCACACAAATCACAAACATATACAGTACTGTTAAATACAAAATGAACTAGTGATAGGAGCACGAGGCTGGAGGGGTGCCAAGGAGGTTTCAACCCTAACATCGAATTTCCTTGATTTTGTTGCTGTGGAACAATCCTAACTGATGCAGTAAACAGAGTTTTTTCCCTCTAATGTCCCTTCTTTTAGAAAATGATAACGAGAAATAGTGAATGTAATGCAGTAGCGGGAGCGCTGGGCCCTTCGGGCCCCGCATTTCTGACACATAATGCGGTGGGGTGGCTGAAGTGGTGCAAACGGGGTTTCAACCCTAACATCGAATTTCCTCACTTTTGTCATTGTGGAACAACCCTAAGTTGTGTAGTAAATGGAGTGTTTTGCCTCTGATTTGCCTCCTTCTTGACAATGATAGCAAAAAAAATAGTGAAAGTAATGCAGCGGTGGGAGCACAGGGCCCAGCTCCCACCACGTAATGCGGCAGAGTGGGCTAGAGGGGTTCAAAGGGGGTTTCAACCGTAACATTGGATTTCCTCGCTTTTGTCACTGTGTAACAACCCTAACTGATGCAGTTAATGGAATTATTTGCCTCTAATTTCCCTTCTTTTTGAGAATGATAATGAATAATAGTGAATGTAATGTGGCAGCAGGAGCAAGGGCCCCATGCTCCACGCCACATAATGCAGCATGGTGGGCTGGAGTGGTGCAAAGGGGGGTTTCACCCCTAACATCAAATTCCCTTGCTTTTCTCACTGTGGAACAACCCTAACTGATGTAGTAACTGGAGTTTTTTGCCTCTAATTTTCCTTCTATTTGAGCATGATAACGAGAACTAGTGAATGTAATGCGGCGGCTGGAGGGGTGCAAAGGGGGTTTCAACCCTAACATTGAATTTTCTTGCTTTTGTCATTGTGGAACAACCCTAACTGATGCAGTAAACTGAGTTATTTGCCTCTAATTTCTCTTCTTTTGAGAATGATAATGAGAAATACTGAATGTAATGCAGCGGTGGGGTGCCTGAGCCTTGGGCCATGATCCCACCATAATCATAGCAGTGGGAGCACGGGTCCCTTTGGACCCCGCACTCCCGCCACATGATGTCTTCTCACATAGTAACATTGTGCCCACAAATGCAAATCATAATGCACATGGTGATGCAAAGCGAAACAGAAAGAGAAACAGTACTTTAGACACAAATGTTAAAAACAATGCAAATGCAACCACAAATGAAAATGGAAAGAGTAATGCACGTGGTGGAGTAGAGGTGAACACTAAGTGAAACAGGTATGGAACCGCAAACGGAAACAGTAATCATAACAGTAGTGTAAGCACATAGTCTGGTTTTCCCCAAAAGCTGCATAGACAAAGACAGTGAATACAAACAATGTATGCAAAATAATGACTCTTGGAACAGAAAATGAGAACTTGGAACACTAAATTGCTTATATCTCAGGAACCGTACAACATAGAAAAAAAATTAAAACTCATATGAATTATCACTTTCCTGGCTAGTTTTGTAGTTAGTCTGCATTAGGGGGCTAAGCAGTTTTTTGACGAAAAGTCCGTATCTCTAACCGTTTCCGAGATACGGGCCCTGAAAGACATGGCGAACGCCGTAATGTTATCCTATGGGGAAAAAGAAGAAGTTTGGAGTGCCATAACTTTGGCTCCCTGTAATATTATTTAACCAAACCACTAAAAGGCACATCTGTGGGATATTGGCTGTCTTACCTCCAAATTTCAGGAAAAAAGAGCAAACCGTTATTTTGCATCACATTACCAAAGGATTCCTGTAATGCGTCGGTCACTGTAATGTTATACTATGGGAAAAAGCATCAACTTTGGAGTGCCGTAACTTTGCCGCTGTGTAATATTTTTTCAATGAAACAAGGAAAGGCACATCTGTGACATGTCGGCTGCGTTCCCTTCAAATTTCAGCCCAAATACCAAACTGTTCTTTTGCAGCACAGGTACTTTTTTTTTCACACACCCTGGAAAGTACTGTCAAACTTTGCAAAAGCTTTCATAAATTCATTTGACAGTGTCACCGTTCGACACTACTTTCTGAATACTTTTCCAGAAATTTTGAAAACATATTTCTGGGGTGTTTTACCCCAAAATAAAGACATGGCTAGCATCCTCAGGGTCCGACTAGGTGAATACAAAATAATTAGGTTGCTAGAGGGTCCCAAATTTAAATGACAAGCATTTTTCTGATTGCTAACTGAAAATAAAATGGTGGATTTGTGAAAGTAACAGGGCCATTTGCAAAAGTAAAAACTGCATTTGTGACACTGTCAAACTTTTAGTTAACTTTCCCATTGACTTACAATGGGGCTTGTTTTGAATAACTTTTGAACCGTTTAATATTTTTTCACAAAATCTTCAAAAGGTACATCGGGAATCCTGGCGTATGTTCCTGAAGATGTCAGACGGTTGCACTAACCGTGCGACCTGTAGGCGTGACCGTAGAATTCCAGAAAAAGCGTAAACGCGCATAGATCCTTAATAGGTCTGCAGCTGTGTTCGAATAGTACATTACTTGGCAGATCCCAAGGTGTATAGGTTTTGGTCATGTATTCAAATTTCAGGCAAATTCATCAAATGGTTGCAAAGTTATTAAGGTGCAAAATTTTAGGTTTAACATGTAAATGGCTCCTCAACCTAACTATGGTATATATATATATATATATATATATATATATATATATATATGTGTGTATATGTTTTACTGCTCTCTCTCTCTCTCTCTCTCTCTATATATATATATATATATATATATATACATATATATATATAGTAGCTGCAGTAGTGCTACCATGAATTAGGGATGAGCCATTTCTATGTTAAACCCCAAAACTTTGCACCTTAATAACTTTGCAACTGTTTGATGGATTTGGCTGAAATTTGACATACACTATTAAGACCCATACGCCTTGGGATATGCCAAGTTTTGTACCAGTTGGCTACACAGCTGTGGAGTTATTAAGCATGATTTGTGCACGCGTTTACGCTTTTTCTGGAATTCTACAGTTGCACGTACAGGTCGCACAGTTTGCACGACCAGCCCAAAATCTTCAGGGAACATGCAGCCAGGGTCCCCAATGTGCCTTTTGAAGATTTGGTGAAAAAATATTAAACGGTTCAAAAGTTATTCAAAAAACAATTTCCCATTATAAGTCAATGGGAAAAGTTAACAAAAAGTTTGACAGTGTTGCAAATGCATTTTTTACTTTCGCAAATGGGCCTGTTACTTTCACAAATCAGCCATTTTGTTTTCAGTTGGTGATCAGAAAAATGGTTGGCATTTAAATTTGGGACCCTCTAGCAACCTAATTCTTTTTGTATTCACCTAGTCGGACCTGAGGATGCTTGCCATGTCTTTATTTTGTGGTAAAGCACCGCAGAAATATGTTTTTCAAATTTCTGGAAAAAGTACTTTCACAAATTACTTTCGTGCTCACGAAAGTTTCAAACTTTTTTGAGAAAGCTTTCGCAAATTGCGACAATAGTTTTCTATCTGTGGGAAAGTGACAGCGATTCTTTGGCACTGCACTGCAAAAGAACGGTTGGGAGTTTTGGGCTGAAATTTGGAGGGATCGCAGCCGACATCTCACAGATGTGCCTTTCAGTATTGCATTGAAAAAATATTACATGGCGGTAAAGTTATGGCACTCCAAAGTTGACATTATTTCCTATAGGATAACATTACGGCGCCCGACGCATCACAGGAATCCTTTGGCTCCCTGCTGCAAAATAACGGTTTGGTCTTTTTTCCTGAAGTTTGGAGGGAAGACAGCCAACAGCCCACAGATGTGCCTTTCGGTGGTTTGGTGAAAAAATGTTACAGGGAGGCAAAGTTATGGCACTCCAAACTTCTCTTTTTTTCCCATAGGATAACATTACGGCGTCAGCCGCGCCTTTCAGGGCCCGTATCTCAGAAACGGTGCGAGATATGGACTTTTTGTCAGAAAAGTACTACAAAATTAGCTAGGACAGTTGTAAATAATATGAGTTTTAAATTTTTTTTCTATGTCGTACGGTTCCTGAGATATAACCTATTTAGTATTCCAAGTCCTCATTTTCTGCTCTGATATCCATTATTATGCATATATTCTTTGTACTCACTGTCTTTCTCTATGCAGCTTTTGGGGAAAAACAGCCTGTGTGGTTACATTACTGTTACTGTTGCCCTTTCTGCTTGCGGTCCCGTACCCGTTTCACTTACTGTTGATGTCTGCGCCACCATGTGCGTTATCCTTGGCGTTTTCATTTTCGGTTGCGTTTCTGTTATTTTTTGCCATTTGTATCTACAGTACTGTTTCACTTTCTGTTTTAGTTTGCGTCACCATTCCCACTGAAATTTCTGTTTGCAGGCACCATGCTACTATGTGACAACACATCACATGGCAGACCGTTCCCGTCTATGCCACCGTGTGCGTTACCCTTTCTGTTCTCATTCGTGCTTGCGTTACCATGTGTGCCACTGTTAGCGCTTCTGTTTGCATTGCTGTTCCTGTTACAATGCCTCAAGACATCACATGGTGGGAGCGCGGGCCCAAAGGGCCCCGTGCTCCTGCCGCCGCATTACATGGTGGGAGCATCCCGCCACTGCATTACATTCACTATTTCTCATTATCATTCTCAAAAAGAAGGGAAATTAGAGGCAAAAAAATCAGTTTAATGCATTAGTTAGAGTTGTTCCACAGTGACAAAAGTGAGGAAATTCAGTGTTGGGTTGAAAACCCCCTTGGACCCCTGTCCCACCCCCAACTGGCATTGGGGTGTGCATTGGGGTCATCAGTCCTAACTCTCACCCCATTCTCCTATACTTCTGCTGCTTTACACATGTGATGGGGTGAGAGTTAGGGATGATGACCTCAATGCACACCCAAATGCCGGTTGGGGGGTGGGCAGGAGGTCCAAGGGGGGTTTTCAACCCTAACACTGAATTTCCTACTTTTGTCGCTGTGAGAACAACCCTAACTAATGCATTAAATGGAGTTTTGCCTCTTATATATATATATATATATATATATATATATATATATATATATATATATTCATTCATTCATTCTTTATTTTTAAAAGGCGCTTTTCTCATAACCAAAGTGCCTGTACAATACATAAAACAATAAATAGACAGAATTAAAACTAACATAAATCATTAAAAGCTATACTAAAAAGATGTATCTTCAAAGCTCCTTTAAAACTTTGGACATATAAATATATATATATATAATTTTTATTAAAATAAAATGAACTTTTTTTACATTGGTTTACTGTTGTTTTTGTGTTTTATTAGGATAGCTGTATAAAGGTTGTACAAAACACTAAACACGGTACTAAATCAATAGACTTTTGGTAAGGGGTCTCCGACATGGCTGACAGCTGTCCAGGGGGGCCCTGGACCAAAAAAGGTTGACAACCACTACTCTAAGTCACCCCAGTATTTCTTCTTTAATAAGGTATACCTATTTGTTAGTTTAATTTCTTCTCTGTCTTTCTTCATGACTGGACCTTTTTGATTCCTGGATTGTATTTTTTTTTCCTTAGACCTGGTTACCATCATAAATTCAGCATCAGGTT
The DNA here is from genome assembly GCA_016271365.2 of Neoceratodus forsteri. NCBI lineage: Eukaryota > Metazoa > Chordata > Ceratodontiformes > Ceratodontidae > Neoceratodus > Neoceratodus forsteri. The sequence goes on along the minus strand of CM028131.1, from coordinate 44,021,799 downwards.
TCTTCTTCTGTTTTCCTTCTACTTTCAATACCTTCTAATTTTCTCCTGTACTATGTTATTTTCTCCTGCTTGTGTTGGATTTTCTTTTGGCTGAGTTAGGGGGGACAATGGGCCCTTCTTTGCTCCTAGCTTCATAGATAAATGTATCATGTTTTCCTTTCATTTTCATAGCCATTGCTAGATACACATACTGATCTGTTGTCTCCCCAGGGTCTGGACTATTATGAGATGCCCATGGACAATAGAGAAATAAATGTCCTTCTTCTTCAAACAGGCTACACTTGATTTTATTTTTACAATATGCCCCCTGTGGCTGACCACTCAACATAGGCCACATTTTATATTTCACAGGATCTACTCAGGTGCCCTTTATTGCCACACCTGTAGCAGGCCCAGGGTTGTCCAGCATAAAAACAACCCCTCTGTCTCATCCTAAAAAAAAACAGTTAGGTAAATGTTGGAATTCAGGTACATTCAATCAACCTGCAACTTGCCTGCTTTAAACTGTTGTGTTTGTTTGCTGCTTCCACTTATTTGTTTGCTGGACTGTTGTGCCTAAGCTCCCCCCTGCATATGTGAAGTCCGTCATTTCTTCAAGGAGATACACCTATGGAGCCAGCAGCCAGTGAGAGGGGCATGGACCAGGAGTCTGAATCTGCAGAGGAGATGAGCAGATCTCTACAAAAGCCACTCACTGCTACAAGCGAGCACAGGTACATTCAATCAACCTGCAACTTGCCTGCTTTAAACTGTTGTGTTTGTTTCCTGCTTCCACTTATTTGTTTGCTGGACTGTTGTGCCTAAGCTCCCCCTTGCATACGTGAAGTCCATCATTTCTTCATGGAGATACACCTGTGGAACTGGCAGCCAGTGAGAGGGGCATGTACTGGGAGTCTGCATCTACAGAGGAGGGGGGCAGATCTCTACAAAAGCTGCTCGCTGCTACATTCCATAGTCTTTTAGGAGCTCACTGCTACAACGCGAGCGTGGTAGCGTGAGCGTGACTACTCGGCATCAAAAAACTTTCAATTTGAAATGAAAGACTGTATTCATTTTGTGTTTCTGGCATTAATTTGGATAAGTTGGATAAAATTTCAGTCTTTTAAGAGCTGCCTTCCAACATAAATACAGTCATGGGCATCTGCAGTTGCTCCTTTAAATTTAGGATGCACTGCATTTCTTCTTTTGGCTTGTTTTACTTGTTCTTCTGAAAATAATTTTTATATCATGTTTCCTTTCCAGGTGTTTTGCTTTTCATTATTTTCCTCTAGACTTGAGTCCTTATCTGCCTGTATTGTTTTTTGTTCAACCTCCATAGAGGCATCTTCAAAATCTGTTTGAAATTATGTTTCTTTTGTATCATCCACATTGTCAGTGTCCTGGTGTAGCTCTACATTTTCAGCTGTCTCTGCTTTCTCATTATTTATTGCCTCAGCTATCCCTTCCGTAGAGTAACTGGGTCTATTTGTATCCCATCCAGACGCATTTTTTATTTTCTTCCAAATCTGCTTGTTGCAAGGCTTCTGATACCCAATCTGGTGTATCTTTGTAATTTGCTAACTCTGAGTCTGATAAATCTTTATTTTCCTGGGGGCCCCCTTTACATTCTTTCTCCTCTTTTTGTGTCTCTTTTTCTTTTTGCTTAGCTTTCCCTTTTGTTTTCACTTTAGTGTTTGCTGCCCATCTTTGACAGAGTCTTTTACAGCCCTCTGTGGCCATTTCTTTTGGGGCATTTTATTTTGCTATAGTTGCAGCTGCAAAAACAAGAAGAGAGGAAGACTGGGTAAATTTTAAAACAAAGCAGAATGAATGTCAGAGATTAATTAGATTGGCATGAAAGAAATTTTAAAATACCAAAATTGAGTCTACCAATGATCCAAAGCAATATTGGAAATGAATAAAAGGATTAGATAACCCATTGAAAGCTAAACTACATATAAAAATGTATAATGATGGGGAGAGCTTTTTGAGTCAAACGTATCAGCTCAGTTATTAAATCATTATTTTTTAACACTGCCGCATATAGTGATTCCAGTTGGATCATCAGCACAAACTGATTCAGTTAATAAATTAACTAACAATGAAAAATGTCCCCTTTTTTATTTTAGGAAAATAAAAATTGCAGAAGTTAGGGAAGAGATTATAAAACTAAACCTAAATAAATCCTGTGGTTTAGACAATTTAGAAGCCAAATTTATTAAAGATGCTGTAGATATTTTGTCACCAATCTTAACTGGTTTATTCAATCAAAGTCTAATGGAAAATATGTTTCCCTCATTTTGGAAAACAGCAAAAATAGTACCCATATTCAAGGGGGTGATCCTATTGATCCTTCTAATTACAGACCAATTGCGGTCTTCTCCATCCTCTCCAAGTTGATGGAATGAATGGTGTTCGGCCAGCTGTATAGTAATTTAGAAAAATATTCAAAACTGACAAAATACCAACACAGCTTTAGGGTGGGTCATTCAACTGGCACTGTGCTTGTGGACTTTGTGGACAAAGTGGTGGTGGCCCTAGATGGTGAGAGTCCACAGGCGCAGTGTTTGTTGATCTGTCCAAAGCCTTTGATTTGGTAGATCACCATCTATTACATGAGAGGACAGAGAGGACTGGGATTTCTCCTGAGCCTTTGCAATGGTTTAAATCCTACCTGACCCACAGAAATCAGCAAGTAGTAATAAATGGACATTTTTTTGGAATTAGGTAGTACATCAAGAGGTGTTCCCCAAGGCTTAATCTTGGGGCCATTATTGTTTTTGTTATACATTAACAAACTAGCCATTAAAATAAATAATACACAAATTAGGCTTTATGCTGATGACATTGTTCTTTTAGCATCAGCAGCATCTCAAAATGGAATGGTGGGTGGCAAAACTACAGACGCATTTTGACATTTTGCAGGACTGGCTTTTAATTTCAAAACTTGTGTTAAGTTACAAAAAAAATGCAGGTTATGTATTATAATAAAAAAACAACTAAACTTCCCAATAAACAGATTGTAGGTGGGGTTATAATAATGAGGGATGGGAAAAAATGTGGTATCTACAAATCAATATAAATACTTTGGTATAGAGATAGATTATACTTTATCTTTTTCAGGACATATAAACAACACAATAAAAAAGTTAACAATAAAATAGGAGCTTTGTGTAGGTCATCAGGGATTTTAAATCAACAAACTCAGAAGTTAATAGTAAATCAATTAATAATGCCAGTATTGGAATACAGGAGTATGGTATACAATTTTGTGGGTCAAAAAACTTAAATAAATTGGTTCTATCATATAATCAATTAGCAAGATTATTTTTAAATTGTAGTTTCAACACTCATCATTGTACTCTGTACAAAGATTTAAATTGGGATAGCTTACCAGTATGGTTAAAAAAACAATACTCCATATTAATTTATAAAATAAAAAATGGGATGATAAATGGGAACTTAGATTTGTCTCTAGACTGTTAGAGTTATTCTCATGATTTAAGAGATGTAAAGTATAGGGGTCAAAGATTTCCAAAAATAAATACAACATACGGAATTATGACATTCAAGGCACAGGTGGCAACAATTTGGAATAAAATCCCCCCTCAGTTACATAAAGTAACAAATCTATCCCAGTTTAAAAAAGGTTTAAATGATGTATTCTTTACTGAATGTATTTGTTTTTAAATGGTTTTTAAATGATTATGCAATGTTTGTCTATTGAAACTGATGTTTTTTTATGACGAAAGTTTTGTATTCATGTGATACCTTGAGTGAGCACTTTATATGTACAAGTATGTCATTGTTTGATAATTTATTGTAAATTGTTTACTTTCATACAGGACAACTTTGAAAATAGGTCTTTTTGACCTAAAGTTTGTAAATCCTGGATGAAAATAAAAATGTTTACTAAATTTTGCTGGTTTAGAGTCACTTGATATTTCCAGCCCCCTGTCCACAGATATTCTTCATCAAGTATAGGTTCTGGAGGTCCATGCACTGTACATTTTTGCTTTAACTGGAAGGTAATATCCACCACATTTATACCTTCATTTCTAAATAGCACAGTTACTATTGTAAAAGCAGGTTTAGTCAGGGGAATAGCAATGAACTGGTTCCATTGAGGTGTATGCTTTAACTGATGGAACAATTTCCAGAATCTGTCTGGGTCACTCTGATGTTTAAAACTAACATCATACTCAGTGCTACTGGGTACATGTATAAGTGCATACATTTTGGATACAATTTCATACAGTCTTTTAGGAGCTGCCTTCCAACATGAATACAGTCAGGAGCATCTGCAGTTGCTCCTTTAAATTTAGGATGCACTGCATTTCTTCTTTTGGCTTGTTTTACTTGCTTTTCTGAAAATAATTTTTCTATCCTGTTTCCTTTCCAGGTGTTTTGTTTTTTATTATTTTCCTCTAGACTTGAGTCCTTATCTGCCTGTATTGTTTTTTGTTCAACCTCCATAGAGGCATCTTCAAAATCTGTTTGAAATTATGTTTCCTTTGTATCATCCACATTGTCAGTGTCCTGGTGTAGCTCTACATTTTCAGCTGTCTCTGCTTTCTCATTATTTATTGCTTCAGCTATCCCTTCTGTAGAGCAACTGGATCTGTTTGTATCCCATCCAGATGCATTTTTTTTTTCTTCCAAATCTGCTTCTTGCAAGGCTTCTGATACCCAATCTGGGGTATCTTTGTAATTTGCTAACTCTGAGTCTGATAAATCTTTATTTTCATGGGGACCCCCTTTACATTCTTTCTCCTCTTTTTGTGTCTCTTTCTCTTTTTACTTAGCTTTCCCTTTTGTTGTCACTTTAGTGTTTGTTGCCCATCTTTGACAGACTCTTTTACGGCCCTCTGTGGCCATTTCTTTTGGGGCATTTTCTTTTGCTATAGTTGCAGCAGCAAATGGAGCAGCCTGCTCTGTTCTTGCCATATCAGCACAACTCAGCTGATCATGATGGCCCGCTTCCCTGTCAGAGTTCATCACCACTGTTTGTAACAAACACTGCTTTTTAACTTTTACAATTTCTTTTTTTTCAATCTGCTTTATCATGTAAGAGGCATTTTGCAACTTAATTAGACTGTGATCCTCTGTTTGTTCAGAGGCATCAACAGTATTCTTCTCCATTTTGGAGTTTCTTTCAGTATTTACCTTCGATGTAAACACTCTGCCGATCTATTTCAGTCTGAGTGTGCTCTGTCATTTTCTCCGCATCTCCTTCTCTGAAAGCCATCTCTATCTCTGTACGAATTAAGGCCAGGGTGGAGACCAGTTCCCCAGCCTTCCGCATGTCCTCATTCATCTAAGGTTACCACCTTTTAAGAAGCCCAAAGTGGGACATTTCTCACTGAAACATGATTTTTCGCAGGACCGTGGTACCCTTGACCGATGCAACAGACTTGTTTTCTCTATATAATCAGAATTAAGGCTAAGTATTGTGGTTTCTTAGTTGCTTCTATTGTTTCTTATCATTTTAAGGTGTTTTAGTTATGGTATTGTAGTTTTCTGCAACATTAAGTGGAAAGTTAGAAAATATTTTTTCTATTATAAAATCAGGACATATAGTATTTTTCACGTTTTTTTGCAGGACACTGCTTCTCAAATGAGGACTGTCCTGTGAAAATCAGGACTGGTGGTAACCCTACACTCATCATCCACCTACACCAAACTGACAGTCCTGAAGCCACTGTCATGGAGTCCCCCTACTGGATAAGTAGGGGAATTTTTACTCAAAACTTTAAAAGAAATTATACTGACAAGTATTCCATAATACAATTAATGAAAAACTAAACAACAAAAAAACTAATTAATGTTATTTCACATTATTCCAAAAAAACCCCACAAAAACCACACAAAAAACCAATGCTGGCATAAGCATAATCCATTATCCCCAAATAAACATTTTATAAAGAAACTAAAGCTGCAAAATTATATACTACCCCATTTATCACCAAAATAAACCTAAAATAGGAACTGGTATAATTCCATGTTGTGTGACCCATACCAGCAATAAAAATACTGTCTCCCAAAGAATGTCTGTACATATTTTAACTATAGTTTGAATAAATCAGTCCAATTCTCAGTAAAAAATAATTAAGGAAAATATTTCCAATATCTTTCCCATATTCCTTTTTTTAGCATTGTAGCTTCAGCCTCCCTTAAATGGCCTATCCCTTCTTTAATTACAAAAAAACAGTTGTTCTGGAGCATCTTGCTTTTGCTGAAATATAAAAACACATCTAATTTGCCATACCCAGTATGAAATAAAAACAAAAACAATATTTAGCGTACTGAAATTATACTTCTCCCATCCTATTGGAAAAATACCAAAATACAGCTGTTTAACTATCCATTTTTTCCAGGGATGATAGTCCCAATACACATTTCCCCAAAATTCTTAATATATGTACATTCAAAATGCAAATGGTCTACCATTTCTATTTGTTGAATACAGTCTTGGTGCAAACAATGTATATCTGTAATTTGTTTATGTTTATGTTTTCCCCTAGTATTTATACGCCCATGTACTCCTAACCAAGTGATGCCCCACATTGCATCGGGTATTCTGTTGTCCAGTAATCAGTTCCTAATCCCTTTTTTTCTATGTCTGTAAATTCTCGAAAAGGTTCTTCAAATAAATTATTCTGTAATATACTCTGATATAATTGTTTTCTGGACAGCCATTTAAATTCAGAAAAAGGAATATTCCAACTCTGAATAAAATCGAAAATTGCCCTCAGTCCTGTAATAATTTACGTTTTCTTTTGTTTTTATGTAAAAGCTGTCTATGATTCCATTCTGTTCCTATGTATGTTATTTCTTCATATGCCCATACTGTCCATGCTTTATCGCCTTTATCTAGAATTGGTTTCAAGTTTATATTAACATAAAATTGTAATCATCAGCATACCTCCTTCAGAAACTGGTAAATATAAAATATTTATTTTTATTAGATTTAGTCTACTCCCCAAAAACAGGAAATAAAGATTCCAAAAACTTGAGTTACCAAATGATTGGGCAAGGGAAATAAGTTACTCAGAAATAAAACTATCAGTATTAAAAAGGCTTTAATTAAATATGCCTTTTTCTTCTTCCCTATTTTCCAATTAGCCCATCTGCTGATTATCCCTTGGCCTTTATATATGCATACTTTCCAATTATAATACATTGGTATTTCTGAGCCAAAATATATCCCTAGGATCTTTTTGGGGGCATCCATAATTACTATTCCTCCCATGTTAGTATCCATCCTCTGTATCCCTGTTAAATTCAAACAAGTATTTTTATCCATATTTATGTTAGAGCCAATGCATTTTAATAATAGTGGCAAGATTTTGTAGATTAATGTCCCATTTTCTGTATCTTGGGTAATCATACATAAATTAATTGCATACTCAATAGTTTTTACTCTTCCCCACCCTGGACATGTTATTCCCTTTATGAATGGAGACCTATAAAGCACTCTGATTGTCAGATCTATTGCAAAAATGAACAGTATAGGGCTTAAGAGACATCCCTGTCAAACCCCCCTTATGATGTAACATTTTTTCCTGACCCACCCATTTACATACATTCAGACAGAAGCAAAAAAATAACAGATTTGCAACCAATTAGTAAATTCCACAGGAAACCTGAATTATGTAAGCATCAGCCAAATAAATTCCTGACCCAAATTGTCAAAAGCTTTGGCTAAATCAAAGCTAAATAAATACCCTGACCATTTGTTTTTTTCCTTTTTGAGAAAATAGCTCTCTTAATAAGAGCAAAGCATCCTGAATAGTGCGACCTAGCACTGAGAAGTGCTGTGATGGATGGACTAAATAATCCAGCACTTTACTTATTCTTTTACAAAGTAGTTTAGAACAAATCTTAAAATCTGTTTTTAACAATGTTATAGGTCTCCATTTTCTAAATTTGACTTCTCCCCTTTTTTAAATAAAAACACCATTAAACCATCATACATCAAATTAGTAATTCTGTCTACACTCAAAAATGCATTGAAAAACTGCAATACACTAACAGACATCAATTCCCATAATACTTTGTAGACTTCTGATGGTAATCCATCTGGTCCCAGGGCTGTAAGGTCTTTTAAACTTCCTATTATTATACCTAGTTCTTCTGTGGTAAAGTCAGCACAAAGTTTCTGTTTGTCTTGTACTGTGACTTCAGGGAAATTTGTTGCTGTAAGAATCAGTCTCATCCCTGCAATGTCCCCAAATGCAGTACCAAACTTAGCCTGTATAAAATCTTCCATTACTTGAAGAATATTAGAGGATCCCTTAACTAAAAACAGAGAAGAAGTTTTCATTTCTCCCATCTGTTTCTTGTTAGCCCATTCAGTCATCATATGGGTTCACCTGACTCGTCCTCCCTTGTGTCCCAAATTTTTGTTCTAACTCCAAGGATTTTTGTCCATCATACGGTAATTTTGTTAATTTTAGTTTTATTTGAAGCAACTCTTTATCATGGTTTTCTCCTCTTGTATTACTTAATGATGCTAATTCATACATTCATTCCCGTAGTAACAAATATTGTTGGTGTTTCCCATCCGAAATATGATGGGATTGACTTTAAAAAAAAATCTATCAAACAAATCTTTGTATCTATTCACCAATCAATAGGAGAATCATATAAACAAAATACCGATTCTCTGTCTTCAAATACTTATTTAAGGGTTTGGTGAAATCTGAATGTTTCAATAAACTGATATTAAATCTCCATGCCCCCCTCCCGTTTATGTCTGTGGTAGACAATGAAATTTGGACAGCAATCATATTATGGTCTTATGTTTCAACTGGTAAAGTCATTATGACTGATGGTTGTACATGTGCTAAAATTAACCAAAAATCAATTCTTGATCACAAATACCTTCTAGTATACGTAAAATACGGGTTTGTTTGAAAGGTATCTTTTAACCCCATTTTAGTGATAATCTGTCTTAATTCATTACTGTCACTATATGACTTGCCTTTACTCTTAAAATCTAAGCTTGTATTGAAAGCCCCCCCATAATACTGTCCAACTAGTATATAAGTATGATAGTACTTTTTGAAATACTTCAACTCTAGCTGTCTTTTGCTGTGATGCATACATGTTTATTAATCTGTATTGTACTTGCTGAAAACTAAAATCTAATAACAATACCCTACCAGGCTCAATATCTATCAGTTTGTGAATCAGACATTCCTCCATTGTGAAGCAGAAACCCACCACAGAACAAGAGTCTGTACCCATAGACCAGAAGGACTTCCCTTTGAACCAATCAGCTGGTGCTTGGGTCACATCTTGCATAGAGTATAACCTTGTATCCTGTAAAAAAAATAGTAAAAGGGAGCAATTGAAGTACTGCATAAGTGTTTTTTCTTTTGTAATCTGATCGAATACTAGTAACATTTAAACTAGCAATACTGAAAGTACTAGAAGACATAAGCAAATGGCGGTTAAGAAAATTTCTCCTTGCTTGACCTCATCACTCATTTCTTCATGACTGACACTAAAGGATTTGGAGTCCGAGGTGCACCTTCTGCAGGATCACTCTGTATAGATGAAACATCTGAATCATTTTTCTCCATCATATCTCCCCAGCTCTGTAAGGGGTCATACTGATTGAAAACTGAAACAGAAGGTGGTTGTGCAGTACTAAGACTTGTTCTAGTAAGTGCATTTTTCTTCTGGGCTAGCTGAAAATCCAAATTATTTTGATCTATCATGACTGGTATAGAAACAACTTCTCTGTCTTTGGGTTCTGGGGGGGTCATCAGTTTCTTAGTGCTCACACTATCCATTGAAACATCTGACTTGATGGTTTCTGAGCATCTTTTTTGTCTAGGTTTCCCCTTAGCAGCATTAGGAAAACTAGGGGTTGATACCTATTTTCTCTCCCTGGTGGAGCCTGTTTCTCTTTTGCAGCCTTGTGAATATAAACATCATGCTCTACAAAGTCAGATGTATTGTGTGCAGCCCATGGGCATGAGGGAGAAACATGGTCTTCTGCTCCACATAAATTCCATGAAGAGAGAACAGTGCAAGTCATAGCCGAGTGACTTAACATCTCATAGACTGAGCACTTAATATGGTCACAGTCTGAGTTTAAATGTGATGGTGAACCACATCTATAACATGTATGCAGCTGCCCTTGATAAAACAGTATGCCTCGATCTCTTCCAATTTAAAAACAATTCTGTAAATGTTGAGTTTCATCCTCCGATAATTTTAATTGCACAGTGAACTTCTATCCCCCCGTCCAGAACCCATTATCATAAATTATGGCCCTCAATATCCCATTTACTGTATTTCTCCAACCAGTATACAATATCTAAAACATTCAACCCTTCATTCCGAAATAATACCAAGCAGCTGGCCTGGTTATTGATATTGCCACAAATGGGTTCCATTCCAAATTACCTTTTACCTCAAAGTTGGTTGCCCAGAATTTGTCCAGCAATCCTGATGTTCTAAAACTAACATCAAAATTATGGTCACCCGATGTATGTAATAAACATACACATCTGCTTGGGTGAATTGCAAAGCTTCAATGAGTAAGCATTTCCCCACATAATTTTTGCCTGGATGGAACTCCAGTCCACCTGTATAATAAATTTGTGCCACAAAACATTGCCTTGCTGCTTCTTCAGGTTTTTGGAATAGGCTAGCATAACTTGTTTTTTTTTGTTTTATGTCTCAGAATCACCTCTTTCCCCTGCAGTATCAGATTGAGTAGTGGACGTACCGTCTTGGTTAATACCAGGATTCATTTCTTTCTGTGTACCATGTTCTTTTGAGAAACTGAGTCTCTGAAGTTTGCTGGTTCTGTTCCTTTCCTCTCCATTGTTGTGAAGCCTGTAAGGCGGCATCTGGCTTTGTACCTAGAGCCTGGGGAGCCACACCCTGAGCTCTTGCTGATGTGTCACTAATTGCATGTTGTGGTTCATCCAAAGAACCTGTACTCACCATAAAAAGCTCTATTTGGAGATAAGGACCTGCTCACTTCTGTAGGAGTCCCAGCGAAGGGAATATTAGGATCCAGAATCCATATGCCATCATGAGGAATCCAACCAGCTTTCTCAAGTGCTTCTTCAGGTTTCCAGGTGGTGCCTGATGCAGAAAAGGGAAAGGGGATCAAATCCATCTCTTGCAAGGATTCTTGTTCCATATTGTCCACATCATCATTTTGAAGCATACTTTTTGGGGGATGACTCATAAATGAGCTCCTATTGAGCTATTTCCTCTTTTTATCTTCATCCATATTTTGCATTTGCAAATTATATGTAATATCTTCCTCTTCCATAGGTTCAAACCTTGTTTGGTCACTATCCAAAATAAATTCCTCACACATAGGCATGTCCTCCTCTATAACTTTCTGCAGCTCTGGATTTGTAAGGTTTATCTCAGTCATATTATTATCCATTTTCTGCTCCATGCCCTGGTCCACTCCACCTCCTCCTTCATGAAACTCCTGCAACAGACTGGCAGAATCCATCCACAAACCATCAAGTGTTTCCCCCTACTGGAGAGTAGTGGAATTTTTATTAGAAGAAAAAAAATTACATCAGTTTTGAGCCATAAAAAATGAAGCAAGAAAATACTCACAAATAAAACACAAGTGTACCAAAAATGAAAAAAAATACAATCAAAAAAGAAGAAAAACATAAAAACATAGAAATCCGAGGCTCACATAAGAAAATAAAATATCACCAGTAGCAAACACTAAAATTAAATCAAAATAACCAATGGATATGTTGCCAAAGAATATAAAATGTCCCCTATCAAATTGTGCATTCTCTTTCTGTTTCAGTTGTTTCAAAGCTACATCAATTTGTTTCAAAATAATTAAATTAGGAGTATTAATATGTTGTAATGAAAATTTTCACCAGGCTTGCCACATGAAATACTTAATACAAGAAAATATCACATTCAAAGTACTTGGGTGATATTTTGAATAAACTCCTGTATATTCCCCTAAAACCAAACGCTCTTAAGAAAAATGTGCAGCAGTACCCCACTGCCATCGAGCAGCCAAATCTGACCAAAATTGAGTAGCAAAAAAAAGGGAATATAGAAATGCTCTAAAGTTTCCTCCTGTCCCCCACATTCAGGCCTCAGACATTGTCTCTCAGTAAGCGCTTTGTGCTTCCAATTCCCTTTTACCCACAATTTCCTATGTGCACTCAACCACTGTACATCCCACATATGAACCAGTATTCTCTGTCTGTTAATATAAGTAATGCATTTTTTTATTTAGTAGGAAGGCATCTAGGAAAATCAACTTGTGAGGCATGATTTTGTTCCATCTTAGCATATAAGGCCTTCCTATTTAATGTCAAAATATCAGATTTCAAAAGTTTCCACATCAGTAATTTTTTTAAAGAAGATTTAGCAAAATCCGGAATAAGCATGTAACTGAGGTAAAGAATTATTCCAATGATCCAAATAAGAGAGAAAAAGGGCATTAGTCCAAGAGTCCCACAGACCACAGGACATTGCTACTGTACCAAAGGAAGAAAAAAGAAAAAAGGAATGGAAAAAAATAATGGATTGATCATGCCTAAACCTCCCTTGTTGATAGGAAGATATGTAAACTCCCTTTCAATAGGATTTAATCAGCTCCCCCAAATCAATTGAAAAAAACAGCTAAACAAATGAGTCTCAAAAACCAGTGGAATCGGGTATGTGTGTGAAATATATGAAAAAATTGGGAAGAAGAAATTTTTTAACTAGCATGATCCTTTTTTTTCCCATACACCATGATTTCCATTGTGCTCCCCAGGCTTCACCTATCTTAAGTTTATCTTCACAATTTCTAGCAGCTACATCCCCATCACCAAAATAGACACCCACAATTTTAATAGGTTGTGGAGATATCAGAATTTGTCCAATATGTGAGATAGGTATACCCATATCGATCCCCAATGAAATTGCAGTACACTTTTGATAGTTAATGCCTGCTCTTATTAAAACCATGACATTTTCAAAGATACGTAATTCAGCTTCCCCGATTGTGCATCCCTGACAAAAAGACATATATCATCCACATAGACTGATATTTTCTGCAAGTCAAAAGCTGGGTTAAGTGAGAGGCCAACAATGGTTTGATCATGCAATATTTCTTGTATAAGAGGCTCTAGACAGGGAAGGGATAGCTTCAGAATTTTTCTAAAACAACTTAATCCAATTAATCAAACATGAAGGGATTCCATAGTCTAGTAGAACCCAGAATAAAAATCCATGAGATACATTGTCAAATGCTTTGCATTGATCGAGTGAAATTAATAAAAACCTTGTAATTTCTGTTGTGCACTAAATTCACAAATATCCCTTAAAAACCTCAAAAGTTGTTGAATATTGCAATGACAAACAGAACATGATTGGGTAGGATGTACCAAGTAGACTGCTGCTTTCTGCAATCTTTTACATAACAATTTGGGATAACATTTTGTAATCCATATTTAGCAGGCTAATAGGTCTCCAATTCTGAATATTTTATCTATCACCCTTCTTGCATAAATAAATAATGATAGCAGTTGTAAAAGTTTGCAAAGAAGTATCTTCCAGCAGCATGGAATTGAATACCTCCAGCCAAATGGCCTGTTGAACTTCAAATAATAAAATAGGGCCTTCTATTTCTCTAGCAACAACCAAAGGCAGAGAAGGTATATAATATGACACCAAAGATTCCCAACTGGTTTTGTGTTCAAACCCCTTCCCTAGGGTATGTTTCACTGACTGAGAGATAATGTCTAGCATTTCAACATTTGATTTTCTGAGTACCCCATCAGAGTCATAAAGACCAGTCATGACTTTATGCTCCAATTTAAATTTACAGGCCTGAAAAGGATCTGAAAATGGTTGGAAAACTGTACCAAATTTAAATTCAACAAATGAATATTCTCTATTATACTGATAATTTCACATTTGATGCTTTAATTCATCAATCTGAAATTTAATTCTAGCATTTGAAGCATTAGGTAGGGACACTAATATATAAAAGTGGTCTCTAAGATTCAGATAGAAACATAGAAACATAGAATTTGATGGCAGAAAAGGACTGCTTGGCCTACCTAGTCTGCTCATTTTCCTACCTAACAGATACGCTGCAGATCCTAGTTAACCAACAGCTTACTTCCTCCTACCTCACACTAGGACTGCCTTATGTCTGTCCCATGCATTCTTGAATTCCCCCACTGTTCTTGACTCCACAACCTCCTCAGGGAGGTGGTTCCATGCATCCACAACCCTCTCCATGAAAAATACTTCCTCACATTACCTGTGAGCCATCCCCCGTCTATCTTCAAATTGTGCCCCCTTGTTCTTGCACATCTCTTTTTCTGAAAGATGCTACCCTCTTGGACTTTGTTGATTCCTTAGGGTACTTGAGTTATCTATGTCCCCTCTCTCCTTCTTTCCTCAAGGGTATACATATTAAGCTCCTTTAGTCTTTCTTCATATGTCTTCTGGTGCAGACCCTGCACCATTTTGGTTGCCCTCCTCTGGACAGCCTCTAATCTGTCTATGTATTTGCGGAGATGAGATCTCCAGATCTGCGCACAGTACTCCAGATGAGGTCTCACCAGCTGTCAGTACAGAGGGATAACAACATCTTGTTTTCTACTATTGATGCCTCTCCCTATGCATCCCAGCCTTCCTTAAAGCTTTCTCACATTGCTTGCCCACCTTTAGGTCATCTGATATAATTACCCCTGTGTCCCTTTCCATTTTTACTGTTGTCAGTATCTCACCCCCATTGTGTATTCTTCCCCTGGGATTTTGTTTCCCAGGTGCATTACCTTGCACTTCATTGCATAGAATCTGAGCTGCCATACATTTGACCATAATTCCAACCTTGCCAAGTCCCTTCTCATCCTTTCCACTCCATCATGTGTATCAACCCTGTTGCAGATCTTTGTGTCATCTGCAAAGGGACATACTTTTTCTTCCAACTCCTCTGCAATGTCACTTATAAAGACATTAAAAATGACCAGTTGCAGTACTGAACCCTGCGGTACCCTGCTAGTAACCCTTCTTTCTTCACCATGGACTCTGTTTACTACTACCCTTTGCATCCTGTTGTCTAGTCAATTTTATCTCCAGACTACCACCTTGGGACCCACTCCAATGCTGGCTAACTTGTGTATTAATCTTTTGTGTGGGACTGTATTAAATGCCTTGCTAAAATCTAGGTAGGCCATGTCCACAGCCTCTCCCTGGTCTACTACTTTGGTCGCCCAGTCAAAGAAATCTATTAGATTCATCTAACATGACCTTCCCATTGTGAATCCATATTGCTTTGGGTCCTGTGCCCCATTGGCCTCTAGGTACTCAACAATTCTTTCCTTCAGAAGTGATTCCATCATTTTCCCTACCACTGAGGTCAAACTAACTGGTCTGTAGTTTCCTGCCTCTGCCTGCTCCCACTTTTGTAAAGAGGAATCACATCCACCTTCCTTCACTCCTCAGGTATGACCCCATCCTCCCATGATTTATTAAAGAGAGTAGCCAGTGGTGTCACTAGTTCTACCCTTAGTTCTTTTATAATTATTAGGTGAATCCCATCAGGCCCCATTGCTTCGTCCATCTTCAATTTTATTAGTTCCTTCAGAACCCTTTCTTCTGTAAATGGACTGGTATCGACCCCATCTTCAGAGTGCTTCTCTTGCTTGGTTTAGGTACCTCCCCCTCCTCTTCCTTTGTGAATACTGAGCAGAAATATTCATTCAGTATCCCTGCTTTTTCACTGTCACCCTCTGCCCACACTCACTCCCCTTTATTTAGCCTCAGTATCCCTCCTTTGGTCATTCTTTGCTCCCTAATGTATTTATAAAATGTCTTATCCCCCTTCTTAAAAGAGTTGGCTATTCTTTCCTCGGTTTGGGCCTTTGCTATTCGGACTGCCTTCCTTGCCTCTTTCTGCTTTAAGTGATAAAGTTCTCTGTCCTGCTCCTTCTGTGTTTCCTTATACTTCCTGAATGCTATCCTTTTCTCTGTAACCTTCCCTGCCACCTCTTTTGAGAACCATAGCATTTTTCTCCTTTGTTGTGTATTGCTGATTTGCGTTACTCAAAGGCTTGTTGCCTCTGTGATGGCTGTGTTGATTACTCCCCATTGTTCCTCTACCCCTCCTTCTTGCCTGTTTGCTAGTGCTTTTCTGAGGCACTCTCTCATGTTTCCAAAGTCAGCCCTCCTAAAGTCCAATAGTCTTGCTTTTGTATGGCTTGATTGTATGGCTGTGTTTATTGTGAACCACACTGTTTGGTGGTTACTTGTGCCCAGATAGCTACCCACTTCTAAATCTGAGATTCTTTCTCCATCCCCATTTGAGAGTACCAGGTCTAAGATTGCTCCCTTCTGAGTGGGTTCCAATACCAGCTGTCTGTGGCATGCCCCTTGTAGGGCATCAATTATGACCCTGGTCTTGGATGTGCCTGCAGCAAAGGTGCTCCAGTTAACATCTGGCATATTCAGATCCCCCATAAACAATATCTCCCATTTTTCTGCCATTCTAAGGATGCCTTCTATCATTTCCTTGTCCATTCCCTCCCCCGATATTGGGGTCTGTATACAACCCCCATGCGGATTGTGATGCCATTTCCAGTCTCCAGGGTGACCCAGAGTGCATCATCTGCTCCCTGTTTACTCTTTAGTTCTGTTGTTTTGATCCCTTCCTTTACATAGAGAGCTACTCCTCTTCCTCCTCCTCTTTTACCCTCTCTGTTCCTCCTGTAGATTGTGTATCCTGGTATGTTGACATCCCAGTCATGGTTCTCTGTGTACCATGTTTCTGTGACTGCTACAATATTCAGGCAACCCTCTTCCATCAAGGCCACTAGTCCAGGGAGCTTGTTACACAGACTATGGGCATTGGTACTCATCACCCTCCACATTTTGATAGCCTTACCCCTTTTAGCCCCATCCCTGTCCTTACTGCCTTTGCCTTTTTTTGCATTTACCTCTGTCCTATTCCCTATGACTTCTCTACCTTGGTGTTTACCTCACTAATTGCTGTGTTTTGTGGGGGGAAACTGGGATTTCATGCTCCTTTTCAGTGCCTCCCCCTTGGCTAGTTTAAATGCTTGCCAATGAAGCATTTAAACCTCTCACCTAGGATCCTGGTTCCCCCCCGGACAGATGCTGACCATCGCACCAGTATAGGCCTGCATCCCTCCAAGTGGCTCCCCAGTCCCCAACGAAGCCAAAATCCTGAGCTCCACACCAGTTTTTCAACCATTTCATTGAATTCTCTAGTGAAGAGTACCCTAGCATCACCCTTGAGAAGGTTACCATATGTGCTACTTGTCTAAGGCCCCTCCCCAACTCTACAAACTCCTCTTACACTGCTCTAATCCCATTCCTAGCCAGGTCATTTGTCCCTAGGTGGACAATGACATCCAACTCCCTCCTCCTCCTTCTGCAGCTGCTCCCACAATCCCTGAGGATTTGTTTCCTGTCCCCCAAGTCGTGGTGCCAGGCAGGCACTTTACCTCCCTCTCCATTCCTCCCCACTTTACCCCTAATGATTTAGTCCCCACCAGGAGTTGTTTTCTTCACCTGTAGGGTCCCATGCCACCCTCCTGTGGATCTCCTTTGTGAAGGCTCCCAGCATCCTCCTTGGTCTCCACTGCAGGTGCCTCCATAGATGAACCACTATCCACCAGAACAGCGTATGAATTGTGGAGAGGTACAGCTGGAGGGATGCAACTCTGTTCCACCACCCTCTCCCTCCCTGTGCCCGCCCTGGTCCAGATAACTGAGATACTGCATATTTCCTTTTTTTCTACTGAAAGAAATAAATATATGTTTTAAATCTACCTTGGTGTCTTGCCACCATAACAACCAACTATCACAGAAATGAATAACATATTTCCTATACTGAAACAAAAGAGAAATTTGTTGTGCAATATCCCACTGATCCAAGACAGAAGAATTCAACTTCCAACGTCTAAGAACTGAAGGAAAGCTAGGAGGAACTGAAAGCATATGAACATCACATTGAAAAATAAGTTGGTCAGAAAATTCACTATACGTTAATTTACAGTTACTAGCAGTCAGTTTTTTGAGATAAAAAAAAATCAATTCACATAGAATAAGCACTTTTCCTATAAATGAACCCTCCATCAGAGTGAAGTGTTCTATTGACATCATAAACACTAGCTGTAGTCAAAATAATACGCAAAACATGAGTCACAATAAACTTTTTGTTGTACAGAGTCCCAAATGTTAACATCCAAACTACAATTCATATCTCCTCCCCAAAGTAGTATTTAAGTTAGGGGGCAGTATAGCGCAGTGGTCTAAGGCTCTGAGCTGCAAATCTGATGACATCCAGCAGACCAGACATGGATTTGAATCCCACAGCTTCCACTTGCATACTGTGTGACCCTGAGCAAGTCACTTAACCTCCTTGTGCTCCCAGGTCGCTCCTGTAAAAAAGCTTTCAGCTTAGTGTGCTATACCTGGTTAAACAACTAAATAAAAAAAAAAGTTATAAACAAATAAGGTTTAATACCATCAAATAATTGTATTCATAAACTTTTAGTTTGGGAAGCATAAGTATTAATGAGATGCAGAAAAAACCCTGACAAAGACCCTGGCAGTCTAATAGCAAGCCCTTTCATAGAAACATAGAAGCATAGACTTTGATGGCAGATAAGGACTGCTTGGCCCATCTAGTCTGCCCATTTTCCTACCTACAGGATAGGCGGCAGATCCTAGTTAACCAACAGCCTAATTCTTCCTACCCCCACAAGAATTGCCTTATGTCTGTCCCATGCATTCTTGAATTCTCCACAGTTTTAGACCCCACAACCTCCTCAGAAAGGCTGTTCCATGCATCCACTCCTCTCTGTGAAATAATACTTCCTCACATTGCCCCGAACCACCCCCTTCTATCTTTAAATTGTGTCCCCTTGTTCTTGCACGTCTCTTTTTTCTGAAAGATGCTACCCTCTTGGACTTTGTTGATTCCACTGAGGTACTTAAAAGTTTCTATCATGTCCCCCCTCTCCCTTCTTTACTCAAAGGTATACATATTAAGCTCCTTTAGACTCTTCTCATACAGCTTCTCTTGCAGACCCTGCACCATTTTAGTTGCCCTCTTCTGGACTGCTTCTATCATGTCTATGTCCTTATGGAGATGGGGTCTCCAGAACTGGACACAGTACTGCAGATGGGGTCTCACCAACTGTCAGTACAGAGGGATAACAACTTCCTGTTTTCTGCTGCTGATGCCTCTCCCTATACATCCCAGTATACCCCCAGCCCTCCCTACTGCCTTCTCACATTGCTTGTTAACCTTAAGGTCATCTGATATGATTACCCCCAGGTCCCTTTCTTTTTTTGTTGTTGTTACTACCTCCCACCCATTGTGTATTCTTCCCTGGGTTCTTGTTTCCCAGGTGCATTATTTTGCATTTCTTTGCATTGAATCCTAGCTGCCATACTTCGACCATTCCTCCAACCTTGCCAAGTTCCTTTTCATCCTTTCCACACCTCCTTGTGTATCAATCCTGTTGCAGATCTTTGTGTCATCTGCAAAAGGCATCCTTTAGCTTCCAGTCCCTCTGCAATGTCACTGATGAAGACATTAAAAAGGACTGGACCCAATACTGAACCCTGCGGTACCCCACTAGTAACCCCTCTTTCTTCAGAGTGGACTTCATTTACAATTACCTTCTGTGTCCTGTTGTCCAGCCAATGTTTTACCCAGGCTACCACCCTGGGACCCACTCCCAGGCTAGTTAATTTGACTATTAATCTTTTGTTTCCAGGTAGAACGTCCACCAATTTCTGAACTTGTACATGGGGGGAGTGGAAAAGAACACCGATACCATCAGCAGCATCTTCTCCAAAGGACCAAAAAGATGGACCTCAGGTCCAAAGAGATTTAGCTTGTGAAACATCCGAGAGGGATGAAAATCTGGTTTCTTGTAAAAAAAGGATGTCAAAAGAAAATTGTTTAAAGAAACCCAAAACTGCATCCTGTTTCTTAAAGTTTTTAATGCTGCAAGTATTAAACGTAACCAATCATAAAGACATCATAAAATGGAAGTAGAAAAGTGGAAAAGGGAACCAGAAAAAGAAA
This sequence comes from Neoceratodus forsteri, assembly GCA_016271365.2. Taxonomy (NCBI): domain Eukaryota; kingdom Metazoa; phylum Chordata; order Ceratodontiformes; family Ceratodontidae; genus Neoceratodus; species Neoceratodus forsteri. The sequence goes on along the minus strand of CM028131.1, from coordinate 44,001,728 downwards.
CAAAATCTCAGTCCATCACCTTATCATTTTTTCTCTTTCTACCAGTCTTTTTTTTTGTTTCTCTAACTGGGAAATTTGAGGCATCTTCAAACTCCATATCAGATACAACACCAGACATTGAGGACCTTTGACTCTCATCTCCAATTTCATCAACATATTGCAAAGACTATTAAAAAAATCCACTGGAGAATTGGGTTGTTATTCAGGATCAAACCTTTTCTCATTCCTGAATCCACTAGACTTCTTGGAAATAGTCTTTTACTAAGTGAACTTGACTACAGTCTTTTGATCTACTCTGGCACAAATGATACATTGATTCAGAATCTACAGGTATCATACAATAGTATTTTACATTTCATGACAGGTCTTCCTTTGAAGACACATCTCTGTGTCTTGCTAAGTGATGCAAATTGTTTTTCTCTTCTCGACAGGATAAACCTGAAACTTGGAGTGTTTTTGTTTAAGAGTATTCAGGGTTTACTCCCTCAGGTAACTCAGGATCTTATCCCCCCCCATTAAGTTGAATTGAAACCAGGTTTAAGTCAATGGGGTTCATTTAGAATCCCACGCTATAAAAAAACTATTAGTCAAAGATCGGTAATTTACAGGGCCATACAAATTTTCAATGGTATCCCACTTAGAATCACTGATTTTGGGACTGTTCAAATGTTTAAAAAATATTTTGCTATTTGGCAAAACAGTTTAAATGATTGTCATTGTTTTTAATATTGAATTGAATTCTATATTGTTAGTCTAATGTATTTGACTTTTGTACCTTTTGTATTTTATGTTTATCTGTTGACTTGTCACGTGTGAAAATGAGCAGTTTGCTCATCTAGCTAACAAGTATAAAAAATACAAATGAAATGAAGATGAAATATCTGATTCAAAGTCCCCCTTCATATCTTGAAGAGTTTGAAAATAATTCAAAGTAGGTTTAGGAGAACTAGGGCCCTTAGGCCTTCTTGATGACCTCATAACACTTTTAGCCATGGAGAAACCACTCTCTATCTGGGGGGGAGGCATGGAAAATGTCTCCTGTCCAGCCATGGAGGTACTAGGAGTCTCAAAAGAGACTACAGGAGTAGTATAGGAAATAATTTCCACAGCCAGCTCTGTAGTTGTGGAATCAGAGGAAGACTGTGGGGGCTCTGTACTTGCCTCTTCCTGAGGGGCTTGTTCCGACCTTGTAGGCTGCCAATGTTCTTGAGCATTATTAACCAGGTTCTCCTGGTACAGGCCTCCCTGTCTGTTCTGACCCGTCCAAGGGCATTGATGGTCCGCGTGGCCCATTTCATCACACAGATTACACTTACAAAGGTTTCTAAAAACTGAACTATCGTGGTCGTAATCCCCACACAACACACAAAGCACCCTATCACAGGTACTTCTAAGGTGCAAAGGACTACCATATTTGTAGCAGGTCCTTGGCTGCTGCGGATAGAAAACTACCCCTCTATCCTTTTCTAAAAAAAAAGCTGTTTGGAATATGCATAATGTCAGAACCAAGCATGTGAAGTTTAACTTTAAACCACCAGCCCCCTGTCCAAATCCCCTCTGCATCAATAATAGCTTCAGGTGAACCCAAAACTTGGCATTGTTTCTCCAACCAGAATAGGACATCACCCACATTCACCCCCTCATTTATTTACAGTTTTATACAGAGGTTTGGTAAGGAGTATAGCTCAAAAAGGAGTTCATAAGGGCAATGTCTTAAAGGCTTCATATTTTTTCCAAAAGATGTGCAGGCCAGAAAATGTCCAGAAACTGATATCAAATGTATCCTCAATGCACACATTAATCAAGGCATAAATGTCTGAAGCCACAAAAGACATAGAGTCCATCAACAAGGTTCTGGCTACGAAATATGTGTCAGGGTGTTCTTGTAACCCTCCATGATAACAATGGTGAACTACATTCCATCTAGGAGCCTGTTCAACTTTGTTATTTTTAAATAAATCAGAATACCTAGGGCCAGTTTGTCGTTTATCACGGTTTGAGAAAGGAGTGGCAGTATTATCGTCAGTCGGTTCCTCAAGCAAATATGCAATATTTAAAACAGTACGTGCCTTATCAGGAGGTTGTGGATCTGAATGAGACTGGGGGTCAGATAGAATAAACTTGCTAGTATTTCAAGCAGAAGTAGTAGGCTCATGAAAAAATTTCTCACCTTGAGAGAAAGAGACCCAGTTTGGGTCAGGAATACAATTCCCTGCTTCAGTCTGTATCCAGCCCACCTGTTGCAAAGCAGTCTCTTTAGACCAGTCAGCCAGAGACAGAGGAACCTTGGTCATTGAAAGATGAAAAGACTTCTACATTCTTTCTGAAACAGTCATGCCAGCATCAGCCGAATTCTGCTGAGGGACAACTCGCAGACAGTCAGGTCCAGCTGCAGAAGCTGTCAGCAAGTTTCCCAAATCACCCCGAATCTCTGTATGAGGCAAAGAATACTCCCAGTCTGCAGTTTGCGGCATTGCAACCACAATTTGCTCCTCAAAAGCTGCTGTTCGCATAAGAAGTACATCACTGTTCAAAATCACAGTGTCACTTGGTAAAGACATCTCCGCTACTGGAACCTCATCCAGCAAATCATTCAGAATTTTCAGAGCACAAACCATAACATCCCCATATACACTGCTGACCAGAGACAGGGACTGAACTTCTGGCAGCATCTCAAACACATCCTGCTCACTCGCCAGCCTGACGCCGACTGCCGACCTGCAAGAGCAGAGCAGAGTTCCCCCTACCAACCAGTAGGGGAATTTCCCTTGTGTACTGGCCAGATTTCTTCCATTCATTAGAAATACCACCAACAGCTTAAATCTGGTTCAGTTTCAATTGGTTACCATCTGTATCCCCACCCTGGGTCACCCCTGAAAAAGGGACTTCTAGTCTCAGTGGACTTACCTGTTCAAGAAAATTCAATAAATAAATAAACAAATATATGAGGAATTTTGGATTACAAGGGAAACATAAGATAGCTGATTAATGGAGTCACACTCCCTACATAGTCATCAGCAAGTTGTATGATCTTCCAGTTTATAAAGTACTGCCAGAAGGAGATTCCCGAGCTGTAAAAACAATCCACAGGAATCGCCTTGTGCCAATAGGGCAGATCTTTACAGATACAGTACCACAAAGCAATATGCCAGCTGGGCCGACTGTATTACTAGATCTGCCTCTCAAAAGAAGAAGTCAAGACAGTCTCCTGCCACTCAGCAGACCATGCCTTCTACAAGCAATGCTGTTAGCAATAATGATGCTAATTCTGAGTCTAATGAGAGTAAAGCGTATTACCCTTCCTTTGTACTAACTCAACTGTTCCAGGCAATTCCTGCTTGCAATGTTGGGAATAGTTGTGAATATTCAGAAACGTCCAATAATCTAGCCCTAGCAAGTACTCCAGTGCCACCTGAAAGTGAAGGGCAAAGCATGACTTCTGAAGTAGCCAACTTTTTACACTTTGTGGAACTGTCCGCAATTGAAATGGCTAGTGCTGATCAAAAAAATATGAGCCTTTAAGTGAAGCTGAAGTAAGTGGGCCTAGTGAACCTGACCTAGTTTTAGAAAGTAATGCTATTTCTGAAAGTGCTAGAAGTGTGTGGAATGATTCATGCTTTGTTGAAATACCACTTACAGAAGATTCTGAGACTAACAAACAAGAAAATGCAAGTGCTACTACAAATAAAAATAATACTTCCAACTCTGAACAGCAAGAGAGTGCAGAGGTGCCCCTTCCATCAGAAGCTGTTTTGCTACTGGACAGTGAGCCGGGATTAACCACTCCAAATGTTAACATTGAAAGGACTGTGCCTCTGCCCCCTATACCAAGATTATCTGAAAGAGTTTTAAAACCATTAGTACACCTTACGTTTGATTAACCAGGAAAGCACATAGACTTACCTATGAATGTGGTCCATAAAGAGGTACACATCACAGTTAGCTCCAGTCCTAAAATATGTTTCAATGAATCCTTTAAGTTAAAGCATCAGTGAGACAATATTTTTTTAAGTTGAGTGATATGTAATTATTAGATCATTGTTTGTATGTAATTATTGTATTATAAGATTATATGGTATTGTTCTATGTTTTAGTATTACATTTTTTACTGTAATTTTGAAAAGTTTAAATAAAAAAAATAAAAAAATAAAGTAAATAGTGGTTAAATCCTCCACCCAGTTTTTAGGTGTGCCTTTACCAAGTAAAAAAGGTCAGCTGTATAGGTGCAAGGTGTCTAGAAAAGTCAATGTTAAAGGTTCCAAGAGGTCAAATGTTTATTTCTTATGAATAACTGTCTGAAACAGAGTGAAAAAAAGTAAATTTAAGATGGGGAATAACAAGAAACTGTTTGAACTGTGCAACTGCAAATATAAACTTTCATTTAAAGGTAAAGCATGCTATATTGTATAAAGTAATAGCATACCTGCTCAGAATTGTATTTATGTGAGTTCTAGACCTGTAAATATAACTGTATGTAATAAAAAGCATTAACCATGACCATTATGTACAATGAATTACGGCGGCCATGTAGGGCTAGCTGTCTGCACGTCTAATTTAGCTGTGTTTTTACTCTGTTTCATTTGTTTTTACTTTGTTTCATTTGTTTCATTTAATTTATTTTGTTTTCATTTATTTTTCATCCGTAATTTAACATTAGCTTGTAGTGTTCAGGCAGCTAGGGTAAACTAGTGAGAAAGTAAGTGTCAGCTTTATTTAATGGGTAAAAAGTGAGCACATAAAGTATCCAGATTGTTTATTTAACGTTTTGTTTTGCTGCTGAATCCTCTGTTATTTTTCTCAAACTCTGGCTGAGAAAATATGCTTTTCCCTTACCTGCACCTCAATGTTGATGCCTGGTTTTTGGAAGAAAGGAAGTTGCCTGGTTGTCTGCTGCTGGCGAGAGCTGTGGACTGGGGAGATCCATGGTCCGTTGACTGAACGGAGGTATGTTCAATTCAGCGGAGTGTGACCAGCCTGGGGTCCTTGGTTGAGGAGTATTGCGGGCCTTTGGTTTGGGTGGCTCGATATCTGTTATCACTTTGAAGAAGGAGGCCCTTTGCTGGGGCTTTAATGTCATTTTGAGCACTTTGCTGTTCCTCAGCTAGACTACTCAGAGGTGACTTGTTGCTGCCTTTGCTATTTAAGGAAATTCGAGGAGAGGAGGTGACGGTCAAGGAAACAAATTGAAGCAACTGGTATTTGGATAAGTTCTGAGAATGCTACTGGGTGGTCCTAGACCTGCGGTGTGTCTGATGACTGAGTTTTTGGCTGCACGGGGCTTGGTTTTTGCTGGGTAGCCAGCTGACTGAGCCAGTGGTCCTTTAAGATCTCCCCGGGGGGGTCAACTGGTGGGTTGGCCCCAGCGGGGGTCTGTAGTGGTGCTGCAGGTAATTTCAGTCACTGTCTCCCTCGTATGGGCTTTTGAGCCATGTCTTTTGCATCACTTGGATTGTAAGAGGAGGATTCATGCTCTACTTCTTCTGCCTGTTATGGTCAGATTTTTCAGTCTTATTGATGTTACATACTCTGGAGGGCAGTGAGAGTGTCTGTTCTTTTTACTCAGACTCCCCACATAGTGAGAGGACCTGGAGGCTGAAAAACCATCTTTGATACTAACATTATTTTGGTGCGGGTAGTGAGAGTACCTGTACTAAACCCATTTGAAAATACTGATATGACTTTGTTTCAGGAAGTGAGAACTTCTGTATTTCTTGGCTGCCTCAGGCTATGAGAGGGCCTCAGAGAGCTGATGACTTTCATTATTCGAATGCATTTATTATTATTGTATATGAATCATTTTTATGACTGACTCTTCCTCAAGTTGTTGTCCTGGACTCCAAGACTGAATTTTTCATATCGGTCTGGTTGTTTTGTGTTTTGACCAGTTTTTAATCTTTTATTGTTTTTTATTGTTTTAAGTGGTAATTTGTGGGGTTGTTGATTTGGGGTTGTTTTTTTGGGGTCGTGGGTGATATTCTTTGTTATATTGGGGTACTATGTTTAAGTTGCCTTCCAATCTGTGAGAGAGATTGATAGGGCATATTATTTTTTATTATTATTTTTGCTAATCTGTTTTTGACATTTTGTATTAGTGGTTTTGTTGTGTGTTGATAGATTTGAATTTTAGTATGTGAAGGGAGGGTCATAAGATGGTCAAGCAGTATTTCCCCACCAGGCTCAGGGAAGTGAGCCCCTTTGACTGCTCTTTTTTACCTATAGAGATCTATAAACATTGCCAATCTCTTGGGATTGTCAGGAGGTATCGAAAGGGGGGCAGGGTTAGGCCTGGTGGGGAAATGGAAAGGGGGGGCGTATTGAGGTAGTAGGGTCCATGCGATGCCCTGGGGCAAAATGGTGCCAGAACAGGAGAAATCCCTGTATTGTTCCCATACCTAAGGGCTCAGAAATTGATGCTGGTCAGGAGTCGAGGTCTTCCCCAACATCTCATCCAACCTGGGTGGAGTTATGTAATGCTAGGTCCGTCAAAAACAAGACAGCTATTATAGCTGATCTTGTTGAAATAGTGGACCTGGCTTGTATCACTGAGACCTGGCTGGATGAAAATGCAGACCCGCTATTGGCTTCTGCAGTTCCAGCTGGGTTCTCAGTGATCCACCGCCCGAGGTTGGATCGTAGGGGTAGGGGTGTAGCCATCTTTCTTAAGACCGAACTGAGCCTTGTGGATTTTCAAGTAGTGTCCACCAGATCCTTTGAGTGTATCATCGGTGAGGGTGTAGGTTGCAGAATACTCCTCATTTACCATCCACCAAGAGATGGGGGTGTATTCCTGCAGAAGATAGCGGACTTCATCGTCGACATGGTGTTGAAGTCTCCAGATGGATTATTCTCGGGGACTTCAGTACCTAGGTCAATGATGAACTCTTGCAGTTTCATCAAAATCTCCTCCAGCTAATGACAATGCTGGGCCTTACACAGGTATTTTCCTTCTCTACCCATATAGGAGGTCACTTATTGGATCTGCTGTTCCTCCTGGGATGGAGATCACTGATGTGGGGGTGGAACCAGTCAGTTGGTCTGACCATCACACCATAGGGTTCAGTTTCAGGGCCCCTCCCAATGGACCTACCCCTTCGGAGGTGGCCCAGTACCACCCATTAAGGGGAGTTACTCCAGATGGTCTATAAGCAGAGCTGGATCTATCGGGATTGCTGGGTGAAAGTACAAGTCCAGGGAATCTCGTACTACCCTATAATAAGGCAGTGGGAGAGGTCTTGGACTTGATTGCTCCTGTTCATGTTCGACCACTCACTGATCACCCAAGGTCCCCTTGGTATGATGGGTTCTTGAAGGAGTTGAGATGTGTTGGTTGAAGGCTGGAGAGAGCATGGTAGAAGTCTAGCCTGGAAGCTGACAGACATAGATTGATGGAACACTATAAAAGCTATCAATCAGAACTCACCCATAAGAAGGCAGAGTCCAGGGAGATTTCTGCAGCACAGAACTGGCTGGCTCAACTTTTTTGAACTGTTGAGAGATTGTGCAATCCAATCTGTCTCCAGTTCGGAAGAGTCTTTTCACAAATTGAGTGTGATGGGCTAGCTTGTTTTTTTGCAGATAAAGTTGCCAGCATCAGGTCTTGAATCAGCCCGCCTCCCTCTAAGGGGGGTTGTGGAGGTTGACAGGAGGTAGTGAACACCTAGTCTATCTGGATGGATTTCATCTGGCTAGAATTCATGGACATTGTGAAGATTGTCCAGACCTTGCGTCCAACCTGTTGTAGTTTGGATCCGGGTCCTACCTCCCTCTAAGTGGGTTGCATAGATGTCATCTGCCCAATCCAAGCTGAAATTATATGGAGATCCTTGGATAGGGGTATCTTTTCAGACTCCCTAAAGAGGTGGTCATTTGACCACTCCTTAGAAAACCTTCCTTGGATCCCTCCGATTCAGCTAACTACCAACCTGTCTCTAGACTTCCCTTTGTGGGGAAGGTTATTGAGAAGCTGGTTGCACTGCAACTGGATGATCATTTGGCAACTCACAATGTTTATGAAGTCTGGTTTCGGGAAGTGGCATAGCAAGGAGACTGCCCTTGTTCGGGTATTAAACGACCTCCTAATGGCTAGAGATTGAAAGGCTCATACCATCTTGGTCCTTCTCGATCTTTCTGCAGCTTTTAACAATGTGGACCATGAGGTGCTTTTGTAAACCCTGTGGTCTCTCTGTGGACTGTCAGGTACAGTCCTCAAATGGTTTTGATCCTCTCTAGTAGGTAGGTCTCAGAGAGTGGTCACAGGAATTTATTCCTCTGACTCCCTCCCCCTGTCCTGTGGTGTAGCACAGGGTTCCATACTGGCTCCCATGTTGTTTGCAGTGTATATGCTGCCATTAGGAGACATCATCAGGTGATACGGCTTGAGTTTTCAATGCTATGAAGATGATACTCAGCTGTATATGTCCTTTGTGCCTGGACAGAATGATGCAATTCCAGTGCTAAATAGCTGCCTCTCTAAGATCAAAGACTGGATGAGCTCGAGTTGGATGAGATCAAATTCAGATAAGACCGAGGTGTTGGTGGTGGATCCGAGTAACCCAGGGGCAGGTTTTGGAGTTGGACTCACGTCGGGACTATGACTTGATGGTGTCCAGCTGACTACCTCAGGTTGGGTGCACAACCTGGGTATTATTTTGTATGATGACTTGACCCTGAAGTTTCAGGTGTCAGCAGTGGTCAAATCCTCATTTTACCATCTGAGGAATATTGCTTGGGTGAAACACCAGATTCCTCCAGGTGACCATCCAGCATTGATCCATGCCTTCATTGCCACCTGTCTTGACTACTGCAATGCTCTCTACCTAGGGCTGTCTTGGGTTGATATCCACCGCCTGCAGCTAGTGCAGAATGTTTCAGCCAGGCTGTTGACTGGCACCTCTAGGACCAGTCTTATTATGCCTGTTCTGCGTGAACTGCACTGGCTGCAGTTCAGTTGTGAATCACCTATAAGGTAGGCTTGCTTACCTTTAAAGCCCTACATGAACAGGGACCCTACTACCTGAAAGATCTCCTGATTCCCTACTCCCCCAATCACCCTTTCTGATCTGCCAGTAAAGGATTGCTAGAGTTTCCCAGGGTTCATTTTAAAACATCTGGAGCTTGTGCTTTTTCATCTGTAGCACCAAGCCTGTGGAATTTTCTACCTCATCAGTTAAGAGAATGCCTGATTGTTAGCAGCTTAAATCAATGCTGAAACCACATTTATTTTCATTGGCCTTCCCTAATTAAACGTTAATTAATTGATTTATTTTAATTTTAGTATATTATTGTTTTTATCTTAATTTATACTATGTACAGCTGCTTGATTATGAAAGACGCTATATAAATAAAGTTGCTTTGCTTTATTAAAGACTTGGCGCAGATACCACATTTTCTAGGCAGGGAAGAGTGTAACTCCCTCCCACCAAATCAGGGGGCTTACCTTAAGTGTCTGCCAAGGCTCCAGTAATGTCCACTGCCAGGAAGACATCCCACATAGATAATAAATTCATGATTATTGGTGTTTCTGCTTTTGATCAGCGTGAGAGTGCCATGATGTGTCTCCTTGCTTGTCTCTTTATTGTTTCAGTTAAGAGGTTTTTTTTATTATTTTGAAAATATACAGAGGTTGGAAACACCCAACAACATTTTGTTTTACAACATCACATAGTACAGATACATATATAATGACTTATAAGGTTAATATGAGTACTAACTGAGTCAAGGTTTTTATCATAGAAATGGCTAAAGCAACCTTTAAATCTTATAAAATAATGAGATGCAATGCATGAAAAAGAGAACTTGCATATTCTGTAATATGGGCACCTACCTTAGATCCTTGCCAGAATTCCAAAACCATAAGGAGGTATTACTGCTCACTAGACATGGCTTCATGTAGGTTGGTAGGTGTTCCTTCCAATGGCTGACTCTGAGAAGACCTCTGAAAAAGAGATGGACAGGGTGCCACAAAGTAACTAACAATAAATAGTAGTGATTTTTGGATAAGGAATGCTAACATATAACTCTGTACTGTACCATCTATGAATCTACGCATTAAAAGGGAAAATCATAAACCAAACATTAACACTATATAGAATCAGAGACAAAGAAACTATTTACAAAACTGTCATTCTATTGTAAATTAAAAGTAAAAAGACAGCATATACATATTTGAATGTAGCTTCAGTAGTCTAGCTATGCAGTACAGTCATATAGAGAAGGACTATGAAAACATTATGAAAGAGTCAACCAACACCTGCTCTGGCAGCCAGATACGCCATATAGGGGGCCCCAACATAAAGAGAAAAATGGCATTTGCCCTTTCAGCAGATGAGAGTGTTTATCTAATTCAGATATGTAAGTCAATGCTGACAATATCTCTGTTATATTTGGATTAGTAGGATTTCTTCAGTTTCTTAGGATAGAACGCTTCACTTGCATACTTAGCAACATTAACCATCTGAATGTGTGGCGAGTAAGATTTGGGGCTTCGGATTTGAGGCCCAGAAGCATAAGGGGAGCACTGGAGGGGATATTACACTGTAAGATTTTACTTACAGCTTTACGGGCATTCTCCCAAATATTTGTAATGAGAGGGCAGGACCATAAAATATGACACAGATCTCCCCCAGCCGGTGACATCTCCAGTGCTTATCATGTGTGAGCACATGTATTTTCTTTGACATTGTGGGGGTTGTATACCAAGAGTGCATTACTTTGTTATGGATAAGTCTGCTCCTAGCATCTGTATAGACAGAGTTCCCTACCTGCCAGCATTGCATCCATTGCTGGTCTGTAAGAATTATTTGAAGGGCTTTTTCCCATTTAGCCTTCAAAGATTGGTTAAGTGTGGGCAGGGTGTCTCTGATTAAGGCATACATAGTGCCACAGTCCCTTTTTTTAAGGTAAGCCACCTGTGTATTGGGGGTGTGAGATCTGCTAACACATTCCCTTGATGGAGCAAATGTTTTATGGCATCCCTGATTTAAAGGTACTTCCAGAAATCAGAGCTGTAAATATGCCATTTGTTCTGTAGTTTGTGAAATGTATCTACCAGCAGAGTACCCTTGACCAGGAGGTCTTTTATAAAAAAGATACCTTTTTTTTGCCATGTAGGCCATGTCACAGGCAACCCACCAATGGTAATAGTGGGATTATTCTAAATTGAGGTGTAGAGGAGTGGGAGAGCGGGGAGATTTAGTTTTTTATGAAGGAGGCACCAATACCTTATTGAGGTACCTATAGTGGGGTGAGACAGGAGATCCTGAGGGGCCCCAGGCCAGAGTAAGGTAGCTGCAGTAGGAGAACCACTTAGGGCTTGTTCAATCACCAACCATTGAGGAGAGTCCTCAAATTGTGTATGAAACCATTTCAGGGTCTGCAAACACTGATATGCCATCTTATAGCCTTCCAGCCAGGGGAGACCCCATCCTCCAAGTCTCCAATTTGCCCTGAGTGTGTTTTTACCAAATCGAGGTTTAGTTTGCCCCAATAGAAAGGTGCCAATAAGCTTATCAATTGTTTGGATCCATACTGCAGGCAAAATAAGGGGAATATGGGACAGTAAGTGGAATATTCTGGGAGCCATACACATCTTATAGGCTGCTATTTTGCCAGCTATTGTAAGGCTAAGATGGGACCAACAATCTAGCTCAGTTTTGCAGGTAGATATGAGAGGGCCCAGGTTGTAATCCCACCACTTCACATTAGCTCCCACTTTAACACCCAGATACATAATAGTATTTTGAGACCACTTAAGTCCATAATGAGATACAGAGTGAGGAAGACATTTAGAATTAAGTGGAAGGATCTCTGTTTTGGCTTGATTAATTTTGAGCCCAAAAATATGGGAAAAATAGGCTAAAAGAGTGAGAAGAGGTGGGATAGAATTGGGGGTATCTTCTAGAATAACCAGTAAGTCATCTGCATACATAAGGGTTGAAGGCCGTGGTTGTGCTGTAGCAATACCCTGTATAAGGGGGTGCTGTCTGATTGTGGCAGCCATCGGTTACATAGAAACATAGATTTTGACATCAGATAAGGACCACTTGGCCCACCCAGTCTGCCCATTTCCCTTCTTATTGGATAAGCTGCAGATTCTAGTTAACCAACAGCCTACTTACTGCAACCCCCCACTACAATTGCCTTATGTCTGTCTCATGCATGTCCATTTAGGACCTGGAAACCTGATTAAGGCATAATACTGCAGAGCACTAGGTAAGAAGTGAGATTCACTTTCTACAAAAAGTTTTATTTGTATTTTTCCTTATTGGCATTAAAGCAGAATTGCAGGATTCCTTTAAAAGGGTAGTAATTTTATAACCAGAGTGAGATACAACTGAATTTGCTTGAGTGCGGGGTTGAGACCTAGCATTTTGAAGGATATTTTGTAACATTTTAAGTGTCCTGCTGGCTGAGGTGAGTTCATTTTATCCTTGGACTCAGTAGAGTGGTTTGGTTTGTGTTGGAGCCGTGGTCTGGTACATTGTGGTGTTGGTGTATTACTATAAAGGACAGTACTCACCAGGGTGGTGGAGCAGTTGTGTATCTGATTGTTTCTAACAGTCACCAGTGGCTGTGCACTACCCACCCACCTTCCCCACCCCCACCCCCCAGGCATGGCATTTCCTTTATAGCCACAGTTCTGACATCACTTCCTCAATAGGTCTTGGGGCAGAACTGTCATATTCCTAATAACCCTGCAACGTGCATAAAGAGTAGTTACACAAAACAAATGATAATACATATATAATTACATATTGTATAGAATAAGGGAGCGGGACATGTGGGGAGTGGTGCAATGCACTGGCTGTGGGGCAGCAGTTTTCCGGGAAACATTCTGGAAACTGCATTGCTGTCCTATTTGTAGGCAACTGTCAGCTCTGAGAGAGGAGGTTGCCCACCTACAGGCTGAACTAGCAAGGACTAAGGAGGCCTCCCCCTCCCAAAGAGCACCACTGCCACAACCACTGAGTCAGAGGTTTCAGAGTATGAAGAGCAGTAGGACCACAGTGGGTTCTGGGAGGGTGCGGGTGGTGGACCAGAGGCGAAGCCTCCCAGTTGTACCTCTACACAAATCAGATGCCATTCTGGCAGAGCAAGGTTCCTCTATGATGGCACCCTCAGTGGAGACCCAGAAGAATGCTGAGGACATCCACAAGGGAGACCGACAAAAGTGTGGCAAGGGACACCACAGGGGAAGGAAATAGCTACTGATAGGGGACTCAATTGTTAAGGGGGTAGAACTGGGGAAGGGAGAGAAGGAAGTAAGCTGCCTGCTTGGTGCCATGGCTTGGAGGGACAAGAAGCGAATCCTCACAATTGTAGAAGCAGCATCACAGGAGACAGAACTAGATATCATTGTCCACCTTGGGACAAATGACCTAGCTAAGCATGGGATCAGTACAGTGCAGAATGAATCTGTGGAGTTGGGAAGGGCCTCAGATGGGTAGCAAGCCCAGTAACCTTCTCAGAGGTGCTACCAGTCCATGGCAGGAATGAGGCTAGGGTACTGCACACCATGCAGTTTAATGAATGGTTGCAAAACTGGTGCAGAGCACAAGGCTTTGGCTTCATTGGGGACATGGGGGTCCACCTGGAGATATAAAGGTCTATACTGGTATGATGGTTTGCATTTGTCCACAAAGGGGACCAAGCTCCTAGGTGACAGGTTTAAATGCTTCCTTGGCAAGCTTTTAAACTAGATAAGGGGGGAGGTACTGATAAAAGGCAGGAAAAGTCAAGCCTCACCCACAAAACAGGCAGGTAGTAGGGTAAACACTGGAGGTACAGAGCTCAACACATGGCAGGATGGGGTAAATGGTAAAACAGATAAGTGCAATAAGAGCAGGATGGGGAAAAAGGATCAAGCCAACATTAAATGGAGGAAATGACTACTAATGCCCGTGAGTCTGGGAAACAAGCTCTCTGAGCTAGTAGCTTTGATGGAAGATGAACAATTGGATATTGTGGCAGTCACAGAAACATGGTACACCGAGAACCATGAATGGGATGTCAACATACCAGGGTACACAATCTACAGAAGGGACAGGGAAGGCAAAAGGAGGTGGAGTAGCTCTACATAAAGTGAAGGGATCAAAGCTACAGAACTAAAAAGTAAAGGGGGAGGACAAGAGGCACTCTGGGTTACCTTGGAGATGGGGAATGGCATTGCAATCCGCACAGGGGTTGTATACAGACCCCCGTCTCAAGGGGAGGAAATGGACAAGAAAATGATAGAGGACATTCTCAAAATGGCTGAAAAAGGGGAGATACTGTTGATGGGGGACCTGAATATGCCAGATGTTAATTGGAGGACATGTACTGCAGCCACATCCAAGAGCAGGGTCATTCTCGATGCCCTGCAGGGGGCAGATCTTAGACAGCTAGTGCTGGAACCCACTCAGGAGGGAATACTAGACCTGGTACTCTCAAATGGAGAGGATCACAAATTTAGAAGTCAGTAGACATCTGGGAACAAGTGACTACTGCACAGTGTGCTTCACAATGAGCACAACCATGGAGATAAGCCATACAAAAACAAGGATACTGGACTTTAGAAGGGCTGACTTTGGCAAAATGGGTGAACACCTGAAGAATGCACTAGCAAATGGCCAAATAGGAGGTGGAAGAACAATGGAGAAAATCAAAACTGCCATCATAGAGGCAACAAGTCTTTGTGTAAAACAAATAAAGAAAACAAAGCAGAGTAAAAACCACTATGGTTCTCAAAAGAGGTGCAGAGAAGGTTAAGGAGAAAAGGCTGCATTCTAAAAGTATAAGGAATCACAGAGGGCACGACAGGGAACTGTATCAATTAAAGCAGAAAGAAGTAGGAAGAGCAGTCAGAATGGCAAAGGCACAAACCAAGGAAAAAATAGCCAACTCGGTCAAAGGGGGATAAAACCTTTTATAGGTACATTAAGGAGCATAGAAAGGTTAAGGGGAGGATAGTGAAGATTAATAAAGAGAGGGAGGTGGGCAGAGGGAGACAGTGAAAGGCAGAGATACTGAATGAATACTTTTGCTCAGTATTCACAAAAGAAGATGAGGAGCAGTTACCTAAACCAGACAATAGAAGCACTCTGGGTAGGGGTTGATACCAGTCCATTCACAGAAGAAAGAGTCCTGAAAGAACTCCTAAAACTCAAGGTGGACAAAGCAATGGGGCCTGATGGGATTCACCCCAGAATCCTAAAAGAACTAAGGGGGGGACCTAGTGACACCACTGACCACACTTTTTAACAAATCATGGCAGGATGGGGTGGTACCTGAGGACTGAAGGAGGGCAGATGTGATTCCCCTTTACAAAAGTGGGAGCAAGGCAGAAGCAGGAAACTACAGAATTATAAGTTTGACCTCAGTGGTAGGGAAAATGATGGAATCACTTCTGAAAGAAAGAATTGTTGAGCACCTAGAGGCCAGTGGGGCACAGGACCCAAAGCAACATGGATTTACAACAGGAAGGTCTGCGTCAGACTAATCTAATTGATTTCTTTGACTGGGTGACCAAAGTAATAGACCAGGAAGGGGCTGTGGATATGGCCTACCTAGACTTTAGCAAGGCATTTGACACAGTCCTGCACAAAAGATTAATAATCAAGTTAGCCAGCCTGGGAGTGGGTCCCAGGGTGGTAGCCTGAGTAGCGAACTGGCTGCACAACAGGACACAGAAGGTAATAGTGAATGGAACACATTCCGAAGAAAGGGGGGTTACTAGTGGAGTACCTCAGGGCTCAGTACTGGGTCCAATCCTCTTTAACATCTTTATAAGTGACATTGCAGAGGGTCTGGAGGGAAAGGTATGCCTCTTTGCAGATGACACAAAGATCTGTAACAGAGTTGATACACAAGAGGGGGTAGAAAAGATGAGAAGGGACTTGGCAAGGTTGGAGGAATGGTCAGACATATGGCAACTTAGATTCAATGCAAAGAAGTGCAAAGTAATGCACCTGGGAAACAAAAACCCAGGAGAAGAGTACACAATAGCAGGGGAGGTACTAACAACAACAAAAATGGAAAGGAACCTGGGATTAGTCATATCAGATGACCTAAAGGTGGGTAGGCAATGTGAGAAGTCAGTAAGGAGAGCCAGGGGGATACTGGGATGCATAGGAAGGGGCATCACAAGTAGAAAAAGGGACGTGATTATCCCTCTATACAGACAGTTGGTGAGACCCAATCTGGAGTACTGTGTGCAGTTTTGAGACCTCATCTATGCAAGGACATAGACAGGATGGAAGCAGTCCAGAGGAGGGCAACCAAATGGTGCAGGGTCTACATCAGAAACCATATGAAGAGAGCTGAGAGAGCTTAATATGAATACCCTTGATGAAAGGAGGGACAGGGGACATGATAGAAATGTTCAAGTACCTCAAGGAATCAACAAAGTCCAGGAGGTAGCATCTTTCAGAAAAAGAGATGTAAGAACAAGGGGCACAGTTTAAAGATAGAGGGGGACGCCCAGGGTAATGTGAGAAATTCTTTTCATGGAGAGTGGTGGATACATGGAACAGCCTTCCTGAGGAGGTCGTTGGGTCTAAAACAGTGGGGAATTCAAACATGCTTGGGACAGACACAAAGCAATTATAGTGCAGGGTTGCAGGAAGCAGGGTTGGTTAACTAGAATCTGCAGCTTATCCAGTAGGTAGGGAATGGCAGTAAGACTGGGCCAAGTGGTCCTTTTCTGCCGTCAAAGTCTATGTTTCTATGTTTCTATGTTTCTAAGTGAATTCCCCACTGTTTTAGACCCAACATCCTTCCAGGAAGGAGGTTCCATGCATCCACCACTCTCTCTCGAGAAAAAATGTCCTCACATTACCCTGAGCCATCCCCTCTATCTTTAAATTGTGTCCCCTTGTTTTTACACATCTCTTTTTCTGAAAGATGCTACCCTCCTGGACTTTGTTGATTCCTTGAGGTACTTGGAAAGTTTATCATGTCCCCTGTCCCTCCTTTCATCAAGGGTATATATATTAAGCTCTCTCAGTCTCTCTCTTCATATGGTTTCTGATGCAGACCTGCATATTTTAGTTGCACCTCTGACTGCTTCCATCCTGTCTATGTCTCTTGTAGATAGGGTCTCCAAACTGCACACAGTATTCCAGATGGGTCTCACCAACTTTATGTACAGAGAGTTAACCACTTCCATTTTCCTACTTGTGATGCCCCTTCCTATGCATCCCAGTATTCCCCTGGCTCTCCTAACTGACTTCTCACATTGCTTACCCACCTTCAAGTCATTTGATACAACCACCCCAAGTCCCTTTTCATTTTTGTTGTTATTAGTACCACCCCTGCTATTGTGCACTCTTCTCCTGGGTTTCTGTTTCCCAGGTGCATTAGTTTGCATTTCTTTGCATTGAATCTAATTTGCCATATGTCTGACCTTTCCTCCAACCTCGACAGGTCCCTTCTCATCCTTTCTACACCCCCTTAGTGTATCAACTCTGTTACAGATCTTTGTGTCATCTGCAAAGAGGCATACTTTTCCTCCAGACCTCTGCAATGTCACCTATAAAGTTGTTAAAGAGGACTGGACCTAGTACTGAGCCCTGAGGTACTCCACTAGTAACCCTCCTTTCTTTCAGAATGTGTTCCATTCACTATTACCTTCTGTGTCCTGTTGTGCAGCCAGTTTTGCTACCCAGGCTACTCCTGGAACCCACTCCCAGGCTGGCTAACTTGATTATTAGTCTTTGTGCAGGACAGTGTCAATGTCTTGCTAAAGTCTAGGTAGGCTATATTCCACCCCTCCCTGGTCTATTACTGGTCACCCAGTCTAAAGAAATAATTAGATTCATCTGACATGACCTTCCTGCTGTAAATCCATGCTGCTTTGGGTTCTGTACCCCACTGGCCTCTAGGTACTCAACAATTCTTCTTTCAGAAGTGATTCCATCATGTTTCTCACCACTGAGGTCAAACTACAGGTCTGTAGTTTCTGCTTCTGCCTTTTCTCACTTCTTGGTGAAGGAGAATCACATCCACCCTCCTCCAGTCCTCAGGTACCACTCCATCCTCCCATGATTTACTAAAAAGAGTGGTCAGTGGTGTCACTAGGTCCTCCCTTAGTTCTTTTAGGATTCTGGGGTGAATGTTGTCAGGCTCCATTGCTTCATCCACCTTGAGTTTTAGGAGTTCTTTCAGGACTCTTTCTTCTGTAAATGGACTGGTGTCAACCCCCCCTACCCAGAGTGCTTCTAATGTCTGGTTTAGGTAACTCCTCCTCATCATCTTCTTTTGTGAATACTGAGCACAAGTATTCATTCAGTATCTCTGCCTTTCCACTGTCTCCCTCTGCCCACCTCCCCTCTCCTTTATTAATCTTCACTATTCCTCCCTTAACCTTTCTATGCTCTCTAATGTACCTAGAAAATGTTTTATCCCCATTCTTAACTGAGTTGGCTATTTTTTCCTTGGTTTGGGCCTTTGCTGTTCTGACTGCCTCCCCACTTCTTTCTGGCTTTAATTGACACAGTTCCCTGCCATGCTCCTTCTCTGATTCCTTATACTTTCTGACTGCAGCCTTTTTCTCCTTAGCATCTCTGCCACCTGTTTTGAGAACCATATTTATTTTTTAACTCCACTTTGTTTTCTTTATTTGTCCCACACAAAGGCTTGTTGCCTCCATGATAGCAGTTTTGATTTTTCTCCATTGTTCTTCCACCCCTCCTTTTTGGCCATTTGCTATTGCATTCCGCAGGTATTCACCCATTTTGCCAAAGTCGGCCTTTCTAAAGTCCAGTATCCTTGTTTTTGTATGGCTTATCTCCATGGTTGTGCTTATTGTGAAGCACACTGTGCAGTGGTCACTTGTTCCCAGATGTCTACTGACTTCTAAATTTGTGATCCTCTCTCCATTTGAGAGTACCAGGTCTAGTATTGCTCCCTCCCTCCCTAGTGGGTTCCAATACTAGCTGTCTAAGGCCTATCACCTGCAGGGCATCAAGAATGACCCTGCTCTTTGATGTGGCTGCAGTACATGTCATCCAGTTAACATCTGGCATATTCAGGTCCCCCATCAACAGTATCACCATTTTTTCAGCCATTTTAAGAATGTCCTCTATCATTTTCTTGTCCGCTTTCCTCCCTTGAGATGGGGTCTGTATACAACCCTGTGCAGATTGTGATGCCATTCTGCTGTCTCCAAGGTGACCTAGAGTGCCTCTTGTCCTCCCCTTTACTTTTAGTTCTGGTAGCTGGTCCTTCCTTATGTATGAGAGCTACTCCATCTCCTCTTTTACCCTCCTGTCCCTTCTGTAGACTGTGTATCTAGTGTAAGTTGGACATTCCAGTCATGGTTCTGTGTACCAGCGTTCCATGACTTCACAATATCCAATTTTCATTTTCCATCAGGGCTACTAGCTCCTGTAGCTTGTTTCCCAGACTACAGGCATTGGTACTATTGCCCTCCATTTAATGTTGGCTTTATCCTTTTTTCCTCCATCCCTGCTCTAATTGCCCTTGTCTATTTTTCCATTTACCCTTATCCTGCCCTCTGTTGAGCTCTGTACCTCAGTGTTTACCTTACTACCTGCCATTTTTTGTGCGGGAAGGCTTGAAATGTCCTGCCTCTTATCAGCACCTCCCCCCATGGCTAGTTTAAAAGCTTGCCAAGGAAGCATTTAAACCTGTCACTTAGGAGCTTGGATCCCTTTGTGGACAGATGCAGACCATCATGCCAGTACAGACCTTCATCTCTCCAGGTGTATCCCCAGTCCCCAAGGAAGCCAAAGCCCTGTGCTCTGCACCTATTTTGCAACCATTCATTAAACTGTATGGTGTACAGTACCCTAGCCTCACCCCTGCCATGGACTGGCAGCACCTCTGAGAAGGTAACCATGCTTTCTACCTGTCTGAGGCCCCTCCCCAACTCCACAAATTCATTCTGCACTGCACTGATTCCTTGCCTAGCTAGGTCATTTGTCCCAATGTGGACAATGATATCTAGTTTCCTCTCCTGTGATGCTGCTTCTGCAATCATGAGGATTCACTCTTGTCCCTCCAAGCCATGGCACCAGGCAGGCACATTACTCCTCTCCTCCCTTCCCCAGTTCTACCCCTAACAATTGAGTCCCCTATCAGAAGCTGTTTTCTTCCTGTGGTATCCCTTGCCACCCTTTGTGGGTCTCCTTGTGGATGTCCTCAGCATTCTTCTTGGTCTCCACTGAGGGTGCCATCATAGAGGAACCTGGCTTCCAAGACTGGTGTATGATTTGTGTAGAGGTACAACCAGGGGTCTTCACCTCTGTTCTATCACCTGCACCATCCCAGAACCCACTGTGGTTCAACTGCTCTTCATACTTGGCAACCTCTGAGGCAGTGGTCATGGCAGTGGTGCTCTTAGGGTGGGGGAGGCCTCCTTAGTTCTTGCCAGCTCAGCCTGGAGGTGGGAAATCTCCTCCCTCAGAGCTGACAGTTGCCTGCAAATAGGACAGCAACACAGTTTCCAGAATGTCTCCTGAAAACTGCTGCCCCACAGCCAGTACATTGCACCACTTCCACATGTCCCTTTCTTATAATATACAATATGTAATATATTTATATATATATATTTTTGGTGGTGTGTACTTACCCTTTATGCACTGTGATGGGTTATTAGAATATGACAGTTCTGCTTTCAATACCTGTTGAGGAAGTGATGTCAGAAATTTGGCTATAAAGGAAATGTTACCTTGGGGTGTGAGGTGGGAAGGGTGGGTGGTATCCACAACTGCAGGTAACTGTTAGAAACAATCAACACACCATCACTGCTCCATCACCCTGGTGAGTACTGCCCTTACAGTAATTCAACTAACCTCCAGTAACTTATTTAAAAATAGTTTAACTATCACAAAATCCTACGCCGTAAATTATTTAAAATAGTTTCTGTCCCAAAATCCTAGTAGTCAATCCAGCTACCCCCAAGGGACAACCAACATGCAGTATTCAAACCCTTGTGAAGTTACTTCCAAGATAAGCAGAGTTTGCAAGCTCCTTATTCACTCCTCAGCCACTTGTAATTTATTTAAAAATAGTTTAACTGTCAGAAAATCCTAGTAGATAATTTAGCTACCTCCAAGGGTCAACCCAAATGTAGTATTTAAATCCTTTCGGTTACTTCACAAGATAAACTGGTTTTTCAAGCCCTTCTTGTTAAACTCTAAATAAATATGTAAATAAAAAGTAATTACTATGGTGTTAGTTTCACCTCCACAGAATTAAGCAAAAGTGCGTTGTTGCAGATATCAAGTGCAATATAGAATTTACCACACAGCTCACAGCTGAATAAAGAAGTAGTGTCCTTCCAGGTCAAAAGATGTGCTTTGTGTCTTTAAATATTGCAGCCACCAGTAGCTTATAGTAATCTGATGAAGTCTGAAGTCTCCACCCAGGGCAATTGGTTGACAATGGTTATGATGTAATTTTTTCTGGTCCAATACAACACTTTGTTGTATTGACTCAGGTTCAACCACTAGGAGAAACAGAAGGGTAGATAAGGGACATCCCTGCTCTAGTACCTCTGTAAAGTTGAAGGGTTCTGATATTATAGAGTTGGGAAGGACCTAGCAAGGAGATGTGGAAGAGTTGATACAGCAGCTTGAAAGCGGGTCCAAATCCAAAACGTTGAGGACAGTATGAAGACAATCCCATTCTACAGAGTCGAACGCCTTCTCAAAATCGATTGCCAGGGCAGCTGGTAGTTGGAAGTAGACTTGCTATGTGAATGAGATTGAGAATGGTTCAAGATGGTCTGCACTGGACCCACCTTTACAAATCCCACCTGGGAGGGGTGTATCAATTATGTAGTATAGGTTTTAGTCTGTTAGCCAACACCTGGCATCAACTTTACTGTCAGCATTAATCAGAGATATGGGATGATGCTAGCTGGTTCTTTGGGGCGTTCCCTTTTTAGGGAGGACTGTAATAATGGTCTCTCATAAGGTCTGGGGTAAAATACCCTAGCCTCTGACTCTATAAGACTTGGCATAATAAAGGGAAATCATAGATGGCATAGCCTGGAGAAATTCCACAGGGAATCTGTCACCTCCAGGTGCCTTCCCTGTTTGAGTACAATCAGGCTGTAGAGACTTCTTGTGAGTAAGGTAAGCTACATTAGCAGTTTGGGAGGAGAGAGTTTAGGTAGTTTAATGGAAGGAGGAAGGCCTGAGTTTCAAGGACAGTTTGGGTCTGGAGGAGGTATAACTGAGAGTAAAAGCTGTCATAATGTCATTCACATTCTAATTGGGTCTAAAACAGTGGGAATTCAAACATGTTGGGACAGACACAGCAATATAGTGCAGGTTGCAGGAAGCAGGCTGTTGGTTAACTAGAATCTGCAGCTTATCCAGTAGGTAGGGAAATGGGCAGACTGGTGGGCTATGGTCCTTTTTCGTCAAAGTCTATGTTTCATGTTTCTATGTTTCATGAATTTCTACTGGTTTTAGGATCTCAACATCCTCTCCAGGAAGGAGGTTCCATGCATCCACCATTTTCTCCGTGGAAAAAAATGTCTCACATTACCCTGAGCCATCCTCTATCTTTTAAATTGTGCCCTTGTTTTTACACATCTCTTTTTCTGAAAGATGCTACCCTCCTGGACTTTGTTGATTCCTTGAGGTACTTTGAGTTTATATCATGTCCCCTGTCCTCCTTTCTCATCACAGTACATATTAAGCTCTCTCAGTCTCTATATGGTTTCTGGATGCAGACCCTGCATATTTTAGTTGCACCTCTGGACTGCTTCCATCCTGCTCTATGTCTTTTGTAGTTAGGGTTCCAAACTGCACACAGTATTCCGAGATGGGGTCTCACCAACTTTTATGTACAGAGAGTTAACCACTTCCATTTTCTCTTTGTGATGCCCTTCCTATGCATCCCAGTATTCCCCTGGTTCTCTTAACTGACTTCACATTGCTTACCCACCTCAAGTCATTTGATACAACCACCCCAGTCCTTTTCATTTTTGTTGTTATTAGTACCTACCTTCAAGTATTATGCACTTCTTCTCCTGGGTTTCCTGTTTCCCAGGTGCATTAGTTTGCATTTCTTTGCATTGAATCCACTCTGCCATGTCTGACCTTTCTCCCTCCAACTCTGACAGGTCCCTTCTATCCTTTCTACACCCCTCAGTGTAATCCCAGCGTTACAGATCTTTGTGTCATCTGCAAGAGGTATACTTTTCCTCCAGACCCTCTGCAATGTCACCTATAAAGTTGTTAAAGGGGACTGGACCCAGTACTGAGCCCTGAGGTACTCCACTAGTAACCTCCTTTCTTCAGAATGTGTTCCATTCACTATTACCTTCTGTGTCCTGTTGTGCAGCCAGTTTGCTTACCCAGGCTACTACCCTGGAACCCACCCGGGTTAACTTGATTATTAGTCTTTTGTGCAGTGACAGTACAAATGCCTTGCTAAAGTCTAGGTAGGCCATATTCACCGCCCCTCCCTGGTCTATTACTTTTGGTCACCCAGTCGTTAGAAAATAATTTAGATCTGATCTGACATGACCTTCCTGCTGTAAATCCATGCTGCTTTGGGGTTCTGTACCCCACTGGCCTCTAGGTACTCACAATTCTTTCTTTCAGAAGTGATTCCATCATGTTTCCCACCACTGAGGTCAAACTTACAGGTCTGTAGTTTCCTGCTTCTGCCTTGCTCCCACTTTGGTGAAGGAGAATACATCCAATTCCTCCTCAGTCCTCAGGTTTCCACTCATCCTCCCCATGACGTACAAAAAGAGTGGTCAGTGCTCACTAGGCTCCTCCCTTAGTTCTTTTTAGGACTCTGGGGTGAATGTTGCCTTCAGTCTTATTGTTTCCATCCAATCTTGAGTTTTTGGGAGTTCTTTCAGGACTCTTTCTTCGTAAATGGACTGGTGCTAACCTCTACCCAGAGTGCTTCTAATGTCTGGTTTAGGTGACTCCTCCTCATCATCTTCTTTGTGAATTACTGAGAGCGACAAGTATTCATTCTAGCATTCTGCCTTCCACCGTCTCCCTGCCCACCTCCCTCTCCTTTTATTATTCACTATTCTCCCTAACCTTTCTATGCTCTCTAATGTACCTAGAAAATGTTTTGTCCTCTATCTCCAACTGAGTTGGCTATTTTTCCTTGGTTTGGGCCTCTTGCTGTTCTGACTGCCTCCCCACTTCTTTTCTGGCTTTAATTGACACAGTTCCCATGCCATGCTCTTCTGTGATTCCTTATACTTTCTGACTGCAGCCTTTTCTCCTTAGCATCTCTGCCACCGTTTTGAGAACCATATTTATTTTTTAACTCCACTTTGTTTTCTTTATTTGTCCCACACAAAGGCTTGTTGCCTCCATGATAGCAGTTTTGATTTTTCTCCATTGTTCTTCCACCCCTCCTTTTTGGCCATTTGCTATTGCATTCCGCAGGTATTCACCCATTTTGCCAAAGTCGGCCTTTCTAAAGTCCAGTATCCTTGTTTTTGTATGGCTTATCTCCATGGTTGTGCTTATTGTGAAGCACACTGTGCAGTGGTCACTTGTTCTCAGATGTCTACTGACTTCTAAATTTGTGATCTCTTCTCCATTTGAGAGACCAGGTCTAGTATGCTCCTCCCTCCCTAGTGGGTTCCAATACTAGCTGTCTAAGGCCTATCACCAGTAGGCATCAAGAATGACCCTGCTCTTTGATGTGGCTGCAGTACATGTCATCCAGTTAACATCTGGCATATTCAGGTCCCCCATCAACAGTATCACCATTTTTTCAGCCATTTTAAGAATGTCCTCTATCATTTTCTTGTCCGTTTCCTCCCCTTGAGATGGGGGTCTGTATACAAACCCTGTGCAGATTGTGATGCCATTCGCTGTCTCCAAGGTGACCTAGAGTGCCTCTTGTCCTCCTCCTTTACTTTTAGTTCTGTAGCTTTGATCCCTTCCCTTATGTATAGAGCTACTCCATCTCCTCTTTTACCCTCCCTGTCCTTCTGTAGACTGTGTACTAGAGTGTTTGACATTCCAGTCATGGTTCTCTGTACCATGTCTCCATGACTTCTACAATATCCACTTTTCATTTTCCATCAGGGCTACTAGCTCAGAAGCTTGTTTTCCAGACTACAGGCATTGGTACTCATTGCCCTCCATTTAATGTTGGCTTTATCCTTTTTTCCTCCATCCCTGCTCTAATTGCCCTTGTCTATTTTTCCATTTACCCTTATCCTGCCCTCTGTTGAGCTCTGTACCTCAGTGTTTACCTTACTACCTGCCATTTTTTGTGCGGGAAGGCTTGAAATGTCCTGCCTTATCAGCACCTCCCCCATGGCTAGTTTTAAAAGCTTCACAAGAAGCATTTAAACCTGTCACTTAGGAGTTTGGATCCTCAGGGACAGATGCAGACCCATCATGCCAGTACAGACCTTCATCTCTCCAGGTGTATCCCCAGTCCCTAAGGAAGCTAAAGCCCTGCTCTGCACCTATTTTGCAACCATTCATTAAACTGTATGGTGTACAGTACCCTAGCCTCACCCCTGCTATGGACTGGCAGCACCTCTGAGAAGTTGCAACCATGCTTTCTACCTGTCTGAGGCCCTCCCAACTCCACAAATTCATTCTGCACTGTGCTGATTCCTGCCTTAGCTGGGTCATTTGTCCCAATGTGGACAATGATATCTAGTTTCCTCTCCTGTGATGCTGCTTCTGCAATCATGAGGATTCACTTGTCCCTCCAAGCCATGGCACCAGGCAGGCACATTACTTCCCTCTCCTCTCCCTTCCCCAGTTCTACCCCCTAACAATTGAGTCCCCTATCAGAAGCTGTTTTCTTCCCCTGTGGTATCCCTTGCCACCCTTTTGTGGGTCTCCCTTGTGGATGTCCTCAGCATTCTTCTTGGTCTCCACTGAGGGTGCCATCATAGAGGAACCTGGCTCTCCAAGACTGGTGTATGATTTGTGTAGATGTACAACCAGGGGTCTTCACCTCTGTTCTATCACCTGCACCATCCCAGAACCCACTGTGGTTCAACTGCTCTTCATACTTGGCAACCTCTGAGGCAGTGGTCATGGCAGTGGTGCTCTTAGGGTGGGGGAGGCCTCCTTAGTTCTTGCCAGCTCAGCCTGGAGGTGGGAAATCTCCTCCCTCAGAGCTGACAGTTGCCTGCAAATAGGACAGCAACACAGTTTCCAGAATGTCTCCTGGAAAACTGCTGCCCTACAGCCAGTACATTGCACCACTCTCCACATGTCCCTTTCTCTTATAATATACAATATGTAATATATTTATATATATATATTTTTTGGTGGTGTGTACTTACCCTTTATGCACTGTGATGGGTTATTATGAATATGACAGTTCTGCCCTCAATACCTGTTGAGGAAGTGATGTCAGAAATTTGGCTATAAAGGAAATGCTACCCTGGGGGTGTGAGGGGGAAGGGTGGGTGGGTAGTCCACAACTGCAGGTAACTGTTAGAAACAATCAAATACACCACTGCTCCATCACCCTGGTGAGTACTGCCCTTTACAGTAATTCAACTAACCTCCAGTAACTTATTTAAAAATAGTTTAACTATCACAAAATCCTACGCACCAGTAAATTATTTAAAAATAGTTTCTGTCCCAAAATCCTAGTAGTCAATCCAGCTACCCCCAAGGGACAACCAACATGCAGTATTCAAACCCTTGTGAAGTTACTTCCAAGATAAGCAGAGTTTGCAAGCTCCTTATTCACTCCTCAGCCACTTGTAATTTATTTAAAAATAGTTTAACTGTCAGAAAATCCTAGTAGATAATTTAGCTACCTCCAAGGGTCAACCCAAATGTAGTATTTAAATCCTTTCGAAGTTACTCACAAGATAAACTGGGTTTTCAAGCCCCTTCTTGGTTAAACTCTAAATAAATATGTAAATAAAAAGCAATTACCAAGGGTAGTTAGTTTCACCTCCCACAGAATTAAGCAAAAGTGCGCGTTGTTGCAGATATCAAGTGCAATATAGAATTTACCACACAGCTCACAGCTGAATAAAGAAGTAGTGTCCTTCCAGGTCAAAAAGATGTGCTTTGTGTCTTTAAATATTGCAGCCACCAGTAGCTTATAGTAATCTGATGAAGTCTGGAAGTCTCCACCCAGGGCAATTGGTTGACAATGGTTATGATGCAACCTTTCCTGATCCAATACAACACTTTGTTGTATTGGATCAGGTTCAACCACTAGGAGAAACAGAAGGGTAGATAAGGGACATCCCTGCCTAGTACCTCTGTAAAGTTGGAAGGGTTCTGATATTATAGAGTTGGGAAGGACCTTAGCAAGGGGAGATGTGTGAAGAGTTGATACAGCAGCTTGAAAGCGGGGTCCAAATCCAAAACGTTGGAGGACAGTATGAAGACAATCCCATTCTACAGAGTCGAACGCCTTCTCAAAATCGATTGCCAGGGCAGCTATGGTAGTTGAAGCAGATTCTGCTATGTGAATGAGATTGAGAATGGTTCGAAGATGGTCTGCACTGGACCTACCCTTTACAAATCCCACCTGGGAGGGGTGTATCAAATATGTAAGTATAGGTTTTAGTCTGTTAGCCAATACCCTGGCATCAACTTTACTGTCAGCATTAATCAGAGATATGGGATGATAGCTAGCTGGTTCTTTGGGGGGGTTCCCTTTTTTAGGGAGGACTGTAATAATGGTCTCTCATAAGGTCTGGGGTAAAATACCCTTAGCCTCTGACTCTATAAAGACTTGGCATAATAAAGGGGAAATCATAGATGGCATAGCCTGGAGAAATTCCACAGGGAATCTGTCACCTCCAGGTGCCTTCCCTGTTTTGAGTACAATCAGAGCTGTAGAGACTTCTTGTGAAGTAAGAGTGGCTTCTACATTAGCAGTTTGGGAGGGAGAGAGTTTAGGTAGTTTAATGGAGAGGAGGAAGGCCTGAGTTTCAAGGACAGTTTTGGGTCTGGAGGAGGCGTATAACTGAGAGTAAAAAGCTGTCATAATGTCATTCACATTCTGAGGATGGGTTTGAATATTTCCAGAAATTGGGTTTTTCAATCCAGCTTTATATCTTTGAGATTGTTGTTTACGGAGTTGGTATGTTAGAACCTTCCCGTTCTTGTCCCCCCCATTCCAATATATATGACAGATTTTGAGAAGGGTTAGGTCAGTTTTCTAGATAGCAGCTCATTAAGTTTAATACGTAGATATAGGACTTTTCTACCAAACACAGAATGGGGAGAGGGGTGGGCTTGGGCCTTATAAACTTGCTCTGCCGCAGCCAGCTCACTTTTGAGAAGAGTAAGTTCGCCTTCTTTTCATTTCCTTCTGTGGGCAGCATAACCAATTATTTTGCCCAGCATAGTAGCTTTATATGCCTCCCAGGTAACTTGAGCTGAGGTCTCTGATATGGGGTTTTCTTGTAAAAAAAGCTGCGTTTGAGATTTAGCCCATTCAACAAATTTGATGTTACGCATAAGAAGGGGGATCTAGTCTCCAGGGCATAGGTGGTCCCCAGAGCAGAGTCAGCTGTACTGCAGCCTGATCCGATATAACCATGGGAAGCATAGTAGCCCCTAGAACAAACTGAGTGATAGACTGGGATATTAACCAGAAGTCCAATCTGCTAAAGGAGCCTTGTACCCCCGATTGAAAAGTGTAATCTCTGTCAGAGGGGTGTACAAGGTGCCAAATATCTACTAGCTGATTCTTGGAACTGAGATTTAATATGGTCTGCACTCCTGGCATATGGTACTCTTTCCCTTGGTCACTTCAGTCCAGAGTAGGGACAAGAGTTAGGTTGAAATCACCCCCACCAAAATAGGTAGATCAGTGTTCACCATTGTCTTCAGCTGAGCATTAAGATCCAGAAAAAAAGCAGGATTGTCCTCATTTGGTGCATATATATTGGCTGCCAGGAGTTGGCCGTGTGGAGTGTCCAGTAGGTCAATCACCCATCTGCCCTGAAGGTCAGCTTTGCTGCGCAGGATAGACCATGGGAGAGATTTGTGGATTAAGATAACTACACCTCTCTTTCTAGTGGGAGCACTGGCATGGATTTCTGTCCCTACCCAGTCTTGCACCATGTATTGATGGCCCTGCTTGGTTAATTTAGTCTCCTGTAAAAAGGCAATCTGGGTTTTTAACCTTTTCAAGTGAGTTAGTACTTGTTTCCTTTTTTGAAGGAGAATTGAGACCCCTAACGTTCCATGATATAAAGGTGGCATCAGCCATAGTCAGACCAGTAGTGGAACAGGGTTAATGGAGTACTAAAATAAGGGAGAAAAATGTCAGAGGCAGTGCAGTGTGACCTGACATACATCACTTGAGGGCTTGTGGTGTTTAAGGTGTCAGTTGGCAAATTAGACATTATTCTAGGCTTACACTCATACATACAATCCATAAAAAATGACACAATATATAAGAATGACAGTTTTACAGAGGGGCGGCACAGAACGCCTAAACTATTTACAGTGCGCAACTTTGTGCGGAGATAGAAGCGGGTATCTTGGGGAAAGGTCTCACCGACCTCTGTAGCCCACCCACTTTAGCATGGTAGAGGGGGGCAGAACTAGTAATTCTAATACCTATAGGCAGACCTAGAAAGACAGAGATATACTCCCCCGGGAATATCAGGAAGGAGCTCGCCTACAGTCTGTTAACCATGCCCTTGTATGGGGGGTTGTAGGTGACCTTTTTAAAATGGCATCAGCAACATTTGGCAGTGTGCGGTACCAGATGGCCAAAGCCACTATCTCGTTAAACCTCCCCCCCTTCCCTTTCAGTAAAAAAGAGAAGAAAAAAAAGAAAATAAGGGAGAAGGCAGTAACTATTACAGCTGTCCCTTATTTGTATAACCAGGGACTTACTAATGTCTTGAAGCATTGCACACTCGGTACCTTATCATAGCAGCCAAAAGGAATACAGCCTATTTTCATAGTGGTGCCTGTATTCTACCCAAAAATAAGAAAACAAAACTGGCTATGAATATATAAAAGACACTGACAATGGAAAATAACTAATTTGCTTTTAGATTTATCCCAGTAGCTGTTATAAACTGAAACTGAGAGCCATTTCCCCACGATCAGTACCAAGCCATGCATAGTACATTAAAATCAGAATATAGACACTTATCTAATGTCAATTCTGCTAATCCATCACTTGCAGTAAGTCTGTGTCTGAAGGAGCTTGTTGAGACCATTCGTCTACCAGCACCTCGAGAGTCTGAGCTGTGTGGAGAGGTATTGAGTCAGTCGAGGAAGAGACCAGGTCTGCGGTTGCAGTTACAATCGAGTCCCGAGAGTAGGCCTCAGCCCTAACAACATTCTGTACCATCTCCTCTTCTAGGTAAACCAGGAAGATAGTAGTGATGTCTGAGTCTACAGGCATTAGGAGGGCAAAATGATTCGGGGTGGAGAATCGTGCCAAGATGTCATCGGGAGGCACTGAAAATAACAGATGAACTGCATTGATCCTATCCTGGGGGTGATCTCATTTCGGGTGTTGTCCAGACTGCTGCCACTTGCGTAATCGGTCCGGGAGGACCTGTCTCCTACCTTGAAATTGGAAGGTGGGTGGAGGAGATTCAGCAGCCGCTCCAGCATAGGCCCTCACAGTTTCTGTAGCAGCTGTTTTTGGTGTAGTGCTGTTTGCTGGCTACTGGCAGAGCTCGGGGTACATTGAGGTGGCTAGTTTGTATGCAGATAGTCATGAGACTGTCTGGGGTGGAAAAAGACACATATGTCCAGTTTACCTCTCATCTCATAATTGCTGGATAGCGTAAGGAGAACTTGATGTTAAGTGAGTGCATCCTTTTGTGGGTGTCTGTATATGCCTTTCAACTGGCAACCAATTGCTGAGAATAGACATGAAAGATTAAGATTTTATGACCTTGCCAGGATAGGACCCCATGCTCTCAAGCCCTAGCAAGTATCCACTCTTTATCTGTGAAGTTCAGAACATGAGCCATAACAGGTCTGGGTCTTTTCCTTTTTCTTCAGTATTGGGCTGAGTGTTCTATGTGCATGCTCAATCACAAGTCAAGGTGGAAGCTCATGTCATAATAGCTAGGATAAAATATCATAGAGGAAATCAATTGCGTTGCCACATTCTGCACCCTCAGGGAAGCCTAGAAGCCGAAGATTGTTCCGACGGCTTCTGTTTTCCATGTCGTCCACTTTACTTTGTAAGGCCTGTATTGCTCTGTCCTGCTGTCTGATTGTAACAGTAAGTGACTCTATTGCAGCTGTATTTTTGATCGTTTTAGCCTCCGTGTGTCCAATTCTGGGATTCTAGGTGCTGAATAGCGGACGTAGTGTTATTAGAGGCCACTGTAACTTCAGCCATTTGTTTCAATAAAGTTGTGAAAATTTCAGACATTTGCTGCCTATTTGGGTCTGAAGTAGCCTCATTCTGCTTGTATTGCACCATTCTATTCCTCCAAGTTTTAAGGTATGGATCACGCCAGCCAGTGTGAGGTAAGAGTGAGCAGACTAGAAAAAGATGTTCCGGGTATGTCCAGCAAAGTATCCTCTGCTGCACCACTCTGACAAGCTGACTTAGGTGGTATAAAGAATGGATAAATACCCCGGGAGTTGTAGAGTGCTCCTTCTAAGTGGCCATTTAATTTGGAGCCAAGCCACATCCCCCATGCCTGTCTCTTTAATTTCCACAAACAGTGTATTAAAATTGCCTGGCTGGGTACGAGTGTTCTGAAGCTCATGACCAGACAGACATTACCCTGATTTGCCTCACTCTGCTGTCATTGATTAATCAGAAGGAGCCCTACATGGTGATGTAAATATTTACTTTTAATTAATTGCTACATTTAAATTAGAGCCAGTTGTATAACCTGCTTTATTGTAGCATATACTCCCCAATGGGAGCCACCATGTTTGGTACGGGATTTCCTGGGAAGTGACCAACTGGAAAACAGGGACCTTGAGAGGTCCTTAAGTCAGGAACCTTATGGAACAAACTGTGAACTCTAGTGCCAGGCACCTAAAATACCCAATGAGAGCACTCAAGCTTTGACTGACAGTACAGGTGGCCAACCTGAATACTGTAATCCCAGGAACAGGTTTAAACAGTGAGAAAAAAAACAATTATTCCTCCTAGAGCTCTCAGTCGAGAGGGAACATTTTATTTATCTTATTTTTATTTATTTAATTATTCAGTCCCAGATTACAATACCTTTGAGCAAAAGGCACTCATTTACAAAGGTTCTACGTCTGTGGGAAGGGGTGAACAAACATACAGAGGAGGTAATACAAAGATCAGGTTTAAGAAAACAGTAAAGTATATACTTTAATTATCAACAATTAATAACTTTAATAGTGGAGAAGGAACGGGGGGGTGTAAGAGGAGACAAGAAGAGGGGTAAGCAGCCAGAAGGCATTGTCAGTAGGAGTAGAAAGAGTGACAGGTGCAGGAAGTAAGTAGTAGGGGAGGTGATGGGGGTGGGAGAGTAGGGTGAGGGTAGTATGATATAGCAAGGGTCAGAAAGGTAAATCCTTGAGGTGGAAAAGAGGGAACTGGAGTGTGCACAGGTGGTAGTATCATTAGGTGAAGCAGTCACAGGAACTTGTTTGTCATAAGATGCTGATGGAGCCTGTGCTTGAAAGGACCTAATCATGTTATGGATAGGATTTCATTGGGAAGTGTGTTGAACCTGAGTGGGGCTCTGTAAGCAAATGACCGCTGCCTTTGAGATGTGCTGCACCTAAGAATCTACAGAGATTAATGGGCTGATCTTTGAGCATGCTTGGAGCTGGATCGTGGGTTAAGGTGGCTTGCAGTTCCGGGGGGCAAAAGGCAGAGAAGTGGTTTTTTAGCAAACAGGTATGTTTAGTACTGTATCCTTCTGTTTAGTTGAAACCACCCAGATTGGACATATAGGTCACATGTGTGGGTAAGGCATGCAGCACCGGTGAGGAGTCTGCACACCTTATTTAGTTCAATGGGTATTCCAAGAAGTGAAGAAGTAGTAGCAGCACCATAAGTAACCAAGTCATAGTCAACAGTAGGTAAAATAGAGCTGATAATTGCAGTTTTGAGGGGTTTGTGTGTCAAGCAGTGTTTATGTTAGCAGAGCAAACCAATTTTAATGTTGACAGCCTGGGCAATGTTGTCGATGTGCTAAGCTTAAGAAAATGAGTTGTCCAGGGTTACTCCCAGATGCTTAAAGTGTAGGATTTGCTCCAGAGGTACTCCCATGCGATTTCGGATTATAAGTGGTTGAGATTTGTGCTTGCTGTGGGTGCCACTGAACAGCATAACTTTAGTTTTTTTGTAGTTCAGGATCAATTTGTGAGCGCTGAACCAGTCCTCAACTTCTATAAAACTATGATGTAGTTGACATTCCAGTTACTATAGGTAAGGGTTACTAGTAATGATGACAGTATCCTCTTCATACAGTAGCATCTGTTGGTGGCAGGCCTGCGGTAGGTTGTTCAGGAAGATGCTGAAAATAAAGGCCCTAAAACAGAGCCCTGCATTACACCTGGGGGAACAGCAGTTTGACAGAAGTAACACTTGCAATTTTCACCTGTGGGGATCAACCATCCAGGTAACTCTTGAACCAATCTAATGCGTCAGAGGTGAGACCTACAGAGGCTAGTTGCTGAAGATGAAGAGTGTGGTGAATGGTGTCAAAAGCCTTTCTAAGATCTATGAAGGCTGCTCCCACTAAATTGCTCTTACCAAGGGATTGATGGATGTAGCCAGTGAATTCCAATAGTGCCATTGTGGTGCTATGACCTTTTCTGAATCCATGTTGCTGAGGGCATTGGGTTTAGTATATTTCAAGGTAATCCATTAATTGGTCTACAACTATGCACTTAAGAGCCTTAGATAATGGTGAGAGTATAGATATGGGCCTATATTTTGCATGTAGGGCCCAGTCTCCGCTCTTCTATATGGGTGTCACTAGGGCAAACTTCCATATTTTTGGGAATTTGGCCTGCTTCAGCAAGAGGTTAAGGCTCTTAGTTAAGGGATTCAGTAGCTCATCTAGTGTGAGGGCAACGATTTTAAGATCCAGCAAGTCTGCACTGAATCGAGACTTCCCAAGCACTTTTTTTTGCACAGGTATTTCTTGGCTGTTGACAAACAGACCTTGCTAAAGTAAAAGGAGGGAGAAATTATTGTTCTCTCCCCTTAGTACTGTGTGCAGGGAGAAGGGTGGAGTCTTCAAAAAATCTGGGGGGAGGATGCTGTTCAGGTTGGTGAAAGCATTGTTTAAAGTATTTGCTAAGGTAAGTGGGTCCAAAGTAGGAGTACCATCAATATTTAGCATTGAGGGAGAGATTTTTGATACTTTACCAGTGACATCTTTAATGTTGTTCCAGAAATTCTTACTGTCCACCCAGAAATTTGTAAGTGCATCACAGTGGAATTTGACTTTCACGTAGAGAATTGTCCTTGTGTATTCATTCCTGACTTTTTTTATATTCCTGCATGTCTGCCTGTCTGCCCATTTCTTTTGCACAGTTCCAGAGGTGATCCCTGTGTTTCATCCTGGAGATAAGCTCAGGGGTTCTCCAGAAGTTTGAGGTGCCACAAGCTTTTATCTTTTTTAAGGGAGCATGTGTGTCACAGGCAGTATTTAAATGCTTAATGAGATGGTCCAAGGCTAGGTTGATATCTTTAGTAGTGTCCAGTAATGACCAGTCTATATTACTCAGGTGCAGTTTGAAGGGCTCAAGGTGCCTATCTTTGAGCACCCTGCAATATATTGTCTGAGGGGGTTGCTTGAGGAATTTGTTTATCCAGCTGCAGGTAATGGGAGAGTGATCACTTAGTGTATCTGGGTGCACTGTCACGTCTGAAATACTGTCCGGTTGGTTAGAGAGGATCCATTCAAGGAGGATGCTTGTCCTGATTCTGTAATTGGTCCTGGCGGGTGAGAGAACAAGTTGCAAGAAATGATGGACAGAGACAGAATCCTTCAAAGTGCCAATGTCAGGGGAGAGCCAATTGATGCTGAGATCACCAAAAACTATGAATTCAGTGTGTGGTTTCGGGTTACAAATGTAGTCCATGATGCTGTGAAAGCCGGTTGAGTGTTCTTTGGGAGGGATGTGGACAGATAAGATCATGAGGGCCTTATTATTGGCACTAAGGAGAACTTTAATTGCAAGTACCTGGGTGGAGCACCCAAGGTTGATCACAGGTAAGGTAAAGCCCATAAGTGTCTCATTGAGATAGATGGCTCAGCCGCTACTATGCTTAGTTAGCCTGTCCTGTTGGAAAATGGTGTATCCTGGTATGGTGACTGCAGTGTCAGGAATCTTTGGGGAGAGCTATGTCTCAGCCACTAATAATATATCAGAGTTGTGCTGATTGATCCAGGCTTCAAGGCTGTCTAGTTTACTTAACAAGCTGCAGATATTGACTGATGTCATCTTGATGGATCTTGTCTTTGCTTGGCCCATGGGTTGGGCAACGCTTCCTGGGCCAGGATTGGGGTGAACATAGCTGGATATTAGTAGTAGGATGAGAATGAACCTGTATAGGTAACCTTTCAGGAGTCTGTAATTCACTTTGTTCACTGTTTTTGGTTGGAGTGCCTCCTCCAGCCAGAATGCATCACTTTCAGGCAGATGGGGAGATCCTGTAGAGGGTATGAGACAAGGACACCCGGGGATTGCCAGTCCAATGGATTTAACAGGAGCCAGTGCTGTGACTAGTGGTCATTTGTTAATGTGAAGAAGTTTCATGTATGCATGCCTGCACCATGGTTAAAATTGTTATTTAAATAAATTTTTGGTGTGCGTTGCTGTTTGCCTCCAGAAAGGTGAGAAGAAGAGTTGCTAGGAGGGTGGCATGTGATTTGCCCATTTTGGTAAGAATTGAGTGAACAACAGTGGAAGGATTAGGTTCACGCTAAAGAGTTGTGTATGAGACAGTTAACAATGAAAGATGAATGAAAAAACCAAGGTCCTTATAATGGCAGATCATCGTAATCTGCTAATAGGAAACTGATGCAGCTGTAGTTTGCAAGGGAAAATGCTTGTTTTGCCCCTGCACTTCTCTAGGACCTGAGAAACTGCTTTTCTACAGATTTAGAGGTTTACTCAGCAAAGCAACTGACATTGCGAATCAGCTTACGGCCATGAGTTTCAGATTCCAGCACCAGGTCTTCATTTCGCTAGGCCATCCTGAGCCTTCTAGCATAGTAAATAAATCCAGGGAAGCGCCTCTTGTGGTACCATCTGATTATGCTCAGTTTAATTTTAAAGGTTTCAAAGGACTAGGCCGGTTGGCCATGGATACAACTAATTCACAGTATTTGTGTGCATATGTTTAATAATTTTCTTCTGTCAAGGACCCCAACAACAGCTGCAACCCCTGGCACCATTTCTGGCTAACCAGCATCACACTCTGGGTACCCAGCAGTTGCAAGACTGTTACAAAAGGGACTAAATTAAAATTGCATGCAAAGTATCCTGGCAAAAAAAACAATTTAGTAATCATTTACCTGGATTCAAGCCCCTTCCCTGATCATTTCCCCTCAGTAAACCAGTTCTGTTGTTTCACTGTTAAACTGACATGAGAGCATATCACTGTTTGGTTTCTATTTATTGTGACATGGGTAAAAGGATTTGAAAGTGCATGCCTGTTTTTAATCTTGTTTTACAGGGGATTCCAGGGTGTTTTACAGAAGACCAGACCCTGGTGGTAAGCGCAAGGGCATGAGCATACTATTAATGTTCATTGCAAACAGTATGTTAACTGCCACAAAGGGTTGTAACAAATTCAAAGGTACTTGGTCCCTAGGCAGGTTTGTGGATGGTTACAGCTTCCCAGTACCAGGATAGATAGATACCCACAGATACTTTACTCTGAGTGCATGCACCAAAATATTGTGTTTCCTAAGGGTCGGGGAACCCCAGTAACCACTAATTTTGAACCCAGGCCCCTCAACCTGTTATTAAAGAGATTGACATGGGAAGAGGCACTTGTAATAGCACTGTCTAGGGGATACATCTATTAAACAATGTGCCTGATGGGATCCACCCAAGAATTCTAAAAGAACGAAGGTAAGAACTAGTGACACTGCTGACTACTCTCTTTAACAAATCATAGGAGCATGGGGTGGTACCTGAGGACTGGAGGAGGGCAGATGTGATTCCTCTTCACAAAAGTGGGAGCAGGACAGAGGCAAGAAACTACAGACCAGTTAGTTTGACCTCAGTGATAGGGAAAATGATGGAATCACTACTGAAGGAAAGAATTGTTGAGTACCTAGAGGCCAGTGGGGCACAGAACCCAAGGCAGCATGGATTCACAGTGGGAAGGTCATGTCAGATGAATCTAATACATTTCTTTGACTGGGTGACCAAAGTAGTAGACCAGGGAGGGGCTGTGTACATGGTCTACCTATATTTTAGCAAGGCATTTGATACAGTCCCACACAAAAGATTAATACACAAGATAGCCAGCCTTGGAGTGGGTCCCAAGGTGGTAGCCTGGATAAAAATTTGGCTGGACAACAGGATGCAAAGGGTAGTAGCAAATGGAGTCCACAGTGAAGAAAGGAGGGTTCTAGCAGGGTACCTCAAGGTTCAGTATTGGGACCGGTCCTTTTTAATGTCTTTATAAGTGACATTGCAGAGGAACTGGATGTTAAAGTATGTCTCTTTGTAGATGACACAAAGATCTGCAACAGGTTTGATACACAAGATGGAGTGGAAAGCATGAAAAGGGACTTGGCAAGGTTGGAGGAATGGTCAAATGTATGGCAGCTTAGATTCAATGCAAAGAAATGCAAGGTAGTGCACCTGGGAAATAAAAACACAGGGGAAGAGTACACAATGGGGAGTGAGATACTGACAACAGTAACAATGGAAAGAGACCTGGGGGTAATTATATCAGATGACCTAAAGGTGGGCAAGCAATGTGAGAAAGCAGTAAGGAAGGCTGCGGGGATACTGGGATGCATATGGAGAGGCATCAACAGTAGAAAACACTAAGCTGTTATCCCTCTGTACAGACAGTTTGTAAGACCCCATCTGGAGTGCCGTGAGCAGTTCTGGACACCCCATCTCTGCAAAGACATAGAGTGGAGGCTGTCCAGAGGAGGGCAACCAAAATTGTGTAGGGTCTGCACCAGAAGACATATGAAGAAAGGCTAAAGAAGCTTAATATGTATACCCTTGAGGAAAGAAGGAAGGGGGTACATAATAGAAACCTTCAAGTACCTCAAGGGAATCAACAAAGTCCAAGAGGGTAGTATCTTTCAGAAAAAGAGATGTGCAAGAACAAGGTGGCACAATTTGAAGACAGATGTGGGACAGCTCAGAGGTAATGTGAGGAAGTATTTTTTCATGGACAGGGTTGTGGATGTATTGAACAGCCTTCCTAAGGAGGTCGTGGAGTCAAGAACTTGCAGGAATTCAAGAATGCATGTGAGAGATATAAGGCAATCCTAGTGGGGGGAGTAGGAGGAAGTAGGCTGTTGGTTAACTAGGATCTGCAGCTTATCTGTTTGGTAGGAAAATGGGCATACTAGGTGGGCCAAGCGGTCCTTATCTGCCATCAAATTCTATGTTTCTATGTTTCTAAACCAGCATCTTTATCTAATCTAGTCAAACAGTTTGAATCACCGATTTTTGTGTGGTAGTTCTTTTATCTTAATTGCACAGAATTAAAATCTTTCCCTAATATGTGACATAATGTAGAGGTATTGCTTTATTACAAAAGGTAGAGTTATCTATTAGCCATACAGTAGCTATAGACTGTAGAAACTACCATCCAGTATACTGTAAACCCTCTGTCTGGAATCAGGTCCATAATTCTAGACACTGAGAAATGTATTCTAAAATATATACATAATCCTGCACAGTTTTCCTCTGAGAGGAACCAAAAAGATGTAACCCATGCCCAGGCTCATGCACCTTTATGAACATCAGACAGTATCTGAAGCCTAGTGTCCTGAAAGAAAATAATAGGAATGCTTAGTGGCTATAAGATGAAAAAGACAATATTCCATCTTTGTGATTTCTAATGTTATTGACATTCAAAATACCTACAGAAATATATGGAATTTGAGCAGCCATCTTGATATTAAAGGTGGAAGAACAGTTGTGGACCATCACAAACACAGACTATTTATTTCTTCCTCTTTGCGGGTCATGGCAGGTTACATCTTTTTTTTTTTTCCTGTGTTGAAATAGAAGTGTCTTCCATCTCAGAAGATTGTTCCCTCTGGAAAGAAATAGAAGAGGAGGCATCTGAGTGCTGCCCCACAGAATCATGCCTCTTTTTCCCCACACTTTGCAAAACTCCATCCCTATTCTCTATCTTGACCTCAATATGGCATGTTACACTACTGCATGAGACACAGAAATCAAGAATTTGTCAGTAGCAATAGACTGCTTGTCCTAGCCAGTCTGTTTAGATTGTGCCTGCCTAGTCTGCCTCCACAGACCCTAACTAATCTCCAGCAATCCTCCCTCCTCTCTGCCTATTTACTAGTATTTCCATATATCTATGCCATGCATCCTTGAAGACCTCGCTGTTTTTGTCTCCACCACTTCTGTTGGCAGTCTGTTACAAGTGTCTACCTCCCTTTCAGTGAAGAAGTACTTCCTCACATCCCTTTTTACATCCCCCACACACACCCAGGCTTCATTGCATGCTGTCTAGTCTTGGGGCTCTTCCTTTTTTAAAGGAGACTCCCCTCCTGAACCCTGGTCACCTCATGAGGTATGTATAGATCACTATCATGTCCCCTCTGGCTCTCCTCTCTTCCAGGGTGCCCTCAGTTTTTTCTCATAGGGTTTTTGGTGAAACTACTGCACCACTTTAGTTGCCCACCTCTGGACTTCCTCCCATCTGTCTATGCCCTTTCTATGGTGTGGCTTCCAGGATTGGACACTGTGCTCCCAGCGAGGTCTTGCCAGTGAGTGTACAATAGCAACACCTGCTCACTTCTCCTGCTGAAGATGTTCCTCACAATGCACTGCAGCATCCCATTAGTCCTAACTATTGCTTTGTCACACTGCCTTCCCACTTTGAAGTAATAAGATGTGATAACCCAAGGTTTATTTCCTGCATAATGACTGACAGTAGCTGACTGACTGCATAAGACTGTCCTTTACACATTTCCTCGGATCCTGGGTTCCAATGCCCTAGATGGATACTTTTGTACTTTTTGGCATTGAACCCCAACTGCCATGTTTCTGGCAACTTCTAAAGCTTCCCAAGATCCCTCTGCATTCAGTATACATTCAGTATAATGCTTACATAATTATCTAAACATGGAGAGAACTGGATTAGAGATTTTTAAGTTATTGGGGTTCAAAACTTTACTATGTAAATATTTGCAAAATGTTGTGAAAACTATCAAAAATGTGGATGTTTGCATCTTCTCTGCTCTTGCATGCATATATTTAACATTTGACTTGCATAGCCATAGTCAGTGTATTCCGGTGTCTAACACTGCTGATTAAATTGGTTTAGGAGTTTTAAATTTGCAGAAGAAAAAACATATTAGTAACATTTGCTCATATAGTTATGATAGCATATACTGTGGATGAAGCATCCAGAATTTTTTTTGTGAAATTTAAAATTAACAAATCATGAATCACTACTTCATTTGATAAGCAGGGGCTGAACTTTGTTTGGCATACCCAGAATGATTCAGTAGAATGACTGATCCCATTGGTATCCTCATTGTTCTTTACAGCTACAAAGTCCCTTAAACTTTGGGTCGCCTACTACTTTTCCTATCAACCTACTCTGTTGGAATAGCCAGATTTCTTTCTTCCTCCTGCCCAAGACATTGTCTTCCACCACTGCATCTTTTCAGTACCTCTAAGTCCCAGACATGCATGTACACCAGGATCCTCTGATCATAAATTTTCTGTGATACTTAAATATCCTTCATTCAGGTTGGAATTGTTTACACTTTGTGCTTCCTTTCTTCCTTGCTCCAACCTGGGGGTCTACTGCTGTTGTGCTACCCAGCTCAGCTGTCCATTTTTTGATGAAACTGTGCATCTAACTCCAGAACCTGGTGACCCCCTGCGCTACCTGCCTCTTACAGCCCCATCCTTTAAATAGAATCCCACAGATAAAGCTGAGTAAAATTTGAAAACTCCAGTTTAATGGAATTTTTCATGAAATTCTACAATTTTCACAAAGATTCATGGGATTTGACTTTAAATACATGCAGTATGCTATTTTGCAATTTCTGTCAGCAAGCAATTAATAAAGTAGGCACACACAGTGTCCTTGTAAGGGCTAATGTCCCATCATATTTAATGGTATTGCATTCTGTAGTTTTAATATTTCGGGGGTTTATAAATTTATACTTTACATTCTTGCAAAATGTATTTTCTAAATGTTGTGAAAGTTTGACTACTTTTAATTCAAAGCTATTTAAAACTGCAAATATGATCTTTTTCAGAAAGACCATGTGGTACAGTAGTTTAAATGTTTCAACTCTGGTTACATTTGGAAATGTAGTTTAAAATTAGATGGAAATAACTTAGATTTAAATTTCGTCAACATGTTTGGCAGGTTATAATTCAGTCCCATTTAAAGCTAGAAATTTTAAACTACATACAGTACATATACCAACGTTGTGATAACCTGTATACCTGTCACATTTTATAACATTTCATTGAATAGTGTCAAAATGATGCTAACATTATAGAAATCAAAACTTTAACAAAATGTTTAGGTACCTATAGCTCAGCTCCCATTGACACATAAGATATAAAGCATGGTGTATATACAGTACCCATGCTAGATACTTCTCCATATCCTGACATTGTGGAGAAATTTGGATGAGAACTTCTAAAATGATGTCAAAATAACTGAAAATGTTATTTTGCATAAATGTTAGCCTCCCTTTTCAACTACAACTCTGGAAACTGGTACACATTTGTAAGGCTTTAAGCATCATGTATTTTCCAAATTTAGTGTTATTTGGATATTTTTTTAAATAGCATAGCAAAATTACAGAAATTAAAAACGTAGCAAAATTCCATGGAATTTTTGTGAACACTTCGAAAAATTCTTCAGAATTGGAATGGTCATTCCACATGCATTCTAAGGGCAGAATTTAGTGTTATGCAAGGCTCTAGTGTCCTCTGTAACTATCCTTGGTGTCATCTGTATCTATACTGGGTGTCCTAGAGTATATAACTATTCTGGGTGTTATCTGTAATTATCTTGGGTGTTCCATATAAATATCTAAGGTGTTCTATATTATTGTCCTTGGTGTTCTCTGTATCTATACTGGATATTCTCAGAAACTATCCTGAGTACCTTCATTTTCTGATCCCTGAAATCCCCTGTTGTTTTAAAGAGCTGCATTAGCAGTGACAAAATTATATAAAGGAGACCATTCAAACTATGCAGCTCTATACAACAAGTCTAAACAATCTTAAAACCTTTTGACAAATACACAGAGAATATGATTTATGAGAAAATCTCTGCTCTACCACTCCTTTAAGAGGTTTTGAAACTATGTGAAGGTAAGTGGGGGGGGGGTAGTTCACACCCGGCTTATTGTTTTGTTATTCTAACTCAGCAGACAAGCTTACTGCGGAGAAAAAATATACACTGCTATGTCTTCTTCTTATTGCCCATGCAGCTTCCAGGAACAGCTTAGGCTTCCACAATCAAGCAATTGAGTCACCCAGGATAGCTACAAAAGACTATTGCTAGCAGTAAAAGTAAACTAAAAGATGTATATATCACACAACTACTACAGAAATTCTGCTGAATGCAATAAGAAAACAGATAACAGATACAATATGTCAGGAAGTAGTGTTCATTTAAGATTTGAGCACATGACCACCTGGCTGAACAGGAGCTCAGGTATTAAGAGTTACAGTACAGGGTAGAGCTTGGACAAACACAGATTACTTCAAGTTTCAAAATGAGCATATGGCCTTTCATTTTGTGTCCAGTAAAGATAATTATTAACCACACAGTTTAAACCCTACCTTTTTTGCCTCCATGGTATGCAGGAATCAAGGTCAAGAAAGATAGTAGACATGAAAATGTATATTTGAACATAATCTTTTCAAGATAAAATCTCTATAAAGGATCAGCATGAAATGTGCAGTACAAATACAGATAATGTACCGGTATT
This sequence comes from Neoceratodus forsteri, assembly GCA_016271365.2. Classification (NCBI taxonomy): domain Eukaryota; kingdom Metazoa; phylum Chordata; order Ceratodontiformes; family Ceratodontidae; genus Neoceratodus; species Neoceratodus forsteri. Next base: position 43,958,689 of record CM028131.1, on the reverse strand, counting down.
TCAAGGGCTGTCTTTAGTTATCAAACAAGAGTACAAAAGGTTAACAGAGAAAGTTTATTACTGGCTATAGCAAGTCCATATATGCAGTTTACATTAAACACAGGTGACATGGGCAATTGTTTTACAACCTGCATTACAGTCATTTAGGAGGTATGTCCCTAAGGGCAAAGCCACTGAAGTGTTACCTTACGAGCACAATGACACAAAACAGTAAGTTTCATAATTACAAATCTACATGGATGTATCCCTTACATGCATACGTACCCCAAATACACTGCATCATGGGTCGTATATGCAAATCACCATGACTATTTAACCTAGGCTACATCTAAAGAATAATTGTACCTAAATGTAATATCTGCCTTTGGGGGAAGCGTTATTCTCTTTGTGTTGTGCACCTTTACAAGTATTGAACAAAAGTGTTAACTTATTTTGCCTGAACAAAGTAAAGTAATTAGAAGCAAAATGGATATTTTTACTCTCCATGTCATACATGGTGGTCATCCAAACATTTCAAATCATGGAAACATAGAAACACATGGTGGATAGGGGCCAGAAGCCAATCACATCTGACCATATTACTGGTCTTACCAATCCACAGATAAAGCCATGTGTTCCCATGTTTCATTTTAAGTTACACGGTTTCGCAAAATGCCACATGTTGGAAAAGCTCTGTAAGATCTGAAATCATTTTTATAAATAATGAAATCTATTCTTTTTGATGTCATCATCAACATTAAACATTAAACTAAAACAAGGACGCAGCATAATCATGATGTATGATTTTTTTTTCTACCAGTGTAACAACACAGAGGTGATTATCAATCCACAACATTTGTACCTGTGGGGAACAGTTAGAAAAATGTGTTATACAGATAATTATATAAATCCTATGTAATCTACGTTAAATATTTTTGCAAAATGTAGAATATGGTAGTAAACATAATAAAAGAAAGAAATGTAGAGGCTGCCATTTTGTGTTATATATCTTCATTCCTAATGGCAGCTTCAAAGTTGGCTGGCTCTGGACAAAAACAACTAAAAAATCCAACAATAAAATAAATCAGATGGTCAAACATACAACTGAAAACTACACACAGAATTACATAGAAGATAATATTTGGTCATCTAACGGTAACTGTCTTGTTAACTATTGAAAAGCTGCCATGGGGATCATTTAAACCTCAAGAGAAAAGCTTTAGAGATTTATGCATCTTGGGTGTACAATAGACGACAGAGAGTGGTTATCACAAGACATGAGTCCAACTGGAGTCATGTCTCTACTGGATTGCTCCAGGGATCTGTGCTGGAACCTCTACTGTTTCATATACTGGTCACCAGTATGCAGAGATCTGACAATGTCTGGATAAATAAGTATGCTGATGATTGCAAACTGGGGTGTGTGGTAAACAATGCCCAGTCTATAGCCACTCTGCAAAATAACTTAAAAAAACTATGTGACTGAGCAGTTGATAACAAAAAATAGGTTCAGTGTTGCCAAATGTAAAATTATGCACATGGGGAAGAATAATACTCAGTCTACCTACTTTATGAACAACATAAAGCTAACAGTTACAACATAAGAGAGGGACCTAGGTGTTACATTATCAGATAATCTAAAATTTAGTATACACACAAATAAAGCAGGCAAAAACTGTCACTGCATACTGGGAAACATCTTAAAACATATCAAAAGCAGAACTACTGAGATCATTCTGCCATTATACACTGGCCTAGTGTGTCCAGATCTGGACTACTGTGCACCCTTCTGTGCCTCTACATCAATAGGCTGCCAAATCATGACAGAGAAAGTTCAGCAAAAGGTTACCTAAAGGATTAAGAATATGGCTAACATAGGCTACATGTGCAGACTTAAATCACTTGAACTGTTCTCCTAGGAATATAGAGCCCTACGAGGTGGTTTGAGCTACACCTTTAAAGCTCTGCAAAAAGAACCTATGTTAGACACAATTTTTCTGGAAAGACATCTAACTAATAAAACTGCAGTACAAGTCACATTAAGCTGTTCCTGCAATGAGTTGTTTTAGCATTTCTGACTAAGTTGCATAAGTGTTGCTGGATCCAGCAAAAGCCCTGCACAAACTGTTTCATAAGAGTTAAAACTCAGTTTGGCATTGCATTGTGACTGGACTACAGATGCATCCCAACTGAGCTGCAAAAACATTTTACAAACATTTCTCTTGAGCTGGTTAAGCACTGAAAAACAATGCAAAATGAGTTGCCAATGCATTTCCAACTGTAAAAAACAGTGCTAAACCAACTAATTGGTAAAACAATTTAATGCAACTTGAACTGTAGATCCCATCGTTTTAAGTTAAAAACTGCTTTGTGCAAAACAATGAAGCGCTCAAAATTTTTTACCTAGAGTGTGCCTCCCATATGGAATTCACTCTCCGTAGACATTGTTAAAAGTGAAAATGTGGAACAGTTTAAAAAAAAACATTAGATTTTTTACATGGGTGATTGAAAGTATATCTTCCATCACTAACATGGTGGTGAGTTCTTTATGGGCTAACGACTTTTGAACTTGTATCCATCTATGAAACTATGAAATTATGTCACAATGGCAATCTCGAGATAGTTACACAAGTCTGGTACCAATAGAAACATAGAAACATAGAGTTTGACGGCAGATAAGGACTGCTTGGCCCACTTAGTCTGCCCATTTCCCTTACCTACTGGATAAGCTGCAGATCCTAGTTAACCAACAGTCTATTTCTTCCTACCCCCCCCACTAGAATTGTCTTATGTCTGTCCTATGCATTCTTGATTTCTCTCACAGTTTTAGATCCCACAACCTCCTCAGGAAGGCGGTTCCATGCATCTACACCCCTGAGCCGTTCCCACTCTATTATCAAACTGTGTCCCCTTGTTCTAGCACATCTCTTTTTCTGAAAAATGCTACCCTCTTGGACTTTGTTGATTCCCTTGAAGCATTTGAAAGTTTCTGTCATGTCCCCCCTCTCCCTCCTTTGCTCTAAGCTATACATCTTAAGCTCCATTAGTCTTTCTTAATGTCTTCTGGTGCAGACCCTGCACCATTTTGGGTTGCCCTCCACTGGATAGCCTCCACCCTGTCTATTCCACTGAGTTACATAAAGTTTCTATCATGTCCTCCCTCTCCCTTCTTTCCTTAAGGGTATACATATTACGCTCCTTTAGTATCTCCTTGTATAGCTTCCATTGCAGACTCTGCACCATTTTATTTGCTCTCCTCTGGACTGCCTCCATCCTGTCTTTACAGAGATGGGCTCTCCAGAACTTGACAACGTACTCTAGGTGGGGTCTCACCAACTGTCGGTACAGCAGGATAACAACTTCCTGTGTTTTGCTGGTGATGCCTCACCCTATACATTGCAATATCTCCCCAGCCCTCCCTACTGCATTCTCACATTGCTTGATATCTTTAAGGTCTTCTGATATGAATACATGCAGGTCCCTTTCCATTTTTGATTTTGTTACTACCTCCCTCTCCACTGAGTACTCTTCCCATGGGTTTTTGTTTCCCAGGTAAATTATTATACACTTCTTTGCATTGAATCCAAGCTGCCATACTTCTGACCATTTCCCTAACATTGCCAAGTCCCTTCTCATCCTTCCCAGCCCCCTCTTGTTATCAATCCTATTGCAGATCTTTGTGTCATCTGCAAAGAAGCATGCTTTTCCTTCCATTCCCTCTGCAATGTCACTTATAAAGACATTAAAAAGGATTGGACTCAATACTGAACCCGATGATACCCCACTAGTAACCCCCCTTTCTTCAGAGTGGACTCCGTTTACTATTACCTTCTGTGTCCTGTAGTCAAGCTAATGTTTTACCCCGACAACCACCCTAGGATTCACTCCCAGGCTGTCTAATTTGTTTATTAATATTTTGAGAGGGACTGTGTCAAATGCCTTGCTAAAGTCTAGGTAGGCCATATCCACAACCCTTCCCTGGTCTACTACTTTGGTCACCCAGTCAAAGAAATCAATGAGAATCTTCTGACATGACCTTCCTGCTGTGAATCCAAGCTACCTTGGGTCCTGTGCCCCACTGGACTCTAGGTACTTAACAATTCTTTCCTTTAGAAGTGATTCCATCATTTTCCCTACCACAGAGATCAAACTGACAGGTCTATAGTTTCCTGCCTCTGTCTTGCTCCCACTGTTGTGAAGGGGAATCATATCCACCCTCTACAGGCTTCAGGTACCACACCATCCTCCCATGATTTGTTAAAAAGTGTAGTCAGTGGTATCACTAGTTCTCCCCTAAATTATTTTAGAATTCTTGGGAGAATCCCGCCAGGCCTCATTGCTTTGTCCACCTTCAGTTTTAGAAGTTCTTTCAGAACCCTTTCTTCTGTGAAAGAAGTGGGATCGACCCCACTATCCAGAGTGCTTCTATCAATAAGATCAGGTACCTCTCCCCCCTCCTATTTTGTGAATACTGAGTAGAAGTATTCATTCGGTATCCCTGATTTTTCACCATCCCTGTCTGCCCACTCACCATCCATTTTATTCATCCTCACTGTCCCTTTCTTTGTCTTTCTATGCTCCCTAATGTACCTATAAAAGGTTTTATCCCTCTTCTTAACTGAGTTAGCTATCTTTTCCTCAGTTTGGGCCTTTGCTATTCTGACTGCCTTCCCTACTTTCTTCTGCCTTAACTGGTAGAGTTTTCTATCCTGCTCCTTCTGTTTCCTTATACTTCCTAATGCGATCTTTTTCTCCCCAACCTTCCCCATCACCTCTTTTGAGGACCATAGAGCCTTTTTCTTTCATTTTGATTTGTTAACTTGCTTCACACAAAGTCTTGTTGCCTCTGTGATGGCAGTTTTCATGTTTCCCCTTTGTTGTTCCACCCCTCCTTCTTATCTGTTTGCTGGTGCTTTTCTTAGGCACTCTCCCATTTTGACAAAGTGAGCCCTCCTGAAGTCCAATATCCTCATTTTTGTATGGCTTGACTCTGCATCTGAGTTTATTATGAACCACACTGTTTGGTGCTCACTTGTTCCCAGATGGCTACCCACTTCTAGATCTGAGATCCTCTCTCTGTCCTCATTTGAAAGTAGCAGGTCTAAGATTGCTACCTCACGCGTGGGTTCCAACACTAGCTGTGTGAGGCATGCTCCCTGTAGGGCATAGAGAATGGCCCTGTTCTTGGATGTGGCTGCAGCAAAGGTACTTCAGTTAACATCTGGCACATTCAGGTCCCCCATCAATAATATCTCCCCATTCTCTGCCATCATAAGTACGCCTTCTGTCATATCCTTGTCCATTTCCTCTCCTTGAGATGGGGGTCTGTGTACAACCCTTGTGTGGATTGTGGTGCCATTTCCAGTCTCCAAAGTGACCCCCAGTACCTCCTCTCCTCCCCATTTAATCTTTTTTTCTGTTGCTTTTTTCCCTTCCCCTACATAAAGATCTACTCCTCCGCCTCTTCTACTCCCCATCTCTCCTGTAGGTTCTCTACCCAGGAATGTTAACATCCCAGTCATTATTCTTTGTGTACCATGTTTCTATGACTGCCTCAATATGCAGGCTTCCCTCTTCCATCAAGGCTACAAGTTCAGGGAGCTTGTTGCCTAGCCTATGGGCATTGGTACTCAGTTCCCTCCATTGTTTGATGGTCTTACAACTATTTGCCCCATCCCTGTTCTTACGACCTATGTCTTTTTCTCCATTTACCCCTGCCCTACTCCCTATCAATGTCTCTATCTTAGCATTTATCTCACTAACTACCCTGATTTTATTGGGTGGGGTGGATTTCTCTGCTCTTTTCCAGTGCCTTCCCACTTGACTAGTTTAAACATAGAAACATAGAAATGTAGAATTTGACAGCAGATAAGGACCACTTGGCCCACCCAGTCTGCCCATTTCCCTACCCACTGGATAAGCTGCAGATCCTAGTTAACCTGCAGCCTACTTCTTCCTACCCCAACCCCCTAGAATGGCCTTATGACTGTCCCATGCATGCTTGAATTCCACCACTGATTTTGACTCCACAACCTCCTCCGAAAGGCCATTCCATGCATCCACAACCTCTCTGTGAAAAAATACTTAAATTACCTCTGAGCTGCCCCTTCAAATTGTGCCTCTTGTTCTTGCACACTTTTTTGAATGATGCTACCCTCTTACACTTTGTTGATTCCCTTGAGGTACTTGAACATTTCTATCATGTCCCCTCTCCCTCCTTTCCTCGAGACTATACATATTAAGCTCCTTTTGTCTCTCTTCATATGTCTTCCAGTGCAGACCCTGCACCATTTTAGTTGCCCTCCTTTGGACATCTTCCATCCTGTCTATGTCTTTGTGGAGATTGGGTCTCCAGAACTGCACACAATACTCCAGATGGGGTCTCACCAGCTGTCTGTACAGAGGGATAATAACTTCCTGTTTTCTACTGGTGATACTTCTCACTATGCATCCCAGTATCCCCCCAGCCCTCCTTGCTGCCCTCTCACATTGCTTGCCCACATTTAGGTCATCTCATATGACTACCCCCAGGTCCCTTTCCATTTTTGTTGTTAGTATCTCACCTCCCCATTGTGTACTTTTTCCCTGGGTTTTTGTTTCCCATGTGCATTACCTTGCACTTCTTAGCATTGAATCTAAGCTGCCATACATTTGACCATTCCTCTAACCTTGCCAAGTCCCTTCTCATCCTTGCCACCCCACCCTGTGCATCAACTCTGTTGCAGATCTTTGTGTCATTTGAAAAGAGACATACTTTTCCTTCCAGTCCCTCTGCAATGTAGCTATAAAGACATCTGAAGGGGACTGGTCCTAATACTGAACCTCATGGCACTCCACTAGTAACCCTCCTTTTTCCAAGTGGACTCCATTTACTATTACCTCTGTGTCCTATTCTCAAGCCAATTTTTACTCAGGCTGTCATCTTGGGACCCACTCCCAGGCTGGCTAACCTGTATATTAATCTTTGTGTGGGACTGTGTCAAATGCCTTGCTAAAGTCTAGGTAGGCCATGTCCACAGCCCTCCTGATCTACTACTTTGGTCACCCAGTCAAAGAAATCTATCAGATTCATCTGGCATGACCTTCCCACTGTGAATCCATGCTGCCTAGGGTCCTGTGCCCCTCTGACCTCTAGATACTTAAAAATTCTTTCCTTCAGAAGTAATTCCATCATTTTCCCTATCACTGAGGTTAAACTAACAGGTCTGTAGTTTCCTTTTTCTGCCTTGCTCCCACGTTTGTGAAGGGGAATCACATCTGCCCTCCTCCAGTCCACGGGTACCACCCCATCCTCCCATGATTTGTTAAAAAGGGTAGTCAGTGGTGTCACTAGTTCTACCCTTAGTTCTTTTAGAATTCTGGGATGAATCCATCAGGTCCCATTGCTTTGTCCACCTTCAGTTTTAGAGTTCTTTCAGAACCCTTTCTTCTGTAAATGGGATGGTATCATTCTGTATCCAGAGTGTTTCTATTGTTTGTTTTATGTACCTTCCCTCTTCATTTGTAAATACTGAGAGAAATATTTGTTTAGTATCGCTGCCTTTTCACAGTCTCCTCTGCCCACCCTCCCTCCCTTTAATAAGCCTCACTATCTCCCTTGGTCTTCCTTCACTCCCTGATGTACCTATAAAGGTTTTATCCCCTTCTTAACTGAGTTGGCTATCTTTTCCTCGGTTTGGGCCTTTGCTGTTCTGACTGCCTTCCCAGCCTCCTTTGCTTTAACTGATACAGTTCTCTGTCCTGTTCCTTTCTGCGATTCCTTGTACTTCCTGGAATGCTTTCTTTTTCTCTTGAATGTTCACTGCCACTTCCTTTGAGAACCATAGTGGTTTCTTACATAGTTTTGTTTTGTTTATTTGCTTCACACAAAGGCTTGTTACCTCTGTGATGGCAGTTTTTATTATTCCCCATTGTTCTTCCACTCCTCCTTCCTGCCCATTTGCTAGTGCATTCCTTAGGCACTCACCCATTTTGGCAAAGTCAGCCCTCCTAAAGTTCAATACTTTTGCCTTTGTATGGCTTGACTCTATTGCTGTGTTTATTGTGAACCATACTGTTCGATGGTTGCTAGTTTCCAGATAGCTACCCACTTCTACATCTGTGATCCTCTCTCCATCTCCATTTGAGAGAATCAGGTCAAAGATTGCTCCCTCTCGAGTGGGCTCCAATACTAGTTGTCTAAGGCATGCCCCCTGTAGGGCATCTAGAATAACTCCACTCTTCGAAGTGGCTGCTGCAACTGCACTCCAGTTAACATCTGGCATATTCAGATCACCCATCAGCAATATCTCCCCTTTTTCTGCCATTCTAAGTATACTTTCTATCATTTCCTTGTCCATTTCCTCTCCCTGAGAAGGGGGTCTGTATACATCCTCTGTGCGGATTGTGGTGCCATTGCCTGTCTCCAAATTTACCCACAGTGCTTATTCTCCTCCCTGTTTTCCCTTTTGTTCTGTTGCTTTGATTCCTTCCCTTATGTAAAGAGCTACTCCTCCTCCTCTTTTACCCTCCCTGTCCCTCCTGTAGATAGTGTATCCTAGTATGTTTATGTCCCAGTCATGGTTTTGTGTGTACCATGTTTCTGTGACTGCCACATTATCCAGATGTTCCTCCTCCATCAAGGCCACTAATTCAGGAAGCTTGTTACCCAGACTACGGGCATTGGTACTCAGTGCTCTCCACTTTTTGATGGCTTTACCTTCTGTTGCAGCATCCCCCCACTGACCTTTCTACCTCAGTCTTTTTCTCATTTAGTTTAAATGTTTGCCAATGAAACATTTTAACCTATCACATAAGATCCTGGTTCCCTCTTCTAGACAGATGCAGACCATAGCACCAGTATAGGCCTGCATCACTCCAGGTTGACTGTCAGTCCCCAGTGAAGCCAAACCCCTCAGCTCTGCACATGTTTTTCAACAACTGATTGAATCCCATGGTGGGGAGCACCCTAGCCTCACTCATGCCATACACAGGCAGCACATCCAAGAAGGCTATCATGCACGCTACTTGTCTAAGGCCCCTCCCCAACTCCCCAAACTCCTCATGCACTGTTCTGATCCCTTTCCCAACCAGGTCATTTGTTCCTAGGTGGACAATACCATCCAGCTACCTCCCCTGTGCTGCTTCTTCCATGATCCTGAGAAATCATGCCTTGTCCCTCCAAGCAATGGCTCCTGGCAGGCACCTTACCTCTCCCTCCCTCTCCCCTCCCCCCCAGTGCTACCCTCATAAAAATAGTGTATGGTGCCCTTTTCAAATCAGAAAATCAGAAAATTGCCCTCACAATATCATCACTCCTCTCCGAGGTGCTTCTCTATCAATGCTGTGGCTATTTTGGATTTGTGTCCACTGATCATGCACATGCAAACACCATACACTGATACAGGAGGTGCATGCACAAATGTGGTCACTGTTGTTATACCAGAGATAGTGGAGAGTATCAGACCAGCAATGGACCTACTCTATTAGTGTGGAAGCAAGTTACATGACTGTCTTATTATGAGTTGGGTTATTTTGAGTAGTTTATTTGAGTTTGTGGGTTTCAGCCCCAACACCCCTGTTAAAAAAAAAAAAACAGCTTGTGGGGGGTGAAGCCCTCCAACTCAAACAAACTGACACAACACCATCAACAGTAAGTGCAAGCACGGTCTGTGTTCACAAGAGTTTTACATTATTAGCATAGTGCTGGTCCAATAATCTTCACTATCACCATTATACTACCAATGTAACGTACTCATGATGGCATAACAAATTTGTGACATCAAATTGATGGCATGACAACACTATAAATTGTCTGTTTTCAGTGCATAATAAGCATCTTCCATACATTATAAAGACATTACTATAAAGCAAATAAAGCTGCTAAAGACATAAAGAGCTGAGCATAGGCGGTACTAAAAGAATTAAACAGTGTATGCTCTGGAGGATTATTTTCTCACTGTGATCTTATTTAGATAGTCATCTGCAAATGTAATAATTTGGTAAATTATTAAGTTAATACTTCATCTGCTTGCTGCCATGGGTGACTGTCAAACCAATTAACCACTGTTCTGTTTATCTACCTGCACTATTACCACTAGCCTATCAATGTCATTTTGTTTCTAGTCGCTCTTCATATTTACATATACTGGTTAACCACTAGCTGGTCCTAGCTACACACCGTTTAGCCATTTAACTCAGTTGCTTACCCTTGGAAAGTTCTGTTTAGCTTCCTGAGATGTTCTCTACTGCCTTATTCTTGTATCTTTAGCACTGTACATTTGCTTATTACTCAATTATACCTGTAGTTGCTTCTGTGTCTGCTGCTATCTAATGTATTTGTGTGCACTCACTTACAGAAATGTTTCTCTTTTTATGAGGAAAGATACACTAAGCTGAAAGCTTGTTAACAGGTGCAACCTGGGAGCACAAAGAAGTTAAGTGACTTGCTTAGGGTCACACAGTATGCAAGTGGGGTATGTAGGATTCAAATCCAGGCCTCCAGGATTGCAGCTCAGAGCCGTAAACCACAGTGCTATACTGCCTCATAATTATATGAAATGTTTTCATGCTGCACACATAAAACTATCTATGTAATATGCACTTTGCAAGTATGATTTAAATGTTAAATTAAAACTGATTACATGCATGTGGCATGCATGCAGCAAGTGTGGAATGTGTACTTTTTATGCTAAATTAGAACAGACTGTAAGCAAGTGGTATGTGTTCAAAAAGCAAGTTGTCACTGAAAACTGCACACATAAAAGTTAAGTGACTTGCTCAGGATCACTTCATATACAAGAGGGGATTGATGAGATTCAAACCCAGGTCTTCTGGTTATCTCCAAGTCCCCTGATTTGCAATTCAGTGCCTTTAACCACTAAGGTATACTGCCTGTACACATATGGCTTGCTCGTACTTCAGTACAAATATGCATACATCTACAAGCATGCGGCATGCTTTGTAACCACTGTTATACTTTAGTTTTCTTGCCCCCATCTCAGTTGCACAGCTGAACTGTAGCATATACTGTATACCAATGGAAACACATATGGTTCTTTCCACACCAAACACTCACACTTACCAAAAAACACTATGTAAGTACTTCTGCCTTGCTTGTACACCTATTATTTTGTTTCCATATCTTTGAATGCTTCCACACAAAATTATGTTTAAGGGGCAAACACAAAAGTAGCAATAACTCAACACCCACCCACATTGCCAGCCCCCAACCCCATTCACACTCTCTGTAGCAGGTGCAGCCATGCTGCTACAGACAATACACCACGTATAGATATAAGTCAAGAGTCTCTTACCTGAGTACTAGGAAGCAAGAGGCAGAGGTCTTTAAGAGATGACGTCCATGAGTCAGAGTGCTGGGGTATATCCCCTAGAAATGAATGGAGTTATTTTTTATTACTATTTTATATATTATGATTGTGAGTTGTAGAATAATGAAGGCCTGTTCTATTAATAAGGCCCTTGTTAGTTGCCTTCATTAATCTCCAACTCCAAATCAATAATGTATATAACATTAATAACAAAATACTCCCATTCATTTTAATGATGCATGCTCCTGCAGTCTCCCTTGCCCTGGGTCATAATGTGCCTGAGCATGGGGATGTGGAGTTCAGCTTCACTGTGGGAGACAAGACTGACTATAGTAGGACTCCAATGCCATATTACTTAACTGTCTCTGAATGCAAGGGATGGCCCTGGAAACGTTCCTGCTCCTAATCCATGCCTCAGATTCATCTGTCTATACCCCAGAGCAGTGCATCCAATTTGGACTTAAACCCATCCAGTTACTAACCAATTTGTTTCCTGGCTGACGTTCTGACCTCCCCCCCCAAACTCCACAAAAAAACTAATTTCTCTCCCTGACTCTTCTCCATTCAATATCCATTCCATATGGGTTGTGAAGCTATCCAAAAGCACAGAAACATGAAACAATACATAAATGTTTCCTTCCCCAATCCCACTGTAAAAAAAAAAGTTTACTTTTAATAACCTGGCCATCTAGCCAGAACCTGTGGCCTGGTGCAGTAGGCCCTTCTGCCAAAAGCTGGATACTAGAACCGACCATCCCAGGTCCCTGTGGTCTTCAATGATGCAACCCCACCAACTGAACCAACCCAGCCTGTGTTTGTTTCTTGCTTGACTACTGCCACACTGCACTTATCAAGGTCTGTGAATGCCATCCATTCTGGTGTCACTGCTGCGCAATGCCTAGCTTTCTGCCATGGGGGGCTATGCATTTTTTTTGTGAGGTGAGCCTTGTACAGGAAATAGGTAGTCTAGTCTCCAGTTAGCTTTTAGCTTCACCCTCTGCCACTTCGGCCACCAGGGGAGATAGTGACTCATTAAGAGTAGACAAACAAAAATATTCCATCACAACACTGTTTTTGAGAATTCAGTGCTCACTGACTCCTCCATGGTGTGGTGTGCTGCTTGTCTACTCTGTGGCAGTAAAGATAGTGTTGCACTCACATGACTCATCTGATCTTGCATGGCTGGAGCTCCTCCATGTCACATGTGATGTCACTGCCACTAATAAGTAGAGATAGTGGATAACTCAATACAGACACATTCAAGTCAGGAGTGCACCTGCAGTGTAAGCCCACACAGGCCAGGGGGAGGAAGTTATTGTGCAAAAGATTTAATCCAAATTTAATGCAATTATTGCCACACTATAAGAATAACATAGGGACAAATGTGTTGGGGGCGATCCTCCCATGTTCCCTACCAAAATGGCACCCCTGATTTATTGTAGAAATTCATTCTCAGGTGTTAATATTAGCACAAGTACTGTAAATACAGTGATTTCCACTGTGTTTTCTGAAGTACTGTATCTCCTTGTTTCAGAATGTGCCCTGATCATCATGAGGGATAGTGTAGCTCATTGTCCCTCATTCTGAGTATCCATGTCCCTCATTTCAGTGACAAAATGTGAGGTATTGGGCATGCTTCCAAAGCTCTACTCAGCACAAAAAGTGCTGAGCATGGCCATAATGTATATGCTCCATAAAGAATGACAAAGGGAAAGTAAGTGAGCTGAGACAGTCATGGAGAAACAAATGTTTAGCACTAAATATATATAAGGGGATTTGCATGGCACAAAACAAAAAAAGGTTCGGCTTCACAACACAAAGGCCCCTCTTCGCACATCTAGAATTGGGATGCTGGCTGACTCTATCCTGTGCATTTAATGCAGAAAGCAAACAATATTTTACAATGCTAATTTAATGACACAAATCAAAAGCCATTAAACAACTTGGAAAAGTATCATAATTATTTGAGTTTACCTAATTTTAATGAGAAATCAATGCAAATGGTATTTAAATGGATCTAATTGCTAGCAGCAGTATAAGAAATAAAAACACATATGTTTTTTAGATGAGATTTGTACCAGCTTTGCTGCTGCACACATGGAAAGCATGCAGCAAGTGTAATTGATGTGATTTTTAAATGATGTTCACACCATCTTAACTGCTGCACTCATGTCAAGCAAGCAACACACAACGTTGTTGTGATGTTTTGAAGATATTCACACCGGCTTGTCTGCTACATACATTTTAAACTTATAGCATGAAAATCTGATTTGCTTTTTAAACCTGATTCGCTTTTGTTCACTTTGTGTATGTGAACTGCATGCAAACATTGCACAATTAAGCAAGTGGCATGCATTCTGCATGTACACAGCACACCTTTATTGTTGTAAGGGCTTTCTTTCTTGGACTACATTATATGGAAATTTCATTGGTTGTATTGTAGTTCCTGTTGTGTTAGCACTCAGCAAATCTACTTGTGTGCATCACTTTCTGGATTACTCTGTATATAAATTCTTGTTGGTGTACCAGTGCTCTGTTATGTATTTATCTTTGTGCCATCTTCATGTCCCATGTCATGCCTGAAAATGGTCCTTTGGATCAGTGCCTTCACTTAGTGAACAAATAAATAAATAGTAAAGGTTTCCTACTAAATGTCCTGGAAACATTTTCAAGAGCATCATAGAAATACAGTTCTGAATTGCCCAGGAATATGTCCTTAATATAAAAGGTTGACTGGTGAACAATATATTCATTTATAGGGTACAGATCTACCATATTTGAATTCATAATGTGCAGTCTCTGCAATTTTTATCTTAATCTCAGAAGCATTTGTTCCACCATACGTTGTTAGTGACTGTATTTTGCATTTTCATTGGGTCTGGTAAGGGTTTTGCTATAGTGCTAAAATTAGCCCTAAATCTATGGTAATCCCATGCAGTCCTCAGAAATGATCTCACCTGTCTCTATGTGGTCAGCATGAGTCACCACCTGGGTAGCCTCAAACAATTCTGGCTCGAGCTGGATGTGCCCACAATCTACCCCGTAACTTAGCTATCACACCTCTCTCATGCCATTGTGTATTCTCCACCTTACCTGTCACATACAGTTTGCAAACTGTGGAGCACCACAGTCCTGTCCTTACTTGATTCTGATCAGGTCCAACTATATATGGCAATCTCACCCATATTTGCCAGTTCAAATTCACTGCACCAGAAATAATGGGATTTGTAAACTACTGAAAAGTCACTAGATTAATCTTAATTCAAAATAGTACAATTCAAAATTTAAAAGATGGCAGAAAGTGATGACATTTGACCTTTTCCTGGCTTTGGAGTCATGGGTATCTGCCAATATCCTTTACTTGCCCCCCTAATTGATCTGGAACCACATACATCCTGAACATTGTCATCTCATTGAGTTACTGAATACAGGGCTGCCTAATCACCAAGCGGTTTGGTTGGGAAATCTTACTGCATACAGCATATGTTCTGAAAGTTACTATGTGCAGTGGGAGAAGATTACCTGGTTGCCTCTGCTGTGCTTTGTTGGGTTGGGGGGAGAGAAAGAGAGAGAGAGAAGAGGAATATGTGCTTGACTTCAGGGCCTAAGAGAACTCTTGAGAGTCAGATATTTGGCTAACCTGGTTTCTCCCGATTCAATTCTGACCCTGTAAAGAGTGAAGTGTCATGGTATATAAAATGATTTACCCTTGAAGGACATTGACTGCTAACAATTGCTCATGAATGAGATTCTGTGGCGTGGTTATAATGCTGCTGCTAAACAGGAAGCATGCAGTGCGTACAGGCATTTTTGGGCCCAGAATTAAGTACTTGTTTGTTTGGCATTTTGGGATCCTTGCTTTTGTAGAGACCAACAAGGTAGAGGATGGCAGCTGGAGTCTGTTCATGCTTGCTATCCCTTGGAAGGTTGTGACTGTCTGTGCCCATGTTCTTGCTGCCCCCAGATCTTGTAGAAGGAAAGAATGGACTACTAGGTAGTACCCTTGTGGCGTTCCCTATCCTGTGTATCTTTATTGGGGGCTTCAGCTCCAGATTTTTATTGATGGTATGTTTAAAGTGATCTGGTGCCTTCAGGTAAAAGGAAAATCCAAGCCAGTCTGTTCACTAACAGCAAGCTTCTTCTTTTAGGATACAGAAAATAGGTTGGTAGAGGTAAAGGGCTGTGTGTAATTGTTGTGCCTTGGGGGTCTCTAGGTGCCTGTACACTGTACTCATTAGGTTCTCAAACTCTGCTCTGGAAAATCTAAATGATTGGAGGCTACACAAGAAGATCTGTGGGAACTGTTAGAGTGAAAAATATGGCTTGCCCTGACAAGAATACCAAAAAGTATGTTCATTAATGCCACCACAGAGACAACTCTTTTGCTTGAAACAGTGGTCTCACATGCATTCTTTGGGTACAAGAACTGCAAACTGAAGTTGAGCAGCTGGGGTGGGACACTCTTTATAGAATAAGAGTGTCTCGCCTGCAGAGGGAAGAAGTGCTCTGATTGCTCAGAAGTGCTTTCTCAATCTATGGTGGATCATGCTTGTACTGAACATTTTGACAAGGAATGGGAGCAGAATAAAGGATGAACATTATACTCTTTCTTCAAAAAGAGCATTGATTTTATAGTATCGGTATTTATTTATTCCACAGTATACTTTGTTCTCCCCAAATTGTGTCTGCAAACCCAGATTGGTGTCTTCAACCCTAAGGCCTCAGAGTTTTCATAAATTGTCATGAGGTGTAGTAACTCACATAATGGCTCCACAGCAGGCATTGAAGAGTGTGGCCAGTGAAGATATCACTATATTGCCTGCCTTATTAGCTAAAATGAAGACAAGGAGTTTGTGCCAGTAACTCCTGTGGGATTTAGTGTTCAAAGATGTAATGGTAAAAGTAAATTGCATGGTACTCAGTATTCCCAGAGAAGGAGAGTAGGCTTCTAACAGAAAGTGGCACAAAGGCAAATGCAAGAGAGATGCCAGAAATGGAGCAGAAGAAAATTATAGTTGAAAAGTTTAGAGATGGGCTTGAATTTCTGAAAATAGGTACGACACCAGAACATGATGGGATGGTCCCAAGGGTGCTCAGGGAGTTGGCATCAAAGCTGCCTGAAACCCTGGCCTGGCTATTCAATATCTTACTGCAGGCAGATGGGGTTTCAAGGAATTGGAGGATAGCAGATGTGGTGCTGTTCCACAAGGGAGAGAATAGGGAGGAACTGACAAATTGTAGACCCATCAGTTACAGCTTTATTTTTGGCAAGCTGATGATGACAGTAGTCAAAGAGTACCTAGTGGCCTTCCAGGAGATAATGTGCTCACAGACAGTAAGCAGCAGAGGTTTTTGGTAGGAGTTCTTGTTATAACAACCCTATTTTTTAAAAAGGGTAGTGGATAAGGCACAAGCAGTAGAAATACTGTACTTTGACTTCAGTAATTCATTTTAATCATGGCCACAAAGAAGGCTGCTGAAGACGTTAGGAGATCTAGGATCATCAAATGACCTAGTTTAATGAGTAGAAAGTTGGCTGGGATGAGACAGCAGAGGGTGGTGACTACCAGGCTAAACCCAGGGAGAGAGGTTCTTGAGTGGGAAGCCATAGTCCCACTCACTATGGTCATCAGCAATGTAAGGAAAGAGCACAGAGAAAGGTGACACTATCTTTGGTGGCAGAGTAACCAGAAAGGAGGGGGCAATGGAGATGCAGGTGACTTGCAAAGGTTAGAGAGGTGGTCCAATGTTTGTCAGGTAAAACTCAGCACCAAAACATGCAAGGTGATGAACATAAGGAATAAAAACTAAACAACAGAATCTTAGATGGGAGCAGTTAAGCTGGTCACTGCCTAGCCATTGCAGAAAGGTATACAGCAAGGCAACCAGAATGCTAGGGTGTACTGTGAGAGGATTCGCTAGAAGAAAGAAAGGTAATATTACCTCTCTGTAGATCATTGTGGAGACCCCATTTGGAATCCTGAGCTCAGTTCTGGAGTTCCCACTGAGAAAAGACAGAGACGGGCCAGAGACAGTCCAGGTAACCAAAATGAATCAGGGTCAACAGGGCATATTTTATGATAATTGGCACAAGAGATAGAACATATATAGCCTGGAGGCCAAAAAAGTGAGGTGTGACATAACAGGGACTATGAAGTTCCTCAATGAAACAAACAAGGTAAACTGTAAGGAGTTATTTAGCTGGAATAGCAGATATAGAACAACATTATGGAGATAGTGGTTGAGCCGTGGAACAACCTACCAGCTGAGGTGTTGGGTGCAAAAAATATTATTGGGTTCATCCATGCCAGGGACATATAAAAGGGTCAGTTAATTAGTTAGTTAGTCAGTCAGTCAGTTGGTTAGTTAATTAGTTAGATAATAAAAGTTGCTAATGGGAAGGACACAGTGAGTCAAGGCTCATTTCCACGTGCAGACTAGGGGAAGGGAAATATGAAAGAAAAATTTACATAGCAAAATATAGATACAAGTTACATAACAAAGATACAGATACAGGCAATAAAAGAAAATACAATGCAGGCAGTAAATGGAATGGTAACATAAAGTAGCACCATAAATACAGCAATAATAGGATAGCTAGTCATAGGTGAAGGCACAATGCACACGGCATGTTGATGTGAGGTACTATGCTAAAGTGCCTCCACTGAAGGGTGGCTGATAGTAAAGAGTCAACAAAGTAAATAGGATGTTAGGAAGGGGATATCCAGGAACAGGAGGGTGCAAGGAGCTGCCTTGGTTGATTTCTGTTGATAGCAGTCTCTATGTAAAAATATCTAGGAGTATGGCTCAATCCTCAGTTAAACTACAGGAATCACATCAATGCCATCACATCGAATTTCCACCCTAAGCTAGGCCTACTATGCAGAAATAGTAATACCTTCCCACCACCCATTAGATGCATACAGTTAGCAAACAGGATCACTCCCATCTTCAACTACACTGACATAGTGTATAGCACTGACCCTTCTCCTCGTTATCCAGGTATGCCTCTCTCACTCTCTCTCCTTTATGGTTTCTTTCGCTTTACTACAAATTCCCCTCTTAGAACCCACCACTGCACTCTCCTTTCTTCCTTCAGGATACCATCCATATCCCAGTGTCAATTCAGCCATTCCATCTCCTTCATATCCAAATTATAGTTTGATCTGCTCCACCTGTACCTGGCAGAGAGCCTTACACCAGCTGCCTTTTCCCCATACTTAATGCGGTCAATGGACTCCTGTTCTTTCTCCCTCCCCAAACCTTCCTCATCAGCTGACAAATCTGTCTTCACCTACAGACTCACCTCTATATGAAACCAACTACTACTTCTCCAAAGAAATGTACCCTCTCACTACTGTTTCAAATACAAATCTGACAACTTCCACTCCTCACCTGCACCTGCTCCTAGCCACTCACATGCCTAGCCTCATGCAAAATACTTTTTGTGGATAGTTATCTAATCCTCTAAATTGGATGATACAATTTGTAGATAGTCCATCTGAATGTACAGCACTTTGTTGTATAACATAAGCAACTGTATATTTATCTCATGTATCTATTATGTGTTTTCTGCTTTATAACCCATTCCCCCTTCCCTGGGTCATACCTGAAAACAAACTTCAGCTCAGTGTGCCTTTCCCAGTTACCAAATGTTTAAATAAAACATATCTAAAGTCAGAGAATGAAGGTAGAGGTGGAGGGGAGATGGATCAGATTCCCGAGGGGGGAGAGGTGGTAATAGGAAGCATCTTAGCCAGTAGATAACTGAGAGAAGAAAATGGAGAAGGTGCAGAAATCCCTGGAGCAGAGAGAGGAGGAAGAGGAGGAGGAAGAAGAGGGAATGGGGGAGATAAGGGAGGATAGGTAGGATCAAGAGAATTAGAGCCAATATTTGGAGATGAAGGTGAAACAGTGGGACTGGTGAAAAGATGGGAGAGGGAAGATGGAGAGGTAGGAATAAAGCGAACAGTGATGAGTGAA
The DNA here is from genome assembly GCA_016271365.2 of Neoceratodus forsteri. NCBI lineage: Eukaryota > Metazoa > Chordata > Ceratodontiformes > Ceratodontidae > Neoceratodus > Neoceratodus forsteri. The sequence goes on along the minus strand of CM028131.1, from coordinate 43,939,418 downwards.
GGGGGAAATTTGATGGTGAAACATCAAAAGGCATTGCATAATGTATCGAGTCTGTCAAGGGAGGAAGAAGGGGTAGTATCATAGATCATATTAGCATAGTTACAGTTCGGAAAGACTATTATGGTTACCAGCTCCTAATAGTACTGGACTTCTTGTTATGATAAAATACACCATGCCTTGGGTGGATATTGGCATGTATGGCTTTGATGTGGATGAATATAAATTGATCAGCAAACTCAACTTGTGCATTTGCAATGCATCTTAGTAAAATTAGTGAGGAGCTATCTGGTGTGTGACCAATCAAGATCAAGTAGTTAAGGTACCAGTGCCCCTGCTCCATTTTCTGCTGCTTTAAAGCCTGCAGTATTTTCAAATGACTCCAATATTCTTACTTGGTGTGCATCTCTTGAAGGGTTCTTAGTCTCATCCATCTGAATTATGATCTAGCCTGACCACCACAACCAGGTAACCAGTTAAATGGGTCAGGAAAAAGCATCACATTTTATCTTGCCATTATGCTGAGACCTCAACCACTCAATGTTGATTGGTCACACATCAGATGCCGCCTTACTAATTTTATTAAGATGCATTGCAAATGCAGGGTTTGAGCTTGCCAAACTATTTACACAGATTTGATTGCATGAGAATTGCTGCTTTAATTCTTTTAATTGGCAAGCTGCCCAGTAAACTCCTTAAGCCTCTTGTTGGGCAAAGCACACTACATAAGCATGGAAGCCAGGGAGTACTTTCCCATTAAGAAAAGCAGAAGGACCTCACCCAGTAATGGCAAGATAAAAGGTGATGCTTTTTTAAGCAAGGACACATGGGAGTCATAAATCAACTCTTTTGGAAGCCATCAAAAGTAAAAATAAGGTTAGTAAATCTGTTATACAAGCTCTGAGTTGTGAAGTGCAGCACTGAATCCGCATTTCCATCTTACTTGTTCCTTTAAAGATCTGTGCTTGTCTTTGTGGTCTATTCGCAACCATTTTGGAGAACAAAGAGAAGACACTGACTAAGGATTTTTATATCCTGCATATTCCCCAGGCCAGTGTTCATCACCTTCAGGAATTTAACACATTCTGGGTCTTTGATCTACAATAACAATAGTTTACTTACTCCCCAGTAGTTCACCATTTCCTGTGGATTTGATTATTTTTCATTATTTGACTCCGGGCATCTTGGACAAGATTACTATATTTCATGTGCACCTATCTGATCCCAGTAGCTGCACTGATAAAGATCTGACCATGTTTTTTTACACTGCTCATCAAGTCTCCCTTCCCCCTTGAGGAAAAAGCACACCTGTTCTTGTGCGACCATCACATACCATCTACTTCGCTCTCTTGTCCTACTGTTGCTGCTTCTATCAGGGAATGTTCACCCCAACCCTGGACCCACCCCCACTAGTCTGCCTAAACACAAAGGGCAACTCACTATTGTCTATTTTAACATAAACAGTCTCCTATCCAAGTTCTCCCAATTCCATGCTTGAGTACAGGTGACTTACCCAGACAATAATGCACTCACGGAAAACTGGCTTTCCCCAAAAATCCTGGATGCGTCAATCTCCTTCGGTGGATACAACTCCTTCAGGCAAGATAGAACCACTAAATGTGGGGGAGGGTGCCTAGTTTTTATCAAATCTGGAATAAAGGTGCAGGCCCTTGACTCCAACCTACACAAAAAAGAGGTCCAAATCCTGAATCTTAAGCTAAGCATTTGTCAACAGAACAAAACACTGCTGCTCTCTATAGTATATATACCACCTGGGCACCAAACTACCAGACTAAAACTAGTTGCAGACAAACTGCAGCAGTCGGGTACTAAGTTGGATAAGATTGTTATAGGTGACTTTAATATAAACTGGTGCTCCCCAAAGGAGACAAAAACCATGGCTCTAATAGCCAGCCTATATTTAATCCAGACCATAATTGATTACACTCGGATCAACTACAAAACAGGGAGCAGCTCCCTTATATATTAGCTCCTTTCCACACAGCCAGAGCATATATCAGATGTCACCATCCTGCCTGACAGCCTCTGTGATCACTCCCCAGTGAAGTGCACCTGGACAAACACTTTCACCAAAAGCCCACCTAAGGTGTCCAAAAATCACTGCATGAGGCCGAGGCCACTGACCATTTCAAACAGTACCTATCACAACTTGACTAGTCTCTTTTGGCAGGAGATATTGATGATAATGAGGCCTTTATTTATTTCATAATGAACTTCAACTGTGCTTGTAATATTTTTGCTCCATTCAAATCAAAGAAAGTCAGGAGTACCTCCAACCCATGGCTCACTATCCCCCTGATCAACTGAATGAAGAATAGATATGATCTCTGGCACATTGCAAAATCATCTGGAACTGCTGAGTTACTCATTGTCCACAGGGCAGTTATAAAAGCCTGCACCAAGCTCATTTTGCAGGCAAATCTTCCAACTATAAGGACCTCTTAAGCAAGAGCTGGGACTCTGGTAGGAAGTTCTGGAACTCCATCAAACCCCTAACAGGAAAGACCCCAAGGTCCCACCCAATCTACTAGTAACAAGGGGGAGTCTCCTACAGGAACCCGTTGACATTGCAAATGAGCTCAACCATGTTTTCTCAGAAATATCTGGAGTACTCCCTGTTGACTACTTTAAAGATCAGCTCAGGCAACAACACCCCACTACTCCTGTTAACCCCCAAAGGATGCAATGCCAGCATTCTACTTTAAGGAGGTTGCCAAGTATGAAAACACCAAGCACATTAAGAGGGTTCTTGGCAAGACTAGGATGGGGGCTGATCTCATGGATATGAAACTCGTAGGTCTTCTCTTAAATGAATTGGCCAGTTCCCTCTCAATGGTGTTTAATGCATCTCTAAGAATGGGGGTGTTTCCAAAACTGGAGGTTAGCCAATGTCATGCCTGTCTTTAAAGCCGGGGATAAAACACTTAACGTCCAGCTACAGACCAATATCCATTCTACCACCCCTCTCTAAAGCAGTCCACATTTACCACCCTTGTTGATAACTCTTCCCAGCTTTATGATGTCTTAAATAATGGGAAGGCAGTTGGTTCAGTCTTCATCGACCTTCCGAAGGCCTTTGACTCTGTTAACCACAAACTATTCCTTAACTGCCTCCATTCAACAGGTCTATCCCTGGACACTGTACTGTGGTTCAGAAGCTACCTCACAAACAGGTCACAACGAGTCAAAATTGGAGACACCCTATCATCTGCTAGGGAAGAGTCCTTCAGGTCCCACAGGGCTCTGTTCATGGCCCACTGCTTTTCAGCCTCTTCATCAACTCTGCACCACCTGCATGTAAATCACGCACTATCTCTATGCTGATGATGCAGTGATATCGGTCACTGGAAACATCACAACTACATCACAACTGAACTCCAAGACAGCTTCCACAAGCTTGAATCCTAGTTCACACAAAACAAACTACTACTAAACCATGAAAAACCAAAAAGTCTACTATTCTCTCCCTTCCAAAGCAAAAAGAAATACCAGCCATTACTCATCCAGAACCATAATGGTGAAACACTGGAACAAATAACAAAATTCAAATACTTGGGTATCACCTTTGATGATACACTAACTTCTCTGGCCATATAGACTCAGTCGTCAAGTCAGCAAATACAAAATGTGGGGTCCTCTACCACCATAGGTACTCTATGACACCAGATGCTCTGAAACTTGCCATCAGTAGTTCAGATGTCCTCCATAGATTATGGGCTGCCTATCTATGGGGCAGGCACTAAAACTGCCCTAAACAGGGTCAGCACATTACTAAATAAGGCCTGTCGACTAGCCATTGGGGCTGCCAAGGACACCCACACCTGCACGCTCTACACCGAAAGTGGGTGGCACCCACTCCATCTTAAAGCAAAATACCAAACCTGCCTACTTCTGAAAAAAGTGCTTCTTGGGCTCTCTCCCCCTGCACTGGGCTGCTTCGTTATGCAGGCAGTTTCCACCAAATCAACAAGAAGCATGGCTACAAACAGGTTGGTGATTCCCTTCATAAGGACGAAACTCGTCCAGATCTTCTACAAAAAGACTAAAATGGTACAATGAGTTACCTGCTAACCTTACAGAATCACCCAAGAATAGTACCTTCAAATCTGGGCTCAGATCTCTTTTTGATACAAAAAAGAATTACGCTTGCCTGCAGTAATATGGTAGAATTTCAGCCACCCTTTTTATCTCATCAACTTCCCATGCCCGAATGAGGCTCAATCAGCTGACAAACCACTTCCACCACAAGGACGCCATCCCTGGCTGACCCCCTACCATCCTTAGGCTAGTCTGACCAACTAAATAGTGAACTACAAGGCTGAACCCTATTTACCCTATCCTCTTCAACCTTTAGTTGGATATGTAAGATTTCTTTGGTATTTGAATGTCTGTGTAACTGTTTTCTGTTCTCTGTAAACACTGTTATATGTGTAATGTTTGTTCAACAGTGACCTGGAACCTTTGAAAATGAGTCCTGGACTCAAATATATTTATCCTAAACTGAAATAAGTAAAAATAAATAAATACATTTTCCCATAAGAATACAGAGAAAAGCAGGGGGACCACAGCCCATAAGGGCAAGATAAAATGTGATGCCTTTTCCTAACCCCCCAAAGGATGCAATGCCACCATTCTACTTTAAGGAGGTTGCCAAGTATGAAAACACCAAGCACATTTAGAGGGTTCTTGGCAAGACTAGGATGGGGGCTGATCTCATGGATATGAAACTCGTAGGAAGATGGTTACCTTGATGTGGTGATCAGGCTTGATCATAATGCAGCTGGAAGGTGACCTTAAGAACTCCTCCAAAGATTTGCAAAAAGTTAGAATACTGGAGTTATTTGAAATTATGCATTGGACAGGACAAATCTGAGAAGCTGATAGGTCAGCAGCATTCCAGATCCATACTTATATTTCCTCATAATGGAATGGCTAAAATCAAGACCCCTGACCTGAAAACAATATCATTGAGACCTCACAAAACCCTTATTCTAATCAATTAAAAGTTATGGCAGTTACCCGATTAATGACTGCAGCACTGAACTATTTTATGCACTAAGGTACTTCCACAGTTTAAAAACAGCAACAAATTTATTGCTAGACCTGTTTTTGTGCCTCTTTTTCACTTTACTGTAAGGGTCCAGTGCATAATCACAATAACAAACTCCACGGTGTACTTTAAAATAGGATATTGGCACTTCTCAGGTGCGTAAGGTACTAAGCTTCACCTTGCGCCTCACAATGCACCTAACGCATGCCAATATTCTAAAGAACACTATGTTGGTTGTTATTGCTTAATTATGCAAAGGACATAAAAAATCTGAGAAGCTGATTGGTCAGCAGCGTTCCAGATCCATACTTATATTCCCTCATAATGGAACTGCTAAAAACAAAACACCTTACTAGAAAACAATATCCTTGAGCCCTCTCAAGCCCTTTATTCTAATCAGTTAAAAGTTAGGGCAGTTATGTAATTAATGACTCCAGCACTGGATTATTGTATTTTAGTTATTTATTTATTTCACTCTAGGATTACAATACCTTTGAGCTGAAGCTATTTTACAAAGTTTCTACGTCAGCGTGTGCAACAGTCATCATTTTTAGTTACAAACATAAAGTCACTGACTTACAGACATGTAATAACCAGTACAAAGCTATGAACAAGACAAGGAGGGTCGATGGGGAGAAGTGAGGGTAGGAGATCGAAGGAGGTTAGGAGGTGCAGGGGTAGGGAGTATGGGAGGTGGGTGGGGGCAGGGTCAGGAGTGAAGATATGGGGGGGAGGTGGGCGAGGGTGGGATACAGTGCAGCCAGGGGGCCTTGTCGAGGGAATATGCCAGGTAAGGTGTTAGGGGTGTAAAGACTGATTGTAAGTGCTGGGTGCTGGGGAATGTGCAGCTGGAATGGTGGAAATGTTAAGTTGGGCAATCGCAGGATACAAGCAGTGAGAGGCGCAGCTTGGACTTGAAAAGGCTGAGTGTTGGAGCGGTCACTATGTCACTGCCAAGAGAGTTGAGCCAGTTGGATGCCTGATAGGCAAATGATCTTTGTCCTTGCATTGTGCGAAATTGTGGGATATGTAGTAGATGAGAATTGGATCTCCTTGTAGTGACATTCCTATGTCTAGGCTTAAGGAGGGCACAGGCACCAGGTGGGGCAAGTCTCATTATGATTTTCTTGGCTGTGATGCAGGTTTGGTATTTTATGCATTTGTCCAGTTGAAGACATCCAGATTGGGAATAAAGGTCACATGTGTGGGTATGGCGATGTGAGCCAGTCATGAGATGACAGGCCTTATTCAGGGAGGTCGCGATACATTTGAGAGCAGTGGTAGTTGCAGACCCATATATGATAAGACCATAGTCTATGATGCTGACTATGGAGCTTTGGATGGCCACTGGAGTTAGGTGTTTCCTGTGCTGGAATAATGTGCTTAACCTTGCACTGGCAGACTTTCCTACATTGCTAATATGGACAGCGTATGAGAGATGGGGATCAAGGATGATGCCAAGGTACTTGAACGATTGTGTTTGCTCTAGGATGGCTCCTTGTTCGGTTGCAATGAAGAGGTGGAGTTGTTTGTTTTGTTGTGGGGACTGCAAAAGACCATAGACTTGTTTTTTTTTTCTGATTGAGAAGCAGTTTATGATTTAGGAACCAGAATTCGATGAGGAGAAGGCCTGCTGAAGTTTATTTTGTAATTGGTTTGGATCAGGGTCTGAGGTGAGGAGCACAACATCATCAGCGTAAAGAATTATTTGTTCTGGGCAGCTGCCCAGTAGAGAGTTTAAGAATAGGCTAAAGAGAAGGGGTCCCAGAATGGAGCCCTAAGGAACTCCCAATCAGACCAGTCTAGGGTCCGAGAGTGTATCAGCGATTCTTACTGTTTGGGACCGTTCTTCAAGGTAGCTCTTTAACCAGCCAATAGTGTCAGTTAACAGCCCAGTATTCTGAAGTTGGACAAGTAGAAGGTGGTGATTGACATTGTCGAAGGCTTTAGTTAAGTCAATGTAGATCGAGCCTAGTAGTACCAAAATCAAGTGCATTGTGGATTGCGCCAGTGAATTCAAGTAGGGCTGTGGAGGTGCTGTGACCTTTGTGAAACCCGTGTTGTTGCTTGCACAGGATGTTGTACGTATCCAGGTATTCTGTGAGCTGGTCCGAGACGATGCTTTCTAGTGCCTTGGAGGGTGGGGGTAGTAGGGAGATAGGTCTGTAGTTATCGTGGGCAGTTTTGTCACCACTTTTATGGACTAGAGTGACAGTGGCAGATTTCCATCTGTCCAGGAATGGCTAAGGCTGAGGGAGAGGTTGAAAATTCTGGTCAGAGGACTAAGCACTTCATCAAGTGTGAGAGACAGGATTTTGAGATTGAGGGAGTCGTTACTGAATCTTGATTTACCAAGGGCTATGGTAACATATTTGAGTACTTGGTGAGCCTTAACTGCTTTGAAGTAGAAGTGAGGGGGAGCTGGTGGGAGTAGTGTTCATTGCAGACAGGGGGGCTACACCATCTTTGAAGTAGTCCTGAGGTAGGACAGTGCTGAGGTCGGTAAAGGCTTTGTTAAAGGTATCCGCAATGGTTTTTGGGTTGAGGGTTGTGGTTCTGTTAATGTTGAGTATTGATGGGGGTTTAGCTGGATTCCCAGTGAGTTCCTTTATGTTCTTCCAGAATTCCCTAGCATTGCCCCAGGAGTTTGTGAGGGCATGCTTATAGTAGGCGGACTTCATTTGCCGGATGGTTTTGGTGCAGTCATTGCGGGCACGTTTGTAGTTTTGAATGTCATTTTGCCTTCCAGAGTTTCTGGCCAGCTCCCATAGGTGGTCTCTTGTTTTTAGCATCCTGAGGAGATCACCTGTGAGCCAAGGGTTACTCAGTGATTTGACTATGCATTTTTTAACAGGAGCATACATGTCACAGGCCACAGTAATGATGTTTATGAAGTGGACAAGGGCAGTGTTTACCTTGGTTGCATTGAAGACAGGGGACCAGTCTTGGCGGACGAGGTGAGATTTGAGTCGAGGAAGGTGACCACTGGGTAGAACCCTGCTGGTGATTGTTTTTGGTGGTTTTTTGATGAATTTTTTGACCAGGTGTAGCTAACAGGGGAGTGATCGCTGAGAGAGTCAGGGAGGACATTAGTGTTAGATATCTGCGATGGGTGACTGGTAAGGATCCAGTCCAAGAGTGTGCTGGTACTGGTCCTGTAATTTTTCCTGGTTGGTGAGTCAACCATTTGTGTGAGGTTCGCCACAGCAATGGTATCCCTGTGTGCACCAGCATCAGCCACAGGCTGGTTGATGTTGAAGTCGCCTAGGAGGATGGATTCCGTGTCTGGTGGGAGTGACTTTACAAAGTCAAGAACAGCTGTTAGACCAGTTCTCTGTTCTTTGGGAGGGATGTAGATGGTGGCAACAGTGAATGTTTTGTTTTGGGCACCGAGGAGGATTCTCACTGGCAGTATCTGAGCAGTTGTGGGTTGGATTGAGGTGATTATGTGGTGCCCTTGTATGGAGTCTTTTAGGTAGAGAGCACAGCCCCTGCCTCTTTTGGAGAGGTGATCCAGCCTAAAGACATTGTAGTCAGGAAGGCTGACTGCATGGTCTGGTACCGATGGCGTGAGCCAGGTTTCGACAACTGCCAGGATGTCAGGGCAGTGTTGGCTGGTGAAGGCCTGTAGGGCATCCATTTTACGAAGGAGGCTGCAGATGTTGATTGATATGAATGAGAGGGCACCCGAAGGATTGCTCAGATTAATGGCTTTAGAGCAGAATGGGCCAGGGTTTTGGTGCACGTTGCCTGACAGCATTAGGAGAAGGAGGAGGACTAGCCTCAAGGAGCTGTGGCTTATTTCTTTAAGGGAATGTTTTCACCTGCTGGCATCTCGGGAAGTTGCTGATCATCAACGACAGTGGGTGAGGATAAGCATAGACAGGGGGGACCAGAGTGGAGGGCTAGGACCAGTGTGGGTGTAGGACAGTTTCATGGTGGTAGGATGAACCATGGGCAAGGGGCAGTGACCAGTGTGAAGTGTGCCTATGTGGAGGAAGGATGTAGGAATGTGGAAGCTGTGGGGGATGGAGGGAAAGCAGGCTTTTGGGGAGTGCAGTAGGGGAGAAAGACAGGCAAGAAGAAATAGAATAGGGAGTAGAAAACGGTGGAGGTGCATCATTAAAGTATGATTTGGGTTCAGGGAAATCTTACCCGGTTCAAGAGGATCTCGAGGGTAGGAAGGAAGGAAGGAAGGTATATACAAGTAAAGAAACTGTATCTGTCAGAGGGTAGACTTTTTTTTTCTCTTTTTTTTTTCTAAATGAAAGAACAAGAATCCCTCTAGTGGCAGGTATGTATAACCTGCTAATGGAAAACTAAAAATATATTATGCACTAATATACTTCCACAGTTTAAAAACAGTAAACATAATTAATTGTTACACTTGTTTGTATGTGTCTTTTCTTTACTTTACTATATGGGTCCAGTGCATAATCACCATAACACACTCCAGGGTTTGCTTTATCATAGGATATCGGCACTACTCGGGTGCATATGGCACTCGGCTTTGCCTCATGCCTCACAATGTACTTGAGGCATGCCGATATCCTCTGATAAAGCACATCCTGTCATGTGTTATTGCTTAAATAACCCACACCCTGTCATGGTATATTGCTTAAATACTAATGTGGATAGAGCCACTGAGCTTGTTGCCAAACCAGCCTCAAAGGTAACTGAAGGCAGGGACAATCTCCCATTGAGGGTGAAGAAAGCAGGAGGAGGCGAGACCCTAGCTAGTTTCTGACTGGTGCTAAAGGTCATAGTGACAGTGTTCTTTGTGTTGACTTAGAGTGGGTTGGTATGGAACCAGCACCGGACATTATGGAAGTCTTTACGGACAGAGGAACATGTGGATATGTGAAAAGACACAGGCAGAGGGTAGGTCATTTAGGAAAATGGAGACAAGAACATAACAAAAGAGGGAGCCCTCAGATACACCTGCTAGGTTGGGGAGAGTGAAGGATTGGGCACTACCCACTTGTACCAATTGCTGATGACCGATGAGTTAGGAATGGAACTAGCCAACAGCAGATGCTGAGATGAGGAGGGGGTGGGACACTGATTCAAAGGCCTTGGCCAAGTTAATTAATATAGCTGAGGTGTTATGTCCCTGTTCCATTACAGGGAGGCTACCGCCAGTTACCAGCAGAAAGGAAGAGATGCTTGAGAGATGCTTCCTCAAGCCAGACTGAAAGGGGGAGAGGAAATCTAAGGAATAAAAGAAGTCAGCAAATCTGGAGTAGACGAGGGTCTCCTGAAGCTTGCAAAAGAGGGAAGCAGTGATATTGGTCAGTAGCTGTCAGGAGAGGATGTGCCACCCCCTTTGTGCGGAGGTAAGACATTTGCTCTTTTGTAGGCTGGAGGGACAGAATAAAGGGAGAGAGTGGGAGAGGTTTAGAAGGTGCACAAGTGTGGAGGCAATAACAAAAGCTGAGATTCAAAGAAGTCTGAGCTCCAGACCATCATGGGTAGACTTAGATGGGTTGAGTGAAGTTAGGGTGAGGCAGACAACATGGGGGGAGATGGGGGAAATGAAAGCTTACAGACAAGAGGGGAGGTGGAAAGGCAGGAGGGGACTGAGAGAGGGAGTTACCAGAGGACTGGTATTAGTGAAGAGCACAGGTGGTGAAGAATTTGTTAAAATGAGTGGCAACTGAGAGAGGGTCACTGGTCAGAAATCAATGAACCCTCCACTTGGAGGACATGTGGAATAGAATGAGCTGGAGTATCCCAGGTGATGTGAGTAACCTTCCCTACTTTCTAAAAGTAGCACTGTATGCCTTAACCGCCCCCCTCACCCATCTCTTCAATCTATCACTTGTCACTGGTACTATCCCCTCAATATGGAAAACAGCTCAAGTGTTTCCACTACTTAAGGCAGGTGATCCCATGGACCTCAATAATTATAGGCCCATCTCAATCTTACCAATACTATCCAAGATGCTTGAGAAGCTGGTAAACTCTCAGTTAACTGCCTACCTTGATACCAACAATCTCCTAAATCCAGCTCAATCTGGGTTTAGATCAATGCATAGCACCATCTCTGCTCTAGCAAAAGTCACAAATGACTGGCAGACTGCCCTAGATAAAAAGAATAATACCTGTGCTGTGTTTCTGGATCTAAGCAAGCCTTTGACACTGTGGATCATGATCTTCTAATCACCTCACTAAACTCCATAGGCCTTGACTCACTCTCTATTAAATGGTTCAGATGCTATCTCTCTGGAAGGCTACAACTGGTAAAGAATGATGGTAATCTATCTACCCTAAGCCACTCCTAAGAGGTGTACTGACAAGGCTCCATCCTGGGTCCCATCCTTTTGCCATTTACATCAACAATATTGACTCCAATCTCTTATCCACATTTTTGCAGATGACACTGTACTTTATGTGAGCGATCCCTCACCATCAAAAGCCTGTGAGCTCCTACAGTCTCAATTCCCTCCTCCAGCATAACCTATTAAAAAGAAATTATTACTAAATGCTAAGAAAACCAAAGCTATGTTCTTTGCTCACAAGAACTGTTCTTCCACTATCCAATCATTCACCCTCCCACCTCTCTACCATCCTTGGTGAAAATCTGGAATATGTTGACAAATTCAAATACTTAGGAGTATGGATAGACAATAAACTAGACTATACTACCCGTTGAAGAGCTCCTGAAAAAGCTAAGACAAAGACTTGGTCTATTCTATAGAATCAAACACTACCCTGACCAAAGATTCCAAACAAGATTAATCCTTGCATCATTCATGTCCCTCATTGATTATGCTGACTTCCTCTACGGTCATTGCTCCCTCTCCCATCTAAACAAACTAGACACCCTGTATCATAGAGCTATTAGATTCATTACTGACCTTCCTCTAGCACCCATCATTGCTCTCTACAATGCAGTCAGCTGGACATCCTGCAACATAGAGAAGAAAAAATGCTGCTATCTGGATCTACAAAGCTCTGACAAACAAACTCCTTCCTACATCTCAGATTGCTTCAACCAGATCACATCCAGGCCCTACACCTTGAGGATCAACAAACTGATCCTACTGAAGATTCCTATCACCTGCACCCGGTATGGAAGAGCTGCATTCAGTTATTCCCTGGCACTTATCTGGAATTCTATCCAAAGACATTGAAAATGGAAACACTGATCCTTACATCCTTCAAAAGCTGTACACCAGCCTAATCCCAGATTCATGCAATTGCTTCCACAAGGCCTAGTCCTCCCACACCCCACCCCCCACACTCTCTCTCTCCCACCTTCCTTCTAAATCTCATCCCTATTCTTCTATCGTTGCTCTGGTCCTTTCCACATCAAACCACAAACATATTTGCTCACCCATGTACCATTATCCAAGCCTTATCCCCACCAGACTGTTTGTTTCTCACCTTTAATAGGTTTTGGTTTACTGTCCTTTGCCTTGTATATATGTAAATAATTGTATATCTATCTCACTCATAAATGTTTGTATTTGTGCTATTTCAATATCATGTTTTTTGTATACACTCTGTAACCTTTTTTGTTATGACCACTCAGGTCCATCTTGTAAATGAGCTATGCTCAATGATGTTCGCCTGAATAAATAAAGATTTGGATTGATTGATTGATTGATTGATTGATTAACCTTCCAAAAATTAACAGGAGAATTAAAGTTAGACTGCAGATTTATTTACTTTTACTCTTTGTTGACCGAGTAAGGCCCACTACATAGAAACATAGAAACATAGAAACATAGACTTTGACGGCAGATAAGGACCGCTAGGCCCATCTAGTCTGCCCATTTCCCTACCTACAGGATAGGCCGCAGATCCTAGTTAACCAATAGCCTATTTCTTCCTACCCCCCACAAGAATTGCCTTATGTCTGTCCCATGCATTCTTGAATTCTCCCACAGTTTTAGACCCCACAACCTCCTCAGGAAGGCTGTTCCATGCATCCACTACCCTCTCTGTGAAATAATACTTCCTCACATTGCCCCTGGACCACCTTCCTTCTATCTTTAAATTGTGTCCCCTTGTTCTTGCAAGTCCCTTTTTCTGAAATATGCTACCCTCTTGGACTTTGTTGATTCCACTGAGGTACTTAAAAGTTTCTATCATGTCCCCCCTTTCCCTTCTTTCCTCAAGGGTATACATATTAAGCTCCTTTAGTCTCTCCTCATACGGCTTCTCTTGCAGACCCTGCACCATTTTAGTTGCCCTCCTCTGGACTGCCTCTATCCTGTCTATGTCCTTGCAGAGATAGGTTCTCCAGAACTGGACACAGTACTCCAGATAGGGTCTCACCAACTGTCTGTACAGAGGGATAACAACTTCCTGTTTTCTGCTGATGATGCCTCTCCTATACATCCCAGTATACCCCAGCCCTCCCTACTGCCTTCTCACATTGCTTGCTAACCTTAAGGTCATCTGATATGATTACCCCAGGTCCCTTTCTCTTTTTTGTTGTTGTTACTACTCTCCCACCCATTGTGTATTCTTCCCTGGGTTCTTGTTTCCCAGGTGCATTATTTGCACTTCTTTGCATTGAATCCTAGCTGCCATACTTCTGACCATTTCTCCAACCTTGTCAAGTCCTTTTCATCCTCTCCATGCCTCCTTGTGTATCAACCCTGTTGCAGATCTTTGTGTCATCTGCAAAAGGCATACTTTCCTTCAGTCCCTCTGTAATGTCACTGATGAAGACATTAAAAAGGACTGGACCCAATACTGAACCTCCTGCGGTACCCCACTATAACCCCCTTTCTTCAGGAGGGACTCCATTTACAATACCTTCTGTGTCCTGTTGTCCAGCCAATGTTTTACGAGGCTACCACCCTGGGTCTCACTCCCAGGCTGGTTAATTTGACTATTAATCTTTTGTGTGGGACTGTGTCAAATGCCTTGCTAAAGTCTAGGTAGGCCATGCCCACAGCCCCTCCCTGGTCTACTACTTTGGTCACCCAGTCAAAGAAATCTATTAGATTTGTCGGACATGACCTTCCCGCTATGAACCCATGCTGCCTTGGGTGCCTTGCTGTGCTCCACTGGCCTCTAGGTACTCAGCTATTCTTTCCTTCAGAAGTGACTCCATCACTTTCCCTACCACAGAGGTCAGACTGACAGGTCTGTAGTTTCCTGCCTCTGTCTTGGTCCCACATTTGTGAAGGGGAATCACATCCGCCTTCCTCCAGTCCTCGGGTACCACACCATCCTCCCATGATTTATTAAAAAGAGTAGCCAGTGGTTTCACTAGTTCCTCCCTTAATTCTTTTAGAATTCTGGGGTGAATTCCATCAGGACCCATTGCTTTGTCCATCTTCAGTTTTAGGAGTTCTTGCAGAACCCTTTCTTCTGTGAAAGGACTGGATCACTTCCTATCAAGAGTGCTTCTGTTAATTGGATTAGGCACTTCCCTCCTCTTTTGTGAATACTGAGCAGAAATATTCATTCAGTATTCCTGCTTTTTCACTGTCCCCCTCTGCCCACCCACCGTTCATTCTATTCAGCCTCACTATCCCTCCCTTTGTCTTTCTACATTCGCTGATGTACCTATAAAAGGTTTTATCCCCCTTCTTAACTGAGTTGGCTATCTTTTCCTCAGTTTGGGCCTTTGCAATTCTGACTTCCCTCCCTGCTTTCTTCTGCCTTAACTGATACAGCTGTCTGTCCTGCTCCTTCTGTGTTTCCTTATACTTCCGGAATGCTATCTTTTTCTTCTTGACTTTCACAGCCACCTCTTTTGAGAACTATAGTGGCTTTTTCTTTCATTTTGATTTGTTTATTTGCTTCACACAAAGTTTGTTGACTGAGTAAGGCCCACTAGACACAAGTGCCTGTTTTCAGGGGTGACCTGGGAGGACTGGGTGGTTAAGTGACTTGCTCAGAGTCACAGAGTATGCAAGTGGAGGATGTGAAAATCAGATCAAGGTCTAGTCTGCTGGATGTACCAAGCTTGTTCACAGCTCATTACTCTAACCTCTAGGCTGTACTGCCAGCAGAAGTAGAAGGGCTTGGAAGAGCAGACAGCCTTCATGCAAGTATTCCTGATTGACCTATAGGATTGTAGATCAGGCAGGGATTGTGAGAATTTGAAACAAGCCAACAATTGGTCACAGGACTTACAGAGATTGATAAGGTTACAGGTAATTCAGTGGTAGTGGGAAACCTGACCCTAGATTTACATGGCGGGGGCATGGAAGATTCAAGTGTGGTTAAAATGATGTGGAAGTTAGAGAGGACAGTGTCAATGTCTGCCAGAATAGACTGGGGACCAGTTGGAAGAAGCAAGGTCACATATGAGGGCATTTTTGTCCAGAGTCCTGAGTGACCTGGACCAAATACACTTGGCTGCAGGGTGAGAGAGCCTCTTACTTTCCTGATATAATAGATCATGCTGTGATAACTAAAGCTATCAGGTAGAATGCCTTCGTCAGTGATACAGTAGCAGTATGAGGTGAGCACCCAGTCCAAGTAAGAGTGATTAGAGGAGTAAGGACTGAGTTGGGTTGGCTTGGCTATTAATTGGATGAGGTTCAGGGACTCAATTTTGGGAAGAGTGGACCCGGAGGTAGGGGAGTGAAAGATGATGTTGAAATTTTTGAAGGGCATAAACTTACCAGGGTCAGCAAGGGAGACAAGGGATGAGAGGAAGTTGACCAGGGAGGAGAGGGAGAGTGAAAAAGAACCATAGGAAAATACCGTACGCAGAGGGTGGAAGGGAGAGATAGCTTAGTAGAAAGAGCTCTTGGGAGGAAGGAATTGATTCTGAGGGTTACAGAGCAGGGCAGGATTTAATGGACATACAAGGTGACTCCAGCACCATGCTTTCCATGGTCCAGATGAAAAAGGAAGTAATCAGGAAAAGCCAAGCAAGAGTGTGGTATCCTGGATGAGATTCAATATTCAGATACATATAGGTTATCAGGGGAATGCTGAGAAATCCTGACTTTAAGAGAATCAAGCTTTCAAAGGAGGTTCCTAATATTCAGATGGAAGGAGCTGAGGCCTTAAGGGAGAGTAGCGGGAGAAAAGAGAGACAGGGGGCCAGGGTTAGGATGAATGTCACTAGCAAGGGGCAAGAGTATGAAGAAAAAGTGGAGCAGGGAATTTCCCTTTCACCCATCCTGTCTTGAGTGAGAGGGAGAAGGAATAGAGAGGAGGGCCTGGTGGAGAAATTCATATGAACATACAAACATATGAAACTGCAAGCAGAATGAGGCCATATGGTCTATCAAGTCTGCTTGAGTGTACAACTAGCAATTCCTTATTCTGTAGCTGCCCCTCCCTCCCCTCCATCCCTCACAGAGACCCTCCCCTTCACTTTGTCCAAACCCCTTTAAAAACTACCATTGCACTTGCAGGACACCACCTCTTTGGGCAGTGAGTTCCACATAGATACCACCCTTTCCATGTAAAAGTGCATCCTCATTTCTCTCTTGAATCTTTTGCACTCCATCCTCAGACCATGCTCCCTTGTCTCCCTCGCTCCACTTAATTTAAATATTCCATCTGTACCAGTCCTGTTTATATCCTTCATGTATGTAAATGTCTCAATCATAGCTCACCTATACTTCCTCTCCCCAAGGCAGTACATGTTAATCTCCCTCAGTCTCATCTCATAGGGTTTGTCTTCCAATCCCAGAATTATCCATGTTTCTCAGCACTGGACCCCTTCCAGTAGTCTCACATGTTCCTTTAACTCATTGTCTCCTAGCAGATGTCTGTAGTCATCAGCAAAATACACTGGTGTTTCCTGAGGACGTCTACAGAAATCAGCTACTGACTCCCAGTGTGCCCTTGCAACATCTGAAGAAGTCACTTATATATTTTAATATATAATGTAACAGAATAAAATATATATTTGACTGCATAGCACCATTGGAAAGGTAATTTTATGCTGAACAACTTTGTCACTGATATTTTGTGTGTATCATGTATACTTTAGGAGTTATTCTCATTTGTTTATGGTATGGTGTATATGGTTTATGTTGCCTGTTCTGGTGAAAAAATATTTTTTTTTTTGCTGTTTCAACCAGCATAGAGAAAAAAACAAAATTACATATTATTATTTTCTTATCCACCATTGGAAAGGTAATTTTGTGTTGACTATCTTTGCCTCTCATACTTAATGTCTAGCACTTACGATTCTTGAGCTATTAGGATTTGTTTGTGGCATGCTGACTATAGCTTGATTTTGCTTAGAAAGGCCCAGGATTTACTGTTAACAGTATCCAGGAGAAAAGTGGTGCAACTTCAGAGAGCTCCAGTGGAGGCAATGAGTTAAGTATGGGTGCTAGTACTGCATGCAGTACTTCAGATACAGCCTCACCAGAGACCTGCACAGAGGCAGGATCACCTCCCCCTCCTGGAAGTGATGCCACTAGAAATACACCCCGGCATCTTATTGGCTTTAGCTGCTGCTTTCCAGCACTGTGCTGAGTGGTTCATTTGCCCTTTTATAACCATGCCAAGATTATTTTCCTCCTCTGTAGTGGCTATCTGCACCCTTTCCTACTAATAATCCCTCCTTGGGTTCCTTGCTCCCAAGTGCATGACTTTGCACTTCATGGGATTGAAGCCTAGCTGCCATGTGTCTGATCAGCACTCAAGTTTAGCCAGGTTAAGTCAGCCCAGTGGTGCTAAGGCCTGAGGCACTGGATGTCACAACCCGCACCATGCTGGTGACCAAGATTCGGGAATGAGCTTGGGTCATTGAGAGTCAGCTGCGGCAGGAGGGGATTGATAATACAGAGGACTGCTCTCCTCTTCTGGGTGGAAGTATGTCACATCTCCCACTGTGACAGTGGCTGCCGGTGGAGAATGGGGGCAGTGTGACATGCAAGAGACAGCAAGAGGGTAAAAGATGGTGGTGCGTGGCATGTGGATGGATGTGGATATGTGCCTGTAGCACACTGGTTATCATTGCATGTCTGCACCTCCAAAGCATGAAAAACACAAACAAAAGCCCTGGCTCCTGGACAGATGAAGTTGGGGCCAAGGATGTTGCCCACAACCACAGCCGGATTATACCCGGATGGTCACTGTCTCACTCCTCCACTCCCTGGCTGCCCCTCTACATTACAGATAGAGCACTGGAGGAGTAAATGGTGGTCACACCCCAGTGAGCTCAGAGTTAGGGGGTGGATGGTGGTGTTGGGGGAGAGCCACCCTGAGCAGCAAACCAGCACAGATGGACCTCAGGTGGGGTGGAAATTGGGTGCCCCTCACCCCTACTGGAGAGAGGTGTAAGGGGCCAATGAGGAGGAGTAAAAGTGAGTTTACAAAAAGTTTTAGCCAGGTCATCTTGCAGCCCTTGCCACCCTGCTGTGTCATCCAACACTGCACCAATCTTGGTCCCATCTGCAAAGAGTCTTATCTTGTTATTAATGCCATGTGAGATGTCGGTGATGAAAATGCCAAACAGCTATGGGCCCAGTACTGATCCCCATTGAACTCTGCTTATTACATCCCTTGGAGCTCAGAGTTCCCCTCTTTCATCACTACCCTTTGTTGTCTTCCTTGGAGCCTGTTCTTGATCCAGTTTATCATCTTTGCCCCACTTGTTGGTTACCACCTTGCTAATCAGACTCCCATGTGGCACTGATCAAATGCCTTGCTGAAGTCCAGATACAAAACATCAACCGCATGGCTCTTGTCAAGTTCTCTAGTCACCCAGGCATAATAGTCAACTAGGTTGGTCAGGCAGGATCTGCCCAAAACAAACCCATGTTGCTTACTGACCTGGAGTCCATTATCTCCCAGAAAGGTTACCAACCTTTCTTTGGTGATCACCTTCATTCACTTTCCCAAAATGAATGTGAGGCTTACTGGTCTATAGTTGCTCAGTTCATCCTTGGATCTGCGTTTGTGGAGGGGCACAATGTGAGCCATCCTCCAGTCATGGAGTATGCACTCTGTTTCCAGAGTGGTGCTGAATATGTCTGCCAATGGCTCAGCTAGGGCCTCTGTTAATTCCTTCAGAACCCGGCAGTGCATGCCATCTGGTGCTGGCACCTTATCCACCCTTAGTGCCTTAAAACCTACTCATACCCTGCCAGCTGTGATTTCCCCATCTGTCACTCCCTCCACCACTGGGCCTAACCTCCTTATTCCCTGAGGCAATGACACATCCTTCTCCTCCTTAGTAAATACAGAACAGAAGTGTTCATTAAAGAGCTAGTGTACTGCATAGAACTTGATCTACCTTTTGTCACCACTACTTTGAATTTCTTTTGATCAACATCCTTGGAAAACAACAAGATGATCACCATCAGTGTCACCTACCTTCCCACTGCACACCTTCAAAAGATTTTGGAGCCTTTCTTGAGCTCAATAACTCTCTTCCCCTGGGAATGGAAAGAATAATCCTTGGTGATTTCAATCTAAACTGGCTGTCTTCACAGTCCAACACAGCAAGGGAATCTATTAACAGCCTTGGCCTCCAGCAGATCGTTATCTCTCCCCACACGCACCAACTACAGGACCATTATGAATCACTTCTTGATTGGATCTTTGTCTCTCACCTTCCCCCACATCTTCTTCTCTGGGGTACTGCCTAATTCCATCAGTGACCACTGTGCTGTCTGCTGATGCTGGTCCACAAACACCTCTCAACGTGAGCAAAAATTCATCTATAACAGACAATTTAAAAAAAACTCAATTCTATTGAGTTTTTGAATGCTGCTGCAGCCACTGATTGGTCTTTCACTGACTCCACTAAGGACATTGATGTGGCCCTAGATGAGTTCAGTAACAAATCCCTTGCCATGTGTGACTCTCCTTCCTCTTAAAATGAGGGTGAAAGTTCATAGCCATGAATAGATCACCTCTGATATCCGAAAAATCATAAAAAGAGACAGGGCATGGGCCAACTACAAAAACAGAATCTCCCCCACCTCCTCCAACACTACAAAACCCTTAGCAACCATTGTAAGTCTACAATTCAAGCTTCCAAAGTTAACTTCCTCACTATAAAACAGTGTATTAATTTATAGATTAATATGTATACCCTTGAGGAAAGAAGGGAGAGGGTGGACATGATAGAAACTTTTAAGTACCTCAGTGGGATCAACAAAGTCCAAGAGGGTAGCATCTTTCAGAAAAAGGGACTTGCAAGAACAAGGGGACACAATTTAAAGATAGAAGGAGGGTGGTTCAGGGGCAATGTGAGGAAGTATTATTTCACAGAGAGGGTAGTGGATGCATAGAACAGCCTTTCTGAGGAGGTTGTGGGGTCTAAAACTGTGGGAGAATTCAAGAATGCATGGGACAGACAAAAGGCAATTCTTTTGGGGGGTAGGAAGAAATAGGCTGTTGGTTAACTAGGATCTACGGCCTATCCAGTAGGTAGGGAAATGGGCAGACTAGATGGGCCAACTTGGTTCTTATCTGCCATCAAAGTCTATGTTTCTATGTTTCTATGTGTAGCTCATGGGGTAATCCCAAGGACACATAGAGCATCCTCAATTACCTCATTGGAAGGGGGCATTACGATGAGCAAATTAGCTTCTCCTCCTGTGGACAAGTGGTCTCTGATCCCCTGGAAGTCTTTATCCTTTTCAATCACCACTTTGGAAATCTGGAGAAATACAAAACCCACCATCCCCCTCCTCTCTGTCTGTCCTCCCTGCCCCACTCCACCCCCACCTTTTTTTTTACTTTTGCTACCTCTCTTACTCTAAGGTGGTTAAATATATTAAAACAAATGTCCCTAGACCTTACCTTACCCATGACAACATAGACTAAAGGACCTTAAAAAGATTTGTGATTCCCATTCTGTTCTCCCTACAAACATTTTCAACTTCTTCCTCTGCTCCGACTCTCTCCCTCCCTCTTAATTGGAAATGTGGCATTATCAAACCCCTTAATAAATCAGGTCATAAAGATGACATCAACAACTATAGATCCATCTCCCTCCTTGCCTCCCCCTTTCCAAAATCATGGAAGAAGTCCAAATACAAACAATATTTCCTCCAGGAATATGACCTACTTTCCAAGACACAACATGGTTTTAGAGTTGGCCATAACATAGAGACCACCATTATCAAATTGGCACTGGGTCTGAAGAGTGCTAATAAGAATAGTGTTGGCATGGTGTGCGCATCAATATGGGCACAGACTTTTCTTTTGCAGGTGGGCTATGCCTCCCGCACCCCCCCCTCACACAACCCAGCACTTAAGTATTACTACTTTGTGGGGGTGCAGATCATGGGGCAAGTTACATTTTTAGGGCCATGGAACACCATTTCCATGGCTCCCTGTAAAACAAAACTAAGTCCTGATGTATGTAAAATATTTTGGAGACCAGGATTAGAACCCTGGTCTCCAATGCCACTGGCCGAGTTACTCTATGCTCCAGTCTTCCATGCTATGGGAGCAGCTCAGCCAGCCACCCCGATTCTGGTGCCCTGTGTGCCAGCACCACAGAAAGAGACCAAGGGAGTGCTTACAGCAAGCGCTGTAAATCCCCAGTCACTGTCTGTGTGCGTGGTTACCATACAAGCGCTGTATAGTGCAGCACTGTTCTGGTAGCACTCACTTCACGGGGTACCTATCAAATTCACTAATTTCATTATAGTCAATTAGAAAAGTTAACAAAAAGTTCAACAGTGTCACAAATGCAGTTTTTAGTATCGCAAATAACCCCTGTAGTGTCGCAAATCCACAATCTTGTATTCAGTTAGTGGTCACAGAAATGCTTGGCATTTAAATGTGTGACCCTCTAGGGACACAATTCTTTTTGTGTTTACCTAGTTGAGCCATGAGGATGCCAGCCATGTCCTTTTTTTGGGTGGGTTAAGCACCCCAGAAATATGTTTTTAAAATTTTTGGAAACAATAGTGTCGCAAAGTAATGTTGCACTGGTGGCACTTTTGTGATTTTTTATGAAAGTGTTGCAAATCACGACACTACTTTGCAAAACTATGCCAAAAGCAAGAGGAAATCTTTGCCACCCTACTGCCAAAGAACAGTTTGGAATTTTGGGCTGAAATATGGAGGGAGGGAAGAAAGACAATATGCCACAGATGTGCCTTTTACACTTGAGCAAGGAGGGCTCAGGGGTGCTAAAACAGAGAATCGGGGAATATAAAGCAACTAGGGACAATTTAAAATCAGTGTGGAAGAGGCAAGTGAGATGAAATTACAATATACAAGGTCTGCAGAGCTAGGATCTGAACAGTCTCTTACCCATACCAGTAAGGATGAAAGAAGGGAGTGTTCCTGCAGTGTTGATAATAACAGTGAGCATGGGGTAACAAGGGAAAGGGCACAAATTGGAGGGTAGTCTCCTTGAATGAAAGAAGCCTGGGGAACAAAACGGCAGAGCTGCAGGCTGTCATGCCAGAGGGGAAGTAGATATAGGTGCCATCACCCAAACATGTGTCATCCAATACCAGAACTGGGAACTGGTGATCCCGGGATACAGGAAATACTGTAGGGACAGGGAAAAGGGGACAAGGGGTTCAGTGGCAATTTATGTGAGGGAGGAGATAAGGTGTCAGGGAAGAGGAGGGTGGAGGGTAGAACAGAGATGCTATGGATGCAATTCCAGGATTTGAGAAACAGGGCACTTAGGATGGGGGTGGTGTATAGGACACATTCTCAAGCAGAGTACTTGCACAGAGGACTGGCAGAGTAGACAAGCAGGGCAGATGGAAGGGAAACACTGTGATAGTGGGGGACTTCAACCTGCCAGGGGTGGATTGGAGCACCCCAGCCACCTTGAGTACAAGGGAGCAGATCCTTCTGGATGCATTCCAGGAACACTACTTAGTACAAATGGTCAATGAGCCAACAAGGTTAGGCAATATTCTGGACCATGTGCTGTCTAATGGAGAGTTTGTCTGGGAGCCAGGGGTGGAGGATAAACTGGCAGAGAGTGACCACCACACAGTGTGGGTCTCACTCACCATGGGCAAGGGTGTGTGGGAACAGGGACCATTGTGTTGAACTTCAGGTGAGCTGACTTTGGGAGGATGGGGGAAATAGTGGCCAGGCACCTAGCCAGAATTTAGCCACACATGATGCTAACCATCAAGTTAGGGCTCGCATAGGACATTTCATCCTGCTCAAAGATGCAAAGCAAGAGGGCCAGGGCCTAGATACTGAGTTGGCTAAGCGGGAAAGTGTTAGTGATGTTAAGGGAAAATAGGGCAGTCTTCAGGAGATTCAAGAGATCCTGGAAAGAGGAAAATAGTGAGGAGTATCTGATGAAATCAAAAGAGATGACCAGAGCAGTAAGAGCAGCCAAGGCTTCCAAAGAACTGACTCTGGAACATGGCTTCTAGGACAGAGAAAAAGATTTCTTCAGGTACATAAGGGAGACGAGTTTCAGCAAGGAACAAATAGGATCAGGAAGTATGGGGTGTGGGCAGTGAAAGGGCAGAGCAGGCAGAAGCACTTAAAGAGCTAGTGTACTGCCTGCAGACTGCTTGCAATTGATTGAAACTTTGAAATGTAATCAGCTAATTGTAACTGTCAGGTGTAGTCACCAGCCCTCCATCCCTGACCAGGGAGAACAGTTCCCTGCCATACCTCCCTGGCCTAGGTAAAGCAGTCACATGCTCTTCTTTGGCCTGAGTACAGCAGTCACCAGCCCTCCCTCCCCAGACCAAGTACAGCAGTCATCAGACCTCCCTTCATGGCACAAGTAGAGCGGTCACCAGCTCTCCCTCCCTGGCCTGGGTTCAGCACTCACTTGACTCACCTCCCTGGCTACAGCAGTCACCTGCCCTCCTCCCCAGACCAGGTTAAACAGCCACCTGCCCCCCCCAGGCCAGAGGTCAACCATCATCTGCCTCACCTTCCTTGCCCAGGTACAACAGTTGACAGTACTCCCTTCCTGTTAATTTATTGAATTTTTACTTTTGTGTGGGTGCCATATTTGTATAACCTGATTGGAGTGCTTACCGGTGAAGGTAACAACTGCCTTATTGGATCTTAGAAGGTGGTCCAGTCAAGTGTAGAAAGGTGGCTAGATATTGCATCCAGGGAGGTGTTATGGCATACAATATCTGGCCCACTTATTTTCTCTGGCAGGAGCCACGTCACCATTTCTTATTTGATCTGGGCTACCTCCCTACCACAGTGAAAGAACAAAACCTATACCCTCATCCAAGTGATCCCTGTACACCAGGTAGTGATATGAACCCAGACATTGTGATGTGGGGTTCACACATTTATTGTAAATGTTAAGTTGTGCTGTTTGGCAGACAGTTGGAACCTTACATAAAGATTTGATTATGTCAGTGTTTTCTTTCATGTTTCATTTGTATGCATAATCAAATTTGGATCACATAACTGTGCATAAAAATGCTACAACACTCATGATTATTTACTTCTTAGGAGTTAGTTGTATATACATCTTTTGATACATTGAAATCAGAAAGTCTGTTAGGTTTAACTGAGAACACAAAAGTATAAAACTGGTTTAAAAAGTTCCTAGCAGAAATTTGTTCAGCTCCCAGTGCACATGAAGACTGACACCTCAGATCAGAGGATGAGAAAGGGGTTAAAAAAGTTTACTTTGGCAGTTGGAAGCATTTGCCAGCTAGGCTTATATTGGATACAATGTTAAGCATAACATTCTTAGCCTAGAATTTTAGAGAGTAGGGTTACCACAGCAATTAAAATAGAGGTTACAAAATGTATGCAGAATGGAATACTAAGCCCATACAAACAGCATGTCTAAGTTCAAGCTTCCTTATAATGTATGGTGAGCCCTTACTACTGCTAAAAACCAGCAATATTATTTCTTGAAAATCCCATCGCTATGACGTAAGTGTTTATAAACCTCTCTTGAGTACGTCATAGTGATGGGATTATAAATGAAGCCCATCTGCACATGTGTGTACCTTTTATCTCACACACCGACGGCCTTCCTGAAAGTAGCACAACAGTGAAATAATGACCCAGAACATCCATGGTGGTGCCAAAAGTAAGCCACATTAATTTGTTTTGCCAGTGTATGGGGACCATACACTATAAAAGATAATGTATGGTCCCTCTATCATTAACCGGTTTGTGTAACGTCTCAAGGCTGCCATGGTGATGTAAACCTCTCAAGCTTCACTCTCAAAGTTTACATGGTCACCCTGGAAACCTCTCAACAGTTAACAAACATGTTAACGATAGAGGACCATACGTTATCCTCTATGTAAAACACAAATCGTTTTCAAGCCTGAAAAGACGCATTAGGCTGTGTTTTCCAATATATGGCCAATAACTAAACGTGAGTAGCTAAAAGCTCACACGTGTTGAAATGCTACTCATACAATAAATGCTACTGCACTTGTATACTAATAATGTTTTATTATGTAGCTGCTCCTGCTCTCTTGTTGGTCCTCTTCTGGATGGTTCCTCCCCAGCTTAGTCACCTATCATCTCTGGAATTAGCCTTGAGATACCACCAGAGTTTGAGGGACTAGAAAGTTTTCCAAAGCAGGATCAAGCCTGGCCTTCTCAGACAGTGGTGCCAAGCCTGTGAAGGGCCATGCATCATCCTGCCTAGCAAGTTCTTTTCCTTACAGTTTTTGCTCCTGGGGCATCTGAGTAAAATGATACATTTGCTGGTGTCACTTTATTGCGTTGGTTCTGAGTTGGGAGACAGGCATACTGCAAATGATCCACATAGAAACATAGAATTTGTTGGCAGAAAAAGAATGCTGAATCTGCCCTTCTTTTCTATGCTTATTCGGTCTCCTCATTACCTACCTGGTCAAAGGCCACCCCCCACATACACACACACTTTGATACCAGTTGTCCTTGATGCCATGCTTTTAGCCAACCACTAGTTTTATTTCAATCACACCAGCTGGAAGATTGTTCTAAACATCCACCACCTTCTCAGTGAAGAAAATGCTTCCTAATGAAACCCCTAGGGGCTGCTATCCCAAAGGCTACTACCCCTACCTGCATGGCTAGTTGCAGGTTAAGGGGCCTGGGTACTGAAACAGGTTCCTCCACATGGAGGACAAGGTTGTTAGTAGCAAGGCTAACCTGTGTACTGCCCTTCAGGACACTGTAACCCCCTCTTTCCCCTCTAGTGACCTAGACAATATGCAATAAACTCTTTCACAGTAGTCCCCATTCACCATACAAATCCCCACACTGTTTGTACTTACCACCAGGTCTGGTTCCACCAGTTTGACCCTGGAGACCCCCTGTAAAACAAGGTTAAGCACAGCAAATTACAACTTTGCAGTGCTTTTGGTACAAACTGGAATCACAGTCAGATTAAATGCAAAAAAAAACCAAACATTAGATTTGATTAATTCTGGGGAATTAAACATGGAAGGGGCATAGTCAGGAGTATTGATTCTAAAACTGATCTAGTCAGGCAATTATGCATGCACTTTTAATCCCTGCACAGTCACATGCTCTGGATATCCAGTTGGAAGTAAGGAGGGTTAGCCTGCAATGTTGCCAAGGCTTGGGCAGCATTGCAGCTGATCGGAGCTCTGTGATGAAAAGAAAAGGCATGCACAACCACACAAAATTTGTAATCC
This sequence comes from Neoceratodus forsteri, assembly GCA_016271365.2. Lineage (NCBI taxonomy): Eukaryota > Metazoa > Chordata > Ceratodontiformes > Ceratodontidae > Neoceratodus > Neoceratodus forsteri. Next base: position 43,912,862 of record CM028131.1, on the reverse strand, counting down.
GGAGACAGGAGGCTCAGTTCGTGAAAGTGGAAAATAAATAGTAATGCGATCAGATGACAACACTTGTGATTCAGCTGATGTTGCAGGGGAGCTACCCTGATTGTTACTCACGCTACCCACATGAGACAAAGCAGGGAAAAAATGGAGACTGCAGGTTGACAGCTGGTATGCCAGGAGAAGCAGGGCCCTCACGATTCTCCAAGGTGCCATTCCTCTTTGAGACATTGAGTAGGAGGCTGATCCCTGGATGAGACTCTCATCAATGGTATTCTCTGAGCCTGAAGTAACTGGCTGGGCCAGTGTGGCAAGACCCAGGCCAGATAGAACAGTTCGGATATCAGTCCTGGAAGGCTGGATACAGCTTCCAGCAAATGTGGCATAATTAAATAGTGGGCAACCCAAACTGCAACACACTAACAGCATACAGCACATTTATAGTAAAGCAATCACCATACCACAAAGCGGATAGCAGTCTGGCAGCAATATCAGTGTCTCTGAACAAAACCGGGAGTTCTGTGGTGAATGAATATCCTGACAGGCCGATCACACACAGCAAATCTTCGGTCTTCTTCAGGTTCAATCTGATAAAAATTCAGAGGCTTTGTCATACTCAGTTTCAGACATAATCTGGCTTCTTCAAAGACTTCTTCTTCAGGGACACCAGGCAAGCAGGCCAAACTCGGCCTTTCACGAATCTCCCACATGAACTACGCAGGAGCCGCTGCTCGAATCACTCAAGATGTTCACTCCCCAAACTCTACCTCCAGACTGACTTCTGCTGTGGGCAGCACTGGGACTTCCTTAGAAATCCAAAAGGTTTGGTTGACTGATCCATCTGTCTGGCACAGCTAGAGGACCCTCTCCAGGTTCATTTAGGCGTCAAAGTGCAAAAACTACTGTTCCTATAGAATTTTACTCCTACAAGACACCTTGTGACAGCCACCATTTCAGGTCTCTAAGGTACTGATTGGTCCCAATAGGCACTGCAGAACCAAGACAGTGGTGCAATGCTGAACTGCCCAGGCAGCAAAGGAAGGCAGGTTCGACAAACTACATATTATTATTATTATCAAAACAATGCTAGCAGTGCTCCCCTCTGTGCAAATAGCGATGGCAGAATGGAGCGATAACACGGCAACCTGGGCGGGACTCGAGCCTGACACTACTCGGCCCCTACCCAAATTAATTGTATACCATAAAATAGGCAGCTCTTAAAGAGACAGGCATGGAGGTTAGCAGGGCACTCACATGCAAACACTTTTAAATTGCTAGGACAAAGAACACCAGCCAGGCAGTGGGCATATAGGGAAGCCCAAGGAAGACTTTTGGGAACCCCCCATTTGAAGGGGGTTACAACCATATCCCTCCTAAACATTTCCCTCCAGTGTCATTTCATGCCATGAAGTACCTGTACCCTTCTTTTCTTAAAAATACTCCCTTCATGTACCTTATACACCCCCATGAGGTATTTGAAGTTCTCTGTAATAACACCCCTACATCCTCTCTTCCAGGGAGTATACAAACACAATCCTTTAAAAGTGGGGCCCCGGAGGCAAACTGCTGGCTTTTACACACTGAAGAGGCTCTCTCCCTGTACCTTGTTCATACCTGTATTGTATTTGAATCTTTCAATCATATTCCCCTCTTTCCCTCCTTTCTTCTTGGAAGGACATATTTGACTACTTAAGGCTTTCTTCATAGGGCTTCTGGTGCAGGCCCTTCACCATTTTGGTTGCCTACCTCTATATCATTTCCACCCTGTCAGTGTCCTTTTGGGGTCAGGATCTCCAGAACTATACACAGAATTCAAGGTGGGGTCTCACCCCCAATGATCTAAATATGGGTATTGTCACCTCCCTCTTTCCACTGGTGTTACCCATACCTATGCATCCAAGCATCCCGCTAGACTTTCCCACTGCCTTGTCACACTGTTTAGCTGTCTTTAGGTCATCAGTGATGATTATCACCAGGTTCTTTTCTTATTTGGTGACTGCTACTACTTTGCCTCCCCATTTGGAACATTGACTCGGGTTTCTGAGCTCATTTTGCACTTTATTGCTTGAAACCTAGCTGCCAAGCTCGTGACCATTCTTTCAGCTTTTTTACACGTTCCATCATTCTTTACTCCCCCCAATGTGTTAACCCTGATGTATATTTTTGTGTTATCTGTGGACAGTCATTCCTTCCCTACCAGTCCTTCTGCAAACTGCCAATTTTGTCTAGGGAAACATTTTGCCAAAATATGGCCTTGGGGCAAAATTTTTGCTGGCACATCTGAGGCAAGCTTAGGCGAAATTGGGCTTTTTGCTCTGCTGATGCTCACATGGTTGAGTCTAAACAGGCAGTAAGTGAGTGGTTCATTTCCTGTACTATGTATCTTGAGGAAGCAGGCACCATTTATACACCCTGTCACTGCAGAGTGCACTTTTACACCTTAATTGCTAAATTGGTGCTATTTTTTTCTTTTTCTGTTTTGTCTTTGTCACAGTTCTTATTTTAGTACCTGGTGATTGTGTTTGTGTGTGTGTGTGTGTGTAACCCCGGCTGTCTCTGAGTCTCTATCTCTGTTTCTTTTATGTTTGTTTGTTTGTGTGAATTGGTGGTGTTTGTGGATTGGGAAGATAATGGGGAAGGGTGAGGACAGTGGGGCACCTGTACGCGCATTTCAGCTAACCATCACAAATGAATTGCCACAGCAGGAGGCTTTTTGATCTAGCACCAGCACCCAGCAGCAAACTGTGTCCCCTCACCAGCAGCAGTTGGAGACAGTGCCCCTTCCCCAGCACCAGGAGGATACTGTTCCTCAGCCCAGGCAGCAGGATACCATGCCCCCTCCCAAGCAGCTGGAGGAGTCAGTGCCTGAGGTATTATATGTTGCACCCCCCCCCACATGGCTCTGTCATCCCTGAAGTTCTGCTTTCTGGGATTTTTTCTACTTAATATTGGTTGGTGACCCAGTGGTCACCTGCAGTTTATGCAGGCAGGAAGTGCATCGAGGAAAGTGTGGATCCCACTTTGGGATAACTGACTAGCTGAGCAACATGGTCCACCACCACCTGCCACAATGGTACCTCAAATTGAGGAAGGTGGTGGCCATCAAGTAGTTGTGGGGAGCAGTGCGGTGTAAGCACTGGAAGAGGTGAGCAGGAGGGAGTCATTGGACCAGTTAAATGTCCTCGCTGTGCTCCTCATTCCAGAAAACAGCAGCAGTCAGTAACATCAAGTACCTCCAGGGTCCTCTCTGTCCAAAGCCAGCAGTACAGGCATGCCCCGCCTTGCCAGCAGGGCCAGTGACACATGCAGACTGATTCGCTGTCCTGTCTGCAGTCCAGCATATCTGACAAGAGTTATTTGATTTCAGCCAGGAATTTAGTGATGCCCAGGAGGAGATTTCTAAACTAGAGTATGATGTTGACAAAATCATGTGCATCCTGAAAGAATTCTCTGTTGGACCCACTGGTACGTAATGAGGTAGCACAAATTAATTTGTCTTTTTTGTTTTCATTTTTCTATCTTCCATTATGTTGTTTGTATGTCCCTCCCCATAAAAAATAAAAAAAAACTATTCTGTCCTCTTTAACCTACATCCATTCCTTAAGTCCTCGTATTTCTTTATTTTGTATGTAAAATAATTTTATTGACCACTGATGCTGTTATTTGTTACTGTCCTATGCTCCCTATAGAATTCAGTCCCTTTTCTTGTTCTCTCTCTCTGTTAGTTCTCCCAGTCCACTGTTGTATTACTCTTGTTCTCCTGATCCTGCCTGTCATTTGTTATGCTCATTCTGTACGGTGTCCGTATACCCCTTCCCTAATAAACACCATATACCCTTATTATATGTGGTGCATGTTACTCTTAGAGCTGGTTACACTTACAAGATTGCTTTTAACAGCTTAATGATGTGTAGTGCAGTTGCATTCCCTATATATTGAGTTTGTAAATGAAATGCTGGCTCTTACCAAAGGCTGTTGGCCATCTGGGCCTTGTGCATAGACTAATGTGTATTTTTTTGGAATTCAAATACCTTGTGTGAGTGGCTTCAACTCAAAGTTATATGTAAAAGTGAAACTCTTTGAAATTTTGCATTACGCGAAAGTGAAATCAGAGGCGAAATTATTGCTTTTGCCGAGGCTTAAACATTTTAATGTGAGGTGGAGGAATTTAATTACTAAAATATTTCGCTAGGTGAAATTTGACAATTTCTCACATCTGTACTCTTTGATGCACCTCACAACCACATACGCCCATGCAGTCTGACGCAGCACCCAACACCATAGCCAATGCATGCTATCACACCAAGCAACATCATACCACCATGCACGGTGACCAGCCTCACAACCGCAAACCTTCATGCACTGCCACACAACCTGGCACCATACCGAAATGCACACTGAGATATGTCCTGAACCCATACCCCCATGCAGTCTCACAGCACTTGACACCTTACATGCCATCACAGCACCCATCAAAGTACCACCATGAGCTCTGACACACAGACATTAAACACTCATGTACTGTGACACACATCAACACCTCACACACCCATACACTTTGTCACACCACTCCGTACCAGCTTGCATGTTGACAAATCTCATGACCCAATATGGCCATGCACTTTGTCACACCGCTCCACACCACACATACCTGTCACACCACCTGACACAGTAACACCATGACATGATGTAGTACCCAACAGATTGATATTTTATTGTGTGCCACATGTCTAGAAATGTTCTCGGCTTGTCATTCCTGATCACAATCTCGCTTACACTATAACCAATGTTTTTATATTTCTTCGAAATTCCCTATTTGTATGATTTTACTGTACATGTATACGTTCCTACTGCTGTCACTTTCTTATTACTGTTTCGCTTCCCGTTGCACCCCTTGAAGGCTTTCTTGCCCCCCCCACATGGATACACCTGTAAACCAGACTTGACTCACTGTGTCTATCACAGAATCATAGAAGCATAGAAGCTTGATGGCAAAAGGACCCTTCAGCCCATCAAGCTCATGTACAACCTCCCTTTTCACATGCCCCCTCCCACCTGCCCTGTCCTCCACCCCCAATACTCAGCCCCATATGCCTGTCCCATGCCCTTAAATTCCACCTCTGTTTTAGTTCCCACCAGTCTCTCTCTGGCAGTCTGTTCCAGTGCACCAACTCCCTCTCTGTGAAGTAGCGCCCCCTCACAATGCCCCTGAATCTATTTCCTTGCAATCTGAGGCTGTGCCCTCCAGTTCTGGCCCCCTCCTTCCTCTTTAGCAGACCCCCTTCTCCTACTTTATTTAATCACTTTGCATATCTTAAGGTATTTCTCATGTCACCCTTTCCCTCCTTGTTTTCAGCATGTACAGATTCAACTCCTTTTACCTCTGCTCATATGTCTTCCCCCTGCATACCCTGCACCATTTTTGTTGCCCTTCTCTGAATCCTCTCCAATGCATCTACATCCTTGTGGAAGTGTGGTCTCCCAAACTGAGGCTTGTACTCTAGTTGAGGTCTTCCCACAGCTTTGTAGAGGTGCATTATCACCTCCCTCCTTCTGCTAGTCGTGCCCCTGCCTATGCATGCCAACATTCCTTTGGCCCTTCCCTCCGCTCTGCTACATTGGAACTCTACCTTAAGGTTTCAGGGGACTATGATCCCCAGGTCCCTTTCCACTTCTGATTATTTGATTTCCACCACACTTAGCGTGTACCCTGCATTCATGTTTTTACTCCCTAGGTACATAACAGAGCATTTCTTGGCATTAACTTTCAGCTGACACTTCCCACTCCTCGAGCATCTAAAGGTCCTTCCTCATGTCCTCCACCCCTCCTGGGTATCCACCCTATTGCAGATTTTTGTATCATTGGCAAATAGTCACACCTTCCCTCTTAAATTCTCTGCAATATAACTGATGTAGATGTTGAAGAGGAGCAAACTCAAAACTGACCCCGGTGGCACCCAACTCCTTGCCCTTGCCATCTCAGAATTCACCCCATTTAGTAACACTCTCTGAGTTCTCCCTGCTAGCCATGCCTCCACCCAGCTTATTTTCCCTCCCAACCCTAAGCTTTCCATCTTGTTCACCAGTCTCCTGTGGGGGATGATGTTGAGGGCCTTTCTAAAGACCAGATAGGCCACAACCACCACCACCCCCAGTCGATTATGTGAGTCAGTCAATCAAAGAACTCAATTAGGTTGGTCTTGCATGATTTTCTCTTGGTGAAACCATCCAGTCAGCTGTCCTGCATGCCACACTCCTCCCATGAAATTCACCACTCTCTTCTAGATTAATGCCTCCATTACCTTGCCCACCACAGACATGAGGCTGACTGGGCAGTAGTTCTCCTTCAGTTCCCTGCTACCTCCCTTGTGCAAGGGCACTGTGTCCACCCTCCTCCACTCCTCTGGCACCCTCCCTATATCTAGGGACAGGTTGAAGATTGAACCAAACCCTGGCCCCTTAAACGTTATGCAGCCAACAGATGCCAGGCTCGCCACCACTCCACCAACAATCCAGCATGGCCTTAAAATAATCCATCTAAAAATAAGAAGCCGATCCTAAAATCTCCCTACTACAAACCATGGGACATATTTATGCTCCTGATGTCATCATGATCTCTGAAACCTGGCTATCAAATAACATCCCTGACCATGCTGTCTTTATCCCTGTCTTCACTATCAGAAGACAGAATAGGAATGGAAGAGATGGAGGTGTGGCTATAAATACCTCCTCCAGTCTCCAGTTCACCCCTACCCTTATTACCTCTACCAGACTTCTCATGAGGCTAGTCTTACAAAAATCTCCCTTCCCTACACAGCACCTATTCTTGTGGCTAGAGTTTATTGCCACCTGAGGCAGTCTCAATCAAATGTCAAAGACCTCCTTATGAAGCTCAATACACTGGCCTCTGAAGGGGAACTATATATCCTGGGTGACCTTAATCTAAACAGGCTGGCCCCATCATTGGCTTCAACCCGCTCCAATATTGAAGCCTTAAATCTCAGTCAACTTATCAGAGAACCCACTCATTTCAACAACAAAACGTTAAACCTTTCCCTGCTCGACCTTGCCCTTACCTCCCATCCTCATAGAACAGTATCCTCTGGTCTTCTACTGGACTCTATCAGTGACCACCACATGACGTTCATGGTGCATAAGATCCATAGGACTAAAAACCCATCAAAAATAATTCTCACTAGTCTCTATGCAACACTCGACCTACAGTCTCTGCTCTATGATCTTACTCTTACTGACTAGTTTCCTCTCTCCTCAGCAGCCTCAGCCTGTCATAGCCCTTGCCTCTTTCAATACCAAGTTCCTTGACATATGGAATTCCCATGCCCCACTCCACAAAACAAGGGGCCGTGTAGGACACCTCCCTTGGGCCACACCTGAGCTTCTGGCTTGCCAACACCTTCATGACCTTGCATGTCATCAGTCAAAATTTTTCCCCTGCCATAAAGATTTTCAGTGTTACTGTGAACTTCGAAATGGCTACTCTAAAGCAATCTGCCTAACTAAAGCTGAACACTCCAAATCAAACTTCCTAAATAATACTAACAATCGGTCCAAATTCTGGAAGGTTGCACACTTCCTCGTCTCTCTAGCCACCTACCCTGCATCCCCGACTCTCTTGGTCAATCACTCTGTCCTTTCAGACCCTATGGCTATCGCTGAATGCATTAACTCTCACTTTGCTACCTGTGCTTCATCCCTGCTGGGCTCCCTCCATGGCTTCTCTGCTGCTCTGATGTCCTCTCCTCCCATGGGCCCCCTCCTCTCTATTGCTCCTCTCTCCCACTCTCAGTCCTACCAATCTCCCCCAGCACTGTGCTCCCCCTCCTCCTCCCCCCTCACCTCTTACACCCTCTTCACAGTTCTCCTTTTCTCCTGCCTCTCCTGATATCACGTTCCAGGCCCTCCTTGCCCACAACCTTACAAAGGCTCCTCACCTGATAGCCAGGATCCTAAGCTCCTCTCCCTTTCCACTCCTGCTATTGCCTACCCTCTCTCCCTCATTCTAAACCTTTCCTTCCTGACAGCAACAGTACCCTCGTTATGGAAACATGCAGTAGTGCTCCCGCTCCCAAAGGGGGGAATCCTCCTCTCCTGGCAACTATCAACCTATCTCTTTCCTTCCTACCTTAGTCCTCAACCAGCTCTCATTCTTCTTATCTGTCTCTGGGTTCTTCTCTCCTTTCCAGCCTGGATTTAGGAAATCTCATTCCGCCACCACTTCTCTGCTGAGACTAACAGAGACCATCTCTACTGGCTTCGAGAAAGGACACATCAATTCATCCATCTTTGTAGATATGGCTAAAGCCTTTGACACTGTCTCTCACCTGCTCCTCCTGCACTGCATCTCAGCTGCTGGCCTCTCCCCTTCAACCACAGGTTTGTTCAGTGCCTATCTGTCTGGCAGATCGCAGTCAGTCAAAATTGCTGATGACACCTCTTCCCCCTTGCCAGTAACCACAGGTGTCCACCAGAGCTCAGTGCTTGGCCCCATTCTGTTCTCCATCTTTTTAAATAATCTCCCCCAGGTTTGGTCAGCCTCCAACATCCACATGTATCTTAATGATATGGTTCTATTAACATCTGGCAAATCCATCCCTGATGTCACTTCCAGGCTTCAGTCGGATTTCACTAAAGTCTAGCTCTGATTTAGTGCTCTTCATCTCTTTCTAAATGCCAAGAAAACTGTCTCCATGTCCTTTGTAACAAGGCAGAGACAGACTAGGCTGAGCCTCCTACCCACATTTCACACCCTCGAGGGTACTATACTTGAGGACTCTTCCTCATTCAGGTATCTCGGTGTCTGTCTGGATAGACACTTTTAAACTTCAGAGTACATATTGATGCCATTCTGAAAAACTTAAACCCTAGCTGGGAGCCCTTTACAGAAATCACAGTTGTATCCCTCTCATTGCCAGGCGAGAGCTAGTACTGAAAATGATCATGTCTGTTTTTGACTACTGCGACATTGTCTATGGTGCTGCCCTGCAGTTCTCCCTAGCCAGACTGGACTCCCACTACAATTCCTTCTGTCACTTTGCCTTTGACGCCCCCCAGCTTACCCATCACTGTGATCTCTACTGGTCCCTAAATTTCCTCACTCCTCAAAATATGCATGCTCTTCATGGCACTACGTTAATCCCTAAATTGTGGCATGGATCTCTTACCTCTCCTTCTACCTTACTACCCCCCACCCTCCCACTAGTCCTTGAGATCTGATTAGCTACGTACCCTCTCTATCCCCAGCAGATCTGCTTCCTCAGGTCAAAAAGCTTTCTCATACCAGCTATGTAAGCTATGGAATGCTCACCCTCCACAAATCTACCACTCCTCCTCCCTGAGCGCTCTTACTTTGGAGCTTCTCAACTACCTAACCACAAACTGTACATGCTTCTGACTCCCTCCTTGCTTCTGCTCTCCTCTCTCCACAAACCTTCTTCCCCTCCTCACCTATTTCATTTACCTGCCTAGCAGTAACCATGTGTGTCTTGTTCTCATGCTACTCTCCCTTGCTGTGTGTATCATCATGTATCCACTTTATTATGCCTCTGTAGTAATTATATTGGTTGCATTGACGATCATGTATTTAATGTCTCATGTCCCTGTAATGTTGTAATATGTATTTAACTACTGTATGCATTGACTATCATGTATTAATGTTCATATCTCTGTAAGATTATTGTATACATTTAAATGCTGTATTTCCTTCTCCTCCTTCCCCCAGGACGTGCCTTAGATGAGCATTTAGTTGCTCAGTGTACCTTTCCTAGTGAAACAATTCAATAAACAAAAAATAAATAAAAATAAGAGCCTTGTGAAGAGCATGACAAGCTCTTCCTTCAATTCCCTGATCACTCTGGAGTGTAACCCACCAGGGCCCATCGCTTGTTCGACCCGTAGTCTTACTAGCTCCACCCTGACCTTATCCACAGTGAACAAGATCTGATCCACTCATTTGCCATCCCTCCTTCCTTCCCCTTAGACGTTAACTCTGGGCCCCTGCCTTCCTCTTCCTCTTTCCTCCATGAATTCCGAGATAAAATACTTATTTAATACCTCTATTTTTACATAGTCCTGCTCCAAGCTTATCCCTCTTTCCCCCCTCAGTCTCGCAATACCCTGCCAGGCCCTTCACCTCTTTTTCATGTATCTGAAAAATTATTTATCCCCCCTTACCATTTTTAGCTATTTTCTCCTCAGTGGCTGCTTTTGCCCTTCTGATCTCCCTCCCTGCCAAACTCCTCTTCTTCCTGTACTCCTCCCTATCTCCCTGTCAGAGTGTCCTCTTAAATTTTCTGCAAGCCCTCCTCCTTTTCTTGACTGCCCTGCCCCCTCCCTAGTACACCGTGGTCTTCTGCCACTCTTGCTCTTCCTGACCTTTTTATGCACATTTCCACTGCTTCCTGAACCCCTCCCTGATAGCTTCCCAGAATTCCTCCACTGTTCCTATATTCACCTTACCTGCCATTTTTTCTCTATCTTACCCATCTTATCAAAGTCTGTGTGTCTGATCTTCATGACTGATGTACTGATTTTACTTGTCTCCCTCCCTGTTCTTACCCAGAACCATACCGTGCTGTGGTCGCTGGTGCCCAAGGCTTCTCCCACCTGCTCCTCTTCCACACTCTCCCTGTTAGTCAGGGCTACATCTAACAAGTTGTTTCCCATCATTGGCTCCCTGACCAGCTGTTGAAAGAATTCCCCCTGCAGCTCGTATAATATGTCTCTGCACCTTGCCGATGCTGCATCTGGGATTTCTTAGTTAACATCTGGGAGGTTCAGATCACCCTCCAGCAGACGTTCTCCTTTCTGGGCCAGCTTCATGATTGTCTGAGTTAGCCAACTATTATCCTCCTCCCCTTGTGCAGCTGGCCTGTATACCACTCCCAGCCACAAGGATTCATCCATCTTCCTAACTAGTGGTGCCACAGCAGCTCACTCTCCCCTTCCTCCTCCTCCTCCCCTTTGGTTACACTAATGATTTCCCTGACTTATAAGTCAACTCCTTGCAACTCCAAGTCTCACTCCTTGCAACTAGATTCAGTACCTCATCCCTCATGATGGCCTCCAGGTTCACACTCTTATTTCCCAAACTTCTGGTATTTGCATCTAATCCCTTTCTCCACCTTCCCCCATTGTTCCCCCTTCATCCGTCTCCCTCTTGCCCAACAATGTAGTGCTCTCCTGAGGGGCTCTTGTAGTACCCTAAACTTCCTTCCTTGTGATGCAGATTCAGCCCCCCAACTAGTTTAAATTGTAGGCATCCACTATCAAGTCTTCCAGTTTGCTTTTTCAGTACTGCCACCCCCTCCATATTCAGATGCAGTCTGTCCAGTGCAAACAGGCTGTTGTCCTCCCACAAAGAGTCCCAATCCCTTACTAACCCTTACCCCATTTTCTCTCCCCACCCAACCAAACACTCACTGAACTCCCTTATCTACATCTGTCTATCAGTGCTTGCCCTTGGTACTGGTAGCACCTCTGAAAAAAATAACTAATTTGAACCCCAGACTGCTACAGTATCTAGCAAGAACTCGGAGTCTTGCCTGTACCTCCATCAGGCAACTTCCCACCAGGTCATTCATTCCCAGGTGGAACAGCAGGTGTGTTTTCTCATCCTGCTGCTTCCCCCTTGAGGGAATATAGTGAATGACCTTAGCTACCATCATTCCAGGCAGACAATCCACCAACAATGTGCTGTTCTCCCCTCTGCCCCTCCCACCCAATTCATTTTATTATACAGTTCCCCAAACAGGAGGACCCTGCTCTTCGTCTCCTTCTGGATTATCTCCCTTCCATCCTACCCGTAACCCCCTCTATCCTATTTACTTCCCTAGTTTGAATACCCCCTTTGCCCATGTCACCTCCCAAAGTGCTGTCTTTGCTCTGCACCCCCAACAAACTTTGTGACCCACACAGTAGCTTTCTGCAAGGCTTCCTTACTTCGCCTCTCTATCTGTGAACTTTTCTCCTCAGTGTCTTTCTGCCCCTCCCTGTGCCCTGACTAATTTTTCCTGGGGGGCCCTCACCCTTCCCTGCCTCATCCAACTTTTGCATCTCTGGACCTGAGCACACTGCACCACCTCCTTTTGGACTTGTGCATTCTTCTTACCTGATTTGGCATCCCCATTTTCCAATTTTTCTGAGCCTTCATTTGTGCCTGTTTCTCCTATTTTCCCTGTGTGCTCTTTCAACTCCATTTTCCTGCTCTTCCCTCACATTTTGAATTCCTAGTGAGGCAAATCTATTTTTTGTTCTAGGCCCACTACCTGTATCTCTCTGGTGGATGGTCCTCCCATTGCTTTCATCTCCCTTGTCTTCTGCGCAGGCTTTGGACTCTTGTACTTTCTCACCTGCCATCCCCCCGGTTACTCTTGTTCCCTTTTCTGTCACTATCCAGGATTCCTGTATCCCCTCTGGAGCCTCCAGTACATCCCCTCCTTACTTTTGTGCTCCTCTATTTCACTCCATACCCAATCCCATCTTTTTCTTCCTCTGCCCATGTTTGCTCCTTGTCCCCCTGCAGCCCTCCTTTTAACCACACCTTGCCCTCCAAGCTGTAATAGCTCCTTCTGCAGGACCCCTCCTGTTCTCTCTTCAACTCTTCTCCCTTTCCCATCATAGTGTCCACCTCAGCAGTCCCACCTCCTCCCTGAGCTGTGTAATTTGTCTACAAACCATGCATCTGCACCACTTTCCAGACTACTGTATATCCAGTACCATAGATGATCCACACCCAGTACACCCTACCAGCCTCCCAAAGATGCACCCAGTCCTTGCAGACTGGGGACCCTACCCTGGATTGACTCTCACCCTGCTCCATTGGCCCTTCCAATGTGCCCCCCATTTCCAATCTGGCCTATGGTAAGCTTTTGTATTTAAGCCCCAGGGTAATGTGTGCCACATTTCTTGAAATGTTCTTGGCATGACATTCCTGATTACATGCTTATTTACATCATAACCATTGTTTTTGCATTTCTTCAAAATTCCTTACTGATATGGTTTTACAGTACAAGTTTACAATACTACTGCTATCACTTTGTTATTACTGTTTCACTCCCTGTTGTACACCTTGAAGGATTCCTGACACCGTCCACCCCACCCACCCACCCCTTGATGCACCTGTAAACCAGTCCAGGCTTAGTGTGCCCATACCAGTGATCACATATTAATAAATAAAATTAATGTACAGTTTGTATTTAAACCCCTCCAAACCATGTTTTTAGCAGAAGTGCTTTTGGTACTAAGTTTAAACTTTCCAAGTTCTAAGTATTGATATTTTTAGGCCCAGTTCTGTTGGTCCTAAGAGTTCTGGGCAGAAAAATACTAGGAAAAGCAGGCTTGCACTTTAAAATCAGCAAAAGGCCTGGGGCAGGATTCACAAAAAAGCACAAAGTGCAGCACAACGGTTTGCGCTGAGCCTTTCAATTGTGCATGGTCCAAATGCTGCAATCCTATCAAGCACGAATGGAGAAAAATGATTTATGTGTGCTGTACCACCACAATCAAATGTAGGTTATATACAAATAGCCATGATGGCACTGACTGTAACTGCCTGGACATGACATCCTTAGTTGTTTTTTTTTCAGCCTTTCAAAACAGTACCACTAAAGAAAACCATCATAATAAAAAAAAAATAGAGCTCGGAATCCTCAATAAAACATTCATGTTTACATGAAAAGAAGCAAGATTGGTAGCCACGCCTTCCTTCAACTCTCATTTACTCACACAACAGTCAGTATCAAGAAATGCAAACAGGAAGCAGGGGAGGATACAACTGCTTTGCAAAATAATAGAACAAAAGAAAGATAACATAAACAAAATAAAACTCAGTCCCCTCGTCTTACCATTCAGATCAAAAAACAAAATCAGATCAATTTCTTGCTTGAAGATGCTGATCATTTGCAAAACAAAAGTGACAAACCATGCCTAGACACTGAATTCCAAGCCCTTTCATAATGAATGAATAACTGAAAAAAGCCAAAAATAAATAAATAATGGGGAAATGTATTATGATATATCCATCATGACAAGAACCTTGCTTTGAAGTTCTAATACTTTCATACACAAAAACACCACATTGATTTTACAAACTTACATTCAAAAAGTTCCTCATTGCCAAGTAAATGCTTTGGTCCACTTATCAACAGCACAGTGAAACGTGTGTGCTACCACACAGGTTCTAGACTAATCTAAAATAGTTATTTTGTATCAAAATTCAACTGTGAAAGAGGCTGAGCTGCTTCTGGTGCTAAGCAGATTTGAAATTGTAATTTTGTATCAAAAACTCAAGTGAGAAACTAGCAGAGCTTTAGGGCCCACAAGCTAGAAAGAACTGCAGAGTTTAACATGGAGAAAGTTGAGGTATGAAAAGATACATCAATTGGAAAGCAAAATGATGTGTTCTGTTTTGTATCAAATTAAAATAAACAGTACACAAGTACGTTTTATTCCTATACCTCACAGAACACATAAAAGGTAAAGTAAAATGTATCTCATTATTAGAGAGAAAACATGTCTCTTAGCTCAGAGTGGATTTCTCTGTCATAACCTGAGAAACATTCCAAGCATCACAAAGGTGCTGTGAGTGAGCATTCTGCAAAGCAAAAAAAAAAAAATAGTTTTGCTCATTTTTAAATTGTCAGTACTTTACCATACATTAAACTACAGAGGCAACACTTTAACAGCAGACAGGGGAAGGGGACTAGTTACTAATAAACCATTATTTGTTTATCAATAGTTTTAAAATTAGATGGAAATTACTGAAATTTTAAATTTTGTCAACATGTTTGGCAGGCTGTAATTCAGTCCCATTTAAAGCTAGAAATCTGAAACTATGTACTGAACATACCAGTGTAATGATAACCTGCATACAACACATTTTATAACATTTCCATGAATATTGTCAAAATGATGTTAACATTATAGAAATCAAAATGTTGACAAAATGATTAGCTACCTGTAACTCAGCTACCATTGACACTTGAGACTTAAGGCATGGTGCATATACCCATGCTAGATACTTCTCCTTATCCTTTCATTGTATGGAGATTTGGATGAGAAATGTTAAAATTATCTCAAAATAACTGAAAATGTTATTTTGTATAATACCTACAACTCCGGACACTGGACACTTTTGTATGACTTTGTGCACAATGTACCTTCCAAATTTGGTGTTATTTTAATATGTTCTTTTAATAATACAGCAAAATTACTGAAATTAAAATTTTGTCAACATGTTTGACAGGCAATAATTCAATCTCATTTAAAGCTAGAAATATGAAACTATGTACTGAACATACCAGTGTAGTGATAACCCGCACACATGTCACATTTTATAACATTTCAGTGAATATTGTCAAAATTATGTTAACATTAAAGAAATCAAAATGTTGACAAAATGATTAGCTACATATAACTCAGCTCCCCATGACACATGAGACTTCAGGCATGGTGCATATACCCATGCTAGATACTTCTCCATATCCTTATATTGTGTGGTGATTTGGATGAGAAATGTTAAAATTATCTCAAAATAACTGAAAATTGTATTTTGT
Organism: Neoceratodus forsteri; assembly: GCA_016271365.2. Classification (NCBI taxonomy): domain Eukaryota; kingdom Metazoa; phylum Chordata; order Ceratodontiformes; family Ceratodontidae; genus Neoceratodus; species Neoceratodus forsteri. Next base: position 43,897,296 of record CM028131.1, on the reverse strand, counting down.
ATAATAACTACAACTCTGGACACTGGACACATTTGTAAGACCTTGTGCACAATATATTTTCTAAATTTGGTGTTATTTGGACATGTTCTCTTACTAATACAGCAAAATTACTGAAATTAAAATTTTGCAAAATTTCATGGAATATTTGTGAACATTCAGCAAAATTCTTCAATATTGGAATGGTCATTCCATGGGCATTCCAATGGCAGAATTTAATATTCTGCTCAGCTCTAGTGTCCTCTGTAACTATTCTTGGTGTCAGTTGTAACTATCCTGGGTGTCCTACAATATATAACTGTCTTGCATGTTCTCTGTAATTATCTTGGGCATTCTATATAAATATCTAGGGTGTTCTATATTAATATCCAGGTTGTTCTCTGTATCTACACTGAATGCTCTCAGAAACTATCCTGGGTACCTACATTTTCTGATCTCTGAAATCCTCCTTTTTTCTAAAGAGGTGCATTAGCAGTGAGAAAATTATATAACGGAGACCATTCAAACTATGCAGCTCTATACAACAAGTCTAAACAATCTTAAAACCTTTTGATAAATATACAGAGAACATGATTTACAAGAAAATATCTGCTCTGCTACTCCTTTAAAAGATTTTGAAACTAAGTGAAGATAAGTTGGGGGATAGTTCAAATCCAATCTTTTTGTTTTGTTATTCTAACTCAGTAGACAAGCTTACTGTAGAGAAAAAAATATATGCTGCTATGTATTTTTCTTATTGCTCATGCAGCTCCCAGGAATAGCTTAGGTTTCCACAATCAAGCAACTGAGTCACCCAGGGTAGTTACAGAAGACTATTGCTTACAGTAAAAGTAAACTAAAAGATAAGTGTATCACACAACTACTACAGAAATTCAGCTGACTGGAACAAGAAAGCACATAACAGATCCAATATGTGACGGTGTAGTGTTCATTTATGATGTGAGCACATGATCACCCAGTTGAACAATAGCTTAGGTAACAAGAGTTACAGTACAGGGTAGAGCTTGGACAAACACAGATCACTTCAAGTTTCAAACTGAGCATAGGGCCTTTCATTTTGTGTCCGGAAAAGATAATTATTAACCACACAGTTTAAACCCTCCTTTCTTACCTCCATAATATGCAGGGATCAAGGTCAAGAAAGATAGTAGACATGAAAATTTATATTTGAACATAATCTTTTCAAGATAAAACCTCTAATAAGGATCAGCTTAAAATGTGCAGTGCAAATACAGATAATGTACCGGTATTCCAAGAGATGTCTTTAGTTATCAAACAAGATTAGAGAAGGTTAGCAGAGAAAGTTTATTGCCGTCTATAGAAAGCCCATGTATGCAGTATACATTAAACACAGGTGATATGGGCAATTGTATTACAACCTACATTACAATCATTTAGAAGATATGTCCCTAAGGGCAAAGCCACTGAAGTGTTACCTTAGGAGCACAATGACACAAAAAAGTAAATGTCATAATCACTAATTTACATGGATTTATCCCTTACATACATACCCCAACACACTGCATCATGGGTAGCATATCAGATCGCCATGACTACTACACCTAGACTACATCTACAAGAATAATTGTAACTAATTGTAATATCTGCCTTTTGGGGAAGCTTTATTCTCTTTGTGTTGCGCACCTTCACAGGTACTGAACAAAAGAGTTAACTTGTTTTGCCTAAGCAAAGTAAAGTAATTAGAAACAAAATTGATATTTTTACTCTCCATGTCATACATGATGGTCATCCAAACATTTCAAATCATGGAAACATAGAAACACATGGTAGACAGAGGCCAAGAGCCAATCACATCTGCCCATAGTACTGGTATTTCCAATCCCCAGATAAAGCCTTGTGTGCCCATGTTTTATTTTAAGTTATATGGTTTCACAAAATGCGACATGTCAGAAAAGCTCAGTAAGATTTCAAATAATTTTTTATAAATAATGAACTCTATTATTTTTTATGTCATCATCAGCATTAAACATAAAAATAAAACAAGTACACAGCATAATCATGATGTATGATTTATTTATTTTTTTCTACCAATGTAACAACACAGTGGTGATTATCAATCCACAACCTTCGTAAATGCAGGGAACAGTTAGAAAAATGTGGTATGCAGATAATTATATAATTTTTATTTATTTATTTATTTATTTATTTCTAGGATTACAAATACTTTTGAGCGAAGGCTCTTTTAAAAGGTTCCACGTCAATTGGAGCACAATACAGAGGATAAACAGGAATAACAACATTGAGGGTTATACAGAACAGTTGGAACAGTCATTAATTAAAGACACCTTAGAGAGTGCTGTCCATAGTTTGGCCCAGAGCAGCAACAACTAGGAGAGGGGTACAGAACAAGGGGAAGAGGCAGGAGGCAGGATTGGTGTAGTAGCAGCCAGAGGCATTGTCAGACATAACAGGGAGAAGTGCTGGCAAGGGGGGGTAGGGGAAAAGAGGGTGTGGAAGTTGGGAGGGGGAAGGGAGGCAGGCAGAGGAAGATAGGAGATAAGTGCTTGGATGGGAAGGCACGATCAGGCTGTTGGAGGAGGCTGGTATGTCTGAATTAGGTTATGTAGTCTCAGGAGCTGAAGGTAGTGAGATGGAGCTGGAGACTGGTTTGAAATGTACAGAGCGTTGAAGATAAGGAGATGGTGGTGCTGAGACCATTCAGCTATGAGGGAGCCCTATAGGTGAAAGAACATTAATCCTGGGCAGTATGACAGTGGGGAACTTGCATGGGCTGTGATTTAGATCTCTTGGTGCTCCACTGATTGGTCCTACAGTGAAGCAGAGCTTGGACATCATGGGGGGGCAAGGCCCAGGTAATTTTTTTTTTGCCATGGTGCAGATGAGATACTTAATATAGTTAGATAGTTGGAGCCATCTGGATTGAGCATAAAGGTCACAGATATGAGCGAGATGGTAGACGCCAGTGATTAGCTGAAAAGTCTTGTTAAGGGCTGTGGAGATGCGTCTGATTTTTATTGCCACGGTCGAGCCATAAATGATAAGACCGTAATCAATAATGGAGACCTTGGAGTTCTGGAAAGTGATCTTCAAGGCTTCCGGTATGAGGTGTTGCCAGTGCTTGAACAGTGATCCAATATGTGAATTAGCAGCTTTAATATAAATCCTATATAATTTACACAAAACATTTTTGCAAGATGTAGAATATGGTAGTAAACATAACAAAAGAAATAAATGCAGAGGCAGCCATTTTGTGTTTGGATATATATCTTTCTTCATAATGGCAGGTTCAAAGTTGACTGGCTCTGGACAAAAGCAACTAAAAATAACAACAATAAAATAAATCAGAATATCAAACATATATTTGAAAACTACACACAGAATTACATAGAAGATAATGTATGTTCATCTATCGGTAATTGACTTATTAACTATTGAGAAGTTGCTATGGTGACCATTTAAACCTCGAGAGCAAAGCTCTAGGGATTTATGTCACAATGACAACCTTAAGATGGTTACACAAGCCCGGTGATGATAGAAACATAGCAAATAGACGTTGATGGCAGATAAAGACTGCTTGGCCCACCTAGTCTGCACATTTCCCTACCTACCGGATAAGCTGCAGATCCTAGTTAACCAATAGCCTTTTTCTTCCAAACCCTCACAAGAATTGCCCTATGTCAGTCCCATGCATTCTTGAATTCTTCAACAGTTTTAGACCCCACAATCTCCTCTGGAAGGTAGTTCCATGCATCCACCACCCTCTCTGAGGAAAAAGTCTTCCTCATATTGCCCCTGAGCCATCTCCCCTCTATCTTCAAATTGTGTTTCCTTGTTCTTGCTCATCTCTTTTTATGAAAGATGCTACCTTCTAAGACTTTGATGATTCCACTGAGGTATTTAAAGTTTTTATCATGCCCCCCTCTCCCTCCTTTCATCAAGGATTTACATATTACGCTCCTTTAGGCTCTCCTTTTATGGCTTCTCTTGCAGACTCTGCACCATTTTAGTTGCCCTCCTCTGGACTGCTTCCATCCCCTAACCTTGCCAAGTCCCCTCTCAACCTTTCCACCCTCCCTTGTGTATCAACCCTGTTGCCGGTCTTTGTGTCACCTGCAAAGAAGCATTCTTTTCCTTCCAGTCCCTCTGCAATATCACTTATAAAGACATTAAAAAGAACTGGACCAAGTACTAAACCATGTGGTACCCCACTAGTATCCCCCCTGTCCTCAGAGTGGATTCCATTTACTATTACCAGCTGTGTCCTGCTGTCCAGCCAATGTTTTATCCAGGCTACTACTCTGTGACCCACTTCAGGGCTGGCTGAAAAATGTGTTTATTAATCTTTTGTGTAAGACTGTGTCAAATGCCTTGCTAAAGTCTAGGTAGGCCATGTCCACTGCCCTTCCCTGGTCTACTACTTTGGTCACACAATCAAATAAATCAATTAGATTTATGTGATATGACCTTTCCACTGTGAATCAATGCTGCCTTGAGTATAGTTCTCCACTGGCCTCTAGGTACTCAAGAATTCTTTCCTTCAGAAGTGCTTCCATCATTTTCCCTACCACAGAGGTCAAACTGACAGGTCTATAGTTTCCTGCCTCTGTCTTGCTCTCATTTTCTGAAGGGGAATCACATCCATCCTTCGGTCTTCGGTTACCACACCATCCTCTCAGGATTTGTTAAAAAGGGTAGTCAGAGATGTCACTAGTTCTCCCCTTAATTCTTTAAAATTCTGGGGTGAATCTCATCAGGCCCCATTGCTTTGTCCACTTTCAGATTTAGGAGTTCATTCATAACCCTTTCTTCTGTGAAAGGACTAGGATTGCCTCTACTATCCAGAGTGCTTCTATTAATTGGATTAGGTACCTCTCCCCCTCCTCTTTTTTGAATACTGAGTAGAAGTATTTGTTCACTATCCCTGCATTTTCACTGTCCCTCTCTACCCACAAACCATCCATTTTATTCATCCTCACTACCCCACCCTTTGTCTTTCTACACTCCCTAATGCACCTATAAAAGGTTTTATCCCTGTTCTTAACCGAGTTGTCTAGCCTTCCCTTAGTTTGGGCCTCTGCTATTCTGATTACCTTCCCTGCTTTCTTCTGCCTTAACTGGTACAGTTCTCTATCCTGCTCCTTCTGTGTTTTCTTATACTTCTGAAATGCTATATTTTTCTTCCTATCCTCCCCCACCACCTCTTTTGAAAACCACAGTGGACTTTTCTTTCATTTTGATTTATTTGCTTCACACAAAGGCTTGTTGCCTCTGTGATGGCAGTTTTCATGTTTCCCCTTTGTTGCTCCACCCTTCCTTCTTGCCTGTTTGCTAGTAGTTTTCTAAGGCACTCTCCCATTTTGAAAAAGTCAACCCTCTTGTAGTCCAGTACTCTCACTTTTGTATGGCTTGACTCTGCAGCTGAGTTTATCATGAACCACACTGTTTGGTGGCCACTTGTTCACAGATGGCTATCCACTTCTAGGTCTGAGATGCTCTGTCTGTCTCCATTTGATAGGACCAGGTATAAGATTGCTCCCTCCTGAGTGGGTTCCACCATTAGCTGTGTGAGTCATGCCCCCTGTTGGGCATGGAGAATGGCCCTGTTCTTGGATGTGGCTGCTGCAAAGGTGCTCCAGTTAACATCTGGCATATTCAGGTCCCCCATTAACAATATCTCCCCATTCTCTGCCATCATAAGGATGCCTTCCATCATAACTTTTTCCATTCCCTCCACCTGAGATGGGGGTCTGTATACAACCCCTGTGCAGACTGTGATGCCATTTCCAATCTCAAAAGTGACCCACAGTGCTTCCTCTCCTACCTGTTTACTCTTTTGTTCCATTGCTTTTATCCCTTCCCCTACATAGAGAGCTACTCCTCCCCCTCTTCTACCCTCCCTGTCTCTCCTGTAGGTTTTGTACCCTAGTATGTTAACATCCCAGTCATGGTTCTTTGCGTACCATGTTTCTGTGACTTCCACGATATCCAGGCTTCCCTCTTTCATCAAGACCACAAATTTAAGGAGCTTGTTGCCCAGACTATGGGCATTGGTACTCAGTGACACCCATTTTTTAATGGCCTCACTCCTATTTACCCCATCCCTGTCTTTACTACCATTGTCTTTTTCTCCATTTACCCCTGCCCTTCTCCCTGTTGCTGTCTCTTTCTTGGTGTTTTCCTGACTAAGTACCCTGTTTTTTTAAGAGGGGGTTGGATTTCTCTGCTCTTTTCCAGTGACTTCCTCCTTGGCTAGTTTAAATGTTTGCCAATGAATTATTTAAACCCATCACCTAGGATCCTGGATCCCCCTCCTGGACAGATGCAGACTATCATTCCAGTATAGGCCTGCATCACTCCAGGTGGACACCCAGTTCCCAATGAAGCCAAACCCCTGAGTTCTGCACCAGTTTTTTAACTACTGATTGAATCCCACAGTGTGGAGCACCCTAGCCTCATCCATGCTATAGACAGGCAGCACATCTGAGACAGTTTCCATGCATGCTGCTTGTCTAAGGCCTCTCCCCAACTCCACAAACTCCTCCTGCACTTTTCTGATTCCTTTCCCAGCCAGGTCATTTGTCACTAGGTGGATAATACCATCCAGCTCCCTCCCCTGTGCAGCTGCTCCCATGATCCTGAGGATTCGCTCCCAGTCCCTCCAAGCCATGGAGCCCGGGAGACAGCTTATCTCACTCTCCCCCTCTCCGTCTCCTTCTACTCTCCCTCTCCCTCTCCTGCTCCCTTATCCCTCCCTCCCCCCGGTCAGTCCCCTTAACAACAGTGTATGCTGCCCTCTTCCAATCATACAATCAGAAAATTGTACTCACAATATCATCACTGCTCTCTGATGTGCATCCATATCACCGCTGTGGCCATTTTGGATATGTGTCCACTGACTGCACATGCGCAAACACCATACACTTATACAGGAGGTGCATGCACAAGTATTGTCACTGTTGTCATACCACCAATGTGACGTACTCACAATGGCATAACAACATTGTGACATCACATTGATAGCATAACAACACTATAAATTGTGCGATTTCAATGCATAATAAGCATCTCCCATACATTATAAAAACATTACTAAAAAGCAAACAAAGCTGCTCAAGACATAAAGAGTTGAGCATAGGTGGTATTAAAAGATTTAAACAACCTATGCTCTGGATGATTCTTTTCTCACTGTGATCTTATTTAGATAGTCATCTGCAAATTTAATAATTTGCTAAATTATTAAATTAATGCTTCCTGTGCCTGTTCCCCTGTGTAACCATCAAACCAATTACCCACTGTTCTGTTTATCTACCTGCACCATTACCACTAGCCTATCAATGTCATTTTGTTTCTAGTCGCTCTTCATATTTACATATACTGGTTAACCACTAGCTGGTCCTAGCTACACACTGTTTAGCCATTTAACTCAGTTGTCTACACTTGTACAGTTCTGTTTAGCTCACTAAGATGTTCTCCACTGCCTTTTATCTTTTGACTTCAGCACTGTACTTTTGCTCATAACTCGGTTATACCTGTAGTTGCTTCTGTGTCTGTCACTATCTAATGTATTTATGTGCACTCACTTACTGAAATGTCTCTTTTTTTTAACAGGAGAGACACATTAAGCTGAAAGCTTGTTAACAGGTGCAACCTGGAGCACAATTAAGTTAAATGACTTACTTAGGGTCACACATTATGCAAGTGGGGGCTGTAGGATTCAAATTCAGGTTTCCAGGTTTGCAGCTCAGAGCCTTAAACCACTGTGCTATACTGCCTCATAATTATATGAAAAGTTTTCATGCAGCACGCATAAAACTATCTATGTAATATGCATGTTGCATGTATGATTTAAATGTTAAATTGGAACCAACTACATGCATGTGGCATGCGTGCAGCAAGTATGTGTGGAATGCGTACTTTTTATGTTAAATTGGAACAGACTGCATGCAAGTGACATGCGTTCAAAAAGTAAGTGGTCACTGATACCTGCACACATAAAAGTTAAGTGACTTGCTCAGGAGTACTCCATATACAAGAGGGGATTGATGAGATTCAGACCCAGGTCTTCACGTCTTTGCCAAGTCTCCTGATTTGCAATTCAGTGCCTTTAACCACTAAGGTATACTGCCTGCACGCAAATGGCTTGCTTGTACTTCAGTACAAATCTGCATACATCAACATGCATGTGACATGCTCATAACCACTGTTATACTTTAGTTTTCTTGCCCCCCCCTCATCTCAGCTGCACAGCTGAACTGTAGCACACACTGTGCACCAATGGAAACACGTGGTTCTTTCCACACCCAATACACACACTTACCTAAAAAACTACATAATTACTTCTGCCTTGCATGTGCTGCAACTATTTTGTCTCCATATTTTTGAATGCTTCCACACAATATGGTCTTTAAGGGACAAACACAAAAGTAGCAGTAACTCAACACCCACCCAATTGCCAGCTCCTCCCCCCATGCACACTCACTGTAGCAGGTGCAGCCATGTGGCTACAGACAATCCACCAAGTATAAGTATAAGTTGAGTGTCTTTTACCTGAGTAAAAGTGAGCAAGAGGCAGGAGTCTTTAAGAGATGATGTCCACGAGTCAGAGTGCAGGGCATATCCCTTGGAAATGAATAAAGTTATTTTTTATTACTATTTTATATATTATGATTGTGAGTTGGAGAATAATGAAAGCCTTTTATACTATTTATGCTCTTTTTAGTTGCCTTCATTAATCTCCAACTCCTCATCAATAATGTATAAAACATTAATAATAAAATGCCCTGATTCATTTCAGTGGTGCATGCCCCTGCAGACTCCCTTGCCCTAGGTCATAATGTACATGAGCATGGGGATGTGGTGTTCAGCTTCACTGGGGGGGTAAGCCTGACTATAGTGGGGCTCCAATACCATACCACTCATCTGTCTCTGAATGAAAGGGATAACCCTCATTTTACCCCTGAAAACTGCTCTGCTCCTAATCCATCCCTCATGGAAAACATGCTGCTCACACAGAAGATGTCCTGCAAGTTTAGACTTTATGGCATGGGCACCATTTCAGATTTCAACAGCGGGAGCCAACAACCAGTGGAGGCCAGGTGCTAGTTAGCCCCTATTTGGCAAGCTCTAGAATGTCTGGAATGTCTCTAAATGGTAAAACTTAGTGGTTTTGAGTGAAAAGTGATATGCAGTCAGGAGAAATTCTATTGTGTAAGATTTATCTGTCTATACCCCCAGAGCAGTGCGTAAGATTTGGGATTAAACCCATACAGTTACTAACCAATTGTTTTCCTGGCTGAAGTTCTGACCCCCCCACCTCCCCCCAAAAAAACAAAATTCTTTCCCTGACTCTCTTCCATTCAATATCCATCCCGTATGGGTTGTATAGCTTTCCAAAAGCACAAAAACATGAAAAAACACTTAGATGTTTCCTTCTCCAATCCTCCTGTAAACAAAAATGTTTACTTTTACTTACCTTGCCATCTAGCCAGAACCTGTGGCCTGGTGCAGTATGCCACCAGCCCAGTTTTCAGTCTGCTCCTTGTCTGCTGTTCTGCCAAAAGCTGGATGCTAGAACTGACCATTCCAGGTCCCCGTGGTCTTCAATGAAGTTACCCCACCAACTGAACCAACCCAGCCTGTGTTGTTTGTTTCTTGCTTGGCTACTGCCATATTGCACTGATCAAGGTCTGTGAATGCCACCCACTCTGGTGTCACTGCTGCTGCTGTGCCTAGCTTACTGCCATGGGGGGGGGTTATGCACTTTTTTGTGAGGTGAGCCAAGTAGAGGAAATATGTAGCCTAGTCTCCAGTTAGCTTTTAGCTCACCCCCTGCCCCTTCAGCCACCAGGGGAGATAGAGACTCACTAAAAGTAGACCAACAAAAATATTCCCTCCACAATACTACTTTTGAGAGTTCAGTGCTTACTGACTCCTCCTTGCTGTGGTGTGCTGCCTGTCTTCTCTATGGTGGTAAAGATAGTGTTGCAGTAACATGACTCATCTGTTCTTTCTTGGCTGGAGCTCCTTCATGTCACATGTGATGGCACCACCACTAATATGCAGAGATAGTGGATAACGCTATACAGATATATTCGAGTGAGTAGTGCACCTGCAGTGTGAGCGCCCACTGGCTGGGGGGGACTTATTGTCCAAAAGATTAAATCCAAATTTAATGCCATTATTGACACACCATAAGAGCAACCTTGGCACAAATGTGGAGGGAGGGCACTCCTCCCATCTGCCATACCTAAATGGCAGCCCTGATTTATGGTACAAATTAATTCCCGGGTGCCAATATCAGTACAAGTAAAAGCAATGGTTTCCACTGTGTTCTGAAGAACTTTATTTCCTTGTTTCAGAATGTGCCCTGATCATCGTGAGGGTTAGTGTAGCTAGTTGTCCCTCATTTTTAGTATCCATGTCCCTCATTTCAGTGACAAAATGTGAGGTATTGGGCATGCTTCCAAGACCCTACTCAGCACAAAAAGTACTGAGCATGGACATAGTTTATATGCTCCATACAGAATGACAAAGGGAAAGTAAGTGAGCTGAGACAGTCATAGAGAAACAATTTTGTAGCACTAAATATGTATAAGGAGATTTGCATGGCACAAAACAGATGTCCTGGTTTCACAAAACAGAGGTCCCTCTTCACACATCTGGAACAGGGGATGTTGGCTGACTATATCCTATGCATTTAATATACTAAACAAACAATACTTTACAAATTAATGGCAATTTAATGACAAAAATCAAAAGCAATTAAACAACTTGGAAAAGTATCATAATTATTTGAGTTTACCTAATTTTAATGAGAAACCAATGCAAATGGTATTTTAATGCATCTAATTGCTAGCAGTAGTATAAGAAATAGAAACAGATGTGTTTTTTAGATGAGATTTGTACCAGCTTTGCTGTTGCAAACATGGCAAGCATGTAGCAAGTGAAACTGGTGTGATTTTTAAATGATGTTCACACCATCTTAACTACTGCACTCACATCAAGCATGCAACACACAAAATTGTTGTGATGTTTTGAAGATATTCGCACCAGCTTGCCTGCTACATACATTTTAAGCTTGCAGCATGCAAATCTGATTTACTTTTTAGACCTGATTCATTTAAGTTCACTTTGAGTATATGAACAACATGCAAACATTGCACAATTAAGCATGTGGCATGCATTCTGCATGTACACAGCACACCTGTATTTTGCTATAGTGCTAAAAGTAGCCCTAAATCTATAGTAATCCCATGCAGTCCTCAGAAATGATCTCATCTGTCTCTATGTAGTCAGCATGAGTCACCACCTGGGTAGCCTCAAACAATTCTGGCTCGAGTTGGATGTGCCCACAATCTACCCTGTAACCTAGCTATCACACCTCTGTTATGCCATTGTGGTATTTTTCCACTTTACCTGTCAGCTACAGTTTGCAATCTGTGGAGCACCTCAGTCGTGGGCTTACTAGGTTCCAATCAGGTCCAACTATATATGGCAATCTCACCCATATTTGCCAGTTCAAAATCACTGCACCAGAAATAGTGGGATTTGTAAACTACTGAAAAGTCACTAGATTATTCTTAATTAAAAATAGTACAATTCAAAATTTGAAAGATAGCAGAAAGTGATGACATTTAACCTTTTCCTGGCTTTGGAGTCATGGGTATCTGCCAATTTCCTTTACTTGCCCCCCTAATTGATCTGGAATCTCACACATCCTGAACATTGTTATCTCTCTGAGTTAGCCAAATACATATCACCAAGAGGTTTGGTTGGGAAATCTTACTGTACACAGCACATGTTCTGAAAGTTGCTGTGTGCAGTGGGAGAAGATTACCTGGTTGCCTCTGCTGTGTTCTGGTGAGGGGAGAGATGGAGATTAAAAAGAGAGAGAGAGAGAGAGAGAGAGAGAGAGAGAGAGAGAGAAGAAGTGCTATACTTCAGGACCTAAGAGAACTCTTGAGAGTCAGATATTTGGCTAAACTGGCTTCCCCCAATTCAATTCTAACCCTGTAAAGAGTGAAGTGGCATGGTATATAAAAGGATTTACCCTTGAAGGACATCGACTGCTAACATTTGCTCATGAATGAGATTCTGTGGCATGGTTATAATGCTGCTGCTAAACAGGAAGCATCTAGTGCATACAGGCATTTTTGGGCCCAGAATTATGTACTTGTTTGTTTGGCATTTTGGGATCCTTGCTTTGTAGAGACCAACAAGGTAGAGGGTGGCAGCTGGAGCCTATTCATGCTAGCTATCCCTTGGAAGGTTGTGACTTTCTGTGCCCATGTTCTAGCTGCCCGCAGATCCTGGTAGAAGGAAAGAATGGACTACTAGGTAGGAGCCCTGTGGTGTTCCCTATCCTGCATATGTTTGTTGGGGGCTTCAGCTCCAGATTTTTAATGATGGTGTGTTTAAGGTGATCTGGTGCCTTCAGGTAAAAAGAAAATCCAGGCCAGTCTGTTCACTTACAGCAAGCTTCTTCTTTTAGGATGAAGAAAACAGGTTGTTAGAGGTAAAGGGCATGTGCAATTGCTGTGCACTGGGGGACTCTAGATGCCTGTATACTGTACTCATTAGGTTCTCAGACTCTGCTCTGGAAAATCTAAATGACTGGAGGCTACATAAGAAAATCTGTGGGAACTGTTACGGTGAAAAATATGGCTTGCCCTGACAAGAATACCAAAAAGTATGTACGTTAATGCCAACACAGGGACAACTCTTTGGCTTGGGACAGTGGTCTCACATTCATTCTTAGGGTATGAGAACCGCAAACTGAAGGTGAGCTGCTGGGGTGAGACACTCTTTATAGAATAAGAGTGTCTCACCTGCAGAGGGAAGAAGTGGATCATGCTTGTACTGAACATGTTGACAAGGAATGGGAGCGGAATAAAGGATGGACATTATACTCTTTCTTCAAAAAGAGCATTGATTTTATAGTATCGGTATTTATTTATCTGACAGTACACTTTGTGCTCCCCAAACTGTGTTTGCAAACCCAGATTGGTGTCTCCAGCCCTAAGGCCCCAGAGTTTTTATACATTTTCATGAGGTGTAGTAACTCACATAATGACTCCACAGCAGGGATTGAAGAGTGTGGCCAGTGAAGATATCACTATACTGCCTGCCTTATTGGCTAAAATGAAGACAAGGAGCTTGTGCCAGTAACACCGGAGGGATTTAATGGTTAAAGATGTAATGGTGAAAGTAAATTGCACAGTACTCAGCATTCGCAGAGAACTACAGTAGGCTTCTATCTGAAAGTGGCACAAAGGCAAATGTAAGGGAGATCCCAGAAATGGAGCAGATGGAAATAACAGTAGAAAAGTTTATAGATGGGCTTGCATCTCTGAAAATAGATAAGACACCAGGACACGATTGGATGGTCCCAAAAGTACTCAGGGAGTTGGCATGAAAACTGCCTGAAACCCTGGCTGGGCTATTCAATATCTTCCTGTAGGCAGATGCGATTCCAAGGTATTGGAGGATAGCAGATGTGGTTCTGTTCCACAAGGGAGAGAATAGGGAGGAACTGAGAAATTGTAGACCCATCTGTTATAGCTTCATTTTGGGCAAACTGATGATGACAGTAGTCAAAGAGGACCTAGTAGTCTTCCAGGAGATAAATGTGCTCACAGATAGTAAGCATCATAGGTTTGTTGTAGGAGGTCTTGTTATTACAACCCTATTTAGAAAAAGGGGTAGTGGATAAGGCACAATCAGTAGAAATACTGTACTTTGACTTCAGTAATTCATTTTACTCAGGGCCACAAGGAAGGCTGCTGAAGACATTAAGAGATCTAGGATCAGCAAATGGCCTAGTTTAATGGGTAGAAGGTTGGCTGGGGTGAGACAGCAGAGAGGGATGATTACCAAGCTAAACCTGGGGAGAGAGGTTCCTGAGTGGGGAGCAATAGTCCCCCTCACTATGGTCTACTGCAATGTAAGGAAAGAGCACAGGGAAAGGTGACACTAAGTTTGGTGGCAGGATAGCTAGAAAGGAGGAGGCAATGGGGTTGCAGGCAATTTTCAAAGGTTAGAGAGGTGGTCCAATGTTTGGCAGTTAAAACTCAACACCAAAACATGCACGGTGATGAACACAAGGAATAAAAACTAAACAACAGAATATTAGATGGGAGCAGTTAAGCTGGTCACTACCTCAGAGAAAATGACTTGGGGGTCATCGTGATCATCTTCCTATAACAATCTAGCCTTTGCAAAAAGGTATACAGCAAGGCAACCAGAATGTAAGGGTGTACTGTGAGAGGATTCACTAGTAGGAAGAAAGAGGTAATATTAAGTCTCTATAGATCACTGTGGGTACCCCATTTGGAATGCTGTGCTCAGTTCTGGAGTTCCCACCTGAGACAAGACAGAGTCAGGCTAGAGACGGTCCGGGTAACCAAAATGAATCATGGTCAACAGGGCTTATTTTATGATTATTGGCATAAGAGATTTAACATGTACAGCCTGGAGGCCAAATAAGTGAGGTGTGTCATAACAAAGACTATGAAGTTCCTCAATGAAACAAACAAGGCAAACTGTAAGGAGTTATTTAGCTGGAATAGCAGATCTAGAACAACATTAGGGAGATAGTGGTTGAGCCATGGAACAACCTACCAGATGAGGTGGTGGGTGCAAAAAATATTACTGGGTTCATCCAACCCTGGGACATATAAAAGGGTTAGTTAGTTAGTTAGTTAGTTAGCCAGTCAATTGTTTAGTTAATTAGTTAGATAGTAAAAGTTGATGATGGGAAAGACACAGTGAGTCGAAGCTCATTTCCAGGTGTAGACTAAGGGAAGGGAAATATGAAGGGACAATTTATATGGCAAAATATAGATACAAGTTACATAACAAAGATACAGATACAGGCAATGAAAGAAAAGACAATGCAGGCAGTAAATGGGATGGTAAAATAAAGTAGCAGTGTAAATACAGCAACGATAGGATAGCTAGTCATAGGTGAAGGCACAATGCACACTGCATGTTGACATGAGGTACTATGCTAAAGAGCCTCTACTGAAGGGTGGCTGACAGTAGAGTCAACAAAGTGAATAGGATGTTAGGAAGGGGATATACAGGAACAAGAGGGTGCAAGGAGCTGTCTTAGTTGATATCTGTTGATAGCTGTCTCTACGTAAAAATATCTAGGAGTATGGCTCAATCCTCTGTTAAACTACTGGAATCACATCAATGCCATCACATCAAAGCTCCGCCCTAAGCTAGGCCTACTATGCAGAAATAGTAATACCTTCCCACTACCCATTAGATGCATACAGTTAGCAAACATGATCACTCCCATCTTCGATAACACTGACATAGTGTATAGCACTGACCCTTCTCCTCATTATCCAGGTATGACTCTCTCTGCCTCTCTCTCTCTCTCTCTCTCTCCCTCCCTCTTCTCTATGGTTTCTTTCACTTTACTACAAATTCCCCTCTTAGAACCCACAACTACACTCTCCTTTCTTCCTTCGGGATACCACCCATATCCCAGTGTCACTTATGCGATTCCATTTCCATCATATCCAAATTCTAGTTTGACCTGCTCCACCCTTACCTGACAGAGAGCCAAACACCAGCTGCCATTTCTCCATACTTAATGTACTCAATGGACTCCTGTTCTTTCTCCCTCCCCAAACCTTCCTCATCAGCTGACAAATCTGTCTTCACCTACAGAGTCCCCTCTCTATGAAACCAACTGCCACTTCTCCTAAGAAATGTACCTTCCCTTCACAACTGTTTCAAATACCAAATCTGACAACTTTCTCTCCTCACCTGCACTTGCTCCTAGCCACTCACATGCCCAGCCTCATGCAAAATATTTTTTGTGAATAGTAAACCAATGTTCTAAATTGTATGATAAGATTTGTGTATAGTCCATCTTAACGTACAGCACTTTGTTGTAAAACATATGCAACTGTATATTGATCTCATGTATCTATTATGTATTTTCTGCTTTATATCCTATTCCCCCTTCCCCGGGTCATACCTGGAAACAAACCTCAGCTCAGTGTGCCTTTCCCAGTTACCAAATGTTTAAATAAAACATATCTAAAGGCAGCGAGTGAAGGGGGAGGTGGAGGGGAGATGGATCAGATTCCAGAGGGAGGAGAGGTGGTAATAGGAAGCATCCTAACCAGCAGATAACTGAGGGTAGGGAATGGAGAAGGTGCAGAAATCCCTGGAGTGGAGAGAGGAGGAAGAGGAAGATGAAGAGGGAATGGGGGAGATAAGGAAGGATAGGTAGGATCAAGAGAATTAGTGCCAATATTTGGTGATGAAGGTAGCACAGTGGGATTTGTGAAAAGATCGGAGAGGAAAGATGGAGAGGTAGGAATAAAGGGAAGAGTGATGATTGAAGGGGGAGATTTGATGGTGAAACATCAGAAGGCATTGCATAATGTATCCAGTTTTGCAAGCGAGGAAGAAGGGGTAGTACCATAGACCATATTAGCATAGTTAAAGTTTGGAAAGACCATTTTGGTTACCAGCTCCCAGTTGTACTGGATGGAGGTAGTTCTTGTTGTGGTAAAATACACCATGTTTTGGGTGGATATTGACATGTATGGGATTGATGTGGCTGAATGAAAATTGATCAGCAAACTCAACTCGTGCATTCACAACGAATTTTAGTAAAATTAGTGAGGAGCCATCTAGTGTGTGACCAATCAAAATAAGGTAGTTAAGGTACCAGTGCCCCTGCTCCCTTTTCAGCTGATTTAAAACAGGCAATATTTTCAAATGACTCCAATATTCTTACTTGGTGTCCCTTTTTTGAGGGGTTCTTAGTCTCATCATCCAGCTGAATTATGATCTAGCCTGACCACCACAACCAGGTAACCAGTTCCATAGGTCAGGAAAAAGCATCACATTTTATCTTGCCATTATGCTGAGATCTCAACCACTGGATGTTGATTGGTCACACATCAGATGCCTTCTCACTAATTTTATTAAGATGCATTTGCAAATGCAGGGTTTGAGCTTGCCAAAACATTTACACAGATTTGAATGCATGAGAATTGCTATTTAATTCTTTTAATTGGCAAGCTGCCCAGTAAACACCTTTAGCCTCTTGTTGGGCAGAGCTCACTACATAAACATGGAAGCCAGTGAGTGCTTTCCCATGAAGAAAAGCAGAAGGACCTCACCCCATAATGGCAAGATAAAAGGTGAAGCTTTTTTAAGCAAGGACTCATGGGAGTCATAAATCAACTTTTTTGGAAGCCATCAAAAGTAAAAATTAGGTCAGTAAATCTGTTATACAAGCTCTGAGTTGTGAAGTGCTGCATTGAATCCACAGTTCTGTCTGACTTGTTCCTTTAAAGATCTGTGCTTGTCTTTGAGGTCTATTCACAGCCATTTTGGAGAACAAAGTGAAGACACTAACAAAGGATTTTTGCATATGCCCCAGGCCAGTGTTCATCACCTTCATGAATTTAACACATTCTGGTTCATTGATCTACAATAACAACAGTTTACTTACTTCCCAGTAGTTCACCATTTCTTGTGGATTTGATTATTTTTCATCATTTGACTTCTGTTACCTTGGACAAGATTACTATATTGCATATGCACCTACCTGATCCTAGTAGCTGCACTAATAAACATCTGACCACGTTTTTTACACTGCTCATCAAGCCCCCCCCCAAGGAAAAAGTGCACCTGCTCTTGTGCGACCGTCATTTACCATCTACTTCGCTCTCTTGTCCTACTGTTGCTGCTTCTATCAGGGAATGTGTACCCCAACCCTGGACCCACCCCCACTAGAATGCCTAAACACAAAGTGCAACTTACTTTCGCCTCTTTAAACATCAACAGTCTCCTATCCAAGTTCTCCCAATTCCATGCATGGTTACAGGTGACTAACCCAGGCAATACTGCACTAATGGAAACCTTGCTTTCCCCAAAAATCCATGATGCATTAATCTCCGTCGATGAATACAATTCCTTCAGGCAAGATAGAACCACTAAATGTGTGGGAGGGTGCCTAATCTATATCAAACGTGGAATAAAGGTGCAGGCCCATGACTCCAGCCTACTCTCAGAAGAGGTTCAAATCCTGAATCTTAAGCTAAGCATAGGTCAACAGAACAAAACACTGCTGCTCTCTATAGTATATATATCACCTGAGCACCAAACTACCAGACTAAAACTAGTTGCAGACAACCTGCAACTAAGTTGGAGAAGATTGTTATAGGTGACTTTAACTTAAACTGGCCTTCCCTGAAGGAGACAAAAGCCAGGGATCTAATATTCAGCCTATACTTAACCCTGATTATAACTGATAACACTCGGATCAACTACAAAACAGGGAGTAGCTCCCTTATAGACTGGCTCCTTTCCACACATCCAGAGCATATATCAGATGTCATCATCCTGCCTGACAGCCTCAGTGATCGCTCCTCAGTGAAGTGCACTTGGACAAACAATTTCACCAAAGTCCCACCTAAGGTGTCCAAAAATCACTGCCTGAGGCTGGGGCTACTTGACCATTTCAAGCAGTACCAATCACAACTCGACTGGTCTCCTTTGGCAGGAGATATTGATGGTAATGAGGCCTTGAATTATTTCATAATGAACTTGATCCGCATTTGTAATATTTTTGCTTCTTCCAAAGGGAGTTGTGAGTATCCAACACATGGTCTACTATCCCCGGTCAATTTAATGAGGAACAGAGATGCCCGGCACATTGCAAAATCATCTGGAACTCCTGCAATTACTTATTGTCTCACAGGGCAGTTAGATAAGCCTGCTTCAAGCTCATCTAGAAGGCAAAAGCACCCTACTATAAGGATCTCTTAAGCAAGAGCTGGGGCTCTAGTAGGGAATTCTGGAACTCCATCAAATCCTTAACAGGAAAGACCCCTAAGGCCACACCTGATCTACTAGCAACAAGGGGGAGTCCCCTACAGGAACCAATTGCCATTGCAAATGAACTTAACCATGTTTTCACAGACCTATCTGGAGTACTCCCTTCTGACTACTTTAAAGATCAGCTCAGACAACAACACCCCACTACCCATCTTAATCCTCTGAAGGATGCAATACTACCATTCTACTTTAAGCAGGTCACCAAGTCTGAAACCACCAAGCACATTAAGAGGGTTCTTGGCAAGACTAGGATGGGGGCTGATCTAGTGGATATGAAACTCATGGGTCTTCTACTAAATGAATTGCTCAGTCCCCTCTCCATGGTGTTTAATGCATCTCTAAGAACATGGTGTTTCCAAAGCTATGGAAGTTAGCCAATGTCATGCCTTTCTTTAAAGCAGGGTCAAAACTCTTAACGTCCTGCTACAGACCAAAATCCATTCTACCACCCCTTCAGCACTTGAAAGAATGGTCTCGGAGCAGCTTACAGAGCATTTTGATTAATATAACCTACTTTGCCCACAGCAGCATGGGTTCCGGAAAAAGCACTCCACAATTACCACCCTTGTTGATTACTCTTCCCATCTTTATGCTGTCTTAGATAATGGGGAGGCAGTTGGCTCAGTCTTTATTGACCTTACTAAGGCCTTTGAATCTGTTAACCACAAACTACACCTAAACTGCCTCCACTAAACAGATCTATCTCTGCACATGGTACTGTGGTTCAGAAGCTACCTCACAAACAGGTCACACTGAGTCAAATTGGATACACCCTATCATCTGCTAGGGAAGTGTCCCTCAGGGTCCCACAGTGCTCTGTTCTTGGCTCACTGCTTTTCAACCTCTTCATCAACTCTGCACCATCTGCATGTACAGCATGCACTATTCTCTATGCTGATAATGCAGTGATATTGGTTACTAGGAAAGATCACAACTACATCACAACCAAACTCCAAGATAGCTTCCACAAGCTTGAATCTCGGTTCACACAAAACAAACTACTACTAAACAATAAAAAAAATGAAAAGTCTACTCTTCTCTACCTCCCAGGGCAAAAAAGAAATACCAGCCATTGCTCATCCAGAACCATAATGGTGAAACACTGGAACAAGTAACAAAGTTCAAATACTTGGATATCGCCTTTGAAGATACATTAACCTTCTCTGGCCATATAGACTCTGTTGTCAAGTCAGCGAATACAAAACTTGGGGTCCTCTACTGCCATAGGCACTGTATGACACCAGGTTCTCTGAAACTTGCCATCAGTAGGTCAGTGATGTCTTCCATAGATTATGGGCTGCCTATCTGTGGGGCAGGCACTAAAACTGCCTTAAACAGGATCAGCACACTACTAAATAAGGCCCATCGACTAGCAATCGGGGCTGCCCAGGACACCTACACCTGCACGCTCTACACCAAAACTGGATGGCAACCACTCCATTTTGAAGCACAATACCAAACCTGCCTACTTCTGAAAAAAGAGCTTCTTGGGCTTTCTCCCCCTGCACTGGGCTGCTTCTTCATGCCAGCAGTTCCCACCAAATCAACAAGAAGCATGGCTACTGACAGGTTGGTGATTCCCTTCAAAAGGATGAAACTCATCCAGAACTTCATCCTGAACAAAAGGGCTAAATGGTACAATGAGTTACCTGCTAACCTTTCAGAATCATGCAAGATTAGTGCCTTCAAATCTGGGCTCAGATCCCTTCTTGACATAAAAAAGAATTGCGCCTGCCTGCACTAATATGGCAGAATTTCTGCCACCCAATCCTCTCCCTTTCACCCCCCCTTTTTATCTCATCAACACCCCCATCCCTGAATGAGACCCACTCAGCTGACAAACCACTTCCACCACAAGGACGCGATCCCTGGCTAACCTCCTACCCCCCTTAGGCTAAACTGACCAACTAAATAGAGAACTACAAGGCTGAACTCTTTTTACCCTGTCCTCTTCAGCCTTTAGTTGGATATATAAGATTTCATTTGTATTTGAATGTCTGTGTAACTGTTTTCTGTTTTCTGTAAACACTGTTATATGTGCAATGTTTGTTCAACAGTGACCTGGAACCTTTGAAAATGAGTCCTGGTCTCAAATATATTAATCCTAAACTGAAATAAATAAAAATAAATAAATACATTTTCCCACAAGAATACAGAGAAAAGCAGGGGGACCACAGCCCATAATGGCAAGATAAAATGTGATGCCTTTTCCTGAGCGAAGGAGGTAGTTACTTTGTTGTGGTGATCAGACTTGATCATAATGCAGCTGGAAGGTGACACTAAGAACTCCTCCAAAGATTTACAAGTTAGAATACTGGAGTTGTTTGAAATTATGCATTGGACAGGACAAATCTGAGAAGCTGATAGGTCAACAGCATTCCAGATCCATCCTTATATTCCCTCGTAACGGAATGGCTAAAATCAAGACCCCTGACCTGAAAACAATATCCTTGAGACCTCACAAAACCCTTATTCTAATCAGTAAAAAGTTAAGGCAGTTACCTGATTAATGACTGCAGCACTGGACTATTTTATGCACTAATGTACTTCCACAGTTTAAAAACAGTAACACATTTATTGCTAGACCTGTTTTTGTGCATTTTTTTTACTTTACTCTAATGGTCCAGTGCACAATCACAATAACAAACTCCAGAGTGTACTTTAAAATAGGATATTGGCACTTCTCAGGTGCATAAGGCACTGAGCTGGCAGTATAGCCTAGAGGTTAGAGGAACGAGGGGTGAACAAGCTTGATACATCCAGCAGACCAGACCTGAGTTTGATTCTCACAACCTCCACTTGCATACTGTGTGACTCTGAGCAAGTCACTCAACTGCCTAGTGCTCCCAGGTCGCCCCTGAAAACAGGCACTTGTGCCTAGTGGGCCTTACCCGGTAACCAAAGACTAAAATAAAAAAAAATGAAAGCTTCACCTTGTGCCTCACAATGCACCTGACGCATGCCGATATTCTAAAGAACACTCTGTTGGTTGTTATTGCTTAATTATGCATGGGATATAAAAAATCTGAGAAGCTGATTGGTCAACAGCATTCCAGAGCCATCCTTATATTCCCTCATAATGGAACAGCTGAAAACAAGACCCCTTACTGGAAAACAATATACTTAAGCCCTCTAAAGCCCCTTATTCTAACAAGTTAAAAGTTAGGGTAGTTACACAAATAATGACTCCGGCACTGGATTATTTTAAGCACTAATATACTTCGGCGGTTTAAAAACAATAAAAATACTTAATTGTTACTCTTGTTTGTATGCATATTTTCTTTACTTTACTATATGGGTCTAGTGCATAATCACCATAACACACTCCAGGGTGTGCTTTATAATAAAATATTGGCACTTCTCGGGTGCATATGGTACTCAGCTATTACTCATGCCTCACAACATACCTGAGGCATGCCGATATCCTATGATAAAGTGCATCCTGTCATGTGTTATTGCTTAAATAACCAACACCCTGTCATGGTAAATTGTTTAATTACTAAAGTGGATAGAGCCACTAAGCATGTTGCCAAACCAGCCTCAAAGGTAACTGAAGGCAGGGACAATATGCCATTGAGGGTGAAGAAAGCAGGAGGAGGTGAGAGCTAGCTAGTTTCTGACTGGTGCTGAAGGTCATAGTGACAGTGTTCTTTGTGTTGACTTAGAGTGGGTTGGTATGGAACCAGCACCAGACATTATGGAAGTCTTTAGGGCCAGAGGTACATGTGGAGATGTGAAATGACACTGGCAGAGAGTTGGTCATTTAGGAAAATGGAGACCAGAACAGGACCAAGGAGGCAGCCCTTATGTACACCTGCTAGATGGGGAGAGTGAAGGATAGGGTACCACCCACTTGTAAAAGTTGCTGATGACACTTGAGGTAGGAGGGAAACCAGCCAACAGCAGATGCTGTGATGAGGTGGAAGGGTTGGGACACTGATTCAAAGGCCTTGGCCAAGTTAATTAATATAGCTGAGGTGTTATGTCCCTGTTCCATTACAGGGAGGCTACAGTCAGTTATCAGCAGCAAGGAAGAGATGCTTGAGTGATGCTTCCTCAAGCCAGTCTGAAAGGGGGAGAGAAAATCTAAGGAATAAAAGAAGTCAGCAAATCTGGAGTAGACGAGGGTCTCCTGAAGCTTGCAAAAGAGGGAAGTAGTGATATTGGTCAGTAGGTGCCAGGAGAGGATGTGCCGCCTCCTTTGTGCGGAGGTAAGACATTTTCTGTTTTGTATGCTGGAAGGACAAGATAAAGGGAGAGAGAAGGAGAGGTTCAGAAGGAGCGCAAATGTGGAAGCAATAGCAAAAGCTAAGATTCAAAGAAGTCTGAGCTCCAGACCAACATGGGTAGACTTAGATGGGTTGAGTGAAGCTAGGGTGAGGAAGACATCATGGTGGGAGATGGGGGAAAATGAAAGCTTACAGAAAAGAGGGGAGGTGGAAAGGCAGGAGGGGACTGAGAGAGGAAGAGACCAGAGGACTGGTATTAGTGAAGAGCACAGGTGGTGAAGAATTTGTTAAAATGAGTGACAACTGAGAGAGGGTCAGAGATCAATGAACCATCCACTTGGAGGACATGGGGAGTAGAATGAGCTAGAGTATCCCAGATGGAGTGAATAACCTTCCAAAAATTAACAGGAGAATTAAAGTTAGACTGCAGATTTATTTATTTTTATTCTTTGTTGACCGAGTAAGGCCCACTAGGTGCAAGCGCCTGTTTTCAGGGGTGACCTGGGAGCACTGGGTGGTTAAGTGACTTGCTCAGAGTCACAGAGTATGCAAGTGGAGGCTGTGAAAATCAAATCAAGGCCTAGTTTGCTGGATATACCAAGCTTGTTCACAGCTCTTTACTCTAACCTCTAGGCTGTACTGCCAGCAGCAGTAGAAGGCCTTGGAAGAGCAGACAGCCTTCATGAAAGTATTCCTGATTGACCTGTAGGATAGTAGATCAGGCAGGGATTGTGAGAATTTGAAACAAGCCAACTCTTGGTCACAGGCCTTACACAGATTGAGAAGGTTACGGATAATTCAGTGGTAGTGAGGAACCTGACCGTAGATTTACATGGCAGGGGCATGGATGATTCATGTGTGGTTAAAATGATGTGGAAGTTAGAGAGGGCAGTGTCAATGTCTGCCAGAATAGACTGGGGACCAGTTGAAGGAAGCAAGGTCACGTATGAGGGCATTTATGTCTAGAGTCCTGAGTGACCTGGACCAAATACACTTGGCTGCAGGGTGAGAGGGCCTCTCACTTCCTGATATAATAGTTCATGCTGTGATCACTAAAGGTATCATACAGAATGCCTGCCTCAATGATAGAGTAGTGGTATGAGGTGAGCACCCAGTCCAAGAAAGAGTGATTAGTGGAGTAAGGATCGAGTTGGGTGGGCTTGACTATTAGTAGGGCAAGTTTCAAAGACTCAGTTTTGGGAAGAGTGGATCAGAGCTAGGGGAGTGAAAATTGATGATGAAAATTTCTGAAGGGGATAAGCTCACCATGGTCAGCAAGGGAGACAAGGGATGAGAGGTAGTTGACCAGGGAGGAGGGGGAGAGTGAAGAAGAACCATAGGAAAATACCATAGGCTGAGGGTGGAAGGGAGAGATAACTTAGTAGAAGGAGCTCATGGGAGGAAGGACTTGACTCTAAAGGTTATAAAGCAGGGCTGGATTTAATGGACATACAACGTGACTCCAGCACCATGCTTTCCATGGTCCTGATGAAAAAGGAAGTAATCGGGAAGAGCCAAGCAAGAGTCTGGTATCCTGGATGAGAGTCAACATTCAGATACATATAGGTTGCCAAGGGAATGCTGAGAAATCCTGACTTTAAGAGAATCAAGCTTTCAAAGGAGGTTCCTATCATTCAGATGGATGATGCTGAGGCCTTAAGGGAGAATAACAGGAGAAAAGGGAGATGGGGGGGCCAGGGTTAGGATGAATGTCACCAGCAAGGGGCAAGAGTATGAAGAAAAAGTGGAGAAGGGAATTTCCCTTTCACCCCTCCTATCTTGAGTGAGAGGGAGAAGGAATAGAGAGGAGGGCCTGGTGGAGAAATTCATATGAACAAACAAACATATGAAACTGCCAGCAGAATGAGGCCATATGGTTTTTCAAGTCTGCTTGAGTGTACAACTAGCAGTTCCTTATTCTGTAGCTGCCTTTCCTTCCCCTCCATCCCTCACAGTGACCCTCCCCTTCACTTTATCCAAACCCCTTTAAAAACTACTAACCCACTAGCAGGACACCACCTCTTTGGGCAGCGAGTTCCACATAGATACCACCCTTTCCATGAAAAAGTGCCTCCTCATTTCTCTCTTGAATGTTTCTCCCTATATCCTAGGACCATGCTCCCATGTATCCCTCCCTCCCCTTAACTTAAAAATTCCAATCTATACCAGTCCTATTTATATCCTTCATGTATGTAAATGTCTCAATCATAGCTCACCTATCCCTCTTCTCCTCCAGGTAGTACATGTTAATCTCCCTCAGTCTCATCTCGTAGGGTTTGTCTTCCAATCCCAGAATTATCAGTATTGCTCAGCACTGGACCCCTTCCAGTAGCCTCAAATTTTCCTTTAAGTATGAGTGCTAGTACTGCTTACAGTTCTTCAGATACAGCCTCACCAGAGATCTGTGCAGAGGAAGGATCACCTCCCCCTCCTGGAAGTGATTCCACTAGAAATACTGCCCAGCATCTTATTGGCTTTAGTTGCTGCTTTCCAGCAACGTGCTGAGTGGTTTATTTGCCCTTTTATAACCACTCCAAGATCATCTTCCTCCTCTTTAGTGGCTATCTGCACTCTTTCCAACTAATAATCCTTCCTTGGGTTCCTTGCTCTCAAGTGCATGACTTTGCACTTCATGGGATTGATGCCAAGCTGCCATGTGTCTGACCAGCACTCAAGTTTAGCCAGGTTAAGTCAGCCCACTGGTGCTAAGGCCTGAGGCACTGGATGTCACAACCCGTACGATGCTGGTGACCCAGGTCCAGGATAAGCTTGGGTCATCGAGAGTCGGCAGGGGCAGGAGGGGATTGAGAGTAAAGAGGACTGCTCTCCTCTTCTGGGGGTGAGTATGTTACATCTCCCACTGTGACAGTGGCTGCCAGTGGAGATTGGAGGCAGGGCGACATGTGAGAGTCAGCAAGAGGGTAAGAGATGGTGGTGGACGGCATGCGGATGGATGTGGACATGTGCCTGTAAAACACTGGCTGTCATTGCATGTCTGTACCTCCAAAGCATGAAAAACACACAGAAAAGCCCTGGAACCTAGTCAGATGAAGTTGGAGCCAAGGATGTTGCCCAAAACCGCAGCTGGATTATACCTGAATGGTCACTGTCTCTCTTCTCCACTCCCTGGCTGACCCTCTACATTACAGATAGAGCACTGGAGGAGTAAATTGTGGTCCCACCCCAGCGGGCTCAGAGTCAGGGGGTGGGGTGGATGGTGGTGTTGGGGAGAGCCACCCTGAGCAGTGAACCAGCACAGATGGACATCAGGTGGGGTGGGAAATGGGTGCCCCACACCCCTACTGGAGAGAGGTCTAAGGGGCCAATGAGGAGGAGTAAAAGTGAGTTTAAAAAAAAGGTTTAGCCAGGTCATCTTGCAGCCCTTGCCACCCTGCTGTGTCATCCAACACTGCACCAATCTTGGTCCCATCTGCAAAGAGTCTTATCTTGTTATTAATGCCATGTGAGATGTTGGTGATGAAAATGCCAAACAGCTATGGGCCCAGTACTGATCCCTGTTGAACTCTGCTTATTACAGCTCTTGGAGCTAAGAGTTCCCCCTTCCACCACTACCCTTTGTTGTCTCCATTGGAGCCTGTTCTTGATCCAGTTTATCATTTTTGCCCTGCTCGTTGGTTACCACCTTGTTAATCAGGCTCCCATGTGGCACTTATCAAATGCCTTGCTGAAGTCCGGATACAGAACATCAACCAACCACATGGCTCTTGTCAAGTTTCCTAGTCACCCCAGGCAAAATAGTCAACTAGGTTAGTCTGGCAGGATCTGCCCAAAACAATCCCATGTTGCTTACTGCCCTGGAGTCCATTATCTCCAGAAAGGTTACCAACCTTCCTTTGATGATCACCTTCATTAACTTTCCCAAAGTGAATGTGAGGCTTTCTGGTCTGTAGTTGCTCAGTTCATCCTTGGATCTGCGTTTGTGGAGGGGCACCATGTGAGCCTTCCTCCAGTCATGGAGTATGCACTCTGTTTCCAGAGTGGTGCTGAATATGTCTGCCAATGGCTCAGCTAGGGCCTCTGTTAATTCCTTCAGAACCTGGCAGCGTATGCCATCTGGTGCTGGCACCTTATCCACCCTTAGTGCCTTGAAACCTTCTCATACCCTGCCAGCTGTGATTTTCCAATCTGTCACTCCCTCCACCACTGTGCCTAACCTTCTTATTCCCTGAGGCAATGACACATCCTTCTCCTTAGTAAATACAGAACAGAAGTGTGTTACGTCTCCCACACGCACCAATTACAGGACCATTATGAATCGCTTCTTGATTGGATCATTGTTTCTTATCTTTTCCACATCTTCTCCTTCGGGGTACTGCCTAATTCCATCAGTGACCACTGTGCTGTCTTCTGTTGCTGGTCCATAAACACCTCTCACCGTGAGCACACATTCACCTATACCAGACAATTTAAAAAAAAACTCAGTTCTATTGAGTTTTTGAATGCTGCTGGAGCCACTGACTGGTCTTTCACTGACTGCACTAAGGACATTGATGTGGCCCTAGATGAGTTCAGTAACAAATACCTTGCCATGTGTGACTCTCCTTCCTGTTAAAATGAGGCTGAAATTTCATAGCCATGAATGGATCACCTCTGATATCCGAAAACTCATAAAAAGAGACAGGGCATGGGCCAACTACAAAAAACAGAATCTCCCCCACCTCCTCCAACACTACAAAACCCTTAGCAACCATTGTAAGTCTGCAATACAAGCTTGCAAAGTTAACTTCCTCACTATAAAACAGTGTAGCTCATGGGGTAATTCCAAGGACACATGCAGCATCCTCAATTACCTCATTGGAAGAGGGCATTACGATGAGCAAATTAGCTTCTCCTCCTGTGGACAAGTGGTCTCTGATCCCCTGGAAGTCTTTATCCTTTTCAGTCACCACTTTGGAAATCTGGAGAAATACAAAACCCACCATCCCCTTCCTCCCTGTCAGTCCTCCCTTCCCCACTCCAACCCCCACCTTATTTTTTTTTAACTTTTGCTACCTCTCTTTCTCTAAGGTGGTTAAATCTATTAAAACAAATGATACCAGACCCTACCTTGGTCATGACAACGTAGACTAAAGGACCTTCAAAATATTTGTGAATCCCTTTCTGTTCTACTTACAAACATTTTCAACTTCTTCCTCTGCTACAACTCCCTCCCTCCTTCTTAATTGGAAATGTGGCATTATCAAACCCCTTAATAAATCAGGTCATAAAGATGACATTAACAACTGTAGACCCATCTCCATCCTTGCCCCCCTTTCCAAAATCATGGAAAAAGTTGTCCATATACGAACAATGTTTCCTCCAGGAATATGACCTTTCTAAGGCACAACATGGTTTTAGAGTTGGCCATAACATAGAGACCACCATTATCAAATTGGCACTGGGTTCTAAGAGTGCTGACAAGAACAGCGTTGGCATGATGTGCGCATCAATATGGGCACTGACTTTTCTTTTGCAGGTGGGCTATGCCCCCCACACTGCCCAACCCCACACCAGCCTGAACTTAAGTATTACTACCAGGGGGGGGGCAGATCATTGGGCAAGTTACATTTTTAGGCCAAGCAATACCATTTCCATGGCCCCTAGTAAAACAAAACTACTTAAGTCCTGCTGTGTGTAAAAATGTTTGGAGACCAGGATTAAAACCCTGGTCTCCAGTGCCGCTGCCCGAGCTACTCTATGCCCCAGTCTTCCATGCCATGGGAGCAGCTCATCCAGCCTCCCCGATTCTGGTGCCCTGTGCACCAGCACCACAGAAAGAGACCAGGGGAGCACTTACAGCAAGCATTGTAAATCCCCAGTCGCTGTCCATGTGCGTGCTTACCATACACGCACAGTATAGTGCAGCACTATTCTGGTAGTGCTCACTTCACGGGGTACCTATCAAATTCACTAATTTCATTATAGTCAATGGGAAAAGTTAACAAAAAGTTCAACAGTGTCACAAATGCAGTTTTTAGGATTGCAAATAACCCCTG
Source organism: Neoceratodus forsteri (assembly GCA_016271365.2). NCBI lineage: Eukaryota > Metazoa > Chordata > Ceratodontiformes > Ceratodontidae > Neoceratodus > Neoceratodus forsteri. The sequence continues at coordinate 43,868,216 of CM028131.1, read as the reverse complement.
TAGTGTCACACATCCACCATCTTGTTTTCAGTTAGTAGTCACAGAAATGCTTGGCATTTAAATGTGGGACCCTCTAGGGACACAATTCTTTTTGTGTTCACTGAGCTGAGCCCTGAGGATGCCAGCCATGTCCTTTTTGGGGGGGTTAAACACCCCAGAAATATGTTTTTAAAATGTTTGGAAACAGTAGTGTCGCAAAGTAATGTTGCACTTGTGGCAGTATTGTGATTTTTTGTAAAAGTGTTGCAAATCACGACATTACTTTGCAACACTATGCCAAAAGCAAGAGGAAATCTTTGCCACCCTGCTGCCAAAGAACAGTTTGGTCTTTTGGGCTGAAATATGAAGAGAAGAAAGACAAAATGCTACAGACATGCCTTTTACACTTGAGCAAGGAGGGCTCAGGGGTGCTAAAACAGAGAATCTGGGAATATATATTTATTTATTTATTTGCTTTTGTTTACCGGGTAAGTCACACTAGACATCCAAGTGCCTATTTTCAGGTGCGACCTGGGAGAGTTACAGACTTGAGTATTTACAGGCACAGTGACAATATAATTTTTGCATACAGTGAAGCGACTAACACAACATTTGCATATAGCCAAATATCAGGATACATAGAGTGCTGGCATTCTATTTTCGAGTGCGACTCGGGAGAGTTACAGACTCGAGTTTTCCAGGTACAGAGACAATACAATTTTACATACAGTGAGGTGTCTAATACAATTTTTGCATACAGTGAGATATATCTGGACACACAGCATGGTGACAATCAGTTAAAACACATGGGCCCCGGGGGTGGTCAAGGATGACCTGGAAGGGATAAGAGCTAGGGCATACATAGGCAGTGAGTGAGTCAAGTTTGCGTGCAAAGGGAGTGCAGGCGATACCAGAAGAGTGATCCAGTTTGTTGAAGCATTGACCAGGTTATTGTGGGAGTAAGTGCGAAGGGCCTGGAGGGCACAGAGGCCCCCTCAAGTCAGCACAGAGTGGGGCAAGGCTACGAGGCGCGGGGGCAAGTAGAAGGACCCTTCAGGAAGCCCCAGAGGGAGGTTTTAAATCAGTATGGGAGGGTGGACGTGCTGGGGCTGGGAATGAGTTCCACAGTTTTGGGGCATAGTGGGTAAAAGCCCAATCCCCCACAAGGGTATGTGTCCTAGGGACTGGGCGGTTGAGTGCTGCCCTGGATCTAAGAAGGTGGGGGGGTCAGGGTTGAGGGGAAGGGCAAGGGCAGCAGGGGTGGCAGATCTGATGATGTTGTCTATGAAATTACCTACTACAAAGGTGCGGTGCTTCTCTGGAGGGAGCCACTCAAGGCAGGCGTAGAGGTCGCGTCTCTGTGTGGGGGGTGGAAAGCGTGAACCGGCAGATGCTGTTGTAGGCCATGTCCCATTTCGAGAGGATGGATTTTGGTGCAGAGGCAAAGGTCACCAGTCCATAGCAGAGGGAGGGAAGGAGAACACTCCTAGCTAGGGCCACCCGGACAGCAGGAGTGAGGCAGGTTTTGACCCTGTAGGCGAGTCCAAGTTTAGAATTTGTGGCCTTGCAGATGTTTCGGATGTGTAGGGAGAGGTCCAGCTGGGGGTCCAGAGTGACGCTGAGATACTTGACTACAGGAACCAACTGTAGGGGTGAGCCATCGGCCCCAAGGATTATAAGGGGGGGGCAGGGCAGGATTGAGTTCTGCTCTGGGAACCGAAAAGTATGGCCTGGGTTTTCTTAAGGTTTGTGGTGAGCTTGTGTTTAGCCAGCCAGGACTGGATCCACTAGAGTCGGCGTTTAGCGGAGATGATGGAGCCAATGTCGCGTGCACTCTGTAGGATGACAAGGTCATCGGCATATAAGGTGGCTAGCCCATGGGTGGGGACAGACGGCAGTTCATTGATGAAGAGGGAGAAAAGCATCGGACCGAGGATGGACCCTTGGGGGACACCACAGTGGACAGATGAGAGATGAGAGTGAGTCTGGTTAAAGTTTGTGTATTGCTTCCTACCAGTAAGGTAATTGAGGAATCAGGCATAGGCAGGGTTAGAGAGTCCGAGGGAGAGAAGGGTGGAGCTGAGGAGAGAGTGGTCAGCCCTGTCAAAGGCCTTGGAGAGGTCCACGAAGATCACGTCTGTGAGGTTGCCCTGGTCGGTAGCTGTCCTGATATGCGAGGTGACTACAGCGAGGGCGGTGGCCATACTGTGCCCCTTCCTAAACCCATGTTGGGCCAGGGAGAGCAGGTTGTATACCTGCAGGTAGTCAGTTAACTGAGAAGCCACAACTTTCTCTAGGAGTTTAGAGGCAGCCGACAGAATGGCAATAGGCCGGTGGTTGAGGGTCTTTGGGGTTACCATGTTTGATAACAGAGGTATACCTTGGCTACTTTCAGATATCAGGGATGACACCGGTTGTTAGGAGGTGTTGAAGATATGTTAGGGGCGGGCGGGCAGGTGGGCGCCCAACCTGAGCAGCTTGGGCTCCAGGTTATCGTGCCCTGCTCCAGTGTGAGGGAAGAGGTTGGCAAGCAGCCTCTGAGTCTCAGAGGTGGACACTTGTTGAAGGAAGAAGGAGGATCGGGACTCAGGTCTGGGTTGAGAGGTGCTTGCGGAGTGGGGTTCCGGCGGTTTAGTGATTAGGGACCTGGATATAGTGGGAGCAGAGGGGAGAGGAGGCAAGGGCTGTTCTGTGAACAATGCGTTAAAGGTATTAGCGATAGTGCGTGGACTGTTGCAGCTGGCCCCATCAATTAGTAAGTCAGTGATTTGCACTCGAGCAGAGCCCCCCCACTGCACTTCTAAAGTTCTGCCAGAAGCTCCTCGGGTTGCAGACTGAGGCAAGTAGGACGATACGGCAGTACTCGCTTTTGGCTGATCTGATGGCTTTCTTACAGGAGTTTCTGAGGTGCCTGTAGGCAGTGAGGTCATCAGAGCTTTGGGAGGCTTTGTAGGTTCTCCAACGTTTGTCCCTGAGCTTCATTAGGGAGAATAGGTCCCCGTGAAGCCACTTGGTAACGGTGCCCCACACTCTCCTTTTCGTGAGGGGGGCATGTTTGTTCTACATTGGGATGAATTTAGCTAAGAACTCTTTGTCCCCTTTTGGGGTCAATTTAAAATCAGCGTGGAAGAGGCAAGTGAGATGAAATTACAGTATACAAGGTCTGCTGAGCGAGGATCTGAACAGTCTTTCACCCATACCAGTAAGGATGAAAGAAGGGAGTGTTCTTGCAGTGTTGATAATAACAGTGAGCATGGGGAAACGAGGGAAAGGGCACAAATTGGAGGGCAGTCTCCTTGAATGCAAGAAGCCTCGGGAACAAAATGGCAGAGGTGCAAGCTGTCATGACAGAGGGGAAGTAGATATAGGTGCCATCACCCAAACATGTGTCATCCAATACCAGGACTGGAAACTGGTGATCCCGGGATACCGGATATACTGTAGGGATAGGGAAAAGGGGACAAAGGGTTCAGTGGCAATTTATGTGAGGGAGGAGATAAGGTGTCAGGGAAGAGGGGGGTGTTGGGTAGAACAGAGATGCTATGGATGAAATTCCAGAATTTGAGAAATTGGGCACTTAGGATGGGTGTGGTGTACAGGCCACAATCTCAAGCAGAGTACTTGACAGAGGACTGACAGAGTAGATCAGGAGGGGCAACTGGAGGAAGCGCTGTGATAGTGGGGGACTTCAATCTGCCAGGGGTGGATTGGAGCACCCCAGCCGCCTTGAGTACAAGGGAGCAGATCCTCCTAAAACCATTTCAGGAGCAGTTCTTAGTAGAGATGGTCAATGAGCCAACAAGGTTAGGCAATAATCTGGACCATGTGCTGTCTTATGGAGAGTTTGTCTGGGAGCCGGGGAGCGGAGGATCCACTGGCTGGGAGTGACCACCCTACAGTGTGGGTCTCACTCACCATGTGCAAGGATGTGTGGGTACAGGGACCATGGTGTTGAACTTCAGGTGAGCTGACTTTGTGAGGTTGGAGGAAATTGTGGCGAGGCACTTAGCCAGAATCTAGCTACACATAATGCTAACCATCAAGTTAGGGCTCACGGAAGCCATTAGATCCTGTTCAAAGACACAAAGCAAGAGGGCCAGGGCCTAGATACTCAGTTGGCTAAGCGGGAAAGTGTTAGTGATGGTAAGGGAAAATAGGGCAGTCTTCAGAAGATTCAAGAGATCCTGGAAGGGGGAGAATAGTGAGGAGTATCTGATGAAATCAAGGGAGGTGACCTAGCAGTAAGAGCAGCCAAGGCTTCCAGATAGTTCACTCTTGTACATGGCTTTAGGGATGGAGAAAAATACTTCTTCAGGTATATAAAGGAGAGGAGTATCAGCAAGGAACAAATAGAATCAGGAAGGATGGGGTGTGAGCAGTGAAAGGGGCAGAGCAGGCAGAAGCACTTAAAGAGCTAGGGTACAGCCTGCAAACTGCTTGCAATTAATTGTAACTTTGAGATGTAATCAGCTAATTGTAACTTTCAGGTGTAGTCACCAGCCCTCCATCCCTGACCAGGGAGAACAGTCCCCTGCAATACCTCCCTGACCCAGGTAAAGCAGTCACCAGCCCCACCCAAACCAGGTACAATGATCACCAGCCTTTCCTCCCAGGCCCAGTTACAGCAGTCACCTGCTCTTCTTCTCTGGCCTGAGTACGGCAGTCACCAGCCCTCCCTCTCCAGACCGAGTACAGCAGTCACTTGACTTCCCTTCATGGTACAAGTAGAGCAGTCACCAGCTCTACCTTCCTGGCCTGAGTACAACACTCACCTGACTCCTCTCCCCAGCTACAGCAGTCACCTGGTCTCCTCCCCAGACCAGGTTCAACAGTCAACAGCCCCCCCACGCCAGAGTACAACCATAATCAGCCTCACCTTTCTTGTCTATGTCCAACAGTTGACAGTACTCCCTTCCTGTTAATTTGTTGAATTTTTACTTCTGTGTGGGTACCACATTTGTATCACCTGATTGGAGTGCTTATCAGTGAAGGTAACAACTGCATTATTGGATCTTAGGAGGTGGTCCAGTCAAGTGTAGAAAGGTGGGTAGATATTGCATCCAATGAGGTGTTACCGCAAACAATATCTGGCCCACTTATTTTCTCTGGCAGGAGCCACTTCACCAATTCTTATTTGATCTGGGCTACCTCCCTACCACAGTGAAAGAACGAAACCTACACCCTCATCCAGGTGGTCCATGTACACCAGGCAGTGACATGAACCCAGACATGGTGATGTGGAGGTCACACATTTATTGGAAATGTTAAGTTTTGCTGTTTGGCAGACAGTTGGAATCTTACAGAAAGATTTGATTACGTCAGTGTTTTCTTTCATGTTTCATTTGTATGCATAATCAAACTTGGATCACATAACTGTGCATAAAAATGCTGCACTACTCATGATTACTCACTACTTAGGAGTTAGTTGTATATACATCCTTTGATAAATTGAAATCATTAAGTCTGTTAACTTTAACTAAGAACACAAAAGTATAAAACTGATTTAAAAAGTTCCTATCAGAAACTTGTTCAACACATGACATATTGGATATAATGTTTGGCTTAACATTCCTTAGCCTGGAATTTTAGAGAGCAGGATTACCATAGCAATTAAAATATAGGTTACAAAATGTATGCAAAAAGGAATACTGAGCCCATTCAAACAGCAAGTCTAAGTCCAAGCTTCTTTATAATGTATAGTGAGCCTTATTGCTGCCAAAAACTGGCAATAATACTTCTTGAAAATCCCATCGCTATGATGTAAGTGGTATAAACCTCTCTTGAGTAGGTCATAGCAATGGGATTATAAACAGAGCCCATCTGCGCATCTGTGTACCTTTTATCTCACGCACCGACGGCCTTCCCGAAAGTAGCGCAGCAGTGAAATAATGACGCAGAATGTCCATGGTGGTGCCAAAAGAAAGCCACATTCATTTGTTTTTTCCAGTTTATGGAGACCATACACTACAAAAGATGATCTATTGTCCCTCTATCATTAAACAGATTGTGTAACGTCTCAGGGTTGCCAAGGTGATGTAAATCTCTCAAGCTTCACTCTCGAGGTTTACATGGTCACCCTTGAAACCTCTCAACAGTTAACAAACGTGTTAACGATAGAGGACCATACATTATCCTCTATGTAAAACACAAATCCTTTTTTGGCCTGTGAAGACGCACTAGGCTGAGTCGTGTTTTCCAATATATGGCCAGTAACGAAACATGAGTGGCCAAAAGCTCACATATGTTGAAATGCTACTCATACAATAAATGCTATTGCACTTGTATACCAATAATGTTTTATTGTGTAGCTGCTCCTGCTCTCTTGATGGCCCTCTTCTGGATGGCCCTTCCCCAGCTTAGTCACCTATCATCTCTGGAATTAGCCTTGAGATACCACCAGAGTTGGAGGGACTAGAAAGTTTTCCAAAGCAGGATCAAGTCTGGCCTTCTCAGATGGTTGTGCCAAGCCTGTGAAGGGCCATGCATCATCCTACCTAGCAAGTTCTTTTCCTTACAGTTTTCGCTCATGGGTCATCTGAGTAAAATGGTACATTTGCTGGTGTCACATTATTGTGTTGGTTCTCAGCTGGGAGACAGGCATACTGCAAATGATCCACATAGGAACATAGAATTTGTTGGCAGAAAAAGAATGCTGAATCTGCCCTTCTTTTCTATGCTTATTCGGTGTCCTCATTACCTACCTGGTCTCAGGCCACCCCCCACATACACACACACTTTGATACCATTTCTCCTTGATGCTATGCTTTTAGTCAACCACTAGTTTTATTCCAATCACACCAGCTGGAAGATTGTTCCATACATCCACCACCCTCTCAGTGAAGAAAATGCTTCCTAATGTAACCATTAGGGCCCGCTATCCCAAGGGCTACTACCCCTGCCTGCTTGGATAGTTGCAGGTTAAGGGGCCTGGGTACTGAAATGGGTGCCTCCACATGGAGGACAGGGTTGTTAGTAGCAAAGCTAACCTGGGTACAGCCCTCCAGGACACTGTAACCCCCTCTTTCCCCTCTAGTGGCCTAGACAATATGCAATAAACACTTTCACAGTAGCCCCTATTCAGCATACAAATCCCCACACTGTTTGTACTTACCACCAGGGCTGGTTCCACCAGTTTGACCCTGGAGACCCCCTGTAAAACAAGGTTAAGTACAGCAAATAAAAACTGTGCAGTGCTTTTGGTACAAACTGAAACAACAGTCAGAGTAAATGCAGAAATCGTTGGACCTGATTTATTCAGGGGAATTGAACAAGGGAAGGGCATAATCAGGAGGATTGATTCTAAAACTGATCTTGTCAGGCAATTATGCATGCACTTTTAATCCCTGCACAGTCACATGCTCTGGGTACTCAGTTGGAGTAAGGAGGGTTAGCCTGCAATGTTGCCAAGGCTAGGGCTGCATTACTGCTGGTCAGAGCCCTGTGATGAAAAGAAAAGATATGCACAACCACACAAAATTTGTAATCCGGAGACAGGAGGCTCAGTTCGTGAAAAGGGAAAATAAATAGCAATGCAATCAGATGACAACACTTGTGATTTAGCCAATGTTGCAGGGAGCTACCCTGATTGTTACTCACGCTACCCACATGAGACAAAGCAGGGACAAAATGGAGACTGCAGGTTGACAACAGGTTTGACAGGAGAAGCTGGGCCCACACGATTCTCCAAGGTGCTTTTCCGGTTCATGATGATAGGCAGGAAGCCGATCCCTGGATGAGTCTCTCATCGATGGTATTCTCTGTCCCTGAAGTAGCTGGCTGGGCCAGAGTGGCAAGACCCAAGCTGGATAGAACAGTTCGGATATCAGTCCTGGAAGGCTGGATACAGCTTCCAGCTAACGTGGCATAATTAAATAGTGGGGAACCAAACTGCGTCCCACTAACTGCATAAAGCACATTTATAGTAAAGCAATCACCATACCACAAAGCGGATAGCAGTCCGGCAGCAATATCAGTGTCTCTGAACAAAACCGGGAGTTCAGTGGTGAATGAATGTCCTGACAGGCTGATCGTATACAGCAAATCTTCGATCTTCTTCAGGTTCAAGCAGATCAAAATTCAGTGGCTGTGTCATACACAATTTCATATATAATATGGCTTCTTCAAAGGCTCCTTCTTGAGGGACAGCAGGCAAACAGGCCAAACTTGGCCTTTTCACTTATCTCCCACATGAACTATGCAGGAGCCCTGCTCGAATCACTCAAGATGTTCACACTCAAACTCTACCTCCAGACTGACTTCTGCCACAGGCGGCACTGGGACTTCCTCAGAAATCCAAAACATAGAAACATAGAATTTGATGGCAGATAAGGACCGCTTGGCCCACACAGTCTGCCCATTTTCCTACTTAGTGGATAAGGTGCAGATCCTAGTTAACCAGCAGCCTACTTCTTCCAACCCCCACCCCTTGAATTGCCTTATGACTGTCCCATGCATGCTTGAATTCCACCACTGTTTTTGACTCCACAACCTCCTCCGGAAGGCTGTTCCATGCATCCACAACCCTCTCTGTGAAAAAATACTTCCTTAAATTACCTCTGAGCCTCCCCCCATCTTCAAATTGTGCCCCCTTGTTCTTGCACACCTCTTTTTTTGAAAGATGCTACCCTCTTGGACTTTGTTGATTCCTTTGAGGTACTTGAAAGTTTCTATCATGTCCCCTCTCTCCGTCCTTTCCTCGAGGCTATACAAATTAAGCTCCTAAGTCTCTCTTCATATGTCTTCCAGTGCAGACTCTGCACCATTTTAGTTGCCCTCCTCTGGACAGCTTCCATCTTGTCTATGTCTTTGCGGAGATTGGGTCTCCAGAACTGCACGCAGTTCTCCAGATGGGGTCTCACCAGCTGTCTGTACTGGGGGATAATAACTTCCTGTTTTCTACTGGTGATGCCTCTCTGTATGCATCCCAGCATCCCCCCAGCACTCCTTGCTGCCCTCTCACATTGCTTGCCCACCTTTAGGTCATCTGATATCACTACTTCAGGTCCTTTTCCATTTTTGTTGTTGTTAGTATCTTCCCCCTATTGTGTACTCTTCTCCTGGGTTTTTGTTTCCCAGGTGCATTACCTTGCACTTCTTAGCATTGAATCTAAGCTGCCATACATTTGAACATTCCTCTAGCCTTACCAAGTCCCTTCTCATCCTTTCCGCCCCACCTTGTTCATCAACTCTGTTTCAGATCTTTGTGTCATCTGCACAGAGACATACTTTTCCTTCCAGTCATTCTGCAATGTCGCTCAAAAGGTTTGGTTGACTGATCCATCTGTCTGTCACAGCTAGAGGACCCCCTCCAGGTTCATTTAGGTGCCAAAGTGCAAAAACTACTGTTCCTACAGAATTTCACTCCCTCAAGACCCTTGGGGATAGACACCATTTTAGGCCCCTAAAGGTACTAATTGGTCCCAATAGGCAGTCCAGAACCAATACAGTGGTGCAATACTGAACTGCCTAGGAAGCAAAGGAAGGCAGGTTAGACAAACTATAATATTATTATTATTATCAAAACAGATAAACAGTAAACAGTCACAGTTCCTAGCAGGGCTCCCTCTGTGCAAAAAGTGATGGCAGAATGGAGCGATAACACTGCAGTCTGGGCAAGACTCGAGCCTGACACTACTCGGCCCCTACCCAAATTAATTTTATACCATAAAATAGGAAGCTCTTAAAGAGACAGGCATGGAGGTTAACAGGGCACTCACATGCAAACACTTTTAAAGTGCTAGGACACAGAACATCAGCCAGGCAGTCGGCATACAGGCAAGCCCAAGGAAGACTTTTGGGAACCCCCATTTGTAGGGAGGTTACACCCATATCCCTCCTAGACATTCCCCTCCAGTGTCGTTACATGCCATGAAGTACTTGTACTCCTTCTTTTCTTAAAAATACTCCCTTCATGTACCTTATACACCCCCTTGAGGTATTTGAAGTTCTCTGTAATAACTCCCTTCCCTCCTCTCTTCCAGGGAGTATATGCACACAATCCTTTAAAAGTGGGGCCCTGGAGGCAAACTGCGGGCTTTTACTCACTTAAGATGCTCTCTCCCTGTACCCTGTTTATACCTGTATGGTATCTGAAACTTTCAATCATAACCCCCTCTTTCCCTCCTTCCTTCTAGGAAGTACATATTTGACTACCTAAGGTTTTCTTCATAAGGCTTCTGGTGCAGGCCCTTCACCATTTTGGTTGCCTTCCTCTATACCATTTCCACCCTGTCAGTGTCCTTTAGGAGTCAGGATCTCCAGAACTATACACAGAACTCAAGGTGGGGTCTCACCACCAATGATCTAAATATGGGTATTGTCACCTCCCTCTTTCCGCTGGTATTACCCATACCTATGCATCCAAGCATCCTGCTAGACTTTCCCACTGCCTTGTCATGCTGTTTAGCAGTCTTTAGGTCATCAGTGATGATTATCACCAGGTCCTTTTCTTATTTGGTGACTGCTACTACTTTGCCTCCCCATTTGGGAACATTGACTCAGGTTTCTGAGCTCTAAGTGCATCATTTTGTACTTTATTGTTTTGAAACCCTGCTGCCAAGCCTGTAAACCATTCTTTCAGCTTCTTAACATGTTCCATCATTCTTCACACCCCCCCCCCAATGTGTTAACCCTGTTGCAGATTTTTCTGTAATCTGTGGACAGGCAGTCCTTCCCTACCAGTCCTTCCGCAAATCGCCAATTTTGTCCAGGGAAACATTTTGCAAAAATATGGCCTTTTGGCAAAATTTTTGCTGGCGTAATTTCACCACCAATTTTACCTGCACATCTGAGGCAAGATTAGGTGAAATTGGGAGTTTTGCTGTGCTGGTGCTCACATGGTTGAGTCTAAACAGGCAGTAAGTGAGTGGTTCATTTCCTGTACTATGTATCTTGAGGAAGCATTTATACTCTCTGTCACTGCAGAGTGCACTTTTACACCTTAATTGCTAACTTTGTGCTATTTTTTTCTTTTTCTTTTTTTGTCTTTGTCACAGTTCTTATTTTAGTACCTGGTGATTGTGTTTGTGTGTGTGTGTGACCCTCCTCCGGCTGTCTCTGAGTCTCTATCTCTGTTTCTTTTATGTTTGTTTGTTTATGTGAATTGGTGGTGTTTGTGGATTGTGAAGATAATGGAGATGGGGTAAGACAGTGGGGCACCTGTACGCGCATTTCAGCTAACCATCACAAATGAATTGCCACAGCAGGAGGCTTTTTGTCCCAGCACCAGCACCCAGCAAACTGTTTCCCCTCACCAGCAGCAGTTGTAGACAGTGCCCCCTCCCCAGCACCAGGAGGATACTGTTCCTCCTCCCAGGCAGCAGGATGCCATGCCCCCTCCCAAGCAGCTGGAGGAGTCAGTGCTTGATGTATTATATGTTGCACCCCCACATGGCTCTGTCATCCCTGAAGTTCACCTGTCTGGGATTTTTTCTACTTAATATTGATTGGTGACCCAGGTGATGCAGGCAGGAAGTCCATCGAGGAAAGTGTGGATCCCACTTTGGGATAACTGACCAGCTTAGCAACATGGTCCACTACCACCTGCCACAATGGTACCTCAAATTGAGGGAAGTGGTGGCATCATCAAATGCAGCTGTGGGGAGCAGTGCAGGTGTAAGAACTGGAAGAGGTGAGCAGGAGGGAGGCATGGTTGGACCAGTTAAATGTCCTTGCTATGCTCCTCATTCCAGAAAACAGCAGCAGTCAGTAACATCAAGACACCTCCAGGGTCCTCCCTGTCCAAAGCCAGCAGCACAGGCATGCCCTGCCTTGCCAGCAGGGCCAGTGACACATGCAGACTGATCCGCTGTCCTTTCACAGTCCAGCATATCCGACAAGAGTTAATTGATTTCAGCCAGGAATTTAGTGATGCCGGAGGAGATTTCTAAACTACAGTATGATGTTGACAAAATCATGTGCATCCTGTCAGAATTTCTGGTGGGCCCACTGACACGTAATGTGGCAGCACAAATTAATTTGTCTTTTTTGTTTTCATTTTTCTATCTTCCATTATGTTGTTTGTATGTCCCTCCCCATAAAAAAACCAAAAAACGATTCTGTCCTCTTTAATCTACATCCATTCCTTAAGTCCTCTTATTTCTTTATTTTGTATGTAAAATAATTTTAGTGACCACTGATGCTGTTATTTGTTACTGTCCTATGCTCCCTATAGAATTCAGTCACTTTTCTTGTTCTCTCTCTGTTAGTTCTCCCAGTCCATTGTTGTATTACTCTTGTCCTCCTGATCCTGCCTGTCATTTATTATGCTTATTCTGTACGGTGTCCGTGTACCCTATCCCTAATAAACACCATATACCCTTATTATATGTGGTGCATGTTACTTCTTAGAGCTGGTTACACCTACAAGATTCCTTTTAACAACATAATGATGTGTAGTGCAGTTGCATTCCCAATATATTGAGTTTGCAAATGAAATGTCAACTCCTGCCGAAGGCTGTTGGCCATCTGGGCCTTGTGCATAGACTAGTGTGTATTTTTTTGGAATTCAAATACCTTGTGTGAGTGGCTTCAACTCAAAGTTATATGTAAGAGTGAAACTCGATGAAATTTTGCACTACGCGAAAGTGAAATCAGAGGCGAAATTACGTTTTGCCTTGGCGAAACATTTCACGTAGTAGAGGAATTTAATTACACAAAATATTACACTAGGTGAAATTTGACAAATTCTCACATCTGTACTCTTTGATGCACCTCACAACCCCATGACCCATGCAGTGTCACACCTCTCGACACCTTACATGCTATCACAACACCTATCAACATACCACCATGAACTCTGACACACAGACATTACACACTCATGTATTGTGACACACACCAACACCTCACACACCCATACACTTTGTCACACCACTCCGTACCAGCTTGCATGTTGACATATCTCATGACCCCATATGGCCATGCACTTTGTCACACCACTCCACACCACACATACCTGTCACACCACCTGACACAATAACACCATGACATGACGTAGTACACAACAGAGTGATATTTTATTGTGTGCCACATGTCTAGAAATGTACTCGGCATGTCATTCCTGATCACAATCTCGCTTACACTATAACCAATGTTTTTATAATTTTTCGAAATTCCCTATTTGTATGATTTTACTGTACATGTATACGCTCCTACTGCTGTCACTTTCTTATTACTGTTTTGCTCCATGTTGCACCGCTTGAAGGCTTCCGTGCCCCCCCCACATGGATGCACCTGTAAACCAGACTTGACTCACTGTGTCTATCATAGAATCATAGAAGCATAGAAGCTTGATGGGAGAAAAGGACCCTTTCGGCCCATCAAGTCTTTGCATCCCTCCCCTTTCACATACCCCACTCCTCACCTGTCCCTGCCCTTCACTCCAGTACTCAGCTGCATATGCCTGTCCCATGCCCTTAAATTCCACCTCTGTTTTAGTTCCTCCAACTCCATCTGGCAGGATGTTCCAGTGTACCAACTCCCTCTCTGTGAAGAAGTGCCCCCTCACATTGCCCCTGAATCTATTTCCTTGCAATCTGAGGCTGTACCCTCCAGTTCTGGCCCCCTCCTTCCTCTTTAGCAGACTCCCTTCTCCTACTTTATTTAACCACTTTGCATATCTAAAGGTATTACTCATGTCACGCTTTTCCCTCCTTGTTTTCAGCATGTTCAGATTCAGCTCCTTATACCTCTCCTCATATGTCTTCCCCTGCATACCCTGCTCCATTTTTGTTGCCCTCCTCTGAACCCTCTCCAATGCATCTACATCCTTGTGGAAGTGTGGTCTCCAGAACTGAGGCCTGTACTCTTGCTGCGGTCTCACCACAGCTTTGTAGAGGTGCATTATTACCTGCCTCCCTCCTTCTGCTAGTAATGCCCCTGCCCATGCATGCCAGTATTCCATTGGCCCTTCCCTCCACTCTGCTGCATTGGAACCCTACCTTAAGGTATCAGGGGACAATGATCCCCAGATCCCTTTCCTGTTCTGACTTTTTGATTTCCACCACACCCAGCGTGTACCCTGCATGCATGTTTTCTCTCCCTAGTACATAACAGCACATTTCTTGGCATTAAATTTCAGCTGACACTTCCCACTCCTCCAGCATCTATAGGTCCTTCCTCATGTCCTCCACCCCTCCTGGGTGTCCATCCTCTTGCAGATTTTTGTATCATTGGCAAATAGGCACACCCTCCCACTTAAATGTTCTGCAGTATAACTGATATAGATGTTGAAGAGAAGAGAACCCAAAACTGACCCCGGTGGCAACCCACCCCTTGCCCTTGCCATCTCAGAGTTCACCCTGTTTAGTTACACTGTCTGAGTTCTCCCTACAAGTCATGCCTCCACCCAGCTCGCTATTTTCCCTCCCTACCCTATGCTTTCCATCTTGTTCACCAACCTCCTGTGGGGAACGATGTTGAGGGCCTTTCTGAAGTCCAGATAGGCCACAACCACCACCACCCCAGTCGATTACCTGAGTCACCGTATTAAAGAACTAAATAAGGTTGGCCTTGCATGATTTCCTCTTGGTGAAGCCATCCTGTCTGCTGTCCTGCATGCCACACTACTCCCAGGTAACTCACCACTCTCTCCTTGATTAATGCCTCCATTCTCTTGCCCACCACAGACATGAGGCTGACTGGGCAGTAGTTCTCCTTCAGCTCCCTGCCTCCTCCCTAGTGCAAGGGCACCGTGTCCACCCTCCTCCAATCCTCTGGCACCCTCCCTATATCCAGGGAGAGGTTGAAGATTCAACCAAACCCAGGCCCCTTAAATGTTATGCAGCCAACAGATGCCAGACATGACACCACTCCACCAACACTCCCACATGGCCTTAAAATAATCCATCTAAACATAAGAAGCCTTTATTCTAAACTCTCCCTACTGCCAACCATGGTACATATTTATGCTCCTGATATCATCATGATCTTTGAAACCTGGCTATCAAATAACATCCCTGACCACGCTGTCTTTATCCCTGTCTTCACCATCAGTAGACAGAATAGGAATGGGAGAGGTGGAGGTGTGGCTATATATACCTCCTCTACTCTCCAGTTCACCCCTACCCTTACTACCTCTACCCAGGCTTCCCATGAGGCTATTCTTATAAAAATCTCCCTTCCTACACAGCATCTATTCTTGTCGCTGGAGTTTATTGCCACCTGGGGCAGCCTCAATCAAATGTCACAGACCTCCTTATGATGCTCAATACACTGGCCACTGAAGGGGAACTATATATACTGGGTGACCTTAATCTAAACTGGTTGGCCTCATCATTGGCTTCTACCTGCTCCGATATTAAAGCCTTAAATGTCAGTCAACTTATCAGAGAACCAACTCATCTCAACAACAAAATGTTAAATCATTCCCTGCTCGACCTTCTCCTTACCTCCCATCCTAATAGAATAGTAACCTCTAGTCTTCTACTGGATTCTGTCAGTGACCATCACATGACCTTCATGGTGCATAAGATCCATAGGACTAAACACCCATCAAAAATAATTCTCACTAGACCCAATGCAACACTCGACCTACAGTCACTGTTCTATGATCTCACTCTTACTGACTGGCTTACTCTCTCCTCAGTGCCCTCAGCTGTCATAGCCCTTGCCTCTTTCAATACCAAGTTCCTTCACATATGAAATTCCCATGCCCCACTCTACAAAACCTGAGTCCATGGTGGACACCACCCCTGGCCATACCTGAGCTTCTGGCTTGCCAATGTGTTTAAGACCTTGCATGGCATCAGTCAAAATTCTTCCCCTGCCCTTAATGATTTCCAACCTTACCGTGAACTTTGACATGGCTGCACAAAAGCAACCCACCTAGCTAAAGCTGAACACTTCAAATCAAACTTCCCAAATAATACCAACAAGCGGTCCAAATTCTGGAAGGTCGCACACTCTCTCTCTTCTCTCTGGCCACCTACCCTGTGTCCCCGGCCCTCATGGTCAATCACTCTGTCCATTCAGACCCTATGGCTATCGCCTAATGCTTTAACTCTGACTTTGCTATCTGTGCCTCATCTCTGCTGGGCTCCCTCCCTGGTTCCTCTGCTGCTCTGATGTCCTTTCATCCCATGGGTCCTCTCCTGTCTATTGCTCCTCTCTCCCCCTCTCAGTCCTCCCAATCTTCCACAGCAGTATGCTCCCCCCATCTCCTCCTCCTCCTCCTCTTTCACCTCTTTCACCCCCTTCTCACTTCTCCTTTTCCCCTGTCTCTCCTGATATCACGGTCCAGGCCATCCTTGCCCTCAACCCTACCAAAGGCTCCTCACGTGATGGCCTGGATCCTAGGCTCCTCTCCCTCTCCACTCCTGCTATTGTTTACCCTCTCTCCCTCATTCTAAACCTTTCCTTCCTTACAGCAACAGTACCCTCATTATGGAACATGCAGTTGTGCTCCTGCTCCTGAAGGGGGGGAATCTTCCTCTCCTGGCAACTATCGACCTATTTCTTTCCTTCCTACCTTAGTCCTCAACCAGCTCTCATTCTTCCTATCTGTCTCTGGGTTCTTCTCTCCTTTCCAGTCTGGATTTAGGAAATCCCATTCCACCACCACTTCTCTGCTGAGATTAACTGAGACCATCTCTACTGGCTTTGAGATAGGACACATCACCCCAGCCATATTTGTTGATCTGGCTAATGCCTTTTGACACTGTCTCTCACCTGCTCCTCCTGTGCAGCCTCTCAGCTGCTGGCCTCTCCCCTTCAACCACAGGTTTGTTCAGTGTCTATTTGTCTGGCAGATCGCAATCAGTCAAAATTGCTGATGTCACCTCTTCCCCCTGGCCAATAACCATGGGTGTCCCCCAGGGTTCAGTGTTTGGCCCCATTCTGTTTTCCATCTTTTTAAATGATCTTCCCCAGGTTTGCTCTGCCTCCAGCATCCACATGTATGCTGATGACATGGTTCTGTTTACATCTGGCAAATCCACCTCTGAAATCACTACCAGGCTTCAACTGGATTTCACTAAAAGTCCAGCTCTGGTTTAGTGCTCATCGGCTCTTTCTAAATGCCAAGAAGAATGTCTCCATGTCCTTTGTAACAAGGCAGAGACTCACTAGGCTGAGCCTCCTACCCACATTTCACAGCCTCGACGGTACTGTACTTGAGGACCCTGCCTCATTCAGGTATCTCAGTGTCTGTCTGGATAGACACCTTTAAATTTAACAGTACATATTGATGCCATTCTGAAAAAAACTTAAACTCAAGCTGGGATCCCTTTACAGAAATCACAGTTGTATCCCTCTCATTGCCAGATGAAAGCTAGTACTGAAATGATCATGCTTGTTTTTGACTACTGTGACATTGTCTAATGTGCTGCCCTGCAGTCCTCCCTAGCCAGACGGAACTCCCTCTACATTTTCTTCTGTCACTTTGCCCTTGACGCCCCCAAACTTACCCATCACTATGATCTCTACCGGTCCCTAAATTTCCTCACTTTCCAAAATTGGCATGCTCTTCATGGCTCTATTTTCTTCTCTAAATTCTGGCTTGGATCTCTCCCCTCCTACCTCTTCTCCTACCATAGTATCCCCCACCCTCCCGCTATTCCCTGAGATCTGATGACCTACACACACTCTCTGTCCCCAGCAGATCTGCATCCTCAGATCAAAAAGCTTTCTCATACCAGCTACTTAAGCTATGGAATGCTCTCCCTCCACAACTCCACCACTTCTCCTCCCTGACCTCTCTTACTTTGGAGCTTCTCAACTACCTATCCACAAACTGTACCTGCTTCTGACCCCCTCCTTGCTTCTGCTCTCCTCTCTCCACAAAACCTCTTCCTCATCTCACCTATTGCATTTACCTGCCTAGCACTAACCATGTGTGTCTTGTTCTCATGCTCCCCTCCCTTGCTGTGTGTATCATCATGTATCCCCTTTATTATGCCACTGTAGTAATTATATTAGTTGCATTGACTATCATGCATTTTATGTCTCATGTCCCTGTAATGTTGTTATATACATTTAACTGCTGTATGTATTGACTATCATGTATTAATATTCATATCTCTGTAAGATTATTGAATACATTTAAATGCTGTATATCCCTCTTCTCCTTCCCCCAGGATGTGCCATGAGATGACCATTAAGTTGCTCAGTGTGCCTTTCCTGGTGAAACAATTCAATAAACAAAAAAACAAATCAAAAGAAGAGATTTATGAAGGGCACGATGAGCTCTTCCTTCAATTTCCTGATCACTCTGGAGTGGAACCCATCAGGCCTCATCGGCGTGTCCACCCTAAGTCTATCTGGCTCCAACCTGACCTTATCCACAGTGAACAGGCTCTGATCCACTCATTTGCCCTCCCTCCCTCCCCTTAGACTTTAGCTCTGGGACCCTGCCTTGCTCTTTCTCAATGAATACTGAGATAAAGTACTTATTTAATGCCTCTGCTTTTATGTAGTCCTGCTCCAAGCTTATCCCTCTCTCCCCCCTCAGTCTACCAACACCATGCCCAGCCCTTCTTGCCTTCATGTATCTGAAAATTGTTTTATCCCTCTCTTAGCATTTTTAGCTATTTTCTCCTCAGTGGCTGCTTTTGCCCTTCTGATCTCCCTCCCTGCCAAACCCTTCTTCTTCCTGTACTCCTCCCTATCTTCCTCTCAGAGCGTCCTCTTAAATTTTCTGAAAGCCCTCCTCCTTTTCTTGACTGCCCTGCCACCTCCCTAGTAAACCGTGGTCTTCTGCCCCTCTTGCTCTTCCTGAGCTTTTTTATGCACATTTCCGCTGCTTCCTGTACCCTTCCCCTGATAGCTTCCCATAATTCCTCCACTGTTCCTATATTCACCTTACCATCCATTGTTTCTTTATCTTACTCATCTTATCAAAGTCCCTGTGTCTGACCTTCATGACTGAGGTATTGATTTTACTTGTCTCCCTCCCTGCTCTGACCCTGAACCATACTGTGTTGTGGTCGCTGGTGCCCATGGCTTCTCCTACCTGCTCCTCCTCCACACTCTCCCCGTTAGTCAGGACTACATCTAACAAGTTGCTTCCCATCATTGGCTCCCTGACCTGCTATTGAAGAAATTCATCCTGCAGCTCATCTAATACATCTCTGCTCCTTGCAGATGCTGCATCTGGGATTTCTTAGTTAAGATCAGGGAGGTTCAGGTCACCCACCAGCAGAAGTTCTCCTTTCTGGGCCAGTCTCATGATTGTCTAAGTTAGCCATCTATTATCCTCCTCCCCTTGCGTAGGTGGCCTGTATACTTCCCCCAGAAAAAGGGATGCATCCATCTTCCTAACTAGAGTTACCACAGCAGCTCAATCTCCCATTCCTCCTCCTCCTCCTGCCCTTCAGTTACACTAATGATTTCCCGGATGTATAAGGCAACCCCCCCTTCTTGCTCTCCCTGTCCCTTATTAATGGTCTGTATCCTGGAATGATTGTTTCCCAGGTGTGATGCTCTGTTCACCAAGTCTCACTCATTGCTACTAGATCTAGTACCTCTTCCCTCATGTTGGCCTCCAGGTTCACACTCTTATTTCCCAAACTTCTGGCATTTGCTGCTAATCCCTTTCTCCAGCCACCACCATTGTTCCCCCTTCATCCGTCTCCCTCTTGCCCAACAAGGTAGTGCTATCCTGGGGGTGCTTGTAGCACACCAAACATTCTTCCTTGTGGTGCAGATTCCCCTCAACTAGGTTAAATTGTAGGCATCCACTATCAATTCTTCTAGTTTGCTTTTTTCTTATTGCCACCTCCTCCTTATTCAGGTGCAGTCTGTCCAGTGCAAACAGGCTCTTGTCCCCCCACATAGAGCCCCAGTCCCTTACTAACCCTTTCCCCATTTTCTCACCCCACCCCACCAAAAACTCATTAAACTCCTTTATCCACATCTGCCTATCAGTGCTTGCCTTTGGTACTTGTAGCGCCTCTGAAAAAGGTCACTAATTTGAACCTCAGACTGCTACATTATCTAGCAAGAGCTCTGTGTCTTACCTATACATCCATCAGGCAACTTCCTACCAGGTCATTCATTCCCAGGTGGAAAAGCAGGTGTGTTTTCTTATCCTGCTGCTTCCCCTTTGAGGGGAGATAGTGAATAACCTTAGCTGCCATCATTCCAGGCACACAATCCCCCCACAATGTGCTGTTGTCCCCCCTGCCTCTCCCACCCAATTAATTTTATTATAGCGTTCCCAACTAGAAGGACCCTGCTGTTCATCTCCTTCTAGTTACATCTCCCTTCCATCCTACCCCAGACCCCCTGTATCCTATTTACTACCCTAGCTTTAATACCCCCATTACCCATGTCACCTCCCAATGTGCTGTCTTTGCTCTGCACCCCACAGTTTTGTGACCCCCACAGTAGCTTTCTGCAAGGCTTCTTGCCCTCGACACTTTATCTGTGAACTTTTCTCCTCAGTGTCTTTCTGCCCCTCCCTGTGCCCTGACTAATTTTTCCTGGGGGGCCCCTCATCCTTCTCTGCCCCATCCAGCTTTTGCACTTCTGGACCCAAGCACACTGCACCACCTCCTTTAGGGCTTGCTCATTGTCCTTACCTGATTGGGCATAACCATTTTCCAATGTTTCTCAGCCTTCATTTGTGCCTGTTTCTCCTATTTTCCCTGTGTGCTCTTTCAACTCCATTTTCCTGCTCTTCCCTCACATTTTGTACTCCTAGTGAGGCAAATCTGTTTTTTGGTTCTAGGCCCACTGCCTATAGCTCTCTGGTGGATGGTCCTCCCATTACTTTCTTCTCCCTTGTCTTCTGCACAGGCTTAGGACTCATACTTTTTCACCAGCCATCCCTCCAGTTACTCTTGTTGCCTTTTCTGCCACTATCCAGGATTCTTGTATCCCCTCTGGAGCCTGTTCATACATCCCTTCCTAATTTTCGTGCTCCTCCATTTCACTCCTTGCCCAATCCCATCTTTCCCTACCTGTGCCCATGTTTGCTCCTTGTCCCCCTACATTCCCCCTTTTAACCACACCTAGCCCCCCCAAGCTGTAATAGCACCTTCTGCAGGATCCCTCTAGTTCTCTCTTCAACTCCTCTCCCTTTCCCATCATAGTATCCACCTCAGCAGTTCCACCTCCTCCCTTAGCTGAGCAATTTATCTACATGGCATGCATCCCACCCATTTTCCAGACTATTGTATATCCAGTAGCATAGATGATCCACACCCAGTACTCCCGACCAGCCTCCCAAAAATGCACCCAGCCCTCGTAGACTGGGGACCCTGCCCTGGATCCACTCTCACCCTGCTCCATTGGCCTTTTCAATGTGGTCCCCCTCAATTTCCATTCTGGGCTATGGTAAGCTTTTGCATTTAAGCCCAAGGGTAATGTGTGCCACATTTCTTGAAATGTTCTTGGCATGACATTCCTGATTACATGCTTATTTACACCATAACCATTGTTTTTGCATTTCTTCAAAATTCCTTACTGATATGATTTTACTGTACAAGTTTACAATACTACTGCTATCACTTTGTTATTACTGTTTCACTCCTGTTGTACACCTTGAAGGATTCCTGACACCCTTCACCGCACCCACCCACCCCCCTGGATGCACTTTAAAATTAGTAAAAGCCCTGGGGCAGGATTCACAAAAAAGCACAAACTGCAGCACAACGGTTTGCGCTGAGCCTTTCAGCTGTGCATGGTCCAAAAGCTGCAATCCTATCAAGCACGAATGGAGAAAAATGATTTATGTGTGCTGTACCACCACAATCAAATGCAGGTTATATACAAATAGCCATGAAGGCACTGACTGTAACTGCCTGGACATGACATCCTTAGTTGTTTTTTTTTTCCAGCCTTTCAAAACAGTACCACTAAAGAAAACCATCATAATACAAAAAATAGAGCTTGATATCCTCAATAAAGCATTCATGTTTACATGAAAAGAAGCAAGATTAGTAGCCTAGTCTTCACTCCTTCCTTCAACTCTAATTTACTCATCCAACAGTCAGTATCAAGAAATGCAAACAGGAAGTGGGGAGGGGATACAACAGCTTTGCAAAATGATAGAAAAAAGATAACATGAACAAAATAAAACTCAGTCCCCTCTTCTTACCATTCAGAACAAAAAACAAAATCAGATCAATTTCTTTCTTGAAGATGCTGATCATTTGCAAAACAAAAGTGACAAACCATGCCTAGACACTGAATTCCAAGCCCTTTCATAATGAATGAATAACCGTAAAAAGCCAAAAATAAATAAATAATGGGGAAATGTATTATGATATATCCATCATGACAAGAACCTTGCTTTGAAGTTCTAATACTTTCATACACAAAAACACCACATTAGTTTTACTGAACTTACGTTCAAGAAGTTCTTCATTGCCAAGTAAATACTTTGGTCCACTTATCAACAGCACAGTAAAAAGTGTGTGCTACCACACAGGTGCTGGACTGATCTAAAGTTGTTATTTTGTATCAAAATTCAACTGTGAAAGAGGCTAAGGTGCTTCTGGTGCTGAGCAGATTTGAAATTGTAATTTTGCATGAAAAACTCAAATGAGAAACTAGCATAGCTTTAGGGCCCACAAGGTAGAAAGAACTGCAGAGTTTAGCATGGAGAAAGCTGAGGAATTAAATGATACATCAATTGGAAAGCAAAATTATGTGTTTTGTTTTGTATCAAATTAAAATAAACGGTACACAAGCATTTTTTATTCCTATACTTCACAGTACACATAAAAGGTAAAGTAAAATGTATCTCCTTATTAGAGAGAGGGCATGTCTCTTAGCTCAGAGTGGATTTCTCTGTAATAAGCTGAGAAACATTCCAAGCATCATAAAGGTGCTGTGAGTGAGCTTTCTGCAGAGCAAAAAAAAAATGTTTAGCTCATTTTTAAATTGTTAGTGCTTTACTATACATTAAGCTACAGAGGTAAAATTTTAACAGCAGACAGGGGAAGGGGTCTAGTTACTAATAAACCATTATTTGTTTATCAGTATTAATGGTATTTAAAATAATCAGTTAAAAGGCAAACAGTGCACACTTAGGCCGCTAAGAAACATACCATGGTCTGCTTAAAGAGGCCCATGCCACTGTGAGCGTGGAGTACATATAGTATGTTATTTTGCAGTTTATGGCAGCAAGCAAATAATAAAATAGGCACACACAGTCTCCTTGTAAGGTGTAATATCCTTTCATATTTAATAGTATTGCATTCTGTAGTTTTAAAATTTCAGGGGTTTATAAATGTGTACTTTACTTTCTTACAAAATGTAATTTTTAAATGTTGTGAAAGATTGAGTATTAAAATTCAAAGCTATTTAAAGCTGCAAATATGACCTTTTTTTCAGAAAGACCACGTGGTACAGTAGTTTAAATGTTTCAACTCTGGTTAAATTTGGAAACGTAGTTTTAAAATTAGATGGAAATTACTGAAATTTTAAATTTTGTCAACATGTTTGACAGGCTATAATTCAGTCCCATTTAAAGCTAGACATCTGAAACTATGTACTGAACATACCAGTGGAGTGATAACCTGCATACTTATCACATTTTATAACATTTCCATGAATATTGTCAAAATTATGTTAACATTATAGAAATCAAAATGTTGACAACATGATTAGCTACCTATAACTCAGCTCCCATTGACCCATGAGACTTAAGGCATGGTGCATATACCCATGCTAGATACTTCTCCATATCCTTACATTGTGTGGAGATTAGGATGAGAAATTTTAAAATTATCTCAAAATAACTGAACATTTTATTTTGTATACTACCTACAACTCCGGACACTGGTGCACTTTTGCAAGACTTTGTGCACAATGTATTTTCCAAATTTGGTGTTATTTTGATATTTTTTCATTTAACAATATAGCAAAATTACTAAAATTAAAAATTTTGCAAAATTCCATGGAATATTTGTGAACATTCTGCACAATTCTTCAGAATTGAAATGGTCATTCCACAGCATTCCAAGGGCAAACTGTAATATTCTGCACAGCTCTAGAGTCCTCGGTAACTATCCTAGGTGTCAGCTGTAACTATCCTAGGTGCCCTACAATATATAACTATCCTGGGTGTTCTCTGTAATTATCTTGGGTGTTCTATATAAATGTCTAGGTTGTTCTATATTAATATCCAGGGTGTTCTCTGTATGTACACTGGATGCTCTCGGAAACTATCCTGGGTACCTTCATTTTCTGATTTGTGAAATCCCCTTTTGTTCTAAAGAGGTGCATTAATAGTGAGAAAATTATATAATGGAGACCATTCAAACTATGCAGCTCTATACAACAAGTCTAAACAATCTTAAAGCCTTTTGATAATTATTCAGAGAACATGATTTGCAAGAAAATATCTGCTCTGCTACTCCTTTAAAAGATTTTGAAACCAAGTGAAGTTAAAAGGGGGGTAGTTCACATCCCATCTTTTTGTTTTGTTATTCTAACTCAGCAAACAAGCTTACTGTGGAGAAAAAACATATTATTTATTTATTTAGCTTTTGTTGACTGGGTAAGTGCACTAGACAAATCCTGCCTATTTTCAGGCATGACCCGGGGGAGGGGGATACAGATGAATGCCAACTGACCTTGAACCAGATTAAGCTGTTGGTGGTATTTTTTAGTGAATGAGGGAAATTTGGCCAGGACACCGGGGATATTCCCCTACTTGTTTCGATAAGTGCCATGGGATCTTTAACATCCATCTGAACTACCACCAATCCAGGCAGATGGGACCTCGGTTTAACGTCTCATCCGAAAGACGGCACCTCAGAAGTGCAGCACCCCTCTCATGCTGCACTGCAGTGTCAGTACTGGGATATTAACCCAAGTGCCAGATGTGGGAACTGAACCCACAGCCCTCTGATCTCCCGGCCTCAGAGCCACAGACACTGCCAATGCTGCTGTGTATTTTTCTTAGTGCTCATGCATCTCCCTTGAACAGCTTAGGTTTCTACAATCAATCAATTGAATCACCCAGAGTAGTTACAGAAAACTATTGCTAACAGTAAAAGTAAACTAAAAGATGTGTATATCACACAACTACTACAGAAATTCAGCCGACTGGAACAAGAAAACACATAACAGATACAATATGTGAGGGTGTAGTGTTCATTTAAGATTTGAGCACATGACCACACAGACCACCCAGCTGAACAGTGGCTTAGGTATTAAGAGTTATAGCACAGGGGTTGAGCTTGGACAAACACAGATCACTTCAAGTTTCACTTTGAGCATAGGCCCTTTCATTTTGTGTCCAGTAAAGATAATTATTAACCACACAGTTTAAACCCTACCTTTCTTACCGCCATAGTATGCAGGGATCAATGTCAAGAAAGATAGTAGACATGAAAATTTATATTTGAACATAATCTTTTCAAGATAAAAAACTCTAATAAGGATCAGCATCAAATGTGCAGTGCAAATACAGATGTTGTACCGGTATTCTAAGAGCTGTCTTTAGTTATCAAACAAGATTAGAGAAGGTTAACAGAGAAAGTTTATTGCTGGCTATAGAAAGCCCATGTGTGCAGTGCACATTAAAGACAGGTAACATGGGCAATTGTATTACAACCTACATTACAATCATTTAGAAGATATGGCCCTAAATGCAAAGCCACAGAAGTGTAACCTTAGTAGCACAATGACACAAAAAAAGTAAATTTCATAATTACTACTCTACATGGATTTATCCCTTACATACATACATACCCCAACACATTGCATCATGGGTAGTGTATTAGATCGCCATGACTACTAAACCTAGACTACATCTACAATAATAATTGTAAATAATTGTAATATCTGCTTTTTGGGGAAGCTTTATTCTCTTTGTGTTGTACACCTTCACAGGTACTGAACAAAAGTGTTAACTTGTTTTGCCTAAGCAAAGTAAAGTAATTAGAAGCAAAATGGATATTTTTACTCTCCATGTCATACATGATGGTCATCCAAATATTTCAAATCATGAAAACATAGAAACACATGGTAGACAGAGACCAGGAGCCAATCACATCTGCCCATATTACTAGTATTACCAATCCACAGATAAAGCCATGTGTTCCCATATTTTATTTTAAGTTATATGGTTTCACAAAATGCCTCATGTTGGAAAAGCTCATTAAGATGTCAAATAATTTTTATAAATAATGAAATCTATTATTTTTGATGTCATCATCAGCATTAAACATAAAAATAAAACAAGGACACAGCATAACCATGATATATGATTTATTTATTTATTTCTACCAATGTAGCAACACAGTGGTGATTATCAATCCACAACCATCATACCTTTGGGGAACAGTTAGAAAAATGAGGTATACAGATAATTATATAATTTTTATTTATTTATTTATTTAGTTCTGGGATTACAAATACCTTTTAGCGAAGGCTTTTTTAAAAGGTTCCACATCAATTGGAGCAAAATACAGATGATAAACAGGAATAACAATATTGAGGGTTATACAGAACAATTGGAACAGCCATTAATTAAAGACACCTTAGAGAGTGGTGTCCATAGTTTGGCCCGGAGCAGCAACAGCTAGGAGAGGGGTACAGAACAAGGGGAAGAGGCAGGAGGCAGGATTGGTGTAGTAGAAGCCAGTGGCATTGTCAGACATAACAGGTAGAAGTGCTGGCAAGGAGGGGTAGGGGAAAAGGGGGTGTGGAATTTGGGAGGGGGAAGGGAGGATGGCAGAGGAAGATAGGAGATTTAGTGCTCGGAGTAGAAGGCACGATCAGGCTGATGGAGGAGGCTGGTATGTTTGAATTATGTGATGTAGTCTTAAGAGCTGAAGGCAGTGAGATGGAGCTGGAGACTGGTTTGAAACGTACCAAATGTTGGAGCTAAGGAGATGGTGGTGCTGAGACCATTCAGCTACGAGGGAGCCCTATAGGTGAAAGAATATTGATCCTGGTAGTATGACAGCGGGGAACTTGCATGGGCTGTGATTTGGATCTTTTGGTGCTCCACGGATTGGTCCTATAGTGAAGCAGAGCTTGGACACCGGGGGGGGGTGGCAAGGCCCAGGTCATTTTTTTTGCCATGATGCAGATGAGATACTTAATATAGTTAGATGGTTGGAGCCATCTGGATTGAGCATAAAGGTCACATATATGAGTGAGATGGTGGACTCCAGTGATAAACTGAAAGGTCTTGTTAAGGACTGTGGAGATGTGTCTGATTTTTATTGCCATGGATGAGCCATAAATGATAAGACCGTAATCAATAATGGAGACCATGGAGCTCTGGAAAGTGATCTTCAAGGCTTCCAGTGTGAGGTGTTGCCTGTGCTTGAACAGTGACCCAAGACATGTATTAGCAGGTTTAATATAAATCCATTATAATCTACACAAAACATTTTTGCAAGATGTAGAATATGGTAGTAAACATAACAAAAGAAATAAATGCAGAGGCTGCCATTTTGTGTTTGGATATATATCTTCATTCATAATGGCAGGTTCAAAGTTGACTGGCTCTGGACAAAAGCAACTAAAAAAAACAACAATGAAATAAATCAGAAGATCAAACATACATCTGAAAACTACACACACAATTACACAGAAGATAATGTATGTTCATCTATTGATAACCGACATTAACTATTGAGAAGTTGCCATAGCGACCGTTAAAAACCTCGAGAGCAAAGCTCTAAAGATTTATGCTACAATGACAACCTTAAGATGGTTACACAAGCTCATAGATGATAGAAACATAGCAAATAGACTTTGATGGCAGATAAGGACAGCTTGGCCCACCTAGTCTACCCATTTCCCTACCTACCAGATAAGCTGCAGATCCTAGTTAACCAACTGCCTTTTTCTTCCAGATCCTCACAAGAATTCCCTTATGTCTGTCCCTCTTTCCTCAAGGGTTTACATATTATGCTCCTTTAGTCTCTCCTTGCATGGCATCTCTTGCAGACCCCGTACCATTTTAGTTGCCCTCCTCTGGACTGCCTCCATCCCCTAACCTTGTCAAGTCCCCTCTCATCCTATCCACCCTCCCTTGTCTATCAACCCTGTTGCAGGTCTTTGTGTCATCTGCAAAGAAGCATGCTTTTCCTACCAGTCCCTCTGCAATATCACTTATAAAGACATTAAAAAGTACTGGACCGAGTACTAAACCCTGTGGTACCCAACTAGTATCCCCCTTGTTTTCAGAGCAGACTCCATTTACTATTACCTTCTGTGTCCTGTTGTCCAGCCAATGTTTTACCCAGGCTACCACTCTGTGACCCACTTCAGGCTGGCTGGAAAATTTGTTTATTAATCTTTTGTGTAAGACTCTGTCAAATGCCTTGCTAAAGTCTAGGTAGGCCTTGTCCACTGCCCTTCTCTGTTCTACTACTTAGGTCACACAATCAAATAAATCAATTAGATTTATCTGACATGACGTCCCCACTGTGAATCAATGCTGCCTTGAGTATTGTGCTCCACTGGCCTCTAGGTACTCAAGAATTCTTTCCTTCAGAAGTGATTCCATCATTTTCCATAGCACAGAGGTCAAACTGACAGGTCTGTGGTTTCCTGCCTCTGTCTTGCTCCCATTTTTGTGAAGGGGAATTACATCCACCCTCCTCCAGTCTTCAGGTACATCACCATCCTCTCATGATTTGTTAAAAAGGGTAGTCAATGGTGTCACTAGTTCTCCCCTTAATTCTTTTAGAATTCTGGGGTGAATCCCCATCAGGCCCCATTGATTTGTCCACTTTCAGTTTTTGGAGTTCATTCATAACCCTTTCTTCTGTAAAAGGACTAGGATGGCCTCTACTATCCAGAGTGCTTCTATTAATTGGATTACGTACCTTTCCCCCTCCTCTTTTTTGAATACTGAGTAGAAGTATTCGTTCAGTATCCCAGCTTTTTCACTGTCCCTCTCTGCCCACAAACCATCCATTTTATTCACCCTCACTACCCCACCCTTCGTCTTTCTACACTCCCTAATGTACATATAAAAGGTTTTTTCCCACTTCTTAACCAAGTTGGCTAGCCTTTCCTTAGTTTGGGCCTCTGCTATTCTGACTACCTTCCCTTCTTTCTTCTTCCTTAACTGGTAAAGTTCTCTATCCTGCTCCTTCTTCGTTTTCTTATACTTCTGAAATATTATCTTTTTCTTCTATCCTCCCCCACCACCTCTTTTGAAAACCACAGTGGCCTTTTCTTTCATTTTGATTTATTTGCTTCACATAAAGGCTTGTTGCCTCTGTGATGGCAGTTTTGATGTTTTCCCTTTGTTGCTCCATCCTTCCTTCTTGCCTGTTTGCTAGTACTTTTCTGAGGCACTCTCCCATTTTGAAAAAGTCAACCTTCCTGAAGTCCAGTACTTACACTTTTGTATGGCTTGACTCGGCAGCTGAGTTTATCATGAACCACACTGATTGGTGGCCACTTGTTCTCAGATGGCTATCCACTTCTAGGTCTGAGATGCTCTCTCTGTCCCCATTTGAGAGGACCAGGTCTAAGACTGCTCCCTCCCAAGTGGGTTGCACCATTAGCTGTGTGAGGCATGCCCCCTGTAGGGCATCAAGAATGGCCCTGTTCTTGGATGTGGTTGCTGCAAAGGTGCTCCAGATAAGATCTGGTATATTCAGGTCCTCCATCAATATCTCCCCATTTTCTGCAACATAAGGATGCCTTCCATCAGAACCTTTTCCATTCCCTCCCCCTGAGATGGGGGTCTGTATACGACCCCTGTGCAGACTGTGATGCCTTTTCCAATCTCAAAAGTGACCCACAGTGCTTCCTCTCCTACCTGTTTACTCTTTTGTTCTGTTACTTTTATCCCTTCCCCTACATAGAGAGCTACTCCTCCCCCTCTTCTACCCTCCCTGTCTCTCCTGTAGGTTCTCTACCCTAGTATGTTAACATCCCAGTCATGGTTCTTTGCGTACCATGTTTCTGTGACTTCCATGATATCCAGGCATCCCTCTTCCATCAAGGCCACAAATTCAAGGAGCTTGTTGCCCTGACTATGGGCATTGGTACTCAGTGCACCCCATTATTTAATAGCCTTACCCCTATTTACCCCATCCCTGTCTTTACTGTCTTTGTCTTTTTCTCCATTTACCCCTGCCCTTCTCTCTATCCATGTCTCTATCTTGATGTTTACCTGACTAAGTACCCTGTTTTTTTAGAGGGCTTGGATTTCTCTGCTCTTTTCCAGTGCCTTACTCCTTGGCTAGTTTAAATGTTTGCCGATGAAGCTATAAAACCTATCACTTAGGATTCTGGTTCCCCCTCTTGGACAGATGTAGACCATCATGCCCGTATAGGCCTGCATCACTCCAGGTGGACACCCAGTCCCCAAAGAAGCCAAACCCCTGAGTTCTGCAACAGTTTTTCAACTACTAATTGAATCCCATGGTGTGGAGCACCCTAGCCTCACCCATGCAATAGACAGGCAGCACATATAAGATGGTTTAATTGTTACCATGCATGCTGCTTGTCTAAGTCCTCTCCCCAACTCCACAAACTCCTCCTGCACTTTTCTGATCCCTTTCCCAGCCAGGTCATTTGTCCCTAGGTGGATAATACCATCCAGCTCCCTCCCCTGTGCAGCTGCTCCCATGATCCTGAGGATTCGCTCCCAGTCCCTCCAGGCCGTGGAGCCTGGGAGACAGCCTACCTCAATCTCCCCCTCCATCTCCTTCTACTCTCTCTCTCCCTCTCCTGCTCCCTTATCTCTCCCTCCCTCCCCAGTTCAGTCCCCTTAACAACAGTGTATGCTGCCCTCTTCCAATCATACAATCAGAAAATTGTACTCACAATATCATCACTGCTCTCTGAGGTGCTTCCATATCACCGCTGTGGCCATTTTGGATATGTGTCCACTGACTACACATGCGCAAACACCATACACTTATACAGGAGGTGCATGCACAAGTATTGTCACTGCTGTCATACCACCAATGTGATGTACTCACGATGGTATAACAACATTGTGACATCACATTGATAGCATAACAACACTATAAATTGTCCGATTTCAATGCATAGTAAACATCTCCCATACATTATAAAAACATTACTATTAAGCAAACAAAGCTACTCTAGACATAAAGAGCTGAGCATAGGCGGTACTAAAAGATTTAAACAGTGTCTGCTCTGGAGGATTCTTTTTTCACTGTGATCTTATTTAGATAGTCATCTGCAAATGTAATAATTTGCTAAATTATTAAGTTAATGCTTCCTGTGCCTGCTCCCCTGTGTAACCACCAAACCAATTACCCACTGTTCTGTTTATCTACCTGCACCATTACAACTAGCCTATCAATGTCATTTTGTTTCTAGTCGCTCTTCATATTTACATATACTGGTTAACCACTAGCTGGTCCTAGCTGTACACCGTTTAGCCATTTAACTCAGTTGCCTACACTTGTACAGTTCTGTTTAGCTCACTAGGATGTTCTCCACTGCCTTTTATCTTGTATCTTCAGCACTGTACTTTTGCTCATAACTCAGTTATACCTGTAGTTGCTTGTGTCTGTCACTATCTAATGTATTTGTGTGCACTCACTTACTGAAATGTTTCTTTTTTTAACAGGAGAGACACACTAAGCTGAAAGCTTGTTAACAGGTGTGACCTGGAGCACAATTAAGTTAAGTGACTTGCTTAGGGTCACACAGTATGCAAGTGGGGGCTGTAGGATTCAAGTTAATGTTTCCAGGTTTGCAGTTCAGAGCCTTAAACCACTGTGCTATACTGCCTCATAATTATATGAAAAGTTTTCATGCTGCATGCATAAAACTATCTATGTAATATGCATGTTGCAAGTATGATTTAAATGTTAAATTGGAAACAACTACATGCATGTGGAATGCATGCAGCAAGTAAGTGTGGAATGTGTACTTTTATGTTAAATTGGAACAGACTGCACACAAGTGGCATGCGTTCAAAAAGCAATGCTTGGCATTTCTCCTGGAAATGAATGAAGTTATTTTGTATTACTATTTTATATATTATGATTGTGAGTTGGAGAATAATGAAGGTCTGTTCTACTATTTATGCTCTTTTTAGTTGCCTTCATTAATCTCCAACTCCCCATGAATAATGTATAAAACATTAATAACAAAATGCCTTGATTCATTTCAATGGTGCATGCCCCTGCAGACTCCCTTGCACTAGGTCATAATGTACATAAGCATGGGGATGTGGAGCTCAGCTTCACTGAATGGGGGGGTAAGCCTGACTATAGTAGGGCTCCAATACCATACCACTCAACTGTCCCTGAATGAAAGGGATAGCCCTCATTTTACCCCTGGAAACTTCTCTGCTCCTAATCCATCCCTCATGGGAAACATGCTGCTCACACAGAGGATGTCCTGCAAATTTAGACTTTATGGCATGGGCACCATTTCAGATTTCAACAGGGGGAGCCAACAACCAGTGGAGGCCAGGTGCCAGTTAGCCCCTATTTGGCAAAATCTAGAATGTCTGGAATGTCTTCAAATGGTAAAATTTATTTCTTTTGACTGAAAAGCGATATGCAACCAGGAGAAATTCAAAAGTGTAAGAGTTATCAGTCTATACCTCACAGCAGGGCTTCAAATTTGGGATTAAACCCATCCAGTTACTAACCAATTGTTTTCCTGGCTGAAGTTCTGACCCCCCCCACCTCCCCCCAAAAAACAAAATTCTTTCCCTGACTCTCTTCCATTCAATATCCATCCCATATGGGTTGTATAGCTTTCCAAAAGCACAGAAACATGAAAAACACATAAACGTTTCCTTCTCCAATCCCCCTCTAACCAAAAATGTTTACTTTTACTTAACTGTCCATCTAGCCAGAACCTGTGGCCTGGCGCAGTATGCCACCAGCCCAGTTTTCAGTCTGCTGCTTCTCTGCTCTTTTGCCAAAATCTGGATCCTAAAAGCGACCATTCCAGGTCCCTGTGGTCTTTAATGAAGTTATCCCACCAACTGAACCAACCCAGCCTGTGTTGTTTGTTTCTTGCTTGGCTACTGCCATTTTGTACTGATCAAGGTCTATGAATGCCATCCACTCTGGTGTCACTGCTGCTGCTGTGCCTAGCTTACTGCCATGGGGGGGGTTATGCACTTTTTTGTGAGGTGAGCCAAGTAGAGGAACTATGTAGTCTAGTCTCCAATTAGCTTTTAGCTCACCCCCTGCCCCTTCAGCCACCAAGGGAGATAGAGACTCATTAAAAGTAGACCAACAAAAATATTCCATCACAACACTACTATTGAGAGTTCAGTGCTCACTGCGTCCTCCATGCTGTGGTGTGCTGCCTGTCTTCTCTGTGGTGGGAAAGATAGTGTTGCACTCACATGACTCATCTGATCTTTCTTGGCTGGAGCTCCTCCATGTCACATGTGATGGCACCACCACTAATATGAAGAGATAGTGGATAACACTATACAGTCACATTTGAGTGAGTAGTGCACCTGCAGTGTGAGCATCCACAGGCTGGGGGGGGGTATTATTGTCCAAAAGATTAAATCCAAATTTATTGCCATTATTGACACACCATAAGAGCAACCTTGGCACAAATGTGGGTTGGGGGGGCATTCCTCCCATCTGCCATACCTAAATGGCAGCCCTGATTTATGGTACAAATTAATTCCTGGGTGCCAATATCAGTACAAGCAAAAACTATGGTTTCCTCTGTGTTCTGAAGTACTGTATCTCCTTGTTTCAGAATGTGCCCTGATCATCGTGAGGGTTAGTGTAGCTCATTGTCCCTCATTTTGAGTATCCATGTCCCTCATTTCAGTGACAAAATGTGAGGTATTGTGCATGCTTCCAAGACCCTACTCAGCACAAAAAGTACTGAGCATGGACATAGTTTATATGCTCCATACAGAATGACAAAGGGAAAGTAAGTGAGCTGAGACAGTCATGGAGAAACAAATTTGTAACACTAAATATGTATAAGGGTATTTGCATGATGCAAAACACAGATGTCAGGCTTCACAAAACAGAGACCCCTCT
This sequence comes from Neoceratodus forsteri, assembly GCA_016271365.2. Lineage (NCBI taxonomy): Eukaryota > Metazoa > Chordata > Ceratodontiformes > Ceratodontidae > Neoceratodus > Neoceratodus forsteri. Next base: position 43,834,344 of record CM028131.1, on the reverse strand, counting down.
TCACACATCTGGAATAGGAGATGTTGGCTGACTATATCCTATGCATTTAATGCACTAAGCAAACAATACTTTACAAATTAATGGCAATGTAATGACAAAAATCAAAAGCAATTAAACAACTTGGAAAAGTATCATAATTATTTGAGTTTACCTAATTTTAATGAGAAATCAATGCAAATGGTATTTTAATGGATCTAATTGCTAGCAGTAGTATAAGAAATAGAAACTGATGTGTTTTTTAGATGAGATTTGTACCAGCTTTGCTGCTGCACACATGGCAAGCATGCAGTAAGTGAAACTGATGTGATGTATAAATGATGTTCACACCTTCTTAACTACTGCACTCATGTCAAGCGTGCAACACACAAAATTGTTGTGATGTTTTGAAGATATTCACACCAGCTTGCCTGCTACATACATTTTAAGCTTGCAGCATGCAAATCTGATTTACTTTTTAGACCTGATTCATTTAAGTTCACTTTGTGTACGTGAACTACATGCAAACATTGCACAATTAAGCATGTGGCATTTGGCATGCATTCTGCATGTACACAGCACACCTATATTTAGCTATAGTACTAAAATTAGCCCTAAATCTACAGTAATCCCATGCAGTCCTCAAAAATGATCTCACCTGTCTCTATGTGGTCAGCATGAGTCACCACCTGGGTAGCCTCAAACAATTCTGGATCAAGCTGGATGTGCCCACAATCTACCCTGTAACCTAGCTATAACACCTCTGTCATGCCATTGTGGTATTTCTCCACCTTACCTTTCAGCTACAGTTTGCAATCTGTGGAGCACCTCAGTCATGTCCTTACCTGATTCTGATCAGGTCCAACTATATATCACAATCTCACCCATATTTGCCAGTTCAAATTCTCTGCATCAGAAATAATGGGATTTGTAAACTAGTGAAAAGTCACTAGATTATTCTTAATTCAAAATAGTACAATTCAAAATTTAAAAGATGGCAGAAAGTGATGACATTTGACCTTTTCCTGGCTTTGAAGTCATGGATATCTGCCAATTTCCTTTACTTGCCCCCCTAATTGATCAGGAACCTCACACATCCTGAACATTGTCATCCTGAATACATATCACCAAGGGGTTTGGTTGGGAAATCTTACTGTACAAATCATAAGTTCTGAAATTTGCATGTGTAGTGAGAGAAGATTACCTGGTTGCCTCTGCTGTGTTCTGGTGGGGGAGAGAGAGGGGGGGAATGGAGATTAAAAAAAGAGAAGGAGAGAGAGAGAGAAGAGGAAGATGTGCTTTACTTCAGGACCTAAGAGATCTCTTGAGAGTCAGATATTTGGCTAACCTGGTTTCCCCCAATTCAATTCTGACCCTGTAAAGAGTGAAGTGGCATGGTATATAAAAGGATATACCCTTGAAGGACATTGACTGCTAACAATTGCTCATGAATGAGATTCTGTGGCGTGGTTATAATGCTGCTGCTAAACAGGAAGTATGCAGTGTGTACTGGCATTTTTGGGCCCAGAATTATATACTTGTTTGTTTGGCATTTTGGGATCCTTGCTTTTGTAGAGACCAAAAAGGTAGAGGGTGGCAGCTGGAGCCAATTCATGCTAGCTATCCCTCGGAATGTTGCTACTATCTGTGATCATGTTCTTGCTGCCCCCAGATCCTGGTAGAAGTAAAGAATGGACTACTAGGTAGTAGTCTTGTGGTGTTCCCTAGCCAGCATATGTTTGTTGGGGGCTTCGGCTCCAGATTTTTAATGATGGTGTGTTTAAGGTGATCTGGTGCCTTCAGGTAAAAGAAAAATCCAAGCCAGTCTGTTCACCTACAGCAAGCTTCTTCTTTTAGGATACAGAAAATAGGTTGTTAGAGGTAAAGGGCATGTGCAGTTGCTGTGCACTGGGGGTCTCTAGATGCCTGTATACAGTATTCATTAGGTTCTCAAACTCTGCTCTGGAAAATCTAAATGACTGGAGGCTACACAAGAAAATATGCGGGTACTGTTAGAGTGAAAAATATGGCTTGCCCTGACAAGAATACCAAAAAGTATGTACGTTAATGCCACCACAGAGACAACTCTTTTGCTTGTAACAGTGGTCTCACATGCATTCTTTGGGTATGAGAACCGCAAACTGAAGGTGAGCAGCTGGGGTGAGACACTCTTTATAGAATAAGAGTGTCTCACCTGCAGAGGGAAGAAGTGCTCTGATTGCTCAGAAGTGCTTTCTCAATCTATGGTGGATCATGCTTGTACTGTACATGTTGGCAAGGAATGGGAGCAGAATAAAGGATGAACATTATACTCTTTCTTCAAAAAGAGCATTGATTTTATAGTATCTGTATTTATTTATCCCACAGTATACTCTGTGCTCATCAAATTGTGTTTGCAAACCCAGATTGGTGTCTCCAACCCTAAGGCCCTATAGTTTTCATAAATTTTCATGAGGTGTAGTAACTCACATAATGGCTCCACAGCAGGGATTGAAGAGAGTGGCCAGTGAAGATATCACTATACTGCCTGCCTTATTAGCTAAAATGAAGACAAGGAGCTTGTGCCAGTAACTTCTGTGGGATTTAATGCTGAAAGATGTAACAGTGAAAGTAAATTGCACGGTAATCAGCATTCACAGAGAAGTATAGTAAGCTTCTATCTGAGAGTGGCAGATGGAAATTACAGTAGAAAAGTTTAGAGATGGGCTTGCATCTCTGAAAATAGATAAGACACCAGGACAAGATGGGATGGTCCCAAGGGTACTCAGGGAGTTGGCATCAAAACTGCCTGAAACCCTGGCTGGACTATTCAATATCTTACTGCAGACAGATGGGATTCCAAGGGATTGGAGGATAGCAGATGAGGTTCTGTTCCACAAGGGAGAGAATAGGGAGGAACTTGGAAATTGTAGACTCATCACTTATAGCTTCATTTTGGGCAAACTGATGATGACAGTAGTCAAAGAGGACCTAGTGGCCCTCCAGGAGATAAATGTGCTCACAGATGGAAAGCAGCATAGGTTTGTGGTAGGAGGTCTAGTTATACCAGCCCTATTTAGAAAAAAAGTGTAGTGGATAAGGCACAAGCAGTAGAAATTCTGTACTTTGACTTCAGGAATTCATTTAACTCAGGGCCACAAAGAAGGCTGCTGAAGACGTTAGGAGATCTAGGATCTGCAAATGACCTAGTTTAATGGGTAGAAGGTTGACTGGGGTGAGAGAGTAGAGAGGGATGATTACCAAGCTAAACCTGGCGAGAGAGGTTCTTGAGTGGTAAGCCATAGTCCCCCTCACTATGGTCATCTGCAATGTAAGGAAAGAGCACAGGGAAAGGTGACACTAAGTTTGGTGGCAGGGTAGCCAAAAAGGAGGAGGCAATGGAGCTGCAGGCAATTTGCAAAGGTTAGAGAGGTGGTCGAATGTTTGCCAGCTAAAACTCAACACCAAAACATGCAAGGTGATGAACATAAGGAATAAAAACTAAACAACAGAATATTAGATGGGAGCAGTTAAGCTGGTCACTACCTCAGAGAAAATGACTGGGGGGTCGTTGTGATCATCTTCCTAAAACAATCTAGCCATTGTAAAAAGGTATACAGCAATGCAACCAGAATGTTAGGGTGTACTGTGAGAGGATTCGATAGTAGGAAGAAAGAGGTAATATTACCTCTCAATAGATCACTGTGGATACCCCTTTTGGAATGCTGTGCTCAGTTCTGGAGTTCCCACCTGAGAAAAGACAGAGTCAGGATAGAGACAGTCCAGGTAACCAAAATGAATCAGGGTCAACAGGGCATATTTTATGATAATTAGCATAAGGGATTGAACATATACAGCCTGGAGGCCAAAAAAGTAAGGTGTGACATTACAGAGACTATGAAGTTCCTCAATGAAACAAACAAGGTAAAATGTAAGGAGTTATTTAGCTGGAATAGCAGATTTAGAACAACATTATGGAGATAGTGGTTGAGCCATGGAACAACCTACCAGATGAAGTGGTGGGTGCAAAAAATATTCCTGGGTTCTTCCATGCCTGGGACATATAAAAGAGTTAGTTATTTAATTAGTCAGTCAGTTGTTTAGTTAATTAGTTAGGCAATAAAAGGAAATACAATGCAGGCAGAAAATGGAATGGTAAAATAAAGTAGCAGTGTAAATACAGCAATGATTGGATAGCTAGTCATAGGTGAAGGCACAATGCACACTGCATGTTGACATGAGGTACTATGCTAAAGGACCACTACTGAAGGGTGACTGACAGTAGAGTCAACAAAGTGAATGGGATGTTAGGAAGGAAATCTGCAGGAACAGGAGGGTGCAAGGAGCTGTGTAGTTGATATCTGTTGATAGCTGTCTCTACATAAAAATATATAGGAGTATGGCTCAATCCTCTGTTAAACTACTGGAATCTCATCAATGCCATCACATCGAAGCTCCACCCTAAGCGAGGCCTACTATGCAGAAATTGTAATTCCTTCCCACCACCCATTAGATGCATACAGTTAGCAAACAGGATCACTCCCATCTTTGACTACACTGACATAGTGTATAGCACTGACCCTTCTCCTCATTATCCTGGTATGACTCTCACTCTTGCTCTCTCGCTCTCTCTCTCTCTCTCTCCTCTATGGTTTCTTTCACTTAACTACAAATTCCCCTCTTAGAACCCACCACTGCACTCTCCTTTCTTCCTTTGGGATACCACCCGAATCCCAGTGTCACATCTGCCATTCCATCTCCTTCATAACCAAATTCTTGTTTGACCTGCTCCACCCTTACCTGGCAGAGAGCCAAACACCAGCTGCCATTTCTCCATACTTAATGTACTCAATGGACTCCTGTTCTTTTTCCCTCCCCAAACCTTCCTCATCAGCTGACAAATCTGTCTTCACCTACAGGCTCACCTCTGTTTGAAACCAACTACCACTTCTCCTAAGAAATGTACCCTCTCACAACTGTTTCAAATACCAAATCTGACAATTTCCACTCCTCACCTGCACCTGCTCCTAGCCACTCACATGCCCAGTCTCATGCAAAATATTTTTTGTGGATAGTAATCCAATGTTCTAAATTGTATGATATGATTTGTAGATAGTCCATCTGAATGTACAGCACTTTGTTGTATAACATATGCAACTGTATATTTATCTCTTGTATCTATTATGTATTTTCTGCTTTATATCCCATTCCCCCTTCTCTGGATCATACCTGGAAATAAACCTCAGCTCAGTGTGCCTTTCCCAGTTACCAAATGTATAAATAAAACATATCTAAAGGCAACGAGTGAAGGGGGAGGTGGAGGGGAGATGGATCAGATTCCAGAGGGAGGAGAGGTGGTAATAGAAGCATCCTAACCAGCAGATAACTGAGGGTAGGGAATGGAGAAGGTGCAGAAATCTCTGGAGTGGAGAGAGGAGGAAGAGGAGAAGGAAGAAGAGGGAATGGGGAGATAAGGGAGGATAGGTAGGATCAAGAGAATTAGAGCCAATATTTGGAGATGAAGGTGACACAGCGGGACTGGTGAAAAGATGGGAGAGGGAAGATGGAGAGGTAGGAATAAAGGGAAGAGTGATGAGTGAAGGGGGAGATTTGATGGTGAAACATCAGAAGGCATTGCATAATGTATCCAGTCTGGCAAGCAAGAAAGAAAGGGTAATACCATAGACCATATTAGCATAGTTAAAGTTCAGGAAGACCATTTTGGTTACCAGCTCCCTAAAGAACTGGATGGAGGTAGTTCTTGTTGTGGTAAAATACACCACCTTTTGGGTGGATATTGACATGTATGGGATTGATGTGGATGAATGTAAATTGATCTGCAAACTCAACTCGTGCATTCACAACACATCTTAGTAAAAATTAGTGAGCAGCCATCTAGTGTGTGACCAATCAAGATCAAGTAGTTAAGGTACCAGTACCCCTGCTCCCATTTCTACTGCTTTAAAGCCTGCAATATTTTCAAATGACTCCAATATTCTTACTTGGTGTGCTTCTTTTGAGGGGTTCTTAGTCTCATCATCCAGCTGAATTATGATCAAGCCTGACCACCACAACCAGGTAACCAGTTCCATGGGTCAGGAAAAAGCATCACATTTTATCTTGCCATTATGCTGACACCTCAACCACTTGATGTTGATTGGTCATTCATCAGATGCCTCCTCACTAATTTTATTAAGATGCATTGCAAATGCAGGGATTGAGCTTGCCAAACCATTTACACAGATTTGAAAGCATGGAATTGCTACTTTAATTCTTTTAATTGGCAAGCTGCCCAGTAAACACCTTTAGCCTCTTGTTGGGCAGAGCACACTACATAAACATGGAAGAAAGCGAGTGCTTTCCCATGAAGAAAAGCAGAAGGACCTCACCCCATAATGGCAAAATAAAAGGAGAAGCTTTTTTAAGCAAGGACTCATGGGAGTCATAAATCAACTTTTTTGGAAGCCTTCAAAAGTAAAAATTAGGTCAGTAAATCTGTTATACAAACTCAACTCTGTGTAGTGAAGTGCTGCATGAAATCCACATTTCCGTCTGACTTGTTCCTTTAAAGATCTGTGCTTGTCTTTGAGGTCTATTCACAACCATTTTGGAGAACAAAGTGAAGACACTAACAAAGGATTTTTATATCCTGCATATGCCCCAGGCCAGTGTTCATCACCTTCATGAATTTAACTCATTCTGGGTCTTTGATCTACCATAACAATAGTTTACCAACTCCCCAGAAGTTCACGATTTCCTGTGGATTTATTTTTCATCATTTGACTCCTTTTACCTTGGACAAGATTTCTGTATTACATATGCACCTATCTGATCCCAATAGCTGCACTGATAAACATCTGACCAAATTTTTTACACTGCTCATCAAGCCTCCCCTCCAAGGAAAAAGCGCACCTGCTCCTGTGCGACTGTCATATATCATCTACAGTACTTCGCTCACTTGTCCTACTGTTGCTGCTTCTATCAGGGAATGTGTACCCCTACACTGTACCCACCACTACTAGAATGCCTAAACACAAAGGGCAACTCACTATCGTCTCTTTAAACATCAACAGTCTCCTATTCAAGTTTTTCCAGTTCCTTGATTGGGTACAGGTGACTAACCCAGACAATACTGCACTCACGGAAACCTGGCTTTCCCCAAAAATCCTTGATGCATTAATCTCCATCGACAAATACAATTCATTCATGTTAGATAGAACCACTAAATGTGTGGGAGGGTGCCTAATCTATATCAAATGTGGAATAAAGGTACAGGCCCTTGACTCCAGCCTACACACAAAAGAGGGCCAAATCCTGAATCTTAAGCTAAGCACAGGTCAACAGAACAAAACACTGCTGCTCTCTATGGTATATATACCACCTGCGCACCAAACTACCAGACTAAAACTAGTTGCAGACAACCTGCAGCAGTCAGGTATTAAGTCGGAGAAGATTGTTATAGGTGACTTTAACATAAACTGGCTCTCTCCTAAGGAGACAAAAGCCAGGGATATAATATCCAGCCTATACTTAACCCAGATTGTAACTGATAACACTCAGATCAACTACAAAACAGGGAGCAGCTCCCTTATAGATTGGCTCCTTTCTACACATCCAGAGCATATATCTGATGTCACCATCCTGCCTGACAGCCTCAATGATCGCTCCCCAGTAAAGTGCACTTGGACAAACAATTTCACCTAAGGCCCACCTAAGGTGTCCAAAAATCACTGCCTAAGGCCGAGGCTACTTGGCCATTTCAAGCAGTACCTATCACAACTCGATTGGTCTCCTTTGGCAGGAGATATTGATGGTAATGAGGCCTTGAATTATTTCATAATGAACTTCAACCGTGGTTGTAATATTTTTGCTCCATTCAAAGCAAAGAATGTCAGGAGTACCTCCAACCCATGGCTCACTATCTCCCTGATCAATTTAGTGAGGAACAGAGATGATCTCTGGCACATTGCAAAATCATCTGAAACTCCGGCATCACTTATTGTCTACAGGGCAACTAGAAAAGCTTGCTTTATGCTCATTCGGCAGGCAAAAGCTTCCTACTATAAGGACTTCATAAGCAAGAGCTGGGGCTCTGGTAGGGAATTCTGGAACACCATCAAATCCCTAACAGGAAAGACCCCTAAGGCCCCACCCAATCTACTAGTAACAAAGGAAGGTCCCCAACAGGAACGAATTGACATTGCAGATAAGCTCAACCATGTTTTCTCAGAGCTATCTGGAGTACTCCCTGCTGACTACTTTAAAGATCAGCTCAGACAACAACACCTTACTACCCATCTTAATCCCCCAAAGGATGCAATACCACCATTCTACTTTAAGCAGGTCACCAAGTCTGAAACCACCAAGCACATTAAGAGGGTTCTTGGCAAGACTAGGATGGGGTATGATCTAGTGGATATGAAACTCATGAGTCTTCTCCTAAATGAATTGGTCAGTCCCCTCTCAATAGTGTTTAATGCATCTCTAAGAATGGGGTGTTTCCAAAACTTTAGAAGTTAGCCAATGTCATGCCTGTCTTTAAAGCCGGGGACAAAACTCTTAACATCCTGGTACAGGCCAATATCCATTCTACCACCCCTCTCTAAAGCACTTGAAAGAATGGTCCCAGAGCAGCTTACAGAGTATCTTGGTTTATATAATCTGCTTTGCCCATAGCAGCATGGGTTCTGTAAAAATCACTCCACAATTACCACCCTTGATTACTCTTCCCATCATTATGATGTCTTAGATAATGGGGAGGCAGTCAACTCAGTCTTCATTGACCTTACAAAGGCCTTTGACTCTGTTAACCACAAACTGTTCCTAAACTGCCTCTACTCAACAGGTCTATCTCTGAACATGGTGCTGTGGTTCAGAAGCTACCTCACAAACAAGTCACAACAAGTCAAATTGGAGACACCCTATCATCTGCTAGGGAAGTGTCCCTTGGGGTCCCTCAGTGCTCTGTTCTTGGCCCACTGCTTTTCAGCTTCTTCATCAACTCTACACCATCTGCATGTACAACACGCACTATTCTCTACGCTGATGATGCAGTAATATTAGTTACTACTAAACCATAAAAAAGGCCCATCGACAAGCAATTGGGGCTGCCCAGGACACCTACACCTACACGCTCTACACCTAAACTGGATGGCTCCCACTCCGTTTTAAAGCACAATACCAAACCTGCCTGCTTCTGAAAAAATTGCTTCTTGGGCTTACTCCCCCTACACTGAGCTACTTCTTCACGCTGGCAGTTCCCACCAAATCAACAAGAAGCATGGCAACTGATGGGTTGGTGATTCCGTTCAAAAGAATGAAACTCGTCCAGAACTCCATCCTGTACAAAAGGGCTAAAATGGTTCAATGAGTTACCTGCTAACCTTACAGAATCACGCAAGATTAGTGCCTTCAAATCTGGGCTCAGATACCTTCTTGACATAAAAAGAATTGCGCTTGCCTGCTCTAATATGGCAGAATTTCAGCCACCCAATCCTCTCCCTTTCACCCCCCCTTTTATCTCATCAACCCCCCCATCCCTGAATGAGGCCCATGCAGCTGACAAGCCACCCCCATGAGTACGCCATCCCTGGCTGACCCCTACCCCCAAGGCTAGACTGACAAACTAAATAGTGAACTACAAGGCTGAACCCTATTTACCCTATCCTCTTCAAACTTTAGTTGGATATATATGATTTCATTTGTATGTGAATGTCTGTGTAACTGTTTTCTGCTCTCTGTAAACACTGTTATATGTGTAATGTTTGTTCAACAGTGACCTGGAACCTATGAAAATGAGTCCTAGATTCAAATATATTTATCCTAAACTGAAATAAATAAAAATGAATAAATGCATTTTCCCATAAGCATACAGAGAAAAGCAGGGGGACCTCAGTCCATAATGGCAAGATAAAATGTGATGTCTTTTCCTGAGTAAAGGAGGTGGTTACCTTGTTGTGGTGATCAGGCTTGATCATAATGCAGCTGGAAGGTGACACTAAGAACTCCTCCAAAGATTTACAAGACGTTAAAATACTGGAGTTATTTGAAATTATGCATTGGACAGGACAAATCTAAGAAGTTGATAGAGTGGCAGCATTCCAGATCCATACTTATATTCCCTCGTAACGGAATGGCTAAAATCAAGACCCCTGACCTGAAAACAATATCATTGAGCCCTCACAAAACCCTTATTCTAATCAGTTAAAAGTTAGGGTAGTTTACCTGATTAATGACTGCAGCACTGGACTATTTTATGCACTAATGTACTTCCACAGTTTAAAAACAGTAACAAATTTATTGCTAGACCTGTTTTTGTGCATTTTTTTTTTTACTCTAAGGGTCCAGTGCATAATCACAATCACACACTCCAGGGTGTACTTTAAAATAGGATATTGGCACTTCTTAGGTGCATAAGGCACTGAGCTTCACCTAGTGCCTCACAATGCACCCGATGCATGCCGATATTCTAAAGAACACTCTGTTGGTTGTTATTGCTTAATTACGCAAGGGACATAAAATATCTGTGAAGCTGATTGGTCAGCAGCATTCCAGATCCATCCTTATATTCCCTCATAATGGAACACCTAAAAACAAGACCCCTTACTAGAAAACAACATCCTTGAACCCTCTCAAGCCCCTTATTCTAGTAAGTTAAAAGTTAGGGTAGTAACGTAAATAATGACTCCAGCACTGGATTATTTTAAGCACTAATATACCTCCGCAGTTTAAAAATAATAAAAATAATTAATTGTTACTCTTGTTTGAATGCGTATTTTCTTTACTTTACTATCTGGGTCTATTGCATAATCACCATAACACACTCCAGGGTGTGTTTTATAATAGAATATTGGCACTTCTCAGGAGCTCATGGTGGTCGGCTTTGCCTCATGCCTCACAATGTACCTGATCATGCTGATATCTTATGATAAAGCGCAGCCTGTCATGTGTTATTGCTTAAATAACCCACATCCTGTCATGGTATATTGCTTAAATACTAATGTGGATAGAGCTGCAGAGCTTGTTGCCAAACCAGCCTCAAAGGTAACTGAAGATAGGGACAATCTGCCATTGAGGGTGAAGAAAGCAGGAGGAGGCGAGAGCCTAGCTAGTTTCTGACTGGTACTAAAGGTCATAGTGACAGTGTTCTTTGTGTTGACTAAGAGTGGGTAGGTGTGGAAGCAGCACTGTACATTATGGAAGTCTTTAGGGCCAGAGGTACATGTGGATATGTGAAAAGACACAGGCAGAGGGTAGGTCATTTAGGAAAATGGAGACCAGAACAGGACCAAGGAGGCAGCCCTTAGGTACACCTGCTGGATGGGGAGAGTGAAGGATAGGGCACTACCCACTTGTAAAAGTTGCTGATGACCCATGAGGTAGAAGTGGAACCAGCCAACAGCAGATGCTGAGATGATGAGGAGGGGGTGGGACACTGATTCAAAGGCATTGGCCAGGTTAATTAATATAGCTGAGGTGATATGTCCCTGTTCCATTACAGGGAGTCTACAGTCAGTTAACAGCAGCAAGGAAGAGATGCTTGAGTGATGCTTCCTCAAGTCAATCTGAAAGGGGGAGAGGAAATCTAAGGAATAAAAGAAGTCAGCAAATCTGGAGTAGACGAGGGTCTCCTGAAGCTTGCAAAAGAGGGAAGTAGTGATTGCCAGGAGAGGATGTGCTGCCTCCTTTATGCAGAGGTAAGACATTTGCTATTTTGTAGGCTGGAGGGACAAAATAAAGGGAGAGAGAAGGAGAGGTTCAGAAGGAGCGCAAATGTGGAAGCAATAGCAAAAGCTGAGATTCAAAGAAGTCTGAGCTCCAGACCATCATGGGTAGACTTAGATGGGTTGAGTGAAGTTAGGGTGAGACAGACAACATGGGGGGTGAAGGGGGAAAATGAAAGCTTACAGATAAGAAGGGAAGTGAAAAGGCAGGAGGGGACTGAGAGAGGGAGAAATCAGAGGACTGGTATTAGTGAAGAGCACAGCTGGTGAAGAATTTGTTAAAATGACAGGCAACTGAGAGAGGGTCAGAGATCAATGAACCATCCACTTGGAGGACATGGGGAGTAGAATGAGTTAGAGTATCGCAGATGGAGTGAATAACCTTCGAGAAATTAACAGGAGAATTAAAGTTAGACTGCAGATTTATTTATTTTTATTCTTTGTTGACCGAGTAAGGCCCACTAGGCGCAAGTGCCTGTTTTCAGGGGTGACCTGGGAGCACTGGGTGGTTAAGTGACATGCTCAGAGTCACAGAGTATGCAAGTGGAGGCTGTGAAAATCAAATCAAGGTCTAGTCTGCTTGATGTACCAAGCTTGTTCACAGCACATTACTCTTACCTCTAGGCTGTACTGCCAGCAGAAGTAGAAGGCCTTGGAAGAGCAGACAGCCTTCATGCAAGTATTCCTGATTGACCTGTAGGATTGTAGATCAGGCAGGGATTGTGAGAATTTGAAACAAGCCAACTCTTGGTCACAAGCCTTACACAGATTGAGAAGGTTACGGATAATTCAGTGGTAGTGAGCAACCTGACCCTAGATTTACATGGCAGGGGCATGGATGATTCATGTGTGGTTAAAATGATGTGGAAGTTAGAGAGGGCAGTGTCAATGTCTAACAGAATAGACTGGGGACCGGATGGAGGAAGCAAGGTCATGTATGAGGGCATTTATGTCCAGAGTCCTGAGTGACCTGGACCAAATATACTTGGCTGCAGGGTGAGTGGGCCTCTCACTTTCCTGATATAATAGTTCATGCTGTGATCACTAAAGGTATTATGCAGAATGCCTGCCTCTATGATAGAGTAGCAGTATGAGGTGAGCACCCAGTCCAAGAAAGAGTGATTAGAGCCGTAAGGATCAAGTTGGGTGGGCTTGACTATTAATTGGGTAAGGTTCAAGGACTCAGTTTTGCGAAGAGTGGATCGGAGCTAGGGGAGTGAAAATTGATGATGAAATTTCTGAAGGGGATAAGCTCACCATGGTCAGCAAGGGAGACAAGGGATGAGAGGTAGTCGACCAGGAAGGAGGGGGAGAGTGAAGAAGAACCATAGGAAAATACCATAGGCAGAGGGTGGAAGGGAGAGATAGCTTAGTAGAAGGAGCTCATGGGAGGAAGGAATTGTCTCTAAAGGTTACAGAGAAGGGCAGGCTTTAATGGACATACAAGTTGACTCGAGCACCATGCTTTCCATGGTCCTGATGAAAAAGGAAGTAATTGGGAAGAGCCAAGCAAAAGCCTGGTATCCTGGATGACAGTCAACATTCAGATACATATAGGTTGCCAGGAGAATGCTGAGAAATCCTGATTTTAAGAGAATCAGGCTTTCGTAGGAGGTTCCTAACATTCAGATGGAAGATGCTGAGGCCTTAAGGGAGAATAACAGGAGAAAAGGGAGATGGGGGTCCAGGGTTAGGATGAAAGTCACTAGCAAGGGGCAAGAGTATGAAGAAAAAGTGCAGAAGGGAATTGCCCTTTCACCCCTCCTATCTTGAGTGAGAGTGAGAAGAAATAGAGAGGAGGGCCTGGTGGAGAAATTCATTCGAACATACAAACATATGAAACTGCCAGCAGAATGAGGCCATATGGTCTATCAAGTCTGCTTGAGTGTACAACTAGCAGTTCCTTATTCTGTAGCTGCCCCTCCTCCCCTCCATCCCTCACAGTGACCCTCCCCTTCACTTTGCCCAAACCCCTTTAAAAACTACCATTGCACTTGCAGGACACCACCTCTTTGGGCAGTGAGTTCCACATAGACACCACCCTTTCTATGAAGAAGTGCCTCCTCATTTCTCTCTTGAATCTTTCACCCTCCATCCTTAGACCATGCTCCCTTGTATCCCTCTCTCCCATTAACTTAAAAATTCCCATCTATACCAGTCCTCTTTGTATCCTTCATGAATGCAGATGACTCAATCATAGCTCACCTATCCCTCCTCTCCCCCAGGCAGTACATGCTAATCTCCCTCAGTCTCATCTCGTCTGGTTTGTCTTCCAATCCCAGAATTGTCCATGTTGCTCAGCAGTGGATCCCTTCCAGTAGTCTCACATTTTCCTTTAAGTATGGGTGCTAGTACAGCATGCAGTACTTCAGATACAGCCTCACCAGAGACCTGTACAGAGGAAGGATCACCTCCCCCTCCTGGAAGTGATTCCACTAGAAATACACCCCAGCATCTTATTGGCTTTAGCTGCTGCTTTCCAGCACTGTACTGAGTGGTTCATTTGTACTTTTATAACCACTCCAAGATCATATTCTTCCTCTGTAGTGGCTACCTGCACCCCTTCCAAATAATAATCCTTCCTTGGGTTCCTTGCTCCCAAGTGCATGACTTTTCACTTCATGGGATTGATGCCAAGCTGCCATATGTCTGACCAGCACTCAAGTTTAGCCAGGTTAAGTCAGCCCAGTGGTGCTAAGGCCTGAGGCACTGGATGCTGCAACCCGCACCTTGCTGGTGACCCAAGTTCGGGAATAAGCTTGGGTCATCGAGAGTCAGCAGGGGCAGAAGGGGATTGAGAATACAGAGGACTGCCCTCCTCTTCTGGAGGTGAGTATGTTACATCTCCCACTATGACAGTGGCTGCCAGTGGAGACTGGGAGCAAGGCGACATGTGAGAGATGGCAAGAGGGTAAGAGATGGTGGTGGACGGCATGAGGATGGCTGTGGACATATGCCTGTAGCACACTGGCTGTCATTGCATGTCTGTACCTCCAAAGCATGAAAAACACATAGAAAAGCCCTGACACCTAGTCAGATGAAGTAGTGGCCAAGGATTTTGCCCAAAACCACTGCCGGATTATACCCGAATGGTCACTGTCTCTCTCCTCCATTCCCTTTCTGCCCCTCTACATTACAGATAGAGCACTGGAGGAGAAAATTGTGGTCCCACCCCAGCGGGCTCAGAGTCAGGGGGTGGGGTGGATGGTGGTGTTGTGAGAGAGCCACCCCGAGCAGTGAACCAGCAAAGGTGGACCTCAGGTGGGCTGGAAATGGATGCCCAGCACCCCTACTGGAGAGAGGTCTAAGGGGCCAATGAGGAGGGGTAAAAGTGAGTTTAAAAAAAGTTTTAGCCAGGTCAGCTTGCAGCCCTTGCCACCCTGCTGTGTCATCCAACACTGCACCAATCTTGGTCCCATCTGCAAAGAGTCTTATCTTGTTATTAATGCCATATGAGATGTCATTGATGAAAATGCCAAACAGCTATGGGCCCAGTACTGATTCCTGTTGAACTCTGCTTATTACAGCCCTTGGAACTAAGAGTTCCCGTTCCACCACTACCCTATGTTGTCTCCTTTTGAGCCTGTTCTTGACCAGTTAATCATTTTGGCCCCGCTCGTTGGTTACCACCTTGCAAATCAGACTCCCATGTGGCACTGATCAAATGCCTTGCTGCAGTCCAGATACAGAACATCAACAGCATGGCTCTTGTCAAGTTTTCTAGTCACCCAGGCATAATAGTCAACTAGGTTGGTCTGGCAGGATCTGCCTAAAACAAACCCATGTTGCTTACTGTCCTGGAGTCCATTATCTCCAGAAAGGTTTCCAACCTTCCTTTGATGATCACCTTCATTAACTTTCCCAAAATGAATGTGAGGCTTACTGGTCTATAGTTCCTCAGTTCATCCTTGGATCTGGGTTTGTGGAGGGGCACCATGTGAGCCATCCTCCAGTCATGGAGTATGCACTCTGTTTCCAGAGTGGTGCTGAATATGTCTGCCAATGGCTCAGCTAGGGCCTCTGTTAATTCCTTCAGAATCCGGAAGTGTATGCCATCTGGTGCTGGCACCTTATCCACCCTTAGTGCCTTAAAACCTTCTCGTACCCTGCCAGCTGTGATTTCCCCATCTGTCACTCCCTCTACCACTGTGCCTAACCTCCTTATACCCTGAGGCAATGACACATCCTTCACCAAAGGAAATACAGAACAGAAGTGTTCATTAAAGAGCTAGTGTACTGCATAGAACTTGATCTACCTTTCGTCACCCCAACTTTGTATTCCTTTTTATCAACATCCTTGGAAACAACAAGATAATCACCATCAGTGTCACCAACCTTCCCACTGCAAACTTCCAAAAGATCTTGAAGCCTTTCTTGACCTCAACAACTCTCTTCCCCTGGGAAAGGAATGAATAATCCTTGGTGATTTCAATCTAACCTGGCTGTCTTCGTAGTCCAACACTGCAAGGGAATCTATTTGCAGCCTTGGCCTCCACCAGATCGTTACCTCTCCCACTCGCACCAATTACAGGACCGTTATGAATCACTTCTTGATTGGATCATTGTTTCTTACCTTTTCCACATCTTCTCCTCTGGGGTACTACCTAATTCCATCAGTGACCACTGTGCTGTCTTCTGTTGCTGGTCCACAAACACCTCTCACAGTGAGCACAAATTCATCTATACCAGACAATTTAAAAAAAACTTAGTTCTGTTGAGTTTTTGAATGCTGCTGCAGCCACTGACTGGTCTTTCACTTACTCCACTAAGGACAATGATGTGGCCCTAGATTAGTTCAGTATCAAATCCCTTGCCATGTGTCACTCTCCTTCCTGTTAAAATGAGGGTGAAAGTTCATAGGCATGAAAGGATCACCTCTGATATCTGAAAACTCATAAAAGGAGACAGGGCATGGGCCAACTACAAAAAACAGAATCTCACCCACCTCCTCCAACACTGCAAAACCCTTAGCAACCATTGTAAGTCTGCAATACAAGCTTGCAAAGTTAACTTCCTCACTATAAAACAGTGTAGCTCATGGGGTAATTCCAAGGACATGAGGAGCATCCTCAATTACCTCATTGGAAGAGGGCATTAGGATGAGCAAATTAGCTACTTTTCCCTGTGGATAAATGGTGTCTGATCCCCCTGAAGTCTTTATCCTTTTCAATCACCACTTTGGAAATCTGGAGGAATACAAAACCCACCATCCCCCTCCTCCCAGTCAGTCCTCCCTTCCCCATTCCAACCCCCACCTTATTTTTTTTACTTTTGCTTCCTCTCTTACTCTCAGGTGGTTAAATCTATTAAAACAAATTACACCAGAACCTACCTTTGCCATGAGAACATAGACTAAAGGACCTTAAAAAGATTTGTGAATCCTTTTCTGTTCTCCTTACAAACATTTTCAACTTCTTCCTCTGCTCCTACTCCCTCCCTCTTAATTGGAAATGTGGCATTATCAAACCCCTTAATAAATCAGGTCATAAAGATGACATTAACAACTATAGACCCATCTCCATCCTTGCCCCACCTCTCCAAAATCATGGAAAAAGTTGTCCATATACAAACAATGTTTTCCTCCAGGAATATGACTTACTTTCTAAGGCACAACATGGTTTTAGAGTTGGCCATAACATAGAGACCACCATTATCAAATTGGCACTGGGTCCTAAGACTGCTGACAAGATCAGCGTTGGCATGATGTGTGCATCAATATGGGCACTGACTTTTCTTTTGCAGGTGGGCTATGCCCCCCACACTGCCCCCCCCACCAGCCTGAACTTAAGTATTATTACTCCATGGGGTGGGAGCAGATCATGGGGCAAGTTACATTTTTAGGGCCATGAAATACCATTGCCATGGCCCCTTGAAAAACAAAACTACTTAAGTCCTGATCTGTGTAAAATTGTTTGGAGACTAGGACTAGAACCCTGGTCTCCAGTGCCACAGCCCGAGCTACTCTATGCCCCAGTCTTCCATGCCATGGGAGCAGCTCAGCCAGCCTCCATGATTCCGGTGCCCTGTGCACCAGCACCACAGAAAGAGACCAGGGGAGCGCTTACAGCAAGCGCTGTAAATCCCTAGTCACTGTCCATGTGCGTGCTTACCATACACGCATTGTATAGTGCAGCGCCATTCTGGTAGCGCCCACTCACGGGTACCTATCAAATTCACTAATTTCATTATAGTCAATGGGAAAAGTTAACAAAAAGTTCAACAGTGTCACAAATGCAGCTTTTAAAATCGCAAATAACCCCTGTAGTGTCACACATCCACCATCTTGTTTTCAGTTAGTAGTCACAGAAATGCTTGCCATTTAAATGTGGGACCCTCTAGGGACACAATTCCTTTTTTGTTCACCTAGCTGAGCCCTGAGGATGCCAGCCATGACCTTTTTGAGGGAGTTAAACACCCCAGAAATGTTTTTAAAATTTTTGGAAACAGTAGTGTTGCAAAATAATGTTGCACTTTGGGCACTTTTGAGATTTTTTTGTGAAAGTGTTGCAAATTAGGAAAGAGAACAAGGGGTTCTTTAGATATATTGGGGAAAAACTAAGGGTGAAGGGGCAGATTATCAGGATTAAATCAGGGGAGAGATGGGCACAAGATCGGGGGGAGTAGGCTGAGGTACTAAATGAGTACTTCACCTCAGTTTTCACCAAGGAAAATGGGGGTGCTGCATCATACATGGGAGGAGACAGAAATACTGAGGAGGGGTACCCTTTCTGATCGGCGGGTCTGGGGAGAGGGGGAGGCATCACTGGCTGGAGGTGGAAGGGCTAAGCAGGGAGAAGAGGTAATGGAGGTGGAAATACAGCAGAGAGAGTGAGGGAAGCCCTCAGCTCCCTTAAGATGGAGAAAGCACCGGGGCCGGATAAATTACATCCCAGAGTGCTGAAGGAACTTGATGGATGTCCTGGTGAAAACCTCTGGCGGAGCTTTTCACCATCTCTCTGAGGACAGGGTGGGTGCCCCAGGACTGGAAGGTGGTACATAAAGTCCCTATCCACAAGGGGGGATCAAGGGAGGTGGCAGGGAACTACAGGCCTGTCAGCCTGACATCGGTGGTGGGCAAGGTGATGGAGGGCATTGTCAAGGAGAGGCTAGGGGGGGACCTGGAGAAGTCAGGGTGCCTGGACAATAGACAGCATGGATTCGTCCTGGGAAAATCATGACAGACAAACCTTGTGGAGTTCTATGACTAGGTGACAAGAGCTTTGGACCTGGGTAGACCAGTGGACGTCCTCTTTCTAGACTTCAGTAAGGCATTTGACTCTGTTCCTCACGTGGGCCTGTTGGATAAGCTGGGAGAAATGGGGTTGGGGAACCAGATGATCAGATGGATAAACAATTGGCTCCAGGACCAGACCCAGAGGGTCGTAGTTGGTGGGATAGTCTCATCCCCAAAGAGGGTCATTAGCGGGGTCCCACAGGGATCAGTCCTTGGGCCACTCCTGATCAACACCTACGTCTCTGACATAAGGACAGGAATCAGGAGTGAGACGAGTCTCTTTTCGGATGACTCAAAACTGAGGGTGGTGGTGGATGGGGAGGAGGGGAGGGTTGCCTCACAGGGGACCTGGAGGCTCTGGAAAGATGGTCTAGAAAGTGGAGCTGAGGTTCAATGCAGGAAATAGCAAGGTACTCCACCCAGGCCAGAAACCCGGCCAAGTGTACACCCTGGGGAGGGGGAATGCAACAAGTCTCGATGGCTGAGTGGGACCTGGGGTGGTGGTGGATGTCAAGATGAACAACTCGGAGACTTGTAGGAGGGCAGCAGCCAAGGCCAACAGGATACTGGGATGCATCGCTAGGGAGATCACTTCCAGAAGGAGGGAAGTGATACTCCCTCTGTATAACTGCTTGGTAAGGCCACACCTTGAGTACTGCATGCAGTTTTGGAGGCCACACTTAAAGAGGGACATTAAACTCCTGGAGAGGGTCCAGAGGAGGCAACCACAATGATTTGGGGCATGGGGGACAGGACCTATGAGGAGAGGCTCAAAGAGGTAAATATGTACACATTGGAAAAGAGAAGGGACCGGGGGGACATGATAGAGGTCTTCAAGTACATGAAGAGGGTAAATAGGGGAAGAACAGTCAGTGTGCTTTGAAGGAAGGAGGAGGGGGCCACTAGAGGGCATGGGTTGAAGCTGGAGGGGGGAAGATTCAGGGGAGAAAGGAGGAGGTACTACTTCACTTAGAGGGTGGTGGAGCCATGGAATGCACTGCCTAGGGGGCTGGTGGAGGCAGAGACGGTGGAGG
The DNA here is from genome assembly GCA_016271365.2 of Neoceratodus forsteri. NCBI lineage: Eukaryota > Metazoa > Chordata > Ceratodontiformes > Ceratodontidae > Neoceratodus > Neoceratodus forsteri. The sequence goes on along the minus strand of CM028131.1, from coordinate 43,814,398 downwards.
GTTCAAGAGGGACTGGGACAGGTACAGGGGAAGGGTCCTGGAAGCAAAATCCAATGCAGCAAGAATATCCAGAACTGGGAAGGAAGAAGCCAGAGAAGGCGAGGGAGGCTGCAAGGTCAGCACCCAGGGTGGGGGCTGACCAATCGAGCAGACTCGAAAGACTGTTTGGCCTATTCAGCTGGCATTTTAGTATGTTAGTATGTAAATCATGACACTGCTTTGCAACACTATGCCAAAAGCACCAGGAAATCTTAGCCACCCTGCTGCCAAAGAACAGTTTGGTCTTTTGGGCTGAAATATGGAGGGAAGAAAGACAAGATGCCACAGATGTACCTTTTACACTTGAGCAAGGAGGGCTTAGGGGTGCTAAAACGGGGAATTGGGGAATATATAACAACTAGGGTCAATTTAAAATCAGTGTGGAAGAGGCAAGTGAGATGAAATTACAGTATGCAAGGTCTGCTGAGCGAGGATCCAAGCAGTCTTTCACAAATACCAGTAAGGATGAAACAAGGGAGTGTTCCTGCAGTGTTGATAATAACAGTGAGCATGGGGTTACGAGGGAAAGGGCACAAATTGGAGGGCAGTCTCCTTGAATGCAAGAAGCCTGGGGAACAAAACGGCAGAGCTGCAGGCAGTCATGAGAGAGGGGAAGTAGATATAGGTTCCATCACCCAAACATGTGTCATCCAATACCAGGACTGGGAACTAGTGATCCCGGGATACAAAATAAACTGTAGGGATAGGGAAAAGGGGACAAGAAGTTCAGTGGCAATTTATGTGAGGCAGGAGATAAGGTGTAAGGGAAGGGGGGGTGAGGGTAGAATAGAGGTGCTATGGATGCAATTCCAGGATATGAGAAACAGGACACTTAGGATGGGGGTGGTGTATAGGCCACAGTCTCAAGCAGAGTACTCGCACAGAGGACTGGCAGAGTAGATAAGGAGGGCAGCTGGAGGGGAAACACTGTGATAGTGGGGAACTTCAATCTGCCAGGGGTGGCTTGGAGCACCCCAGCCACCTTGAGTACAAGGGAGCAGATCCTCCTGGATCCATTCCAGGAGCAGTTCTTAGTAGAGATGGTCAATGAGCCAACAAGGTTAGACAATACTCTGGACCATGTGCTGTCTAATGGAGAGTTTGTCTGGGAGCCGGGGGTAGAGGATACACTGGCAGGGAGTGACCACCCTACAGTGTGGGTCTCACTCACCATGGGCAAGGGTGTATGAGAACCGGGACCATGGTGTTGAACTTCAGGCAAGCTGACTTTGGGAGGATGAGGGAAATAGTGCCCAGGCACCTAGCCAGAATCTAGCTACACATGATGATAACCATCAAGTTAGGGCTCACGGAGGCCATTAGATCCTGTTCAAAGACACAAAGCAAGAAGGCCAGGGCCTAGATACTGAGTTGGCTAAGTGGGAAAGTGTTAGTGATGGTTAGGGAAAATAGGGCAGTCTTCAGGAAATTCAAGAGATCCTAGAAGGGGGAGAATAGTGAGGAGTATCTGATGAAATCAAAGGAGGTGACCAGAGCAGTAAGAGCAGCCAAGGCTTCCAAAGAGTTCACTCTGGTAAATGGCTTCAGGGACGGAGAAAAAGACTTCTTCAGGTACATAAGATAGAGGAGTATCAGCAAGGAACAAATAGGATCAGGAAGTATGGGGTGTGGGCAGTGAAAGGGGCAGAGCAGGCAGAAGCACTTTAAGAGCTAGTGTACAGCCTGCAAACTGCTTGCAATCAATTGTAACTTTGAGATGTAATCAGCTAATTGTAACTATCAGGTATAGTCACCAGCCCTCCATCCCTGACCAGGGAGAACAGTCCCCTGCAATACCTCCCTGGTCCAGATAAAGCAGTCACCAGCCCCCCCAAACCAAGTACAACCATCACCAGCCCTTCTTCCCAGGCCCAGTTACAGCAGTCAACTGCTCTTCTTCTCTGGCCTGAGAACAGCAGTCACCAGCCCTCCCTCCCCAGACTGAGTACAGCAGTCACTAGACTGCCCTACATGGCACAAGTAGAGCAGTCAACAGCTCTCCCTTCCTGGCCTGGGTACAGCACTCACCTGACTCCCCTCCCTGGCTACAGCAGTCACCTGCCCTCCTCCCCAGACCTGGTTCAACAGTCACTAGCCCCCCCCCCCCATATTCCAGAGTACAACCATGATCAGTCTCACCTTCCTTGCCCAGGTACAACAGTTGACAGTACTCCCTTCCTCTTAATTTGTTGAATTTTTACTTCTGTGTGGGTACCACATTTGTATCACCTGATTGGAGTGCTTATCAGTGAAGGTAACAACTGCCTTATTGGATCTTAGGAGGTGGTCCAGTCAAGTGTAGAAAGGTGGGTAGATATTGCATCCAGGGAGGTGATACCGCACACAATATCTGGCCCATTTATTTTCTCTGGCAGGAGCCACTTCACCATTTCTTATTTGATCTGGGCTACCTCCCTTCCACAGTGAAAGAACAAAACCTACACCCTCATCCAGGTGGTCCCTGTACACCAGGTAGCGATATGAACCCAGACATGGTGATGTGGGGGTCTCACATTTATTGGAAATGTAAAGTTGTGCTGTTTGGCAAACAGTTGGAATCTTACAGAAAGATTTGATTATGTCAGTGTTTTCTTTCAGGTTTCATTTGTATGCATAATCAAACTTGGATTGCATAACTGTGCATAAAAATGCTGCACTACTCATGATTACTCACTACTTAGGAGTTAGTTGTATATACATCCTTTGATAAATTGAAATCAGTAAGTCTGTTAACTTTAACTAAGAACACAAAAGCATAAAACTGCTTTAAAAAGTTCCTAGCAGAAATTTGTTCAGCTCCCAATGAACATGAAGAGTGACAGCTCATATCAGAGGAGGAGAAAGAAGTTAAAAAGTTCACACTGGCAGTTAGAAACTTCTGCCTGCTAGCACCATATTGGATACAATGTTTAGCTTAACATTCTAAGCCTGGAATTTTAGAGAGCAGGGTTACCATAGCAATTAAAATATAGGTTACAAAATGTATGCAAAAAGGAATACTGAGCCCATACAAACAGCAGGTCTAAGTCCAAGCTTCTTTATAATGTATAGTGAGCCCTTATTACTGCTAAAAACCGGCAATATTATTTCTTGAAAATCCCATCACTATGACATAAGTGGTTATAAACCTCTCTTAAGTAGGTCATAGCGATGGGATTATAAATTGATCCCATCTGCGCATGAGTGTACCTTTTATCTCCCGCACCGACGACCTTCCAGAAAGTAGCGCAGCAGTGAAATAATGACGCAGAATGTCCATGGTGGTGCCAAAAGTAAGCCACATTCATTTGTTTTGCCAGTTTAAGGGGACCATACACTATAAAAGATAATGTATGGTCCCTCTATCGTTAACCGGTTTGTGTAATGTCTCAAGGTTGCCATGGTGATGTAAACCTCTGAAGCTTCACTCTCGAGGTTTACATGGTCACCCTGGAAACCTCTCAACAGTTAACAAACGTGTTAACAATAGAGGACCATACATTATCCTCTATGTAAAACACAAATCCTTTTCTGGCCTGAGAAGACACACTAGGCTAAGTCGTGTTTTCCAATATATGGCTAGTAACTAAACGTGAGTGGCCAAAAGCTCACATATGTTGAAACGCTACTCATACAATAAATGCTATTGCACTTGTATACCAATAATGTTTTATTGTGTAGCTGCTCCTGCTCTCTTGATGGCCCTCTTCTGGATGGCCCTTCCCCAGCTTAGTCACCTATCATCTCTGGAATTAGCTTTGAGATACCACCAGAGTTGGAGGGACTAGAAAGTTTTCCAAAGCAGGATCAAGCCTGGTCTTCTCAGACGTTTGTGCCAAGCCTGTGAAGGGCCATGCATCATCCTACCTAGCAAGTTGTTTTCCTTACAGTTTTCGTTCCTGGGGCATCTGAGTAAAATGGTACATTTGCTGGTGTCACATTATTGTGTTGGTTCTCAACTGGGAGACAGGCATACTGCAAATGATCCACATAGAAACATAAAATTTGTTGGCAGAAAAAGAATGCTGAATCTGCCCTTCTTTTCTATGCTTATTCGGTCTCCTCATTACCTACCTGGTCTCAGGCCACCCCTCCCACTTACACACACACTTTAATACCAGTTCTCCTTGATGCCATGCTTTTAGCCAACCTCTATTTTTATTCCAATCACACCTGCTGGAAGATTGTTCCATACATCCACCACCCTGTCAGTGAAGAAAATGCTTCCTAATGTAACCTCTAGGGGCCACTATCCCAAGGGCTACTACCCTGCCTGCTTGGCTAGTTGCAGGTTAAGGGGCCTGGCTACTGAAATGGGTGCCTCCACATGGAGGACAGGGTTGTTAGTAGCAAGGCTAACCTGGGTACAGCCCTCTAGGACACTGTAACCCCCTCTTTCCCCCCTAGTGGCCTTGACAATATGCAATAAACACTTTCACAGTAGCCCCTATTCATCATTCAAATCCCCACACTGTTTGTACTTACCACCAGGGCTGGTTCCACCAGTTTGACCCTGGAGACCCCCTGTAAAACAAGGTTAGGCACAGCAAATAACAACTTTGCAGTGCGTTAGGTACAAACTGAAACCACAGTCAAAGTAAATGCAAAAAAACATTAGATCTGATTTATTCAGGGGAATTGAACAAAGGTGGGGTATAATCTGGAGGATTGATTCTAAAACTGACCTAGTCAGGCAATTATGCATGCACTTTTAATCCCTGCACAGTCACATGCTCTGGATACCCAGTTGGAAGTAAGGTGGGCTAGCCTGGAATATTGCCAAGGCTAGGGCAGCACTGCAGCTGGATAGAGCCCTGTGATGAAAAGAAAAGGCATTCACAATCACACTTAATTTGTAATCCTGAGAAAGGAGGCTCAGTTTGTGAAAGTGGAAAATAAATAGCAATGCAATCAGATGACAAGCACTTGTGATTTAGCCGATATTGCAGGGAGATACCATGATTGTTGCTCACACCACCCACATGAGACAAAGTAGGGATGAAATAGAGACTGCAGGTTGACAACTGGTAAGCCAGGAGTAGCAGAGCCCACATGATTCTCCAAGGTGTCGTTCCTGTTCGAGATGTTGAGCAGGAGGCTGATCCCAGGATGAGTCTCTCATCAATGGTATTCTCTGTGCCTGAAGTAATTGGCTGGGCCAGTACGGCAAGACCTAGGCTGGATAGAACAGTTTGGATATCAGTCCTTGAAGGCTGGATACAGCTTTCAGCAAACGTGGCATAATTAAATAGTGGGGAACCAAACTGCCACCCACTAACAACATACAGCACATTTATAGTAAAGCAATCACCATACCACAAAGCGGATAGCAGTCTGTCAGCAATATCAGTGTCTCTGAACAAAACCGGGAGTTCTGTGGTGAATGAATGTCCTGACAGGCCAATCGCATAAAGCAAATCTTCGGTCTTCTTCAGGTTCAAGCTGATCAGAATTCAGTGGCTCTGTCATATTCAATTTCATATATAATATGGCTTATTCAAAGGCTCCTTCTTGAGGGACAGCAGGCAAACAGGCCAAACTCGGCCTTTTCACTAATCTCCCACATGAACTATGCAGGAGCCGCTGCTCAAATCACTCAAGATGTTCACTCCCCAAACTCTACCTCCAGACTGACTTCTGCTGCAGGCAGCACTGGGACTTCCTTAGAAATCCAAAACATAGAAACATAGAAACATTGAATTTGATGGCAGATAAGGACCACTTGGCCCACCCAGTCTTCCCATTTCCCTACCTAGTGGATAAGCTGCAGATCCTAGTTAACCAGCAGCCTACTTCTTCCTACCCCAACCCCCTAGAATTGCCTTATGACTATCCCATGCATGCTTGTATTCCACAACTGTTTTTGACTCCACAACCTCCTCCGGAAGGCCGTTCCATGCATCCACAACCCTTTCTGTGAAAAAATACTTCCTTAAATTACCTCTGAGCCACCCTCCCTCTATCTTCAAATTGTTCCTCCTTGTTCTTGCACACCTCTTTTTTTGAAAGATGCTACCCTCTTGGACTTTGTTGATTCCCTTGAGATACTTGAAAGTTTTTATCATGTCCACCCCTCCCTCCTTTCCTCGAGGCTATACATATTAAGCTCCTTAAGTCTCTCTTGATATGTCTTCAGGTGCAGACCTTGCACCATTTTAGTTGCCCTCCTCTGGACAGCTTCCATCTTGTCTATGTCTTTGCGGAGATTGGGTCTCCAAAACTGCACGCAGTACTCCAGATGGGGTCTCACCAGCTATCTGTACAGAGGGATAATAACTTCCTGTTTTCTACTGGCGATGCCTCTCCCTATGCATCCCAGTATTCCCCCAGCCCTCCTTGCTGCCCTCTTACATTGCTTGCCCACCTTTAGGTCATCTGATATGACTACCCCCAGGTCCTTTTCCATTTTTGTTGTTGTTAGTATCTCACCCCCCATTGTGTACTCAACCCCTGGATTTTTGTTTCCAGGTGCATTACCTTGCACTTCTTAGCATTGAATCGAAGCTGCCATACATTTGACCATTCCTCTAACCTTGCCAAGTCCCTTCTCATCCTTTCCACCCCACCTTGTGCATCAACTCTGTTGCAGATCTTTGTGGCATCTACGAAGAGTCATACTTTTCCTTCCAGTCCCTCTGCAATGTCGCTCAAAAGGTTTGGTTGACTGATCCACCTGTCTGTCACAGCTAGAGGACCCCCTCCAGGTTCATTTAGGCACCAATGTGCAAAAACTACTGTTCCTACAGAATTTCACTCCCACAAGACCTCTTGTGACAGCCACCATTTTAGGTCCCTAAAGGTACTGATTGGACCCACTAGGCAGTCCAGAACCTAGACAGTGGTGCAATACTGAACTGCCCAGGAAGCAAAGGAAGGCAGGTTAGACAAACTACAATATTATTATTATTATTAAAACAGATAAACAGTAAACAGTCACAGTTCCTAGCAGGGCTCCCCTCTGTGCAAAAAGTGATGGCAGAATGGAGTAATAACACTGCAGTCTGGGCAGGACTCGAGCGTGACACTACTCAGCCCCTAATCAAAATTAATTTTATATCAAAAAATAGGAAGCTCTTAAAGAGACAGGCATGGAGGATAACAGGGCGCTCACATGCAAACACTTTTAAAGTGCTAGGACACAGAACACCAGCCAAGCAGTTGGCATGTAGGCAAGCCCAAGGAAGACTTTTGGGAACCCCCATTAGTAGGGTATTACACCTATATCCCTCCTAAACATTCCCCTCCAGTGTCATTACATGCCATGAAGTACCTATACTCCTTCTTTTCTTAAAAATACTCCCTTCATGTACCTTATACACCCACGTGAGGTATTTGAAGTTCTCAGTAATAACTCCTCTCCTTCCTCTCTTTCAGGGAGTATATGCACACAATCCTTTAAAAGTTGGGCCAAGGAGGTAAACTGCTGGCTTTTACACACTGAAGATGCTCTATCCCTGTACCCTGTGTATACAGGTATTGTATTTGAATCGTTCAATCATATCCCCCTCTTTCCCTCCTTCCTTCTAGGAAGTACATATTTGACTACCTAAGGCTTTCTTCATAAGGCTTCTGGTGCAGGCCCTTCACCATTTTGGTTGCCTTCCTCTATACCATTTCCACCCTGTCAGTGTCCTTTTGGAGTCAGGATCTCCAGAACTATACACAGAACTCAAGGTGGGGTCTCACCACCAATGATCTAAATATGGGTATTGTCACCTCCCTCTTTCCGCTGGTAATATCCATACCTATGCATGCAAGCATCCCGCTAGACTTTCCCACTGCTTTGTCACGCTGTTTAGCAGTCTTTAGGTCATCAGTGATGATTATCACCAGGTTCTTTTCTTATTTGGTGACTGCTACTACTTTGCCTCCCCATTTGGAACGTTGACTCGGGTTTCTGAGCTCCAAGTGCATCATTTTGTACTTTATTGCTTTGAAACCCTGCTGCCAAGCTTGTAAACCATTCTTTCAGCTTCTTAACATGTTCCATCATTCTTTACACCCCCCCAATGTGTTAACCCTGTTGTAGATTTTTCTGTAATCTGTGGACATGCAATCCTTCCCTACCAGTCCTTCTGCAAATTGCCAATTTTGTCTAGGGAAACATTTTGCAAAAATATAGCCTTTTGGCAAAATTTTTGCTGGTGTAATTTCACCAGCAATTTTGCTCAACATCTGAGGCAAGATTAGGCGAAACTGGGCTTTTTACTCTGCTGGTGCTCACATGGTTGAGTCTAAACTGGCAGTAAGTGAGTGGTTCATTTCCTGTACTATGTATCTTGAGGAAGCAGGCAGCATTTATACTCCCTGTCACTGCAGAGTGCACTTTTACACCTTAATTGCTAAATTTGTGCTGTTAATTTCTTTTTCTTGTTTGTTATTTTTAAATAGTTCTTATTTTAGTACCTGGTGATTGTGTTTGTGTGTGTGTGTGTGACCCTACCCCGGCTGTCTCTGAGTTTCTATCTCTGTTTCTTTTATGTTTGTTTGTTTATGTGAATTGGTGGTGTTTGTGGATTGTGAAGATAATGGAGAAGGGTGAAGACAGTGGGGCACCTGTACGCGCATTTCAGCTAACCATCACAAATTAATTGCCACAGCAGGAGACATTTTGCCCCAGCACCAGCACCCAGCAGCTAACTGTGTCCCTTCACCAGCAGCAGTTGGAGACAGTGTCCCCTCCCCAGCACCAGGAGGATACTCTTCCTCTGCCCCTTTTCCTCCTTGTTTTCAGCATGTACAGATTCAGCTCCTTATACCTCTCCTCATAAGTCTTCCCCTGCATACCCTGCACCATTTTTGTTGTCCTCCTCTGAACCCTCTCCAATGCATCTACATCCTTTATGGAAGTGTGGTCTCCAGAACTGAGGCCTGTACTCTTGCAGCGGTCTCACCACAGCTATGTAGAGGTGCATTATTACCTGCCTCACTCCTTCTGCTAGTAATGCCCCTGCCCATGCATGCCAACATTCCTTTGGCCCTTCCCTCCGCCCAGCTACATTGGAACCCTCCCTTAAGGTTTCAGGGGACTATGATCCCCAGATCCCTTTCCTGTTCTGATTTTTTGTTTTCCACCCCACCCAGCGTGTACCCTGCATGCATGTTTTTACTCCCTAGGTACATAACAGCACATTTCTTGGCAATAAATTTCAGCTGACACTTCCCACTCCTCAAGCATCTAAAGGTCCTTCCTCATGTCCCCAACCCCTCATGGGTGTCCACCCTATTGCAGATTTTTGTATCATTGGCAAATAGGCACACCTACACTCTTAAATGTTCTGCAGTATAACTGATGTAGATGTTGAAGAGAAGAGAACCCAAAACTGACACCGGTGGCACCCCACTCCTTGCCCTTGCCATCTCAGAGTTCACCCTGTTTAGTAACACTGTCTGAGTTCTCCCTACTAGTCATGCCTCCACCCAGCTTGCTATTTTCCCTCCCAACCCTATGCTTTCCATCTTGTTCACCAACCTTCTGTGGGGGACGATGCTGAGGGCATTTCTGAAGTCCAGATAGGCCACAACCACCCCCCCCAGTCGATTACCTGAGTCACCGTATCAAAGAACTAAATTAGGCTTGTCTTGCATGATTTCCTCTTGGTTAAGCCATCCTGTCTGCTGTCCTGCATGCCACACTACTCCCAGGTAACTCACCACTCTCTCCTTGATTAATGCCTCCATTCTCTAGCCCACCACAGACATGAGGCTGACTGGGCAGTAGTTCTCCTTCAGCTCCCTGCTATCTCCCTAGTGCAAGGGCACAGTGTCCACCCTCCTCCAATCCTCTGGCACCCTCCCTATATCCATGGACAGTTTGAAGATTCAACCAAACCCAGGCCCCTTAAATGTAATGCAGCCAACAGATGCCAGACATGACACCACTCCACCAACACTCCCACATGGCCTTAAAATAATCCATCTAAACAATAGAAGCCTTGATCCTAAAATCTCCCTACTGCAAACCATGGTACATATTTATGCTCCTGATATCATCATGATCTTTGAAACCTGGCTATCAACTAACATCCCTGACCACGCTGTCTTTGTCCCTGTCTTCACCATCAGTAGACAGAATAGGAATGGGAAAGGTGGAGGTGTGGCTATATATACCTCCTCTACTCTCCAGTTCACCTCTACCCTTACTACCTCTACCCAGGCTTTCCATGAGGCTATTCTTATAAAAATCTCCCTTCCCTACACAGCACCTATTCTTGTCACTGGAATTTATTGCCACCTGGGGCAGCCTCAATCAAATGTCATAGACTTCCTTATGATGCTCAATACACTGGCCACTGAAGGGGAATTATATATCCTGGGTGACCTTAATCTAAACTGGGTGTCCCCATCATTGGCTTCTACCCGCTCCTCTATTGAAGCCTTATATCTCAGTCAACTTATCCAAGAACCCACTCATCTAAACCACAAAACATTAAACCATTCCCAGCTCGACCTTCTCCTTACCTCCCATCCTCACAGAACAGTAACCTATGGTTTTCTACTGGATTCTATCAGCGACCATCACATGATCTTCATGGTACGTAAGATCCATAGGACTAAACACCCATCAAAAATAATTCTCACTAGACCCTATGCAACACTCGACCTACAGTCACTGTTCTATGATCTCACTCTTACTGACTGGTTTCCTCTCTCCTCAGTGGCTTCAGCTGAAATAGCCCTTGCCTCTTTCAATACCAAGTTCCTTCACATATGGAATTATCATGCCCCACTCCACAAAACAAGGGTCCATGGTGGACGCCTCCTCTGGGCCACACCTGAGCTTCTAGCTTGCCAACACCTTCAGGACCTTACATGGCATCAGTCAAAATTCTTCCCCTGCCATAGTAATTTACAACCTTACCGTGAACTTTGAAATAGCTGCACTAAAGCAATCCACCTAGCTAAAGCTGAAAACTTCAAATCAAACTTCCTAAATAATACTAACAAATGGTCCAAATTCTGGAACGTCTCACACTTCCTCTTCTCTCCAGCCACCTACCCCGCGTCCCCAACCCTCATGGTCAATCACTCTGTCCTTTCAGACTCTATGGCTATCACCGAATGCTTTAACTCTCACTTTGCTACCTGCGCCTCATCACTGCTGGGCTCCCTCCCTGGCTCCTCTGCTGCTCTGATGTCCTTTCCTCCCATGGGTTCTCTCCTTTCAATTGCTCCCCTCTCCCCCCTCTCAGTCCTCCCAATCTCCCCCAGCACAGTGCTCCCCTCCTCCCCTTTCACCTCTTTCATCCCCTTCTCACTTCTCCTTTTCTCCTATCTCTCCTGATATCACGCTCCAGGCCTTCCTTGCCCTCAACCCTTCCAAAGGATCCTCATGTGATGGCCTGGATCCTAGGCTCCTCGCCATCTCCACTCCTGCTATTGCCTACCCTCTCTCCGTCATTCTAAACCTTTCCTTCCTGACAGCAACAGTACCCTCATTATGGAAAGATGCAGTTGTGCTCCTGCTCCCAAAAGGAGGGAAATCCTCCTTTCCTGGCAACTCTCGACCTATCTCTCTCCTTCCTACCTTAGTCCTCAACCAGCTCTCATTCTTCCGATCTGTCTCTTGGTTTTTTTCTCCTTTCCAGTCTGTATTTAGGAAATCCCATTCCACCACCTCTTCTCTGCTGAGATTAACTGAGACCATCTCTACTGGCTTCAAGAAAGGACACATCATCCCGACCATCTTTGTTGATCTGGCTAAAGCCTTTGACACTGTCTCTCACCTGCTCCTCCTGCGCAGCCTCTCAGCTGCTGGCCTTTCCCCTTCAACCACAGGTTTGTTCAGTGCCTATTTGTCTGGCAGATCGCATTCAGTCAAAATTCCTGATGTCACCTCTTCCACCTTGCCAATAACCATGGGTGTCCCCAGGGTTCAGTGTTTGGCCCCATTCTGTTTTCCATCTTTTTAAATGATCTCCCCCAGGTTTGCTCCACCTTCAGCATCCTCATGTATGCTGATGATATGGCTCTGTTTATATTTAGTAAATCCATCTCTGATGTCACTACCAGGCTTCAATCGGATTTCACTGAAGTCCAACTCTGGTTTAGTGCTCATCAGCTCTTTCTAAATGCCAAGAAGACTGTCTCCATGTCCTTTGTAACAAGGCAGAGACTCACTAGGCTGAGCCTCCTACCCACATTTCACACCCTCGAGGGTACTGTACTTGAGGACTTCCTCATTCAGGTATCTCGATGTCTGTCTGGATAGACTCTTTTAAACTTCACAGTACATATTGATGCCATTCTGAAAAAACTTAAACCCAAGCCGGGATCCCTTTACAGAAATCACAGTTGTATCTCTCTCGTTGCCAGGTGAGAGCTAGTACTGAAAATGATCATGCCTGTTATTGACTACTGACATTGTTCATTGTGCTGCCTCAGTCCTCCCTAGCCAGACGGAACTCCCTCACAATTCCTTCTGTCACTTTGCCCTGACACCCCCTGGCTAACCATCACCATGATCTATACTGGTCCCTAAATTCCTCACTCTCCAAAATTGGTGTGCTCTTCATGGCTCTATGTTCATCTCTAAATTCTGGCTTGATCTCTCCCTCCTACCTCTCCTCCTACCTTAGTACCCCCCACCCTCCCGCTATTCCCTGAGATCTGATGACCTATGCACACTCTGTGTCCCCAGCAGGTCTGCATCCTCAGGTCAAAAAGCTTTCTCATACAGGCTACCTAAGCTGTGGAATGATCTCCCTTTACAAATCCACCACTCCCCCTCCCTGAGCTCTCTTACTTCGGAGCTTCCCAACTACCTAGCCACAAACTGTACATGCTTCTGACCCCCTTCTTGCTTCTGCTCTCCTCTCTCCACAAAACCTCTTCCTCATCTCACCTTTTGCATTTACCTGCCTAGCACTAACCATGTGTACCTTGTTCTCATGCTACCCTCCCTTGCTGTGAGTATCATCGTGTATCCCTTTTAATATGCCACTGTAGTAATTATATTGATTGCATTGTCTATCATGCATTTTATGTCTCATGTCCCTGTAATGTTGTTATATACATTTAACTGCTGTATGTATTGACTATCATGTATTAATGTTCATTTCTCTGTAAGATTATTGTATACATTTAAATGCTGTATATCCTTTTCCTCTTTCCCCCCAAGATGTGCAGTGAGATGAGAATTAAGTTGCTCAGTGTACCTTTCCTGGTGAAACAATTCAATAAACAAAAAAAAAATTAAAAGAAGAGCCTAGTGAAGGGCACAATGAGCTCATCCTTCAATTCCCTGATCACCCTGGAGTGTAACCCATCAGACCCGATCACCTAGTCCACCCTTAGTCTATCTAGCTCCACCCTGACCCTATCCACGGTGAACAGGCTCTGACCCACTAATTTGTCCTCCCTACCCTTAGACTTTAGCTCTGGGCCCCGCCTTCCTCTTCCTCCATGAATACCGAGATAAAGTACTTATTTAATGCCTCTGCTTTTATGTAGTCCTGCTCCAAACTTATCCGTCTTCCCCCCTCAGTCTAGCAATGCCATGCCCAGTCCTACTCACCTTCATGTATCTGCAAATTGTGTTATCCCCCCCTTAGCATTTTTAGCTGTTTTCTCCTCAGTGGCTGCTTTTCTCTTTTGAACTCCCTCCCTGCCAAACACTTCTTCCTGTACTCCTCCTAATCTTCCTCTCAGAGCGTCCTCTTAAATTTTCTGAAAGCCCTCCTCCTTTTCTTGACTGGCCTGCCACCTCCCTAGTAAACCATGGTCTTCAGCCCCTCTTGCTCTTCCTGAGCTTTTTTATGCACATTTCTGCTGCTTCCTGAACCCCTCCCCTGATAGCTTCCCATAATTCCTCCACTGTTCCTATATTCACCTTACCTTCCACTGTTTCTTTATCTTATTCATCTTATCAAAGTCCCTGTGTCTGACCTTCATGAATGAGGTACTGACTTTACTAGTCTCCCTCCCTGCTCTGACCCTGAACCATACTGTGTTGTGGTCGCTGGTGCCCATGGCTTCTCCTACCTGCTCCTCCTCCACACTCTCCCCGTTAGTCAGGACTACATCTAACAAATTGCTTCACTTCATTGGCTCCCTGACCAGCTGTAGAAGGAATATGTCATGCAGCTCATCTCACACGTCTCTGCTCCTTGCCGATGCTGCATCTGGGATTTCTTAGTTAAGATCTGGGAGGTTCAGGTCACCCACCTGCAGAAGTTCTCCTTTCTGGACCAGCCTCATGATTGTCTAAGTTAGCCATCTATAATCCTCCTCCCTTGCATCGGCGGCCTGTATACCTCCCCCAGCAAAAGGGATTCATCCATCTTCCTAACTAGAGTTACCACAGCAGCTCAATCTCCCCTTTCTCCTACTTCTGCCCTTCAGTTACACTAATGATTTCCCTGATGTATAAGGCAACCCCCCCCCCACTTCTTGCTCTCCCTGTCCCTTCGAAATGGTCTGTATCCTGGAATGATTGTTTCCCAGGTGTGATGCTCTATTCACCAAGTCTCACTCATTGCAACTGGATCTAGTACCTCTTCCCTCATGATGGCCTCCAGGTTCACACTCTTATTTCCCAAACTTTTGGCATTTGCTGCTAATCCCTTTCGCCAGCCTCCCCCATTGTTTCCCCTTCATCCGTCTCCGTCTTGCCCAACAATGTAGTGCTATCCTGGCGGGTGCTTGTAGCATCCCAAACATTCTTCCTTGTGGTGCAGATTCCCCCCCCCAACTAGTTTAAATTGTAGGCATCCACTATCAATTCTTCTAGATTGCTTTTTAGTACTGCCACCCCCCTCCATATTCAGGAGCAGTCTGTCCAGTGCAAACAGGCTCTTGTCCCCCCACATAGAGCCCCAGTCCCCTACTAACCCTTTCTCCATTTTCTCACACCACCCCACCAAACACTCATTGAACTCCCTTATCCACATCTGCTTATCAGTGCTTGCCCTTGGTACTTGTAGCGCCTCTGAAAAAGGTCACTAATTTGAACCCCAGACTGCTACATTATCTAACAAGAGCTCTGAGTCTTGCCTATACCTCCATCAGGCAACTTCCCGTCAGGTCATTCATTCCCAGGTGGAAAAGCAGGTGCGTTTTCTCATCCTGCTGCTTCCTCCTTGAGGGGAGATAGTGAATGACTTTAGCTGCTATCATTCCTGGCAGACAATCCACCCACAATGTGCTGTTGTCCCCTGCCCCCACCCAATTAATTTTATTATAGTGTTCCCCAACCAGAAGGACCCTGCTCTTCATCTCCTTCTGGTCACATCCCCCTTCCATCCTACCCTAGACCACCTGTATCCTATTTACTACTCAAGCTTCTATACCCCCCTTTGCCCATGTCACCTCCCAATGTGCTGTCTTTGCTCTGCATCCCCCAGTTTTGTGACCCCACAGGAGCTTTCTGCAAGGCTTCTTGCCTTCGTCTCTCTATCTGTGAACTTTTCTCCTCAGTGTCTTTCTGGCCTTGCTGTGCCCTGACTAATTTTTTCCTGGGGGGCCCTCATCCTTCCCTGCCCCATCCAGCTTTTGCACCTCTTCACCCGAGCACACTGCACCACCTCCTTTTGGGCTTGCTCATTGTTCTTACCTGATTGGGCATTCCCTTTTCCAATTTTTCTGAGCCTTCATTTGTGCCTGTTTCTCCTATTTTCCCTGTGTGCTCTTTCAATTCCATTTCCCTGCTCTTCCCTCACAATTTATACTCCTTGTGAGGCAAATCAGTTTTTTTGTCTAGGCCCACTGCCTGCATCTCTCTAGGGGATGGTCCTCCCATTGCTTTCTTCTCCCTTGTCTTCTGAGCAGGCTTTGGACTCTTATACTTTATCACCTGCCATCCCCTAAGTTACTCTTGTTCCCTTTTCTTCCACTATCCAGGACTCCTGTATCCCCTCTGGAGCCTGCCCCTACATCCCTTCCTAACTTTCGTGCTTCTCCATTTCACTCCATACCCAATCCCATCTTTCCCTACCAGTGCCTATGTTTGCTCCTTGTCCCCCTGCAGCCTCCCCTTTCAACCACACCTAGCCCCCTAAGCTGTAATGGCTCCTTCTGTGGGACCCCTCCTACTAACATACTAACATACTAAAATGCCAGCAGAATAGGCCTAACGGTCTTTCGTGTTTGCTCATTTGGTCAGCCCCCACCCTGGGTGCTGACCTTGCTGTCCCCCTCGCCTTCTCTGGCTTCTCCCTTCCCAGTTCCGGATATTCTTGCTGCATTGGATTTTGCTTCCAGAACCCTTCCCCTGTACCTGTCCCACCTCTCTTGAACCCTCCACTGTCTCCCTGCTCCACCAGCCCCTAGGCAGTGCATTCCATGGCTCCACCACCATCTCAGTGAAGTAGCACCTCCTCCTTTCTCCCTGAATCTTCCCTCCAGCTTCCACCCATGCCTCTAGTGGCCCCTTCCTCCTTCCTTCAAGCACCCTGACTGTTCCTCCCCTATTTACCCTCTTCATGTACCTGAAGACCTCTATCATGTCCCCAGTCCCTTCTCTCTTCCAATGTGTACATATTTAGCTCTTCGAGCCTCTACCATAAGTCCTGTCCCCCAAGCCCCAAATCATTTTGTTGCCCTCCTCTGACCCTCTCCAGGAGGTTAATGTCCCTCTTAAGTGTGGCCTCCAAAACTGCATGCAGTACTCAAGGTGCGGCCTCACCAAGCAGTTATACAGAGGGAGTATCACTTCCCTCCTTCTGGAGGTGATCCCCCTAGCGATGCATCCCAGCATCCTGTTGGCCTTGGCTGCTGCCCTCCTACAAGTCTCAGAGTTGTTTATCTTGACATCCACCACCACCCCCAGGTCCTTCTCAGCCATTGAGACTTGTAGCATTCCCCAGGGTGTACACTTGGCCTGGGTTTCTGACCTCCAGGTGGAGTACCTTGCATTTCCCTGCATTGAACCTCAGCTTCCACTTTCTAGACCATCTTTCCAGAGCCTTCAGGTCCCCCTGTAGGGCCACCCTCCCCTCCTCCCCATCCAACACCGCCCCCAGTTTCGAGTCATCTGCAAAGAGACTCATCTCACTCCTGATTCCTGTCCTTATGTCAGATACATAAGCGTTGAACAGAAGGGACCCAAGGACTGATCCCTGTGGGACCCCACTAATGACCCTCCTTGGGGATGAGACTATCCCACCAACTACGACCCTCTGGGTCCGGGTCCTGAGCCAATTGCCATCCATCTGATCATCTGTTCCCCACCCCCATTTCTCCCAGCTTATCCAACAGGCCCATGGAGGAACAGAGTCAAATGCCTTGCTGAAGTCTAGAAAGAGGACATCCACTGGTCTACCCAGGTCCAAGGCACTTGTCACCCACTCATAGAACTCCACCAGGTTTGTCTGACACAATTTCCCCGGGATGAATCCATGCTGTCCATCGTCCAGGCACCCTGACTTATCCAGGTCCCCCCCTAGCCTCTCCTTGACAATGCCCTCCATCACCTTGCCTACCTTGCTCCTGTTCTCTCTTCAACTCCTCTCCCTTTCCCATAATAGTGTCCACCTCAGCAGTCCCACCTCCTCCCTTAGCTGTGCAATTTGCCAACATGGCATGCATCCCCCCAATTTTATAGACTATTGTATATCCAGCACCATGGATGATCCACACCCAGTATACCCTACCAGCCTCCCAAAGATGCACCCAGCCCTTATAGACTGGGGATACTGCCCTGGATCGACTCTCATCCTGCTCCATTGGCCTTTCCAATGTGGTCCCCCCATTTCCCATCTGGCCTATTGTAAGCTTTTGCATTTATGCCAAAGGGTAATGTGTGCCACATTTCATGAAATGTTCTTGTCAAGACATTCCTGATTACACGCTTATTTACACCATAACCATTGTTTTTGCATTTCTTCAAAATTCCTTACTGATATGATTTTACTGTACAAGTTTACAATGCTACAGCTATCACTTTGTTATTACTGTGTCACTCCCAGCGGTATATCTTGAAGGATTCCCTGACACCCTACACCCCACCCACCCACCCACCCTAGATGCACCTGTAAACCAATCTAGACTTAGTGTGCCCATACCAGTGACCACATATTAATAAATAAAATTAATGTACAGTTTGTATTTAAACTCCTTCAAACCATGTTTTTAGCAGAAGTGCTTTTGGCACTAAGTTTTAAAACTTTCCAAGTTCTAAGAACTGATATTTTTAGGCCCAGTTCTATTGGGCCCAAGAGGTCTGGGCAGAAAAATCATAGGAAAAGAAGGCTTGCACTTTAAAATCTGTAAAAGCCCTGGGGCAGGATTCACAAAAAAGCACAAACTGTAGCACAACGGATTGCGCTGAGCCTTTCAATTGTGCATGGTCCAAAAGCTGCAATCCTATCAAGCACGAACGGAGAAAAATGATTTAAGTGTGCTGTACCACCACAATCAAATGCAGGTTATATACAAATAGCCATGAAGGCACTGACTGTAACTGCCTGGACATGACATCCTTAGTTGTTTTTTTCCAGCCTTTCAAAACAGTACCACTAAAAAAAACCATCATAATAAAAAAAATAGAGCATGGTATCCTCAATAAAGCATTCATGTTTACATGAAAAGAAGCAAGATTGGTAGCCAAGTCTTCACTCCTTCCTTCAACTCTCATTTACTCACCCAACAGTCAGTATCAAGAAATTCAAAAATGAAGTGGGGTAGGATACAACAGCTATGCAAAATGATAGAAAAAAGATAACATAAAATAAAACTCAGTCCCCTCTTCTTACCATTCAGAACAAAAAAACAAAAATCAGATCAATTTCTTGCTTGAAGATGCTGATCGCTAGCAAAACAAAAGTGACAAACCAAGCCTAGACATTGAATTCCAGGCCCTTTCATAATGAATGAATAACTGAATAAGCCAAAAATAAATAAATAATGGGGAAATGTATTATGATATATCCATCATGAGAAGAACCTTGCTTTGAAGTTCTAATACTTTCATACACAAAAATACCACGTTTGTTTAACTGAACTTACGTTCAAAAAGTTCCTCATTGCCAAGTAAATCCTTTGGTCTACTTATCAACAGCACAGTAAAAAGTGTGTGCTACCACACAGGTGCTGGACTGATCTAAAGTTGTTATTTTGCATCAAAATTCAACTGTGAAAGAGGCTAAGCTGCTTCTGGTGCTGAGCAGATTCGAAATTGTAATTTTGTATGAAAAACTCAAATGAGAAACTAGCAGAGCTTTAGGGCCCACAAGCTAGAAAGAACTGTAGAGTTTAGCATGGAGAAAGTTGAGGAATGAAATGATACATCATTTGGAAAGCAAAATGATATGTTTTGTTTTGTATCAAATTAAAAGTTCACAAGCACTTTTTATTCCTATACCTCACAGTACACATAAAAGAAAAAGTAAAATGTATCTCCTTATTACAGAGAAGACATGTCCCTTAGCTCAGAGTGGATTTCTCTGTTATAAGTTGAGAAACATTCCAAGCACCATAAAGGTGCTGTGAGTGAGATTTCTGCAGAGTAAAAAAAAAATGTTTTGCTCTTTTTTAAATTGTCAGTACTTTACCATACATTAAGCTACAGAGGTAAAATTTTAACAGCAGACAGGGGAAGGGGTCTAGTTACTAATAAACCATTATTTTTTTTATCAATATTAATGGCATTTAAAATAATCAGTTAAAAAGATAACAGTGCACACTTGGACTGCTTAGAGCGGCCCACCAATTAAGATACATACCATGGTCTGCTTAAAGAGGCCCATGCCACTGTAAGGGTTAAGTACATATAGTATGTTATTTTGCAGTTTCTGGCAGCAAGCAATTAATAAAATAAGCACACACAGACTCCTTTTAAGGTGCAATATCCTTTCATATTTAATGGTATTGCATTCTGTAGTTTTAAAGTTTCAGGGGTCTATAAATTTGAACTTTACATTCTTACAAAATGTAATTTTTAAATGTTCTGAAAGATTGAGTACTTTAAAATCAAAGCTATTTAAAGCTGAAAATATAACCTTTTTTTCAGAAAGACCATGCAGTATAGTAGTTTAAATGTTTCAACTCAGGTTAAATTTGGAAACGTAGTTTTAAAATTAGATGGAAATTACTAAAATTTTAAATTTTGTCAACATGTTTGACAGGCTAAAATTAAGTCCCTTTTAAAGCTAGAAATCTGAAACTATGTACAGAACAAACCAGTGTACTGATAACCTGCATACATGTCACATTTTATAACTTTTCAGTGAATATTGTTAAAATTATGTTAACATTATAGAAATCAAAATGTTGGCAAAATGATTAGCTACCTATAACTCAGCTCCCATTGACACATGAGACTCAAGGCATGGCATATACCCATGCTAGATACTTCTCCATATCCTTACATTGTGTGGAGATTTGGATGAGAAATTTAAATGATCTCAAAATAACTGAAAATGTTATTTTGTATAATACCTACAACTCCAGACACTGGACACTTTTGTAAGACTTTGTGCACAATGTAGTTTCCAAATTTGGTGTTATTTTGATATGTTCCTTTAATAATACAGCAAATTACTGAAATTAAAATTTTGCAAAATTCCATGGAATATTTGTAAACATTCTGCACAATTCTTCAGATTGTAATGGTCATTCCACAGGAATTCTAAGGGCAAAATTTAATATTCTGCACAGCTCTAGAGTCCTCTGTAACTATCCTAGGTGTCAACTGTAACTATCCTGGGTGCCCTACAATATATAACAATCCTGGGTGTTCTCTGTAATTATCTTGGGTGTTCTATATAAATGTCTAGGTTGTTCTATATTAATATCCAGGGTGTTTTCTGTATCTACACTGGATGCTCTCAGAAACTATCCTGGGTACCTTCATTTTCTGATCTCTGAAATCCCCTTTTGTTCTAAAGAGGTGCATTAATAGTGAGAAAATTATGTAATGGAGATCATTCAAACTATGCAGCTCTATACAACAAGTCTAAACAATCTTAAAGCCTTTTGATAAATATTCAGAGAAATTGATTTACAAGAAAATATCTGCTCTGCTACTCCTTTAAAAGACTTTGAAACTAAGTGAAGATAAATGGGGGGTAGTTCACATCCCAGCTTTTTGTTTTGTTATTCTAACTCAGCAGACAAGTTTACTGAGGAGAAACAATATATGCTGCTATGTCTTTTTCTTATTGCTCATGCAGCTCCCAGGAACAGCTTAGGTTTCCACAATCAATCGTGTCACCCAGAGTAGTTACCGAAGAGTATTGCTTACAGTAAAAGTAAACTAAAAGATGTGTATATCACACAACTACTACAGAAATTCAGCCGACTGGAACAAGAAAACACATAACAGATACAAAATGTGAGGGTGTAGTGTTCATTTAAGATTTGAGTACATGACCACACAGACCACCCAGCTGAACAGTGGCTTAGGTATTAAGAGTTGCAGTACAGGGTAGAGCTTGGACAAACACAGATCACTTCAAGTTTCACTTTGAGCATAGGTCCTTCCATTTTGTGTAAAGTAAAGATAAATATTAACCACACAGTTTAAACCCTACCTTTCTTACCTCCATAGTTTGCAGGGATCAAGGTCAAGAAAGATAGTAGACATGAAAATTTGTATTTGAAAATAATCTTTTCAAGATAAGAACTCTAATAAGGATCAGCATCAAATGTGCAGTGCAAATACAGATAATGTACCGGTATTCCAAGGGATGTCTTTAGTTATCAAGCAAGATTAGAGAAGGTTAACAGAAAAAGTATATTGCTGGCTATAGAAAGCCCATGTATGCAGTGTACATTAAAGACAGGTAACATGGGCAATTGTTTTACAACCTACATTACAATAATTTAGGAGATATGGCCCTAAGTGCAAAGCCACTGAAGTGTTACCGTAGTAGCACAATGAGAGAAAAAAGTAAATTTCATAATTACTAATCTACATGGATTTATCCCTTACATACATACATACATACCCCAACACACTGCATCATGGGTAGTTTATTAGATCACCATGTCTACTAAACCTAGACTACATCTACAAGAATAATTGTAACTATTTGTAATATCTGCCTTTTGGGGAAGCTTTATTCTCTTTGTGTTGCGCACCTTCACAGGTACTGAACAAAATTGTTAACTTGTTTTGCCTAAGCAAAGTAAAGTAATTAGAAGCAAAATGGATATTTTTACTCTCCATGTCATACATGATGGTCATCCAAACATTTCAAATCATGAAAACATAGAAACACATGGTAGACAGAGGCCAAGAGCCAATCACATCTGCCCATTTTACTAGTATTACCAATCCACAGATAAAGCCATGTGTTCCCATGTTTTATTTTAAGTTATATGGTTTCACAAAATGCCACAAGTTGGAAAAGCTCAGTAAGATGTCAAATCACTTTTATAAATAATGAAATGCATTATTTTTGATGTCATCATCAGTATTAAACATAAAAATAAAACAAGGACACAGCATAATCATGATGTATGATAAATTTATTTTTTTCTACCAATGTAAGAACACAGTGGTGATTATCAATCCACAACCTTCGTACCTGCAGGGAACAGTTAGAAAAATGTGGTATACAGATAATTACATAATTTTTATTTATGTATTTATTTAGTTCTAAGAATACAAATACCTTTGAGTGAAGGCTCTTTTAAAAGATTCCACATCAATTGGAGCACAATACAGAGGATAAACAGGAATAACAACATTGAGGGTTATACAGAACAATTGGAACAGTCATTAATTAAAGACACATTGGAGAGTGCTGTCCATAGTTGGCCTGGAGCAGCAACAACTAGGATAGGGGTACAGAACAAGGGAAGAGGCAGGAGCAGGATTGGTGTAGTAGCAGCCAGAGGCATTGTCAGACATAACAGGGAGAAGTGCTGGCAAGGGGAGTAGGGAAAGGGGTGTGGAAGTTGGAGAGGGAAGGAGGCAGGCAGAGGAAGATAGGAGATAAGTGCTGGGAGGGAAGGATGATCAGGCTGTTGGAGGAGGCTGGTATGTCTGAATTAGGTGATGTAGTCTCAAGAGCTGAAGGCAGTGAGATGGAGCTGGAGACTGGTTTGAAATGTATCAAGTGTAGGAGCTAAGGAGATGGTGTTGCTGAGACCATTCAGCTATGAGGGAGCCCTATAGGTGAAAGAACATTGATCCTAGATAGTATGACAGTGGGGAACTTGCATCGGCTGTGATTTGAATCTCTAGGTGCTCCACTGATTCGTCCTAGAGTGAAGCAGAGCTGGGACACCAGGGGAGGGCAAGGTCCAGATCATTTTTTTTTTGTATGGTCATGGTGCAGATGAGATACTTAATATAGTTAGATAATTGGAGCCATCTGGATTGAGCATAAAGGTCACAGATATAAGTGAGATGGTGGACTCCAGTGATAAGCTGAAAGGTTTTGTTAAGGGCTGTGGAGATGTCTGATTTTATTGCCATGGTTTGTTTCATAAATGATAAGACAGTAATCAATAATGGAGACCATGGAGCTATGGAAAGTGATCTTCAAGGCTTCCGTGTGTGAGGTGTTGCCTATGCTTGAACAGTGACCCAAGATTTGTATTAGCAGCTTTAATATAAATCCAATATAATCTACACAAAACATTTTTGCAAAATGTAGAATATGGTAGTAAACATAACAAAATAAATAAATGCAGAGGCTGCCATTTTGTGTTTGGATATATATCTTCAGTCATAATGGCAGGTTCAAAGTTGACTGGCTCTGGACACAAGCAACTAAAAAAAACAACAATGAAATAAATCAGAAGATCAAACATACATCTGAAAACTACACACAGAATTATATAGAAGATAATGTATGTTCATCTATTGGTAACCGACTTATTAACTATTGAGAAATTGCCAAGGCGACCATTTAAATCTCAAGAACAAAGCTCTACAGATTTATGTCACAATGACAACCTTAAGATGGTTACACAAGCCCGGTGACAATAGAAACATAGCAAATAGACTTTGATGGCAGATAAGGACAGCTTGGCCCACCTAGTCTGCCCATTTCCCTACCTACCGGATAAGCTGTAGATCCTAGTTAACCAACAGCCTTTTTCTTCCAAACCCTCACCAGAATTGCCTCATGTCTGTCCCATGCATTCTTGAATCCTTCAACAGTTTTAGACCCCACAACATCCTCAGGAAGGAGGTTCCATGCATCCACCACCTCTCTGTGGAAAATGTCTTCCTCATATTGCCCCTGAGCCATCTCCCTCTATCTACAGATTGTGTTTCCTTGTTCTTGCACATCTCTTTTCTGAAAGATGCTACCTCTTGGACTTTGTTGATTCCACTGAGGTACTTAAAGTTTATATTATGTCCCCTCTCCTCCTTTCCTCAAGGGTTTACATATTATGCTCCTTTAGTCTCTCCTTGTATGGCTTCTATTGCAAACCCTGCACCATTTTAGTTGCCTCCTGACTGCCTCCATCCTATAACCTTGCCAAGTCCCCTCTCATCCTTTCCACCTCCCTTGTCTATCAACCCTGTTGCAGGTCTTGTGTCATCTGCAAAGAAGCATGCTTTTCCTTCCAGTCCCTCTGCAATATCACTTATAATGACATTAAAAAGAACTGGACTGAGTACTAAACCGTGGTACCCCACTTGTATTCCCCTGTCTTCATAGCAGACTCCATTTACTATTACGTTCTGTGTCCTGTTGTCCAGTCAATGTTTTACCCAGGCTACCACTCTGTGACCCACTTCCAGGCTGGCTGGAAAATTTGTTTATTAATCTTTTGTGTAAGACTGTGTCAAATGCCTTGCTAAAGTCTAGGTAGGCCATGTCCACTGCCCTTCCCTGGTCTACTACTTTGGTCACACAATCAAATAAATCAATTAGATTTATCTGACATGACCTCCCCACTGTGAATCAAAGCTGCCTTGAGTATTGTGCTCCACTGGCCTCTAGGTACTCAAGAATTCTTTCCTTCACAAGTGATTCCATCATTTTCCTACCACAAAGGTCAAAATGACAGGTCTATAGTTTCCTGCCTCTGTCTTGCTCCATTTTGTGAATGGGAATCATATCCATCCTCCAGTCTTCCGGTACCACGTCATCCTCCGTGATTTGTTAAAAGGGTAGTTCAGTGGTGTCACTAGTTCTCCTTAATTCTTTTCAGAATTCTGGGCTGAATCCCCATCAGGCCCCATTGCTTTGTCCACTTTCAGTTTTAGGAGTTCATTCATAACCCTTTCTTCTGTGAAAGGACTAGGATTGCCTCTACTATCCTGAGTGCTTTCTATTACTTGGATTAGGTACCTCTCCCCCCTCCTCTTTTTTGAATACTGAGTGGAAGTATTCATTCAGTATCCCTGCTTTTTCACTGTCCCACTCTGCCCACAAACCATCTATTTTATTCATCCTCACTACCCCGCCCTTTGTCTTTCTACACTCCCTAATGTACCTATAAAAGGTTTTATCCCTCTTCTTAACCGAGTTGTCTAGCCTTCCCTTAGTTTGGGCCTCTGCTATTCTGACTACCTTCCCTGCTTTCTTCTGCCTTAACTGGTACAGTTCTCTATCCTGCTCCTTCTGTGTTTTCTTATATTTCTGAAATACTAACTTTTTCTTCTATCCTCCCCCACCACCTTTTTTGGAAACCACAGTGGCCTTTTCTTTCAATTTGCTTCACACAAAGGCTTGTTGCCTCTGTAATGGCAGTTTTGATTTTTCCCCTTTGTTGCACCACTCTTCCTTCTTGCTTGTTTGCTAGTACTTT
This sequence comes from Neoceratodus forsteri, assembly GCA_016271365.2. Taxonomy (NCBI): domain Eukaryota; kingdom Metazoa; phylum Chordata; order Ceratodontiformes; family Ceratodontidae; genus Neoceratodus; species Neoceratodus forsteri. The sequence continues at coordinate 43,788,721 of CM028131.1, read as the reverse complement.
TCTGAGGCACTCCCCCATTTTGAAAAAGTCAACCCTCTTGAAGTCCAGTACTCTCACTTTTGTAAGGCTTGACTCTGCAGCTGAGTTTATCATGAACCACACTGTTTGGTGGCCACTTGTTCTCAGATGGCTATCCACTTCTGGGTCTGAGATGCTCTCTTAGTCCCCATTTGAGATGACCAGGTCTAAGACTGCTCCCTCCCGAGTGGGCTCCACTATTAGCTGTGTGAGCCATGCTCCCTGTAGGGCATCAAGAATGGCCCTGTTCTTGGGTGTAGCTGCTTGAAAGGTGCTCCAGTTAATATCTGGCATATTCAGGTCCCCCATTAACAATATCTCCCCATTATCTGCCGTCATAAAGATCCCTTCCATCATAACCTTTTCCATTCCCTCCCCCTGAGATGGGGGTCTATATACAACCCCTGCGCAGACTGTGATGCCATTTCCAATCTCAGAAGTGACCCACAGTACTTTCTCTCCTCCCTGTTTACTCTTTTGTTCCTTTGCTTTTATCCCTTCCCCTACATAGAAAGCTACTCCTCCCCCTGTTCTACCCTCCCTGTCTCTCCTGTAGGTTCTCTATCCTAGTATGTCAACATACCAGTCATGGTTCTTTGCATACCATGTTTCTGTGACTTCCACGATATCCAGGCATCCCTTTTCCATCAAGGCCACAAATTCAAGGAGCTTGTTGCCCAGACTATGGGCATTGATACTCAGTGCACCCCATTTTTTAATGGCCTTACCCCTATTTACCCCATCCCTTTCTTTACTTCCTTTGTCTTTTTCTACATTAACCCGTGCCATTCTCTCTATCAATGTCTCTTTCTTGGTGTTTACCTGACTAAGTACCCTGTTATTTTAGAGGAGGTTGGATTTCTCTGCTCTTTTCCAGTGCCTTCTTCCTTGGCTTGTTTAAATGTTTGCCAGTGAAGCATTTAAACCTATCACCTAGGATCCTGGTTCCCCCTCCTGGACAGATGCAGACCATCATGCCCTTCTAGGCCTGCATCACTCCAGGTGGACACCCAGTCCCCAGTGAAGCCAAACCCCTGAGTTCTGCACCAGTTTTTCAACCACTAATTGAATCCCATGGTGTGGAGCACCCTAGCCTCACCCATGCTATAGACAGGCAGCACATCTGAGATGGTTACCATGCTTGCTGCTTGTCTAAGGCCCCTCCTCAACTCCACAAACTCCTCCTGCACTTTTCTGATCCCTTTCCCAGCCAGGTCATTTGTCCCTAGGTGGATAATAACATCCAGCTCCCTCCCCTGAGCTGCTGCTCCCATGATCATGAGGATTTGCTCCCAGTCCCTCCAGGCCGTGGAGCCTGGGAGACAGCCTACCTCAATCTCACTCTCCCTCTCCTTCTACTCTCCCTCTCCTGCTCCCTTATCCCTCCCTCCCCCAGTTCAATCCCCTTAACAATAGAGTATGCTGCCCTCTTCCAATCATACAATCAGAAAATTGTACTCACAATATCATCACTGCTCCCTGAGGTGCTTCTGTATCACTGTTGTGGCCATTTTGAATATGTGTCCACTGACTGCACATGCGCAAACACCATACACTTATACAGGAGGTGCATGCACAAGTATTGTCACTGTTATCATATCACTAATGTGACATACTCACGATGGCATAACAACATTGTGACATCACATTGATAGCATAACAGCACTATAAATTGTCCGATTTCAATGCATAGTAAGCATCTCCCATACATTATAAAACATTACTACAAAGCAAACAAAGCTACTCAAGACATAAAGAGCTGAGCATAGGTGGTACTAAAAGATTTAAACAGTGTATGCTCTGGAAGGATTCTTTTCTCACTGTGATCTTATTTAGATAGTCATCTGCAAATTTAATAATTTGATAAATTATTGTTAATGCTTCCTGTGCCTGTTGCCCTGTGTAACCATCAAACCAATTACCCACTGTTCTGTTTATCTACCTGCACCATTACCACTAACCTATCCATGTCATTTTGTTTCTAGTCACACTTCATATTTACATATACTGGTTAACCACTAGCTTGTGCTAGCTACACAATCGTTTAGCCATTTAACTCAGTTGCCTACACTTCTACAGTTCTGTTTAGCTCATTAGGATGTTCTCCACTGCCTTTGATCTTGTATCTTCAGCACTGTACTTTTGCTCATAACTCAGTTATACCTGTAGTTGCTTCTGTGTCTGTCACTATCTAATGTGTTTGTGTGCACTCACTTACTGAATTGTTTCTGTTTTTAACAGGAGAGACACACACTAAGCTGAACGCTTGTTAACAGGTGCAACCTGGAGCACAATTAAGTTAAGTGACTTGCTTAGGGTCACACAGTACGCAAGTGGGTGCTGTAGGATTCAAATTCAGGTTTCCAGGTTTGCAGCTTAGAGCCTTATACCACTGTGCTATACTGCCTCATAATTATATGAAAAGTTTTCATGCTGCACGCATAAAACTATCTATGTAATATGCATGTTGCAAGTAACATAAATAACAAGTAACAAGTATGATTTAAATGTTAAATTAGAAACAACTACATGCATGTGGAATGCATGCAGCAAGTAAGTGTGGAATGCGTACTTTTTATCTTAAATTGGAACTGACTGCACGCAAGTGGCATGCATTCAGAAAGCAAGTGGTCACTGATACCTGTACACACAAAAGTTAAGTGACTTGCTCAGGATTATTCCATATACAAGAGGGGATTGATGAGATTCAAACCTAGGTCTTCATGTCATCTCCAAGTCTCCTGATTTGCAATTCAGTGCCTTTAACCACCAAAGTATACTGCCTGCACACAAATGGCTTGCTTGTCCTTCAGTACAAATCTGCATACATCTACATGCATGTGGCATACTCCTAACCACTGTGATACTTTAGTTTTCTTGTCCCCCCTCATCTCAGCTGCATAGCTGAACTGTTGTACATACTGTATACCAGTGGGAACACATGTGGTTCTTTCCACACCCAGTACACACACTTACCCAAAACTATGTAATTACTTCTGCCTGCATATGTGCTCCAACTATTTTGTCCCCATATTTCTGAATGCTTCCACAATATGGTCTTTATGGGGCAAACACAAAGTAGCAGTAACTCAACACACAGCTACATTGCCAGCTCCCCCCCCCATGCACACTCAATGTAGCAGGTGCAACCATGCTACTACAGACAATCTACCAAGTATAAGTATAAGTTGAGTGTCTCTTACCTGAGTACTAGTGAGCAAGAGGCAGGAGTCTTTAAAAGATTATGTCCATGAGTCAGAGTGCTGGGCATAACCCCTGGAAATGAATGAAGTTATTTTGTATTACTATTTTATATATTATGATTGTGAGTTGGAGAATAATGAAGGCCTGTTCTACTATTTATGCTCTTTTTAATTGTCTTCATTAATCTCCAACTCCCCATGAATAATGTATAAAACATTAATAACAAAATGCCCCGATTCATTTCAATGGTGCACGCCCCTGCAGACTCCCTTGCCCTAGGTCATAATGTGCATAAGCATGGGGATGTGGAGCTCAGCTTCACTGAGTGGGGGGGTAAGCCTGACTATAGTGGGGCTCCAATACCATACCACTCAACTGTCCCTGAATGAAAGGGATAGCCCTCATTTTACCCCTGGAAACTTCTCTGCTCCTAATCCATCCCTCATGGGAAACATGCTGCTCACACAGAGGATGTCCTGAAAATTTAGACTTTATGGCATGGGCACCATTTCAGATTTCAACAGGGGGAGCTAACAACCAGTGGAGGCCAGGTGCCAGTTATCCCCTATTTGTCAAATTCTAGAATGTCTGGAATATCTCTAAATGGTAAAACTTATTTCTTTTGACAGAAAAGTGATATGCAGTCAGGAGAAATTCAAAAGTGTAAGAGTTATCTGTCTTACCCCAGAGCACTTACATCAGATTTGGGATTAGACCCATCCAGTTACTAACCAATTGTTTTCCTGGCTGAAGTTCTGACCCCCACCTCCCCCAAAAACAAAATTATTTCCTGACTCTCCCTTTCAATATCCATCCCATATGTGTTGTCAAGCTTCCAAAAGCACAGAAACATGAAAAACACATAAATGTTTCTTCTCCAATCCTCTGTAAACAAAAATGTTTACTTTACTTACCTGACCATCTAGAGAAAACCTGTGGCCTGGCACAGTATGCCTCCTGCCCAGTTTTCAGTATGCTCCTTCTCTGCTCTTCTACCAAAAGCTGGATGCTGGAACTTACCATCCCAGGTCCCCGTGGTCTTCAATGAAGTTATCCAACCAACTGAACCAACCCAGCCTGTGTTGTTTGTTTCTTGCTTGGCTACTGCCATATTGCACTGATCAAGGTCTGTGAATTCCACCCACGCTGGTGTCACTGCTGCTGCTGTGCCAAGCATACTGCCATGGGGGGGTTATGCACTTTTTTGTAAGGTGAGCCAAGTAGAGGAACTATGTTGTCTAGTCTCCAGTTAGCTTTTAGCTCACCCCCTGCACCTTCAGCCACCAGGGAGATAGAGACTCATTAAAAGTAGACCAACAAAATATTCCTCACAACACTACTATTGAGTGTTCAGTGCTCACTGACTCTCCATGCTGTGGTGTGCTGCCTGTCTTCTCTGTGGTGGTAAAGATAGTGTTGCACCCATTTGACTCATCTGATCTTTCTTGGCTGGAGCTCCTCCATGTCACATGTGATGGTACCACCACTAATATGTAGAGATAGTGGATAACGCTATACAGATATATTCGAGTGAGTAGTGCTCCTGCAGTGTGAGCTTCACAGGCTGGGGGACTTATTGTCCAAAAGATTAAATCCAAATTTAATGCCATTATTGACTCACCATAAGAGCAACCTTGGCACAAATGTGTGGGGGCACTCCTCCCATCTGCTATATCTAAATGGCAGCCCTGATTTATGGTACAAATTCAACTCTGTGCCAATATCAGTACAAGTAAAACAATGATTTCCACTGTGTTCTGAAGTACTGTATCTCCTTGTTTCAGAATGTGTCCTGATCATCATGAGGGTTAGTGTAGCTCATTGTCCCTCATTTTTAGTACCCATGTCCCTCATTTCAGTGACAACATGTGAGGTATTGTGCATGCTTCCAAGACACTACTCAGCACAAAAAGTACTAAGCATAGAGATAGTTTATATTCTCCATACAGAATGACAAAGAGAAAGTAAGTGAGCTGAGACAGTCATGGAGAAACAATTTTGTAGCACTAAATATATATAAGGGATTTGTATATGCAAAACAGATGTCAGGCTTCACAAAACAGAGGCCCTCTTCCACATCTGGAATAGGGATGTTATTGACTATATCCTATGCATTTAATGCACTAAACAAACAATACTTTACAAATTAATGGCAATTTAATGACAAAAATCAAAAGCAATTAAACAACTTGGAAAAGTATCATAATTATTTGAGTTTACCTAATTTTAATGAGATATCAATGCAAATGGAATTTTAATGGATCTAATTGCTAGCAGTAGTATAAGAAATAGAAACTGATGTGTTTTTTAGATGAGATTTGTACCAGCTTTGCTGCTGCACTCATGGCAAGCATGCAGCAAGTGAAACTGATGTGATTTTTAAATGATGTTCACACCATCTCAACTACTGCACTCATGTCAAGCGTGCAACACACAAAATTGTTGCAATGTTTTGAAGATATTCACACCAGCGTGCCTGCTACATACATTTTAAGCTTGCAGCATGCAAATCTGATTTACTTTTCAGACCTGATTCATTTAAGTTCACTTTGAGTATATGAACTACATGCAAACATTGCACAATAAAGCATGTGGCATGTGGCATGCATTCTGCATGTACACAGCACACCTATATTTTGCTATAGTGCTAAAATTAGCCCTAAATCTATGGTAATCCCATGCAGTCCTCAAAAATGATCTCACCTATCTCTAGGTGGTCAGCATGAGTCACCACCTGGGTAGCCTCAAACAACTCTGGCTCAAGCTGGATGTGCCCGCAACCTACCCTGTGACCTAGCTATAACACCTCTGTCATGCCATTGTGGTATTTCTCCACTTTACCTTTCAGCTACAGTTTGCAATCTGTGGAGCACCTCAGTCATGGGCTTACTAGGTTCTTATCAGGTCCAACTATATATGGTAATCCCACCCATATTTGCCAGTTCAAAATCACTGCACCAGAAATAGTGGGATTTATAAACTACTGAAAAGTCACTAGATTAATCTTATTTCAAAATAGTACAATTCAAAATTTAAAAGATGGCAGAAAGTGATGACATTTTCCTGGCTTTGGAGTTATAGGTATCTGCCAATATCCTTTTCTTGCCCTCCTAATTGATCTGGAACCTCACACATCCTGAACATGTTCATCTCATTGAGTTAGCAGAATACATATCACCAAGGGTTTGGTTGGGAATCTTACTGTACACAGCATATGTTCTGAAAGTAGCTGTGTGCAGTGGGAGAAGATTACCTTGTTGCCTCTGCTGTGTTTTGGTGGGGAAGGGGGGGATGGAAATTAAAAAAGATAGAGACAGAGAGAGAGAGAGAGAGAGAGGGTGGAAGATGTGCTTTACTTCAGGACCTATGAGACCTTTTCTTGATAGTCAAATATTTGGCTAACCTGGTTTCCCCCAATTCAATTCTGACCCTGCAAAGAGTCAAGTGGCATGGTATATAAAAGGATTTACCCTTGAAGGACATTGACTCTAACAATTGCACATGAATGAGATTTTGTGGAGTGGTTATAAAGCTGTTGCTAAACAGGAAGTATGCAGTATATAGGCATTTTTGGCCCAGAATTATTATGTACTTGTTTGTTTGGCATTTTGGGATCCTTGCTTTTGTAGAGACCAACATGGTAGAGGGTGGCAACTGGAGCCTATTCATGATAGCTATCCCTCGGAAGGTTGCGACTATCTGTGACCATGTTCTTGCTGCCTCCGGATCCTGGTAGAAGGAAAAAATGGACTACTAGGTAGGAGCCTAGTGGTGTTCCCTGTCCTGCGTATGTTTGTTGGGGGCTTCAGCTCCACATTTTTAATGATGGTGTGTTTAAGGTGATCTGGTGCTTTCAGGTAAAGGAAAAATCCAAGCCAGTCTGTTCACAGAGAAGTATAGTAGGCTTCTATCTGAAAGTGGCTCAAAGACAAATGCAAGGGAGTTCCCAGATGGAAATTACAGTAGAAAAGTTTAGACATGGGGCTTGCATCTCTGAAAATAGATAAGACACCAGGACACGATCGGATGATCCCAAGGGTACTCAGGGAGTTGGCATCAAAACTGCCTGAAACCCTGGCTGGGCTATTCAATATCTTATTGCAGGCAGATGTGATTCCAAGGGATTGGAGGATAGCAGATGTGGTTCTGTTCCACAAGGAGAGATAGGAGCAACTGGGAAATTGTAGACCCATCTGTTATAGCTTCATTTTGGGCAAACTGATGATGACAGTAGTCAAAGAGGACCTAGTGTTGTTCAATGAGATAAATGTGCTCAGATAGTAAGGCATAGGTTTGTGGTAGGAGGTCTTGTTATAACAACCCTATTTAGAAAAAGGGTAGTGGATAAGGCACAAGCAGTAGAAATACTGTACTTTGACTTCAGTAATTAATTTTACTCAGGGCCACAAAGAAGGCTGCTGAAGACATTAGAAGATCTAGGATCAGCAAATGACCTAGTTTAAAGGGTAGAAGGTTGGCTGGAGTGAGACAGCAGTGAGGGATGATTACCAAGCTAAACCTGGGGAGAGAGGTTATTGAGTGGGGAGCCATAGTCCCCCTCACTATGGTCATCTGCAATGTAAGGAAAGAGCACAGGGAAAGGTGACACTAAGTTTGGTGGCAGTGTAGCCAGAAAGGAGGAGGCAATGGAGCTGCAGGTGATTTGCAAAGGTTAGAGAGGTGGTCCAATGTTTGGCAGTTAAAACTCAACACCAAAACATGCAAGGTGATGAACATAAGGGATAAAAACTAAACAATAGAATATTAGATGGGAGCAGATAAGCTGGTCAATACCTCAGAGAAAATGACTTGGGGGTCATCGTGATCATATTCCTATATCAACCTAGCCATTGCAAAAAGGTATACAGCAAGGCAACCAGAATGTTAGGGTGTACTGTGAGAGGATTCGCTAGTAGGAAGAAAGAGGTAATATTACCTCTCAATAGATCACTGTGGAGACCCCATTTGGAATGCTGTGCTCAGTTCTGGAGTTCCCACCTGAGAAAAGACAGAGTCAGACTAGAGACGGTCCGGGTAACCAAAATGAATCAGGGTCAACAGGGCATATTTTATGATAATTGGCATAAGGGATTGAACATGTACAGTCTGGAGGCCAAAAAAGTGAGGTGTAACATAAAAGAGACTATGAAGTTCCTCAATGAAACAAACAAGGCAAACTGTAAGGAGTTATTTAGCTGGAATAGCAGATCTAGAACAACATTATGGAGATAGTGGTTGAGCCATGGAACAACCTACCAGATGAGGTGGTGGTGCAAAAAGTATATGGGTTCATCCATGCCTGGGACATATAAAAGAGTTAGTTAGTTAGTTAGTTAGTTAGCCAGTCAGTTGTTTAGTTAATTGGTTAGATAGTAAAAGTTGATAATGGGAAAGACACAGTGAGTCGAAGCTCATTTTCAGGTGTAGACTAAGGGAAGGGAAATATGAAGGGACAATTTACATGGCAAAATATAAATACAAGTTACATAACAAAGATACAGATACAGGCAATGAAAGAAAATACAATGCAGGCAGTAAATGGAATGGTAACATAAAATAGCAGCATAAATACAGCAATGATAGGCTAGCTAGTCATAGGTGAAGGCACAATGCACACTGCATGTTGACATGAGGTACTATGCTAAAGGACCACTACTGAAGGGTGACTGACAGTAGAGTCAACAAAGTGAATAAGATGTTAGGAAGGGGATATACAGGAACAGGAGGGTGCAAGGAGCTGTCTTAGTTGATATCTGTTGATAGCTGTCTCTATGTAAAAATATCTAGGAGTATGGCTCAATCCACAGTTAAACTACTGGAATCACATCAATGCCATCACATCGAAGCTCCGCCCTAAGCTAGGCCTACTATGCAGAAATAGTAATACCTTCCCACCACCCATTAGATGCATACAGTTAGCAAACAGGATCACTCCCATCTTCGATTTCACTGACATAGTGTATAGCACTGACCCTTCACCCCGTTATCCAGGTATGACTCTCTCACTCTCTCTCCTCTATGGTTTCTTTCGCTTTACTACAAATTCCCCTCTTAGAACCCACCACTGCACTCTCCTTTCTTCCTTCGGGATACCACCTGTATCCCTGTGTCACTTCTGCCATTCCATTTCCTTCATATCCAAATTCTAGTTTGATCTGCTTCACCCTTACCTGACAGAGAGCCAAACACCAGCTGCCATTTCTCCATACTTAATGTGCTCAATGGACTCCTGTTCCTTCTCCATCCCCAAACCTTCCTCATCAGCTGACAAATCTGTCTTCACGTACAGACTCACCTCTGTTTGAAACCAACTACCACTTCTCCTAAGAAATGTACCCTCTCGCAACTGTTTTAAATACCAAATCTGACAACTTCCACTCCTCACCTGCACCTGCTCCTAGCCACTCTCATGCCCAGACTCATGCAAAATATTTTTTGTAGATAGTAATCCCTGTACTCTAAACTGTATGATACGATTTGTATATAGTCCATCTTAACGTACAGCACTTTGTTGTAAAACATATGCAACTGTATATTTATCTCATGTATCTATTATGTATTTTCTGCTTTATATCCCATTCCCCCTTCCCTGGGTCATGCCTGGAAATAAACCTCAGCTCAGTGTGGCTTTCCCAGTTACCAAATGTTTAAATAAAACATATCTAAAGACAGCGAGTGAAGGGAGGTGGAGGGGAGATGGATCAGATTCCAGAGGGGAGGAGGTGGTAATTGGAAGCTCCTAGCCAGCAGATAACTGAGGGTAGGGAATGGAGAAGGCAGAAATCCTGGAGTGGAGAGTGGAGGAAGAGGAGAAGGAAGAAGAGGGAATGGGGAGATAAGGGAGGATAGGTAGGATCAAGAGAATTAGAGCCAATATTTGGTGATGAAGGTAGCACAGTGGACTGGTGAAAAGATGGGAGAGGGAAGATGGAGAGGTAGGAATAAAGAGAACAGTGATGAGTGAAGGGGAAATTTGATGGTGAAACATTAGAAGGTATTGCATAATGTATCCAGTCTGGCAAGGAGAAAGAATGGTAGTACCATAGACCATATTAGCATAGTTAAATTTCGAAAACCATTTTGCTTACCAGCTCCCAATAGAACTGGATAGAGGTAGTTCTTGTTGTGGTAAAATACACCACGCTTTTGGGTGGATATAGGCTTGTATGACTTTGATGTGGATGAATGGAAATGATCGGCAACTCAACTCATGCATTCACAATGCATCTTAGTAAAATTTGTGAGGAGCCATCTAGTGTGTGACCAATCAAAATAAAGTAGTTAAGGTACCAGTGCCCCAGCTCCCATTTCTGCTACTTTAAAGCCTGCAGTAGTTTTCAAATGACCCAATATTCTTACTTGGTCTGCATCTTTGAGGGATTCTAGTCTTATCATCCAGCTAAATTATGACATGCCTGACCACCACAACCAGGTAGCCAGTTCCATGGGTCAGGAAAGGATCACATTTTATCTTGCCATTATGCTGAGACCTCAACCACTTGATGTTGATTGGTCACTATGAGATGCCTCCTCACTAATTTTATTAAGATGCATTGCAATGCAGGGTTGAGCTGCCAAACCATTTTCACAGATTTGAAAGCATGGGAATTGCTACTTTAATTATTTTAATTGAAAGCTGCCTAGTAAACACCTTTAGCATCTTGTTGTGTAAAGCACACTACATGAACATGGAAGATAGTGAGTGCTTTCCCATGAAGAAAAGCAGAAGGACTTCACCCATAATGGCAAGATAAAAGGTGATGCTTTTAAAGTAAGGACTCATGGAGTCATAAATCAACTTTGTTGGAAGCCATCAAAATAAAATTTAGGTCAGTAAATCTGTTATACAAGCTCTGGAGTTGTGAAGTGCTGCATTGAATCCACAGTTCTGTCTGACTTGTTCCTTTAAAGATCTGTGCTTGTCTTTGAGGTCTATTCACAACCATTTTGGAGAACAAAGTGAAGACACTAACAAATGATTTTTATATCCTGCATATGCCCCAGGCCAGTATTCATCACCTTCAGGAATTTAACACATTCTGGGTCTTTGATTTACACAACAACAGTTTACTTACTTCCAGTAGTTCACCATTTCCTGTGGATTTGATTATTTTCATCATTTGACTCCTGTTACCTTGGACAAGATTACTATATACATATGCACTCTCTGATCCCAGTAGCTGCACTGATAAACACCTGGCTATGTTTTTTACACTGCTCATCAGGCCTCCTTCGCCCAAGGAAAAAGTGCACCTGCTCCTGTGTGACCATCATATACCATCTACTTCGCTCTCTTGTCCTACTGTTGCTGCTTCTATCAGAGAATGTGCACCCCAACACTGGACCCACCACCACTTGAATGCCTAAACACAAAGGGCAACTCACTATCATCTCTTTAAAAGTCAACAGTCTCCTATCCAAGTTCTCCCAATTCCATGCTTGGGTACAGGTTACTAACCCAGACAATACTGCACTCAAGGAAACCTGGCTTTCCCCAAAAATCCTTGATGCATTAATCTTACGATGAATACAACTTCAGGCAAGATAGAACCACTAAATGTTATTACAGAGAAGACATGTCTCTTAGCTCAGAGTGGATTCTCTGTTATAAGTTGAGAAACATTCCAAGCATCATAAAGGTGCTGTGAGTGAGATTTCTGCAGAGTAAAAAAAATGTTTTGCTCTTTTTTAAATTGTCAGTACTTTACCATACATTAAGCTACAGAGGTAAAATTTTAACAGCAGACAGGGGAAGGGGTCTAGTTACTAATAAACCATTATTTTTTTTATCAATATTAATGGCATTTAAAATAATCAGTTAAAAAGATAACAGTGCACACTTGGACTGCTTAGAGCGGCCCACCAATTAAGATACATACCATGGTCTGCTTAAAGAGGCCCATGCCACTGTAAGGGTTAACACATAGTATGTTATTTTGCAGTTTTGGCAGCAAGCAATTAATAAAATAAGCACACACAGACTCCTTTTAAGGTGAATATCCTTTCATATTTAATGGTATTGCATTCTGTAGTTTTAAAGTTTCAGGGTTTATAAATTTGAACTTTACATTCTTACAAAATGTAATTTTTAAATGTTCTGAAAGATTGAGTACTTTAAAATCAAAGCTATTTAAAGCTGAAAATATAACCTTTTTTTCAGAAAGACCATGCAGTATAGTAGTTTAAATGTTTCAACTCAGGTTAAATTTGGAAACGTAGTTTTAAAATTAGATGGAAATTACTAAAATTTTAAATTTTGTCAACATGTTTGACAGGCTAAATTAGTCCCATTTAAAGCTAGAAATCTGAAACTATGTACAGAACAAACCAGTGTACTGATAACCTGCATACATGTCACATTTTATAACTTTTCAGTGAATATTGTTAAAATTATGTTAACATTATAGAAATCAAAATGTTGGCAAAATGATTAGCTACCTATAACTCAGCTCCCATTGACACATGAGACTCAAGGCATGGTGCATATACCCATGCTAGATACTTCTCCATATCCTTACATTGTGTGGAGATTTGGATGAGAAATTTTAAAATGATCTCAAAATAACTGAAAATGTTATTTTGTATAATACCTACAACTCCAGACACTGGACACTTTTGTAAGACTTTGTGCACAATGTAGTTTCCAAATTTGGTGTTATTTTGATATGTTCCTTTAATAATACAGCAAAATTACTGAAATTAAAAATTTTGCAAAATTCTATGGAATATTTGTAAACATTCTGCACAATTCTTCAGGATTGTAATGGTCATTCCACCGGAATTCTAAGGGCAAAATTTAATATTCTGCACAGCTCTAGAGTCCTCTGTAACTATCCTAGGTGTCAACTGTAACTATCCTGGGTGCCCTACAATATATAACAATCCTGGGTGTTCTCTGTAATTATCTTGGGTGTTCTATATAAATGTCTAGGTTGTTCTATATTAATATCCAGGGTGTTTTCTGTATCTACACTGGATGCTCTCAGAAACTATCCTGGGTACCTTCATTTTCTGATCTCTGAAATCCCCTTTTGTTCTAAAGAGGTGCATTAATAGTGAGAAAATTATGTAATGGAGATCATTCAAACTATGCAGCTCTATACAACAAGTCTAAACAATCTTAAAGCCTTTTGATAAATATTCAGAGAATTGATTTACAAGAAAATATCTGCTCTGCTACTCCTTTAAAAGATTTTGAAACTAAGTGAAGATAAATGGGGGTAGTTCACATCCCAGCTTTTGTTTTGTTATTATTCTAACTCAGCAGACAAGCTTTACTGAGGAGAAACAATATATGCTGCTATGTCTTTTTCTTATTGCTCATGCAGCTCCCAGAACAGCTTAGGTTTCCACAATCAATCGAGTCACCCAGAGTAGTTACCGAAGAGTATTGCTTACAGTAAAAGTAAACTAAAAGATGTGTATATCACACAACTACTACAGAAATTCAGCCGACTGGAACAAGAAAACACATAACAGATACAAAATGTGAGGGTGTAATGTTCATTTAAGATTTGAGCACATGACCACACAGACCACCCAGCTGAACAGTGGCTTAGGTATTAAGAGTTACAGTACAGGGTAGAGCTTGGACAAACACAGATCACTTCAAGTTTCACTTTGAGCATAGGTCCTTTCATTTTGTGTCCAGTAAAGATAATTATTAACCACACAGTTTAAACCCTACCTTTCTTACCTCCATAGTATGCAGGGATCAAGGTCAAGAAAGATAGTAGACATGAAAATTTATATTTGAAAATAATCTTTTCAAGATAAGAACTCTAATAAGGATCAGCATCAAATGTGCAGTGCAAATACAGATAATGTACCGGTATTCCAAGGATGTCTTTAGTTATCAAGCAAGATTAGAGAAGGTTAACAGAAAAGTATATTGTTGGCTATAGAAAGCCCATGTATGCAGTGTACATTAAAGACAGGTAACATGGGCAATTGTTTACAACCTACATTTCAATAATTTAGGAGATATGGTCTAAGTGCAAAGCCACTGAAGTGTTACCGTAGTAGCACAATGAGAGAAAAAGTAAATTTATAATTACTAATTCACATGGATTTATCCTCATATACATACATACATACCCCAACACACTGCATCATGGGTAGTTTATTAGATCACCATGTCTACTAAACCTAGACTACATCTACAAGAATAATTGTAACTATTTGTAATATCTGCCTTTTGGGAAGCTTTTATTCTTTGTGTTGCGCACCTTCACAGGTACTGAACAAAATTGTTAACTTGTTTTGCCTAAGCAAAGTAAAGTAATTAGAAGCAAAATGGATATTTTTACTCTCCATGTCATACATGATGGTCATCCAAACATTTCAAATCATGAAAACATAGAAACACATGGTAGACAGAGGCCAAGAGCCAATCACATCTGCCCATTTTACTAGTATTACCAATCCACAGATAAAGCCATGTGTTCCCATGTTTTATTTTAAGTTATATGGTTTCACAAAATGCCACATGTTGAAAAGCTCAGTAAGATGTCAAATCACTTTTATAATAATGAAATGTATTATTTTTGATGTCATCATCAGTATTAAACATAAAAATAAAACAAGGACACAGCATAATCATGATGTATGATAAATTTATTTTTCTACCAATGTAACAACACAGTGGTGATTATCAATCCACAACCTTCATGCCTACAGGGAACAGTTAGAAAAATGTGGTATACAGATAATTATATAATTTTTATTTATTTATTTATTTAGTTCTAGGATTACAAATACCTTTGAGCGAAGGCTCTTTTAAAAGGTTCCACATCAATTGGAGCACAATACAGAGGATAAACAGGAATAACAACATTGAGTGTTATACAGAACAATTGGAACAGTCATTAATTAAAGACACATTAGAGAGTGCTGTCCATAGTTTGGCCTGGAGCAGCAACAACTAGGAGAGGGGTACAGAACAAGGGGAAGAGGCAGGAGCAGGATTGGTGTAGTAGCAGCCAGAGGCATTGTCAGACATAACAGGGAGAAGTGCTGGCAAGGGGGAGTAGGGGAAAAGGGGGTGTGGAAGTTGGGAGAGGGAAGGGAGGCAGGCAGAGGAAGATAGGAGATAAGTGCTAGGAGGGGAAGGCATGATCAGGCTGTTGGAGGAGGCTGGTATGTCTGAATTAGGTGATGTAGTCTCAAGAGCTGAAGGCAGTGAGATGGAGCTGGAGACTGGTTTGAAATGTATCAAGTGTAGGAGCTAAGGAGATGGTGTTGCTGAGACCATTCAGCTATGAGGGAGCCCTATAGGTGAAAGAACATTGATCCTAGATAGTATGACAGTGGGGAACTTGCATCGGCTGTGATTTGAATCTCTGGATGCTCCACTGATTGGTCCTAGAGTGAAGCAGAGCTTGGACACCAGGGGAGGGCAAGGCCCAGGTCATTTTGTTTGCCATGGTGCAGATGAGATACTTAATATAGTTAGATAGTTGGAGCCATCTGGATTGAGCATAAAGGTCACAGATATAAGTGAGATGGTGGACTCCAGTGATAAGCTGAAAGGTTTTGTTAAGGGCTGTGGAGATGTGTCTGATTTTTATTGCCATGGTCGAGCCATAAATGATAAGACAGTAATCAATAATGGAGACCATGGAGCTATGGAAAGTGATCTTCAAGGCTTCCGGTGTGAGGTGTTGCCTATGCTTGAACAGTGACCCAAGATTTGTATTAGCAGCTTTAATATAAATCCAATATAATCTACACAAAACATTTTTGCAAAATGTAGAATATGGTAGTAAACATAACAAAATAAATAAATGCAGAGGCTGCCATTTTGTGTTTGGATATATATCTTCATTCATAATGGCAGGTTCAAAGTTGACTGGCTCTGGACAAAAGCAACTAAAAAAAAACAACAATGAAATAAATCAGAAGATCAAACATACATCTGAAAACTACACACAGAATTATATAGAAGATAATGTATGTTCATCTATTGGTAACCGACTTATTAACTATTGAGAAGTTGCCATGACCATTTAAACCTCAAGAACAAAGCTCTAGAGATTTATGTCACAATGACAACCTTAAGATGGTTACACAAGCCCGTGATAATAGAAACATAGCAAATAGACTTTGATGGCAGATAAGGACAGCTTGGCCCACCTAGTCTGCCCATTTCCCTACCTACCGGATAAGCTGTAGATCCTAGTTAACCAACAGCCTTTTTCTTCCAAACCCTCACCAGAATTGCCTCATGTCTGTCCCATGCATTCTTGAATCCTTCAACAGTTTTAGACCCCACAACATCCTCAGGAAGGAGGTTCCATGCATCCACCACCCTCTCTGTGGAAAATGTCTTCCTCATATTGCCCCTGAGCCATCTCCCCTCTATCTACAGATTGTGTTTCCTTGTTCTTGCACATCTCTTTTTCTGAAAGATGCTACCCTCTTGGACTTTGTTGATTCCACTGAGGTACTTAAAGTTTATATTATGTCCCCCTCTCCCTCCTTTCCTCAAGGATTTACATATTATGCTCCTTTAGTCTCTCCTTGTATGGCTTCTATTGCAAACCCTGCACCATTTTAGTTGCCCTCCTCTGGACTGCCTCCATCCTATAACCTTGCCAAGTCCCCTCTCATCCTTTCCACCCTCCCTTGTCTATCAACCCTGTTGCAGGTCTTTGTGTCATCTGCAAAGAATCATGCTTTTCCTTCCAGTCCCTCTGCAATATCACTTATAATGACATTAAAAAGAACTGGACTGAGTACTAAACCCGGTGGTACCCCACTTGTATTCCCCCTGTCTTCATAGCAGACTCCATTTACTATTACGTTCTGTGTCCTGTTGTCCAGTCAATGTTTTACCCAGGCTACCACTCTGTGACCCACTTCCAGGCTGGCTGGAAAATTTGTTTATTAATCTTTTGTGTAAGACTGTGTCAAATGCCTTGCTAAAGTCTAGGTAGGCCATGTCCACTGCCCTTCCCTGGTCTACTACTTTGGTCACACAATCAAATAAATCAATTAGATTATCTGACATGACCTCCCCACTGTGAATCAATGCTGCCTTGAGTATTGTGCTCCACTGGCCTCTAGGTACTCAAGAATTCTTTCCTTCACAAGTGATTCCATCATTTTCCTTACCACAAAGGTCAAAATGACAGGTCTATAGTTTCCTGCCTCTGTCTTGCTCCCATTTTTGTGAATGGGAATCATATCCATCCTCCAGTCTTCCGGTACCACGTCATCCTCTCGTGATTTGTTAAAAAGGGTATTCAGTGGTGTCACTAGTTCTCCCCTTAATTCTTTCAGAATTCTGGGCTGAATCCCCATCAGGCCCCATTGCTTTGTCCACTTTCAGTTTTAGGAGTTCATTCATAACCCTTTCTTCTGTGAAAGGACTAGGATTGCCTCTACTATCCTGAGTGCTTTCTATTACTTGGATTAGGTACCTCTCCCCCCTCCTCTTTTTTGAATACTGAGTGGAAGTATTCATTCAGTATCCCTGCTTTTTCACTGTCCCACTCTGCCCACAAACCATCTATTTTATTCATCCTCACTACCCCGCCCTTTGTCTTTCTACACTCCCTAATGTACCTATAAAAGGTTTTATCCCTCTTCTTAACCGAGTTGTCTAGCCTTCCCTTAGTTTGGGCCTCTGCTATTCTGACTACCTTCCCTGCTTTCTTCTGCCTTAACTGGTACAGTTCTCTATCCTGCTCCTTCTGTGTTTTCTTATATTTCTGAAATACTAACTTTTTCTTCTATCCTCCCCCACCACCTTTTTTGGAAACCACAGTGGCCTTTTCTTTCAATTTGCTTTCACACAAAGGCTTGTTGCCCTGTAATGGCAGTTTTGATTTTTCCCTTTGTTGCACCACTCTTCCTTCTTGCTTGTTTGCTAGTACTTTTCTGAGGCACTCCCTATTTTGAAAAAGTCAACCCTTGAAGTCCAGTATCTCACTTTGTAAGGCTTGACCTGCAGCTGAGTTTATCATGAACCACACTGTTTGGTGGCCACTTGTTCTCAGATGGCTATCCACTTCTAGGTCTGAGATGCTCTCTAGTCTCCATTTGAGAGACCAGGTCTAAGACTGCTCCTCCCGAGTGGGTTCCACTATTAGCTGTGTGAGGCATGCTCCCTGTAGGGCATCAAGAATGGCCCTGTTCTTGGTGTAGCTGCTTGAAAGGTGCTCCAGTTAATATCTGGCATATTCAGGTCCCCCATTAACAATATCTCCCCATTATCTGCCGTCATAAAGATCCCTTCCATCATAACCTTTTCCATTCCCTCCCCCTGAGATGGGGGTCTATATACAACCCCTGCGCAGACTGTGATGCCATTTCCAATCTCAGAAGTGACCCACAGTACTTTCTCTCCTCCCTGTTTACTCTTTTGTTCCTTTGCTTTTATCCCTTCCCCTACATAGAAAGCTACTCCTCCCCCTGTTCTACCCTCCCTGTCTCCTGTAGGTTCTCTATCCTAGTATGTCAACATACCAGTCATGGTTCTTGCATACCATGTTTCTGTGACTTCCACGATATCCAGGCATCCCTTTCCATCAAGGCCACAAATTCAAGGAGCTTGTTGCCCAGACTATGGGCATTGATACTCAGTGCACCCCATTTTTAATGGCCTACCCCTATTTACCCCATCCCTTCTTTACTTCCTTTGTCTTTTTCACATTAACCCGTGCCATTCTCTCTATCAATGTCTCTTCTTGGTGTTTACCTGACTAAGTACCCTGTTATTTTAGAGGAGGTTGGATTTCTCTGCTCTTTTCCAGTGCCTTCTTCCTTGGCTTGTTTAAATGTTTGCCAGTGAAGCATTTAAACCTATCACCTAGGATCCTGGTTCCCCCTCCTGGACAGATGCAGACCATCATGCCCTTCTAGGCCTGCATCACTCCAGGTGGACACCCAGTCCCCAGTGAAGCCAAACCCCTGAGTTCTGCACCAGTTTTTCAACCACTAATTGAATCCCATGGTGTGGAGCACCCTAGCCTCACCCATGCTATAGACAGGCAGCACATCTGAGATGGTTACCATGCATGCTGCTTGTCTAAGGCCCTCCTCAACTCCACAAAATCCTCCTGCACTTTTCTGATCCCTTTCCCAGCCAGGTCATTTGTCCCTAGGTGGATAATAACATCCAGCTCCCTCCCTGAGCTGTTGCCCCATGATCATGAGGATTTGCTCCCAGTCCCTCCAGGCCGTGGAGCCTGGGAGACAGCTTACCTCAATCTCACTCTCCCTCTCCTTCTACTCTCCCTCTCCTGCTCCCTTATCCCTCCCTCCCCCAGTTCAATCCCCTTAACAATAGAGTATGCTGCTCTCTTCCAATCATACAATCAGAAAATTGTACTCACAATATCATCACTGCTCCCTGAGGTGCTTCTGTATCACTGTTGTGGCCATTTTGAATATGTGTCCACTGACTGCACATGCGCAAACACCAACACTTATACAGGAGGTGCATGCACAAGTATTGTCACTGTTGTATCATATCACTAATGTGACATACTCACGATGGCATAACAACATTGTGACATCACATTGATAGCATAACAGCACTATAAATTGTCCGATTTCAATGCATAGTAAGCATCTCCCATACATTATAAAACATTACTACAAAGCAAACAAAGCTACTCAAGACATAAAGAGCTGAGCATAGGCGGTACTAAAAGATTTAAACAGTGTATGCTCTGAAGGATTCTTTTCTCACTGTGATCTTATTTAGATAGTCATCTGCAAATTTAATAATTTGATAAATTATTAAGTTAATGCTTCCTGTGCCTGTTGCCCTGTGTAACCATCAAACCAATTACCCACTGTTCTGTTTATCTACCTGCACCATTACCACTAACCTATCCATGTCATTTTGTTTCTAGTCACACTTCATATTTACATATACTGGTTAACCACTAGCTTGTGCTAGCTACACACCGTTTAGCCATTTAACTCAGTTGCCTACACTTCTACAGTTCTGTTTAGCTCATTAGGATGTTCTCCACTGCCTTTGATCTTGTATCTTCAGCACTGTACTTTTGCTCATAACTCAGTTATACCTGTAGTTGCTACTGTGTCTGTCACTATCTAATGTATTTGTGTGCACTCACTTACTGAATTGTTTCTGTTTTAACAGGAGAGACACACATAAGCTTGAACGCTTGTTAACAGGTGCAACCTGGAGCACAATTAGTTAAGTGACTTGCTTAGGTCACACAGTACGCAAGTGGGTGCTGTAGGATTCAAATTCAGGTTTCCAGGTTTGCAGCTTAGAGCCTTATACCACTGTGCTATACTGCCTCATAATTATATGAAAAGTTTTCATGCTGCACGCATAAAACTATCTATGTAATATGCATGTTGCAAGTAACATAAATAACAAGTAACAAGTATGATTTAAATGTTAAATTAGAAACAACTACATGCATGTGGAATGCATGCAGCAAGTAAGTGTGGAATGCGTACTTTTTATGTTAAATTGGAACTGACTGCACGCAAGTGGCATGCATTCAGAAAGCAAGTGGTCACTGATACCTGTACACACAAAAGTTAAGTGACTTGCTCAGGATTATTCCATATACAAGAGGGATTGATGAGATTCAAACCTAGGTCTTCATGTCATCTCCAAGTCTCCTGATTTGCAATTCAGTGCCTTTAACCACCAAAGTATACTGCCTGCAAACAAATGGCTTGCTTGTCCTTCAGTACAAATCTGCATACATCTACATGCATGTGGCATACTCCTAACCACTGTGATACTTTAGTTTTCTTGTCCCCCCTCATCTCAGCTGCATAGCTGAACTGTTGTACATACTGTATACCAGTGGGAACACATGTGGTTCTTTCCACACCCAGTACACACACTTACCCAAAAAACTATGTAATTACTTCTGCCTTGCATGTGCTCCAACTATTTTGTCCCCATATTTCTGAATGCTTCCACACAATATGGTCTTTATGGGGCAAACACAAAAGTAGCAGTAACTCAACACACAGCTACATTGCCAGCTCCCCCATGCACACTCAATGTAGCAGGTGCAGCCATGCTACTACAGACAATCTACCAAGTATAAGTATAAGTTGAGTGTCTCTTACCTGAGTACTAGTGAGCAAGAGGCAGGAGTCTTTAAAGATTATGTCCATGAGTCAGAGTGTTAAGATAACCCTGAAATGAATGAAGTTATTTTGTATACTATTTATATATTATGATTGTGAGTTGGAGAATAATGAAGGCCTGTTCTACTATTTATGCTCTTTTTAATTGTCTTCATTAATCTCCAACTCCCCATGAATAATGTATAAAACATTAATAACAAAATGCCCCGATTCATTTCAATGGTGCACGCCCCTGCAGACTCCCTT
This sequence comes from Neoceratodus forsteri, assembly GCA_016271365.2. Classification (NCBI taxonomy): domain Eukaryota; kingdom Metazoa; phylum Chordata; order Ceratodontiformes; family Ceratodontidae; genus Neoceratodus; species Neoceratodus forsteri. Next base: position 43,767,154 of record CM028131.1, on the reverse strand, counting down.
GCCCTAGGTCATAATGTGCATAAGCATGGGGATGTGGAGCTCAGCTTCACTGAGTGGGGGGGTAAGCCTGACTATAGTGGGGCTCCAATACCATACCACTCAACTGTCCCTGAATGAAAGGGATAGCCCTCATTTTACCCCTGAAACTTCTCTGCTCCTAATCCATCCCTCATGGGAAACATGCTGCTCACACAGAGGATGTCCTGAAAATTTAGACTTTATGGCATGGGCACCATTTCAGATTTCAACAGGGGGAGCTAACAACCAGTGGAGGCCAGGTGCCAGTTATCCCCTATTTGTCAAATTCTAGAATGTCTGGAATATCTCTAAATGGTAAAACTTATTTCTTTTGACAGAAAAGTGATATGCAGTCAGGAGAAATTCAAAAGTGTAAGAGTTATCTGTCTTTACCCCAGAGCACTACATCAGATTTGGGATTAGACCCATCCAGTTACTAACCAATTGTTTTCCTGGCTGAAGTTCTGACCCCCCCACCTCCCCCCAAAAAAACAAAATTATTTCCCTGACTCTCTCCCTTTCAATATCCATCCCATATGTGTTGTCAAGCTTTCCAAAAGCACAGAAACATGAAAAACACATAAATGTTTCCTTCTCCAATCCCTCTGTAAACAAAAATGTTTACTTTTACTTACCTGACCATCTAGAGAAAACCTGTGGCCTGGCACAGTATGCCTCCTGCCCAGTTTTCAGTATGCTCCTTCTCTGCTCTTCTACCAAAAGCTGGATGCTGGAACTTACCATCCCAGGTCCCCGTGGTCTTCAATGAAGTTATCCAACCAACTGAACCAACCCAGCCTGTGTTGTTTGTTTCTTGCTTGGCTACTGCCATATTGCACTGATCAAGGTCTGTGAATTCCACCCACGCTGGTGTCACTGCTGCTGCTGTGCCAAGCATACTGCCATGGGGGGGTTATGCACTTTTTTGTAAGGTGAGCCAAGTAGAGGAACTATGTTGTCTAGTCTCCAGTTAGCTTTTAGCTCACCCCCTGCACCTTCAGCCACCAGGGGAGATAGAGACTCATTAAAAGTAGACCAACAAAAATATTCCCTCACAACACTACTATTGAGTGTTCAGTGCTCACTGACTCCTCCATGCTGTGGTGTGCTGCCTGTCTTCTCTGTGGTGGTAAAGATAGTGTTGCACTCATTTGACTCATCTGATCTTTCTTGGCTGGAGCTCCTCCATGTCACATGTGATGGTACCACCACTAATATGTAGAGATAGTGGATAACGCTATACAGATATATTCGAGTGAGTAGTGCTCCTGCAGTGTGAGCGCCCACAGGCTGGGGGGGACTTATTGTCCAAAAGATTAAATCCAAATTTAATGCCATTATTGACTCACCATAAGAGCAACCTTGGCACAAATGTGTGGGGGGGGGCACTCCTCCCATCTGCCATATCTAAATGGCAGCCCTGATTTATGGTACAAATTCAATCCCGGGTGCCAATATCAGTACAAGTAAAAACAATGATTTCCACTGTGTTCTGAAGTACTGTATCTCCTTGTTTCAGAATGTGCCTGATCATCATGAGGGTTAGTGTAGCTCATTGTCCCTCATTTTTAGTACCCATGTCCCTCACTTCAGTGACAACATGTGAGGTATTGTGTATGCTTCCAAGACCCTACTCAGCACAAAAAGTACTGAGCATAGACATAGTTTATATGCTCCATACAGAATGACAAAGAGAAAGTAAGTGAGCTGAGACAGTCATGGAGAAACAATTTTGTAGCACTAAATATATATAAGGGGATTTATATGGCCCAAAACAGATGTCAGGCTTCACAAAACAGAGGCCCCTCTTCACACATCTGGAATAGGGGATGTTGGCTGACTATATCCTATGCATTTAATGCACTAAACAAACAATACTTTACAAATTAATGGCAATTTAATGACAAAAATCAAAAGCAATTAAACAACTTGGAAAAGTATCATAATTATTTGAGTTTACCTAATTTTAATGAGATATCAATGCAAATGGAATTTTAATGGATCTAATTGCTAGCAGTAGTATAAGAAATAGAAACTGATGTGTTTTTTAGATGAGATTTGTACTAGCTTTGCTGCTGCACTCATGGCAAGCATGCAGCAAGTGAAACTGATGTGATTTTAAATGATGTTCACACCATCTCAACTACTGCACTCATGTCAAGCGTGCAACACACAAAATTGTTGCAATGTTTTGAAGATATTCACACCAGCGTGCTACATACATTTTAAGCTTGCAGCATGCAAATCTGATTTACTTTTCAGACCTGATTCATTTAAGTTCACTTTGAGTATATGAACTACATGCAAACATTACACAATTAAGCATGTGGCATGTGGCATGAATTCTGCATGTACACAGCACACCTATATTTTGCTATAGTGCTAAAATTAGCCCTAAATCTATGGTAATCCCATGCAGTCCTCAAAAATGATCTCACCTGTCTCTATGTGGTCAGCATGAGTCACCACCTGGGTAGCCTCAAACAATTCTGGCTCGAGCGGGATGTGCCCGCAATCTACCCTGTGACCTAGCTATAATACCTCTGTCATGCCATTGTGGTATTTCTCCACTTTACCTTTCAGCTACAGTTTGCAATCTGTGGAGCACCTCAGTCATGGGCTTACTAGGTTCTTATCAGGTCCAACTATATATGGTAATCCCACCCATATTTGCCAGTTCAAAATCACTGCACCAGAAATAGTGGGATTTATAAACTACTGAAAAGTCACTAGATTAATCTTATTTCAAAATAGTACAATTCAAAATTTAAAAGATGGCAGAAAGTGATGACATTTTCCTGGCTTTGGAGTTATAGGTATCTGCCAATATCCTTTTCTTGCCCTCCTAATTGATCTGGAACCTCACACATCCTGAACATGTTCATCTCATTGAGTTAGCAGAATACATATCACCAAGGGGTTTGGTTGGGAAATCTTACTGTACACAGCATATGTTCTGAAAGTAGCTGTGTGCAGTGGGAGAAGATTACCTTGTTGCCTCTGCTGTGTTTTGGTGGGGGGGGGGATGGAAATTAAAAAAGATAGAGACAGAGAGAGAGAGAGAGAGAGAGGGTGGAAGATGTGCTTTACTTCAGGACCTATGAGACCTTTTCTTGATAGTCAAATATTTGGCTAACCTGGTTTCCCCCAATTCAATTCTGACCCTGCAAAGAGTCAAGTGGCATGGTATATAAAAGGATTTACCCTTGAAGGACATTGACTCCTAACAATTGCACATGAATGAGATTTTGTAGAGTGGTTATAAAGCTGTTGCTAAACAGGAAGTATGCCATGCATACAGGCATTTTTGGGCACAGAATTATTATGTACTTGTTTGTTTGGCATTTTGGGATCCTTGCTTTTGTAGAGACCTACATGGTAGAGGGTGGCAACTGGAGCCTATTCATGATAGCTATCCCTCGGAAGGTTGCGACTATCTGTGACCATGTTCTTGCTGCCTCCGGATCCTGGTAGAAGGAAAAAATGGACTACTAGGTAGGAGCCTAGTGGTGTTCCCTGTCCTGCGTATGTTTGTTGGGGGCTTCAGCTCCACATTTTTAATGATGGTGTGTTTAAGGTGATCTGGTGCTTTCAGGTAAAAGAAAAATCCAAGCCAGTCTGTTCACAGAGAAGTATAGTAGGCTTCTATCTGAAAGTGGCTCAAAGACAAATGCAAGGGAGTTCCCAGATGGAAATTACAGTAGAAAAGTTTAGACATGGGGCTTGCATCTCTGAAAATAGATAAGACACCAGGACACGATCGGATGATCCCAAGGGTACTCAGGGAGTTGGCATCAAAACTGCCTGAAACCCTGGCTGGGCTATTCAATATCTTATTGCAGGCAGATGTGATTCCAAGGGATTGGAGGATAGCAGATGTGGTTCTGTTCCACAAGGGAGAGCATAGGGAGCAACTGGGAAATTGTAGACCCATCTGTTATAGCTTCATTTTGGGCAAACTGATGATGACAGTAGTCAAAGAGGACCTAGTGTTGTTCAATGAGATAAATGTGCTCACAGATAGTAAGCAGCATAGGTTTGTGGTAGGAGGTCTTGTTATAACAACCCTATTTAGAAAAAAGGGTAGTGGATAAGGCACAAGCAGTAGAAATACTGTACTTTGACTTCAGTAATTAATTTTACTCAGGGCCACAAAGAAGGCTGCTGAAGACATTAGAAGATCTAGGATCAGCAAATGACCTAGTTTAAAGGGTAGAAGGTTGGCTGGAGTGAGACAGCAGTGAGGGATGATTACCAAGCTAAACCTGGGGAGAGAGGTTATTGAGTGGGGAGCCATAGTCCCCTCACTATGGTCATCTGCAATGTAAGGAAAGAGCACAGAAAGGTGACACTAAGTTTGGTGGCAGTGTAGCCAGAAAGGAGGAGGCAATGGAGCTGCAGATGATTTGCAAGGTTAGAGAGGTGGTCCAATGTTTGGCAGTTAAAACTCAACACCAAAACATGCAAGGTGATGAACATAAGGGATAAAACTAAACAATAGAATATTAGATGGGAGCAGATAAGCTGGTCAATACCTCAGAGAAAATGACTTGGGGTCATCGTGATCATATTCTATATCAACCTAGCCATTGCAAAAAGGTATACAGCAAGGCAAACCAGAATGTTAGGTGTACTGTGAGAGGATTCAGCTAGTAGGAAGAAAGAGGTAATATTACCTCTCAATAGATCACTGTGGAGACCCCATTTGGAATGCTGTGCTCAGTTCTGGAGTTCCCACCTGAGAAAAGACAGAGTCAGACTAGAGACGGTCCGGGTAACCAAAATGAATCAGGGTCAACAGGGCATATTTTATGATAATTGGCATAAGGGATTGAACATGTACAGTCTGGAGGCCAAAAAAGTGAGGTGTAACATAAAAGAGACTATGAAGTTCCTCAATGAAACAAACAAGGCAAACTGTAAGGAGTTATTTAGCTGGAATAGCAGATCTAGAACAACATTATGGAGATAGTGGTTGAGCCATAGAACAACCTACCAGATGAGATGGTGGGTGCAAAAAGTATTGCTGGGTTCATCCATGCCTGGTACATATAAAAGAGTTAGTTAGTTAGTTAGTTAGTTAGTTAGCCAGTCAGTTGTTTAGTTAATTGGTTAGATAGTAAAAGTTGATAATGGGAAAGACACAGTGAGTCGAAGCTCATTTTCAGGTGTAGACTAAGGGAAGGGAAATATGAAGGGACAATTTACATGGCAAAATATAAATACAAGTTACATAACAAAGATACAGATACAGGCAATGAAAGAAAATACAATGCAGGCAGTAAATGGAATGGTAACATAAAATAGCAGCATAAATACAGCAATGATAGGCTAGCTAGTCATAGGTGAAGGCACAATGCACACTGCATGTTGACATGAGGTACTATGCTAAAGGACCACTACTGAAGGGTGACTGACAGTAGAGTCAACAAAGTGAATAAGATGTTAGGAAGGGGATATACAGGAACAGGAGGGTGCAAGGAGCTGTCTTAGTTGATATCTGTTGATAGCTGTCTCTATGTAAAAATATCTAGGAGTATGGCTCAATCCACAGTTAAACTACTGGAATCACATCAATGCCATCACATCGAAGCTCCGCCCTAAGCTAGGCCTACTATGCAGAAATAGTAATACCTTCCCACCACCCATTAGATGCATACAGTTAGCAAACAGGATCACTCCCATCTTCGATTTCACTGACATAGTGTATAGCACTGACCCTTCACCCCGTTATCCAGGTATGACTCTCTCACTCTCTCTCCTCTATGGTTTCTTTCGCTTTACTACAAATTCCCCTCTTAGAACCCACCACTGCACTCTCCTTTCTTCCTTCGGGATACCACCTGTATCCCTGTGTCACTTCTGCCATTCCATTTCCTTCATATCCAAATTCTAGTTTGATCTGCTTCACCCTTACCTGACAGAGAGCCAAACACCAGCTGCCATTTCTCCATACTTAATGTGCTCAATGGACTCCTGTTCCTTCTCCATCCCCAAACCTTCCTCATCAGCTGACAAATCTGTCTTCACGTACAGACTCACCTCTGTTTGAAACCAACTACCACTTCTCCTAAGAAATGTACCCTCTCGCAACTGTTTTAAATACCAAATCTGACAACTTCCACTCCTCACCTGCACCTGCTCCTAGCCACTCTCATGCCCAGACTCATGCAAAATATTTTTTGTAGATAGTAATCCCTGTACTCTAAACTGTATGATACGATTTGTATATAGTCCATCTTAACGTACAGCACTTTGTTGTAAAACATATGCAACTGTATATTTATCTCATGTATCTATTATGTATTTTCTGCTTTATATCCCATTCCCCCTTCCCTGGGTCATGCCTGGAAATAAACCTCAGCTCAGTGTGGCTTTCCCAGTTACCAAATGTTTAAATAAAACATATCTAAAGACAGCGAGTGAAGGGGGAGGTGGAGGGGAGATGGATCAGATTCCAGAGGGGGAAGAGGTGGTAATTGGAAGCCTCTTAGCCAGCAGATAACTGAGGGTAGGGAATGGAGAAGGTGCAGAAATCTCTGGAGTGGAGAGTGGAGGAAGAGGAGAAGGAAGAAGAGGGAATGGGGGAGATAAGGGAGGATAGGTAGGATCAAGAGAATTAGAGCCAATATTTGGTGATGAAGGTAGCACAGTGGGACTGGTGAAAAGATGGGAGAGGGAAGATGGAGAGGTAGGAATAAAGAGAACAGTGATGAGTGAAGGGGGAAATTTGATGGTGAAACATTAGAAGGTATTGCATAATGTATCCAGTCTGGCAAGGGAGAAAGAATGGGTAGTACCATAGACCATATTAGCATAGTTAAATTTCGGAAAAACCATTTTGGTTACCAGCTCCCAATAGAACTGGATAGAGGTAGTTCTTGTTGTGGTAAAATACACCACGTTTTGGGTGGATATAGGCTTGTATGACTTTGATGTGGATGAATGGAAATTGATCGGCCAACTCAACTCATGCATTCACAATGCATCTTAGTAAAATTTGTGAGGAGCCATCTAGTGTGTGTGACCAATCAAAATAAAGTAGTTAAGGTACCAGTGCCCCAGCTCCCATTTCTGCTACTTTAAAGCCTGCAGTGTTTTCAAATGACTCCAATATTCTTACTTGGTCTGCATCTTTTGAGGGATTCTTAGTCTTATCATCCAGCTAAATTATGATCAAGCCTGACCACCACAACCAGGTAGCCAGTTCCATGGGTCAGGAAAAAGGATCACATTTTATCTTGCCATTATGCTGAGACCTCAACCACTTGATGTTGATTGGTCACACATGAGATGCCTCCTCACTAATTTTATTAAGATGCATTGCAAATGCAGGGCTTGAGCTTGACAAACCATTTTCACAGATTTGAAAGCATGGGAATTGCTACTTTAATTATTTTAATTGGAAAGCTGCCCAGTAAACACCTTTAGCATCTTGTTATGTAAAGCACACTACATGAACATGGAAGACAGTGAGTGCTTTCCCACGAAGAAAAGCAGAAGGACTTCACCCCATAATGGCAAGATAAAAGGTGATGCTTTTTAAAGTAAGGACTCATGGGAGTCATAAATCAACTTTGTTGGAAGCCATCAAAAATAAAATTTAGGTCAGTAAATCTGTTATACAAGCTCTGAGTTGTGAAGTGCTGCATTGAATCCACAGTTCTGTCTGACTTGTTCCTTTAAAGATCTGTGCTTGTCTTTGAGGTCTATTCACAACCATTTTGGAGAACAAAGTGAAGACACTAACAAATGATTTTTATATCCTGCATATGCCCCAGGCCAGTATTCATCACCTTCAGGAATTTAACACATTCTGGGTCTTTGATTTACAATAACAACAGTTTACTTACTTCCCAGTAGTTCACCATTTCCTGTGGATTTGATTATTTTTCATCATTTGACTCCTGTTACCTTGGACAAGATTACTATATTACATATGCACCTACCTGATCCCAGTAGCTGCACTGATAAACACCTGGCTATGTTTTTTACACTGCTCATCAGGCCTCCCTCGCCCAAGGAAAAAGTGCACCTGCTCCTGTGTGACCATCATATACCATCTACTTCGCTCTCTTGTCCTACTGTTGCTGCTTCTATCAGAGAATGTGCACCCCAACACTGGACCCACCACCACTTGAATGCCTAAACACAAAGGGCAACTCACTATCATCTCTTTAAAAGTCAACAGTCTCCTATCCAAGTTCTCCCAATTCCATGCTTGGGTACAGGTTACTAACCCAGGCAATACTGCACTCAAGGAAACCTGGCTTTCCCCAAAAATCCTTGATGCATTAATCTCCGTCGATGAATACAATTCCTTCAGGCAAGATAGAACCACTAAATGTGTGGGAGGATGCCTAATCTATATCAAATGTGGAATAAAGGTGCAGGCCCTTGGCTCCAGCCTACACTCAGAAGAGGTCCAAATCCTGAATCTTAAGCTAAGCCTTGGTCAACAGAACAAAACACTGCTGCTCTCTATAGTATATATGCCACCTGAGCACCAAAATACCAGACTTAAACTAGTTGCAGACAACTTGCAGCAGTCAGGTATTAAGTTGGAGAAGATTGTTATAGGTGACTTTAACAAAAACTGGCACTCCCCGAAGGAGACAAAAGGCAGGGATCTAATATTCAGCCTATTCTTAACCCAGATTGTAACTGATAACACTCGGATCAACTACAAAACAGGGAGCAGCTCCCTTATAGATTGGCTCCTTTCCACACATCCAGAGCATATATCAAATGTCATCATCCTGCCTGACAGCCTCAGTGATTGCTCCTCAGTGAAGTGCAGTTGGACAAACAATTTCACCAAAGGCCCACCTAAGGTGTCCAAAACTCACTGACTGAGGCTGGGGCTACTTGACCATTTCAAGCAGTACCTATCACAACTCGACTGGTCTCCTTTGGCAGGAGATATTGATGGTAAGAGGCCTTGAATTATTTCATAATGAACTTCATCTGTGCTTGTAATATTTTAGCTCCCTTCGAGACAAAGAAAGTCAGGAGTACGTCCAACCCATGGCTCACTATCCCCCTGATCAATTTAATGAGGAACATAGATGATCTCTGGCACATTGCAAAATCATCTGGAACTCCTGCATTACTTATTGTCTACAGGGCAGCTAGATAAGCATGCTTCAAGCTCATTTGGCAGGCAAAAGCTTCTTTCTATAAGGACCTCTTAAGCAAGAGCTGGGGCTCTTGTAGGGAATTCTGGAACTCCATCAAATCCCTAACAGAAAAGACCCCTAAGACCCCACCTGATCTACTAGTAACAAGGGAGAGTCCCCTACAGGAACCAATTGACTCTGCAAATGAGCTTAACCATGTTTTCACAGACCTATCTGGAGTACTCCCTGCTGACTACTTTAAAGATCAGCTCTGACAACAACACCCCACTACCCCTCTTAACCCCCCAAAGGATGCAATACCACCATTCTACTTTAAGCAGGTCACCAAGTCTGAAACCACCAAGCACATTAAGAGGATTCTTGGCAAGACTAGGATGGGGGCTGATCTAGTGGATTTGAAACTTGTGGGTCTTCTAAATTAATTGGTCAGTCCCCTCTCAATGATGTTTAATGCATCTCTAAGAATGGGGTGTTTCCAAAACTATGGAAGTTAGCCAATGTCATCCCTGTCTTTAATGCAGGGACAAAACTCTTAATGTCCTGCTACAGACCAATATCCATTTTACCATCCTCTCTAGAGCACTTGAAAGAATGGTCTCGGAGCAGCTTACAGAGTATCTTGATTAATATAACCTACTCTGCCTACAGCAGCATGGGTTCCGGAAAAAGCACTCCACAATTTCCACCCTTGTTGAATACTCTTCCCATCATAATGATGTCTTAGATAATGGGGAGGCAGTTGGCTCAGTCTTTGTCGACCTTACAAAGGCCTTTGACTCTGTTAACCACAAACTACTCCTAAACTGCCTCCACTCAACAGGTCTATCACTGGACATGGTACTGTGATTCAGGAGTTTCTTCACAAACAGGTCACAATGAGTCAAACTGGAGACACCCTATAATCTGCCAGGGAAGTGTCCCTCAGGGTCCCACAGTGCTATGTTCTTGGTCCACTGCTTTACAGCCTCTTCTTCAACTCTGCACCATCTGCATGTACAGCACACACTATTCTCTATGCTGATGATGCAGTGATATTGGTTACTGGGAAAGATCACAACTTCATCACAACCAAACACCATGACATCTTCCACAAGCTTGAATCCTGGTTCACACAAAACAAACTAATACTAAACCACAAAAAAATGTAAAGTCTACTCTTCTCAATCTCCCAAGGCAAAAAGAAATACCAGCCATTGCTCATCCAGAACCATAATGGTGAAACACTGGAACAAGTAACAAAGTTCAAATACTTGGGTATCACCTTTGAAGATACATTAACCTTCTCTGGCCAAATAGACTCAGACGTCAAGTCAGCGAATACAAAACTTGGGGTCCTCTACTACCATAGGCACTGTATGACACCAGATGCTCTGAAAAGTGCCAGCAGTAGGTCAGTGATGTCCTCCATAGGTTATGGGCTGCCTATCTATGGGGCAGGCACTAAAACTGCCTTAAACAGGATCAGCATACTACGAAATAAATCCCGTTGACTAGCCATTGGGGCTGCCCAGGACACCTACACCTACACCTGCATGCTCTACACCAAAACTGGATGGCTCCCACTCCATTTTGAAGCACAATACCAAACCTGCCTACTTCTGAAAAAAAGTGCTTCTTGGGCTTTCTCCCCCTGCACTGGACTGCTTCTTCACGCTGGCAGTTCCCACCAAATCAACAACAAGCATGGCTACAGACGGGTTGGTGATTCCCTTCAAAAGGATGAAACTCGTCCAGAACTCCATCCTGTACAAAAGGGCTAAAATGGTACAATGAGTTACCTGCTAACCTTACAGAATCATGCAAGATTAGTGCCTTCAAATCTGGGCTCAGATCCCTTCTTGACATAAAAAAGAATTGCTCTTGCCTGAACTAATATGGCAGAATTTCAGCCACCCAATCATCTCCCTTTCACCCCCTCCTTTTATCTCATCAACCCCTCATCCCCCAACAAGGCCCACTCAGCTGACCAACCACTTCCACCACGAAGACGCCATCCCAGGGTGACCCCCTACCCTCCTTAGGCTACACTGACAAACTAAATAGTGAACTACAAGGCTGAACCCTATTTACCCTATCCTCGTCAACCTTAAGTTGGATATATAAGATTTCATTTGTATTAGAATGTCTGTGTAACTGTTTTCTGTTCTCTGTAAACACTGTTATATGTGTAATGTTTGTTCAACAGTGACCAGGAACCTTTGGAAATGAGTCCTGGACTCAAATATATTTATCCTAAACTGAAATAAATAAAAATAAATAAATACATTTTCACATAAGAATACAGAGAAAAGCAGGGGGGCCACAGCCCATAATGGCAAGATAAAATGTGATGCCTTTTCCAAAGTGAAGGAGATGGTTACCTTGTTGTGGTGATCAGGCTTGATCATAATGCAGCTGGAAGGTGACACTAAGGACTCCTCCAAAAATTCACAAGAAGTTAGAATACTGGAGTTATTTGAAATTATGCATTGGCAGGACAAATCTGAGAAACTGATAGATCATCAACATTCCAGATCCAAACTTATATTCCCTCATAACAGAATGGCTAAAATCAAGACCCCTGACCTGAAAACAATATCCTTGAGACCTCACAAAACCCTTATTCTAATCAGTTAAAACTTATGGCAGGTACCTGATTTAATGACTGCAGCACTGGACTATTTGATGCACTAATGTACTTCCACAGTTTAAAAACAGTAACAAATTTATTGCTAGACCTGTTTTTGTGCAATTTTTTACTTTACTCTAAGGGTCCAGTACATAATCACAATCACACACTCCAGGGTGAACTTTAAAATGGGATATTGGCACTTCTCAGGTGCATAAGGCACTGAGCTTCACCTTGTGCCTCACAATGCACCCAATGCATGCCAATATTCTAAAGAATACTCTGTTGGTTGTTATTGTTTAATTATGCAAGGGACATAAAAAATTTGAGAAGCTGATTTGTCAACAGCTTTCCAGATCCATCCTTATATTCCCTCATAATGGAACAGCTAAAAACAAGACCCCTTACTAGAAAACAATATCCTTAAGCCCTCTCAAGCCCCTTATTCTAATAAGTTAAAAGTTAGGCTAGTTACGTAAATAATGACTCCAGCACTGGATTATTTTAAGCACTAATATACTTCCGCGGTTTAAAAACGATAAAAATAATCAATTGTTACTCTTGTTTGTATGCGTATTTTCTTTACTTTACTATATGGGTCTAGTGCATAATCACCATAACACACTCCAGGGTGTGCTTTATAATAGAATATTGGCTCTTCTCGGGTGCATATGGTTCTTGGCTTTGCCTCATGCCTCACAACGCACTTGAGGCATGCCGATATCCTATGATAAAGCACATCCTGTCATGTGTTATTGCTTAAATAACCAACACCCTGTCATGGTATATTACTTAATTACTAATGTGGATAGATCCGCTGAGCTTGTTGCCAAACCAGCCTCAAAGGTAACTGAAGGCAGGGACAATCTGCCATTGAGGGTGAAGAAAGCAGGAGGAGGTGAAAGCCTAGCTAGTTTCTGACTGGTACTGAAGGTCATAGTGACAGTGTTCTTTGTGTTGACTTAGAGCGGGTTGGTGTGGAAGCAGCACCGAACATTATGGAAGTCTTTAGGGCCAGAGGTACATGTGGATATGTGAAAAGACACAGGCAGAGGGTAGGTCATTTAGGAAAATGGAGACCAGAACAGGACCAAGGAGGCAGCCCTTAGGTACACCTGCTGGATGGCGAGACTGAAGGATAGGGCATGACCCACTTGTAAAAGTTGCTGATGACCCATGAGGTAGGAGTGGAACCAGCCAACGGCAGATGCTGAGATGATGAGGAGGGGGTGGGACACTGATTCAAAGGCATTGGCCAGGTTAATTAATATAGCTGAGGTGATATGTCTCTGTTCCATTACAGGGAGGCTACAGTCAGTTACCAGCAGCAAGGAAGAGATGCTTGAGTGACGCTTCCTCAAGCCAGTCTGAAAGGGGGAGAGGAAATCTAAGGAATAAAAGAAGTAAGCAAATCTGGAGTAGAAGAGGGTCTCCTGAAGCTTGCAAAAGAGGGAAGTAGTGATATTGGTCAGTAGTTGCCTGGAGAGGATGTGCTGCCTCCTTTGTGAGGAGGTATGTAATTTTCTATTTTGTAGGCAGGAGGAACAAGATAAAGGGAGAGAGAGAAGGAGAGGTTCAGAAGGAGCGCAAATGTGGAAGCAATAGCAAAAGCTGAGATTCAAAGAAGTCTGAGCTCCAGACCATCATGGGTAGACTTAGATGGGTTGAATGAAGTTAGGGTGAGGTAGACAACATGGGGGGAGATGGGGGAAAATGAAAGCTTACAGATAAGAGGGGAGGTGAAAAGGCAGAAGGAGACTGAGAGAGGGAGAGACCAGAAGACTGGTATTAGTGAAGAGCACAGGTGGTGTAGAATTTGTTAAAATGAGTGGCAACTGAGAGAGGGTCAGAGATCAATGAACCAACCACTTGGAGGACATTGGGAGTTGAATGAGATAGCGTATCCCAGATGGGGTGAATAACCTTTCAAAAATTAACAGGAGAATTAAAGTTAGACTGCAGATTTATTTATTTTTATTCTTTGTTGACCGAGTAAGGCCTACTAGGCGCATATGCCAGTTTTCAGCGGTGACCTGGGAGCACTGGGTGGTTAAGTGACTTGCTCAGAGTCACAGAGTATGCAAGTGGAGGCTGTGAAAATCAGATCAAGGTCTAGTCTGCTGGATGTACCAAGCTTGTTCACAGCTCATTACTCTAACCTCTAGGCTGTACTGCCAGCAGAAGTAGAAGGGCTTGGAAGAGCAGACAGCCTTCATGCAAGTATTCCTGATTGACCTGTAGGATTGTAGATCAGTCAGGGATTGAGAGAATTTGAATCAAGCCAACTCTTGGTCACAAACCTTACACAGATTGAGAAGGTTAAGGATAATTCAGTGTTAGTGAGGAACCAGACCCTAGATTTACATGGCAGGGGCATGGATGATTTATGTGTGGTTAAAATGATATGGAAGTTAGAGAGGGCAGTATCAATGTCTGCCAGAATAGACTGGGAACCAGTTGAAGGAAGCAAGGTCACGTATGAGGGCATTTATGTCTACAGTCCTGAGTGACCTGGACGAAAAACACTTTGCTGCAGGGTGAGTGGGCCCCTCACTTTCCTGATATAATAGTTCATGCTGTGATCACTAAAGGTATCATGCAGAATGCCTGCCCCAATGATAGAGTAGCGGTATGAGGTGAGCGCCCAGTCCAAGAAAGAGTGTTTAGAGGAATAAGGATTGAGTTGGGTGGGCTTGACTATTAATTGGGTAAGGTTCAGGGACTCAGTTTTGGGAAGAGTGAATTGGAGCTAGGGGAGTGAAAATTGATGATGAAATTTCTGAAGGGGATAAGCTCACCAAGGTCAGCAAGGGAGACAAGGGATGAGAGGTAGTTGACCAGGGAGGAGGGGGAGAGTGCTGAAGAACCATAGGAAAATACCATACGCAGAGGGTGGAAGGGACAGATAGCTTAGTAGAAGGAGCTCATGGGAGGAAGGAATTGACTCTAAAGGTTACAGAGCAGGGCAGGATTTAATGGACATACAAGGTGACTCCAGCACCATGCTTTCCATGGTCCTGATGAAAAAGGAAGTAATTGGGAAGAGCCAAGCAAGAGTCTGGTATCCTGGATGAGAGTCAACATTCAGATACATATAGGTTACCATGGTAATGCTGAGAAATCCTGACTTTAAGAGAATCAAGCTTTCAAAGGAGGTTAATAACATTCAGATGGAAGATGCTGAGGCCTTAAGGCAGAAAAGCAGGAGAAAAGGGAGACGGGGGGCCAGGGTTAGGATGAATGTCACTAGCAAGGGGAAAGAGTATGAAGAAAAAGTGGAGAAGAGAATTTCCCTTTCATCCCTCCTATCTTGAGTGAGAAGGAGAAGGAATAGAGAGGAGGGCCTGGTGGAGAAATTCATACGAACAAACATACATATGAATCTGCCAGCAGAATGAGGCCATATGGTCTATCAAGTCTGCTTGAGTGTACAACTAGCAGTTCCTTATTCTGTAGCTGCCCCTCCCTCCCCTCCATCCCTCACAGTGACCCTCCCCTTCACTTTGTCCAAACCCCTTTAAAAACTACTAATCGACTTGCAGGACACCACCTTTTTGGGCAATGAGTTCCACATAGATACCACCCTTTCCATGTAAAAGTGTCTCCTCATTTTTCTCTTGAATCTTTCACCCTCCATCCTCAGACCATGCTCCCTTGTATCCCTCCCTCCTCTTAACTTAAAAATTCCCATCTATACCAGTCCTGTTTATACCCTTCATGTATGTAAATGTCTCAATCATTGCTCACCCATCCCTCCTCTCCCACAGGCAGTACATGATAATCTCCCTCAGTCTCATCTCGTAGGATTTATCTTCCAATCCCAGAATTATCTGTGTTGCTCAGCACTGGACCACTTCCAATAGTCTCACATTTTCCTTTAAGTACGGGTGCTAGTACTGCATGCAGTACTTCAGATACAGCCTCACCAGAGGCCTGTACAGAGGAAGGATTACCTCCGCCTCCTGGAAGTGATTCCACTAGAAATTCACCCCAGCATCCTATTGGCTTTAGCTGCTGCTTTCCAGCACTGTGCTGAGTGGTTCATTTGCTGTTTTATAACCACTCCAAGATCATCTTCCTCCTCTGTAGTGGCTACCTGAACCCCTTCCAACTAATAATCCTTCCTTGGGTTCCTTGCTCCCAAGTGCATGACTTTGCACTTCATGGGATTGATGCCAAGCTGCCATGTGTCTGACCAGCACTCAAGTTTAGCCAGGTTAAGTCAGCCCACTGGTACTAAGGCCTGAGGCACTGGATGTCACAACCTGCACCATGCTGGTCACCCAGGTTCGGGAATAATCTTGGGTCATTGAGAGTCGGCATGGGCAGGAGGGCATTGAGAATACAGAGGACTGCTCTCCTTTTCTCGGGGGGTGAGTATGTTACATCTCCCACTGTGGCAGTGGCTGCCAGTGGAGATTGGGGGCAGGGCAACATGTGAGAGACAGCAAGAGGGTAAGAGATGGAGGTGGACGGCATGCGGATGGATGTAGACATGTGCCTGTAGCACACTGGCTGTCATTGCACGTCTGTACCTCCAAAGCATGAAAAACACACTGAAAAGCCCTGGCATCTAGTCAGATGAAGTTGGGGCCAAGGATGTTGCCCAACACTGCAGCCAGATTACACCCGAATGGTCACTGTCTCTCTCCTCCTCTCCCTGGCTGACCCTCTACGTTACAGATAGAGCACTGGAGGAGTAAATGGTGGTCCCACCCCAGCAGACTCAGAGTCAGGTTGTGGGGTGGATGGTGGTGTTGGGGAGAGCCACCCTGAGCAGTGAACCAGCACTGGTGGACCTCAGGTTGAGCGGGAAATGGGTGCCCAGCACCCCTACTGGAGAGAGGTCTAAGGGGCCAATGATGAGGAGTATAAGTGAGTTTAAAAAAAGTTTTAGCCAGGTCATCTTGCAGCCCTTGCCACCCTGCTGTGTCATCCAACACTGCACCAATCTTGGTCCCATCTGCAAAGAGTCTTATCTTGTTACTAATGCCATGTGAGATGTCGGTGATGAAAATGCCATACAGCTATGGGCCCAGTACTGATCCCCATTGAACTCTGCTTATTACATCCCTTGGAGCTCAGAGTTCCCCTTTCATCACTACCCTTTGTTGTCTCCCTTGGAGCCTGTTCTTGATCCAATTTATCATTTTTGCAACGCTCGTTGGTTACCACCTTGCTAATCAGAGTCCGATATGACACTTATCAAATGCCTTGCTGAAGTCCGGATACAGAACATCAACCACATGGCTCTTGTCAAGTTCCCTAGTCACCCAGGCAAAATAGTGAACTTGGCTGGTCTGGCAGGATCTGCCCAAAACAAACCCATGTTGCTTACTGTCCTGGAGTCCATTATCTCCAGAAAGGTTTCCAACCTTCCTTTGATGATCACCTTCATTAACTTTCCCAAAATAAATGTGAGGCTTACTGGCCTATAGTTGCTCAGTTCATGCTTGGATCTGGGTTTGTGGAGGAGCACCATGTGAGCCATCCTCCAGTCATGGAGTATGCACTCTGTTTCCAGAGAGGTGCTGAATATGTCTGCCAATGGCTCAGCTAGGGCCTCTGTTAATTCCTTCAGAACCTGGCAGTGTATGCCATCTGGTCTTGGCACCTTATCCACCCTTAGTGGCTTAAAACCTTCTCGTTCCCTGCCAGCTGTGATTTCCCCATCTGTCACTCCCTCCACCACTGTACCTATTCTCCTTACTCCCTGAGGCAATGACACATCCTTCTCCTTAGCAAATACAGAACAGAAGTGTTCATTAAAGAGCTAGTGTTCTGCATAGAACTTGATCTACCTTTCGACACCCAAACTTTGAATTCCTTTTTATCAACATCCTTGGAAACAACAAGATAATCACCATCAGTGTCACCTACCTTCCCACTGCACACCTCCAAAAGATCTTGAAGCCTTCCTTGACCTCAAGAACTCTCTTCCCCTGGGAAGGTGGCAGAAGACACCAGGAGAAAGGACTGCTGTGTGACTGGACTTCTCTGCTGGGACTAAAGTAGAAGAACTTTTGTTCTTGGACCTTTAATTTAGGATAAAAAAAACTAACATACAAAACAAAAAAAAAAGTGTGTGTGTGTCTGTCTGGGTTAACTGAACTGTATGGGCATCTGAACAGTTATAGGTGTAAATATCAGGTGATTGTGAGGTTTAAATTACTGGTAGAAAGATCTAGTAAGTAGGGGGAGTGGCTTAGCTAGAAGGAAGCTACATTTAAAGATAGCCTTAGAAAGATTCTGCTAATATCTAGGCAGAAGACACCAGAAGAAAGGACTGCTGTGTGACTGGATTTCTTTGCTGGGACTATATTGCCCTCCACCCAAAGCTAGTTCTATTTTTATAGGCACAGGATTTGACTGACAACAGGAACTTCCGGTTTGGGAGCAGGAAGTGAGTGATCACAGAACCACCAAAGACCCACCATCCTAGAGGTCTGCCTCTGAGCAAGTAAGTGGTCTACTGAGAAATATAGGATTTTCTTGTCTCAGAAGAGGACAATCAAGAGCTTAAAGGGCACACAGGCAGAAAGTAAGGAGAGAGAGAAAAAAAAACAGGAAAGAGTAAGGATTGAAAACAGTTAAGGGGCCAGACATAAGACATGATTGGAGTGGTGCAGTGCAGTGGCTGTGGAGCAGCAGTCTTCCGGGAGATGTTCTGGAGGATGCGGTGTGTCCCATCTGCAGGCACCTCTCTGGGCTGAGGGAGGAGGTTGCTCATCTCCAGGCTGAGTTGACCATGATTTGTGGGACCTCCTCTTCCATCCAGGACCACCAGTGCCACTGCCATTGCCTCAGAGGTTGCCAAGAAAGAGGAGCAGTTGGACCACAGTGGGCTCAGGGAGGGAAGGGTGGTGGAACAGAGGCACATCCTCAGTTGTACCTCTCCACAATTCCTATGCTATTCTGGCAAAGTGTGGTTCCCTCTATGGAGGCACCTGCAGTGGAGACCAAGGAGGATGTGGGAACATCCACAAAGGAGACTCACAGGAGGGTGGCAGGGGACCCTGCAGGTGAAGAAAACAACTCCTGGTGGGGACTCCATTGTTAGGAAGGTAGAACTGGGGAGGAAGGGAGAGGAGGTAAGGTGCCTGCCTGGCGCCATGGCTTGAGGGACAGGAGCGAATCCTCAGGATTGTTGAGCAGCTGCACAGGGGAGGAGTTGGATGTCATTGTCCACATAGGGACAAATGACCTGGCTAAGAAAGGGATTAGAGAAGTGCACAAGGAGGCATGGAAAGGATGAAAAGGACTTGCTAGTGTTGGAGGAATGGTCAGAAGTATGGCAGCTAGGATTCAATGCAAAGAAATGCAAAATAATGCACCTGAGAAACAAGAACCAGGGAAGAATACAATGGAGCGGAGGTAGTAACAACAACAAAAAGGAATGGGACCTGGGGTAATCATATCAGATAATCTTAAGGTTAGCAAGCAATGTGAGAAGGCAGTAGGGAGGGCTGGGGTTTACTGGGATGTATAGGAGAGGCATCAGCAGCAGAAAACAGGAAGTTGTTATCCCTCTGTACAGACAGTTGGTGAGACCCCATCTGAGTACTGTGTCCAGTTTTGGAGACCCCATCTCCAAGGACATAGACAGGATAGAGGTAGTCCAGAGGAGGGCAACTAAAATGGTGCAGGGTCTGCAAGAGAAGCAGTATGAGGAGAGACTAAAGGAGCTTAATATGTATACCCTTGAGGAAAGAAAGGAGGGGACATGATAGAAACTTTTAAGTACCTCAGTGGAATCAACAAAGTCCAAGAGGGTAGCATCTTTCAGAAAAAGAGACTTGCAAGAACAAGGGACACAATTTAAAGATAGAAGGAGGGCAGTTCAGGGGCAATGTGAGGAAGTATTATTTCACAGAGAGGGTAGTGGATGCATGAAACAGCCTTCCTGAGGAGGTTGTGGGGTCTAAAACTGTGGGAGAATTCAAGAATGCATGGGACAGACATAAGGCAATTCTTTTGGGGGGTAGGAAGAAATAGGCTGTTGGTTAACTAGGATCTACGGCCTATCCTGTAGGGAGGGAAATGGGCAGACTAGATGGGCCAAGAGGTCCTAATCTGCCGTCAAAGTCTATGTTTCTTTGTTTCTATATTTCTAAGGGAAAGAATAATCCTTGGTGATTTCAATCTAACCTGGCTGTCTTCATAGTCCAACACAGCAAGGGAATCTATTAGCAGCCTTGGCCTCCACCAGATCGTTACGACTCCCACACGCACCAACTACAGGACTGTTATGAATCACTTCTTGATTGGATCATTGTTTCTTACCTTTTCCACATCTTCTCCTCCTCCGGGTTACTGCCTAATTTCATCAGTGACCACTGTGCTGTCTTCTGTTGCTGGTCCACAAACACCTCTCACCATGAGCACAAATTCATCGATTCCAGACAATTTTAAAAAAACTCAGTTCTATTGAGTTTTTGAATGCTGCTGCAGCCACTGACTGGTCTTTCACTGACTGCACTAAGCACATTGATGTGGCCCTAGATGAGTTCAGTAACAAATCCCTTGCCATGTGTGACTCTCCTTCCTGTTAAAATGAGGGTGAAAGTTCACAGCCATGAATGGATCACCTCTGATATCCGAAAACTCATGAAAGAGACAGGGCATGGGCCAACTGCAAAAAACAGAATCTCCCCCACCTCCTCCAAAACTACAAAACCCTTAGCAACCATTGTAAGTCTGCAATACAAGCTTGCAAAGTTAACTTCCTCACTATAAAACTGTGTAGCTCATGGGGTAATTCCAAGAACATATGGAGCATCCTCAGTTACCTCATTGGAAGAGGGCATTATGATGAGCAAAATAGCTTCTCCTCCTGTGGACAAGTGGTCTCTGATCCCCTGGAAGTCTTTATCCTTTTCAGTCACCACTTTGCAAATCTGGAGAAATACAAAACCCACCAGCCCCCTCATACCAGTCAGTCCTCCCTTCCCCACTCCAACCCCCACCTTATTTTTTTTTTACTTTTGCTACCTCTCATACTCTAAGGTGGTTAAATCTATTAAAACAAATGACACCAGACCCTACCTTGGCCATGACAACATTGACTAAAGCACCTTAAAAAGACTTGTGAATCCTTTTCTGTTCTCCTTACAAACATTTTCAACTTCTTCCTCTGCTACAACTCCCTCCCTCTCTCTTCATTGGAAATGTGGCATTATCAAACCCCTTATTAAATCAGGTCATAAAGATGACATTAACAACTATAGATCCATCTCCATCCTTGCCCCTCCTTTCCAAAATCATGGAAAAAGTTGTCCATATACAAACAATGTTTCCTCCAAGAATATGCCCTTCTTTCTAAGGCACAACATGGTTTTAGAGTTGGCCATAACATAGAGACCACCATTATCAAATTGGCACTGGGTGCTAAGAGTGCTGACAAGAATAGCGTTGGCATGATGTACGCATCAATATGGGCACTGACTTTTCTTTTGCAGGTGGGCTATGCCCCCCCGCACTGTTCCCGAACACCACCCTGAACTTAAGTATTACTACTGGTGGGGGTGCAGATCATGGAGCAAGTTACATTTTTAGGGCCATGCAATACCATTTCCTTGGCCCCTTGTAAAACAAAACCAAGTCCTGATGTGTGTAAAATTGTTTGTAGACTAGGATTAGAACCCTGGTCTCCAATGCCGCTGCCCGAGCTACTCTATGCCCCAGTCTTCCATGCCATGGGAGCAGCTTGGCCAGCCTCCCTGATTCTGGTGCCCTGTGCACCAGCACCACAGAAAGAGACCAGGGGAGCGCTTATAGCAAGCGCTGTAAATCCCCAGTCACTGTCCATGTGCGTGCTTACCAAACACGCACTGTATTGTGCAGCTCTATTCTGGTAGCGCTCACTTCACGGGGTACCTATCAAATTCACTAATTTCATTATAGTCAATGGGAAAAGTTAACAAAAAGTTCAACAGTGTGACAAATGCAGATTTTAGAATCGCAAATAACCCCTGCAGTGTCACACATCCACCATCTTGTTTTCAGTTAGTAGTCACAGAAATGCTTGGCATTTGAATGTGGGACCCTCTAGGGATACAATTCTTTTTGTGTCCACTTAGTTGAGCCCTGAGGATGCCAGCCATGTCCTTTTGGGGGGGGGGAGGTTAAACACCTCAGAAATATGTTTTTAAAATGTTTGGAAACAGTAGTGTCACAAAGTAATGTTGCACTTGTGGCACTTCTTTGATTTTTTGTGAAAGTGTTGCAAATCACGATACTACTTTGCAACACTATGCCAAAAGCAAGAGGAAATCTTTGCCACCCTGCTGCCAAAGAACAGTTTGGTCTTTTGGGCTGAAATATGGAGGGAAGAAAGACAAGATGCCACAGATGTGCCTTTTACACTTGAGCAAGGAGGGCTCAGGGGTGCTAAAACAGAGAATGGGGGAATTTATAACAACTATGGTCGATTTAAAATCAGTGTGGAAGAGGCAAGTGAGATGAAATTGTAGTATACATGGTCTGCTGAGCGAGGATCCAAATAGTCTTTCACCCATACCAGTAAGGATGAAACAAGGGAGTGTTCTTGCAGTGTTGATAATAACAGTGAGCATGGGGTAATGAGGGAAAGGGCACACATTGGAGGGTAGTCTCCTTGAATGCAAGATGCCTGGGGAACAAAATGGCAGAGCTGCAGGCTGTAGTGACAGAGGGAAGTAGATATAGGTGCCATCACCCAAACATGTGTCATCCAATACCAGGACTGGTAAATGTTGATCCTGGGATACAGGATATACTGTAGGGATAGGGAAAAGGGGACAAGGGGTTCAGTGGTAATTTATGTGAGGGAGGAGATAAGATGTCAGGGAAGAGGGGAGTGGAGGGTAGAACAGAGATGCTATGGATGCAATTCTAGGATTTGAGAAACAGGACACTTAGGATGGGGGTGGTGTATAGGCCACAATCTCAAGCAGAGTACTTGCACAGAGGACTGGCATAGTAGATAAGGAGGGCAGCTGGAGGGGAAACACTGTGATAGTGGGGGACTTCAATCTGCCAGGGGTGGATTGGAGCACCCCAGCCACCTTGAGTACAAGGGAGCAGATCCTCCTGGATCCATTCCAGGAGCAGTTCTTATTAGAGATGGTCAATGAGCCAACAAGGTTAGGCAATACTCTGGACCATGTGCTGTCTAATGGAGAGTTTGCCTGGGAGCCGGAGGCGGAGGATCCACTGGCAGGGAGTGACCACCCTACAGTGTGGTTCTCACTCACCATGGGCAGGGGTGTGTGGGAACAGGGACCATTGTGTTGAACTTCAGGCTAGCTGACTTTGGGAGGATGAGGGAAATAGTGCCCAGGCACCTAGCCAGAATCTAGCTACACATGATGCTAACCATCAGGTTAGGGCTCACGGAGGCCATTAGATCCTGTTCAAAGACACAAAGCAAGAGGGCCAGGGCCTAGATACTGAGTTGGCTAAGCGGGAAAGTGTTAGTGATGGTTAGGGAAAATAGGGCAGTCTTCAGAAGATTCAAAAGATCCTGGAAGGGGGAGAACAGTGGGGATTATCTGATGAAATCAAAGGAGGTGACCAGAGCAGTAAGAGCAGCCAAGGCTTCCAGATAGTTCACTCTGGTACATGGCTTCAGGGATGGAGAAAAAGACTTCTTCAGGTACATAAGATAGAGGAGTATCAGCAAGGAACAAATAGGATCAGGAAGTATGGGGTGTGGGCAGTGAAAGGGGCAGAGCAGGCAGAAGCACTTAAAAAGCAAGGGTACTGCCTGCAAACTGCTTGCAATTAGTTGTAACTTTGAGATGTAATCAGCTAATTGTAACCATCAGGTGTAGTCACCGGCCCTCCATCTCTGACCAGGGAGAACAGTCCCCTGCAATACCTCCCTGGCCCAGGTAAAGCAGTCACCAGCCCCCCCAAACCAAGTACAGCCATCACCAGCCCTTCTTCCCTGGCCCAGTTACAGCAGTCAACTGCTCTTCCTCTCTGGCCTGAGTACAGCAGTCACCAGCCCTCCCTCCCCAGACTGAGTACAGCAGTCACTAGACTGCCCTACATGGCACAAGTAGAGCAGTCAACAGCTCTCCCTTCCTGGCCTGGGTACAGCACTCACCTGACACCCCTCCCTGGCTACAGCAGTCACCTGCCCTCCTCCCCAGACCTGGTTCAACAGTCACTAGCCCCCCCCCCATATTCCAGAGTACAACCATGATCAGCCTCACCTTCCTTGCCCAGGTACAACAGTTGACAGTACTCCCTTCCTGTTAATTTGTTGAATTTTTACTTCTGTGTGGGTACCACGTTTGTATCACCTGATTGGAGTGCTTATCAGTGAAGGTAACAACTGCTTTATTGGATCTTAGGAGGTGATCCAGTCAAGTGTAGAAAGGTGGGTAGATATTGCATCCAGGCAGGTGTTACTGCACACAATATTTGGCCCACTTATTTTCTCTGGCAGGAGCCACTTTACCATTTCTTATTTGATCTGGGCTACCTCCCTACCACAGTGAAAGAACAAAACCTACACCCTCATCTAGGTGGTCCCTGTACACGAGGTAGTGATATGAACCTAGACATGGTGATGTGGGAGTCACACATTTATTGGAAATGTTAAGTTGTGCTGTTTGGCAGACAGTTGGAATCTTACAGAAAGATTTGATTACGTCAGTGTTTTCTTTCATGTTTCATTTGTATGCATAATCAAACTTGGATCACAACTGTGCATAAAAATGCTGCACTACTCATGATTAGTCACTACTTAGGAGTTGGTTGTATATACATCTTTTGATAAATTGAAATCAGTAAGTCAGTTGTCTTTAACTGAGAACACAAAAGTATAAAACTGATTTAAAAAGTTCCTAGCAGAAATTTGCTCAGCACATGACATGAAAGAAAATGCACATGAAGAGTGACAGCTAAGATCAGAGGAGGAGAAAGAGTTAAAAAAAAGTTAAAAAAAGTTCACACTGGAAGTTAGAAGCATGTGCCCACTAGCCTCATACTGGATACAATGTTTGGCTTAACATTCTTAGCCTAAAATTTTAGACAGCAGGGTTGCCATAGCAATTAAAATATAAGTTACAAAATGTTTGCAAAAAGGAATACTGAGCCCATACAAGCAGCAACTCTAAGTCCAAGCTTCTTTATAATGTATAGTGAGCCCTTTTTGCTGCTAAAACCCGACAATATTATTTCTTGAAAATCCCATAGCTATGACGTAAGTGGCTATAAGCCTCTCTTGAGTAGGTCATAGCGATGGGATTATAAACTAAGCCCATCTGCGCATGTGTGTACCTTTTATCTCACGCACCGATGGCCTTCCAGAAAGTAGCACAGCAGTGAAATAATGACGCAGAATGTCCATGGTGGTGCCAAAAGTAAGCCACATTCATTTGTTTTTGCCAGTTTATGGGGAACATACGCTATAAAAGATAATGTATGGTCCCTCTATCGTTAACCGGTTTGTGTAACGTCTCAAGGTTGGCATGGTGATGTAAACCTCTCAAGCTTTATTCTCGAGGTTTACATGGTCACCCTGGAAACCTCTCAACAGTTAACAAACGTGTTAATGATAGAGGGCCATACATTATCGTCTATGTAAAACATAAATCTTTTTCTGGCCTGAAAAGACGCACTAGGCTGAGGCGTGTTTTCCAATATATGGCCAATAACTAAACATGAGTGGCCAAAAGCTCACACGTGTTGAAATGCTACTCATACAATAAATGCCATTGCACTTGTATACCAATAATGTTTTATTGTGTAGCTGCTCCTGCTCTCTTGATGGCCCTCTTCTGGATGGTCCCTCCCCAGCTTAGTCACCTATCATCTCTGGAATTAGCCTTGAGATACCACCAGAGTTGGAAGGACTAGAACGTTTTCCAAAGCAGGATCAAGCCTGGTCTTCTCAGACAGTTGTGCCTAGCCTGTGATAGGCCATGCATCATCCTACCTAGCAAGTTGTTTTATTTACAGGTTTTACTCCTGGGGCTTCTGAATAAAATGGTGCATTTGCAGGTTTCACATTATTGTGTTGGTTCTCAGCTGAGAGACAAGCATACTGCAAATGATCCACATAGAAACATAGAATTTGTTGGCAGAAAAAGAATGCTGAATCTGCCCTTCTTTTCTATGCTTATTCGGTCTCCTCATTACCTACCTGGTCTCAGGCCACCTCTCCCACATACACACACACTTTGATACCAGTTCTCCTTGATGCCATGCTTTTAGCCAACCACTATTTTTATTCCAATCACACCTGCTGGAAGATTGTTCCATACATCCACCAACCTCTCAGTGAAGAAAATGCTTCCTAATGTAACCCCTAGGGGCCGCTATCCCAAGGGGTACTACCTCTGCCTGCTTGGCTAGTTGCAGGTTAAGGGGCCGGGGTACTGAAACGGGTGCCTCCACATGGAGGACAGGGTTGTTAGTAGCAAGGCTAACCTGGGTACAGCCCTCCAGGACACTGTAACCCCCTCTTTCCCCTCTAGTGGCCTAGACATTATGCAATAAACACTTTCACAGTAGCCCCTATTCAGCATTCAAACCCCCACACTGTTTGTACTTACCACCAGGGCTGGTTCCACCAGTTCAACCCTGGAGACCCACTGTAAAACAAGGTTAGGCACAGCAGATAACAACTGTGCAGTGCTTTTGGTACAAACTGAAACCATTGTCAGAGTAAATGCAAAAAACGTTATATCTGATTTATTCAAGGGAATTGAACAAGGGAGGGGCATAATCAGGAGGATTGATTCTAAAACTGATCTAGTCAGGCAATTATGCATGCACTTTTAATCCCTGCACAGTCACATGCTCTGGATACCTAGTTGGAAGTAAGGAGGGTTAGCATGCAATGTTGCCAAAGCAAGGGCAGCATTGCAGCTGGTCAGAGCCCTGTGATGAAAAGAAAAGGCATGCACAACCACTCAAAATTTGTAATCCAGAGACAGGAGGCTCAGTACGTGAAAGTGGAAAATAAATAGTAATGCAATCAGATGACAACACTTGTGATTCAGCTGATATTGCAGGGAGCTACCCTGATTGTTACTCATGCTACCCACATGAGACAAAGTAGGGACAAAATGGAGACTGCAGGTTGACAACTGGTATTCCAGGAGAAGCAGGGCCCACACGATTCTCCAAGGTGCTTTTCCTGTTCGAGATGTTGAGCAGGAGGCTGATTCCTGGATATGTCTCTCATCGATAGTATTCTCTGTCCCTGAAGTAGCTGGCTGGGCCAGCGTGGCAAGATCCAGGACGGATAGAACAGTTTGGGATATTAATCCTGGAAGGCTAGATACATATTCCAGCAAACGTGGCATAATTAAATAGTGGGGAACCAAACTGAGTCCCAATAACTGCATACAGCACATTTCT
Source organism: Neoceratodus forsteri (assembly GCA_016271365.2). NCBI lineage: Eukaryota > Metazoa > Chordata > Ceratodontiformes > Ceratodontidae > Neoceratodus > Neoceratodus forsteri. Next base: position 43,740,028 of record CM028131.1, on the reverse strand, counting down.
AGTAAAGCAATCACCATACCACAAAGCGGATAGCAGTCCGGCAGCAATATCAGTGTCTCTGAACAATACTGGGAGTTCTGTGGTGAATGAATGTCCTAACAGGCAGATCGCATACAGCAAATCTTCGGTCTTCTTCAGGTTCAATCTGATCAAAATTCAGTGGCTGTGTCGTACTCAATTTCATATATAATATGGCTTCTTCAAACGCTCCTTCTTGAGGGACAGCAGTTTTACAGGCAAAACTCAGCCTTTTCACTAATCTCCCACATGAACTATTCAGGAGCCACTGCTCAAATCACTCAAGATGTTCACTCCCCAAACTCTACCTCCAGACTGACTTCTGCTGCAGGCATCACTGGGACTTCCTTAGAAATCCAAAACATAGAAACATAGAATTTGATGGCAGATAAAGACCGCTTGGCCCACACAGTCTGCCCATTTCCCTGCCTAGTGGATAAGCTGCAGATCCTAGTTAACCAGCAGCCTACTTCTTCTTACCCCCACCCCCATACCTCTCAACCTTTTGTCCCCCAAATGTGGAACATTGCCTGTCACAATGTGGAACAAATGGGCAAAATGTGGAACACTTAATCAAATCTTTACCTAAGAAGCTCAAAACACTATTAAAATGTTGCATTTATATTAAGAATGTCTGTTATTAATTGAATAAGTTATTTTTTCCATCATTTACTATGGATATTTGCTTTAAAATGTTGACTCTGAATGTGGAACAAGTTCTCACAATGTGGAACAGGGACCTTTTCTGAAGTAAAATGAGGAACGTTCCTCGTAATGTGGTACAGTTGAGAGGTATGTCCACCCCTTCATATTGCCTTATGACTGTCCCATGCATGCTTGAATTCCACCACTGTTTTTGACTCCACAACCTCCTCTGGAAGGCCGTTGCATGCATCCACAACCCTCTCTGTGAAAAAATACTTCCTTAAATTACCTCTGAGCTGCCCCCCCTCTATCTTTAAATTGTGCCCCCTTGTTCTTGCACACCTCTTTTTCTGAAAGATGCTACCCTCTTGGACTTTGTTGATTCTCTTGAGGTACTTGAAAATTTCTATCATGTCCCCCCTCTCTCTCCTTTTCTCGAGGCAATACATATTAAGCTCCTTAAGTCTCTCTTGATATGTCTTCAGGTGCAGACCTTGCACCATTTCAGTTGCCCTCCTCTGGACAGCTTCCACCTTGTCTATGTCTTTGCAGAGACTTGGTCACCAGAACTGCACGCAGTTCTCCAGATGGGGTCTCACCAGCTGTCTGAACAGAGGGATAATAACTTCCTGTTTTCTACTGGTGATGCCTCTCCCAATGCATTCCAGTATCCCCCCAGCCCTCCTTGCTGACCTCTCACATTGCTTGCCCACCTTTAGGTCATCTGATATCACTACCCCCCGGTCCCTTTCCATTTTTGTTGTTGTTAGTATCTCACCCCACCTCATTGTGTACTCTTCCCCTGGGTTTTTGTTTCCCAGGTGCATTACCTTGCACTTCTTAGCATTGAATGTAAGCTGCCATACATGTGAACATTCCTCTAACCTTGCCAAGTCCCTTCTCATCCTTTCCACCCCACCTTGTGCATCTACTCTGTTGCAGATCTTTGTGGCATCTACAAAGAGTCATACTTTTCCTTCCAGTCCCTCTGCAATGTCGCTCAAAAGGTTTGGTAGACTGATCCATCTGTCTGTCACAGCTAGAGGACCCCCTCCAGGATCATTTAGGCGCCAAAGTGCAAAAACTACTGTTCCTACAGAATTTCACTCCCACAAGAACCCTTTTGACAGCCACCATTTTAGGTCCCTAAAGGTACTGATTGGTCGCAATAGACAGTCCAGAACCAAGACAGTGGTGCATTACTGAACTGCCCAGGAAGCAAAGGAAGGCAGGTTAGACAAACTACAATATTATTATTATTATTATCAAAACAGATAAAGAGTAAACAGTCACAGTTCCTAGCAGGGCTCCCTTTGTGCAAAAAGTGATGGCAGAATGGAGCGATAACACTGCAGTCTGGGCAGGACTCGAGCCTGACACTACTTGGCCCTTACCCAAATTAATTTTATGCCATAAAATGGGAAGTTCTTAAAGAGACAGGCATGGAGGTCAACAGGACACTCACATGCAAACACTTTTAAAGTGCTAGGACTTAGAACACCTGCCAGTCAGTCGGCATACAGGCAAGCCCAAGTAAGACTTTTGAGAACCCCCATTTGTAGGGGGGTAACACCTATATCCCTCCTAGACATTCCCCTCCAGTGTCGTTACATGCCATGAAGAACCTGTACTCCTTCTTTTCTTAAAAATACTCCCTTCATGTACCTTATACACCCCCATGAGGTATTTTAATTTCTCTGTAATAACTCCCCTCCCTCCTCTCTTCCATGGAGTATATGCACACAATCCTTTAAAAGTGGGGCCCTGGAGGCAAACTGCCAGCTTTTACACACTGAAGATGCTCTCTCCCTGTACCCTGTTTATACCTGTATGGTATCTGAATCTTTCAATCATAACCACCTCGTTCCGTCCTTCCTTCTAGGAAGTACATATTTGACTACCTAAGGTTTTCTTCATAAGGCTTCTGGTGCAGGCCCTTCACCATTTTGGTTGCCTTCCTCTATACCATTTCCACCCTGTCAGTGTCCTTTAGGAGTCAGGATCTCCAGAACTATACACAGAATTCAAGGTGGGGTCTCACCAACAATGATCTAAATATGGGTATTGTCACCTCCCTCTTTCCGCTGGTATTACCCATACCTATGCATCCAAGCATCCTGCTAGACTTTCCCACTGCCTTGTCACGCTGTTTAGCAGTCTTTAGGTCATCAGTGATGATTATCACCAGGTCCTTTTCTTATTTGGTGACTGCTACTACTTTGCCTCCCCATTTGGAACGTTGACTCGGGTTTCTGAGCTCTAAGTGCATCATTTTGCACTTTATTGCTTTGAAACCCAGCTGCCAAGCTTGTAAACCATTCTTTCAGCTTTTTTACATGTTCCATCATTCTTTACACCCCCCAATGAGTTAACCCTGTTGTAGATATTTCTGTTATCTGTGGACAGGCAATCCTTCCCTACCAGTCCTTCTGCAAAAATTGCCAATCTCGTCTAGGGAAACATTTTGCAAAAATATGGCCTTTTGGCAAAATTTTTGCTGGTGTAATTTCACCAGCAATTTTGCCTGCACATCTGAGGCAAGATTAGGCGAAACTGGGCCTTTTGCTCTGCTGGTGCTCACATGGTTGAGTCTAAACTGGCAGTAAGTGAGTGGTTCATTTCCTGTACTATGTATCTTGAGGAAGCAGGCAGCATTTATACTCCCTGTCACTGCAGAGTGCACTTTTACACCTAAATTGCTAAATTTGTGCTGTTTATTTCTTTTTCTTGTTTGTCTTTGTCACAGTTCTTATTTTAGTACCTGGTGATTGTGTTTGTGTGTGTGTGACCCCCGGCTGTCTCTGACTCTCTATCTCTGTTTCTTTTATGTTTGTTTGTTTATGTGAATTGATGGTGTTTGTGGATTGTGAAGATAATAGAGAAGGGTGAAGACAGTGGGGCACCTGTACGCGCATTTCAGCTAACCATCACAAATGAATTGCCACAGCAGGAAGCTTTTTGATCTAGTACCAGCACCCAGCAGCAAACTGTGTCCCCTCACCAGCAGCAGTTGGAGACAGTGCCCCCTTCCCAGCACCAGGAGGATACTGTTCCTCTGCCCAGGCAGCAGGACATCAAGCCCCCTCCCAAGCAGCTGGAGGAGTCGGTGCCTGAGGTATTATATGTGGCACCTCCTCCACATGGCTCAGTCATCCCTGAAGTTCTCCTGCCTGGGATTTTTTCTTCTTAATATCAGTTGGTGACTCAGTGGTCACCTGCAGTCTATGCAGGCAGGAAGTGCATCGAGGAAAGTGTGGATCCCACTTTGGGATAACTGACCAGCTTAGCAACATGGTCCACCACCATCTGCTGCAATGGTACCTCAAATAGAGGGAAGTGGTGGCATCATCAAGTGCAGCTGTGGGGAGCAGTGCAGCTGTAAGCACTGGAAAAGGTGAGCAGGAGGGAGGCATGGTTGGACCAGTTAAATGTCCTTGCTGTGCTCCCCATTGCAGAAGACAGCAGCAGTCAGTAACATCAAGACACCTCCAGGGTCCTCCCTCTCCAAAGCCAGCAGCACAGGCATGCCCCACCATGCCAGCAGTGCCAGTGACACATGCAGACTGATCCGCTGTCCTTTCACAGTCCAGCATATCCGACAAGAGTTAATTGATTTCAGCCAGGAATTTAGTGATGCCTGGGAGGAGATTTCTAAACTACAGTGTGATGTTGACAAATACATGTGCATCCTGTCAGAATTCTTTGGTGGCCCAATGGCACGTAATGTGGCAGCACAAATTAATTTGTCTTTTTTGTTTTCATTTGTCTAACTTCCATTAAGTTGTTTGTATGTAAAATTAAAACCAAAAAAAAAATTCTGTCCTCTTTAATCTACATCCATGCCTTAAGCCTGCATCCATCCTGGAGGGGAATCCAAGCACTCAATGATAAGTTTAAATGCTACATTGACAAGCATTTAAACTAGCAAAGGGGGGTGGCAGGCCAGCAAGGAGGGTACCTACTTGCTCACCCCCCACAGCTAGCAGTGGAACCAGTGAACCAGAGGAGTGGCTATCTCTGCAAAGCAGTGTGCAAAAGATGGAGATTAGTGCCCAAGAGGTGGATAAGCAGAAAAGGGCAAAATTCAGCAGAAGGGCAGACAGCAAGGAGAACCAGGGATAAATGACAACCAAGGATGGGATACAACATATTCAGAGACAGAGCAGGTAGGAAGGGAGGAGGAGTGGCACTGTATGTGAAAATGACATAAGGGCCACAGAGATCCAGGAGGAACAAAATGGGGGAGAGATACTGTGGGTTAAGCTGGAAAGGAAAATGGGGACAGCCATTCGCACAGGTGTGGTCTATAGACCACCAGCCCAGGAGGAAGAAACAGATAGGGAGCTGATGCTAGCCATCCAAAGGATGGCAGACAAGGGTGAGATAGTACTAGTTGGAGACTTCAATATTCCAGACATGGACTGGAGCAACCCAGCAGCAGCATCAACTAGGAGCAGATTTATCCTGGACTCCCTTCAGGGTGCCTTCCTCAAGCAACTGGTCATGGAATCAACTCAGCAGAAGGCAATACTGGACCTTGTGCTCACAAACAGGGACAGTGTGATGGGGATAACAGTGGGGGAGCACCTGGGAAACAGTGACCACCAGTCATTGTGGTTTGAAATCACAGAAAGAGCAGAACCAAACCACACAAAAACACGTATCCTGGATTTTAGGGGGGCAGACTTTGGGAAAATGGGGAGATACTTGAAAGAGGCATTAAGGGGAATGGGACAGGAATCAGGGGTTGAGGAACAGTGGGCAGTATTTAAAATGAGGATTACAAGAACAACAGAATTATGCATTAAGCAGGTTAGCAAGAGGAAAAGGAAGAGGAGACCATTATGGTTTTCCAAAGAGGTAGCAAAGAAAGTGAAAGCCAAAAAGATTGCATTCAGGCAATACCAAAAGACACAAGCAGAAGGGGATAGGGAGAAGTACCAGGAGAAGCAAAGGGAGGCAGGGAGATCAGTAAGGGAAGCCAAAGCTCAGACAGAAGAGCACATTGCAAAATCAGTGGGTAGAGGGGACAAAACCTTTTACAGGTACATCAGTGAAAAAAGAAAGACAAAGGGAGGGATAGTGAGACTGAAGGGGGAGGATGGGGGCCCCGTGGAGGATGACAACAGTAAAGCTGACAAATTGAACAGGTATTTCTGCTCAGTCTTTACTGAGGAAGAGGAGGGTAATGGGTCTGAAGGGAGTACAAGGGGTGAGAATGGTGCAGAAATGGACACAAGTCCCTTTACACGAGAAAGGGTCCTGAAGGAACTGGAAGTCATAAGAGTTGATAAAGCAATGGGGCCAGATGGGTGCACCCTAAGGTCCTTAAAGAACTAAGAGAGGTGGTGGCTGAACCTCTGGCTATCCTGTTTAGCCGATCACTGGAAACAGGGGAGGTACCCAAAGACTGGAGGACAGCAGATGTAGTCCCCTTATACAAAAGTGGGAACAAAGAGGAAGCAGGGAACTACAGACCAGTCAGCCTCACCTCGGTAGTGGGGAAGATCAAGGAAGCACTACTGAAGGAGAGATTGGTAGAACATCTGGTTGTCAATGGACTACAGGACCCAAGGCAGCATGGTTTCACCAGGGGGAGGTCATGTCAGACCAACCTCATTGAATTTTTTGACTGGGTAACTAGGGAGGTGGTTTAGGGGAGGGCAGTGGACATGGCCTATCTGGACTTCAGCAAGGCCTTTGACACTGTGCCACATAGAAGACTATTACACAAACTGGGGAATATGGGTGTGGGCAGGACAGTAGTGTGGTGGGTAGGTAACTGGCTGGGTGGCAGGACACAGAGGGTGGTGGTAAATGGCTGTCACTCAACAGAGGGAAGAGTGACCAGTGGGGTACCACAGGGGTCAGTGCTGGGACGTCTCTATTCAACATCTTCATTCAGTGACATGGCGCAGGACCTAGAAGGCAGAATTTCACTGTTCGCTGATGACACAAAGCTCTGTAACAGAGTAGACACACCAGAGGGTGTAGACAGAATGAGAAGCGACCTGCAGAAACTTGAAGAATGGTCAGGGGTTTGGCAGTTGAAATTCAATGCAAAGAAGTGCAAGATAATGCATATGGGGCACAAAAACCCTGGCACAATATATCAGTTGGGGGCTGAGGATATAGCATGCACCAAGCAGGAAAGGGATCTTGGGGTTATCATCTCTGATGACCTCAAGGTAGGGAAACAGTGTGACAAGGCAGCAGGTAAAGCAAATAGGATGCTGGGATGTATAGACAGGGGCATCATCAGCAGGAAAAGGGAGGTCATAATTCCACTACACAAGACACTAGTGAGGCCCCACCTGGAGTACAGTGTACAGTTCTGGAGACCATACCTACGTAAGGACATAGACAGGGTAGAGAAGGTCAGAGGAGGGCAACAAAGATGGTGCATGGATTGCATCACAAGTCCTATGAAGACAGGTTGAAGGAACTGAACATGTACTTCCTGGAGGAGAGGAGGGAGAGAGGGGATATGATAGAGACATACAAGTATCTTACAGGGAGGAACAGGGTGCAGAAAAACACTATTTTTAAGTGAAAAAGATGTTCCAGGACTAGAGGGCATGGGATGAAGTTGGAGGGAGGACGATTCAGAGGAAACATGAGAAAGAAATTCTTCACAGAACAGGTGGTGGACAAGTGGAACACCCTGCCAGAGGAAGTGGTGGGGGCTGAAACAATCACGGTATTTAAGAATGCATGGGATAGACATAAAGGAATTCTGGAGGTCAGGGGTAAGGGGCAACAGACTTCTAGGAAAACAAACTGAACTTACAAGCTCAAATGGGCAGACTGGGTGTGCCATAGGCCCTTATCTGCCGACACTGTCTATGTATCTATGTAAGTCCTCTTATTTCTTTATTTTGTATGTAAAATAATTTTATTGACCACTGATGCTGTTATTTGTTACTGTCTTATGCTCCCTATAGAATTCAGTCCCTTTTCTTGTTCTCTCTTTGTTAGTTCTCCCAGCCCATTGTTGTATTACCCTTGTCCTCCTGATCCTGCCTGTCTTTTGTTATACTTATTCTGTACACTGTCCGTGTACCCCATCCCTAATAAACACCATACACCCTTATTATATGTGGTGCATGTTACTTCTTAGAGCTGGTTACACCTACAAGATTCCTTTTAACAACATAATGATGTGTAGTGCAGTTGCTTTCCCTATATATTGAGTTTACAAATGAAATTTCGGCTCCTGCCGAAGGCTGTTGGCCATCTGGGCCTTGTGCATAGACTAGTGTGTATTTTTTTGGAATTCAAAGACCTTGTGTGAGTGGCTTCAACTCAAAGTTATATGTTAAAGTGAAACTGGGTGAAATTTTGCATTACGCGAAAGTGAAATCAGGCGAAATTACGTTTTGCCTAGGTGAAACATTTCATGTAATGGAGGAATTTAATTACGTAAACTATTTTGCTAGGTGAAATTTTACAATTTCACACATCTCTACTCTTTGATGCACCTCACAACCCCATACTCCCATGCAATCTGATGCAGGACCAAACACCATAGCCAATGCATGCTATCACAGCAAGCAACATCATACCACCAAGCACGCTGACCAGCCTCACAACCGCAAACCTCCATGCACTGCCACACAACCTGGCACCATACTGAAATGCACACTGAGATATGTCATGAACCCATACCCCCATGCAGTCTCACAGCACTCGTCACCTTACATGCTATCACAGCACCTATCAACATACCACCATGAACTCTGACACACAGACATTACACACTCATGTATTGTGACACACACACCAACACCTCACACACCCATACACTTTGTCGCACCACTCCGTACCAGCTTGCATGTTGACATATCTCATGACCCCATACGGACATGCACTTTGTCACACTGCTCCACACCATCACATACCTGTCACACCACCTGACACAATAACACCATGACATGATGTAGTACCCAACAGATTGATATTTTATTGTGTGCCACATGTCTAGAAATGTTCTCGGCATGACATTCCTGATCACAATCTCACTTACACTATAACCAATGTTTTTGTATTTTTAATTCCCTATTTGTATGATTTTACTGTACATGTATACGCCTCCTACTGCTGTCACTTTCTTATTACTGTTTCACTCCCTGTTGCACCCCTTGAAGGCTTACGTGCCCCCCCCACATGGATGCACTGTAAACCAGACTTGACTCACTATGTCTATCACAGAATCATAGAAGCATAGAAGCTTGATGGCAGAAAAGGACCCTTCCAGCCCATCAAGTCATCGCATCCTTCCCCTTTCACATAACCCCCTCCCCACCTGCCCCTGCCCTCCACCCCAATACTCAGCCACATATGCCTGTCCCATGCCCTTAAATTCCACCTCTGTTTTAGTTCCCACCACTCCGTCTGGCAGTCTGTTCCAGTGTACCAACTCCCTCTCTGTGAAGAAGTGCCCCCTCGTGTTGCCCCTGAATCTATTTCTTTGTGATCTGATGCTGTGCCCTCCAGTTCTGGCCCCCTCCTTCCTCTTTAGCAGACTCTCTTCTCCTACTTTTTTTAACCACTTTGAATATATAAAAGTATTGCTCATGTCACCTTTTTCCCTCCTTGTTTTCAGCATGTACAGATTCAGCTCCTTATACCTCTCCACATATGTCTTCCCCTGCATACCCTGCACCATTTTTGTTGCCCTCCTCTGAATCCTCTCCAATGCATTTACATCCCTGTGGAAGTGTGGTCTCCAGAACTGAGGCCTAAACTCTTGCTGCGGTCTCACCACAGCTTTGTAGAGGTGCATTATTACCTGCCTCCCTCCTTCTGCTAGAATATGCCCCTGCCCATGCATACCAACATTCCATTGGCCCTTCCCTCCACTCTGCTGCATTGGAACCCTACCTTAAGGTTTCAGGGACTATGATCCCCAGATCCCTTTCCTGTTCAGATTTTTTGATTTCCACACCACCCAGCGTGTACCCTGCATGCATGTTTTTACTCCCTAGGTACATAACAGCACATTTCTTGGCATTAAATTTCAGCTGACACTTCCCACTCCTCGAGCATCTGAAGGTCCTTCCTCATGTCCTCCACCCCTCCTGGGTGTTCAACCTATTGCAGATTTTTGTATCATTGGCAAATAGGCACACCCTCCCTCTTAAATGTTCTGCAGTATAACTGATGTAGATGTTGAAGAGAAGAGAACCCAAAACTGACCCCTGTGGCACCCCACCCCTTGCCCTTGCCATCTCAGAGTTCACCCTGTTTAGTAACACTGTCTGAGTTCTCCCTACTAGTCATGCCTCCACCCAGCTTGCTATTTTCCCTTCCTACCCTATGCTTTCCATCTTGTTCACCAACCTCCTGTGGGGGATGATGTTGAGGGCCTTTCTGAAGTCCAGATAGGCCACAACCACCACCACCCCAGTCGATTACCTGAGTCACCGTATAAAAGAACTAAATAAGGTTGGCCTTCCATGATTTCCTCTTGGTGAAGCCATCCTGTCTGCTGTCCTGCATGCCACACTACTTCCAGGTAACTCACCACTCTCTCCTTGATTAATGCCTCCATTCTCTTGCCCACCACAGACATGAGGCTGACTGGGCAGTAGTTCTCCTTCAGCTCCCTGCTACCTCCCTAGTGCAAGGGCACTGTGTCCACCCTCCTCCAATCCTCTGGCACCCTCCCTATATCCAGGGACAGGTTGAAGATTCAACCAAACCCAGGCCCTTTAAATGTTATGCAACCAACAGATTCCAGACATGACACCACTCCACCAACACTCCCACATGGGCTTAAAATAATCCATCTAAACATAAGAAGCCTTGATCCTAAACTCTTCCTACTGCAAACCATGGTACATATTTATGCTCCTGATATCATTGTGCTCTTTGAAACCTGGCTATCAAATAACATCCCTGACCACGCTGTCTTTATCCCTGTCTTCACCATCAGTAGATAGAATAGGAATGGCAGAGGTGGAGGAGTGGCTATACATACCTCCTCTACTCTCCAGTTCACCTCTACCCTTACTACCTCTACCCAGACTTCCCATGAGACTATTCTTATAAAAATCTCCCTTCCCCTTCACAGCACCTATTCTTGTCACTGGAGTTTATTGCCACCTGGGCAGCCTCAATCAAATGTCACAGACCAGCTTATGATGCTCAATACACTGGCCACTGAAGGGGAACTATATATCCTGGGTGACCTTAATCTAAACTGGCTGGCCCCGTCATTGGCTTCTACCCACTCCTCTATTGAAGCCTTATATCTCAATCAAGTTATCCAAGAACCCACTCGTCTAAACAGCAAAAACAATAAACCATTCCCTGCTCAACCTTCTCCTTACCTCCCATCCTCATAGAATAGTAACCTCTGGTCTTCTACTGGATTCTATCAGCGACCATCACATGACCTTCATGGTGCGTAAGATCCATAGGACTAAAGTCCCATCAAAAATTATTCTCCCTAGACCCTATGCAACACTCTACCTACAGTCACTGTTCTATGATCTCACTCTTACTGATTGGTTTCCTCTCGCCTCAGTGGCTTCAGCTGACATAGCCCTTGCCTCTTTCAATACCAAGTTCCTTCACATATGGAATTAGCATGCCCCACTCCACAAAACAAGGGTCCATGGTGGACGCCTCCCCTTGGCCACACCTGAGCTTCTGGCTTGCCAACGCCTTCAGGACCTTGCATGGCATCAGTCAAAATTCTTCTCCTGCCATAATGATTTCCAACATTAGAAACATAGAAACATAGAAGTTGACGGTAGATAAGGACCGCAAGGCCCATCCAGTCTGCCCATTTCTTTTTCTACCTTAAAAATGTGCCATCGGCCTTTGCTCTGTCAGTGGCCTATCTATTCAAGTCATTTGTATTGCTCCTCATGCCTATCCCATACCTGTTTGAAGCCCTGCACTGTTTTCTAGCCACCACTTCTTGTGGTAAGCCATTCCATGCATCCACCACCCTTTCTGTGAAATCCTCACATTCCCCTTAATCGCCCCTCTAATCTCATGCTGTGTCCTCTTGTCCTGCTATTTTCTTATTTAAACATGTTAGATTCTTTTCACCTTGTTAATGCCCTTAAGGTGTTTGAATGCCTCGATCATATCACCCTCCTCCTTTGCTCAAGGGTATACATATTGAGCTGTGTTAATCTGTCCTCATATGTCATCTGATGCAGTCCCTGCACCATTTTGGTTGCCCTCTCTGGACTGCCTCAATTTGGTTAATGTCCTTGTGAAGGTGTGGGCTCCAATACTGCATGCAGTACTCAGATGGGGCCTAACCGGTGTCTTGTAAAGAGATTATTACCTCCCTCTTATGACTTGTGATATCCCTACTAATACACCCTAACATCCCCTAGCCTTACCTACTGCTTTAGAAGTCTGCTTGGATGATTTCAGGTCATCAGTGATGATGCCCAAGTCTCTTTCTTCCTTTGTGACTGCTAGCAACTCCTCCAAGCCCATAGGTGGCTTCAGGGTTTCTCTTCCCTATGTGCATGATTTTGCACTTCTTTGCATTAAATCCAAGTTGCCACTCTTCTGACCATTTTGCTAGTTTATGCAGATCTCTTCTCATTCTGCCCACCCCATCGAGATCATCTACTCTGTTGCAGACCTTGGTGACATCTGCAAATAGACAAGCCTTACCCTCTAGTCCATCTGCAAGGTCACTAATGAAGATGTTGAAGGCTTTACCGTGAACTTTGAAATGGCTGCACTAAAGCAAATCATCTAGCTAAAACTGAACACTTCAAATGAAACTTCCTAAATAATACTAACAATCGGTCCAAATTCTGGAAGGTCGCTCAATCCCTCTTCTCTCTGGCCACCCTCCCTGCATCCCCGATGCTCATGGTCAGTCACTCTGTCCTTTCAGACCCTATGGCTATCACTGAATGCTTAAACTCTGACTTTGCTACCTGTGCCTCATCTCTGCTGGGCTCCCTTCCTGGCTCCTCTGCTGCTCTGATGTCCTTTCCTCCCAGGGGTCCTCTCATCTCTATTGCTCCTCTCTCCCCCTCTCAGTCCTCTCAGTCCTCCCAATCTCCCCCAGCACAGTGCTCCCCCCATCTCCTCCCCTTTCATCTCTTTCACCCCCTTCTCACTTCTCCTTTCTCCTGTCTCTCCTGATATCACGCCCAGGCCCTCCTTGCCTCAACCCTACCAAAGGCCTCACGTGATGGCCTGGATCCTAGGCCTCTCCTCTCCACTCTGCTATTGCTTTACCCTCTCCCTCATTCTAAACCTTTCCTTCCTTACAGCAACAGTACCCTCATTATGGAACATGCAGTTGTGCTCCTGCTCCCAAAGGGGGGGAATCCTTCTCTCCTGGCAACTATCGACCTCTCTCTCTCTCTCGTTCCTACCTTAGTCCTCAATCAGCTCTCATTCTTCCTATCTGTCTCTGGGTTCTTCTCTCCTTTCCAGTCTGGATTTAGGAAATCCCATTCCACCACCATTTCTCTGCTGAGATTAACTGAGACCATCTCTACTGGCTTCGAGATAGGACACATCACCCCAGCCATCTTTGCTGATCTGGTAAAGCCTTTGATAATGTCTCTCACCTGCTCCTCCTGAGCAGCCTCTCAGCTGCTGGCCTCTCCCCTTCAACCGCAGGTTTGTTCAGTGCCTATTTTTCTGGCAGATCGCAATCAGTCAAAATTGCTGTTACCTGTTCCCCCTTGCCAATAACCATGGGTGTCCCCCAGAGTTCAGTATTTGGCCCCATTCTGTTTTCCATCTTTTTAAATGATCTCCCCTAGGTTTGCTCCGCCTCCAGCATCCACATGTATGCTGATGATATGGTTCTGTTTACTTCTGGCAAATCCGTCTCTGATGTCACTAGCAGGCTTCAATTGGATTTCACTAAAGTCCAACTCTGGTTTAGTGCTCATTGGCTCTTTCTAAATGCCAAGAAGACTGTCTCCATGTCCTTTGTAACAAGGCAGAGACTCACCAGGCTGAGTCTCCTACCCACATTTCACAGCCTCGAGGGTACTGTACTTGAGGACTCTTCCTCATTCAGGTATCTCGGTGTCTGTCTGGATAGACACCTTTAAACTTCACAGTACATATTGATGCCATTCTGAAAAAATCTTAAACACTAGATGGGAGCCCTTTACAGAAATCACAGTTGTACCCTTCTCGTTGCCAGGCGAAAGATAGTACTGAAAATGATCGTGCCTGTTTTTGACTACCGCAACATTGTCTATGGTGCTGCCCTGCAGTCCTCCCTAGCCAGACTGAACTCCCTCTAAGATTCCTTCTGTGACTTTGCCCTCGACGCCCCCTAGCTTACCCATCACTATGATCTCTACCGGTCCCAAACTTTCCTCACACTCAAAAACTGGTGTGCTCTACATGGCACTATGTTCATCTCTAAATTCTGGCTTGGATCTCTCCCCTCCTACCTCTCCTCCTACCTTAGTACCCCCCCTCCCGCTATTCCCTGAGATCTGATGACCTACGCACACTCTCTGTCCCCAGCAGATCTGCATCCTCAGATCAAAAAGCTTTCTCATACCAGCTACTTAAGCTATGGAATGCTCTCCCTCCACAACTCCACCACTCCTCCTCCCTGAGCTCTCTTACTTTGGAGCTTCTCAACTACCTATCCACAAACTGTACCTGCTTCTGACCCCCTCCTTGCTTCTGCTCTCCTCTTCTCTCTCCACAAAACCTCTTCCTCATCTCACCTATTGCATTTACCTGCCTAGCACTAACCATGTGTGTCTTGTTCTCATGCTACCCTCCCTTGGTGTGTGTATCATCATGTATCCCCTTTATTATGCCACTGTAGTAATTATATTGGTTGCATTGACTGTCATGCATTTTATATCTCATGTCCCTGTAATGTTGTTATATACATTTAACTGCAGTATGTATTGACTATCATGTATTAATGTTCATATCTCTGTAAGATTATTGAATACATTTAAATGCTGTATATCCCTCTCCTCCTTCCCCCAGGATGTGCCGTGTGATGACCATTAAGTTGCTCAGTGTGCCTTTCCTGGTGAAACAATTCAATAAACAAAAAAACAAACAAAAAGAAGAGCCTTGTGAAGGGCACGATGCGCTCTTCCTTCAATTCCCTGATCACTCTGGAGTGTAACCTGTTTGGCCCCATCGCTGTGTCCACCCTTAGTCTATCTAGCTCCACCCTGAACCCATCCATGGTGAACAGGATCTGATCCACGCATTTGCCCTCCTTCCCTCCCCTTAGACTTTAGCTCTGGGCCCCTGCCTTGCTCTTCCTCCATGAATACCGAGATAAAGTACTTATTTAATGCCTCTGCTTATATGTAGTCCTGCTCCAAGCTTATCCCTCTCCCCCCCCTCAGTCTAGCAATACCATGCCCAGCCCTTCTCGCCTTCATGTATCTGAAAATTGTTTTATCCCCCTCTTAGCATTTTTAGCTATTTTCTCCTCAGTGGCTGCTTTTGCCCTTCTGATCTCCCTCCCTGCCAAACTCCTCTTCTTCCTGTACTCCTCCCTATCTTCCTCTCAAAGTGTCCTCTTAAATTTTCTGAAAGCCCTCCTCCTTTTCTTGACTGCCCTGCCACCTCCCTAGTAAACCATGGTCTTCTGCTCCTCTTGCTCTTCCTGAGCTTTTTTATGCACATTTCTGCTGCTTCCTGTACCCCTTCCCTGATAGCTTCCCATAATTCCTCCACTGTTCCTATATTCACCTTACCTTCCATTGTTTCTTTATCTTACTCATCTTATCATTGTCCCTGTGTCTGACCTTCATGACTGAGGTACTGACTTTACTTGTCTCCCTCCCTGCTCTGACCCTGAACCATACTGTGTTGCGGTCGCTAGTGCCCACGTCTTCTCCTACCTGCTCCTCCTCCACACTCTCCCCGTTAGTCAGGACTACATCTAACAAGTTGCTTCCCATCATTGGCTCCCTGACCAGCTGTTAAAGAAATACATCCTGCAGCTCATCTAATACGTCTCTGCTCCTTGCAGATGCTGCATCTGGGATTTCTTAGTTAAGATCAGGGAGGTTCAGGTCACCCACCTGCAGAAATTCTCCTTTTTGGGCCAGCCTCATGATTGCCTAAGTTACCCATCTATTACCCTCATTCCCTTGCATAGGTGGCCTGTATACCTCCCCCCAGCAAAAGGGATTCATCCATCTTCCTAACTAGAGTAACCACAGCAGCTCAATCTCCCCTTCCTCCTCCTCCTGCCCTTCAGTTACACTAATGATTTCCCTGATGTATAAGGCAACCCCCCCCCCTACTTCTTGCTCTCCCTGTCCCTTCTGAACAGTCTGTAACCTGGAATGATTGTTTCCCAGGTGTGATGCTCTGTTCACCAAGTCTCACTCATTGCTACTAGATATAGAACCATTTCCCTCATGATGGCCTCCAGGTTCACACTCTTATTTCCCAAACTTTTGGCATTTGCTGCTAATCCTTTTCTCCAGCCTCCACCATTGTTCCCCCTTCATCCGTCTCCCTCTTGCCCAACAATGTAGAGCTATCTTGTGGGGTGCTTGTGGTGTAGTTGCCCCCCCAACTAGTTTAAATTGTAGGCATCCACTATCAATTCTTTTAGTTTGCTTTTTTAGTACTGCCACCTCCTCCATATTCAGGTGCAGTTTGTCTGGTGCAAACAGGATCTTGACCCCCCTCATAGATCCCCCGGCCCCTACTAACCCTTTCCCCATTTTCTCACCCCACCCCACCAAACACTCATTGAACTCCCTTATCCACATCTATCAGTGCTTGCCCTTGGTACTTGTAGCACCTCTGAAAAAGGTCACTAATTTGAACCCCAGACTGCTACATTATCTAGCAAGACCTCTGAGTCTTGCCTATTCCTCCATCAGGCAACTTCCCGCCAGGTCATTCATTCCCAGGTGGAACAGCAGGTGCGTTTTCTCATCTTGAGGGGAGATAGTGAATGACCATAGCTGCCATCATTCCAGGCAGACAATCCACCCACAATGTGCTGTTGTCCCCCCTGCCTCTCGCACCCAATTCATTGTATTATGGTGTTCCCCAACAAGAAGGATCTTGCTGTTCATCTCCTTCTGGTTAGATCTCCCTTCCATCCTACCCCAGACCCCATGTATCCTATTTACTACCCTAGACTCAATACCCCCTTTGCCCATGTCACCACCCAATGTGTTGCCTTTGCTCTGCACCCCACAGTTTTGTGACCCCCACAGGAGCTTTCTACAAGGCTTCTTGCCTTCGTCTCTCTATCTGTGAACTTTTCTCCTCAGTGTCTTTCTGACCCTGTCTGTGGCCTGACTAATTTTTCCTAGGGGGCCCTCATCCTTCCCTGCCCCATCCAGCTCTTGCACCTCTGGACCCAAGCACACTGCACCATCTCCTTTTGGGCTTGCTCATTCTTCTTACCTGATTGGGCATCCCCACTTTCCAATTTTTCTTAGCCTTCATTTGTGCCTGTTTCTCCTATTTTCCCTTTCTGCTCTTTCAACTAAATTTTCCTGCTCTTCCCTCACATTTTGTTCTCCTAGTGAGGCAAATCTGTTTTTTGGTCTAGGCCCACTGCCTGTATCTCTCTGGTGGATGGTCCTCCCATTGCTTTCTTCTCCCTTGTCTTCTGTGCAGGCTTTGGTTCTTATACTTTATCACCTGCCATCCCCACGGTTACTCTTGTTCCCTTTACTGCCACTATCCAGGATTCCTGTATCCCCTCTGGAGCCTCTCCCTACATCCTTTCCTAACTTTCATGCTCCTCCGTTTCACTCCATACCCAATTCCATCTTTCCCTTCCTGTGCCCATGTTTGCTCCTTGTCCCCCAGCAGCCCCCCCTTTCAACCACACCTAGCCCCCCAAGCTGTAATAGCTTCTTCTGTGGGACCCTCCTGTTCACTGTTCAACTCCTCTCCCTTTCCCATCATAGTGTCCACCTCAGCAGTCCCACCTTCTCCCTTTGCTGTGCAAATTGCCTACATGGCATGCACCCCCCCACTTTCCAGACTACTGTATACCCAGTACCATAGATGATCCACACCCAGTACACCCTACCAGACTCCCAAAGATGCACCCAGTCCTAGTAGATTGGGGACCCTGCTTTAGATCCACTCACACCCTGCTCCACTGGCCCTTCCAATATGGTCCCCCCTCCCATTTCCCATCTGGCTGATGGTAAGCTTTTGTATTTAAGCCCAAGGGTAATGTGTGCTACATTTCTTGAAATGTTCTTGTCATGACATTTCTGATTACATGCTTATTTACACCATAACCATTGTTTTTGCATTTCTTCAAAATTCCTTACTGATATGATTTTACTGTACAAGTTTACAATACTACTGCTATCACTTTGTTATTTCTGTTTCACTCCCCGTTGTACACCTTGAAGGATTCCCTGACACCCTACACCCCACCCACCCCTGGATGCACCTGTAAACCAGTCCAGGCTTAGTGTGTCCATACCGGTGACCACATGCTTAACAAATAAAATTAATGTACAGTTTGTATTTAAACCCCTTCAAACCATGTTACAGTTGCCATTACAGCTTAATCTGGTTCAAGGTCAGTTGGCATTCATCTATATCCCCCTCCCCCCCCCAGGTCGTGCCTTAAAATATGCAGGATTTATCTAGTGGACTTACCCGGTCAACAAAAGCTAAATAAATGAATAAATGTTTCTAGCAGAAGTGCTTTTGGTACTAAGTTTGAAAACTTTCCAAGTTCTAAGAACTGATATTTTTAGGTCCAGTTCTGTTGGTCCCAAGAGTTCTGGGCAGAAAAATCCTAGGAAAAGCAAGCTTGCACTTTAAAATCAGTAAAAGCCCTGGGGCAGGATTCACAAAAAAGGACAAACTGCAGCACAATGGTTTGTGCTGAGCCTTTCAATTGTGCATGGTCCAAAAGCTGCAATCCTATCAAGCACGAACGGAGAAAAATGATTTATGTGTGCTGTACCACCACAATCAAATGCAGGTTATATACAAATAGCCATGAGGGCCCTGACTGTAATTGCCTGGACATGACATCCTTAGTTGTTTTTTTTTTTCCAGCCTTTCAAAACAGTACCGCTAAAGAAAACCATCATAATAAAAAAAATAGAGCTTGATATCCTTAATAAAGCATTCATGTTTACATGAAAAGAAACAAGATTGGTAGCCTAGTCTTCACTCCTTCCTTCAACTCTCATTTACTCACCCAACAGTCAGTATCTAGAAATGCAAACAGGAAGTGTGGGGGGGGATACAACAGCTTTGCAAAATGATAGAAAAAAGATAACATAAACAAAATAAAACACAGTCCCCTCTTCTTACCATTCAGAACAAAAAAACAAAATCAGATCAATTTCTTGCTTGAAGATGCTGATCACTAGCAAAACAAAAGTGACAAACCATGCCTAGACCCTGAATTCCAAGCCCTTTCATAATAAATGAATAACTGAAAAAAGCCAAAAATAAATAAATAATGGGGAAATGTATTATGATATATCCATCATGACAAGAACCTTGCTTTGAAGTTCTAATACTTTCATATACAAAAACACTACATTAGTTTTACTGAAGTTACGTTCGAAAAGTTCCTCATTGCCAAGTAAATACTTTGGTCCACTTATCAACAGCACAGTAAAAAGTGTGTGCTACCACACAGGTGCTGGACTGATCTAAAGTTGTTATTTTGTATCAAAATTCAACTGTGAAAGAGGCTAAGCTGCTTCTGGTGCTGAGCAGATTTGAAATTGTAATTTTGTATGAAAAACTCAAGTGAGAAACTAGCAGAGCTTTAGGGCCCACAAGCTAGAAAGAACTGCAGAGTTTAGCATGGGGAAAGCTGAGGAATGAAATGATACATCAATTGGAAAGCAAAATGATGTGTTTTGTTTTGTTTTGTATCAAATTAAAATAAACAGTACACAAGCACTTTCTATTTCTATACCTCACAGTACACATAAAAGGTAAAGTAAAATGTATCTCCTTATTACAGAGAAGACATGTCTCTTAGCTCAGAGTGGATTTCTCTGTTATAAGCCGAGAAACATTCCAAGCATCATAAAGGTGCTGTGAGTGAGCTTTCTGTGGAGGAAAAAAAATGTTTTGCTCATTTTGAAATTGTCAGTACTTTACCATACATTAAGCTACAGAGGTAAAATTTTAACAGCAGACAGGGGAAGGGGTCTAGTTACCAATAAGCCATTATTTGTTTATCAGTATTAATGGCATTTATAATAATCAGTTAAAAAGCAAGCAGTACACACTTGGGCCACTTAGAGCGGCCCACCAGTTAAGAAACATACCATGGTCTGCTTAAAGAGGCCCATGTCACTGTGAGGGTTAAGTACGTACAGTATGTTATTTTGCAGTTTATGGCAGCAAGCAATTAATGAAATAGGCACACACAGTCTCCTTGTAAGGTGTAATATCCTTCCATATTTAAGGGTATTGCATTCTGTAGTTTTACAGTTTCAGGGGTTTATAAATTTGTACTTTACATTCTTACAAAATGTAATTTTTAAATGTTCTGAAAGATTGAGTACTTTAAAATCAAAGCCATTTAAAGCTGTAAATATAACCTTTTTTTCAGAAAGACCATGCGGTATAGTAGTTTAAATGTTTCAACTCTGGTTAAATTTGGAAACGTAGTTTTAAAATTAGACGGAAATTACTGAAATTTTAAATTTTGTCAACATGTTTGTCAAGCTATAATTCAGTCCCATTTAAAGCTAGAAATCTGAAACTATGTACAAAACATACCAGTGTACTGATAACCTGCATATATGTCACATTTTATAACATTTCAGTGAATATTGTTAAAATTATGTTAACATTATAGAAATCAAAATGTTGACAAAATGATTAGCTACCTATAACTCAGTTCCCATTGACACATGAGACTTAAGGCATGGTGCATATACCCATGCTAGATACTTCTCCATATCCTTACATTGTGTGGAGATTAGGATGATACATTTTAAAATGATCTCAAAATAACTGAAAATTTTATTTTGTATAATACCTACAACTCCGGACACTGGTACACTTTTGTAAGACTTTGTGCACAATGCAGTTTCCAAATTTGGTGTTATTTTGATATATTCTGTTAATAATACAGCAAAATTACTGAAATTAAAAATTTTGCAAAATTCCATGCAATATTTGTCAACATTCTGCACAATTCTTCAGAATTGTAATGGTCATTCCACAGGCATTCTAAGGGCAAAATTCAATATTCTGCACAGCTCTAGAGTCCTCTGTAACTATCCTAGGTGTCAGCTATAACTATCCTGGGTGCCCTACAATATATAACAATCCTGGGTGTTCTCTGTAATTATCTTGGGTGTTCTATATAAATGTCTAGGTTGTTCTATATTAATATCCAGGGTGTTCTCTGTATCTACACTGGATTCTCTCAGAAACTATCCTGGGGACCTTCATTTTCTGATCTCTGAAATCCCCTTTTGTTCTAAAGAGGTGCATTAATAGTGAGAAAATGATATAATGGAGACCATTCAAACTATGCGGCTCTATACAACAAGTCTAAACAATCTTAAAACCTTTTGATAAATATTCAGAGAACTTGATTTACAAGAAAATATCTGCTCTGCTACTCCTTTAAAAGATTTTGAAACTAAGTGAAGATAAATGGGGGGTAGTTCACATCCCAGCTTTTTGTTTTGTTATTCTAACTCAGCAGACAAGCTTACTGTGGAGAAAAAATATATGCTGCTATGTCTTTTTCTTATTGCTCATGCAGCTCCCAGGAACAGCTTAGGTTTCCACAATCAATCAATTGAGTCACCCAGAGTAGTTACAGAAGACTGTTGCTTACAGTAAAAGTAAACTAAAAGATGTGTATATCACACAACTACTACAGAAATTCAGCCGACTGGAACAAGAAAACACATAACAGATACTATATGTGATGGTGTAGTGTTCATTTAAGATTTGAGCACATGACCACATAGACCACCCAGCTGAACAGTGGCTTAGGTATTAAGAGTTACAGCACAGGGTAGATCTTGGACAAACACAGATCACTTCAAGTTTCACTTTGAGCTTAGGTCCTTTCATTTTGTGTCCAGTAAAGATAATTATTAACCACACAGTTTAAACCCTACCTTTCTTACCGCCATAGTATGCAGGGATCAAGGTCAAGAAAGATAGTAGACATGAAAATTTATATTTGAACTTAATCTTTTCAAGATAAAAACTCTAATAAGGATCAGCTTAAAATGTGCAGTGCAAATACAAATAATGTACCGGTATTCCAAGAGCTGTCTTTAGTCATCAAACAAGATTAGAGAAGGTTAACAGAGAAAGTACATTGTTGGCTGTAGAAAGCCCATGTATGCAGTGTACATTAAAGACAGGAAATAAGGGCAATTATATTACAACCTACATTTCAATCATTTAGGAGATATTTCCCTAAGTGCAAAGCCACTGAAGTGTTACCTTAGCAGAATGATAGAAAAAAATAAATTTCATAATTACTAATCTACATGGATTTATCCCTTACATACATACATACCCCAACACACTGCATCATGGGTAGTATATTAGATTGCCATGACTACTAAACCTAGACTACATCTACAAGAATAATTGTAACTATCTGTAATATCTGCCTTTTGGGGAAGCTTTATTCTCTGTGTGCTGTGCACCTTCACAGGTACTGAACAAAATTGTTAACTTGTTTTGCCTAAGCAAAGTAAAGTAATTAGAAGCAAAATGGATATTTTTACTCTCCATGTCATACATGATGGTCATCCAAATATTTCAAATCATGGAAACATAGAAACACATGGTAGACAGAGGCCATGAGCCAATCACATCTGCCCATATTACTGGTATTACCAATCCACAGATAAAGCCATGTGTTCCCATGTTTTATTTTAAGTTATATGGTTTCACAAAATGCCACATGTTAGAAAAGCTCAGTAAAAGGTCAAATCATTTTTATAAATAATGAAATCTATTATTTTTGATGTCATCATCAGCATTACACATAAAAACAAAACAAGGACACAGCATAATCATGATGTAAGATACATTTATTTTTTTCTACCAATGTAACAACACAGTGGTGATTATCAATCCACAACCTTCATGCCTACAGGGAACAGTTAGAAAAATGTGGTATACAGATAATTATATAATTTTTATTTATTTATTTATTTAGTTCTAGGATTACAAATACCTTTGAGCGAAGGCTCTTTTAAAAGGTTCCACATCAATTGGAGCACAATACAGAGGATAAACAGGAATAACAACATTGAGGGTATACAGAACAATTGGAACAGTCATTAATTAAAGACACATTAGAGATGCTGTCCATAGTTTGGCCTGGAGAGCAACAACTAGGAGAGGGGTACAGAACAAGGGGAAGAGGCAGGAGGCAGAATTGGTGTAGTAGCAACCAGAGGCATTGTCAGACATAACAGGGAGAAATGCTGGCAAGGGGGATTAGGGGAAAAGGGGGTGTAGAAGTTAGGAGGGGGAAGGGAGGCAGGCAGAGGAAGATAGGAGATAAGTGCTAGAAGGGGAAGGCACGATCAGGCTGTTGGAGGAGGCTGGTTTCTCTGAATTAGGTGATGTAGTCTAAAGAGCTAAAGGCAGTGAGATGGAGCTGGAGACTGGTTTGAAACATACCAAGTGTTGAAGCTAAGAAGATGGTGTTCCTGAGACCATTCAGTTATGAGGGAGCCCTATTGGTGAAAGAACATTGATCCTGGGTAGTATGACAATGGGGAACTTGCATGGGCTGTGATTTGAATCTCTAGGCGCTCCACTGATTGGTCCTAGAGTGAAGCAGAGCTTGAACACCAGGGGAAGGCAAGGCCCAGGTCATTTTGTTTGCCATGGTGCAGATGAGAAACTTAATATAGTTAGATAGTTGGAGCCATCTGGATTGAGCATAAGGTCACAGATATGAGTGAGATGGTGGACTCCAGTGATAAGCTGAAAGGTTTTGTTAAGGGCTGTGGAAATGTGTCTGATTTTTATTGCCATGGTCGAGCCATAAATGATAAGACCGTAATCAATAATGGAGACCATGGAGCTCTGGAAAATGATCTTCAAGGCTTCCTGTGTGAGGTGTTGCCTGTGCTTGAACAATGACTCAAGATGTGTATTAGCAGCTTTAATATTAATCCAATATAATCTACAGAAAACATTTTTACAAAATGTAGAATATGGTAGTAAACATAACAAACTAAATAAATGCAGAGGCTGCCATTTTGTGTTTGGATATATATCTTCATTCATAATGGCAGGCTCAAAGTTGACTGGCTCTGGACAAAAGCAACTAAAAAAACAACAATAAAATAAATCAGAAGATCAAACATACATCTGAAAATTACACACAGGATTACATAGAAGATAATGTATGTTCATCTATTGGTAACCGACTTATTAACTACTGAGAAGTTGCCAAGGCGACCATTTAAACCTCAAGAGCAAAGCTCTAGAGATTTATGTCACAATGACAACTTAAGATGGTTACACAAGCCCGTTGATAATAGAAACATAGCAAATAGACTTTGGTGGCAGATAAGGACAGCTTGGCCCACCTAGTCTGCCCATTTACCTACCTACTGGATAAGCTGCAGATACTAGTTAACCTACAGCCTTTTTCTTCCAAACCCTCACCAGAATTGCCTTATGTCTGTCCCATGCATTCTTGAATCCTTCAACAGTTTTAGACCCCACAACCTCCTCAGGAAGGTGGTTCCATGCATCCACCACCCTCTCTGTGGAAAAAGTCTTCCTCATATTGCCCCTGAGCCATCTCCCCTCTTTCTACAGATTGTGTCTCCTTGTTCTTGCACATCTCTTTTTCTGAAAGATGCTACCCTCTTGGACTTTGTTGATTCCACTGAGGTACTTAAAGTTTATATTATGTCCCCCTCTCCCTCCTTTCCTCAAGGGTTTACATATTATGCTTCTTTAGTCTCTCCTTGTATGGCTTCTATTGCAGACCTTGCACCATTTTAGTTGCCCTCCTCTGGACTGCCTCCATCCCCTAACCTTGCCAAGTCCCCTCTCATCCTTTCCACCCTCCCTTGTCTATCAACCCTGTTGCAGGTCTTTGTGTCATCTGCAAAGAAGCATGCTTTTCCTTCCAGTCCCTCTGCAATATCACTTATAAAGACATTAAAAAGAACTAGACCAAGTACTAAACCCTGTGGTACCCCACTAGTATCCCCCCCGTCTTCAGAGCGGACTCCATTCACTATAACCTTTTGTGTCCTGTTCTCCAGCCAATGTTTTACCCAGGCTACCACTCTTTGATCCACATCCAGGCTGGCTGGAAAGTTTGTTTATTAATCTTTTGTGTAAGACTGTGTCAAATGCCTTGCTAAAGTCTAGGTAGGTCATGTCCACTGCCCTTCCCTGGTCTACTACTTTGGTCACACAATCAAATAAATCAATTAGATTTATCTGACATGACCTCCCCACTGTGAATCAATGCTGCCTTGAGTATTGTGCTCCACTGGCCTCTAGGTACTCAAGAATTCTTTCCTTCACAAGTGATTCCATCATTTTCCTTACCACAAAGGTCAAACTGACAGGTCTATAGTTTCCTGCCTCTGTCTTGCTAACATTTTTGTGAAGGGGAATCATATCCATCCTCCAGTCTTCGGGTACCACATTATCCTCTCGTGATTTGTTAAAAAGGGTAGTCAGTGGTGTCACTAGTTCTCCCCTTAATTCTTTCAGAATTCTGGGGTGAATCCCCAACAGGCCCCATTGCTTTGTCCACTTTCAGTTTTAGGAGTTCATTCCTAACCATTTCTTCTCTGAAAGGACTAGGATTGCCTCTATTATCCTGAGTGATTTCTATTACTTGGATTAGGTAACTCTCCCCCCCCTCCTCTTTTTTGAATACTGAGTGGAAGTATTCGTTCAGTATCCCTGCTTTTTCACTGTTCCTCTCTGCCCACAAACCATCCATTTCATTCATCCTCACTACCCCACCCTTTGTCTTTCTATGCTCCCTAATGTACCTATAAAAGCTTTTACCCCTCTTCTTAACCGAGTTGGCTAGCCTTCCCTTAGTTTGGGCCTCTGCTATTCTGACTACCTTCCCTGCTTTCTTCTGCCTTAACTGGTACAGTTCTCTATCCTGCTCCTTCTGTGTTTTCTTATACTTCTGAAATACTATCTTTTTCTTCAGTCCTCCCCCACCACCTCTTTTGAAAACCAAAGTGGCCTTTTCTTTCAATTTGATTTATTTGCTTCACACAAAGGCTTGTTGCCTCTGTGATGGCAGTTTTGATGTTTCCCCTTTGTTGCACCACTCTTCCTTCTTGCCTGTTTGCTAGTACTTTTCTAAGGCACTCTCCTATTTTGAAAAAGTCAACCCTCCTGAAGTCCAGTACTCTCACTTTTGTAAGGCTTGACACTGCAGCTGAGTTTATCATGAACCGCACTGTTTGGTGGCCACTTGTTCTCAGATGGCTATCCACTTCTAGGTCTGAGATGCTCTCTCTGTACCCATTTGAGAGGACCAGGTCTAAGACTGCTCCCTCCCGAGTGGGTTCCACTATTAGCTGTGTGAGGCACGCCCCCTGTAGGGCATGGAGAATGGCACTGTTCTTGGATGTGGCTGCTGCAAAGGTGCTCCAGTTAACATCTGGCATATTCAGGTCCCCCATTAACAATATCTCCCGATTCTCTGCCATCATAAGGATCCCTTCCATCATAACCTTTTCCATTCCCTCCACCTGAGATGTGGGTCTGTATACAACCCCTGCACAGACTGTGATGCCATTTCCAATCTCAAAAGTGACCCACAGTACTTCCTCTCCTCCCTGTTTACTCTTTTGTTCCATTACTTTTATCCCTTCCCCTACATAGAGAGCTACTCCTCCCCCTATTCTACCCTCCCTGTCTCTCCTGTATGTTCTTTACCCTAGTATGTTAACATACCAGTCATGGTTTTTTGCGTACCATGTTTCTGTGACTTCCACGATATCCAGGCATCCCTCTTCCATCAACGCCACAAATTCAAGGAGCTTGTTGCCCAGACTATGGCATTTTTACTCAGTGCACCCCATTTTTTAATGGCCTTACCCCTATTTACCCCATCTCTGTCTTTACTGCCTCTGTCTTTTTCTACATTAACCCCTGCCCTTGTCTCTACCGATGTCTCTATCTTGGTGTTTACCTGACTAAGTACCCTGTTTTTTTAGAGGGGGTTGGAATTCTCTGCTCTTTTCCAGTGCCTTCTTCCTTGGCTTGTTTAAATGTTTGCCAATGAAGCATTTAAACCTATCACCTAGGATCCTGTGTCCCCTCCTGGACAGATGCAGACCATCATGCCCTTGTAGGTCTGCATCACTCCAGGTGGACACCCAGTCCCCAATAAAGCCAAACCCCTGAGTTCTGCACCAGTTTTTCAACTACTAATTGAATCCCATGGTGTGGAGCACCCTATCCTCACCCAAGCTATAGACAGGCAGCACATTTGAGATAGCTACCTTGCATGCTGCTTGTCTAAGGCCCCTCCTCAACTCCACAAACTCATTCTGCACTTTTCTGATCCCTTTCCCAGCCAGGTCATTTGTCCCTAGGTGGATAATACCATCCAGCTCCCTCCCCTGTGCAGCTGCTCCCATGATCCTGAGGATTCGCTCCCAGTCCCTCCAGGCCGTGGAGCCTGGGAGACAGCTTACCTCAATCTCCCCCTCCATCTCCTTCTACTCTCTCTCTCCCTCTCCTGCTCCCTTATCTCTCCCTCCCTTCCCAGTTCAGTCCCCTTAACAACAGTGTATGCTGCCCTCTTCCAATCATACAATCAGAAAATTGTACTCACAATATCATCACTGCTCTCTGAGGTGCTTCCATATCACCGCTGTGGCCATTTTGGATATGTGTCCACTGACTGCACATGCGCAAACACCATACACTTATACAGGAGGTGCATGCACAAGTATTGTCACTGTTGTTATACCACCAATGTGATGTACTCACGATGGTATAACAACATTGTGACATCACATTGATAGCATAACCACACTATAAATTGTCCGATTTCAATGCATAGTAAGCATCTCCCATACATTATAAAACATTACTAAAAAGCAAACAAAGCTACTCAAGACATAAAGAGCTGAGCATAGGTGGTACTAAAAGATTTAAACAGTGTATGCTCTGGAGGATTCTTTTCTCACTGTGATCTTATTTAGATAGTCATCTGCAAATGTAATAATTTGCTAAATTATTAAGTTAATGCTTCCTGTGCCTGTTGCCCTGTGTAACCATCAAACCAATTACCCACTGTTCTGTTTATCTACCTGCACCATTATCACTAACCTATCAATGTCATTTTGTTTCTAGTCACTCTTCATATTTACATATACTGGTTAACCACTAGCTGGTCCTAGCTACACACCGTTTACCATTTAACTCAGTTGCCTACACTTGTACAGTTCTGTTTAGCTCACTAGGATGTTCTCCACTGCCTTTTATCTTGTATCTTCAGCACTGTACTTTTGCTCATAACTCAGTTATACCTGTTGTTGCTTCTGTGTCTGTCACTATCTAATGTATTTGTGTGCACTCACTTACTGAAATGTTTTTTTTTACAGGAGAGACACACACTAAGCTGAACGCTTGCTAACAGGTGCAACCTGGAGCACAATTAAGTTAAGTGACTTGCTTAGGGTCACACAGAATTCAAGTTGGGGCTGTAGAATTCAAATTCAGGATTCCAGGTTGGCAGCTCAGAGCCTTAAACCACTGTGCTATACTGCCTCATAATTATATGAAAAGTTTTCATGCTGCATGCATAAAACTATCTATGTAATATGCATGTTGCAAACATGACTTAAATGTTAAATTGGAAACAACTACATGCATGTGGAATGCGTGCAGCATGTAAGTGTGGAATGCATACTTTTTATGTTAAATTGGAACTGACTGCATGCAAGTGGCATACGTTCAAAAAGCAAGTGGTCACTGACACCTGCACACACAAAAGTTAAGTGACTTGCTCAGGATTACTCCATATACAAGAGGGGAATGATGAGATTCAAACCTAGGCCTTCATGTCATCTCCAAGTCTCCTGTTTTGCAATTCAGTGCCTTTAACCACTAAGGTATACTGCCTGCACACAAATGGCTTGCTTGTACTTCAGTACAAATCTGCATACATCTACATGCATGTGGCATGCTCCTAACAACAGTTATACTTTAGTTTTCTTGTCTCCCCTCATCTCAGCTGCACAGCTGAACTGTTGCACATACTGTGCACCAATGGAAACACATGTGTTCTTTCCACACCCAGTACACACACTTACCCAAAAACTATGTAATTACTTCTGCCTTGCATGTGCTCCAACTATTTTGTCTCCATATTTCGAATGCTTCCACTCAATATGGTATTTAAGGGGCAAACACAAAAGTAGCAATAACTCAACACACAGCTACATTGCCAGCTCCCCCCCATGCACACTCACTGTAGCAGGTGCAGCCATGCTACTACAAATAATCCACCAAGTATAGGTATAAGTTGAGTGTCTCTTACCTGAGTACTAGTGAGCAAGAGGCAGGAGTCTTTAAGAGATGATGTCCATGAGTCAGAGTGCTGGGCATAACCCCTGGAAATGAATGAAGTTATTTTGTATTACTATTTTATATATTATGATTGTGAGTTGGAGAACGAAGAAGGCCTGTTCTACTATTTATGCTCTTTTTAGTTGCCTTCATTAATCTCCAACTCCACATCAATAATGTACAAAACATTAATAACAAAATGCCTTGATTCATTTCAATGGTGCATGCCCCTGCAGACTCCCTTGCTGTAGGTCATAATGTGCATAAGCATGGGGAAGTGGAGCTCAGCTTCACTGAGGGGGGGTAAGTCTGACTATAGTGGGGCTCCAATACCATACCACTCAACTGTCCCTGAATGAAAGGGATAGCCCTCATTTTACCCCTGGAAACATCTCAGCTCCTAATCCATCCCTCATGGGAAACACGCTGCTCACACAGAGGATGTCCTGCAAATTTAGTCTTTATGGCATGGGCACCATTTCAGATTTCAACAGGGGGAGCCAACAACCAGTGGAGGCCAGGTGCCAGTTAGCCCCTATTTGGCAAGATCTAGAATGTCTGGAATATCTCTAAATGGTAAAATGTATTTCTTTTGACTGAAAAGTGATATGCAGTCAGGAGAAATTCAAAAGTGTAACAGTTGTCTGTCTATACCCCAGAGCACTTCATCAGATTTGGGATTAGACCTATCCAGTTACTAACCAATTGTTTTCCAGGCTGAAGTTCTGACCCCCCTCCTCCCCCAAAAAAAACAAAATTCTTTCCCTGACTCTCTCCCTTTCAGTATCCATCCCATATGGGTTGTCAAGCTTTCCAAAAGCACAGAAACATAAAAAACACATAAATGTTTCCTTCTCCAATCCCCCTGTAAACAAAAATGTTTACTTTTACTTACCTGGCCATCTAGCCAGAACCTGTGGCCTGGTGCAGTATGCCACCAACCCCGTTTTCAGTCTGCTCCTTCTCTGCTCTTCTACCAAAAGCTGGATGCTTGAACTGACCATCCCAGGTCCCCGTGGTCTTCAATGAAGTTGTCCCACCAACTGAACCAACCCAGCCTGTGTTGTTTGTTTCTTGCTTGGCTACTGCCATATTGCACTGATCAAGGTCTGTGAATGCCACCCACTCTGGTGTCACTGCTGCTGCTGTGCCTAGCTTACTGCCATGGGGGGGTTATGCACTTTTTTTGTGAGGTGAGCCAAGTAGAGGAACTATGTTGTCTAGTCTTCAGTTAGCTTTTAGCTCACCCCCTGCACCTTCAGCCACCAGGGGAGATAGAGACTCATTAAAAGCAGACCAACAAAAATATTCCCTCACAACACTACTATTGAGAGTTCAGTGCTCACTGACTCCTCCATGCTGTGGTGTGCTGCCTGTCTTCTCTGTGGTGGTAAAGATAGTGTTGCACTCATTTGACTCATCTGATCTTTCTTGGCTGGAGCTCCTCCATGTCACATGTGATGGCACCACCACTAATATGTAGATATAGTGGATAACGCTATTCAAACATATTCGAGTGAGTAGTGCACCTGCTGTGTGAGTGCCCACAGGCTGGGGGGGACTTATTGTCCAAAAGATTAAATCCAAATTTAATGCCATTATTGTCACACCATAAGAGCAACCTTGGCACAAATGTGGGGGGGGCACTCCTCCCATCTGCCATACCTAAATGGCAGCCCTGATTTATGGTACAAATTCAATCCCGTGTGCCAATATCAGTACAAGTGAAAACAATGGTTTCCACTGTGTTCTGAAGTACTGTATCTCCTTGTTTCAAAATGTGCCCAGATCATCATGAGGGTTAGTATAGCTCATTGTGCCTCATTTTTAGTATCCATGTCCCTCATTTCAGTGACAACATGTGAGGTATTGTGCATGCTTCCAAGACCCTACTCAGCACAAAAAGTACTGAGCATAGACATAGTTTATATGCTCCATACAGAATGACTAAGAGAAAGTGAGCTGAGACAGTCATGGAGAAACAAATTTGTAGCACTAAATATGTATAAGGCGATTTGCATGGCGCAAAACAGATGTCAGGCTTCACAAAACAGAGGCACCTCTTTGCACATCTGGAATAGTGGATGTTGGCCGACTATATCCTATGCATTTAATGCACTAAACAAACAATACTTTACAAATTAATGGCAATTTAATGACAAAATCAAAAGCAATTAAACAACTTGGAAAAGTATCATAATTATTTGAATTTACCTAATTTTAATGAGAAATCAATGCAAACGGAATTTTAATGGATCTAATTGCTAGCAGTAGTATAAGAAATAGAAACTGATGTGTTTTTTAGATGAGATTTGTACCAGCTTTGCTGCTGCACACATGGCAAGCATGCAGCAAGTGAAACTGATGTGATTTTTAAATGATGTTCACCATCTCAACTACTGCACTCATGTCAAGCGTGCAACACACAAAATTGTTGTAATGTTTTGAAGATATTCACACCAGCTTGCCTGCTACATACATTTTAAGCTTGCAGCATGCAAATCTGATTTACTTTTCAGACCTGATTCATTTAAGTTCACTTTGAGTATATGAACTACATGCAAACATCGCACAATTAAGCATGTGGCATGTGGCATGCATTCTGCATGTACACAGCACACCTATATTTTGCTATAGTGCTAAAATTAGCCCTAAATCTATGGTAATCCCATGCAGTCCTCAAAAATGATCTCACCTATCTCTAGGTGGTCAGCTTGAGTCACCACCTGGGTAGCCTCAAACAACTCTGACTCAAGCTGGATGTGCCCGCAACCTACCCCGTAACCTAGCTATCACACCTCTGTCATGCCATTGTGGTATTTCTCCACCTTACCTGTCAGCTACAGTTTGCAATCTGTGGAGCACCACAGTCCTGTCCTTACCTGATTCTGAACAGGTCCAACTATATATCGCAATCTCACCCATATTTGCCAGTTCAAATTCTCTGCACCTGAAATAATGGGATTTGTAAACTACTGAAAAGTCACTAGATTAATCTTAATTCAAAATAGTACAATTCAAAATTTAAAAGATGGCAGAAAGTGATGACATTTGACATTTTCCGGGCTTTGGAGTCATGGGTATCTGCCAATATCCTTTTCTTGCCCCCCTAATTGATCTGGAACCTCACACATCCTGAACATTGTCATCTCATGGAGTTAGCAGAATACATATCACCAAGAGGTTTGGTTGGGTAATCTTACTGTACACAGCATATGTTCTGAAATTGCTGTGTGCAGTGGGAGAAGATTACCTGGTTGCCTCTGCTGTGTTTTGGTGGGGGGGGGGGAATGGAGATTAAAAAAAGAGAGAGACAGAGAGAGAGAGAGAGAGAGAGAGAGAGAGAGAGGAGGAAGATGTGCTTTACTTCAGGACCTAAGAGACCTCTTGAGAGTCAGATATTTGGCTAACCTGGTTTTCCCCAATTCAATTCTGACCCCGCAAAGAGTCAAGTGGCATGGTATATAAAAGGATATACCCTTGAAGGACATTGACTGTTAACAATTGCTCATGAATGAGATTCTGTGGAGTAGTTATAAAGCTGTTGCTAAACAGGAAATATGCAGTGCGTATAGGCATTTTTGAGCCCAGAATTATTATGTACTTGTTTGTTTGGCATTTTGGGATCCTTGCTTTTGTAGAGACCAACAAGGTAGAGGGTGGCAGCTGGAGTCTATTCATGCTAGCTATCCCTCGGAAGGTTGCACTGCCTTTGCCCATGTTCTTGCTGCCCCCAGATCCTGGTAGAAGGAAAGAATGGACTACTAGGTAGGAGTCTTGTGGTGTTCCCTATCCTGCATATGTTTGTTGGAGGCTCCAGCTCCAGATTTTTAATGATGGTGTGTTTAAGGTGATCTGGTGCTTTCAGGAAAAAGAAAAATCCAAGCCAGTCTGTTCACAGAGAAGTATAGTAGGCTTCTATCTGAAAGTGGCACAAAGGCAAATGCAAGGGAGATCCCAGAAATGGAGCAGATGGAAATTACAGTAGAAAAGTTTAGAGATGGGTTTGCATCTCTGAAAATAGATAAGACACCAGGAGACGATGGGATGGTCCCAAGGGTGCTCAGGGAGTTGGCATCAAAACTGCCTGAAGCTCTGGCTGGGCTATTCAATATCTTACTGCAGGCAGATGTGATTCCAAGGGACTGGAGGATAGCAGATGTGGTTCTGTTCCACAAGGGAGAGAATAGGGAGCAACTGGGAAATTGTAGACCCATCTGTTATAGCTTCATTTTGGGCAAACTGATGATGACAGTAGTCAAAGAGGATCTAGTGGCCTTCGTTGAGATAAATGTGCTCACAGATAGTAAGCAGCATAGGTTTGTGGTAGGAGGTCTTGTTATAACAACCCTAATTAGAAAAAAGGGTAGTGGATAAGGCACAAGCAGTAGAAATGACTTCAGTAATTCATTTTACTCAGGGCCACAAAGAAGGCTGCTGAAGACATTAGGAGATCTAGGATCACCAAATGACCTAGTTTAATGGGTAGAAGGTTGGCTGGAGTGAGACAGCAGTGAGGGATGATTTCCAAGCTAAACCTGGGGAGAGAGGGTCCTGAGTGGGGAGCCATAGTCCCCCTCACTATGGCCATCTGTAATGTAAGGAAAGAGCACAGGGAAAGGTGACACTAAGTTTGGAGGAAGGGTGGCCAGAAAGGAGGAGTCAATGGAGCTGCAGCTGATTTGCAAAGGTTAGAGAGGTGGTCCAATGTTTGGCAGTTAAAACTCAACACCAAAACATGAAAGGTGATTAACATAAGGGATAAAAACTAAACCACAGAATATTAGATGGGAGCAGATAAGCTGGTCACTACCTCAGAGAAAATGACTTGGGGGTCATCGTGATCATCTTCCTATAACAATCTAGCCATTGCAAAAAGGTATATAGCAAGGCAACCAGAATGTTAGGGTGTACTGAGAGAGGGTTCGCTAGTAGGAAGAAAGAGGTAATATTACCTCTCAATAGATCACTGTGGAGACCCCATTTGGAATGCTGTGCTCAGTTCTGGAGTTCCCACCTGAGAAAAGACAGAGTTAGGCTAGAGACGGTCCGGGTAACCAAAATGAATCAGGGTCAACAGGGCATATTTTATGCTAATTGGCATAAGGGATTGAACATGTACAGTCTGGAGGCCAAAAAAGTGAGGTGTGACATAACAGAGACTATGAAGTTCCTCAATGAAACAAACAAGGCAAACTGTAAGGAGTTATTTAGCTGGAATAGCAGATCTAGAACAACATTATGGAGACAGTGGTTGAGCCATGGAACAACCTACCAGATGAGGTGGTGGGTGCAAAAAGTAATGATGGGTTCATCCATGCCTGGGACATATAAAAGAGTTAGTTAGTTAGCCAGTCAGTTGTTTAGTTAATTGATTAGATAGTAAAAGTTGATAATGAGAAAGACACAGTGAGTCGAAGCTCATTTTCAGGTGTAGACTTAGGGAAGGGAAATATGAAGGGAAAATTTACATGGCAAAATATAGATACAAGTTACATAACAAGGATACAGATACGGGCAATGAAAGAAAATACAATGCAGGCAGTAAATTGGAATGGTAACATAAAATAGCAGCATAAATACAGCAACGATAGGATAGCTAGTCATAGGTGAAGGCACAATGCACATTGCATGTTGACGTGAGGTACTATGCTAAAGAGCCTCTAGTGAAGGGTGGCTGACAGTAGAGTCAACAAAGTGAGTAGGATGTTAGGAAGGGGATATACAGTAACAGGAGGGTGCAAGGAGCTGTCTAAGTTGATATCTGTTGATAGCTGTCTCTACGTAAAAATATCTAGGAGTATGGCTCAATCCACAGTTAAACTACTGGAATCACATCAATGCCATCACATCGAAGCTCCGCCCTAAGCTAGGCCTACTATGCAGAAATAGTAATACCTTCCCACCACCCATGAGATGCATACAGTTAGCAAACAGGATCACTCCCATCTTCGACTACACTGACCTTTCACCTCGTTATCCAGGTATGACTCTCTCACTCTCTCTCCTCTATGGTTTATTTCGCTTTACTACAAATTCCCCTCTTAGAACCCACCACTGCTCTCTCCTTTCTTCCTTCAGGGTACCACCCATATCCCAGTGTCACTTCTGCCATTCCATTTCCTTCATATCCAAATTCTAGTTTGACCTGCTCCACCCTTACCTGACAGAGAGCCAAACACCAGCTGCTGTTTCTCCATATTTAATGTGCTCAATGGACTCCTGTTCCTTCTCCATCCCCAAACCGTCCTCATCAGCTGAAAAATCTGTCTTCACGTACAGACTCACCTCTGTTTGAAACCAACTACCACTTCTCCTAAGAAATGTACCCTCTCACAACTGTTTTAAATACCAAATCTGACAACTTCCACTCCTCACCTGCACCTGCTCCTAGCCACTCTCATGCCCAACCTCATGCAAAATATTTTTGTAGATAGTAATCCCTGTACTCTAAACTGTATGATACGATTTGTATATAGTCCAACTTAATGTACAGCACTTTGTTGTAAAACATATGCAACTGTATATTTATCTCTTGTATCTATTATGTATTTTCTGCTTTATATCCCATTCTCCCTTTCCCGGGTCATGCCTGGAAACAAACCTCAGCTCAGTGTGCCTTTCCCAGTTACCAAATGTATAAATAAAACATATCTAAAGGCAGCGAGTGAAGGGGGAGGTGGAGGGGAGATGGATCCGATTCCAAAGGGAGGAGCGGTGGTAATAGGAAGCATCCTAACCAGCAGATAACTGAGGGTAGGGAATGGAGAAGGTGCAGAAATCCCTGGAGTGGAGAGAGGAGGAAGAAGAAGGAATGGGGGAGATAAGGGAGGATAGGTAGGATCAAGAGAATTAGAGCCAATATTTGGTGATGAAGGTGGCACAGTGGGACTGGTGAAAAGATGGGAGAGGGAAGATGGAGAGGTTGGAATAAAGAGAACAGTGATGAGTGAAGGGGGAAATTTGATGGTGAAACATCAGAAGGTATTGCATAATGTATCCAGTCTGGCAAGGGAGGAAGAATGGGTAGTACCATAGACCATATTAGCATAGTTAAAGTTTGGGAAGACCATTTTGGCTACCAGTTCCCAATAGAACTGGATGGAGGTAGTTCTTGTTGTGGTAAAATACACCACGTTTTGGGTGGATATAGGCATGTCTGGCTTTGATGTGGATGAATGTAAATTGATCGGCAAACTCAACTCATGCATTCACAATGCATCTTAGTAAAATTAGTGAGGAGCCATCTAGTGTGTGACCAATCGAAATCAAGTAGTTAAGGTACCAGTGCCCCTGCTCCAATTTCTGCTACTTTAAAGCCTGCAATATTTTCAAATGACTCCAATATTCTTACTTGGTGTGCATCTTTTGAGGGATTCTTAGTCTCATCATCCAGCTGAATTATGATCAAGCCTGACCATCACAACCAGGTAACCAGTTCCATGGGTCAGGAAAAAGGATCACATTTTATCTTGCCATTATGCTGAGACCTCAACCACTTGATGTTGATTGGTCACTCATCAGATGCCTCCTCACTAATTTTATTAAGATGCTTTGCAAATGCAGGGTTTGAGCTTGCCAAACCATTTACACAGATTTGAAAGCATGAGAATTGCTACTTTAATTCTTTTAATTGACAAGCTGCCCAGTAAACACCTTTAGCCTCTTGTTGGTCAGAGCACACTACATAAGCATGGAAGCCAGCGAGTGCTTTCCCATGAAGAAAAGCAGAAGGACCTCACCCCATAATGGCAAGATAAAAGGAGAAGCTTTTTTAAGCAAGGACTCATGGGAGTCATAAATCAACTTTTATGGAAGCCATCAAAAGTAAAAATTAGGTCAGTAAGTCTGTTATACAAGTTCTGAGTTGTGAAGTGCTGCAATGAATCCACATTTCTGTCTGACTTGTTCCTTTAAAGACCTGTGCTTGTCTTTGAGGTCTATTCACAACCATTTTGGAGAACAAAGTGAAGACACTAACAAATGATTTTTAAATACTGCATATGCCCCAGGTCTATGTTCATCACCTTCAGGAATTTAGCACATTCTGGGTCTTTGATCTACAATAACAACAGTTTACTTACTTCCCAGTAGTTCACCATTTCCTGTGGATTTGATTATTTTTCATCATTTGACTCCTGTTACCTTGGACAAGATTACTATATTACATATGCACCTACCTGATCCCAGTAGCTGCACTGATTAACATCTGACCACGTTTTTTTACACTGCTCATCAAGCCCCCCCCAAGGAAAAAGCGCACCTGCTCCTGTGCGACCATCATTTACCATCTACTTCGCACTCTTGTCCTACTGTTGCTGCTTCTATCAGGGAATGTGTACCCCAACACTGGACCCACCCCCACTAGAATGCCTAAACACAAAGGGCAACTTACTTTCATCTCTTTAAACATTAACAGTCTCATATCCAAGTTCTCCCAATTCCATGCTTGGTTACAGGTGACTAACCCAGGCAATACTGCACTAATGGAAACCTTGCTTTCCCCAAAAATCCATGATGCATTAATCTCCGTCGATGAATACAATTCCTTCAGGCAAGATAGAACCACTAAATGTTTGGGAAGGTGCCTAATCTATATCAAATGTGGAATAAAGATGCAGGCCCATGGCTCCAGCCTACTCTCAGAAGAGGGTCAAATCCTGAATCTCAAGCTAAGCAAAGGTCAACAGAACAAAACACTGCTGCTCTCTATAGTATTTATATCACCTGAGCACCAAACCACCAGAATAAACCTAGCTGCAGACAACCTTCAGCAGTCAGGTACTAAGTTGGTGACTTTAACTTAAACTGGCCCTCCCCAATGGAGACAAAGGCCAGGGATCTAATATCCAGCCTATAATTAACCCTGATTGTAACTGATAACACTCGGATCAACTACAAAACAGGGAGTAGCTCCCTTATAGACTGGCTGCTTTCCACACATCCAGAGCATATATCAGATGTCATCATTCTGCCTGACAGCCTCAGTGATCGCTCCCCTGTGAAGTGCACTTAGACAAACAATTTCACCAAAGTCCCACCTAAGGTGTCCAAAAATCACTGCCTGAGGCTGGGGCTACTTGACCATTTCAAGCAGTACCAATCACAACTCGACTGGTCTTCTTTGGCAGGAGATATTGATGGTAATGAGGCCTTGAATTATTTCATAATGAACTTGATCCGTACTTGTAATATTTTTGCTCCCTTCAAAACAAAGAAAGTCAGGAGTACCTCCAACACATGGCTCACTATCCCCCTGATCAACTTAATGAGGAACAGAGATGCTCTCTGGCACATTGCAAAATCATCTGGAACTCCTGCATTACTTATTGACTACAGGGCAGCTAGATAAGCCTGCTTCAAGCTCATTCAGCAGGCAAAAGCATCCTACTATAAGGGCCTCTTAAGCAAGAGCTGGGGCTCTGGAAGGGAATTCAGGAACTCCGTCTCATCCCTAACAAGAAAGACCCCTAAGATCCCACCTGATCTAATAGTGACAAGGGAGGGTCCCCTACAGGAACCAATTGACATCGCAAATGAGCTTAATCATGTTTTCACAGACCTGTCTGGAGTACTCCCCATTGACTACTTTAAAGATCAGCTCAGACAACAACACCCCACTACCCCTCTTAACCCCCCGAAGGATGCAATACCACCATTCTACTTTAAGCTGGTCACCAAGTCTGAAACCACCAAGCACATTAAGAGGGTTCTTGGCAAGACTAGGATGGGGGCTGATCTAGTGGATATGAAACTCATGGGTCTTCTACTAAATGAATTGGTCAGTCCCCTCTCCATGGTGTTTAATGCATCTCTAAGAACATGGTGTTTCCAAAACTATGGAAGTTAGCCAGTGTCATGCCTTTCTTTAAAGCAGGGACAAAACTCTTAAAATCCTGCTACAGACCAAAATCCATTCTACCACCCCTCCAGCGCTTGAAAGAATGGTCCCGGAGCAGCTTACAGAGTATCTTGATTAATATAACCTACTCTGCCCACAGCAGCATGGGTTCCAGAAAAAGCACTCCACAATTACCACCCTTGTTGATTACTCTTCCCATCTTTATGCAGTCTTAGATAATGGGGAGGCAGTTGGCTCAGTCTTTATCGACCTTATTAAGGCCTTTGAATCTGTTAACCACAAACTACTCCTAAACTGCCTCCACTCAACAGGTCTATCTCTGCACATGGTACTGTGGATCAGAAGCTACCTCACAAGCAGGTCACAAAGAGTCAAATTGGAGACACCCAATCATCTGCTAGGGAAATGTCCCTCAGGGTCCCACAGTGCTCTGTTCTTGGCCCACTGCTTTTCAGCCTCTTCATCAACTCTGCACCATCTGCATGTACAGCATGCACTATTCTCTATGCTGATAATGCAGTGATATTGGTTACTAGGAAAGATCACAACTACATCACAAACAAACTCCAAGACAGCTTCCACAAGCTTGAATCCCGGTTCACACAAAACAAACTACTACTAAACCATAAAAAAATGAAAAGTCTACTCTTCTCTACCTCCCAGGGCAAAAAGAAATACGAGCCATTGCTCATCCGAACCATAATGGTGAAACACTGAACAAGTAACAAAGTTCAAATACTTGGATATCACCTTTGAAGATACATTAACCTTCTCTGCATATAGACTCAGTCGTCAAGTCAGCGAATACAAAACTTGGGGTCCTCTACTGCCATAGGTACTGTATGACACCAGATGCTCTGAAACTTGCCATCAGTAGGTCAGGGATGTCCTCCATAGGTTAAGGGCTGCCTATCTATGGGGCAGGCACTAAAACTGCCCTAAACAGGGTCAGCACACTACTAAATAGGGCCCGTCGACTAGCCATTGGGGCTGCCCAGGACACCTACACCTGCACGCTCTACACCAAAACTGGATGGCTCCCACTCCATTTTGAAGCACAATACCAAACCTGCCTACTTCTGAAAAAAGAGCTTATTGGGCTTTCTCCCCCTGCACTGGGCTGCTTCTTCACGCCGGCAATTCCCACCAAATCAACAAGAAGCATGGCTACTGACGGGTTGGTGATTCCCTTCAAAAGGATGAAACTCATCCAGAACTCCATCCTGAACAAAAGGGCTAAATGGTACAATGAGTTACCTGCTAACCTTTCAGAATCATGCAAGATTAGTGCCTTCAAATCTGGGCTTAGATCCCTCCTTGACATAAAAAAGAATTGCGCTTGCCTGCAATAATATGGCAGAATTTCAGTCACCCAATCCTCTCCCTTTCACCCCCCCCTTTTATCTCATCAACACCCCCATCCCCAAATGAGACCCACTCAGCTGACAAACCACTTCCACCACAAGGATGCCATCCCTGGCTAACCTCCTACCCCCCTTAGGCTAGACTGACCAACTAAATAGTGAACTACAAGGCTGAACTCTATTTACCCTGTCCTCTTCAGCCTTTAGTTGGATATATAAGATTTCATTTGTATTTGAATGTCTGTGTAACTGTTTTCTGTTCTCTGTAAACACTGTTATATGTGCAAAGTTTGTTCAACAGTGACCTGGAACGTTTGAAAATGAGTCCTGGTCTCAAATATATTAATCCTAAACAGAAATAAATAAAAATAAATGAATTCATTGTCCCATAAGAATACAGAGAAAAGCAGGGGGACCACAGCCCATAATGGCAAGATAAGATGTGATGCCTTTTCCTGAGTGAAGGAGGTGGTTACCTTGTCGTGGTGATCAGGCTTGATCATAATGCAGCTGGAAGGTGACACTAAGAACTCCTCCAAAGATTCACAAGAAGTTAGAATACTGGAGTTATTTGAAATTATGCATTGGACAGGACAAATCTGAGAAGCTGAAAGGTCAGCAGCATTCCAGATCCATCCTTATATTCCCTCATAACGGAATGGCAAAAATCAAGACCCCTGACCTGAAAACAATATCCTTGAGACCTCACAAAACCCTTATTCTAATCAGTTAAAAGTTATGGCAGTTACCTGATTAATGACTGCAGCACTGGACTATTTTATGCACTAATGTACTCCCACAGTTTAAAAACAGTAACAAATTTATTGCGAGACCTGTTTTTGTGCATTTTATTACTTTACTCTAATGGTCCAGTGCAAAATCACAATAACAAACTCCCGGGTGTACTTTAAAATAGGATATTGGCACTTCTCAGGTGCATAAGGCACTGAGCTTTACCTTGTGCCTCACAATGCACTTGACGCATGCCGATATTCTAAAGAACACTCTGTTAGTTGTTATTGCTTAATTATGCAAGGGACATAAAGAATCTGAGAAGCTGATTGGTCAACAGCATTCCAGATCCATCCTTATATTCCCTCACAATGGAACAGATAAAAACAAGACCCCTTACTGGAAAACAATATACTTGAGCCCTCTAAAGCCCCTTATTCTAATAAGTTAAAAGTTAGGGAAGTTACACAAATAATGACTCCGGCACTGGATTATTTTAAGCACTAATATACTTCCTCAGCTTAAAAACAATAAAAATACTTAATTGTTACTCTTGTTTGTATGCGTATTTTCTTTACTTTACTATATGGGTCTAGTGCATAATCACCATAACACACTCCAGGGTGTGCTTTATAATAAAATATTGGCACTTCTCGGGTGCATATGGTACTCGGCTTTTACTCATACCTCACAACGTACCTGAAGCATGCCGATATCCTATGATAAAGCGCATCCTGTCATGTGTTATTGCTTAAATAACCAACACCCTGTCATGGTATATTGTTTAATTACTAAAGTGGATAGAGCCACTGAGCATGTTGCCAAACCAGCCTCAATGGTAACTGAAAGCAGGGACAATCTGCCATTGAGGGTGAAGAAAGCAGGAGGAGGTGAGAGCCTAGCTAGTTTCTGACTGGTGCTGAAGGTCATAGTGACAGTGTTCTTTGTGTTGACTTAGAGTGGGTGGGTATGGAACAGTGCACCAGACATTATGGAAGTCTTGTGTTGCTAGAGGTTCATGTGGAGATGTGAAAAGACACAGGCAGAGAGTTGGTCATTTAGGAAAATGAAGACCAGAACAGGACCAAGGAGGCAGCCCTTATGTACACCTGCTAGATGGGGAGAGTGAAGGATAGGGCAACACCCACTTGTAAAAGTTGCTGATGACACATGAGGTAGGAGTGAAACCAGCCAACAGCAGATGCTGAGATGATGAGGAAGGGGTGGGACACTGATTCAAAGGCCTTGGCCAAGTTAATTAATATAGCTGAGGTGTTATGTCCCTGTTCCATTGCTGGGAGGCTACAGTCAGTTACCAGCAGCAAGGAAAAGATGCTTGAGTGATGCTTCCTCAAGCCAGTCTGAAAGGGGGAGAGGAAATCCCAGGAATAAAAGAAGTCA
This sequence comes from Neoceratodus forsteri, assembly GCA_016271365.2. Lineage (NCBI taxonomy): Eukaryota > Metazoa > Chordata > Ceratodontiformes > Ceratodontidae > Neoceratodus > Neoceratodus forsteri. The sequence goes on along the minus strand of CM028131.1, from coordinate 43,697,494 downwards.
GCAAATCTGGAGTAGACGAGGGTCTCCTGAAGCTTGCAAAAGAGGGAAGTAGTGATATTGGTCAGTACTTGCCAGGAGAGGATGTGCTGCCTCCTTTGTGCTGAGGTAAGACATTTTCTATTTTGTTGGCTGGATGGACAAGATAAAGGGAGAGAGAAGGAGAGGTTCAGAAGGAGCGCAAATGTGGAAGCAATAGCAAAAGCTGAGATTCAAAGAAGTCTGAGCTCCAGACCATCATGGGTCGACTTAGATGGGTTGAGTGAAGTTTGGGTGAGGAAGACATCATGGGGGGAGATGGGGGAAAATGAAAGCTTACAGATAAGAGGGAAGGTAGAGAGGCAGGAGGAGACTGAGAGATGGAGAGACAAGAGGACTGGTATTAGTGAAGAGCACAGGTGGTGAAGAATTTGTTAAAATGAGTGGCAACTGAGAGAGGGTCAGAGATCAATGAACCATCCACTTGGAGGACATGGGGAGTAGAATGAGCTAGAGTATCCCAGATGAAGTGAATAACCTTCCAAAAGTTAACAGGAGAATTAAAGTTAGACTGCAGATTTATTTATTTTTATTCTTTGTTGACCGAATAAGGCCCACTAGGCGCAAGTGCCTATTTTCAGGGGTGACGTGGGAGCACTGGGTGGTTAAGTGACTTGCTCAGAGTCACAGAGTATACAAGTGGAGGGTGTGAAAATCAAATCAAGGCCTAGTTTGCTAGATACACTGTACCAAGCTTGTTCACAGCTCATTACTCTAACCTCTAGGCTGTAATGCCAACAGCAGTAGAAGGCCTTGGAAGAGCAGACAGCCTTCATGAAAGTATTCCTGATTGACCTGTAGGATTGTAGATCAGGCAGGGATTGTGAGAATTTGAAACAAGCCAACTCTTAGTCACAGGCCTTACACAGATTAAGAAGGTTACGGATAAATCAGTGGTAGTGAGAAACCTGACCCTAGATTTACATGGCAGGGGCATGGATGATTTATGTGTGGTTAAAATGATGTGGAAGTTAGAGAGGGCAGTGTCAATGTCTGCCAGAATAGACTGGGGACCAGTTGGAGGAAGCAAGGTAATGTATGAGGGCGTTTTTGTCCAGAGTCCTGAGTGACCTGGACCAAATATACTTGGCTACAGGGTGAGTGGGCCTCTCACTTTCCTGATATAATTGTTCATGCTCTGATCACTAAAGGTATCATGCAGAATGTCTGCCTCAATGATAGAGTAGCGGTATGAGGTGAGCACCCAGTCCAAGAAAGTGTAATTAGAGGATTAAGGATCGAGTTGGGTGGGCTTGATTATTAATTGGTTAAGGTGGACCCAGAACTAGGGGAGTGAAAATTGATGATGAAATTTCTGAAGGGGATAAGTTCACCAGGGTCAGCATGGGAGACAAGGGAGGAGAGGTAGTCGACCAGGGAGGAGGGGGAGAGTGGAGAAGAACCATAGGAAAATACCATACGCAGAGGGTGGAAGGGAGAGATAACTTAGTAGAAGGAGCTCATGGGAGGAAGGAATTGATTCTAAAGGTTACGGAGCAGGGCAGGATTTAATGGACATACAAGGGGACTCCAGCACCATACTTTCCATGGTCCTGATGAAAAAGGAAGTAATCGGGAAGAGCCAAGCAAGAGTCTGGTATCTTGGATGAGAGTCAACATTCAGATACATATAGGTTGCCAGGGGAATGCTGAGAAATCCTGACTTTAAGAGAATCAAGCTTTCAAAGGAGGTTCCTAACATTCATATGGATGATGATAAGGCCTTAAGGGAGAATAACAGGAGAAAAGGGAGATGGGGGGCCAGTGTTAGGATGAATGTCACTAGCAAGGGGCAAGAGTATGAAGAAAAAGTGAAGAAGGGAATTGTCCTTTCATCCCTCCTATCTTGAGTGAGAGGGAGAAGGAATAGAGAGGAGGGCCTGGTGGAGAAATTCATACGAACAAACAAACATATGAAACTGCCAGCAGAATGAGGCCATGTGGTCTTTCAAGTCTGCTTGCGTGCACAACTAGCAATCCCTTATTCTGTAGCTGCCCCTACCACCTCTCCATCCCTCACAGTGACCCTCCCCTTCACTTTGTCCAAATCCCTTTATAAACTACTAACCCAATAGCAGGACACCACCTCTTTGGGCAGGGAGTTCCACATAGATGCCACCCTTTCCATGAAAAAGTGCCTCCTCATTTCTCTCTTGAATGTTTCACCCTCCATCCTCAGACCATGCTCCCTTGTATCCCTCTCTCCCCTTAACTTAAAAATTCCCATCTATACCAGTCCTGTTTATATCCTTCATGTATGTAAATGTCTCAATCATAGCTCACCTATCCCTCCTCTCCCCAAGGCAGTACATGTTAATCTCCCTCAGTCTCATCTCGTAGGGTTTGTCTTCCAATCCCAGAATTATCAGTATTGCTCAGCACTGGACCACTTCCAATAGTCTCACATTTTCCTTTAAGTATGGGTGCTAGTACTGCATACAGTTCTTCAGACACAGCCTCACCAGAGACCTGTACAGAGGAAGGATCACCTCCCCCTCCTGGAAGTGATTCCACTTGAATTACACCCCAGCATCTTATTGGCTTTAGTTGCTGCTTTCCAGCAATGTGCTGAATGGTTTATTTGCCCTTTTATAACCACTCCAAGATCATCTTCCTTCTCTTTAGTGGCTATCTGCACCCTTTCCAACTAATAATCCTTCCTTGGGTTCCGTGCTCTCAAGTGCATGACTTTGCACTTCATGGGATTGATGCCAAGCTGCCATGTGTCTGACCAGCACTCAAGTTTAGCCAGGTTAAGTCAGCCCACTGATGCTAAGGCCTGAGGCACTGGATGTCACAACCCGTACCATGCTGGTGACCCAGGTCCAGGATAAACTTGGGTCATCGAGAGTTGGCAGGGGCATGAGGGGATTGAGAATAAAGAGGACTGCTCTCCTCTTCTGGGGGTGAGTTTGTTACATCTTCCACTGTGACAGTGGCTGCCGGTGGAGTGTGGAGGCAGGGTGACATGTGAGAGACAGCAAGAGGGTAAGAGACAGTGGTGGACGGCATGCGGATGGATGTGGACATGTGCCTGTAGCACACTGGCTGTCATTGCATGTCTGTACCTCCAAAGCATGAAAAACACACAGAAAAGCCCTGGCACCTAGTCAGATGAAGTTGCGGCCCAGGATGTTGCCCAAAACCGCAGCCAGATTATACCTGAAAGGTCATTGTCTCTCTTCTCCACTCCCTGGCTGACCCTCTACATTACAGATAGAGCACTGGAGGAGTAAATGGTGGTCCCACCCCAGCGCCAGAGTCAAGGGGTGGGGTGGATGGTGGTGTTGGGGAGAGCCATCCTGAGCAGTGAATCAGCACAGATGGACATCAGGTGGGGTTGGAAATGGGTGCCCCACACCCCTACTGGAGAGAGGTCTAAGGGGCCAATGAGGATGAGTAAAAGTGAGTTTAAAAAAAAGTTTTAGCCTGGTCATCTTGCAGCCCTTGCCACCCTGCTGTGTCATCCAACACTGCACCAATCTTGGTCCCATCTGCAAAGAGTCTTATCTTGTTATTAATGCCATGTGAGATGTCGGTGATGAAAATGCCAAACAGCTATGGGCCCAGTACTGATCCCTGTTGAGCTCTGCTTATTACAGCTCTTGGAGGTAAGAGTTCCCCTTCCACCACTACCCTTTGTTGTCTCCCTTGGAGCCTGTTCTTGATCCAGTTTATCATTTTTGCCCCGCTCGTTGGTTACCACCTTTTTAATCAGACTCCCATGTGGCACTTATAAAATGTCTTGCTGAAGTCCTGATACAGAACATCAACCAACCACATGGCTCTTGTCAAGTTTCCCAGTCACCCAGGCAAAATAGTCAACTAGGTTGGTCTGGCAGCATCTGCCCAAAACAAACCCATGTTGCTTACTGTCATGGAGTCCATTATCTCCAGAAAGATTACCATCTTTCTTTGATTATCACCTTCATTAACGTTCCCAAAATGAATGTGAGGCTTACTGGCCTATAGTTGCTCAGTTCATCCTTGGATCTGCGTTTGTGGAGGGGCACCATGTGAGCCATCCTCCAGTCATGGAGTATGCACTCTGTTTCCAGAGTGGTGCTGAATAAGTCTGCCAATGACTCAGCTAGGGCCTCTGTTAATTCCTTCAGAACCTGGCAGTGTATGCCTTCTGGTGCTGGCACCTTATCCACCCTTAGTGCCTTGAAACCTTCTCATACCCTGCCAGCTGTGATTTTCCCATCTGTCACTCCCTCCACCACTGTGCCTAATCTCCTTATTCCCTGAGGCAATGACACATCCTTCTCCTTAGTAAATACAGAACAGAAGTGTGTTACGTCTCCCACACGCACAAATTACAGGACCGTTATGAATTGCTTCTTGATTGGAGCATTGTTTCTTACCTTTTCCGCATCTTCTCCTCTGGGGTACTATCTAACTCCATCAGTGACCACTGTGCTGTCTTCTGTTGCTGGTCCACAAACACCTCTCACCGTGAGCACACATTCACCTATACCAGACAGTTAAAAAAAAACTCAGTTCTATTGAGTTTTTGAATGCTGCTGCAGCCACTGACTGGTCTTTCACTGACTGCACTGAGGACATTGATGTGGCCCTAGATGAGTTCAGTAACAAATCCCTTGCCATGTGTGACTCTGCTTCCAGTTAAAATGAAGGTGAAAGTTCATAGCCATGAATGGATCACCTCTGATATCCGAAAACTCATAAAAAGAGACAGGGCATGGGCCAACTACAAAAAACAGAATCTCCCCCACCTTCTCCAACACTACAAAACCCTTAGCAACCAATGTAAGTCTGCAATACAAGCTAGCAAAGTTAACTTCCTCACTATAAAAAAGTGTAGCTCATGGGGTAATTCCAAGGACACATGCAGCACCCTCAATTACCTCATTGGAAGAGGGCATTACGATGAGCAAATTAGCTTTTGAGCATCCTCCTGTGGACATGTGGTCTCTGATCCTCTGGAAGTCTTTATCCTTTTCAGTCACCACTTTGGAAATCTGGAGAAATACAAAACCCACCATCCCCCTCCTCCCAGTCAGTCCTCCCTTCCCCACTCGAACCCCCACCTTATTTTTTTTTTAACTTTTGCTACCTCTCTTTCTCTAAGGTGGTTAAATCTATTAAAACAAATGATACCAGACCCTACCTTGGTCATGACAACATAGACTTAAGGACCTTCAAAATATTTGTGAATCCCTTTCTGTTCTACTTACAAACATTTTCAACTTCTTCCTCTGCTACATCTCCCTCCCTCTTAATTGGAATTGTGGCATTATCAAACCCCTTAATAAATCAGGTCATAAAGATGACATTAACAACTATAGACCCACTTCCATCCTTGTCCCCCTTTCCAAAATCATGGAAAAAGTTGTCCATATACAAACAATGTTTCCTCTTGGAATATGACCTTTCTAAGGCACAAAATGGTTTTAGAGTTGGCCATAACATAGAGACCACCATTATCAAATTGGCACTGGGTCCTAAGAGTGCTGACAAGAACAGCGTTGGCATGATGTGTGCATTAATATGGACACTGACCTTTCTTTTGCAGGTGGGCTATGCGCCCCACACTGCCCCCCACACCAGTCTGAACTTAAGTATTACTACTAAGGCAGATCATTGAGCAAGTTACATTTTTAGGCCAAGCAATACCATTTTCATGGCCCCTTATAAAACAAAACTACTAAAGTCCTGATGTGTGTAAAATTGTTTGGAGACCAGGATTAAAACCCTGGTCTCCAGTGTCACTGCCCGAGCTACTCTGTGCCCCAGTCTTCCATGCTATGCGAGCAGCTTAGCCAGCCTCCCCGATTCTGCTGCCCTGTGCACCAGAACCACAGAAAGAGACCTGGGGAGCGCTTACAGCAAGCGCTGTAAATCTCCAGTCGCTGTCCATGTGTGTGCTTACCATACACGCACTGTATACTGCAGCACTATTCTGGTAGCGCTCACTTCACAGGGTACCTATATAATTCACTAATTTCATTATAATCAATGGGAAAAGTTACCAAAAAGTTCAACAGTGTCACAAATGCAGATTTTAGGATTGCAAATAACCCCTGCAGTGTCACACATCCACCATCTTGTTTCAGTTAGTAGTCACAGAAATGCTTGGCATTTAAATGTGGGACCCTCTAGGGACACAATTCTTTTTGTGTTCACCTAGTTGAGCCCTGAGGATGCCAGCCATGTCCTTTTGGTGGGGTTAAACACCCCAGAAATATGTTTTTAAAATGTTTGGAAACATTAGTGTCACAAAGTAATGTTGCACTTGTGGCACTTTTGTGATTTTTTTGTGAAAGTGTTGCAAATCATGACACTACTTTGCAACACTATGTCAAAAGCAAGAGGAAATCTTTGCCACCCTGCTGCCAAAGAACAGTTTGGTCTTTTCGGCTGAAATATGAAGGGAAGAAAGACAAAATGCCACAGATGTGCCTTTTACACTTGAGCAAGGAGGGCTCAGGGGTGCTAAGACAGAGAATTGGGGAATATATATTTATTTATTTATTTGCTTTTGTTTACCGGGTAAGTCACACTAGATATCCAAGTGCCTATTTTCAGGTGCGACCTGGGAGAGTTACAGACTTGAGTATTTACAGGCACAGTGACAATATAATATTTGCATACAGTGAGATATATCTGGACACACAGCATGGTGACAATCAGTTAAAACACATGGGCCCGTGGGTGGTTACAGGTGACCCGGTAGGGATAAGAGCTAGGGCATACATAGGCAGTGAGTGAGTCAAGTTTGCGTGCAAAGGGGGGGCAGGCAATACCAGAAGAGTGATCCAGTTTGTTGAAGCATTGACCAGGTTATCGTGGGAGTAAGTGCGATGGGCCTGGAGGGCACAGAGGCCCCCAAGTCAGCACAGAGTGGGGCAAGGCTACGAGGCACAGGGGCAAGTGGAGGGACCCTTCAGGAAGCCCCAGAGGGAGGTTTTAAATCCAGTATGGGAGGGGGTAGACCGTGCTGGGGCTGGGAATGAGTTCCACAGTTTTGGGGCATAGTGGGTAAAAGCCCGATCCCCCGCAAGGGTGTGTGTCCTAGAGACTGGGCGGTTGAGTGCTGCCCTGGATCTATGATCGTGGGGGGGGTCAGGGTTGAGGGGAAGGGCAAGGGCAGCAGGGGTGGCAGATCTAATGATGTTGTCTATGAAATTACCTAATACGAAGGTGCGGTGCTTCTCTGGAGGGAACCACTCAAGGCTGGCATAGAGGTCGCATCTGTGTGTGGGGGGGGGGTGGAAAGCTCAAACCAGCAGATGCTGTTGTAGGCTGTGTCCCATTCGAGAGGATGGATTTTGGTGCAGAGGCAAAGGTCATCAGTCTATAGCAGAGGGAGGGGAGGAGAACACCCCTAGCTAGGGCCACCTGGGCAGCAGGAGTGAGGCAGGTTTTAGCCCTGTAGGTGAGTGCAAGTTTAGCATTTGTGGCCTTGCAGATGTTTCGGATGTATAGGGAGAGGTCCAGCTGGGGGTCCAGAGTGATGCCGAGATACTTGACTATGGGAACCGACTGTAGGGGTGAGCAATCGGCCCCAAGGATTATAAGGGGGGGCAGGGCAGGATTTAGTTCTGCTCTGGGAACCGAAAAGCATGGCCTGGGTTTTCTTAACGTTGGTGGTGAGCTTGTGTTCAGCCAGCCAGGATTAGATCTGCTTGAAGTTGGCGTTTAGTAAGGAATTGATGGAGCCAATGTTGCGTGCACTCTGTAGGATGGCAAGGTCGTCGGCGTATAAGGTGGCTAGCCCATTGGTGGGGACGGACGGCAGTTCGTTGACGAAGAGGGAGAAAAGCGTCGGACCTAGGACGGACCCTTGGGGGACACCGCAGTGGACAGATGAGAGATGAGAGTGAGCCGTTAAAGTTTGTGTATTGCTTCCTACCAGTAAGGTATTTGAGGAATCAGGCATGGGCAGGGTTAGAGAGTCCAAGGGAGAGAAGGGTGGAGCTGAGGAGGGAGTAGTCAACCCTGTCAAAGACCTTGGAGAGGTCCACGAAGATCGTGCCTGTGAGGTTGCCCTGGTCAGTAGCTGTTCTGATATGCGAGGTGACTACAGCGAGGGCGGTGGCCGTACTGTGCCCCTTCCTAAACCCATGTTGGGCCAGGGAGAGCAGGTTGTATACCTGCAGGTAGTCAGTTAACTGAGAGGCCACAACTTTCTCTAGGAGTTTAGAGGCAGCTGACAGAATGGCAATAGGCCGGTAGTTTGAGGGGTCTTTGGGGTTACCATGTTTGAGAACAGGGGTAACCTTAGCTACTTTCCAGATATCAGGGATGACACCAGTTGTTAAGGAGGTGTTGAAGATATGTGTTAGGGGCTGGGCAAGGAGGTGGGCGCGCAACCTGAGCAGCTTAGGCTCCAGGTTATCGTGTCCTGCTCCAGTGTGAGGGGAGAGGTTGGCAAGCAGCCTCTGAGTCTCAGAAGTGGACACTTGTTGAAGGAAGAAGGAGGATTGGGACCCAGGTCAGGGTTGAGAGGTGCTTGTGGAGTGGGGTTCCGACGGTTTAACGATTGGGGACGTGGATATAGCGGGAGCAGAGGGGAGAGGAGGCGGGGGCTGTTCTGTGAACATTGCGTTAAAGGTATTAGCGATAGTGCGTGGACTGTTGCAGCTGGCCCCGTCAATTAGTAAGTCAGTGATCTGCAGTCGAGCAGAGCCCCCCCCCACTGCACTTCTAAAGTTCTGCCAGAAGCTCCTCGGGTTGTTGACTGAGGCGAGTAGGACGGTATGGCAATACTCGCTTTTGGCTGATCTGATGGCTTTCTTACAGGAGTTTCTGAGGTGCCTGTAGGCAGTGAGGTCATCAGAGCTTTGGGAGGCTTTGTAGGTTCTCCAATGTTTGTCCCTGAGCTTCATTAGGAAGAATAGCTCCCAGTGAAGCCACTTGGTAATGGTGCCCCGCACTCTCCTTTTCGTGAGGGGGGCATGTTTGTTCTGCACTGGGATGAATTTAGCTAAGAACCCTTTGTCCCCTTTTAGGGTCAGTTTAAAATCAGCGTGGAAGAGGCAAGTGAGATGAAATTAAAGTATACAAGGTCTGCTGAGCGAGGATCTGAACAGTCTTTCACCCATACCAGTAAGGATGAAACAAGCGAGTGTTCCTGCAATGTTGATAATAACAGTGAGCATGGGGTAATGAGGGAAAAGGCACACATTGGAGGGCAGTCTCCTTGAATGCAAGAAGCCTGGGGAACAAAATGGCAGAGCTGCAAGCTGTCATGACAGAGGGGAAGTAGATATAGGTGCCATCACCCAAACATGTGTCATTTAATACCAGGACTGGAAACTGGTGATCCCGGGATACCAGATATACTGTAGGGACAGGGAAAAGGGGACAAAGGGTTCAGTGGCAATTTATGTGAGGGAGGAGATAAGGTGTCAGGGAAGAGGGGGTTGTAGGGTAGAACAGAGATGCTATGGATGCAATTCCAGAATTTGAGAAATTGGACACTTAGGATGGGTGTGGTGTACAGGCCACAATCTCAAGCAGAGTACTTGCACAGAGGACTGGCAGAGTAGATAAGGAGGGCAGCTGGAGGGGAAACACTGTGATAGTGGGGGACTTCAATCTGCCAGGGGTGAATTGGAGCACCCCAGCCACCTTGAGTACAAGGGAGCAGATCCTCCTGGAACCATTTCAGGAGCAGTTCTTAGTAGAGATGGTCAATGAGCCAACAAGTTTAGGCAATACTCTGGACCATGTACTGTCTTATGGAGAGTTTGTCTGGGAGCCGGGGGTGGAGGATCCACTGGCAGGGAGTGACCACCCTACAGTGTGGGTCTCACTCACCATGGGCAAGGGTGTGTGGGAACAGGGACCACGGTGTTGAACTTCAGGTGAGCTGACTTTGGGAGGTTGGGGGAAAATTGTGGCTAGGCATTTAGCCAGAATCTAGCTACATATGATGCTAACCATCAAGTTAGGGCTCACGGAGGCCATTAGATCCTGTTCAAAGACACAAAGCAAGAGGGCCAGGGCCTAGATACTCAGTTGGCTAAGCGGGAAAGTGTTAGTGATGGTAAGGGAAAATAGGGCAGTCTTCAGAAGATTCAAGAGATCCTGGAAGGGGGAGAATAGTGAGGAGTATCTGATGAAATCAAGGGAGGTGACCTAGCAGTAAGAGCAGCCAAGGCTTCCAGATAGTTCACTCTTGTACAAGGCTTTAGGGATGGAGAAAAATACTTCTTCAGGTATATAAGGGAGAGGAGCATCATCAAGGAACAAATAGGATCAGGAAGTACAGTGTGTGGGCAGTGAAAGGGGCAGAGCAGGCAGAAGCACTTAAAGAGTTAGTGTACAGCTTGCAATTAATTGTAACATTGAGATTTAATCAGCTAATTGTAACTATCAGGTGTAGTCACCGGCCCTCCATCCCTGACCAGGGAGAACAGTCCCCAGCAATACCTCCCTGGCCCAGGTAAAGCAGTCACCAGCCCCACCCAAACCAGGTACAACGATCACCAGCCCTTCCTCCCAGACCCAGTTACAGCAGTCACCTGCTTTTTATCTCTCAGTCACTTGACTTCCCTTCATGGCACAAGTAGAGCAGCCACCAGCTCTCCCATCCTGGCCTGGGTACAGCACTCACCTGACTCCGCTCCCCAGCTACAGCAGTCACCCGCCCTCCTCCCCAGATCAGGTTCAACAGTCACCAGCCCCCCCCACTCCAGAGTACAACCATGATCAGCCTCACCTTCCTTGCCCATGTCCAACAGTTGACAGTACTCCCTTAATGTTAATTTGTTGAATTTTTACTTCTGTGTGGGTACCACATTTGTATCACCTGATTGGAGTGCTTATCAGTGAATGTAACAACTGCCTTATTGGATCTTAGGAGGTGTTCCAGTTAAGTGTAGAAAGGTGGGTAGATATTGCATCCAGGGAGGTGTTACCGCACACAATATCTGGCCCACTTATTTTCTCTGGCAGGAGCCACTTCACCATTTCTTATTTAATCTGGGCTACCTCCCTACCACAGTGAAAGAACGAAACTTACACCCTCATCCAAGTGGTCCCTGTACACCAGGCAGTGATATGAGCCCAGACATGGTGATGTGGGGGTCACACATTTATTGGAAATGTCAAGTTTTGCTGTTTGGCAGACAGTTGGAATCTTACAGAAAGATTTGATTACGTCAGTATTTTCTTTCATGTTTCATTTGTATGCATAATCAAACTTGGATCACATAACTGTGCTTAAAAATGCTCCACTACTCATGATTACTCACTACTTAGGAGTTAGTTGTATATACATCCTTTGATAAATTGAAATCAGTAAGTCTGTTAACTTTAACTAAGAACACAAAAGTATAAAACTGATTTAAAAAGTTCCTATCAGAAATTTGTTCAGCACATGACATATTGGATACAATGTTTGGCTTAACATTCCTTAGCCTGGAATTTTTGAGAGCAGGATTACCATAGCAATTAAAATATAGGTTACAAAATGTATGCAGAAAGGAATACTGAGCCCATACAAACAGCAAGTCTAAGTCCAAGCTTCTTTATAATGTATAGTGAGCCCTTATTGCTACCAAAAACTGGCAATAATATTTCTTGAAAATCCCATCGTTATGACGTAAGTGGTTATAAACCTCTCTTGAGTAGGTCATAGCGATGGGATTATAAACAGAGCCCATCTGCGCATGTGTGTACCTTTTATCTCACGCACCGACGGCCTTCCCGAAAGCAGCGCAGCAGTGAAATAATGACGCAGAATGTCCATGGTGGTGCCAAAAGAAAGACACATTCATTTGTTTTTTCCAGTTTATGGAGACCATACACTATAAAAGATGATCTATTGTCCCTCTATCGTTAAACAGATTGTGTAATGTCTCAAGGTTGCCAAGGTGATGTAAACCTCTCAAGCTTCACTCTCGAGGTTTACATGGTCACCCTTGAAACCTCTCAGCAGTTAACAAACGTGTTAACGATAGAGGACCATACATTATCCTCTATGTAAAACACAAATCTTTTTCTGGCCTGAAAAGACACACTAGGCTGAGTCATGTTTTCCAATATATGGCCAGTAACTAAACATGAGTGGCCAAAAGCTCACACGTGTTGAAATGCTACTCATACAATAAATACTACTGCACTTGTATACTAATAATGTTTTATTGTGTAGCTGCTCCTGCTCTCTTGATGGTCCTGTTCTGGATAGTCCCTTCCCAGCTTAGTCACCTTTCATCTCTGGAATTAGCCTTGAGATACCACCAGAGTTGGAGGGACTAGAAAGTTTTCCAAAGTAGGATCAAGCCTGACCTTCTCAGACAGTGGTGCCAAGCCTGTGAAGGGCCATGCATCATCCTACCTAGCAACTTCTTTTCCTTACAGTTTTTGCTCCTGGGGCATCTGAGTAAAATGGTACATTTGCTGGTGTCACATTTTTGTATTGGTTCCCAGCTGGGAGACAGGCATACTGCAAATGATCCTCATAGAAACATAGAATTTGTTGGGAGAAAAAGAATGCTGATTCTGCCCTTCTTTTCTATGCTTATTCGGTCTCCTCATTACCTACCTGGTCTCAGGCCACCCCCCCCTCCACATACACACACACTTTGATACCAGTTCTCCTTGATGCCATGCTTTTAGTCAACCACTCATTTTATTCCAATCACACTAGCTGGAAGATTGTTCCATACATCCACCACCCTCTCAATGAAGAAAATGCTTCCTAATGTAACCATTAGGGCCCGCTATCCCAAGGGCTACTACCCCTGCCTGCTTGGATAGTTGCAGGTTAAGGGGCCTGGGTACTGAAATGGGTGCCTCCACATGGAGGACAGGGTTGTTAGTAGCAAAGCTAACCTGGGTACAGCCCTCCAGGACACTGTAACTCCCTCTTTGCCCTCTAGTGGCCTAGACAATATGCAATAAACATTTTCACAGTAGCCCCTATTCAGCATACAAATCCCCACACTGTTTGTACTTACCACCAGAGCTGGTTCCACCAGTTTGACCCTGGAGACCCCCTGTAAAACAAGGTTAGGCACAGCAAATAACAACTGTGCAGTGCTTTTGGTACAAACTGAAACAACAGTCAGAGTAAATGCAGAAATCGTTAGATCTGATTTATTCAGGGGAATTGAACAAGGGAAGGGCATAATCAGGAGGATTGATTCTAAAACTGATCTAGCCAGACAATTATGCATGCACTTTTAATCCCTGCACAGTCACATGCTCTGGGTACTCAGTTGGAAGTAAGGAGGGTTAGCCTGCAATGTTGCCAAGGCAAGGGCAGCATTGCAGCTGGTCAGAGCCCTGTGATGAAAAGATATGCACAACCACACAAAATTTATAATCCAGAGACAGGAGGCTCAGTTCGTGAAAGGGGAAAATAAATAGCAATGCAATCAGATGACAACACTTGTGATTTAGCCGATGTTGCAGGGAGCTTCCCTTATTGTTGCTCACGCTACCCACATGAGACAAAGCAGGGACAAAATGGAGACTGCAGGTTGACAACAGGTTTGACAGGAGAAGCAGGGCCCACACGAATCTCCAAGGTGCTTTTCCGGTTCATGATGATATGCAGGAAGCTGATCCCTGGATGAGTCTCTCATCGATGGTATTCTCTGTCCCTGAAGTAGCTGGCTGGGCCAGAGTGGCAAGACCCAAGCTGGATAGAACAGTTCGGATATCAGTCCTGGAAGGCTGGATACAGCTTCCAGCTAACGTGGCATAATTAAATAGTGGGGAACCAAACTGCGTCCCACTAACTGCGTAAAGCACATTTACAGTAAAGCAATCACCATACCACAAAGCGGAGAGCAGTCCGGCGGCAATATCAGTGTCTCTGAACAAAACCAGGAGTTCAGTGGTGAATGAATGTTCTGACAGGCCGGTCACATACAGCAAATCTTCGGTCTTCTTCAGGTTCAAGCTGATCAAAATTCAGTGGCTGTGTCATACTCAATTTCATATATAACATGGCTTCTTCAAAGGCTCCTTCTTGAGGGACAGCAGGCAAACAGGCCAAACTTGGCCTTTTCACTTATCTCCCACATGAACTATGCAGGGGCCCTACTCGAATCACTCAAGATGTTCACACCCAAACTCAACCTCCAGACTGACTTCTGCCGCAGGCGGCACTGGGACTTCCTCAGAAATCCAAAACAGAGAAACATAGAATTTGATGGCAGATAAGGACTGCTTGGCCCACACAGTCTGCCCATTTCCCTACCTAGTGGATAAGCTGCAGATCCTAGTTAACCAGCAGCCTACTTCTTCCAACCCCCCCCTCGAATTTCCTTATGACTGTCCCATGCATGCTTGAATTCCACCACTGTTTTTGACTCCACAACCTCCTCCGGAAGGCTGTTGCATGCATCCACAACCCTCTCTATGAAAAAATACTTCCTTAAATTACCTCTGAGTCACTCCCCCATCTTTAAATTGTGCCCCCTTGTTCTTGCACACCTCTTTTTTTGAAAGATGCTACCCTCTTGGACTTTTTTGATTCCTTTGGGGTACTTAAAAGTTTCTGTCATGTCCCCCTCTTCCTCCTTTCCTCAAGGCTATACAAATTAAGCTCCTTAAGTCTCTCTTCATATGTCTTCCAGTGCAGACCCTGCACCATTTTAGTTGGCCTCCTCTGGACAACTTCCATTTTGTCTATGTCTTTGCGGAGATTGGGTCTCCAGAATTGCATGCAGTTCTCCAGATGGGGTCTCACCAGCTGTCTGTACAGGGGGATATTAACTTCCTGTTTTCTACTGGTGATGCCTCTCTGTATGTACCCCAGCATCCCAGTATCCCCCCAGCACTCCTTGCTGCCCTCTCACATTGCTTGCCCACCTTTAAGTCATCTGATATCACTACCCCAGGTTCCTTTCCATTTTTGTTGTTAGTATCTCACCCCCCATTGTGTACTCTTCCCCTTGGTTTTGTTTCCCAGGTGTACTACCTTGCACTTCTTAGCATTGAATCTAAGCTGCCATACATTTGAACATTTCTCTAGCCTTGCCAAGTCCCTTTTTATCCTTTCCACCCAACCTTGTGCATCAACTCAGTTGCAGATCTTTGGGTCATCTGCAAAGAGACATACTTTTCCTTCCAGTCCTTCTGCAATGTCATAGATACATAGATACATAGACAGTGACGGCAGATAAGTGCCTATGGCCCACCCAGTCTGCCCATTTGAGCTTGTAAGTTCAGTTTGTTTTCCTAGAAGTCTGTTTCCCCTTACCCCTGACCTCCAGAATTCCTTTATGTCTATCCCATGCATTCTTAAATCCCGTGATTGTTTCAGCCCCCACCACTTCCTCTGGCAGGGTGTTCCACTTGTCCACCACCTCGTTCTGTGCAGAAATTCTTTTCATGTTTCCTCTGAATCGTCCTCCTCCAACTTCATCCCATGCCCTCTAGTCCTGGAACATCTTTTCGCTTAAAATAGTGTTTTCCTGCACCCTGTTCCTCCCTGTAAGATACTTGTATGTCTCTATCATATCCCTCTCCCTCCTCTCCTCCAGGGAGTACATGTTCAGTTCCTTCAACCTGTCTTCATAGGACTTGTGATGCAATCCATGCACCATCTTTGTTGCCCTCCTCTGAACCTTCTCTACCCTGTCTATGTCCTTACATAGGTATGGTCTCCAGAACTGTACACTGTACTCCAGGTGGGGCCTCACTAGTGTCTTGTAGCGGAATTATGACCTCCTTTTCCTGCTGGTGATGTCCCTGCCTATACATCCCAGCATCCTATTTGCTTTACCTGCTGCCTTGTCACACTGTTTCACTACCTTGAGGTCATCAGAGATGACAACCCCAAGATCCTTTCCTGCTTGGTGCATGCTATATCCTCACCCCCAACTGATATATTGTGCCAGGGTTTTGTGCCCTATATGCATTATCTTGCACTTCTTTGCATTGAATTTCAACTGTCAAACCCCTGACCATTCTTCAAGTTTCTGCAGGTCGCTTCTCATTCTGTCTACACCCTCTGGTGTGTCTACTCTGTTACAGAGCTTGTGTCATCAGCGAACAGTGAAATTCTGCCTTAGGTCCCATGCAATGTCACTGATGAAGATGTTGAATAGGACCGGTCCCAGCACTGATCCCTGTGGACTCCCACTGGTCACTCTTCCCTCTGTGGAGTGACAGCCATTTACCACCACCTCTGTGTCCTGCCATCCAGCCAGTTACCTACCCACCACACTACTGTCCTGCCCACATCCATATTCCCCAGTTTGTGCAATAGTCTTCTATGTGGCATAGTGTCAAAGGCCTTGCTGAAGTCCAGATAGGCCATGTCCACTGCCCTCCCTGATCCACCTCCCTAGTCACCCAGTCAAAAAATTCAACGAGGTTGGTCTGACATGACCTCCCTGGTGAAACCATGCTGCCTTGGGTCCTGTAGTCCATTGACAACCAGATGTTCCACTAATCTCTCCTTCAGTAGTGCTTCCATGATCTTCCCACTACCGAGGTGGGGCTGACTGGTCTGTAGTTCCCTGCTTCCTCTTTGTTCCCACTTTTGTATAAGGGACTACATCTGCTGTCCTCCAGTCTTTGGGTACTCCCTGTTTCCAGTGATTGGTTAAACAGGATAGCCAGAGGTTCAGCCACCACCTCTCTTTGTTCTTTAAGGACCCTGGGTGCACCCCATCTGGCCCCATTGCTTTATCAACTCTTATTACTTCCAGTTCCTTCAGGACCCTTTCTTGTGTAAAGGGACTTGTGTCCATTTCTGCACCATTCTTACCCCTTGTACTCCTTCCGACCCATTACCTCCTCTTCCTCAGTAAAGACTGAGCAGAAATACCTGTTCAATATGTCAGCTTTACTGTTGTCATCCTCCACGCCCCATCCTACCCTTCAATCTCACTATCCCTCCCTTTGTCTTTCTTTTTTCACTTATGTACCTGTAAAAGGTTTTGTCCCCTCTACCCACTGATTTTGCAATGTGTTCTTCTGTCTGAGCTTTGGCTTCCCTTACTGACCTCCCTGCCTCCCTTTGCTTCTCCTGGTACTTCTCCCTATCCCCTTCTGCCTGTGTCTTTTTGTATTGCCTGAATGCAGTCTCTTTGGCTTTCACTTTCTTTGCAACCTCTTTGGAAAACCATAATGGTCTCCTCTTCCTTTTCCTCTTGCTAACCTGCTTAATGCATAATTCTGTTGTTCTTGTAATCCCCATTTTAAATACTGCCCACTGTTCCTCAACCCCTGATTCCTGTCCCATTCCCTTAATGCCTCTTTCAAGTTTCTCCCCATTTTCCCAAAGTCTGCCCCCTAAAATCCAGGATACGTGTTTTGTGTGGTTTGGTTCTGCTCTTTCTGTGATTTCAAACCACAATGACTGGTGGTCACTGTTTCCCAGGTGCCCCCCACTGTTACCCCCCATCACACTGTCCCTGTTTGTGAGCACAAGGTCCAGTATTGCCTTCTGCCGAGTTGGTTCCATGACCAGTTGCTTGAGGAAGGCACCCTGAAGGAGTCCAGGATAAATCTGTTCCTAGTTGATGCTGCTGCTGGGATGCTCCAGTCCACGTCTGAATACTTGAAGTCTCCAACCAGTACTACCTCACCCTTGTCTGCCATCCTTTGGATGGCTAGCATCAGCTCCTATCTGTTTCTTCCTCCTGGGCTGGTGGTCTATAGACCACACCTGTGCAGATGGCTGTCCCATTTTTCTTTCCAGCTTAACCCACAGTATCTCTCCCCATTTTGTTCCTCCTGATCTCTGTGACCCTTATGTCATTTTTCACATACAGTGCCACCTCCTCCCTTCCTGCCTGCTCTGCTCTCTTCTGAATATGTTGTAGCCAGATATGGCCATCTCCCAGTCGTGGTTATCATTACACCAGGTTTCGTGAGTGACCACAATGTCCAGGTCTGACTGTACCATGACAGCCTCCATATCTTCCATTTTGTTGCTAAGGCTCTTGGCATTTGCACACATGGCTTTCCATGATTTGACCTCCCTAGACTGTTTCACTGTTCTACTCCAGCCCCTTCCTTGGTTATCATTTATCCCTGGTTCTCCTTGCTGTCTGCCCTTCTGCTGAATTTTGCCCTTTTCTGCTTTTCCACCTCTTGGGCACTAATCTCCATCTTTGCACACTGCTTTGCAGAGATAGCCACTCCTCTGGTTCACTGGTTCCATTGCTAGCTGTGGGGTGAGCAGTAGGCACTCCTTGCTGGCCTGCCACCCTTGGCTAGTTTAAATGCTTGTCAATGTAGCATTTAAACTTATCATTGAGCACTTGATTCCCTCCAGGATGGATGCAGGCGTCAGGCTTGAACAAACCTCCATCCTCCAGGTGGGTCCCCAGTCACCCATGAATCCAAACCCTTCCTCCCAGCACCAGTTCTTCAACCATGAGTTAAAGTTCCTGGTGCATGCACTCCTATGCTCTCCCTTGCCTCTCACAGGTAGTACTTCTGAGAAAGTGACAGAAGTAGCTACTTGCTTGAGACCCTCCCAGTTTCCTAAACTCTTCCTGAACTTCCTTTGGCTCCCCATTTGCCAGGTCATTAGTACCTAGGTGGATAATGACATCCAGCTCACCCTCCCGTCTTGCCTTCCCAGTGATCCCCAGGATCTTCCTTCCATCCCTCCATGCCGCTGCACTGGTGGCACCTCACCTCCTGTCCTCCCCTCCTTGTGTTCCTAGCTGGATCCTCTTATGATGGAGTCCCCACCAGGATTCGCTTCCTCCTCCTCTGGGGTCCACTGCTTTCCCGCTGAGGTCACCTCCTTGGCTAACCTCCACATCCTTTCCTTCCACTTCTCTGGGTACCTCTATTTGGTTGTCCTCATTTGTCAGTGTGGCATATGAGTTCTTGAGTGGAATAGGATCTGGGATGTGCCTCTGCCTGACTGCTCTAACCCTTCCTGAGCCCACTGTCATCCAAGTGCTCCTCGTTCTCGGCATTCTTTGAGGCAGTTGCATTGGACTGGGTGGTCCCTGGATTGGGGTGATGGTACTCCTGACCCAGTTTACTTCCGCCCTGAGTCTGGCTACCTCATCCCGCAGTCCAGAGAGAGATGCATGCAGATAGGGCAGCACCTCAGTGTCCAGAAGGTCTGCCTGAATATGGCTGCCACACAGCCACTGTATTGCACCACTCCCCACATTATACTGCAATTCCACTACTTGTCTGCTCCTGAAGCTCTCCTAGTTCTCTTTTTATTAATTTACTGTACTAAAAATCCTGCCACTGATCCTCAGATAATTTCTTTTTTTTTTAAAGAAAAAGACACCAATAAATAAATAAATGAGTCAAAACACTTGTCGTGCTGAGGGTGGGCTTCTTCCCCCTTATGCTCCTCCTACTTCACACCCCTTACTATACCCTGTGTTTAGCTCCTGTCAATCAGATTTAACAGGGCATATAATTAAGAGTTGGGGAAGGGAGGGAGTGAAGGAAAATTTGCAGCAATTAAAGACAGCACAGAATTACACCACCACTATGTTTTAAATTTTCAACAGCCCAAAAACAATTATAAGTAAAGACAACAAAGGAAGTATAGTGTCACTAAAAGCCCACAATCTAAGTTTAAAAGAAAAATAGCAATTACCAGTTACTCTAAAGCACTGAATTGAATATGTTTCCTTCCTTCCTCTTCTGGCTTCTTCACTCAAAAGGTCACTCAAAAGGTTTGGTTGACTGATCCATCTGTCTGTCACAGCTAGAGGACCCCCTCCAGGTTCATTTAGGTGCCAAAGTGCAAAAACTACTGTTCCTACAGAATTTCACTCCCGCAAGACCCCTGGGGACAGACACCATTTTAGGCTCCTAAAGGTACTGATTGGTCCCAATAGGCAGTCCAGAACCAATACAGTAGTGCAATACTGAACTGCCCAGGAAGCAAATGAAGGCAGGTTAGACAAACTACAATATTTTTATTATCAAAACATATAAACAGTAAACAGTCACAGTTCCTAGCAGGGCTCCCTCTGTGCAAAAAGTGATGGCAGAATGGAGCGATAACACTGCAGTCTGGGCAGGACTCGAGCCTGACACTACTCGGCCCCTACTCAAATTAATTGTATACCATAAAATAGGAAGCTCTTAAAGAGACAAGCATGGAGGTTAACAGGGCACTCACATGCAAACACTTTTAAAGTGCTAGGACACAGAACACCAGCCAGGCAGTCGGCATACAGGCAAGCCCAAGGAAGACTTTTGGGAACCCCCATTTGTAGGGGGGTTACACCATTATCCCTCCTAAACATTCCCCTCCAGTGTCGTTACATGCCATGAAGTACTTGTGCTCCTTCTTTTCTTAAAAATACTCCCTTCAAGTACCTTATACACCCCCATGAGGTATTTGAAGCTCTCTGTAATAACTCCCCTTCCTCCTCTCTTCCAGGGAGTATATGCACTCAATCCTTTAAAAGTTGGGCCCTGGAGGCAAACTGCCGGCTTTTACATACTTAAGATACTCTCTCCCTGTACCCTGTTTACACCTGTATGGTATCTGAAACTTTCAATCATATCCCCCTCTTTCCCTCCTTCCTTCCTTCTAGAAAGTACATATTTGTCTACCTAAGGCTTTCTTCATAAGGTTTCTGGTGCAGGCACTTCACCATTTTGGTTGCCTTCCTCTATACCATTTCCACCCCGTCTGTGTCCTTTTGGAGTCAGGATCTCCAGAACTATTCACAGAACTCAAGGTGGGGTCTCACCCCAAATGATCTAAATATGGGTATTGTCACCTCCCTCTTTCCGCTGGTATTACCCATACCTATGCATCCAAGCATCCTGCTAGACTTTCCCACTGCCTTGTCATGCTGTTTAGCTGTCTTTAGGTCATCGGTAATGATTATCACCAGGTCCTTTTCTTATTTGGTGACTGCTACTACTTTGCCTCCCCATTTGGAACGTTAACTCGGGCTATGAGCTCGAAGTGCATCATTTTGCACTTTATTGCTTTGAAACCCAGCTGAGAAGCTTGTGACCATTCTTTCAGCTTTTTTACTGGTTCCATCATTCTTTACACCCCCCCAATGTGTTAACCCTGTTGTAGATATTTCTGTTATCTGTGGACAGGCAAGCCTTCCCTACCAGTCCTTCTGCAAAAATTTCCAATTTTGTCTAGTGAAACATTTTGCAAAAATATGGCCTTTTGGCAAAATTTTCGTCGGCGTAATTTCACCACCAATTTTGCCTGCACATCTGAGGCAAGATTAGGTGAAACTGGGCTTTTTGCTCTGCTGGTGCTCACATGGTTGAGTCTAAACTGGCAGTAAGTGAGTGGTTCATTTCCTGTACTATGTATCTTGAGGAAGCAGGCAGCATTTATACTCCCTGTCACTGCAGAGTGCACTTTTACACCTAAATTGCTAAATTTGTGCTATTTTTTTCTTTTTCCTTTTTGTCTTTGTCACAGTTCTTATTTTAGTACCTGGTGATTGTGTTTGTGTGTGTGTGTGACCCACCCCCCAGTTGTCTCTGAGTCCCTATCTCTGTTTCTTTTATGTTTGTTTGTTTATGCGAATTGGTGGTGTTTGTGGATTGTGAAGATAATGGAGAAGGGTTAAGACAGTGGGGCACCTGTACCCGCATTTCTGCTAACCATCCCAAATGAATTGCCACAGCAGGAGGCTTTTTGCCCCAACACCAGCACCCAGCAGCAAACTGAGTCCCCTCACCAGCAGCAGTTGGAGACAGTGCCCCCTTCCCAGCACCAGGAGGATACTGTTCCTCCTCCCAGGCAGCAGGATGCCATGCCCCCTCCCAAGCAGCTGGAGGAGTCAGTGCTTGATGTATTATATGTTGCACCCCCACATGGCTCTGTCATCCCTGAAGTTCACCTGTCTGGGATTTTTTTCTACTTAATATTGGTTGGTGACCCAGTGGTCACCTGGAGGCTATGCAGGCAGGAAGTGCATCGAGGAAAGTGTGTATCCCACTTTGGGATAACTGACCAGCTTAGCAACATGGTCCACCACCACCTGCCGCAATGGTACCTCAAATTGAGGGAAGTGGTGGCATCATCAAATGCAGCTGTGGGGAGCAGTGCAGGTGTAAGCACTGGAAGAGGTGAGCAGGAGGGAGGCATGGTTGGACCAGTTAAATGTCCTCGCTGTGCTCCTCATTCCAGAAGACAGCAGCCGTCAGTAACATCAAGACACCTCCAGGGTCCTCCCTGTCCAAAGCCAGCAGCACAGGCATATCCCACCATGCCAGCAGTGCCAGTGACACATGCAGACTGATCCGCTGTCCTTTCGCAGTCCAGCATATCTGACAAGAGTTAATTGATTTCAGCAAGGAATTTAGTGATGCCTGGGAGGAGATTTCTAAACTACAGTATGATGTTGACAAAATCATGTGCATCCTGACAGAATTCTCTGGTGGACCCACTGACACGTAATGTGGCAGCACAAATTAATTTCTCTTTTTTGTTTTCATTTTTCTATCTTCCATTATGTTGTTTGTATGTCCCTCCCCATAAAAAAAACAAAAAAAACTATTCTGTCGTCTTTAATCTACATCCATTCCTTAAGTCCTCTTATTTCTTTATTTTGTATGTAAAATAATTTTATTGACCACTGATGATGTTATTTGTTACTGTCCTATGCTCCCTATAGAATTCAGTCTCTTTTCTTGTTCTCTCTCTGTTAGTTCTCCCAGTCCATTGTTGTATTACTCTTGTCCTCCTGATCCTGCCTGTCATTTATTATGCTTATTCTGTACGGTGTCCGTGTACCCCATCCCTAATAAACACCATATACCCTTATTATATGTGGTGCATGTTGCTTCTTAGAGCTGGTTACACCTACAAGATTCCTTTTAACAACGTAATGATGTGTAGTGCAGTTGCATTCCCAATATATTGAGTTTGCAAATGAAATGTCGGCTCCTGCCGAAGGCTGTTGGCCATCTGGGCCTTGTGCATAGACTAGTGTGTATTTTTTGGGAATTCAAATACCTTATGTGAGTGGCTTCGACTCAAAGTTATATGTAAGAGTGAAACTCGGTGAAATTTTGCATTACACGAAAGTGAAATCAGAGGCGAAATTACGTTTTGCCTAGGCGAAACATTTCACATAGTGGAGGAATTTAATTATGCAAAATATTACGCTAGGTGAAATTTGACAATTTTTCACATCTGTACTCTTTGATGCACCTCACAACCCCATACTCCCATGCAGTCTGACGCAGCACCCAACACCATAGCCAATGCATGCTATCACACCAAGCATCATCATACCACCATGCACGCTGACCAGCCTCACAAACGCAAACCTCCACGCACTACCACACAACCTGGTACCATACTGAAATGCACACTGAGATATGTCATGAACTCATACCCCCATGCAGTCTCACAGCACAAGACACCTTACATGCCATCACAGCACCCATCAACATACCACCATGAGCTCTGACACACAGACATTACACACTCATGTATTGTGACACACACAGCAACACCTCACACACCCATACACTTTGTCACATCACTCCGTTCCAGCTTGCATGTTGACATATCTCATGACCCCATACTGCCATGCACTTTGTCACACCACTCCGTACCAGCTTGCATGTTGACATATCTCATGACCCCATACGGCCATGCACTTTGTCACACCGCTCCACACCACACATACCTGTCACACCACCTGACACAATAACACCATGACATGATGTAGTACCCAAAAGATTGATATTTTATTGTGTGCCACATGTCTAGAAATGTTCTCGGCATGACATTCCTGATCACAATCTCGCCTACACTATAACCAATGTTTTTATATTTCTTCGAAATTCCCTATTTGTATGATTTTACTGTACATGTATACGCTCCTACTGCTGTCACTTTCTTACTACTGTTTCACTCCCTGTTGCACCCCTTGAAGGCTTCTGTGCCCCTTCCTCCACATGGATACACCTGTAAACCAGACTTGACTCACTGTGTCTATCACAGAATCATAGAAGCATAGAAGCTTGATGGCAGAAAAGGACCCTTTTGGACCATCTAGTCTTTGCATCCCTTCCCTTTCACATACCCCCCTCCTCACCTGCCCCTGCCCTCCACTCCAATACTCAGCTGCATATGCCTGTCCCATGCCCTTAAATTCCACCTCTGTTTTAGTTCCTCCAACACCATCTGGCAGTCTGTTCCAGTGTACCAACTCCCTCTCTGTGAAGAAGTGCCCCCTCACATTGCCCCTGAATCTATTTCCTTGCAATCTGAGGCTGTACCCTCCAGTTCTGGCCCCCTCCTTCCTATTTAGTAGACTCCGTTCTCCTACTTTATTTAACCACTTTGCATATCTAAAGGTATTACTTATGTCACCCCTTTCCCTCCTTGTTTTCAGCATGTACAGATTCAGCTCCTTGTACCTCTCCTCATATGTCTTCCCCTGCATACCCTGCTCCATTTTTGTTGCCCTCCTCTGAACCTTCTCCAATGCATCTACATCCTTGTGGAAGTGTGGTCTCCAGAACTGAGGCCTGTACTCTTGCTGCGGTCTCACCACAGCTTTGTAGAGGTGCATTATTACCTGCCTCCCTCCTTCTGCTAGTAATGCCCCTGCCCATGCATGCCAGTATTCCATTGGCCCTTCCCTCCACTCTGCTGCATTGGAACCCTACCTTAAGGTTTCAGGGGACTATGATCCCCAGATCCCTTTCCTGTTCTGATTTTTTGATTTCCACCCCACACAGCGTGTACCCTGCATGCATGTTTTTACTCCCTAGGTACATAACGGCACATTTCTTGGCATTAAATTTCAGCTGACACTTCCCACTCCTCCAGCATCTAAAGGTCCTTCCTCATGTCCTCCACCCCTCCTGGGTGTCCACCCTATTGCAGATTTTTGTATCATTGGCAAATAGGCACACCCTCCCTCTTTAATGTTTTGCAGGATAACTGATATAGATGTTGAAGAGAAGACAACCCAAAACTGACCCCTGTGGCACCCCACCCCTTGCCATCTCAGAGTTCACCCTGTTTAATAACACTGTCTGAGTTCTCCCTTCTAGTCATGCCTCCACCCAGCTTGCTGTTTTCCCTCCCTACCCTATGCTTTCCACCTTGTTCACCAACCTCCTGTGGGGGATGATGTTGAGGGCCTTTCTGAAGTTCAGATAGGCCACATCCACCACCACCCCAGTCGATTACCTGAGTCACCGTATCAAAGAACTAAATAAGGTTGGTCTTGCTTGATTTCCTCTTGGTGAAGCCATCCTGTCTGCTGTCCTGCATGCCACACTACTCCCAGGTAATTCACCACTCTCTCCTTGATTAATGCCTCCATTCTCTTGCCCACCACAGACATGAGACTGACTGGGCAGTAGTTCTCCTTCAGCTCCCTGCTACCTCCCTAGTGCAAGGGCACCATGTCCACCCTCCTCCAATCCTCTGGCACCCTTCCTATATCCAGGGACAGGTTGAAGATTCAACCAAACCCAGGCCCCTTAAATGTTATGCAGCCAACAGATTACAGGCACGACACCACTCCATCAACACTCCCACATGGCCTTAAAATAATCCATCTAAACATAAGAAGCCTTGATCCTAAACTCTCCCTACTGCAAACCATGGTACATATTTATGCTCCTGATATCATCGTGATCTTTGAAACTTGGCTATTAAATAACATCCCTGACCATGCTGTCTTTCTCCCTGTCTTCACCATCAGTAGACAGAATAGGAATGGGAGAGGTGGAGGTGTGGCTGTATATACCTCCTCTACTCTCCAGTTCACCCCTACCCTTACTACCTCTACCCAGACTTCCCATGAGGCTATTCTTGTAAAAATCTCCCTTCCCTACACAGCACCTATTCTTGTCGTTGGAGTTTATTGCCACCCGGGGCAGCCTCTATCAAATGTCACAGACCTCCTTATGATGCTCAATACACTGGCGACTAAAGGGGAACTATATATCCTGGGTGACCTTAATCTAAACTGGCTGGCCCCATCATTGGCTTCTACCCGCTCCTCTATTGAAGCCTTATATCTCAGTCAACTTATTCAAGAACCCACTAGTCTAAACAACAAAACATTAAAACATTCCCTGCTCAACCTTCTCCTTACATAGAAACATAGAATTTGACGGCAGATAAGGACCGCTTGACCCACCCAGTCTGCCCATTTCCCTGCCTACTGGATAAGCTGCAGATCCTAGTTATCCAGCAGCCTACATCTTCCTACCCCCATCCCCTAGAATTGCCTTATGACTGTCCCATGCATGCTTGAATTCCACCACTGTTTTTGACTCCACGACCTCCTCCGGAAGGCCGTTCCATGCATCCACAACCCTCTCTGTGAAAAAATACTTTCTTAAATTATCTCTGAGCCGCCCCTCTATCTTCAAATTGTGCCCCTTGTTCTTGCACACCTCTTTTTTTGAAAGATGCTACCCTCTTGGACTTTGTTGATTCCCTTGAGGTACTTGAAAGTTTCTATCATGTCCCCCCCTCCTTTCCTCGAGGCTATACATATTAAGCTCCTTTAGTCTCTCTTCATATGTCTTCCGGTGCAGACCCTGCACCATTTTAGTGCCCTCCTCTGGACAGCTTCCATCCTGTCTATGTCTTTGCGAGACTGGGTCTCCAGAACTGCCGCAGTACTCCAGATGGGGTCTGACCAGCTGTCTGTACAGGGGATAATAACTTCCTGTTTTCTACTGGTGATGCCTCTCCCTATGCATCCCAGTATCCCCCAGCCCTCCTTGCTGCCCTCTCACATTGCTTGCCCACCTTTAGGTCATCTGATATGACTACCCCCAGGTCCCTTTCCATTTTTGTTGTCGTTAGTATCTCACCCCCCATTGTGTACTCTTCCCCTGGGTTTTTGTTTCCCAGGTGCATTACCTTGCACTTCTTAGCATTGAATCTAAGCTGCCATACATTTGACCATTCCTCTAACCTTGCCAAGTCCCTTCTCATCCTTTCCACCCCACCTTGTGCATCAACTCTGTTGCAGATCTTTGTGTCATCTGCAAAGAGACATACTTTTCCTTCCAGTCCCTCTGCAATGTCACTTATAAAGACATTGAAGAGGACTGGTCCTTATACTGAACCCTGCGATACCCCACTAGTAACCTCCCTTTCATCAGCGTGGACTCCATTTACTATTACTCTCTGTGTCCTATTTTCCAGCCAATTTTTTTTACCCAGGCTGTCATCTTGGGACTCTTACTTCCCATCCTCATAGAATAGTAACCTCTGGTCTTCTACTGGATTCTATCAGTGACCATCACATGACCTTCATGGTGCATAAGAGCCATAGGACTAAACACCCATCATAAATAATTCTCACTAGACCCTATGCAACACTCGACCTACAGTCACTGTTCTATGATCTCACTCTTACTGACTGGTTTCCTCTCTCTTCAGTGGCCTCAGCTGACATAGCCCTTGCCTCTTTCAATACCAAGTTCCTTCATATATGGGATTCATATGCCCCACTCCACAAAACCAGGGTCCATGGTGGACACCTCCCCTGGGCCACACCTGAGCTTCTGGCGTGCCAACGTCTTCAGGACCTTTCATGGCATCAGTCAAAATTCATCATTATCATCATCATCATCAAATCTTTATTTATTCAGGTGAACATCATTGAGCAAGGCTCATTTACAAGATGGACCTGATAAGGTCAAGGTTCAATAGCTGATACACAACAGATACATCAGACACTTATATAAGACAGTTATACATACAGGGGAAAATAACGTTTATAAACACAGTGATGTACAGTAAATTCACATGATAAAAATCTGTTACAGGAAAGTTAAGCTAATATTTACAGTATGTACAGTATATACATATCCCAGTGGGGAGGCTATGGCAGACACTAAACACAATGTAACACTAGGATGGTGAAGGTATTACTGGGTGCTATAAGATGGGGTGTCTGTCTGGAAGGAATATGCCATATATGGTTTGGAAGGGAGATTTGTGAGATGACAATGCTAGCTCTAGTGGTAGCAACTGCATTTCTCTTTGAAGAAGACTGTACAATGCTGTTTAAAGGATGCAAATGGAATGATATTGGACAGTTTTAGGGATTTTGTAGGGTTCCATGCTATAGCTAGAGAATAGCTGATTGCTGCCTCCCTAGCCTGGTGTTGAATTTGGGCAATTTGAGCAGGATGACGTTGTTGCTTCTTAGGGCATAGGAGCTCGGAGAGGTCTGGGTGAAGCAGTCCAGGATATAGTTTGGAAGTTTTTTGACAACGCTCTATAAATCCAAAGTGCTGCATTTCTGTTCCTTCTGAGGTGAAGGGAAACCCACCCAAATGCAGCATAAAGAGAGCAATGATGTGTATTAGATGGCAGATCTGTAATGAACCTTATTGCTCTATGATATAAGGTATCCAACTTGTGAAGGTAGGAGATGGGGCAGTGACTATAAAGGAAGTCTGCATAGTCAACAACTGATCGAAAATGGCCTGGACTAACCTCATCTTTGAGTCTCTGTTTAGGAAGGGTTTTAATCTTAGAGAAGGCCAAGCCTTTGTCAAGCTTTTAACAGTTTTTAAATGATGAGTGAAGTCAAGTTTGTTGTCAATCCACACACCTAGGTATTTGAAGTTTTCTCATACTCCAGATTTTCTCCAAGTATAGTGCATAGCTGGGGAGAATGATTGAAGAGGATGTGCTGGTGGAGTTTTGATTTGTGAACATCATTGCTTTAGTTTTCTTTGCATTTAACAGAAGCTTTTCTCGAGTAGCTGATATTGTAGCAGGAGAATTCTGTTTGTAGGATTTCACGAGCAGCTGCAGGCAAGGGTTGCTGACATACAGAACAATGTCATCAGCAAAGAGGTACAGAGGAATTGGTAAGGGTTGATTCAATGTTATTTATATAAATGGCAAAAAGGATAGGACCCAGAGTAGAACCTTGGGGGACTCCTCTTGACAGTGGTTTTAATGGGGATAGGTCACCTTCAGCTTTTACCTGCTGTGACCTACCGGTGAGATAGCATCTGAACCACTTCAAGGAGGGTGGATCTAGGCCAATGGAGTGCAGGGATGAAAGTAGTAGCTCATGGTCCACAGTATCGAATGCTTTGCTCAGGTCCAGGAATACTGCAGACATTATTCTTTTTATCTAATTCAGATTGCCAGTCATTTGTGACCTTGGCTAGTGCAGTGATAGTGCTATGCTTGGCTCTGAATCCAGATTGAGCAGGGTTTAGGAGGTTAGCATTGTCAAGATACTCCCTTAACTGAATACTCACTAATTTCTCCAGCATCTTGGATAGCACTGGTAGAATGGAAATGGGCCTGTAATTATTAAGATCCATAGGGTCCCCTGATTTTAGAAGGGGAACCACTTGGGCTGTCTTCCACAGTGTGGGAATAGAGCCAGAGTTTAGGGATTGGTTAAAGAGGTGTGTTAGGGACTGCAAGTACATGGCATGCAATCTTTAAAAGTAGGGGTCCAGAGAGTCTGCCCCGCTTTTTGGTATCCAGTTGCCATAATAGATCTTCTACTTGTTTCAACAGTATAGATTTGAAGCTGAAGGAAGAGTCAACTCTCTGATCACCAGTGTAATGGGAGCTTAATTGTTCCCTCAGCAGGTTAGCTGGAGAGGTGTCAAAGGCAAGGCCAGCAGTTGTGAAGTGGTTATTGAAGGCATCCAGAATTTCCATTTTGCCAGTGATAGGGTCATAACTGTTGTGTAATTGAGTTGGAAGGGGGTGTTAGCATCCTGCCCCACCATACCCTTGATGGTGTCCCAAAACCTAGCAGGATTATGGTAGGAGAAGTCGAGTTTGGCCAAGTAGATGGCAGCCTTTGCATCCCTAACTTTCTTGGTGCATCTATTCCTGACTTTCCTAAAGATCATCCAGTCATTTGCATTCTTGGTTTTTCTTGCCATTTTCCAGAGTTTGTCTCTCTCCAGCAGTGCAGCTTTGAGGTCAGCTGTAAACCAACGACAGGATTTGTTTTTTATTCGGATACTAGAGATTAGGGCATGGGTGTTAAGGGCATTTACTATAATGCTATTTAGCACCTTCTTCCCCTGCCATAATGATTTCCAACCTTACCGTGAACTTTGAAATGGCTGCACTAAAGCAATCCACCCAGATAAAGCTGAACACTTCAAATCAAACTTCCTAAATAATACTAACAAACAGTCCAAATTCTGGAAGGTCGCACACTCCCTCTTCTCTCCGGCCACCTACCCTGCATCCCCAACCCTCATGGTCAATCACTCTGTCCTTTCAGACCCTATGGCTATTGCCGAATGCTTTAACTCTCATTTCGCTAACTGTGCCTCATCTCTGCTGGGCTCCCTCCCTGGCTCCCGTGCTGCTCTGATGTCCTTTCCTCCCATCGGTCCTCTCCTTTCTATTGCTCCTCTCTCCCCCTCTCAGTTCTCCCAATCTCCCCCAGCACACTGCTCCCCCCTCCTCCTCCCCTTGCCTCTTTCACCCCCCTTCTTACTTCTATTTTTCTCCTGTCTCTCCTGATATCACGCTCCAGGCCCTCCTTGCCCTCAACCCTACCAAAGGCTTCTCACCTGATGGCCTGGATCCTAGGCTCCTCCCCTCTCCACTCCTGTTATTGCTTACCCGCTCTCCCTCATTCTAAATCTTTCCATCCTGACAGCAACAGTACCCTCATTATGGAACATGCAGTTGTACTCCTGCTTCCGAAGGGGGGGAATCCTCCTCTCCTGGCAACTATCGACCTATCTTTCTCCTTCCTACCTTAGTCCTCAACCAGCTCTCATTCTTACTATCTGTCTCTGGGTTCTTCTCTCCTTTCCAGTCTGGATTTAGGAAATCCCATTCCACCACCACTTCTCTGCTGAGATTAACTGAGACTATTTCTACTGGCTTCGAGAAAGGACACATCACCCCAGCCATCTTTGCTGATCCGGCTAAAGCTTTTGACACTGACTCTCACCTGCCCCTCCTGCACTGCATCTTAGTTGCTGGCCTCTCCCCTTCCACCACAGGTTTGTTCAGTGCCTGTTTGTCCGGCAGATCTCAATCAGTCAAAATTGTTGATGTCACCTGTTCCCCCTTGCCAATAATCACGGGTGTCCCCCAGGGTTCAGTATTTGGCCTCATTCTGTTTTCCATCTTTTTAAATGATCTCCCCCAGGTTTGCTCTGCCTCCAGCATCCACATGTATGCTGATGATATGGTTCTGTTTACATCTGGCAAATCCCTCTCTGATGTCACTACCAGGCTTCAATCGGATTTCACTAAAGTCCAACTCTGGTTTAGTGCTCATCGGCTCTTTCTAAATGCCAAGAAGACTGTCTCCATGTCCTTTGTAACAAGGCAGAGACCCACTAGGCTGAGCCTCCTACCCACATTTCACAGCCTCGAGGATAGTGTAGTTGAGGACTTCCTCATTCAGGTATCTCGTTGTCCGTCTGGATAGACACCTTTAAACTTCACAGTACATATTGATGCCATTCTGGAAAAACTTAAACCCAAGCTGGGAGCCCTTTACAGAAATTACAGTTGTATTCCTCTCGTTGCCAGGCGAGAGATAGTACTGAAAATGATCATGCCTGTTTTTGACCACTGCGACATTGTCTATGGTGCTGCCCTGCAGTCCTCCCTAGCCAGACGGGACTCCCTCTACGATTCCTTCTGTCACTTTGCCCTTGACGCCCCCTAGCTTATCCATCACTATGATCTCTACCGGTCCCTAAATGTCCTCACTCTCCAAAATTGGCATGCTCTACATGGCTCTATGTTCATCTCTAAATTCTGGCTTGATCTCCCTCCTACCTCTCCTCCTACCTTAGTACCCCCCACCCTCCCGCTCTTCCCTGAGATCGGATGACCTATGCACACTCTCTATCCCCAGTAGATCTGCATCCTCAGGTCAAAAAGCTTTCTCATACCAGCTACCTAAGTTATGGAATGATCTCCCTCCACAAATCCACCACTCCTCCTCCCTGAGCTCTCTTACTTTGGAGCTTCCCAACTACCTAACCACAAACTGTACCTGCTTCTGACCCCCTCCTTGCTTCTCCTCTCCTCTCTCCACAAAACCTCTTCCTCATCTCACCTATTGCATTTACCTGCCTAGAACTAACCATGTGTGTCTTGTTCTCATGCTCCCCTCCCTTGCTGTGTGTGTCATCATGTATCCCCTTTATTATGCCACTGTAGTAATTATATTAGTTGCATTGACTATCATGCATTTTATGTCTCATGTCCCTGTAGTGTTGTTATATACATTTAACTGCAGTATGTATTGACTATCATGTATTAATGTTCATATCTCTGTAAGATTATTAAATACATTTAAATGCTGTGTATCCCTCTCCTCCTTCCCCCAGGACATGCCATGAGATGAGCATTAAGTTGTTCAGTGTGCCTTTCCTGGTGAAACAATTCAATAAACAAAATAACAAATAAAAACAAGAGCCTTGTGAAGGACACGATGAACTCTTCCTTCAATTTCCTGATCACTCTGGAGTGTAACCTGTCAGGCCCCATCGCCGTGTCCACCCTTAGTCTATCTAGCGCCACCCTGCCCCTATCCATGATGAACAGGCTCTGATCCTCTCATTTGCCCTCCTCCTCCCTCCCTTAGACTTTAGCTCTGGCCCCTGCCTTCTCTCTCAATAAATACCGAGATAAAGTATTATTTAATGCCTCTGCTTTTATGTAGTCCTGCTCCAAGCTTATCCCTCTTCCCCCCTCAGTCTAGCAATACCATGCCCAGCCCTTCTCGCCTTCATGTATCTGAAAATTGTTTTATCCCCCTCTTAGCCTTTTTAGCTATTTTCTTTTCAGTGGCTGCTTTTGCCCTTCTGATCTCCCTCCCTGCCAAACTCTTCTTCTCCCTGTACTCCTCCCTATCTTCCTCTCAGAGCATCCTCTTAAATTTTCTGAAAGCCCTCCTCCTTTCCTTTACTGCCCTGCCACCTCCCTAGTAAACTGTGGTCTTCTGCCCCCTTGCTCTTCCTGAGCTTTTTTATGCACATTTCTGCTGCTTTCTGAACCCCTCCCCTGATAGCTTCCCATAATTCCTCCACTGTTCCTATATTCACCTTACCTTCCATTGTTTCTTTATCTTACTCATCTTATCAAAGTTCCTGTGTCTGACCTTCATGACTGAGCTACTGATTTTACTTGTCTCCCTCCCTGCTCTGACCCTGAACCATACTGTGCTGTGGTCGCTGGTGCCCATGGCTTCTCCTTCCTGCTCCTCCTCCACACTCTCCCCATTAGTCAGGACTACATCTAACAAGTTGCTTCCCATCATTGGCTCCCTGACCAGCTGTTGAAGGAATACGTCCTGCAGCTCATCTAATACGTCTCTGCTCCTTGCCGATGCTGCATCTGGGATTTCTTAGTTAAGATCTGGGAGGTTCAGGCCACCCACCAGCAGAAGTTCTCCTTTCTGGGCCAGCCTCATGATTGTTTAAGTTAGCCATCTATTGTCTTCCTCCCCTTGCGTAGGTGGCCAGTATACCTTCCCAGCAAAAGGGATTCATCCATCTTCCTAATTAGAGTTACTACTGCAACTCAATCTCCCCTTCCTCCTCCTCCTCCTCCTGCCCTTCAGTTACACTAATGATTTCCCTGATGTATAAGGCAACCCCCCGCTTCTTGCTCTCCCTGTCCCTTCTGAACAGTCTGTATCCTGGAATGATTGTTTCCCAGGTGTGATGCTCTGTTCACCAAGTCTCACTCATTGCTACTAGATCTGGTACCTCTTCCCTCATGATGGCCTCCAGGTTCACACTCTTATTTCCCAAACTTCTGGCATTTGCTGCTAATCCCTTTCTCCAGGCTCCACTATTGTTCCCCCTTCATCCATCTCCCACTTGCCCAACAATGTAGAGCTATCCTGGGGAGCGCTTGTAGCACCCCAAACATTCTTCCTTGTGGTGCAGATTCCCCCCAACTAGTTTAAATGGTAGGCATCCACTATCAATTCTTCTAGTTTGCTTTTTAAGTACTGCCATCCCCTCCATATTCAGGTGCAGTCTGTCCAGTGCAAACAGGCTCTTGTCCCCCGACATAGAACCCCAGTCCCCTACTAACCCTTTCCCCATTTTCTCACACCACTGCTCAAAACATTCATTGAACTCCCTTATCTGCATCTGTCTATCAGTGCTTGCCCTTGGTACTTGTAGCGCCTCTGAAAAAGGTCACTAATTTGAACCCCAGACTGCTACATTATCTAGCAAGAGTTCTGAGTCTTGCCTATACCTCCATCAGGCAACTTTCCGCCAGGTCATTCATTCCCAGGTGGAAAATCAGGTGCATTTTCTCATCCTGCTGCTTCCCCCTTGAGGGGAGATAGTGAATAACCTTAGCTGCCATGATTCCAGGCACAGAATCTCCCCACAATGTACAGTTGTCCCCCCTGCCTCTCCCACTCAATTAATTGTATTATAGCGTTCCCCAACCAGAAGGACCCAGCTCTTCATCTCCTTCTGATTAAATCTCCCTTCCATCCAACCCCAGACCCCCTGTAGCCTATTTACTACCCTAGTTTCAATACGCCCTTTGCCCGTGTCACCTCCCAATGTGCTGTCTTTGCTCTGCACCCCCCAGTTCTGTGACCCCCACAGGAGCTTTCTGCAAGGCTTCTTGCCTTCGCCTCTTTATCTGTGAACTTTTCTCCTCAGTGTCTTTCTGCCCCTGTCTGTGACCTGACTAATTTTTCCTAGGGGGCCCTCGTCCTTCCCTGCCCCATCCAGCTTTTGCACTTCTGGACCCGAGCACACTGCTCCACCTCCTTTTGGGCTTGCTCATTGTTCTGACCAGATTGGGCATCCCCATTTTAAAATTTTTCTCAACCTTCATTTGTGCCTGTTTCTCCTATTTTCCTGTGCTCTTTCATCTCCATTTTCCTGCTCTTCCCTCCCATTTTGTACTCCTAGTGAGGCAAATCTGTTTTTTTGTTCTAGGCCCACTGTCTGTTTCTCTCTGTTGGATGGTCCTCCCATTGCTTTCTTCTCCCATATCATCTGCACAGGCTTTGGACTCTTATAGTTTATCACCTGCCATCCCCCTGGTTACTCTTGTTCCCTTTTCTGCCACTATCCAGGATTCCTGTATCCCCTCTGGAACCTGTAACTTCATCCCTTCCTAACTTTCATGCTCCTCCATTTCACTCCTTACCCAATACCATCTTTCCCTACCTGTGCCCATGTCTGATTCTTGTCCCTCTGCAGCCCCCCATTTTAACCACACCTAGCCCCCAAGCTGTAATAGCTCCTTCTGCGGGACCCCTCCTGTTCTCTCTTCCACTCCTCTCCCTTTCCCATCATAGTGTCCACCTCAGCAGTCCCACCTCCTCCCTTAGCTGTGCAATTTGCCTACATGGCATGCATCGCCCCCATTTTCCTGACTACTGTATATCCAGTACCATAGATGATCCACACCCAGTACACCCTACCAGCCTCCCA
The DNA here is from genome assembly GCA_016271365.2 of Neoceratodus forsteri. Classification (NCBI taxonomy): domain Eukaryota; kingdom Metazoa; phylum Chordata; order Ceratodontiformes; family Ceratodontidae; genus Neoceratodus; species Neoceratodus forsteri. The sequence continues at coordinate 43,662,142 of CM028131.1, read as the reverse complement.
AAGATGCACTCAGCCCTTGTAGACTGGGGACCCTGCCCTGGATCTACTCTCACCCTGCTTCATTGGCCCTTCCAATGTGGTCCCCCATTTCCCATCTGGCCTATGGTAAGCTTTTGCATTTAAGCCCAAGGGTAATGTGTGCCACATTTCTTGAAATATTCTTGTCAAGACATTCCTGATTACATGCTTATTTACACCATAATCTTTGTTTTTGCATTTCTTCAAAATTCCTTACTGTTATGATTTTACATTACAAGTTTACAATGCTACTGCTATCACTTTGTTATTACTGTTTCACTCCCTGTTGTACACCTTGGAGGATTCCCTGAAACCCTTCACTCCACCCACCCACTCACCCCTGGATGCACCTGTAAACCAGTCCAGGCTTAGTGTGCCCATACCGGTGACCACATATTAATAAATAAAATTAATGTTCAATTTGTAGCTAAACCCCTTTAAACCATGTTTTTAGCGGAAGTGCTTTTGGTACTAAGTTTAAACTTTCCAAGTTCTAAGTATGGATATATTTAGGCCAAGTTCTGTTGGTCCCAAGAGTTCTGGGCAGAAAAATCCTAGGAAAAGCAGGCTTGCACTTTAAAATCAGTAAAAGCTCTAGGGCAGGATTCACAAAAAAGCACAAACTGCAGCATAACGGTTTGTGCTGAGCCTTTCAATTGTGCATGGTCCAAAAGCTGCAATCCTATCAAGCATGAACGGAGAAAAATGACTTATGTGTGCTGTACCACCACAATCAAATGCAGGTTATATACAAATAGCCATGAAGGCACTGTCTGTAACTGCCTGGACATTACATCCTTAGTTGTTTTTTTTTTCTCCAGCCTTTCAAAACAGTACCGCTAAAGAAAACCATCATAATAAAAAAAAAATAGAGCTTGGTATCCTCAATAAAGCATTCATGTTTACATGAAAAGAAGCAAGATTGGTAGCCTAGTCTTCACGCCTTCCTTCAACTCTCATTTACTCACACAACAGTCAGTATCAAGAAATGCAAACAGGAAGCGGGGGAGGATACAACAGCTTTGCAAAATGAAAGAAAAAAAGATAACATAAACAAAATAAAACTCAGTCCCCTCTTCTTACCATTCAGAACAAAAAACAAAATCAGATCAATTTCTTTCTTGAAGATGCTGATCATTAGCAAAACAAAAGTGACAAACCATGCCTAGACCCTGAATTCCAAGCCCTTTCATAATGAATGAGTAACCAAAAAAAGCCAAAAATAAATAAATAATGGGGAAATGTATTATGATATATCCATCATGACAAGAACCTTCCTTTTGAGTTCTAATACTTTCATACACAAAGCACCACACTAGTTTTACTGAACTTATGTTCAGAAAGTTCCTCATTGCCAAGTAAACCCTTTGGTCCACTTATCAACAGCACAGTAAAAAGTTTGTGCTGCCACACAGGTGCTGGACAGATCTGAAGTTGTTATTTTGTATCAACATTCAACTGTGAAAGAGGCTGAGCTGCTTCTGGTGCTGAGCAGATTTAAAATTGTAATTTTGTATGAAAAACTCAAGTGAGAAACTAGCAGAGCTTTAGGGCCCACAAGGTAGAAAGAACTGCAGAGTTTAGCATGGAGAAAGCTGAGGAATGAAATGATACATCAATTGGAAAGGAAAATGATGTGTTTTGTTTTGTATCAAATTAAAATAAACGGTACACATGCACTTTTTATTCCGATACCTCACAGTACACATAAAAGGTAAAGTAAAATGTATCTCCTTATTAGAGAGAATACATGTCTCTTGGCTCAGAGTGGATTTCTCTGTTATAAGCTGAGAAACATTCCAAGCATCATAAAGGTGCTGTGTGTGAGCTTTCTGCAGAGCAAGAAAAAATGTTTTGCTCATTTTTAAATTGTCAGTACTTTACCGTACATTAAGCTACAGAGGTAAAATTTTAACAGCAGACAGGGGAAGGGGTCTAGTTACTAATAAACCATTATTTGTTTATCACTATTAATGGCATTTATAATAATCAGTTAAAAAGCAAACAGTGCACACTTGAGCCGCTTAGAGCGGCCCACCAATTAAGAAACATACCATGGTCTGCTTAAAGAGGCCCGTGCCACTGTGAGGGTTAAGTACACATAGTATGTTATTTTGCAGTTTATAGCAGCAAGCAATTAATAAAATAGGCACATACAGTCTCCTTGTAAGGTGTAATATCCTTTCACATTTAATGGTATTGCATTTTGTAGTTTTAAAGTTTCAGGGGTTTATAAATTTGTACTTTACATTCTTACAAAATGTAGTTTTTGAATGTTGTGAAAGATTGAGTACTTTAAATTCAAAGCTATTTAAAGCTGCAAATATCACCTTTTTTCAGAAAGACCATGCGGTACAGTAGTTTAAATGTTTCAACTCTGGTTAAATTTGGAAACATAGTTTTAAAATTAGATGGAAATTACTGACATTTTAAATTTCGTCAACATGGCTGACAGGCAATAATTCAGTCCCATTTAAAACTAGAAATCTGAAACTATGTACTGAACATATACCAGTGTAGTGATAACCCACATACATGTCACATTTTATAATATTTCAGTGAATATTGTCAAAATTATGTTAACATTATAGAAATCAAAATGTTGACAAAATGATTAGCTACCTATAACTCAGCTCCCCATGACACAATAGAGTTAAGGTACTGTGCATATACCCATGCTAGATACTTCTCCATATCCTTACATTGTATGGAGATTTGGATGAGAAATGTTAAAATTATCTCAAAATAACTGAAAATGTTATTTTGTATAATACCTACAACTCCGGACACTGGACACTTTCGTAAGACTTTGTGCTCAATGTATTTTCCAAATTGGTGTTATTTTGATATGTTCTTTTAATAATACAGCAAAATTACTGAAATTAAAAATTTTGCAAAATTCGATGGAATGTTTGTGAACATTCTGCACAATTCATCAGAATTGGAATGGTCATTCCACAGGCATTCTAAGGGCAAAATTTAATATTCTGCACAGCTCTAGTGTCCTCTGTAACTATCCTAGGTGTCAGCTGTAACTGTTCTGTGTGCCCTACAATATATACAGTAACTATCCTGGGTGTTCTCTGTAATTATCTTGGCTGTTCTATATAAATGTCTAGGGTGTTCTATATTAATGTCCAGGGTGTTCTCTGTATCTACACTGGATGCTCTCGGAAACTATCCTGGGTACCTTCATTTTCTGATCTCTGAAATCCTCTTTTGTTCTAAAGAGGTGCATTAATAGTGAAGAAATGATATAATGGAGACCATTCAAACTATGTGGCTGTATACAACAAGTTTAAACAGTCTTAAAGCCTTTTGATAAATATTCAGAGAACATGATTTACAAGAAAATTTTTGCTCTGCTACTCCTTTAAAAGATTTTGAAAGTAAGTGAAGATAAGTGGGGGGTAGTTTACATCCCAGCTTTTTGTTTTGTTATTTTAACTCAGCAGACAAGCTTACTGTGGAGAAAAAATATATGCTGCTATGTCTTTTTCTTATTGCTCATGCAGCTCCCAGGAACAGCTTAGGTTTCCACAATCAATCGAGTCATCTGAGTAGTTACAGAAGACTGTTGCTAACAGTGAAAGTAAACTAAAAAATGTGTATATCACACAACTACTACAGAAATACAGCCAACTGGAACAAGACAACACATAACAGATACAATATGTGAGGGTGTAGTGTTCATTTAAGATTTGAGAACAAGACCACACAGACCACCCAGCTGAACAGTGGCTTAGGAATTAAGAGTTACAGCACAGGGTAGAGCTTGGACAAACACAGACCACTTCAAGTTTCACTTTGAGCATAGGTCCTTTCATTTTGTGTCCAGTAAAGATAATTATTAACCACACAGTTTAAACCCTACCTTTCTTACCTCCATAGTATGCAGGGATCAAGGTCAAGAAAGATAGTAGACATGACAATTTATATTTGAACATCATAATTTCAAGATAAAACCTCTAATAAGGATCAGCATCAAATGTGCAGAGCAAATACAGATAATGTACCGGTATTCCAAGAGCTGTCTTTAGTTATCAAACAAGATTAGAGAAGATACAAAATCACACATGCCCCCACAATGCAAAGCATCATGGGCTGCATATGCAAATCACCACAGAATGTTATGCTGGTCCAACTTTAAGCAGAATTGCATGGTGCCCGAAAGGCCTCTCACACAGTTTGCAAAGGGTGCTAACAGAAGCACGTGCAGCCCATGATGCTTTTCATTGTGGGGGCATGTGTGATTTTGTATTTTCTTGAAACTTGGCTTCCCAGCCAAATGCCCTTTGGGGTAACCCTTGTCTCAGTGTTTGTGCACAGTGGTTCTTTGTCTTTTAAGATTAGAGAAGGTTAACAGAGAAAGTTTATTGCTGGCTATAGAAAGCCCATGAATGCAGTCTACATTAAAGACAGGTAACATGGGGACTTGTATTACAACCTACATTTCAATCATTTAGGAGATATAGCCCTAAGTGCAAAGCCACTGAAGTGTTACCTTAGTAGCACAATGACAGAAAAAAGTAAATTTCATAATTACTAATCTACTTGGATTTATCCCTTACATACATACATGCATACCCCAACACACTGCATCATGGGTAGTATATTAGATCGCCATGACTACTAAACCTAGACTACATCTACAAGAATAATTGTAACTAACTGTAATATCTGCCTTTTGTGGAAGCTTTATTCTCTTTGTGTTGTGCTCCTTCACAGGTACTGAACAAAATTGTTAACTTGTTTTGCCTTAGCAAAGTAAAGTAATTAGAAGCAAAATGGATATTTTTACCATATCATACATGATGGTCATCCAAACATTTCAAATCATGGAAACATAGAAACACATAGTAGACAGAGGCCAAGAGCCAATCACATATGCCCATATTACTAGAATTACCAATCCACAGATAAAGCCATGTGTTCTCATGTTTTATTTTAAGTTATATGGTTTCACAAAATGCCACATGTTGGAAAAGCTCAGTAAGATGTCAAATAATTTTTATAAATAATGAAATCTATTATTTTTTATGTCATCATCAGCATTAAACATAAAAATAAAACAAGGACACAGCATAATCATGATGTATGATTTATTTAATTTTTTCTACCAATGTAACAACACACTGGTGATTGTCAATCCACAACCTTCGTACCTGCGGGGAACAGTTAGAAAAATGTGGTATACAGATAGTCATATAATTTTTATTTATTTATTTATTTAGTTCTAGGAGGGGTACAGAACAAGGAGAAGAGGCAGGAATTAGGATTGGTGTAGTAGCAGCCAGAGACCTTGTCGGACATAACAGGGAGAAGTGCTGGCAAGGGGGGGTAGGCGAAAAGGGGGTGTGGAAGTTGGGAGGGGGAAGGGAGACAGGCAGAGAAAGACAGGAGATGAGTGCTAGGAGGAGAAGGCATGATCAGGCTGTTGGAGGAGGCTGGTATGTCGGAATTAGGTGATGTAGTCTCAAGAGCTGAAGGCAGTGAGATGGAGCTGGTGACTGGTTTGAAACATACCAAGTGTTGGAGCTAAGGAGATGGTGGTGCTGAGACCATTCAGCTATGAGGGAGCCCTATAGGTGAAAGAACATTGATCCTGGGTAGTATGACAGCGGGGAACTTGCATGGGCTGTGATTTGGATCTCTTTGGTGCTCCTCTGATTGGTCCTATAGTGAAGCAGAGCTTGGACACCAGAGGGGGCAAGACCCAGGTCATTTTTTTTGCCATGGTGCAGAAGAGATACTTAATATAGTTAGATAGTTGGAGCCATCTGGATTGATCATAAAGGTCACATATATGAGTGAGATGGTGGACTCTAGTGATAAGCTGAAAGGTCTTGTCAAGGGCTGTGGAGATGCATCTGATTTTTACTGCCATGGTCGAGCCATAAATGATAAGACCATAATCAATAATGGAGACCATGGAGTTCTGGAAAATGATCTTCAAGCCTGTGTGAGGTGTTGCCTGTGCTTGAACAGTGACCCAAGACATTTGTTAGCAGCTTTGATATAAATCCAATATAATCTACTCAAAACATTTTTGCAGGATGTAGAATATGGTAGTAAACCTAACAAAAGAAAGAAATGCAGAAGCTGCCATTTTGTGTTTGGATATATATCTTCATTCATAATGGCAGGTTCAAAGTTATTTATTTATTCATTTATTAGCTTTTGGTAACCGGGTAAGTGCACTAGGCAACAGACCTGCCTATTTTCAGGCACGACCCGGGAGAGCACAGGACATTGGTTACAATATGCAGAAATGCACAGACATAATATAGGTGTATAGGAGCAAAACAAGATATACATTGGGTAGCACAGTAATAGTTACATAAGGGTACATTTTAGGCATAGATCATAATAATGATGTAAAATAAAGCAATTAGGGTAACCATAAAACAGCTGAGGACAGTAAAGACATCAAGGTTCATAGCCACCTAGATAAGCGTATTGCATGGGAGAACATTAGTGTAGTACTCAGGGTCAGACCCGACAGCCTGCAGTGGGACAAAGCAAATTAAGAGCATGTGCATTGGCCAGAGGCTAGAAGGTGGGTGAACAGCGAGTTTTTGAATTCTCGATGGGAGGCTGAAGTTTTCACCATAAGGGGGAGTGAGTTCCAGAATTTGGGAGCAAAATGGGCAAATGCCTGTTCACCCATTTTTGTCATGCAAGGTCTAGTGGAGAGCATGGGGACAGAGGAAGACCTGAGGGTACGGTTGTGTGAGGCAGGAGTCAGGAGGCTGGCAAGATAGACAGGGCAGGGAAGTCTAGACAGGGAGTCAATAAAGCAGCCCAGGGAGTAGGCTCGAATATCCTTAGGTGACAGCCAATTTAAGCCAGTAAAGGGAGACAATGATGGGTAAGATGTGGGGCAGTTAAGGCGAATCTACAGATGCTGTTGTAGACAGTGTCCCATTTGTGGAGTGTAGCAGAGTTTGCAGCAAAGAAGAGAGGCAGAGCATATTGGAGCTGGGGTAAGAGAATACCTCTCGCAACAGAAAGTCTAGCGGAAGGAGTGAGGGAGTGGCGCACGCGATAAGCTCCGCCACTTTTAGCATTGACGGCACGGCACACCATATTGACATGTTGAGACAGGTCAAGTGTGGGATCCAAAGTGACCCCAAGGTTCTTGAAGGACTCAGTGTTTAAGATGAGGGAGCCATCAAGGCATTGAACTCGGAGCCTGTTCGCAGGGGCAGACAGTTTCTTAGAGGATCCGAATAGCATAGCACAGGTTTTTTCTAGGTTCAGGACTTGGTGGTTGCTAGAGAGCCAGGTCTGCAGGAATTGGAAGTCATTAGTGAGAGTGGAGTTGATGGCAGCAACCGCGATTTCGACCCAGAGTAGAGAACAAGGTCATCTGCATGACATAAGACTGCAGCTATGCGGGACATGGTGGGAATATCATTTAGGAAGAGGGAGAAGAGTAAGGTCAAGAGTGGATCCTGGGAACTCCACGGATATGTTTAGGGGAGGAAAGGGCCTTGTGAAATGCTACTGCCTGAGTCTGATTGTCAAGATAGCTATGGAACCAGGAGAGGGCTTGGTCAGATGCTCCAATGGATTGGAGTTTCTTTAGCATGAGAGGATGGTGTACCATGTCGAAGGCTTTAGACAGGTCGATAAAGACGGCCCCAGTGAGTAGGCCACGGTCCATATTATTTCTGGAGTCATTTGTAAGTTGTGTAAGTGCAGAGGTGGTACTGTGACTGGGCTGGAAACCATGTTGGCACGGGGTTTGAAGATTAAACATGTCAAGGTGAGCAGTAAGGTGGCGGTTGGCTATTTTTTCAAGCAGCTTACTGAGAGTGGGCACCACTGGTGACTGGCACTGGACAAAAGCAACTAAAAAAAACAACAATAAAATAAATCAGAAGATCAAACATACATCTGAAAACTACACACAGAAATAAATAGAATATAATGTATGTTCATCTATCGGTAACCGACTAATTAACTATTGAGAACTTGCCATGGCGACCATTTAAACCTTGAGAGCAAAGCTCTAGAGATTTATGTCACAATGACAACATTAAGATGTTTACACAAGCCCGGTGATGATAGAAATATAGCAAATAGACTTTGATGGCAGGTAAGGACAGCTTGGCCCACCTAGTCTGCCCATTTCCCTACCTACCAGATAAGCTGCAGATCCTAGTTAACCAACAGCCTTTTTCTTTCAAACCCTCACAAGAATTGCCTTATGTGTGTCCCATGCATTCATGAATTCTTCAACAGTTTTAGACCCCTCAACCTCCTCAGGAAGGTGGTTCCATGCATCCACAACCCTCGCTGAGGAAAAAGTCTTCCTCATATTGCCCCTGAGCCATTTCCCCTCTATCTTCAAATTGTGTTTCCTTATTCTTGCACATCTCTTTTTCTGAAAGATGCTACCCTCTTGGACTTTGTTGATTCCACTGAGGTACTTAAAGTTTATATCATGTCCTCCTCTCCCTCCTTTCCTCAAGGGTTTACATATTACGCTCCTTTTGTCTCTCCTTGTATGGCTTCTCTTGCAGACCCTGCACCATTTATGTTGCCCTCCTCTGGATTGCCTCCATCCCTTAACTTTGCCAAGTCCCCTCTCATCCTTTCCACCTTCCTTTGTCTATCAACCCTGTTGCAGGTCTTTGTGTCATCTGCAAAGAAGCATGCTTTTCCTTCCAGTCCCTCTGCAATATCACTTATAAAGACATTAAAAAGAACTGGACCGAGTACTAAACCCTGTGGTACCCCACTAGTATCCCCCCTGTCTTCAGAGTGGACTCCATTTACTATTACCTTCTGTGTCTTGTTGTCCAGCCAATGTTTTACCCAGGCTACCACTCTGTAACCCACTTCCAGGCAGGCAGGAAAATGTGTTTATTAATCGTTTGTGTAAGACTGTGTCAAATGCCTTGCTAAAGTCTAGGTAGGCCATGTCCACTGCCCTTCCCTGGTCTACTACTTTGGTCACACAATCAAATAAATCAATTAGATCTGTCTGACATGATCTTCCCAGTGTGAATCAATGCTGCCTTGAGTGTTGTGCTCCACTGGCCTCTAGGTACTCAAGATTTCTTTCCTTCAGAAGTGATTCCATCATTTTCCTTACCACAAAGGTCAAACTGACAGGTCTGTAGTTTCCTGCCTCTGTCTTGCTCCCATTTTTGTGAAGAGGAATCACATCCATCCTCCAGTCTTCGGGTACCACATTATCCTCTCGTGATTTGTTAAAAAGGGTAGTCAGTGGTGTCACTAGTTCTCCCCTTAATTCTTTTAGAATTCTGGGGTGAATCCCCATCAGGCCACATTGCTTTGTCCACTTTCAGTTTTAGGAGTTCATTCATAACCCTTTCTTCTGTGAAAGGACTGATATCGACCCCCCAATTCAGAGTGCTTCTATTAATTGGATAAGGTAACTCTCCCCCTCCTCTTTTTTGAATACTGAGTAGAAGTATTTGTTCAGTATCCCTGCTTTTTCACTGTCCCTCTCTGCCCACAAACCATCCATTTTATTCATCCTCACTACCCCACCCTTTGTCTTTCTACACTCCCTAATGTACCCATAAAAGGTTTTATCCCACTTCTTAACCGAGTTGGCTAACCTTTCCTTAGTTTGGGCCTCTGCTATTCTGACTACCTTCCCTACTTTCTTCTGCCTTAACTGGTACAGTTCTCTATCCAGCTCCTTTTGTGTTTTCTTATACTTCTTAAATACTATATTTTTCTTCTATCCTCCCCCACCACCTCTTTTTAAAACCACAGTGGCATTTTCTTTCATTTTGATTTATTTGCTTCACACAAAGTCTTGCTGCCTCTGTGATGACAGTTTTGATATTTCCCCTTTGTTGCACTACCCTTCCTTCTTGCCTGTTTGCTAGTACTTTTCTGAGGCACTCTTCCATTTTGAAAAAGTCAATGCTCCTGAAGTCCAGTACTCTCACTTTTGTATGGATTGACTCTGCAGCTGAGTTTATCATGAACCACACTGTTTGGTGGCCACTTGTTTGCAGATGGCTATCCACTTCTAGGTCTGAGATGCTCTCTCTGTCCCCATTTGAGAGGACCAGGTATAAGATTGCTCCCTCCTGAGTGGGTTCCACCATTAGCTGTGTGAGGCAAGCCCCCTGTTGGGCATGGAGAATGGCCCTGTTCTTGGATGTGGCTGCTGCAAATGTGCTCCAGTTAACATCTGGCATATTCAGGTCCCCCATTAACAATATCTCCCCATTCTCTGCCATCATAAGAATGCCTTCCATCATTACCTTTTCCATTCCCTCCATCTGAGATGGGGGTCTGTATTCAACCCCTGTGCAGACTGTGATGCCATTTCCAATCTCAAAAGTAACCCACAGTGCTTCCTCTCCTCCCTGTTTACTCTTTTGTTCCATTGCTTTTATCCCTTCCCCTACATAGAGAGCTACTCCTCCCCCTCTTCTACCCTCCCTTCTCTCCTGCAGGTTCTCTACCCTAGTATGTTAACATCCCAGTCATGGTTCTTTGCGTACCATGTTTCTGTGACTTCCACGATATCCAGGCATCCCTCTTTCATTAAGGCCACAAATTTAAGGAGCTTGTTGCCCAGACTATGGGCATTGGTACTCAGTGACTCCCATTTTTTAATGGCCTCACTCCTATTTACCCCATTCCTGTCTTTACTGCCTTTGTCTTTTTCTCCATTTATCCCTGCCCTTCTCCCTATTGCCGTCTCTATCTTGGTGTTTTCCTGACTAAGTACCCTGGTGACTAAGTACCCTGTTTTTTTTAGAAGGGGTTGGATTTCTCTGCTCTTTTCCAGTGCCTTCCTCCTAGGCTAGTTTAAATGTTTGCCAATGAAGCATTTAAACCTATCACCTAGGATCCTGGTTCCCCCTCCTGGACAGATGCAGACCATCACGCAGATATAGGCCTGCATCACTCCAGGTGGACACCCAGTCCCCAATGAAGCCAAACCCCTGAGTTCTGCACCAGTGTTTCAACTACTAATTGAATCCCATGGTGTGGAGCACCCTAGCCTCACCCATGCTATAGACAGGAAGCACATCTGAGATGGTTACCATGCATGCTGCTTGTCTAAGGCCCCTCCCCAACTCCACAAACTCCTCCTGCACTTTTCTGATCCCTTTCCCAGCCAGGTCATTTGTCCCTAGGTGGATAATAACATCCAGCTCCTCCTGTGCAGCTGCTCTATGATCCTGAGGATTCGCTCCCAGTCCCTCCAGGTCTGGAACCTGGGAGACAGCCACCTCAATCTCCCTCTCCTTCTACTCTCCCTCTCCTGCTCCCTTATCTCTCCCTCCCCAGTTCAATCCACTTAACAACAGTGTATGCTGCCCTCTTCCAATCATACAATCAGAAAATTGTACTACAATATCATTACTGCTCTCTGAGGAGCTTCCATATCACCAGTGTGGCATTTTGGATATGTGTCCACTGACTGCACATGCACAAACACCATACACTTATACAGGAGGTGCATGCACAAGATGATCACTGTTGTTATACCACCAATATGACGTACTCACAATGGCATAACAACATTGTGACATCACATTGATAGTATAACAACACTATAAATTGTGCGATTTCAATGCATAGTAAACATCTCCCATACATTATAAAACATTACTGTAAAGCAAAAAAGCTGCTCAAGACATAAAGAGTTGAGCATAGGTGGTATTAAAAGATTTAAACAACGTATGCTCTGGAGGATTATTTTTTCTCACTGTGATCTTATTTAGATAGTCTTCTGCAAATGTAATAATTTGCTAAATTATTGTTAATGCTTCCTGTGCCTGCTCCCCTGTGAACCACCAAACCAATTACCCACTGTTCTGTTTATCTACCTGCACCATTACCACTAGCCTATCAATGTCATTTTGTTTCTAGTCGCCTTCATATTTACATATACTGGTAAACCACTAGCTGGTCCTAGCTACACACCGTTTAGCCATTTAACTCAGTTGGCTACACTTGTACAGTTCTGTTTAGCTCACTAGGATGTTCTCCACTGCCTTTTATATTGTATCTTCAGCACTGTACTTTTGCTCATAACTCAGTTATACCTGTAGTTGCTTCTGTGTCTGTCACTATCTAATGTATTTGTGTGCACTCACTTACTGAAATGTTTCTTTTTTAACAGGAGAGACACACACTAAGCTGAAAGCTTGTTAACAGGTGCAACCTGGAGCACAATTAAGTTAAGTGACTTGCTTAGGGTCACACAGTATGGAAGTGGGGGCTGTAGGATTCAAATTCAGGTTTCCAGGTTTGCAGCTCAGAACCTTAAACCACTGTGCTATACTGCCTCATAATTATATGAAAAGTTTTCATGCTGCACGCATAAAACTATCTATGTAATATGCATGTTGCAAGTATGATTTAAATGTTAAATTGGAAACAACTACATGCATGTGGAATGCGTTTAGCAAGTAAGTGTGGAATGCGTACTTTTTATGTTAAATTGGAACAGACTGCACGCAAGTGGCATGCATTCAAAAAGCAAGTGGTCTCTGATACCTGCACACATAAAAGTTAAGTGACTTGCTGAAGATTACTCCATATACAAGAGGGATTGATGAGATTCAAACCTAGGTCTTCATGTCATCTCCAAGTCTCCTGATTTGCAATTCAGTGCCTTTAACCACTAAGGTATACAGTCTGCACACAAATGACTTGCTTGTACTTCAGTACAAATCTGCATACATCTACATGGATGTGGCATGCTCATAACCACTGTTATACTCTTGTTTTCTTGTCCCCCCTCATCTCAGCTGCACAGCTGAACTGTAGCACATACTCTGCACCAATGGAAACACATATGGTTCTTTTCACACCCAATACACACACTTACCCAAAAAACTACGTAATTACTTCTGCCTTGCATGTGCTCCAACTATTTTGTCTCCATAATTTTGAATGTTTCCACACAATATGGTCTTTAAGGGGCAAACACAAAAGTAGCAGTAACTCAGCACCCACCCTCATTGTCAGCTGCTCCCCCCCATGCACACTCACTGTAGCAGGTGCAGCCATGCTGCTACAGACAATCCACCAAGTATAGGTATAAGTTGAGTGTCTCTTACCTGAGTACTAGTGAGCAAGAGGCAGGAGTCTTTAAGAGATGATGTCCATGAATCAGAGTGCTGGGCATATCCCTGGAAATGAATGAAGTTATTTTTATTACTATTTTTATATTTTTGATTGTGAGTTGGAGAATAATGAAGGCCTGTTCTATTAATTATGCTCTTTTAGTTGCCTTCATTAATCTCCAACTCCCCATCAATAATGTATAAAACACTAATAACAAAATGCCCGATTCATTTCAATGGTGCAGCCCTGCAGACTCCCTTTGCCCTACGTCATAATGTGCATGAGCATGGGGATGTGGACCTCAGCTTCACTGAGGGGGTAAGCCTGACTATAGTGGGGCTCCAATACCATACCACTCAACTGTCCCTGAATGAAAGGGATAGTCCTCATTTTACCCCTGAAACTTCTCTCCCTAATCCATCCCTCATAGAAAACATGCTCACACAGAGGATGTTCTGCAAATTTAGACTTTATGGCATGGGCACCATTTCAGATTTCAACAGGGGTAGCCAACATTCAGTGGATGCCAGGTGCCAGTTTGCCCCTATTTGGCAAGATCTAGAATGTCTGGAATGTCTCTAAATGGTAAAACTTACTTCTTTTGACTGAAAAGTGATATGCAGTCAGGAGAAATTCAAAAGTGTAAGAGTTATCTGTCTATACCCCAGAGCAGTGCATCAGATTTGGGATTAAACCCATCCAGTTACTAACCAATCATTTTCTGGCTGAAGTTCTGACCCCCCACCTCCCCAAAAACAAAATTCTTTCTCTGACTCTCTTCCATTCTATATCCATCCCATATGGGTTGTCAAGCTTTCCAAAAGCACAGAAACATGAAAACACAAAAATGTTTCTTCTCCAACCTCTGTAAACAAAAATGTTTACTTTACTTACCTGGCCATCTAGCCAGAACCTGTGGCTTGGCGAGTATGCCACCTGCCCAGTTTTCAGTCTGCTCCTTCTCTGCTGTTCTGCCAAAACTGGATCCTAGAACCGACCATCCCAGGTCCCCATGGTCTTCAATGAAGTTATCCCACCAATTGAACCAACCCAGCCTGTGCTGTTTGTTTCTGCTTGGCTACTGCCATATTGCACTGTTCAAGGTCTGTGAATGCCACCCACTCTGGTGTCACTGCTGCTTTTGCCTAGCTTACTGCCATGGGGGTTATGCACTTTTTGTGAGGTGAGCCAAGTAGAGGAACTTTGTAGTCTAGTCTCCAGTAAGCTTTTAGCTCACCCCTGCCCCTTCAGCCACCAGGGAGATAGAGACTCATTAAAGTAGACCAACAAAAATATTTCCTCACAACACACACACACACACACACAGAAAATAAAATTATATATTACTCATTGTATATTATAAGGAAGAGGGACAAATGGGAGTGGTGCAATGCACTGTCTGTGGGGCAGCAATTTTCTGGGAAACATTCTGAACCTGCGTGTGCTGCCTATTTTCAGGCAGCTGTCAGCTCTGAGGGAGGAGGTTGCCCACCTCCAGGCTGAACTGGTAAGGACTAAGGAGGACTCCCCCACCCAAAGAGCACCAGTTCCAAAACCACTTCCTCAGAGGTTGCCATGTGTGAAGAGCAGATGGACCACAGTAGGTTCTTGGATGGTGAGGATGGTGGAACAGAGGTGTAGCCCCAGAGTTGCACCTCTACACAAATCATATGTTAGTCTGGCAAATCAAAGTTCCTCTATGATGACACCCTCATTGGAGACCAAGAAGAATGCTGGGGACATCCACCAGGGAGACCCACAAAGAGTGGCAAGGGACAACACAGGGGAATGAAGCAGCTTCTGATAGGGACCCAATTGTTAGGAGTGTAGACTTGGGGAAGGGAGAGGAGAGGGAAGAAGGTGCCTGCCTGGTGCCATGGCTTGAGGGAAGAGGAAGCAAACCTCAGGATTGCAGAAGCAGCATCACAGGAGAGGAAACTAGATATCATTGTCCACCTTGGGACAAATGACCTAGCTAGTCATGAGATCAGTGCAGTGCAGAATGAATTTATGGAGTTGGGGAGGGGCCTCAGACAGGTAGCAAGCACGGTAACCTTCTCAGATGTGCTGCCAGTCTAATGCAGGGTGAGGCTAGGTACTGCACACCATGCAGTTTAATGAATAGTTGCAAAACTGGTGCAGAGCACAGGGCTTTGGCTTCATTGGGGACTGGAGGTCCACCTGGAGAAATGAAGGTCTATACTGGCATGATGGTCTGCATCTGTCCAGGAAGGAAACACACTCTAGGTGACAGGTTTAAAGGCTTCCTTGGCAAGCTTTTAAACTAGTCAAGGGGGGAGGTGCTGATAGGAAACAGGAAAGTTCAAGCCTCCCCCCGCAAAGCATGGCAGGTAGTAGGGTAAACACTGAGGTACAGAGCTTGACAGAGGGCAGGACAGGGGTAAATGGAAAAATGGACAAGGGCAATAAGAGCAGGGATGGGGTAAAGAAGGATAAAGCCAACATTAAATGGAGGGCATTGAGTACCAATGCCCGTAGTCTGGGAAACAAGCTTCAGAGCTAGTAGCCCTGGTGGAAGAGGAACACTTGGATATTGTGGCAGTCACAGAAACATGGTACACAGAGAACCATGACTGGGATGTCAACATACCAGGGTACACAATCTACAGAAGGGACAGGGAGGGTAAAAGAGGAGGTGGAGTAGCTCTCTACATAAGGGAAGGGATCAAGGATACAGAACTAAAAAGTAAAGGGGGAGGACAAGAGGAACTCTGGGTCACAATGGAGACAGGGAATGGCATCACATTCCACACAGGGGTTGTATACAGACCCCCGTCTCAAGGGGAGGAAATGGACAAGAAAATGATAGAGGGAATTCTCAACATGGCTGAAAAAGGGGAGATACTGTTGATGGGGGACCTGAATATGCCAGATGTTAACTGGGTGACATGGACTGCAGCCACATCCAAGAGCAGGGTCATTCTCGATGCCCTACAGGGTGCATGCCTTAGACAGCTAGTGGTGGAACCCACTCGGGAGGGAGCAATATTAGACCTGGTACTCTCAAATGGAGAGAGGATCACAAACTTAGAAGTCAGTAGACACCTGGGAACTAGCGACCACTGCACAGTAGGCTTCACAATAAACACAACCATGGAGACATGCCATACAAATACAATGATACTGGACTTTAGAAGGGCTGACTTTGGCATAATGGGTGAATACCTGAGGAATGCATTAGCAAATGGCCAGAAAGAAGGGGTGGAAGAACAATGGAGAAAAATCAAAACTGCCATCATGGAGGCAACAAGCCTTAGTGTGAAACAAATAAAGAAAACAAAGCGGAATGAAAAACCACTATGGCTCTCAAAAGAGGTGTCAGGGAAGGTTAAGGAGAAAAAGGCAGCATTCAAAAAGTATAAGGAATCACAGATGGAGCATGACAGGGAACTGTATCAATTAAATCAGAAAGAAATGGGAAGGCAGTCAGAAAAGCAAAGGCCCAAACTGAGGAAAGGATAGCCAACTCAATTAAGAAGGGGATAAAACCTTTATAGGTACATTAGGGAACATAGAAAGGTTAAGGGAGGGAGGAAGATTAATAAAGGAGAGGAGAGTGCGAGAGGGAGACAGTGAAAAGGCAGAGATAATGAATGAATACTTTTGCTCAGTATTCACAAATGAAGAAGAGGAGGAGTTACCTAAACCAAACAGTAGAAGCACTCTGGATAGTGGGATTGATACCAGTCCATTTACAGAAGAAAGAGTACTGAAAGAACTCCTAAAACTCAAGGTGGACAAAGCTATGGGGTCTGACGGAATTCACCCTAGAATCCTAAAAGAGCTAAAGAGCTAAAGAGCTAAGGGAGGACCTAGTGACACCACTAACCACACTTTTTAACAAATCATGGGAAGATGGGGTGGTACCTGAGGACTGGAGGAGGGCAGATGTGATTCCTCTTCACAAAAGTGGGAGCAAGGCAGAAGCAGGAAACTACAGACCTGTTAGTTTGACCTCAGTGGTGGGGAAAATGATGGAATCACTTCTGAAAGAAAGAATTGTTGAGTACCTTGAGGCCAGTGGGCACTGGACCCAAGCAGCATGGATTCACAGCAGGAAGGTCATGTCAGACAAATCTAATTGATTTTTTGACTGGGTGACCAAAGTAATAGACCAGGAGGGGCTGTGGATATGGCCTACCTAGACTTTAGCAAGGCATTTGACACAGTCCCCACAAAGATTAATAATCAAGTTAGCCAGCCTGGGTGTGGGTCCCAGGGTGTAGCCTGGTAGAAAACTGGCTGCACAACAGGACACAGAAGGTAATAGTGAATGGAACACATTCTGAAGAAAAGGGGTTACTAGTGGAGTACCCCAGGGCTCAGTATGAGTCCAGTCCTCTTTAACGCCTTATAGGTGACATTGCAGAGGGTCTGAAGGAAAGGTATGCCTCTTTGCAGATGACACAAAGATCTGTAACAGAGTTGATACACAAGGGGGGATAGAAAGGATGAAAAGGGACTTGGCAAGGTTGGAGGAATGGTCAGACATATGGCAACTTAGATTCAATGCAAAGAAGTGCAAAGTAATGCACCTGGGAAATAAAAATCCAGAAGAGTACACAACAGCAGGGGAGGTACTAACAACAACAATAATGGAAAGGGATCTGGGTGTAGTCATATCAGATGACCTAAAGGTGGGTATGCAAAGTAAGAAGTCAGTAGGGAAAGCCAAGGGGATACTGGGATGCATAGGGAGGGGCATCACAAGTAGAAAAAGGGAAGTGGTTATCCCTCTATACAGACAGTTGGTGAGACCCCACCTGGAGTACTGCGTGCAGTTTTGGAGACCTCATCTATGCAAGGACATAGACAGGATGGAAGCAGTCCAGAGGAGGGCAACTAAAATGGTGCAGGGTCTAGATCAGAAACCATATGAAGAGAGACTGAGAGAGCTTAATATGTATGCCCTTGATGAAAGAAGGGACGGGGGGACATGATTGAAACTTTTAAGTACCTCAAGGGAATCAACAAAGTCCAGGAGGGTAGCATCTTTCAGAAAAAGAGATGTATAAGAACAAGGGGGCACAATTTAAAGTTAGAGGGGAGACGGCTCAGGGCTAATGTGAGGAAATTCTTTTTCACTGAGAGAGTGGTGGACGCATGGAACTGCCTTCCTGGAGAGGTTGTGGGGTCTAAAACGTTGGAGGAATTCAAACATGCATGGGACAGACATAAGGCAATTATAGCAGGGGGTTGCAGGAAATAGACTGTCGGTTAACTAGAGTCTGCAGCTTATCCAGTAGGTAGGGAAATGGGCAGACTGGGTGGGCCAAGAGTTCCTTATCTGCCGTCAAAGTCTATGTTTCTATGTTTCTATGTTACTATTGAGAGTTCAATGCTCACTGACTCCTCCATGCTGTGGTGTGCTGCCTGTCTTCTCTGTGGTGGGAAAGATAGTGTTGCACTCACATGACTCATCTTATCTTTCTTGGCTGGAGCTCCTCTAATATGTAGAGATAGTGTATAACGCTATACAGACACATTCGAGTGAGTAGTGCACCTGCAGTGTGAGCGCCCACTGGCTGGGGGGGACTTATTGTCCAAAAGATTAAATCCAAATTTAATGCCATTATTGACACACCATAAGAGCAACCTAGGCACAAATGTGGAGGGGGGCACTCCTCCCATCTGCCATACCTAAATGGCAGCCCTAATTTATGATACAAATTCATTCCCGGGTGCCAATATCAGTACAAGTAAAAACAATGGTTTCCATTGTGTTCTGAAGTACTGTATCTCCTTGTTTCAGAATGTGCCCTGATCATCGTGAGGATTAGTGTAGCTCATTGTCCCTCATTTTTAGTATCCATGTCCCTCATTTCAGTGACAACATGTGAGGTATTGTGCATGCTTCCAAGACCCTACTCAGCACAAAAAGTACTGAGCATAGACTCAGTTTATATGCACCATACAGAATGACAAAGAGAAAGTAAGTGAGCTGAGACAGTCATGGAGAAACAATTTTGTAGCACTAAATATGTATAAGGGGATTTGCATGGCGGAAAACAGATGTCAGGCTTCACAAAACAGGCCCCTCTTCACACATCTGAAACAGGGGATGTTGGCTGACTATATCCTATTCATTTAATGCACTAAACAAACAATGCTTTACAAATTAATGGCAATTTAATGACAAAAATCAAAAGCAATTAAACAACTTGGAATAGTATCATAATTATTTGAGTTTACCTAATTTTAATGAGAAATCAATGCAAACGGTATTTTAATGGATCTAATTGCTTGCAGTAGTATAAGAAATAGAAACTGATGTCTTTTTTAGATGAGATTTGTACCTTTACTGCTGCACACATGGCAAGCATGCAGCAAGTGAAACTGATGTGATTTTTAAATGATGTTCACACCATCTTAACTACTGCACTCATGTCAGCGTGCAACACACAAAATTGTTGTGATGTTTTGAAGATATTCACACCAGCTTGCCTGCTACACACATTTTAAGCTTGCAGCATGCAAATCTGATTTACTTTTTAGACCTGATTCATTTAAGTTCACTTTGAGTATATCAACTACATGCAAACATTGTACAATTAAGCATGTGGCATGTGGCATGCATTCTGCATGTACACAGCACACCTATATTTTGCTATAGTGCTAAAATTAGCCCTAAATCTATGGTAATCCCATGCAGTCCTCAAAAATTGTCTCACCTCTTTCTATGTGGTCAGCATGAGTCACCACCTGGGTAGCCTCAAACAATTCTGGCTCGAGCTGGATGTGCCCACAATCTACCCCCTAACCTAGCTTTCACACCTCTGTCATGCCATTGTGGTATTTCTCCACCTTACCTGTCAGCTACAGTTTGCAATCTGTGGAGCACCTCAGTCATGGGCTTACTGATTCTGATCAGGTCCAACTATATATGGCAATCTCATCCATATTTGCCAGTTCAAATCACTGCACCAGAAATAGTGGGATTTATAAACTACTGAAAAGTCACTAGATTAATCTTAATTCAAAATAGTACAATTCAAAATTTAAAAGATGGCAGAACGTGATGACATTTAACCTTTTCCTGGCTTTGGAGTCATGGGTATCTGCCAATTTACTTTACTTGCCCCTCTAATTGACCTGGAACCTCACACATCCTGAACATTGTCATCTCATTGAGTTAGCTGAATACATATCACCAAGGGGTTTGGTTGGGAAATCTTACTGTACACAGCATATGTTCTGAAAGTTGCTGTGTACAGTGGGAGAAGATTACCTGGTTGCCTCTGCTGTGTTCTGGTGGGGGAGAGAGAGGGGGGGAATGGAGATTAAAAAAGAGGAGAGAGACAGAGAGAGAGAGAGAGAGGAGGAAGATGTGCTTTACTTCAGGACGTAAGAGAACTCTTGAGAGTCAGATATTTGGCTAACCTGGTTTCCCCCATTCAATTCTGACCCCGCAAAGAGTCAAGTGGCATAGTATATAAATGGATTTACCTTGAAGGACATTGACAGCTAACAATTGCTCATGAATGAGATTCTGTGGCGTGGTTATAAAGCTGTTGCTAAACAGGAAGTATGCAATGCGTACTGGCATTTTTGGGCCCAGAATTATATACTTGTTTGTTTGGCATTTTCGGATCCTTGCTTTTGTAGAGCCCAACAAGGTAGAGGGTGGCAGCTGGAGCCTATTCATGCTAGCTATCCCTCGGAAGGTTGCAACTGTCTGTGCCCATGTTCTTGCTGCCTCCAGATCCTGGTAGCAGGAAAGAATGGACTACTAGGTAGGAGCCTTGTTGTGTTCACTATCCTGCATATGTTTGTTGGGGGCTTCAGCTCCAGATTTTTAATGATAGTGTGTTTAAGGTGATCTGGTGCCTTCATTTAAAAGGAAAATCCAAGCCAGTCTGTTCACTTACAGCAAGCTTCTTCTTTTAGGATACAGAAAATAGGTTGTTAGAGGTAAAGGGCATGTGCAATTGCTGTGCACTGGGGGACTCTAGATGCCTGTATACTGTACTCATTAGGTTCTCAGACTCTGCTCTGGAAAATCTAAATGACTGGAGGCTACACAAGAAAATCTGCTGGAACTGTTAGGGTTAAAATTATGGCTTGCCCTGACAAGAATACCAAAAAGTATGTACGTTAATGCCACCACAGAGACAACTCTTTTGCTTGTGACAGTGGTCTCACATGCATTCTTAGGGTATGAGAACAGCAAACTGAAGGTGAGCAGCTTGGGTGAGACACTCTTTATAGAATAAGAGTGTCTCACCTGCAGAGGGAAGAAGTGCTCTGATTGCTCGGAAGTGCTTTCTCAATCTGTGATGGATCATGCTTGTACAGTACATGTTGACAAGGAATGGGAGTGGAATAAAGAATGATCATTATACTCTTTCTTCAGAAAGAGCATTGATTTTATAGTATCTGTATTTATTTATCCCACATTACACTTTGTGCTCCCCAAATTCTTTTTGCAAACCCAGATTGGTGTCTCCAACCCTAAGGCCCCATAGTTTTATAAATTTTCATGAGGTGTAGTAACTCACCTAATGGCTCCACAGCAGGGATTGAAGAGTGTGGCCAGTGAAGATATCAGTATACTGCCTGCCTTATTGGCTAAAATGAAGACAAGGAACTTGTGCCAGTAACTCCGGTGGGATTTAATGCTCAAAGATGTAACAGTGAAAGTAAATTGCATGGTACTCAGCATTCACAGAGAAGTATAGTAGGCTTCTATCTGAAAGTGGCACAGAGGCAAATGTAAGGGAGATCCCAGAAATGCAGCAGATGGAAATTACAGTAGAAAAGTTTAGAGATGGGCTTGCATCTCTGAAAATAGATAAGACACCAGGACACGAAGGATGGTCCCAAGGGTATCAGGAGTTGGCATCAAAACTGCCTGAAACCCTGGTTGGGCTATTCGATATCTTATTGCAGGCAGATGTGATTCCAAGGTATTGGAGGATAGCAGATGTAGTTCTGTTCCACAAGGGAATGAATAGTGAGGAACTGGGAAATTGTAGACCCATCTGTTATAGCTTCATTTTGGGCAAACTGATGATGACAGTAGTCAAAGAGGACCTAGTGGCCTTCGAGGAGATAAATGTGTTCACAGATAGTAAGCTGCATAGGTTTGTGGTAGGAGGTCTTGCTATAACAACCTATTAAGAAAAAAAGGGTAGTGGATAAGGCACAAGTAGTAGAAATACTGTACTTTGACTTCAGTAATTCATTTTACTCAGGGCCACAAAGAAGGCTGCTGAAGACATTAGGAGATCTAGGATCAGCAAATTACCTAGTTTAATGGGTAGAAGGTTGGCTGAGGTGAGAGAGCAGAGAGATGATTACCAAGCTAAACCTGGGAGAGAGGTTCTGAGTGGGAGACATAGTCCTCCTCACTATGGTCATCTGCAATGTAAGGAAAGAGCACAGGAAAGGTGACACTAAGTTTGGTGGCATGGTAGCCAAAAAGGAGGAGGCAATGGAGCTGCAGGCAATTTAAAGGTTAGAGAGGTGGTCCAATGTTTGGCAGTTAAAACTCAACACCAAAACATGCAAGAGGATGAACATAAGGAATAAAACTAAGAAACAGAATATTAGATGGGAGCAGTTAAGCTGGTCACTACCTCAGAGAAAATGACTTGGGGTCATCATGATCATCTTCCTATAACAATCTTGCCATTGCAAAAGGTATTCAGCAAGGCAACCAGAATGTTAGGGTGTACCGTGAGAGGATTCACTAGAAGGAAGAAAGAGGTAATATTACCTCTCTATAGATCACTGTGGAGACCCAATTTGGAATGCAGTGCTCAGTTCAGGAGTTCCCACCTGAGAAAAGACAGAGACAGGCTAGAGACGGTCCGGGTAACCAAAATGAATGAGGGTCAACAGGGCTTATTTTATGATAATTGGCATAAGGGATTGAACATGTACAGCCTGGAGGCCAAAAAAGTGAGGTGTGACATAACAGAGACCATGAAGTTCCTCAATGAATCAAACAAGGCAAACTGTAAGGAGTTATTTAGCTGGAATAGCAGATCTAGAACAACATTATGGAGATAGTGGTTGAGCCATGGAACAACCTACCAGATCAGGTGGTGGGTGCAAAAATATTACTGGTTCATCCATGCCTGGGATATATAAAAGGGTTAGAAAGTTTAAGTAGTAGTTAGTTAGTTAGTTAGTTAGTTAGCCAGTCAGTTGTTTAGTTAATTGGTTAGATAGTAAAAGTTGATAATGGGAAAGACACAGTGAGTCGAGCTCATTTCCAGGTGTAGACTAAGGAAGGAAATATGAAGGGACAATTTACATGGCAAAATATAGATGCAAGTAACAACAAAGATACAGATACAGGCAATGGAAGAAAATACAATGCAGGCAGTAAACAGAATGGTAAAATAAAGTAGCTGTGTAAGTACTGCAATGATAGGATAGCTAGTCATAGGTGAAGGCACAATGAACACTGCATGTTGACGTGAGGTACTATGCTAAAGAGCCTCTACTGAAGGGTGGTTGACAGTAGAGTCAAAAAAGTGAATAGGATGTTAAGAAGGGGATATACGGGAACAGGAGGGTGCAAGTAGTTGCCTTAGTTGATATCTACTGATAGCTGTCTCGCTGTAAAAATATCTAGGAGTATGGCTCAATCCACAGTTAAACTACTGGAATCACATCAATGCCATCACATCGAAGCTCCTCCCTAAGCTAGGCCTACTATGCAGAAATAGTAATACCTTCCCCCCACCCATTAGATGCATACAGTTAGCAAACGTGATCACTCCCATCTTCAACTACACTGACATAGTGTATAGCACTGACCCTTCTCCTCGTTATCCAGGTATGACTCTCTCTGTCCCTCCCTCTCTCTTTCTCTCTTTCTCCTCTCTCTATGGTTTCTTTCGCTTTACTACAAATTCCTCTAGAATCCACCACTGCACTCTCCTTTTCTTCCTTCGGATACCACCCATATCCCAGTGTCACTTCTGCCATTCCACTTCCTTCATATCCAAATTCTAGTTTGAACTGCTCCACCCTTACCTGGCAGAGAACGAACACCAGCTGCCATTTCTCCATACTTAATGTACTCAATGGACTCCTGTGCTTTTTCCTTCCCCAAACCTTCCTCATCAGCTGACAAATCTATCTTCACCTACAGACTCACCTCTGTTTGAAAGCAACTACCACTTCTCCTAAGAAATGTACCTCTCACAACTGTTTCAAATACCAAATCTGACAACTTCCGCTTCTCACCTGCACCTGCTCCTAGCCACTCACATGCCCAGCCTCATGCAAAATATTTTTTGTGGCTAGTAATCCCTATACTCTAAATTGTATGATACGATTTGTATATAGTCCAACTTAATGTACAGCACTTTGTTGTAAAATATATGCAACTGTATATTTATCTCTTGTATCTATTATGTATTTTCTGCTTTATATCCCATTCCCCCTTCCCTGGGTCATGCCTGGAAACAAACCTCAGCTCAGTGTGCCTTTCCCAGTTACCAAATGTATAAATAAAACATACAGTATCTAAAGGCAGAGCGTGAAGGGGGAGGAGGAGGGGAGATGGATCAGATTCCAGAGGGAGGAGAGGTGGTAATAGGAAGCATCCTAACCAGCAGATAACTGAGGGTAGGGAATGGAGAAGGTGCCGAAATCCCTGGAGTGGAGAGAGGAGGAAGAAGAGGGAATGGGGGAGATAAGGGAGGATAGGTAGGATTAAGAGATTTAGAGCCAATATTTGGTGATGAAGGTGGCACAGAGGGATTGATGAAAAGATGGGAGAGGAAAGATGGAGAGGTAGGAATAAAGGGAACAGTGATGAGTGAAGGGGAGATTTGATGGTGAAACATCAGAAGGCATTGCATAATGTATTCAGTTTGGCAAGCGAGGAAGAAGGGTAGAACCATAGACCATATTAGCATAGTTAAAGTTCGGAAAGACCATTTTGGTTACCAGCTCCCAGAACTGGATGGAGGTAGTTCTTGCTGTGGTAAAATACACATTTTGGGTGGATATTGACATGTATTGGATTGATGTGGATGAATGTAAACTGATCGGTAAACTCAACTCGGCATTCACAACGATCTTAGTAAAAATTAGTGAGGAGTCATCTAGTGTGTGACCAATCAAAATAAAATAGTTAAGGTACCAGTGCCCTGCCCCTGTTCAGCTGCTTTAAAGCCTGGAATATTTTCAAATGACTCAATATTCTTACTTGGTGTGCATCTCTTGAGGGTTCTCACTATCATCATCCAGCTGAATTATGATCATGCCTGACCACCACAAGCAGGTAACCAGTTCCATGGGTCAGGAAAAGCATCACATTTTATCTTGACATTATGTTGAGACCTCAACCACTGGATGTTGATTGGTCACACACCAGGTGCCTCCTCACTAATTTAATTAAGATGCATTGCAAATGCAGGGTTTGAGCTACAAACCATTTACACAGATTTGAATGCATGAGAATTGCTAATTTAATTTTTGATTGGCAAGCTGCCCAGTAAACACCTTTAGCCTCTTGTTGGGCAAAGCACACTGCATAAACCTGGAAGCCAGCGAGTGCTTTCCCATGAAGAAAAGCAGAAGGACCTCACCACATAATGGCAAGATAAAAAGTGATGCTTTTTTAATCAAGGACTCATGGGAGTCATAAATCAACTTTTTTGGAAGCCATCAAAAGTAAAAATTAGGTCAGTAAGTCTGTTATACAAGCTCTGAGTTGTGAAGTGCTGCAATGAATCCACAGTTCTGTCTGATTTGTTCCTTTAAAGATCTGGGCTTGTCTTTGCGGTCTATTCACAACCATTTTGGAGAACAAAGTGAAGACACTAACAAATGATTTTATATCCTGCATATGCCCCAGGTCTGTGTTCATCACCTTCAGGAATTTAACACATTCTGGGTCTTTGATCTACAATGACAACAGTTTACTTACTTCCCAGTAGTTCACCATTTCCTGTGGATTTGATTATTTTTCATCATTTGACTCCTGTTACCTTGGACAAGATTACTATATAACATATGCACCTACCTGATCCCAGTAGCTGCACTGATTAACATCTGACCACGTTTTTTACACTGCTCATCAAGCCCCTCCCAAGGAAAAAGCGAACTTGCTCCTGTGCGACCATCAAATTCCATCTACTTTTCTCTCTAGTCCAATTGTTGCTGCTTCTATCCGGTAATGTGTACCCTAACTCTGGTCCCACCACCACTAGAATGCCTAAACACAAAGGGCAACTCACTATCGTCTCTTTAAACATCTACAGTCTTCTATCCAAGTTCTCCCAATTCCATGCTTTGGTGCAGGTGACTAACCCAGACAATACTGCACTCACGGAAACCTGACTTTTCCCAAAAATCCTTGATGCACTAATCTCTGTTGACGAATACAATTCCTTCAGGGAAGATAGAAGCACTAAATGTGTGGGAGGGTGCTAATCTATATCAAATGTGGAATAAAGGTGCAGGCCCTTGACTCCAGCCTACACTCAGAAAAGGTGCAAATCTTGAATCTTAAGCTAAGCATAGGTCAACAGAACAAAACACTGCTGCTGTCTATAGTATATATACCACCTGAGCACCAAAATACCAGTCTACAACTAGTTGCAGACAACCTGCAGCAGTCAGGTACTAAGTTGGAGAAGATTGTTATAGGTGACTTTAACATAAACTCGCACTCCCCGAAGGAGACAAAAGCCAGGGATCTAATATCCAGCCTATACTTAACCCAGATTGTAACTGATAACACTCAGATCAACTACAAAACAGGGAGCAGCTCCCTTATAGATTGGCTCCTTTCCACACATCCAGAGCATATATCTGATGTCATCATCCTGCCTGACAGCCTCAGTGATTGCTCCCCAGTGAAGTGCACTTGGACAAACAATTTCACCAAAGGCCCACCTAAGGTGTCCAAAAATTACTGCCTGAGGCCGGGGCTACTTGACCATTTCAAGCAGTACCAATCACAACTCGACTGGTCTCCTTTGGCAGGAGATATTGATGGTAATGAAGCCTTGACTTATTTCATAATGAACTTCATCCATGCTTGTAATATTTTTGCTCCCATCAAAATAAAGAAAGTCAGGAGTACCTCCAACCCATGGCTCACTATCCTCCTGATCAATTTAATGAGGAGCAGAGATTATCTCTGGCACATTGCAAAATCATCTGGAACTCCTGCATTACTTTTTGTCTACAGAGCAGCTAGATAAGCCTGCTTCAAGCTCATTCAGCAGGCAAAAGCTTCCTACTATAAGGACCTCTTAAGCAAGAACTGGAGCTCTGGTTGGGAATTCTGGAACTCCATCAAATGCTTATCAGAAAAGACCTCTAAGGCCCCACCTGATCTACTAGTAACAAGGGAGAGTCCCCTACAGGAACCAATTGACTCTGCAAATAAGCTTAACCATGTTTTCACAGACCTATCTGGTGTACTCCCTGCTGACTACTTTAAAGATCAGCTCAGACAACAACACCCCACTGCCCCTCTTAACCCCCCAAATGATGAAATACCACCATTCTACTTTAAGCAGGTCACCAAGTCTGAAACCACCAAGCACATTAAGAGGGTTCTTGGCAAGACTAGGATGGGGCTGATCTAGTGGATATGAAACTCATGGGTCTTCTACTAAATGAATTGGTCAGTCTCCTCTCAATGGTGTTTAATGCATCTCTAAGAACCGGGTGTTTCCAAAACTATGAAAGTTAGCCAATGTCATGCCTGTCTTTAAAGCAGGGACAAAACTCTTAATGTCCTGCTACAGACCAATATCCATTCTACCACCCCTCTCTAAAGCACTTGAAAGAATGGTCTCGGAGCAGCTTACAGAGTATCTTGATTAATATAACCTACTCTGCACACAGCAGCATGGGTTCTGGAAAAAGCACTCCACAATTACCACCCTTGTTGATTTCTCTTCCCATCTTTATGATGTCTTAGATAATGGGCAGGCAGTTGGCTCAGTCTTCATCGACCTTACAACAGCCTTTGACTCTGTTAACCACAAACTACTCCTAAACTGCCTCCACTCAACAGGTCTATCTCTGGACATGGTACTGTGGTTCAGAGGCTACCTCACAAACAGGTCACAACGAGTCAAATTGGAGACACCCTATCATCTGCTAGGGAAGTGTCCCTCAGGGTCCCACAGTGCTCTGTTCTTGGCCCACTGCTTTTCAGCCTCTTCATCAACTCTGCACCATCTGCATGTACAGCATGCACTATTCCCAAAGCTGATGATACAGTGATATTGGTTACTGGAAAATATCACAACTACATCACAACCAAACACCAAGACAGCTTTCACAAGCTTGAATCCTGGTTCACACAAAACAAACTACTACTAACCCATCAAAAAATGGAAAGTCTACTCTTCTCTAACCCCAAAGGCAAAAAGAAATACCAGCCATTGCCCATCCGGATCCATAATGGTGAAACACTGGAACAAGTAACAAAGTTCAAATACTTGGGTATCACCTTTGAATATACACTAACCTTCTCTGGCCATATAGACTCAGTCATCAAGTCAGCGAATACAAAACTTGGGGTTCTCTACTACCATAGGCACTGTATGACACCAGATGCTCTGAAACGTGCCATCAGTAGGTCAGTGATGTCCTCCATAGGTTATGGGCTGCCTATCTATGGGGCAGGCACTAAAACTGCCTTAAACAGGATCAGCACACTACGAAATAAGGCCCGTCGACTAGCAATTGGGGCTGCCCAGGACACCTACGCCTGCACATGCTACACCTAAACTGGATGGCTCCCACCCATTTTAAAGCACAATACCAAACCTGCCTACTTGAAAAAGTGCTTTTGGGCTTTCTCCCCCTGTACTGGGCTGCTTCTTCATGCCGGCAGTTCCCACCAAATCAACTAGAAACATGGCTACAGACGGGTTAGTGATTTCCTTCAATAGGATGAAACTCGTCTAGAACTCCATCCTGTATAAAAGGGCTAAAATGGTACAATGAGTTACCTGCTAACCTTACAAAATCACGCGAGATTAGTTCCTTCAAATCTGGGCTCAGATCCCTTCTTGACATAAAAAAAGAATTGCGCTTGCCTGCACTAATATGGCAGAATTTCAGCCACCCAATCCTCTTCCTTTCACCCCCCCTTTTTATCTCATCAACCCCCCATCCCCGAATGAGGCCTACTCAGCTGACAAACCACATCCACCATGAGGACGCCATCCCTGGCTGACCCCCTACCCACCTTAGGCTAGACTGACAAACTAAATAGTGAACTGCAAGGCTGAACCCTATTTACCCTATCCTCTTCAACCTTTATTTGGATATATACAATTTCATTTGTATTAGAATGTCTGTGTAACTGTTTTCTGTTCTCTGTAAACACTGTTATATGTGTAATGTTTGTTCAACAGTGACCTGGAACCTTTGAAAATGAGTCCTGGACTCAAATATATTTATCCTAAACTGAAATAAATAAAAATAAATAAATACATTTTCCCATAAGAATACAGAGAAAATCAGGGCGACCACAGCCCATAATAGCAAGATAAAATGTGATGCCTTTTCCTGAGAGAAGGTGGTGGTTACCTTGTTGTGGTGATCAGGCTTGATCATAATGTAGCTGGAAGATGACACTAAGAACTCCTCCAAAGATTTACAAGAAGTTGGAATACTGGAGTTATTTGAAATTATGCATTGGACAGCTTCACCTTGTGCCTCACAATGCACCCGATGCATGCTGATATTCTAAAGAACACTCTGTTGGTTGTTATTGCTTAATTATGCAAGGGATATAAAAAATCTGAGAAGCTGATTGGTCAACAGCATTCCAGATCCATCCTTATATTCCCTCATAATGGAACAGCTAAAAACAAGACCCCTTACTAGAAAACAATATCCTTGAGCCCTCTCAAGCTCCTTATTCTAATAAGTTAAAAGTTAGGGTAGTTACGTAAATAATGACACCAGCACTGGATTATTTTTAGCATTAATATACTTCCGCAGTTTAAAAAAAAAAAAAAAATTAATTGTTACTCTTGTTTGTATGCATATTTTCTTTACTTTACTATATGGGTCTAGTGCATAATCACCATAACACACTCCAGGGTGTGCTTTATAATAGAATATTGGCACTTCTCGGGTGCATATGGGACTCAGCTTTGCCTCATGCCTAACAATGTACCTGAGGCATGCTGATATCGTAAGATAAAGCGCTACCTGTCATGTGTTATTGCTTAAATAATCAACACCCTGTCATGGTATATTGCTTAATTACTAATGTGGATAGAGCCGCTGAGCTTGTTGTCAAACAAGCCTCAAAGGTAACTAAAGGCAGGGACAATCTGCCATTGAGGGTGAAGAAAGCAGGAGAAGGCAAGAGCCTAGCTAGTTTCTGACTGGTACTGAAGGTCATAGTGACAGTGTTCTTTGTGTTGACTTAGAGTGGTTTGGTGTGGAATCAGCACCGGACATTATGGAAGTCTTTAGGGCCAGAGGTACATGTGGAAATGTGAAAAGACACAGGCAGAGGGTAGGTCATTTAGGAAAATGGAGACCAGAACAAGACCAAGGAGGCAGCCTTTAGGTACACCTGCTGGATGGGGAGAGTGAAGGATAGGGTACCACCCACTTGTAAAAGTTGCTGATGACCCATGAGGTAGGAGTGGAACCAGCCAACAGCAGATGCTGAGATGATGAGGAGGAGGTGGGTCACTGATTCAAAGGCATTTGCAAGGTTAATTAATATAGCTGAGGTGATATGTCCCTGTTCCATTACAGGGAGGCTACAGTCAGTTACCAGCAGAAAGGAAGAGATGCTTGAGTGATGCTTCCTCAAGACAGTATGAAAGGGGGAGAGGAAATCTAAGGAATAAAAGAAGTCAGCAAATCTGGAGTAGATGAGGGTCTCCTGAAGCTTGCAAAAGAGGGAAGTAGTGATATTGGTCAGTAGTTGCCAGGAGAGGAAGTGCTGCCTCCTTTGTGCGGAGGTAAGAAATTTTCTATTTTGTAGGCTGGAGGGACAAGATAACGGGAGAGAGAAGGAGAGGTTCAGAAGGAGTGCAAATGTGGAAGCAATAGCAAAAGCTGAGATTCAAAGAAGTCTGAGCTCCAGACCATCATGGGTAGACTTAGATGGGCTGAGTGAAGTTAGGGTGAGGTAGACAACATGGGGGGAGATGGGGGAAATGAAAGCTTGCAGATAAGAGGGGAGGTGGAAAGGCAAGAGGGGACTGAGAGAGGGAGATACCAGAGGACTGGTATTAGTGAAAAGCACAGGTGGTGAAGAATTTGTTAAAATGAGTGACAACTGAGAGAGGGTCAGAGATCAATGAACCATCCACCTGGAGAACATGGGGAATAGAATGAGCTAGAGTATCCAATATGCAGTGAATAACCTTCCAAAAATTAACAGGAGAATTAAAGTTAGACTGCAGATTTATTTATTTTTATTCTTAGTTGACCGAGTAAGGCCCACTAGGCGCATATGCCAGTTTTCAGGGGTGACCTGGGAGCACTGGGTGGTTAAGTGAATTGCTCAGAGTCACAGAGTATGCAAATGGAGGCTGTGAAAATCAAATCAAGGTCTAGTCTGCTGGATGTACCAAGCTTGTTCTCAGCTCATTACTCTAACCTCTAGGCTGTACTGCCAGCAGAAGTAGAAGGCCTTGGAACAGCAGACAGCCTTCATGCAAGTATTCCTGATTGACCTGTAGGATTGTAGATCAGGCAGGGACTGTGAGAATTTGAAACAAGCCAACTCTTGGTCACAGGGCTTACACAGATTGGGAAGGTTACGGGTAAATCAGTGGTAGTGAGGAACCTGACCCTAGATTTACATGGCTGTGGCATGGATGATTTATGTGTGGTTAAAATGATGTGGAAGTTAGAGAGGGCAGTGTCAATGTCTGCCAGAATAGACTGGGGACCAGTTGAAGGAAGCAAGGTCACGTATGAGGGCATTTATGTCCAGAGTCCTGAGTGACCTGGACCAAATATACTTGGCTGCAGGGTGAGTGGGCCTCTCACTTTTCTGATATAATAGTTCATGCTGTGATCATTAAAGGTATAATGCAGAATGCCTGCCTCAATGATAAAGTAGCGCTATGAGGTGAGCACCCAGTCCAAGAAAGAGTGATTAGAGGAGTAAGGATCGGGTTTGATGGGCTTGACTATTAATTGGGTAAGGTTCAAGGACTCAGTTTTGGGAAGAGTGGATCGGAGCTGGGGGAATGAAAACTGATGTTGAAATTTCTGAAGGGGATAAGCTCACCAGGGTCAGCATGGGAGATAAGGGATGAGAGGTAGTTGACCAGGGAGGAGGAGGAGAGTGAAAAAGAACCATAGGAAAATACCATAGGCAGAAGGTGGAAGGGAGAGATAGCATAGTAGAAGAAGCTCATGGGAGGAAGGAATTGACCCTAAAGGTTACAGAGCAGGGCAGGATTTAATGGACATACAAGGTGACTCCAGCACCATACTTTCCATGATCCTGATGAAAAAGGAAGTAATTGGGAAGAGCCAAGCAAGAGTCTAGTATCCTGGATGAGAGTCAATGTTCAAATACATATAGGTTGCCAGGGGAATGCTGAGAAATCCTGACTTTAAGAGAAATAAGCTTTCAAAGGAGGTTCCTAGCATACAGATGGACTATGCAGAGGCCTTAAGGGAGAGTAGCGGGAGAAAAGGGAGATAGGGGGCCAGGGTTAGGATGAATGTCACTAGCAGGGGACAAGAGCATGAAGAAAAAGTGGACAAGGGAATTTCCCTTTCACCCCTCCTATCTTGAGTGAGAGGGAGAAGGAATAGAGAGGAGGGCCTGGTGGAGAAATTCATATGAACAAACAAACATATGAAACTGCCAGCAGAAAGAGGCCATATGGTCTATCAAGTCTGCTTGAGTGTACAACTAGCAGTTCCTTATTCTGTAGCTGCCTTTCCCTTCCCTCCATCCCTCACAGTGACCCTCCCCTTCACTTTGTCCAAACCTCTTTAAAAACTGCTAATCCACTTGCAGGACACCACCTCTTTGGGCAGTGAGTTCCACATAGATACCACCCTTTCCATGAAAAAGTGTCTCATCATTTCTCTCTTGAATCTTTCACCCTCCATCCTCAGACCATGCTCCCTTGTAACCCTCCCTCCCTTTTACTTAAAAATTCCCATCTATACCAGTCCTGTTTATATCCTTCATGTATGTAAATGTCTCAATCATAGCTCACCTATCTCTCCTCTCCCCAAGGCAGTACATGTTAATCTCCCTCAGTCTCATCTCGTAGGGTTTGTCTTCCAATCCCAGAATTATCTGTGTTGCTTAGCACTGGATCCCTTCCAGTAGTCTCACATTTTCCTTTAAGTATGGGTGCTAGTACTGCATGCAGTACTTCAGATACAGCCTCTCCAGAGACCTGTACAGAGGAAGGTTCATCTCCCCCTCCTGGAAGGGATTCCTCTAGAAATACACCCCAGCATCTTATTGGCTTTAGATACTGCTTTCCAGCAATGTGCTGAGTGGTTTATTTGCCCTTTTATAACCACTCCAAGATCATATTACTCCTCTTTAGTGGCTATCTGCACCCCTTCCAACTAATAATCCTTCCTTGGGTTCCTTGCTCTCAAGTGCATGACTTTGCACTTCATGGGATTGATGCCAAGCTGCCATATGTCTGACCAGCACTCAAGTTTAGCCAGGTTAAGACAGCCCAGAGGTGCTAAGGCCTGAGGCACTGGATGTCACAACCCACACCATGCTGGTGACCCAGGTTCGGGAATAAGCTTGGGTCATCGTGAGTCGGCTGGGGGCAGGAGAGGATTGAGAATACAGAGGACTGCTCTCCTCTTCTGGGGGTGAGTATGTTACATCTCCCACTGTGACAGTGGCTGCCAGTGGAGATTGGGGGGCAGGGCAACATGTGAGAGACAGCAAGAGGGTAAGAGACGGTGGTGGACGGCATGCGGATGGATGTGGACATGTGCCTGTAGAACACTGGCTGTCATTGCATGTCTGTACCTCCAAAGCATGAAAAACACACTGAAAAGCCCAGGCACCTAGTCAGATGAAGTTGGGGCCAAGGATGTTGCCCAAAACCACAGCCAAATTATACCCGAATGGTGACTGTCTCTCTCCTCCACTCGCTGGCTGGCCCTCTATACTACAGATAGAGCACTGGAAGAGTAAATGGTGGTCCCACCCCAGCGGGCTCAGAGTCAGGGGGTGGGGTGGATGGTGGTGTTGGGGGAAGGCCACCACAAGCTGTGAACCAGTACAGGTGGACCTCAGGTGGGGCCGGAAATGGGCTCCCCACACCCCTACTGGAGAGAGGGAGAGAGGTCTAAGGGGTCAATGAGGAGGAGTAAAAGTGAGTTTAAAAAAAGGTTTAGCCAGGTCATCTTGCAGCCCTTGCCACCCTGCTGTGAGATCCACCGCTGCAACAATCTTGGTCCCATCCACAAAGAGTCTTATCTTGTTATCAATGCCGTGTGAGATGTCGGTGATGAAAATGCCAAACAGCTATGTGCCCAGTACTGATCCCTGTTGAGCTCTGCTTATTACAGCCCTTGGAGCTAAGAGTTCCCCTTCCTCCACTACCCTTTGTTGTCTCCCTTGGAGTCTGTTCTTGATCCAGTTTATCATTTTTGCCCCACTCGTTGGTTACCACCTTGCTAATCAGACTCCCATGTGGCACTTATCAAATGCCTTGCTGAAGTCCGGATTCAGAACATCAACCGTATGGCTCTTATCAAGTTCCCTAGTCACCAGGCATAATAGTCAACTAGGTTGGTCTGGCAGGATCTGCCCAAAACAAACCCATGTTGCTTACTGTCCTGGAGTCCATTACCTCCAGAAAGGTTACCAAGCTTCCTTTGATGATCACCTTCATTAACTTTCCCAAAATGAATGTGAGGCATACTGGTCTATAGTTGCTCAGTTCATCCTTGTATCTGTGTTTGTGGAGGGGCACCCTGTGAGCCCTCCTCCAGTCATGGAGTATGTACTCTGTTTCCAGACAGGTGCTGAATATGTCTGCCAATGGCTCAGCTAGGGCCTCTGTTCATTTCTTCAGAACCCGGCAGTGTATGCCATCTGGTGCAGTCACCTTATCCTCCCGGAGTGCCTTAAAACCTTCTTGTTCCCTGCCAGCTGTGATTTCCCCATCTGTCACTCCGTCCACCACTGTGCCTATTCTCCTTATTTCCTGAGGCAATGACACATCCTTCTCCTTAGTAAATACAGAACAGAAGTGTTCATTAATGAGCTAGTGTACTACATAGAAATTGATCTACCTTTCGTCACCCCAACTTTGAATTCCTTTTTATCAACATCCTTGGAAACAACAAGATGATCTCCGTCAGTGTCACCTACATTCCCACTGCACACCTCCAAAAGATCTTGAAGCCTTTCTTGACCTCATGTAACGTTGTGAAAAAACTATAGTTAGTAAATTATCAATTACAGATACTTAGAAAGGAGACGATTGGAGACGAGACTGATGGCGAAAGAATTTAATGATTATAATAACAATCACAGCAAGAAATTACAAGTGGTACATTCTTCAAAATAACAGGATGTGCAGGCTTGCTTATATAGAGAAAAACAGTGTGTCTATTTTTATAACCTTTATGATTGGTTCAAAAACAGCACAAACATCAACTTATAAGGTAATAAGGTACTTTTTCTTGGTAGGTGTATGATCTCACCCTTGGTCAGCACAAAATACAGATAGTGTACATTCCATTACTACCTACGGCTAGCAACAACTGCTACTACCAGTCACCAAAGCCCAGGAGGAAGAAACATAGAAACATAGAATTTGATGGCAGATAAGGACCACTTGGCCCACCCAGTCTGCCCATTTCCCTACCTGATGGATAAGCTGCAGATCCTAGCTAACCAGCAGCCTACTTCTTCCTACCCCCACCCCCTAGAATTGCCTTATGACTGTCCCATGCATGCTTGAATTCCACCACTGTTTTTGACTCCACAACCTCCTCTGGAAGGCCGTTCCATACATCCACAACCCTCTCTGTGAAAAAATACTTCCTTAAATTACCTCTGAGCCGCCCCTTCTATCTTCAAATTGAGCCCTCTTGTTCTTGCACACCTCTTTTTTTGAAAGATGCTACCCTCTTGGACTTTGTTACTTCCCTTGAGGTACTTGAAAGTTTCTATCATGTCCCCCCTCTCCCTCCTTTCCTCGAGGCTATACATATTAAGCTCCTTAAGTCTCTCTTTATATGTCTTCCGGTGCAGACCCTGCACCATTTTAGTGGCTCTCCTCTGGACAGCTTCCATCCCGCCTATGTCTTTATGGAGATTGGGTCTCCAGAACTGCACGCAGTACTCCAGATGTGATCTCACCAGCTGTCTGTACAGAGGATAATAACTCTTGTTTTCTACTGGTGATGCCTCTCCTATGCATCCCAGTATTCCCCAGCCTCCTTGCTGCCCTCTCACATTGCTTGCCCACCTTTAGGTCATCTGATATGACTACCCCAAGTCCCTTTCCATTTTTGTTGTTGTTAGTATCTCACCCCCATTGTGTACTCTTCCTGGGTTTTTGTTTCCCAGGTGCATTACCTTGCACTTCTTAGCATTGAATCTAAGCTGCCATACATTTGACCATTCCTCTAACCTTGCCAAGTCCCTTCTCATCCTTTCCACCCCACCTTGTGCATCAACTCTGTTGCAGATCTTTGTGTCATCTGCAAAGAGACATACTTTTCCTTCCAGTCCCTCTGCAATGTCAGCTTATAAAGACATTGAAGAGGACCGGTCCTAATACTGAACCCTGCGGTACCCCACTACTAACCCCACTTTTTTCAGAGTGGACTCCATTTACTATTACTCTGTGTCCTATTCTCCAGCCAATTCTTTACCCAGGCTGTCATCTTGGGACCCACTCCCAGGCTGGCTAACTTGTATATTAATCTTTTGTGTGGGACTGTGTCAAATGCCTTGCTAAAGTCTAGTTAGGCCATGTCCACAGCCCCTCCCTGATCAACTACTTTGGTCACCCAGTCAAAGAAATCTATCAGATTTGTCTGGCATGACCTTCCCACTGTGAATCCATGCTGCCTTGGGTCCTGTGCCCCTCTGGCCTCTAGATACTCAACAATTCTTTCCTTCAGAAGTGATTCCATCATTTTCCCTACCACTGAGGTTAAACTAACTGGTCTGTAGTTTCCTGCTTCTGCCTTGCTCCCACTTTTGTGAAGGGGAATCACATCTGCCTCCTCCAGTCCTCAGGTACCACCCATCCTCCATGATTTGTTAAAGAGGCTAGTCAGTGGTGTCACTAGTTCTACCCTTAGTTCTTTTAGAATTCTGGGATGCATCCCATCAGGCCCCATTGCTTTGTCCACCTTCAGTTTTAAGAGCTCTTTCAGAACCCTTTCTTCTGTAAATGGGCTGGTATCAACTTCTATATCCAGAGTGTTTCTACTGTTTGTTTTAGGTACCTCCCCTCTTCCTTTGTAAATACTGAGCAAAAATATTTGTTTAGTATCTCTGCCTTTCACAGTGACCTCTGCCCACCCTCCCTCCCTTTATTAAGCCTCACTATCCCTCCCTTGGTCTTCCTTCGCTCCCTGATGTACCTATAAAAGGTTTTATCCCCCTTCTTAACTGAGTTGGCTATCTTTTCCTCGGTTTGGGCCTTTGCTGTTCTGACTGCCTTTCCAGCTTCCTTTTGCTTTAACTGATACAGTTCTCTGTCCTGTTCCTTCTGTGATTCCTTGTACTTCCTGAATTCTTTCTTTTTCTCTTGAACCTTCACTGCCACTTCCTTTGAGAACCATAGTGGTTTCTTACCTCGTTTCATTTTGTTTATTTGCTTTACACAAAGGCTTGTTACCTCTGTGATGGCAGTTTTTATTATTTCCCATTGTTCTTCCACCCCTTCTTCCTGCCCATTTGCTAGTGCATTCCTTAGGCACTCACCCATTTTGGCAAGTCAGCCCTCCTAAAATCCAGTACCTTTGTCTTTGTATGGCTTGACTCTATTGCTGTGTTTATTGTGAACCATACTGTTCGATGGTCGCTAGTTCCCAGATGGCTACCCACTTACATCTGTGATCCTCTTCATCTCCATTTGAGAGAACCAGATCTAAGATTGCTCCCTCTCGAGTGGGCTCCAATACTAGTTGCCTAAGGCATGCCCCCTGTAGGGCATCTAGAATAACCCCACTCTTAGAAGTGGCTGCTACAACTGCACTCCAGTTAACATCTGGCATATTCAGATCACCCATCAGCAATATCTCCCCTTTATCTGCCATTCTAAGTATACTTTCTATCATTTCCTTGTCCATTTCCTTCCACTGAGAGGTGGGTCTGAATACAACCCCTGTGCGGATTGTGATGCCATTGCCTGCCTCCAAATTGACCCACAGTGCTTCTTCTCCTCCCTGTTTACCCTTTTGTTCTGTTGCTTTGAATTCTTCTCTTATGTAGAGAGCTACTCCTCCTCCCCTTTTACCCTCCCTGTCCCTCCTGTAGATAGTGTATCCTGGTATGTTTACATCCCAGTCATGGTTCTGTGTGTACCATGTTTTTGTGACTGCCACGATATCCAGATCTTCCTCCTCCATCAAGGCCACTAATTCAGGAAGCTTGTTACCCAGACTACGGGCATTGGTATTCATTGCTCTCCATTTTTTGATGGCTTTACCTTCTGTAGCGGCATCCCCCACTGACCTTTCTACCTTGGTCTTTTTCTCATTTATAAGCTTTAGCTTAAGAATGTGCTAACAAGCATTCTGGACTGTCCACATACAGACAAACACTAAAGTTAATTAAAAGGGGAATTTTGGACACTGTCCTGTATCCCTGCTTGCAATCACATAGGCCAAATATGTGCTATTACTTACATCTGCAAAATTACAATGTTAGAAGGCACATTAGTATTGCAATTGTGGCTTAGCTCCTTTCATTGCTTTATAAGCTTCATATAACCTAGCTATATAGGCCAGCATTTGTTATACATGCACAGAATGTTTTCAGACCAAAATGAGGTTAGGCTGCTATATGGGGGACAAACTTCTTTGCCCCCTACTACACCTCAAGAACTCTCTTCCCCTGAGAAGGGAAAGAATAATCCTTGGTGATTTCAATCAAACCTGGCTGTCTTCATAGTCCAACACAGCAAGGGAATCTATTAGCAGCCTTGGCCACCACCAGATTGTTACGTCTCCCACACGCACCAATTACAGGACCGTTATAAATCACTTCTTGATTGGATCATTGTTTCTTACCTTTTCCACATCTTCTCCTCCGGGGTACTGCCTAATTCCATCAGTGACCACTGTGCTGTCTTCTGTTGCTGGTCCACAAACACCTCTCACCGTGAGCACAAATTCATCTATACCAGACAATTTAAAAAAAAAACTCAGTTCTACTGAGTTTTTGAATGCTGCTGCAGCCACTGACTGGTCTTTCACTGACTGCACTGAGGACATTGATGTGGCCCTAGATGAGTTCAGTAACAAATCCCTTGCCATGTGTGACTCTCCTTCCTGTTAAAATGAGGGTGAAAGTTCATAGCCATGAATGGGTCACCTCTGATATCCGAAAACTCATAAAAAGAGACAGGGCATGGGCCAACTACAAAAAACAGAATCTCCCCCACCTCCTCCAACACTACAAAACTCTTAGCAACCATTGTAAGTCTGCAATATGAGCTTGTAAAGTTAACTTCCTCACTATAAAACAGTGTAGCTCATGGGGTAATTCCAAGGACACATGGAGCATCCTCAATTACCTCACTGGAAGAGGGCATTACGATGAGCAAATTAGCTTCTCCTCCTGAGGACAAATGGTCTCTGATCCCCTGGAAGTCTTTATCCTTTTCAGTCACCACTTTGGAAATCTGGAGAAATACAAAACCCACCATCCCCCTCATCCCAGTCAGTCCTCCCTTCCCCACTCCAACTCCCACCTTATTTTTTTTTTTACTTTTGCTACCTCTCTTACTCTAAGGTGGTTAAATCTATAAAGACAAATGACACCAGACCCTACCTTGGCAATGACAACATAGACTAAAGGACCTTAAAAAGATTTGTGAATCCCTTTCTGTTCTCCTTACAAACATTTTCACCTTCCTCCTCTGCTACAACTCCCTCCCTCCCTCTTAACTGGAAATGTGGCATTATCAAACCCCTTAATAAATCAGGTCATAAAGATGACATTAACAACTGTAGACCCATCTGCATTCTTGCCCCCCTTTCCAAAATCATAGAAAAAGTTGTCCATATACAAACAGTGTTTCCTCCAAGAATATGACCTTCTTTCAAAGGCACAACATGGTTTTAGAGTTGGCCATAACATAGAGACCACCATTATCAAATTGGCACTGGGTCCAAAGAGTGCCGACAAGAATAGCGTAGGCATGATGTGTGCATCAATATGGGCACTGAATTTTCTTTTGCAGGTGGGCTATGCCCCCCACACCACCCTGAACTTAAGTATTACTACTAAGGAAGGGGGAGTAGATCGTGGGGCAAGTTTCATTTTTAGGGCCATGCAATACCATTTCCATGGCCCCTGCAAAACAAAACTACTGCAAGTTCTGATGTGTGTAAAATTGTTTGGAGACCAGGATTAGAACCCTGGTCTCCAATGCCGCTGCCCGAGCTACTCTGTGCCCCAGTCTTCCATGCTATGGGAGCAGCTCGGCCAGCCTCCCTGATTATGGTGCCCTCTGCACCAGCACCACAGAAAGAGACCAAGGGAGTGCCTACAGCAAGTGCTGTAAATCCCCAGTAGCTGTCCATGTGCGTGCTTACCATACACACACTGTATTGTGCAGCGTTATTCTGGAAGCGCTCACTTCACGGGGTACCTATCAAATTCACTAATTTCATTATAGTCAATAGGAAAAGTTAACAAAAAGTACGACAGTGTCACAAATGCAGTTTTTAGAATTGCAAATAACCTCTGTAGTGTCACATATCCACCATCTTGTTTTCAGTTAGTAGTCACAGAAATGCTTGGCAATTAAATGTGGGACCCTCTAGGGACACAATTCATTTTGTGTTCACCAAGTTGAGCCTTGAGGATGCCAGCCATGTCCTTTTTTGGGGGGGTTAAACACCCCAGAAATATGTTTTTAAAATGTTTGGAAACAATAGTGTCGCACAGTAATGTTGCACTTGTGGCACTATTGTGATTTTTTGTAAAAGTGTTGCAAATCACGACACTACTTTGTAACACTATGCCAAAAGCAAGAGGAAATCTTTGCCACCCTGCTGCCAAAGAACAGTTTGGTCTTTTGGGCTGAAATATGGAGGGAAGAAAGACAAGATGCCACAGATGTGCCTTTTACACTTGAGCAAGGAGGGCTCAGGGGTGCTAAAACAGCGAATGGGGGAATATATAGCAACTTCGGTCGATTTAAAATCAGTGTGGAAGAGGCAGGTGAGATGAAATTACAGTATACAACATCTGCTGAGCGAGGATCCGAAGTCTTTCATCCATACCAGTAAGGATGAAACAAGGGAGTGTTCCTGCAGTGTTGATAATAACAGTGAGCATGGGGTAATGAGGGAAAGGGCACAAATTGGTGGGTAGTCTCCTTGAATGCTAGAAACCTGGGGAGCAAAACAGCAGAGCTGCAGGCTGTCATGCCAGAGGGGAAGTAGATATAGGTGCCATCACTCAAACATGTGTCATCCAATACCAGGACTGGAAACTGGTGATCCTGGGATACAGGATATACTGTAGGGATAGGGAAAAGGGGACAATGGGTTCAGTGAAAATTTATGTGAGGGAGGAGATAAGGTGTCAGGGAAGAGGGGAGTGGAGAGTAGAACAGAGATGCTATGGATGCAATTCCAGGATTTGAGAAACAGGGCACTTAGGATGGGGGTGGTGTATAGGACACATTCTCAAGCAGAGTACTTGCACAGAGGACTGGCAGAGTAGATAAGGAGGGCAGCTGGAGGGGAAACACTGTGAAAGTGGGGGACTTCAATCTGCCAAGGGTGGATTGGAGCACCCCAGCCACCTTGAGTGCAAGGGAGCAGATCCTCCTGGATCCATTCCAGGAGCAGTTCTTAGTAGAGATGGTCAATGAGCCAACAAGGTTGGGCAATACTCTGGACCATGTGCTGTCTAACGGAGAGTTTGTCTGGGAGCCAGGGGTGGAGGATCCACTGGCAGAGAGTGACCACCCTACAGTCTGGGTCTCACTCACCATGGGCAAGGGTGCGTGGGAACAGGGACCATGGTGTTGAGCTTCAGGCAAGCTGACTTTGGGAGGATGGGGGAAATAGTGGCCAGGCACCTCATCAGAATCTAGCTACACATGATGCTAACCATCAAGTTAGGGCTCACGGAGGCCATTAGATCCTGTTCAAAGACACAAAGCAAGAGGGCCATGGCCTAGATACTGAGTTGGCTTAGCGGGAAAGTGTTAGTGATGGTAAGGGAAAATAGGGCAATTTTCAGAAGATTAAAGAGGTCCTGGAAGGGGGAGAATAGTGAGGAGTATCTGATGAAATCAAAGGAGGTGACCAGAGCAGTAAGAGCAGAAAAGGCTTCCAGATAGTTCACTCTGGTAAATGGCTTCAGGGACGGAGAAAAAGACTTCTTCAGGTACATAAGGGAGAGGAGTATCAGCACGGAACAAATAGGATCAGGAAGTATGGGGTGTGGGCAGTGAAAGGGGCAGAGCAGGCAGAAGGACTTAAAGAGCTAGTGTACTGCCTGAAAACTGCTTGCAATTAATTGTAACTTTGAGACGTAATCAGCTAATTGTAACTATCAGGTGTAGTCACCAGCCCTCCATCCCTGACCAGGGAGAACAGTCCCCTGCAGTACCTCCCTGGCCCAGGTAAAGCAGTCACCAGCCCCCCAAACCAGGTACAACCATCACCAGCCCTTCCTCCCAGGCCCAGTTACAGCAGTCACCTGCTCTTCTTCTCAGGCCTGAGTACAGCAGTCACCAGCCCTCCCTCCCCAGACCGAGTACAGCAGTATCTAGACTTCCCTTCATGGCACAAGTAGAGCAGTCACCAGCTCTCCCTTCCTGGCCTGGGTACAGCACTCACCTGACTCCGTTTCCCAGCTACAGCAGTCACCTGCCCTCCTCCCCAGACCTGGTTCAACAGTCACCAGCCCCCCCCATGCCAGAGTACTACCATGATCAGCCTCACCTTCCTTGCCCTGGTACAACACTTGACAGTACTCCCTTCCTGTTAATTTGTTGAATTTTTACTTCTGTGTGGGTACCACATTTGTATCACCTGATTGGAGTGCTTATCAGTGAAGGTAACAACTGCCTTATTGGATCTTAAGAGGTGGTCCAGTTAAGTGTAGAAAGGTGGGTAGATATTGCATCCAGGGAGGTGTTACTGCACACAGTATCTGGCCCACTTATTTTCTCTGGCAGGAGCCACTTCACCATTTCTTATTTGATCTGGGCTAGCTCTTTACCACAGTGAAAGAACGAACCCTACGCCCTCATCCAGATGGTCCCTGTACACCAGGTAGTAATATGAACCCAGACATGGTGATGTGGGGGTCACACATTTATTGGAAATGTAAAGTTGTGCTGTTTGGCAGACAGTTGGAATCTTACAGAAAGATTTGATTATGTCAGTGTTTTCTTTCATGTTTCATTTGTATGCATAATCAAACTTGGATCACATAACTGAGCATAAAAATGCTGCACTACTCATGATTACTCACTACTTAGGAGTTAGTTGTATATAATTCCTATGATAAATTGAAATCAGTAAGTCTGTTAACTTTAACTGAGAACACAAAAGTATAAAACTGATTTAAAAAGTTCCTAGCAGAAATTTGCTCAGCGCATGACATGAAAGAAGATGCACATGAAGAGTGACAGCTCAGATCAGAGGAGGAGAAAGAGGTTAAAAAAAGTTCACACCAGCAGTTAGAAGCATATGCCCGCTAGCCTCATATTGGATACAATGTTTGGCTTAACATTCTTAGCCTGGAATTTTAGAGAGCAGGGTTACCATAGCAATTAAAATATAGGTTACAAAATGTATGCAAAAAGGAATCCTAAGCCCATACAAGCAGCAAGTCTAAGTCCAAGCTTCTTTATAATGTATAGTGAGCCCTTATTGCTGCCAAAATCCGGCAATATTATTTCTTGAAAATCCCATCGCTATGACGTAAGTGGTTATAAACCTCTCTTGAGTAGGTCATAGCGATGGGATTATAAACTGAGCCCATCTGCGCAAGTGTGTACCTTTTATCTCCCGCTCCGACGGCCTTCCCGAAAGTAGCGCAGCAGTGAAATAATGACGTAGAATGTCCATGGTGGTGCCAGAAGTAAGCCACATTCATTTGATTTTGCCAGTTTATGGGGACCATACACTATAAAAGATGATCTATTGTCCCTCTATTGTTAACCAGTTTGTATAACGTCTCAAGGTTGCCAAGGTGATGTAAACCTCTCAAGCTTCACTCTCGAGGTTTACATGGTC
Organism: Neoceratodus forsteri; assembly: GCA_016271365.2. Lineage (NCBI taxonomy): Eukaryota > Metazoa > Chordata > Ceratodontiformes > Ceratodontidae > Neoceratodus > Neoceratodus forsteri. The sequence goes on along the minus strand of CM028131.1, from coordinate 43,617,625 downwards.
ACCCTTGAAACCTCTCAATAGTTAACAAACATGTTAACGATAGAGCACCATACATTATCCTCTATGTAAAACACAAATCTTTTTCAGGCCTGAAAAGACACACTAGGCTGAGGCATGTTTTTCAATATATGGCCAGTAACTAAACGTGAGTGACCAAAAGCTCACACGTGTTGAAATGCTACTCATACAATAAATGCTACTGCACTTGTATACCAATAATGTTTTATTGTGTAGCTGCTCCTGCTCTCTTGATGGCCCTCTTCTGGATGGCCCCTTCCCAGCTTAGTCACCTATCATCTCTAGAATTAACCTTGAGATACCACCAGAGTTGGAGGGACTAGAAAGTTTTCCAAAGCAGGATCAAGCCTGGCCTTCTCAGACAGTGGTGCCAAGCCTGTGAAGGGCCATGCATCATCCTACCTAGCAAGTTGTTTTCCTTACAGTTTTTGCTCCTGGGGCATCTGAGTAAAATGGTACATTTAAAGGTGTCTCATTATTGTGTTGGTTCTCAGCTGGGAGACAGGCATACTGCAAATGATCCACATAGAAACATAGAATTTGTTGGCAGAAAAATAATGCTGAATCTGCCCTTCTTTTGTATGCTTATTCGGTGTCCTCATTACCTACCTGGTCTCAGGCCACCCCTCCCACATACACACACGCTTTGATACCAGTTCTCCTTGATGCCATGCTTTTAGCCAACCACTATGTTTATTCCAATGACACCTGCTGGAAGATTGTTCCATTCATCCACCACCCTCTCAGTGAAGAAAATGCTTCCTAATGTAACCCCTAGGGGCCGCTATCCCAAGGGCTACTACCCCTGCCTGCTTGGCTAGTTGCAAGTTAAGGGGCCTGGGTACTAAAACGGGTGCCTCCACATGGAGGACAGGGTTGTTAGTAGCAAGGCTAACCTGGGTACAGCCCTCCAGGACACTGTAACCCCCTCTTTCCCCTGTAGTGGCCTAGACAATATGCAATGAACACTTTTACAGTAGCCCCTATTCACTATTCAAATCCCCACACTGTTTGTACTTACCACCAGGGCTGGTTCCACCAGTTTAACCCTGGAGACCCCCTGTAAAACAAGGTTAGGCACAGCAAATAACAACTGTGCAGTGCTTTTGGTACAAACTGAAACCACATAACACTACCCACATGAGACAAAGTAGGGACAAAATGGAGACTGCAGGTTGACAACTGATATGCCAGGAGAAGCAGGGCCCACATGATTCTCCAAGGTGCTTTTCCTGTTCGAGATGTTGAGCAGGAGGCTGATCCCTGGATGAGTCTCTCATCAATGGTATTCTCTGTCCCTGAAGTAGCTGACTGGGCCAGAGTGGCAAGACCCAAGCTGGATAGAACAGTTCGGATATCAGTCCTGGAAGGCTGGATACAACTTCCAGCTAACGTGGCATAATTAAATAGTGGGGAAACAAACTGCGTCCCACTAACAGCATACAGCACATTTCTAGTAAAGCAATCACCATACCACAAAGCGGATAGCAGTCCAGCAGCAATATTAGTGTCTCTGAACAAAACTGGGAGTTCTGTGGTGAATGAATGTCCTAACAGGCAGATCGCATACAACAAATCTTCGGTCTTCTTCTGGTTCAATCTGATCAAAATTCAGTGGCTGTGTCATACTCAATTTCATATATAATATGGCTTCTTCAAAGGCTCCTTCTTGAGGGCTGCAGGCAAACAGGCCAAACTCAGCCTTTTCATTAATCTCCCACATGAACTATGCAGGAGCCGCTGCTTGAATCACTTAAGATGTTCACTCCCCAAACTCTACCTCCAGACTGACTTCTGCTGCAGGCAGCACTGGGACTTCCTGAGAAATCCAAAACATAGAAACATAGAATTTGACGGCACATAAGGACCGCTTGGCCCACCCAATCTGCCCATTTCCTTACCTAGTGGATAAGCTGCAGATCCTAGTTAACCAGCAGCCTACTTCTTCCTACCCCCACCCCCTAGAATTGCTTTATGACTGTCCCATGCATGCTTGAATTCCACCACTGTTTTTGACTCCACAACCTCCTCCGGAAGGCCGTTCCATGCATCCACAACCCTCTCTGTGAAAAAATACTTCCTTAAATTACCTCTGAGCTGCCCCCTCTATCTTCAAATTGTGCCCCCTTGTTCTTGCACACCTCTTTTTTTGAAAGATGCTACCCCAATTTTGTTGATCCCCTTGAGGTATTTGAAAGTTTCTATCATGTCCCCCCTCTCCCTTCTTTCCTCGAGGCTATACATATTAAGCTCCTTAAGTCTCTCTTCATATGTCTTTCGGTGCAGACCCTGCACCATTTTAGTTGCCCTCCTCTGGACAGTTTCCATCTTGTCTTTGTCTTTGCGGAGATCGGGTCTCCAGAACTGCATGCAGTTCTCCAGATGGGGTCTCACCAGCTGTCTGTACAGAGGGATAACTTCCTGTTTTCTACTGGTGATGCCTCTCCCTATGCATCCCAGTATTCCCCCAGCCCTCCTTGCTGCCCTCTCACATTACTTACCCACCTTTAGGTCATCTGATATGACTACCCCCAGGTCCCTTTCCATTTTTGTTGTTGTTAGTATCTCACCCCCCATTGTGTATTCTTCCCCTGGGTTTTTGTTTCCCAGGTGCATTACCTTGCACTTCTTAGCACTTGAATCTAAGCTGCTAAACATTTGAACATTCCTCTAACCTTGCCAAGTCCCTTCTCATCCTTTCCACTCCACCTTGTGCATCAACTCTGTTGCAGATCTTTGTGGCATCTACAAAGAGTCATACTTTTCCTTCCAGTCCCTCTGCAATGTCGCTCAAAAGGTTTGGTTGACTGATCCATCTGTCTGTCACAGCTAGAGGACCCCCTCCAGGTTCATTTAGGTGACAAAGTGCAAAAACTACTGTTCCTACAGAATTTCACTCCCACATGACCCCTTGTGACTGCCACCATTTTAGGTCCCAAAAGGTACTGATTGGTCCCAATAGGCAGTCCAGAACCGAGACAGTGGTGCATTACTGAACTGCCCAGGAAGCAAAGGAAGGCAGGTTAGACAAACTACAATATTATTATTATTATTATTATCAAAACAGATAAACAGTAAACAGTCACAGTTCCCAGCAGGGCTCCCCTCTGTGCAAAAAGTGATGGCAGAATGGAGAGATGACACTGCAGTCTGGGCAAGACTCGAGTCTAACACTACTTGGCCCCTACCCAAATTAATTTTATACCATAAAATAGGAAGCTCTTAAAGAGACAGGCATGGAGGTTAACAGGGCACTCACATGCAAACACTTTTAAAGTGCTAGGACACAGAACATCAGCCAGGCAGTCGGTATACAGGCAAGCCCAAGGAAGACTTTTGGGAACCCCCATTTGTAGGGGGGTTACACCCATATCCCTTCTAAACATTTCCCTCCAGTGTCGTTACATGCCATGAAGTACCTGTACTCCTTCTGTTCATAAAAATAATCCCTTCATGTACCTTATACACCCCTTTGAGGTATTTGAAGTTCTGTGTAATAACTCCCCTTCCTCCTCTCTTCCAGGGAGTATATGCACACAGTCCTTTAAAAGTGGGGCCCTGGAGGCAAACTGCCAGCTTTTACACACTGAAGATTCTCTCTCCCTGTACCCTGTTTATACCTGTATGGTATCTGAATCTTTCAATCATAACCCCCTCTTTCCCTCTTTCCTTCTAGGAAGCACATATTTGAAATTAACCAGCCTGGGAGTGGGACCCAGGGTGGTAGCCTGGGTAAAACATTGGCTGGACAACAGGACACAGAAGGTAATTGTAAATGGAGTCCATTCTGAAGAAAGGGGGGTTACTAGTGGGGTACCGCAGGGTTCAGTATTGGGTCCAGTCCTTTTTAATGTCTTCATCAGTGACATTGCAGAGGGACTGGAAGGAAAAGTATGCCTTTTTGCAGATGACACAAAAATCTGCAACAGGGTTGATACACAAGAAGGCGTAGAAAGGATGAAAAGGGACTTGGCAAGGTTGGAGGAATGGTCAGAAGTATGGCAGCTAGGATTCAATGCAAAGAAGTGCAAAATAATGCACCTGGGAAATAAGAACCCAGGGGAAGAATACACAATGGGTTGGGAGGTAGTAACAACAACAAAAAGGAAAGGGACCTGGGGTAATCATATCAGATAACCTTAGGTTACAAGCAATGTGAGAAGGCAGTAGGGAGGGCTGGGGGTATACTGGGATGTATAGGAGAGGCATCAGCAGCAGAAAACAGGAAGTTGTTATCCCTCTGTAAAGACAGTTGGTGAGACCCCATCCGAGTACTGTGTCCAGTTCTGGAGACCCCATCTCCGCAAGGACATAGACAGATAGAGGCAGTCCAGAGGAGAGCAACTAAAATGGTGCAGGGTCTGCAAGAGAAGCCGTATGAGGAGAGACTAAAGGAGCTTAATATGTATACCCTTGAGGAAAGAAGGAGAGGGGGAGAGATAGAAACTTTAAGTACCTCAGTGGAATCAACAAAGTCCAAGAGGGTAGCATTTTTCAGAAAAGAGACTTGCAAGAATAAGGGGACACAATTTAAAGATAGAAGGAGGGCGGTTCAGGGGCAATGTGAGGAAGTATTATTTCACAGAGAGGGTAGTGGATGCGTGGAACAGCCTTCCTGAGGAGGTTGTGGGGTCTAAAACTGTGGGAGAATTCAAGAATGCATGGGACAGACATAAGGCAATTCTTGTGGGGGGTAGGAAGAAATAGGCTGTTGGTTAACTAGGATCTGCGGCCTATCCTGTAGGTAGGGAAATGGGCAGACTAGATGGGCCTAGCGGTCCTTATCTGCCGTCAAAGTCTATGTTTCTATGACTACCTAAGGCTTTCTTCATAAGGCTTCTGGTGCAGGCCCTTCACCATTTTGGTTCCCTTCCTCTATACCATTTCCACCCTGTCAGTGTCCTTTTGGAGTCAGGATCTCCAGAACTATACACAGAACTCAAGGTGGGGTCTCACCACCAATGATCTAAATATGGGTATTGTCGCCTCCCTCTTTCCACTGGTATTACCCATACCTATGCATCCAGGCATCCTGCTAGACTTTCCCACTGCCTTGTCACGCTGTTAAGCTGTCTTTAGGTCATCGGTAATGATTATCACCAGGTCCTTTTCTTATTTGGTGACTGCTACTACTTTGCCTCCCGATTTGGAACGTTGACTCGGGGGTTTCTGAGCTCTAAGTGCAGCATCATTTTGCACTTTATTGCTTTGAAACCCAGCTGCCAAGCTTGTAACCATTCTTTCAGCTTTTTTACAGGTTCCATCATTCTTTACACCCCCCCAATGTGTTAACCCTGTTGTAGATTTTTCTGTAATCTGTGGACAGGCAATCCTTCCCTACCAGTCCTTCTGCAAAAATTGCCAGTTTCGTCTTGGGAAACATTTTGCAAAAATATGGCCTTTTGGCAAAATTTTCGCCGGCGTAATTTCACCACCAATTTCACCTGCACATCTGAGGCAAGCTTAGGCAAGTTGGGCATTTTGCTGTGCTGGTGCTCACATGTTTGAGTCTAAACAGGCAGTAAGTGAGTGGTTCATTTCCTGTACTACGCATCTTGAGGAAGCATTTATACTCCCTGTCACTGCAGAGTGCACTTTTACACCTTAATTGCTAAATTTTCTTTTTCTTGTTTGTCTTGTTCACAGTTCTTATTTTAGTACCTGGTGATTGTGTTTGTGTGTGTGTGTGTGACCCTACCCGGCTGTCTCTGAGTCTCTATCTCTGTTTCTTTTATGTTTGTTTGTTTGTGTGAATTGGTGGTGTTTGTGGATTGTGAAGATAATGGAGAAGGGTGAAGACAGTGGGGCACCTGTACGCGCATTTCAGCTAACCATCACAAATTAATTGCCACAGCAGGAGGCTTTTTGCCCTAGCACCAGCACCCAGATAACTGTGTCCCCTCACCAGCAGCAGTTGGAGACACTGCCCCCTCCCCAGCACCAGGAGGATACTGTTCCTCAGCCCAGGCAGCAGGATACCATGCCCCCTCCCAAGCAGCTGGTGGAGTCGGTGCCTGAGGTATTATATGTGGCACCCCCTCCACATGGCTCAGTCATCCCTGAAGTTCTCCTGTCTGGGATTTTTTCTACTTAATATCGGTTGGTGACCCAGTGGTCACCTGCAGGCTATGCAGGCAGGAAATGCATCGAGGAAACTGTGGATCCCACTTTGGGATAACTGACCAGGTTAGCAACATGGTCCACCGCCACCTGCCGCAATGGTACCTCAGATTGAGGGAAGTGGTGTCATCATCAAGTGCAGCAGTGGGGAGCAGTGGAGGTGTAAGTACTGGAAGAGGTGAGCAGGAGGGAAGCATGGTTGGACCAGTTAAACGTCCTCACTGTGCTCCCCATTCCAGAAAACAGCAGCAGTCAGTAACATCAAGACACCTCCAGGGCCCTCCCTGTCCAAAGCCAGCAGCACAGGCATGCCCCACCTTGCCAGCTGGGCCAGTGACACATGCAGACTTATCCGCTGTCCTTTCGCAGTCCAGCATATCTGACAAGAGTTAATTGATTTCAGACAGGAATTTAGTGATGCCCGGGAGGAGATTTCTAAACTACAGTATGATGTTGACAAAATCATGTGCATCCTGAAAGAATTCTCTGGTGGCCCAATGGCACGTAATGTGGCAGCACAAATTAATTTGTCTTTTTTGTTTTCATTTTTCTATCTTCCATTATGTTGTTTGTATGTCCCTCCCCTTAAAAAAAAAAAAAAACTATTCTGTCCTCTTTAATCAACATCCATTCCTTAAGTCCTCTTATTTCTTTATTTTGTATGTAAAATAATTTTATTGACCACTGATGCTGTTATTTGTTACTGTCTTATGCTCCCTATAGAATTCAGTCCCTTTTCTTGTTCTCTCTCTGTTAGTTCTCCCTGCCCATTGTTGTATTACCCTTGTCCTCCTGATCCTGCCTGTCATTTGGTATGCTTAATCTGTACGGTGTCCGTGTACCCCATCCCTAATAAACACCCTATACCCTTATTATATGTGGTGCATGTTACTTCTTAGAGCTGGTTATACCCACAAGATTCCTTTAAACAACATAATGATGTGTAGTGCAGTTGCATTCCCTATATATTGAGTTTGCAAATGATATGTCGTCTCCTGCCGAAGGCTGTTGGCCATCTGGGCCTTGTGCATAGACTAGTGTGTATTTTTTTGGAATTCAAATACCTTGTGTGAGTGGCTTCATCTCAAAGTTATATGTAAAAGTGAAATTGGGTGAAATTTTGCATTATGCGAAAGTGAAATCAGAGGTGAAATGATGTTTTGACTAGGCGAAACATTTCACGTAATGGAGGAATTTAATTATGCAAAATATTTCACAAGGTGAGATTTTACAATTTCGCACATCTCTACTCGTTGATGCATCTCACAACCCCATACTCCCATGCAGTATGACGCAGCACCCAACACCATAGCCAATGCATGCTATCACACCAAGCAACATCATACCACCAAGCACACTGACCAGCCTCACAACCGCAAACCTCCATGCACTGCCACACAACCTGGCACCATACTGAAATGCACACTGAGATACGTCATAAACCCATACCCCCATGCAGTCTCACACCACTCGACACCTTACTTGCTATCACAGCACCTATCACCATACCACCATGAACTCTGATACACAGACATTACACACTCATGTATTGTGACACACACAGCAACACCTCACACACCCATGCACTTTGTCACACCACTCTGTACTAGCTTGCATGTTGACATATCTCACGACTCCATACTGCCATGCATTTTGTCACACCGCTCCACACCAAACATACCTGTCACACTACCAGACACAATAGCACCATGACATGATGTAGTACCCAACAGATTGATATTTTATTGTGTGCCACATTTCTAGAAATGTTCTTGGCATGACTTTCCTGATCACAATCTCGCTTACGCTGTAACCAATGTTTTTATATTTCTTTGAAATTCCCTATTTGTATGATTTTACTGTACGTGTATACGCTCCTACTGCTGTCACTTTCTTATTACTGTTTCACTCCCTGTTGCACCCCTTGAAGGCTTCCGTGCCCCCCCCACATGGATACACCTGTAAACCAGACTTGACTCACTGTGTCTATCACAGAATCATAGAAGCATAGAAGCTTGATGGCAGAAATGGACCCTTTTGGCCCATCAAGTCTTCACATCCCTCCCCTTTCACATACCCCCCTTCCCACCTGCCCCTGCCCTCCACCCCAATACTCAACCGCATATGCCTGTCCCATGCAATTATATTCCACCACTGTTTTAGTTCCAACCACTCCGTCTGGCAGTCTGTTCCAGTGTACCAACTCCCTCTCTGTGAAGGAGTGCCCCCTCACGTTGCCCCTAAATCTATTTCCTTGCAATCTGAGGCTGTGCCCTCCAGTTCTAGCCCCCTCCTTCCTCTTTAGCAGACTCCCTTTTTCCACTTTATTTAACCACTTTGCATATCTAAAGGTATTACTCATGTCACCGTTTTCCCTCCTTGTTTTCAGCATGTACAGATTCAGCTCCTTATACCTCTCCTCATATGTCTTCCCCTGCATACTCTGCACCATTTTTGTTGCCCTCCTCTGAACCCTCTCCAATGCATCTACATCCTTGTGGAAGTGTGGTCTCCAGAACTGAGGTCTGTACTCTTGCTGCGGTCTCACCACAACTTTGTAAAGGTGCATTATTACCTGCCTACCTCCTTCTGCTAGTAATGCCCCTGCCCATGCATGCCAACATTCCATTGGCCCTTCCCTCTGCTCTGCTACATTGGAACCCAACCTTAAGGTTTCAGGGGACTTTGATCCCCAGATCCCTATCCTGTTCTCATTTTTTGATTTCCACCCCACCCAGAGTGTACCCTACATGCGTGTTTTTATCCCCTAGGTACATAACAGCACATTTCTTGGCATTAAATTTCAGTTGACACTTCCCACTCCTCGAGCATCTAAAGGTCCTTCCTCATGTTCTCCACCCCTCCTGGGTGTCCACCCTGTTGCAGATTTTTGTATCATTGGCCAATAGGCACACCTTCCCTCCCTCTTAAATGCTCTGCAGTATAACTGATGTAGATGTTGAAGAGAAGAGAAGAGAAGAACCCAAAACTGACCCCTGTGGCACCCCACCCCTTGCTCTTGCCGTCTCAGACTTCACCCTGTTTAGTAACACTGTCTGAGTTCTCCCTACTAGTCATGCCTCCACCCAGCTTGCTATTTTCCCTCCCAACCCTATCCTTTCCATCTTGTTCACCAACCTCTTGTGGGGGACGATGTTGAGGGCCTTTCTGAAGTCCAGATGGGCGACAACCACCACCACCCCAGTCGATTACCTGAGTCACCCTATCAAAGAAATAAATAAGGTTGGTCTTGCATGATTTCCTCTTGGTGAAGCCATCCTGTCTGCTGTCCTGCGTGCCACACTACTCCCAGGTAATTCGCCACTCTCTCCTTGATTAATGCCTCCATTCTCTTGCCCACCACAGACATGAGACTGACTGGGCAGTAGTTCTCCTTCAGCTCCCTGCTACCTCACTTGTGCAAGGGCACCGTGTCCACCCTCCTCCAATCCTCTGGCACCCTCCCTATATCCAGGAACAGTTTGAAGATTCAACCAAACCCAGGCCCCTTTAAGTGTTATGCAGCCAACAGATGCCAGACACGACACCACTCCACCAACACTCCCACATGGCCTTAAAATAATCCATCTAAACAACAGAAGCCTTGATCCTAAACTCTCCCTACTGCAAACCATGGTACATATTTATGCTCCTGATATCATCATGATCTTTGAAACCTGGCTATCAAATAACATCCCTGACCACGCTGTCTTTACCTCTGTCTTCACCATCAGTAGACAGAATAGGAATGGGAGAGGTGGAGGAGTGGCTATACATACCTCCTCTACTCTCCAGTTTACCCCTACCCTTACTACCTCTACCCTGACTTCCCATAAGGCTATTCTTATAAAAATCTCCCTTTCCTACACAGCACCTATTCTTGTCGCTGCAGTTTATTGCCACCCGGGGCAGCCTCAATCAAATGTCACAGACCTCCTTATGATGCTCAATACACTGGCCACTGAAGGGGAACTATATATCCTGGGTGACCTTAATCTAAACTGGCTGGCCCCATCATTGGCTTCTACCCGCTCCAATATTGAAGCCTTAAATCTCAGTCAACTTATCAGAGAACCCACTCATCTCAACAACAAAACGTTAAACCATTCCCTGCTCGACCTTCTCCTTACCTCCCATCCTCATAGAGTAGTAACCTCTGGTCTTCTACTGGATTCTATCAGCGACCATCACATGACCTTCATGGTGCATATGATCCATAGGACTAAACACCCATCAAAAATAATTCTCACTAGACCCTATGCAACACTCAACCTTCAGTCACTGTTCTATGATCTCACTCTTACTGACTGGTTTCCTCTCTCCTCAGTGGCCTCAGCTGACATAGCCCTTGCCTCTTTCAATACCAAGTTCCTTCACATATGGAATTCCCATGCCCCACTCCACAAAATCAGGGTTCATGGTGGACACCTCCCCTGGGCCACACCTGAGCTCCTGGCTTGCCAACGTCTTCAGGACATTGCATGGCAACAAGTCAAAATTCTTCCCCTGCCTTAATGATTTCCAACCTTACCGTGAACTTTGACATGGCTGCACTAAAGCAACCCACCTAGCTAAAGCTGAACACTTCAAATCAAACTTCCTAAATAATACTAACAAACGGTCCAAATTCTGGAAGGTCGCACACTCCCTCTTCTCTCTGGCCACCTACCCTGCATCCCCGACCCTCATGGTCAATCACTGTGTCCTTTCAGACCCCATGGCTATCGCCGAATGCTTAAACTCTCACTTTGCTACCTGTGCCTCATCTCTGCTGGGCTCCCTCCCTGGCTCCTCTGCAGCTCTGATGTCCTTTAATCCCATGGGTCCTCTACTGTCTATTGCTCCTCTCTCCCCCTCTCAGTCCTCCCAATCTCCCCCAGCACTGTGCTCCCCCCTCCTCCTCCCCTTTCACCTCTTTCACCCCCATTCTCACTTCTCCTTTTCTCCTCTCTCTCCTGATATCACGCTCCAAGCTCCTCCTTGCCCTCAACCGCAGCAAAGGCTCCTCACCTGATGACCTGGATCCTAGGCTCCTCTCCCTCTCCACTGGTGCTATTGCTTACCCTCTCTCCCTCATTCTAAACCTTTCCTTCCTGACAGCAACAGTACCCTCATTATTGAAACACACAGTTGTACTCCTGCTCCCGAAGGGGGAGGAATCCTCCTTTCCTGGCAACTCTCGAACTATCTCTCTCCTTCCTACCTTAGTCCTCAACCAGATCTCATTCTTCTTATCTGTCTCTGGGTTTTTCTCTCCTTTCCAGTCTGGATTTAGGAAATCCCATTCCACCACCACTTCTTTGCTGAGATTAACTGAGACCATCTCTACTGGCTTCGAGAAAGGACACATCACCCCAGCCATCTTTGCTGATCTGTCTAAAGCCTTTGACATTGTCTCTCACCTGCTCCTCCTGTGCAGCCTCTCAGCTGCTGGCCTCTCTCCTTCAACCATAGGTTTGTTCAGTGCCAATTTGTCCGGCAAATCACAATCAGTCAAAATTGTTGATGTCACCTGTTCCCCTTTGCCAATAACCGCGGGTGTCCCCCATGGTTCAGTGTTTGGCCCCATTCTGTTTTCCATCTTTTTAAATGATCTCCCCCAGGTTTGCTCCACCTCCAGCATCCTCATGTATGCTGATGACATGGTTCTGTTTACATCTGGCAAATCCATCTCTGATGTCACTACCAGCCTTCAAACGGATTTCGCTAAAGTACAACTCTGGTTTAGTGCTCATTGGCTCTTTCTAAATGCCAAGTAGACAGTCTCCATGTCCTTTGTAACAAGGCAGAGACTCACTAGGCTGAGCCTCCTACCCACATTTTACAGCCTCGAGGGTACTGTACTTGAGGACTTCCTCATTCAGGTATCTCGGTGTCTGTCTAGATAGACAGCTTTAAACTTCACAGTACATATTGATGCCATTCGGAAAAAACTAAAACCCAAGCTGGGAGCCCTTTACAGAAATCACAGTTGTATCCCTCTCATTGCCAGGCGAGAGATAGTACTGAAATGATCATGCTTGCTATTGACAACTGCGACATTGTCTATGGTGCTGCCCTGCAGTCCTCCCTAGCCAGACGGAACTCCCTCTATGATTCCTTCTGTCACTTTGCCCTTGACACCCCCTAGCTAACCATCACTATGATCTCTACCGGTCCAAAAATTTCCTCACTCTCCGAAATTGGCATGCTCTTCATGGCTCTATGTTCATCTCTAAATTCTGGCTTAGATCTCTCCCCTCCTACCTCTCCTCCTACCTTAGTACGTCCCACCCTCCCGCTATTCCCTGAGATCTGATGACCTACGCACACTCTCTGTCCCCAGCAGATCTGCATCCTCAGATCAAAAAGCTTTCTCATACCAGCTACTTAACCTATGGAATGCTCTCCCTCCACAAATCCACCACTCCTCCTCCCTGAGCTCTCTTACTTCGGAGCTTCTCAACTACCTATCCACAAACTGTACATGCTTCTGACCCCCTCCTTGCTTCTGCTCTCCTCTTCTCTCTCCACAAAACCTCTTCCTCATCTCACCTATTGCATTTACTTGCCTAGCACTAACCATGTGTGTCTTGTTCTCATGCTCCCCTCCCTTGCTGTGTGTGTCAACATGTATCCCCATTATTATGCCACTGTAGTAATTATATTGGTTGCATTGACTATCATGCATTTTATATCTCATGGCCCTGTAATTTTGTTATATACATTTAACTGCTGTATGTATTGACAATTATGTATTAATGTTCATATCTCTGTAAGATTACTGAATACATTTAAATGCTGTATATCCCTCTCCTCCTTCCCCCAGGACGTGCCGTGAGAAGACCATTAAGTTGCTCAGTGTACCTTTCCTGGTGAAACAATTCAATAAACAAAAAAACAAATAAAAAGAAGAACTTTGTGAAGGGTACAATGAGCTCTACCTTCAATTCCCTGATCACTATAGAGTGGACACGTCAGGCCTCATCGTCGTGTCCACCCTTAGTCTATCTAGCTCCACCCTGACCCGATCCATGGTGAACAGGCTCTGATCCACTCATTTGCCCTCCCTCCTCCCTTAGACTTTAGCTCTGGGCCCTGCCTTGATCTTCCTCAATGAATACCAAGATAAAGTATTTAATTAATGCCTCTGCTTTTATGTAGTCCTGCTCCAAGCTTATCCCTCTTCCCCCCCTCAGTCTAGCAATACTGTGCCCAGCCCTTCTTGCCTTCATGTATCTAAAAATTGTTTTATCCCCCTCTTAGCATTTTTAGCTATTTTCTCCTCAGTGGCTGCTTTTGCCCTTCTGATCTCCCTTCCTGCCAAACTCTTCTTCTTCCTGTACTCCTCCCTATCTTCCTCTCAGAGCATCCTCTCAAATTTTCAGAAAGCCCTCCTCCTTTTCTTGACTGCCCTGCCACCTCCGTAGTAAACCATGGTCTTCTGCCCCTCTTGCTCTTCCTGAGCTTTTTTATGCACATTTCCGCTGCTTCCTGAACCCCTTCCCTGATAGCTTCCCATAATTCCTCCACAGTTCCTATATTCACCTTACCTTCCATTGTTTCTTTATTTTACTCATCTTATCAAAGTCTCTGAGTCTGACCTTCATGACTGAGGTACTGATTTTACTTGTCTCCCTCCCTGCTCTGACCCAGAACCATACTGTGCTGTGGTCGCTGGTGCCCACGGCTTCTGCTATCTGTTCTGCCTCTCTTGCTCTTCCTAAGCTTTTTTTATGCACATTTCTGCTGCTTCCTGAACCCCTTCCCTGATAGCTTCCCATAATTCCTCCGATGTTCCTATAGTCACCTTACCTTCCATTGTTTCTTTATCTTACTCATCTTATCATAGTCCCTGTGTCTGACCTTCATGAATGAGGTACTGATTTTACTTGTCTCCCTCCCTGCTCTGACCCTGAACCATACTGTGCTGTGGTCGCTGGTGCCCACGGCTTCTCCTACCCGCTCCTCCTCCACACTCTCCCCGTTAGTCAGGACTACATCTAACAAGTTGCTTCCCATCATTGGCTCCCTGACCAGCTGTTGAAGGAATACGTCCTGCAGCTCATCTAATACGTCTCTGCTCCTTGCCGATGCTGCATCTGGGATTTCTTAGTTAAGACCTGGGAGGTTCAGGTCTCCGACCAGCAGAAGTTCTCCTTTCTGGGCCAGCCTCATGATTGTCTAAGTTAGCAATCTATTATTCTCCTCCTCTTGCGTAGGTGGCCTGTATGCCTCCCCCAGCAAAAGGGATTCATCCATCTTCCTAACTAGAGTTACCACAGCAGCTCAATCTCCCCTTCCTCCTCCTCCAGCCCTTTAGTTACACTAATGATTTCCCTGATGTATAAGGCAACCCCCCCCTTGCTCTCCCTGTCCCTTCTGAATAGTCTGTATCCTGGAATGATTGTTTCCCAGGTGTGATGCTCTGTTCACCAAGTCTCACTCATTGCTATTAGATCTACTACTTCTTCCCTCATGATGGCCTCCAGGTTCACACTCTTATTTCCCAAACTTCTGGCATTTGCTGCTAATCCCTTTCTCCAGCCTCCACCATTGTTCCCCCTTCATCCGTCTCCCTCTTGCCAACAATGTAGTGCTATGCGGGGGGGTGCTTGTAGCACCCCAAGCATTCTTCCTTGTGGTGCAGATTCCCCTCCAGCTTGGTTAAATTGTAGGCATCCACTATCAATCCTTCTAGTTTGCTTTTTTTGTAGTGCCACCCCCTCCTTATTCAGGTGCAGTCTGTCTGGTGCAAACAGGCTCTTGTCCCCCCACATAGAGCCCCAGTCCCCTACTAACCCTTTTCCCATTTTCTCACCCCACCCCACCAAACACTCATTGAACTCCCTTATCCACATCTGACTATCAGTGCTTGCCCTTGGTACTTGTAGCTCCTTTGAAAAAGGTCACTAATTTGAACCCCAGACTGCTACATTATCTAGCAAGAGCTCTGAGTCTTGCCTATACCTCCATCAGGCAACTTCCCACCAGGTCATTCATTCCCAGGTGGAAAAGCAGGTGTGTTTTCTCATCCTGCTGCTACCCCGTTGAGGGGAGATAATGAATACATTTAGCTGCCATCATTCCAGGCACACAATCCCCCCACAATGTGCTGTTCTCCCCCCTGCCCATCCCACCCAATTAATTTTATTATAGCATTCCCAACTAGAAGGACCCTGCTGTTCATCTCCTTGTGGTTACATCTGCCTTCCATCCTATCCCAGACTCCCTGTATCCTATTTACTACCCTAGCTTTACTACCCCCTTTGCCCATGTCACCTCCCAATGTGCTATCTTTGCTCTGCACCCCACAGTTTTGTGACCCCCACAGGAGCTTTCTGCAATGCTTCTTGCCTTTGCCACTTTATCTGTGAACTTTTCTCCTCAGTGTCTTTCTGTCCATGTTTGTGCCCTGACTAATTTTTCCTGGGGAGCCCTCATCCTTCCCTGCCCCGTCCAGATTTTGTACCTCTGGACCCGAGCACACTGCACCACCTCCTTTTGGGCTTGCTCATTGTTCTTACCTGACTGGTCATCCCCATTTTCCAATGTTTCTGAGCCTTCATTTGTGCCTGTTTCCCCTATTTTCCCTGTGTGCTCTCTCAACTCCATTTTCCTGCTCTTTACTCACATTTTGTACTCCTAGTGAGGCAAATCTGTTTTTTGGTTCTAGGCCCACTGCCTGTATCTCTCTGGTGGATGGTCCTCCCATTGCTTTCTTCTCCCTTGTCTTCTGCGAAGGCTTAGGACTCTTGTACTTTATCACCAGACATCCCCCCGGTTACTCTTGTTCCCTTTTCTGCCTATTCAGGATTTCTGTATGTCCTCGGGATCCTGTCCCTACATCCCTTCCTAACTTTCGTGCTCCTCCATTTCACTCCTTACCCAATCCCATCTTTCCCTACCTGTGCCCATGTTTGTTCCTTGTCCCCCTGCAGCCCCCCCTTTTAACCTCACCTAGCCCCCAAACTGTAATAGCACCTTCTGCAGGACCCCTCTTATTCTCACTTCAGCTCCTCTCCCTTTCCCATCATAGTGTCCACCTTAGTAGTTCCACCTCCTCCCTTAGCTGTGCAATTTGCCTACATGGCATGCATCCCCCCCATTTTCCAGGCTACTGTATATCCAGTACCATAGATGATCCACACCCAGTACTCCCTACCAGCCTCCCAAAAATGCACCCAGCCGTTGAAGACTGGGGACCCTGCCCTGGATCCACTCTCACCCTGCTCCATTGGCCTTTCCAATGTGGTCCCCCCCCCATTTCCCATCTGGCCTATGGTAAGCTTTTGCATTTAAGCCCAAGGGTAATGTGTGTCACATTTCTTGAAATGTTCTTGTCAAGACATTCCTGATTACTTGCTTATTTACACCATAACCATTGTTTTTGCATTTCTTCAAAATTCCTTACTTATATGATTTTACAGTACAAGTTTACAATACTACTGCTATCACTTTGTTATTACTGTTTCACTCCCTGTTGTACACCTTGGAGGATTCCCTGACACTCTCCCCCACCCACCCACCCACCTGTGGATGCACCTGTAAACCAGTCCAGGCTTAGTGTGCTCATCCCGTGACCACATGTTTAATAAATAAAATTAATGTACAGTTTGTATTTAAACCCCTTCAAACCATGTTTTTAGCAGAGGTGCTTTTTGGTACTAAGTTTTAAAACTTTCCAGGTTCTAAGAACTGATATTTTTAGGCCCAGTTCTGTTGGTCCCAAGAGTTCTGGGCAGAAAAATCCTAGGAAAAGCAGGCTTGCACTTTAAAATCAGTAAAAGCCCTGGGGCAGGATTCACAAAAAAGCACAAAGTGCAGCACAATGGTTTGCACTGAGCCTTTCAATTGTGCATGGTCCAAAAGCTGCAATCCTATCAAGCACAAATGGAGGAAAATGATTTATGTGTGCTGTACCACCACATTCAAATGCAGGTTATATACAAATAGCCATGAAGGCACCGACTGTAACTGCCTGGACATGACATCCTTAGTTGTTTTTTTTTTTTTCAGCCTTTCAAAACAGTACCGCTAAAGAAAACCATCATAATAAATAAAAATAGAGCTTGATATCCTCAATAAAGCATTCATGTTTACATGAAAAGAAGCAAGATTGGTAGCCTAGTCTTCACTCCTTCCTTCAACTCTCATTTACTCACACAACAGTCAGTATCAAGAAATGCAAACAGGAAGTTGGGGGGATACAACAGCTTTGCAAAATGATAGAAAAAACATAACATAAACAAAATAAAACTCAGTCCCCTCTTCTTACCATTCAGGACAAAAAACAAAATCAGATCAATTTCTTGCTTGAAGATGCAGATCACTAGCAAAACAAAAGAGACAAATCATGCCTAGACACTGAATTCCAAGCCCTTTCATAATGAATGAATAACAGAAAAAAGCCAAAAATAAATAAATAATGGGGAACTGTATTATGATATATTCATCATGACAAGAACCTTGCTTTGCAGTTCTAATACTTTCATACACAAAAATACCACATTAGCTTTACTGAACTTACGTTCAAAAAGTTCCTCATTGCCAAGTAAATCCTTTGGTCCACTTATCAACAGCACAGTAAAAATGTGTGCTGCCACACAGGTGCTGGACTGATCTAAAGTGGTTATTTTGTATCAAAATTCCACTGTGAAAGAGGCTGAGCTGCTTCTGGTGCTGAGCAGATCTGAAATTGTAATTTTGTATGAAAAACTCAAGTGAGAAACTAGCAGAGCTTTAGGGCCCACAAGTTAGCAAGAACTGCAGAGTTTAGCATGGAGAAAGCTGAGGAATGAAATGATACATCAATTGGAAAGCAAAATGATGTCTTTTGTTTTGTATCAAATTAAAATAAACGGTACAAAAGCACTTTTTATTCCTATACCTCTCAGTACACATAAAAGGTAAAGTAAAATGTATCTCCTTATTAGAGAGAAGACATGTCTCTTAGCTCAGAGTGGATTTCTCTGTAATAAGCTGAGAAACATTCTAAGTATCATAAAGGTGCTATGAGTGAGCTTTCTGCAGAGCAAAAAAAATTGTATTGCTCATTTTTAAATTGTCAGTACTTTACCATACATTAAGCTACAGAAATAAAATTTTAACAGCAGACAGAGAAAGGGGTCTAGTTACTAATAAACCATTATTTTTTTATCAATATTAATGGCATTTAAAATAATTAGTTAAAAAGCACACAGTGCTCGCTTGGGCCGTTTAGAGCGGCCCGCCAATTAAGAAACATACCATGGTCTGCTTAAAGAGGCCCATGCCACTGTGAGGGTTAAGTACATACAGTATGTTATTTTGCAGTTTCTGGCAGCAAGGAATTAATAAAATAGGCACACACAGTCTCCTTGTAAGGTGTAATATCCTTTCATATTTAATGGTATTGCATTCTGTAGTTTTAAAGTTTCAGGGGTTTATAAATTTGTACTTTACATTCTTTCACAATGTCATTTTTAAATGTTCTGAAAGATTGAGCACTTTAAAATCAAAGCTATTTAAAGCTGCAAAAATTACGTTTTTTTCAGAAAGACCATGCGGTATAGTAGTTTAAATGTTTCAACTCTGGTTAAATTTGGAAACGTAGTTTTAAAATTAGATGGACATTACTGAAATTTTAAGTTTTGTCAACATGTTTGACAAGCTATAATTCAGTCCCATTTAAAGCTAGACATCTGAAACTATGTACTAAACATACCAGTGTACTGATAACCTGCATACATGTCACATTTTATAACATTTCAGTGAATATTGTCAAAATTATGTTAAAATTATAGAAATCAAAATGCTGACAAAATGATTAGCTACCTATAACTCAGCTCCCATAGACACATGAGACTCAAGGCATGGTGCATATACCCATGCTAGATACATCTCCATATCCTTACATTGTGTGGAGATTAGGATGAGAAGTTTTAAAATTATCTCAAAATAACTGAAAATTTTATTTTGTATAATACCTACAACTCCGGACACTGGTACACTTTTGTAAGACTTTGTACACAATGTAGTTTCCAAATTTGGTGTTATTTTGATATGTTCTTTTAATAATATAGCAAAATTACTGAAATTTAAAATTTTGCAAAATTCCATGGAATATTTGTGAACATTCTGCACAATTCTTCAGAATTGGAATGGTCATTCCACAGGCATGCTAAGGGCAAAATGTAATATTCTGCACAGCTCTAGAGTCCTCTGTAACTATCCTAGGTGTCAGCTTTAACTATGCTGGGTGCCCTACAATATATAACTATCCTGGGTGTTCTCTGTAATTATCTTGGGTGCTCTATATACATGTCTAGGGTGTTCTATATTATTATCCAGGGTGTTCTCTGTATCTACACTGGATGCTCTCAGAAACTATCCTGGGTACCTTCATTTTCTGATCTCTCAAATCCCCTTTTGTTCTAAAGAGGTGCATTAATAGTGAGAAAATTATATAATGGAGACCATTCAAACTATGAGGCTCTATACAACAAGTCTAAACAATCTTAAAGCCTTTTGATAAATATTCAGAGAACTTGATGTACAAGCAAATATCTGCTCTGCTACTCCTTTAAAAAATTTTGAAACTAAGTGAAGATAAGTGGGGGGTAGTTCACATCCTAGCTTTTTGTTTTGTTATTCTAACTCAGCAGACAAGCTTACTGTGGAGAAAAATATATGCTGCTATGTCTTTTTCTTATTGTTAATGCAGCTCCCAGGAACAGCTTAGGTTTCCACAATCAATCAATTGAGACACTCGGAGTAGTTACAGAAGACTATTGCTAACAGTAAAAGTAAACTAAAAGATGTGTATATCACACAAATACTACAGAAATTCAGCCGACTGGAACAAGAAAACACATAACAGATACTATATGTGATGGTGCAGTGTTCATTTCAGATTTGAGCACATGACCGCACAGACCACCCAGCTGAACAGTGGCTTAGGTATTAAGAGTTACAGCACAGGGTAGAGCTTGGACAAACACAGTTCACTTCAAGTTTCACTTTGAGCATAGGTTCTTTCATTTTGTCTCCAATAAAGATAATTAATAACCACACAGTTTAAACCCTACCTTTCTTACCTCCATAGTATGCAAGGATCAAGGTCAAGAAAGATAGTAGACATGAAAATTTATATTTGAACATAATCTTTTCAAGATAAAAACTCTAATAAGGATCAGCATCAAATGTGCAGTGCAAATACAGATAACGTAGCGGTATTCCAAGAGCTGTCTTTAGTTATCAAACAAGATTAGAGAAGGTTAAAAGAGAAAGTTTATTGCTGGCTATAGAAAGCCCGTGTATGCAGTGTACATTAAAGACAGGTAACATGGGCAATTGTATTATAACCTACATTACAGTCATTTAGAAGCTATGGCCCTAAGGGCAAAGCTACTGAAGTGTTACCTTAGTAGCACAATGAGAGAAAAAAGTAAATTTCATAATTACTAATCTACATGGATTTATCCCTTACATACATACATACCCCAACACACTGCATCATGGGTAGTATATTAGATCACCATGACTACTAAACCTAGACTACATCTACAAGAATAATTGTAAATAATTGTAATATCTGTCTTTTGGGGAAGCTTTCTTCTCTTTGTGTTGTGTACCTTCACAAGTACTGAACAAAATTGTTAGCTTGTTTTCCCTAAGCAAAGTAAAGTAATTAGAAGCAAAATGGATATTTTTACTCTCCATGTCATACATGATGGTCATCCAAACATTTCAAATCATGGAAACATAGAAACACATGGTAGACAGAGGCCTAGTCTGCCCATTTCCCTACCTATCGGATAAGCTGCAGATCCTAGTTAACCAACCGCCTTTTTCTTCCAAACCCTCACAAGAATTGCCTTATGTCTGTCCCATGAATTCTTGAATTCTTCAACAGTTTTAGACCCCACGACCTCCTCAAGAAGGTGGTTCCATGCATCCACCACCCTCTCTGAGGAAAAAGTCTTCCTCATATTGCGCCTGAGCCATCTCCCCTCTATCTTCAAATTGCGTTTCTTTGTTCTTGCACATCTCTTTTTCTGAAAGATGCTACCCTCTTGGACTTTGTTGATTCCACTGAGGTACTTAAAGTTTCTATCATGTCCCCCTCTCCCTCCTTTCCTCAAGGGTTTACATATTACGCTCCTTTAGACTCTCCTTGTATGGCTTCTCTTGCAGACCCTGGACCATTTTAGTTGCCCTCCTCTGGACTGCCTCCATTTCCTAACCTTGCCAAGTCCCCTCTCATCCTTTCCACCCTCACTTGTCTATCAACCCTGTTGCAGGTCTTTGTGTCATCTGCAAAGAAGCATGCTTTTCCTTCCAGTCCCTCTGCAATATCACTTATAAAGACATTAAAAAGAACTGGACCGAGTACTAAACCATGTGGTACCCCACTAGTATCTCCCCTGTCTTCAGAGCGGACTCCATTTACTATTACCTTCTGTTTCCCGTTGTCCAGCCAATGTTTCACCCAGGCTACCACTCTGTGACCCACTTCCAGGCTGGCTGGAAAATTTGTTTATTAATCTTATGTGTAAGACTGTGTCAAATGCCTTGCTAAAGTCTAGGTAGGCCATGTCCACTGCCCTTCCCTGGTATTCTACTTTGGTCACACAATCAAATAAATCAATTAGATTTATCTGACATGACCTCCCCACTGTGAATCAATGCTGCCTTGAGTATTGTGCTCCACTGGCCTCTAGGTACTCAAGAATTCTTTCCTTCACAAGTGATTCCATCATTTTCCTTACCACAAAGGTCAAACTAACAGTTCTGTGGTTTCCTGCCTCTGTCTTGCTCCTATTTTTCTGAAGGGTAATCACATCCATCCTCCAGTCTTCGGGTACCACATCATCCTCTCATGATTTGTTAAAAAAGGGTAGTCAGTGGTGTCACTAGTTCTCCTCTTAATTCTTTTAGAATTCTGGGGTGAATCCCTATCAGGCCCCGTTGCTTTGTCCACTTTCAGTTTTAGGAGTTCATTCATAACCCTTTCTTCTGTGAAAGGACTAGTATTGCCTCTACTATCCAGAGTGATTTCCATTACTTGGATTAGGTACCTCTCCCTCCCTCCCTCCTCTTTTTTGAATACTGAGTGGAAGTATTCGTTCAGTATCCCTGCTTTTTCACTGTCCCTCTCTGCCCACAAACCATCCATTTTTTTCATCCTCACTACCCCACTCTTTGTCTTTCTACACTCCCTAATGTACATATAAAAGGTTTTATCCCTCTTCTTAACCAAGTTGGCTAGCCTTCCCCTTAGTTTGGGCCTCTGCTATTCTGACTACCTTCCCTGCTTTCTTCTGCCTTAACTGGTACAGTTCTCTATCCTGCTCATTCTGTGTTTTCTTATACTTCTGAAATACTATATTTTTCTTCAATCCTCCCCCACCACCTCTTTTGAAAACCACATTGGCCTTTTCTTTCAATTTGATTTATTTGATTCACACAATGGCTTGTTGCCTCTGTGATGGCAGTTTTGCTGTTTCCCCTTTGTTGCACCACTCTTCCTTCTTGCCTGTTTGCTAGTACTTTTCTGAGGCACTCTCCCATTTTGAAAAGTCAACCCTCCTGAAGTCCAGTACTCTCACTTTTGTATGGCTTGACTCTGCAGCTGAGTTTATCATGAACCACACTGTTTGGTGGTCACTTTTTCTCAGATGGCTATCCACTTCTAGGTCTGAGGTGCTCTCTTTGTCCCCATTTGAGATGACCAGGTCTAAGACTACTCCCTCCTGAGTGGGTTCCACCATTAGCTGTGTGAGGCATGCCCCTTGTAGGGCATCAAGAATGGCCCTGTTCTTGGATGTGGCTGCTGCAACGGTGCTCCAGTTAATATCTGGCATATTCAGGTCCCCCATTAACAATATCTCCCCTTTCTCTGCCATCATAAGGATGCCTTCCATCATAACTTTTTCCATTTCCTCCCCCTGAGATGGGAGTCTGTATATAGCCCCTGCGCAGACTGTGATGCCATTTCCAATATCAAAAGTGATCCACAGTGCTTCCTCTCCTCAGTGTTTACTCTTTTGTTCCGTTGCTTTTGTCCCTTCCCCTACATAGAGAGCTACTCCTCCTCCCCCTATTCTACCCTCCCTGTCTCTCCTGTAGGTTCTGTACCCAAGTATGTTAACATCCCAATAATGGTTCTTTGTGTACCATGTTTCTGTGACTTCCATGATATCCAGGCATCCCTCTTCCATCAAGGCCACAAATTCAAGGAGCTTGTTGCCCAGACTATGGGCATTGGTACTCAGTGCACCCCATTTTTTAATGGCCTTACCCCTATTTGCCCCATCCCTGTCTTTACTGCCTTTGTCTTTTTCTACATTAACCCCTGCCCTTCTCTCTATTGATGTCTCTATCTTGGTGTTTACCTGACTAAGTACCCTGTTTTTTTAGTGGGGGTTGGATTTCTCTGGTCTTTTCCAGTGCCTTCCTCCTTGGCTAGTTTAAATGTTTGCCAATCAAGCATTTAAACCTATCACCTAGGATCCTGGTTCCCCCTCTTGGACAGATGCAGACCATCATGCCCGTATAGGCTTGCATCACTCCAGGTGGACACCCTGTCCCCAATGAAGCCAAACCCCTGAGTTCTGCACCAGTTTTTCAACTACTAATTGAATCCCATGGTGTCGAGCACCCTAGCCTCACACATGCTATAGACAGACAGCACATCTGAGATGATTACCATGCATGCTGCTTGTCTAAGGCCCCTCCCCAACTCCACAAACTCCTCCTGCACTTTTCTGATCCCTTTGCCAGCCAGGTAATTTGTCCCTAGGTGGATTATAACATCCAGCTCCCTTCCCTGTGCAGCTGCTCCCATGATCCTGAGGATTCACTCCCAGTTCCTCCAAGCCATGGAGCCCGGGAGACAGTTTACCTCACTCTCCCCCTCTCCATCTCCTTCTACTCTCCCTCTCCCTCTCCTGCTCCCTTATCCCTCCCTCCCCCAGGTCAGTCCTCTTAACAACAGTGTATGCTGCCCTCTTCCAATCATACAATCAGAAAATTGTACTCACAATATCATCACTGCTTTCCGAGGTGCTTCTATATCATCGCTGTGGCCATTTTGGATATGTGTCCACTGACTGCACATGCGCAAACACCATACACTTGTAGAGGAGGTGCATGCACAAGTATTGTCACTGTTGTTATACCACCAATGTGACATACTCACGATGGCATAACAACATTGTGACATCACACTGATAGCATAACAACACTATAAACTGTCTGATTTCAATGCATAGTAAGCATCTCACATAAATTATAAAACATTACTATAAAGCAAACAAAGCTACTCAAGACATAAAGAGTTGAGCATAGGTGGTACTAAAAGATTTAAACAGTGTCTGCTCTAGAGGATTCTTTTCTCACTGTGATCTTATTTAGATAGTCATCTGCAAATTTAATAATTTGCTAAATTATTTAGTTAATGCTTCCTGTGCCTGTTCCCCTGTGTAACCATCAAACCAATTACCCACTGTTCTATTTATATACCTGCACCATTACCACTAACCTATCAATGTAATTTTGTTTCTAGTCGCTCTTCATATTGACATATTCTGGTTAACCACTAGCTGGTCCTAGCTACACTCCGTTTAGCCATTTAACTCAGTTGCCTACACTTGTACAGTTCTGTTTAGCTCACTAGGATGTTTTCCACTGCCTTTTATCTTGTATCTTCAGCACTGTACTTTTGCTCATAACTCAGTTATACCTGTAGTTGCTTCTGTGTCTGTCACTATCTAATGTATTTGTGTGTACTCACTTACTGAAATGTTTCTTTTTTTAACAGGAGAGACACACACTAAGCTGAACTCTTGTTAACAGGTGTAACCTGGAGCACAATTAAGTTAAGTGACTTGTTTAGGGTCACACAGAATGCAAGTGGGAGCTGTAGGATTCAAATTCAGGTTTCCAGGTTTGCAGCTCAGAGCCTAAAACCTCTGTGCTATACTGCCTCATAATTATATGAAAAGTTTTCATGCTGCATGCATAAAACTATCTATGTAATATGCATGTTGCAAGTATGATTTAAATGTTAAATTGGAAAGAACTACATGCATGTGGAATGCATGCAGCAAGTAAGTGTGGAATGCATACTTTTTATGTTAAATTGGAACTGACTGCATGCAAGTGGCATGCGTTCAAAAAACAAGCGGTCACTGATACCTGCACACATAAACGTTAAGTGACTTGCTCAGGATTACTCCATATACAAGAGGGGATTGATGAGATTCAAACCTAGGTCTTCATGTCATCTCCAAGTCTCCTGATTTGCAATTCAGTGCCTTTAACCACTAAAGTATACTGCCTGCACACAAATGGCTAGCTTGCACTTCAGTACAAATCTGCATACATCTACATGCATGTGGCATTCTCCTAACCACTGTTATACTTTAGTTTTCTTGTCCCCCCTCATCTCAGCTGCACAGCTGAACTGTTGCACATACTGTGCACCAATGGAAACACATGTGGTTCTTTCCACACCCAATACACACACTTACCCAAAAAACTATGTAATTACTTCTGCCTTGCATGTGCTCCAACTATTTTGTCTCCATATTTCTGAATGCTTCCACACAATATGGTCTTTAATGGGAAAACACAAAAGCAGCAGTAACTCTACACCCAGCTACATTGTCAGCTCCCCCCATGCACACTCTCTGTAGCAGGTGCAGCCATGCTACTACAGAACTAAAGAACTAAGGGTAGAACTAGTGACACCACTGACTACCCTTTTTAACAAATCATGGGAGAATGGGGTGGTTCCTTAGGACTGGAGGAGGGCAGATGTGATTCCCCTTCACAAAAGTGGGAGCAAGGCAGAAGCAGGAAACTACAGACCTGTTAGTTTAACCTCAGTGATAGGGAAAATGATGGAATCACTTCTGAAGGAAAGAATTGTCGAGTATCTAGAGGCCAGAGGGGCACAGGACCCTAGGCAGCATGGATTCACAGTGGGAAGGTCATGCCAGATGAATCTGATAGATTTCTTTGACTGGGTGACCAAAGTAGTAGATCAGGGAGGGGATGTGTACATGGCCTACCTAGACTTTAGCAAGGCATTTGACACAGTCCCACACAAAAGATTAATATACAAGTTAGCCAGCCTGGGAGTGGGTCCCAAAACAACAGCCAGGGTAAAGAATTGGCTGGAGAATAGGACACAGAGAGTAATAGTAAATGGAGTCCACTCAGAAGAAAGGAGGGCTGCTAGTGGGGTACCGCAGGGTTCAGTATTAGGACCGGTCCTCTTCAATGTCTTTATAAGGGACATTGCAGAAGGACTGGAATGAAAAGTATGTCTCTTTGCAGATGACACAAAGATCTGCAACAGAGTTGATGCACAGGGTGGGGTGGAAAGGATGAGAAGGGACTTGGCAAAGTTAGAGGAATGGTCAAATGTATGGCAGCTTAGATTCAATGCTAAGAAGTGCAAGGTAATGCACCTGGGAAACAAAACCCTGGGGAAGAGTACACAATGGGGTGAGATACTAACCACAACAAAATGGAAAGGGACCTGGGGTAGTCATATCAGATGACCTAAAGGTGGGCAAGCAATGTGAGAGGCAGCAAGGAGGGTTGGGGATACTGGGATGCATAGGAGAGGCATCACCAGTAGAAAACAGGAAGTTATTATCCCCTGTACAGACAGCTGGTGAGACCCCATCTGGAGTACTGCGTGCAGTTCTGGAGACCCAATCTCCATAAAGACATAGACAGGATGGAAGCTGTCCAGAGGAGAGCAACTAAAATGGTGCAGGGTCTGCACTGGAAGACATATGAAGAGAGACTTAAGGAGCTTAACATGTATAGCCCCGAGGAAAGGAGGAGAGGGGACCATGATAGAAACGCTCAAGTACCTCAAGGGAATCAACAAAGTCCAGAGGGTAGCATCTTTCAAAAAAGAGGCAAGAACAAGAGGGCACAATTTGAAGATGGGGAGGCTCAGAGGTAATTTAAGGAAGTATTTTTTCACAGAGAGTTGTGGATGCATGGAACGGCCTTTCGGAGGAGGTTGTGGCGTCAAAATCAGTGGTGGAATTCAAGCATGCATGGGACAGTCATAAGGCAATTCTAGGGGGTTGGGGTAGGAAGAAGTAGGCTGCTGGTTAACTAGGATCTGCAGCTTATCCAGTAGGTAGGGAAATGGGCAGACTGGGTGGGCCAAGTGGTCCTTATCTGCCATCAAATTCTATGTTTCTATGTTACAGACAATCCACCAAGTATAGGTATAAGTTGAGTGTCTCTTACCTGAGTACTAGTGAGCAAGAGGCAGGAGTCTTTAATAGATGATGTCCATAAGTCAGAGTGCTGGGCATATCCCCTTGAAATTAATGAAGTTATTTTGTATTACTATTTTATATATTATGATTGTGAGTTGGAGAATAATGAAGGCCTGCTCTACTATTTATGCTCTTTTTAGTTGCCTTCATTAATCTCCAACTCCCCATCAATAATGTACAAAACATTAAAAACAAAATGCTCCGATTCATTTCAATGGTGCATGTCCCTGCAGACTCCCTTGCCATAGGTCATAATGTGCATGAGCATGGGGAAGTGGAGCTCAGCTTCACTGAGTAGGGGGGTAATCCTGACTATAGTGGGGCTCCAATACCATACCACTCAACTGTCCCTGAATGAAAGGGACAGCCCTCATTTTACCCCTGGAAACTTCTCTGCTCCTAATCCATCCCTCATGGGAAACATGCTGCTCACAAAAAGGATGTCCTGCAAATTTAGACTTTATGGCATGGGCACCATTTCAGATTTCAACAGGGAGAGCCAACAACCAGTGGAGGCCAGGTGCCAGATAGCCCCTATTTGGCAAGATCTAGAATCTCTGGAATGTCTCTAAATGGTAAAACTTATTGCTTTTGACTGAAAAGTGATATGCAGTCAGGAGAAATTCAAAAGCATAAGAGTTATTTGTCTATACCCGAGAGCAGTGCATCAGATTTGGGATTAAATCCATCCAGTTACTAACCAATTGTTTTCCTGGCTGAAGTTCTGACCCCCAACCTCCCCCCCCAAAAAACAAAATTCTTTCCCTGACTCTCTTCCTTTCAATATCCATCCCATATGGGTTGTCAAGCTTTCCAAAAGCACAGAAACATGAAAAACACATAAATGTTTCCTTTTCAATCCCCCTGTAAACAAAAATGTTTACTTTTTACTTACCTGGCCATCCAGCCAGAACCTGTGGACTGGCACAGTATGCCACCTGCCCAGTTTTCAGTCTGCTCCTTCTCTGCTCTTCTACCAAAAGCTGGATGCTAGAACTGACCATCCCAGGTCCCCGTGGTCTTCAATGAAGTTATCTCACCAACTGAACCAACCCAGCCTGTGTTGTTTGTTTCTTGCTTGGCTACTGCCATATTGCACTGATTAAGGTCTGTGAATGCCACCCACTCTGGTGTCACTGCTGCTGCTGTGCCTAGCTTACTGCCATGGGGGGTGTTATGCACTTTTTTTGTGAGGCCAAGTAGAGGAACTATGTAGTCTAGTCTCCAGTTAGCTTTTAGCTCACCCCCTGCCCCTTCAGCCACCCGGGGAGATAGAGACTCATTAAAAGTAGACCAACAAAAATATTCCCTCACAACACTACTGTTGAGAGTTCAGTGCTCACTGACTCCTCCATGCTGTGGTGTGCTGCCTGTCTTCTCTGTGGTGGTAAGGATAGTGTTGCACTCACTTGACTCATCTGATCTTTCTTGGCTGGAGCTCCTCCATGTCACATGTGATGGCACCACCACTAATATGTAGAAATAGTGGATAATGCTACAGAGACACATTCGAGTGAGTAGTGCACCTGCAGTGAGAGCGCCCACAGGCTGGGGGGGACTTATTGTCCAAAAGATTAAATCCAAATTTAATGCCGATATTGACACACCATAAGAGCAACCTTGGCACAAATGTGGGGGGGGGGGAGGCCCTCCTCCAATCTGCCATACCTAAATGGTAGCCCTGATTTATAGTACAAATTCAATCCCGGGTGCTAATATCAGTACAGGTAAAAACAATGGTTTCCACTGTGTTCTGAAGTACTGTATCTCCTTGTTTCAGAATGTGCCCTGATCATCGTGAGGGTTAGTGTAGCTCATTGTCCCTCATTTTTAGTATGCATGTCCCTCATTTCAGTGACAAAATGTGAGGTATTGCACATGCTTCCAAGACCCTACTCAGCACAAAAAGAACTGAGCATAGACATAGTTTATATGCTCCATACAGAATGACAAAGAGAAAGTAAGTGAGCTGAGACAGTCACGGAGAAACAATTTTGTAGCACTAAATATGTATAAGGGGATTTGCATCGCGCAAAACAGATGTCAGCATCACAAAACAGAGTCCCCTCTTTGCACATCTGGAAGAGGGGATGTTGGCTGACTATATCCTATGCATTTAATGCACTAAACAAACAATACTTTACAAATGAATGGCAATTTAATGACAAAAATCAAAAGCAATGAAACAACTTGGAAAAGTATCATAATTATTTGAGTTTACCTAATTTTAATGAGAAATCAATGCAAATGGAGTTTCAATGGATCTAATTGCTAGCAGTAGTATAAGAAATAGAAACTGATGTGTTTTTTAGATGAGATTTGTACCTGCTTTGCTGCTGCACACATGGCAAGCGTGCAGCAAGTGAAACTGATGTGATTTTTAAATGATGTTCACACCATCTTAACTACTGCACTCATGTCAAGCGTGCAAGACACAAAATTGTTGTGATGTTTTGAATATATTCGCACCAGCTTGCCTGCTACATACATTTTAAGCTTGCAGCATGCAAATCTGATTTACTTTTTAGACCTGATTCGTTTAAGTTCACTTTGAGTATATGAACAACATGCAAACACTGCACAATTAAGAATGTGGCATGTGGCATGCATTCTGCATGTACACAGCACACCTATATTTTGCTATAGTGCTAAAATTAGCCCCTAAATCTATGGTAATCCCATGCAGTCCTCAAAAATGATCTCACCTATCTCTAGGTGGTCAGCATGAGTCACCACCTGGGTAGCCTCAAACAATTCTGGCTTGAGCTGGATGTGCCCGCAACCTACCCCGTAACCTAGCTATAACACCTCTGTCATGCCATTGTGGTATTTCTCCATCTTACCTGTCAGCTACAGTTTGCAAACTGTGGAGCACCACAGTCCTGCCCTTACCTGATTCTGATCAGGTCCAACTATATATAGCAATCTCACCCATATTTGCCAGTTCAAATTCACTGCACCAGAAATAATGGGATTTGTAAACTACTGAAAAGTCACTAGATTAATCTTAAGAACATACAAAATTTGCCAGCAGATAAAGGCCTAGAGGTCTATCAAGTCTGCTCGAATGTGCAGCTAGCACCCCTTATTCTGCAGCTGCCCCTCCCTTCCACCCTTCCCCTTCATTAACTCTCCCCCTTGTCCTGTCCCATCCTCGTTTGAAGCAGTCCACTGTTCTACTACATACCACTTCAGCAGGTAACGCATTCCAGCCAGCCACCACCCTCTCTGTAAAAAAGCGTCTCCTCATCTCCCTCCTGAACCTTCCTCGCTCCAGTCTCATATCATGGCCCCTGGTGTCCCTCCCCTTCCTTACTTTGAACAGCCCCTCTGTACCTGTCTTGTTTATTCCTTTCATGTATTTAAAGGTTTCAATCATGTCACCCCTGTCTCTCCTCTCCTCCAGTGAGTGCATGTTCAACTCCTTCAACCTCCTCTCATATGATAAGTCCCCCAGCCCCTTGATCATCTTTGTCACTCTGTGCTGCACCCCCTCCAGTAACTTAATGTCCCTCTTCAGATACGGACACCAGTACTGCATGCAGTACTCCAGGTGTGGTCTAACTAGTGACCTATACAGTGGCAGAATCACCTCCTCGAGGATATACCCCTTGCAATACAACCCAGCATTTTGTTGGCCTTTGCAGCTGCCTTCCTACATTGTGCCGAGTTGTTCATTGACCCTGTAATGAGCACACCCAGATCCTTCTCCTCCTCTGTCTGGGCTAGCTGCACTCCCCCTAGCTGGTAACTCCTCCTTGGGTTCTTCATCCCAAAATGCAGCACCTTGCACTTTTTGGCATTAAAGCCCAGTTGCCAGGTGTCTGACCAGGTTTCAAGCTTTGCCAGATCATCCTGCAACCCTGCCATCCCCTAGGTCATCCACCACCGCCTACCTTGGTATCATCAGCAAACAGACTGATCTTGCTCTTGATGTCCCATGATATGTCTGCAATGAATATCCCAAACAACACTGGTCCCAACACCGAGCCCTGTGGAACACCGCTCATCACTGCCCTTGGGTGTGAGAGCTCCCCACCCACCACCACCCTCTGTTGCCTTCCCTGCAGCCAGTTTCCTACCCATCTCACCAGCTTTGCACCCGCCCCTGTGCCTACTAACTTCCTTCCCAGACTTCCATGTGGCACTGAGTCGAATGCCTTACTGAAATCCAGATACAGGACATCCACTGCATGGCCCCTGTCCAGTTGCCTAGTTACCCAGTCATAGAACTCCACCAGGTTGGTTTGGCAGGATCTGCCACGTATGAAGCCATGCTGTCTGCTGTCCTGTAGTCCTTTGGCCTCTAGGAAGGCCACCAGCCTCTCCTGCAGGATAGTCTCCTTTAGCTTACCCACGATGGATGTGAGGCTCACTGGTCTGTAGTTTCCCAGTTCATCCTTGGGGCCACTCTTGTGGAGGGGCACCACATGAGCCATCCTCCAGTCCTGAGGTATACACCCCGAATATAGTGAGGCATTAAATAGGTCTGCCAAAGGTCCTGTAAGGACCTCTGCCAGCTCTTTCAGTACCCTGGGGTAGATGCCATCTGGGCCTGGTGCCTTGTCCACCCTCAGTGCCTTCAAACCCTCTCAAACTCTGCTCTCCATGATTTCTCCATCTGTCACCTCTTCCCCCCTGCTTCTGCCATTTCTCCCACCTTGGGTGTCACCCCCCTATTCTCTTTAGTAAATACTGAGCAGAAGTACTCATTTAGTGCTTCCGCCTTATCGCACCCTGCTTCCACCCAACTCCTTCCTTCCTAATCCTTACTATGTGGTCCTTACATCTCCTTTTCTCCTGATGTACTTAAAGAAGTCCTTCTCCCGTTCTTAATGCCTTGTGCCAGCCTGAGTTCCATAGATGCTTTGGCTCCCCTTACTGCCCTTGTCTCCTTCGATTCTGTCAAGTACTCCTCCCGTCCTCCCTCCCTGTTTTCTTGTACTCTCCTAAAGGCAGCTCTTTTCCTCCTTACCTTTTCCATGACCTCCTTGCTCAACCAGATCGGTTTCTTAGCCCTAGCCTTCTTGCTCTGGGCTTTGCAGCAGGTTTTGGTTGCCTCCACTATCCCCAGCTCTCTGAGCTCCCACCTCTGGTTAGTGTCCATACTGGGTTGAATTCAGGCAAGGTACCCCTTTACCACTTCCCCCATCCTCCGAAAGTCAGCCCTCCTGAAGTCCAGCACTATTGTGCCAGATTCCACTCCTTCCTTGCCCATATCCAATGTGAGCCATACTGAGTGGTGGTCACTCCCTGACAGCGGTTCCTCCACTGTAAGTTCTCTTACAAAGTCCCCATTTGCCAGCACAAGGTCAAGGTATTCCTAACCTGGTTGCTTCACTGACCATTTGCAGCAGAAAGCTGTCCTGGAAGGCATCCAGCAGTACCTGCTCCCTTCTGTTCCTGGTTGTTGGGGTGCTCCAGTCCACTCCTGGCATGTTGAAGTCCCCCACAATCACCACACTACCCTTCTCACAGGTCCTCCTGATCTGTCTCGCTAGTTCCCTGTCTAACTCCTCCGTCTGAGATGGTGGCCTGTACACCACTCCCATTCTAAGAATCCTATTCTTGGAATCCTGGATTTTCATCCAAAGTGACTCCGTACTACCCCTCCCTTCCTCCCTTACACACTTCAGTCCTTCCTTCACATATAGTGCCACCCCCTCTCCTTTCCCAATCACCCTGTCCCTATGAAATAACCTGTACCCTGGTACAGACAGGTCCCAGTCATTGTATTGGGTGGCCCATGTTTCCATGATGGCTGCAATGTCCACCTCTCCCTCTGCCATGAGAACCTGTAACTCTGCAGTTTTCCTCCCAAGGCTCCTAGCATTAAGGATAACCACATTCCACCCTTTACCACCCCTCCCATCCTGCCCTCCTTTCCTAGCATCACCAATAGTACTTGCCATTTGTCCTTGTCACTGTTATGGGGGGTAAGCTCATATGGTTTCCCAACCTGTGGTCTCTGCATATCTCTTCCCCAACTGCCACTCCCCACTCCTAGTTTAAATTCCTAACTTCCTCTATGTACTGCTCCATCCTCTGTTTCAACACTTTCTTTCCTTCCTCACTCAAGTGTAGTCTGTCCTTGGCATAGAGACTACTGTCCTCCCAGGTCCCTCCCACCCCCCAACAGCCCATATCCTTTAGCACAACACCAGGTTCTTAGCCATCTGTTAAATTCATCTATTCTCAGCTTTCTTGTTGTGCTTGCCTTTGGCATCGGAAGTATCTCTGAAAAAGTTACTGATCTTCCCGCCCCCTCACATAATTGTGCTAGTTCCTCAAACCTCCTCTGGACTGTATCTACTGTCTTGTCAGCCAGGTCGTTTGGCCCAAGATGTATAATTAAATGAGGCTTGTCCCTACCCCTTCTAGCATATTTCAGAACAGACTGTCCCATCCTTTCCGCTGTCATTCCTGGCATGGCCTCCACCCAAATGCGACTATGCCTCTCCCCCTTGCTACCCCACCTAACTCCTCTTAGTATTGAGTCGCCCAACACTAAGATTCCACCCCTCTTACTCCCTGCTTGCTTCCATTCATCTCCCTCTCTCATTTCCAGCTCCTCTTCTTCCTCCTGCACATTATTTCCCCCTTTCACCCCTGTTGCAATTCTCCCAGTAGAACTTCCCCCTGCTCCAGTTTGGTCCAGGCATTTATCAATTACTCCTCTAATTTCATCAATTCCCTCCTCCATCTTCTTCCTCTCTAGCAGTGCACAACTATTTTCTGAAGGCCCTTCACAAATGCGCGCACCCTCTCTCTTCATAGTAACCTGTTCTCTCCTTTCCACTCCATGACTTTTGCCACTTCTTCACCTCCCCTCACAAGTCCCTATCTCCTCCTTCCATTTGTCTGTCTCCTGACCTGGTTTCCCCGGCAATTGTTCTTCCTGGCCTGGGTCCCTTTGTCTCTGCTTCCCTTCTTCTGACCCTCTCCTCACCACTGTTGGCTTAAATTGCCCTCCCTCATCTCCCCTTCATCCTCCCTCTAGTATTGGGCTAAACCCAACCCCAATCTGCCTTGTCTGTCTTAGTTCCTCCTGCAGACCCTCAATCTCCTTTCTAAGTTTTTTTATGTGGTTGCACACTAAACATCTTCCCACACTCCAGGCAATTTTAGAAAGATTGGTGCACCGCAGTCGTTGCAGCCTACCACCCTACCCATTGCTGTTGTTGCCCACCAGTGACCCCCCCACCCTTCCAGATGCAGGATACCAAACACTCCCCCAAGTCTCCCCTCTCCCTCCTCTATCAGTACAAAACATTTTCTTTATTTCCCTTATCTCCTTTGTTGCACAGATTTAGATATATTGAGCAACTGCTTCTTAAATTCCTATCCACACTCAAAAACAGACTTTAAGTAGCCATTGCACAACCTTCTTCAAACTCCCACTCCTCCTTTCCCCAATGCAATAACAATGCGAAGAAGTAATAATGAAAGCTCCTAGATTTGCATTTACTTCCCTTCCACTGAGAGAGCAGTCACCTCTTCGCTTGCTGCTGTTCCTTTCCTGGTATGCCCCTCCTACTCCACACCCCCTGCTATAGCAAGTGTTTAGCTCCTGTCAATCATATTTAACAGGGCATATAATCAAGAGTTGGGGGAAGGGGGGGCCAAAATTTGCAGCAACCAAAGACAGCAAAGAATACACCACCACTACATTTTAAATCCTCAATAGCCCAAAAACAATTCTAAGTAAAGACAACAAAGAAAGTACAGTGTCACCAAAGCCCACAATCCAAGTCTAAAAGAAAAACAGCAATTAACAGTTACTGTAAAGCATTGAATCTTAATTCAAAACAGTACAATTCAAAATTTAAAAGATGGCAGAAAGTGATGACATCTGACATTTTCCTGGCTTTGGAGTCATGAGTATCTGCCAATATCCTTTTCTTGCCCCCCCCCAATTCATCTGGAACCTCACACATCCTGAACACTGTCATCTCATTGAGTTAGCTGAATACATATCACCAAGGGGTTTGGTTGGGAAATCTTACTGTACACAGCACATGTTCTGAAAGTTGCTGTGTGCAGTGGGAGAAGATTACCTGGTTGCCTCTGCAGTGTTTTGGTGGGGGAGAGAGAGAGAGGGGAATGGAGATTAAAAAAAGAGAGAGACAGAGAGAGAGAGAGATAGAGATAGAGAGATAGAGAGAAGAGGAAGGTGTGCTTTACTTCAGGACCTAAGAGACCTCTTGAGAGTCAGATATTTGGCTAACCTGGTTTCCCCCAATTCAATTCTGACCCTGCAAAGAGTCAAGTGGCATGGTATATAAAAGGATTTACTCTTGAAGGACATTGACTCCTAACAATTGCTCATGAATGAGATTCTGTGGAGTGGTTATAATGTTGCTGCTAAACAGGAAGTATGCAGTGCGTACAGACATGTTTGGGCACAGAATTATTATGTACTTGATTGTTTGGCATTTTGGGATCCTTGGTTTTGTAGAGACCAACAAGGTAGAGGGTGGCAGCTGGAGCCTATTCATGCTAGCTATCCCTCTGAAGGTTGCAGCTGTCTGTGCCCATGTTCTTGCTGCCCCCAGATCCTGGTAGAAGGAAAGAATGGACTACTAGGTAGGAGCCTAATGGTGTTCCCTATCCTGCGTATGTTTGTTGGGGGCTTCAGCTCCAGATTTTTAATGATAGTGTGTTTAAGGTGATCTGGTGCATTCAAGTAAAAGGAAAATCCAAGCAAGTCTGTTCACAGAGAAGTATAGTAGGCTTCTATCTGAAAGTGGCACAAAGGCAAATGCAAGGGAGATCCCAGAAATGGTGCAGAAGAAAATTACAGTAGAAAAGTTTAGAGATGGGCTTGCATCTCTGAAAATAGATAAGACACCAGGACACGATGGGATGATCCCAAGGATGCTGAGGGAGTTGGCATCAAAACTGCCTGAAACCCTGGCTGGGCTATTTAATATCTTACTGCAGGCAGATGCGATTCCAATGGACTGGAGGATAGCAGATGTGGTTCTGTTCCACAAGGGAAAGAATAGGGAGGAACTGGGAAATTGTAGACCCATCAGTTATAGCTTCATTTTGGGCAAACTGATGATGACAGTAGTCAAAGAGGACCTAGTGGCCTTCAATGAGATAAATGTGCTCACAGATAGTAAGCAGCATAGGTTTGTGGTAGGAGGTCTTGTTATAACACCCCATTTAGAAAAAAGGGTAGTGGATAAGGCATAAGCAGTGGAAATACTGTACTTAGACTTCAGTAATTCATTTTACTCAGGACCACAAAGAAGGCTGCTGAAGACATTAGGAGATCTAGGATCAGCAAATGACCTAGTTTAATGGGTAGAAGGTTGGCTGGGGTGAGACAGCAGAGAGGGATGATTACCATGCTAAACCTGGGGAGAGAGGTCCTTGAGTGGGGAGCCATAGTCCCCCTCACTATGGTCATCTGCAATGTAAGGAAAGAGCACAGGGAAAGGTGACACTAAGTTTGGTGGCAGGAAAGCCAGAAAGGAGGAGGCAATGGAGCTGCAGGCGATTTGCAAAAGTTAGAGAGGTGGTCCAATGTTTGGCAGTTAAAACTCAACACCAAAACATGCAAGGTGATGAACATAAGGGATAAAAACTAAGCAACAGAATATTAAATGGGAGCAGTTAAGCTGGTCACTACCTCAGAGAAAATGACTTCAGGGTATTGTGATCATCTTCCTATAACAATCTAGCCATTTCAAAAAGGTATACAGCAAGGCAACCAGAATGTTAGGGTGTACTGTGAGAGGATTTGCTAGTAGGAAGAAAGAGGTAATACTACCTCTCTGTAGATCACTGTGGATACCCCATTTGGAATGCTGTGCTCAGTTCTGGAGTTCCCACCTGAGAAAAGACAGAGTCAGACTAGAGACGGTCCGGGTAACCAAAATGAATCAGGGTCAACAGGGCAAATTTTATGATAATTGTCATAAGGGATTGAACATGTACAGCCTGGAGGCCAAAAAAGTGAGGTGTGACATAATAGAGACTATGACGTTCCTCAATGAAACAAACAAGGCAAACTGTAAGGAGTTATTTAGCTGGAATAGCAGATCTAGAACAACATTATGGAGATAGTGGTTGAGCCATGGAGCAACCTACCAGATGAGGTGGTGGGTGCAAAAAATATTACCGGGTTCATCCATGCCTGGGACATATAAAAGAGCTAGTTAGTTAGTTAGTTAGTTAGCCAGTCAGTTGTTTAGTTAATTGGTTAGATAGTAAAAGTTGATAATGGGAAAGACACAGTGAGTCGAAGCTCATTTCTAGGTGTAGACTAAGGGAAGGAAAATATGAAAGGACAATTTACATGGCAAAATATAGATACAAGTTACATAACAAAGATACAGATTCAGGCAATGAAAGAAAATACAATGCAAGCAGTAAATGGAATGATAAAATAAAGTAGCAGTGTAAATACAGCAATGATAGGATAGCTAGTCATAGGCGAAGGCACAATGCACACTGCATGTTGTCGTGAGGTACTATGCTAAAGAGCCTCTACTGAAGGGTGGCTGACAGTAGAGTCAACAAAGTGAATAGGATGTTAGGAAGGGAATATACAGGAACAGGAGGGTGCAAGGAGTTGTCTAGGTTGCTATCTGTTGATAGCTGTCTCTACGTAAAAATATCTAGGACTATGGCTCAGTCCTCTGTTAAACTACTGGAATCACATCAATTCCATCACATCGAAGCTCCACCCTAAGCTAGGCCTACTATGCAGAAATAGTAATACCTTCCCACCACCCATTAGATGCATACAGTTAGCAAACAGGTT
Source organism: Neoceratodus forsteri (assembly GCA_016271365.2). Taxonomy (NCBI): domain Eukaryota; kingdom Metazoa; phylum Chordata; order Ceratodontiformes; family Ceratodontidae; genus Neoceratodus; species Neoceratodus forsteri. Next base: position 43,579,432 of record CM028131.1, on the reverse strand, counting down.
CACTCCCATCTTCAACTACACTGACATAGTGTATAACACTGACCCGTCACCTCATTATCCAGGTATGACTCTCTCTCTCTCTCTCTCTCTCCCTCTCCACTATGGTTTCTTTTGCTTTACTACAAATTCCCCTCTTAGAACCCACCACTGCACTCTCTTTTCTTCCTTCGGGATACCATCCGTATCCCAGTGTGACTTCTGCCATTCCATTTCCTTCATTTTCAAATTCTATTTTGACCTGCTCCACCCTTACCTGGCAGAGATCCAAACACCAGCTGCCATTTCTCCATACTTAATGTGCTCAATGGACTCCTGTTCTTTCTCCCTCCCCAAACCTTCCTCATCAGCTGACAAATCTGTCTTCACCTACTGACTCACCTCTGTTTGAAACCAACTACCACTTCTCCTAAGAAATGTACACTCTCACAACTGTTTCAAATACCAAATCTGACAACTTCCGCCTCTCACCTGCACCTGCTCCTAGCCACTCACATGCCCAGCCTCATGCAAAATATTTTTTGTGGATAGTAATCCCTATCCTCTAAATTGTATGATACAATTTGTATATAGTCCATCTTAATGTACAGCACTTTGTTGTAAAACATATGCAACTGTATATTTATCTCATGTATCTATTATGTATTTTCTGCTTTATATCCCATTTCCCCTTCCCCGGGTCATGCCTGGAAACAAACCTCAGCTCAGTGTGCCTTTCCCAGTTACCAAATGTGTAAATAAAACATATCTAAAGGCAGCGAGTGAAGGGGGAGGTGGAGGGGAGATGGATCAGATTCCAGAGGGGGGAGAGGTGGTAATAGGAAGCATCCTAACCAGCAGATAACTGAGGGTAGGAATGGAGAAGGTGCAGAAATCTCTGGAGTGGAGAGAGGAGGAAGAAGAGGGAATGGGGGAGATAAGGGAGGATAGGTAGGATCAAGAGAATTAGAGCCAATATTTGGTGATGAAGGTGGCACAGTGGGACTGGTGAAAAGATGGGAGAGGGAAGATGGAGAGGTAGGAAGAAAGGGAACAGTGATGAGTGAAGGTGGAAATTTGATGGTGAAACATCAGAAGGCATTGCATAATGTATCCAGTCTGGCAAGGGAGGAAGAAGGGGTAGTACCATAGACCATATTAGCATAGTTACATTTCGGAAAGACTATTTTGGTTATCAGCTCCCTACAGAACTGGATGGAGGTAGTTCTTGTTGTGGTAAAATACACCACGTTTTGGGTGGATATTGCCATGTATGGGATTGATGTGGATGAATGTAAATTGATCGGCAAACTCAACTCGTGCATTCACAACGCATCTTAATAAAATTAGTGAGGAGACATCTAGTGTGTGTGACCAATCAAAATAAAGTAGTTAAGGTACCAGTGCCCCTGCACCCTTTTCAGCTGATTTAAAACAGGCAATATTTTCAAATGACTCCAATATTCTTACTTGGTGTGCATCTCTTGAGGGGTTCTTAGTCTCATCATCCCGCTGAATTATGATCTTGCCTGACCACCACAACCAGGTAACCAGTTCCATGGGTCAGGAAAAAGCATCACATTTTATCTTGCCATTATGCTGACACTTCAGCCACTTGATGTTGATTGGTCACACATCAGATGCCTCCTCACTAATTTTATTAAGATGCATTGCAAATGCAGGGTTTGAGCTTTCCAAACCATTTACACAGATTTGAAAGCATGGGAATTGCTACATTAATTCTTTTAATTGGCAAGCTGCCCAGTAAACACCTTTAGCCTCTTGTTTGGCAGAGCACACTACATAAACATGGAAGAAAGCGAGTGCTTTCCCTTGAAGACAAGCAGAAAGACCTCACCCCATAATGGCAAGATAAAAGGTGATGCTTTTTTAAGCAAGGACTCATGGGAGTCATAAATCAACTTTTTTGGAAGCCATCAAAAGTAAAATTTAGGTCAGTAAATCTGTTATACAAGCTTTGAGTTGTGAAGTGCTGCATTGAATCCACAGTACTGTCTGACTTGTTCCTTTAAATATCTGTGCTTGTCTTTGAGGTCTATTCACAACCATTTTGGAGAACAAAGTGAAGACACTAACAAATGATTTTCACATCCTGCATATGCCCCAGGCCAGTGTTCATCACCTTCTGGAATTTAACACATTCTGGGTCTTTGATCTACAATAACAACAGTTTACTTACTTCCCAGTAGTTCACTATTTCCTGTGGATTTGATTATTTTTCATCATTTGACTCCTGTTACCTTGGACAAGATTACTATATTACATATGCACCTACCTGATCCTTGTAGCTGCACTGATAAATATCTGACCATGTTTTTTACTCTGCTCATCAAGTCTCCCCCACCCAAGGAAAAAGTGCACCTGCTCCTGTGCGACCATTATATACCATCTACTTTGCTCTCTTGTCCTACTGTTGCTACTTCATCAGGGAATGTGCACCCCAACACTAGACCCTCCACCACTTGAATGCCGAAACACAAAGGGCAACTCACTATTGTCTCTTTAAACATCAACAGTCTCCTATTCAAGTTCTCCCAATTCCATGCTTGGGTATAGGTGACTAACCGTGACAATACTGCACTCACGGAAACCTGACTTTCCCCAAAAATCCTTGATGCATTAATCTCCATCAACGAATACAATTCCTTCAGGCAAGATAGAACCACTAAATGTGTGGGAAGGTGCCTAATCTATATCAAATGTGGAATAAAGGTGCAGGCCCATGACTCCAGCCTACACTCAGAAGAGGTCCAAATCCTGAATCTTAGGCTAAGCCTAGGTCAACAGAACAAAACACTGCTGCTCTCTATAGTATAAATACCACCTGACCACCAAACTATCAGACTAAAACTAGTTGCAGATAACCTGCAGCAGTCAGGTATTAAGTTGGAGAAGATTGTTATAGGTGACTTTAACATAAACTGGCTCTCCCCAAAGGAGACAAAAGCCAGGGATCTAATATCCAGCCTATTCTTAACCCAGATTGTAACTGATAACACTCGGATCAACTACAAAACAGGGAGCAGCTCCCTTATAGATTGGCTCCTTTCCACACATCCAGAGCATATATCAGATGTCATCACCCTGCCTGACAGCCTCAGTGATCGCTCCTCTGTGAAGTGCACTTGGATAAATAATTTCACCAAAGGCCCACCTAAGGTGTCCAAAAATCACTGCCTGAGGCCGGGGCTACTTGACCATTTCAAGCAGTACCTATCACAAGTCGACTGGTCTCCTTTGGCAGGAGATATTGATGGTAATGAGGCCTTGAATTATTTCATAATGAACTTCATCCGTGCTTGTAATATTTTTGCTCCCTTCAAAATAAAGAAAGTCAGGAGTACGTCCAACCCATGGCTCACTATCCCCCTGATCAATTTATTGAGGAACATAGATGATCTCTGGCACATTGCAAAATCATCTGGAACTCCTGCATTACTTATTGTCTACATGGCAGCTAGATAAGCCTGCTTCAAGCTCATTTGGCAGGCAAAAGCTTCCTACTATAAGAACCTCTTAAGCAAGAGCTGGGGCTCTGGTAGGGAATTCTGGAACTCCATCAAATCCCTAACAGAAAAGACCCCTAAGGCCCCGTCCAATCTACTAGTAACAAGGGAGAGTCCCCTACAGGAACCAATTGACATTGCAAATAAGCTTAACCGTGTTTTCACAGACCTATCTGGAGTACTCCCTGCTGACTACTTTAAAGATCAGCTCTGACAACAACACCCCACTGCCCCTCTTAACCCCCCAAAAGATGCAACACCACCATTCTACTTTAAGCAGGTCACCAAGTCTGAAACCACCAAGCACATTAAGAGGGTTCTTGGCAAGACTAGGATGGGGGCTGATCTAGTGGATATGAAACTCGTGGGTCTTCTCCTAAATTAATTGGTCAGTCCCCTCTCAATGATGTTTAATGCATCTCTAAGAATGGGGTGTTTCCAAAACTATGGAAGTTAGCCAATGTCATGCCTGTCTTAAAAGCAGGGACAAAACTCTTAACGTCCTGCTACAGACTAATATCCATTCTACCACCCCTCTCTAAAGCACTTGAAAGAATGGTCTCGGAGCAGCTTACAGAGTATCTTGATTAATATAACCTACTCTGCCCACATCAGCATGAGTTCCGGGAAAAGCACTCCACAATTACCACCCTTGTTGATTACTCTTCCCATCATAATGATGTCTTAGATAATGGAGAGGCAGTTGGCTCAGTCTTCATCGACCTTACAAAGGCCTTTGACTCTGTTAACCACAAACTACTTCTAAACTGCCTCCACCCAACAGATCTATCACTGGACATGGTACTATGGTTCAGAAGCTACCTCACAAACAGGTCTCAATGAGTCAAATTGGAGACACCCTATCATCTGCTAGGAGAGTGTCCCTCAGGGTCACACATTGCTCTGTTCTTGGTCCACTGCTTTACAGCCTCTTCATCAACTCTGCACCATCAGCATGTCCAACACAAACTAATCTCTATGCTGATGATGCAGTGATATTGGTTACTGGGAAAGATCACAACTACATCACAACCAAATTCCAAGACAGCTTCCACAAGCTTGAATCCTGGTTCACACAAAAGAAACTAATACTAAACCACAAAAAAATGAAAAGTCTACTCTTCTCTACCTCCCAAGGCAAAAAGAAATACCAGCCATTGCTCATCCGGAATCATAATGGTGAAACACTGGAACAAGTAACAAAGTTCAAATACTTGGGTATCATCTTTGAAGATACACTAACCTTCTCTGGCCAAATAGTCTCAGACGTCAATTCAGTGAATACAAAACTTGGGGTCCTCTACTACCATAGGCACTGTATGACACCAGATGCTCTGAAACGTGCCATCAGTAGGTCAGTGATGTCCTCCATAGGTTATGGGCTGCCTATCTATGTGGCAGGCACTAAAACTGCCTTAAACAGGATCAGCACACCATGAAATAAGGCCCGTCGACTAGCAATTGGGGCTGCCCAGGACACCTACACCTGCACACGCTACACCGAAACTGGATGGCTCCCATTCCATCTTAAAGCACAATACCAAACCTGCCTACTTCTGAAAAAAGTGCTTCTTGGGCTCTCTCCCCCTGCACTGGGCTGCTTCTTCACGCCAGCAGTTCCCACCAAATCAACAAGAAGCATGGCTACAGATGGGTTGGTGATTCCCTTTAAAAGGATGAAACTCGTCTAGAACTCCATCCTGTACAAAAGGGCTAAAATGGTACAATGAGTTACCTGCTAACCTTACACAATCATGCAAGATTAGTGCCTTCAAATCTGGGCTCAGATCCCTTCTTGACATAAAAAAGGATAGCGCTCGCCTGCTCTAATATGGCAGAATTTCAGCCACCCAATCCTCTCCCTTTCACCCCCCTTTTTATCTCATCAACCCCCAATCTCTGAATGCGGCCCACTCAGCTGACCAACGACTTCCACCACGAGGACGCCATCCCTGGGTGACCCCCTACCCCCTTAGGCTAGACTGACAAACTAAATAGTGAACTACAAGGCTGAACCCTATTTACCCTATCCTCTTCAACCTTAAGTTGGATATTTAAGATTTCATTTGTATTAGAATGTCTGTGTAACTGTTTTCTGTTCCCTGTAAACACTGTTATATGTGTAATATTTGTTCAACAGTGACCTGGAACCTTTGAAAATGAGTCCTGGACTCAAATATATTTATCCTAAACTGAAATAAATAAAAATAAATAAATACATTTTCACATAAGAATACTGAGAAAAGCAGGGGGACCACAGCCCATAATGGCAAGATAAAATGTGATGCCTTTTCCAAAGTGAAGGAGATGGTTACCTTGTTGTGGTGATCAGGCTTGATCATAATGCAGCTGGAAGGTTACACTAAGAACTCATCCAAAGATTTACAAGAAGTTAGAATACTGGAGTTATTTGAAATTATGCATTGGCAGGACAAATCTGAGAAGCTGATAGATCAGCAGCATTCCAGATCCAAACATATATTCCCTCATTACGAAATGTCTAAACTCAAGACCCCTGACCTGAAAACAATATCCTTGAGACTTCACAAAACCCTTATTCTAATCAGTTAAAAGTTATGGCAGTTACCTGATTAATGACTGCAGCACTGGACTATTTTATGCACTAATGTACTTCCACAGTTTAAAAACAGTAACATTTATTGCTAGACCTGTTTTTGTGCGTTTTGTTTTACTTTACTCTAAGGGTCCAGTGCATAATCACAATCACACACTCCAGGGTGTACTTTAAAATAGGATATTGGCACTTCTCAGGTGCATAAGGCACTGAGCTTCACCTTGTGCCTCACAATGCACCCGACGCATGCCAATATTCTAAAGAACACTCTGTTGGTTGTTATTGCTTAATTAAGCAAGTGACATAAAATATCTGAGAAGCTGATTTGTCAACAGCTTTCCAGATCCATCCTTATATTCCCTCATAATGGAACACCTAAAAACAAGACCCCTTACTAGAAAACAATATCCGTGAGCCCTCTCAAGCCCCTTATTCTAATAAGTTAAAAGTTAGGGTAGTTACGTAAATAATGACTCCAGCACTGGATTATTTTAAGCACTAATATACTTCTGCGGTTTAAAAACAATAAAAATAATTAATTGTAACTCTTGTTTGTATGCGTATTTTCTTTACTATATGGGTCTAGAGCATAATCACCATAACACACTCCATGGTGTGCTTTATAATAGAATATTGGCACTTCTCGGGTGCATATGGTACTCGGCTTTGCCTCATGCCTCACAACGTACCTGAGGCATGCCGATATTCTATGATAAAGTGCATCCTGTCATGTGTTATTGCTTAAATAACCAACACCCTGTCATGGTATATTGCTTATTTACTACTGTGGATAGAGCCGCTGAGCTTGTTGCCAAACCAGTCTCAAAGGTAACTGAAGGCAGGGACAATCTGCCATTGAGGGTGAAGAAAGCAGGAGGAGGCGAGAGCCTAGCTAGTTTCTGACTGGTACTGAAGGTCATAGTGACAGTGTTCTTTGCACTGACTTAGAGCGGGTTGGTGTGGAATCAGCACCAAACATTATGGAAGTCTTTAGGGCCAGAGGTACATGTGGATATGTGAAAAGACACAGGCAGAGGGTAGGTCATTTAGGAAAATGGAGACGAAAACAGGACCAAGGAGGCAGCCCTTAGGTACATCTGCTGGATGGGGAGAGTGAAGGATAGGGCACCACCCACTTGTAAAAGTTGCTGATGACCCATGAGGTAGGAGTGGACAGTTGTGCTGGAACGGTTTGAAAAGTGGTAGGGCCAAGTATGTAAGGGGTAAATTTTCTCCTATTAAATATATTACCAAATTAGCAAAAAGTGATAGGCCGCTTATGAAAGTGGTAGGGACATGGCCCTAGTGGCCCCCCCTGTTCCGGCACCTATGGAAGTGGAACCAGCCAACAGCAGATGCTGAGATGATGAGGAGGGGGTGGGACACTGATTCAAAGGCATTGGCCAGGTTAATTAATATAGCTGAGGAGATATGTCCCTGTTCCATTACAGGGAGGCTACAGTCAGTTACTAGCAGCAAGGAAGAGATGCTTGAGTGATGCTTCCTTAAGCCAGTCTGAAATGGGGAGAGGAAATCTAAGGAATAAAAGAAGTCAGCAAATCTGGAGTAGACGAGGGTCTCCTGAAGCTTGCAAAAGAGGGAAGTAGTGATATTGGTCAGTAGTTGCCAGGAGAGGATATGCCACCTCCTTTGTGCTGAGGTAAGACATTTTCTGTTTTGTAGGCTGGAGGAACAAGATAAAGGGAGAGAGAAGGAGAGGTTTAGAAGGAGCACAAATGTGGAAGCAATAGCAAAAGCTGAGATTCAAAGAAGCCTGAGCTCCAGACCATCATGGGTAAACTTAGATGGGTTGAGTGAAGTTAGGGTGAGGCAGACAACATGGGTGAGATGGGGGAAAATGAAAGCTTGCAGATAAGAGGGGAGGTAGAGAGGCAGGAGGAGACTGAGAGACGGACAGACCAGAGGACTGGTATTAGTGAAGAGCACAGGTGGTGTAGAATTTGTTAAAATGAGTGGCAACTGAGAGAGGGTCAGAGATCAATGAACCAACCACTTGGAGGACATTGGGAGTAGAATGAGCTAGAGTACCCCAGATGGAGTGAATAACCTTCCAAAAATTAACAGGAGAATTAAAGTTAGACTGCAGATTTATTTATTTTTATTCTTTGTTGACCGAGTAAGGCCCACTAGGTGCAAGTGCTAGTTTTCAGGGGTGACCTGAAGGGGAGCACTGGGTGGTTAAGTGACTTGCTCAGAGCCACAGAGTATGCAAGTGGAGGCTGTGAAAATCAAATCAAGGTCTAGTCTGCTGGATGTACCAAGCTTGTTCATAGCTCATTACTCTAACCTCTAGGCTGTACTGCCAGCAGAAGTAGAAGACCTTGGAAGAGCAGAAAGCCTTCATGTAAGTATTCCTGATTGACCTGTAGGATTGTAGATCAGGCAGGGATTGTGAGAATTTGAAACAAGCCAACTCTTGGTCACAGGGCTTACACAGATTGGGAAGGTTACGGGTAAATCAGTGGTAGTGAGGAACCTGACCCTAGATTTACATAGCAGGGGCATGGATGATTTATGTGTGGTTAAAATGATGTGGAAGTTAGAGAAGGCAGTCTCAGTGTCTGCCAGAATAGACTGGGGACCAGTTGAAGGAAGCAAGGTCACGTATGAGGGCATTTATGTCTAGAGTCCTGAGTGACCTGGACCAAAAACACTTGGCTGCAGGGTGAGTGGGCCTCTCACTTTCCTTATATAATAGTTCATGCTGTTATCACTAAAGGTATCATGCAGAAAACCTGCCTTAATGATACAGTAGTGGTATGAGGTGAGCATCCAGTCCAAGAAAGAGTGATTAGAGGAATAAGGATCGAGTTGGGTGGCCTTGACTATTAATTGGGTAAGATTCAGGGACTCAGTGTTGGGAAGAGTGGACCCGAAGCTAGGGGAATGAAAACTGATGTTGAAATTTCTGAAGGGGATAAGCTCACCAGGGTCAGCAAGGGAGACAAGGGATGAGAGGTAGTTGACCAGGGAGGAGAGGGAGAGTGAAGAAGAACCATAGGAAAATACCATACGCAGAGGGTGGAAGGGAGAGATAGCTTAGTAGAAGGAGCTCATGGGAGGAAGGAGTTGATTCTAAAGGTTACGGAGCAGGGCTGGATTTAATGGACATACAAGGTGACTCCAGCACCATGCTTTCCATGGTCCTGATGAAAAAGGAAGTAATCGGGAAGAGCCAAGCAATAGTCTGGTAACTTGGATGTGAGTCAACATTCAGGTACATATAGGTTGCCAGGAGAATGCTGAGAAATCCTGACTTTAAGAGAATCAGGCTTTCAAAGGAGGTTAATAACATTCAGATGGAAGATGCTGAGGTTTTAAGGGAGAATAACAGGAGAAAAGGGAGATGGGGGGCCAGGGTTAGGATGAAAGTCACTAGCAAGGGGCAAGAGTATGAAGAAAAAGTGGAGAAGGGAATTGCCCTTTCACCCCTCCTGTCTTGAGTGAGAGGGAGAAGGAATAGAGAGGAAGGCCTGGTGGAGAAATTCATACAATCAAACAAACATATGAAACTGCCAGCAGAATGAGGCCATGTGGTCTATCAAGTCTGCTTGAGTGTAAAACTAGCAGTTCCTTATTCTGTAGCTGCCCCTTCCTCCCCTTCATCCCTCACAGAGACCCTCCCCTTCACTTTGTCCAAACTCCTTTAAAAAGTACTAATCCACTTGCAGGACACCACCTCTTTGGGCAGCGAGTTCCACATAGACACCACCCTTTCCATGAAAAAGTGCCTCCTCATTTCTCTCTTGAATCTTTCGCCCTCCATCCTCAGACCATGCTCCATTGTATCCCTCTTTCCCCTTAACTTAAAAATTCCCATCTATACCAGTCCTGTTTATCTCCTTCATGTATGTAAATGTCTCAATCATAGCTCACCTATCCTTCCTCTCCCCAAGGCAGTACATGTTAATCTCCCTCAGTCTCATCTCGTAGGGTTTGTCTTCCTATCCCAGAGTTATCCATGTTGCTCAGCAGTGGATCCCTTCCAGTAGTCTCATATTTTCCTTTAAGTATGGGTGCTAGTACTGCATGCAGTACTTCAGATACAGCCTCACCAGAGACCTGTACAGAGTAATGATCACCTCCCCGTCCTGGAAGTGATTCCACTAGAAATACACCCCAGCATCTTATTGGCTTTAGCTGCTGCTTTCCAGCAATGTGCTGAGTGGTTTATTTGCCCTTTTATAACCACTCCAAGATCATCGTACTCCTCTTTAGTGGCTACCTACACCCCGTCCAAATAATAATCCTTATTTGGGTTCCTTGCTCAAAAGTGCATGACTTTGCACTTCATGGGATTGAAGCCTAGCTGCCATGTGTCTGACCAGCACTCAAGTTTAGTCAGGTTAAGTCAGCCCAGTGGTGCTAAGGCCTGAGGCACTGGATGTCACAACCTGCACCATGCTGGTTACCCAGGTTCGGGAATAAGCTTGGGTCATCGAGAGTTGGCAGGGGCAGGAGGGGATTGAGAATAAAGAGGACTGCTCTCCTCTTCTGTTGTAGAGTATGTCACATCTCCCACTGTGACAGTGGCTGCCACTAGAGATTGGGGGCAGGGCAACATGTGAGAGACAGCAAGAGGGTAAGAGATGGCATGCGGATGGATGTGGACATGTGCCTGTAGCACACTGGCTGTCATTGCATGTCTGTACCTCCAAAGCATGAAAACCACACAGAAAAGCCCTGGCACCTAGTCAGATGAAGTTGGGGCCTAGGATGTTGCCCAAAACTGCAGCCGGATTATACCCGAATGGTCACTGTCTCTCTCCTCCACTTCCTGGCTGACCCTCTACATTACAGATAGAGTACTGGAGGAGAATTGTGGTCCCACTCCAGGGGCTCAGAGTCAGGGGGTGGGGTGGATGGTGGTGTTGGGGGATAGCCACACCGAGCAGTGCACCAGCAAAGGTGGACCTCAGGTGGGGCGGGAAATGGGTGCCCCACACCCCTACTGGAGAGAGGTCTAAGGGGCCAATGAGGAGGAGTAAAAGTGAGTTTAAAAAAAGGTTTAGCCAGGTCATCTTGCAGTCCTTGCCACTCTGCTGTGTCATCCAACACTGCACCAATCTTGGTCCCATCCGCAAAGAGTCTTATCTTGTTTTTAATGCCATGTAAGATGTCGGTGATGAAAATGCCAAACAGCTATGGGCCCAGTACTGATCCCTGTTGAACTCTGCTTATTACAGCCCTTGGAGCTAAGAGTTCCCCTTCCACCAGTACCCTTTGTTGTCTCCCTTGGAGCCTGTTCTTGATCCAGTTAATCATTTTTGCCCTGCTCATTGGTTACCACCTTGCAAATCAGACTCCCATGTGACACTTATCAAATGCCTTGCTGAAGTCCGGATACAGAACATCAACTGGATGGCTCTTGTCAAGTTCCCTAGTCACCCAGGCAAAATAGTCAACTAGGTTGGTCTGGCAGCATCTGCTCAAAACAAACCCATGTTGCTTACTGTCCTGGAGTCCATTATCTCCAGAAAGATTACCAACCTTTCTTTGATTATCACCTTCATTAACTTTCCCAAAATGAATGTGAGGCTTACTGGTCTGTAGTTGCTCAGTTCATCCTTGGATCTGCGTTTGTGGAGTGGCACCATGTGAGCCATCCTCCAGTCATGGAGTATGCACTCTGTTTCCAGAGAGGTGCTGAATATGCCTGCCAATGGCTCAGCTAGGGCCTCTGTTAATTCCTTCAGAACCCGGCAGTGTATGCCATCTGGTGCTGGCACCTTATCCACCCTTAGTGGCTTAAAACTTTCTCATTCCCTGCCAGCTGTGATTTCCCCATCTGTCACTCCCTCCACCACTGTGCCTATTCTCCTTATTCCCTGAGGCAATGACACATCCTTCTCCTTAGTAAATACAGAACAGAAGTGTTCATTAAAGAGCTAGTGTACTACATAGAACTTGGTCTACCTTTCGTCACCCCAACTTTGAATTCCTTTTTGTCAACTTCCTTGGAAACAACAAGATAATCACCATCAGTGTCACCTACCTTCCCACTGCACACCTCCAAAAGATCTTGAAGCCTTTCTTGACCTCAAGAATGCTCTTTCCCTGGGAAGGGAAAGAATAATCCTTGGTGATTTCAATCTAACCTGACTGTCTTCATAGTCCAACACAGCAAGGGAATCTATTAGCAGCCTTGGCCTCCACCACATCGTTACGTCTCCCATACGCACCAATTACAGGACCTTTATGAATCACTTCTTGATTGGATCATTGTTTCTTCCCTTTTCCACATTTTCTCCTCCGGGGTACTGCCTAATTCCATCAGTGACCACTGTGCTGTCTTCTGTTGCTGGTCCACAAACACCTCTCACCATGAGCACAAATTCACCTATACCAGACAATATAAAAAAAACTCAGTTCTATTGAGTTTTTGAATGCTGCTGCAGCCACTGACTGGTCTTTCACTGACTGCACTAAGGACATTGATGTGGCCCTAGATGAGTTCAGTAACAAATCCCTTGCCATGTGTGACTCTTCTTCCTGTTAAAATGAGGGTGAAAGTTCATAGCCATGAATGGGTTACCTCTGATATCTGAAAACTCATAAAAAGAGACAGGGCATGGGCCAACTACAAAAAACAGAATCTCCCCCACCTCCTCCAACACTGCAAAACCCTTAGCAACCATTGTTAGTCTGCAATACAAGCTTGCAAAGTTAACTTCCTCACTATAAAACAGTGTAGCTCATGGGGTAATTCCAAGGACACATGGAGCATCCTCAATTACCTCATTGGAAGAGGGCATTACGATGAGCAAATTAGCTTCTCCTCCTGTGGACAAGTGGTCTCTGATCCCCTGGAAGTTTTTATCCTTTTCAGTCACCACTTTGGAAATCTGGAGAAATACAAAACCCACCATCCCCCTCATCCCAGTCAGTCCTCCCGTCCCCACTCCAACTCTCACCTTATTTTTTTTTACTTTTGCTACCTCTCTTACTCTAAGGTGGTTAAATCAATAAAGACAAATGACACCAGACCCTACCTTCGCCATGACAACATAGACTAAAGGACCTTAAAAAGATTTGTGAATCCCTTTCTGTTCTCCTTACAAACATTTTCAACTTCTTCCTCTGCTACAACTCCCTCCCTCCCTCTTAATTGGAAATGTGGCATTATCAAACCCCTTTATACATCAGGTCATAAGGATGACATTAACAACTATAGATCCATCTCCATCCTTGCCCCACTTTCCAAAATCATGGAAAAAGTTGTCCATATACAAACAATGTTTCCTCCAGGAATATGACGTACTTTCTAAGGCACAACAAGGTTTTAGAGTTGGCCTTAACATAGAGACCACCATTATCAAATTGGCACTTGGTCCAAAGATTGCTGACAACAATAGCGTTGGCATGATGTGCGCATCAATATGAGCACTGACTTTTCTTTTGCAAGTGGGCTATGCCCCCCCACACCACCCTCAACTTAATTATTAGTACTCTGCTTGAGGTGGAGCAGATGATGGGGCAAGAAAAATTTTTAGGGCCATGAAATACCATTGTCATGGTCCCTTGTAAAACAAAACCAAGTCCTGATGTGTGTAAAATTGTTTGGAAACCAGAATTAAAACCCTGGTCTCCAATGCCGCTGCTAGAGCAACTCTATGCCCCAGTCTTCCATGCAATGGAAGCAGCTCGGCCAGCCTCCCCGATTCTGGTGCCCTGTGCACCAGCACCACAGAAAGAGACCAGGGGAGCACTTACAGCAAGTGCTGTAAATCCCCAGTCACTGTCCGTGTGCGTGCTTACCAAAGCACGCACTGTATAGTGCAGCGCTCATTCTGGTAGCGCTCACTTCACGGGGTTCCTTTCATATTCACTAAATTCAGTATAGTCAATGGGTAAAGTTAATAAAAAGTTCAACAGTGTCACAAATGCAGTTTTTAGGATTGCAAATAACCCCTGTAGTATCACACTTCCACCATCTTGTTTTCAGTTAGTAGTCACAGAAATGCTTGGCATTTAAATGTGGGCCCCTCTAGGGACACAATTCTTTTTGTGTTCACCAAGTTGAGCATTGAGGATGCCAGCCATGTCCTTTTTTGGGGGGTAAACACCCCAGAAATATGATTTTAATATGTTTGGAAACAGTAGTGTCACAAAGTAATGTTGCACTTGTGGCACTATTGTGATTTTTTGAAAAAGTGTTGCAAATCATGACACTACTTTGCAACACTATGCCTAAAGAAAGAGGAAATCTTTGCCACCCTGCTGCCAAAGAACAGTTTGGTCTTTTGGGCTGAAATATGGAGGGAGGAAAATAAGATGCCACAGATGTGCCTTTTACACTTGAGCAAGGAGGTCTCAGGGGTGCTAAAACAGAGAATTGGGGAATATATAGCAAATAGGGTTGATTTAAAATCAGTGTGGAAGAGGCAAGTGAGATGAAATTACAGTATACATGGTCTGCTGAGCGAGGATCTGAACAGACTTTCACCCATACCAGTGAGGATGAAACAAGGGAGTGTTCCTGCAGTGTTGATAACAACTGTGAGCATGGGGTAACGAGGGAACGGGCACAAATTTGAGGGTAGTCTCCTTGAATGAAAGAAGCCTGGGGAACAAAACAGCAGAGCTGCAGGCTGTCATGACAGAGAGGAAGTAGATATAGGTGCCATCACCCAAACATGTGTCATCCAATACCAGGGCTGGAAACTGGTGATCCTGGGATACAGGATATACTGTAGGGACAGGGAAAAGGGGACAAGGGGTTCAGTGGCAAATTATGTGAGGGAGGAGATAAGGTGTCAGGGAAGAGGAGGGTGAAGGGTAGAACAGAGATGCTATGGATGCAATTCCAGGATTTGAGAAACAGGACACTTGGGAAGGGGGTGGTGTTAGGCCACAATCTCAAGCAGAGTACTTGCACAGAGGACTGGCAGAGTAGATAAGGAGGGCAGCTGGAGGGGAAACACTGTGAAAGTGTAGGACTTCAATCTGCCAAGGGTGGATTGGAGCACCCCAGCCACCATGAGTGCAAGGGAGCAGATTCTCCTGGATCCATTCCAGGAGCAGTTCTTAGTAGAGATGGTCAATGAGCCAACAAGGTTAGGTAATACTCTGGACCATGTGCTGTCTAATGGAGAGTTTGTCTGGGAGCCGGGGGTGGAGGATCCACTGGCAGGGAGTGACCACCCTACAGTATGGGTCTCACTCTCCATGGGCAAGGGTGTGTGGCAACAGGGACCATGGTGTTGAACCTCAGGCGAGCTGACTTTGGGAGGATGGGGGAAATAGTGGCCAGGCACCTAGCCAGAATCTAGAACACATGATGCTAGCCATCAAGTAAGGGCTCACGGAGGCCTATAGATCCTGTTCAAAGACACAAAGCAAGAGGGCCAGAGCCTACATACTGCGTTGGCTAAGCGGGAAAGTGGTAGTGATGGTAAGGGAAAATAGGGCAGTCTTCAGAAGATTCAAGAGATCCTGGAAGGGAGAGAATAGTGAGGAGTATCTGATGAAATCAATGGAGGTGACCAGAGCAGTAAGAGCAACCAAGGCTTCCAGATAGTTCACTCTGGTACATGGCTTCAGAGACGGAGAAAATGACTTCTTTAGTTACATAAGGGAGAGGAGTATCAGCACGGAACAAATAGGATCAGGAAGTGTGGGGTGTGGGCAGTGAAAGAGGCAGAGCAGGCAGAAGGACTTAAAGAGTTAGTGTACTGCCTGAAAACTGCTTGCAATTAATTGTAACTTTGAGATGAAATCAGCTAATTGTAACTATCAGGTGTAGTCACCAGCCCTCCATCCCTGACCAGGGAGAACAGTCCCCTGCAATACCTCCCTGACCCAGGTAAAGCAGTCACCAGCCCCCCCAAACCAGGTACAACCATCACCAGCCCTTCCTCCCAGGCCCAGTTACAGCAGTCACCTGCTCTTCTTCTCAGGCCTGAGTACAGCAGTCACCAGCCCTCCCTCCCCAGACCGAGTATAGCAGTATCTAGACTTCCCTTCATGGCACAAGTAGAGCAGTCACCAGCTCTCCCTTCCTGGCCTGGGTACAGCAGTCACCTGACTCCCCTTCCCGGCTACAACAGTCACCTGCCCTCCTCCCCTGACCTGGTTCAACAGTCACCAGCCCCCCCATGCCACAGTACAACCATGATCAGCCTCACCTTCCTTGCCCTGGTACAACAGTTGACAGTACTCCCTTCCTGTTAATTTGTTGAATTTTTACTTCTGTGTGGGTACCACATTTGTATCACCTGATTGGAGTGCTTATCAGTGAAGGTAACAACTGCCTTATTGGATCTTAAGAGAGAGGTGGTCCAGTCAAGTGTAGAAAGGTGGGTAGATATTGCATTCAGGGAGGTGTTACCGCACACAATATCTGGCCCACTTATTTTCTCAGGCAGGAGCCACTTCGTATTTCTTATTTGATCTGGGCTAACTCCCCACCACAGTGAAAGAACGAACCCTACGCCCTCATCCAGGTGGTCCCTGTGCACCAGGTAGTGATATGAACCCAGACATGGTGATGTGGGGGTCACACATTTATTGGAAATGTAAAGTTGTGCTGTTTGGCAGACAACTGGAATCTTACAGAAAGATTTGATTATGTCAGTGTTTTCTTTCATGTTTCATTTGTATGCATAATCAAACTTGGATCACATAACTGTGCATAAAATTGCTGCACTACTCATGATTACTCACTACTTAGGAGTTAGTTGTATATACATCCTATGATAAATTGAAATCAGTAAGTCTGTTAACTTTAACTAAGAACAAAAAAGTATAAAACTGATTTAAAAAGTTCCTAGCAGAAATTTGCTCAGCACATGACATGAAAGAACATGCACATGAAGAGTGACAGCTCAGATCAGAGGAGGAGTAAAAGGTTAAAAAAAGTTCACACCGGCAGTTAGAAGAATATGCCCACAAGCCTTACATTGGATACAATGTTTGGCTTAACATTCTTAGCCTGGAATTTTAGACAGCAGGGTTACCATAGCAATTAAAATATAGGTTACAAAATGTATGCAAAAAGGAATACTGAGCCCATACAAGCAGCAAGTCTAAGTCCAAGCTTCTTTATAATGTATAGTGAGCCCTTATTGCTGCCAAAACCCGGCAATATTATTTCTTGAAAATCCCATCGCTATGACATAAGTGGTTATAAACCTCTCTTAAGTAGGTCATAGCGATGGGATTATAAATGGAGCCCGTCTGCTTAAGTGTGAACCTTTTATCTCCTGCACCAACGGCCTTCCCGAAAGTAGCACAGCAGTGAAATAATGAAGCAGAATATCCATGGTGGTGCCAAAAGTAAGCCACATTCATTTGTTTTTTCCAGTTTATGGAGACCATACACTATAAAAGATGATCTATTGTCCCTCTATCATTAAACAGATTGTGTAACGTCTCAAGGTTGCCAAGGTGATGTAAACCTCTCAAGCTTCACTCTCAAGGTTTACATGGTCACCCTTGAAACCTCTCAACTGTTAACAAACGTGTTAACGATAGAGGACCGTACATTATCCTCTATGTAAAACACAAATCTTTTTCTGGCCTGAAAAGATGCATTAGGCTGCGGAGTGTTTTCCAATATATGGCTAGTAACTAAACGTGAGTGGCTAAAAGCTCACACGTGTTGAAATGCTACTCATACAATAAATGCTACTGCACTTGTATACTAATAATGTTTTATTGTGTAGCTGCTCCTGCTCTCTTGATGGCCCTCTTCTGGATGCCCCCCAGCTTAGTCACCTATCATCTCTGGAATTAGCCTTGAGATACCACCAGAGTTGGAGGGACTAGAAAGTTTTCCAAAGCAGGATCAAGCCTGGCCTTCTCAGACAGTGGTGCCAAGCCTGTGAAGGGCCATGCATCATCCTATCTAGCAAGTTGTTTTCCTTACAGTTTTTGCTCCTGGGGCATCCGAGTAAAATGGTACATTTGCTGGTGTCTCAATATTGAGTTGGTTCTCAGCTGGGAGACAGGCATAGTGCAAATGATCCACATAGAAACATAGAATTTGTTGGCAGAAAAAAGAATGCTGAATCCGCCCTTCTTTTCTATGCTTATTCGGTCTCCTCATTACCTACCTGGTCTCAGGCCACCCCTCCCACATACACTCACACTTTGATTCTAGTTCTCCTTGAAGCCATGCTTTTAGCCAACCACTAGTTTTATTCCAATCACACCTGCTGGAAGGTTGTTCCATACGTCCAGCACCCTCTCAGTGAAGAAAATGCTTCCTAATGTAACCCCTAAGGGCCGCTATTCCAAGGGCTACTACCCCTGCCTGCTTGACTAGTTGCATGTTGACATATCTCATGACCCCATACTGCCATGCACTTTGTCACACCGCTCCACACCACACATACCTGTCACACCACCAGACACACAATAACACCATGACATGATGTAGTTCCCAACAGATTGATATTTTATTGTGTGCCACATTTCTAGAAATGTTCTTGGCATGACTTTCCTGATCACAATCTCGTTTACACTGTAACCAATGTTTTTATATTTCTTCAAAATTCCCTATTTGTATGATTTTGCTGTACGTGTATATGCTCCTACTGCTGTCACTTTCTTATTACTGTTTCACTCCCTGTTGCACCCCTTGAAGGCTTCCGTGCTCCCCCACATGGATACATCTATAAACCAGACTTGACTCACTGTGTCTATCACAGAATCATAGAAGCATAGAAGCTTGATGGCAGAGATGGACCCTTTCAGCCCATCAAGTCTTCGCATCCCTCCCCTTTCAGATGCCCCCCTCCCCACCTGCCCCTGCCCTCCACCCCAATACTCAACCGCATATGCCTGTCCCATGCAATTATATTCCACCACTGTTTTAGTTCCCCCCTACTCCGTCTAGCAGTCTGTTCCAGTGTACCAACTCCCTCTCTGTGAAGAAGTGCCCCCTCACATTGCCCCTGAATCTATTTCTTTGCAATCTGAGGCTGTGCCCTCCAGTTCTGGCCCCCTCCTTCCTCTTTAGCAGACCCCCTTCTCCTACTTTATTTAACCACTTTGCATATCTAAAGGTATTACTCATGTCACCCCTTTCCCTCCATGTTTTCAGCATGTACATATTCAGCTTCATATACCTCTCCTCATATGTCTTCCCCTGCATACCCTGCACCATTTTTGTTGCCCTCCTCTGAACCCTCTCCAATGCATCTACATCCTTGTGGAAATGTGGTCTCCAGAACTGAGGCCTGTACTCTTGCAGCGGTCTCACCACAGCTATGTAGAGGTGCATTATTACCTGCCTCCCTCCTTCTGCTAGTAATGCCCCTGCCCATGCAAGCCTACATTCCTTTGGCCCTTCCCTCCGCCCAGTTACATTGGAACCCTCCCTTAAGGTTTCAGGGGACTATGATCACCATATCCCTTTCCTGTTCTGATTTTTTGATTTCCACACCACCCAGTGTGTACCCTGCATGCATGATTTTGCTCCCTAGGTACATAACAGCACATTTCTTGGCAATAAATTTCAGCGGACACTTCCCACTCCTCGAGCATCTAAAGGTCCTTCCTCATGTCCCCCACCCCTCCTGGGTGTCTACCCTATTGCAGATTTTTGTATCATTGGCAAAAAGGCACACCCTCCCTCTTAAATGTTCTGCAGTATAACTGATGTAGATGTTGAAGAGAAAAGAACCCAAAACTGACCCCGGTGGCACCCCACTCCTTGCCCTTGCCATCTCAGAGTTCACCCTGTTTAGTAACAATTTCTGAGTTCTCTCTACTAGCCATGCCTCCACCCAGCTTGCTATTTTCCCTCCCAACCCTATGCTTTCCATCTTGTTC
Source organism: Neoceratodus forsteri (assembly GCA_016271365.2). NCBI lineage: Eukaryota > Metazoa > Chordata > Ceratodontiformes > Ceratodontidae > Neoceratodus > Neoceratodus forsteri. Next base: position 43,559,554 of record CM028131.1, on the reverse strand, counting down.
ACCAACTTCCTGTAGGGGACGATGCTGAGGGCATTTCTGAAGTCCAGATAGGCCACAACCACCACCACCCCAATCGATTACCTGAGTCACCCTATCAAAGAATTAAATTAGGCTGGTCTTGCATGATTTCCTCTTGGTGAAGCCATCCTGTCTGCTGTCCTGCATGCCACACTACTCCCAGGTAATTCACCACTCTCTCCTTGATTAATGCCTCCATTCTCTTGCCCACCACATACATGAGACTGACTGGGCAGTAGTTCTCCTTCAGCTCCCTGCTACCTCCGAGTGCAAGGGCACCGTGTCCACCCTCCTCCAATCCTCTGGCACTCTCCCTATATCCAGGGACAGGTTGAAGATTCAGCCAAACCCAGGCCCCTTAAATGTTATGCAGCCAACAGATGCCAGACATGACACCACTCCACCAACACTCCCACATAGCCTTAAAATAATCCATCTAAACAATTGAAGCCTTGATCCTAAACTCTCCCTACTGCAAACCATGGTACATATTTATGCTCCTGATATCATTGTGATCTTTGAAACCTGGCTATCAAATAACATCCCTGACCACGCTGTCTTTATCCCAGTCTTTACCATCAGTAGACAGAATACAAAAGGGAGAGGTGAAGGTGTGGCTATATATACCTCCTCTACTCTCCAGTTCACCCCTACCCTTACTACCTCTTCCTAGACTTCCCATGAGACTATTCTTATAAAAATCTCCCTTCCCTAAACAGCACCAATTCTTGTCGCTGGAATTTATTGCCACCCGAGGCAGCTTCAATCAAATGTCACAGACTTCCTTATGATGCTCAATACACTGGCCACTGAAGGGGAACTATATATCCTGGGTGACCTTAATCTAAACTGGCTGTCCCCATCATTGGCTTCTACCCACTCCTCTATTGAAGCCTTATATCTCAGTCAACTTATCCAAGAACCCACTAGTCTAAACAACAAAGCATTAAACCATTCCCAGCTCGACCTTCTCCTTACCTCCCATCCTCACAGAATAGTAACCTCTGGTCTTCTACTGGATTCTATCAGTGACCATCACATGACCTTCATGGTGCGTAAGATCCATAGTACTAAACACCCATCAAAAATAATTTTCACTAGACGCTATGCAACACTCAACCTACAGTCACTGTTCTATGATCTCACTCTTACTGACTGGTTTCCTCTCTCCTCAGTAGCTTCAGCTGACATAGCCCTTGCCTCTTTCAATACCAAGTTCCTTCACATAAGGAATTCCCATGCCCCACTCTACAAAACCAGGGTCCATGGAGGACACCTCCCCTGCGCCACACCTGAGCTTCTGGCTTGCCAACGCCTTCAAGACCTTGCATGTCATCAGTCAAAATTCTTCCCCTGACATAATGATTTCCTACCTTACCGTGAACTTTGAAATGGCTGCACTAAAGCAATCCACCTAGCCAAAGCTGAACACTTCAACTCAAACTTCCTAAATAATGCTAACAAATGGTCCAAATTCTGGAACGTTGCACGCTCCCTCTTCTCTCCGGCCACCTACCCTGCATCTCCGACCCTCATGGTCAATCACTCTGTCCTTTCAGACCTTATGGCTATCTCCGGATGCTTTAACTCTCACTTTGCTACTTGTACCTCATCTCTGCTGGACTCCCTCCCTGGCTCCTCTGCTGCTCTGATGTCCTTTTCTCCCATGGGTCCTCTCCTTTCAATTGCTCCTCTCTCCCCCTCTCAGTCCTCCGAATCTCCCCCAGCACAGTGCTCCCCCCTCCTCTTCCCCTTTCACCTCTTTCACCCCCTTCTCACTTCTCCTTTTCTCCTCTCTCTCTCCTGATATCACGCTCCAAGCCCTCCTTGCCCTCAACCCTACCAAAGGCTCGTCACCTAATGGCCTGGATCCTAGGCTCCTCTCCCTCTCCACTGGTGTTATTGCTTACCCTCTCTCCCTCATTCTAAACCTTTCCTTCCTTACAGCAACAGTACCCTCATTATGGAAACATGCAGTTGTGCTCCGGCTCCCGAAGGGAGGGGGGATCCTCCTTTCCTGGAAACTCTCGACCTATCTCTCTCCTTCCTACCTTAGTCCTTAAGCAGCTCTCATTCTTCCTATCTGTCTCTGGGTTTTTCTCTCCTTTCCAGTCTGGATTTAGGAAATCCCATTCCACCACCCCTTCTCTGCTGAGATTAACTGAGACCATCTCTACTGGCTTCGAGAAAGGACACATCACCCCGACCATCTATGTTGATCTGGCTAATGCCTTTGACACTGTCTCTCACCTGCTCCTCCTGTGCAGCCTCTCAGCTGCTGGCCTTTCCCCTTCAACCACAGGTTTGTTCAGTGCCTATTTGTCCGGCAGATCGCAATCAGTCAAAATTGCTGATGTCACCTCTTCCCCCTTGCCAATAACCATGGGTGTCCCCCAGGGTTCAGTGTTTGGCCCCATTCTGTTTTCCATCTTTTTAAATGATTTCCCCCAGGTTTGCTCCACCTCCAGCATCCTCATGTATGCTGACGATATGGTTCTGTTTACGTCTGGTAAATCCATCTCTGATGTCACTACCAGGCTTCAATTGGATTTCACTAAAGTCCAACTCTGGTTTAGTGCTCATCAGCTCTTTCTAAATGCCAAGAAGACTGTCTCCATGTCCTTTGTAACAAGGCAGAGACTCACTAGGCTGAGCTTCCTACCCACATTTTGCACCCTCAAGGGTAATGTACTTGAGGGCTCTTCCTCATTCAAGTATCTCAGTGTCTGTCTGGATAGACACCTTTAAACTTCACAGTACATATTGATGCCATTCTGAAAAAACTTAAACACTAGCCGGGAGCCTTTTACAGAAATCTCAGTTGTATCTCTCTTGTTGCCAGGTGAGAGCTAGTACTGAAAATGATCTTGCCTGTTTTTGACCACTGTGACATTGTCTATGGTGCTGCCCTGCAGTCCTCCCTAGCCAGATGGGACTCTCTCGACAATTCCTTCTGTCACTTTGCCCTTGACACCCCCTAGCTAACCATCACTATGATCTGTACTGGTCCCTAAATTTCCTCACTCTCCAAAATTGGCGTGCTCTTCATGGCACTATGTTCATCTATAAATTGTGGCTTGGATCTCTCCCCTCCTACCTCTCCTCCTACCTTAGAACCCCTCCTCCCTCCCGCTATTCCCTGAGATCTGATGACCTACGCACACTCTGTCCCCAGCAGGTCTGCATCCTCAGGTCAAAAAGCTTTCTCATACTAGCTACCTAAACTATGGAATGATCTCCCTCCACAAATCCACCACTCCCCCTCCCTGAGCTCTCTTACTTTGGAGCTTCCCAACTACCTAACCACAAACTGTACATGCTTCTGACCCCCTCCTTTCTTCTGCTCTCCTCTCTCTCCACAAAATCTCTTCCTCATCTCACCTTTTGCATTTACCTGCCTAGCACTAACCATGTGTGTCTTGTTCTCATGCTACCCTCCCTTGCTGTGAGTATCATCATGTATCCCTTTTATTATGCCACTGTAGTAATTATATTGGTTGCATTAACTATCATGCATTTTATATCTCAAGTCCTATAATGTTGTTATATACATTTAACTGCTGTATGTATTGACTATCATGTATTAATGTTCATTTCTCTGTAAGATTATTGTATACATTTAAATGCTGTATATCCTTTTCCTCTTTCCCCCAGGATGTGCAGTGAGATGAGAATTAAGTTGCTCAGTGTACCTTTCCTGGTGAAACAATTCAATAAACAAAAAAACAAATTAAAAGAAGAGTCTTGTGAAGGGCACAATGAGCTCATCCTTCAATTCCCTGATCACCCTGGAGTGTAACCCATCAGGCCCCATCTCCTTGTCCACCCTTAGTCTATCTAGCTCCACCCTGACAATATCCATGGTGAACAGGCTCTGATCCACTCATTTGCCCTTCCTCCCTATAGACTTTAGTTCTGGGCCTCTGCCTTCCTCTTCCTCCATGAATACCGAGATAAAGTACTTATTTAATGCCTCTGCTTTTATGTAGTCCTGCTCCAAACTTATCCCTCTTCCCCCCCTCAGTCTAGCAATACCATGCCCAGCCCTTCTCGCCTTCATGTATCTGCAAATTGTTTTATCCCCCCTTAGTATTTTTAGCTATTTTCTCCTCAGTGGCTGCTTTTGCCCTTTTGATCTCCCTTCCTGCCAAACACTTCTTCTTCCTGTACTCCTCCCTACCTTCCTCTCAGAGTGTCCTCTAAAAATTTTCTGAAAGCCCTCTTCCTCCTTTTCTTGATTGGCCTGCCACCTCCCTAGTAAACCATGGTCTTCTGCCCTCTTGTCTTCCTGAGCTTTTATGCACATTTCCCTGCTTCTGAACCCCTCCCATGATAGCTTCCCATAATTCCTCCACTGTTCCTATATTCAACTTACCTTCCATTGTTTCTTTATCTTATTCATCTTATCAAAGTCCCTGTGTCTGACCATCATGACTGAGCTACTGATTTTACTTGTCTCCCTCCATACTCTGACCCTGAACCATACTGTGCTGTGGTCGCTGGTGCCCATGGCTTCTCCTACCTGCTCCTCCTCCACACTCTCCCCGTTAGTCAGGACTACATCTAACAAGTTGCTTCACATCATTGTCTCCCTGTCCAGCTGTAGAAGGAATACGTCCTGCAGCTCATCTAATACATCTCTGCTCCTTGTCGATGCTGCATCTGGGATTTCTTAGTTAAGATCTGGGAGGTTCAGGTCACCCACCAGTGGAAGTTCTCCTTTCTGGACCAGCCTCATGATTGTCGAAGTTAGCCATCTATTATCCTCCTCCTCTTGCATAGGCGGCCTGTATACCTCCCCCAGCAAAAGGGATTCATCTATCTTCCTAACTAGAGTTACCACAGCAGCTCAATCTCCCCTTTCTCCTCCTCCTGCCCTTCAGTTACACGAATGATTTCCCTGATGTATAAGGCAACCCCCCCCCTTCTTGCTCTCCCTGTCCATTCTGAATGGTCTGTATCCTGGAATGATTGTTTCCCAGGTGTGATGCTCTGTTCACCAAATCTCACTCATTGCAGCTAGATCTAGTATGTCTTCCCTCATGATGGCCTCCAGGTTCACACTCTTATTTCCCAAACTTCTGGCGTTTGCTGCTAATCCCTTTCTCCAGCCTCCACCATTGTTCCCCCTTCATCCGTCTCCCTCTTGCCCAGCAATGTAGTGCTATCCTGGCGGGTGCTTGTAGCACCCCAAACATTCTTCCTTGTGGTGCAGATCCCCCCCCAACTAGTTTAAATTGTATGCATCCACTATCAATTCTTCTAGATTGCTTTTTTAGTACTGCCACCCCCTCCATATGCAGGAGCAGTCTGTCCAGTGCAAACAGGCTCCTGTCCCCCCACATAGAGCCCCAGTCCCCTACTAATCCTTACTCCTTTTTCTCACACCACCCCACCAAACACTCATTGAACTCCCTTATCCACATCTGCCTACCAGTGCTTGCCCTTGGTACTTGTAGCACCTCTGAAAAAGGTCACTAATTTGAACCCCAGACTGCTACATTATCTAGCAAGAGCTCTGAGTCTTGCCTATACCTCCATCAGGCAACTTCCCACCAGGTCATTCATTACCTGGTGGAAAAGCAGGTGCGTTTTCTCATCCTGCTGCTTCCCCCTTGAGGGGAGATAGTGAATGATTTCAGCTGCTATCATTCCAGGCAGACAATCCACCCACAATGTGCTGTTGTCGCCCCTGCCCCCACCCAATTCATTTTATTATAGCATTCCCCAACCAGAAGGACCCTGCTCTTCATCTCCTTCTGGTCACATCTCCCTTCCATCCTACCCTAGACCACCTGTATCCTGTTTGCTACTAGCTTCAATACCCTTTGCCCTTGTCACCTCCCAATGTGCTGTCTTTGCTCTGCACCCCCCAGTTTTGTGACCCCACGGGAGCTTTCTGCAAGGCTTCTTGCCTTCGCCTCTCTATCTGTGAACTTTTCTCCTCAGTGTCTTTCTGCTCCTGTCTGCGTCCTGACTAATTTTTTCCTGGGGGGGCCCTCATCCTTCCCTGGCCCATCCAGCTTTTGCACTTTGCACCTCTGGACCTGAGCACACTGCACCACCTCCTTTTGGGCTTCTCATTGTTCTTACCTGATTGGGCATCCCCCTTTTCCAATTTTTCTGAGCCTTCATTTGTGCCTGTTTCTCCTATTTTCCCTGTGTGCTCTTTAAATTCCATTTCCCTGCTCTTCCCTCACAATTTGTACTCCTTGTAAGACAAATCATTTTTTTTGTCTAGGCCCACTGCCTGCATCTCTCTAGTGGATGGTCCTCCCATTGCTTTCTTCTCCCTTGTCTTCTGCGCAGACTTTGGACTCTTATACTTTATCACCTGCCATCCCCCCAGTTACTCTTGTTCCCTTTTCTGCCACTAACCAGGATTCCTGTATCCCCTCTGGAGCCTGTCCCTACATCCCTTCCTAACTTTCATGCTTCTCCATTTCACTCCATACCCAATCCCATCTTTCCCTACCTGTGCCCATGTTTGCTCCTTGTCCCCCTACAGCCCCCCTTTCAACCACACCTAGCCCCCCAAGCTGTAATAGCTCTTTCTGTGGGACCCCTCCTGTTTTCTCTTCAACTCCTCTCCCTTTCCCATCATAGTGTCCACCTCAGCTGTCCCACCTCCTCCCTTAGCTGTGCAATTTGCCTACATGGCATACACCCCCTCTCATTTTACAAACTACTGTATATCCAGCATCATGGATGATCCACACCCAGTACACCCTACCAGCCTCCCAAAGATGCCCCCAGCCCTTGTAGACTGGGGACCCTGCCCTGGATCGACTCTCACCCTGCTCCATTGGCCTTTCCAATGTGGCCCCCCCCCATTTCCCATCTGGTCTATGGTAAGCTTTTGCATTTAAGCCCAAGGGTAATGTGTGCCACATTTCTTGAAATGTTCTTGTCATGACATTCCTGATTACATGCTTATTTACACCACAACCATTGCTTTTGCATTTCTTCAAAATTCCTTACTGATATGATTTTACTGTACAAGTTTACAATGCTACTGCTATCACTTTGTTGTTACTGTTTCACTCCCAGTGGTACATCTTGAAGGATTCCCTGACACCCTACACCCCGCCCCTGGATGCACCTGTAAACCAGTCTAGGCTTAGTATGCCCATACCGGTGTCCACCTATTAATAAATAAAATTAATGTACAGTTTGTATTTAAACCCCTTCAAACCATATTTTTAGCAGAAGTGCTTTTGGTACTAAGTTTTAAAACTTTCTAAGTTCTAAGAACTGATATTTTTAGGCCCAGTTCTGTTGGTCCCAAGAGTTCTGGGCAGAAAAATCCTAGGAAAAGCAGGCTTGCACTTTAAAATCTGTAAAAGCCCTGCGGCAGGATTCACATAAAAGGACAAACTGCAGCACAATGGTTTGTGCTGAGCCTTTCAATTGTGCATGGTCCAAAAGCTGCAATCCTATCAAGCACGAAAGGAGAAAAATGATTTATGTGTGCTGTATCACCACAATCAAATGCAGGTTATATACAAATAACCATGAAGGCACCGACTGTAACTGCCTGGACATGACATCCTTAGTTGTTTTTTTTTTCCAGCCTTTCAAAACAGTACCGCTAAAGAAAACCATCATAATAAAAAAAAATAGAGCTTGATATCCTCAATAAAGCATTCATGTTTACATGAAAAGAAGCAAGATTGGTAGCCTAGTCTTCACTCCTTACTTCAATTCTCATTTACTCACCCAACAGTCAGTATCAAGAAATGCAAAAAGGAAGTGGGGTAGGATACAACAGCTATGCAAAATGATAGAAAAAAGATAACATAAACAAAATAAAACTCAATCCCCTCTTCTTACCATTCAGAACAAAAAAACAAAATCAGATCAATTTCTTGCTTGAAGGTGCTGATCACTAGCAAAACAAAAGTGACAAACCATGCCTAGACCCTGAATTCCAAGCCCTTTCATAATGAATGAATAACCGAAAAAAGCCAAAAATAGATAAATAATGGGGAAATGTATTATGATATATCAATTATGACAAGAACCTTACTTTGAAGTTCTATTACTTTCATACACAAAAACACCACATTTGTTTTACTGAAGTTACGTTCAAAAAGTTCCTCATTGCCAAGTAAATACTTTGGTCCACTTATCAACAGCACAGTAAAAAGTGTGTGCTACCACACAGATGCTGGACTGATCTAAAGTTGTTATTTTATATCAAAATTCAACTGTGAAAGAGGCTAAGCTGCTTCTGGTGCTGAGTAGATTTGAAATTGTAATTTTGTATGAAAAACTCAAGTGAGAAACTAGCAGAGCTTTAGGGCCCACAAGCTAGAAAGAACAGCAGAGTTTAGCATGGAGAAAGCTGAGGAATTAAATAATACATCAATTGGAAAGGAAAATTATTTGTTTTGTATCAAATTAAGATAAACAGTACACAAGCACTTTTTATTCCTATACCTCACAGTACACATATAAGGTAAAGTAAAATGTATCTCCTTATTACAGAGAAGACATGTCTCTTAGCTCAGAGTGGATTTCTCTGTTATAAGCTGAGAAACATTCCAAGCATCATAAAGGTGCTGTGAGTGAGCTTTCTGCAGAGCAAAAAAAAAAATGTTTTGCTCACTTTTAAATTGTCAGTACTTTACCATACATTAAGCTACAGAGGTAAAATTTTAACAGCAGAGAGGGGAAGGGGTCTAGTTACTAATAAACCATTAATTTTTATCAATATTAATGGCATTTAAAATAATCAGTTAAAAACCAAACAGTGCACACTTGGGCCGCTTAGAGCGGCCCGCCAATTAAGAAACATACCATGGTCTGCTTAAGGAGGCCCGTGCCACTGTGAGTGTTAAGTACACACAGTATGTTATTTTGCAGTTTCTGGCAGCAAGCAATTAATAAAATAGGCACACACAGTATCCTTGTAAGGTGTAATATCCTTTCATATTTAATGGTATTGCATTCTGTAGTTTCAAAGTTTCAGGGGTTTATAAATTTTACTTTACATTATTACAAAATGTCATTTTTGAATGTTCTGAAAGATTGAGTACTTTAAAATCAAAGCTTTTTAAAGCTGCAAATATAACCTTTTTTTCAGAAAGACCATGCGGTATAGTAGTTTAAATGTTTCAACTCTGGTTAAATTTGGAGACGTAGTTTTAAAATTAGATGGAAATTACTGAAATTTTAAATTTTGTCAACATGTTTGACAGGCTATAATTCAGTCCCATTTAAAGCTAGAAATCTGAAACTGTGTACTGAACATACCAGTGTACTGATAACCTGCATACGTGTCACATTTTATAACATTTCAGTGAATATTGTCAAAATTATGTTAACATTATAGAAATCAAAATGTTGACAAAATGATTAGCTACCTATAACTCAGCTCCTATTGACACGAGTCTCAAGTCATGGTGCATATACCCATGCTAGATACTTCTCCATACCCTTACATTGTGTGGAGATTAGGATGAGAAATTTTAAAATTATCTCAAAATAACTGAAAATTTTATTTTGTATAATACCTACAACTCTGGACACTGGTACACTTTTGTAAGACTTTGTGCACAATGTAGTTTCCAAATTTGGTGTTATTTTGATATGTTCTTTTAATAATACAGCAAAATTACTAAAATTAAAAATTTTGCAAAATTCCATGGAATATTTGTGAACATTCTGCACAATTCTTCAGAATTGTAATGGTCATTCCACAGGCATTCTAAGGGCAAAATTTAATATTCTGCACAGCTCTAGAGTCCTCTGTAACTAACCTAGGTGCCCTACAATATATAACAATCCTGGGTGTTCTCTGTAATTATCTTGGGTGTTCTATATAAATGTCTAGGGTGTTCTATGTTAATGTCCAGGGTGTTCTCTATATCTACACTGGATGTTCTCAGAAACTATCCTGGGTACCTTCATTTTCTGATCTCTGAAATCCCCTTTTGTTCAAAAGAGGTGTATTAATAGAGAGAAAATGATGTAATGGAGACCATTCAAACTATGTGGCTCTATACAACAAGTCTAAACAATCTTAAAGCCTTTTATTCATAATATTCAGAGAACTTGATTTACAAGAAAATATGTGCTCTGCTACTCCTTTAAAAGATTTTGAAACTAAGTGAAGTTAAATGGGGGGTAGTTCACATCCCAGCTTTTTGTTTTGTTATTCTAACTCAGCAGACAAGCTTACTGTGGAGAAAAAATATATGCTGCTATGTCTTTTTCTTATTGCTCATGCAGCTCCCAGGAACAGCTTAGGTTTCCACAATCAGTCAATTGAGTCACCCAGAGTAGTTACAGAAAACTGTTGCTTACAGTAAAAGTAAACTAAAAGATGTGTATATCACAAAACTACTACCAAAATTCAGCTGACTGGAACATGAAAGCACATAACAGATATATGTGAGGGTGTAGTGTTCATTTAAGATTTGTGCACATGACCACACAGACCACCCAGCTGAACAGTGGCTTAGGTATTAAGAAATACAGTACAGGGTAGAGCTTGGACAAACACAGATTACTTCAAGTTTCACTTTGAGCATAGGTCCTTTCATTTTGTGTCCAGTAAAGATAATTATTAACCACACAGTTTAAACCCTAACTTTCTTACTGCCATAGTATGCTGGGATCAAGGTCAAGAAAGATAGTAGACACGAAAATTTATATTTGAACATAATCTTTTCAAGATAAAAACTCTAATTAGGATCAGCATCAAATGTGCAGTGCAAATACAGATAATGTACCAGTATTCCAAGAACTGTCTTTAGTTATCAAACAAGATGAGAGAAGGTTAACAGAAAAAGTATATTGCTAGCTATAGAAAGCCCATGTATGCAGTGTACATTAAAGACAGGTAACATGGGCAATTATATTACAACCTACATTTCAATCATTTAGGAGATATGGCCCTAAGTGCAAAGCCACTGAAGTGTTACCTTAGCACAATGAGAGAAAAAAGTAAATTTCATAATTACTAATCTACATGGATTTATCCCCTACATACATACATACCCCAACACACTGCATCATGGGTAGTATATTAGATCACCATGACTACTAAACCTAGACTACGTCTACAAGAATAATTGTGACTATTTGTAATATCTGCCTTTTGGGGAAGCTTTATTCTCTTTGTATTGTGCACCTTCACAGGTACTGAACAAAATTGTTAACTTGTTTTGCCTAAGCAAAGTAAAGTAATTAGAAGCAAAATGAATATTTTTACTCTCCGTGTCATACATGATGGTCATCCAAATATTTCAAATCATGGAAACATAGAAACACATGGTAGACAGAGTCCAAAAGCCAATCACATCTGCCCATATTACTAGAATTAACAATCCACAGATAAAGCCATGTGTTCCCATGTTTTATTTTAAGTTATATGGTTTCACAAAATGCCACATGTTGGAAAAGCTCAGTAAGATGTCAAATCACTTTTATAAATAATGAAATCTATTATTTTTGATGTCATCATCAGCATTAAACATAAAATTAAAACAAGGACACAGCATAATCATGATGTATGATATATTTATTTTTTTCTACCAATGTAACAACACAGTGGTGATTATCAATCCACAACCTTCATACCTGCGGGAAACAGTTAGAAAAATGTGGTATACAGATAATTATATAATTTTTATTTATTTATTTATTTATTTAGTTCTAGGATTAGAAATACCTTTGAGCGAAGGCTCCTTTAAAAGGTTCCACGTCAACTGGAGCACAATACAGAGGATAAATAGGAATAGCAACATTGAGGGTTTTACAGAACAATTATAACAGTCATTAATTAAAGACACATTAGAGAGTGCTGTCCATAGTTTGGCCTGGAGCAGCAACAACTAGGAGATGGGTACAGAACAAGGGGAAGAGGCAGGAGCAGGATTGGCATAGTAGCAGCCACAGGCATTGTCAGACATAACAGGGAGAAGTGCTGGCAAGGGAGAATAGGGGAAAAGGGGGTGTGGAAGTTGGGAGGGGGAAAAGAGGCAGGCAGAAGAAGATAGGAGATAAGTGCTAAGAGGGGATGGCACGATCAGGCTGTTGGAGGAGGCTGGTATGTCTGAATAAGGTGATGTAGTCTCAAGAGCTGAAGGCAGTGAGATGGAGCTGGAGACTGGTTTGAAATGTACCAAGTGTTGGAGCTAAGGAGATGGTGTTGCTGAGACCATTCAGCTATGAGGGAGCCCTATAGGTGAAAGAACATTGATCCTGGGTAGTATGACAGTGGGGAACTTGCATGGGCTGTGATTTGGATCTCTAGGTGCTCCACTGATTGGTCCTAGAGTGAAGCAGAGCTTGGACAAAAGGGGAGGGCAAGGCCCAGGTCATTTTTTTTTGCCATGGTGCAGATGAGATACTTAATATAGTTAGATAGTTGGAGCCAGCTGGATTGAGCATAAAGGTCACAGATACTGAGTGAGATGGTGGACTCCAGTGATGAGCTGAAAAGTTTTGTTAAGGGCTGTGGAGATGTGTCTGATTTTTATTGCCATGTTCGAGCCATAAATGATAAGACCGTAATCAATAATGGAGACCATGGAGCTCTGGAAAGTGATCTTCAAGGCTTCCGGTGTGAGGTGTTGCCTGTGCTTGAACAGTGACCCAAGACGTGTATTAGCAGCTTTAATATAAATCCAATATAATCTACACAAAACATTTTGCAAAATGTAGAATATGGTAGTAAACATAACAAAATAAATAAATGCAGAGGATGCCATTTTGTGTTTGGATATATATCTTCATTCATAATGGCAGGTTCAAAGTTGACTGGCTCTGGACAAAAGCAACTAAAAAAACCAACAATAAAATAAATCAGAAGATCAAACATACATCTGAAAACTACACACAGAATTACATAGAATATAATGTATGTTCATCTATTGGTAACCGACTTATTAACTATTGAGAAGTTGCCATGGCGACCATTTAAACCTTGAGAGCAAAGCTCTAGAGATTCATGTCACAATGAGAACCTTAAGATGGTTACACAAGCCCGGTGATAATAGAAACATAGCAAATAGACTTTGATGGCAGATAAGGACAGCTTGGCCCACCTAGTCTGCCCATTTCCCTACCTACCGGATAAGCTGCGGATCCTAGTTAGCCAAAAGCCTTTTTCTTCCAAACCCTCACCAGAATTGCCTTGTGTCTGTCCCATGCATTCTTGAATCCTTCAACAGTTTTAGACCCCACAACCTCCTCAGGAAGGAGGTTCCATGCATCCACCACCCTCTCTGTGGAAAAAGTCTTCCTCATATTGCCCCTGAGCCATCTCCCCTCTATCTACAGATTGTGTTTCCTTTTTCTTGCACATCTCTTTTTCTGAAAGATGCTACCCTCTTGGACTTTGTTGATTCCACTGAGGTACTTAAAGTTTATATCATGTCCCCCTCTCCCTCCTTTCCTCAAGGGTTTACATATTACGCTCCTTTAGTCACTCCTTGTATGACTTCTATTGCAGACCCTGCACCATTTTAGTTGCCCTCCTCTGGACTGCCTCCATCCCCTAACCTTGCCAAGTCCCCTCTCATCCTTTCCACCCTCCCTTGTCTATCAACCCTGTTGCAGATCTCTTTGTCATCTGCAAAGAAGCATGCTTTTCTTTCCAGTCCCTCTGCAATATCACTTATAAAGACATTAAAAAGAACTGGACCGAGTACTAAACCCTGTGGTACCCCACTAGTATCCCCCCTGTCTTCAGAGCAGACTCCATTTATTATTACCTTCTGTGTCCTCTTGTCCAGCCAATGTTTTACCCAGGCTACCACTCTGTGACCCACTTCTAGGCTGGCTGAAAAATTTGTTTATTAATATTTTGTATAAGACAGTGTCAAATGCCTTGCTAAAGTCTAGGTAGGCATGTCCACTGCCCTTCCCTGGTCTACTACTTTGGTCACACAATCAAATAAATCAATTAGATTAATCTGACATGACCTCCCCACTGTGAATCAATGCTGCCTTGAGTATTGTGCTCCACTGGCCTCTAGGTACTCAAGATTTCTTTCCTTCACAAGTGATTCCATCATTTTACATACCACAAAGGTCAAACTGACAGGTCTATAGTTTCCTGCCTCTGTCTTGCTCCCATTTTTGTGAAGGGGAATCACATCCATCCTCCAGTCTTCAGGTACCACACCATCCTCTCATGATTTGTTAAAAAGAGTAGTCAGTGGTGTCACTAGTTCTCCCCTTAATTCTTTCAGAATTCTGGGGTGAATCCCCATCAGGCCCCATTGCTTTGTCCACTTTCAGTTTTAGGAGTTCATTCATAACCCTTTCTTCTGTGAAAGGACTAGGATTGCCTCTACTATCCTGAGTGCTTTCTATTACTTGGATTAGGTACCTCTCCCCCATCATCTTTTTTGAATACTGAGTGGAAGTATTCATTCAGTATCCCTGCTTTTTCACTGTCCCACTCTGCCCACAAACCATCTATTTTATTCATCCTCACTACCCCGCCCTTTGTCTTTCTACACTCCCTAATGTACATATAAAAGGTTTTATCCCTCTTCTTAACCGAGTTGGCTAGCCTTCCCTTTGTTTGGTCCTCTGCTATTCTGACTACCTTCCCTGCTTTCTTCTGCCTTAACTGGTACAGTTCTCTATCCTGCTCCTTCTGTGTTTTCTTATACTTCTGAAATACTATCTTTGTCTTCTATCCTCCCCCACCACCTCTTTTGAAAACCACAGTGGCCTTTTCTTTCAATTTGATTTATTTGCTTCACACAAAGGCTTGTTGCCTCTGTGATGGCAGTTTTGATGTTTCCCCTTTGTTGCACCACTCTTCCTTCTTGCCTGTTTGCTAGTACTTTTCTGAGGCACTCTCCCATTTTGAAAAAGTCAACCCTCCTGAAGTCCAGTACTCTCACTTTTGTAAAGCTTGACTCTGCAGCTGAGTTTATCATGAACCACACTGTTTGGTGGCCACTTGTTCTCAGATGGCTATCCACTTCTAGGTCTGAGATGCTCTCTTTGTCCCCATTTGAGATAGCCAGGTCTAAGACTGCTCTCTCCCGAGTGGGTACCACTATTAGCTGTGTGAGGCATGCCCCTTGTAGGGCATCAAGAATGGCCCTGTTCTTGGATATGGCTGCTGCAAAGGTGCTCCAGTTAACATCTGGCATATTCAGGTCCCCCATTAACAATATCTCCCCATTCTCTGCCATCATAAGGATCCCTTCCATCATAACCATTTCCATTCTCTCCCCCTGAGATGTTGGTCTGTATACAACCCCTGCGCAGACTGTGATGCCATTTCCAATCTCAAAAGTGACCCACAGTACTTCCTCTCCTCCCTGTTTACTCTTTTGTTCCATTGCTTTTATCCCTTCCCCTATATAGAGAGCTACTCCTCCCCCATTCTACCCTCCCTGTCTCTCCTGTAGGTTCTCTACCCTAGTATGTTAACATACCAGTCATGGTTCTTTGAGTACCATGTTTCTGTGACTTCCACGATATCCAGGCATCCCTCTTACATCAATGCCACAAATTCAAGGAGCTTGCTGCCCAGACTATGGGCATTGGTACTCAGTGCACCCCATTTTTTAATGGCCTTACCCCTATTTACCCCATCCCTTACTTTACTGCCTTTGTCTTTTTCTACATTAACCCATGCCCTTCTCTCTATCAATGTCTCTATCTTGGTGTTTACCTGACTAAGTACCCTGTTTTTTAGAGGGGGTTGGATTTCTCTGCTCTTTTCCAGTGCCTTCTTCCTTGCCTTGTTTAAATGTTTGCCAATGAAGCATTTAAACCTATCACCTAGGATCCTGGTCCCCCTCCTGGACAGATGCAGACCATCATGACCTTATAGACCTGCATCACTCCAGGTGGACACCCAGTCCCCAGTGAAGCCAAACCCCTGAGTTCTGCACCAGTTTTTCAACTACTAATTGAATCCCATGGTGTGAAGCACCCTAGCCTCACCCATGCTATAGACAGGCAGCACATCTGAGATGGTTACCATGCATGCTGCTTGTCTAAGGCCCCTCCTCAACTCCACAAACTCCTCCTGCACTTTTCTGATCCCTTTCCCAGCCAAGTCATTTGTCCCTAGTTGGATAATAACATCCAGCTCCCTCCCCTGACATGCTGCTCCCATGATCCTAAGGATTCGCTCCCAGTCCCTCCAAGCCGTGGAGCCTGGGAGACAGCTTACCTCAATCTCCCTCTCCTGCTCCCTTATCCCTCCCTTCCCCAGTTCAGTCCCCTTAATAATAGTGTATGCTGCCCTCTTACAATCATACAATCAGAAAATTGTACTCACAATATCATCACTGCTCTCTGAGGTGCTTCCATATCACTGCTGTGGCCATTTTGGATATGTGTCCACTGACTGCACATGCGCAAACACCATACACTTATACAGGAGGTGCATACACAAGTATTGTCACTGTTGTTATACCACCAATGTGATGTACTCACGATGGCATAACAACATTGTGACATCACATTGATAGCATAACAACACTATAAATTGTCTGATTTCAATGCATAGTAAGCACTCCCATACATTGTAAAACATTACTAGAAAGCAAACAAAGCTACTCAAGACATAAAGAGCTGAGCACAGTTTAGCCATTTAACTCAGTTGCCTACACTTGTACAGTTCTGTTTAGCTCACTAGGATGTTCTCCACTGCCTTTTATCTTGCATCTTCAGCACTGTACTTTTGCTCATAACTCAGTTATACCTGTAGTTGCTTCAGTGTCTGTCACTATCTAATGTATTTGTGTGCACTCACTTACTGAATTGTTTCTTTTTTTAACAGGAGAGACACACACTAAGCTGAACACTTGTTAACAGGTGCAACCTGGAGCACAGTTAAGTTAAGTGACTTGCTTAGGGTCACACAGTATGCAAGTGGGGGCTGTAGGATTCAAATTCAGGTTTCCAGGTTTGCAGCTCAGAGCCCTAAACCACTGTGCTATACTGCCTCATAATTATATGAAAAGTTTTCATGCTGCATGCATAAAACTATCTATGTAATTTGCATGTTGCAAGTATGATTTAAATGTTAAATTGGAAACAACTACATGCATATGGAATGCTTGCAGCAAATAAGTGTGGAATGTGTACTTTTTATGTTAAATTGGAACTGACTGCACGCAAGTGGCATGCGTTCAAAAAGCAAGTGGTCACTGATACCTGCACACACAAAAGTTAAGTGACTTGCTCAGGATTACTCCATATGCAAGAGGGGATTGTTGAGATTCAAACCTAGGTCTTCATGTCATCTCCAAGTCTCCTGACTTGCAATTCAGTGCCTTTAACCACTAAAATATACTGTCTCCACACAAATGGCTTGCTTGTACTTCGGTACAAATCTGCATACATCTACATGCATGTGGCATGCTCCTAACCACTGTTATACTTTAGTTTTCTTGTCCCCCCTTATCTCAGCTGCACAGCTGAAGTGTTGTACATACTGTGCACCAATGGAAACACATGTGGTTCTTTCCACACCCAGTACACACACTTACCCAAAAAACTATGTAATTACTTCTGCCTTGCATGTACTCCAACTATTTTGTCTCCATATTTCTGAATGCTTCCACACAGTATGGTCTTTAAGGGGCAAACACAAAAGTAGCAGTAACTCAACACACAGCTACATTGCCAGCTCCTCCCCCCCCATGCACACTCACTGTAGCAGGTGCAGCCATGCTACTGAAGACAATCTACCAAGTATAGGTATAAGTTGAGTGTCTCTTACCTGCGTACTGGTGAGCAAGAGGCAGGAGTCTTTAAGAGATGATGTCCATGAGTCAGAGTGCTGGGCATATCCCCTTGAAATGAATGAAGTTATTTTGTATTACTATTTTATATATTATAATTGTGAGCTGGAGAACAATGAAGGCCTGTTCTACTATTTATGCTCTTTTTAGTTGCCTTTATTAATCTCCAACTCCCCATCAATAATGTACAAAACATTAATAACAAAATACCTCAATTCATTTCAATGGTGCATGCCCCTGCTGACTCCCTTGCCCTAGGTCATAATGTGCATAAGCATGGGGAAGTGGAGCTCAGCTTCACTGAGGGGGGGGTAAGCCTGACTATAGTGGGGCTCCAATACCATACCACTCAACTGTCCCTGAATGAAAGGGATAGTCCTCATTTTTCCCCTGGAAACTTCACTGATCCTAATCCATCTCTCATGGGAAAACTGCTGCTCACACAGAGGATGTCCTGCAAATTTAGACTTTATGGCATGGGCACCATTTCAGATTTCAACAGGGGGAGCCAACAACCAGTGGAGACCAGGTGCCAGTTAGTCCCTATTTGGCAAGATCTAGAATGTCTGGAATATCTCTAAATGGTAAAACATATTTCTTTTGACTGAAAAATGATATGCAGTCAGGAGAAATTCAAAAGTGTAAGAGTTATCTGTCTATACCCCAGAGCATTGCATCAGATTTGGGATTAGACCCATCCAGTTACTAACCAATTGTTTTCCTGGCTGAAGTTCTGACCCCGCACCTCCTCCCCCAAAAAACAAAATTCTTTCCCTGACTCTCTCCCTTTCAATTTCCATCCCATATGGGTTGTCAAGCTTTCCAAAATCACAGAAACATGAAAAACACGAAAAACACACAAATGTTTCCTTCTCCAATCCCCCTGTAAACAAAAATGTTTACATTTACTTACCTGGCCATCTAGCCAGAACCTGTGGCCTGGTGCAGTATGCCACCTGCCCAGTTTTCAGTCTGCTCCTTCTCTGCTCTTCTACCAAAAGCTGGATGCTAGAACTGACCATCCCAGGTCCCCGTGGTCTTCAATGAAGTTATCCCACCAAATGAACCAACCCAGCCTGTGTTGTTTGTTTCTTGCTTGGCTCCTGCCATATTGCACTGATAAAGGTCTGTGAATGCCACCCACTCTGGTGTCACTGCTGCTGCTGTGCCTAGCTTACTGCCATGGGGGGTTATGCACTTTTTTTTGTGAGGTGAGCCAAGTAGAGGAACTATGTTGTCTAGT
Organism: Neoceratodus forsteri; assembly: GCA_016271365.2. Lineage (NCBI taxonomy): Eukaryota > Metazoa > Chordata > Ceratodontiformes > Ceratodontidae > Neoceratodus > Neoceratodus forsteri. Next base: position 43,540,552 of record CM028131.1, on the reverse strand, counting down.
CTCCAGTTAGCTTTTAGCTCACCCCCTGCCCCTTCAGCCACCAGGGGAGATAGAGACTCATTAAAAGTAGACCAGCAAAAATATTTCCTCACAGCACTACTATTGAGAGTTCAGTGCTCACTGACTCCTCCATGCTGTGGTGTGCTGCCTGTCTTCTCTATGGTGGTAAAGATAGTGTTGCACTCACTTGACTCATCTGATCTTTCTTGGCTGGAGCTCCTCCATGTCACATGGGATGGCACCACCACTAATATGTAGAGATAGTGGATAACACTATACAGATATATTCGAGTGAGTAGTGCACCTGCAGTGTGAGCGTCCACAGGCTGGGGGGGACTTATTGTCCAAAAGATTAAATCCAAATTTAATGCCATTATTGACACACCATAAGGGCAACCTTGGCACAAATGTGGGGGGGGGCACTCCTTCCATCTGCCATACCTAAATGGCAGCCCTGATTTATGGTACAAATTCAATCCCGGGTGCCAATATCAGTACAAGTAAAAACAATGGTTTCCACTGTGTTCTGAAGTACTGTATCTCCTTGTTTCAGAATGTGTCCTGATCATCATGAGGGTTAGTGTAGCTCATTGTCCTCATTTTTAGTACCCATGTCCCTCATTTCAGTGACAACATGTGAGGTATTGTGCATGCTTCCAAGACACTACTCAGCACAAAAAGTACTAAGCATAGAGATAGTTTATATTCTCCATACAGAATGACAAAGAGAAAGTAAGTGAGCTGAGACAGTCATGGAGAAACAATTTTGTAGCACTAAATATGTATAAGGGGACTTGCATGGTGCAAAACAGATGTCAGGCTTCACAAAACAGAGGCCTCCCTTCGCACATCTGGAATAAGGGATGTTGGCTGACTATATCCTATGCATTTAATGCACTAAACAAACAATACTTTACAAATTAATGGCAATTTAATGACAAAAATCAAAAGCAATTAAACAACTTGGAAAAGTATCATAATTATTTGAGTTTACCTAATTTTAATGAGAAATCAATGGAAACGAAATTTTAATGGATCTAATTGCTAGCAGTGGTATAAGAAATAGAAACAGATGTGTTTTTAGATGAGATTTGTACCAGCTTTGCTGCTGCACACATGGCAAGCATGCAGCAAGTGAAACTGATGTGATTTTTAAATGATGTTCCACCATCTTAACTACTGCACTCATGTCAAGCGTGCAACACACAAAATTGTTGTGTTGTTTTGAAGATATTCACACCAGCTTGCCTGCTACATACATTTTAAGCTTGCAGCATGCAAATCTGATTTACTTTTCAGACCTGATTCATTTAAGTTCACTTTGAGTATATGAACTACATGCAAACATTGCACAATTAAGCATGTGGCATGTGGCATGCATTCTGCATGTACACAGCACACCTATATTTTGCTATAGTGCTAAAATTAGCCCTAAATCTATGGTAATACCATGCAGTCCTCAAAAATGATCTCACCTGTCTCTAGGTGGTCAGCATGAGTCACCACCTGGATAGCCTCAAACAATTCTGGCTTGAGCTGGATGTGCCCGCAATCTACCCCATAACCTAGCTATCCACACCTCTGTCATGCCATTGTGGTATTTCTCCACCTTACCTGTCAGCTACAGTTTGCAATCTGTGGAGCACCACAGTCCTGTCCTTACTTGATTCAGATCAGGTATAACGATATATGGCGATCTCACCCATATTTGCCAGTTCAAAATCACTGCACCAGAAATAATGGGATTTGTAAACTACTGAAAAGTCACTAGATTAATCTTAATTCAAAATAGTACAATTCAAAATTTAAAAGATGGCAGAAAGTGATGACATTTGACATTTTCCTGGCTTTGGAGTCATGGGTATCTGCCAATATCCTTTTCTTGCCCCCGAATTGATCTGGAACCTCACACATCCTGAACATTGTCATCTCATTGAGTTAGCAGAATACATATCACCAAGGGGTTTGGTTGGGAAATCTTACTGTACACAGCATAAGTTCTGAAATTTGCATGTGTAGTGGGAGAAGATTACCTGGTTGCCTCTGCTGTGTTTTGGTGGGGGAGAGAGAGGGGGGGGGGATTAAAAAAAGAGATAGACAGAGAGAGAGAGAGAGAGAGATTCAATTCTGACCCCGTAAAGAGTCAAGTGACATGGTATATAAAAGGATTTACCCTTGAAGGACACTGACTTCTAACAATTGCTCATGAATGAGATTCTGTGGAGTGGCTATAAAGCTGTTGCTAAACAGGAAGTATGCAGTCCGTACAGGCATTTTTGGGCCCAGAATTATTATGTTCTTGTTTGTTTGGCATTTTGGGATCCTTGCTTTTGTAGAGACCAACAAGGTAGAGGGTGGCAGCTGGAGCCTGTTCATACTAGGTATCCCTCGGAAGGTTGCGACTGTCTCTGCCTATGTTCTTGCTGCCCCCAGATCCTGGTAGAAGGAAAGAATGGACTACTAGGTAGGAGCCTTGTGGTGTTCCCTATCCTGCGTATGTTTGTTGGGGGCTTCAGCTCCAGATTTTTAATGATGGTGTGTTTAAGGTGATCTGGTGCTTTCAGGTAAAAGAAAAATCCAAGCCAGTCTGTTCACAGAGAAGTATAGTTGGCTTCTATCTGAAAGTGACTCAAAGGCAAATGCAAAGGAGATCCCAGGAATGGAGCAGATGGAAATTACAGTAGAAAAGTTTGGAGATGGGCTTGCATCTCTGAAAATAGATCAGACATCAGGACACGATGGGATGGCCCCAAGGGTACTTAGGGAGTTGGCATCAAAACTGCCTGAAACCCTGGCTGGGCTATTCAATATCTTACTGCAGGCAGATGCGATTCCAAAGGATTGGAGGATAGCAGATGTGGTTCTGTTCCACAAGGGAGAGAATAGGGAGCAACTGGGAAATTGTAGACCCATCTGTTATAGCTTCATTTTGGGCAAACTGATGATGACAGTAGTCAAAGAGGACCTAGTGGCCTTCGATGAGATAAATGTGCTCACAGATAGTAAGCAGCATAGGTTTGTGGTAGGATGTCTTGTTATAACAACCCTATTTAGAAAAAAGGCTGGTGGTTAAGGGTCAAGCAGTAGAAATTCTGTACTTTGACTTCAGTAATTCATTTTTCTCAGGGCCACAAAGAAGGCTGCAGAAGACATTAGGAGATCTAGGATCAGCAAATGACCTAGTTTAATGGGTAGAAGGTTGGCTGGGGTGAGACAGCAGAGAGGGATGATTACCAAGCTAAACCTGGGGAGAGAGGTCCTTGAGTGGGGAGCCATAGTCCCCCTCACTATGGTCCTCTGCCATGTAAGGAAAGAGCACAGGGAAAGGTGACACTAAGTTTGGTGGCAGGGTAGCCAGAAAGGAGGAGGCAATGGAGCTGCAGGCGATTTGCTAAGGTTAGAGAGGTGGTCCAATGTTTGGCAGTTAAAACTCAACACCAAAACATGCAAGGTGATGAACATAAGGGATAAAAACTAAACAACAGAATATTAGATGGGAGCAGATAAGCTGGTCAATACCTCAGAGAAAATGACTTCGGGGTATCGTGATCATCTTCCTATATCAACCTAGCCATTGCAAAAAGGTATACAGCAGGGCAACCAGAATGTTAGGGTGTGCTGTGAGAGGATTCGATAGTAGGAAGAAAAAGGTAATATTACCTTTCAATAGATCACTGTGGATACCCCTTTTGGAATGCTGTGCTCAGTTCTGGAGTTCCCACCTGAGAAAAGACAGAGTCAGGATAGAGACAGTCCGGGAAACCAAAATGAATCAGGGTCAACAGGGCATATTTTATGATAATTGGCATAAGGGATTGAACATGTACAGTCTGGAGGCCAAAAAAGTGAGGTGTGACATAATAGAGACTATGAAGTTCCTCAATGAAACAAACAAGGCAAACTGTAAGGAGTTATTTAGCTGGAATAGCAGATCTAGAACAATATTATGGAGATAGTGGTTGAGCCATGGAGCAACCTACCAGATCAGGTGGTGGGTGCAAAAAATATTACTGGGTTCATCCATGCCTGGGACATATAAACGAGTTAGTTAGTTAGTTAGTTAGTTAGTTAGTTAGCCAGTCAGTTGTTTAGTTAATTGGCTTGATAGTAAAAGCTGATAATGGGAAAGACACAGTGAGTCAAAGCTCATTTATAGGTGTAGACTAAGGGAAGGGAAATATGAAAGGACAATTTACATGGCAAAATATAGATACAAGTTACATAACAAAGATACAGATACAGGCAATGAAAGAAAATACAATGCAAGCAGTAAATGGAATGATAAAATAAAGTAGCAGTGTAAATACAGCAATGATAGGATAGCTAGTCATAGGTGAAGGCACAATGCACACTGCATGTTGGCGTGAGGTACTATGCTAAAGGGCCTCTACTGAAGGGTGGCTGACAGTAGAGTCAACAAAGTGAATAGGATGTTAGGAAGGGGATATACAGGAACAGGAGGGTGCAAGGAGCTGTCTTAGTTGATATCTGTTGATAGCTGTCTCTACGTAAAAATATCTAGGAGTATGGCTCAATCCACAGTTAAACTACTGGAATCACATCAATGCCATCACATTGAAACTCTGCCCTAAGCTAGGCCTACTATACAGAAATAGTAATACCTTCCCACCACCCATTAGATGCATACAGTTAGCAAACAGGATCACTCCCATCTTCGACTACACTGACATAGTGTATAGCACTGACCCTTCACCTTGTTATCCAGGTATGACTCTCTCACTCTCTCTCCTCTATGGTTTCTTTCACTTTACTACAAATTCCCCTCTTAGAACCCACCCCGGCACTCTCCTTTCTTCCTTCGGGATACCATCCGTATCCCAGTGTCACTTCTGCCATTCCATTTCCTTCATATCCAAATTCTAGTTTGACCTGCTCCACCCTTACCTGACAGAGAGCCAAAGACCAGCTGCCGTTTCTCCATATTTAATGTGCTCAATGGACTCCTGTTCCTTCTCCATCCCCAAACCTTCCTCATCAGATGACAAATCTGTCTTCACCTACAGTCTCACCTCTGTTTGAAACCAACTACCACTTCTCCTAAGAAATGTACCCTCTCACAACTGTTTTAAATACCAAATCTGACAACTTCCCCTCCTCACCTGCACCTGCTCCTAGCCACTCACATGCTTAGCCTCATGCAAAATATTTATATAGGTGTATGTAGATAGAAATCCCTATACTGTAAACTGTATGCCACGATTTGTATATAGTCCATCTTAATGTACAGCACTTTGTTGTAAAACATATGCAACTGTATTTTTATCTCATGTATCTATTATGTATTTTCTGCTTTATATCCCATTCCCCCTTCTCCGGGTCATACCTGGAAACAAACCTCAGCTCAGTGTGGCTTTCCCAGTTACCAAATGTTTAAATAAAACATATCTAAAGGCAGAGAGTGAAGAGGTAGGTGGAGGGGAAATGGATCGGATTCTAGAGGGAGGAGAGGTGGTAATAGGAAACCTCTTAGCCAGCAGATAACTGAGCATAGGGAATGGAGAATGTGCAGAGATCCCTGGAGTGAAGAGGAGGAGGAAGAAGATGAAATGGGGGAGATAAGGGAGGATAGGTAGGATCAAGAGAATTAGAGCAAATATTTGGTGATGAAGATGGCACAGTGGGACTGGTGAAAAGATGGGAGAGGGAAGATGGAGAGGTAGGATTAAAGGGAACAGTGATGAGTGAAGGGTGAAATCTGATGGTGAAACATCAGAAGGCATTGCATAATGTATCCAGTCTGGCAAGGGAAGAGGAAGGGGTAGTACCATAGACCATATTAGCATAGTTAAAGTTCGGAAAGACCATTTTGTTTACCAGCTCCCAATAGAACTGGATGGAGGTAGTTCTTGTTGTGGTAAAATACACCACGTTTTGGGTGGATATTGACATGTATGGGATTGATGTGGATGAATGTAAATTGATCGGCAAACTCAACTTGTGCATTCACAGCACATGTTAGTAAAATTAGTGTGGAGCCATCTAGTGTGTGACCAATCAAGATCAAGTAGTTAAGGTACCAGTGCCCCTGCTCCCTTTTCTGCTGCTTTAAAGCCTGCAGTGTTTTCAAATGACTCCAATATTCTTAATTGATGTGCACCTTTTGAGGGATTCTTAGTCTCATCATCCCGCTGAATTATGATCTAGCCTGACCACCACAACCAGGTAACCAGTTCCATGGGTCAGGAAAAAAGCATCACATTTTATCTTCCCATTATGCTGACACCTCAACCACTTGATGTTGATTGGTCACATATCAGATGCCTCCTCACTAATTTTATTAAGATGCATTGCAAATGCAGGGTTTGAGCTTGCCAAACCATTTACACAGATTTGAAAGCATGGGAATTGCTACTTTAATTCTATTGATTGGCAAGCTGCCCAGTAAACACCTTTAGCCTCTTGTTGGGCAGAGCACACTACATAAACCTGGAAACCAGCGAGTGCTTTCCCATGAAGAAAAGCAGAAGGACCTCACCCCATAATGGCAATATAAAAGGTGATGCTTTTTTAAGCAAGGACTCATGGGAGTCATAAATCAACTTTGTTGGAAGCCATCAAAAGTAAAATTTAGGTCAGTAAATCTATTATACAAGCTCTGAGTTGTGAAGTGCTGCATTGAATCCACAGTTCTGTCTGACTTGTTCCTTTAAAGATCTGTGCTTGTCTTTGAGGTCTATTCACAATCATTTTGGAGAACAAAGTGAAGACACTAACAAATGATTTTTATATCCTGCATATGCCCCAGGCCAGTGTTCATCACCTTCAGGAATTTAACACATGCTGGGTCTTTGATCTACAATAACAACAGTTTACTTACTTCTCAGTAGTTCACCATTTCCTGTGGATTTGATTATTTTTCATCATTTATCTCCTGTTACCTTGGACAAGACTACTATATTACATATGCACCTACCTGATCCCAGTAGCTGCACTGATAAACATCTGACCATGTTTTTAACACTGCTCATCAAGCCTCCCCCACCCAAGGAAAAAGCACACCTGTTCCTGTGCGACCATCATATACCATCTACTTCACTCTCTTGTCCTACTGTTGCTGCTTTTATCAGGGAATGTGGACCCCAACACTGGACCCACCGCCACTTGAATTCCTAAACACAAAGGGCAACTCACTATCGTCTCTTTAAAAGTCTACAGTCTCCTATCCAAGTTCTCCCAATTCCATGCTTGGGTACAGGTTACTAACCCAGACAATACTGCACTCATGGAAACCTGGCTTTCCCAAAAATCCCTGATGCATTATTCTCCGTCGACGAATACAATTCCTTCAGGCAAGATAGAACCACTAAATGTGTGGGAGGGTGCCTAATCTATATCAAATGTGGAATAAAGGTGTAGGCCCTTGACTCCAGCCTACACTCAGAAGAGGTCCAAATCCTGAATCTTAAGCTAAGCCTAGGTCAACAGAACAAAATACTGCTGCTCTCTATAGTATATATACCACCTGAGCACCAAAATACCAGACACAAACTAGTTGCAGACAACCTGCAGCAGTCAGGTATTATGTTGGAGAAGATTGTTATAGGTGACTTTGACAAAAATAGGCTCTCCCCGAAGGAGACAAAAGCCAGGGATCTAATATCCAGCCTATTCTTAACCCAGATTGTAACTGATAACACTCAAATCAACTGCAAAACAGGGAAGCAGCTCCCATATAGATTGGCTCCTTTCCACACATCCAGAGCATATATCAGATGTCATCATCTGCCTGACAGCCTCAGTGATCGCTCCTCAGTAAAGTGCACTTGGACAAACAATTTCACCAAAGGCCCACCTAAGGTGTCCAAAATCACTGCCCACAGGCCAGGGGCTACTTACCATTTCAAGCAGTACCTATCACAAGTCGACTGGTCTCCTTTGGCAGGAGATATTGATGGTAATGAGGCCTTGAATTATTTCATATATGAACTTCATCCGTGCTTGTATATATTTTACTCCCTTCAAGATAAAGAAAGTCAGGAGTACGTCCAACCCATGGCTCCACTATCCCCTGATCAATTTATTGAGGAACATAGATGATCTCTGGCATATTGCAAAATCATCTGGAACTCCTGCATTACTTATTGTCTACATGGCAGCTAGATAAGCCTGCTTCAAGCTCATTTGGCAGGCAAAAGCTTCCTACTATAAGAACCTCTTAAGCAAGAGCTAGGGCTCTGTTGAGAATTCCTGGAACTCCATCAAATCCCCATGAAAAAGACCCCACAGGCCCCGTCCAATCTACTAGTAACAAGGGAGAGTCCCTTCAGGAACCAATTGACATTGCAAATAAAGCAACCGATGTTTCACAGACCTATCTGAGTACTCCTACCACTACTTTAAGATCAGCTCTGACAACAACACCCCACTGCCTCTTAACCCCCCAAAGATGCAACACCACTCATTCTACTTTAAGCAGGTCACTGAAGTCTGAAATCACCAAGCACATTAAGAGGGTTCTTGGCAAGACTAGGATGGGGGCTGATCTAGTGGATATGAAACTCGTGGGTCTTCTCCTAAATTAATTGGTCAGTACCCTCTCAATGATGTTTAATGCATCTCTAAAAATGGGGTGTTTCCAAAACTATGGAAGTTAGCCAATGTCATCCCTGTCTTTAATGCAGGGACAAAACTCTTAATGTCCTGCTACAGACCAATATCCATTTTACCACCCCTCTCTAAAGCACTTGAAAGAATGGTCTCAGAGCAGCTTACAGAGTATCTTGACTAATATAACCTACTCTGCCCACAGCAGCATGGGTTCCGGAAAAAGCACTCCACAATTACCACCCTTGTTGATTATTCTTCCCATCATTATGATGTCTTAGATAATGGGGAGGCAGTTGGCTCAGTCTTCGTCAACCTTTCAAAGGCCTTTGACTCTGTTAACCACAAACTACTCCTAAACTGCCTCCACTCAACAGGTCTTTCCACTGGACATGGTACTGTGGTTCATTCCATTTGAAAAGTCAATGCTCCTGAAGTCCAGTACTCTCACTTTTGTATGGATTGACTCTGCAGCTGAGTTTATCATGAACCACACTGTTTGAGTGACCACTTGTTTGCAGATGTTTATCCACTTCTAGGTCTGAGATGCTCTCTCTGTCCCCATTTGAGAGGGACCAGGTATAAGATTGCTCCCTCCTGAGTGGGTTCCACCATTAGCTGTGTAGGCAAGCCCCTGTTGGGCATGGAGAATGGCCCTGTTCTTGGATGTGGCTGCTGCAAATGTGCTCCAGTTAACATCTGGCATATTCAGGTCCCCATTAGCAATATCTCCCATTCTCTGCCATCATTAAGAATACCTTCCATCATTACCTTTTCCATTCCTCCATCTCAGGATGGGGTCTGTATTCAACCCCTAGCTGCAGCACTGTGATGCCATTTCCAATCTCAAAGTAACCCCACAGTGCTTCCTCTCCTCCCTGTTTACTCTTTTGTTCCATTGCTTTTATCCTTCCCCTACATAGAGAGCTGCTCCTCCCCCTCTTCTACCCTCCCTTCTCTCCTGCAGGTTCTCTACCCTAGTATATAACATCCCAGTCATGGTTCTTTGCGTACCATGTTTCTGTGACTTCCACGATATCCAGGCATCCCTCTTTCATTAAGGCCACAAATTTAAGAGCTTGATTGAACTATGAGCATTGGTACTCAGTGACTCCCATTTTTTAATGGCCTCCTCCTATTTACCCCATTCCTGTCTTTACTGCCTTTGTCTTTTTCTCCATTTATCCCTGCCCTTCTCCCTATTGCCGTCTCTATCTTGGTGTTTTCCTGACTAAGTACCCTAGTGACTAAGTACCCTGTTTTTTTAGGGGTTGGATTTCTCTGCTCTTTTCCAGTGCCTTCTCCTGAGCTAGTTTAAATGTTTGCCAATGGGCATTTAAACCTATCACCTAGGATCTAGTTCCCCTCCTGGACAGATGCAGACCATCACGCAGATATAGGCCTGCATCACTCCAGGTGGACACAGTCCCAATGAAGCCAAGCCCCTGGGTTCTGCACCAGTGTTTCAACTACTAATGAGATCCTGAGTGTGGAGCACCTAACCTCACACCCATGCTATAGACAGGAAGCACATCTGAGATGGTTACCATGCATGCTGCTTGTCTAAGGCCCCTCCCCAACTCCACAAACTCCTCCTGCACTTTTCTGATCCCTTTCCCAGCCAGGTCATTTGTCCCTAGGTGGATAATAACATCCAGCTCCCTTCCCTGTGCAGCTGCTTCCATGATCCTGAGGATTCGCTCCCAGTCCCTCCAGGCCGTGGAACCTGGGAGACAGCTTACCTCAATCTCCCTCTCCTTCTACTCTCCCTCTCCTGCTCCCTTATCTCTCCCTCCCCAGTTCAATCCACTTAACAACAGTGTATGCTGCCCTCTTCCAATCATACAATCAGAAAATTGTACTTACAATATCATTACTGCTCTCTGAGGAGCTTCCATATCACCAGTGTGGCCATTTTGGATATGTGTCCACTGACTGCACATGCACAAACACCATACACTTATACAGGAGGTGCATGCACAAGTATTGTCACTGTTGTTATACCACCAATATGACGTACTCACAATGGCATAACAACATTGTGACATCACATTGATAGCATAACAACACTATAAATTGTGCGATTTCAATGCATAGTAAACATCTCCCATACATTATAAAAACATTACTGTAAAGCAAAAAAAGCTGCTCAAGACATAAAGAGTTGAGCATAGGTGGTATTAAAAGATTTAAACAACGTATGCTCTGGAGGATTATTTTCTCACTGTGATCTTATTTAGATAGTCTTCTGCAAATGTAATAATTTGCTAAATTATTAAGTTAATGCTTCCTGTGCCTGCTCCCCTGCGTAACCACCAAACCAATTACCCACTGTTCTGTTTATCTACCTGCACCATTACCACTAGCCTATCAATGTCATTTTGTTTCTAGTCGCTCTTCATATTTACATATACTGGTAAACCACTAGCTGGTCCTAGCTACACACCGTTTAGCCATTTAACTCAGTTGGCTACACTTGTACAGTTCTGTTTAGCTCACTAGGATGTTCTCCACTGCCTTTTATATTGTATCTTCAGCACTGTACTTTTGCTCATAACTCAGTTATACCTGTAGTTGCTTCTGTGTCTGTCACTATCTAATGTATTTGTGTGCTCACTTACTGAAATGTTTCTTTTTAACAGGAGAGACACACTAAGCTGAAAGCTTGTTAACAGGTGCAACCTGGAGCACAATTAAGTTATGTGACTTGCTTAGGGTCACACAGTATGGAAGTGGGGCTATAGGATTCAAATTCAGGTTTCCAGGTTTGCAGCTCAGAACCTTAAACCACTGTGCTATACTGCCTCATAATTATATGAAAAGTTTTTCATGCTGCACGCATAAAACTATCTATGTAATATGCATGTTGCAAGTATGATTTAAATGTTAAATTGGAAACAACTACATGCATGTGGAATGCGTTTAGCAAGTAAGTGTGGAATGCGTACTTTTTATGTTAAATTGGAACAGACTGCACGTAAGTGGCATGCATTCAAAAAGCAAGTGGTCTCTGATACCTGCACACATAAAAGTTAAGTGACTTGCTGAAGATTACTCCATATACAAGAGGGGATTGATGAGATTCAAACCTAGGTCTTCATGTCATCTCCAAGTCTCCTGATTTGCAATTCAGTGCCTTTAACCACTAAGGTATACAGTCTGCACACAAATGACTTGCTTGTACTTCAGTACAAATCTGCATACATCTACATGGATGTGGCATGCTCATAACCACTGTTATACTCTTGTTTTCTTGTCCCCCCTCATCTCAGCTGCACAGCTGAACTGTAGCACATACTCTGCACCAATGGAAACACATATGGTTCTTTTCACACCCAATACACACACTTACCCAAAAAACTACGTAATTACTTCTGCCTTGCATGTGCTCCAACTATTTTGTCTCCATAATTTTGAATGTTTCCACACAATATGGTCTTTAAGGGGCAAACACAAAAGTAGCAGTAACTCAGCACCCACCCTCATTGTCAGCTGCTCCCCCCCATGCACACTCACTGTAGCAGGTGCAGCCATGCTGCTACAGACAATCCACCAAGTATAGGTATAAGTTGAGTGTCTCTTACCTGAGTACTAGTGAGCAAGAGGCAGGAGTCTTTAAGAGATGATGTCCATGAATCAGAGTGCTGGGCATATCCCCTGGAAATGAATGAAGTTATTTTTTATTACTATTTTATATTTTTTGATTGTGAGTTGGAGAATAATGAAGGCCTGTTCTATTAATTATGCTCTTTTTAGTTGCCTTCATTAATCTCCAACTCCCCATCAATAATGTATAAAACACTAATAACAAAATGCCCCGATTCATTTCAATGGTGCACGCCCCTGCAGACTCCCTTGCCCTACGTCATAATGTGCATGAGCATGGGGATGTGGACCTCAGCTTCACTGAGGCGGGGTAAGCCTGACTATAGTGGGGCTCCAATACCATACCACTCAACTGTCCCTGAATGAAAGGGATAGCCCTCATTTTACCCCTGGAAACTTCTCTGCTCCTAATCCATCCCTCATAGAAAACATGCTCACACAGAGGATGTTCTGCAAATTTAGACTTTATGGCATGGGCACCATTTCAGATTTCAACAGGGGTAGCCAACATTCAGTGTATGCCAGGTGCCAGTTTGCCCCTATCTGGCAAGATCTAGAATGTCTGGAATGTCTCTAAATGGTAAAACTTACTTCTTTTGACTGAAAAGTGATATGCAGTCAGGAGAAATTCAAAAGTGTAAGAGTTATCTGTCTATACCCCAGAGCAGTGCATCAGATTTGGGATTAAACCCATCCAGTTACTAACCAATCATTTTTCTGGCCGAAGTTCTGACCCCCCCACCTCCCCCCAAAAAAACAAAATTCTTTCTCTGACTCTCTTCCATTCTATATCCATCCCATATGGGTTGTCAAGCTTTCCAAAAGCACAGAAACATGAAAAACACAAAAATGTTTCCTTCTCCAATCCCCCTGTAAACAAAAATGTTTACTTTTACTTACCTGGCCATCTAGCCAGAACCTGTGGCTTGGCGCAGTATGCCACCTGCCCAGTTTTCAGTCTGCTCCTTCTCTGCTGTTCTGCCAAAAACTGGATCCTAGAACCGACCATCCCAGGTCCCCATGGTCTTCAATGAAGTTATCCCACCAATTGAACCAACCCAGCCTGTGCTGTTTGTTTCTTGCTTGGCTACTGCCATATTGCACTGTTCAAGGTCTGTGAATGCCACCCACTCTGGTGTCACTGCTGCTGCTTTTGCCTAGCTTACTGCCATGGGGGTTATGCACTTTTTTGTGAGGTGAGCCAAGTAGAGGAACTTTGTAGTCTAGTCTCCAGTAAGCTTTTAGCTCACCCCCTGCCCCTTCAGCCACCAGGGGAGATAGAGACTCATTAAAAGTAGACCAACAAAAATATTTCCTCACAACACACACACACACACACAGAAAAATAAAATTATATATTACTCATTGTATATTATAAGGAAGAGGGACAAATGGGGAGTGGTGCAATGCACTGTCTGTGGGGCAGCAATTTTCTGGGAAACATTCTGGAACCTGCGTTGCTGCCCTATTTTCAGGCAGCTGTCAGCTCTGAGGGAGGAGGTTGCCCACCTCCAGGCTGAACTGGTAAGGACTAAGGAGGACTCCCCCACCCAAAGAGCACCAGTTCCAAAACCACTTCCTCAGAGGTTGCCATGTGTGAAGAGAAGATGGACCACAGTAGGTTCTTGGATGGTGAGGATGGTGGAACAGAGGTGTAGCCCCAGAGTTGCACCTCTACACAAATCATATGTTAGTCTGGCAAATCAAAGTTCCTCTATGATGACACCCTCATTGGAGACCAAGAAGAATGCTGGGGACATCCACCAGGGAGACCCACAAAAGAGTGGCAAGGGACAACACAGGGGAATGAAGCAGCTTCTGATAGGGGACTCAATTGTTAGGAGTGTAGACTTGGGGAAGGGAGAGGAGAGGGAAGTAAGGTGCCTGCCTGGTGCCATGGCTTGGAGGGAAGAGGAAGCAAATCCTCAGGATTGCAGAAGCAGCATCACAGGAGAGGAAACTAGATATCATTGTCCACCTTGGGACAAATGACCTAGCTAGTCATGAGATCAGTGCAGTGCAGAATGAATTTATGGAGTTGGGGAGGGGCCTCAGACAGGTAGCAAGCACGGTAACCTTCTCAGATGTGCTGCCAGTCTAATGCAGGGGTGAGGCTAGGGTACTGCACACCATGCAGTTTAATGAATAGTTGCAAAACTGGTGCAGAGCACAGGGCTTTGGCTTCATTGGGGACTGGAGGTCCACCTGGAGAAATGAAGGTCTATACTGGCATGATGGTCTGCATCTGTCCAGGAAGGGAAACACACTCCTAGGTGACAGGTTTAAAGGCTTCCTTGGCAAGCTTTTAAACTAGTCAAGGGGGGAGGTGCTGATGGGAAACAGGAAAGTTTAAGCCTCCCCCCGCAGCATGGCAGGTAGTAGGGTAAACACTGAGGTACAGAGCTTGACAGAGGGCAGGACAGGGTAAATGGAAAATGGACAAGGCAATAAGAGCAGGGATGGGGTAAAGAAGGATAAAGCCAACATTAAATGGAGGGCATTGAGTACCAATGCCCGTAGTCTGGGAAACAAGCTTCAGAGCTAGTAGCCCTGGTGGAAGAGGAACACTTGGATATTGTGGCAGTCACAGAAACATGGTACACAGAGAACCATGACTGGGATGTCAACATACCAGGGTACACAATCTACAGAAGGGACAGGGAGGTAAAAGAGAGGTGGAGTAGCTCTCACATAAGGGAAGGGATCAAGGATACAGAACTAAAAAGTAAAGGGGAGGACAAGAGGAACTCTGGGTCACAATGGAGACAGGGAATGGCATCACATTCCACACAGGGTTGTATACAGACCCCTGCCTCAAGGGAGGAAATGGACAAGAAAATGATAGAGGAATTCTCAACATGGCTGAAAAAGGGAGATACTGTTGATGGGGACCTGAATATGCCAGATGTTAACTGGGTGACATGGACTGCAGCCACATCCAAGAGCAGGGTCATTCTCGATGCCCTCACAGGCATGCTGCCTAGACAGCTAGTGGTGGAACCCACTCGAGGGAGCAATATTAGACCTGGTACTCTCAAATGGAGAGAGGATCACAAACTTAGAAGTCAGTAGACACCTGGGAACTAGCACCACTGCACAGTAGGCTTCACAATAAACACAACCATGGAGACATGCCATACAAATACAATGATACTGGACTTTAGAAGGGCTGACTTTGCATAATGGGTGAATACCTGAGGAATGCATTAGCAAATGGCCAGAAAGAAGGGGTGGAAGAACAATGGAGAAAAATCAAAACTGCCATCATGGAGGCAACAAGCCTTAGTGTGAAACAAATAAAGAAAACAAAGCGGAATGAAAAACCACTATGGCTCTCAAAAGAGGTGTCAGGGAAGGTTAAGGAGAAAAAGGCAGCATTCAAAAAGTATAAGGAATCACAGATGGAGCATGACAGGGAACTGTATCAATTAAATCAGAAAGAAATGGGGAAGGCAGTCAGAAAAGCAAAGGCCCAAACTGAGGAAAGGATAGCCAACTCAATTAAGAAGGGGGATAAAACCTTTTATAGGTACATTAGGGAACATAGAAAGGTTAAGGGAGGGATAGGGAAGATTAATAAAGGAGAGGGGAGGTGCGCAGAGGGAGACAGTGAAAAGGCAGAGATAATGAATGAATACTTTTGCTCAGTATTCATAAAATGAAGAAGAGGAGGAGTTACCTAAACCAAACAGTAGAAGCACTCTGGATAGTGGATTGATACCAGTCCATTTACAGAAGAAAGAGTACTGAAAGAACTCCTAAACTCAAGGTGGACAAAGCTATGGGGTCTGACGAATTCACCCTAGAATCCTAAAAGAGCTAAAGAGCTAAAGAGCTAAGGAGGACCTAGTGACACCACTAACTACACTTTTTAACAAATCATGGGAAGATGGGGTGGTACCTGAGGACTGAGGAGGGCAGATGTGATTCCTCTTCACAAAAGTGGGAGCAAGGCAGAAGCAGGAAACCACAGACCTGTTAGTTTGACCTCAGTGGTGGGGAAAATGATGGAATCACTTCTGAAAGAAAGAATTGTTGAGTACCTTGAGGCCAGTGGGGCACTGGACCCAAAGCAGCATGGATTCACAGCAGAAGGTCATGTCAGACAAATCTAATTGATTTCTGACTGGGTGACCAAAGTAATAGACCAGGAGGGCTGTGGATATGGCCTACCTAGACTTTAGCAAGGCATTTGACACAGTCCCCACAAAAGATTAATAATCAAGTTAGCCAGCCTGGGTGTGGGTCCCAGGGTGGTAGCCTGGTAGAAAACTGGCTGCACAACAGGACACAGAAGGTACAGTGAATGGAACACATTCTGAAGAAAAGGGGTTACTAGTGGAGTACCTCAGGGCTCAGTATTATCCAGTCCCTTTAACGCCTTTTATAGGTGACATTGCAGAGGGTCTGGAAGGAAGGTATGCCTTTGCAGATGACACAAAGATCTGTAACAGAGTTGATACACAAGGGGGATAGAAAGGATGAAAAGGGACTTGGCAAGGTTGGAGGAATGGTCAGACATATGGCAACTTAGATTCAATGCAAAGAAGTGCAAAAGTAATGCACCTGGGAAATAAAAATCCAGAAGAGTACACAACAGCAGGGAGGTACTACAACAACAATAATGGAAAGGGATCTGGGTGTAGTCATATCAGATGACCTAAAGGTGGGTATGCAAAGTAAGAAGTCAGTAGGGAAAGCCAAGGATACTGGGATGCATAGGGAGGGCATCACAAGTAGAAAAAGGAAGTGGTTATCCCTCTATCACAGACAGTTGGTGAGACCCCACCTGAGTACTGCGTGCAGTTTTGAGACCCCATCTATGCAAGGACATAGACAGGATGGAAGCAGTCCAGAGGGGGCAACTAAATGGTGCAGGGTCTAGATCATGAAACCATATGAAGAGAGACTGAGAGAGCTTAATATGTATGCCCTGATGAAAGAAGGGACGGGGGACATGATTGAAACTTTTAAGTACCTCAAGGAATCAACAAAGTCCAGGAGGGTAGCATCTTCAGAAAAGAGATGTATAAGAAATTGGCAAGTACAATTTAAAGTTAGAGGGGAGACGTCTCAGGGCTAATGTGAGGAAATTCTTTTCACTGAGAGAGTGGACGATGGAACTGCCTTCCGAGAGGTTGTGTGGCCTAAAACGTTGGAGGAATTCAAACATGCATGGGACAGACATAAGGCAATTATAGCAGGGGGTTGCAGGAAATAGACTGTCGGTTAACTAGAGTCTGCAGCTTATCCAGTAGGTAGGAAATGGGCAGACTGGTGCCAAGAGTTCCTTATCTGCGTCAAAGTCTATGTTTCTATGTTTCTATGTTACTATTGAGAGTTCAATGCTCACTGACCCTCCATGCTGTGGTGTGCTGCCTGCTTCTCTGTGGTGGGAAAGATAGTGTTGCACTCACATGACTCATCTTATCTTTCTTGGCTGGAGCTCCTCTAATATGTAGAGATAGTGTATACGCTATACAGACACATCTGAGTGAGTAGTGCACCTGCAGTGTGAGCTCACTGGCTGGGGGGACTTATTGTCCAAAAGATTAAACCAAATTTAATGCCATTATTGACACACCATAAGAGCAACCTAGGCACAAATGTGGAGGGGCACTCCTCCCATCTGCCATACCTAAATGGCAGCCCTAATTTATGATACAAATTCATTTCTGGTGCCAATATCAGTACAAGTAAAACAATGGTTTCCATTGTGTTCTAAGCACTGTATCTCCTTGTTTCAGAATGTGCCCTGATCATCGTGAGGATTAGTGTAGCTCTATTGTCCCTCATTTTTAGTATCCATGTCCCTCATTTCAGTGACAACATGTGAGGTATTGTGCATGCTTCAAGACCCTACTAGCACAAAAGTACTGAGCATAGGACTCAGTTTATATGCACCATACAGAATGACAAAGAGAGTAAGTGAGCTGAGACAGTCATGGAGAAACAATTTGTAGCACTAAATATGTATAAGGGATTTGCATGGCGGAAAACAGATGTCAGGCTTCACAAACAGTCTCCTTCACACATCTGAAACAGGGATGTTGGCTGACTATATCCTATTCATTTAATGCACTAAACAAACAATGCTTTACAAATTAATGGCAATTTAATGACAAAAATCAAAAGCAATTAAACAACTTGAATAGTATCATAATTATTTGAGTTTACCTAATTTTAATGAGAAATCAATGCAAACGGTATTTTAATGGATCTAATTGCTTGCAGTAGTATAAGAAATAGAAACTGATGTCTTTTTTAGATGAGATTTGTACCTTTACTGCTGCACACATGGCAAGCATGCAGCAAGTGAAACTGATGTAATTTTTAAATGATGTTCACACCATCTTAACTACTGCACTCATGTCAAGCGTGCAACACACAAAATTGTTGTGATGTTTTGAAGATATTCACACCAGCTTGACTGCTACACACATTTTAAGTTTGCAGCATGCAAATCTGATTTACTTTTTAGACCTGATTCATTTAAGTTCACTTTGAGTATATCAACTACATGCAAACATTGTACAATTAAGCATGTGGCATGTGGCATGCATTCTGCATGTACACAGCACACCTATATTTTGCTATAGTGCTAAAATTAGCCCTAAATCTATGGTAATCCCATGCAGTCCTCAAAAATTGTCTCACCTCTTTCTATGTGGTCAGCATGAGTCACCACCTGGGTAGCCTCAAACAATTCTGGCTCGAGCTGGATGTGCCCACAATCTACCCCCTAACCTAGCTTTCACACCTCTGTCATGCCATTGTGGTATTTCTCCACCTTACCTGTCAGCTACAGTTTTCAATCTGTGGAGCACCTCAGTCATGGGCTTACTAGGTTCCGATCAGGTCCAACTATATATGGCAATCTCATCCATATTTGCCAGTTCGAAATCACTGCACCAGAAATAGTGGGATTTATAAACTACTGAAAAGTCACTAGATTAATCTTAATTCAAAATAGTACAATTCAAAATTTAAAAGATGGCAGAACGTGATGACATTTAACCTTTTCCTGGCTTTGGAGTCATGGGTATCTGCCAATTTACTTTACTTGCCCCTCTAATTGACCTGGAACCTCACACATCCTGAACATTGTCATCTCATTGAGTTAGCTGAATACATATCACCAAGGGGTTTGGTTGAGAATCTTACTGTACACAGCATATGTTCTGAAAGTTGCTGTGTACAGGGAGAAGATTACCTGGTTGCTCTGCTGTGTCTCTGTGGGGGAGAGAGAGGGGAATGGAGATTAAAAAGAGAGGAGAAGAGAGAGAGAGAGAGAGATGTGCTTACTTCAGGACTAAGAGAACTCTTGAGAGTCAGATATTTGGCTAACCTGGTTTCCCCCATTCAATTCTGACCCCGCAAAGAGTCAAGTGGCATAGTATATAAATGGATTTACTCTTGAAGGACATTGACAGCTAACAATTGCTCATGAATGAGATTCTGTGGCGTGGTTATAAAGCTGTTGCTAAACAGGAAGTATGCAATGCGTACTGGCATTTTTGGGCCCAGAATTATATACTTGTTTGTTTGGCATTTTCAGATCCTTGCTTTTGTAGAGCCCAACAAGGTAGAGGGTGGCAGCTGGAGCCTATTCATGCTAGCTATCCTCTGAAGGTTGGTAACTGTCTGTGCCCTGTTCTGCTGCCCAGATCCGGTAGCAGGAAAGAATGGACTACTAGGTAGGAGCCTTGTTGTGTTCACTATCCTGCATATGTTTGTTGGGGGCTTCAGCTCCAGATTTTTAATGATAGTGTGTTTAAGGTGATCTGGTGCCTTCATTTAAAAGGAAAATCCAAGCCAGTCTGTTCACTTACAGCAAGCTTCTTCTTTTAGGATACAGAAAATAGGTTGTTAGAGGTAAAGGGCATGTGCAATTGCTGTGCACTGGGGGACTCTAGATGCCTGTATACTGTACTCATTAGGTTCCTCAGACTCTGCCTGGAAAATCTAAATGACTGAGGCTACACAAGAAAATCTGTGGAACTGTTAGGTTAAAATTATGGCTTGCCCTGACAAGAATACCAAAAGTATGTACTTAATGCCACCACAGAGACAACTCTTTGCTTGTGACAGTGGTCTTCATGCATTCTTAGGGTATGAGAACAGCAAACTGAAGGTGAGAGAAGGTGAGACACTTTATAGAATAAGAGTGTCTCACCTGCAGAGGGAAGAAGTGCTCTGATTGCTCGGAAGTGCTTTCTCATCTGTGATGATCATGCTTGTACAGTACATGTTGACAAGGAATGGGAGTGGAATAAAGAATGATCATTATACTCTTTCTTCAGAAAGAGCATTGATTTTATAGTATCTGTATTTATTTATCCCACATTACACTTTGTGCTCCCCAAATTCTTTTTGCAAACCCAGATTGGTGTCTCCAACCCTAAGGCCCCATAGTTTTTATAAATTTTCATGAGGTGTAGTAACTCACCTAATGGCTCCACAGCAGGGATTGAAGAGTGTGGCCAGTGAAGATATCAGTATACTGCCTGCCTTATTACAAAATGAAGACAAGGAACTTGTGCCAGTAACTCCGTGGGATTTAATGCTCAAAGATGTAACAGTGAAAGTAAATTGCATGGTACTCAGCATTCACAGAGAAGTATAGTAGGCTTCTATCTGAAAGTGGCACAGAGGCAAATGTAAGGGAGATCCCAGAAATGCAGCAGATGGAAATTACAGTAGAAAAGTTTAGAGATGGGCTTGCATCTCTGAAAATAGATAAGACACCAGGACACGAAGGGATGGTCCCAAGGGTACTCAGGGAGTTGGCATCAAAACTGCCTGAAACCCTGGTTGGGCTATTCGATATCTTATTGCAGGCAGATGTGATTCCAAGGTATTGGAGGATAGCAGATGTAGTTCTGTTCCACAAGGGAATGAATAGTGAGGAACTGGGAAATTGTAGACCCATCTGTTATAGCTTCATTTTGGGCAAACTGATGATGACAGTAGTCAAAGAGGACCTAGTGGCCTTCGAGGAGATAAATGTGTTCACAGATAGTAAGCTGCATAGGTTTGTGGTAGGAGGTCTTGCTATAACAACCTATTAAGAAAAAAAGGGTAGTGGATAAGGCACAAGTAGTAGAAATACTGTACTTTGACTTCAGTAATTCATTTTACTCAGGGCCACAAAGAAGGCTGCTGAAGACATTAGGAGATCTAGGATCAGCAAATTACCTAGTTTAATGGGTAGAAGGTTGGCTGAGGTGAGAGAGCAGAGAGAGATGATTACCAAGCTAAACCTGGGGAGAGAGGTTCTCGAGTGGGGAGACATAGTCCTCCTCACTATGGTCATCTGCAATGTAAGGAAAGAGCACAGGGAAAGGTGACACTAAGTTTGGTGGCATGGTAGCCAAAAAGGAGGAGGCAATGGAGCTGCAGGCAATTTGCAAAGGTTAGAGAGGTGGTCCAATGTTTGGCAGTTAAAACTCAACACCAAAACATGCAAGAGGATGAACATAAGGAATAAAAACTAAGAAACAGAATATTAGATGGGAGCAGTTAAGCTGGTCACTACCTCAGAGAAAATGACTTGGGGGTCATCGTGATCATCTTCCTATAACAATCTTGCCATTGCAAAAAGGTATTCAGCAAGGCAACCAGAATGTTAGGGTGTACCGTGAGAGGATTCACTAGAAGGAAGAAAGAGGTAATATTACCTCTCTATAGATCACTGTGGAGACCCAATTTGGAATGCAGTGCTCAGTTCAGGAGTTCCCACCTGAGAAAAGACAGAGACAGGCTAGAGACGGTCCGGGTAACCAAAATGAATGAGGGTCAACAGGGCTTATTTTATGATAATTGGCATAAGGATTGAAAATGTACAGCCTGGAGGCCAAAAAAGTGAGGTGTGACATAACAGAGACCATGAAGTTCCTCAATGAATCAAACAAGGCAAACTGTAAGGAGTTATTTAGCTGGAATAGCAGATCTAGAACAACATTATGGAGATAGTGGTTGAGCCATGGAACAACCTACCAGATCAGGTGGTGGGTGCAAAAAATATTACTGGGTTCATCCATGCCTGGGATATATAAAAGGGTTAGAAAGTTAGTTAGTTAGTTAGTTAGTTTAGTTAGTTAGTTAGTTAGCCAGTCAGTTGTTTAGTTAATTAGTTAGATAGTAAAAGTTGATAATGGGAAAGACACAGTGAGTCGAAGCTTATTTCCAGGTGTAGACTAAGGGAAGGGAAATATGAAGGGACAATTTACATGGCAAAATATAGATGCAAGTAACAACAAAGATACAGATACAGGCAATGGAAGAAAATACAATGCAGGCAGTAAACAGAATGGTAAAATAAAGTAGCTGTGTAAGTACTGCAATGATAGGATAGCTAGTCATAGGTGAAGGCACAATGAACACTGCATGTTGACGTGAGGTACTATGCTAAAGAGCCTCTACTGAAGGGTGGTTGACAGTAGAGTCAAAAAAGTGAATAGGATGTTAAGAAGGGGATATACGGGAACAGGAGGGTGCAAGTAGTTGCCTTAGTTGATATCTACTGATAGCTGTCTCGCTGTAAAAATATCTAGGAGTATGGCTCAATCCACAGTTAAACTACTGGAATCACATCAATGCCATCACATCGAAGCTCCTCCCTAAGCTAGGCCTACTATGCAGAAATAGTAATACCTTCCCCCCACCCATTAGATGCATACAGTTAGCAAACGTGATCACTCCCATCTTCAACTACACTGACATAGTGTATAGCACTGACCCTTCTCCTCGTTATCCAGGTATGACTCTCTCTGTCCCTCCCTCTCTCTTTCTCTCTTTCTCCCTCTCCTCTATGGTTTCTTTCGCTTTACTACAAATTCCCCTCTTAGAATCCACCACTGCACTCTCCTTTCTTCCTTCGGGATACCACCCATATCCCAGTGTCACTTCTGCCATTCCACTTCCTTCATATCCAAATTCTAGTTTGAACTGCTCCACCCTTACCTGGCAGAGAACGAAACACCAGCTGCCATTTCTCCATACTTAATGTACTCAATGGACTCCTGTGCTTTTTCCTTCCCCAAACCTTCCTCATCAGCTGACAAATCTATCTTCACCTACAGACTCACCTCTGTTTGAAAGCAACTACCACTTCTCCTAAGAAATGTACCCTCTCACAACTGTTTCAAATACCAAATCTGACAACTCCGCTTCTCACCTGCACCTGCTCCTAGCCACTCACATGCCCAGCCTCATGCAAAATATTTTTGTGGCTAGTAATCCCTAACTCTAAATTGTATGATACGATTTGTATATAGTCCAACTTAATGTACAGCACTTTGTTGTAAAATATATGCAACTGTATATTTATCTCTTGTATCTATTATGTATTTTCTGCTTTATATCCCATTCCCCTTCCCTGGGTCATGCCTGAAACAAACTCCAGCTCAGTGTGCCTTTCCCAGTTACCAAATGTATAAATAAAACATACAGTATCTAAAGGCAGAGCGTGAAGGGGAGGAGGAGGGGAGATGGATCAGATTCCAGAGGAGGAGAGGTGGTATAGGAAGCATCCTAACCAGCAGATAACTGAGGGTAGGGAATGGAGAAGGTGCTGAAATCCTGGAGTGGAGAGAGGAGGAAGAAGAGGGAATGGGGAGATAAGGAGGATAGGTAGGATTAAGAGATTTAGAGCCAATATTTGGTGATGAAGGTGGCACAGAGGGATTGATGAAAAGATGGGAGAGGAAAGATGGAGAGGTAGGAATAAAGGGAACAGTGATGAGTGAAGGGGGAGATTTGATGGTGAAACATCAGAAGGCATTGCATAATGTATTCAGTTTGGCAAGCGAGGAAGAAGGGGTAGAACCATAGACCATATTAGCATAGTTAAAGTTCGGAAAGACCATTTTGGTTACCAGCTCCCTACAGAACTGGATGGAGGTAGTTCTTGCTGTGGTAAAATACACATTTTGGATGGATATTGACATGTATTGGATTGATGTGGATGAATGTAAACTGATCGGTAAACTCAACTCGTGCATTCACAACGCATCTTAGTAAAAATTAGTGAGGAGTCATCTAGTGTGTGTGACCAATCAAAATAAAATAGTTAAGGTACCAGTGCCCCTGCCCCCTGTTCAGCTGCTTTAAAGCCTGGAATATTTTCAAATGACTCCAATATTCTTACTTGGTGTGCATCTCTTGAGGGGTTCTCACTATCATCATCCAGCTGAATTATGATCAAGCCTGACCACCACAAGCAGGTAACCAGTTCCATGGGTCAGGAAAAAGCATCACATTTTATCTTGACATTATGCTGAGACCTCAACCACTGGATGTTGATTGGTCACACACCAGGTGCCTCCTCACTAATTTAATTAAGATGCATTGCAAATGCAGGGTTTGAGCTTGCCAAACCATTTACACAGATTTGAATGCATGAGAATTGCTAATTTAATTCTTTTGATTGGCAAGCTGCCCAGTAAACACCTTTAGCCTCTTGTTGGGCAAAGCACACTGCATAAACCTGGAAGCCAGCGAGTGCTTTCCCATGAAGAAAAGCAGAAGGACCTCACCACATAATGGCAAGATAAAAAGTGATGCTTTTTTAATCAAGGACTCATGGGAGTCATAAATCAACTTTTTTGGAAGCCATCAAAAGTAAAAATTAGGTCAGTAAGTCTGTTATACAAGCTCTGAGTTGTGAAGTGCTGCAATGAATCCACAGTTCTGTCTGATTTGTTCCTTTAAAGATCTGGGCTTGTCTTTGCGGTCTATTCACAACCATTTTGGAGAACAAAGTGAAGACACTAACAAATGATTTTATATCCTGCATATGCCCCAGGTCTGTGTTCATCACCTTCAGGAATTTAACACATTCTGGGTCTTTGATCTACAATGACAACAGTTTACTTACTTCCCAGTAGTTCACCATTTCCTGTGGATTTGATTATTTTCATCATTTGACTCCTGTTACCTTGGACAAGATTACTATATAATATATGCACCTACCTGATCCCAGTAGCTGCACTGATTAACATCTGACCACGTTTTTTACACTGCTCATCAAGCCTCCCAAGGAAAAAGCTAACTTGCTCCTGTGCGACCATCAAATTCCATCTACTTTTCTCTAGTCCAATTGTTGCTGCTTCTATCCGTAATGTGTACCCTAACTCTGGTCCCACCACCACTAGAATGCCTAAACACAAAGGGCAACTCACTCATCGTCTCTTTAAACATCTACAGTCTTCTATCCAAGTTCTCCCAATTCCATGCTTTGGTGCAGGTGACTAACCCAGACATACTGCACTCACGGAAACCTGACTTTTCCCAAAAATCCTTGATGCACTAATCTCTGTTGACGAATACAATTCCTTCAGGGAAGATAGAAGCACTAAATGTGTGGGAGGGTGCTAATCTATATCAAATGTGGAATAAAGGTGCAGGCCCTTGACTCCAGCCTACACTCAGAAAAGGTGCAAATCTTGAATCTTAAGCTAAGCATAGGTCAACAGAACAAAACACTGCTGCTGTCTATAGTATATATACCACCTGAGCACCAAAATACCAGTCTACAACTAGTTGCAGACAACCTGCAGTCAGGTACTAAGTTGAGAAGATTGTTATAGGTGACTTTAACATAATACCTCACTCAAGGAGACAAAAGCCAGGATCTAATATCCAGCCTATACTTAACCCAGATTGTAACTGATAACACTCAGATCAACTACAAAACAGGAGCAGCTCCCTATAGATTGGCTCCTTTCCACATCCAGAGCATATATCTGATGTCATCATCCTGCCTGACAGCCTCAGTGATTGCTCCCAGTGAAGTGCACTTGGACACAATTTCACCAAAGGCCCACCTAAGGTGTCCAAAATTACTGCCTGAGGCCGGGCTACTTGACCATTTCAAGCAGTACCAATCACAACTCGACTGGTCTCCTTTGGCAGGAGATATTGATGGTAATGAAGCCTTGACTTATTTCATAATGAACTTCATCCATGCTTGTAATATTTTTGCTCCCATCAAAATAAAGAAAGTCAGGACCTCCAACCCATGGCTCACTATCCTCCTGATCAATTTAATGAGGAGCAGAGATTATCTCTGGCACATTGCAAAATCATCTGGAACTCCTGCATTACTTTTTGTCTACAGAGCAGCTAGATAAGCCTGCTTCAAGCTCATTCAGCAGGCAAAAGCTTCCTACTATAAGGACCTCTTAAGCAAGAACTGAGCTCTGGTTGGGAATTCTGAACCCATCAAATGCTTATCAGAAAAGACCTCTAAGGCCCCACTGATCTACTAGTAACAAGGGAGAGTCCCCTACAGGAACCAATTGACTCTGCAAATAAGCTTAACCATGTTTTCACAGACCTATCTGGTGTACTCCCTGCTGACTACTTTAAAGATCAGCTCAGACAACAACACCCCACTGCCCCTCTTAACCCCCAAATGATGAAATACCACCATTCTACTTTAAGCAGGTCACCAAGTCTGAAACCACCAAGCACATTAAGAGGGTTCTTGGCAAGACTAGGATGGGGGCTGATCTAGTGGATATGAAACTCATGGGTCTTCTACTAAAATGAATTGGTCCAGTCTCCTCTCAATGGTGTTAATGCATCTCTAAGAACCGGTGTTTCCAAAACTATGAAAGTTAGCCAATGTCATGCCTGTCTTTAAAGCAGGGACAAACTCTTAATGTCCTGCTACAGACCAATATCCATTCTACCACCCTCTCTAAAGCACTTGAAAGAATGGTCTCGGAGCAGCTTACAGAGTATCTTGATTAATATAACCTACTCTGCACACAGCAGCATGGGTTCTGGAAAAAGCACCCACAATTACCACCCTTGTTGATTTCTCTTCCCATCTTTATGATGTCTTAGATAATGGGCAGGCAGTTAGCTCAGTCTTCACGACCTTACAACAGCCTTTGACTCTGTTAACCACAAACTACTCCTAAACTGCCTCCACTCAACAGGTCTATCTCTGGACATGGTACTGTGGTTCAGAAGCCACCTCACAAACAGGTCACAACTGAGTCAAATTGAGACACCCTATCATCTGCTAGGGAAGCGTCCTCAGGGTCCCACAGTGCTCTGTTCTTGGCCCACTGCTTTTCAACCTCTTCATCAACTCCTGCACCATCTGCATGTACAGCATGCACTATTCCCAAAGCTGATGATACAGTGATATTGTTACTGGAAAATATCACAACTACATCACAACCAAACACCAAGACAGCTTCACAAGCTTGAATCCTGGTTCACAAAAACAAACTACTACTAACCCATCAAAAATGGAAAGTCTACTCTTCTACCCCAAAGGCAAAAGAAATACCAGCCATTGCCCATCCGGATCCATAATGGTGAAACACTGGAACAAGTAACAAAGTTCAAATACTTGGGTATCACCTTTGAATATACACTAACCTTCTCTGGCCATATAGACCAGTCATCAAGTCAGCTTAATACAAAACTTGGGGTTCTCTAACCATAGGCACTGTATGACACCAGATGCTCTGAAACGGCCATCAGTAGGTCAGTGATGTCCTCCATAGGTTATGGGCTGCCTATCTATGGGGCAGGCACTAAAACTGCCTTAAACAGGATCAGCACACTACGAAATAAGGCCCGTCGACTAGCAATTGGGGCTGCCCAGGACACCTACGCCTGCACATGCTACACCTAAACTGGATGGCTCCCACTCCATTTTAAAGCACAATACCAAACCTGCCTACTTCTGAAAAAAAGTGCTTCTTGGGCTTTCTCCCCCTGTACTGGGCTGCTTCTTCATGCCGGCAGTTCCCACCAAATCAACTAGAAACATGGCTACAGACGGGTTAGTGATTTCCTTCAATAGGATGAAACTCGTCTAGAACTCCATCCTGTATAAAAGGGCTAAAATGGTACAATGAGTTACCTGCTAACCTTACAAAATCACGAGATTAGTTCCTTCAAATCTAGGGCACTCACATACAAACACTTTTAAAGTGCTAGGACACAGAACATCAGCCAGGCAGTCGGCGTACAGGCAAGCCCAAGGAAGACTTTTGGGAACCCCCATTTGTAGGGGGGGTTACACCATTATCCCTCCTAAACATTCCCCTCCAGTGTCGTTACATGCCATGAAGTACCTACGAACATACGAACATACGAAATTTGCCAGCAGATAAAGGCCTAGAGGTCTATCAGGTCTGCTCGAATGTGCAGCTAGCACCCCTTATTCTGCAGCTGCCCCTTCCTTCCACCCTTCCCCTTCATTAACCCTCCCCCTTGTCCTGTCCCATCCTCGTTTGAAGCAGTCCACTGTTCTACTGCATACCACTTCTGCAGGTAGCGCATTCCACCCAGCCACCACCCTCTCTGTATAAAAGTGTCTCCTCATCTCCCTCCTGAACCTTCCTCGCTCCAGTCTCATATCATGGCCCCTGGTGGCCCTCTCCTCCCTTACTTTGAACAGCCCCTCTGTACCTGTCTTGTTTATTCCTTTCATGTATTTAAAGGTTTCAATCATGTCCCCCCTGTCTCTCCTCTCCTCCAGTGAGTACATGTTCAACTCCTTCAACCTCCTCTCATATGATAAGTCCCCCAGACCCTTGATCATCTATACTCCTTCTTTTCTTAAAAATACTCCCTTCAAGTACCTTATACACCCCCATGAGGTATTTGAAGTTCTCTGTAATAACTCCCCTTCCTCCTCTCTTCCAGGGAGTATATGCACACAATCCTTTAAAAGTGGGGCCCTGGAGGCAAACTGCCAGCTTTTACTCACTGAAGATGCTCTCTCCCTGTACCCTGTTTACACCTGTATGGTATCTGAAACTTTCAATCATAACCCCCTCTTTCCCTCCTTCCTTCTAGGAAGTACATATTTGACTACCTAAGGCTTTCTTCATAAGGCTTCTGGTGCAGGCCCTTCACCATTCTGGTTGCCTTCCTCTATACCATTTCCACCCTGTCAGTGTCCTTTTGGAGTCAGGATCTCCAGAACTATACACAGAACTCAAGGTGGGGTCTCACTACCAATGATCTAAATATGGGTATTGTCACCTCCCTCTTTCCGCTGGTATTACCCATACCTATGCATGCAAGCATCACGCTAGACTTTCCCACTGCCTTGTCACGCTGTTTAGCTGTCTTTAGGTCATCAGTAATGATTATCACCAGGTCCTTTTCTTATTTGGTGACTGCTACTACTTTGCCTCCCGATTTGGAATGTTGACTCGGGTTTCTGAGCTCTAAGTGCATCATTTTGCACTTTATTGTTTTGAAATCCAGCTGCGAAGCTTGTGACCATTCTTTCAACTTTTTTACAGGTTCCATCATTCTTTACACCCCCTCCCCCAATGAGTTAACCCTGTTGTAGATTTTTCTGTTATCTGTGGACAGGCAAGCCTTCCCTACCAGTCCTTCTGCAAAAATCGCCAATTTCGTCTAGGGAAACATTTTGCAAAAATATGGCCTTTTGGCAAAATTTCCGCCAACGTAATTTCATCACCAATTTTGCCTGCACATCTGAGGCAAGATTAGGCGAAATTGGGCGTTTTGCTGTGCTGGTGCTCACATGGTTGAGTCTAAACAGGCAGTAAGTGAGTGGTTCATTTCCTGTACTATGTATCTTGAGGAAGCATTTATACTCCCTGTCACTGCAGAGTGCACTTTTACACCTTAATTTCTAACTTTGTGCTATTTTTTTCCTTTTCTGTTTTGTCTTTGTCACAGTTCTTATTTTAGTACCTGGTGATTGTGTTTGTGTGTGTGTGTGTGACCCTATCCCGGCTGTCTCTGAGTCTCGATCTCTGTTTCTTTTATGTTTGTTTGTTTATGTGAATTGGTGGTGTTTGTGGATTGTGAAGATAATGGGGAAGGGTGAGGACAGTGGGGCACCTGTACGCGCATTTCAGCTAACCATCACAAATGAATTGCCACAGCAAGAGGCTTTTTGATCCAGCACCAGCACCCAGCAGCAAACTGTGTCCCCTCACCAGCAGCAGTTGGAGACAGTGTCCCCTCCCCAGCACCAGGAGGATACTGTTCCTCCTCCCAGGCAGCAGGATACCAAGCCCCCTCCCAAGCAGCTGGAGGAGTTGGTGCCTGAGGTATTATATGTGGCACCCCCCCCTCCACATGGCTCAGTCATCCCTGAAGTTCTCCTGCCTGGGATTTTTTCTACTCAATATCGGTTGGTGACTCAGTGGTCACCTGCAGTCTATGCAGGCAGGAAGTGCATCGAGGAAAGTGTGGATCCCACTTTGGGATAACTGACCAGCTTAGCAACATGGTCCACCACCATCTGCCACAATGGTACCTCAAATTGAGGGAAGTGGTGGCATCATCAAATGCAGCTGTGGGGAGCAGTGCAGGAGTTAGCACTGGAAGAGGTGAGCAGGAGGGAAGCATGGTTGGACCAGTTAAATGTCCTCGCTGTGCTCCTCATTCCAGAAACCAGCAGCAGTCAGTAACATCAAGACACCTCCATGGCCCTTCCTGTCCAAAGCCAGCAGCACAGGCATGCCCCGCCTTGCCAGCAGGGCCAGTGACACATGCAGACTGATCCGCTGTCCTTTCGCAGTCCAGCATATCTGACAAGAGTTAATTGATTTCAGCCAGGAATTTAGTGATGCCTGGGAAGAGATTTCTAAACTACAGTATGATGTTGACAAAATCATGTGCATCCTATCAGAATTCTCTGGTGGCCCAATGGCACGTAATGTGGCAGCACAAATTAATTTGTCGTTTTTGTTTTCATTTGTCTATCTTCCATTATGTTGTTTGTATGTAAAATTAAAACAAAAAAAAAACATTCTGTCCTCTTTAATCTACATCCATTCCTTAAGTCCTCTTATTTCTTTATTTTGTATGTAAAATAATTTTATTGACCACTGATGCTGTTATTTGTTACTGTCTTATGCTCCCTATGGAATTCAGTCCCTTTTCTTGTTCTCTCTCTGTTAGTTCTCCCTGCCCATTGTTGTATTACCCTTGTCCTCCAGATCCTGCCTGTCTTTTGTTATGCTTATTCTGTACAGTGTCCGTTTTATTGTGTGCCACATTTCTAGAAATGTTCTCGGTATGACATTCCTAATCACAATCACGCTTACACTGTAACCAATGTTTTTATATTTCTTTGAAATTCCCTATTTGTATGATTTTACTGTACGTGTATACGCTCCTACTGCTGTCACTTTCTTATTACTGTTTCACTCCCTGTTGCACCCCTTGAAGGCTTCCGTGCCCCCCACATGGATACACCTGTAAACCAGACTTGACTCACTGTGTCTATCACAGAATCATAGAAGCATAGAAGCTTGAAGGCAGAAAAGGACCCTTTCAGACCATCAAGTCTTCACATCCCTCCCCTTTCACATACCCCCCTCCCCACCTGCCCCTGCCCTTCACCCCAATACTCAGCTGCATATGCCTGTCCCATGCCCTTAAATTTCACCACTGTTTTAGTTCCCTCCACTCCATCTGGCAGTCTGTTCCAGTGTACCAACTCCCTCTCTGTGAAGAAGTGCCCACTCACGTTGTCTCTAAATCTATTTCCTTGCAATCTGATGCTGTGCCCTCCAGTTCTGGCCCCCTCCTTCCTCTTTAGCAGACTCCCTTCTCCTACTTTATTTAACCACTTTGCATATCTAAAGGTATTACTCATGTCATCCCTTTCCCGCCTTGTTTTCAGCATGTACAGATTCAGCTCCTTATACCTCTCCTCATATGTCTTCCCCTGCATACCCTGCACCATTTTTGTTGCCCTCCTCTGAACCCTCTCCAATGCATCTACATCCTTGTGGAAGTGTAGTCTCCAGAACTGAGGCATGTATTCTTGCTGCGGTCTCACCACAGCTTTGTAGAGGTGCATTATTACCTGCCTCCCTCCTTCTGCTAGTAATGCCCCTGCCCATGCATACCAACATTCCATTGGCCCTTCCCTCCGTTCTGCTACATTGGAACCCTACCTTAAGGTTTCAGGGGACTATGATCCCCAGATCCCTTTCCTGTTCAGATTTTTTGATTTCCACACCACCCAGCGTGTACCCTGCATGCATGTTTTTACTCCCTAGGTACATAACAGCACATTTCTTGGCATTAAATTTCAGCTGACACTTCCCACTCCTCGAGCATCTAAAGGTCCTTCCTCATATCCTCCACCCCTCCTGGGTGTTCACCCTATTGCAGATTTTTGTATCATTGGCAAATAGGCACCCCCTCCCTCTTAAATGTTCTGCAGTATAACTGATGTAGATGTTGAAGAGAAGAGAACCCAAAACTGACCCCTGTGGCACCCCACCACTTGCCCTTGCCATCTCAGAGTTCACCCTGTTTAGTAACACTGTCTGAGTTCTTCCTACCAGTCATGCCTCCACCCAGCTTGCTATTTTCCCTCCCTACCCTATGCTTTCCATCTTGTTCACAAACCTCCTGTAGGGGACGATGCTGAGGGCATTTCTGAAGTCCAGATAGGCCACAACCACCCCCCCCAGTCGATTATCTGAGTCATCCTATCAAAGAACTAAATTAGGTTGGTCTTGCATGATTTCCTCTTGGTGAAGCCATCCTGTCTGCTGTCCTGCATGCCACACTACTCCCAGGTAATTCACCACTCTCTCCTTGATTAATGCCTCCATTCTCTTGCCCACCACAGATATGAGACTGACTGGGCAGTAGTTCTCATTCAGCTCCCTGCTACCTCCCTTGTGCAAGGGCACCATGTCCACCCTCCTCCAATCCTCTGGCACTCTCCCTATATCAAGGGACAGGTTGAAGTTTCAACCAAACTCAGGCCCTTTAAATGTTATGCAGCCAACAGATTCCAGACACGACACCACTCCACCAACACTCCCACATGGCCTTAAAATAATCCATCTAAACATAGGAAGCCTTGATTCTAAACTCTTCCTACTGCAAACCATGGTACATATTTATACTCCTGATATCATCATGATCTTTGAAACCTGGCTATCAAATGACATCCCTGACCACGCTGTCTTTATCCCTGTCTTCACCATCAGTAGACAGAATAGGAATGGGAGAGGTGGAGGAGTGGCTATATATACCTCCTCTACTCTCCAGTTCACCCCTACTCTTACTACCTCTACCCAGACTTCCCATGAGACTATTCTTATAAAAATCTCCCTTCCCTACACAGCACCTATTCTTGTCGCTGGAGTTTATTGCCAACCGGGGCAGCCTCAATCAAATGTCACAGACCTCCTTATGATGCTCAATACACTGGCCACTGAAGGGGAACTATATATCCTGGGTGACCTTACTCTAAACTGGCTGTCCCCATCATTGGCTTCTACCCGCTCCTCAATTGAAGCCTTATATCTCAATTAACTTATCCAAGAACCCACTCGTCTAAACAGCAAAACAATAAACCATTCCCTGCTTG
Source organism: Neoceratodus forsteri (assembly GCA_016271365.2). Classification (NCBI taxonomy): domain Eukaryota; kingdom Metazoa; phylum Chordata; order Ceratodontiformes; family Ceratodontidae; genus Neoceratodus; species Neoceratodus forsteri. The sequence goes on along the minus strand of CM028131.1, from coordinate 43,507,014 downwards.
ACCTTCTCTATACCTCCCATCCTCATAGAATAGTAACCTCTGGTCTTCTACTGGAGTCTATCAGCAACCATCACATGACCTTCATGGTTCATAAGATCCATAGGACTAAACTCCCATCAAAAATCATTCTCACTAGACCCAATGCAACACTCGACCTACAGTCACTGTTCTGTGATCTCACTCTTACTGACTGGTTTCCTCTCTGTTCAGTGGCTTCAGCTGACATAGCCCTTGCCTCTTTCAATACCAAGTTCCTTCACATATGGATTTCCCATGCCCCACTCCACAAAACCAGGCTCCATGGTAGACACCTCCCCTGGGACACTCCTGAGCTTCTGGCTTGCCAACGCCTTCAGGACTTTGCATGGCATCAGTCAAAATTCTTCCCCTGCCATAATGATTTCCAACATTAGAAATATAGAAACATAGAAGTTGACCGCAGATAAGGACCGCAAGGCCCATCCAGTCTGCCAGTTTCTTTTTCTACCTTATAAATGTGCCATCGGCCTTTGCTCTGTCAGTGGCCTATCTATTCATAATCATGTGTATTGCTCCCTTATGCCTATCCCATACCTGTTTGAAGCCCTGCACTGTTTTCATAGCCACCACTTCTTGTGGTAAGCCATTCCATGCATCCACCACCCTTTCTGTGAAATCCTCACATTCCCCCTTAATCGGCCCCCCTCTAATCTCATGCTGTGTCCTCTTGTCCTGCTATTTTTCTTATATTTAAACATGTTAGATTCTTTCACCTTCTTAATGCCCTTAAGGTGTTTGAATACCTCGATCATATCACCTCTCTCCTCCTTTGCTCAAGGGTATACATATTGAGCTGTGTTAATCTGTCCTCATATGTCATCTGATGCAGTCCCTGCACCATTTTGGTTGCCCTTCTCTGGACTGCCTCAGTTTGGTTAATTTCTCTTGTGAAGGTGTGGCCTCCAATACTGCATGCAGTACTCCAGATGGGGCCCTAACCGGTGTCTTGTAAAGAGATTATTACCTCCCTCTTATGACTTGTGATATCCCTACTAATACACCCTAACATCCCTAGCCTTACCTACTGCTTTAAAGGTCTGCTTGGATGATTTCAGGTCATCAGTGATGATGATGCCCAAGTCTCTTTCTTCCTTTGTGACTGCTAGCAACTCCTCCCAGCCTATAGGTGGCTTCAGGGTTCTCTTCCCTATGTGCATGATTTTTCACTTCTTTGCATTAAATCTCAGTTGCCACTCTTCTGACCATTTTGCTAGTTTATCCAGATCTCTTCTCATTCGGCCCACCCCATCTGGATCATCTACTCTGTTGCAGATCTTGGTGTCATCTGCAAACAGACAAGCCTTACCCTTTAGTCCATCTGCAAGGTCACTAATGAAGATGTTGAAGGCGTTATCGTGAACTTTGAAATGGCTGCACTAAAGCAAACCACCTAGCTAAAGCTGAACACTTCAAATCAAACTTCCTAAATAATACTAACAATCAGTCCAAATTCTGGAAGGTCGCACACTCCCTCTCTCTCTGGCCACCCTCCTGCATCCCGGTGCTCATGGTCCATCACTCTGTCCTTTCAGACCCTATGGCTATCACTGAATGCTTTAACTCTCACTTTGCTACCTGTGCATCATCTCTGCTGGGCTTCCTCCCTGGCTCCTCTGTTGCCCTGATGTCCTTTCCTCCCATGGGTCCTCTCTTCTCTATTGCTCCTCTCTCCCCCTCTCAGTCCTCCCAGTCCTCCCAATCTCCCCCAGCACTGTGCTCCCCCATCTCCTCCCCCTCACCTCTTTCACCCCCTTCTCACTTCTCCTTTTCTCCTGTCTCTCCTGATATCACGCTCCAGGCCCTCCTTGCCCTCAACCCTACCAAAGGCTCCTCACGTGATGGCCTGGATCCTAGGCTCCTCTCCCTCTCCACTCCTGCTATTGCTTACCCTCTCTCCCTCATTCTAAACCTTTCCTTCCTTACAGCAACAGTACCCTCATTATGGAACATGCAGTTGTGCTCCTGCTCCCAAAGGGGGGGAATCCTTCTCTCCTGGCAACTATCGACCTATCTCTCTCCTTCCTACCTTAGTCCTCAACCAGCTCTCATTCTTCCTATCTGTCTCTGGGTTCTTCTCTCCTTTCCAGTCTGGATTTAGGAAATCCCATTCCACCACCACTTCTCTGCTGAGATTAACTGAGACCATCTCTACTGGCTTCGAGAAGGACACATCACCCCAGCCATCTTTGCTGATCTGGCTAAAGCCTTTGACAATGTCTCTCACCTGCTCCTCCTGCGCAGCCTCTCAGCTGCTGGCCTCTCCCCTTCAACCACAGGTTTGTTCAGTGCCTATTTGTCTGGCAGATCGCAATCAGTCAAAATTGCTGTTACCTGTTCCCCCTTGCCAATAACCACTGGTATCCCCCAGGGTTCAGTGTTTGGCCCCATTCTGTTTTCCATCTTTTTAAATGATCTCCACCAGGTTTGCTCCACCTCCAGCATCCACATGTATGCTGATGATATGGTTCTGTTTACTTCTGGCAAATCCGGCTCTGATGTCACTACCAGGCTTCAGTTGGATTTCACTAAAGTCCAACACTGGTTTAGTGCTCATTGGCTCTTTCTAAGTGCCAAGAAGACTGTCTCCATGTCCTTTGTAGCAAGACAGAGACTCACTAGGCTGAGTATCCTACCCACATTTCACAGCCTCAGGGTACTGTACTTGAGGACTCTTCCTCATTCAGGTATCTCGGTGTCTGTCTGGATAGACACCTTTAAACTTCACAGTACATATTGATGCCATTCTGAAAAAATCTTAAACACTAGATGGGGGCCCTTTACAGAAATCACAGTTGTACCCTTCTCGTTGCCAGGCGAAAGATAGTACTGAAATGATCGTGCCTGTTTTTGACTACTACGACATTGTCTATGGTGCTGCCGTGCAGTCCTCCCTAGCCAGATGGAACTCCCTCTATGATTCCTTCTGTCACTTTGCCCTTGACGCCCCCTAGATTACCCATCACTATGATCTCTACCGGTCCCAAAATTCCCTCACTCTCAAAAACTGGCGTGCTCTACATGGCACTATGTTCGTCTCTAAATTCTGGCTTGGATCTCTCCCCTCCTACCTCTCCTCCTACTTTAGTACCTCCCCTCCCGCTATTCCCTGAGATCTGATGACCTACACACACTCTCTGTCCCCAGCAGATCTGCATCCTCAGATCAAAAAGCTTTCTCATAACAGCTACCTAAGCTATGGAGTGCTCTCCCTCCACAAATCCACCACTCCTCCTCCCTGAGCTCTCTTACTTTGGAGCTTCTCAACCACCTAACCACAAACTGTACATGCTTCTGACCCCCTCCTTGCTTCTGCTCCTCTCTCTCCACAAAACCTCTTCCTCGTCTCACCTATTGCATTTACCTGCCTAGCACTAACCATGTGTGTCTTGTTCTCTTGCTCCCCTCCCTTGCTGTGTGTATCATCATGTATCCCCTTTATTATGCCACTGTAGTAATAATATTGGCTGCACTGACTATCATGCATTTTATGTCTCATGTCCCTGTAATGTTGTTATATACATTTAACTGCTGTATGTATTGACTATCATGTATTAATGTTCATATCTCTGTAAGATTATTGAATACATTTAAATGCTGTATATCCCTCTCCTCCTTCCCCCAGGATGTGCCGTGAGATGAGCATTAAGTTGCTCAGTGTGCCTTTCCTGGTGAAACAATTCAATAAACAAAAAAACAAACAAAAAGAAGAGCCTTGTGAAGGGCACAATGAGCTCTTCCTTCAATTCCCTGATCACTCTGGAGTGTAACAGGTCAGACCCCATCGCCGTGTCCACCCTTAGTCTATCTAGCTCCACCCTGACCCTATCCTCGGTGAACAGGATCTGATCCACTCATTTGCCCTCCCTCTCTCCCCTTAGACTTTAGCTGTAGGCCCCTGCCTTGCTCTTCCTCCATGAATACCGAGCAAAAGTACTTATTTAATGCCTCTGCTTTTATGTAGTCCTGCTCCAAGCTTATCCCTCTTCCCCCTCAGTCTACCTATACCATGCCCAGCCCTTCTTGCCTTCATGTATCTGAAAATTGTTTTATCCCCCTCTTAACATTTTTAGCTATTTTCTCCTCAGTGGCTGCTTTTGCCCTTCTGCTCTATCTCCCTGCCAAACTCCTCTTCTTCCTGTACTCCTCCCTATCTTCCTCTCAGAGTGTCCTCTTAAATTTTCTGAAAGCCCTCCTCCTTTTCTTGACTGCCCTGCCACCTCCCTAGTAAACCATGGTTTTCTGCTCCTCTTGCTCTTCCTGAGCTTTTTTATGCACATTTCTGCTGCTTCCTGAACCCCTCCCTTAATAGCTTCCCATAATTCCTCCACTGTTCCTATATTCACCTTACCTTCCATTGTTTCTTTATCTTACTCATCTTATCAAAGTCCCTGTGTCTGACCATCATGACTGAGCTACTGATTTTACTTGTCTCCCTCCATACTCTGACCCTGAACCATACTGTGCTGTGGTCGCTGGTGCCCATGGCTTCTCCTACCTGCTCCTCCTCCACACTCTCCCCGTTAGTCAGGACTACATCTAACAAGTTGCTTCCCATCATTGGTTCCCTGACCAGCTGTTAAAGGAATATGTCCTGCAGCTCATCTAATACGTCTCTACTCCTTGCCGATGCTGCATCTGGGATTTCTTAGTTAAGATCTGGTGGGGTTCAGGTCACACACCAGCAGAAGTTCTCCTTTCTGGGCCAGACTCATTATTGTCTTAGTTAGCCATCTATTATCCTCCTCCCCTTGCGTAGGTGGCCTATATACCTCCCCCAGCAAAAGGGATTCATCCATCTTCCTAACTAGAGTTACCACAGCAGCTCAATCTCCCCTTCCTCCTCCTCCTGCCCTTCAGTTACACTAATGATTTCCCCTGATGTATAAGGCAACTCCCCCCCCCTCGCTTCTTGCTCTCCCTCTCCCTTCTGAACAGTCTGTATCCTGGAATGATTGTTTCCCAGGTGTGATGCTCTGTTCACCAAGTCTCACTCATTGCAACTAGATCTAGTACCTCTTCCCTCATGATGGCCTCCAGGTTCACACTCTTATTTCCCAAACTTCTGGCATTTGCTGCTAATCCCTTTCTCCAGCCTCCACCATTGTTCCCCCTTCATCCGTCTCCCTCTTGCCCAACAATGTAGAGCTATCTTGTGGAGTGCTTGTGGTGTAGTTGCCCCAACTAGTTTAAATTGTAAGCATCCACTATCAATTCTTCTAGTTTGCGTTTTAAGTACTGCCACCCCCTCCATATTCAGGTGCAGTCTGTCTGGTGCAAACAGGCTCTTGTCCCCCCACATAGAGCCCCAGTCCCCTACTAACCCTTTCCCCATTTTCTCACCCCATCCCACCAAGCACTCATTGAACTCCCTTATCCACATCTGCCTATCAGTGCTTGCCCTTGGTACTTGTAGCAACTCTGAAAAAGGTCACTAATTTGAACCCCAGTCTGCTACATTATCTAGCAAGAGCTCTGAGTCTTGCATATACCGCCATCAGGCAACTTCCCGCCAGGTCATTCATTCCCAGGTGGAACAGCAGGTGTGTTTTCTCATCCTGGTGCTTCCCCCTTGAGGGGAGATAGTGAATGACCTTAGCTGCCATCATTCCAGGCACATAATCCCCACAATGTGCTGTTGTCCCCTGCCCTCCCACCCAATTAATTTTATTATAGCATTCCCAAACCAAAGACCCTGCTCTTCATCTCCTTCTGCTTACATCTCCTTCCATCCTACCCCAGACCCCATGTATCCTATTTAGTAACCCTAGACTTAATACTCCCTTTGCCCATGTCACCACCCAATGTGTTGTCTTGTCTTGCACACCTGGTTTTATGACAAACAGGAGCTTTCTGCAAGGCTTCCTTCCTTCGCCTCTCTACCTGTGAACTTTTCTCCTCAGTGTCTTTCTGCCCCTTCCGGTGCCCTGACCAATTTTTCCTGGGGGGCCCTCATCCTTCCCTGCCCCATCCAACTCTTGCACATCAGGACCTGAGCACACTGCACCACTTCCTTTTGGGCTTGCTCATTCTTCTTACCTGATTGGGCATCCCCCTTTTCCAATTCTTCTGAGCCTTCATTTGTGCCTGTTTCTCCTATTTTCCCTGTGTGCTCTTTCAACTCCATTTTCCTGCTCTTCCCTCACATTTTGTACTCCTAGTGAGACAAATCTGTTTTTGGGTCTAGGCCCACTGCATGTATCTCTCTGGTGGATGGTCCTCCCATTGCTTTCTTCTCCCTTGTCTTCTGCGCAGGCTTTGGACTCTTATACTTTATCACCTGCCATTTCCCCGGTTACTCTTGTTCCCTTTCCTGCCACTATCCAGGATTCCTGTATCCCCTCTGGAGCCTCCCCTACATCCCTTCCTAACTTTCGTGCTCCTCCATTTCACTCCATACCCAATCCCATCTTTCCCTATCTGTGCCCTTGTTTGCTCCTTGTCACCCTGCAGCCCCCCTTTTAACCACACCTAGTCCCCCAAGCTGTAATAGCTCCTTCTGTGGGACCCCTCCTGTTCTCGCTTCAACTCCTCTCCCTTTCCCATCATAGTGTCCACCTCAGCAGTCCCAACTCCTCCCTGAGCTGTGCAATTTGCCTACATGGCATGCATCGCCCCCATTTTCCAGACTACTGTATATCCAGTACCATAGATGATCCACACCCAGTACACCCTACCAGCCTCCCAAAGATGCACCCAGCCCTTGTAGACTGGGGACCCTGCCCTAAATCTACTCTCACCCTGCTCCATTGGCCCTTCCAATGTGCCCCCCCTATTTCCCATCTGGCCTATGGTAAGCTTTTGCATTTAAGCCTGAGGGTAATGTGTGCCACATTTCTTGAAATGTTCTTGTCAAGACATTCCTGATTACATGCTTATTTACACAATAACCATTGTTTTTGCATTTCTTCAAAATCCCTTACTGATATGATTTTACTGTACAAGTTTACAATGCTACTGTTATCACTTTGTTATTTCTGTTTCACTCCCTGTTGTAGACCTTGAAGGATTCCCTGACACCCTACACCCCACCCACTCACCCCTGGATGCACCTGTAAACCAGTCCAGGCTTAGTGTGCCCATACCAGTGACCACATATTTAATAAATAAAATTAATGTACAGTTTGTATTTAAACTCCTTCAAACCATGTTTTTAGCAGATGTGCTTTTGGTACTAAGTTTTAAAACTTTGCAAGTTCTAAGTATTGATATTTTTAGGCCCAGTTCTGTTGGTCCCAAGAGTTCTGGGCAGAAAAATCCTAGGAAAAGCAGGCTTCCACTTTAAAATCAGTAAAAGCCCTGGGGCAGGATTCACAAAAAAGCGCAAACTGCAGCACAACGGTTTGTTCTGAGCCTTTCGACAGTGCATGGTCCAAAAGCTGCAATCCTATCAAGCACAAACGGAGAAAAATGATTTATGTGTGCTGTACCACCACAATCAAATGCAGGTTATATACAAATAGCCATGAAGGCACTGACTGTAACTGCCTGGACATGACATCCTTAGTTGTTTTTTTTTTCTTCAACCTTTCAAAACAGTACCACTAAAGAAAACCATCATAATAAAAAAAAAAAAAATAGAGCTTGGTATCCTCAATAAAGCATTCATGTTTACATGAAAAGAAGCAAGACTGGTAGCCTAGTCTTCACTCCTTCCTTCAACTCTCATTTACTCACCCAACAGTCAGTATCAAGAAATGCAAACAGGAAGCGGGAGAGGATACAACAGCTTTGCAAAATAATAGAAAAAAGAAAGATAACATAAACAAAATAAAACTCAGTCCCCTCGTCTTACCATTCAGAACAAAAAACAAAATCAGATCAATTTCTTGCTTGAAGATGCTGATCATTAGCAAAACAAAAGTGACAAACCATGCCTAGACCCTAATTTCTAAGCCCTTTCATAATGAATGAATAACCGAAAAAAGCCAAAAATAAATAAATAATGGGGAAAGTAGTATGATATATCCATCATGTCAAGAACCTTGCTTTGAAGTTCTAATACTTTCACACACAAAAACACCACATTAGTTTTACTGAACTTACGTTCAAGAAGTTCTTCATTGCCAAGTAAATCATTTGGTCCACTTATCAACAGCACAGTAAAAAGTGTGTGCTACCACACAGGTGCTAGACTGATCCAAAGTTGTTATTTTGTATCAAAATTCAACTGTGAAAGAGGCAGAGCTGCTTCTGGTGCTGAGCAGATTTGAAATTGTAATTTTGTATGAAAAACTCAAGTGAGAAACTAGCAGAGCTTTAGGGCCCACAAGCTAGAAAGAACTGCAGAGTTTAGCATGGAGAAAGCTGAGGAATGAAATGATACATCAATTGGAAAGCAAAATAAACAGTACACAAGCACGTTTTATTCCTATGCCTCACAGTACACATAAAAGGTAAAGTAAAATGTATCTCCTTATTAGAGAGAATGCATGTCTCTTAGCTCAGAGTGGATTTCTCTGTTATAAGCTGAGAAACATTCCAAGTATCATAAAGGTGCTGTGAGTGAGCATTCTGCAAAGCAAAAAAAAAAAAAGTTTTGCTCATTTTTAAATTGTCAGTACTTTACCATACATTAAGCTACAGAGGTAAAATTTTAACAGCAGACAGGGGAAGGGGTCTAGTAACTAATAAACTATTATTTGTTTATTAATATTAATGGCATTTATAATAATCAGTTAAAAAGCAAACAGTGCACACTTGGGCAGCTTAGAGCGGCCCGCCAATTAAGAAACATACCATGGTCTGTTTAAAGAGGCCCATGCCACTGTGAAGGTTAAGTACGGACAGTATGGTATTTTGCAGTTTCTGGCAGCAAGCAATTAATAAAATAGGCACACACAGTCTCCTTGTAAGGTGTAATATCCTTTCATATTTAATGGTATTGCATTCTGCAGTTTTAAAGTTTCAGGGGTATATAAATTTGTACTTTACATTCTTACAAAATGTAATTTTTAAATGTTGTGAAAGATTGAGTACTTTAAATTCAAAGCTATTTAAAGCTTCAAATATGGCCTTTTTTTCAGAAAGACCATGTGGTACAGTAGTTTAAATGTTTCAACTCTGGTTAAATTTGGAAACGTAGTTTTAAAATTAGATGGAAATTACTGAAATTTTAAATTTTGTCAGCCTGTTTGGCAGGCTATAATTCAGTCCCATTTAAAGCTAGAAATCTGAAACTATGTACTGAACATACCAATGTAGTGATAATCTGCATACATGTCACATTTTATAACATTTCAGTGAATATTGTAAAAATTATGTTAAAATTATAGAAATCAAAATGCTGACAAAATGATTAGCTACCTATAACTCAGCTCCCATTGACACTTGAGACTCAAGGCATGGTGCATATACCCATGCTAGATACTTCTCCAAACCCTTACATTGTGTGGAGATTAGGATGAGAAATTTTAAAATTATCTCAAAATAACTGAAAATTTTATTTTGTATAATACCTTCAACTCCGGACACTGGACACTTTTGTAAGACTTTGTGCACAATGTATTTTCCAAATTTGATGTTATTTTGATATGTTCTTTTAATAATATAGCAAAATTACTGCTATTAAAAATTTTGCAAAATTCCATGGAATATTTGTGAACATTCTGCACAATTCATCAGAATTGGAATGGTCATTCCACAGGCATTCCAAGGGCAAAATGCAATATTCTGCACAGCTCTAGTGTCCTCTGTAACTATCCTTGGTGTCAGCTGTAACAATCCTGGGTGCCCTACAATATATAACTATCCTGGGTGTTCTCTGTAATAATCTTGGGTGTTCTATATAAATATCTAGGGTGTTCTATATTAATATTCCGGAAGTTCTCTGTATCTACACTGGTTGTTCTTGGAAACTATCCTGGGTACCTTCATTGATCTCTGAAATCCCCTTTTGTTCTAAAGAGGTGCATTAATAGTGAGAAAATTATATAATGGAGACCATTCAAACTATGCGGCTCTATACAACAAGTCTAAACAGTCTTAAAGCCTTTTGATAAATATTCAGAGAACATGATTTACATGAAAATGTCTGCACTGCTACTCCTTTAAAATATTTTGAAACTAAGTGAAGATAAGTGAGGGGTAGTACACATCCCAGCTTTTTGTTTTGTTATTCTAACTCAGCAGATAAGATTACTGTGGAGAAAAAATATATGCTGCTATGTCTTTTTCTTATTGCTCATGCAGCTCCCAGGAACAGCTTTGGTTTCCACAATCAATCAATTGAGTCACCCAAAGTAGTTACAGAAGACTATTGCTTACAGTAAAAGTAAACTAAAAGATGTGTATATCACACAACTACTACAGAAATTCAGCTGACTGGAACAAGAAAACACATAACAGATACAATATGTGAGGGTGTAGTGTTCATTTAAGATTTGAGCACATGACCACACAGACCACCCAGCTGAACAGTGGCTTAGGTATTAAGAGTTACAGCACAGGGTAGAGCTTGGACAAACACAGGTCACTTCAAGTTTCACTTTGAGCTTAGGTCCTTTCATTTTGTGTCCAGTAAAGATAATTATTAACCACACAGTTTAAACCCTACCTTTCTTACCTCCATAGTATGCAGGGATCAAGGTCAAGAAAGATAGTAGACATGAAAATTTATATTTGAACATAATGTTTTCAAGATAAAAACTCTAATTAGGATCAGCATCAAATGTGCAGTGCAAATACAGATGTTGTACCGGTATTCCAAGAGCTGTCTTTAGTTATCAAACAAGATGAGAGAAGGTTAACAGAAAAAGTATTTTGCTGGCTATAGAAAGCCCATGTATGCAGTGTACATTAAAGACAGGCAACATAGGCAATTGTATTACAACCTACATTATAATCATTTAGAAGATATGGCCCTTAGTACGAAGCCACTGAAGTGTTACCTTAGCACAATGAGAGAAAAAAGTAAATTTCATAATTACTAATCTACATGGATTTATCCCTTACATACATACATACCCCAACACACTGCATCATGGGTAGTATATTAGATCGCCATGACTACTAAACCTAGACTACATCTACAAGAATAATTGTAACTTATTATAATGTATGGTAGAATGTTATGCATAAAAATCCATACCAGCTAAAAAGTTGTTGTGCTGCAGTGGCTTGTTGTTATGCTGCACCAGGTACTTAGCTACTGCATCATAACAACTTAGAACCTTTCACATAATGATGTAAGCGCTGGGTGAGCCACATTCTCATTAAACAGCTGTCATAACTGTACATAGTTGCGAGTGGCGATTTTAAAAATGCAGGCACCAGATTAAAGCATGTCCACCACTATTTTCTCCTTGGAGCTATCCGATCGTTTTTTTTTTTTTTTTCCCAGTCTACCACAATCGCTCTTGCTATCCAATGTAAGCTTATGAAATGTAAGTACCTGTACTGTAAAATTCAAGAGAAACTGTTGCTGTCTTCCCGTTTCTGTCTCATTATGTGGGGTATAGTTACAATTTTTATAATTTGTCATCACAGATAGGTGACTATACACTATAAAAGATAATGTATAGTCCTCTATCTGTGACAAGTTTGAAAACATCTTCTCAAGGTTGTCATGGCGACTGAACCTCTCGTGCTTCGCTCTCGAGGTTATGAACGTCACCATGACGACCTCTCGAAAAGTTTACAAACTTGGTACAGATAGAGGAATATACATTATCCTCTATGTAATGTCTGCCTTTTGGGGAAGCTTTATTCTCTTTGTGTTATGCACCTTCACAGTTAATGAACACAAGAGTTAACTTATTTTGCCTAAGCAAAGTAAAGTAATTAGAAGCAAAATGGATATTTTTACTCTCCATGTCATACATGATGGTCATCCAAACATTTCAAATCATGGAAACATAGAAACAAATGGTAGACAGAGGCCAGAAGCCAATCACATCTGCCCATATTACTGGTATTACCAATCCACAGATAAAGCCATGTGTTCCCATGTTTTATTTTAAGTCATATGGTTTCACAAAATGCCACATGTCGGAAAAGCTCAGTAAGATGTCAAATCATTTTTATAAAAAATGAAATCTATTATTTTTTATGTCATCATCAGCATTAAACATAAAAATAAAACAAGGACACAGCATAATCATGATGTATGATTTATTTATTTTTTCCTACCAATGTAACAACACAGTGGTGATTATCAATCCACAACCTTTGTACCTGCAGGGGAACAGTTAGAAAAATGTGGTATACTGATAATTATATAATTTTTATTTATTTAGTTCTAAGATTACAAATACCTTTGAGCGAAGGCTCTTTTAAAAGGTTCCACATCAATTGGAGCACAATACAGAGGATAAACAGGAATAACAACACTGAGGGTTATATAGAACAATTGGAACAGTCATTAATTAAAGACACATTAGAGAGTGCTGTCCACAGTTTGGCCTGGAGCAGCAACAACTAGGAGAAGGGTACAGAACAAGGGGGAGAGGCTGGAAGCAGGAAGAGTGTAGTAGCAGCCAGAGGCATTGTGGGACATAACAGGGAGAAGTGCTGGCAAGGGGGGTAGAGGAAAAGGGGGGGTGGAATTTGGGAGGGGGAAGGAAGACAGCCAGAAGAAGATAGGAGATAAGTGCTAGGAGGGGAAGGCACGATCAGGGAAGCTGGAGGAGGCTGGTATGTCTGAATTAGGTGATGTAGTCACAGGAGCTGGAGGCAGTGAGATGGAGTTGGAGCCTGGTTTGAAATGTACCAAGTGTTAGAGCTAAGGAGATGGTGGTGTTGAGACCATTCAGCTATGAGGGAGCCCTATAGGTGAAATAACATTGATCCTGGGTAGTACGACAGTGGGGAACTTGCATGGGCTGTGATTTGGATCTCTTGGTGCTCCACTAATTGGTCCTATAATGAAGAAGAGCTTGGACACCACTGGGGGAAAGGCCCAGGTCATTTCTTTTTGCCATGGTGCAGATGAGATACTTAATATAGTTAGATAGTTGGAGCCATCTGGATTGAGCATAAAGGTCACAGATATGAGTGAGATGGAGGGCTCCAGTGATAAGCTGAAAGGTCTTGTTAAGTGCTGTGGAGATGTGTCTGAGGGTTATTGCCATGGTTGAGCCATAAATGATAAGACCGTAATCAATAATGGAGACCACAGAGTTCTGGAAAGTGATCTTCAAGGCTTCCGGTGTGAGGTGTTGCCTGTGCTTGAGCAGTGACCCGAGATGTGTATTAGCAGCTTTAATATAAATCCTATTTAATCTACACAAAACATTTTTGCAAGATGTAGAATATGGTAGTAAACACAGGAAAATAAATAAATGCAGAGGCTGCCATTTTGTGTTTGGATATATATATCTTTGTTCATAATGGCAGGTTCAAAGTTGACTGGCTCTGGACAAAAGCAACTAAAAAACCCAACAATAAAATAAATTACAAGTTCAAACATAAACCTGAAAACTACTCACAGAATTACATAGAAGATAATGTATGTTCATCTATCGATAACTGGCTTATTAACTATTGAGAAGTTGCCACGGCGACCATTTAAACCTCAAGAGCAAAGCTCTAGAGATTTATGTCACAATGACAACCTCGAGATGGTTACACAAGCCCGGTGATGATAGAAATATAGCAAAATAGACTTTGATGCCAGATAAGGACTGCTTGGCCCACCTAGTCTGCCCATTTCCCTACCTACTGGATAAGCTGCAGATCCTAGTTAACCAATAACCTATTTCTTCCAAACCCTCACAGAAATTGCCTTATGTCTGTCCCATGCATTCTTGAATTCTTCCACAGTTTTAGACCCCACAACCTCCTCAGGAAGGTAGTTCCATACATCCACCATCCTCTCTGTGGAAAAAGTCTTCCTCATATTGCCCCTTAGCCATCTCCCCTCTATCTACAGATTGTGTTTCCTTGTTCTTGCACATCTTTTCTGAAAGATGCTACCATCTAAGACTTTGTTGATTCCACTGAGGTACTTAAAGTTTCTATCATGCCCCCCCCTTCCTCAAGGGTTTACATATTACGCTCCTTTAGTCTCTCCTTGTATGGCTTCTCTTGCAGACCCAGCACCATTTTAGTTGCCCTCATCTGGACTGCCTCCATCCTGTCTTTGTGGAGATGGGGTCTCCAGAACTGGAAGCAGCACTCCAGATGGGGTCTCAACAACTATCTGTACAGAGAGATAATAACTTCTTATTTTCTACTGGTGATGCCTCACCCTATACATTCCAGTATCCCCGCAGCCCTCCCTACTGCTTTCTCACATTGTTTCCTAACATTGGGGTCATCTGATATAAATAACCCCAGGTTCCTTTCCATTTTTGCTTTTGTTACTACCCCCCTCCATTGTGTACTCTTCCCCAGGGTTTTAATTTCCCAGGTGCATTATTTTGCACTTTTTTACATTGAATCCAAGCTGCCATACTTCTGACCGTTCCTCTAACCTTGCCAAGTCCCCTCTCATCCTTTCCACCCTCCCTTGTGTATCAACCCTGTTGCAAATCTTTGTGTCATCTGCAAAGAAGCATGCTTTTCCTTCCAGTCCCTCTGCAATATCACTTATAAAGACATTAAAAAGAACTGGACTAAGTACCAAACAATGTGGTACCCCACTAGTAATCCCCCTGTCTTCAGAGTGGACTCCATTTACTATTACCTTCTGTGTCCTGTTGTCCAGCCACTGTTTTACCCAGGCTACCAATCTGGGACCCACTTCCAGGCTGGCTGGAAAATTTGTTTATTAATCTTTTGTGTAGGAATGTGTCAAATGGCTTGCTAAAGTCCAGGTAGGCCATATCCACTGACTTTCCCTGGTCTACTGCAATGGTCACACAATCAAATAAATCAATTAGATTTATCTGACATGACCTCCCCACTGTGAATCAATACTGCCTTGAATATTGTGCTCCACTGGCCTCTAGGTACTCAAGAATTCTTTCCTTCAGAAGTGATTCCATCATTTTCCATACCACAGAGGTCAATCTGACAGGTCTGTGGTTTCCTACCTCTGTCTTGCTCCCATTTTTGAGAAGGGGAATCACATCCGCCCTCCTCCAGTCTTCAGGTACCACACCATCCTCTCATGATTTGTTAAAAAGGGTAGTCAATGGTGTCACTAGTTCTCCCCTTAATTATTTTAGAATGTTGGTGTGAATCCCTTCAGTCCCCATTGCTTTGTTGACCTTCAGTTTTAGGAGTTTTTTCATAACCCTTTCTTCTGTGAAAGGACTAGGATCGCTCATAATATCCAGAGTGCTATTAATTGGAATTGGATTAGATACCTCTCCTCCCTCCTCTTTTGTGAATACTGAGTAGAAGTATTCATTCTGCATCCCTGCTTTTTCACTGTCCCTCTCTGCCCACAAACCTTCCATTTTATTCATCCTCACTACCCTACCCTTTGTTTTTCTCCACTCCCTAATGCACCTATAAATCGTTTTATCCCACTTCTTAACTGAGTTGGCTAGCTTTTCCTCAGTTTGAGCCTTTGCTTCTGTGATGGCAGTTTTGATGTTTCCCCTTTGTTGCTCCACCCTTCCTTCTTGCCTGTTTGCTAGTGCTTTTCTGAGGCACTCTCCCATATTGAAAAAGTCAGCCCTCCTGAAGTCCAGTACTCTCACTTTTGTATGACTTGACTCGCAGCTGAGTTTATCGTGAACCACACTGTTTGGTGACCACTTGTTTGTAGATGGCTATCCACTTCTAGCTCTGAGATCCTCCCTCTGTCCTCATTTGAGAGTACCATGTCTAAGATTGCTCCCTCCCGAGTGGGTTCCACCATTAGCTGTGTGAGGCATGCCCCTGTAGGGCATCGAGAATGGCCCTGTTCTTGGATGTGGCTGTAGCAAAGGTACTCCAGTTAACGTCTGGCATATTCAGGTCCTCCATCAACAATATCTCCCCATTCTCTGCCTTCATAAGGATGCCTTCCATCATATTATTGGCCATTCCCTCCCGCTGAGATGGGGGTCTGCATACAAACCCTGTGCAGATTGTGATGACATTTCCAATCTCCAAAGTGACCCACAGTGCTTCCTCTCCTTCCTGTTTACTCTTTTGTTCCATTGCTTTTATCCCTTCCTCTACATAGAGAGCTACTCCTCCCCCTCTTCTACATTCCCTGTCTCTCCTGTAGGATCTCTACCCTAGTATGTTAACATCCCAGTCATGGTTCTTTGCGTACCATGTTTCTGTGACTTCCATGATATCCAGGCATCCCTCTTCCATCAAGGCCACAAGTTCAGGGAGCTTGTTGCCCAAACTATGGGTATTGGTACTCAGTGCCCCCCATATTTTAATGACCTTACTCCTATTTTCCCCATCTTTGTCTTTACTGCCTTTGTCTTTTTCTCCATTTACCCCTGCCCTTCTCCCTATTGACGTCTCTATCTTGGTGTTTACCTCACTAACTACCCTGTTTTCTTTGGGGGGTGGATTTCTATGCTCTTTTCCAGTGCCTTCCTCCTTGGCTAGTTTAAATGTTTGCCAAAGAAGCATTTAAACATATCACTTAGGATCCTGGTTTCCCCTCCTGGACAGATGCAGACAATCACACCAGAATTGGCCTGCATCACTCCAGGTGGACAGCCAGTCTGCAATGAAGCCAAATCCCTGAGTTCTGCACCAGTTTTTCAACTACTGATTGAATCCCATGGTGTGGAGCACCCAAGCCTCACCCATGCTATAGATAGGCAGCACATCTGAGAAGGTCACCATGCATGCTGCTTGTCTAAGGCCCCTTCCCAACTCCACAAACT
Source organism: Neoceratodus forsteri (assembly GCA_016271365.2). NCBI lineage: Eukaryota > Metazoa > Chordata > Ceratodontiformes > Ceratodontidae > Neoceratodus > Neoceratodus forsteri. Next base: position 43,490,251 of record CM028131.1, on the reverse strand, counting down.
CCTCCTGCACTTTTCTGATCCCATTGCCAGCCAGGTCATTTGTCCCTAGGTGGATAATAACATCCAGCTCCCTCCCCTGTGCAGCTGCTCCCATGATCCTGAGGATTCGCTCCCTGTCCCTCCAAGCCATGGAGCCTAGGAGACAGCTTACCTCAATCTCCCCCTCTCCATCTCCTTCTACTCTCCCTCTTCCTCTCCTGCTCCCTTATCCCTCCCTCCCCCAGGTCAGTCCTCTTAACAATAGTGTATGCTGCCCTCTTCCAATCATATAATCAGAAAATTGTACTCACAATATCATCACTGCTCTCTGAGGTGCTTCCATATCACCGCTGTGGCCATTTTGGATTTGTGTCCACTGACTGCACATGCGCAAACACCATACACTTATACAGGAGGTGCATGCACAAGTATTGTCACTGTTGTCATACCACCAATGTGACATACTCACAATGGCATAACAACATTGTGACATCACATTGATAGCATAACAACACTATAAATTGTGCGATTTCAGTGCATAGTAGACATCTCCCATACATTATAAAAACATTACTATAAAGCAAACAAAGCTGCTCAAGACATAAAGAGCTGAGCATAGGTGGTATTAAAAGATTTAAACAGTGTATGCTCTGGAGGATTATTTTCTCACTGTGATCTTATTTAGATAGTCATCTGCAAATTTAATAATTTGCTAAATTATTAAGCTAATGCTTCTTGTGCCTGCTCCCCTGTGTAACCATCAAACCAATTAAGCATGTTCTGTTTATCTACCTGCATCATTACCACTAGCCTTTCAATGTCATTTTGTTTCTAGTCGCTCTTCATATTTTCATATATTGGTTAACCACTAGCTGGTCCTAGCTGTACACCGTTTAGCCATTTAACTCAATTGCCTACACTTGTACAGTTCTGTTTAGCTCACTAGGATGTTCTCCACTGCCTTTTATCATGTATCTTCAGCACTGTACTTTTGCACATAACTCAGTTATACCTGTAGTTGCTTCTGTGTCTGTCACTATCTAATGTATTTGTGTGCACTCACTTACTGAAATGTTTCTTTTTTTAACAGGAGAGACACACACTAAGCTGAAAGCTTGTTAACGGGTGCAACCTGGAGCATCAATTAAGTTAAGTGACTTGCTTAGGGTCACACAGTATGCAAGTGGGGCTGTGGATTCAAATTCAGGTCTCCAGGTTTGCAGCTCAGAGCCTTAAACCACTGTGCTATACTGCCTCATAATTATATGAAAAGTTTTCATGCTGCACGCATAAAACTATCTATGTAATATGCATGTTGCAAGTATGATTTAAATGTTAAATTGGAAACAACTACATGCATGTGGCATGCGTGCAGCAAGTAAGTGTGGAAAGCATAATTTTTATGTTAAGTTGGAACAGACTGCATGCAAGTGGCATGCATTCATAAAGCAAGTGGTCACTGATACCTGCACACATAAAAGTTAAGTAACTTGCTCAGCATTACTCCATATATAAGATGGGATTGACGAGATTCAAACCCAGGTCTTCAGGTCATCTCCAAATCTCCTGATTTGCAGTGCAGTGCCTTTAACCACTAAGGTATACCACTTGCACACAAATGGCTTGCTCGTACTTCAATACAAATCTGCATACATCTACATGCATGTGGCATGCTTTAACCACTGTTATACTTTAGTTTTCATGTCCACCCTCATCTCCGCTGCACAGCTGAACTGTAGCACATACTGTGTACCAATGGAAACACATGTGGTTCTTTCCACACCCAATACACACACTTACCCAAAAAACTACTTAACTACTTTTGCCTTGCATGTACTCCTACTATTTTGTCTCCTTATTTTTGAATGCTTCCACACAAAATGGTCTTTAATGGGCAAACACAAAAGTAGCAATAACTCAACACCCACCCACATTGCCAACTCCCCCCATGCACATTTATTGTAGCAGGTGCAGCCATGCTGCTACAGACAATCCACCAAGTATAGATATAAGTCGAGTGCCTCTTATCTGAGTACTAGTGAGCAAGAGGCAGGAGTCTTTAAGAGATGATGTCCAAGAGTCAGAGTGCTGGGCATATCCACTGGAAATGAATTAAGTTATTTTTTATTACTATTTTATATATTATGATTGTGAGTTGGAGAATAATGAAGGCCTGTTCTACTATTTATGCTCTTTTTAGTTGCCTTTACTAATCTCCAACTCCCCATCAATAATGTATAAAACATTAATAACAAAATGCCCCGATTCATTTCAATGGTGCATGCCACTGCAGACTCCCTTGCCCTAGGTCATAATATGCCTAAACATGGAGATGTGGAGTTCAGCTTCACTGGGGGGGGGCCTGACTATAGTGGGTCTCCAATAACATACCACTCAACTGTCCCTGAATGAAAAGGATAGCCCTCATTTTTCCCCTTGAAACTTCACTGCTCCTAATCCATCCCTCATGGAAAACATGCTGCTCTCTCAGAGGATGTCCTGCAAATTTAGACTTTATGGCATGGGCACCATTTCAGATTTCAACAGGGGGAGCTAACAACCAGTGGAGGTCAGGTGCCAGTTAGCCCCTATTTGGCAAGTTCTAGAATGTCTGGAATGTCTCTAAAAGGTAAAACGTATTTGTTGTGACTGAAAAGTGAAATACAGTTAGGAGAAATTCAAATATGTAAGATTCATCTGCCTATACCCCAGAGCAGTGCATCAGATTTGGGATTAAACCCATCCAGTTACTAACCATTTTTTCCTGGCTGAAGTTCTGACCCCTCACCTCCCCAAAAATAATAAAATTCTTTCCCTGACTATCTTCCATTCAATATCCATCCCACATGGGTTGTGAAGCTTTCCAAAAGCAAAGAAACATGAAAAAACACATAAATGTTTCCTTATCCAATCCCCCTGTAAACAAAATGTTTACTTTTACTTACCCTGCCATCTAGCAGAACCTGTGCCAGCCCAGTTTTCAGTCGGCTCCTTCTCTGCTCTTCTGTCAAAAGCTGGATGCTAGAACTGACCATCCCAGGTCCCAGTGGTCTTCAATGAAGTAACCCCACCAACTGAACCAACCCAGCCTGTGTTTGTTTCTTGCTTGGCTACTGCCACATTGCACTGATCAAGGTCTGTGAATGCCACCCACTCTGGTGTCACTGCTGCTGCTGTGCCTAGCTTGCTGCCATGGGGGTGTTATGCTCTTGTTTGTGAGGTGAGCCAAGTAGAGGAAATATGTAGTCTAGTCTCCAATTAGCTTTTAGCTCACCCTCTGCCCCTTCAGCCACCAAGGGAGATAGAGACACATTAACAATAGACCAACAGAAATATTCCATCATAACACTACTATTGAGAGCTCAGTGCTCACTGACTCCTCCATGCTGTGGTGTGCTGCCTGTCTTCTCTGTGGTGGGAAAGATAATGTTGCACTAACTTGTCTCATCTGATCTTGCTGGGCTGGAACTCCTCCATGTCACATGTGATGGTGCCACTGCTAATAGGTAGAGATAGTGGATAGCACTATACAGACACATTCTAGTCAGTAGTACACCTGCAGCGTGACTGCACACAGGCTGGGGGGGACTTATTGTCCAAAAGATTAAATCCAAATTTAATGCCATTATTGCCACACCATAAGAATAACCTTGGCACAAATGTGGGGGCACTCCTCCCATCTGCCATACCTAAATAGCACCCCTGATTTATGGTACAAATTCATTCTCGGGTGCCAATATCAGTACCAGTAAAAACAATGGTTTCCACTGTGTTCTCAAGTACTGTATTTGCTTGTTTCAGAATGTGCCCTGATTATTAGTGAAGATTATTGTAGCTCATTGTCCCTCATTTTGAGTATCCATGTCCCTCATTTCAGTGACAAAATCTGAGGAATAGTGCTTGCTTCCAAGACCCTACTCAGCACAAAAAGTGCTGAGTGGCCATAGTTCATATGCTCCATACAGAACGACAAAGGGAAAGTAAGTGAACTGAAACAGTCATGGAGAAACAAATCTGTAGCACTAAGTATGCATAAGGGGATGTGCACGGCTCAAAACAAAAATGTCGGGCTTCACAAAACAGAAGCCCCTATTCGCAGATCTGGAATGGGGGATGTTGGCTGACTATATCCTATGCATTTAATGCAGTAATCAAACAATACTTTACAAATTAATGGCAATTTAATGACAGAAATCAAAAACTATTAAACAACTTGGAAATGTGTCATAATTATTTGAGTTTACCTAATTTTAATGTGAAATCAATGAAAAGGGTATTTTAATGGCTCTAATTGCTAGCAGTAGTATGAAAAATAGAACCAGAATCATTTTTAGTTGAGATTTGTACCAGCTTAATTGCTGCACATGTGACAAGCATGTAGCATGTGAACCTGATGTGATTTTTAAATTATGTTCACACCAGCTTAACAGCTGAGCTCATGTCAAGCATGCAACACATAAACCTGTTGTGATTTTCAGAAGATGTTCACACCAGCTTGCCTGCTACACACACACCAAGCTTGCAGCATGCAAACCTGATTTGCTTTTTAGACCTGGTTCGCTTATGTTCACTTTGTGTATGCAAACTGCATGCAAACATTGCACAATTAAGCATTTGGCATGCATTTTGCATGTACACTGCACACCTATATTCCTGTAAGGGCTTTCTTTCTTGGAATACATTACATGGAAATTTCACTAGTTGTATTGTAGTTCCTGCTGTGTTAGCACTCAGCAAATGTATTTGTGTGCATTGCTTTCTGGATTACTCAGTATATAAATTCTTGTTGGTGTACCAGTGGTCTGTTATGTATTTATCTTTGTGACATCTTCATGTCCCATGTCATGCCTGAAAATGGTCCTTTGGATCAGTGCCTTCACCTAGTGAACAAATAAATAAACAATAGAAGTTTCCTACTAAATGCCCTGGAAACCATTTCAAGTGCATCATAGAAATGCAATTCTGAATTGCCAAGGAATATGTCCTTAATGTAAAAGGATTACTGGTGAACAATATATTCATTAATGGTGTATAGAATTAGCATAATTGAATTCATAATGTGCAGTCTCTGCAATTTATTTCTTAATCTCAGAAGCATTTGTTCCATCATACCTTTTTATCTACCATATTTTGCATTTTCATGGGGTCTGGTAAGGGTTTTGCTATAGTGCTAAAATTAGTCCTAAATCTATGGTAATCCCATGCAGTCCTCAAAAATGATCTCACCTGTCTCTATGTAGTCAGCAAGAGTCACCACCTGGATAGCCTCAAACAATTCTGGCTCGAGCTGGATGTGCCCATAATCTACCCCATAACCTAGCTATCACACCTCTGTCATGCCATCGTGGTATTTCTCCACCTTACCTGTCAGCTACAGTTTGCAATCTGTGGAGCACCACAGTCCTGTCCTTACTTGATTCAGATCAGGTATAATGATATATGGCGATCTCACCCATATTTGCCAGTTCAAATTCACTGCTCCAGAAATAATGGGATTTGTAAACTACTGAAAAGTCACTAGATTAATCTTAATTCAAAATAGTACAATTCAAAATTTAAAAGATGGCAGAAAGTGATGACATTTGAACTTTTTCTGGCTTTGGAGTCATGGGTATCTGCCAATTTACTTTACTTGCCCCCCTAATTGATCAGGAACCTCACACATCCTGAACATTGTCATCTCATTGAGTTAGCTGAATACAGGGCTGCCTAATCACCAAGGGGTTTGGTTGGGAAACCTTACTGTATACAGCACATGTTCTGAAAGTTGCTATGTGCAGTGGGAGAAGATTACCTGGTTGCCTCTGCTGTGTTTTGGTGGAGGAGGGGGGGAGGGATTGACAGAGAGAGAGCAAGAGGGGGAGATAGAGAGGGAGAGAGAGAGAGAGAGAGAGAGAGAGAGAAGAGGAAGTTGTGCATTACTTCAGGACCTAAGAGAACTCTTGAGAGTCAGATATTTGGCTAACCTGGTTTCCTCTGATTCAGTTCTGACCCCGCAAAGAGCGAAGTGCATGTTATATAAAAAGGATATATCCTTGAAGGACACTGACTGGTAACAATTGCTCATGAATGAGAGTCTGTGGCATGGTTATAATGCTGCTGCTAAACAGGAAGTATGCGTTGTGTACAGGCATTTTTGAGCCTGGAATTATGTACTTGTTTGTTTGGCATTTTGGGATCCTTGCTTTTGTAGAGCCCAACAAGGTAGAGGGTGGCAGCTAGAGCCTATTCATGCTAGCTATCCCTCTGAAGGTTGCAACTGTCTGTGCCCATGTTCTTGCTGCCCCCAGATCCTGGTAGAAGGAAAGAATGGACTGCTAGGTAGGACCCTTGTGGTGTTCCCTATCCTGCATATGTTTATTGGGGGCTTCAGCTTCAGATTTAATGATGGTGTGTTTAAGGTGATCTGGTGCCTTCAGGTAAAAGGAAAATCCAAGCCAGTCTGTTCATTTACAGCAAGCTGCTTCTTTTAGGATACAGAAAATAGGTTGGTAGAGGTAAATGGCCACATGCAATTGCTGTGTCCTGTGGGTCTCTAGATGCCTGTATACTGTACCCATCAGGTACTCAGACTCTCCTCTGAGAAATCTAAATGACTGGAGGCTACACATGAAAATCTGTGGGAACTGTTAGAGTGAAAAATATGGCTTGCCCTGACAAGAATACCAACACGTATGTAGGTTAATGCCACCACAGAGATAACTCTTTTGCTTGTGACAGTGGTCTCACATACATTCTTAGGGTATGAGAACTGCAAACTGAAGGTGAGCAGCTTTGGTGAGACTTTCTTTTTTTTTCCATCCAAATTTTATTGAAGTTTACAATGCAGAGAATACTTCCAAGTAAAAGGAGCATAGACTCTTTGATATACATACATATATCACGTAGCGCCAGGATCTATTCTCTACCTAACCTACACATATTCCCCCCTACCCCCTAACACCCCCATCTGACCCACCAACCCAGCACAGCGGGTAGTTCCCGCCTCTAATACAATTAACTAAATGAAGAGCTGCCCATACGATTGTAAGGATTATAGTGTATATAGGGGACCCCAAATCATGTTAAACTTTGGTAATTTATTCTAGAGGCTACCTATGGTTCTCTCCGTTCTAAGACTGGCAAGTAGTTCCTGTAACCACTCTATGTAAGAAATTTCTACGGTGTCTTTCCAATGTTTGAGGACCACTTTTTTGACAGATGCCGAGATTAGGGCCATATGGTATTTTCTATTCCGCACTGGGATATTTGCAACATCCCCTAGCAAACATATCTCAGGTGTAAAGAGGTCATTCAAACCCAGTAAGGGGTCCACCCTACACTTTATTGTGGACCACAGTGAAACTACCTTGGGACAATTCCAGAAAATGTGGAGGGGATCCCCCTCACCTTGGTGACATCTAATACGTATACAGGAGGATACAATACCTAACCTTGCCAGTTTCTGGGGAGAACAGTAAATATTGTGTAACAGTTTAAATTGCATCAGTCTGAGCCAATCCTGCAGAATATATTTGTGGCAACTGTGCCATAGTGATGACCAATTAAACAAGTTGTCAGGAAATAATGAAGACCAGAAGGAGATCGGTGCGAAATTCTGGGGGTAGGCCCAACTGAATAAAATGCAATATAATTTGGAAACAGCATGTGCTAAACCTGCTAAGGGGCCTAATTCTATTTGGAAATGCACTTTTGACATAGTTATCGAGAGTGAACCCAACACTTTTAACAGAAGGTGTTGGAGTTGAGACACTTTAAATATATCTGTATGTGGAAGTTGAAATTTATTCAGAATTTCAACTGCAGTGATCAATTGTCCATCCACTGTGACTAAATCAGTTAATTGGCACTCTCCAAGTTGAGGAAGCCAAGAGGTATTAATAGGCTTACCTCCAATTAAAAAGCGGGGATTACCTCTTATAGGTTGAGATAGGTCACTGGTATGATTGTATTTTAGGAATGCACATAGTTGCAAGTGGATTTTAACAGATATACCTATGGGAGAATTTCGAAGCATTATAGGTAGAGGATTTTTAGTTGGTGTGCAACATGGCTTTCGGTGAAAGGCCTTGATTCTTAATACAAGATAGTTCCAGCTTTAACCAGAAAGGTATGTAGATACTTTGGTCCAGGGAATCTATTACTTGTAGCCAGCTGAGATATTTATTTGCATGGCTGGCCCAGTAATATAATCCAAAGTGAGGGAGTCTCAGCCCTCCAGTTAATTTAGGAGCAGCTAATTTGTAATAGGCCATTCTGGATTTCTTGTAATGCCAAACAAAATTGGTAATTATACCATGAATTCTCTTAAACCGTGAAAGTGGGAGCCAGACATTTAACATGTTTAAAGGATAAAACAGCCGGGGAAAAACATTCATTTTAATTAAATTAATTCTCCCCGATAAGGATAGTGGCAGCAATGCCCATCTCTAAAGTCTAGTTCGATTGTATGTACCAGCGAGTCCAAATTTAACTGTTGAATACGAACTAGATTCCTTCTTAGGGTGAGTCCAAAATATTTTATAGAATTGGTTTTCCAGGTTAGCCCAAGTGCAGTGATTTCATGCTTTAAAGTTCTATTATTAAGGAGAAATACTACCGTTTTCTCCACATTAAGTTTGTAATTAGCAACTTCACTAAAGTTCTGTATAATTTCCAGTAGTGCAGGTATAGACCTGGACGGATGTGATATGTGTAGCAGAAGATCATCTGCATATGCAGTTATTTAAAGATATGGCCATACACTTGAATACCGTGCACTTCCTGATTATGTAGAATTCGCCTAATGAGGGGTTCAAGATGAAGATTGAAAAGGAGAGGGGACAGTGGGCAGCCTTGTCTGGTGCCCACATATAGCCTGAAGGGATCAGAACTAACCCCATTGCAGGAGATTCTGGCAGAGGGTGCCTTGTACAAAGAGCCAATCCAATTCCAGAATACAACGGGGAAGCCAAATCTTTTCATTGTGGCTAGAAGATAGTTCCAGTAAATCCTGTCGAAAGCCCTCTCTGCATCCAGGGAGACCAGCACCATAAGTTGGTCTGACTCCCTGGACACAGAGAGGATGTGTGCAGGTGTCCTTAAATGGTCATCTGACAATCTCCCTCTCATGAAGCCAACCTGTTCTTCACCAATTAAGTCAGGGAGGACGTTGCTTATATGGTCAGCCAATAGCTTCGCAAGAATTTTAATATCATGATTAAGAAGTGAAATGGGTCTGTAACTTGAAACCCAATCAGGAGGTTTATCCTGTTTAGGTAATAAAACAATAAGTGCCTCAAACAGTGACCAGTCAGTTGCCTGACCATTGAGAATATATTGGAATAATGTAACAAGTAAAGGAGATAATTCTTTAGAAAATGCTTTATAAAAGTTGGAGAAAAATCCATCTGGGCCTGGTGTTTTGTCGGAGGAAAGGTCTTTAATAACTTGTTCTATTTCACCCTGGGTAATAGGAGCAGTAAGTTCAGCTTGTTGATGCTCCGAGAGAGAGGGCAAGTGCAAGTCTTCTAAATAGGAATGCAATTTTTCCTCTGAAGGAGGGTTTTTCATTGCGCTATAGAGAAGTTCAAGATAGTTCCGGAACTCATCAGCAATTTCCTTAGGGGAAGTTCTGATAACCCCATTTTCAATAGACTGGACAGCAGCTATTAGTTTGGTGGATTCTAATTGTTTAATACGCCTTGCCAACATACAGCCTGCTTTCTCCCCTTGATCAGTATAACTTGCATTCGGTTTGATAATTGCTAGCTCGGCTTGCTCACCCAGTAAATTTAGATATGAGTCATGCAATTTAAGTAACTCCTGTCTATCATCCTTGGAAGAATGAGGAGAAAGCTTAGCCTCCTTATCCCATATCGGGACTAAAAGTTCAGACATACGCCGTTCCCTCTCCTTTTTCCTCCGGGATGCCAAACCTATTAAAATGCCTCTCAGGAATGCTTTGAGTGCTCCCCACTCCACATCCGGCTGCTTGATAGAGTTGAGATTATTTGAGATGAACTCAGATATTTGGGAAGAAATGTAGTTTACTATTTTAGGATCCCTTAGTAACTGATTGTTAAATTTCCATCTGTTACCCTTTTTGGGGATGGATGAGAAGGAGATTAAACAGGAAACCACTGAATGGTCTGAGGGTGGTCCGGTGACAATACCTGAGTCCACAACACCTGACAGAAGATTACGCGAGATGCGAATACAATCGATTCGGGATGACATGCCACGAACCTGAGAAACAAAAGTGAATTCCCGAGCTTTTGGGTGGAGGATTCTCCACATGTCAGAGAGACCTGTCTGATCCAGGAGTTCTCTAACTGCTCTTTGAGCTGGGGAAAGACCCTTACAGGAGGGCCTGGATCTATCTAGTGATGGATCCAATACCAGATTTAAATCCCTACCTATTATTATAGGGATATCAAGAAATGGTGTTAATGCTTCCATTAACTTTACAAAAAAGGCTGGAGTATCTGTATTTGGACCATAAATAGATCCGAGTAAAATCTCCAGAGTGCATAGGTTTCCTCTTACCAAAATAAATCTTCCTGCAGTGTCTTGGATTACTTGAAGAGATCTAAAGGGCACAGATCTATGAGTCATCACCATCACTCCCCTACTTTGGGTATTGCCTTCGGAAGCAAAGACCTGACCTATCTGTAAGCGCCTCATATAATTAGCTTCACTGTTAAGTAGATGGGTTTCCTGTAGAAACATTATGTTGGCTTTTAAATGATTTAAGTGTTTTAGAATTTTGTACTGTTTGGATTTCTGACGGGCCCCTTTTATATTCCAACTGATAAGTCTAATAGTCCTGGACAATGATATCTTATTACCTGAGGTTGTGGTTACCTGTCCATATGCAGTAAGTCCGTTCTTCCTTTTCTTTCTTCCTTTGTAAATTGTGCTTCCCACCCCTCCCCCCATCCATAGGTTTAGATACCCCTCCATAACAGTATGTACACAACAGCCCCCAACCCCTTCCCCCATCCCAACCTCGTACTATCATGGTCCGTGACAACAGATCACACAGCCAGTCCTCTACAGCCCCCCCATCCCCTGTCGCAGCCCCATGTAACAAAACTTTTAAACACACACTGTATAAGCTAACCAGTTACCATCGCAACACTCCAGTCCTATAAAAAACTAGTTATTTTAAACTGATTCCTAGTACAGAGTGAGGAAACCAGGAAATAACTGTGGTGTTCCCATACATATCTAACATGCCCCAACTCTATAATATCGATTACATGTTTTGTAAGTAAAACCCCAGGCCATCAAAATTAATGTGAAACAATTGTGTTATCCAGCTTGTGTGGAACAAACGTGAAAAAATAATGGGCTAAGCCCCAGTAATGCCTTCACATGTTCACATGTCAGGTGCTTTTCTTTTACTCGAAACGTGAAATCAATTCTTGGCCACAGCTTATTACGCCAATTTGTAACACGGCTCTCAGTCGGGCGGTGGGAAAGGAGCGCGCGATTGGCTTCAATGGCCAGCTGACTGCAACCCAGTGGGTATTAACCACATAACGCCCACTTGGTCAGTACCAGCTGTGGCCATGGAGGATCCGAGGGTAGCAGCCCGCTGGGTCAGTACCCAGAGTGGCCAGGAGGCAGAGGGTGCAGCACTGAGCAGGCAAGAAACAGCCCGGAGATGCCATCGGGAGCGCGCGGGGGAGCAGCGGTAGAGGGCGACAGCAGTGAGTGAGCAGCAATGAATTGGCTGGCAGAGTGCCCCCCCCGTCGCCCAATCAGAGGATGTGACACACAGCAGGGGGTGAATGAGAACACATGTGGAAGATCGAGCTACGGTGGCACACACAGACACAAGGTAGAGTACCCCAGCAAACCGCTAATCACTGGTAATATGTCGTACCTGCACTGAATACCTTGCCCATACTGCACTGCTTCCGGTGGCGATCGGCATATACCGTCCGCGCAGAAATCAGAGAAATCGGAGAACAGTTCACGTCGAGCACAAAAAATGTACCAGTCTTGTGTCCCTTAGAGAGTTGCTGCCTCCTGCTGCCGGGTGCCACATAAGCACCACAATGTAAAAGAATGTGGAGGCTGCATCGGGAATGCGTATCCAGGTACTGTATCACAGTGACTACAATGCAGGCAAAACTAGTATGGGTTTTGGCAACTGTACGTACTTACTGCGAGCGATCTACGGCTTGCACAATACGTCGCTGCTGTGTTACAAAAGCGCGTGTCCTGGCAGCTGGGCTCTACGGTGATTAATGCCGCTGGGGAACCCTCGGGCTGCGCTCTTGTGCACGAACCCCCCCAGCGGGCATTAATCCACCAGTAGAGCCCTCAGCTGGCGGTGATTAATGCTTACATATCCGATGCTTTAAGGTCAAAGCAGAGAAAAGGAAAACACTTAGTAGTTATGTGGCGTCCTTGTGTGTATTAATTCTTCTGCTGTAACCTATCTGAACAACAGGACGGTCTCTGGCCCCATCTAGTGGCAGATTGCAGCTATTGATATTCAGGACACTGCTTTAGTTAGAGTCTTGAATGAAGTAAACTTTCCCCTCCACAAGACAGGCAAAGAAAGCAAGCCAAAAATTGCCTTGGGTCACTATCCCACCACCGCAGCATCAAATCGGAACAACTGGTCTCCCTTGATCTGGACAAACATGTCACTGGAGGCAAGGCAAACAATGAATAATAATGGAAACTGAAAACAAGGACAGGGAGCCAGAGAATCCCATTCTGCGCTCTAAACAAACTCAAACTTTGTCCAACCGGAGGTCAAATGGGAAAAATAAGAGCCATATGGGACAGTTCACATGCCCCCACCAGGAGCGCCAACCAAAAGAGTGAGTTCAGAACCCCTAGTAGTTATTCAGTACTCTGAAACAAGAAATACCCCCTTTAGAAGCCTCAGGAGGGCTTAAAGAGATCGGGAAGGGCTGCTTGGAGAGCAGTGGCGGTGACTTCCACGTTGTCATAGGATTTCCAAGCATCAGCTAACAGGACTTGAAATTTAGCGGGATAGCTCATTTTGAATATAATTCCCACAACAATTAACAAGCGGGTGAAAATATGCTCTTTTTTGGCGAACAGTTAAGGATAGGTCTTGAGCTACTCTGATTTTTGAACCTTCTCACTGCAGCTCTTTCATTTCTTTAGCTTTTGTTAAGAAAAGCTGCCTCTCTTGATAGTTAAGAAACCTGAAGATGAGGGTACGTGTGGGTGTTCCATGAGCTGGTACAGGGTGTAGGGCAAGGTGTGCTCTTTCTATAATATAGCAGGGTCCAAACAGAGAAGGACCTGCTATTTTCTCCACGAACCTCTGGACAAATCTGATTGGGTCAGGACCCTCCTCCTTCTCGGGTAGACCGATAATTAAGGCTTTGTTGCGGCTGCTTCTACCCTCGAGGTCCTCCACTTTTGACTCTAGTTTGGTTATACATTGTTTGATCTGTCCCAAAACAGGTTCCATTTTTTCATTTTGAACTTCCAGTGAGCGTATACACGCCTCGTTGTCTGAGGTTCTCTGCGACAAATATTCTAAAGAGCAGGTAATGCTTTTAATCTCTCCCGCTAATTCTTTCATTTCGGCTTTGAAAGGACGGAATTCTTCTAAAAATCTGGTTATTGTAAGGGGTTCCTCCACTGTGGTCCCAGTCGAGGATTTTTGGGACTGCTGTACAGTTGAGGCCTTAGATTTTTTCGAGGCCTTTTCCAGAGTTGCTGGCGGAGTGTGTTTCGGCAAAGCTTTACGCATTTCTTCTTCCATCGGGGTTTCTACAGAATCTGTACAGTCTTCTGAGTTGGTAGAAAGCACAATTCTATTAGAGTTAGAGCTGGTGTTAAAGTTTTGGAGTGCTTAGGAGGAAGGGTGGTCAGAGCTCTCGGAGAACACAGCTAGCTAGTGCTCTGCATCACGTGACTCCTCTTGGTGAGACATTCTTTATAGAATAAGAGTGTCTCACATGCAGAGGAAAGAAGTGCTTTGATTGCTCACAAGTGCTTTCTCAATCTATGATGGATCATGCTTGGGCTGTACATGTTGACAAGGAAAGGGAGCTGGAATAAAGGATGAATATTATACTCTTTCTTCAAAAAGAACATTGATTTTATTGTATCTGTCTTTATTTATCCCCGAGTAAACTTCGTACACCCCAAATGTTGTTTACAAACACAGATTGTTGTCTCCAACTAATGGTAAGTCCCATAGTTTTCATAAATTTTCATGAGGTGTAACAACTCACATAATGGTACCCCAGCAGGGACTGAAGAGCCAGTGAAGATGTCACTGTACTGCCCTGACTTATTGGTTAAAATAAAGACAAGGCACTTGTGCCAGTAACTCCTGTGGGATTTAGTACTCAAAGATGTAATGGTGAAAGTAAGTTGCATGGTACTCAGTATTCATAAGGATGGTAGGCCTCTGTCAGAAAGTGGCACAAAGTAACTGCAAGGGAGATCCCAGAAATGGAGCAGATGGTAATTACAGTTGAAAAGTTTAGAGAAGGGCTTGCATCTCTGAAAATAGATCAGACACCAGGACACAGTGAGATGGTTCCAAGTGTGCTCCGGGAGTTGGCATCAAAACTGCCTGAAACCCTGACAGGGCTATTCAATAGCTTACTGCAGGCAGATGTGATTCCAAGGGATTGGAGGATGGCAGATGTGATTCTGTTCCATAAGTGAGAGGATAGAGAAGAACTGGCAAATTGTAGATCCGTCAGTTATAGCTTCATTTTGGGCAACCTGATGACGACAGTAGTCAAAGAGGACCTAGTGGCCTTCCAGGAGAGAAATGAGCTCATAGATAGTAAACAGCAAAGGTTGGTGGTAGAAGGTCTTGTTAGAGCAACCTTATTTTGAAAAAAGGGCAGTGGATAAGGCACAAGCAGTAGAAATACTGTACTTTGACTTCAGTAATTCATTTTACGCAGGACCACATTGAAGGCTGCTGAAGGCGATAGGAGATCTAGGATCAGCAAATGACCTAATTTAATGGGTAGAAAGTTGGCTGGAGGGAGACAGCAGAGAGTGGTGGTTATCAGGCTGAATCCAGGGAGAGATGTTCTTAAGTGGGGAGCCATAGTCCCGCTCACTATGGTCATCAGCAATGTAAGGAAAGAGCACAGAGAAAGGTGACACTAAGTTTGGTGGCAGGGTAGCGAGAAAGGAGGGGGCAAGTGAGTTGCAGACAGATTTGCAAAGGTTAGAGAGGTGATCCAATGTTTGGCAGGTAAAACTCAACACCAAAACGTGCAAGATGACAAACATAAGGAGTAAAAACTAAAGGACAGAATACTAGATGGGAGCAGTTAAGCTGGTCACTACCTCTGAGGAAATGACCGAGGGGTCGTCGTGATCATCTTCCTAAAACAATATAACCAATGCAGAAAGGTATACAGCAAGGCAACCAGAATGATGGGGTGTACTCTGAGGGGATTCGATAGTAGGAAGAAAGAGGTAATATTACCTCTCTATAGATCAGTGTGGAGACCCCATTTGGAATGCTGTGCTCAGTTCTGGAGTTCCCACCTGAGAAAAGACAGAGTCAGGCTAGAGACAGTCCAGGTAACCAAAATAAATCAGGGTCAACAGGGCATATTTTATGATAATTGGCATAAGGGATTGAACATGTACAGACTGGAGGCCAAAAAAGTGAGGTGTGACATAATAGAGACTACGAAGTTCCTCAATGAAACAAACACGACAAACTGTAAGGAGTTATTTAGCTGGAATAGCAGATCTAGAACAACATTATGGAGATAGTGATTGAGCCATGGAACCACCTACCAGATGAGGTGGTGGGTGCAAAAAATATTACTGAGTTCATCCATGCCTGGGACATATAAAAGAGTTAGTTAGTTAGTTATCTA
Source organism: Neoceratodus forsteri (assembly GCA_016271365.2). Lineage (NCBI taxonomy): Eukaryota > Metazoa > Chordata > Ceratodontiformes > Ceratodontidae > Neoceratodus > Neoceratodus forsteri. The sequence goes on along the minus strand of CM028131.1, from coordinate 43,474,421 downwards.
GTCAGTCAGTCAGTTAGTTAGTTAGTAAAAGTTGGTAATGGGAAAGACACAGAGAGTCGAGGCTCATTTCCAGGTGCAGACTAGGGAAGGAAAATAAGAAGGGACAATTTACCTGGCACAATATAGGTACAAGTTCCATAACAAAGATACAGATACAGGCAATAAAACAAACTGCAATGCAGGCAGTAAATGGAATGGCAACATAAAATAGAAGCGTAAATACAGCAATGACAGGATGGATAGTCATAGGTGAAGGCACAATGGACACCGCATGTTGATGTGGGGTACTATGCTAAAGAGCCTCAACTGAAGGGTTGCTGACAGTAGACAGTCAACAATGAGAATAGGAGATTAGGAAGGGGATATACAGGAACAGGAGGGTGCAAGGAGCTGCCTTGGTTGATATCTGTTGATAACTGTCTCAGTGTACAAATATCAAAGAGTATGGCTTAATCCTCAGTTAAACTACAGGAAGCACATCAATGCCATCACATTGAAGCTCCATCCTAAGTTAAGCCTACTAGGCAGAAATTGGGATGCCTTCCGACTCCTGTTAGATGCACACAATTAGCAAAAATGATCAATCCCATCTTCGACTACACTGACATACTGTAGTATATTGCACTGACACTTCTCCTCATTATCCAGGCTTCACTCTCTCTCTCTCTCTTTCTCCTCTATGGTTTATTTCACTTTACAACAAATTCCCCTATTAAAACTCTCCACTGGACTCTTCTTTCTTGCTTCGAGTTATCACCTGCATCCCATTGTCGCTTCAGCCATTCCATCTCCTTCATATCCAACTTCTAGTTTGACCTGCTCCACCCTTACCTGGCAGAGATCCCAACATCAGCTGCCATTTCCCCATACTTACTGCACTCAAGGGACTCCTGTTCTTTCTCCCTCCCCAGACCTTCCTCGTCAACTGACAAATCTGCTTTCACCAATACTCACCTCTGTGTGAAACCAACTACCGCTTCTTCTAAGAAACTCACCCTCTCACCACTGTTTCAAATACCAAATCTGACAACCTCCACTCCTCACCTGCACCTGCTCCTAGCCACTCACATGCCCAGCCTCATGCAAAATACTTTTTGTGGATAGTAATCCAATGTTCTAAATTGTATGATACGATTTGTATATAGTCCATCTTAATGTACAGCACTTTGTTGTATAACACATGCAACTGTATCTTTATCTCATGTATGTATTACGTATTTTCTGCTTTATATCCCATTCCCCCTTCCCCGGGTCATACCTGAAACAAACCTCAGCTCAGTGTGCCTTTCCCAGTTATCAAATGTTTAAATAAAACATATCTAAAGGCAGAGAGTGAATGGGGAGGAGGAGGGGAGATGGAGCAGATTCCAGAGGGAGGAGAGGTGGTAATAGGACGCATCTTAGCCAGCAGATAACTGAGGGTAGGGAATGAAGAAGGTGCAGAAATCCCTGGAGTGGAGAGAGGAGAAAGAGGAGGAGGAAGAAGAGGGAATGGGGGAGATAAGGGAGGATAGGTAGGATCGAGAGAATTAGAGCCAATATTTGGTGATGAAGGTGGCACAGTGGGACTGGTGAAAAGATGGGAGAGGGAGGATAAAGAGGTAGGAATAAAGGGAAGAATGATGGGTGAAGGGGGAAATTTGATGGTGAAACATCAGAAGGCATTACATAATGTATCCAGTATGGCAAGGGAGAAAGAAGGGGTAGTACCATAGACCATATTAGCATAGTTACATTTTGGAAAGACCATTTTGGTTACCAGCTCCCAACAGAACTGGATAGAGGTAGTTCTTGTTATGGTAAAATACACCACGTTTTGGGTGGATATTGGCATGTATGGCATTGATGTGGATGAAGGTAAATTGATCTGCAAACTCAACTCGTGCATTCACATCACATCTTAATAAAAATTAGTGAGGAGCCATCTAGTGTGTGACCAATCAAGATCAAGTAGTTAAGGTACCAGTGCCCCTGCTCCCTTTTCTGCTGCTTTAAAGCCTGCAGTATTTTCAAATGACTCCAATATTCTTACTTGGTGTGCATCTTTTGAGGGGTTCTTACTCTCATCATCCAGCTGAATTATGATCAAGCCTGACCACCACAACCAGGTAACCAGTCCCATGGGTCAGGAAAAAGCATCACATTTTATCTTGCTATTATGCTGAGACCTCAATCACTTGATGTTGATTGGTCACACACCAGATGCCTCCTCACTAATTTAATTAAGATGCATTGCAAATGCAGGGTTTGAGCTTGGCAAACCATTTACATAGATTTGAATGCATGAGAAGTGCTACTTTAATTCTTTTAATTGGCAAGCTGCCCAGTAAACACCTTTAGCCTCTTGGTAAGCAGAGCACACTACGTAAGCATGGAAGCCAGCGAGTGCTTTCCCATTAAGAAAAGCAGAAGGACCTCAGCCCATAGCATCAAGATAAAATGTGATGCTTTTTTAAGCAAGGAAGCATGGGAGTGATTTTTCCATAAGAATACAGAGAAAAGCAGGGGGACCACAGCCCATAATGGCAAGATAAAATGTGATGCCTTTTCCTGAGTGAAGGAGGTGGTTACCTTGTTGTGGTGATCAGGCTTGATCATAATGCAGCTGGAAGGTGACACTAAGAACTCCTCCAAAGAATTACAAGAAGTTAGAATACTGGAGTTATTTGAAATTATGCATTGGACAGGAACAATCTGAGAAGCTGATAGGTCAGCAGCATTCCAGATCCATACTTATATTCCCTCATAACAGAATAGCTAAAATCAAGACCCCTGACCTGAAAACAATATCCCTGAGACCTCACAAAACCCTTATTCAGTTAAAAGTTATGGCAGTTACCTGATTAATGACTGCAGCACTGGACTATTTTATGCACTAATGTACTTTCACAGTTTAAAAACAGTAACAAATTTATTGCTAGACCTGTTTTTGTGAATTTTTTTAGTTTACTGTTAGGGTCCAGTGCATAATCACAATAACACACTTCAAGGTTTTCTTTAAAATAGGATATTGGCACTTCTTGGGTGCGTGAGGCACTCATCTTCACCTTGTGCCTCACAATGCACCCGACACGTGCAGATATCCTAAAGAACACCCTGTTGGTTGTTTTTGCTTAATTATGCTAGGTACATGGAAAGTCTGAGAAGCTGATTGGTCAACAGCATTCCAGACCCACACTTATATTCCTTCATAATGGAACAGCTAAAAACAAGACCCCTGACTAGAAAACAAAATCCTTGAGCCCTCTCAAAGCCCTTATTCTGATCAGTTAAAAGTTAGAGCAATTACCTGATTAATGACTCCAGCATTGGACTATTTTATGCACTAATATACTTCCAGTTTAAAAACAGTCAAAAAAATAATTGTTTGACTTGTTTGTATGTGCCTTTTCTTTACTTTACTGTATGGGTCCAGTGCATAATCACCATAACACACTCCAGGGTGTGCTTTATAATAGGATATCAGCACTTCTTGGGTGCATAAGGCACCCAGCTTTGCCTCATCCCTCACAACGCACCTGAGGCATGCTGATATCCTATGATACAGCACACCCTGTCATGTGTTATTGCTTAAATAACCCACACCCTGTTGTGGTATAGTGCTTAAATACTAATGTGGATAGAGCCTCTGAACTTGTTGCCAAACCAGCCTCAAAGGTAACTGAAGGTAGGGACAATCTGCCATTGAGCGTGAAGAAAGCAGGAGGAGGTAAGAGCCTAGCTAATTTCTGACTGGTACTGAAGGTCATATTGACAGTGTTCTTTGTGTTGACTTAGAGTGGGTTGGTGGGGAACCAGCACCGGACATTATGGAAGTCTTTAGGGCCAGAGGTACATGTGGATAAGCGAAAAGACACAGGCAGAGGGTAATTCATTTAGAAAAATGGAGGCCAGAACAGGGCCAAGGATGGAGCCCTGAGGTACACCTGCTAACCTGCTAGGATGTGGAGAGTGGAGGGCAGGGCACCACCCACTTGTACCAATTGCTGATGACTCATGAGGTAGGAGTGGAACCAGCCAACAGCAGATGCTGAGATGAGGAGAAGTGGGGGGGGCACTGAATCAAAGGCTTTGGCCAGGTTAATTAATATAGCTGAGGTGATATGTCCCTGTTCCATCACAGGGAGGATACAGTCAGTTACCAGCAGCAAGGAAGAGATGCTTGAGTTATGCATCCTCAAGCCAGGCTGAAAGGGGGAGAGGAAATCGAAGGAATAAAAGAAGTCAGCAAATCTGGAGTAGATGAGGGTCTCCTGAAGCTTGTAAAAGAGGGAAGTAGTGATATTGGTCAATAGTTTCCAGGAGAGGATGCACCGCCCCCTTTGTGCAGAGGTAAGACCTTTGCTATTTTGAAGGCTGGAGGGGCAGAACAAAGGGAGAGAGTGCGAGAGGTAACAGCAAAAGCTGAGATTCATAGAAGTCTGAGCTCCAGACCATCATTGATAGACTTAGATGGGTTAAGAGAAGTAAGTTAATGCAGACATCATGGGGGGAGATGGGGGAAATGAAAGCTCACAGTTAAGAGAGGAGGTGGAGAAGCAGGAGGGGACTGAGAAAGGGAGTGACCTGAGCGCTGGTATGAGGGAAGGCCCAGGGGGTGAAGAATTTGTTAGAATGAGTGGCAACTAAAAGAGAGTCAGAGATCAATGAACTATCCACTTGGAGGACATGGGGAGTAGAATGAGCTGAAGGATCAAAGATGGAGTGAATAACCTTCCAGAAATTAACAGGAGAATTAAAGTTAGACTGCTAATGTATTTATTTTAATTCTTTGGTGACCGGGTAAGACCCACTAGGCACAAGTGCCTGTTATCAGGGGTGATCTGCTCAGAGCCACAGAGTATGCAAGTGGAGGCTGTAAAAATCAAACCAAGGTCTGGTCTGCTGGATGTACCAAGCTCATTCACAGCTCATTACTCTAACCTCTAGGCTATACTGCTTGCAGAAGTAGAGGGCCTTGGATAGGCAGGCAGCCTTCATGCAAGTATTCCTGATTGACCTGTAGGATTGTAGATCAGGCAGGCATTGTGAGAATTTGAAACATGCCAACACTTGGTCACAGGACTTACAGAGACAGATAAGGTTATGGGTAATTCAGTGGTGTGGAGAACCTGACCCTAGATTTACATGACGGGGGCATGGATGATTCATGTGTGGTTAAAATGGTGTGCAAGTTAGAGAGGGCAGCGTCAATGTCAGCCAGAACAGACTGGGGAATAGTTGGAGGAAGCAAGGTAAAGTATGGGGGTATTTATGTCCAGAGTCCTGAGTGACCTGGACCAAATATACTTGGCTACAGGGTGAGTGGACCTCTCACTTTCCTGATATAATAAATCATGCTGTGATCACTAAAGGTATCATGCAGAATGCCTGCCTCAATTATATAGTAGCTGTATTAGGTGAGCACCCAGTCCAAGAAAGAGTGATTAGAGGAGTAAGGATTGGGTTGGGTGGGCTTGGCTATTAATTGGGTGAGGTTCAGGGACTCAGTATTGAGGAAAGTGGGTCAAGAGGTAGGGAAGTGAAAATTGATGTTGCAATTTCTGAACAGGTTAAGCTCACCAGGGTCAGCATGGGAGTCTTCCAGAAAGGTTACCAACCTTTCTTTGAGGATCGCCTCCTTTAACTTTCCCAAAATGAATGTGAGGCTTACTGGTCAGTAGTTGCCCAGTTCATCCTTGGGTCTGCTCTTGTGGAGGGGCACCATGTGAGCCATCCTCCAGTCATGGAGTATGCACTCCGTTTCCAGAGAGGTGCTGAATATGTCTGCCAATGGCTCAGCTAGGGCCTCTGTTACTTCCTTCAGAACCCGGCAGTGTATGCCATCTGGTGCAGGCACCTTATCCATGTGTAGTGCCTTAAAACCTTCTCATTCCCTGCCAGCTGTGATTTCCCCTTCGATCACATCCTCACCCACTGAGCCTAACCTCCTTATTCCCTGAGGCAGTGATCCATCATTCTCCTTAGTAATCCACAGAACAGAAATATTAATTAAAGAGCTAGTGTACTGCATAGAATTTGATCTACCTCTTGTTACCCCTACTTTAAATTCCTTTTGATCAACATCCTTCTTGGAAACAACAGGATGATCTCCATCAGTGTCACCTACCTTCCCACTGGCGCCCCTCCAAAAGATCTTGAAGCCTTTCTTGACCTCAAGAACTCTCTTCCCTGGGAAGGGAATGAATAATTCTTGGTGATTTCAATATAAAATGGCTGTCTTCACAGTCCAGCACAGCCAAGAAATCTGTTAGCAGCCTTGGCCTCCACCAGATCATCACCTTTCCCACATGCACCAACTACATGACTGTTACGAATCACTTCTTGATTGGATCCTTGTTTCTCACTTTCCCCACATCTTTTTCTTCAGGGTTCTGCCTAATTCCATCAGTGGCCACAGTGCTGTCTACTGTTACTGGTCCGAAAACACCTCTCACAACGAGCACAGATTCATCTATACCAGACAACTTAAAAAAAACTCAATACTAATGAGTTTTTGAATGCTGCTGCAGCCACTGACTGGTCTTTCACTGAATCCATTAAGGACATTGACGCGGCCCTAGATGAGTTCAATAGGAAATTCCTTGCCATGTGTGACTCCCATTCCTGTTAAAATCATGGTGAAAGGTCATAGCTATGAATGGATCACCTCTGATATCTGAAAACTCATAAGAAAAAGAGACAGAGCATGGGCCAACTACAAAAAAATGGAATCTCCCCGACCTCCACCAACACTACAAAACCCTTAGCAGCCATTGTAAGTCTGCAATATGAGCTTCCAAAGTTAACTTGCTCACCAAAAAATAACATATCTCATGGGGTAATCCCAAGCACACAAGAAGCATCCTCAATTACCTCATTGGAAGAGGGCAGTACAATGAGCAAATTAGCCTCTCCTCCTGTGGACAAATGGTCTCTGATCCCCTGGAAGTCTTTATCCTTTTCAATCACCACTTAGGAAATCTGTAGAAGTACAAGACAAACCATCCCCCTCCTCCTGGTCTGTCCTCCATGCCCCCTCCAACCCCCAACCTATTTTTCACTTTTTCCAGCTCTCTTACTTCAAGGTGGTTAAACCTATTAAAATAAATGACCCCAGACCCTACCTTGGCCATGGCAGCATAGACTACAGGATTCTTAAAAAGGTTTGTGAATCCCTTGCTGTTCATCTTACAAACATTTTCAACTACTTCCTATGCTCCAACTCCCTCCCTCTAAATTGGAAATGTGCCATTATCAAACCCCTTCATTAATCAGGTCGTAAAGATGACATCAACAACCATATACCCATCTCCCTCCTTGCCCACCTTTCCAAAATCCTGGAAAAAGTTGTCCATAGGCAACCATGTTTCCTCAAACAATATGACCTAGTCTCCAAGGCACAACATGGTTTTAGAGTTGGCCATAACATAGAGACCACCATTATCAAATTGGCACTGGGTCTGAAGAGTGCCAACAAGAATAGCGTTGACATGGGGTGCGCATCAGTATGGGCACTGACTTTTCTTTTGCAGGGGGGCTATGTCCTCCGTACTCCCCCCCACACCACCCTGGACTTAGGGATTCCTACTCCATGGGGGAGGAGTGGATCACAGGGAAAGTTAAATTTTGGGAGCCATGGAATACCATTTCCATGGCCCCTTGTAAAACAAAACTAAGTCCTGATGTGTGTAAAATTGTTTGGAGACCAGGATTAGAATGCTGGTGTCCAATGCCGCTGGCCGAGCTACTCTATGCCTCAGTCCTCCATGGTATGGGAGCAGCTTATCCAGCCTCCTGGGTTCTGGTGCCTTGTGGTGCACCAGCACCACAAACAGAGACCAGGGGAGTGCTTACAGCAAGTGCTGTAAATTCCCAGTCGCTGTCTGTGTGCGCACTTACCAGATAAGCGTTGTATAGTGCAGCACTATTCTGGTAGCACTCACTTCACAAGGTACCTATCAAATTCACTAATTTCATTAATTGGGCTTCCAATGATGGCCTCTATCCTGGGTCAGTTTTCATTGACCTCACCAATGCGTTTGACCTCATTGACCACAATGTCATTCTTACCACCCTCACTAGTTTATATTTCTCTTTGAATGTTGTAAACTGGTTTTGTAACTACCTCTGTAATAGGTCTCAACAAACTATTATTAGCGGTGTCCTCTCTAACTTCTGCCCCTTAAACTATGGAGTACTCCAGGGGTCCATCCTCGTTCCTCTTTTGATCACCTCAGTTGTTAATTCCCTTCCTGAAATCTGCTTGAACACTGAGCTCCTCCTGTTTGCTGATGATGCTGTCCTTTTCTGCAAGGACAAGAACCCCTCATCCTTGCAAGATAAGCTACAGCTTAACTTTCTCACTCCACTCCTGGTTTTCAACTTGAGGGGTCATGCTTAATGAAAAAAAAAAAATACACGGTCTTCTCCAGCCCTCAGAAACTGATTATTCTGATTTCACCCTACATGACAATGATGGGACCCTAAGAGAGACAGACAATGAATTCTAATACCTTGGCCTGCACCTTGACTGCCACTTAAACTGTGATTCTCACATAATCAGTTGATTAAGAAAGCCCACCAAAGGATTTGCATGATGTACAGGGTGAGACCTTTCCTCACCACTGAATGAAAGCCCCTCCTAGCTACCAGTTTCTTACTTCCACTGTTTAACTATGGAGCTCTAGTTTACTAACTGTCCCTTACTCAGGGTAATATTAACAAGTTCTGTTCCACCTATCATAGCATCATCTACTTTGTTTCAGGATTCCCCAGACTCACCCACCACTGTCACCTCCACAGACTATTCAACTGGCTCCCCCTTGAAGTCAGAGTCAATAGCAAAATCACCACCATTTTTTAAAAAGCTAACTCATGGCCACCTGTAACCCATCATCAAATCCGTCTTCCCTAAGTCTGCACCCTCTTGGTCTATCAGATGCTCCTCCTCCTCCTCCCTGTCATTCGGCATCCCTTTCTGTTGCACTTCCCATGGCCAAAACTCCTTAAACTATAAATAATAATAATAATAATAATAATAATAATGATAATAATAATAATAAAATTTATTTAGTTAAGCGCCTTTCAAATTTTCAAGGCGCTGTACATAAAACATGAAAACACCAGCATAATCAATGCATACAATAAAGCAACACAACAAATATTATAAGGTTAAAATAACCAATTACAGTATGACAGGAAAAGACACAAAACTCTTTAGAAACCTTTCCCCCTACACTCATCCACTGCAAACCACCTCTTCCTTTAAGTACAACTTAAGGAAACACCTCTCCTTGTCCTCTTCCTGCAAATGTCCTCATGCTTGACTGCCCCCTTATCTTGGCCTGCCCCCCCATTCCCTCTTCCTTTCTAAAAACTTTCTAAAATGTGTAATTTGATGCTTTCTTCCTCCTTGAGTTAATACTTACTCTACATACAGCCTACAGTACTTCATCCCCAGTTTACTCCATACCCTACAGGCATTTCCTTTTACCATTGCACTTCAAACATTATTTTGTTTTGCTACTTGTGAACTGTCATGGTTTTGTGTTATTTTGTATTACCTAATTGTTAATCTTTGATTGTCAAACTGTATATTATGTAACAATTGTTTTGTTTGTTAACTGGATGATTGTGAAAATTGGCAACTTTTTTGCTCACATGCCTTTCCAGTATAATTAATAAAGTGAAACTGAAACTGAATTAATAGTCATTTTTCAGATGCAGTCGGCTATCACTTCCAAAACTGGAAGTATTTTTTTTTTATTTTCTGTTTCATAATTACAGAATTTTCCACCTGGCAGTACTGGGGTGATGTCTGGAACAGCAGTCTTTTTGGAGGCTAAAAGAAAGTTAGTACTGTTTCTTCCACAACATCTTCAGACATGAGACCAAACACCTTGAGGCATCACAATCCTTGCAGCCTGAGCAATGACTTTCGCAAGTTACAAATCAAAATGCAGGAAATTGTGACATCACAAGTAACTAGGAGGAGCCAATCCCTGCTACTTCATGTGAAAGAGAAACCTGGCAGTAAGAAATGCTTCTCATTGGTTGCTAGTGATGTCATAGTCAGTGTGGGCTCGATGTCGATGTAGTGGGAGGAACAGAACTGATATTTTTTTGTGTCTCCAGACAGAGTGCTGCTCCACACATCACCCCAGTACTACCAGGTGGACAATCTTCTAATTATCAATAGAAAATAAAAAAATACTTCAGATATAAGCAGTGACAGCTGACTACATCTGAAAGTTACAATTAATTGCAAGCAGTTTGCAGACAGTATACTAGCTCTTTAAGTACTTCTGCCTGCTCTGCCCCTTTCACTGCCCACACCCAATTCTTCCTGATCCTATTTGTTCCTTGCCAATCCCCCTCTTTCTTATGTACCTGAAGAAGTCTTTTTCTCCATCCTTGATGCCATGTGCCAGACTCAACTCTTTGGAAGCCTTGGCTGCTGTTACTGCTCTGGTCAACTCCCTTGATTTCATCAGATACTCCTCACTATCCTCCCCCTTCCAGGATGTCTTGAATCTCCTGAAGGCTGCCCCATTTTCCCTTACCATCACTAACACCTCCCTGTTTAGCCAACTCAGTATCTAGGCCCTAGCCCTCTTACTTTGTGTCTTGATACAGGATCTAATGGTCTCCACAAGCTCTAACTTGATAACTTCCCATGTCTGGTTAGCATCATGTGTGGTTAGATTCTGGCTAGCCCAAAGTCAGCTTGCCAGAACTTCAACACCATCATCCCTTTTCCCACAGCCCCCTTGCCCATGATGAGTGAGAACCACACTGTATGGTGGTCACTCCCTGCCAGTGAACCCTCCACCACCCAGCTCCCAGACAAACTCTCCATTAGACAGCACATGGTCCAGAGTATTGCCTAACCTGGTTGGCTTGTTGACCATCTGTACTAAAAAGGTTTCCTCTTAAGCCTCCAGGAGGATCTGCTCCCTTGTACGCAAGGTAGCTGGGGTGTTCCAATCCACCCCTGGCAGATTGAAGCCCCCCACTATCGCAGTGTTCCCTTCCAGCTGCCCTCCTTATCTACTCTGCCAGTTCTCTGTGCAAGTACTCTGCTTGAGATTATGGCCTATACACCACCCCCATCTTAAGTGTCCTGTATCTTGATTCCTGGAATTGCATCCATAGCGTCTATGTTCTACCCTCTTCCTCCTCTTCCCTGTCACACTTTATCCCCTCCCTCATATAAATTGCCACTGAACCCCTGTCCCTTTTTCTCTCTCCCTATGGTATATCCAGTATCATCATTTCCCAGTCCTGGTATTGGATGACCCATGTTTGGGTGATGACAGCTATATCTACCTCCCCCTCTGTCATGACAGCCTGCCACTATGCCGTTTTGTTCTCCAGGCTCCTTGCATTCAAAGAGACTACCCTCCAATATGTGCCCTTTCCCTCATTACCCCTATGCTCAATGTTATTATCAACACTGCAGGAACACTCCCTTGTTTCATCCTTACTGGTATGGGTGAAAGCCTGTTTGGCTCCTCGATCTGGAGACCTTGTATCATTTCATCTCACTTGCCCTTTCCACACCTATTTTACATCCACTCTAGTTGCTATATATTCCCTCATTTTCTGTTTTAGCACCCTGTAGCCCTTCTTGCTCAAGTGTAACCTGTTCTCGGCATACAGAGTGCTACTGTCCCAAGTTCCACCCCATCCTCCCACTAACCCATACCCTTTTGTATGACACCAGGCACCAAGCCAAGTGTTAAACTCCTCAATTCTCAGTTTCCTTGCACCTCTTGATCTGTGCACTTAGAGCACTTCTGAGAATGCCACCATGCTCCCTTACTTCCTCACAGAACTCCCCCAGCTACAAGAACCTCTTCTGCACCTCCTTGAATATGTTTCCTGCCAAATCATTCATGCATAAGTGCACTACGATATGACGTCTCTTCCTTTTATTCCTTGCATACTTAAAACTAGACTGTCCCACCCTAGTTGCTGTCAAACCGGGCATGCACTCCACCCATATGTGACTACGCCATTCCATTTTACTTCCCCATCTCACCTCTTTTAGTATAGAGTCTCTCAGAACTAAGACCCCTCCCACTTATTCATGATTTAGCTGGCAGCATGCCAGGATAACAACATCCTGACAGTGAAACCCACCACAGTGACAAATCTCGCCAGGTCAAAATCAGTGGCTGTGGTGGTCTGCTATGAGCCAACACCATTCCTCCCTTTGTTTCATCCCAACCCTGAATCAACTCCAACCTGGAAATGGATATTTAGAAACAGTGGGTGTGGGGGGCAAATCCCCCCACAGAAAAACACTTCATTCCGATAGGAACAATGCTAACTGTCGGCACTGTTCCTGTCATTGTGCAGAATGTTGACAATGTTGTTGTCGACGTCCTGCCATGGAACCATTTTAGCACCTGCCCCTTCTCATTTTCTTGGCCCCAGTTCTAAATCATCTAAATCATTGCTCTGGCCTGCATATCTCTGATGCCCCCCACCTCTTCCCTTTTCACTACCCTCACCTTGTCCCCCCACTGTGTCCCTTCTTTTACCTGACCTCCACTCCCCCTACTGCACCCTCTACTTCAGCATAATCATTCCCATCCCCCTTAATCTTAGCTTTTCATTCCACTACTCAGTGGTGGTCCCCCTGTACACCCTCCTAGCCATTTTCCTCTTCCTATTGTCCATCTTATTTCTGTCACCTCTGTTTTCCATACTGCTGCCCTCTGGGTTGTCAGTACCCCTCTTTCTTCCTGACCCATCTACAGGCTCCTTCCCCTCCTTATCCTCCATTTTAGCCAGCACTGAGAACCTATTTATTTGCACTAGTTCTGTAACCTGAGCTACCTGTGTCAAACCAATATGAAGCTTCCATTTACCACCAACTCTCAGGCCATTACTGCCCCTATTCCCAATCCTCCTCCAGTCCTCTGGTTCTGTACACCTAGATACCAGAGGTGGTAGCATTACTGGTCCATTTACACCACCATCCTTCCCTCCCATTGATCTGGGATGCTTGTCAACCTCATTGGCACTCTTATGTGCCCTATGTCCTGGATGGTTCCCTCACACTGCACCCAATTCATTCTTAGCTCTGTCCTTAACCAACTAATCTCATCCTATAGCTGCACAAACTGCCTTCACACCAAGCACTCCCCCGCTGTTAATGCCACACCTAAAATGATAGCTGCCCCATAGCTGTTGCAGCCTACTATCCTCTTCATATCTCTACTGGCCAGTCAGATAACTTCTGCTCCCACATTTGGGGGTTGTCTGCCTCATCCCCTAGCCTCTTCCTACCTCCTCAGTATCTCCAGTCTAGTTTGCATCCCACCCCTTGTATCCACTACAAATAAATATATATTTGATTTTCCTTTTTTTCTTTTTGTACTTAATTATCCCCCCAACCCTGAATCACAGGGATGATCAAGACCTGTTAGTGGATACACCTGGCTGTGCTATCCACCAGTCCCACAGCAGCACCTCCCTCATAACTGTGGAGGCTAAAGGAAGGAGTCTGAAGGAACCCAGGCTGGATAGCAGAGGTTGTGTGGGGGAAGGAAGGAAAGAACAGGAAGGGGAAGACTGAGGGATATGGCAAGATAGGGGAGAAGGAGTGGGAGACAAAACTAGACAGATAAAGCAGTGGCAGAGATGAAACTAAATGAAGGGGCCTGAAGGGAGTGAGTAGAGGGGAAGATTGGGATTGGGGATAGGAAAGAGAGAGAAAGGTGTTGCAGACAGGGAGGGTATGTAGCATAGTAAGGTGACATTTGAGGCAGATAAATAGTGTAAACTGATCTATGGCAAATACCTTAACAATGAAGACAAAACACAACACCAATATGCACTGGAGGTAGTCAAGCAGGCAGTGAGAAACAGTGTAGAAAATGGTAATAAAGGCAGCAAAAGGTTAACTCAGACTTGATAATCTGAACGACGCAGTAGTGGAAGATTACAGAGGCAGACAACACAATCAGCAAAATAAAATAAGGGAATAGCAAAAGAAATAAAAGACCATGGTGGCTCTTTTAGAGGGTCAGAAAAATTAGCAGACTCACTGGGCAGCAATTCCCAGTAGACTATAAACCTGGTGTAACAGACCTAGTTAGGATATAGACAATAACTGCTGATTAAAGTTAGACAGTCTTAGACCCTAGAGTCAGCTATCGAACAATCAGATAGATAGAACTATCCAGCTGGAGTGTACTAGCTGCTAATAGAGCAATGCAGGATGTGAGCAGCTCATCTTGTAGAGAAGGAAAGTAGGTTTCTCAGATGAGGTACAAGGAGAGATTTTCACCAGTGAAGCAGCATATCTGACTGACAGTTGACACGGGGCTGACTTCAGGCAGACTTCAAACAAAGTCCTTAGTGCTTGTCCTTCATGAGGAGGCCACAGAGCAGGAGCTGCTTGACACAGTGTTTGTGAAATGGTTCAAAGCCCCACCCAAGTGTCAAAAGGCTTCCTCCAATTGGTTGGCTCCCGTGGAGAGGATTGGCAGTCTGCAGGGTTCCCAACATAGCAAATCCCAGTTGTTGGGGTGATCTTTGGTGGAAGGGGTAGTCTGTAGCAGATGTACTGCCCTCTAATTGTGCAGGGGTCTGCTGAGGTTGATAAGAAGCTACAAACTTAGTGCAAAATGAGTTATTCAGTGTGGCAGCAGTAAGGCAGGTTTCAAGGGTGGGAGAAGGTGAAACCTCATTTTGGACAACTGGTGATGCAGCAGGATAAGATAAAAAGGTCTGACTGAATGGACCAATGGTCTTTTTTTCCAGCAGTGTGTATGTTGCCATGTTTTTTTCTAGGTTGCTATGGTTCCCTGCCCAGAGAAAGTTAAGTGGTCTAGATTACAAACTATATCCCCATGGGAAACAATAGTTGCACAGTATTGTTCCTATTGGTATAGTCCACCCACTTCATACACAGTGCAAGCACTGTTTACCCAAAATTAAATAATTTACAAACTTTCCAAATACAATATCCACATTCCAAATAAAATGCTCATTAGTCAGAAATTGCAAACACATATCATGGGGTTTATTAGGGGAATAAGGAACAATGTCCTAGGGGAAGGAAAATGTTAAATAAAAATGTATACAATGGAGAAGCCGTTGTTAGTGGCTCTCTAGTGGCAATCTAAAGCTTAACCCTCCCTCACACACAATTCCTAGTCCACAGGTACTGCTGGGTTCTATATTGTAATGATTTGGCCACTACAGTAATAATTATTATAGATATATTGCTGTTGTATTCTTCTATGATTTTTATGCATATTTTAAATCCTCTAAAAAGGGCCTAAAGATAAAGTTGACAGAAAGGTGCCCATGTTTTGTTTTAAGAGGAATACATAGTTACTGGAAACAGAGTATGTCTTTCAAAATATTTGACATTCCTATGTGACCTGAGAACATGCTGCTGACATGAACTTGAACATTACATTACAAAGAGGCTTGTGTTGGCTGATCAAAGGAAGACAGTCATAAATAATCAGAGTATAGAAAACATCTCCTATGATCATAAACTCTTTGCACCCCCTAGTACAGCACTTTAAAGCAAATGTATTTTCAGGAACTGGCGTGGTATATTTACATTTTATTAGCTGGCAGGATATTGGAACTGTAACAGAATCTAATCCAGAGTCATTTAAAATCTTGGAAAGAGCAGGAGAGACCCCTGCTGGCCCAAAATGATAAGTTCACCAGCCAGCAAAGGGCAGTGTCACAGTCTGCAAGGCCCAATCTATAAAAAGCCCTCAGAACAGAAGCTCAGAGCATATTGCATTGCAATGCATTTAGACACTTGCTCATGACGCACACAACAAGCAAGACTGAAGATCAATGGCTACAAAACGGAAAAGGACTTTGCAGATTTTAAGTATTTCTGGACTCAGATTTACTACAGATAAGGTAGAAAATAAGCCAGTTAAATTTCACAGTGCATTTTGATGTTTCTTTTTTCCAACTTTTGTTTTGTTATTCTGTAACCAGATTTCTAAAATCTTTTGCTGGTGAAGTTTGTATGGTAATTATTTAGATTTAGTAGAAACATTTTTGATTTTAAAACTGCCTGTGAGTGATTTGTGTGAATGAAAAAGTAGGAATGTTTATTCAGTTCTGAAACAACCAGGGAATGCAAAGTGCTACCATTGCTGCCAAAAGACTGGGATCCTGAAAAGGGAAATCTGTGTGCCTTAAGTAGGGAATATACACAGGTCTCAGGAGGAGCCTGTAAGGGAGAATTAGGTGCTGCATCACTTGTACAAGAACACACCAATTAGGGATTATGAGGGCAGACCCCAAAAAGCTTGTAACACTTGCACCCCCCAAGTACAGCAACCACGGATGCTTCTCACTTGGATACAGACTTGAGACTGTATTTTACTCTTATCTCCAACAGGAGGAGGGAGGTGATGTTGCCTTTGTAGCATTCATTGGTGCAACCCCACCTGGAGCACTGTGTCCAGTTTTGGAGACCACACCTCAGAAAACACAGAGGAGGGCAACTAAAATGATGTAGAGTTTGCATGGGAAGCCCTACAAGAACAGAGTGAGAAATCTCTCTCTCTCTTTATATATATATATATATATATATATATATATATATATTTATGCCCTGGAGAGAGGAAAGAGGTGGGGGGGGGGCTGAGACAGGAAGCTAGAGAGAGAGAGAGAGAAACAGACAGACAGACAGAGACAGAAGTGACATAATTGAGACATGTAAGTACCCCCATAGGGATAAAGTGCAGGCTGGGAATATCTTTCAAATAGGAAAGTGCCAGGATGCAGGGGCATGGAATGAAGTTTGAAGAGGGATATTCAAGAGAGCTATGAGGAAAATCATATTCACTGAAAGGGTGATAGACACCTGAAACAGGCTTCTAGTGGAAGTGATGGGGGCTAGAACAGTGGCAGGCTTCAAATATGCATTGGGATACACATACAGGTGTATTAGAAAAGAATCAGGGAGGCATAAGGTTTGAGAGAAATCAGATAGGGTCTGCAGAGGCAGAATTGGTATAGAAAAAGCATGGGATCTGATTTAATGGTGGACCTGCAAGATGGCGGCCACGCTGGGCCAGCCATGAACTTAGCTCTGCAGATTTTGTGTTTTATTTTATTCCGTTTAAATGCTGAACTTGTTATTTTTTAAAGCCCATTAGCTAAGTTTCATAGTTCCATTGTTCCATGGTTTGTGTTCAGTCGGTTGTGGCTCGGGAACACAGAGCTTTGGAGCGGTATTCTACAGGACTGATGGAGTTTCTCTTTGTGATGAGGAAATGTGCCAAGAGTCTGGGAATCAGGGAAAATTGCTTAGGAGCTTTTCTGTTTGTGTTTGCTCACATTTACTTGAATTGTTGGAGCCAGCATAATTAATGCTATTTAATTATTGTCGGTATTAGTACAGACTTCTATCAGCTGCTACCTGTCAGAGTCCTGGGTGTTGCCACAAAAACTTCTGCTTGTTTGTTGGAGTTAGCAGGGGAAACTAATAATTTCAGTGTTTGGACTTGTTCTGGTGCTCGAGGATCATCTCAACTATTTGTTTTGGTGCTGCGTTGTGGCATGTTGAAGAAAGGAAGAGGAGAAGGAGGATGAGAGGTTCAGCCAGCTCAGCCATCCTAGAGGTGGGTGCGAGGCAGCTGTTTTTCCCCAGGAGGGTCAGGAGTGCTTACTGGAGGGCTGGTCTATTAACAGTACTGGACCTATTGGGATTGCTTGGTGAAATCACAAGTCCAGGGGATCTTGTGCTAGCCTATAATAAGGCAGTGAGAGAGGCCTTGGACTTGATTGCTCCTGTTCATGTTCGACCACTCACTCTTCACCCAAGGTCCCCTTATTTTGATGGGTCCTTGAAGGAGTTGAGGTGGGTTGGTCAAAGACTGGAGAGAGCATGGTGGAAGTCCGGCCTGGATGCTGACAGGCTTAGATTGATGGAACATGATAAGGGTTATCAATCAGAGATCACCATAAGAAGGCAGAGATCCTGTACAGGGAGATTTCTGCTGCACAGAATTGACTGGCTCAACTTTTTTGAACTGTTGACAGATTGTGCAATCCAATCTGTCTCCAGTCCGGAAGAGTTTTTTCACAAATTGAGTGTGATGAGCTAGCTCAGTTTTTCGCCGATAAGGTTGCCAGCATCAGGTACGGCCCTCTGAATGAGATGTTGCGGAGGTTGATGAGAGGTAGTGAGCAGCCGGTCTGTCTGGACAGATTTCAGCCAATTCATAAACGTTGTGAAGATTGTCCAGACTTTGAGCCCAACATATTGTAGTTTGGATCCGGGCCCCCCCCGCCGTAGTGGGTTGTGTAGATATTATCTGCCCAATCCTAGCTGAAATTATATGGAGATCCTTGGACTGGGGAATCTTTCCAGGCCCCCTAAAGGAGGCAGTCATTCAACCACTCCTTAAAAAATCCTCCTTGGACCCCATCGATCCAGTTAACTACCAATCTGTCTCTAACCTGCCCTTTGTGGGGAAGGTTATTGAGAAGATGGTTGTACTGCAACTGGATGATACATAGATACATAGACAGTGTCAGCAGATAAGGGCCTATGGCCCACCCAGTCTGCCCATTTGAGCTTGTAAGTTCAGTTTGTTTTCCTAGAAGCCTGTTGCCCCTTACCCCTGACCTCCAGAATTCCTTTATGTCTATCCCATGCATTCTTAAATCCCGTGATTGTTTCAGCCCCCCACTTCCTCTGGCAGGGTGTTCCACTTGTCCACCACCCGTTCTGTGAAGAAATTCTTCCTCATGTTTCCTCTGAATCATCCTCCTCCAACTTCATCCCATGCCCTCTAGTCCTGGAACATCTTTTTGCTTAAAATAGTATATTCCTGCACCCTGTTCCTCCCTGTAAGATACTTGTATGTCTCTATCATATCCCTCTCTCCTCCTCTCCTCCAGGGATTACATGTTCAGTTCCTTCAACCTGTCTTCATAGAACTTGTGATGCAATCCATACACCATCTTTGTTGCCCTCCTCTGAACCTTCTCTACCCTGTCTATGTCCTTACATAGGTATGGTCTCCAGAACTGTACACTGTACTCCAGGTGAGGCCTCACTAGTGTCTTGTATAGCGGAATTATGACCTCCCTTTTCCTGCTGGTGATGCCCCTGCCTCTACAGCACAGCATCCTATTTGCTTTACCTGCTGCCTTGTCACACTGTTTCCCTACCTTGAGGTTATCAGAGATGATAACCTCAAGATCCCTTTCCTGCTTGGTGCATGCTATATCCTCACCCCCCAACTGATATATTGTGCCAGGATTTTTGTGCCCCATATGCATTATCTTGCACTTCCTTGCATTGAATTTCAACTGCCAAACCCCTGACCATTCTTCAAGTTTCTGCAGGTCCCTTCTCATTCTGTCTCGGGTGTGTCTACTCTGTTACAGAGCTTTGTGTCATCAGTGAACAGTGAAATTCTGCCTTCTAGGTCCTGCACAATGTCACTGATGAAGATGTTGAATAGGACCAGTCCCAGCACTGATCCCTGTGGTACCCCACTGGTCACTGTTCACTCTGTAGAGTGACAGCCATTTACCACCACCCTCTGTGTCCTACCACCCAGCCAGTTACCTACCCACCATGCTACTGTCCTGCCCACACCCATATTCCCCAGTTTGTATAATAGTCTTCTATGTGGCACAGTGTCAAAGGCCTTGCTGAAGTCCAGATAGGCCATGTCCACTGCCCTCCCCAGATCCACCTCCCTAGTCACCCAGTCAAAAAATTCAACGAGGTTGGTCTGACATGACCTCCCCCTGGTGAAACCATGCTGCCTCGGGTCCTGTAGTCCATTGACAACTAGATGTTCCACCAATCTCTCCTTCAGTAGTGCTTCCATGGTCTTCCCCACAACCGAGGTGAGGCTGACTGGTCTGTAGTTCTCTACTTCCTCTTTGTTCCCACTTTTGTATACGGGGACTATATCTGCCGTCCTCCAGTCTTTGGGTACCTCCCCTGTTTCCAGTGATCAGCTAAACAGGATAGCCAGAGGTTCAGCCACCACCTCTCTTAGTTCTTTAAGGACCCTGGGGTGCACCCCATCTGGCCCCATTGCTTTATCAACTCTTATTACTTCCAGTTCCTTCAGGACCCTTTCTCGTGTAAAGGGACTTGTGTCCATTTCTGCACCATTCTCACCCCTTGTACTCCCTTCAGACCCATTACCCTCCTCTTCCTCAGTAAAGACTGAGCATAAATACCTGTTCAATATGTCAGCTTTACTGTTGTCATCCTCCACGCACCCATCCTCTTCCTTCAGTCTCACTATCCCTCCCTTTGTCTTTCTTTTTTCACTTATGTACCTGTAAAAGATTTTGTCCCCTCTACCCACTGATTTTGCAATGTGTTCTTCTGTCTGAGCTTTGGCTTCCCTTACTGACCTCCCTGCCTCCCTTTGCTTCTCCTGGTACTTCTCCCTATCCCCGTCTGCCTGTGTCTTTTTGTATTGCCTGAATGCAATCTTTTTGGCTTTCACTGTCTCTGCTACCTCTTTGGAAAACCATAATGGCCTGATCACTTGGTAACTCACAATGTCTATGAAGCTGTCCAGTCTGGTTTCAGAAAGAGACATAGCACAGAGACTGCCCTTGTTTCTGGTATTAAATTATCTCCTAATGGCCAGAGATCGAAAGGCTCATACCATTTTGGTCCTTCTCAATCTCTCAGCAGCTTTTGACACTGTGGACCATGAGGTGCTCTTGGAAACCCTATGGTCCCTTTGTGAACTGTCGAGTACAGTCCTTGAATGATTTTGATCTTTCCTCGTAGGTAGGTCCCAGAGGGTGGTCACCAGAATTAATTCTTCTGACTCCCTCCCCCTGTTCTGCGGAGTGCTGCAAGGTTCCATATTGGTGCCCATATTGTTTGCAGTGTACATATTGGCATTAGGAGATATCATCAGGTGATACAGCTTGAGTTTTCACTGCTTTGCAGATGATACTCAGCTGTATATGTCCTTTGTGCCTGGACAGGTTGATGTGATCTCTGTGCTATATAGCTGCCTCTCAAAGATCAAAGACTGGATGAGCTTGAGTTGGTTGAGATTAAATCCGGATAAGACTGAAGTGCTGGTTGTGGATCCGGGTTGCCCAGGGGTGGGTCTTGGAGCTGGTCTCATGTCGAGCCTTTGGCTCGATGGTGTCCAGCTCATTACCTCAGATCGGGTGTGTAATCTGTGCTTTATTTTTGATGACAGCTTGCCCTGAAGTCGCAGGTGTCAGCCATGGTCAAATCCTTATTTTATCATCTGAGGACTATTGCCCTGGTGAAACACTTGATTTTACTGGACAACCTTCCAATATTTGTCTATGCCTTCATTACCACCTGTCTTGACTACTGCAGTGCCCTCTACCTAGGGCTGTCTGGGGTTGATATCCACCAGCTGCAGCTAGTGCAGAATGCTACAGCCAGGCTGCTGACTGGTACCTCTAGGACCAGTCACATTACGCCTGTGTTGCACGGACTGCATTGGCTGCCAGTTCAGTGGCGGATCACCTATAAGGTAGACTTGCTTGCCTTTAAAGCCCTACATGAACAGGGACCCAACTACCAGAAAGATCTCCTGACTCCCTATTCCTCCAGTCACCCTCTCTGATCTGTTGATGAGGGATTGCTAGAGATTTCCAAGGTTTGTCTTAAAACATCAGGAGCCCGTGCTTTTTCTTTTGCAGCACCAACCTTGTGGAATTGTCTACCTCATCGTTTAAGAGAATGCCTAACTATCAGCAGTTTTAAATCTCTGCTGAAAACTTATTTATTTTCATTGGCATTCCCACACTAATTGTTAAATTAAATGACTGTTTTTAAAATGCATTATATTATGGTTTATGTTGCCATTTTACATTATGTACAGTGCCTTGGTTATGAAAGGCGCTATATATATAAAGTTTGTTTGCTTGCTTGCAGACTGAATGGGATACGCATTCATTTTCTATCAACAAATTCAGTGTTGCTGTTTTTATGTTACCCCAAATTAGAAAATCCAGAATGTATGGCCTACTCTATAAAACAGTAGAAGCCCCCAAACAGTGGTCATGTCTAACTAATAAAGAGGGCTGTTGTCGAAGGAACTGTATGCTGAAATTTATTGAAGTTTATTGTTCTAGGAATTAATACCTTTGAGCCAAGGCTCTTTTACAAAGGTTCCACATAATTAAGTATAAAAACATAGTAGACAGTGTTACAAACAATCAGTAAGCCATTTAACAAGGCCACAACTTAAACAGTAACATTTATGTACAGAAAAGAAAAAGGAACTCAGAGCAGTGTCAAGGGCATGGAATAAGGTTGGAGAGCTTGAGATGGAAGAGAGGGAGAAATAAGAAGTTTAGGAGCAGACAGAACCTGGTTAGTGGTACTCAGGTTGTCTTTGTCAAAGAGGAGACCATGGTGGTTGAGTGAAACAAATGTAAGTGCAGTTAGTGGGATGAGACTTTAGTCAAAGCAGTCACAGGAGCTGGAGTCTGTGAGGTGAGTGTATAGTATGGATTTGAAAGCTCCCAATGTCGTGGAGGATAGGGAGGGCAGATTAAGGGCATTGTACCAGGTAGGGGCACGGTATGTAAAAGATCTTTGTCCCTGAGCAGTCCGGCATCTAGGAACAAGGAAAGGTTGGTGGTCAGATCTTCTGGTGGTATGAGTGCCATTGTTCAGGCAGAGCAGGTCCCTGATACATGGAGGAGTGAGTCCCAAGATTGATTTTTTGCCGTCACACAGGTGAGATACATGAGGCGATTGGAAAGATGCAACCATCCGGTTTCTGTATAGAGGTCACAAGTGTGAGTCCATCTCTGTACTTCAGTGAGGAGTCGACAGGTTTTGTTTAGTGCTGTTGAGATGCGCTTTAGTGCAGTGGTAGTAATTAAGACGTAGACAATTAGACCATAGTCTATGATTGAGATGATGGAGCTTTGAACAGCAATCCTCAAGGCAGCTTGGTTGAAAAATTGACGGTTTCAGTACAAAATTCCTATGCGTTGGTGCACTATTTTTGCAGTGTTATCGATAAGGGCCGCAAAAGTAAGACGTTCGTCAAAAGTGATACCAAGGTATTTGAAGGTGTTAACTTGTTCTAGTGTATTTCCAAGAGAAGTTTTTATGACCAGTGGAGTATGCCTATTTCTGTTTTGATGACTGGCGAAAAGCATGACTTTTTTTTTTTTTTTTTAGGACCAGTTTGTGCTCAAGGAACCACTTTTCAACACATGAGAAAGCAAGCTGCAAGCTCTGTCGTAGTGGATTTGGATCCTTATGGGAGGAGAGAATTACAGTGTCATCAGCATAGAGTATTCATTTTTCAGGGCCAGATTTGGGAAGCAAGTTTAGAAATAGGCTGAAGAGGAGAGGACCTAAAATGGAGCCCTGGGGGACACCAGAGAGGACTGATTTGGAGTCAGAGAGAACCTCAGAGATTTTTTCTGTTTGAGAACGTTGTGCCAGGTAACTTTTTACCCAGGCTCCAGGTCCCTTGGTTAGCCCAGTGTTGAGCAGAAGAGAGATTAGAAGGCTATGGTGAACAGTATCAAAAGCCTTTGTGAGGTCTATGAAAACAGCTCCGGTTAAATAACCCTTATCCAAGGCTTTGTGAGTTTCACTAGAGAAATCAAGTAGGGCCGTTGACGTACTGTGTCCTTTCCTAAGTCCGTGTTGCTGAATGCAGAGTAGATTGTACTTTTGCAGGTAGTCTGATAGTTGATCTGCCATGATCCGTTCAAGAGCTTTGGAGAGGGGTGGAAGTATAGATATGGGCCGATATTTCCCTGGTGTGGATTTGTCGCCCCCTTTATGCACTGGTGTGACTATAGCAGCCTTTCATGTGTTGAGGAATTGACTTTGGCACAGGGAGAGGTTGAGAATTTTGGTGAGGGGGTGGATCACTACTTCCAAGGTGAGGAACAGAAGTTTTAGATCAATGGTGTCACTGCTATTTCTAGATTTAGAGCAGGCCTGTTTTATGTATCTGTAGGCTTCATATGTCTTAACTATTTTAAAGTGAAATAGCTGTTTGTCTGGCGAGGTGGTTTGGGATACATGTACTGTTCATGTGCTCAAGGTTATCCTCTGTTGCAGCAGCCTCCTCCAAGCATTTTTTACTGATTGAGTTCAGCCTGTGAGATAGGCACTGAAGCAGTTGGTGGCTGAATCAGATCGGCCTGATTCTGAGGGGCTTGATAACAGCAGTGGGTGGGAGACTGTGTTAAAATGTTTTAGCAAGGTTGTAGACAAAGATGGCTGAGGTGATCTGCCCCCTATCCATTCCAGAGATAATGGTGTCAGTGAGCCTTATCAGGGAGGAGGCAGTGGAGTATCCTTTCCTGAATCCAAACTGGAATGGTGTGAAGAAATTGGAGACAGAGAGAAAGGAGGTAAGTTGGGGGAGCACAAGGTGTTGATGTAGCTTTACAAGAGCTGGGAGGAGGGAGATAGGGCAGTAATTTTAAGTGGAGGTGAAAGCACTCCCTTTAGGGAGGGGAATGATGATGGCTTGCTTCCATGTGTGAGGGACAGCTGCAATGGCAAATGAGTGGTTCAGAAGGTTGGCAAGTGGGGCTGCTATGGCTGGGTTGGAATGGTATAGGAGTTTGCTGACCAGTCCATCAGAGGATTTACCTTTTAATGGGTTGAGAGACAATAGGGCATCAAGGGCTTCAGCTCGCGAGATATCTTTGAAGGTGAAGGTGCATGGCCCGTGTACTTTCTTAGTTCCTGTGGTAGGTCCATGTGGTTCAGGGGTGGGAAGGGAGGAGAGGAGAGGAGAGGAGAGGAAAGGAGAGGAGAAGAGAGGAGAAGCACATGAGGAGAAGTATGTGTTGAACTTGGTGGCAACAACCCATTTATCTGAGAGAAGGGTGTTGTTTACATTTAGGAGCGGAGCGGGATTTGCTGCTGCTGGAGAGAAGAGGAAATGAATGACCTTCCAGAATTTAGATGGACTGTTTTAAGTTAAACGGGAGGGAGGAGCTGAAGTATTCCGCTTTAGCTAGTCGAGTTGCTACGGTACACTTATTGCGTAGCAAACGGTATGTGGAGAAATCTTATGGGAGGCATGAAGATTTATGTGCTCTCCATGCTTTGTCATGGGTGTTTTGACATGCTGTAAGTTCTTGGGTGATCCAAGGCAGGTGGTTGCCAAGTACCCATTTGAGACGCAGTGGGGCATGTGTTTCCCAGACGTTGAGGAACGTACTTTGGAAATCTAGGAGGGCCTCGTCTATGGAACTGATTATGGTGGAGGGGACCCAGTTTGCCAAGGCTAACTGTTCAAGCACAGGGGCAAGATTAAGAGATTTGTTGGAGCATTGGACTAGAAACCTGGGGGGGATTTGGGGTGGTGAATTTTCCGGACTAGGTATATGATATGGTGGTCACTCAGAGAGTCAGAAAGTAGTCCTGCATTGATGACTAGGTGGGGGTGGGTGGTAAGAGCCCAGTCTTATGACAAGTGGTTGCCAGATTTGAGGTTAAGGTGGGTATGCTCGGTGATGGTTTGCAATATTTCAGTCAGGGTTTTATTAAGGGATAGAACTAGCCAATTGTGGTTGAAATCTCCCATAATGTATCATTTTCCTTTAGGGGTTAGGAAGGAGATTTGTGTGAGGAGGATAGTGACAGATGTTGCTGGTGTGCCTGACTGGCAGTATATTCTGGCAATGTAAATTGGGAGTCAGATGGGTAGAGCCAGCTGTACCAGTAAGAGTTTGTAGGCTTTAGGTTCATGTTTGGCTAGAACTACCTAGAAGTGCAAGTCTGAGGTTACATAGATGGCCACTCCACCACATCTTGTAGCCCTGTCCTGGTGGGCCAAAATGTAGCCTGGGATAGCAACCTAGGAATCAGTGATATTCATGTTTAGCTACGTTTCAGAGAGGGTGATGACATCTGGGACATAACATGGAGTGAGTCAGGTTTGAGGGCTAGACTTCTTGTATTTAGGTGCAGGAGTCACAGGCTGCAGGGGAGGGGGGCTCAAGGGAGGTTTGTGGTAGCAGCCATATTAGGAGAAGGGCCAACTGAATTTTATGGGGTGGAGGTAAATAGGGAGCAAGGGTTTGGGTGTATGTCCCCTGCTGCAAGGAGCAGGAGGGCAATTGTTAGGTAGTGTGCTAGAAGTTGTAAACACCATGCACCGAGCGAGCGCAATCTTAGTAGTAGTTGAGAGTGACTGTGAGAGGCAGATTGAGAGGTAAGTAGTTGTAGAATTATCCAGGAGTGTTTGGGGTTGAAGAGGAAGGAGCAGGGATGTGAGGTGGAGTGGGACTAATTTTGGAGGTGTGGAGAGATGGTCGCTGAGTTGGAGGAGTAAGGGAGCCTTACCAGATCTGGAAGGATAGGGGGTGGAAGTTTAGAGGAGGTGAGTGGTATATTAGAGAGGTGTGGTGGGAGGCAGAAGATTAAGGTAGTAAGAAGGAGCAGGTATCCAGGCAGTGGAGTCATGGCTCCAGATCTCAAGGTGTGGCAGCGCACTAGCACCTCAGGCAGCTCTGTGGAGGTTGAGAGAAGAGCTAGGGGTTTGGCAGCCAGCAATATGATTAGTTGCAGAGTGGGATTTGGTGTCCAATAGAAGGAGGGCTTAGGTAGCCAATGGGAGAGTGGACTGAAATTAGGGGGCAGGTAAATAGTGTATTTAAAGAGAGGTGGGGCGGGGATGGGCAGGATGGCTGAAAAACTGGGTTTGAAAGAGTCCCCAGTGCTGATATTAGGCAGATTGAGTGTCTGGTTTCTAAAGTTTAACCCAGAGCCAATGAGGAGGCTGGGGGGAAAAAGCATCATCCTATGGGAAGCCACGGAGACTCTGAGCTCTCCAATCAGCTCACGAAGTGGTTCCTGGGCTGAGTCTGATTTCTCATCTGGGTCAGGAGGCTTTTAACTGGGCTGGAATTTCTTTTGTGGCAGGTGACTCGGTTCAGCGAGCCAAAGCAGTCAGGGCGAGGTATGCCCATGGAGGGCTGCCTGCAGGAGGGAAGGGAGGGCAGAGATTATAAGCTTGTTAAAACAAAAGCAGGATTAGGCAATTTTGGGGGAGGGAGTTACACAAAGAACAGATGAAGAGACAAGGGCACGGGCGCACAGCTCTATGACCAGGAGGGATTCACAGTCTTACGATTCTGGCTGAACAAAAGAATGGGAGAAAAGCTTGCCAAACTGGCTTGGCTTCTTGCAAATCTGGTTTGAATTAAATAGGGTGAGTTAGTGGGTGGAAGACAAGTGAAGAAATACTGTCGCACCATCGACCCATACCAAATAGAAAGGGAAAAGAAACAAATAAACATTGCAGCATAGGAGTTTTTACACAGTACAGCAGAACAGCAGTTTAAAAATAGCACTTCTATTTATTTCCACTAACTGAGCTACAGTAAACAGTTCACACTATTCTGGCTAAACAGGGGAGTCCATGTACAAATTCAAAACATACTTCAGAAATATGAAAAACTGGGTTTGAGAGAGCTCACAGTGCTGAGATTAGGCAGAGTGAGAGTCTGGTTTCTGAAGTTTAACGCAGAGCCAATGAGGAGTCTGGGGGAGTGAACAGCATCCAATGGGAAGCCGTGAATACTCCAAGCTCTCCAATTAGCTCACGGAGCAGTTCCCAAGCTGCGTCAGATTTCTCACCTGGGTCAGGAGGCTTTTAGCTGGGTTGGAATGTTATTTGTGGTCAGTGGCTCGGTTCAGTGAGCCAAAGCAGTCAGGGTGAGCTATACCCACAGAGGGCTGCCTGCAGGAGGGAAAGGGGGGCTGAGGTTATAAGTTTGTTAAAACAAAGGTGGGATTAGGCAAATTTAGGGGGAAGGAGTAACACAAAGAACAGATTAAGAGATAGGGGTGTGGGTGCAAGGCTGTATGACCGGGAGGGGGTAGACAGGCTTGCTAATCTGGCTGAACAATAGACTGGGACAAAAGCATACCAAACTGGCTTTGCTTCTTGCAAATCTGGTTTGAATTAACTACCGTGGGTTCGGGGGGTGGCAGGCAAGTGGACAAATACAGCCGCACCATTGACCTGTACCAGGCAGAAAGGGAAAAGAAACAAATAAAGGTTGCAGTGTAGGGGTTTTACACAGTACAGCAGAACAGCAGTTTAAAAATAGTGCTTCTATTTATCCCCGCAAACTGAGCTACAGTAAACAGTTCACACTATTCTGGCTAAACAAGGGAGTCCAAGTACAAATTCAAAACACACTTTAGAAATATGAAAACACAGGTTTGAGAGAGCTCCCAGTGATGAGATTAGGCAGATTTAGTATTGGATTTCTGAAGTTTAACCCAGAGCCAATGAGGAGGCTGGGGGAGTGAGCAGTATCCAATGGGAAGCCGTGGAGACTCTGAGTGCTCCAATCAGCTCACGGAGCAGTTCTTGGACTGAGTCTGATTTCTCACCTGGGTCAGGAGGCTTTCAGTTAGGCTGGAATTTCCTTTGTGGTTGGTGGCTTGGTTCAGCAAGCCAAAGCAGTCAGGGCAAGGCATGCCCACAGAGGGCTGTCTGGCCAGGAGGCTTTTAGGTGGGCTGGAATTTCCTTTGTGGTCAATGGCTTGGTTCAGTGAGCCAAAGCAGTCAGGGTGAGGTATGCCCATGGAGGGCTGCCTGGGCCAGGATGCTTTTAGCTGGGTGGAATTTCCTTTGTGGTCAATGGCTTGGTTCAGTGAGCCAAAGCAGTCAGGGTGAGGTATGCCCATGGAGGGCTACCTGGGCCAGGATGCTTTTAGCTGGGCTGGAATTTCCTTTGTGGTTGGTGGCTTGGTTCAGTGAGCCAAAGCTTTCAGAGTGAGTTATGCCCATGGATTACAAATTAACCATCACTAAAAAGCTTACAGATGACCATCAGCTGTTCTTTGCACATATTAATAAGAACAAGCAAGGTTAAAATAGCATCAGACCATCCATAAACAGAAAGGGCAATGGCACTAACAATAAGGAAACATAAAATTGAATTAGAAGATGTTAGAAAGAGGCTTCAAAAAATCAACATAACTAAATCTCCAGGACCAGATAATTTGCACCCCACAATCCTGAGACAGCTAGCTGAACAACTAGCACCCCCATTGGCTTGCATTTTTTCAGTTATCCTTGGATAGGAGGGAAGTAGTACATGATTGGAGGGACGTATTGGTGGCATCTATACTAAAGAAGGGACAAAGGTCCAAACCAGAGAATTTCAGACTGGTGAGTCTTACTTACATATTGGGTAAGATTCTTGAGGGTATACTTAAAGATCTTATCATAGTACATTTAGAGGCGAAAAAACTATTGGATCCTTCACAACATGGATTTACCAAATTGAAATCATGTCACACTAATATATTGTTTTTCTATGGAAAAATAAATATGGCTCTGGACCAGTGCAGTGGAAGTGGCTTATTTGGACTTTTCTAAATCCATTGACAAACTACTTCATGAGGAGTTGATAGAAGTTCTGAAGAAATGCAATTTGAACTTGAATATTACAAATTGGGTGAAAGCATGTTTGACTAGCAGATGACAATGGGTAACTGTTAATGGGGTCTTCCTGGAGTGGGCAGATGTGACAAGTGGCATGCCTTAGGGTTCTGTCCTGGGTCCATGCCTTTTTAATATCTATGTGTCTTCATTAAACTATTTGCACCCTATCATCTGGATCACAAAGTTTGCCGACGACTGTAGAATTGGGGCAATATTAAATACAATTGAGGATAGGGGTGCCCTGTCAACTACCCTAACGTAAATCTATGTATGAGCAGTAACATATAAATAAGAGCTAAATGTGATAACATTTTCCAACATGCACTTAGGCAGACATAGTCTAAACACAGTATATACTATTGGTAATAAGTATTTGTCAGTTACTACTGAAGAAAAAGACCTTGGGGTAATAGTAACATCTAATCTCCAATTCAGTACACATTGTGACAGGGTGGCAAGGAAGGCAGATCAAAATCTTAACTGCATCCTGCATCACATCAGCAGTAGAGATAAAGAGATGACACTCCCTGTGTACCATTCATTGGTTAGGCCCCACTTGGAATATGGGGCTCTGGTGTGGTCATCTTACAAAAAGGGGGACATCATTAAATTAAAAAAAGATCAAGAAAAGGGACACAAAAGCAATCACTGGCTGCAGAGCACTCTCATATACTGAAATATTGAAAAAATAGATATATTTAACCTTCAATACAGAAGAACAAGGGGGGACATTTGCATGGTTTATAGAACACTACAAGATGAGGCAACAGCTAAAAGTTATGGGCTTACACAAAGAAAGGGAATATACCAATCTAGTGGACATCCAGTGCAACTAACACTGGGGAAGTGGAGTTCACTCAAAACAAGGTTCTGGTTTAGCCAAAGGGTGGTCTTGTGGAATAGCCTACCTACAGATGTGGTTACTAGTAGTACAATTGAACTGTTTAAAAAAAGATTGGATATTTATATTAAGGTTTAAATACATAATGATTTAAGTATTTTTGGAAAGCATACTAAGGACATAAGTCTAAAAGAAGCTTGTGTAACCTATGAAACCTATGATATACACCTTGAGTCTGTGCCAGTCCAGTGGTGCTGATGGTTGAGGCACTGGACGCCACACCTTGTGCCATGCCAATGACTTAGGATCAGAAGCAAGCTCAGTTCGATCAGGGGTGGTCAGGGAAATGGTGTGGACTTAGACTGAGCTGCCAACAAGCAGCTCTCCTTTCCTGGGGGAAGGTTGTATGAACTGTGCCGCTCTGGCAGCTCATAGTGGGGATTGGGAGCTCACAGCTGATGCAGTACATGCTATGGTAGTATGAGGGCAGTGGCGGATGTCCTGCAGGTGGGTGAGGAAGTACACCCAGGCTGCGCTGAATGTCAATGAGTGTCCATGTCCATGGGACCACAGAACAAGCAAAACTGTCTAAGCACCCAGACAAGTGATTGTGGGTCCAGTGTCCAACCCCCACGCCCCTCACTGGATCTCTTCTAGCTGATGTCCATGTCTCCTCCTATCCCCGCTGCTCCTTTAGATTTTAGGTAGAGCACCAGATGAGTTAGGGCAGTTCCACCATGGGAGGCTCAGAGATGGGCGTTGGAGTAGTCAGTGGAGTTGGAGGAGCACCCCAGGAGCAGAAGGACTGGACCAGTGAGGATCTAAGGCTGGGTGGGACAAAGGTTGGACCAAGAGATTACACTGGCAAGGAAGTCTAAAGGACCGGTGAAGAGCATAAACAGAGTTAAAAATCTATAAGTGCACTTTAAGTCTGAGCTGTTGTATGACTTGCTTTTTCATTCTGATGCCTTAGGCTGCAGGCTGCAATGTCTTACAAAGATGTTCTGCATTAACCAGCTTGCTTTTATGGTTGTACATGCACACTTCTCTCTCCAAAGTATCTGTGCTATGTTGCCTTGCATTTGAAGATGTACGTCTGCTTTCTTCCTCAGTCACTGGCATACTGTCTGGTGAAGGAAACTTTCAGAGCTGAAGAGTGAGCAGGCAGACTCCCAGCTGATTCTGTCTGTATCTTTTTTTAACCTTTATCATTATCCTTCTACTCTTGGAGGTTGAGTCATCTCTCAGGGGGACCCACTCGACCTCACCTCCACCTCCCACTGGAACTGCTTTCCTGACTGAGGAATACAATGCTGGGTCCCCCCTCTCCCACTGGACCCTTATGGAAGGAAGCAGGCACCACAGAGAGTCAAATCAGGGTCAGAATTTGGGCCAGCTTTGGGCATGTGGGCTTGGCCACTGGGGTTCTGCTGTCGCAACCTTGGCTACTAGGCATTTTCTGCTTTTTGGTCTCCCAACCACATGCAGGACATGCAATGCTATCCAGCACATGATGTGCACACTCCTGCCCATGTCTGCTTGATGGCCAACAAATATCATCCCCTATGAAAGGTCCTTGAATACAGTGCACCCAGTCTTCACTTGGTGCTACTAGTGTCACAGGACATGGATCCACCTCCCTCAGAGGAGAAGAGAGCAGTCCAACAGATGCTCAATCCTCTCCTCCGTGACCGACCCCTGGCTACCCAGGCTCATTCCCCAACCTGGGATGCCAGTATGGCGTGAGCTAAGATAGATGCCTCAGCCCTCAGCATCACTAGGCTGGTCTTTCCTGTTTGCATCTTGGGAGAGTCTGTCTAGCTTTTATTCAACTTCTAGTTAATCACAAGAAAACATAGACAATGTTGACAGAAAGAGATCATTGGCTCACCCAGTCTGTGCTGTTTTACCTTGTCCTTCCCCAGGACCTCATGTATAGATGGGGTTGTTGCTGTCATTGCCTTTCCTTGCACCCTGCCCTAATGATTTACATTTCTGTAACTGGTAACCTTTTTACTTGTTACAAGTGGTGTTTGAAACCATTAATGCTTCCTGTACCCACCACCTTTGCTGGTAGGTTGTTCCATGGCTCAGCCACTCTCTATTATAAAATGTGCTCACATTCATCCTGAATCTCCCCCTGTCAGTGTCCACTCATGTCCTCACGTTCTTGAATGGCCAGTCCTATGAACATACAAGCATAAAAAAGTTGCCATCACATAAAGGCCAAGACGTCTATCAAGTCTGTTTGAATGTACAGCTAGCACCCCTTATTCTGCAGCTGCCCATCCCTTGACCCTCCCCCTTACCCTGTCCCAGCCCCTTTTGAGGCAGTCTACTATTCTACTATATTCCACTTCTGCTAGTAACACATTCCACCCAGCTACCACCTTCTCCTTAATACAGTGTCTCCTCATCTCCCTCCTGAACCTTCCTCCCTCCAGTCTCTTATCATGGCCCTGGATGTCCCTTCCCTCCCTTACTTTAAATAGCCCCTCAGTACCTGTCTTTTTTTATTCCTTTCATGTACTTGAAGGTTTCAATCATATCTGTCTTTCCTTCTCTCCTCCAGTGAGTACATGTTCAACTCCCTCAGCTTCCTTTCATACAGTAAGTTCCCCAGTCCCTTGATCACCTTTGTCATCCTGCGCTGCACCCCCTCCAGTAACGTAATGTCCCTCTTCAGATAAGGGTTTCAGTACTGCATGCAGTATTCCAGGTGTGGTCTAACTAATGATCTACACAGTGGCAGAATCACCCCCTCCTTTCAAGGATATACCCCTAGCAATGCAACCCAACATTATATTGGCCTTTGCATCTGCCCTCCTGCTTTGTGCTGAGTTTCTAATTGACCCCATTATGAGTAACCCCAGATCCTTCTCCTCCTCTGTCTGGGCTAGCTGCACTCCCCCCAGCTGGTAACTTCTCCTTGAGTTCTTCGTCCCAAAATGCAGCACCTTGCACTTTTTGGCATTGAACCCCAATTGCCAGGTGTCCAACTAATCTTTCAGCTTTTCCTGATCATACTGCAAACCCTGCCATCCCCCTTGGTCATCCACCACCGATCCCATCTTGGTCGCATCCTGCTAATATTTCCTCACAATCTACCTTGCTAGAAACATAGACATTGTCAGCAGAAAAAGGCAATTTGTCCATCAAGCGTGTCCTTTATTATCTTACCCTATCCTGTGACCTATTGTCTAAAATGTGTTTTTGCCCTCTCCTACCCCCAATTGATTCCTGTCTTACTGCTACCCCCCTGAGTAACTAATAAAAACCCTTTATGTGTCTCAACTGTGCTGGAATGCACTATTGATTTTTGCATCAACCACCTCAGCTGGTAGGTTGTTTAATGCCTCAACCACTCTCTTTATAAAGTAACATTTTCTCTCATTCCTCCTGAATCCCACCTCATCATATTTCACTCATCACCCCTTGTTATTGATCCACTATTCCTGCTGAAAAGCCTCACACAGTTTACCTTATTTATTGCTGTCAAAAACTTGAAGGTTTTGTTCATTCCTTTCAGGAACTTGAAGGTTTCTACCATATCTCCCCTCTTCCTTCAGGTCTCCAATGAGTATGTGTTTGGAGCCTTAAGCTGATCTTCACAGCATCTGCACTACTGGTCCTAAATCATTTTGGTTTCCATAGGCTGTA
Source organism: Neoceratodus forsteri (assembly GCA_016271365.2). Taxonomy (NCBI): domain Eukaryota; kingdom Metazoa; phylum Chordata; order Ceratodontiformes; family Ceratodontidae; genus Neoceratodus; species Neoceratodus forsteri. The sequence continues at coordinate 43,440,488 of CM028131.1, read as the reverse complement.
CCATCTCTAGGCTGCTTGTCTTTTCTTAGGTGGAGCCCTTAATCAGGCACATTATTTAAGATACAACCTTACCAACTGTCCCCCCAAAGTAAGGGAGTAAAGAATGGGAGCACCACAGAAAAGGAGGGGGGGCTAAATAAATAAATAATGTCCCCTGGGGTACCCAATTACATTGTGGGCTCAGAGGCCAGTAGATAGGGCCCCTTGCAATGCCCCCCCCCCCATAATAGCCAGGCAGGGCACAGAAAAAATATGGTAAAAGTTTTCTGTCTTTGCTGCCTACTTTACTTAATATAATCCTCCCCCCCGGGAGCAAGCAGCATGAGAGTGGTCACCCCACGTGCTGTGACTGCTGTCCCTGTATGGTATGTGGTGCCCATTTTGAAAATCCAGACCACTGGCTTGGGCACAGGCTCGGGGTTCTAGAAGCAGAACCACAGCACCTTTTCAAAGGGTGAGAACCATTTTCCTGGTCAGATTGGGCTGGGCTGTGGAGTGGAGAGGATTGCTGGAGTGCAATGGGAACCTGCTAGCTTACATGGTCATTGTAACTGGTTCCATCAACTCCTAGACAGCCCCTGCTGTGACCAGCAAAGAAGACTATCTACTCCTGTTGTGTGCTTATCTCTTCTGTGATTGAGTCCTGTGGTTAGTACAACAAGAAGGCTACTGGTCCTTGTGTGCCAGTGTGGGCTATTCGTTGCCCCCATTTATTTTTTTTTAATTGCCCCAAGTGTTCCAGTCCCATGGGTCTCTTTGAATTAACTAGGATGCCTTTTGGACTCTGTAACGCTGCCGGAACCTTCCAAAGACTGGTCGAGCATTACCTGGGGAGCCGAAATTTCAATATCATGTTACTATACTTAGATTATATCATCATATACTCTAAAACCCACAAGGAACATTTGCTGCACTTGGGTAAGATATTCTCACGACTGATACAATATGGCCTCAAAATAAAGCCATTCAAATGTCATCTATTACAGTCAGAAGTAAATTGCTTGGGACATAAAGTTTCCTCAAAAGGAGTGTCACCAGATCCTGAAAAGATAAAAGTACTATGGGATTGGCCTTTTCCCCATCACTGTCAGAGACTTCAGAATGTTCCTGGAAGAGCTGGCCCATCAGCACAGCAATTGGATTTCCATTTGCGATGCCGGTGACCTGGGTTCAGGACCTGACTCGGGTTGCTGGAGGGCTGGCTGGAGAGCAGGCTTGAGTGTCCAATGACTGCTTGTCTTCTCTGGGGGGAGGGAGGGGGCCAAGGCCTGCAGCATGCCTGATCCTGAGCGGAGGCTAGGGGTAGAGCAAGTCCTGCTTGCTAGCAGGGCCAGCTGAGATGAGTGGTGGACATCGGTGCATAGCATCTTGACATTGGAGCACACACCATGTGGGGGAGGAATGGAGGAAAAAGCCCTTACATTTCCAGGAAGACAAGACATCAGGAGTGTGTCCTCGATGTGCTACCACCCACCTAGGCTGCCTTGCCAGGTAAAACCAGATGTGTATGGGGTGTACGGACCCCACCGTTTTCCCCACTCAGGGGGATAACCATGGCTCAGCGGGGCACAAAGTTGGTCCTGAGTAGGGTGGCTGGTAGAGGGATGACTGCTTGGTGGCCCCGATGGGTCAGAGATGGAGGAAGGGAGGAGGAAAAAATAGAAAGTAAAAAAAAAAAAAAGAAATTTCCTGGGGTTTGTGGGGTACTACAGGCAATTCATCAAGGATATTTCAAAAATCATTCTGCCTTTATATGAACTGTTGTGAGGATCGATGAAAGGCTGGGTCCTTTAGAACCATCTGGTCAGGTGGGCGACTAGGCAACAAGAGGCCTTTGACAAACTGAGAAAGATACTGACTGAGGCTCCCATCCTAGCCTATCCCAACTACACAAAGCCTTTCTTTCTGTATGCCAGCAATAAGGGATTGGGTGCAGTACTGGTGCAAGAGCAAGATGGTGTTGAATGGGTCATAGCTTCTGCAAGCCACAGACTGAGAGGCTCTGAGCAGAATGATGCTCACCAGGGTTTGACCTTAACATTGTTTTACTAGCCCTGAACAGTGAACCTAGTGCAGATTGGCCAGGGCTAGTGCAGCTAACCCTCTACTTGTCTGTCTTGACTAGTGCAGGTTTTTCATGGCTGTTAATGAAGTTGAAGAAGTTCCTGCTTTAGCAGGCTGTAGTACTTTTGCTAATCTCCTTCAGTGTTCCAGGTGGTCTGGTGTGATTAACAGCTCATTAAGAGCTGCAATTATCTAGCAGTTCAAGATGGGGAGCCAACAAAAGACTTGATGTGAGTCATTATCACTCAATTGTTAGGACATTCAGCTAGTGTACATGGTGTGATCAAGGGCAGAGTGCTTAAGTCACTAGCTTCCAGTTTGCTGAACTTGTCTTTGATTTGTCCCACAATATTAAGACCAGAGTACCTCATTCCCAACCTTGTGAGTGCCTATATCCAACACACTGCAGTGACAGAATGCTATGATGTATACCATGTCTGCCCAGCCAGGTGTCCTGTCCACACTATACTTTCTCTGGACACCACTGCAGACTAGGCTCTGAAATGGCCATACATAGGCCCATGGTTGCCATTACTGACTGGTGTAGGGTTCACAGCAACTCTTAATGAATCACACCAGTCAATGCCACCAATGCAGTACCACCCAGCATGTCATTTCATCCTAAAAAACAATGCTTTAGAGCATGTATGGTACAAAGCAAAACCTTAGTAAACTATATAATTTGAAAGGTTCAAACAGGCATTCCTGGTGTGCATAGATCACCTGTATAGAAAGAGAGGCAGTACAGCATTATGCCTGTACACTGCTCCCCTTTGACTTATGAAAGGACACTGTTATGAAAAATCTGTTGTTGTTAGTGCAGAGCATGTTAAAATCAATACTTTTGTGCCTGGTATATATAAACGAATATGTCAAAGTTTCTTACAACCGAAGCCCTTTCTGTTTGTTTAACTCGCTCCAAAGAGATACTAGAAATTCCACTGGCTCACTTCGCAGTGTAAGAAAACTTCCAGAAGTGCAAGTCTGGTTAATCATATGGTGGAAGATGAGACTGTATTTCTCTTCCTGATTCTGTAATTGCTCTGCAGGTCAGGGTGGGACTGTGGTGAGGTGCATGATGATGTTATTGTGTGAGCAGAGCTAGAACTGCCTGACTGAATACTTGCTATTATGACATTCTCTGGTTTGGTGGGGAGGGGGTGAAGAAAGAGGAAGCAAGGGGCACATGGTAAAAAACAGTGGGGGTGTACACTGCAAGTGATTGTACTGCAGTCTTTTTTTTTCCACTGGGGTAGAAGCAGTGTGGGAGCAGGATAAATATGCAATAATCAAGAGTATTTTTTGGCTTGCATTTTTCCTGTATAACTGATCAAAACTGACCACTATTATTGTGGGCTAGTGCAACCATCTGTGGGCTAGTGCCATTTTTTATCAACTTGTCTGGCTGGCCAGTTCAAAAAAAAGTTAAGGTTGATACGATGCCCACTACAGCTCATTTAAACTTGAATTCTTGGTATTGGTATGGGCCATCACTGAAAAGTTCCATCACTACATGGCTGCCTCCCCTTTTACAGTTTTCACTGACAACAATCCTTTATCACATTTGAATACAGTGAGGCTTGAAGTGCTTGAACAGACATGGGCCTCCAGACTACCAAATTATCAATTTTCCCTCAAGTACCACCTCAGCAAAGCATATGTCAATGCAGAAGCATTATCCTGAGAGCCTGAACAGGTTAAAACAGAAACAGATGATACTTCCTTAGAAAATGTAGTGATACAGGCCGGCCCATCAGTGCAGTGGTTGGATTTTCACTTGTGATGCTGGGAACCTGGGTTCAAGAATGGACCCAGGGCATCAGAGGGCCAGCTGGGAGGAGAAGGATGGAGCACCCTGAGGACTGTGTCCAGTGCTTCAACCAGTACTAGAATGTTCAGTGAGGTGGGGGCAGACACTGGACATCATTGCACATCCCATCCCCCAGGTAAATGAAGGGGTTCCACTCTCGTGAACCCTACCCGGGGGGTAATTTGGGGCTTGGCCACAATGTCTGTTAGGGAGTTGGATGCCCCCTCTGTGGCCCCACCCAGGGGGTAAGTCTGGGCATTGGGGAGTTGAACAGACAGGACCTGAAGGGGAAATGGGAAAGGCTGGCCCCCCCCTAAAAAATGTAGAGATACTACCTTTCCTCCAAGTACCAGTAGAAATTGTGCAAACCAGCTGCTAAATTTCTCCAGGATCAAGCACTGAGAGCAAACCCAAACCAACCAACACAATCACAGGCCAGAAATGTTTGTGGGTTCAACTACAGGATCAGGATCCCACTGTCAAACAAGTCAAAACCATTCTTATAAATTAACAGAGTCTTGCCCAACAAGAATGAATAAAATTTGACCCTGATGTGATAAAACTGTGGAGGCATAGAACCCTCCTGACTGTAGAAGTCTCTTGCCTGGTCAAACAAAGCTGAGACCCCACTACTCACTGCAAATTGACTCAAATAATTGTTCCCAAAGCTAGTGCACCCATGGTACATGAGACATATCATGACTATTTGGGACATTTTGGGCAAAAACAAACAAACAGATGCTGTCATTAGGAAAAGGTTCTACTGGGTTGGAATGAGGAATGATACTATTAAATGGTACTAGGAATGTCAAGCCTGTAGGCTTAAATGTAAAGAGAAAAGTGAGCAAAGAGCTCCTCTTCACCTAATTATCAGTAGTGCACCATTGGAGCTAGTTGCCTTGGATCATTTGAAGTTAGAATTCAGCACAAGTGGATACGTGTATGTCCTGACAATGATTGATCACTTTTCCAAATTTGTGGTTGTTAATGCAGTCAAGGATCTCATGGCTCGGACTAGAGCAGAAACATTCCTAAAATGTTTTGTGCAGCCATATGGCTGCACAACTAAAATCCTTTCAGAACAATTAACATCTTTTGCGTCCCAGCTCTTTCATGAACTTTGTGCTCGCTATGGAAGTCACAAACTGAAAACCATGGCCTACCACCTCCAAAGTAATGGACTTTGTGAGAGAACCAACAAGACTGCTTGAAATGTTACAAGCTTTACCTGAGTACAAACATCCCTACTGGCAAGCTCTCCTCCCTGAATTAACCTATTTGTACAATAACATCATTCAGTGCTCTACTGGGTATACTCTTCACTATTTAATGTTCGGATGCCACGGAAGACTCCCTATGGATTTAGTCTTAGAGGTACAGCCTGATGAAGCCATAGCAAAACAGCCAGTCATGGATTGGGTGCAAGCGCATAACCAATGACTGAAAGAGGCTGGATAAACTGTAGGCAAGCATATGGAACAGATGCATCAAAAAGAGCAAACTATTATGCTAATGCAAATGCTACACCGCTACATATAGGAGAGAGATAAACATTAAAGAGAACTCAAAAATGATGCAAGTTGGCTACAGAGTTTGAACCTGAACCTTATCACATTATCAAACTCCTTTATCCAGAGTTACCAGTGTAAAAATTCAGAAATAAACAGAGAATGCTACCAAAATCATACACTGTAATCTTCTAAAAGCCTATACTTTTAGAGACACTGCTCCGTCCGAAGACAAGAGAAACTCTATGCCCAAGAAGGGTCAGGAGTATAATAAGGATGGGATGGGATGTTGGGACTGGTCTCGCCAACCAGTTGGTGTATAGAGCCTTGGATTTACACTTCCAATGTAAACTTCTTTCACCATCCAGTTGTTATACTCCAAGTGAATCCTGAACCTCCAGATTTCTTAGAATGAGAAAACATTTCCCAAAACATGTAGGATTCCAACCCAGTAGGTCCCAATGATCTAATGTTGGTATCCCTCCTAGGAGATACATACTGGAAGCCTCTCAAGTTGTACCATCATTTCATAGATAGTCCCTTTAAAAGTAATTAAAAGGCATAGTCACTTAGTTTAGTAAATAAGAAGTTTTCTACTGAAAATTATAGTAACAAATAAGAAAGTTATAGATGTTTGAAGGATGTTTAACTAAAGTAAGATTACATAGTGATTTAAGTGAAATGTTTATGTGTTAAGAAATGTTATAAACACCTATAAAAGTAATAGTTAAAACATTTTTTATAGAGTGTTAAGAGGTAATACATAGGAATGAGTATGTTTAGGCGGGCTCCAGTCTGTAGTGCCCCAAAGTAAGGGGTCAAGAATGGGGATTGTGATGCTCTTCCCCCTTGCTTATGATTATTGTACAATATCTGTAAAATAAATAACTGGTATGTGTATGAAATTGTCTCACACAAGTTAGCAGTTTGCCTTTTAACCTTCAAGGTGTAAGTGAGGATGTCAATAAACTGTCCAGGGAAAAACCTAATTAACTGCCTTCAGATAGTTTATGACCTTTTATGACCAGCTCATGCTTTTGAAGTTGGAAACTAAATAGGCGTTTTATGATATCAGGAAGGAACATCAGTTAGGCTGATCCTGTATGTTCTCTATCCCCTAGCTGAGAGATAGTGACAGCATGTGAGATTGTAAAACATGAAAGGAGATGTGTTGATCAAAGGCTCATAATTTGGGAAATGGCTTTTTGCTGATGTTCACATTTATTAAGATACCTCCTTGTAAAAATTATGAAGAATTAAAACTAAGGGAGGGTCTAACAGTGACCTCACAAGAAGGATGGAAAGATGGAGTTTCAAATGAACATCCATCTGGAGAAAAAAGAGACACATGATTCTAGACTCTGAGAAAATACTTAGAAAGGTAAAAGCTAGAAAGCGATCAAGTCTTTGTGGTACGAGTTTTTTGTCTGTAACTTCCTTTTTGTTTTGCAGGATTGTGTGCTGTATGATATATTGTTCTGAGTTTAATTTTAAATTTTGATAATATTTTTAGTAAACAATCATTTCTTTGAAATACTGCCTGGGTGTCTTTTCGGTTTCTTTCTGAATGCAGTGTATATGTGGTTAAGTCTGACAGCAGTTTAAAAAGGCTTGATGGTGTTACTAAGCTTGGAAAAGGTAAGAATATACCTAAGGTCTCTTATAGAGTTTTAAGGGCTCATTTTGGAGACCTGGCTGGGTGCCCCTGGTGAAAGATTGTACTGCAGTCCGGAATAGGGTACATATCTGAGCCTTTAATTGGGTATGCTAGCATAAGGTTCATGGTTTGAATCCCTCCAGAACTCAAGGCTAAAGGTGATTCAGACCCAAAGCAGACAGGAGGGTTACCCTACCTGTTACCAGTTCACACTATTTCACTCTGAGTTTGGCACTGTGGGAGCAGAGAGCCAGACCTGCGGAGTGCATTTGTGACAGGGACACCACTAGAATGGAGGAGTCTAAATAAATAAATAAATAATGTGCCCCAGTGTCCCCATTCATGTTGTGGGCTCAGAGGGCAGTAGATAAGGCCCCTTAAAGTAATTTTCCCCCATCACAGAAGCCAGGCAGGGCACAGAAAAAATACAGTCAAAGTTTTTCTCTCTCTGCTGCCTGCTTTATTCACTCCAATCCACCCCCCCAGTAGCAGACACCACTAGAGTGAGCACCCACATGCTGGGACTGCTGTTCCTGTGTGGCATGTGGTGCCATCACAAATGCACTCAGTAGGTCAGGCCCTCCGCTCCCACTGTGCCAACCTTAGAGTGCAATAGAGTGAACAGGTAACAAACAGGGTAACCCTTCTGTCTGTTTTGGGTCTGAATCACCTATTAGCCTTGCATTCTGGACGGATTCAAACTGTGAACCTTATGCTAGCACACTCATTTAACAGACTCAGCTAATATATTCTTTGGGGGTGCAATATAATAAATCGCCCAAGGATACCCATCCAGGTCTCCAAAATGAACCCTTACAACTCTGTATGAGACCCAGGTATTTCTTACCTTTTTTAAGCAAATTCATTAACACCATCAAGCCTTTTAACAGCTGTCAGCTTAAAACACACATTCAGCAATCATCACATGCAGAAAGGACTGAGAAGATACTGACTGTATAATAAAGAAAATGTTGTTTACTAAAAAGTTTAAAAATAGGTGAAATAAAATACAGAACAAATATCAAGAGCTTACAGTCACATAAAAAATGGGCAGTTACAGAACAAAGACTCCTACTACAAACTTAAAATCTTTACTATTTACCAAAAGTGCTTTCAAGAGTTCAGAGAGAATCCTTTGAGTCCAAAAAAATTATACAACACTTTTTCCCCAGAGGGACTCCATTGTTAGGAGGGTAGAACTGGGGGAGGGAGGGGAGAAGGAGGTAAGGTGCCTGCCAGGTGCCATGGCTTGGAGAGACAGAGAGCAAATCCTCAGGATCGTGAGAGTAACTCCTTGGGGGAGGGAGCTGGATGTCATTGTCCACCTAGAGACAAATGACCTGACTGGGAAAGGGATCAGAACAGTGCAGGAGGAGTTTGTTGAGTTGGGGAAGGGCCTTAGACAAAGTAGCATGCACGGTAACCTTCTCAGAGGTGCTGCTTATCTATAGCATGGATGAGGCTAGGGTGCTCCATACCATGGGATTAAATCAGTGGGTAAAAAACTGGTGCAGAGCTCAGGAGTTTGGCTTCATTGGGGGCTGGGGGTCAACCTGGAGTGATGCAGGCCTATACTGGTGTGATGGTCTGCATCTGTCCAGGAGGGGAACCAGGATCCTAGGTGATAGGTTTAAATGCTTCATTGGCAAGCATTTAAACTAGCCAAGGGGGAAGCACTGAAAAGAAGCAGGGAAATACTGGCCCCTGCCCAAAAATCACGGTAGTTAGTGAGGTAAACACCAAGATAGAGATGTTGATAGGGAGAATGGCAGGGGTAAATGGAGAAAATGACAAAGGCAGCAAGGACAGGGATGGGACAAAGAGGGGTAAGGCCATCAAGAAATTGAGGGTAATGAGTACCAGTGCCCGTAGTCTGGGTAACAAGCTCCGTGAACTGGTGGCCTTGATGGAAGAGGGATGCCTGGATATCATGGCAGTCACAGAAACATGGTACACAGAGAACCATGACTGGGATGTTAACATACGAGGGTACACAACCTATAGGAGAGACAAGGAGGGTAGAAGATGGGGAGGAGTAGCTCTCTATGTAAGGGAAGGGATACAAACAATGGAGCAAAAGAGTAAACAGGGAGGAAAGGAGGCACTGTGGGTCACCTTAGAGACTGAAAATGGCATCACAATCTGCACAGGGGTTGTATACAGACCCCCATCTCAGGGGAAGGGAATGGACAAGAATATTTATTTATTTAGTTTTTGTTGACCTGGTAAGTGCACTAGGTGGATTCTACCTATTTTCAGGCATGACCCTGGGGGAAGGGATACAGATGAAATGCCAACTGACCTTGAACCAGAGTAAGCTGTTTGTGGTATTTTTAATGAATGAGGGAAATTTGACCAGGGTACTGAGGATGTTCCCCTATGCTTTCAGTGAGGGCGCTGCTGTTATGGAGAACAGTGTTTCAATTGTTCATTCTGCTGGTGTACCTGGGGGTGTGCTGGTATCCCAACCCACAGGTCCAGCTCGGGAGACCAACAATGTTGTTGAAACTGCTAGAGAAATGGAGAAGGAAATACTTATCATTGCACCTGATTCAGTGAGTCCACCTTCAGGTCTTTTTGCCTATGATGAAGTTTAGCTGTCAAATATTTAAAAACAAAATAAAGCGCTAAGGTATGCAGGGCTTGGAAGAAAAGCAGGCTCACACGCTGTTGAAATGGAATTAACTGAAGTGCAGTCTGAACCACTGAATTCTGCTGATTTGCAAGCTGCTGCACTGTTTCTGAGAGACTTGCCTGGCCATAACGCAGTGAGTGCAGCTCCAGCTGAACATACTGCAAATCCACCTGCTGACATATGTTCATCAAACGCATTTCTCCCGCATGAGTCAGAGCTGGTGTAGGAGTCTGTGACAGCTACAGTGCAGCCTATGCTACCAAATGAAATGCTACAAGACCTCAGTACGATTGTTGAAACAATGAGTACATCTTCCCCTTTGAAACAAAGGAATGTCTGTGGTGCTTTGTCAGAGCTCGGTTTGCATAAAGGGAGAGACACTGAAAATTTCCCTTCAGTTAAACACGGGACCCCCCCCTCCTTGGAACGTTCTCTTCTGAATGCAGGATGGAAAAGGGGTGAGTCAGGTATTTGGATCCCTGACCCCTCGCATAGTCTGATTCCAGGCCAACCTCCTTCACAGAATGGAATGTTAACTGACACTGCACATATGAAATTTAATGAAGGAGACGCTACCCATATGAATCCTTCAGTTTGTTTGGATGTTTCACATGATAAAAATGAGACAGTTCTGCCTCCTTTTTCAATATCTTAATCCTCTGAATAGGAAGGCTCTGAGGTGCAGCCTGCAGGATGAAGAGACAGGCCAACCTCAGACCATGATTCACCAGGACACAAACAGAATTTTTCTGAACAGTCTAAAAACCCATGGGAACAATTCCAACAAAAATACCCTTTTCTGGCTCCCCCCTTACAGAGTTGCAATGCTGTATGTGTGGAGTATTTAGGGGGTTTGGAAATAGCTCTGGATCATTTGTATGTAGACCTTGTTGAAAGCATCATTAGGTTTTTTTTCTAATGAAATACATGCCTTGATTTATGTTTCTGGTACTAATGTGTTTGATGTTAGTTTTAATACCCCACAGGGTTTTGATCATTTTTGGTCTAAATATGACTCATTGAAATGCGCTGAAGTCTGGATTCCATTTCGTTATCTCCCCTTAACTAAACCTTGACTAAGAAATGTCACAGTTCTTTTTAGAAATGAATCAGTGTCCGTGCATGATATCACATATTGGATGGAAAAGAAATGTGTTATAATTGAGTCTCCATAACCAATTTTTGATGAAGAACATTTGAGGGATGGAGGCTGGAAGTATAAGGTTTGTTTAAGGAATAACAGCTTGGGGCCTGTACATCTACCAAACAGTTTGTTTTTGGGGAGTGAAAGGGGCCACTGTTTTTATCCTGGGCAACCAAGGACTTATTTTAAGTGTGGGACTTCTACTTATTTAGGTTCAGCTTGCAATAGGTTGAAATGCAATCCTTGCTTGTCGTTTGGTCATTATAGTTCTAACTGTAAGGAAGATATGAGGTGCAATTTGTGTGAGGACATTGGACATATGTATAGAACCAATCCATGGACTACTCACAACCGCACAGATCGTGTCAGTCAGGATTTTATAATAAAAGAAGCACAAAAGAAGAACATGGCTAAATAAGGTACCTCTGCACATAAACCTCAACCAGGCCCAACAAGGCCCACCACCTCACCCCCTCCACCCTCCCACTCCCTGAGGAAATTGTGGTGAAAGTGGTGGCAGGGCACACAGTGCCTGAAGAACCAGCTGCTCCTCCAGCTGATGATGTTATGCTGACAGTAAATGAGGCTGCACCTGTTGAAGCCATGACAATTGGTGAAATGCCTCCTCCTCCAAATGTTAAATGTATAGCAAAGAAGTGGGGTATTAGGAAGTCCAGGCCTTGGTCCAGGGTAGCTAAAGCCTATGTACCAGAAGACAAAGGAATACTTTTGAAAAACAGTTTTGAAATGCTGTCCAGAGGTATGCAGGACTCAGAACAGGGGGGAGATTCTGAAGCTTCTTCATTGACCCCTCATACTTCCGAATCTGAAGGTGACTAGCAGGTGCAGGAAATTGATAAAGATAGGAGAAAAAAATAGGTGTTATAGTCTGGAGGAGTACAAGGTTGAAGAACCACCTCAAAATGTTCTGTTCTCCTCCCCAGTGCTTCATTCACTGCTTAGCGTTGCTACAGTGAATGTTAATAGTATTAATACCAAGCGAAGGGTAGTCACTATGACAGCCATGACAAATTTAAATTGTGATATCTGCCTATTACAAGATATTAAGTTGAATACAGACTTTTTGGTTAGGGCAGCACAGAAACTTTAGTGTTGGGGTCCTTCATTTTTTTCTTTTGGTACTGATGTTTGTGAAGGTGTAGGAGTTTTGTTTAGAGAGGATGGGTTTAAGGTTTCTAGGTTGGTGGATATTTCACTAAGAAGGGCATTATTGTTGGACTTTCTATATAAGGGGAAGGGTCGGAGACTGATTACCATTTATGCTCCCCTTAAGAAAAAGGATAGGCTAGATCTTTTCAATAATATCAATCCTTATTTACTCACAACTAAACACATCATCTGGGCAGGTGATTTTAATTGTGTGGTAGACAGAAAAGATAAAGGTGTTTTTACAAATAAACTGTTCTGTGATTCTAATTGTTTAACAGGTATACTCGAGCAGTGTAATCTGCAAGACTCCTTTCTACTTTTGCATCCTCAAGGTGGACATACTCACTATAGAGGAGCTTTGTCCACCAGGATAGATTTTTTGTTTATGCAGAAAAATATTTATATTCACAAGGCTGATACTATTCCATTAGAAACTACAGATCATGTTATTCTTTATGTAGTTTTGGGAGGCATAATAGGTCCCCAGTATGGTCATCATTACTGGAAATTAAACACGGCCTTATTGAAGGAAGATAAGGTGGTTATGTCAGTCACAGACCTTTTAAAAGCAAGGATGTCAGTGGCTGTGTTACACAATAACATTAGTTTATGGTGGGAAGACACTAAGCAGAAATTACCGTCCTTGTTTCAGACCTACTCTACACAATGTCACAATTTTCAGTACCAGACATATCTCAAACTCCGTCAACAATTACTTAAAATGTACACTGTTATTAATACACATCATATTGCATTAACAACTCAGGTTTCAAACTTAAAAAATTAGATGGTGAAATTGCAATATTCTAGGGCAAAAGCCATGATAAATGAACACAGAATTTGTTCATCGGGTAAAACTGGATTTGAAGATGTATTTAAAAGTTGTTCACAACATGCATCTGATAGATTTATGACAGCTGTTAGGAATTCTGAGGGTACATTGGTCACCGAAGGCCCAGATATTTTAAAAGAAGTTGCAAACTACTTGACTGACATGTATACTGCCCCACTCATTGAAGACTGGGAAATGAAGGACTTACTTTCCACCACTGAGGTTCCCAAAATACAGACGAGTATGTCAGAGACCTCAGTAAGCCCCTCACTACAAAAGAAATTGAGGTAGTAATTAGAAATCTAAAAGGTCATACTGCTCCAGGTATTGATGGCCTACCTTCTGAATTTTATAAGACGTTTGAGAATTAATTAAAAGATGTTTTAGTGGTTGTTTATAATTGGGTATTGGGTAACCTACATGTAGACATTCATTTTTGAATAGCTGTTCAAAATCTGGTCTTCAAACATGGGGAGAGGACTGATTTGAATAACTGGTGGTCACTTAGTTTATTGAGTGCTGATTATAAGATATTGTTAAAAATTTTACACAATAGGTTAGTGAATACGGCCTCGGCACTTATTACCATGGCTCAAACTTGTACAGTGGCAAACTGTCTAATACAACATAATTTATTATTGGTTAGAGAATTAGTGGAACAGGATAAAGAAGGTACGCTGCGTGGATATCTTATGTCATTAGATCAGGAGAAATCTTCTGACAGAGTACCTCATAGGTTTATTTCCAGGGCTCTGCTTCATTATGGGATCCCCCAGATCTTTATGAATTGGATAGACCTATTATATAAAAATGCACAGGCGATCCCCTTAGTTAATGGGATGATGGGTACATATGCACGTATTACACATGGGGATTAGGCAAGGATGCCCACTTAGCCCATTACTTTATGTATTCTGTTTAGATCCTTTATTAAGTCTTTTTCAACAGGACACATGTATTAGAGTTATTGCACCTGTAGGGGAAGGGATGGAGACGCGTGTGATAGCGTATGCCGATGTTGTCTGTGTACTAGTAGCAGATCAAGACTCTGAAGTTAGGGTATTAGAGGTGATAGATAGGCATTCTAGGTTGACAGGAGCAAAAGTAAATAAAGGGAAGAGTGTTATTTATGCTCTCAGTGGTACTGTAACCCAAACGGAGACATGGCAAGGAATTAAAGTGTCTATGGGCCCTTTCAAATTTTTAGTGGTCTGGTTTGGAAGAGGAGACAATGGTTGTTTAAATTGGAAAGCAAAACTTGACATAGCTCAGTCAAAAGTTGTGATTTGGAAGAATTGGCAACAATCAAAAAAAAAAAGAGATGGTGGTGGTTGTTAAAACATTCCTTCTCCCAATCTTTTTGTTCATTGGTGCTATCTATCCGCTGCCACGAGCTTATGAAGTAACACTTCTGAGTTTGTTTTTTCACTTAATTTGGGGAAACTGTTTAAATTCCATTAAGAGGGAGATATTATATTTACCTGTGGGGAAGGGAGGTTTGAATTTAATTAATCCAGTGGTTTTCTTTTATAGTATCTTTTTCATATTAGTTTATTAGACCTTACTAGACCTAGTATGGCCCTCTGGACTATATATGCAAATCAATGGATTAGGCCAATTTATCAGACATGGGAAGCACAGGGGGTGATAACAGCCCAGGTTAAGATAAAATGTGTTTTTTTTTACACCTGCCCTTGCTAAATTAAAGAAATGGGAGTTAACGTTGCAAATTTTGCAGCTAACTACAAGTAATTATCTCTATGACATAATAAACACTCAGATTGGCATCTCAGCTGACTTTAAAGATATGGACCCCTTATATCAGATTCATGTGTTGGAGTCCTTAATGGATAAACATATCCCTCCTAGGATTTGGGATGTTGTCTGGCTATGTTCCTATGGGAGGTTGTTTATTAAGGGAAATGCTAAGCATAAATGTATGGAAGAATGTATGTGCTACAGACTGAGTTGTGTGGCACAAGAAGAAACCATGTCTCATTTTCTTATTCAGTGTCCTTATGTAAGTGAAGTGTGGGCAACATTGGCACAATTATGGGAAAATCAGTATTGGTGGTCTGTGACTTATGCAGAAGCAGTTGGTGGTTTTAGTCTGCAGAACCTGGGGATTGACAGAAGTTTGATATGTCTGATATTTTCCTATATAAAATTTACTTTATGGCAGTCACAATGCAAATATGTATTACAATAGGTGTACCAAGACCCAAAGTCTGTTATCAGTGTGATTGAACAGAAATTGTATAGCCAATATACGTTTGAACAACAACACATGTCTCCAAGTGCATGGGTTCTTCTTTGGATGAATGTCCCTTTCATGAAAGACAACATTGGATGATTTCTTTGACAGAGTTTTTTTTGTTTATCATCACTATGTAGTTTTATTGTATTGATGTTTGGTTATGTATTATTTGTATATACTTGTTCAGTTTCTCTACAATACAATTTTCCCCTACTCTTTTTGAGATGTGCTATGGGATCTTTAACATCCACCATCCACCTGAACTACCACGAGAACAGGCAGATGGGGCCTTGGTTTAACATCTCATCTGAAAGACAACACCTCAGGAGTGCAGCACCCCCATCATGTTGCGCAACAGTGTCAGTATTGGGATGTTAACCCAAGTGTCTGGTGTGGGGATAGAAGCCACAGTCTTCTGATCTCCAGGCCTCAGAGGCGAGTGTACTACCTGCTGAGCCACTGACACTGACACTGACAAATGACTGATATGATAGAAGGCATCCTTAGGATGGCAGAGAAAGAGGAGATATTGTTGATAGGGGACCTGAATATGCCAGATGTTAAATGGAGCACCTTTGTTGCAGCCACATCCAAGAGCAGGGCCATTCTCGATGCCCTGCAGGGGCATATCTCTGACAGCTAGTGTTGGAACCCACTCAGGAAGGAGCAATCTTAGACCTCATACTCTCAAATGGGGACAGTGAGAGGATCTCAGATCTACAAGTGGGTAGCCATCTGGGAACATGTGACCACCACATAGTGTGGTTCATAGTAAACTCAGCTGCAGAGTCAAGCCATACAAAAGTGAGAGTACTGGACTACAAGAAGGTTGACTTTTTCAAAATGGGAGAGTGCTTTAGAAAAGCTCAGTATTTACTGAAGAGAAGGTAGGGCAGGGCCCACAGCTCAGCACCATGGACAGAGGGGGGAGGGAGGAGGGAGGGACGGAGGTGAGCACTATTCTCTTCACAAAAGAAAGGGTCCTACAAGAGCTCACTAAGCTCAGGGTGGACAAGGCAATGGGACCTGATGGCATACATCCTAGGGCACTTAAGGATCTAAGGGTGGAACTAGCAGATCCATTAGCAGAACTGTTTAGTGAGTCTCTGAGCACAGGAGAGGTCCCAGAAGACTTGAGAAGGGCTCATGTGATCCCACTCCACAAGAGTGGTAGCAGGGAGGAGGCAGGGAACTACAAACCAGTCAGTCTTACCTCAGTAGTGGGCAAGATTATGGGGGCACTCCTTAAGGAAAGGATAGTGCAACACCTGGAATCCATAGGGGCACAGGATCCAAGACAGCATGGGTTTACAAAAGGAAGGTCCTGTCAAACTAATTTCATAGATTTCTTTGACTGGGTAACCAGAGTGGTGGACCAAGGGGGAGCAGTTGATGTCACCTACCTTGACTTCAGCAAAGCTTTCGACATTGTTCCACATAAAAGATTGATAAATAAGCTGGGTATTCTCGGGGTGGGTCAGAAGTTGGTCAACTGGGTGGCAAACTAGCTGACGAGCAGAAAACAGAGAGTGGTGGTAAATGGTATACAGTCAGAAGAGATGCAAGTCACAAGTGGGGTACCTCAGGGATCAGTCCTCGGGCCAGTCCTCTTCAATATCTTCATTAGTGACATTGCACATGGACTAGAGGGTAAGGCTTGTCTGTTTGCAGATGACACCAAGATCTGCAACAGGGTAGATGATCCAGATGGGGTGGGCAGAATGAGAAGAGATCTGGATAAGCAAGCAAAATGGTCAGAAGAGTGGCAACTGGGCTTTAATGCAAAGAAGTGCAAGATCATACACATAGGGAAGAGAAACCCTGAAGCCACCTATAGGCAGGGAGGGGAGTTGCTGGCAGTCACAAAGGAAGAAAGAGACTTGGGCATCATCATCACCGATGACCTGAAATCATCCAAGCAGACCTCTAAAGCAGTAGGCAAGGCTAGGGGGATGTTAGAGTGCATTAGTAGGGGTATCAGAAGTCGTAAGAGGGAGGTAATAATCCCTCTTTACAAGACACTGGTTAGGCCCCATCTGGAGTACTACGTGCAGTACTGGAGGCCACACCTTCACAAGCACATTAACCAAATTGAGGCAGTCCAAAGAAGGGCAACTGAAAGGGTGCAGGGACTGCATCAGAAGACATATGAGGACAGATTAACAGAGCTCAACATGTATACCCTTGAGCAAAGGACGGAGAGAGGTGATATGATCGAAACATTCAAACACCTTAAGGGCATTAACAAGGTGAAAGAGTAAATATGTTTGAATATAAGAAAAATAGCAGGACAAGAGGACACAGGATGAGATAAGATGGAGGCCGATTAAGGGGGAATGTGAGGAAATTCTTTTTCACAGAAAGAGTGGTGGATGCATGGAACAGCCTACCTCAGGAAGTGATGGCTATGAATACAGTGCAGGGCTTCAAACAGGCATGGGATAGGCATAAGGAAACAATACATATGAGTATGGATAGATAGGCCACTGACAGAGCAAAGGCCGATGGCACATTTATAAGGTAGAAAAAGAAATGGGCAGACTGGATGGGCCTTGCGGTCCTTATCTGCTGTCAACCTGTATGTTTCTATGTGTCTAAGCACTAGCGGGGAAGGTTAGGGAGAAAAAGATAGCATTTAGGAAGTATAAGGAAACATAGAAGAAGCAGGAAAGAGAACTTTACTGGTTAAGGCAGAATGAACCAGGGAAGGCAGCCAGACTAGCAAAGGCTCAAACTGAAGAAAAGATAACCAATTCAGTTAAGAAGGGGGATAAAACCTTTTATAGATACATCAGGGAGCATTAAAAGACAAAGGGAGGGAAAGTGAGGCTGAATAGAATGGACGGTGGGTGGGCAGAGAGGGACAGTGAAAAAGCAGGGATACTGAATGAATACTTCTGCTCAGTATTCACAAAAGAGGAGGAGGGGGAGGTACTTAATCCAATTAACAGAAGCACTCTGGATAGGGAGGTCGATCCCAGTCCTTTCACAGAAGAAAGGGTTCCGAAAGAACTCCTAAAACTGAAGGTGGACAAAGCTATGGGGCCTGATGGGATTCACCCCAGAATTCTAAAAGAATTAAGGGAAGAACTGGTGGCACCAATGACTACCCTTTTTAACAAATCATGGGAAGATGAGGTGGTACCGAGGATTGGAGGAGGGCAGATGTGATTCCCCTTCTTTTTTTTTATTCAATATGCTTTATTGTTTTTCATCGTATACCAACACAATGGCAACAACAAAAGAATGTAATAAGGAAACAAGACATGAACTACCCAGGGTTCCAGCATTGTACACTATTAAATATATGATAAAAATTCCATAAAAGAAAAATAACCCCACCCTACCATCCCATCTATTTCCCATTTACCCCCACCCCCACCCCCCTAAGTCCCATTCTGCACATTGGCAGGAGAAATAAAATGAGGAAAGTAATAATGGGGAGAATTATAGAGATTAGGGTGAGTCAACTTGTCTCCCAAATACTACAGGATTGCAGTTGAATATTGAGAAAGCCCTTTATGGTCTCCAAAGGGATAGCAAGGTCATAAGGGGCTCCCAGTAAGTTTGATAGTAATGGACTCTCTGCCTTATGGTGGCAATATGCTTTTCCAGCTGAATAGCTAGGAGAACTTCACGGTACCACTCCAATGCCATGGGAAGTGAGTCCTCCTTCCAATGCTGCAACATAGTTAACTTAGTGATAGAAGCAATTAGTGTTATATGGGTCTGATGTATCACCAGTGTTCCCTGAGAGAATACCACCAGTATACAAGATTCAGGGGTGAATAGGGTGTCCAGGCCTAAAATGGGATCCAACACTTATTGAATAGATTTCCAGAAAATCTATGTGTGGGGGCACTCCCATAACATGTGATAAAGAGAACCAGGGGCCATTTTACATCTGAAACAGTCCGGAGGCAGACAGTCCTGTCTTGTATAATTTTAGTGGAGTGTAATACATGTTATGCATGATTTGAAATTGAGTAAGACGCAACCTGTCCTGCTTAATATATTTATGGTTTGTGCACCATATTTTTGTCCAGAACTCTACCTCAGCCAGTAAAGAGAGCTCCTGCACCCAATAGTAATAGATTCCAGTTGGAAGATTATGGTCTAAGGCCTGGAGTTGCTTATATATCCTTGAGACTACATGAGTGGTTTCTGTGTTTTGAACAATTTGTTGTAACCCCTGAGTCGACTGATCAGTCCAGTTTTCTTTATTATTAAAAGCTACTATCGCATTCCTGACTTGCAAATACTTAAAAAATCTCTGGGACTTAGCTGAAAAAGAGTCTGCCAAATTTCGAAAGAAGCCACCACATGATCTTGCAGGAAGTTGGCCAAAGTACAATGCTTAATCTGTGGGAAAAAAGAGGGTGGAATGGGGTGCTGATGAATTAAAATATGCGGGTTACTTATTAGAGGTTGAGCAGGTGACACATGCCAGTTTATCGAAAAGTACTGCAGTATTTGTTGCAAGGCTTTAAGCAACCAGGCCATAGGGGTAGACTTGAGTGATTTTGCAAGTTTAGAAAGCTTTTTACGTACACAAGAGCAGCCAGGGAACTATTAGCACTCTGCGCTGCTTTACTTGCAATGTTTAACCAACCAGGAATATACCCACCACTATTAATAAATGAGTCTGCCTTGCACCAAAGGGCTATCTTACTGAAGTGTTGGGCCCCATAATGGATGAACAGTGAAGGAGGGGGCAAGCCCTCCCTGTTGTTTAGGGGCTGTTAGCTTAAAGAAAGCTCACCTGGCTGGTTTATTCCTCCAAAGAAAATTGTTGATAATTTTCTGTAATTTCATAAACCATCCCTTGGGAATGTAGAGCCCCAGCATACCCAACAGGTGCAAAAGCCTTGGCAGAACATTCATTTTCAGAATATTACTACGTCCCTATAAAGTAATTGGTAATGCACTCCACCTATTTAGATCTGCCTGCAAGGTTTGGACTAATGCAGTCGAATTATCTCTAAACATGGTAGAGATACTCCAGGAGATCTTTTTCCCCAGATAAGTGAGAGTTCGATACTCCCAGGAGAGACCCAGGGCAGTGACACTAGCTCTAGTAACTCTATGATTTAATGGAAACATCTTGGTTTTGGATAAGTTAAGCTTGTAAGCTGAGACTCTGGAAAATCTATCGATTTCACCTAGAAGGGCCGGTATTGAAATTTCTGGCTCCTCTAAGTGTAAAAGAATATCATCCGTGTATGCCAACAGGCCATATCACTCGCCATATAATTGGATTCCTTTTAATACTGAGAAGGAAACGAGTGTCTGAATTAATGGCTCAAGATAACAGTTAAAAAGAAGGGGGGATGGGGGCATCCTTGTCTAGTACCTTTCTCTAGTGGAAAGGCTTAGGATAGGTGCCCATTGCACCACACCTGTCCAGTAGGAGCGGTATATAGAATTTTAACCCAGGTGAGGAAGGAATTAGGTATGCCAAGCTGCTTAAGAGTAGCAAACAAAAAACACCATGAGACCCAATCGAATGCTTTTTCAGCATCAAGAGAGACAAGGATCGATGGGATCTCAGACCCTTTGGCCCATGAAATCAAGTGCATAAGCTTATGCATGTGCTCTCCAGAGAGACGTCCCCCCATAAATCCAACTTGGTCATTGCCAATAATACTCCCTAATATTGGAGCTAATCGACTGGCCAGGATTTTTGCTAATATTTTAACATCCGAATTTAGTAACAAAATGGGTCGGTAATTCACAGGACATAATAAATCTTTATTTGGTTTAGGGATAACTGTAATGATTGCCTCTAGAAAGCTAGGGTCTTTCACCCCTTGATGAAACAACAAATTAAACACATCCCTCAGCAGTGTGGAGAGTTGAGGAAGACAGACCTTGTATAAATTATTAGACAGACCATCTGGTCCAGGGGCTTTGTCCTGGGGCAGCTGGGCAATGGCCATTTGCACTTCAGCTAGCCAAATTGGAACACTAAGCTGCTCTGCCATAGCATGTGGTAAAGAGGGAAGGTTGGCCAAGTAAAGATAATCATTAATATCTTTATCAGTAACTTGCGGGGAATCTTCCTCTGAATAGAGATTTTTGTAAAAGTTCCCAAAGGCTGTTGCAATCTCTTGGGGCTGGGAAATGATGTGACCATCCTGGGGAGATCTCAGACTTTGGATAAATTTAGACATTTCGAGTCGTCTTAATCTAAGTGCCAAAAGTTTCGCTGCTCATTCTCCTAATTCCAGATATTTCATCTTAGTGTTATGGATGGCCAGTTCTGCTTTCTGCACCATTATATCATAATAGGATGCTTGAAGGCAATGCAGCCTGGTTCAATGTTCTGGTGGAGATACCTTATTTATTGTATGCTCCAACTAGTGTATCTCATCCAATAAGGTGTCAAACATTAGTTTATTTTTCTGAGCTTGGGTAGAGGCAAACCGTATAAAGTTACCCTTGATGACACACTTAAGGGCAGCCCACACTACATTGGTCCTGTCTACTGAATCCAAGTTTGTATCCAGGAAATCCTTAATAAATGCTTGTGTGGAGGTTAGGGTCTCAGGGTGCTTAAGTAACTGTGTATTAAAGCACCAAAGGGAGCTCCTGTGAGCCTCGGCCCTAAAATAAAGGATATACCAACTGGGGAATGATCTGAGAGTACTCTGGAATAAATGGTTGCATCAACAATACCAGAATGTTAGAAGGTGCTTACCAACCAATAATCTATTCTAGAAAAGGTACCACGTGGTGGAGAATAATATGTAAATTGCTTCTCCCCTGGGTTTAAGACTCACCATATATCCACCACCCCAGCTCCCGATAGGACATCTCTAAAAGCACACTGTGCTTGTGAGAGCCTACATGTTTTTACTGTCAGAGCGGTCCAGGTCTACTCTCAACACCAGATTCCAATCTCCCCCAAAAAATGTCAAACGGGCTGGTTTGACACCACCTTTGTTAATCACAGAGTAAAAAAATTAGGCAAGTCTATATTCGGTCCATATATTGAACCTATTATGCTTGGAGTTAGTGCCAATGTGCCTGTATAATACTGTAGCATCCTTCTGGATCATACCATTCTTGCAGTTTAATAAATGATACATGTTTAGCTATCAAAATAATTGTGCCAGCCAGTTTGATGGAGTTACCAGAACCATATACTTGTCCCACCCATCCCCGCTTAAAGAATGAAATGTCATCCCTGGGCAGATGAGTCTCTTGCAAACAGGCAATCTCCACTCCTAAGTGGGCTAGATGTTTGGTAATCATCCACCTCTTTTGTTTACTCTGAGCCCCTTTTATGTTCCAGCTCACACATTTGTAAGGTCTCCCCATTAGCTTTGAGTAGATGGTCGATAAACAGAAGATATCCTGAGTTTAACTAATTTACCATGAGACATTCCCCTTATAATCTTAATGTGTAGAATTTCCCTAATCCCCCCGCTTCATTCTCATACTTAAAATGCAGTGAAAACAAAGGTGATGTCACCCCTTTATGATAGAAACGCAAAAAAAACCCTCCCCTTGCCTCTCCCCACAGCAACCCATAATAATGAACTACCCCCAGCTCAAACAAAGCTGACGTCCTAATGTACAACACAACACGTGATTAATACTTCTCACTACCTAATCCCAGTAAAACTCCTTCTGCCCCCAACCTACTATGAATATATAGTTAGTAAATAAAAGAGAAAAATAGAGAGAAAAAAACAAAACGAACAGATACACCAACATGTTAGGATGCAGTCTAACGGCTCATCCTAATGCCCCAGATGCCCTGTGACAAACCCTTGAAAAGCCCTTCCCTTCATCATGTAAGGAGTCTCAAAGCATTAAACGGAATTAAGTAAGAAGGGAAAAGTAGATGCCTAAAAAAAATAATAAAAAAAAAAGGGATAACAGCGATCAATTCAGCCGAGTTCCAACTGTTCTGCAATTACATAATTTTCTTTGCGATATCGGCCCATAAAAAAGAAAAGAGAACAAAAAGGGAAGGCCATCCTGGAGTCTCAAAGTCACTCTTTTACTTATCCGGAGTACTTCATTTCAAGAGTTTCTCAATCTGAGGATTCTGCTCCGCTTAGATGTAGCCGGATTTGGAAAATGCTTTTGGGCCGGGAAAAGTCTTTCACCACCATTACATTAACCCTGATCAGTCCTCGAATATATATAAAAAAAAGGGAGAGAAAAAAGAAAACTTAAAATGATCGCTTGTTGTTAATACCAGGTTCAAGATAAATTAACTCTTATACATCAGAGTACTTAATTATTATATTAGGGCAAGGTAGAAGTTCGTGTCATCTGGCCTTGCTTCTTTCAAATTCCAGGCACTGCTTTCACTCAGCTACCCAAAGTATTCATTGCTATCATCGAGTAACAGGTTATAGAGTCTCACGCCAGACTGAAGCTGTTGGCAAGGTGCCCCCAAAAGCCGACGTTCGGTCCCAATCATACATCAGTCCCTCTGGACCAATTCAGACACCTTTTAATCAAGATAGACTGTTTCACTTAAAGAGATCTGGAAATAACTTGCGGATCTCCTCTGTGGCTTGCTTGGATGTTTCAAATGTAACCTATTTATCTTTTTATTTAACTTGCAACGTTGCAGGGTATTTCATACAAAAAGGTACCCCAGCCGGGATCACACAGGATACCAGGGGGTAGAATTCTTGCCTTTTCAGATGCACTGAGTGAGGTAAATCTTGGGACGACCTTAACTTGGTACCTTCTAACTGGATTTCCTGGACTTCTTTAACTTTATTCATAATATGAATCTTGTCCAGATAATTGAGTAGCTTGAACACTAGCAGTCTGGGTGGTGTTCCAAGTAACGGGAGAGGGCGCAGATAACGATGTGCTCTTTCAACTACATAAGTAGTATTATTGTGAGAAGGCCCTGCTACTCTTTCACAAAGCTTTTGTACAAATAATAATGGGTTGGCACCTTTTTCTTTCTGTGGGAGACCAAAGACAATTAGGTTATTGCACTTACTGCGCTCTTCAAGGTCTTCCAGTTTGTCTTCCATTTTCCAGAGCCTTTGTCGTACTGTAGAAGAATCCAGTTCTGTCTTGTCCCTCCATTTCTCTACTGACACCAGTTGTGCATCAACATCCCCAACTCAAGTAGTAAGTGAGTCAAGGTTGACCTGAATTTGCTGCACATCAGTGGATATCTCAGTGATAGAGTCCTGCAAAGGGAGCATAATTTCCATAAACCTTGCTTCCGACAATGCTGTAGCTGTCGTGGCAGACATTGGGGTTGTAGTAGCCTGCGCCTTGGGCCGTTTTGCGGCCTTGTCTGTTTTGGAAGACGGTGGAGGCATGTGCCGTGGCTGAGCTTTCTGCATTTCTATTTCCATTTATTTCCACCGACTGTCTCCAGAGAACTTCTCACACAGAATATTTTCTGAATCACTGCCTGAAACTTGCATAAAAGGATGAGATTGCGGGTTCTAGCGGGGAGCGAGGAGAGGATACGACCTTCAGCTAGGCAGCCATCACGTGATCCACGATTCCCCTTCACAAAATTGGGAGCAAGACAGAGTCAGGAAACTATTCACCTGTCTGTTTGGCCTCTGTGGTAGGGAAAATGATGAAATAACTTCTGAAGGAAAGAATTGTTGAGTATCTCGAGGCCAGTGGGGCATAGGACCCAAGGCAGCATGGATTCATAGGGGGAAGGTTATGTCATCTAAATCTAATCAATTTCTTTGACTGGGTGATCAAAATAGTAGACCAGGGAGGGGCTGTGGACATGACCTACCTAGACTTTAGCAAGGCATTTGACATGGTCCCACACAACATAGAAACATAGAAACATAGACTTTGACGGCAGATAAGGATCGCTTGGCCCACCTAGTCTGCCCATTTCCCTACCTACGGGATAGGCCGCAGATCCTAGTTAACCAGCAGCCTATTTCTTCCTACCCCCCACAAGAATTGCCTTATGTCTGTCCCATGCATTCTTGAATTCTCCCACAGTTTTAGACCCCACAACCTCCTCAGGAAGGCTGTTCCATGCATCCACTACCCTCTCTGTGAAATAATACTTCCTCACATTGCCCCTAGAACGCCCTCCTTCTATCTTTAAATTGTGTCCCCTTGTTTTGCAAGTCTCTTTTCTGAAAAATGCTACCCTCTTGGACTTTGTTGATTCCACTGAGGTACTTAAAAGTTTCTATCATGTCCCCCTCTCCCTTCTTTCCTCAAGGGTATACATATTAAGCTCCTTTAGTCTCTCCTCATACGGCTTCTCTTGCAGACCCTGCACCATTTTAGTTGCCCTCCTCTGGACTGCCTCTATCCTGTCTATGTCCTTGCTGAGATGGGGTCTCCAGAACTGGACACAGTATTCCAGATGGGGTCTCACCAACTGTCTATACAGAGGGATAACAACTTCCTGTTTTCTGCTGTTGATGCCTCTCCCTATACATCCCAGTATACACCCAGCCCTCTCTACTGCCTTCTCACATTGCTTTCTAACCTTAAGGTCATCTGATATGATTACCCCCAGGTCCCTTTCCTTTTTTGTTGTTGTTACTACCTCCCCACCCATTGTGTATTCTTCCCCTTGGTTCTTGTTTCCCAGGTGCATTATTTTGCACTTCTTTGCATTGAATCCTAGCTGCCATACTTCTGACCATTCCTCCAACCTTGCCAAGTCCCTTTTCATCCTTTCCACGCCTCCTTGTGTATCAACCCTGTTGCAGATTTTGTGTCATCTGCAAAGGCATATTTTCCTTCAGTCCTTCTGCAATGTCACTGTATGAAGACATTAAAAGGACTGGACCCAATCTGAACCCTGCGGTACCCCACTAGTAACCCCTTTCTTCAGAATGGACTCCATTTACAATTACCTTCTGTGTCCTGTTGTCCAGCCAATGTTTTACCCAGGCTACCACCCTGGGTCCCACTCCCAGGCTGGTTAATTTGACTATTAATCTTTTGTGTGGGACTGTGTCAAATGCCTTGCTAAAGTCTAGGTAGGCCATGTCCACAGCCCCTCCCTGGTCTACTACTTTGGTCACCCAGTCAAAGAAATCTATTAGATTCGTCTGACATGACCTTCCAGCTGTGAACCCATGCTGCCTTGGGTCCTGTGCTCCACTGGCCTCTAGGTACTCGACTATTCTTTCCTTCAGAAGTGACTCCATCACTTTCCCCTACCACAGAGGTCAGACTGACAGGTCTGTAGTTTCCTGCCTCTGTCTTGGACCCACTTTTGTGAAGGGGAATCACATCCGCCTTCCTCCAGTCCTCAGGTACCACACCATCCTCCCATGATTTATTAAAAAGAGTAGCCAGTGGTTTCACTAGTTCCTCCCTTAATTCTTTTAGAATTCTGGGGTGAATTCCATCAGGACCCATTGCTTTGTCCACCTTCAGTTTTAGGAGTTCTTGCAGAACCCTTTCTTCTGTGAAAGGACTGGGATCGACCCCCCTATCAAGAGTGCTTCTGTTAATTAGATTAGGCACTTCCCCTCCTCTTTTGTGAATACTGAGCAGAAATATTCGTTCAGTATTCCTGCTTTCACTGTCCCCTCTGCCCACACCACTGTTCATTCTATTCAGCCTCACTATCCCTCCTTTGTCTTTCTCACGCTGATGTACCTATGAAAGGTTTTATCCCCCTTCTTAACTGAGTTGGCTATCTTTTCTTCAGTTTGGGCCTTTGCTATTCTGACTTCCCTCCCTGCTTCCTTCTACCTTAACTGGTACAGCTCTCTGTCCTGCTCCTTCTGTGTTTCCTTATACTTCCGGAATGCTATCTTTTTCTTCCTGACTTTCACAGCCACCTCTTTTGAGAACCATAGTGGCGTTTTCTTTCGTTTTGATTTGTTCATTTGCTTCACACAAAGGCTTGTTGCCTCTGTGATGGCAGTTTTGATAATTCCCCATTGTTGCTCCACACCTCCTTCTAGCCTGTTTGCTAGTGCTTTTCTGAGGCACTCTCCCATCTTGCCAAAGTCAGCCCTCCTAAATTCCAGTACCCTCACTTTTGTATGGCTTGACTCTGTAGCTGAGTTTAACGTGAACCACACTGTTTGATGGTCACTTGTCCCCAGATGGCAACCCACTTCTAGATCTGAGATCCTCTCACTGCCCCGTTTGAGAGTACGAGGTCTAAGATTGCTCCCTCACGAGTGGGTTCGAAACTAGCTGTCTAATGCCTGCCACCTGTAGGGCATCAAGAATGGCCCTGCTCTTGGATGTGGCTGCAGCAAATGTGCTCCAGTTAACATCTGGCATATTCAGGTCTCCCATCAACAGTATCTCCCCTTTCTCTGCCATTCTAAGAATGCCTTCTATCATATCCTTGTCCATTCCTTCCCCCTGACATGGGGGTCTGTACACAACCTCTTTGCGGATTGTGGTGCCCTTTCCAGTCTCCAAGGTGACCCACAGTGCCTCATCTCCTCCCTGTTTACTCTTTTGTTCAGTTGCTTTTATGCCTTCCTTTACATAGAGAGCTACTCCTCCCCCTCTTCTCCCCTGCCTGTCTCTCCTATAGGTTATGTACCCTGGTATGTTAACATCCCAGTCATGGTTCTCTGTGTACCAAAGATTAATAAACTAATTAGCCAGCTTGGGAGTGGGTCCCAGGGTGGTAGCCTGAATAAAACATTGGCTGGACAACAGAACACAGAAGGTAATAGTAAATGGAGTCCACTCTGAAGAAAGGGGGGTTACTAGTGGGATACTGCAGCATTTAGTACGGGTCCAGTCCTTTTTAATGTCTTTATAAGTGACATTGCAGGGGGAATGGAAGGAAAAGTATACCTCTTTGCATATAACACAAGGATCTTTAACAGGGTTGATACACAAGGGGGTGGTGGAAAGGATGAGAAAGGACTTGGCAAGGTTGGAAGAATGGTCAGAAGTATGGCAGCTTGGATTCAGTGCAAAGAAGAGCAAAATAATGCACCTTGGAAACAAAAACCCAGGAGAAGAGTACACAATGGAGGAGGAAGTAACAACAAAAGTGGAGAGGGACCTGGGGGGTAATCATATCAGATGACCTGAAGTTTAGCAAGCAATGTGTGAAGGCAGTAGGGAGGGCTGTGGGATACTGGGATGTACAGGGAGAGGTATCACCACCAGAAAACAGGAGTTTGTTATCCCTCTTTATGGACAGTTAGTGAGACCCCATCTGGAGTACTGTACCCAGTTCTGGAGACCCCATCTCTGCAAGAATATAGACAGGATGGAAGCAGTCCAGAGGAGGGCAAGTAAAATGGTGCAGGGTTTGCAAGAGAAGCCATACAAGGAGAGAGTAAAGGAGCTTAATACGTACACCCTTGAGTAAAGGAGGGAGAGGGGAACGTGAAAGAAACTTTTAAGTACCTCAGTGGAATGAACAAAGTCCAAGAGGGCAGCATCTTTCAGAAAAAGAGATGAGCAAGAACAAGGGGGCACAATCTGAAGATAGTATGCAAACAGTACTGGAGGCCACACCTTCACAAGGACCTGAACCAAATTGAGTCAGTCCAGAGAAGGGCAATCAAAATGGTGCAGGGACTGCATCAGAAAACATATGAGGACAGATTAACGGAGCTCAATATGTATACCCTAGAGCAAAGGAGGGAAAGAGGTGATATGGTCAAAACATTCAATTACCTTAAGGGAATTAACAAGGTGTTTCAATATAAGAAAAATAGCAGGACAAGAGGACACAGCATGAGATTAGAGGGAGGCAGATTAAGGGTAATGTGAGGAAGTTCTTTTTCACAGAAAGGGTGGTGGATGCATGGAATGGCCTACCTCAGGAAGTGGTAGATATGAATACAGTGCAGGGCTTCAAACAGGCATGTGATAGGCATAAGGGAACAATACAGATGAGTATGAATAGATAGGCCATTGACAGAGCAAAGGTCAATGGCACATTTATAAGGTAGAAAAATAAATGGGCAGACTGGATGGGCTTTGCAGTCCTTATCTGCCATCAGCTTCTATGTTTCTATGTTTCTATAGAGGGGGACTGCTCAAGGGCAATGCGAGGAAATATTTTTTCACAGAGAGGGTGGTGGATGCATGGAACCACCTTCCTGAGGAGGTCATGGGGTCTAAAACTGTGAGAGAATTCAAGAATGCATGGGGCAGACATAAGGCAATTCTTGTGGGGGGTAGGAAGAAATAGGCTTTTGGTTAACTAGAATCTACAGCTTATCCAGTAGATTGGGAAATGGGCAGACTAGGTGGGCCAAGTGGTCCTTGTCTGCTGTCAAAGTCTATGTTTCTTTGTTGCTAGGTTTCTATGTAGGGGCACCATGGGCACCTTGTCTTTTCTAGTGACTGGGGCTACTTTCTGACACTCAGCACAGGAATTACAATAGGTAGCAACATCTTCATGAATTCTAGGCAAGTAAAATTTATACAGCAATCTGGCAAGGGTCTGATCCCTCCCTGAGTGACTAGCTATGGGTCTATCATGTGCTATCTGTAGCAAATCTGTTCTATACTGCTGTGGTATAACCAGTTGTTCTGTCAGTTCCTGTGTCCAAGGTTTAACCCAAATTTTGTACAGTAACCCATAACATTTTTTAAACATAGGTTCACCCTGCTTTGGTTTCACCCCTAGCTTCTTAAAATAACCCTGGAGAGAAACAGTGTTAGCTTGCTGTGAAAGAAAATCACAATCAGTTATCAGATTAGTTTCAACATTTTCATATTTTAACCCTTCATATCCATCAATCATTTGTTGCAACAGTTTCTTCAGGCATCTTCTTTCTTTGCTGGATTGCTGGATCTTTGAGCTGTGCTCAAACAAGTCTGAATCAAAATCACTGAATGGAAAAGTGCCCCCACAGGTCTGAAATTTTTTTGTCTGAGTTATTGTCACCATAGCTGGTGAAATAGCAAGATTTATTCCTTCATTGACTATCTCAGAAAATCTCTGAAAGTCATTTCTAATAATCACAGGTAGAGGTAACTTAGGTATTACCCCCACTTTCATTTGTTGCGACACATTGTTAATGGTCAGAGTCACTTGGGTGGTCGGATAGTACTGAGTGTCCCTGTGGATGCAGATGACACCAGTACCTGGTTCTTTTTCATAGTGTTTTCCCAGCACTTCAACATGAACTAGGGTCCGTCTGCTTCCCAAATTAATGAGTCCCTTTACAGTCTTATCCCCCACTTTTACATATGTTAAGTACTTGCACCAATTTGCCAAGGACAAATCTGCTCCAATGCTACTCTTCTTATTACAGCTGTTTCTTGCAATGTGGCCTGGCTTAATACAGTTATAGCAAATAACGTATTTGGGCACAGATTTGTTACCCCCATCAGAGTTCTTATCAGGCTTGGAGTCGAAATGGGAAAAAGAGTGCCTTATCGGTGCTTGGCTGTTCCCTCACTGTTGTGGCATCTGTCTGGCCATTTGTTTGTCCTGTACCAAAGAAACAGCCTTTTCCACACTTTCTGGTCAGTGTTCCTTTATCCAAAGCCATACATCTGTAGGCAGGATTTTGATAAATTGCCTCACGGCAAATGTGGAAATGATCTGTGGGACTGTTTTGCCCTCTGGTTGGAGCCATTTTATCAGGATTTCTCTGAGCTGGGTGAAGGCTTCTCGAGGACTGCTGACTGAGTTGTACTTCAGAGATTGAGATCTCTGCCTGTAGGTTTTTCCTGCCATGTCATGCCTTTTCAGGATTTTGTTTTCACCAGGTCATAGTTTTCTGACTATGCAGTGTCCATATTGCTGTAGGCAAGTTGGGCTTTACCTGTCAGGTAAGGTACCAGTCGGATTGTCCACTGTTGCTTTGGCCATTGGCAGGCTGTGGCAATGCTTTCAAAACTTGTCAGGTATGCCTCAATGTCATCCAAGGGGCATGACTTTGTAAATTTAACAGCTTTTAAGTTGCTTGTGTTTTGTTGCTTATCTGGATCTGTGCAAGATCCTCTGCCTTTGATAGTTTGCAAGGCATCCAGCCATCGGTGCTCCTGTTGCTGCATCTCTTCTCTCATCTGCTGCTTCTCTTCTCTCCTCTGCTGCTCCTGCCACTGCATCTCTTTGCTCATCTACTGCTTCTCTTTTCACCTCTGTTTCTCCATCTCTTTTTGTTGTATAACCCAATATTTGAAAAAGTCCATCAGGCTTTCAGGTTCTGTCACTGCCTGTTCCATTTCCATAACTCAAATCAATCAATCACTTTATTTAACGAGGCATAAACACCGTTGAGCAAGCTCATTTTCAAGGTGGTCCTGGGCATTAATACAATACAGTACACTTCATAAGATTACAATTACGGTGGACAACGGTGCAAAAAAAAAAAAAAAGGAAAAACATTGTGAAGGTGCCTGTCAATATGGCCTATACATACCGGTCAACATAATTAACATGCAAAGGTACATAATGATAAGCTTTACTGAAATGAAAAGAGACAACAATCTCATATAGTCTCTGCTAAGTAAGAGCTCATACCTAAATGATAAAAAATAAGGAGGTATTAAGGAATAGGGTAGAAACTGGGGTGAAAGAGTAGGCAGCCAAAAGGGAGGCCAGAATAGGTGAAAGGTAGAGAATAGGCAGGGTCATCTTGGATTAAGGAAACTAGGCTTGTAGGTCCTAGGTTTCTGTTGTTAGGAATGTGGGGTGGATGAGATACTTTTGCATAGGATTTGAGAGTGGCACCCGGGGCTTTGGGGTCATCGGCGTCTGAAACAGTTGCATGATTCCTTCACATAATCCATTAATAGAGTTTTGAATGTGAAACTGCTTGGAAGTGAGGATAATTTTAATGAGTCTTGCATAGTGTTCCAAAGTGATGGTAGTGAGAAGTTGATTGCTGCTGAGCCAAGGCTAGTTTTCACTCTAGGACTCTGGAAGCAGATTATGGAGAAGCGTCTCAGGCCATAGGAACCTTTAGCCTGTTTGAACATGTTTGAGATGTATGCAGGGAGGTTATCAGATAATGCTCTAAAAAAACAGAGGAGAGCATTCCTTTTTCTTCTAGTTGAGAGCGAGGTCCATCCCGAAACCTGGTATAGATGACAGTGATGTGTACTAGGGGGTAGATTTAAGATAAATCTTAAAGCCCGGTGGTAAAGGGTGTCCAGTTTGTTTAGCATCGTTGATGGGCAATGACTGTAAAGGAAGTCAGCGTAATCCAGTATAGGTAGGAATGTAGTTTGTACTAGTCTCATTCTAGCTTCTAATGTGAGTAGGTGTTTAATGCGATAGAATAAACCTAATCAAGAATAAACCTAATCGCTGTCTTAGTTTCTTCGAGGTTTCATTTAAGTGGCTCAGAAAGTTGAACTTGTTATCCAGCCAGAACCCTAGGTATTTAAAGGAATCAACTACTTCAAGGGGTTCATCTAAGAGTGTTCGGATCTGTGTGATATGTGGACATCCGGAAGTAGACTTTGGTGAGAGAATCATTGCTTTAGTCTTTTTGGCATTGAGGAGGAGCTTGTGAGTGAGAAGGTTGTATTGGAGGGTGACAAAGGTTTTCTGTAAGTACTCATGGGCCAGATCCAAGGATGAAGTTGTGGTATAGAATACAGTATTATCTGCGAATAAGTGCACATTTGCTGTGCCCAGCTGCGAGTCCAGATTATTGATGTATATTGCAAAGAGGATAGGGCCCAGGATGGAGCCTTGTGAGACTCCTCATAACAAGGATTTTTGTGGGGACAGATCTCCTATGGCTTTGACTTGTTGTAACCTATTGGTTAGGTAGCTGGTGAACCATTTAATGGCAGAACTATCAAGTCTGATGTTACTCAGTGCAGTAAGCATAATGGTATGATCCACAGTATCGAAGGCCTTACTTAGATCAAGGAAGAGGGCAAATACATGCTTCTTAGAGTCCAAGGCCACTTGCCAGTCTGTAGTTATTTTGGCAAGAGATGATACTGTACTGTGTTTGGCTCTGAAGCTGGACTGAGCCGGGTTTAGCAACTTTTGTGAATCCAAAAGTTCTCTAAGTTGGATGTTGACAATTTTTTCAAGTAATTTAGAGAGGACAGATAGTATAGAAATAGGCCGGTAATTGTTCAGATCACTCAGATCCCCAGTCTTGAATAATGGTAGGATGTGGGCAGTTTTCCACAAGACAGGTAGCTCATCTTGAATCAGAGATGTGTTAAATAAGTGTGTAATGGGGGCGGTCAGATAGGTATGGCCAAGTTTTAGGAAGTAAGGTTCAATATTATCTGCACCCTCACTCTTTTTTGTATCCAGAGAAAGGAGGAGGTTCTCCACTTGCTTGAACGTAATTGTGAGGAAGCTGAAGGGGGTGGGATGCGATTGGTTATGGTTGTGATTATTAGTGAAGCCAACAATGTAGTCTCTTGCCAGGCCATGTTTGCTGATAGGTGAGGTGTCACAGGCAAGCCCTGCAGTAGCAAAGTGATCATTAAGCTTATCTAGTATATCAGCTTTGTCTGTATAGGTGGTACCATCAGACACAATTTTGTTTGGAAGGGGTGTTGCAGTGGACTGACCTTCAACTTCTTTGACGATGTTCCAAAATTTGGCAGAGTTGTTTTTATTGTCTTCTAGTTCTTTTTGGAAGTACCTAGCTTTTTCTGACCTAATTAGCTTGGTACAAGCACTCCTAGTGGTACAGGATGCTAACCAATCAGCCTCCAGGTGGGATTTCCTTGCTTTTTTCCACCAGTAGTCCCTATCCCTAAGTGCTTTCTTCAGGATGGGAGAGAACCAAACAGGAGTTTTATTTTTTGATTTGATCAGTCTTAGTGGGGCGTGTTTGTCTATTAGCCCCAGTAAGAGGCTATGAAAGATGTTAAATGCCTTGTTAAAGGTGGGGGCTAGATAGAAATCCTGCCAACAATTGTTACTTAGATCTTTCAGGAAAGTGTAGTGGCATAACTTTTTCAGGCATCTTTTCAGTTTGAATTTGGAGGCCGTTTTTATTTGGGAAGGATGTCTGATGCAGGCAGTAGTGCAACGGTTGCTTATATAGTTGAAGAATACTCCAGTATGCGAGATAGTGTGAGGTTTGTTTACTAGCATAAGGTCCAGGAGGGTGCTGCACTCAGGATTTTTTCTGTTAGATCGGGTTATAGCAGTCACCATTTGTAACAGACCATTAACGTCGCAAAGATCCTTCAATTTCTTAGACCTGTCATCATTCCAATTTAGATTGAAATCCCCCATTAGAATACACTCAGTATTAGCAGAGTCAAGAAGGTTTTGAAGGTGTGGCAGAAGTGCCCAGCCACCAGACGGTGAGCAGTAGCATGCTGCCTTAAGGAGTGATTTCTCACTGGAAAGTGATTATTTTAGAGCAAGGCATTCAAATTCCTTAGTCTTTGAGGTACAGTCAAAGACTGTGACTGTGAATTTGCTTTTGACATATATTGCAACCCCTCCCCATCTAGTTGGTCTATCACAGTGGTAGATGATATATCTGGGTACGTTGATAGATTTGTCCTGGGTTGAGGGTGTGAGCCAGGATTCAGTTATCATGAAGAAATCAGCAGATGCATGTAGAACCCAGGTCTGTATAGAGTCAATCTTGTTTAGCAAACTACAGACATTGATATGGAGAAAGCTAATCCCTTCATATTGAGGGAGGTCCACAGGGGCGTCCAGAGAAATAGGTGGAACTGGGATTAATTCAACATTTCCCAAACAGAGTAGGAGAAGCAGTAGCAGTTTTTTAAGGTGGTGTCTTAGCCTTCTAAATATTCTTTTGTTACTCCTTCTAGTGTACATTGGTTTAGCGGTGGCTGTGTTAAGGGCAGGATTGCTAGTTGCTAGGGATAAAACATACAGAACTGATAGAGCCGACACCATCCTTGGGAATTGCATGTGTTCTATAGTTATGGCCTGGTGGGAGGAGGGTCATGGCCACAGAGGAGATGTCCCTGATGTAGGATGCCATGGTCTAATTTGGGAGGCTACATCTTGGTAGATGATAGAAGAGGGAAACTGGCCTTTGTTCTAGTGCAAACTGAAATTTTGGGTAGAGTATAACAAAGTAATATAAGGCAGCTATAGAGAAGGATAGGCGCAGATGGCATTCTTAATGTGGATATATTTCCTTTTACCAGTAATAAACACAGGATTTGCAACAGTTCCTTGAGAGGGTCAGGGAAATGAGTGGTTCCTGTGGGAGGATGGGGCACCAGTGAAAATTAAGGCCTAGATAACCAATGAGGCATGACTGGCAATAGCCAGTAGGAGTGAGATAGAAAGCCGAGGCGGGGTTTATGTGTATTTAATCAGGACCGGGGTGGTGAGTGGGTCGAGTGAAAAAATTGGTAGCTAGGGCTCCCTTCCTGGAGGTAATCAGTCCCTGAGGGCAAGTCTGTACCTGCGTTTCTGTGAGGGGCTGGTGGCTTCAGACTTGGACTGTGGGTGGCAGTCTGGCAGCTCGGGTTCATTAGAGAACCACAGCTGTGGCTCTCAGACTACCTGGAAGAAGAAGGAAGAGTAGAATTAAATAAGAAAGTCAGAGGGGCTGGGACTGCTCATGGAGCTAAAAGGAAATGCAGACTGGTTTAAACAGGGAGGTTGTTGCAGACTAAAATGTTAGGCAAGGTGCCTCCAAGTCTAAGTGGGCAATAACAGGGCTATTTAAAACACAATACTAACGTAAAAAGGTGAAGGGGGGTTCAAAGGCCTGAGCTGAGATCGCTACTGGTCTTATGAGGAACACAGTACAGGCATTTACATTAAATCAGAAAACATCAGTAATAAGATACAAACAAGACAGTTTTAACAGAAAACATAATCTAGCACAATATAGTCAAACATTAACAGTGCAGAGCTATATGGAGCCAAT
This sequence comes from Neoceratodus forsteri, assembly GCA_016271365.2. NCBI lineage: Eukaryota > Metazoa > Chordata > Ceratodontiformes > Ceratodontidae > Neoceratodus > Neoceratodus forsteri. The sequence goes on along the minus strand of CM028131.1, from coordinate 43,404,661 downwards.
CAGAGTTCTCCTGGGGCTGACTGCAGCCAGTGGACCACAGCAGTAAAAGACTCTGGATTTAAACCCAGAGACAACTGTCCTCATGTAAAGAAAGCAAAAAAAAAACTTGTGCTGGCTGTACAATCTCAGCTTGGACTCCTGTCTCTGCAAGTTTGGCTGCCATTCTCCTGGTAATTAGAGATGCAACATATTTAAATTTTGCCTTCGTGGGCACTTCATGTTGTCACTTGGTGTAGAAGATGCTCACTTCACCTTGTAATTATTTCACGTTAACATTCTGCTTTAACGCGAAGTAAGGCAAAGACGTTTTCAATGGACTTTGTGTTCCTCATTATGATGCAAAATGATCCACTTTACATTCCAGATTTGGCAGCCCCCCACACATCACATGGCTTACAGTACTTTAAGTCACATGCTTTAGCCAGGCAGGAAGGAAGTGCCTTATGCAAGGAGATAGTTTCACTTTCTCCTGTGCAGAGAGAGATAGATGATGCATTGAAAGAGTGTGTGAGATAGTGTGAGAGTAGAACAGTTCGGAGATCTAGCTAGAGATAAAGACTTGTCTGAGACCCAACAGCTTTTTTAAAAGCTAAATTTTTTTGTGTTTTGTGTAGACTCTTTATGTATTTCATTTGTTCTTTCTGTGAAATTCTTTTTTTCTTACTTTTATAAGCTGTTGTTTGTCTGTGTCTGGCTGACTGTGTGTGTGCCTGTGTTGTGAGTGTCTTGTGTGTGAGTGTTTTGGGTCATTGTTCGGATGGAGGGAGGGCAGTCAACTGCATTGGGTGGGTGGAGTAGAGATGGACCAGGGTCAGGGAATGTCTGGGGTGGGGTCAGTTCTGGAACAGAGTGGCAGATGTGGCATGGGAGGAGTGCACATGTGTGTGGGGTGTGGCTGGTTCATGTTGGACCATACCAAAATCTTGGGCCCTATCCCCTCCCGGAAGCAGGGCCAGTACCTCCTCATCCTCCTCAGGCAGTTGTACCACCACCACCAACATCTCCAGCACCACCTCTAGCACCAGTTTCAGCTCCACCTCACCCAGAGTAGGATGTGACTGTGCCCCTGGGCCCAGGTGTAGATCTTCCTGATTACTGTGACCAGGCTGCTAGTGCATCTGGCTCTCCCCTGCCTGTGCCTGATCATCCTCACACCTCCCTGGATTGGGAGTTTTTTGATTTTTGTGGGGGGGACATCAGCCTGGTCAGGTACTGGATTTGTCAGGTGGAGGTGCATCGTGGCCCCTGGGGGACTCACCAGAGGACTGGGGATCAGTGCACCCATATAATCAACCACCACCAGGTGGAGAGGCAGGCTGCCACAGAACAGGCAATTCTTGTACTTGCTGGCCCTTCTGTGGTAGAGGATGCAACTGTGCATGGCTCTAAGAGGAGGAGTGCTACAGCAGCACCTGCTGCTCCACCAGCACCACCCCCACCACCAGCAGCTGTAGCACCTGTGAGCCCCAGAGAACTGCCTGTAAGTCAGGCCAACATCACAGTTCTGTGGAGTGCTGTCAATGAGACAAATTAGAGGGTAACTGCTGTCCAGCAGCAGTTGGACTGGATAGAGGGACATCAATTGGAGATTATGTCTATACTCCAACTGCTGCTGGACCACCAGGGGATTCCACACTAGTTTTTTTCCTCACACCATGTGCCCCCCACACCCTTCCTGCTGTCTTATAAAATATATTCCTCCACTATCTCCTGTATGCAATTATGTCCTTTTTTGTCTTCTGTATGCATTACACTTTGCATTCTGGCCCCTTTCCTTCTATTAAGTGTGTGTGTGTGTGTGTGTGTGTGTGTGCACTGTTTTGGTGCCTCAGTAATGTTTACTATTTGTCATGGAATGCTAATGAAAAAGCAGGACTGAGCAGTGCAAGTATACGGTGCTAAACTGCATGTGTGCAATCAGTGTTCTTTCCTGTGTATGGACTGCAGACACTGTCCAGCTTCTTTCAAACATATATGTGCTGACATGTTGCAGTGTTTATGGTATAAAGAATAAAGATAAGAATATATAATGTATATTTTATTTGTTAGCAGATCATGGCAACAAAAAATCCTGCTTTTCAACAAACTGTACCCAACAGACATGAAGCATTGCTGATGCACCCAAAACATTTCACGGTCTACAGACATTAAAAAGTCAGAAAATATATAAGGTTGAGTTTACTGCCACCACACCCTGCTACCATATTTCTTTGATACATTATTTGTTCTAGAACAAGCAATGTCTTTCTAGTTTAGACTGGCAGTGTCAGTTTTGCAGCAAGTTGATGTACACTATAAAATGATACAGTGCCAGTGGTAGCATAGTGTGGTGGCAGTGGACTACAGGACCTGTTATATATTCCAACCTTAAAATGTCTGTACACCATAAAATATTTTGGGTGCCTCAGCAATATTTTATGTCTGTTGGGTATGGTTTGTTGAAAAGCATGACTTTTTTGTGCTATTATCTTCACATAGTCATGTGTGCACTGTGTGAGTGTCTGAGGTGCACACTGGCCTGAGACCACTGAAAACATATCATATCACTCTGCCTGCTGCTACTGATAATACAAATAAAATATACATTATATATTCTTATCTTTATTTTTTATACCATAAACACTGCAACAAGTCAGCACATATATGTCTGTATAAAGCTTTTCAGTGTCTGTACACACAGGAAAGAACACCAACTGCACACATGCAGTTTAGCACAGTGAAATTGCACTACACAGTCCTGCTTTTTGACAAACACTTCACGACAGCACAACAGAAAGTAAACATTACTGAGGTTTCAAAAATATTTACTGGACTCACCAGTATTCCCAAAATGCAACTGCCTTGTGTCCAGAGTATTCCTTAGTGCTGACAAAGTGAAACTGAAGCATAACAAGAATTGCAAAGTCTCCCACAATTAATAATGCACTCGCTAATGCATGCAGTGCTCAAACACAGTCACCAGAATTATTGTGCATCACCAAAATGCAACAGAACATTCCCCAGTGCTGATGAAGTGAAATGGGAGCGTAACAAGAAATGCAAAGTCTCCCAGAATTAATGGCACACTCAGTCATGTGTGCAGTGGTCAGACACAGTTACCTGAATTAATGTGCATCCATAAAATTCTACTGTCTTGTATCCAGAAAATTCTCCAGTGCTGACAAAGTGAAATGGTAGTGTAACAAGAATTGCTGCTGCTGTTGCAATTACATGTAATGCTGTACGTATTGACCTTACTGTGATGATGATGTGATGATGCACAGTGTCTTGTCAAACCGTATGATGGAGGGATAACTTGACCATTGAGTTTACTATCCCAAATGATGACACTGAGAACTGCCGTTTGCACAAAGTGTGCTGTAATCACCTCAACAGGAAGTGTGCCCTTGGTAAGTTGATATTATATATACATATATATATATATATATATATATATATATATATATACACACACACACATATATATATAGATAGATATATAGATACATATTTTTTGGGTGGGTGTTGACATATTTTATATATATATATATATTTATACATGTACTCATTGTATTGTTTTGTGTCACAGATCACTCACATACTCACATACTGCTGGTGTGTGCATTCCTGTGCTTGATGAGAAATTGTGGCTTTGGAATTGGAATACGCTCAAGCCAATGAAGGAAAGTATTTTTTTTGGGGGGGTGGATTATCATTTGCAAGTAGGTCTCATTAATGGTTTATTGTTTGGTTAATTCTTCACAGATTTTATCTACATCCTTCTCCAGTCTAGTAATGATGTTCATGGTCATCATCAATTCATACTACTTGTTGCATGTCTGCTCCAGTCTGGGGGGGCATGATGTTGAAGAAGTTCTTTGGATAAGGCAACTATGACACCACAAAGCATCTGGAAGTTTCTTAAAAAAAGAAATGAAAGACTTATTAAACTTGATTGCAGCAGTAACACATTATGTTTAAGCCGTGGCTGTTCCACCCCATCATATATGCTGATTAATACATAGCAAACTGTCCCACTGAAGCCACGTGAAGACCAGTGATGGTCCAGGGGGGCACATGATGGCATTCCCTCTCACATCTTCCTACATCTGGTGGTATTGGTTAACAGTGGTTTTATGGTGGTGGTCCAGCGGGCAGGATATATTGTGCTATGTGTTACAAATATGACGTGATATATGGAATTTGAATCACTCTGAGTGAAACACTGATTTAACATTATGAAAAACACAACATGTATCATACAACAAATGTGACAGCATTTTAACCACTTAACTTAAAATTTATCAACATTAACCTCATCATCAGCCTCATACAGAAAACTGCCCTCACAGTCATCTATATCTGAATTCTGCCTACTAGGAAATTCTTTCTCCATTGTGTCATCATCTACCTCAGTGGTAGGCCATTTCATGCTGTCAGTGCCACCAGGATTGTCCATTTCTACAGCATCATAAAAACTGGGATTGTGCTGGGGTATGAATACTGTGGTTGCAGTTTGAGATGGTATGTGCCTCTTATTCATTTTTATGAATGTCAGCAAACTGACATTTGTAGGAGAGAGGTTTGTACAACACTCACAAACTATTGCACCCGTTGAGTTGAATACCCTCTCGACACTTACACTGGAGGGTGGGCATGTCAGATACTTCAGTGCCACTGTGGTCATCTCTGGCCATTTACTGACCTTTGCACTCCAGCATAAAAGAGGATCATCAGTTATTGACAGATGCCTGTTTTCAGCCAAATATGAGTCAACCATCTGCTGTGCTTCATGAAGTCCAGTGGTTGATGCATCGTCCTGTTCTCCGGAATCATTTATGTCACAAATCCCCACTTGGGACAAAGCACCCCAATGTGGGTTAATGCCAACCAATTTGGATGACAGACCACTTGAAATTGCAGTCCCCTTACTCTTACAGGATATGTCTGATACTACTCCAGACTGATCTTCAGCCTGAGTACTAATGCCCGTAGTCTGGGTAACAAGCTTCCTGAATTAGTGGCCTTGATGGAGGAAGAACATCTGGATATCATGGCAGTCACAGAAACATGGTACACACAAAACCATGACTGGGACATAAACATACCAGGATACACTGTCTACAGGAGGGACAGGGAGGGTAAAAGAGGAGGAGGAGTAGTTCTTTACATAAGGGAAGGAATAAAAGCAACAGAACAAAAGGGTAAACATGGAGGAGAAGAAGCACTGTGGGTAAATTTGGAGACAGGCAATGGCACCAAATACCGCACGGGTTGTATACAGACCCCCTTCTCAGGGGGAGGAAATGGACAGGGAAATGATAGAAAGTATACTTAGAATGGCAGAAAAAGGGGAGATATTGCTGATGGGTGATCTGAATATGCCAGATGTTAACTGGAGTGCAGTTGCAGCTGCCAGTTCGAAGAGTGCAGTTATTCTAGATGCCCTACAGGGGGCATGCCTTAGACAACTAGTACTGGAGCCCACTCGAGAGGGAGCAATATTAGACTTGATTCTCTCAAATGGAGATGGAGAGAGGATTACAGATGTAGAAGTGGGTAGCCATCTGGGAACTAGCGACCATCGAACGGTATGGTTCACAATAAACACAGCAATAGAGTCAAGCCATACAAAGACAAAAGTACTGGACTTTGGGAGGGCTGACATTGCCAAAATTGGTGAGTGCCTAAGGAATGCACTAGCAAATGGGCAGGAAGGAGGGGTGGAAGAACAATGGGGAATAATAAAAACTGCCATCACAGAAGTAACGAGCCTTTGTGTGAAGCAAATAAACAAAACAAGACGATGTAAGAAACCGCTATGGTTCTCAAAGGAAGTGGCAGTGAAGGTTCAAGAGAAAAAGAAAGCATTCAGGAAGTACAAGGAATCGCAGAAGGAGCACGACAGAGAACTGCATCAGTTAAAGCAAAAGGAGGCTGGGAAGGCAGTCAGAACAGCAAAGGCCCAAACTGAGGAAAAGATAGCCAACTCAGTTAAGAAGGGGATAAAACCTTTTATAGGTACATCAGGGAGCGAAGGAAGACCAAGGAGGGATAGTGAGGCTTAATAAAGGGAGGGAGGGTGGGCAGAGGGAGACTGTGAAAAGGCAGAGATACTAAACAAATATTTTTGCTCAGTATTTACAAAGGAAGAGGGGAGGTACATAAAACAAACAGTAGTAACACTCTGGATACAGAAGTTGATACCGCCCATTTACAGAAGAAAGGGTTCTGAAAGAACTCTTAAAACTGAAGGTGGACAAAGCAATGGGGCCTGATGGGATTCATCCCAGAATTCTAAAAGAACTAAGGGTAGAACTAGTGACACCACTGACTATCCTTTTAACAAATCATGGGAGGATGGGGTGGTACCCGAGGACTGGAGGAGGGCAGATGTGATTCCCCTTCACAAAAGTGGGAGCAGCAGAAGCAGGAAACTATAGACCTGTTAGTTTAACCTCAGTGATAGGAAAATGATGGAATCACTTCTAAAGGAAAGAATTGTCGACTATCTAGAGGCCAGAGGGGCACAGGACCCTAGGCACCATGGATTCACAGCGGGAAGGTCATGCCAGACGAATCTAATAGATTTCTTTGACTGGGTGACCAAAGTAGTAGATCAGGCAGGGGCTGTGGACATGGCCTACCAAGACTTTAGCAAGGCATTTGACACAGTCCCACACAAAAGATTAATATACAAGTTAGCCAGCCTGGGAGTGGGTCCCAAGATGACAGCCTGGGTAAAGAATTGGCTGGAGAATAGGACACAGAGAGTAATAATAAATGGAGTCCACTCAGAAGAAAGGAGGGTTACTAGTGGGGTACTGCAGGGTTCAGTATTAGGACCAGTCCTCTTCAATGTCTTTATAAGCGACATTGCAGAAGGACTGGAAGGAAAAGTATGTCTCTTTGCAGATGACACTAAGATCTGCAACAGAGTTGATGCACAGGGTGGGGTGGAAAGGATGAGAAGGGACTTGGCAAGGTTAGAGGAATGGTCAAATGTATGGCAGCTTAGATTCAATGCTAAGAAGTGCAAGGTAATGCACCTGGGAAACAAAAACCCAGGGGAAGAGTACACAATGGGGGGTGAGATACTAACAACAACAAAAATGGAGAGGGACCTGGGGGTAGTCATATCAGATGACCTAAAGATGGGCAAGCAATGTGAGAGGGCAGCAAGGAGGGCTGGGGGGATACTGGGATGCATAGGGAGAGGCATCACCAGTATAAAACAGGAAGTTATTATCCCTCTGTACAGACAGCTGGTAAGACCCCATCTGGAGTACTGTGTGCAGTTCTGGAGACCCAATCTCCGCAAAGACATAGACAGGATGGAGGCTGTCCAGAGGAGGGCAAGTAAAATGGTGCAGGGTCTGCACCGGAAGACATATGAAGAGAGACTTAAGGAGCTTAATATGTATAGCCTCGAGGAAAGGAGGGAGAGGGGGACATGATAGAAACTTTCAAGTACCTCAAGGGAATCAACAAAGTCCAAGAGGGTAGCATCTTTCAAAAAAAGAGGTGTGCAAGAACAAGAGGGCACAATTTGAAGATAGAGGAGGGCGGCTCAGAGGTAATTTAAGGAAGTATTTTTTCACAGAGAGGGTTGTGGATGCATGGAACGGCCTTCCTGAGGAGGTTGTGGAATCAAAATCAGTGGTGGAATTCAAGCATGCATGGGATAGTCATAAGGCAGTTCGGGGGGGTAGGAAGAAGTAGGCTGCTGGTTAGCTAGGATCTGCAGCTTATCCAGTAGGTAGGGAAATGGGCAGACTGGGTGGGCCAAGCGGCCCTTATCTGCCGTCAAATTCAATGTTTCTATGTTATGTTTCTATCTATTATGCTGCTGAGGTTTGCCGACCCTGGCATATGAATTCTGTGCCCATGAACCAGTGCACCAGTTGCCCACTGACATTTTTTACCTGTTCAGGCCCACCATGCAGTAGTGAGGCATTTTCATATTTGTATCATGGGTCCAGCATTGTTTCTATTGCAAAGTTGTCACTACGCTGAATGCTCAGGATGTGACGATTCTGGTCAAATACTGTCAGCATGTGTTTCAGTAACACACAGTCTCCAGCAACATCAAGGCTATGCTGTACATTCGCCAATGTCTGCCTCAGCTCCCATAACAGTGGAATTCATTGGCTAATGGAGGCAGACTCACCACTCACTGCCTATGTGGCATGTTCAAAAGGCCTCAAAATTGTTATTACAGAGTCCACGAGGCACCACTGTTCAGTAGTCAGAGACATGGAGGCACTGAAAGTGTCACGGCTAGTGCACATGACAAGATATTATTAGATGGCTTTGTATTGTTCATACAACCTCTCTGCCATGTATAAAGTGGAGTTTCACCAGGTGACAACTTCCAGCTTCAGACGGTGCTGCGGGAGGCTGTTTTGAATCTGCAACTGCCGAAGTTGGTCACAGGCCTTTTCAGGGCACGAAGAGTGAGAACAGATACAGCATGCAACTGTCTGCATTTCCTGTATAGCAGGGTGCCAAAGAAACTCCTGCACCACAAGATTTATACAGTGGGCCATGCATGGAACCCCAACAAAGCCACCATTCATGATGCATTTAACCACATTTGACCCATTTTCACTTGCTATGAACCCAGCTCTCAGGGACAGGGGGTTCAGCCACTTGTCAGTTTTAGTCATGACTTATATCTTAGCAGGAGTCGGTGTCTGTTGAGTTTAAGCAAACATATACTTTATTAGAAGTAGAAGGGGCCTTATTTAGGGTTTAAAAAAAAGAAAGAAAAGAAAGAAAGTCAATGTGTGTTCTGTGCTGGGAAGGGTTCTGTATCAGTTTACTTTGCTAAATCAGTAGGGGGAGAGAGAGCTTAATTGGGGGTGTGGCTTAGACACTATAAAAGCAGGTGACTCAAATTATAACTTCCTGTTGCAAACCTTGCTTGTAGAACAGAAAGCAGCTAACTAAAAGAAGCTACATTTTCTTATTAATTTAACACTTATATCTTGGCAGGAGTCAGTGTCTGTTGAGTTTAAGCAAACATAAACTTTATTAGAAGTAGAAGGGGCCTTATTTAGGGTTTAAAAAAAAGAAAAAAGAAAGAAAGTCAATGTGTGTTCTGTGCTGGGAAGGGTTCTGTATAAGTTTACTTTGCCAAATCAGTAGGAGGAGAGAGAGAGAGCTTAATTGGGGGTGTGGCTTAGACACTATAAAAGCAGGTGACTCAAATTACAACTTCCTGTTGCTAGCCTTTATTCTTACTAATTGCCCTCCAGCCCACCTACCCTAAGCCAGTTCTACTTTTATAGCTACTGGATTTGACTGTCAACAGGAACTTCCTGTTTGGCAGTAGGAAGGAAAGGATCATAGAGAAACATTGGTTTTGTCAACCCTAAAGGAAAAAAGTAGCTCACTCCCCCCCCCCCAGCTGCTGGTGGTCTGACACTGAGCAAGGAAGAAGGAGGCTACTGAAGAATATATGAAGTTACTGTTCCAGATCAGGAAGGGTGAGAGTTGTAAGGAGAGGAGATAGTAAGCATACAGAGAAACAGGAGAGGGGACACAAAATAAGACATGATAGGAGTAGTGCAGTGCAATGGCTGTGGGGCGGCAGTGTTCCGGGAGACATTCTGGAGGCTGCAATGCTGCCCTATTTGCAGGCACCTCTCTGGTCTGAGGGGGGGTTGCCCATCTCCAGGCTGACCTGGCTAGGATTTGTGAAACCTCCTCCCCCACCCAGGGACCACCAGGGCCAATGCCACTACCTCAGAGGTTGCCAAGAAAGAGGAGAGGCTGGACCAGGGTGGGCTCATGGAGGGAGAGGGTGGTGGAACAGAGTTGCATCCCTCCAGCTGTACCTCTCCGCAATCCATTCACTCTTCTGGTGGATAGTTGTTCCTTTACAGAGGCACCTGCAGAGGAGACCAAGGAGGATACAGGAAACCTTCACAAAGGAGACCCACAGGAGGGTGGCATGAGACCCCACAGAAGAAGGAAACAACTCCTGGTGGGGGACTCAATCATTGGGGTAGAAATGGGGGAGGAAGGGGAGAGGGAGGTAAGGTGTCTTCCTGGCACCATGGCTTGGAGGGACAGGAAGTGAATCCTCAGGATCGTGGGAGTAGCTGCACGAGGGAGGGAGCTGGATGTTATTGTCCACCTAGGGACAAATGACCTGGCTAGGAATGGGATCAGAGCAGTGCAACAGGAGTTTGTAGAGTTGGGGAGGGGCCTTAGACATGTAGCACATACAGTAACCTTGGAGGTGCTGCCTGTCTATGGCAAGGGTGATGCTAGGGTACTCCTCACCTGGGAATTCAATGAATGGTTGAAAAACTGGTGTGTAGCTCAGGGTTTTGACTTCATTGGGGACTGGGGAGCCACCTGGAAGGATGCAGACTTATACTGGCGCGATGGTCTGCATCTGTCCAGGGGGTGAACCAGGATCCTAGGTGAGAGGTTTAAATGCTTCATTAACAAGCTTTTAAACTAGCCAAGGGGGAGGCACTGAAAAGGAGCAGGGAAATCCCAGCCTCCCCCCACAAACAACAGTGATTAGTGAGGTAAACACCAAGGTAGAGAAGTCATTAGGGAGCAGGCCAGAAGTAAATGTAAAAAAAGGCAAAGGCAGTAAAGACAGGAATGGGGCTAAAAGGGGTAAGGTCATCAAAAAGTCGAGGGTGATGAGTGCCAATGCCCATAGTCTGTGTAACAAGCTCTCTGAACTAGTGGCCTTGGTGGAAGAGGATTGCCTGGATATTGTGGCAGTCACAGAAACATGGTACACAGAGAACCATGACTGGGATGTCAACATACCTGGTACACAATTTACAGGAGGGACAGGGAGGGTAAAAGGGGAGGAGGAGGAGCTCATTATGTAAAGAAAGGGATCAAAGCAACAGAACTAAAGAGTAAACAGGGAGCAGATGAGACAGTCTGGGTCACCCTGGAGACAGCAAATGGCACCACAATCCACATGGGGGTTGTATACAGACCCCCATCTCAGGGGGAGGGAATGGACAAGGAAATGGTAGAAGGCTTCCTTAGAATGGCAGAAAAAGGGGAGATATTGTTGATGGGGGACCTGAATATGCCAGATGTTAACTGGAGCACCTTTGATGCAGGCACATCCAAGAGCAGGGTCATTCTTGATGCCCTACAGGGGGGCATGCTTCAGACAGCTAGTACTGGAACCCACTCGGGAGGGAGCAATCTTAGACCTGGTACTCTCAAATGGGGATGGAGAAAGAATCTCAGATTTAACCTTACTCATCTCAAGATCTGTCTTAGGCAGATAGACTGGTCCTTGATTTACAAAACTCAAGATGTTGACATAGCCTTTGATTACTTTATTACTACTTTCAGCACTGCCTGTGACACGTATGCACCAGTAAAAAAGCGCAAAATCAAAGCACTCACAAATCCCTGGCTCATGGCAAAGCTATTGGCACTACTCAAAAGTAGGGATCACCTCTGGGCCACTGCAAGAGCTACTGGCACTCTGTCAGACATTCAAAAGTATAAACAGGCTCGCAACCACTGTACTAAACAGATCCGCTTGATGAAGAGCTCCCTACTTCAAGAATGCCCTCTCCATCTCCTGGGGTGAAGGGAAATCCTTCTGGGACAACATAAAGAATATCATGGGTCAGCAGTCCAAATCCTCTCCTACAATAATGAATGTGGATGGAACCACTACATTAGACCAAGAGATCATTGCAAACACCCTAAATGATACCTTCACGGACCTTAGTGGTGTCCTCTCATCTGATTTCTTCACTAATGCTGACCTTCCAATTTCTACTTCTACTACTGCCTCTCCAACCAAATCACCCTTCCATTTCAAACTAGTAAAGGCACAAGAAGTCTATAAATATATAAAGAAGGCCAATTCTAAGTCCCAAGCAAGCAGCAACACTATTGACCTTAAACTTCTGTCCCTCACTCTGGAGGAAGTACTGCTCCCCCTCAAAAAAATTTTCAATCTCTCCCTCTGCTACAGCCAATTCCCTAGGAAATGGAAGGCTGCAGTTGTCACTCCAGTGCACAAAAGTGGTGATAAGTCACTGCTTGGTAACTATCACCCAATATCAATACTACCACCTCTCTCTAAGGCCCTTGAACGCTTGATGGTGGACCAACTTTCAGACTACCTGGAAAAGCACAACATCCTGTGTACTCAGCAGTATGGATTTAGGAAAGGGCACAGCACATCGACTGCCCTACTTGAATTCTCAGGAGCAATCCACAATGCCATGGACAAAGGAAACCTAACTGGAGCAGTCTGCATTGACTTAACCAAGGCATTTGATACAGTTCACCATGGCCTACTTATCAAACAACTTCTATCCCTAGGGCTCTCGCAGGGTCCTGGTGACTGGGTAAAATTACCTTGCTCAGCGCCTCAATCTGTAAAAGTAGCTGGAGTTCTTTCAGACTCAAAACCGGTTAGCTCAGGAGTCCCAGGGATCCATCCTGGGCCCCCTCCTTTTCAGTCTTTTCCTAAACTCCTTCCCCAAATCCTGCCCTGAACAAATAATCCTCTATGCCAATGATGCCGTGATTCTTGCCACTCATAAAGATCTGAACCTCTTACGCCTCAACCTTCAGCATGTTTTTTCCAAAGTTGAGATGTGGTTCCTTGAACATAAGATGGTTCTAAACCACAAAAAAACTAAATCCATGCTCTTCTCTAACTTGAAAAACAAGAAACGGCAAGTCCCACTCACCATTAATACATACCTGGGAAATACCCTTGTACAAGTGCCAATTTTCAAATATCTTGGAATCAACTTTGATCAAGGTCTAACCTTTGCAACTCACAATGATAGTACAGCAAAAACTATTAATCAGCGAATTGGGATTCTGTCTCGGAACCGACAGCTTCTTACCCATTCTGTACTGAGGATTGCCATCCAATCTTCTATCATCTCAGTCATTGACTATGGCTTAGTTATATACGGATCTGCCACTACTACAGCACTTAGTCGCATTACAACATCCCTAAATACAGCCTGTCAGCTGCTCACTGGTGCACATCAATGTACCCACACATGTGAACTCTATGCTAACTCTGGTTGGTTGCAACTCTCAAACCAGATAAAGTACCTTACCTGCCTGATGGCAAAAAAATCCACTCTGGGCCTCACTCCACGCTGTATCCAAGACCTGTTATGCCCGAGCGCTAGCACCCATTTTACCAGAAGATCAGAACACCAGCCTCTCCAAGTCCCCCGATGCTGGACTTCTCAGGGACAAAGATCATTTGCCTATCATGCCCCCAGCTGGCTAAATGCCCTCAGCACTCATATTACTGCCTCTACCTCTCTTGGTATTTTCAAATCAAGGCTTTTCTCTCACCTTTCCACCTCCAGCTCTTGTGACTGCCCTGATTAAACCTCCTATTTTCTCACTACCCACTCTGTTCCGTTATTTGACAAAGACATGTTTGGGAAACCTTTTTTCCTACTATTGACTGCTCCCCACACCAGTCACTTACCCTCTCTGTTCTGGACTTTTTCCCTATTTGTTTCTCCTAACTGGCATGACCTCTTTCTTGTAATAATAATGTGATTATTGATATCTCATGTCCTTTTGCACAAGTGATTTGATATGTATTTGTATATGTTTTCTTGCTCTTGACGCAACACAAATTGTTGTGTTATCTATGTAACCTTTTGTACTGTACCTAATTGATGTGAAACCTTTGTAAAAGAGCCTCTGGCTCAAAGGTAGTAATTCCTAGAAGTGGATAGCCATCTGAGAACAAGCGACCACCAAACAGTGTGATTCACGATAAACACAGCCATACAATCAAGCCATACAAAAGCAAGAGTATTGGACTTTAGGAGGGCTGACTTTGGGAAAATGAGAGTGCCTCAGAAAAACACTAGCAAACCAGCAAGAAGGAGGGATGGAGGAACAATGGAGAGTAATCAAAACAGCCATCACAGAGGCAACAAGCCTTTGTGTAAATAAATCAACAAAACACAATAAAGGAAAAAAACTCTATGGTTCTCAAAAGAGGTGGCAGGGAAGGTTAAGGAAAAAAGGATAGGATTCAGGAAATATAAGAAAACACAGAAGGAGAAGGACAGAGAACTTTATCAGTTAAAGCATAAAGAGGTTGGGAAGGCCATCAGAATAGCAAAGGCCCAAACTGAGGAAAGGATAGCCAACTCTGTTAAGAAGGGGGATAAGACCTTTTATAGGTACATTAGGGAGTGAAGAAAGACCAAAGAAGGTATACTAAGGCTTAATAAAGGGGAGGGAATGTGGGTAGAGGGTGACAATGAAAAAGGAGGGATACTGAATGGATATTTCTGCTCAGTATTCACAAAGGAAGAGGAGGGGGAGGTACCTAAACCAAAAAAGAGAAACACTCTTATGACGAGAGTCGATACCAGTCCATTTACAGAAGAAAGGGTTCTGAAAGAACTAACAAAATTGAAGGTGAACAAAGCAATGGGGCCTGATGGGATTCGCCCAAGAATTCTAAAAGAACTAAGGGTGGAATTAATGACACCACTGACTACTCTCTTTAACAAATTATGGGAGGATGGGGTGGTACCTGAGGACTGGAGGAGGGCGGATGTGATTCCTCTTCACAAAAGTGGGAGCAGGACTGAGGCAGGAAACTACAGACCAGTTAGTTTGACCTCAGTAGTAGGTAAAATGATGGAATCACTTCTGAAGGAAATAATTGTTGAGTACCTAGTGGCCAGTGGGGCACAGGACCCAAGGCAGCATGGTTTCATGACGGGAAGGTCATGTCAGATGAATCTAACAGATTTCTTTGAGTGGGTGACCAAAGTAGTAGACCAGGGAGGGGCTGTGGACATGGCTTACCTAGATTTTAGCAAGGCATTTGATACAGTTACACACAAAAGATTAATACACAAGTTAGCCAGCCATGGAGTGGGTTCCAAGGTGGTAGCCTGGATAAAAAATTGGCTAGACAACAGGACGCAAAGAGTAGTAGTAAATGGAGTCCACAGTGAAGAAAGGAGGGTTTCTAATGGGGTACCACAGGGTTCAGTACTGGGACCGATCCTTTTTAACTTTTTTATAAGTGACATTGCAGAGGAACTGGAAGGAAAAGTATGTCTCTTTGCAGATGACACAAAGATCTGCAACAGAGTAGATATACCAGTTAGAGTGGAAAGGATGAGAAGGGACTTGGCAAGGTTGAAGGAATGGTCAAATGTATGGCATCTCAGATTCAATGCAAAATGCAAGGTAATGCACCTGGGAAACAAAAACCCAGGGTAAGAGTACACAATGGGGGGTGAGATACTGACAACAGTAAAAATGTAAAGAGACCTGGGAGTAATTATATCAGATGACCTAAAGTTGGGCAAGCAATGTGAGAAGGCAGTAAGGAAGGCTGGGGGAATTTTGGGATGCAGGGGGAGAGGCATCAACAGTAGAAAACAGGAAGTTGTTATCCCTCTGTACAGACAGTTGGTGAGACCCCATCTGGAGTACTGTGTGCAGTTCTGGAAACCCCATCTCCGAAAAGACATAGACAGAGTGGAGGCTGTCCAGAGGAGGGCAACCAAAATGGTGCCGGTTCTGCACCAGAAGACATACGAAGAAAGACTAAATGAGCTTAATATGTATACCCTTGAGGAAAGGAGGGAGAGAGGAGACATGATAGAAACTTTCAAGTACCTCAGGGGAATCAACAAAGTCCAAGAGGGTGGCATCTTTCAGAAAAAGAGATGTGCAAGAACAAGAGGGCACAATTTGAAGATAGAGGGGGGGCGGCTCAGAGGTAATGTAAGGAAGCATTTTTTCACAGAGAAGGTTGTGGATGCATGCAGCAGCCTCCCTGAGGAGGTCATGGAGTCAAGAACAGTGGGGGAATTCAAGAATGCATGGGACAGACATAAGGCAGTCCTAGTGGGGGGTAGGAGGAAGTAAGCTGTTGGTTAATTAGGATCTGCAGCTTATCTGTTAAGTAGGAAAATGGGCAGACTATGTGGGCCAAGCAGTCCTTATCTGCCATCAAATTCTATGTTTCTATGTTCTATGTTTCTAGGTAAGTCAGTGCCAAGTCCAGCATGTTTTCACCAGTGTATGAACATGTCACATTGCACATAGCAATCATTGCATGCTGTCGAGTTCCTGGAAGATTGCTACCATGACACTCAGTCTTACTACACTGATTATTCACACTACCATTAACACAAACAACACCTGGCACCTGCACCCAATGTTCAATTATACACAAATATGAACTCCCCTCTGTTTTGCCACTTGTCCACATATCCATACTTAAATGGATGAATGGAGAAGAGGAATGTTGATGGGCATGTTTTACAGAGTTGGACACAGTACGGTACAACTTGGGGACAGCACAAGCGGAAAAGTATGTCCTGGATGGGACTTTCTATTTTGGACAGGCACATGCTGCAAACTGCCAGAACCCAGAATTCTCCATGAAGGAGAAGGGAACAGATCAATTGCCAGCATCTCAGCTGCTGCAGCATTAAGTTCATGTGACAGTGTATGATTGGGTGAGTACTTCAGCTTATGGGCAAAACCATTTTGCAATGTGGGCTGACTTAAACATTTTGCATGGGGTGTGATGACAAATGGTTCTGCTCTACAAATGGCTGGGGGTGTCTTGTGGACATGTAATTGATGAATACAGCTGCACACATGAAAAAAAAATCCACAAATGAAGTTATTATCCCAGATTTACAAATGGGTTGATATCCCACTGGCACTAGACATACTGCATTGACCACCACAACCACAAAAACTGCTACTCTCACCACCACTGGACAATATTTAAAAATCATTATGCTCCTCCACCTCATCATACCTGTAGTAATCCTCTGCCATTATTTCATCCCTACTGTACATATTTCTACTTGATCTTACAGTCATGGAAGGGAATAACGTGCTTATTATGGTTGAAGATGAGGATGAATGCCCCATTCTGGTATTAGCTGCCAACTTGTTCTGGGTCCCCAGTGCCATGTGCCTGTTTTTAAGATGTGTATGCTGCCCCAAGTAGCCCAGATGGCTCCACTTTTTACCTTGACTCACATGTGCATGGCAAAGCTGGCAGATTGCAACTAACTAATTATTTGCATCTTGCACAAAAAAAATCCCAAACAAGGGATTGTTGTGATCCCCTACTTTTAACATGCCTGTGATGCTGCTTATTGGATTCTGTTTTTTTAAGCCTTGAAGAGGGGGTGTGCTACAGGATTTTTCAGGCAGGACACACTTGATCTGCAACTGACCACCACAGCTACCTATCATTATAACTGGGTCATCGTCATCACCAACTGAAACTGCTAAATCTAAATCACAACTTTTTACGGGGGGGGGGGTAATGCAAACAGACCCAGACACAGCCACCTTGATTTTTTTCTTTCTGGTTCCCAACAGGAGTCACTGACATCATTATCATCATATTCATCAACAACCTCATCCACATTTACATCTTCTGCTTGGATGCTGGTATGTGAATTGCATATTGTAACCACAGCAATAACATCATCATCATCATCATCGCCACCATCACCCGATATTTTTTCACCGCTCTGTGAATCATTGCATGGCAAATGCTTGACCTGAACCATGATGGAAGAAATGTGACATTGTGTGTTATTGTCATGATGATCAGAATCATGTTCGGTTACCATGGGGATGTTACTGCTGGGGAGTATGACATCATCTACACTGTCACCCATTGCTTTAGACTCAACTATATTTTTACACACAGTCCGCTGGTCAGAAGTAGAACTAGAGGCAGCAATACTCATACCACCAGCAACTACACAGACACCACCAGCTGGGACAACATCATCTCTGCCAACTATAAGTGAAGCTACTGATTGTGCTGTAAAAAACATTGAAGGAGAAATCCCTTTCCTCACATCAGCAATGCACTTTTGAGTACTACCATGCCCACAGACAATCTTACTACTGGCAACAGTTCCATGGCCAGAAGCAGCTTTGCTTGCACATCTCTTTGTGGGCATTTTGGGGGATCACCAAGAAAATTCTAAACAAATTTCCACTTCATGATGCAGATTACTCCGCAGATTCCACATTACTCTGTCAATCACTTTGTGGAGTGAATTATTTCCATTTTGCCCACCACTACTGGTAACCACTCCTGGACTTACTGCTGCAGAATCCATACCTTTCCCTATGCCTCCCTGGTACTAAGTCCAGTGCCCACACACAAAAGTCCTGGCTTATAGTATGCATGATGTAAATCCCACTCTGACACCATCTGTCATTGAGGCACAGGTCAGGAAACATAAGTGTTGCAGTGTCAGTGGCTCAGTAGGTAGCACACTCGCCTCTGAGGCAGGGAGATCAGAGGGCTGTGGGTTCAGTTCCCACATCTGACACTTGGGTTAATATCCCAGTACTGACACTGTAATGTAGCATGAGAGGGGTGCTGCATTTCTGAGGTGCCGTCTTTCAGATGAGACGTTAAACCGAGGTCCCATCTGCCTGGACTGGTGGTAGTTCAGGTGGATGTTAAAGATCCCATGGCACTTATCGAAAAGAGTAGGGGAATTTCCCCGGTGTCCTGGCCAAATTTCCCTCATTCACTAAAAACATACCACCAACAACAGCTTAATCTGGTTCAAGGTCAGTTGGCATTCATCTGTATCCCCCCTCCCCCGGGTCGTGCCTGAAAATAGGCAGGATTTGTCTAGTGCACTTACCCGGTCAACAAAAGCTAAATAAAATAAAATAAAATAAGGAATCCAGGAGCAGTTGTAGAATTCACCAAAAATATATATTTTTTTCTAGCAGTAACATAAAAAATAAAATTGTTCAGTATAACTATTTACAAAGGCAAAATAAAATAGAGGAGCTCTAAGAGAGTTTTCCTTCAGTTTCTGTGTCCAGCTTGCAGGCAATTGCAGCTCTGTCTTATAAGTCCTTCCAGACCACCATTCTTAACAAGCATCTTCCAAAGTGTTCTTTAATGTTTCAGGCAGGTGCTGACAGAACACAGTGTGCCTGATCTGAGGTCCCTTTTCCACAGCTCTTCTGCAAAAGGCTTAAAAATTGCACTCAGGTAACCTCTTGAGTAACTATAATTATAAACATTTTAAAAATGAACACTATATAATTTCTAAACAAAAGGACCTCAATATCAGTTACATTTCCATATAATGATATGCGTATATTTTTATATGATAACCTCATAGTCTTCAGGTGAAGCTACCTCTGGCTGCAAGCTGCAACACTGGACTTAAGATTTGCAAGAAAGCGAGTAGTGCTCACAACAAAGGGAGGTGAACCTTACAATTTACAATTGTCTTTGGTTTGAAACAGATTCCTTAGGAAAGTTAATATTCTTCAGGTGGAGGATATTTCTAACTGAAGGGTGAAATAAGGAACTTAGAATTATCAGAAAAGGCAGTCTTTCAGTCAACAGAGGGAGGTGGAGTTTGCTTTACTTTTGTTACAAGTGTTAAGGTTTTCAGTGCAGGAAGAGTTTAAACCCACATAGGCTGAATACTGTTTTCTGTGTCTGCCCTTCTGCACAGCTGATGTGTTTTGGGGCTGACTGCTTTCAGAGCACAAGTCACCAGGCTCTTTTGGGGCTGGGGAGGTTTACCTGTGTCTGACTTGGATGTTTGGATTTTTCTCTGTTTGATTAGCAGGGTATTTTCTCTGTCAAATTGGTTTGAAGCAGCATTACAAATTGTCATGTATGGCATCTTGCTGACAGGAAGGCACTCATCGCATCGGTAGGTCAGAGCATTTAGCTGATTGTTTCATGAGGGCACAGTTTAGGCCCAACCCTTTCCACCCTCACCCCACCCACCCTGGAAATAGTTCATTTATACCTGGGATTCTGACATCATTTCCTCAAGAGGGAAAGGTACATATCACTGTCATATCCTGTCTAGCACACTGCACTGACAATATAAGCATACACATTATATAAATACATATATTTCTATATAACGCACCAATCACACACACACACAAAAAAAGGTAGACAGTTATGTGGGGAGTAGTACAATGTAATGTCTGTGGGGCAGCAGTCTTCCAGGAGTCTTTCTGGAGGCTGAGATGCTGCCCTGTTTGCAGACAACTATCTGCCCTGAGGGAGGAAGTTGCCCGTCTTCAGGCTGCACTGGACAGTGGCAAGGGAACCTCCCCCATCCAGGGAGCACCAGAGCCACCACCAGTACCTCAGAGGTTGTGAAGAAAGCACAGCAGTTGGACCACAGGGCTCAGGGGGTAAGGGTGGTGGAGACAGGAGGCACCCAGTCAGTTGTTCCCTCCACAATCCATTCACCATTCTGGGGAGCATAGTTCCCTATGGATGCACCCACAGAGGAGACTAAGGAGGGTGCAGACAACTTTCACAAGGGAGGCCCTCAGGAAGGAGGCAGAGGGCACCACAGGGAAAGAAAGCAGCCACTGGTGGGGGACTCAATTATTAGGGGGATAGAACTGGGGGGAGCAGGGAAAACTGAAGTAAGGTGCCTGCCTGGTGCCATGGCTTGGAGGGGCAGGAAGCACATCCTTAGGATCACGAGAACAGTTGCATGCGAGTCTGAGCTGGACATTATTGTCCACCTAGGGACAAATGACTTAGCTCATCATGAGATTAGAGCAGTGCAGAAGGACTTTGTAGAGTTGGGGAGGGGCTTAAGACAAGTAGCACACACAGTATCCTTCTCAGAGGTGCTGCCTGTCAGTGGCATGGGTGAGGCAAGGGTACTTTGCACCATGCAGTTTAACAAATGGTTGAACAAATGGTGTGGAGCACAGGGGTATGGCTTCATTGGGGACTGGGGTTCCACCTGGAGGGACACCAGCCTATACTGGCAGGATGGTCTGAATCTGTCCAGGAAGGGAACAAGTCTTTTGGGCAATTGATTTAAATGCTTCATTGGCAAGCCTTTAAACAAGTCAAGGCGGGAGACACTGATAAGCAGTAGGAAAATCCCAGCCTCCCCCTACAAAACAGGTTACTAAATGAGAAAAAGACCAAGGTAGAAAGGTCAGTGGGGGATGCCGCTACAGAAGGTAAAGCCATCATAAAATGGAGAGCTATGAGTACCAATGCCCGTAGTCTGGGTAACAAGCTTCCTGAATTAGTAGCCTTGATGGAGGAGGAAGATCTGGATATCGTGGCAGTCACAGAAACATGATACACACAGAACCATGACTACGACATAAACATACCAGGATACACTATCTACAGGAGGGACAGGGAGGGTAAAAGAGGAGGAGGAGTAGCTCTCTACATAAGAAAAGAAATCAAAGCAACAGAACTAAAGGGTAAACAGGGAGGAGAAGAAGCACTGTGGGTCAATTTGGAGGCAGGAAATGGCACCACAATACGCACAGGGGTTGTATACAGACCCCCCTCTCAGGGGGAGGAAATGGACAAGGAAATGATAGAAAGTATACTTAGAATGGCAGATAAAGGGGAGATATTGCTGATGGGTGATCTGAATATGCCAGATGTTAACTGGAGTGCAGTTGCAGCAGCCACTTCTAAGTGTGGGGTTATTCTAGATGCCCTACAGGGGGCATGCCTTAGACAACTAGTATTGGAGCCCACTCGAGAGGGAGCAATCTTAGACCTGGTTCTCTCAAATGGAGATGAAGAGAGGATCACAGATGTAGAAGTGGGTAGCCATCTGGGAACTAGCAACCATCAAACAGTATGGTTCACAATAAACACAGCAATAGAGTCAAGCCATACAAAGACAAAGGTACTGGATTTTAGGAGGGCTGACTTTGCCAAAATGGGTGAGTGCCTAAGGAATGCACTAGCAAATGGGCAGGAAGGAGGGGTGGAAGAACAATGGGGAATAATAAAAACTGCCATCACAGAGGTAACAAGCCTTTGTGTAAAGCAAATAAACAAAATGAAACGAGGTAAGAAACCACTATGGTTTTCAAAGGAAGTGGCAGTGAAGGTTCAAGAGAAAAAGAAAGCATTCAGGAAGTACAAGGAATTGCAGAAGGAACAGGACAGAGAACTGTATCAGTTAAAGCAAAAGGAAGCTGGAAAGGCAGTCAGAACAGCAAAGGCCCAAACTGAGGAAAAGGTAGCTGACTCAGTTAAGAAGGGGGATAAAACCTTTTATAGGTACATCAGGGAGCGAAGGAAGACCAAGGGAGGATAGTGAGGCTTAATAAAGGGAGGAGGTGGGCAGAGGGTGACTGTGAAAAGGCAGAGATACTAAACAAATATTTTTGCTCAGTATTTACAAAGGAAGAGGGGGAGGTACCTAAAACAAACAGTAGAAACACTCTGGATACAGAAGTTGATACCAGCCCATTTACAGAAGAAAGGGTTCTGAAAGAGCTCTTAAAACTGAAGGTGGACAAAGCAATGGGGCCTGATGGGATTCATCCCAGAATTCTAAAAGAACTAAGGGTAGAACTAGTGACACCACTGACTACCCTCTTTAACAAATCATGGGAGGATAGGGTGGTACCTGAGGACTGGAGGAAGGCAGATGTGATTCCCCTTCACAAAAGTGGGAGCAAGGCAGAAGCAGGAAACTACAGACCTGTTAGTTTAACCTCAGTGGTAGGGAAAATGATGGAATCACTCTGAAGGAAAGAATTGTTGAGTATCAAGAGGCCAGAGGGCACAGGACCCAAGGCAGCATGGATTCACAGAGGGAAGGTCATGCCAGACAAATCTGATAGATTTCTTTGACTGGGTGACCAAAGTAGTTGATCAGGAGGGCTGTGGACATGGCCTACCTAGACTTTAGCAAGGCATTTGACACAGTCTCACACAAAAGATTAATATGCAAGTTAGCCAGCCTGGGAGTGGGTCCCAAGATGACAGCCTGGGTAAAGAATTGGCTGGAGAATAGGACATAGAGAGTAATAGTAAATGGAGTCCACTCTGAAAAAACAGGGGTTAGTAGTGGGATCCCGCAGGGTTCAGTATTAGGACCGGTCCTCTTCAATGTCTTTATAAGTGACATTGCAGAGGGACTGGAAGGAAAAGTATGTCTCTTTGCAGATGACACAAGATCTGAAACAGAGTTGATGCACAAGGTGGGGTAGAAAGGATAAGAAGGGACTTGGCAAGGTTAGAGGAATGGTCAAATGTATGGCAGCTTAGATTCAATGCTAAGAAGTGCAAGGTAATGCACCTGGGAAACAAAAAACCTAGGGGAAGAGTACACAATGAGGGGTGAGATACTAACAACAACAAAAATGGAAAGGGACCTGGGGTAGTCATATCAGATGACCTAAAGGTGGGCAAGCAATGTGAGAGGGCAGCAAGGAGGGCTGGGAGGATACTGGGATGCATAGGGAGAGGCATCACCAGTAGAAAACAAGAAGTTATTATCCCTCTGTACAGACAGCTGGTAAGACCACATCTGGAGTACTGCGTGCAGTTCTGGAGACCCAATCTCCGCAAAGACATAGACAGGATGGAAGCTGTCCAGAGGAGGGCAACCAAAATGGTGCAGGGTCTGCACCGGAAGACATATGAAGAGATCCTTAAGGAGCTTAATATGTATAGCCTCGAGGAAAGGATGGAGAGGGGGGACATGATAGAAACTTTCAAGTACCTCAAGGAATCAACAAAGTCCAAGAGGGTAGCATCTTTCAAAAAAGAGTGTAAAAGAACAAGAGGCATTTTGAAGATAGAAGAGGGTGGCTCAGAGGTAATTTAAGGAAGTATTTTTTCACAGAGAGGGTTGTGGATGTATGGAACGGCCTTCCAGAGGAGGTTGTGGAGTCAAAAACAGTGGTGGAATTCAAGCATTCATGGGACAGTCATAAGGCAATTCTAGGGGGTGGGGGTAGGAAGAAGTAGGCTGCTGGTTAGCTAGGATCTGCAGCTTATCCATCAGGTAGGGAAATGGGCAGACTGGGTGGGCCAAGCGGTCCTTATCTGCTGTCAAATTCTATGTTTCTATGTTTCTATGAGCAGATATGTAAGGGAGAAAAAGACAAACACCAAGGGAAGACTGAGAGATTGTGAGAGACAAACAATTGTGAGACTGTTGGGGTGATCAAATCCTAGGTCTTATGAGAAAATTTTGGTTGCACAACCAGAGAGATGAGACAGAAAAGGAATAGGACAGTTCCTTTCATTTACACACTATCTCCATAACAACCCGGACAGGGTCCTATTCAACCCTGTCACACACTTAACCTGTCAACAAAAACTAAACAAATACCCTGACACCCTCAATCATCAGGTCAGGAAGAAAGAGCCAACAAATGGATTAAGCACATTCTTTCAAAATTTATCATGGACAGTCCCAAGAATTGGGATTCCCTTATGCCTTTACTCCTTATGTCAATTAGGGGTAGTCCTTCAGCCACCACCCAGTTGACACCCATTGAGGTGATGACTGGTAGAATCATAAGATTACCTGAACACCTGTTGATTGATCTAAAGATGCCCACTTCAGGTAGAGTGTCTGTAAACAAATATGTTACAAAACTTGGAGATGATATTGTTAAAAGCCACTTATATGCTGCATACCAACGGGCAAAACCCAACAACAGTCCGAAATTCACTTTCACAAACACACACAATAGGTGGACAGGCAAGTCAGAGATCAGGTAGTGCTCCTCAGATTTGCTAACCTTACACATTCCTTCTCCAATAAATGGGAAGGGATCTCCCCATAGAAACATAGAAACATAGAATTTGGTGGCAGATAAGGACCGCTTGTCCCACCCAGTCTGCCCATTTCCCTACCTGATGGATAAGCTGCAGATCCTAGTTAACCAACAGCCTACTTCTTCCTACCCCCCAGTTGTTAACAAACTCAGTCCCGGAGTCTACCACGTTAGATTCCTTCCCCAAAAGAAACTTAATCACAGATGGTAACATGCTAGCCAGTTAAAAATTTATAAAGGAGAATAATTACTTTTCCTAACCCCATTGGGCACAATTGTACCCACTGACTTTTTTTCCTTACAGTTATTCCTGCATGATGGCTAGCTTGCATCTGGCTCTTCTGCTATTAGGAGCACTCACTTTTGTCCATGATAGGGATATGAAAACTATATCTGAATGCAGTCAATTTCTTAAGCAACTACTTCCACTTCTTGATCATCATTAGGGAAGATACATGTCCCCAGCAAGCAAACCAACCACCATCCCTGAAGGAGTTAGCATAGATGTTCTCAGCAAATTGATTATGTTCTGGAAGGCAAAGACACCTACCTTACTGCCTCGGTTGTGGCAACTGACAGATCATCCCTCCAAACTGAATGGAAAACTGATAGCAATTGGCAGACACTCCCCATTGCCAACCTATCCAAAGGCACCTTTCAAGGTTGATCCAGCACTAGAATCACCCCCAAAGGGTACTCTGTCCATTCCCCAAGCTAATCAGAGACATTCTGGTTTATATAATCCTCTTGCTTTAATTGACCCAACTTTTTGTGAGAGATTCCCAGAAGATTCTACATAAGACTTTTGTACTCATAATTGCAAGGCTACAGCAGTTATGCTTGTCTCTGTATTACCCTCTATTGAAGCTGAACCTACTGATTTCCCCTCATAGGAACCTGGTCAATCCAGTGGTCTCACTGCAAATTTCTCTTCCAGGTACACTTGTGAACAATGTGCAATTTATGCACATTCCAGTTATTTTAATCTCACCCATTGGGATATGACAGAATGTGGTACAGACTGTCTTCTAAAACTAATACCTCACATTTCTTCAGTATAATGTTATTAGATAGTCTTGCTGCATACCAGATAGCACACAAGATCCTGTGGCTGGTTCACACACCATTGAACACTTAGGTTTATTTAGATCTAGACTTAACCCTCCTAACATGAAAACTGCCTCATCACGCAAAAAGAGTGACACTACTGAAGTTACTGGTACAACTGGCACCATATCCAGACTCGTCAGATCTTGCATGTCTATATTGAACAGGGCACACATTTCTGCCATTAAAAGCTGGAAATGAGAAAGGAAGAGTGTGGCCCACTGGAGATTGAACCCTGATCCCTGGTAATACGTTCCAGTGCTCTAACCATTACACAATAGGATCACATGATCAGCAGGCCTTAGGCTTTCCTTAAATCCACACGAATAACCTTCTCAAGTGTTGTGCAATCCTACAACATAGGAACATATCAGCAATACAAATACATTACTTCTTAGTGCAACTAATTCCCTGCCAGGCATATTTTAAATTAAGGATGGAAATGAGAAAGGAAAAGTGTGTAAGCTATGGGCTCACATGGTCAGCAGATGTTAGCCTTTCCTTAAATCCACACGAATTCCTTTCTGAAGTGTTGCACAATTCTGTAACTTAATATGATTTAAAATATGCCTGGCAGGGGCTTAGCTGCACTGGGATGTTGTCTGTTTGTATTTCCGATATGTTCCTAAGTTGCAGGATTGTGCAACACTTGAGAAAGGAATGTATGTGGATTTAAGGAAAGTCTAAGACCTGCTGACCAAATGAGTCCATAGCTTAATGGTTAGAGCACTGGAGCAGTATTAACAGTGGTCTGGATTCACTTCCTAGTGGGCCAAACTTTTCCTTTCTCATTTACATCCTTGATTTAAAATATGCCAGGCAGTGGCTCAGCTGCACTGAGAAGTGACCTGTTTGTATTTTTGCCATTAAAAGTCAAATAGTTAAATTTCAGACTAGCATGAAGAATGATATTTTACCCCCATTATTACATGGCATAGATGTACTTGGTCAGGAAGAGCGCTACACAATTTATAACATGCATGATGCTGCCAAGAGTTTTAATGGCACTAAGAATAAAATTAACAAACTTGATTTTTAGAATAATAAAGAGGCAGACAAGCAATATATTTCATGGGAAATCATCTGCTCTGTTTATGGCTCTAGTGTCATAACCACTGTCAATAATCTCTTCTGTGATCTGGATTCTGGACTTTTTCCATATTTTATCCATTACAGGAGACTTGCTAAATGGAACTGGCCACATTGTAGGCCTGCTGCTTGTATTACAAAGCACATGTCTTGCTCTATTTCTATTCTATTATTAACTGTTAGAAATTTAGGTTATGTTACCCCCAACACGGGGCCATGTTACACTGCTCATCATTACACCATATGGGACACTATGTTTGTTTCCTTCATTGTGTCTCTGCCATGCTTTGATCCAAAAACTGCACTTTTTGATATACTGGCCTCCATTCATTCCACTGGTATCTCAAAGGGAACAACTACAGAGACAAAATCAAACTTCCACCTCTTCTGGTCTATCATCCTACCCTGGAAACTTGGGTATCACTTCATACAGACTGTTGTGCCAAAAAGGAATACCATTACTTGTGTCACTGTGAAGTTTTTGGCATCATCAAACCAGTATGTAGTTATTCACAGAAGAGCATTGACTGGTCATTTACTTTGGACTTAGACATTAATTCAAATGAAACCGATAACCCCAGAGCATCATAAACAGTGTCACTACCAGTGGGCAACACTGGACATCTACACAAGAACTATACAGAAGAGTTTCATCCATTAACTACAAGACTTACAAATCAGTCATTCACCTGCCCAAATCAACTGCAAACATGAATGATTCCTACTTATGAAATTATTATATAATTCTGATGGGCGGTATTGCATTGTTACCAATCACAAATCTTTCTCATATTTTATTTTATTTTTTATTTTAGTCTTTGGTAATTGGATAAGGTAGTGACAGAAGGTGTGAAGTCAAGTTTCCTAACTTTGGTTTTATTTCTCATCAAACTACCATTATTGGTCATACAGTGATTACTCCTGTTCCCATCGCAGAAACTCATGATATTGACAGCAACCCTGAATATTTGCTTGATCTGTTTCCGTATTTACCCATTTTTAATGTCCACAGAGACCATTTGACATTAACTTTGAAATCCTTTTTAGATAGAAAGGACACCTACCTCATCTGCATCAGCAATAATATCTCCAAAACTAGAGAGGCCCTGAACACCCTTATCCATGATGCTTATTTAAGTGCTGCACTTTCAAATACTTGGTTAAAAATTAACCTTTAAAGGTCTTGGTATTATTCGAGCATTTATGATTGCATTTTAAATACTAATACTTTGCTGTCTAAGGCAAATGCTCACTCAAACAATACCATGAGTAAATGAAGTTTCTTTACAAGGCTCGTGCGTCAGGTCTATAAATGATGGAGTTTGCTCCCACTACATTCCCGTAGTGTTGTTGCCTTTTCAGTAAGGCAACAAGAGGGGGAAGGTAATGCAAGGTCCCCACACTCTGGACACCCACTGTGCACCTTTGACAAATCTTATACATTATATATACAATATGTATTACCTAATGTGTTAACATTTAGGGAGTTGGCACTTACTGTACAAGTGTAAATAGCCAGGGACATGTCATGGTTTTATACTACTTTTGATAATAAGAATATTGCAAGTACTATGTCAAGATGCACTTGTGTGATCTCTGTTTATTCTTCTGAGAAATCATTGTACAGCCTACACTGCCACTATGTGGATTTATGCAATACTGCATTACATCCTATATCTTGAATGAGTCCTTCTTTCTCATATTTAGCTGACTTTACAAATAATATGCTTTGCTAGACAATACTTTGGAGCTACATAACCTTTAGCCAATAGGGCTTATTTTATGTATATAGCCTTATAATAACCATGGCAATAATCTAACTTTATAAGACAGTGTATGGCATATTCCCCTCAAGACTACCTTCATTCCTAAGGGTATTTGGGAAACCCTGGCTCCCAGTTTCTAATGGTAAGACCTGTTTTAGGGCAACTGTTACCTTTTGTATAGTAAACAAGTATATTACTGAATATACCACTTGTCTGTATCTCTTTTGCTGATTCATGACTGCCAAAAATCTGATCAGGGCTGAGCACCCTAACAATGCCATGTGAGATATCAGCAATGAAAATGCCAAACAGCACCAGACTCAGTACTGGTCCCTGTGGAACCCTGCTTGTAATATCCCTTGGAGCTCGGAGTTCCCCTCCCCCCACTACCCTTGGTTGTTTCCCTTGCAGCCTATTCTTGATCCAGTTTACCATCTTTGCCCTGCTCACTGGTATCCCACCTTGTTAATCAGCCTCCCATGTGGCACTGAATCGAATGCCTTGCTGAAGTCCAGATACAGGACATTAACTGCATGGCCCTTGTCAAGTTCCCTATTCTCCCCATTATAAAAGTCAACTAGGTTTGTCTAGCAGGGTGTGCCCAAGAAAAACATATGTTGCTTACTGTACTAGAGTCCATTAACTTCCAGAAAGGTTACCAACCTCTCTTTGAGGATTGCCTCCATTAACTTTCCTACAATGGATGTGAGGCTTACTGGTCTATAGTCTCCCAGTTCATCCTTGGGTCTGCTTTTGTGAAGGGGCACCACGTGAGCCATCCTCTAGTCATGGGGTACATACCCTGTTTCCAGAGAGGCACTGAACATGTCTGCCAATGGCTCTGCCAGGACCTCCACAAGTTCCTTCAGAACCTGTGGGTGTGCACCATCTGGTCCTGGCACTTTGTCCATCCTTAATGCTGTTAAACCTTCTGGTACCCTGCCCGGTGCAATTTCCTCATCTGTCACTCCCTCCACCCATGCCTTACCTCCCTAATCCCTGAGGCAGTGGAGCATCCTTCTCCTTAATAAATACAGAAAAGAAGTATTCATTAAAGAGCAAGTGTACTGCATGGAACTTGATCTGCATTTCATTACCCCATCCTTGAATCCCTTTCGATCAACATCCTTCTTGGAAACAACAATATTTTTATTTATTTATTTATTGAGAACAATAATTCATTCCCTTAAGCAGCAACTCTTTACATAGATTACACATCAGACAACAAGTACAGTGCATACAGACTAGTTGCTATAGGTTAATTATACCATGTTGATTCCAGAATTAAAAATACTGGGACTTACACATCGGTTAGATAACAGTCATCAAACAGGTACAATTTGTCAGGTAGAACTGGTGAACAAGTAGAAGTATGCCAGCAGAGGCAGAGGTGTAGAAACAGGACTGGCAGATCGTGTCCAGGAGGGATAAAATGGTGACAGGGAGAAGTGAGGAGGAGGAGCTGTGGGGTCGGAGTAGTGAGAAAGGAGGAGGTAGAAAGTATGAAGGCAGGAAGAGATAAGTACTAGGAGTGGCCTGCAGGGTCAGATGATAGCAGTGAGTGCAGGCTAAGTGCAGATTGAACTGAGAACTACAGAGGGCTTAGCGGTAGCATTCACAAGTGGAGCTTGTAAGAAGTTGCTGTCGTAGTTTGCACTAAAAGGAGCCTATTGTAGTGGTAGTAGTTATTTCAGGCTGAAGTGAGTTCATCCAAAATGGAGCTCGATTGGCACAGGCATGTTGTGCTAGGGCCATGCGGCACCTAGGAACATTGAAAACATGACTGGTAGAACTTCTGGTGTTTCGAAAGGGATGATGAGGGCTTGGTAGGTTCTGGACCCCGTTGGGCAGCATTTCAAGACAGATCTTCTTAGCTATTAGGCAGGTTTGGTAGCCGATACTGTCCTTTAATTGAAGATGGCTTGCTCGAGTGTAAAGATCTCAAGTGTGTGTTAGTCATACAGTACCGGTGAGAAGTTGACATGCCTTGTTCAAGGCCGTTGAGATGTATCGGAGGGCCATGCCAGTGGCTCAGCCATAGATGACTAGACCATAGTCAATGAGCACAAATACTGAGCTGTGTACTGCCATCTCGGCATCAGGTGCAAGACAATGTTTATGCCGATAGATCATGCCTATTCTCACATTAATCACTTTAGCAATGTTGTCAAGGTGTGTAGTGTATGAGTGGAGTCAATATATGAAGTGTTGTGCAAGATCAAGAAAGGAGCCCTTGCTGTTTTTAATGGATACCGGGAAGGCTTTATGTCTGCTTTGGGAGATGGAGAACAACATGGTCTTGTTTTTTTGTAATTCATCATGAGTTTGTGTTCATCAAACCATTTCTTAGCAGAAGTAAAACCTATTTGTAGGGTCTCCTCCAGTCATTCAGGCTGAGGGTCACTGGTAAAAATGACTGCATCATCTGTGTACAGGAGTATGTGACCATGACAAGAGTCAGGAAGTTTGATAATGAATATACTGAAAAAGAGCAGACCCAGGATGGACCCTTGTGGAACACCAGAATGGATATGTCTGGATTCAGAGAGGATGCCTTCAATCTTGACTTGTTGTGAACTGTTGCTTAAGTTGCTGCTGAATCATCTCTTGGCCTCAGTGGAGAGCCCAATGCTAGTGAGATGATCGAGAAGAAGGGTATGAATCACTGTGTCAAAGGCCTTGGAAAAGTCCAAGATAATCACCATGTCTTTCACCTACCTTTCCACTGGCACCCCTCCTAAAGATCTTGAAGCCTTCCTTGACCTCAAGAACTCTCTTCCCCTAACAAGGGAATAGATAATCGTTGGGAAATTCAATCTCAACTAACTGTCTTCGCAGTCTAATGGGGCCATGGAATCTGTTAGCAGCATTGGCCTCCACCAGATCGTTACCTCCACCACATGCACCAACTACAAGACCGGTTATGAATCACTTTTAGATTGGATCCTTGTTTCTCACCCTTCCCACATCATCTCCTCTGGGGTACTGCCTGAATCCATCAGTGACCACAGAACTGTCCACTGCTGCTAGTCCACAAAAAATCCTCACTGTGAGCACAAATTCATCTATACCAGACAATTCTATTGAGTTTTTGAACACTGGTCTTTCACTGAATCCATTAAGGACATTAACAGGGCTCTTGAAGAGTTCAGTAACAAATTTTTTGCCATATGTGACTCTCTCATTCATGTTAAAAAAATCAGTGTAATAGGTCACAACCATGAATGGATCACCTCCGACATCCGAAAACTCATGAGGGCAAGAGACAGGACATAGACCAACTACAAAAAAATGGACATTCCCCCAACTTCTCCAACACTACAAAATCCTTTGCAGTCATTCTAAGTCTGCAGTACAAGTTTCCAAAGTTAACTCCCTCGCCGAATAATTGCTGCTCACGGGGTAACCCAAAACACACATGGAACATCGTCAATGACCTCATTGGAAGAGGGCTTTATAATGAGCAAATCAACCTCTCCTTCTGTGGACAAGTGGTCTCCGATCCCCTGGAAGTCTCAACTCTTTTCCATCACCCAACCTTCCCCTTCCTCTCAGCTTGTCCTCCCTGACCCACACCTACCCAACCCTATTTTTAATTTCTGCTACCTCTCTTACTCCAAGGTGGTTAAACTTACTAAAAGAAATGACCCCTGACCCTATATTGGCCATGACAACATAGACTACAAGGTCCTTAAAAAGGTTTGTGAATCCCTTGTTGTCTCTTTTACCAACATATTCAACTACTTCCACTGTTTTGGCTATGTCTTAATTGGAAAAGTGCAATTATCAAATTCTGTTATTAATCCGGTCATAAAGATGACATCAACAACTACAGACTCATCTCCCCTCTTGCCCTCCTCCTTTCCAAAATCCTGGAAAAAATTGTCTTTACACAAACCATATGTTTCCTCAAAGAATATGACCTCCTTTCCGAGACACAGCATGGTTGTAGGGTTGGCCATAACACAGAGACCACCCTTATTAAATTCACTAATTTCACTAATAGGACTTCCAATGATGGCAGCCTCTACACTAGGTCAGTATTCATTGACCTCACCAAAGCATTTCACCTCACTGACCACAATGTCCTTCTCACCACCCTCATTAGTTTACATTTCTCTACAGATGTTGTAACTGGTTTTATAACTACCTCAGTCATAGGTCTCTTTAAACTATTATTAGCGGTGTTTTCTCTAACTCCTGCCCCATAACCTATGGAGTATCCCAAGGGTCAGTCCTTAGTACTCTTCCATTCATCCTGGCTGTCAACTCCCTCCCTAAAATCTGTTTGAACACCAAACTCATCCTGAATGCTGATGATGCTGCCCTTTTCTGCATGGACAAGAACACCTTGTCTTTGCAAGATAAGCTACAGCTTGACTTTCTTTCACTCCATTCCTGTTTCCTATCTCAGGGGTTCATACTTAATGTGAAAAAACAAACAAAAAACATGGTCTTCTCCAGCCCTGAGAAACTGCATTATTTTGATTTCGCCCTTCACGACAACGATGGTAATATAATAAAGAGAGTTGACAAATTCAAATACCTTGGTCTGCACCATGACTGCCACTTAAACTTTGATTTCCACAATAACAAATTTATCAAGAAAGACCACCAAAGTAATTGGCATGCTCTACAGGGTGAAACATCTCCTCACCACTGATTCAAAGACCCTCCTAGGTACCAGGTCTTACTACCACTGTTTAACTATGCACTCTAGTTTACTTCCCACCCTTTATTCAGGGTAATATTAACAAGATCCATACCACCTATCATGACATCATCCACTTTGTTTAAGGGCTCCCTAGACTCACCCACCACTGTGACCTCTACAGACTATCCAACTGGCTTCCCCTTGAAGACAGACTCAATAGCAAAATGAACACCTTTTTTCACAAGCTATCCCTTGGCCTCATGCCACCCAGCATTGAATCCCCCAATCCTAAGTCTAGACTGTTTTGGTCTACCAGAAACTCCCCCCAGTGCAGTTTTTATACACAGGTTAAGTAGGCTGCAGCCTATTGGTGCCAGCTGTTTAGGGGTGCTTGGGCAGTAAGGTACATTTGTTTGCTAAGGTTGCTTGTTCATTGTCTCTGCTGTGTTGGTGCTCCCTGAGTCCACTGAGAGTGCTGCTGCAAGCCTGGCCCTACAGAAAACTGTACACACACACCACATCAGATGCTTAACTAGCATGATAAGTCAGAATCCACCTCCAGCAAAAGGCAACAAAGCTGCCCCATACCGACTCCCACTGAGACCCAATTCTGTCATCATTTGTCTTCCTACCTTCCCTCCCTCCCTTCCACCTCCCTCCTCCCTTCTTCCCTGTCTCCAGAAAAAAATGCTTATGCTAATCTGCTGATTCATCTGTCTCTTGCCCAACCCCACCCCCACACACATACACGTTGAATGCAGAAAAAATTGTCCTTGCCTCAAGGTCCCATTCTGTTGGTGATGTGGTGCTGAACCTCCCCAATCAGCAGCAGATTTGGATTTCAAATTCCACTAGTACCAAATTACTTAGAGAGGCCAAGGAATTCTGCTCCAGGTGTTGCTGTGTCTATTGGAAGGTCATATTTCAGGTGGCTTTTCTTTCTTTTGGGCAGTGACTCCCAGCCACTGATTCAGTTCAGATGGGCTGTGACACACACATCACCACCAGGACTTGATAACTTAACAGCAGAGGCACAGATGACCGGCAACCACATGTTTTTGCTTTTTGGGAGCACTGTCTGAGCAGAATGAAGAGGTTTGCTTTTTGACTGGATTTCCCTAAGGTAAATGAAAACATCAGAAGGATTTGGAAGAGTTGATCCTACTCTAGTTCTTGTGTAAATATCCTGAATCAGATTCATCAGATGATTAATGATCAATTTTGGCTCAAATCAGAGTCAGTGGAGCACACTGCCCATGTCTTGTTATGCCAAAAAAGGCAGCTGAAATAAGCAGTCCCTATGCAATAATGTTATATAGGGTTATAGAGATTCTAAAACCATTTCTATCACTACCTCTGGTTAACCTATCCTTGCAAATTTGTAAGACTAGTAATCTAGTGTGGGTTAGTAAAATCAAAATAATCAGGTTAAAAATTGAGGCACTTCAGGCAGCTACTTGCCATATTACAGCATGTAAAATTTTAAATTCAAAGATAACATTGCAATTATGTATGAAAAAACACAGTAACTGATATGACAGTAGACATTTTAGTTAATCCTGAGTATGGCTTAGGGCAGTTCAAATATACAAATGATGTTTGTAGAGGACCAGCATTTTCTCTGTATAGTGGAAATGGGAGAAGAGAAATAGATAATAAATCAATTTCTGAACCTCAACTCTAACTTGAAATTTGTCTGGTTTAGAGCTAGGTACAAAAAACAACCCTCTACGTAGCCATTTACACTCCAACTTTAAAGAGCAACAACTCATGCACATGGGTTGATGTGCTTCAAAGTCAGCAGTGCTGACACTTTTGGGAGCATCCTCAGAGCCCTTCACATTGGGTTTCCAATATGAGTCAGGAGATGAGATATGATCCAGATCAAGCTACTTAGTGCATTACCTGGCATGTAGACAGTCCACCACACGCTCTCTCTTTGACCGAATGTCACCTCTCCCGGTATCCTCCTGTGACACCATGCATCTCTTTGATGCTCCCTACCAGCACTTCCTGTATTTAGGAAAACACATCATAGCACACCTGAGTTCAGCAAAAGGCATTTTCAACAGTAGAAAGAAAGTTAAACTAAGGAAAGTGCACAAAAATGCGAAACATAACAGAAATGACTTTTTTTGCCTTCAGACAGAGTGCTGCTCCACACATCACCCAAGTACTGCCAGGTGGAGGGCCACAAATATTCTGAATTAGGGTTGCAAACTGGGACTGCAATACTTGACATGCACTAATAACATATGCATGTGTGTTCTTGTGTACTATCTGTCACTATATCCATATAGCCTTGAGCCTCCACCCACTTCACCCCACAGAATCAGTCAAATCTGGCAATGACCCACAGCCAAATGCTAGTAGATTTTGTATCAGGCTAGTGGAAACATTTTTTAGGAAATCTTGACTCTCAGTGCTATGTGTCACAAGTGCATTCAGCAGGTCAGACCCTCTGCTCCCACAGTGCCAACCTCTGAGAGCAGTATTGTGAGCAGGTAACATACAGGGTAACCCTCCGGTCTGCTTGTGGGTCCAAATCACATTTAGTCTCAAGTTCTGGGGGATTCAAACTGTGAACATTATGGTAGCATACCCAAATGTACAGGCTCAGATAATCTGCTCTTCAGGGGATGCCAGATATCTTTCGACTAAAAGCACCTAACCAGGTATCCAGAATGGACCCTTAAAATTCTTTAAAATACCTTAGGCATATTCATACCTTTTCTCAGTTTGGTAACACCATTCAAGCTTCTGAACAGTTTTGTCAAATATTAACCCTCAATACATCCCATGCAAAAGAAAGAACTTGGCAGACTCAGGCAGTATTTGGAATAAAATGTTTACTTAAATGGATACAAATACACAAAACATAAACACAGAACAATATATCACAAAGCATACAATCACTTAAAAGAAAAAAAGGAAAAGTACAAACTCCTACCAACATACAGTTAGACTTTTCTAGCTAATGTATACCTCTACCAGTGCCTTAGTTAGATCTGAGATCTTGTTTCTTAGGAGTCCAAAAAGGAATGTGTCAAAGATCAGGCACAAGTCTTAGATTAAACTGTGCCTCCACAAACACACCCATTTCATGATGTCATCCAGCTCCTCCTTTTAGAATATAAAAAATATACCAAACAGGATGTCCTATCAGGAGATGTTTTAAATATTGTGACATCAGCAACAACTAATTTCCAAAATTATGACACTCTTTAATCAAGCCTTTCCTTTAATATTGTGTGGTTTCCTGCTTTTCCATGGACCAAAGGATTTATAACTTTTTAGCACCATAGTGATATAACATGTTTTCTTCCTCTAAGACATCATAAAGTTTAAGAGCCCTGTATCCTGGTAGCTGGGTCAACTCTAATTAAATCAGGGAAAAAGAAGACCCTTAATTATGTCTCTCTAGTCTTTTTAATTACCTCCAGGTTTCATGTTAACATATCCTGTAGCTGAAACCATGGGGGGGGGGGGTAGTGGCACCCAACCCACAGGCTGTCTCATGAGAGACACTCACATATCACATTCTATATACAAATATCACAGAACAATCATAACCAGCTATCCAAGTGTCACAATCCTCCCCACCTAGACTGAATTTGGGGGCTTTATCTCCTGGATGGGATGAGCTTCCCAAATCAGTTCACTCCTCATAAAGACTCGCAAGGCCATCGCTGTTCTGATTGGTCGCTCCAGCCCAAAGTAAGATTGTCATGTCATAACCTTGCAAAGCAAGACTCCATTTTAACAGTCTACCATTAGTTGTTCCATTTGGGTAAGCCAAACCAGGGGATTGTAGTCTGTTTTTACCTCAAAAAGCTGCCCATATAAAAGTGGCTCCAACTTCTTTAGGGCCCACATTACAGCAAGACACACTTTTTCCACAGTACAATATGCCTGCTCTCTGGGTAGTAACTTTTTACTCAAGTACACTACAGGGTAATCTTTCCCTTGGTTGGATGTCTGACTCAGTACTGCACCAATAACCACATCTGAGGCATCAGTCTGAACTAAAAAGGGTCTGCTATAGTCAGGACTTGTCAATACAGGTGCACTGCACAGTGCCTCCTTCAGTCTGGTAAAGGCTTTTTCATAGGCTGGTTCCCAGGTGATTTTCTTAGGCCTCCTTTTCTTTACTAGGTCAGATAGGGGAGCAGCCAGGGTACTGTA
This sequence comes from Neoceratodus forsteri, assembly GCA_016271365.2. NCBI lineage: Eukaryota > Metazoa > Chordata > Ceratodontiformes > Ceratodontidae > Neoceratodus > Neoceratodus forsteri. The sequence goes on along the minus strand of CM028131.1, from coordinate 43,367,266 downwards.
ATTGGGTACAAATTTCTCATAGTACCCTGCTGTCCCGAGGAAACTCCTGACCTGATTCTGCATTTCTGGTCTGGGCCATGCCTTGATCACCTCTATTTTTACTTGGTTAGGACAGAGCTGTCCCCAGCCTACAACATGCCTAAGGTATGACACTTCTCCCATGGCCACCTGGCACTTCTCAGCTTTGACAGTGAGCACAGCACTCTGTATCCTGCCCAGCACTTCCCTAAGGTGGGACAGGTGTTCCTCTCAGCTGGCATTAAGATGGCAATGTCATCCAGGTATGCCACGGCATACTCCTCAACACCATTTATCACCTGGTTCAGCAACCTTTGGAAAGTATCCGGGGAATTCTTCATTCCAAAAGGCATTACTTTAAATTCAAATAAGCCTATTGAAGTGATGAAGGCCAAACTCTCCCTACCTCTGTCCATTAACTTTACCTGCAAATACCCCTTGGTCAAGTCAGTAGTCATAAGGTAGGTCCCCCCTCCCAACTTGTCTAAGAGTTCATCTGTCTAGGGCATCAGGAGGGCATCTGACTTCGTGACTGCATTCAGTCCATGGTAGTCCACACAGAAACAAGTAGAGCCATCTGGCTTGGGCACAAGGACTACAGATGAGGCCCAGGGGCCGTGGGATCTCTGGATTACCCCTTAAATCCATAATTTCCTCCACCTCCCTCCTAATGTCCTTTTGGACAGCCTCTGACACCCGATATGCTGTCCACTGTATGGGCGTCGATATTCCTGTCTTCACATCATGCGTCGTTAAGGGGGTTATTCCAGGCTTGGTGCTAAACAGTGGGGCAAATTCTTCTAAAACCTCCCTTTCTTCCTGGATCTTGTCTGGGGCCAGTTGGGGAGACAATTAAACTGCCTCCACAGAGGACTTCTGCTTGCTTTCTTCCAGCAAGTCCAGAAGGTGGTCTGCTTTGTCCATCCCCTTCCCAGGACTACGTACTGCAAACACCATGTCAGCCCTATTATCATATGGCTTCCTCATGTTGACATAGTACATTCTTTCTGTCTGCCTTCTTTCAGGTAATTCTATGATATAGATTACATCATTTACCTTCCTAACGACTTTGTATGGTCCTGCCCACTCAGCCTGCAGCTTGTCTTTCTGGACCAGAATAAGGACCATGACTTCCTGACCCACCACGTATGAGTGAACTCTGGCTCTGCAGTCATTCCACACAGTTTGTTTCTGTTGGGCAGCTACCAGGTTGCTCTGGACTGTCCCCATAAGCTCCTTCAGCTTTCCCTTAACCTAAGGATGTAATCCACTATGGGAATTCCCTGGGTGGCTTGTTTGCCTTCCCAGTCCTCCAGGTTCAAGTCTATGGGCCCACATAACCAGCGTCCATATAAGAGCTCGAAGAGGGAATTTCTATCAACTCTTGGGGCACCTCCTAATATGCAAACAACAGGTGGGCAAAGTATTTCTCCTATTCCCTCCCATGCTGTTCAGCAAACACTTGAAGCACTGACTTCAGGGTACCATTCAATCTTTCCACAAGCCCATTGGCTTGTGGGTGATAAGGTGTTGTGCACCTCTGCACCACCCCACACTTCTCCCACAAACATTTCATGAAGTCTGACATGAAGTAACCCCCTCAATCAGTGATAACCTCCTGCAGAAATCCAGCAAGGGAGAAAATCCCAAGTAAGGCATCTGCCACTTTGTCTGTCCTCAGTGAGGATAGGGTGACTGCCTTGGGGTACTGGGATGGCATAATCCAGCACACTCAGGATGCATCTCTTCTCTAAGGAGATGGGGGTATTTAAAGTCCCCACAATATCCATTCCCATCCTTTGGATTTGCTCCTACATAATGGGCAATGTAATCAGGGCAGCTTGTGATTTCTTCCCTGCAATCCCTATTTCTTGGCACCGGTGACAGGATCTGCAATACTCCTTCACCTGCTGGGTGAAGTTGGGCCAGTAGAAAGTCTGGGCTAATTGCTGCATAGTGCGCACAATTCCCAGATGACCAGACAAGGAAATATCATTGTACAATCTTGAACAACTGCTCACAATACCCATGGGAAACGACAAGCTGCCTATCACCCCCCCCCTCTGTCTGCACAGCATGAGTACACATCAGTCCATTTTCCCAATAAACCTTATGTTTACCATCCCTTTCCTGTGCTCCATCAGAGTCTGCCCAACCCCTTTAGCTTCTCTAGACTAGAGTCACTTTTCTGAGCAGCTGCAAACTCCTTACACATTCCCAAGGTATGGGACAGGTCCCCTTCAGTCTCTAAACTAGGGTCCCTAGCACTAACATCAGGGCACTCGGGATCACTGTCATTCCTAACCCTCTGACAATGGGTCTCCCCTCCTTCTTCAGAGTAACCCTCCGTAACTGTGTGGTTAAGTGCTACTGGGGACATTTCTGCACTCTTTTCATTAGTCTCCCCCATCAGGAGACACAGGATGTGACACCAACCTCCCTAGTGGTTTTCCATAATGGCTTCTGTTGGGTTCAGAGAACTACAGTTTTCCTTGCCACTTGGCTAAGGGTAAATGCACACACTATCCCCTGTTTGAGATTGTTGCCAAGGATTATGTCCACTGATAAAGTTTTGGCTACAGCCATCTGTTGCACAGTTCCCCGTTTCACCCCAGAATAGGAGAACACTAGCGAGGGGCAATGTTTTCTCCTCACCAGTAAAGTCTTGTACAGTGACATATTTATTGGGTATAAGCTGACCAGGCTCTACCGGATCCCCTTTTACCAATGTCAGGGATGCCCCCGTGTTCTTTAACCCTTGTGTCTGTACGCCATTCACTGTGACTGGGGGCATGTGTTCCCTCATGTTCACAAGCATGCTTCCAGGGACACACAATCAACCCACTTCTTTCCTAGCCCTATTTTGCATATTGCTTGCCCTTGTGGGACACTGTCTGGCAATATGCCCAGTTTCTCTACAGACCCAACATTTGTTTCTTTTCTCAGAGAAATCTTTTCTCTGAAACCTAGGGCTAACTGGTTTCAGTGGAGGCAGTGAGGGTTTTAGTTGCCCTGAAGGAGTGGTTTTCCTTTTATGCGCTGCCATGCCCATCCCATTCACACTCAGAGCAGGTCTGCTCTTGGCATAGCTGTCCGAGAGTTCAGCAACCTCTTGCATTGTTTTGGGATCTCGGTCTTCCAGACAAGTTTTCAGCTCTGCTGGGCATGCTCAAAAAAACTGTTCTAACAAAATAGCACTTTCAATTTTATCTACAGAGTTTGCTTCAATTCCTTCCCACCAACGTCTGAAAAATTGACATTGTTTCATGGCTAGCTACTCTTAGTTCATATCAGGGCTTCTCCTGAGCTTATGGAATTTAGCTCTGTTTGCTTCAGCAGTTAAATAAAACTTTTTTAAAAGAGCAGCTTTAAGTTTGCTGTAATCATTACTGTCCTCATTGTCCATTTGACCAAATGCATCCTGAGCTTTTCCGGTAAGTAGCAGGGAGAGCTGGAAGCTCCAGGACCCTCTTGGAATTTTAGCCTGAATACAAACTTTTTTGAAAGTAATTTAAAAAGGCATCCATATCCTCCCCCTCTTTAAATTCAGCTATCAATTTTGAATTCAATTTGCAACCCAGTCCTTTAGTTCCAGTTAAATCCAAGTCACTTACCTGCTATGGTGCAGGTGGTTTGAGTCGTAACTTCTCCAGTTCATGTCACCTCCGGCTCTCTCCCTCCTCTTGGTCTGCATCTCACTGTTCTCACTCTCTCTTTTCCTCTGCGGCTCACTTTTCTCACTACGATTCTCGATGTTCTCACTCCACTTCTTGCCATTCTCGCTCAGCCTCCCTCTGGAAATCCAACTCCATTCGACGCAAATCAATCTGCAGCCTGACTGCTTCTGGCTCCAGAATGCAGGTGACCTTCTTCTACTGCTGTCACCCTTCGCTTGCACTGGCCCTGCTGTCATGCTCAGTGGATCTGGACACTGCACTGACCGCTGGCCCCTCCATGCTCAAGGTTTGGTCTTTTACAGTCACAGTCAGTGACTCAGTGCTTGGGATACCTGCTGCCATCAGGTCATCCATGAGGTTCTGCTTGGTGGCTCTAACCTCATATAGGACTCCTCTGTGCTTGCATAACTGCCTCAAGTAGTCTACAGTGTGCTCACTGTAGTGGGAATCCATCTTCTTCCCTAACTACAGCTACTCTGACTTGCACTTAAAAAAAAAATAAAATAAAACAGGTAGGAATTTGACTATAAGCCAAATAATATAGTTCTGCTTCCTTTTTAAAAAAATCACTGCCTTATTTTGCAAGTGAGCTGTACAGTATTAAGGTGATTCACTAAACAGTTAAAGCTTGTTTTACCAAAATTATCAACACTGCTGCCAACCAATCTGTCACAAATGCACTCAGCAGATCAGGCCCTCTGCTTCCACAGTGCCAACCTCCGAACACAGTATTGTAAACAAGTAACAGACAGGGTAACCCGCCTGTCTGCTTGTGGGACTGAATCACCTTTAGTCTCAAGTTCTGGAGGGATTCAAACTGTTAACCTTATGCTAGCATACCCAAATGTTCAGACTCAGATAACCTGCTCTTTGGAGGATGCCAGATATCTTTTGCCTATGGGCACCTAACCAGGTATCCAAAATGGATCCTTAAAACTCTATAAAAGGCCTTAGGTATATTCTTACCTTTTCTCAGTTTGGTAACACCATTCAAGCTTCTGAACAGTTTTATCAAATCGTAACCCTCAATACATCACATGCAAAAGAAAAAACTTGGAAGACCCAGGCAGTGTTTGGAATAAAAGATTTACTTTAATGGATAAACATATGTAAAATGTAAACATAGAACACTACATTACAAAGCATACAGTCACTTAAAAGAAAACAAGGAAAAGTACAAACTCCAACCAACAAACAATTAGACTTTTCTACCTAATGTATACCTCTACCAGTGCCTTAGTTAGATCTGGGATCTTGTTTCTTAGGAGTCCAAAAAGGAATGTGTCAAAGATCAGGCACAAGTCTTAGATTAAAATGTGCCTCCACACACCCTTCCCTTTTATGATGTCATCCTCCTCCTCCTTTTAGAATATAAACAATATACCAAACAGGATATCCAGTCAGGAGATGTTTTAAATATTGTGACTTCAGCAAAAACTAATTTCCCAAATTATGACATTCTTTAATCAAGCCTTTCATTTGATCTTGTGTGGTTTCCTGCTTTCCCAAGGATCAAAGGATTTTATAGCTTTTTAGCACCATAGTGATATAACATGTTTTCTTCCTCTAAAATGTCATAAAAGTTTATGAGCCCTATATCCTGTTTGCTGGGTCAGCTCTAATTAAATCAGGGAAACAGAAGACCCTTAATTATGTCTATCTAGTTTTTTTAATTACCTCCTGGCTTCAGGTTAATATATCCTATAGCTGAAACCTTGGGGGGGGAGTAGTGGCACCCATCCCACAGGCTGTCTCATGAGAGACACTCACATACCACATTCTATATTCAAATATCATAGAACAATCATAACCAGTATTCAAGCATCACAGTCCTCCCCACCTAGACTGAATTTGGGGGCTCTATCCACTGCATGGGATGAGCTTCCCATATCAGTTCACTCCTCATAAAGACATGAAAGGCCATCACTGTTCTGATTGGTCACTCCAGCCCTATGTAGGATTTTCATGTCATACCCTTGCAAGGCAAGACTCCATATTAGCAGTCTACCATTAGTTTTTCCCATTTGGGTCAGCCAAACCAGGGGGTTGTGGACTGTTTGTACTTCAAAATGCTGCACATATAAATCCAGCTCCAACTTCTTTAGGGCCCACACTATAGCAAGGCACTCTTTTTCCACAGTAGAATATGCCTGCTTCCTGGGAAGTAACTTTTTACTCAGGTACACTACAGGGTGATCTTTCCCTTGGTTGGTTGTCTAACTCTGTACTGCACCTATACCCACATCTGAGGTATCAGTCCGATCTAAAAAGGGTCTGCTATAGTCAGGACTTGTCAATACAGGAGCACTGCACAGTGTCTCCTTCAGTCTGGTAAAGGCTTTTTCACAGGCTGGTTCCTATGTAATTTTCTTAGTCCTCCTTTTCCTTACTAGGTCAGATATGGGAGCAGCCAGGGCACTGTATTTGGGTACACATTTCCTATAGTACCCTGCTGTCCCAAGGAAATTCCTGACCTGATTCTGCATTTCTGGTCTGAGCCATGCCTTGATCACCTCTATTTTTACTTGCTTAGGATGGAGCTGTCCCCGGCCTACAACATGCCGAAGGAATGCCACTTCTCCCATGGCCACCTGGCACTTCTCAGCTTTGACAGTGAGCCTGGCCCTCTGTATCCTGCCCAGCACTTCCCTAAGGTGTGAAAGGTGTTCCTCCCAGCTGGTACTAAAGATGGCAATGTCATCCAGGTAAGCCACGGCGTACTCCTCAGCACCATTTAGCACCTGGTTCACTAACCTTTGGAACGTGGCAGTGGCGTTCTTCATTCCAAAAGGCATTACTTTAAATTCTAATCAGCCTATTGGAGTGATGAAGGCCAACCTCTCCCTAGCTCTGTCCATTAACTCTACCTGTCAATGAGAGATCACATGATGGCTCTGGCTTGCTAGCTGCTAATCCTTGGGCTCCTGCTTCCCCCCTTCAGAAGTCCTTCTCAATCAGACTTTGTTGGATCAGCTTTGGAGTATCTGCCTATCTGATACTACTCCTGCATACTTGGGAGGACCATCCAGCCAATTTTCTGGTATCTCTGCTGGATAATTTTACCACGATAGAGGCAGAAATGAAAAACTGCCCTACCCAGGCATACACCCCTGGTCTCGCCTGATAAGCAGGCCAAAAAAGCTAAAACTCACCATCAGTCTTCCGCTAAACAACTGAGCACTGTTTCAGCTCCAGTACCACTGTCAGAGGAATGATTCCTGCAAGAGCTGCAGCCGTTTAAAGAAAAGCTACAAGACATAGCTACACACCTCAAAAATATGCGCAATGAGATGGCTGATCTTAAAATGCGAGCCACAGATGCCGAAGCAAGCAATCACTCTCTGGAAGCCTGGCGAGACAAGACGGATCCAAAAATAATCAAGCTTAAACAACAAATAGTAAAACTGCAACTCAAAACAGAAGATCTAGAGGGCCGTAGCAGAAGAAACAGCATCCTAATATTTGGGATCCTAGAAGGGGGGAGGAGGGCTCTTCTGCTATTGTGTTTACTCAGAAGCTTTTAAACAAGATCACAAGCCCCTCTGCATATAATCCCACTTACTTAATCGAAAGGGCACATAGGTCTGTACGCCTAAAACCAGAGGAGTCTGCCCCCCCGACCGATAATTATCCAACTGCTCAACTATTTGGAAAAGCAGCATATCCTCTCTAAAACCAGAGAACTGCATACCATTCAATGGGAAGACAAGCGACTCCGTATCACCCAAGATCTGCCATTAGAAACTCGTCAGACGAGAGACGCCTTTCGCCCCACAGTCAGTAAGCTGATTGCAGCCAGTATTAAATTTCGCATGATCTGCCCAGCTCGTTTACAAGTGCTGGTAGATGGATCATGGCTCTCCTTTGAGTCTGCTGCTCAAGCTCAGGCAGAATTGGAAAAGAAGCTCCCCTCACTGTTTAAATCCCCATGATCTGGTTTATCATGCTGGAAGCCCTGGGGTTCACCGCCTAATGACTTAAGTAGCCTACCTTGGATGTGGCCTGTCTGCATGGGACCTGCAGGATGAGAAGTGGCCTCTGTCTTCAGACTGGTGATAGTAGATCCTAGAGGACATGACCTGCGGCCTGTGGATTTGGGGAACTCATGTTTGCCATACTGTTGATCCCGAGGACCATATTTTCCAACTTGCTGTTTCCCTAGGAACTGTTTTTTGTGTGGCGCAAGTCTGCTAATGTTATTGTTACCCCGGAAAACACTTAATTCTCTGTCAGGTCATATGGGAACATTGGTTTGACTCGGGACACTCTTTAAAACACCCTTTTCCTTTTTATTCTCTCGCTTTGTTTTTATTTTTTATCTCCTGACATACTGGCTAATGTTGTCTGTGCTATAACTAGGAGGCACTTAGTTCTCTTATTTTTCTCACTCTATGACTTTATGCTCCTCTTCTCAACTTCCAAGCACTCTTGCCTCTTCTTATACTAGAGTCTCCTGCTTACAGTTCTACTACCTCTATGGATATACCTTACAACTCTTCATTTCTCTTTCTAACCTGTCCTCATTTCAGAGCTTCTGCAAAGCATCACCTCTGATATTATGCTGGTAACAGATCGGTTGTCATAATTTCCATATAGATGGCTCTTTTTACAATTGCATCTTGTTTTATTTTTTTTATGATACTGTTGTTACCCACTTCTTGGATTTCTGGGGTGGTGGGATGAGGGGTGAAGGGATTGTATCAGTCTAGGGACGGCCAGCCTCATGTACTGGTGTGTGGGAGGGGGTACCCTAACTACCTTCTGGTATATACCTATAATTCTTATTACTTTCTTTCTCACATTGTGGGCTTTAGGGTTGTATCTTCCTGTTGCAAATTCATGTTTAGCACATTACTATATATACGGATTATTCAATGCTCACTATATATGTTTAGGTGTGTTTACGGAGGGTGGTTTCTTTAGGGTACATGGGGATCTCTACCCATCACTTATATTGGTACACCCCAGTGGATATTATCACTCGGTAGAGAATTGTTTGTAAATAGTTATAGGTGGGTATGGTTTAGTAGGGTGATAAAGTTTATTCATAATTACAGTGTTCCACAACCACTTAAATTGGTTGCATTCTGAACTCTATATGTTTTAAATGTTTGTTGGTTCAAAATACTGTTACTTTTTTGCTGGTTTTGGGGGAACGCAACAGTTACCATTTTAGGGGAACATACTTATAGAAGGAAGTCTGTGGTGCACTTTCGCTGTATAGGAAACTAGTTGCATAAGATGGCTCACAGAAGCAATGGCTAGTGGTATTAAAAAATGTATAACTTGGAATGTTAGAGGTGCTCGTGAACCTAACAAAAGATTCAAGATTCTCAAACATATATCTATACTGCATGCCAATATTTCTTTCATCCAAGAGGCCCACCTCCTCCCTTAAGAAGCTACTAGTCTACGTAGGCAGGAGATTGGGCAAATCTATGCATCTGGCATTTCAACGGCTAGTGGGGGGACTGCCATCCTGATCCATCATTCAGTACCCTTTTAACCAAAGGTGATCATCACAGATCCACAAGGGAGATATGTACTGGTTCAAGGTCTATTAAATCGTATGGAATTAGTACTTGGGAGTATATATGGGCCAGTGGGGGGGAACCCTGAATTTTTCCAAGATCTATTGAGTAAACTACAACCATTCTAGTCTCTCCCATTGATACATGGTGGTGCTTAGAACCTACCACTCACCCAGGATTTAGATTGCTCTATCTCTCCCGTTAAGCCCCTCTCCAATGCCAAAAGAGCACTAGCTGAATTCCTCGATTCTACCAGTTTGTGTGATCCATGGAGATTGCTGAATCCCACAGCTCGTACATTCTCCTTTCAATCCATGGTGCACTCTTCCTGGTCCCATCTGGACCATATTTTAATCAGTCATTCGCTTGTACATGGCTTAAATGGCTCAGCCATAGAACCAATAGTTATCTCAGACCATGCAGTTGCTTGGACTGCTTTATTGTAGGACTCTAGTTTCCAAAAGACTCCGTATGGTGGCTGAATATGCAACTTTTAAAGGAGGATTATGTTATTACCAGAATCTCTGATCTGATTCAATCATTCGTTACTAACAACCACGGCTCAGTCGCGAGAACAGACCATGAATGGTGCGCCTTGAAATGCTTCCAGAGAGGAGAGTTTATTAGGCTCGCCTCTACCCGTAAGCGGAAAAAAAGAGGCTACTATCATATCACTCTTGGCCCAAATTCATTCACTCGAACAATCTCTCGCTCCCTCTTCCTCCTCTGATCTACTGCAAACACTATTACATTTAAGTAACCAATATTCTTCCTTATTACAAGAAAAAATGGAATTTGCCATACTAAGAACCCAGGCAAAATATATAGAACATGGAGAGAAAACAGGCCACCTCCTAGCATTGCGTCTAAGGAAACTTGAGGCGTCAAGGATTATTTCTGCCATCAGTGCCCCTGACGGGTCCATTAAAACCCATCCTAGAGACATTGCATTTATTTTTAAGCAGTTCTATTCTTCCCTCTACAGTAGACGCCCCTCTCCTCCGTCACAAAGTGAGTTACTAGAATATTTGATTGCCTTATCACTACCAACTCTCTTATCTTCACAACAGTCCTTATTATCTGCTCTTATCTCTCTTCAAGAGGTAGTATCAGCTATCAATAATTTAGCAATGGACAAGGCTCCAGGCCCAGATGGTCTGCCTTCAAACTTCTACAAAGTTTTCACTAAAGACCTTGCTGCTTGCTTATTATGCTTATATCAATATATAATTTCTGGACAAGTTCAGGATCCATCCTTATTAGAGGCCTCAATTATTATTCTTCTTAAACCAGACAAACCCCTTCATTTACTTGCAAGCTACTGCCCAATTTCCCTGCTAAATTGCAATATTAAAATCTTAGCCAAAATACTCACTAACAGAATTGAACAAATCTGGTCCCACCTTCTTAGTACAGAACAAATAGGATTTGTATCTGGTAGAACCCCAGCAGATCACCTTCATAAATTTTCCTATCTCATTCAGCCGGCAAAAACCTCCCCTATTCCAATGGCACTAATTTCCTTAGATGCAGAAAAGGCCTTTGATAGGGTGGACTGGGACTTTCTGTGGGCAACGTTACAGGTAATGTGCTTCCCTAGTGACTTTATTAAATGGATCCAAGCCTTATATTCCTCCCCTCTGGCCAAGATACACTGCAACGGAGTATTCTCAGATGCTTTCCCCTCTTTTTTCAGGTACACGGCAAGGGTGTCCACTTTCTCCTTTTCTTTTCAACTTATACCTTGAACCCCTTATTAGACAACTGAAATCCTCTCCTCTGGCAATTGATATACCTGCAGGTAACAGGGCTCCACAGTTTTCGGTTTATGCAGATGACATACTGCTCCATCTTTCGGATCTGGCCTCTTCCTTACCAGAGGCAATGGATATTGTTGACAATTTTGGGAAATTTTCAAATTATAAACTCCATCTTAGTAAAACCGAAATTTACCCCCTTAACCATTTAACATATAGCTCGGCCCTAAATAAATTCGGTATGAAATGGACTCCCTGGTTTATTAACTATCTGGGCATCTAACGTTACCTCTGACTTATCACTATCACGGAAGCTAAATCTAGTGAACTTGTGGCACAACATTCAACAGGACCTAACAAGATGGAAAAATCTCCCACTCTCGTTATGGGGCAGAAATAATATTGTCAAGATGAATGTCCTACCCAGGCTCTTTTATCTGTTAAATATGTTAAATATTTGGCTACCTGTATCCTTCTTTCAACGCATTCACTCAGACAATAACTCATTTATCTGGCTGGATAAGGCAGTTAGAAGATCCCACCTTAAATTGTGTCAATCTAAAGAGCTAGGAGGGCTGCGACTCCCTAACTTCCTACTTTATTACTGGGCCAGCCACCTATATAAATGTGGGAAATGGCTATCTTTACCTCAACTTTTTATACAACAAGATTATGTTCCAATATGGTTGCAAATTGAATCAGATATATTCTCTTCGCACAAGCTAACCCCAATCTCACTTTTTTATACTTCAATGAAGAGTATACCAAGGGCCTTACAGTCTCTTCCAATTGGTACTTCATTAAAAGTCTTATCTCAATTGTTTAGATTTTGTAAGGTATCTCCGACCATTGCCTTCTAGCAAACAAATTGTGCTAACTTAAATCTTGAAATTGGAGGAACTCCCATAACTAGAAACTGGTTACCAATATCTTCTGAACTTATTGTTTCTGACTTTTACTCACAGGACTTCTATTCTGTCTTTACAAGAGACTTTAGTTAAACTCCATTTATCACCATCTTCAGCTTTTAAAATTATCCAGCTCAAGCATCTTCTGGTTAAAATGTTTGGGTGGGAACCTAAACCCTCTTATATTAGTACTTTTCTCCAACAAATTACCATCCCAACAGCTAACCACATGGTATCTCTATTCTCTATAAATTGCTTCTTACATGCCCACAACCTCCATTGGCAGCCGGCTCCAAGATATGGCAAAGTTTTTTTCCTGATGAAGATATTAATTGGCAATGCCTATGGAAGGATTTATATGTATATCAACTCAAGACCATTACAGATTAATGCTGTATTGTATCCTAAATAATACAGTATGTATTACACCCCCATTAAACTAGCTGAAATGAAGTGCCTTCCTTCTAGCACATGCTCCAGATGCAATAAAGAGGAAGGCTTGCTATTGCATATATTGTGGGCATGTGAAAAAGTATCTCCCTTGTGGAAACAAATTGAAACAACCTTGGATCCACTGTTAGGGCTGCAAGATCTTTTCTCCCCCACCATATCTATTCTTGGAGATTATTCTAAAATCCTGGTGAAAGAGAGAAGATACCATATGGCTCTCATCTCACTAGCAGTCCAAAAATTGGTGCTTAGACATTGGATGAATCAAGCCCCTATTTCTTATACAGAATGGCTGCATGAAATATCCTTTGCCCTCCGTGCTGAACATTTAATTGTGAATATACGCCACCATCAATCATTGTTCAATAAAAAATTGGGGAAATTGTACGCTCTCTACTTGTCTTGATAGTGTGGTTTTGGTTTTTCACTAACATCCCATTCCCCTCTTTTTCTTGGTTTTCTTTTTTTTTTAACTAGCTGTTAAAAAGCTCAGGTTTTCTTTTTGCATTAGCCATATTAGGCTTGTTTTAAGTGCACCACAGAATGGGGGGTAGGAGAGGGTTGGAGGTAGTTAGGTTTGTTAGGGTAGTTTATAATTATTATTTTCTCCAACTTCATTTTTCTCCTTGTAAATGTTTCCTATCAGAATATTTTACTTACAGACTTTGTTTATGCTTTCTCCTGTTATGTTGTTTTATCTAATATGAATAAATAAAGCATGTTTAATTAAAAAAAAAAACTCTACCTGTCAATACCCCTTGGTCAAGTCAATAGTTGTAAAGTAGGTCACCCCTCTCAACTTGTCCAGGAGTTCATCTGTCTAGGGCATAGGGTGGGCATCTGAGTTCGTGACTGCATTCAGTCCATGATAGTTCACACAGAAACAAGTACAGTCATCTGGCTTGGGCACAAGGACTACAGGTGAGGCCCAGGGGCTGTGGGATCTCTGGATTACCCCTTGAATACAGAATTGTCTCCACCTCCCACCTAATGTCCTTTTGGACAGCCTCTGACACCTGATATGCTGTCTGCTGTATGGATGTCTGTATCTCTGTCTCCAAATCATGCGTCACTAAGGGGGTTAGTCCAGGCTTGGCACTAAACCGTGGGGCAAAGTCTGCTAAAACCTCCCTTACTTCCTGGAGCTTTTCTGGGCCAGCTGGGGAGACAATTAAACTGCCTCCACAGAGGACTACTGCTTGCTTTCTTCCAGCAAGTAAAGAAGGTGGTCTCCTTCATCATTCCCCTCCCCAGAACTACATACTGCAAACACCAGGTCAGCCCTATTAGCATATGGCCTCATCATGTTGACATGGTACATTCTTTCTGTCTGCCTTCTGTCAGATAACTCTATGATATAGTTCACATCATTTACCTTCCTAGCAACTTTGTACAGTCCTGCCCACTTAGCCTGCAGCTTGTCTTTCTGGACCGCAATAAGGACCATGACATCCTGACCCACCATGTATGAGCGAGCTCTGGCTCTTCAGTTGTACTACACTGTTTGTTTCTGTTGGGCACTGCCAGGTTGCTCTGGACTGTCCCCATAAGCTCCTTCAGCCTTTCCCTAAACCTAAGGATGGAATCTGCTATGGGAATTCCCTGGGTGGCATGTTTGCTTCCCAGTCCTCCAGGATCAAGTCTATGGGCCTACGTACCCGGTGTCCATATAAGAGCTCGACGGGGGAAAATCCTGTCGACTCTTGGGTCACCTATCTATATGCAAACAACAGGTGGGGAAGGTATTTCTCCTAGTCCCTTCCATGCTGTTCAGCAAACACTTGGAGCATTGACTTCAGAGTACCATTCAATCTTTCCACAAGCCTATTGGCTTGTCAGTGATAAGGTGTTGTGCACCTCTGCACCATCCCATACTTCTACCACAAACATTTCATCAAGTCTGACATGAAGGAACACCCTCGATCAGTGATAACCTCCTGCAGAAGCCCAACAAGGGAGAAAATCCCAAGTAACTCATCTACCACTTTGTCTGTCCTCAGTGAGGATAGGGTGACTGCCACGGGGTACCGTGGGGCATAATCCAGCAAAGTCAGGATGGATCTCTTCCCTGAGGAGCTGGGGGTATCGAAAGGCCCCATAGTATCCATTCCCACCCTCTGGATTGGCTCCTACATGATGGGCAATGTAATCAGGGCAGCTTGGGTTTTCTTCCCTGCATTCCCTATTTCTTGGCACCAGTGACAAGATCTGCGATACTCCTTCACCTGCTGGGTGAAGTTGGGCCAATAGAAATTCTGGGCTATCCGCTGCATAGTGCTCATGATTCCCAGATGACCAGACAAGGGAATATCATGTGCAGTCTTGAGCAACTGCTCACGATACCCCTGGGGAACTACAAGCTACCTGCCTATCACCCCTCCCTCTGTTTGCACAGCCTGAGTATAGATTAGTCCATTTTCCCATTAAACCTTATGTTTACTGTCCCCTTTCTGTGCTTCATCAAAGTCTGCCCAACCCCTTTAGCTTCTCTAGACTAGAGTCACTTTTCAGAGCAGCTGCACACTCCTTACACATTCCAAAGGTATGGGTCAGGTCCCCTTCAGTCTCTAAACTACGGTCCCTATCACTAACGTCAGGGCACTTAGGATCACTGTCATTCTTAACCCTCTGACAAAAGGTCATCCATCCTTCTTCAGAGCAACCCTCCATAGCTGTGTGCTTAGCTGCTACTGGGGACTTTTCTACCTTCTTTTCATTAGACTTCCCATGAGGAGACACAGGCTGGTGAACCAGCCTCCCTAGTGGTTTCCACAGTGGCTTCTGTGGGGTCCAGAGAACTACAATTTTCTCTTGCCACTTTGCTAAGGGTAACTGCACACACTATTCCCTGTTTGAGATTGTTGCCAAAGATGATGTCCGCCGCTAAAGTTCTGGCTACTGTCACCTGTTGCACAGTTCCCCCTGTTTCATCCCAGAATAGGAAAACACTAGCGAGGTGCAATGTTTTCTCCTCACCAGAAAAGTCTTGTACAGTGATATATTTTTTTTTTGGTATAAGCTGACCAGGCTCTACCAGATCCCATTTTACCAATGTCAGGGATGCCCCCAGGTCCCTTAACCCTTGTGTCTGTACACCATTCACCATGACTGAGTGCATGTGTTCCCTCACTTTTCACAGGCATGCTTCCAGGGACACACAATCAAGCCACTTCTTTCCTCGCCCTATGTTGCCTATTGCTTGCCATTGTGGGACACTGTCTGGCAATATGACCAGTTTCTATACAGACCTACATTAATTTCTTTTCTCAGAGAAATCTTTTCACTGAAACCTAGGGCGAACTGGTTTCACTGAAGGCAGTGAGGGTTTTAGCTGCCCTGAAGGTGTGCTTTTCCCTTTCTGCAGGGCTACGCCCACCTCATTCGCACTCAGAGCAGGTCTGCTCTTGGCATAGCGGTCCAAGAGTTCAGCAGCCACTTGCATTGTTTTGGGATCTCGGTCCTTCAGACAGGTTTGCAGCTCTGCTGGGCATGCCCAAAAAAACTTTTCTAATAAAATAGCATTTTCAATTTTATCTACAGAGTTTGCTTCAATTCCTTCACACCAATATTTAAAAAACTGACGTTGTTTCGTGGCTAGCTCATAGTAGTTCATATGAAGGCATCTCCTGAGCTTATGGAATTTAGCTCTGTTTGCTTCAGCAGTTAAATCAAACTTTTTTAAAAGTGCAGTTTTAAGTTTGTTGTAATCATTACTGTCCTCATTGTCCATTTGACCAAATGCATAGAATGCATCCCAAGCTTTTCTGGTTAGTAGCGGGGATAGCTGGAAGCTCCAGGACCCTCATGTAATTTTAGCCTGAATAAAAAATTTTTCAAATGAATTTAAAACGGCATCTATATCCTCCCCTTCTTTAAATTCAGCTATCAATTTTGAATTAAATTTGTAATCTAGTCCTTTAGTTACAGTTAAACCCAAGCCACTTACCTGCTATGGTGCTGGTGGTTGCAGTCGTAACTTCTCCAGTTATTGTCACCTCCGGCATTCTTACTCCTCTCGGTCTGCCTCTGTCCTTCTCACTCTCTTTTTTCCTCTGCAGCTCACTTCTCTCACTCTGCTTCTCGGCATTCTCACTCTGCTTCTTGCCATTCTCGCTCAGCCTCCCTCTGGAACTCCAGCTCCATTCTGCACAACTCAATCTGCAGCCTGACTGCTTCTGGCTCCAGAATGATGGTGACCTTCCCCTACTGCTGTGTCTTTTCACTTGCACTGGCCCTGCTGTCATCCTCACTGGATCGGGACACTGCACTGGCCCATCCATGCTCAAGGTTTGGTCTTTTACAGTCACAGTCAGCGACTCGATGCTCTGGGTATCGGCTGTGATCAGGGCATCCATGACATTATGCTTGGTGGTTCTCACCTCATACAGGACTCCTCTGTCCTTGCACAACTGCTTCAAGTAGTCTACAGTGTGCCCACTGTAGTGGGAAGCCATCTTCTTCCCTAACTGTGGCTACTCTAACTTGCACTTTAGGAAAAAATAAATAAAACAGGTAGGAACTTGACTGTAAGTCAAATGATATAGTTCTGTTTCCTTTTTAAATATAAATCACTGCATTATTTTGCAAATGAGCTGTACTGTATTAAGCTGATACACTGAACAGTTAAAGTTTTTTTACCCAAATTATCAACACAGCTTCCAACCAATCTGTCACAAATGCACTCAGTGGGTCAGGCCTTCTGCTCACACAGTGACAACCTCCAAGCACAGTATTGTGAACAGGTAGCAAACAGGATAACCCTCCTGTGTGTTGTGTGTCCGAATCACCTTTAGTCTCAAGTTCTGGGGGTATTCAAAGTGTGGACCTTATGCTAGCATACCCAGATGAACAGGTTCAGATAATCTGCTCTTCGTGGGATGCCAAACATCTTTCACCTATGTGCACCTAACCAGATATCCAAAATGGACCTTTAAAATCTTTAAAAGACTTTATGGTATATTCTTGCCTTTTCTCAGTTTGGTAACAAAATTCAAACTTCTGAACAGTTTTGTCAAACTGTAACCCTCAATATATCACATGCAAAAGAAAGAACTTGGAAGATCCAGGCAATATTTGGAATAAAAGATTTACTTAAATGGATAAAAATATGTAACATGTAAACACTGAACACTACATCACAAAGCACGCAATCACTTAAAAGAAAACAAGGAAAAGTACAAACTCCTACCAACATACAGTTAGACTTTTTCTATCTACCAGTGCCTTAGTTAGATCTGAGATCTTGTTTCTTTGGAGTCCAAAAAGGAAAGTGTGAAAGATCGGGCACAAATCTTTGAATAAACTATGCCTCCACACACACACCCCTTTCATGATGTCATCCTACACCTCCTTATAGAATATGAAAAATATGCCAAACAGGATGTCATATCAGGAGATGTTTTAAATACTGTGACTTCAGTAAAAAGTAATTTCCCAAATTATGACACTCTTTAATCAAGCCTTTCCTTTGATCGTGTGTGGTTTCCTGATTTCCCAAGGATCAAAGGATTTTATAACTTTTTAGCACCATAGTGATATAACACGTTTTCTTCCTCTAAGATGTCATAAAAGTTTATGAGCCCTATATCCTGGTTGCTGGGTCAGCTCTAATTAAATCAGGGAAACAGGAGACCCTTAATTATGTCTCTCTAGTTTTTTTAATTACCTCCTGGCTTCAGGGTAATATATCCTGTAGCTGAAACCTTGGGGGGGGTAGAGGCACCCATCCCACAGGCTGCCTCATGAGAGACACTCACATACCACATTCTATATACAAATATCATAGAACAATCATAACCAGCTGTTCAAGTGTCACAATCCTCCCCACCTAGACTGAATTTGGGGGCTCTATCACCTGCATGGGATGAGCTTCCCTAATCAGTTCACTCCTCAAAAAGACATGAAAGGCCATTGCTGTTCTGATTGGTCACTTCAACCCTACGTAGGGTTGCCATGTCATACCCTTACAAGGCAAGACTCCATCTTAACAGTTTACCATTAGTTTTTCCGATTTGGGTCAGCCAAACCAGGGGATTGTGGTCCATTTGTATCTCGGAATACTGTCCATTTAAATATGGCTTCAACTTCTTTAGGGCCCACACTATAGCAAGGCACTCTTTCTTCACAGTAGAATATGCTTGCTCCCTGGGTAGTAACTTTTTACTCAGGTACACTACAGGGTGATCTTTCCCTTGGTTGGATGTCTAACTCAGTACTGCACCAATACCCACATCTGAGGCATCAGTCTGAACTAAAAAGGGTCTGCTATAGTCAGGACTTGTCAATACAGGAGCAGTGCACAGTGCCTTCTTCAATCTGGTTAAGGCTTTTTCACAGGCTGGTTCCCAGGTAATTTTCTTAGTCCTCCTTTTCTTTATTAGGTCAGATAGGGGAGCAGCCAGGGCACTGTAATAGGATACAAATTTCCTATAGTACCCTGCTGTCCCACAGAGACTCCTGATATGATTCTGCATTTCTGGTCTAGGCTATGCCTTGATCACCTCTATTTTTACTTGGTTAGGACGGAGCTGTCCTCGGCCAACAACATGCCTAAGAAATGCCACTTCTCCCATGGCCACCTAACACTTCTCGACTTTGACAGTGAGCCTGGCCCTCTGTATCCTGCCCAGGACTTCCCTAAGGTGTGAAAGGTGTTCCTTCCAGCTGGTACTAAAGATGGCAATGTAATCCTGGTACGCTACGGCATACTCCTCAGCACCATTTAACACCTGGTTCACTAACCTTCAGAAAGTGGCAGGGGAGTTCTTCATTCCAAAAGGCATTACTTTAAATTCTAATCAGTCTATTGGAGTGATGAAGTCCGACCTCTCCATAGCTTTGTCCATTAACTCTACCTGTTAATACCCCTTGGTCAAGTCAATAGTCGTAAGCTAGGTCACCCCTCCCAATTTGTCCAGGAGTTCATCTGTCCAGTGCAAAGGGTGGGCATCTGACTTCATGACTGCATTCTGTCCATGATAGTCCACACAGAAACAAGTAGAGCAATCTAACTTGGGCACAAGGACTACGGGTGAGGCCAAGGGGCTGTGGGATCTCTGGATTACACATTAAATTCAGAATTTCCTCCATCTCCCTCCTAATGTCCTTTTAAACAGCATCTGACATCTGATATGCTGTCTGCTGTATGGGCATCTGTATCTCTGTCTCCACATCATGCATCATTAAGGGGGTTAGTCCAGGCTTGGCGCTAAACAGTGGGGCAAAGTCTGCTAAAACCTCCCTTACTTCCTGGAGTTTGTCTGGGCCCAGCTGGGGAGACAATTAAACTGCCTCCACAAAGGACTCCTGCTTGCTTTCTTCCAGCGAGTAAAGAAGGTGGTCTCCTTCATCATTCCCCTTCCCAGGACTACTTACTGCAAACACCATGTCAGCCCTATTAGCATATGGTTTCATCATGTTGACATGGTACATTCTTTCTGCCTGCTTTCTGTCAGATAACTCTGTGATATAGTTCACATCATTTACCTTCCTAACAACTTTGTACAGCCCTGCCCACTTAGCCTGAAGCTTGTCTTTCTGGACCGGAATAAGGACCATGACTTCCTGACCCACCATGCACAAGTGAGCTCTGGCTCTTCAGTCGTACTACACTGTTTGTTTCTGTTGGGCAACTGCCGGGTTGCTCTGGGCTGTCCCCATAAGCTTCTTCAGCCTTTTGCTAAACCTAAGGATGTAATCTGCATACGGAATTCCCTTGGTGGCATGTTTGCCTTCCCAGTCCTCCAGGATCAAGTCTATGGGCCCACATACCCAGCGTCCATATAAGAGCTCGAAGGGGGAAAATCATGTCGACTATTGGGGCACCTCCCTATATGCAAACAACAGGTGGGGAAGGTATTTCTCCCAGTCCCTCCCATGCTGTTCAGCAAACACTTGGAGCACTGACTTCAGGGAACCATTAAATCTATCCACAAGCCCATTGTCTTGTCAGTGATAAGGTGTTGTGCACCTCTGCACCATCCCACAGTTCTCCCACAAACATTTCATCAAGTCCGACATGAAGGAACCCCTTCGATCACTGATAACCTCCTGCAGAAACCCAACAAGGGAGAAAATCCCAAGTAAGGCATCTGCCACTTTGTCTGTCCTCAGTGAGGATAGGGTGACTGCCTCGGGGTACTGGGTGGCATAATCCAGCACAGTCAGGATGGGTTGGGTTTTCTTCCCTGCATTCTCTATTTCTTGGCACCAGTGACAAGATCTGCATTACTCCTTCACCTGCCGGGTGAAATTGGACCAATAGAAATTCTGCGCTAACCGCTGCATAGTGCTCATGATTCCCAGATGACCAGACAAGGGAATATCTTGTGTAATCTTGAGCAACTGCTCACAAAACCCCTGGGGGAACTACAAGCTGCCTGCCTATCACCCCTACCTCTGTTTGCACAGCCTGAGTATACATCAGTCCATTTTCCCAATAAACCTTATGTTTACCATTATTTTCCTGTGCTCCATCAGAGTCTGCCCAACCACCTTAGCTTCTCTAGACTAGAGTCACTTTTCTGAAGTGCTGCAAACACCTAACACATTCCCAAGGTATGGGACAGGTCCCCTTCAGTCTCTAAACTAAGGTCCCTATCACTAACGTCAGGGCACTCAGGATTACTCTCATTCCTAACCTCTGACAATAGGTCACCCCTCCTTCTTCAGAGTAACCCTCTGTAGCTGTGTGGTTAACTGCTACTGGGGACTTTTCTACCCTCTTTTCATGAGTCTCCCCATCAGGAGACACAGGCTGGGGATCCAGCCTCCCAGTGGTTTCCACAATGGCTTCTGTGGGGTCCAGGGAACTACAATTTTCCTTGCCACTTTGCTAAGGGTAACTGCACACACTGTCCCCTGTTTGAGATTGTTGCCAAAGATGATGTCCACTGCTAAAGTTTTGACTACAGTCACCTGTTGCACAGTTCCCCGTTTCATCTGAGAATAGGAGAACACTAGTGAGGGGCAATGTTTTCTCCTCACCAGTAAAGTCTTGTACAGTGATATATTTATTTTGTATAAGCTGACCAGGCTCTGCCAGATCCCGTTTTTCCAATGTCAGGGATGCCTCTGTGTCCCTTAACCCTTGTGTCTGTACACCATTCACTGTGACTGGGTGCATGTGTTCCCTCATGTTTACAGGCATGCTTCCAGGGACACACAATCAACCCACTTCTTTCCTTGCCCTATGTTGCCTATTGCTTGCCCTTGTGGGACAATATCTGGCAATATGACCAGTTTCTCTACAGACCCAACATTCATTTCTTTTCTCAGAGAAATATTTTGTTTGAAACCTAGGGCTTACTGGTTTCAGTGAAGGCAGTGAGGGTTTTAGCTGCTCTGAAGATGTGCTTTTCCCTTTCTGCGCTGCTACGCCCACACCTCTGGCTCTCAGAGAAGGTCTGCTCTTGGCATGGTGGTCCAAGAGTTCAGCAGCCTCTTGCATTGTTTTGGGATCTCGGTCTTTCAGACAGGTTTTCAGCTCTACTGGGCATATCAAAAAAAAACTGTTCTAACAAAATAGCATTTTCAATTTTATCTACAGAGTTTGCTTCAATTCCTTCCCACCAACATTTGAAAAACTGACATTCTTTCATGGCTAGCTCATAGTAGTTCATATCAAGGCTTCTCCTGAGCTTATGGAATTAGCTCTGTATGTTTCAGCAGTTAAATCAAACTTTTTTAAAAGCACAGCTTTAAGTTTGCTGTAATCAGTGCTGTCTTCATTGTCCATTTGACCAAATGCATCCCAAGCTTTTCCAGTAAGTAGCGGGGATAGCTGGAAGCTCCAGGACCCTCTAGGAATTTTAGCCTGATTACAAACTTTTTCAAAGGAATTTGAAAAGGCATCCATATCCTCCCCCTCTTTAAATTCAGCTATCAATTTTGAATCCAATTTGTATCCCAGTCATTTAGTTCCAGTTAAACCCAAGTCACTTGCCTGCTATGGTGCTGGTGGTTGCAGTCGCAACTTCTACAGTTCATGTCACCTCCAGCATTCTTACTCCTCTTAGTCTGCCTCTCTCTGTTCTCATTCTCTCTTCTCCTCTGCAGCTTGCTTCTCTCTCTCTGCTTCTCAGCGTTCTTGCTCTGCTTCTTGCCATTCTCGCTCAGCCTCCCTGTGGAACTCCAGCTCCATTCAGCACAACTCAATCTGCAGCCTGACTGCTTCTGGCTCCAGAATGCTGGTGACTTTCCCCTACTGCTGTGTCCCTTTGCTTGCACTGGCCCTGCTGTCATCCTCACTGGATCTGGACACTGCACTGGCCCATCCTTGCTCAAGGTTTGGTCTTTTGCAGTACTAGTCAGTGACTTGATGCTCCGGATATCTGCTGCGATCAGGGCATCCATGAGGTTCTGCTTGGTGGTTCTCACCTCATACAGGACTCCTCTGTCCTTGCATAACTGCCTCAAGTAGTCTACAGTGTGCCCACTGTAGTGTGAAGCCATCTTCTTCCCTAACTATGGCTACTCTAACTTGCACTTTAGGAATAAATAAATAAAACAGGTAGGAACTTGACTGGTAGCCAAATGATATAATGCTGTTTCCAATTTAAAAATAAATCACTGCCTTATTTTGCAAGTGAGCTGTACAGTATTAAGCTGACACACTGAACAGTTAAAGCTTGTTTTACCCAAATTATCAACACAGTTTCCAACCAATCTGTCACAAATGCACTCAGCAGATCAGGCCCTCTACTCTCACAGTGACAACCTCTAAGCACAGTATTGTGATCAGGTAACAGACAGGGTAACCCTGGTGTCTGCTTGACAGTCTGAATCACCTTTAGTCTCAAGTTCTGGGGGTATTCAAACTGTGAACCTTATGCTAGCATACTCAAATGTACAGGCTCAGATAATCTGCTCTTCGGGGGATGCCAGACATCTTTCGCTTAAGAGCACCTAACCAGGTATCCAAAATTGACCCTTAAAACTCTGTAAAAGGCCGTAGGTATATTCTTGCCTTTTCTTAGTTTGGTAACACCATTCAAGCTTCTGAACAGTTTTGTCAAATTGTAACCCTCAATACATCACATACAAAAGAAAGAACTTGGAAGACCCAGGCAGTATTTGGAATAAAAGATTTACTTAAATGGATAAAAATATGTAAAATGTAAACACAGAACACTACATCACAATGCACACAATCACTTAAAAGAAAACAAGGGAAAGTACAAACTTATACCAACCTACAGTTAGACTTTTTCTATCTAATGTATACCTCTACCCGTGCCTTAGTTAGATCTGAGATCTTGTTTCTTAGAAGTCCAAAAAGGAATGTGTCAAAGATCAGGCACAAGTCTTAGATTAAACTGTGCTCCACACATACATCCCTTTCATGATGTCATTCTGCTCCTCCTTTCAGAATATGAAAAATATGCCATCACATGATGTGGTTCAATTTGGCTACTACATCTAAATCATCCCATTCCAAGGCAAAGATATGGGACTTCAGAGGAGCTGACTTTGATAAGATGGCCAACATAGTTATGCTAGCTCTGGCAAAAAAGAAACACAGGTGAGGGTGTACAGGCAAAGTGGGCAAGCATTAAGGATGCAATATTTGAAGCAACATCCCATTGTGTTAGACAGAAAAGGAAGTGCAAAGAAGAAAGAAACCACTTTGGTTCTCAAATACACTAGAAGAAAAGGTCAGAGCCAAAAGGCTGGCCTTCAGACAATATAAGGGAACACAGTGGGATGAAGATAGGGAGGCATACCAAACTGCCCTAAGGGAAGCAGGGAAGGCAGTAAGGCAGGCAAAGTCCCAAAGTGAGGAAATACTAACACAAACAGTAAAAGAAGGTGACAAGACTTTCTATAGATACATTAGTGAAATGAGAAAGTCCAGAGGGGGTATTGCTAAGCTTAATGGAGAAAAGGGAGCATGTGAGGAGGAGGACCATGTAAAAGCATCTCTCTCCTAAATAGATACTTTTGCTCAGTATTTACTGAAGAGAAGGTAGGGCAGAGACCACAGCTCAGCACCATGGACACAGGGGGGAGGGAGGTGAGCACTACTCCCTTCACAAAAGAAAGGGCTTACAAGAGCTTGCTAAGCTCAGGGTGGATAAGGCAATGGGACCTGATGGCATACACCCCAGGGTACTTAAGGAGCTAAAGGTGGAACTAGCAGAGCCATTAACAGAACTGTTTAATGAGTCTCTGAGCACAGGAGAGGTCCCTGAAGACTGGAGAAGGGCTCATGTGATCCTGCTCCACAAGAGTGGTAGCAGGGAGGAGGCAGGGAACTACAGACCAGTCAGTCTTACCTCAGTAGTGGGCAAGATTATGGAGGCACTCCTTAAGGAAAGGATAGTGCAACACCTGGAATCCATAGGGGCACAAGATCCAAGACAGCATGGGTTTACAAAAAGGAAGGTCCTGTCAAACTAATCTCATAGATTTCTTTGACTGGGTAACTAGAGTGGTGGACCAAGGGGGAGCAGTTGATGTCACCTACCTTGACTTCAGCAAAGCTTAAGACACTATTCCACATAGAAGATTGATAAATAAGCTGGGTAGGCTTGGGGTGGGTCAGAAGTTGGTCAACTGGGTGGCAAACTGGTTGACGGGCAGAAAACAGAGAGTGGTGGTAAATGGTATACAGTCAGAAGAGATGCAAGTCACAAGTGGGGTACCTCAGGGATCAGTCCTGGGGCCAGTCCTCTTCAACATCTTCATTAGTGACCTTGCAGATGGACTAGAGGGTAAGGCTTGTCTGTTTACAGATGACACCAAGATCTGCAACAGAGTAGATGATCCAGATGGGGTGGGCAGAATGAGAAGAGATCCGGATAAACTAGCAAAAAGGTCAGAAGAGTGGCAACTGGGATTTAATGCAAAGAAGTGCATGATCATGCACATAGAGAAGAGAAACCCTGAAGCCACCTATAGGCTGGGAGGGGAGTTGCTAGCAGTCACAAAGGAAGAAAGAGACTTGGGCATCATCATCACTGATGACCTGAAATCATCCAAGCAGACCTCTAAAGCAGTAGTTAAGGCTAGGGGAGTGTTAGGGTGTATTAGTAGGGGTATCACAATCGTAAGAGAGAGGTAATAATCCCTCTTTACAAGACACTGGTTAGGCTTCATCTGGAGTACTGCGTGCAGTACTGGAGGCCACACCTTCACAAGGACATTAACCAAATTGAGGCAGTTCAGAGAAGGGCAACCAAAATGGTGCAGGGACTGCATCAGAAGACATATGAGGATAGATTAACAGAGCTGAATATGTATACCCTTGAGCAAAGGAGGGAGAAAGGTGATATGATTGAGGCATTCAAACACCTTAAGGGCATTAACAAGGTGAAAGAGTCTAACATGTTTAAATATAAGAAAAATAGCAGGACAAGAGGACACAGCATGAGATTAGAGGGGAGCCGATTAAGGGAGAATGTGAGGAAATTCTTTTCACAGAAAGGGTGGTGGATGCATGGAATGGCCTACCTCAAGAAGTGATGGCTATGAATACAGTGCAGGGCTTCAAACAGGCATGGGATAGGCATAAGGGAGCAATACAAATGAGTATGAATAGATAGGCCACTGACAGAGCAAAGGCCTATGGCACATTTATAAGGTAGAAAAAGAAATGGGCAGACTAGATGGGCCTTGCGGCCCTTATCTGCCATCAACTTCTATGTTTCTATGCCAAACAGGATGTCCTATCAAGAGATGTTTTAAGTAATGTGACTTTAGTAAAAAGTAATTTCCCAAATTATGACACTCTTTAATCAAGCCTTTCCTTTGATCTTGTGTGGTTTCCTGATTTCCCAAGTATCAAAGGATTCTATAACTTTTTAGTACTATAGTGATATAACATGTTTTCTTCCTCTAAGATGTCATAAAAGTTTAGGAGCCCTATATCCTGGTAGCTGGATCAGCTCTAATTAAAACAGGGAAACAGGAGACCCTTAATTATGTCTCTCTAGTCTTTTTAATTATCTCCTGGCATAAGTATAATATATCCTGTAGCTGAAACCTTGGGGGGTTAGTGGCACCCATCCCACAGGCTGTCTCATGAGAGACACTCACATGCCACATTCTACGTACAAATATCATAGAACAATCATAACCAGATGTTCAAGCATCACAATCTTCCCCACCTAGACTGAATTTGGGGGCTCTATCCCCTGCATGGGATGAACTTCCCTAATCAGTTCACTCCTCATAAAGTGTTGAAAGGCCATCACTGTTCTGATTGGTCACTCCAGCCCTATGAAGGATTGTCATGTCGTACTCTTGCAAGGCAAGACTCCATTTTAACAGTCTACCATTAGTTTTTCTCATTTGGTTCAGCCAAACCAGAGGGTTGTGGTCCATTTGTACCTCAAAATGTTGCCCATACAAATATGGCCCCAACTTCTTTAGGGCCCACACTATAGCAAGGCACTCTTTTTCCACAATAGAATATGCCTGCTCCCTGGGAAGTAACTTTTTACTCAGGTACACTGCAGGGTAATCTTTCCCTTGGTTGGATGTCTAACTCTGTACTGCACCAATACCCACAACTGAGGTATCAGTCTGAACTAAAAAGCGTCTGCTATATTCAGGACTTGTCAATACAGGAGCACTGCACAGTGCCTCCTTCAGTCGGGTAAAGGCTATTTCACAGGCTAGTTCCCAGGTAATTTTCTTAGTCCTCCTTTTCTTTACTAGGTCAGATAGTGGAGCAGCCAGGGCACTGTAATTGGGTACAAATTTCCTATAGTACCCTGCTGTCCCCAGGAAACTCCTGACATGATTCTGCATTTCTGGTCTTGGCCATACCTTGATCATCTCTATTTTTACTTGGTTAGAATGGAGCTGTCCCTTGGCTACAACATGCCAAAGGAATGCCACTTCTCCCATGGCCACCTGGCACTTCTCGGCTTTGACAGTGAGCCTGACCCTCTGTATCCTGCCCAGCACTTCCCTAAGGTATGAAAGGTGTTCCTCCCAGCTGGTACTAAAGATGGCAATGTCATCCAGATACGACACGGCGTACTCCTCAGCACCATTTAACACCTGGTACACTAACCTTTGGAAAGTGGCAGGGGGTGTTTTTCATTCCAAAAGCATTAATTTAAATTCTAATCAGCCTATTGGAGTGATGAAGGCCGACCTCTCCCTAGCTTTGTCCATTAACTCTACCTGTCAATACCCCTTGCTCAAGTCAATAGTTGTAAGGTAGGTCGCTCCTCCCAACTTGTCCAGGAGTTCATTCGCCCAGGGCATAAGGTGGGCGTCTGACTTTGTGACTGCATTCAGTCCATGGTAGTCCACACAGAAACAAGTAGAGCCATCTGGCTTGGGCACAAGGACTATGGGTGAGGCCAAGGGGCTGTGAGATCTCTGGATTACCCCTTAAATCCATAATTTCCTCCACCTTCCCCCTTATGTTCTTTTGGACTGCCTCTGACACCCGATACTCTGTCTGCTGTATGGGCGTCTGTATCTCTGTCTCCACAACATGCATCATTAAGGTGGTTAGTCCAGGTTTGGCACTAAACAGTGGGGCAAAGTCTGCTAAAACCTCCCTTACCAACTGGAGTTTGTCTGGGGCCAGCTGGGGAGACAATTAAACTGCCTCCACAGAGGACTCCTACTTGCTTTCTTCCAGCGAGTAAAGAAGGTGGTCTCCTTCATCCGTCCTCTCCCCAGGACTACTTACTGCAAACACCATGTCAGCCCTATTAGCATATGGCTTCATCATGTTGACATGGTACAGTCTCTCTCTCTGCATTCTGTCAGATAGCTCTATGATATACTTCACATCATTTATCTTCCTAACAACTTTGTACAGTCCTGCCCACTTAGCCTGCAGCTTGTCTTTCTGGACCAGAATAGGGACCATGACTTCCTGACCCACCATGTACGAGTGAGCTCTGCCTCTTCAGTCATACTACACTATTTGTTTCTGTTGGGCAACTGCCAGGTTGCTCTGCGCTGTCCCCATAAGCTCCTTCAACCTTTCCCTAAACCTAAGGACGTAAACTGCATAGGGAATTCCCTGGGTGGCATGTTTGCCTTCCCAGTCCTCCAGGATCAAGTCTACGGGCCCACATATCCAATGTCCATATAAGAGCTCAAAGGGGGAAAATCATGTTGACTCTTGGGGCACCTCCCTAAATGCAAACAACAGGTGGGGAAGGTATTTCTCCTAGTCCCTCCCATGCTGTTCAGCAAGCACTTGGAGCATTGACTTCAAGGTACCATTAAATCTTTCCACAAGCCCATTGGCATGTCAGTGATACGGTGTTGTGCACCTCTGCACTATCCCACACTTCTCCCACAAACATTTCATCAAGTCTGACATGAAGGAAGCCCCTTGATCACTGATAACCTCCTACAGAAACCCAACAAGGGAGAAAATCCCAAGTAAGGCATCTGCCACTTTGTCTGTCCTCAGTGAGGATAGGGTGACTGCCTCGGGGTACCAGGTGGCATACTCCAGCACAGTCAGGATGGATCTCTTCCCTAAGGAGCTGGGGGTATTTAAAGGCCCCACAATATCCATTCCCACCCTCTGGATAGGCTCCTACACTATGGGAAATGTAATCAGGGCAGCTTGGGTTTTCTTCCCTGCATTCCCTATTTCTTGGCACCAGTGACAAGATCTGCAATACTCCTTCACCTGCTGGGTGAAGTTGGGCCAATAGAAATTCTGGGCTAACCGTTGCATGGTGCTCGCAATTCCCAGATGACCAGATGACCAGACAAGGGAATATCAGTCTATATACACATATCATAGAACAATCATAACCAGCTGGCCAAAGCATCACACTGTGCACACCATGAGGGCCATCATCACAACTGGTGTGTTTAGAGGAGTCTAAAAGTGCACATACAGAAAGCAACTTGGGCAGCAGCAGCCAGTGACAGAGTATTGGTCATGGGTGGATGGCAATGTATTCTGTCCCAGACACAAGATTTTATGATCCTTTTATTTTGCAGAAGGAGAATCCCTTACTACTCTTTTTAGCATGTCTAACTTATGCATATTCTTAAATCCGTCTTTTATTTTACAGAACTGACCTTGTCTCCTTGCACAATTATCAGATAAGTATGCAATTTGAACTCTAGCTGTGTATTATTTAGATTTGTTCTCCTGAACTGTAGATTCTTTGGGACCTCCCATCCACTCTATTTAATTTCAGGGCTCTTTGAGAGGAAGACTAGCATGGACCCTACTCTTAGACAGGTGAGTCCATTATCAAGTAGTTAGCAACTGCAAAGAATTCAAGTTAATATCTCAATTATAGCTGAAAAATTCCCTGTCTTACATTTCAAGTAATTAAACTCATTATGTCCTGAAGATGCCATATGGCATCATAAAAAACATGCCTCTTTTTCCTGATGATGCCGTATGGCATCCTAAATTATGTACTGTATTTCCTGATGACGCCGATTGGCGTCCATGTCTTTCTCTTGGTGCAGCTCGAGCATTTGTTTACATTTGATGAGTTGAGTTGTACCAGCCAATTGAGGACATCGTACCCTTACTGATTTTACCTAATATAATATGTGTTCCCACTTGGCTGTTTTTGAGAAAACACACCTTAAATAAATAAATAGATAAATTTACTATTTTTTGCATGTGCTGTGAAAAATGTTTATTATGCTCGTTCTGCCATTAGTTTGTTTTGTAACACCAAATCATCTTGTTTTAGTGTAACATGTTAAGCTGATCAGGTTGACACTATAATAAATTTCATAACTTTTTTTTTGTATTCAAGCAATCTGATTGGCAGTCACCACTTTGGGTGTATTTTTTATGTCTTTTGTAGTATTTTTCTACAATAACATGTTGTCACTGATATCATGATTGTTATAACTGTTAGTCCATTTATACCACTAAGTGAGCTGAATATGTCTGTATTTAAAAATCAAGCTCTGTGATTGGTTGGATTTTCTAACATCATCAATTCTGAATTTAATTAGTATAAAGGGATTCTCATAGATGCAGGCACCATCCTCCTGATGAAGCCTTAATTGTCGAAGCACCAGGAAACCTGCACGCATAACTTTTTGTTGTGCCTTCCACTATTCTATTCAATGTGTGTGCCTGAAAAGTTGGAATAAATCCTTATTTAGCATTCAAGCAAGAGCTCTGGTATTTTTTTACAACCGTCACTGGAGGGAAAGTGGCTCTCCAGGTTCTGGAGTGTACAGTGATTTTTTGTCTTTAATGTTTCAGTTAGGGCTCACAGCCCTCACCTGCACTCGCCCTAGCTCTGTAGTGCGGCACCATTTGGTCATATTGATCCTCACTGTTGCCTTGCTTCCTCTATGCTTATTGTACACATCACTATTTCCATTAACCAGTCAGAGCGCACACTGGTGCAGGAAGAGCATGGTGACTGGAAACTTAGTTTCAAGATGGAGACACTGCTCTCAACCTAAAATACTCACTTCATTTTAGTGCCAAAACCTCGATTTGTAATTTGTATTTACTTTACTTGTTTTAAATTTTATTTATGACAAACATTTTCATAGTCATCACTTTGTTCATTTTGGGATAATTTCTGGTCATCCTGTGTGATCACATCTTATGGATCTGGCCGGCATTCCTGATGGGAGTGGGTGTTTCTTGTGCATGAACTAGTTAAGTTCATATGAATTCAGCACCTTTTGTTGTTTTTCAAAGAGTATATGTTCAGATTATAGCTATGTTAAAATCTATGTGGCATGTTGCTCCCTGCATTATGGATGATAAGCAGGTTAGGGTCAGTAGCATGTTTGTCTCATGCTCTGCACTTGTGTTTTCTCCCTTATACATAGTTGCTGATTGTTTAAAATGAAAAAATAATGGTGTTGCCTTCAACTCATCTGACATCAGTCCAGCCTCAACCTCTGATGCACTGTAAAGGCCAAATCAGTTTTGAATCCCTCCGCAGTCACTGGTGTTGTTCACGACTCGTATGATGTCAGTCCAGTACCAACTTCTGATGCACTGTAAAGTGCTCTTCAGGTTAAACTCCCTCCACAGCCACTGGTAAGATCTAGCTCCTTACCATGCATCAGTCAAGCCTCAAACTTTAATGAACAGTGAAGTACATTTCAGGTTCAGATCCCTCCACAGCATCGACTTACCATGTATCAGTCCAGACCAATCCGATAATGCACTGTGAAGTGCATTTCATGTTCAAATCCCTCCACATCCACTGGTGTAGTCCTTCAATTCATATGACATCAGTTCTGCCCCAATCTCTGATGCACTGTAAAGTATTCTTCAGGTTCAAATCCCACAACAGCCATTTGTAAGATCTATCTCCTTATCATGCATCAGTCGAGCCCCAAACTGTAGTGAGCAGTGAAGTGCATTTCAGGTTCAGATCCCTCCACAGCCAATGGTGTTCTCCATTGACTCATCTGGTGTCAGTCCTGCACCAACCTTTATTGCACTGTAAAGTGCTTTTCAGTTTCATATCCCACCAGAGTCACTGATGTAGTCCATCTGTTCATAAGTCTTCTGTCCAACCTTTATCTCTGACACTTTGTGATATACATTACTGGTATGGATCCCACCTCAGTCACCATGCTGTAGTCCATTGTACACATCAAGATTCATTCCAGCACTACCCTCAGATGCACTGCAACGTTCTAGTCAAGTTTTAATCACTCCACAACTACTTGTTTAGTCCCTTGTGCTTATAATACTTCAGACCAGCCCTTCCCTCTGATGCACTGTGATGTGACCAGTGCCAATGTATGACTTATACAGTCCATTCAAATGAAACACAGCACATAGTACACATGTGCACCAATGAGCCAATGAGCATCATCCCATGGTGCAGACATACCCACACTCCTTCCCACCCACACAGTGGGCCATACTGAATGCTGCAATATATCACATGTGCATGCATTCAATCCATGTGACACAGCACATAGTATACAACCTTTACAGGTGCCCATGTCATCACCCTGTATGTGTACCCACAATGTCTCTGCATGGCATATGAACACCATTACCAGGTGCAGGCAGCCCCACCTGCTTCCCTACAACTGAGTATACACCAAGGACGGGTGCCAATTCATGACACAAAATGACTGCAGTGCCTATGAGCATCATTCCTTGGTACAGGCAGACCAAATCCCTTCCCCATGACACAGTGTACCTCAAATTACCAGTGTCTTTTCAGCAATTTCATCACCCTAAAGGTATACCCATAATGAATCTACAGTGCCTGTTAGCACCATTATTAGTTGTATACAGCACCTCTCATTTCCCCAGAACACATGAAGTGCATCTGAGCATGAATTATGAATGCAGGATCCCCCTCCCCCACTAACACACAGTGCTTCATCATACAGTCATTCTCTCACCTTAAACCACCACATAATACAACCCCCAAAAAATAAACTATGCCAGAAAATTAAATAATACACACATTTATGTAACATGATGTTTACTGAAAGACTGTGAACCTTTACATGAACAACATCATGCTTCATTTACAGTATGATAAAGCAAACAGCACAAATAAAATACAGTTTCCTATACTGATTATGGGATTTGATTACAAAAATACAATAAAATAGTTTATTTCAATGAAATTACACATTTTAACTACAACAAATCTTCAATTAATCATAGAGAGACTTCCAGCACTAAAAAAGTTTCAATTTCCTGTATCAGCTCACTGACCTACACTGGAAGTGTTCTTCCTATTTACTTCACTTGACCTCACAAAGTATTTCCTTCCTGCATCACTTCCTGATATATCCTTCTAAGGTAATGTGTAAAAATGTTCTTACTAAACTGGGGAAAAAACAAAAAATTTATAAATCAGATTCATAAACTAAAATCAGTAGGTAAGAAGAATTAAACATTGCAAAATTTCCAACCAGTGGAGTGAAGCAACAAACTCAAGCTATAATAACAAGAGATACAGACATTGATTTCTCATTAAATAAAATGGTAAAAACCTTGCTAAAAGTATATTTAGACAATGACAGATGTTTATTGTATATTTTTAACAATTTTGACCATATTTTACAGAAATTTAATATTTTTGTATGACTAAGTAAACAGAGCATAATTATATTTAGATAAAATCATCAAAATTTGTGAAAATATGAAAAAACAACCTTACACAACACTAAATCCAGTTAAATAGACATTACCAAACCTCACTCATTTTCAAACACTTTTTGTCCTGAAAAACTTTTACATAGATACATAGACAGTGTTGGCAGATAAGGGCCTATGGCTCACCTAGTCTGCCCATTTGAGCTTGTAAGTTCAGTTTGTTTTCCGAGAAGTCTATTTCCCCTTACCCCTGACCTCTAGAATTCCTTTATGTCTATCCCATGCATTCTTAAATCCCGTGATTGTTTCAGCCCCCACCACTTCCTCTGGCAGGGTGTTCCACTTGTCCACCACCCGTTCTGTGAAGAAATTCTTTCTCATGTTTCCTCTGAATCGTCCTCCTCCAACTTCATCCCATGCCCTCTAGTCCTGAAACATCTTTTCGCTTAAAAATAGTGTTTTCCTGCACCCTGTTCCTCCCTGTAAGATACTTGTATGCTCTCTCATATCCTCTCTCCCTCCTCTCCTCCAGGGAGTACATGTTCAGTTCCTTCAACCTGTCTTCATAGGACTTGTGATGCAACCCATGCACCATCTTTGTTGCCCTCCTCTGAACCTTCTCTACCCTGTCTATGTCCTTACGTAGGTATGGTCTCCAGAACTGTACACTGTACTCCAGGTGGGGCCTCACTAGTGTCTTGTATAGCGGAATTATGACTTCCTTTTCCTGCTGGTGATGCCCCTGCCTATACATCCCAGCATCCTATTTGCTTTACCTGATGCCTTGTCACACTGTTTCCCTACCTTGAGGTCATCAGAGATGACAACCCCTAGATCCCTTTCCTGCTTGG
This sequence comes from Neoceratodus forsteri, assembly GCA_016271365.2. Lineage (NCBI taxonomy): Eukaryota > Metazoa > Chordata > Ceratodontiformes > Ceratodontidae > Neoceratodus > Neoceratodus forsteri. Next base: position 43,333,055 of record CM028131.1, on the reverse strand, counting down.
TGCATGCTATATCCTCACCCCAACTGATATATTGTGCCAGGGTTTTTGTGCCCCATATGCATTATCTTGCACTTCTTTGCATTGAATTTCAACTGCCAAACCCTTGACCATTCTTCAAGTTTCTGCAGGTCCCTTCTCATTCTGTCTACACCCTCTGGTGTGTCTACTCTGTTACAGAGCTTTGTGTCATCAGCGAACAGTGAAATTCTGCCTTCTATATCCTGTGCAATGTCACTGCTGAAGATGTTGAATAGGACCGGTCCCAGCATTGATCCCTGTGGTACCCCACTGGTCACTCTTCCCTCTGTGGAGTGACAGCCATTTACCACCACCCTCTGTGTCCTACCACCCAGCCAGTTACCTACCCACCACACTACTGTCCTGCCCACACCCATATTCCCCAGTTTGTGTAATAGTCTTCTATGTGGCACAGTGTCAAAGGCCTTGCTGAACTCCAGATAGGCCATGTCCACTGCCCTCCCCTGATCCACCTCCCTAGTCACCCAGTCAAAAAATTCAATGAGGTTGGTCTGACATGACCTCCCCCTGGTGAAACCATGCTGCCTTGGGTCCTGTAGTCCATTGACAACCAGATGTTCCACTAATCTCTCCTTCAGTAGTGCTTCCATGATCTTTCCCACTACTGAGGTGTGAGGCTGACTGGTCTGTAGTTCCCTGCTTCCTCTTTGTTCCCACTTTTGTATAAGGGACTACATCTGCTGTCCTCCAGTCTTTGGGTACCTCCCTGTTTCCAGTGATTGGCTGAACAGGATAGCCAGAGGTTCAGCCACCACCTCTCTTAGTTCTTTAAGGACCCAGGTGCACCCCATCTGGCCCCATTGCTTTATCAAATCTTATTACTTCCAGTTCCTTCAGTACCCTTTCTCGTGTAAAGGGACTTGTGTCCATTTCTGCTCCATTCTCACCCTTGTACTCCCTTCAGACCCATTACCCCTCTTCCTTAGTAAAGACTGAGCAGAAATACCTGTTCAATATGTCAGCTTTACTGTTGTCATCCTCCACACAGCCCCCATCCTCCCCTTCAGTCTCACTATCCCTCCCTTTGTCTTTCTTTTTTCACTTATGTACCTGTAAAAGGTGTTGTCCCCTCTACCCACTGATTTTGCAATGTGTTCTTCTGTCTGAGCTTTGGCTTCCCTTACTGACTTCCCTGCCTCCCTTTGTTTCTCCTGGTACTTCTCCCTACCTCTCTCCTTTTCTTTTTACAGTTTTAAAATTGGATGTACAGTATGGTTTTTAAGATATGTAGGTTTAAGCACAGTGTGTTTGTATGAGTGCTGCAGATCTAGAACCCCTTCAGGAACACAGGTGTTCCAGCAGCAGACAGAGGGTACCTGAACATTCTAAGTGACAATAGGATAGAATGAGTTAACAATTGAGGAATGTTCTAAATCCACATAACAACTAACTCTCAAACTGGATTATGTTTAAATTGAGAAATTCAATCAATCCCTAACTACAGTATTTTTCATACTCTCATATCCCAAATAATGCATATGTGACAAAAAAATTCTGAATGAATGGCTATAGCAAAAGCTAAACATTAGTTGAGTAAAACCGCTCAACCACTGGTCAAACTTAATGCTCAACTTTTTAGTTGGCCATTAGTTAATGAAAAGGAAACCACTAGCTATACGCAGATTTTGTTTCTGTATGGGTGAGCAAAGGGTCTCTCTTTATGTGCTGAGTGAAGATAATCATCAACCACACAGTTTAAAACATACCTTTCTTATCTTTATGGCACGCTGGGATCAAGAAAATGAAAGTGAATAGATATAATAACTAGCATTTCTACATAATCTTTCCAAGATAAAAACTGCAAAGTATCAGCAGAAAATGTGCAGTGCATGTAAAAATAAGGAATCGATATCCAAAGGGCAGTCTGCAGTTGTCAAACAAGAGAAATGTGGGAGTATAAATGGTTATATTGCTGACCTTAGAAAGTAAATGCTTAAATTATTTATTAAAAGTAGATGACAAGTGAAATAGTACTGAAATTAAAACGATAAGGACCTAATTACAAAAGCACTAAAGGAAGTGCTACCCTGACAGTACTTCAGCAAAAGTCAAGTTTAAAAGAAATACAAAATTCTGCAAATCCTCTAATATAATATATCATGGGTTGTGCTGTACAACCAGAGGACCATGAATACTAAAACCTGCACTAACATTATAACTATAATATCAGTAATTGCCTTTTGAGTCAACTCTGACTGTTACAATATGTACCTTTCAGGTTCTAATCATAGAAACCAGAACTGGACTGGGGCACAGAGGGCCCACCCACAAAGTAGATGCAGGGACCCATCTGGAAGATCAACAAGGGAAGGCCCAGTGTGACACATGTATATTAATATTCCAACTGAATTTGATGCCCTATCTCTATGATTCCATCTTACATTTGTTTTCAGCAGCATAAATAAATACCCCATTTAATTAAACAAAAAAAAATCTTACCTTTAAATGCAAAGATTTTTAGAGTTTAGATGATGTCCGATTACCCAACAGACAGGTGCCTGCCAGGAAATTTCCAGGTATCCAGGTGAGCCAGTGGGTGCAGGACAGCAAGCAGAGATTATGTCTATACTGCATGTGATCCACCTATGTGCACATGACAGACATGCCATGGAGCTTCTGGCATGGTGGTGATGGAGCAAGGTGTTGCGATGCAATAAAGAACACCAAGACCAACAACATCACCACAATGGTTGGCACCCTCCAGGCCATTGACCAGGCAATGTTACAGAATAGAGGGAAGATGACAAGAGGTCTCAACATATATGGGCCACAAGGTCATGATGGTGAAGGGACCTTGCACCTTGGAGACCATTAACATGCCACACAAAACACACATGGCTGTTACAAGCAGCAGGAATATGTATAAGGTGGACAGACATATGTCCATTGTGGAACAAAATCAATCAATCAATCAATCAATCAATCAATCACTTTATTTAACCAGGCATAAACACCATTGAGCAAGCTCATTTTTAAGGTGGTCCTGGGCATTAATACAATACAGTACACTTCATAAGATTACAATTATGGTGGACAGAGGTGCAAAAAATAAAACCAAAAAAAAAACACTGTGAAGGTGCCGGTCAATATGTGCCTATATATACCGGTCAACATGATTAACATGCAAAGGTACATAATGATAAGCTTTACTGGAATGAGAAGAGACAACAATGCCATATATTCTCCGCTGAGTAAGAGCTCATACCTAAATGATAAAAAATAAGGAGGTAGTAAGGAATAGGGTAGAAACTGGGGTGAAAGAGCAGGCAGCCAAGAGGGAGGCCAGAATAGGTAAAAGATAGAGAACAGGCAGGGCCATCTCGGATTAAGGGAACTAGGCTTGTAGGTCCTAGGTTTTTGTTGTTAGGAATGTGGGGTGGATGAGATACTTAGGCGTAGGATTTGAGAGTGGCACCCGGGGCTTAGGGGTCATTGGCGTCTGAAACAGTCGCATGATTCCTTCAGATAATCCGTTAATAGAGCTTTGAAAGTGAAAATGCTTGGAAGTGAGGAAAATTTTAATGAGTCTTGCATAGTGTTCCAAAGTGATGGAAGTGAGAAGTTGATCGCTGCTGAGTCAAGGGTAGTTTTCACTCTAGGAATCTGGAAGCAGATTATGGAGAAGCGTCAGGCCATAGGAACCTTTAGCCCGTTTGAAGAGGTTTGAGATGTATGCAGGGAGTTTATCAGATAATGCTCTAAAAAAACACAGGAGAGCATTCTTTTTTCTTCTAGTTGAGAGTGAGGTCCATCCCGAAACTTGGTATAGATGACAGTGATGTGTACCACAGGGTAGATTTAGGATAAATCTTAAAGCCCGGTGGTTAAGTGTGTCCAGTTTGTTTAGCATCGTTAATAGGCAATGACTGTAAAGGAAGTCAGCGTAGTCCAGTATAAGTAGGAATGCAGTTTGTACTAGTCTTATTCTGGCTTCTAACTTAAGTAGGTGTTTAATGCGATAGAATAAACCTAATCGCTGTCTTAGTTTCTTTGAGGTTTCATTTAAGTGGCACAAAAAGTTGAGCTTGTTATCCAGCCAGAACCCTAGGTATTTAAAGGTATCAACTACTTCAAGGGGTTCATCTAAGAGTGTTCGGATCTGTGTGATATGTGGACGTCTGGAAGTAGACTTTGGTGAGAGAATCATTGCTTTAGTCTTTTTGGCATTGAGGAGGAGCTTATGAGTGAGAAGGTTGTATTTGAGGATGAGAAAGTCTTTCTGTAAGTACTCATGGGCCAAATCCAAGGATGAATTTGTGGTATAGAGTACAGTATCATCTGCGAATAAGTGCACATTTGCTGTGCCCAGCTGTGAGTCTAAATTATTGATGTATATTGCAAAGAGGATAGGGCCCAGGATGGAGCATTGTGGGACTCCTCGTAACAAGGATTTTTGTGGGGACAGATCTCCTATGGCTTTGACTTGTTGTAACCTATTGGTTAGGTAGCTGATGAACCATTTAATGGCAGAACTATCAAGTCCGATGTTACTCAGTGCAGTAAGCATGATGGTATGATCCACAGTATCGAAGGCCTTACTTAGATCAAGGAAGAGGGCAAATACATGCCTCTTAGAGTCCAAGTCCATTTGCCAGTCTGTAGTTACTTTGGCAAGAGCCGATACTGTACTGTGTTTGGCTCTGAAGCCAGACTGAGCCGGGTTTAGCAACTTTTGTGAATCCAAATGTTCTTTAAGTTGGATGTTGACAATTTTTTCAAGTAATTTAGAGAGGATGGATAGTATAGAAATAGGCCAGTAACTGTTCAGATCACTTGGATCACCACTCTTGAATAATGGTAGGATGTGGGCAGTTTTCCGTGAGACAGGTAGCTCATCTTGAATCAGAGAGGTGTTGAATAAGTGTGTAATGGGGGCGATCAGATAGGTATGGCCAATTTTTATGAAGTAAGGTTCAATATTATCTGCACCCTCACTCTTTTTTGTATCCAGAGAAAGAAGGAGGTCCTCCACTTGCTTGAACGTAATTGTGAGGAAGCTGAAGAGGTGGGATGTGGTTGGTTATGGTTGTGGTTATCAGTGAAGCCAACAGTGTAGTCTCTGCCGGGCTAAGTTTGTTGATAGGTGAGGTGTCAAAGGCAAGCCTGCAGTAGGCAAGGTGATCATTAAACTTCTAGTATATCAGCTTTGTCCTTATAGGTGGTACCATCAGACACAGTTTTGTTTGGAAGGGGTGTTGCAGTGGACTGACCTTTGACTTTTTTGAGGATGTTCCAAAATTTGGCAGAGTTGTTTTTATTGTCTTCTAGTTCTTTTTGGAAGTACCTAGCTTTTGCTGACCTAATTAGTTTGGTACAAGCATTCCTAGTGGTACGGAATGCTAACCAATCGGCCTCCAGCTGGGATTTCCTCATTTTTTTCCACCAGTAGTCCCTATCCCTAAGTGCTTTCTTCAGGATGAGAGAGAACCAGCCAAGAGTTTTATTTTTTGATTTGATCAGTCTTAGTGGGGCGTGCTTGTCTATTAGCCCCAGTAAAAGGCTGTGAAAGATGCTAAATGCCTCGTTAAAGGTCGGGGCTAGACAGAAATCCTGCTAAAGAATGTTGCTTAGATCTTTCAGGAAAGTGTACTGGCAGAACTTTTTCAGGCATCTTTTCAGTTTGAATTTGGAGGCCATTCATATTTGGGAAGGATGTCTGATGCAGGCAGTAGCATAATGGTCGCTTATATCATTGAAGAATACTCCAGTATGCGAGATATTGTGAGGTTTGTTTACTAGGATAAGGTCCAGGAGGGTGCTGCTCTCAGGGTTTTTTCTGTTAGGTCTGGTTATAGCAGTCACCATTTACAACAAACCATTAACATAGCATAGATCCTTCAATTTCTTAGTGCTGTCACCATTCCAATTTAGATTGAAATCCCCCATTAGAATACATTCAGTATTAGCAGAGTCAAGAAGGTTTTGAAGGTGTGGCAGAAGTGCCCAGCCACCAGATGGTGGTCAGTAGCATGGTGCCATAAGGAGTGATTTCTCATTGGAAAGTGATAATTTTAGAGCAAGGCATTCAAATTCCTTAACCTTTGAGGTATAGTCAAAGACTGTGACTGTGAATTTGCTTTTGACATATATTGCAACCCCTCCCTCTCTAGTCGGTCTATCACAGTGGTAGATGATATATCTGGGTACATTGATAGATTTGTCCGTGGTCGAGGGTGTGAGCCAGGATTCAGACATCATGAAGAAATCAGGAGATGCATGTAGAGCCCATGTCTGTTCAGAGTCAATCTTCTTTAGCAAACTGCAGACATTGATATGGAGAAAGCTAATCCCTTTATGTTGAGGGAGGTCCGCAGGGGTGTCCAGAGAAATAGGTGGGCCTGAGCTTAATTCAACATTTCCTGAATAGAGTAGGAGAACCAGTAGTAGTTTTTTTGAGGTGATGTTTAGCCGGCTAAATAGTCTTTTGTTACTCCTTCTAGCATACATTGGTTTAGCAGTGGCTGTTTTAAGGGCAGGATTGCTATTTGCTAGGGAAAAAACATAGAGAACTGATAGGGCTGATACCATCCTTGGGAACTGCACGTGTTCTATAGTTATGGCTTGGTGGGAGGAGGGGCATGACCATAGAGGAGACGTCCCTGATGTAGGATGCCATGGTCTAATGTGGGAGGCTATATCTTGGTAGATGATAGAGAAGGCAAACTGGCCTTTGTCCGAGTTGCAAACCGAAATTTTGGGTAAAGCATAACTTAGTAATATAAGGCAACTATAGAGAAGGATAGGCGCAGATGGCATTCTTAATGTGGATACATTTCCTTTTACCAGTAATAAACACAGGATTTGCAACAGTTCCTTGAGAGGCCAGGGAAATGAGTGGTTCCTGTGGGAGGATGGGGTACCAGTGAAAATTAAGGCCTAGATAACCAATGAGGCATGGCTGGCAATAGCCAGTAGGAATGGGCTAGAAAGCCGGGGCAGGGTTTATGTGTATTTAATCAGGAACGGGGGGGGCACAAAAATTGACAGCTAGGGCTCCCTTCCTGGAAGTAATCAGTCCCTGAGGGCAAGTCCATACCTGCGTTTCTGTGAGGGTCTGGTGGCTTCAGACCTGGAATGCGGGTGGCAGTCTGGCAGGTCGGGTTCATCAGAGAACCACGGCTGTGGTTCTCAGACAACATGCATTTCTGTGAAGGGCTGGTGGCTTCAGACCTGGACTGCAGGTGGCAATCTGGCAGGTTGGGTTCATCAGAGAACTATGGCTGTGGCTCTCAGACTACCTGCATTTCTGTGAGGGGCTGGTGGCTTCAGACCTGGACTGCGAGTAGCAGTCTGGCAGGTTGGGTTCATCATAGAACCACAGCTATGTCTCTCAGACTACCTGTGTTTCTGTGAGGGGCTGGTGGCTTTAGACCTGGACTGTGGGTGGCAGTCTGGCAGGTTGGGTTCATCAGAGAACCACGACTGTGGCTCTCAGACTACCTGTGTTTCTGTGAAGGGCCAGTGGCTTCAGATCTGGACTGCAGGTGGCAGTCTGGCAGGTTGGGTTCATCGAAGAACCATGGCTGTGGCTTTCAGACTACTAATGAGTGTAGTCACACTGGCCCATGCAACTGTGGGAGGACATGCAGAGATGGAATGCACAGTGGCGTCATGTGCAGTGTTCCAATAGAACACACACACAGGGTGGAGAGAGTACCACAGTAGACCAAGGACTGGGACAATGGGGGCATTGGTGAATAATGACAAGCAATCCATGCCCTGCCTGCCACTGGCCCTGCACAGGGCTTATCCACCCCTGAAAGCACTAACACCATTAGCAGTAGGTGATCTAGGCATCCTGGCCAAAGATACTCAGGCATTGCAACATGTCCTGAGTACAACAGCACAAACCATGGCAGGAGCCCAGGACAACAACACACAGGAGGCTGATCACAATGGAAGAACAGTGCACAGCAACAAACCCACAGAGGAGAGCACACCCGTGTCATATGTACTTGGCAGGACAGGGTGCAGGGAAACTACACCCATACTAAAATCAGTGGTGTGGTGGACAAGACATATGAAGCAAAGAAGACATGGGTTCCAACCTAACCATAGGCCCACCATGGCAATGCCAAAACTGTCCAGGGCATGGGCACGCAGAGAAACTTGGAGTGAATCTTACAGGGAGGAACAGGGTGCAGGAAAACACTATTTTTAAGTGAAAAAGATGTTTCAGGACTAGAGGGCATGGGATGAAGTTGGAGGGAGGACGATTCAGAGGAAACATGAGAAAGAATTTCTTCACAGAACGGGCGGTGGACAATTGGAACACCCTGCCAGAGGAAGTGGTGGGGGCTGAAACAATCACAGGATTTAAGAATGCATGGGATAGACATAAAGGAATTCTAGAGGTCAGGGGTAAGGGGAAATAGACTTCTAGGAAAACAAACTGAACTTACAAGCTCAAATGGGCAGACTAGGTGGGCCATAGGCCCTTATCTGCCGACACTGTCTATGTATCTATGTATCTATACCAGCCTCTCAGGCAACAAACCAGTAGCCATACAGCCTGTGAAGATACATGTGGCCACGCCTGAACCCAGACATAGCAGATGCAAATGGACTTTTATCATGGGTGTATCCATGGACACAGAGGGTATGGCACCAAAGGACACAATTTCCACTGCACCCCCTGCATCACAGGACAGGAAAAGGGTCAGGAAGACCAAGGATAGTGTTGGCAGTGAGGGAACAGTTACTAGCATACATTACCCAAGCACATTGTGAGCCCCAGATGGTCCCAGAGGTCCATGGCCCAGGCCTCACAGCCATCAGCAGGGATCGGCAGCACTGTTGGAACACAACCAGACACACTTGATCTAGGCGATGGACATCGTCAGGTGGCGCACACAAGGTGGGGGCAGAAACCACCCAGGGAAAGACAGTCCACATAGTGCGCACCAGACCAGGCACAACATGGACAGGGGTGTCATGCCCATTGAGCATATGGACACACAGACACACACAACCAATGCACCTGTGGATGATGAGTTGGGAAACAGACAGCGGAACATACATGGACTCTGGAAAAGCAAGACAACTTTTATTTATATGGCACCCATTCCCAGGGACTTTAGGCGCCTAAGAATAAAACAATCAAGAAGCAAGAAAAATAAAACTAAATAAAATTCAAAAACAGTAAAATTAAAAATACCAGTATTATAATAAATATTTTCAGAATGGCTAGGATGAAATAAATATTTTCAGTAATGGAATGGCCAAATTGGATGGGAATACAGAGTCCATAAAGGCCAGGTTGAAGAGGTGCCCCTTCAACTTCAGTTCAAATACCCTAATCGAGGGGCACTCCTGGACTGAAGATGGTAGCGAATTCCACAGGGTCGGCCCAGTGACACTAAAGGCACGGTCACCAGACGTTTTGAGAAGAACATCCAGGAGGCCCTCGAAGAGGAGTGGAAGGAACAGACTGAGGATGCAGGTGTCAGGAGCTCAGAAAGGTAGCCTTGACCCAGTTCACATAGGGCCTAAAAGGTGAGCAAGCCCACCTTGAAAAGGACTCTCCACCTGACAGGCAGCCAGTGCAGAGCAAGCATGACCAGGGTTACATGACTGGACCTGGACAGGCCTGTCAGCAACTGGACTACCACGTTCTGCACCAGCTGCAGTCTGTGGATGGTCCCTTCCATGATCCTGTAGTATAGAGTGATACAGTGGTTAAGCCTAGAGGTAAAAAAGGCATGTAACAGAGTCGGCAGGTCCTCAAGCAGAATGAGGGGCTTGAGCCTGGCAATGTTTCGTAAGAGTGAAAAAAACTTTTTTGACAACAGACTATACCTGATCTTCAAAGGTCAGTCTGTTGTCCAGGATCATACCAAGATTGCGAACCCTCGGAGGAGCCACCAACAGAGCAGGCCCCAGGAAAAGACCTGTACCAGATCCAGGTGGCAACTAATCACATCATCGACCCGGCTCTATCATCAGCACCTCCATCTTGTCTGGATTAAGTCACAGCCAGCTGGAGGACATCCAGTCAAAGATTTTAGCCATACAAGTGTTGAGCACTCCCACAGCACTGGATGCTTCAAGCACAAATGTCAGATACAGCTGGGTACTATCTGGATAGCAGTGAAACTCTATGCTGTACTGTTGAATGATCTCAACCCAGAAGCAGCATGTACACTGTGAACAACATCGGAGACAAGATCGAACCCTGCGGTACTCCATATGACAGGGACCTTGGGGAGGAGGAGGAAAAATTCCCAATCACCACCTACTGTATCCTATCAGATAGATAGGGCTTAAACCGTTTGATGACTACACTGGTGATTCCTCAAAAGTAACAGAACCAATCAAGAAGCACAAAGTGATCGATGGTATCAAAAGCTGAAAAGAGAATGAAGAGTTTGAGAATTGGCATCTCCTGTATCGCTAGCCCTGAGCAGGTCATTATGCCATTAGGCCACTTTGCGGCATGGGGCAGAGTCCCTGGACTGTGTAGATGGATTGCATCTTAGCTGGATGTATTTGCAGTGACAAGTGCTGCCCGTGACTTGCAGGATACAATTTAGTGCTGTGAGGCACTTGCACAGGCATGCGGTATAGGTGGCATGGCACTGTGGAGCAGCATGCACACATGAGCCTGTTAGGGCATGGGTCTGTGGACATCAGGCTGTGTGTCCTATATATATATATATATATATATATATATATGTCCCACAGTCCCTGCCATGGGAGGGTCTCCTGAGTGCAATAGCCATAGGGTGAAGCATTCACATTTCCATCTTGCACATGGCACCACATACACATGCACCATGTATATATGTGTGTATGCGTGTGTGTGTATGTGTGAGTGCATGCATGCACACGTGTGTGTGTGGACTTCAGGGCATATACACACATGTAGGTGGGTCATATATGTGTAGGCCACACATATATATATGGCCATGGGCCAGATACACAGTTCATGGGTCCCTGGGAGTCAAGGACAATCCATCAGTACCACCGTAACACTCAAACATAACATCAACACATGGCGGTAGGCATGAACTGACATACCTGCAAAGGTCCTTAGGCATGTCCATGCCATACATGTGCAATGTGCAGTATGGCAACCATGGATGGCAGGGTACAATGGGATACACACACCGTGTTGCCACCTGAGGCATAACCCAGGTCACAGCCTCATATTGTACCTGTGAATGTGCTGCTCGTATATACCATTAACATTGCAGCACCTGCCATATGCGGCACCATGCATGGGGAATGTAGCAGTGCCACTGTAGGTCATGCATGCAACACCCCTTTACACAGTGCCACAGTCATGTGTCTGCTGCCCTTGCACAACCTGCACCTATGCAAAGAGTGCACAGTGCCACACCATGTGGCATGACTGCAGGCTGGCACGGCATGTTGTGTGCACCCCTGATACGATATCTGACAGCACCCCGGACAGCATGTGCTGAGAGTGGCATGGCCCCCCCTTCATGACCGTGCACCCTGCCATGTTTATCATATGCACAGAACATTCACTGCAACTCTGTATAATGGAGTCACTCCCACACTGCTGCTGTGACAGTTGACATCCCTCCCCTTCACATCCACCACCTTGCACATGCTGGTGATGTGTCCTCATGCGTATTGTACATCCCCACCCACAGCATGTGTGTCCATGCCCTCAAATGCAGCAGCCATATGTTTTGTGCTCTACACCCCATGCTGGTGAGACTATTCCAGCATCACACCAATACTGCATAAACTGGCTTGGTATGGCCAATGCTCCTGTGTGGGTGACAAATGTCCCATTACTCATGGTATCATTAGACACTTTTCATGCATTCAGCTCATCACATGTCCTACTTGCTTGATGGTGTCCTGGCCTCATGTCCCCATCTCCTATGGCCCCACGGAAACACCAAACATCTCTCTCTAGCTGCAGATGCATGGTTTCCTGTAGAGATAGAATAAGGGATACTCAGGTTACTATTGTTGCACAGTGGGGAGCAGTGTATTGTGCTACATGAGTGTCTATATGAGGTGTGTGCTAGCACATACCTGTCTGGCAGGACAGCCACCAAACATCTGCACATTTGTGTCCCTGTCCATGGTCTACAGGTGGGCAAGAAGATCTGTCTCTATCCAAGACAGGTCGTTCCATCAATGTTTCATCTGTCTGATTGTCATCCTCACACCTGACAGTTTCCAGAGTTTTACACATATGGGTCTCCAGACCCTGTCCCTTTCACTGAGTGTGGTCCTACTACTACCAGCAGGCAGTAGTATTCCCGACCACTGCTCCACTAGGCAAATCAGCATGACAGTCTTGTCATCTGAAAAATTTCTAGGCCTTTTCCAGGCTGCAATTGCTATACTCTAAAGTGCAGTTTCACTCATGCCTACACATGTATCCCAGAGTGCAGACATGTGTACCCACTGTGGCCTATTCTGATGACACGGCAAGTCCCCAGATTGGATGGGATGCACAGAAATTTAGCTTGCTTAGTAATGATGCAACATGCAACAGTTTTGGCTATCACCACAGCTTGCTTCAGTCAGGTTATGTCATTTCACCAACATGGCGCTGTGCAGCTTGCATCACTTATTGGTACATCCCCTTGGTTTTTGCATCAGTGTCACACACTTATCACACCACATGTGTTTCCTGTACCCAGACACTGTGCTGTTCATCACTGCACAGAAATCATGCATGGCCCATGGCCATATGTGCCATGTGGTGTCCTGGACCATGTCATACAGGTATCTGCATTCCAGCAATCCTTTATCCTCAGGCAGTGTGCCCCATTTGCTTTCCCTTACATGTGCAGTACCAGGCCAATAATGCTCAACTGTGCCAATCTGTAACAAAATGGTTTCTGCTGTCCTCCTGCAGATGTGCCTCTTCCACCTGGGGCTGCGCACAGGCAATGGACACCTTCCTTGCTACAGTGCTACTATGGCATGTGTGTAACTCCAGGAGGCAAAACCTCTCCATCAACGTAACTGGGACCATGTCCATGTTGTATTGTGGTCCTTCCACCATATTCCATAATGCTGTCTGCACCATGTTAAGGTTGACCGATGCATCCACATCTGCACAGTGGTGCAGTGGTCACTGCAATGTTGCTGCATCACTGATGATATCAGCCCAATGTCACCTTGTGCATGCATAGTTCTGTGGGATGATGTGGGCTGGCACGTGCTCCCCAGTCATATGTGGGAATGTTACAGTGCCTGGTGTAAACCACACACTGCATGGGGTGTGCTACACAATGGTGTTGACCTGTGTTCAGCTGAAGTGTGCGAAGATGAGCTTGGCTCTGAAGTGTTTTTCCACCTCTGTATTGTGAGTCTGGGAGTATGCAGGCATGCCTCTGTTATCACGATATTCCTCATGATCACCAGCGATGTCCTCACCTGGCACCTGCTCCGACTTAGGCAATCCAATTTTGTTTGCTAGGGCTATATTGTGAAGAATGCATCATGTGACTAATGTCTTATGTGCCATCCTCTGTGTGTATTGATCTGCCCCATCTGACCTGTCCAAGCACTTGAACCTTATCTTGAGCAACCCGATTTTCCTTTCAATCATGGGCCTCATTGCTGCGTGTGCCTCATTGTAGCGCATATGTGGCCCCACCAAAGCATTTCAGATCAGTTTTATAAGCAATGGTTGTTGGGGATTGCTACTGTCACCTGTAGAGTGAAACAAAAGTGTGTTCTTTTTGGAGTGGTTGTGGGATAATAGATGGAACAGACACTGAACTATAAGTTCAGTACGCAGTCTTTGCATGATGTTTATTCAAAATGCAGGAGATAACCTTAAGCAATGGCATATCCCTTCTTTAGTACATCAGTTTGCAGCAACAGACTATGTATGTCTTTTCTCTGCACTTAGCCAGCACCTACTTACACTGATCTCTGATCAAACTCAGCAGTTGAGATTCAGACTCCACCCCTATGAGGGCCTTGTTTGCTTGGGTAGTCGGGGCTCAAATACAAAATAAAACAAAACAAGCTTAAAACTAAGATCCTCAGTGCAGAAGCACTGAAACATGGGTTACCCCAAAGGGCATTGAGAATAAGCCAAGTTTCAAAGAAACACACCATCACACATTCTTCCATAATGCAATGCGTCATGGGATATATGTAAATCAGCATGACATTTCAGACTTGTTCAACTTACAGCAATTTACATGCATTTTAAATAGCACAACTAATTTTAATTTCTATAATAGTCATCTAGTAATTTTTACCATTATCAAAAACATCTAGTGGCATGGTATTTTCAACATTTACAGGTTTCATTTTTTTTTTATTCAATATGCTTTATTGATTTTTAAGCAGCATACATAATAGGATCCAGCAAAAGCATGACAAGAAGCTGCATATATAACAAAATAAAACACATAAAACAATACAAACAAAATAACATTACACCCCCCTTCCCCCACTCCCACCCTCCAAACAGTCTGCACATCAAGCAGAGAAGAACCAAGTTACAAAGGAAGTAAGTGGGGCCCATTAGTGGTCTATGGCTTCCAGAGGGAGAGCAGAGTCAGATAAGGGGCTCCCAAGTACCTGGAAAATATGGAGTCTGTGCTGCATACTAGTTATATGCTTTTCTAGCTGAATTGCAAGTAAAGCCTCGTGGTTCCACTCAGCACTGAGGGCAGGGAATCCTCCTTCCAGTGCTTTAGCATTACCAATTTCACCTTACAGGCCACTAGGGCAAGGTAAACTTTCTGTATTATGGGTATTCCATGGGGATATATAGCTAACAAGCAGCATTCTGGAGTAAATAAAGGTTCCAGGCCCAGAAGAGGGTCCAAGACTTGCTTTATGGAATTCCAGAAGGCTTGGAACTGAGAGCAGTCCCAAAGGAGATGATACAGTGATCCCGGAGCCTGTTTACAGCGAGAGCAAATGGGAGATGGGAACTGGCCTATTCTATGTAACTTTATTGGGGTATAGTGTAGGTTATGCATGATGTTAAACTGGGTCAAACAAAGTCTATCTTGTTTAATTTATTTATAAACCATGCTCCAAGCCTTCTTCCAGTACTCTGTCCCTGCTGGGTGAGACATTTCTTGGACCCAGTAGTAACAGATCCCAGAAGGGAGGTGTGGATCCAGAGCTTGCAACTGCTTATACACTCTAGAGACTGCATGTGGCTGGTCCACCACATTAAGAACAGAGGGTAGCCTTTCAGGAGACTGTATAGTCCAAGGTTTATGCCCAAGGAAGGAAAATATGGAATGTTTTATCTGCAGAAACTTAAAAATATCTTTATGATGGAGCTGCATTTGGGTTTTGAGAATAGGGAAATGGACTAAATCGTCTCCATGGAGGAAATCAGCCAGAGTGCTTTTCCTCAAACGAGGCCAGAAGGAGTCAGGTATAGGACAGTGACCAATCTGAAAATGAAAATTATTCAATATAGGCTCAGCAGGAGAACGATGCCAACTCACTGATAAATGGTTCTGTACCTAGTACAGGGCCCAGAGTGACCAGCCAACCAGGGAGGTCTTGAGAAAGCGGGGGAGTTGGGAGGGGAGCAAATATGTCAAGGCAGGTCGGGAGCTGAGTGACTTGTGAACCAGATCTCATTCTATGTCTAGCCAAATGGGAATGTAAGTATTGTCCATCAGTGGGAGTTCCTCCTTGAACCACAGAGCTATCTTGCTTATGTTCTGGGCTCTGCAGTAGGTAAAAAAGGAAGGGAGGGTGAGCCCACCTTGCAGTTTAGGAGCCACAGGTTTGGAGTAGGCCCTATGTACCATTTTGTTTCTCCACAAGAAAGCATTAAACAACGTCTGCAGTTTCATAAACCAGGACTTTGGGGGGGGGGGGGAGAAACCCAGCATACCCAATAGATGAAGCAATCTCGGTAAAACATTCATTTTAAGAATGTTAATGTGACCCGTCACCCCAGAGAGATAGAAGGAGCATCCCCCAGCAGTCCAGATCAGATTTCAATGCAGTAATTTAGTGAAATTGTCTTTGATCCTAGTGGGGATGCCCCTAGCAATATGTATACCTAAATATGTTAGGATCTTAGGTTCCCCAGACAGGCCAAAAGCACTACAGTTCTGACCTGATAGTGCTGCTGTTGAGAGGAAATATTCTCGTTTTGGAATGGTTCAACTTGTAAAATGAAACTGCAGAAAACTGATCCAGTTATTCCAATAGAATAGGAATAGAGACCTTGGGATTCTCTATATGCAGGAGGAGATCATCTGCATACACCAAGAGGGCATACCTCTTCCCTTCTATCTGAATACCCTTGAGTGTGGGGGAAGCAGTTAGTCTGCTTATCAAGGGCTCAAGGTAGAAGTTAAAAAGGAGGAGAGAAAGTGGCAACTCAGGCGGGTGCCTCTTTTAAGGGGAAAGGCTCAGACAGGCAACCATTACATCACACCCGGGCTGTTGGGGTGGAATAAAGGAGCTTGATCCACTTGACAAAATCGTCCTGTACCCCAAATTGGCAAAGGGAGGCAAACAGGAATTGCCAGGATACTCGATAGAAAGCTTTCTTGGTTTTGAGGGAGACCAGGGCTGATGGTGCCTCAGCCTCCGCCGACACCAAGAGCAAGTGTAAAAGCTTCCTTATATGATCTTCCGAGATTTTCCCTGTCATGAAATCCACCTTTTCCTGGTCAATAACCTCTCCCAAAACTTGGGCCATGTGATTGGCCAGGATTTCAGCCAGGATCCTAACATCAGAATTCAATAAAGAGATTGGATGGTAATTCCCCGGATGTAGGGGGTCCTTACTTGATTTAGGGATAAGGGTTATCAGGGCTTCTAAAAAGCCAGGGTCATGTACTCTATCCATAAACCACTGATTAAAGACCTCTACCAAAAGGGAAGTTAGCTGGGGAGACAGGCTTTGTACAAATTGCTGGAAAGGCCATCTGACCTGAGAGTCTTATCTAAGGGTAGATGCTTAATGGCTTGTTCTACCTCACTAGAAGAAATTGGAGCACCAAGGTGCCCTGTTGAGTGAAGAGTAAGGTAGGAAGAACAGCAGAGTTCAAATATGCTGCTATGTCTTGGTCTGTCAGGATAGGCAATCCCTCAAGATTCTAAAGCCTCTGAAAATATTTCACAAAGGCTGAGGCAATGTCTCTATGGTTAGAGACTATATCATCATTTGGGGTTGGGCATAAGCCTGGAATAAACCTCGCAGTCTCAGCCTGCCTCAACCTGAGGGCTAAGAGCTTTCCAGCTCTCTCCCCTGAATCCAGATATTTTAATTTAGTGCGGTGCAGTGCAAGTTCTGCCTTCTGTGCCATGACATCTGCAAATTGTGATTGTAGGCGATGAAGCTTAGCCCAGTCTGCGTCAGGGGAATAGTGCTGTAGGGATACTCAAGATGGCGAATTTCTCCAAGAAGTGAATCCAGATGCTCCTAGTTTTTTCAGGCATGGGTGGCTGCAATGCAGATGAATTCACCTCGAAGGGCACACTTAAGAGCAACCCATACAGTGTCCACCCTCTTGACCGAACCCATGTTAACCTCTAGAAATGCCAAAATGAAATCTTGAATATAGTTCAGTGTAGTGGGAATCTGCAAGAGCTGAGTGTTAAGGTGCCAGAGGGAGTCCTACTGAATTCCTGGGCCCAACAAATAGGACATGCTAATCAGGGAGTGGTCCGATAGAACTCTGAGTTGAATAATAGAATCTAAAGTATAATACCCGAAAAGCAGAGGAAACTCACCAGCAGGTAATCTATCCAGGATAGAGAGTCATATGATGGAGAGAAGTAAGTGTACTGCCTTTCCATGGGGTTTAAGGTACCCGGATATTGACTGCCCCATACACCAGACATGAGGTCTGCAATGCCCACTGTGCTGGAGTGAGTCCCACTTCGCCTACTGTCTGAATACTCCATATCAGATTGAGGAGCCAAATTTCAGTGCCCTCCAGGATAGTTAGAATAGGGGTCGGAGGCACCAGGGAAAGTAGATGGGTTAAAAAGTGTGGTGAGTCTATGTTTGACCATAAATAGAGCCCAGGAGAATTGGGGAAGATTCAAGGTACCAGAACAATAATATAACGCCTGAGGGTCCCACTATTCAAGTAACTGACAAAGGGAATTGCCTTTGCAATTAGAATGATGGTGCCTCTGCATTTAGAGGAGATTCCTGAGCCAAAAACTTGCCCCAACCAGCTTCTCCTGAAGAGTGAAATATCTTCTCTCCACAGGTGGGTTTCCTGCAAGCAGGCTATCCCAGCCTGCAAATGGAAGAGATGTCACAAAATCATTAGTCATTTGCATTTGTCTTGGGCCTCTTTAACGTGCCAGCTATTAAAAGTGTAAGGCCCTCCCATTCATGCTACTAAAATACATAATCAGAGGGATATTCTATAGTTCTAAACAGTAAAAACCACTTACTACACCATAAAACAGTAACCCCAGTCTTCTGTACCAATGTTGTGTACTGTCCCACCCCCACCCACCACTTAGGTTATAAGTCATGACAACAGAACATTGATAAACCCACAAAAACCCAACAAATTGGAGAGCCCACAACCCCCCCTCCCTGTCCCTCCCCACACTAACGAATATGAACAAACCCAGTAACAGATTTAAATTCCAAATATCTAACCCCGGTTCTAATAACCAAACTCCTAAACAGTATTGCAGCACGCAATTACCCATCCACTGCCCAAATAAAGAGTCCAAACCTCCTCCCCACCATCTCACAAATGCTACAGCATAACAGTTAAGGCATCCTATAAACATTAACAATGCTGTCTCATCTGATTAAACAGTCAGAATTAGTAAGAGATAAAAAAAGGAGGCAGTGAACTGTAACCAACTAGAGATGCCCACTTCAGGTTTCCCTCAACTTCTTATGCTAATGTGGGGGACCGCCAAGGTTGTACCCCGACCCAAAAAAGAAAGAAAAAACAAGCTAGGAGGTTGAATCCTCTTTCAACATATAACTTCCCAGCATGAAAAGTCTTGCATGCATCATAGGGTCTCCCCCCCACCCCGAGTCAATGCGCTTGGTGATAGCTACAACAGTGAAAAAGTCAAACTGGGCTTACACTCGAGCACCTACCTTGGAAGATCAGATAAGTTAGAGTCACACTTCCATTGGTTACAAGGCAGGAACTTAAGATTAGAAGTGGCCATATTCTAGCTGTCTTGTGGAGGGGGAGGAGGCCTGTGAAAGGCCTTTCGCTAGACTTTCTTAGTATCCATAAGGTGGTAGCTATAGAGAACTGTCCCTCTTAAACAAAAGTTCTGGCTCAGAAGTTATGCCAGCTCAGTCCAGGTCAAACAGCTCAATGAGCCCTCATACAGCAGTGGATTTGAAAGGAAATATTCAGGAAAGCCAGGACTATTAAAAAAGCTTACCTTGATCCAGGCCTGGGTCAATCATAGCACACTGGATGTTTTGGTGATCTCCGAATTATGATTCAGACCCTCTACACCTGACAGGGAAATTAACATGCCAGACTATTCATTATTTAGAGCTGACAGGCTCACTAGAGGTGGAGGAGAGGCCATCTACATCAAGGGTAAATACTCGGTTTCTTTTTTATTATAGAACATTTTATTGTGATTTTATGTTTTGTTTCACAGCAAACTGGTCACACATAAGTAGCAACAGTTGTGTACAGATACATAGTACTCTGCAAGGAACCAAAATGGTCAAGCTTCAGATATGATTCAGATGCGACCCTATAAGGTATCATGGCTACATTTGTATAAAGAAAACCAACATATCAGTGCATATACACACATCCAACACTACAGTAGACAGGTAGTAAAATAGAACTTATCCTCTCGGCTTACTAACTGGAGGATTTCTGGGGGGTGTAGATTTTACAGAGTGGAGAGTGTAGGTAAGCTCCCCATTTCTTGTGGAAATGCTCAAGTTGACCGTGACAGGAATAGGTCAGTCTTTCCATCGAGGCCAAACGAGCCGTAGCTGCACACCATTGGGTCATGCTTGGGATGTTTGTCTGCCACCAATGCATTAGCAAAAGCCTTTTTGCTTCAAGGAGTGCTTGCATGATCCATTCTCTGTGCACCCGGGGCAGATTTGCTAAACTGGTAGTGTCACCCAAAAGCAGCTTGGGATTGGGGGGGAAGTTTACTGCCCAAGATCATTGCACACTCTTGAGCAATAGCCGTCCAATAGGATGATATCGAAGGGCAGGCCCACAAAATGTGAAGCAGGTGTGCTTCAGACTGTTGCCATCTCCAGCATTTAGAGTGGGAGAGAATTCCAGCTGCATGAAGAAGGGCCAGCATTCTGTACCAGCATAGTAGTATTTTGAGTTGTAAGAAACTACTCTTAGAGTCTTTGTACATCTTATGAGCATCTTTAAGACAGCGGGACCACACTGTTGGTGAGATGGCCACACCCAAGTCGGATTCCCATTTTGTTTTACAAGATTCAGTGGGTCATTTTGGGAGTCTCGGAGAGTGGCATAGAACTTGCTGATACGGCCTTTGGAGGAAGTGGAGGTATGTAGTGAAGCCAGCCATTGCGATTTCTTATTGGATTTTGTTTGTGAAAGGAGAGTCGTGATGATGCTGCACATTTGAATACATCTCCAAAAATCAGTAATGGGGAGATTGTATTTCTTTTGGATCTCATTAAAAGATAACATGGTGTCAGAGTCAGGGATCAAGATAACATGGAGTCAGAGTCAGGGATCAAAAGGTCCTGCACATATCAGATTCCCTTGGCTTCCCATGTGGGCCACCTGATGGGTACCCCCCCAATCGTGACAAAGTTATTGTGCCATAAAGTCACATATCTTATAGGGGGACTCCAGGTTGTTTTAGGGGTGTGAGAGATAGTCATACAACGGTGCCAGGCATAACAGGATTCACTAATAGTGGGAGAAAGTTTGGAAACAAGGGGGAGGGCACAACCCAACAATGACCAAAGCGGGTTGGGTGCTAACATACTGGACTCCAAACCAATCCATAAGGGAGAAGATGATCCCATAGGGGTAAACCATTTTGTGGTCTGTGCCTCTACACTTGCTTGATGTTATCCCTGAAATCAAGGAACCCCAAGGCCTCCTTTGGACCAGTGTGCCCGTAACTTGTGCTTCCCCCATCTATGTGGCTTACCTTCCCATAGAAAGGAAGCTACTAGCTTTTTGAGTGAGGAGAACAGCTTGTGGGAAAGATGAATTGGGAGATTATTGAATAAGTATGATATTCTGGGAAGGAGGAGCATATGTACGGCTGCCACCTTGCCTGGCAGGGAAAGGTGTAGCCTACGCCATCGGTCTACTTCTGCAGTCAGCTGTTTTAGTAGAGGGGCAAAACTGGAAGATTCAAGATCTGTCTATTTAGTTGAAATAGATATTCCAAGGTAGGTAACATCCTGAGCAGCCCAACTTAATTAAGTGCCTAAGAGACATTCCTGTGTGCAGAGTGGGATTAGAGGGGCCAGAGTAGTTTTTCTCTGATTCACCTGGAGCCCAGAGAGGAAAGCAAACTCCTGAAGGACAGAAAGAGCGATCGGGAGTGATTGGTGAGGATGGGATAAAAGTAGTAGGTTGTTGGCATTCGCAACCACTATGCAGGAGGTATCATGCACTGTAATTCCTGTGAGACCCTCGCCACTGTGCAGAGCCCTGATCAAAGGGTCTAGGGCAATCAAAAACAGAAAAGGGGACAGGAGACAACCTTGTCTGGTGCCCCTTTGGAGTAAGTAAGGGGAAGAGATATCAGAGGTTGTTAATATTCGGGCCATAGGGGAGTTGTAGAGGGTTGCCACCCATAGGCAAAATTGAGGACCGAACCCATATTGAAGAAGGACTTCATGTAAATAATTCTATTCAATAGAATCGAATGCTTTAGGGCAGCCATAGGGATCTTAGACTTAGCCACTAATCATTTTAGATTTAGGAGTAACCTAGTGTTGTCGGAGACCACTTTTCCTGACATGAACCCCACCTGAAAGGGATGCATTAAGGTTGCAAGAATTTTATGCAACCTGCTGGCCAATATTTTAGCTAGAATCTTAGTGTCTATGGGAATTAAAGAGATAGGGTGGAAGTTAATGCATTTGAGGGGGTCTTTGGAGTTTTTGTGTAATAGAGTAATCAGGGTTTCATTCATCGAGGGTGGAAGAGAGCCCACAGACTGAGCAGCTTGCAGGACCTGCAACTGTGGGTGGGTAATTTCTTGTTCTAGGGCCTGATAAAGTTCAACGGTCATCCCATCTGGGCCCGGAGCTTTACCCGTAGCCAATTGGGTCAGTGCCTGATGGAGTTCTGGGGCTGTGATTGGGGCATCTAATAATACAGTCTGTTCTAGGGATAGGGTAGGGGTAGTAAATTTTCAACAGAACTGTGGAAGGCCTACGGCGATCTGGGAAGGTGTCATAGGGGACTGAGATATGTACAGCTATTGATAGAATGCCACCATGGTTTTATTAACATCAGCAGGGTCAGTAATTATCAAGCCAGAGGGCGAACGAAGGGCATGGATTTTAGTAGAGGGCTGTTGTTTACGCAGCTGGTAGGCCAACAATTTCCCCCCTTTGTATCTCCCTTCCCAGTAGGCATGTTTTGAACATGTCAGAAGCCATTCTGCCTTAGTATGGAGTAGTGTATTAATCTGGTACTTAAGGCCTGCAATACTGTGAACCAGCGGTGTATCCCTAATGGCAGTGGGAGAGGCCTTAAAATGTACTTCTAGGGCCACAAGCTCAGTTTATAACCTATCAAAGGATTTTTTCCTGGATTTGTTTTTATGGGCAGCAAAGGCAATAGTATGATCCCTAAGAGTGGCCCTAAATGTGTCCCATACTGTGCCAACTTGTACCCCACAATACAAACTGATAGCAAAATATTCCTGGGTAGCCTTACGCATCGTATGTTGAGACTCCGGGTCTTTGACTAGGACGGGACTACACCTCCATCTTGTACCTGTAGGATGAGACCCTGGGGGGAGGGGTGTAGGTAGTTGCCACAGGTGCATGGTCCGAAATGATAATGCTGCCTATGGTGTTGTTAGTTAAAGTGCCAGATGCTGCATTATTTGCAAGCCAATAGTCAATCCGGCTGTGGACCCCATGGGGGGTCAAGAAGTATGTGTAGTCCCTGTCCGAAGGGTTATCACATCTCCAAATGTCTACCAGGCCCCATTCAGCCTGCAATTCTTGGAGGGCGGCATGAGACCTAGGGTGTGTCTGGGGGGTTGGTAGTAACTTATCCCAAAATATGTCAGACACCAGGGTCTCCCCCCAGTAGTATAGGGGTAGAGGTAGTGGGCAGTTCCAGAGAAGAAATGGCTTGGCTCAAGCTGGGGAAAAAAATCAGCTTGGTCAGTGTTGGGAGCATACACATTACCCAAAATTCATTTTCTGTCCGGGGAGGCTAGTCTAATCAGTATCCAGTGCCCTTGGTTATCAGCTTTAGAGTTTTCGACAGCCCATGCACTAGAACGCTAGAGGAGAATGGCCACTCCTTTTGTTTTAGAAGCGGATGAGCTGGCATGTACTACACCCACCCAAGATTTTTTGAGCCAGGATGTGGTTTTACTAAGGAGGTGGATCTCCTGCAGCAGGGCCATATCCGTATGGAGTGACCAAAGATGCTGTATTACTTTGGTGCATTTTTTTGGGTGGTTGAGGCCCTTCATATTCCATGATACCTGCTGCAGACCTGGAGGTTTGATACCATCCATAGTGACCAGATGAGGGGGTATTAGAGGGGAAAGGGAGAGGGGTGGGCAGAGTACGTATTACTAAGACTTCGATCTAGTAGCAACCAGATGTTACTTTCTGGAGGTGATCACAGGGTGACAGCACATTTAGATTCCAAAGGATGACCAATCAGTGGATTCCTAGAGGTAACAAATATGGATATTTAACAGTTGATAAAGACATGCACCTGTTTAAATCTACTAATCATAGAAACATAGAAACAGACTTTGACAGCAGATAAGGACCGCTTGGCCCATCTAGTCTGCCCATTTCCCTACCTACAGGATAGGTCACAGATCCTAGTTACCCAACAGCCTATTTCTTCCTTCCCCCACAAGAATTGCCTTATGTCTGTCCCATGCATTCTTGAATTCTCTCACAGTTTTAGTCCCCACAACCTCCTCAGGAAGGCTGTTCCATGCATCCACTACCCTCTCTGTGAAATAATACTTCCTCACATTGCCCCTGAACCGCCCTCCTTCTATCTTTAAATTGTGTCCCCTTGTTCTTGCGTGTCTCTTTTTCTGTAAGATGCTACTTTTTGGTTATAGTTTTCTTGTATAACTGTGTTAATGTGCACACAATAATATTTTCAGTAATTCTTGACATTTTTTTGCTGATTATTGCGGTGCAGCAGTATATAATTTGTCTGTTTAAACATTTGGTTATATAACTAAAGGTTTTCAATTTGCTATGCATTACTTGTAGTGTGTGTGTGAGTGTGTGTGCAATGCATGCAGTTAAATCAGACACCTTTTATTGTGCCACAGAGTAATTGCAGCAGTGTGAACCTGCTGTCCACCGCACCAGTATGACTTTTTTGTACTGTTTTGTGGTATCTTCACTGGTAGTGGATTGTAACTGTCATGCACTAGTCCCCCAACTGGCAAAAGGTACTCCTTTCCAGATTTGGATTTGAGACTTGTAAGCACTGGTTAGGTGTTGTTGTGCCTTTTTGTATGCATTTCTTGAGTGTGCAGTGCAGTCTTAATCTCTCTGTACATTTGCAGTGCACCATTAATTCTGGGAGACTGTATATCTTGTTACGGTTTCATTTCATAGAAACACAGAAACATAGAAGTGGATGGCAGATAAGGACCGCAAGGCCCATCCAGTCTGCCCATATCCTTTTCTACCTTATAAATGTGCCATCAGCCTTCACTCTGTCAGTGTCCTATCTATTCATAGTCATTTGTATTGCTCCCTTATGCCTATCCCATGCCTGTTTGAAGCCCTGCACTGTATTCATAGCCACCACTTCTTGTGGTAAGCCATTCCATGCATCCACCACCCTTTCTGTGAAAAAGAATTTCCTCACATTCCCCCTTAATCGGCCCCCCTCTAATCTCATGCTGTGTCTTCTTGTCCTGCTATTTTTCTTATATTTAAACATGTTAGACTCTTTCACCTTGTTAATGCCCTTAAGGTGTTTGAATGTTTCGATCTTAGAAAATGGGTAAAGTGTGTTCACGTTCCTCATTGGCTAAAAGAGGCAACCTGCCAGTCCAGTATGAGACAACAGAGACTGGTAAAAAACTATTGCCAGTCTCAGTTGCCTCATGTAGTTCTAAATAGTAGTGGGCTAGTAGAACATTAAAAAGGCAAGCGCCGCCATATTTATTGTAAATTTAGCCAGTGACACTCCCAAAGTGAGTCTCAGCCTCTAATTCAAATGTTCCTAATCTACTGGATAGCGAAATCTTTAAAAATACAGCCCGCAAAACAAATGAACAATATTTTTAAAAAGTAAACAGCCAGCATATTTACGGCCGGTAATATGCTGCATTCTCGCGCTCCTTATGTAGGTCCTTCCCTGACGCCCAAGCCTTCAGTTTCACTGCAGCCAGAACCTGGCATTGCAAATCTATCTCCGTGTGCAGTATATAAATAAAACAAGTCCTATAATAAAGCAGCTGTCTCTTGTACCTGCAACCTGCTGATCTATCCATAGTAAACATTTAGCAGAGAATCCCTCATTTCCCACACTGCAGATGTAGTGCCATCTCTCTGTATCTGTAACTCCGTGTCTCACACGCGCAACTGATTTAAAATGATGTAGCGAGCTGAGAGAGCAGTCCCCTTATGGCTGTTGTGACAATAACTGTCTGTAAATAACTGTTCCCGATCGGGGTCCACAATGAGATGACAGTTTGCGGTTGAATCTGAAAGTTGCGGTGTGTGTGTGTGTGGGGGGGATAGCCACTGAAAAAAGCCGAAATTTACATGTACTTTTCCCGCTGCGCGCTCTCTCTCTCTCCGTCGACTTGATTGTTCCTTAAATTATTTGCTCTGTTTTCGGCTCTCTGGCCATGCCATACCAGCAAGGTAGAACTTAAAAAAAAAAAAAAAACTCTGTCCCTACTGCCAGTGTTTCACTAGGTTCACTCTATCACCCTACTGTCCCCGACTCTGCTCCAGTACCCCACAGCTCCTGCTCACGGCTTTAAAAGATAAACCATAGTACCACTGTCTGTGGGGAAGGGGGGGTTGAGACACACGACACAGACTAATGAATGAAAGTGCCTTGATAAGGACCAGCAACAGCTCCTCATCTCCATTACGTTCCCATATAGTGCAATCAGACTAAGTATTGCAGAGATCGCTGTCTTCCTAACAAACTGGATATAAAAATCGGACACCCCTCACCAGTCCCAGCACTGGTACACCTCAGTCAATCAAAACTGCCAGCGTTTTTGTCCCCATCACAACGATACCACAGCTGATTGAATTTTAAATTTCTGACAGCTGTCAAAAGCCAGCATTTCTCTTCTCTGTGTGCCCTTAAATAAAAAAAAAAAATGACAATGTCAGATAATGTGCCAGTGTTCTTTCAAATAATAAATGAGGACACTCTTCAAGAACTGTTCCGTTCATCAGAATCACCATCAGCTGCAAAAAAAGAAATGAGCAGAAAAACGGACACAATCCCTCAAGACAAGCCGTCATATATCAGTGAGTGAACAGGAGCTGACTGAAATAGAAAGTGATAGGGATGAGTGTAATACTAAAAAAAAACACTATTTGGGCTGTGGGAATGTTCAGTGACTGGGCATCCAGGCAGGGTTTGGCAGTTAACTTTCAAACTGAAACTGCTGAAAAGCTCTGCAACTTACTAAGACAGTTCTATGCTGAGGTGCGTACCAGTGCTGGGACTGAGTACTCTGTTTCTGGCTACTGTGCCATCCGTGCTGGGCTAAATTGTCATCTTAACAGCACCACAGCTGCACGTACCCTCAACATAATAAGTGACCCAATTTTACATCCTGCCAACAATGTTTTTATCAGTATTCTCAAAAAATATCGCAAAGCAAATAAAGACACAGCTACCCACCACCCTGCAATAAATGCAGCAGATCTAAAAAAAAATCTGTGACTCTGATGCTATGTCACCCAATACTGCGCCAGGCTTAGTGAAAAGACTCTGGTTTGAAATATAAATCCACATGGCCTGTGGCATCGGGCCTCATTATGCCCCTGGGGAGGTCTGGTATAGCACAATACCGCCCACCCTGTCGGGTATTATTGCTTACATATCACCTCTCTCCCTCCTTTGCTCAAGGGTATACATATTGAGCTCTGTTAATCTGTCTTCATATGTCTTCTGATGCAGTCCCTGCACCATTTTGGTTGCCTTTCTCTGGACTGCCTCAATTTGGTTAATGTCCTTGTGAAGGTGTGACCTCCAATACTGCACGCAGTACTCCAGATGGGGGCCTAACCAGTGTCTTGTAAAGAGGGATTATTACCTCCCTCTTACGACTTGTGATACCCCTACTAATACACCCTAACACCCTCCTAGCCTTACCTACTGCTTTAGAGGTCTGCTTGGATGATTTCAGGTCATCAGTGATGATGATGCCCAAGTCTCTTTCTTCCTTTGTGACTGCCAGCAACTCCCCTCCCAGCCTATAGGTGGCTTCAGGGTTTCTCTTCCCTATGTGCATGATTTTGCACTTCTTTGCATTAAATCCCAGTTGTCACTCTTCTGACCATTTTGCTAGTTTATCCAGATCTCTTCTCATTCTGCCCACCCCATCTGGATCATCTACTCTGCTGCAGATCTTGGTGTCATCTGCAAACAGACAAGCCTTACCCTCTAGTACATCTTCAAGGTCACCAAATAAGATGTTGAAGGGGACTGGCTCCAGAACTGATCCCTGAGGTACCCCACTTGTGACTTGCATCTCTTCTGACTGTATACCATTTACCACCACTCTCTGTTTTCTGCCCATCAACCAGTTTGCCACCCAGTTGACCAACTTCTGACCCACCCCGAACCTACCCAGCTTATTTATCAATCTCCTATGTGGAACAGTGTCAAAAGCTTTGCTGAAGTCAAGGTAGGCAACATCAACTGCTCCCCCTTGGTCCACCACTCTGGTTACCCAGTCAAAGAAGTCTATGAGATTAGTTTGACAGGACCTTCCTTTTGTAAACCTAAATAACAGCAGTTATCTACATAGTAGTAATGTAACAAACACAACAAGTGTTTATACGCTTAGCGCAATAGAGGTTTTTGTGAAAGGAGGTGCTTAAACAAGTGTGTACCCTCAGCTACATGAGCATCTAGGCTCAAGGGCAGAAGAGGAAAAAGGCAACCAACAAGAAAGCGCCTCTCCTCATCTGGTAACCAATCTTGAGGTGCTAGAGTAACACCCGGGGGGGTTAAAAGAGAAGAAAAAAAGGAGGGGGTAAAGTATGGGGAAGGAGAGGTAGGAGAGGAGGTAAAAAGAGGGAGGGAAAGAAAACAGGAAGGGGGAGTTGGGTAACTCACCCCCATTGTTCCCTATTCGGGCCATTTGACCAAGGTCCTAAAATACTAAGGGTCCAATTTTGCTGGAGAGATCCATCCTGAGGGAACAGTAAGGTTGCATGCACTGTGACTTTGGTCAACCCAAGTGTGTGGTTACTTAGTCTATATAGAGAAAATACTCCTGTACCAGGGAGCATCCTTATAGATATATATCATAGTCAAGGCAGAATATGGTAGTAGACAACCTTAAGCAGAAATTTAAAGTACATATAGCTAGGTTCACCCAGTAGGACCCCAGCTACTTGTAGAGGATGATTCGGCATCTCATTGCAGGTTGAGATCTGGAGATGACAGGATGACTGCAACATAGATTTTCTTGCCTGGTTTAAGATTTCTGGATAGGTCCACTACCTCTACTAGAGAGGAATCAGGAAAGTCAGCCCAGTCCATAGAGGGTTCTTTCTTTGACTCTGAACCAGATGAATCACCATCCTTAGATGCCTGTAAAGAGTCATCCTGATGTATCTTGACAGGCGGGACAAGTCCTGTTTGATCTGTGGGGGATATTTGGCTGCTTCTTGATCACTGTCTGGAATGAGCCTGTGCTCCCATGGCTCTGGGTGGAAGGAATGATTGATTAACAATTAGAACAGGGCTGGAAATAGCCAATGGAGTTGTGCAATGAGGGTTTCTAGCTCTGGGGTACTAGTTATAGGAGGGAGCTGGTCCTGCTGCCTAGAGGTCCCCTGGGGATGGTTTGGCTAGATACAAGTTCCTAGGTGTTATTGGATCAGCAGGAGCCCAAAGACTTCTGGGAAATGTAGTCTGGAGAGGTAAATTGGGCCATAATTTGGCAATCCAGCGCTCCACTTCTGCAGGGTCATCCACCATGATTTCTCTCCCCTCTTGAACACCAGAAGTTTGGTAAGTCCCTTAAATCGGTATTGGAAGTTGTGTGCCATAAGGAATATTTTTAGGGGTCCATATGCTAGATGTTTGCTAGCAGTTTCTTGAGCAAAGTCACTATAGATAGATACTGTTACCCCCTGCCACTTGATTTCCCCCAGATCTCTAGCTGCTTGAAGTATGCACTTCTTGGTGGAGAATCTGAGTACGTAGGCCACTATGGGTCTTGGCGATGCATGCATTCTCTCTTTTCTCCCAGTGATTCGGTGAGCTCATTCGACCTCCACTGGGCCTCTCCAGTGGTCATCTAACATGACAGGTAGCTCTTCATCTGCATATATCTCCATTGAGGTACCCTCGGCTCCCTTTGGTATCCCAATAATGTGGAGGTTGTTTTGGCGCCCTCAATTTCCTTGATCCTCTACCCTCGCAGTCAAGATTTCCAGTTTCTCTGCTTGGACCATAACTTTTTGTTGAAGCTTGGTATGTTGTATTTCAAGGGCTTCTGCCTGCTGTTCAGCCACATTGAGGTGGTCTTGGAGCAATTGAACATCAGCAATGGTGCCCGTCAGGGTAGTATTAATGTCATCCACCCTAGAGGGCACTGTCTCCAGCATGCGAATGATGTAGTTGAGAGAGTCGCCCATCGATCCAGCTTGTGGGTAGAGATGCAGCAAATTTAAATTCCGCCAATGAAGTGAACGCGAAGTGGGCACTTCATGTTGCCACTCTGCTACATGGAGTGGGCAATGCAAAGTGCTCACTCTGCTTTGTCACTGCCACTTCATGTTAAGGCAGAATGGCAATGCGAAGTAAGGCAAAGTCATTGAATTTAATGGACTTTGCATTCCTCATTATGATTCTAAGTGATCCACTTGGTGTTTCAGATTTGGCAGCCCCCCACACATCACATGGATTACAGTACTGTAAGTCACATGCTCTTTAGCTAGGCAGGAAGAAAGTGAGTCATACAAGCAGACACTTTTACTTTCTCCTGTACAGACGGAGAGAGTAGTGTGTTTTGTGACTGCTGATACTTTGAGATCAGAGAGAGGAGGAGGTTTAAACTTTGATTTAGACCCAACAGCTTTTTTTAAAAGCTACATTTTTTTGTCTTTTCTGTACTCTTTTTTACTAAATTTTTGTTCTTTCTGTAATTTTATTTTTCTTACCTTTATAAGTCGTTAGTTGTTTGTCTTTGTCTGTGTGACTATGCGTGTGTGTGTATTGTATGACAGTGTGAGTAGTGATTGCTCAGACTGAGGGAGCTCAGTAGGAGAGATGGACCTGGGTGAGGGAATGTCTGGGGTGGGGGAAGCTCTGGGAGAGCGTGGCAGTGGTAAGTGTCATACCATGCACATGTATGGAGGGCATGGGTGCCCATTCCTGTTGGACCGCTCAAAACTTGTGAGTGTCCCCCCCCGAAGCAGGACCAGCACAGTCTCCTGTCCTGACTCTGAGGCAGTTGAACCACCACCAAGTCCAACACCAGGTCCTCTGGAGCAGGATGTGCCTGTTCCCCCAGGCACAGGTGTGGATCCCATCCCTGTTCAGCACCATGACCAGCCGTCTGCCAGGTCATCGGGTCATCTTCTGACTGTGTCTGGTCCTGCCTGCACCTCCACTGTTTGGCAGTTTTTTGACTGTGTCAGAGGGGACAGCAGTGTGGTCAAGTGCCGCCTATGTGAGGTGGAGGTGTGCCGTGGCCCCCGGGTAATTCACTTGGGGACTGGGGGCCAGCACACCCATATGCTCAATCACCAGCAACTGGAGTGGCAGGCTGCTGCAGAATGGACCATGCCTGCACCTGCTGGCCATTCTGTGGCAGAGGGTGCATCTGTGCATTGTGGCATCCCTAAGAAGAGGAGGGCCACAGCAGCACCTGCTGCTTCACCAGCACCCCCACCACCACCAGCAGGTCAGCCTGTAGAATGTGTGAACCTCAGAGAACTGTGTGTAACACAGGCTGACTTGGCAGTTCTCTGAAGTGCTGTCAAGGAGAACAACGAGAGGGTGAGTGCTGTGGAGCAGCAGCTGGATCACATAGAGGGACATCAGTTGCAAATTATGTTCATTCTGGAACTGCTGCTGGATCACCATGGGGTCCCACATTAGTTTATTTTTTCCTCACACCATGTGTCCCCTCACACCTTCCTTGCTGTGTTTTAAAATGTATACCTCCACCATCCCCGACCCTTGTATGTAATTATGCCCTTTTTTGTTGTCTTCCATATGCGTGACACTTTGTATTCTGAGCAGTGCAAGTATACTGTGCTAAACTGCATGTGTGCAGTCAGTCTTCTTTGCAGTCTGTGTATGTACTGCAGACTCTGTCCAACTCCCTGACTTAAAAACAGACATTAATGAGTACAATGGTTGGGTGGTGAAGCATAGCGAGATACTACAAAACAGGCTTGCTATACATCCAAGTAACTATTACAAAAAAATTGATGATGTGATTCGTGATGTGATTGTAAATTGTGATTTGTGACTGCATTTGTGACCATGATGATGAAGAAACTTGAATGCCTACAGCTGTACTTTCCCGGGCCCCAATGAAGTGTGGCACAAAACTCCCTGACTTAAAAACAAACATTAATGAGTTCAATGGTAGGGCGGTGAAGCATGGAGAGATACTACAAAACAGGCTTACAATACATCCAAGTAACTATTAAAAAAAATGAATGTTGTGATTCGTGACATGATCATGAATCGTGATTTGTGACTGCATTTGTGATCGTGATAATGAAGAACATGATTCGGTATCGATGGTGTGAGATAACCAGTATGAAACTGTATTGGGAATGTGAATGCCTATGGCTGTACTTCCCCGATGAGCTGTAGCTTAAAACTCCCAGACTTAAAAACACGTATCAATGAGTACAATGGTGGGATGTTGAAACCTGGAGAGATACTACAAAACAGGCTTACAATACATCCAAGTAACTAGAAAAAAAATTAATGTTGTTATTTGTAATGTGATAGTGAATCGTGATTTGTAAGTACATTTGTGACTGTGATGATAAAGAACGTGATTTGTATCATGAGTGACTCATGATGATGGTCCTGACTTACAAACGCATATTAATGAGCACAATGTTCATACAGAATTATGCACCACACCTGTCCAGTTCTCGGAAGGGAAACCAAAGAAACAACTGTGACTTAAGTTACAGATGGAGATTGGGCCCTAAAGAGATGCAAATGCACAGACAGATTAAGATTGTGCTGTGCACTGAAGAGATGCAGACACAAAGGCACAACACCTAACCAGTGCTCACCATCAGAAATTCAAATCTGGAAAAGAATACCTTTGCCGGTTGGGGTGGGCCATGGGGGGGTGGGGCAGTGTACTGCACTGCTGCAGTAACAGTCACTAGTACTAGTACCAGTAAAGATACCACAAAGAAGTACAAAACTCACACAGCTGCAGTGGATAGCAGCTTCACATTGCTGAAATTATTATGTGACACAATAAAAGGTGTCTGATTTGATGACATGTGTCACACACATACTCACACACACGCAAAGTATTGCATAGCGAATGGAAAACTTCAGTTATATAAGCACATACTTTAAACAAACTAAAATTATGCACTGCAGCAGTAATAGTCACTAGCACTAGTAGCAGTAAAGCTACTACAAAGACGTACAAAAATCATACAGCTGCAGTGGATAACAGGTTCACATTGCTGAAATTATTATGTAGAACAATAAAGGTGTCTGATTTGATGACACGTGTCACACACATACTAAGTAATGCACAGCAAATTGAAAACTTCAGTAATACAACCACATATTTTAAACAAACTAAAATTATGCACTGCGGCACCACAACAATCAGCAAAAAAATGGCAAGAAATATTGAAAATATTACTATGTGTACATTAACACAGCTATACAAGAAAAATATCACCAAAACAGAAAGCACTGTCTTTTTCTCCAAGTTAATCTACCTACACCACAGATATGCTCCCTCCCCCAAAGCACACTTCCACTGTCTCTCAGTACACAGACTGAATTTTGCACATTAACATTCAAAATTCATTCACAAACAATACGCTCAATGATAAGAGTACAGGAGGGATTCCTATAATCGATGAACTAAAGCTTCGGCAAAAAAAATGACTCAAAAAGGCTTTTTAACAGCCTTTTTAAGGGTTGAATCGCAGAGAGCGCTCACAGCAGATTGTCTACTACAGCTTCCTTCACAAACTACCCCAAACTGAGGCTGTGCAGAACAATCTAGAGCCCATGTGACCTGAAATCTCATCAATCACTGCAAAATTTGCCTTTGGAGCTTAAAAACAAGGCAAAGTAAGGCAAAGTACATTGTTTTCAATGTACTTTGCCTTAAGAATTAGTGGAGTAGTGTCTGGGAAGACAGAGTAACATGAAGTCATTGTTTTCAATGGACTTTGCATTACCCATTATAAAGCTAAGTACTCCACTTCATGTTGCAGAGCACTCCGCAAATTCGCCTTCACTCAGCTTATCACTTCGCGGAGTGAATTGGGGCCACTTCGCCCATCACTACTTGTGGGTTCAATACCAGGAAAGGTGTTGTATCTGCAGAGGTGGCATTATTCGCCATTGTAGGGTAAGAGGAGGCTGAAATGGTGTTGAAGTGCAATCCTTCTGAGGTAGGGTGCCACTAATCTCAGCATGGGTGGGCTAGCACAAGGCAAAGACATGGCACTTGCGGCCTAGTTGAGCAGGCGACTTGCAACGAACGGTGGCGGTATCTGACAAATTCCAACCTTTTACTGCAAAATGATCACGCCAAACGGTGGGGGGCATTTACCCGAGCAATATAGCGTAACTTGTAAAATGATAGTGCCCCAGGGTTAGGCCAGCTGGCCGTGGATAATGACCAGATGCAGAGGAGCTTCGAAATTAGGCAGCCGTTTCTTCGGTGGCCAGACTACAGCCCCCCAAATACTCGGTTTCATGCCTAGACTCATTGTCCGTTGCAAACCTATTTGAATGCCTGTCACTAAAGGTTGAGACATCCCCCTCTACTGCACTTTGTGTCATAGGTTGCTATAGACCTCCGTCTGTTGGCTCTCAGATCCCCACCCATCTAATTACTAGTATGGGGCATGGCTCCCTTGAAACAGTTATCCTTGGGGATCTTAATCTTGATTGGATGTCCAAGGCCACTGCACCACTTAAGGAGTTCTGTGATGACCACGAGCTGACGCAACTTATTGATGAGTCTACACACCCTATTAGGAAGAACCCTGCTAATAGTACACTGCTTGACTTCATCTTAGTAAGTAAACACCTGTTCTCCCATGCAGGGACCTTCTTCTCTGATGCTAGTGACCATAGCATCATTGCCGGTGTAAGATCGGTCCAGAATCCACTATCCTCATCAAGGTTCTCTACTAAGAGGTCCAGATGTAGCTTTGATCAGTCTGCCTACCTTTATGAGCTAAAATACTCACTGCATTGGCAGGACTTTTACCTAGCTAGCTCAGTCCACTTGGCATATGGCATCTTTTATGAAATTGTTACTGGGGCATTAAATAAGTATACCCCTCTTGTAAAAGTTAGGGTAAGGAGTAAAACCTGTCACTGGTTCTCTCTAGAACTAAAAACTGCACTGCTGGACAGGGACAAGCTTTGGAAAAAAGCATAACAACTAAGGTCCCGCTGGACTGGTGTCACTTCAGGAAAACCAGGAATACATGCACCAAGATGATAAGAGATGCTAAGGCCTCCTTTTAATGTTCAGAACTGGATTCTGCCACCAGGAGCTCCTCTAAATGTTGGAAGTCCATTAAGGATGTGTCTGGACATACCTCGGGTAACTCCCTGCCTGCAAAGATTACCTCTGGCAGTGCCACCATCTGCGACAAAATGGAGATCCTGGATGCATTTGACAACCATTTTGCCACCTCAGGGCTGGTATTTGACAACTCTCCTGTATATTCTTTACGCTCCCAGTTGGGTGTCCAAAACTTTGAACCTCTTCTTACAAACTCAGTCTTTTCTATCCAGCCTACTTCATTGAAAGAGGTTGAAGAACTTCTACTACAGTTGGATACCAAAAAAAGTGCGGGTGCTGACTCTCTAGACCCATACTTTCTTAAGGTCGCCTACCATGCTTTAGCTGTACCAGTTACCTACCTATTCAATCTCTCACTGTCCCTCGGAATCCTCCCACCCTTATGGAAAACAGCTCATGTTATCCCTCTGTTTAAATCTGGGGACCCCTGTGATCTTAAAAACTACAGACCGATTTCTCTACTCCCTATACTGTCCAAACAGTTGAAAAAAATTGTAAGCAAGCAGTTGAGAACCTATGTAGAAACCATGAATTTTCTAAACCCAATGCAATCTGGCTTTAGAGCACAGCATAGCACCATTATGGTCCTAGCCAAAGTGACCAATGATTGGCAGCAAGACCTGGAGAATCGAAACTTCAACTGTGCAGTGTTCTTAGACTTAAGTAAGGTTTTCAACACCGTCGATCATGGGCTGCTCCTTTCCTCCCTGAGGGCGATAGGACTGGACTCACTATCCTTGCATTGGTTTGCTAACTAACTCTCTGACCAGTGGCAGCAAGTGAAGGCAGAAGGTGAACTTTCTTCCCTTAAACCCCTGCAAAGCGGGGTTCCCCAGGGATCGATTCTTGGTCCCCTACTGTTTGCAATTTACATAAACAACATTGACACCAACATAACTAAGTCCAATACCCATCTGCTCGGAGACAACACGGTTCTTTATCTAAGTCGTCCTTCGCCAGAAGCTGCCTGTGGAGACCTACAATCTGAATTCAATCTACTTCAGAGCCAACTCCTAAACAAAAAGCTCCTATTTAATGCCAAAAAAACTAAGTCAATGCTATTTTCTCCACTTCTTCATGCTGCAAACCCAGCCAGTGCTGGCTACATTCCACAGATCACAACAATCCTGGGAGAAAACCTCTAATTTGTCAATAAATTCAAGTACTTGGGAGAGTGGCTTGACCACAGACTTTCCGTTATGGACCATACCAAAGATCTGCTAAAGAAATTGAGGGAGAGGCTTGGACTCTTTTTCAGGATTAATAATTTCCTTACTAGCGATGCCAAGCGGCGGCTGATACAATCAACATTTCTCTCCTTGGTCTACTATGCTGACTTTCTTTATAGCCACTGCCCTGTCTCACATCTTGCTAAATTGGATACATTGTATCACTAGGCTGAGAGTCATTACAGACCTACCTTTTTCCACTGATCATTGTGCCCTTTATGCTGCCGTGGGGTGGCCCTTCCTTCAGTTTAGGAGAAACGGAAATGCTGTACTCTGGACATTCAGAGCTATTATCAAAAAATGACCCTATATATCTCTGATTGTCTTCACCTATGCCAGCTTGGGAACTATGCACTGAGAAGCTACTCCTTTATTTCCTTAAAGGTACCTAAGCTAAAAACACACTTTGGGAGAACAGTTATAAACTTTGTGCTGCCATCTCTATGGAACAAAATACAAAAATCACCAAAGCTTAGTACCCAGGTCAGTCTATACTCCTTGAAGACACTATATGACCATTTGGTCAAGGAAATTTGCAACTGTGTCCTCAATCCTAAACTTCCCTGCACTTATAGCGTACCATGATGGCATTGTCCTCTCTTCTATGCCTGACCTTGTGGCCTCTCCTTCACATTTCTCTAATACCTAATTGTGCTTCCTGCCCTCCTGTCCTGTGTCCTCTCCGAGGCTTTATCTGTCCCTCGTCTATCCCCTATCACCCTGCCTGTACCCTAGTTCGCCTCACCTACCACACCCCCTTCTACCCTGTTACACTGTTTGTTTTCTTTTTTTAACTCACTGTCTATCTTGTTTCTTATGGCATTGTATGTAATATATCATTACCTAACAATTGTCTCCGTTGGTATTTCCACCTACTGTTACTAGACTCCTTATATACATGAAGGAATTGAACCACTGTTTCCAAACTGTTCTCCACTTATGACTATGTTTAACTATTGTATCTCTGTATTGTATAATATTACTGAGGTGTTATGTTGTTACTGTTCATATATTGTATATCCTGTGTACCTGTGCTAACCAGGTCTATCTTGTAAATGGGCTATGCTCAATGGTGTTCACTTGGATAAATAAAGATTTGATTGACTGATTGATTGATTGATTGATTGATATTGCCACAGAAGGAAGTCCTCAGGGTCTAATCATGCTTGCAGCAAAGCCAGGTTAATACTTACTGCAGTTACTTACTCTCTCCCTGCCACCATCACCAATGCCATCACCATCTCCACGTTCAAAACCACACTTCGGAACCACATCTTCAGCACTCGTAACTGCTCCTGTCTCTGAACATAGCCTCCACCTCTGCTTCTCTTGACAATGCCCCCGGGCAGCTCTCCACCTAACCATCCCCTCCACCACTTCCCTGTACACCATGCCTATGTTTAACCTGGCCAGTGCCAGCTGTTTCAGTGTTTACTTCACCAGAATGCTCACTTGATACCAATTGTGGAACACCTGTTATCAATTACATGTACCCTGTACCCAATTTGTATTTGTCTGTCCACAATGTGACGTGGCGCCTCTGTTGAATGCCTATGGTTTGCAAATCTTTGCTATGTAACCAAAACACAATGTATGTCTTTATGTGACGCAGTACCTTTGGAAACGAGCCTCTGGCTCGAAGGTTGTAAACTGACTCTTAAATAAATAAATAAATAAAAATAAAAAATAAATAAGTTACACATGTCTGCAATGGCCATTGCAAGGGAAAAGCTTAGAGTTTCATTTAAAGAGATCCGGAAACAAGGATTTAAGCTCTGTTGAAACTTGAGCCGGCAACTCAAATGTAACCCACTTGTCATCATGCTTGACCTGTAAGGTGGCTGGGTAGTGCACCCAGTATGGCTTCCTGGCTGCCAGCTTCGACACAAAGGGAGCAGCTCTTGCCTTTTTGCCCTGAGTGACTGCAGGAGATCCTGTGTGATGCAAAGTCAGTGCCCCTTCCACTGCAACTCTTGTACTTCTTTAATTTTTGCAAGTATGTGTTGTCTATCTTGAAAATTCAACAACTTGAAAATAAAAGGCTGTGGTGGAGATCCAGGTGGTGGAGGAGGTGCAGGGAGCAGTGGGCTCTTTCCATAACATACGTATTATTGTTGGGTGAGGGGCGTGCCACCCTCTTGCAGAGCTTTTGCACAAACAGCACCAGATTATTACCGTCCTCCTTTTCTGGAAGGCCAAACAGGATGAGGTTATTGTGCTGACTGCACCCCTCTAAGTTCTTGAGTTTATCCTCAAGCTTTCAGACCTTTTGGTGAACAGTAGAAGCATCCAGGTCAGTTTTCCCCTTCTACTTCTCTATGGAGGTGAGTCATACCTCTGAATCTCCTATCCTAATGTTTCGGGAGTCTATAGTGGAGTGACTTTGCTGTATGTCTCCTGATATGGTAGCAAGCTAATCCTGTAAGGGCTGCATAGCATTGAGGCAGATTTGGTGGTAGCAGCAGGGTGAGATTTAAGCCTTTTCGTGGCCTTGTCTTCTCCGGCGTTGGCAGTGGTGAATGACACTGTGGGGCTTTCTGCATTTCAAATTGCATGCTGTTCAGCCCAAAGACATAACCAGAGCTCACACTGAAGGTAAGCGCATCAGTTTGGATTGAAATTTACAAGTTGAGAGTTTTTAAGAGTGGTTTATAGCGAGGATAACGTGGAGTGATGAGAAACAACAGCTCAACCTCAGGCAACCATCACACGACCCTTTACAGGTTTCACAAACATACGGTATATATACATCAAGGTATTTTATGAATTGGACTGTTACATACTAAATCCAACAATGATGAACACAACCTGTTTTACACACATTTAGAGGTCACCACAATAACCTCCCTTAATGAGGACCTGAGAGGGAAAAGGAAACTTAAGAGGACACTATAGCATAGTCAGGAAAGGGGAGAGGGTGCCCATAGGTGGCCAACCTTATGGACTAGAAATTGTAAAGGATAGATTAGGCTAAGAAATAGAAAAACTGTTGCAACAGAAATGGTCAGTCCTCAAGAATGGCAGGAGCTCCTTGTCATATTATTCCTGCTGGCACATCCTACACTTGTCAGTGTGCATCAACCCTGTTGGCTGCATGGCCCTGGTGTGTCACACAATTGGCCAACATGTGTCAATAATGAAGACATTGAATAGGACTGACTTTGGGACTGAACCTTGTGGTCCCCACTTGTCACCACCCTCTCTTCAGATTGATCCCCATTCACCACCACCCTCTGCTTTCTGTCACTCAATCAATTTCTAACCCAGTTAACTACCTTGTCACCCACATCCAGGTTACCCAGCTAGTTTGCCAGTCTTTTAAGTGGAATGGTGTTGAAGGCCATACTGAAATTAATGTAGGTGACATCCACTGCCCCCCGATCCACCTCCTTAGTCACCCAGTCAAAGAAATCTATCAGATTTGTCTGATATGACCTTCCTGCAGTGAAACCATACTGACTCAGATCCTGTTCTTCATTGGATTCCAAATGTTCTACTATTCTTTTCTTTAGCAGTTCTCCCATAATCTTCCCCACTACAGAGGTAAGACTGACAGGTCTATAGTTACCAACCTCTTCTCTGCTCCCACTTTTGTGAAGGTGAACCTAATGTGCCCTTCTCCAGTCCTCTGGAACCATTTGCATATCAAGCAACTCACTAAACTGGTCTGACAATGGTGTTGCCAACAGTTCCTATTGTTCCTTCAATATCCTGGGATGCATGCAATGTGGTCCGATTGCTTTGTCCACCCTCAGTTTTGTGAGTTTGTCTAGGACTCTGTCTTCTGTAAATGGACTGGAGTTCACCTCCCTCCACCTTGGTTTCTGATGTCTAGCTGCTGTACCTCTCCCTCCCCTTCTTCTGTGAACATTGAACAAAAGTATTTTTTCAGTATTGACACTTTTTCTAGGTCCCCTTCTACTCATTCCCCTCTTTCTCCTTTGAGCCTTACAGTCCCACCCCAGTCTTCCTTCTTTCACTAATGTACCTATAGAATGTCTTATCCCCTTTCTTTACCATCTGTGCTGTTCTTTCCTCTTCAATATTCCTGTTCCTAATCCCTTTCTACAGTACTACCCTACCTACAGTACTACCCTTCCTGCCTACACTTGTCTGCACCTAGTTACCCTCTTTTCTGAACTTCTATGTTTCCATCAATTTACTCCTTCTTACACTCCCCTGCTTTTAGGCATGTGCCTTGTTGCATTTTCTATTCCCGCCTTTCTCTGTTTACAGTCTTAGCCATAATGGATTAGAGAGTGCCAGAATGCAGACAGTTTTAAGACCAAACTGAAAACATACCTGTTTAAACGTGCATTTCCTGATGAGAGTTTAGCCTATATTTTCCCCAATGTGGTTTTATACTTATTGGGCTTGATTCTCAAAGGCTGCTTATAACGACACAAGCTGCTCTGGACAGCAGCTTTAGTCGAAGCCCTGTGCGCCACAGACCCTGCACCCAATTTAGGTATGGGAGGGGTTCTGGAGCCTAAGTCCCCACACGTGAGGCATTCCTTCCCATGTGGCGAACACCTGGAGCATGGGAGATGTCTGTCGCAAGCCCAGTGTGGCACAGGAAATGGTACATACTGTACATATGTGCACAGTGACTGCCACCATTCCAGACACTGAGCACATAGATATGTACAGTACTAATGTTAATGCAGACCCCAGTCGGCCACTTGATGGGAACCAAGGGGTGGGTTCCATTAGACCACCAGGTATTGGACACTGCAGTGATCAGAGGCACATGTCCATGCCACATACAGGCAGGTCGGGCAGCATCGTGGATGGGGTGGTGGCAAGGGCATTGGTGACAGTACCTGGCATGATGGGGCACCATCAGTGAACCAGGGGGGTACCGCAGCATAAAGTGGCACATAGGATGACCTTCCCAGTGGGACATATTCTAAGTCCCTCTTTGCCAGCCCTGGCTGGTCTAAGGACACTTAGAATATCTCCCACTGGGTGCTGTCTGTGAATAGCAAGCTGCAGCTTGCATCAGCACAGGCCACCTAGCACCATGTTGTAGTACAGTGCAGGGCACAGGGCTGGTGCAGGACCTGTTTGGGGCAGGCAGCCTGCGGTCGATGCAGGCCACCTTCGTGAATTGTGTAGAGGCAGCCCTGGATGCAAGGTGCACCATACACCATATCTGTTTGGTGCAAGCACCTTGTATCAGACGCAGAGCTTTGAGAATCAGGACCATTATGTTTATATTGTGTTTTTAACTATTGATATTTGTAGTAATTTTAACCTGCAGCAAGACGTAAAGTGCTTTGATCTACTGGAATTGCGCTGGTAAATGAAACTTTGATTGATTGATTGATTGATAGATAGCCACAGTTCATTGCAAGGAATTAATCTGTATTTTACTCCACTGAATTTCCCTCACTCAGTTCTTGTAGTGTACTCATTAATATACCCTATGGTTCATATGCTTTTGTTTTAAGTTATTGCTTTGAGTTATCATTGGTTACAGTGTGATGGGCCACACTGGTTTTACTCTCCCAGATCGTTCCTGAAATTAAGCAAATGCATGCCTAGTGCACCTTACATGTTAAACAAAAATCTAATTAAAATAAATGTATATGTTCACAAATATCACAGTTTCTTGAATGGAACACAACAGCTTAATGAATAACTCATACTCATACTGATAATAGATACAGTATTTATCAAGTCTACTATTATGCAAGCTATGAGAAACTGTTCTATTATATCATATCAAAAATTGCTTATGGTCCATGATTTCTCCAGTTTCCTCAACATTCTTTGTTCCCCTTTAAATTATGTAGGTGTTGTCTGCTGAGCAGCACTGCTGTAATTAGCTAATGCAACATTTGATTTTATCTTACTCTGTATGTGATTTCTTGCTATATGTTTGTAACCAATGTCCTGTTCTGTTGTCTATCCTTCACTTGGAACCTTTGAAAATGAGCCTCCTATCTCAAAGGATATTAATTCAAAACTGAAATAAATAAAATAAAAATAAGAAATGTAATGTATGCCATTATGCACCAAGTAATCTATGTCAAAAATCCAACAGGTTTCCAGCTTGAGTAATGCATTAGTCTAAACACCTTCTTTTTTCAGAGAAGGTCTGTGGTCCACTCCCATGAATTGCAAATGATGTGGGTCTGAATTTTGGAACATATTAAAACACAGTCCCACAGTTTAATCCTCTTGCTGATATATAATTGATTGCACATGTTCTTGAAGTCTTTCCTTCAATTTCTGGATTGGTCTTACTACATAAAGACATGTGCAAGTGCAATAAAGGATATATATGGCATATCTGGTGGAACTGACAAATTGCATTATTACAGACTTTTCGATTGCATGAATGGGATTCACAAAACATTTTCCAAGTACTGTGTATCTGCACATACTGCACATTTACAGTCATAACATTTCATAAAATCTGTGAGGGAGATGGATTGCAAAGCTTGTTTTGCTATCACCCTACTGTATATGTAGCAATTTTTTAGAAGCCTTTGGTGGCCAAAGAATGGTATTTTGTGTCTGAAAGACCCAATGCAACAAAGGCCCTCTGAAGTATGTCTGGAGATGATCACATGTTTAGACAGTGTGCAAATCTAAACTTTGTCAGGGAAATTGCAATAAAGTGGCCAACAATCACTTTTACAAAGTTTTCCAGCATTCCCATGTACTGTACACTAGAAAGTTTG
The DNA here is from genome assembly GCA_016271365.2 of Neoceratodus forsteri. Lineage (NCBI taxonomy): Eukaryota > Metazoa > Chordata > Ceratodontiformes > Ceratodontidae > Neoceratodus > Neoceratodus forsteri. Next base: position 43,289,983 of record CM028131.1, on the reverse strand, counting down.
ACCTCCAAAATTGCCAGGTGTATATAGTAAATTAGCTCAGGTTCTCATTAAAGTGGCCACTTTCTGAAATAATTTTACAAACTAAGCAAAAAAAGGCAACATTCCCATTTAAAACTTTGCAAATTCAGTGAACTTGTACTTTATGAATTTCACTGAATCATCAATTAATTTTTGAAGTGAATTTCGGCCACTTCACCCATCCTTGCTCATGTCTCTAATCCTAACCAATCCACTTGATGATCTTATTGCCACTAATTGGTCCCCTACCTTTGTGTCCACTGAAACAGATTAGGTCTCTTCATTTCACCTCTGCATTCACTAATGCCTGGGACACAGCTATCTCTCTCTTTCTCTCTTTCACACTCTCCCTCCCTCTCTCTCCATAGTTTGTGTATCTACCTTCCCTGGATAAATGCAGATTTTATACCTGCATCATAGGCAAGTGAATCTGCACATCACCAGCAGATGGTGTATGGTTCCCCAGGGAGTTTCCTCCTGTACAAACAACTATGAAAGGCTAGCATCAAGGCTGTCAGGGAAACCAGCTCTCACAATTTCTCTGTAAGTCTCCAGAAAAATCTAGATCCTATGTTAATTTCTAAGAACTTTCCCTTTGCGTCTCTTCTAAATTCCCTCTCCCCCTTGCCACCCTCTAACTTCAGCCCTTCACCTCAGTTAGAGCCAACTGCTCCACATTTCTCCTTTTTTATCTCCTCTGATGAAGCACTTAGTGCCCTCCTATCCCTCAACCCCTCTAAAGGCTCCTCACCAGATGAGCTCAATCTTAAACTTTTCTACCTTTCTGCTCCTGCAATTGCTTATCCTATCTCCCAAATCCTTAATCTCTCCTTTATTTCTGCCCAAGTACACTCATCCTGGAAACATGCTGTAGTCCTTCCTCTCACTAAGGGTGGTGACACATCCAAATCGCTCCATTTCGCTCCTTCCTACCCTTGCCAAACTTCAAGAGCATTTAGTTCTCTCTCAACTATCACTCTTCCTCTCCAATTCCTCTTTCTTCATCCCCTTCCAGTCTGGTATTCGGAAGAACCACTCAACAACCTACTCCCTCCTCAGGCTTACTGATTTCATCCTTTCAGGGATGGACGATGGCCTGATCACCTTGTTACATGAGGTCCCTGCACCCTTATTGGTACCATCAGAGGTACACCTTAGACAGCTGATAATTAGGTATATGTTAAACTAACATATAGGGCTAAGAACATCTACCGTACAAGAGCAGATGTCATAATATGGATGCATATTATTGTTATACACATTACTTTCTAATATTTATATATATATATATATATATATATATATATATATATATATATATAAAGACAAAGAACCTCTTTCAGCGAACACTGAGGCAAGGGTTGCTCATTTGGGTAGGTAGTTTGTTTCAAGAAAATACAAAGATCACAATGCCCAATGCAATGTCATCATGCTGCATATGCAAATCACCACAGAATGTTATGCTATCTATGTCTTCTGCTAGCACCCTTTGCAAACTGTGTGAGATGCCTTTCGGCACCATGCAATTCTGCTTAAAGTTGGACCAGCATAACATTCTGTGGTGATTTGCATATGCAGTCCATGATGCTTTGCATTGTGGGGGCATTGTGATTTTGTATTTTCTTGAAACTTGGCTTCCCAGCTAAATGCCTTTGGGGTAACCTTGCTTCAGTGTTTGCGCATAGAGGTTCTTTTGTCTTTAAGTAGTTTTTATTTTAATGGGTTCACCACAACATATCCAAGGCACACTGTCTTAGGGTAGCTGGTCCATTTCACTGGGGTGTCAAACAGGCGAGGGCATACTGATGAGTCCTGGTAGGACAAAACACGTGTCTATATTCTATTGGCACCTTTGAAAACTGTGTGAAGGCCTTTCAGCACCATGCAATTCTGCTTAAAGTTGGACCAGCCTAACATTCTGTGGTGATCTGCATATGCAGCCCATGATGCTTTGCATTGTGGGGGCATGTGTGATTTTATATATATATATATATATATATATATATATATATATATATATATATATATATATAGGACATCTGTGTCCTTGTAATGATTATGATATGTAAGTTGGCATTACCACCTTTTGGTGATTTGTACCATTATACTGATTTATGTAAGAACTGTACTCTTTTGTATTACAAACTGATGTCTACTACAACATTTTATAATGTTATCTTGGACCATGGAGCCACCTCTGATTTACCCAAGATGGCTCATCTCTGTAACTAGAAATGTTTCTGTCTTATGGTAACCATAGTAATTATCATAGGTATATAATGTGAGACATTGTGTCTTATATCTCGGAGACCCAGGAGACACAGAGAAACCTCGAGGTATAGGGAATACTTAGCATTGGATCCCGGTTCGTATTGGTAAGAACTGCTTAGAGCAACTGTGATTTATCCCTTTTTGGTAGTAAAAAACAAGTTTATTACTCTTATGCAATGTGTCTATGATTCCTTGCATTCTCAATATTGCCAAGAACCTGAGAGTGAGGTTTAGACTGCCTGACAATTGGTGACCACGTGCGGGTAATATTCGGTGTTTGTAAGTTTTCACTTGTTGCTTAAAACTTTTCCCTTCCCAACGGAGACTGTAGGTGCGTACACCCACATCACCACTTCCATTTTACGACCACTTTGTAGTCACTTGCAAAGTCTGGCTGCTTTTTGGGTTTGGTCAATGCCAACTAAACCCACTCCACAGCAGTTTTGACCTGCAAGCTTACAAAGACTACAGTAGCTCACATGTTTGTTAAGTGCTCCTGCTGTGGATTGATACACAACATGGTGCCTTTTTCAGTCTGATTTTTCATTCCCTCCCACACAATGGCTACTGTATCAAATATCTGTGCAGAACAGAGACTCAATGTCTCAAATGTCCTTGCCTCCCATGGAGGTTGGGCTGGTTTCGCGCAGGACGCAAGTCAATCCAAAAATCCTATACTGGGGATTTCAACCCAGCACACTGAGATGAGACAAACAGCCAATAAGCACCATGCAAAAGGGCTGTTGGTTGCTGCTCTCTATGCTGTTCTTCAAGTCTCCGAAGTCAGGTTTTGAACCCTTGAACTGCAAATCTCATCTCTTAAGCAAGAGATGGGTTTGCAGGAAATGGAATGTGTGAGACTGCAGCAGAATTTGGAGTCCAAATTCCAAACTTTGCAAAATGAAAAAATGATTCACTATTGCACCATGCTGCCCAGAAAGGCAAACAAGAAATTGACATGTTGAAGCAGGAGTGTGAAAGTCTGAGACAGGATAAGAGTCAAGCACTGAAAATGAATGATTTGTTAAGTAGAACAAATGAACAGTTGAGAGAGGAGATGGGAGAGCTACAGGATGAGATAAACCAGGTATGTAATGACTTAGAAGTGGCTACTAATGACAATCACGAATTAAGTGCCATGTACAGAGTGTTGCAGAAACTGATGCAGGAGGAGGTTGATATGGATGCTGCAAGTGTGAGTCATGCAGAATGTGAATCCAAGATGGCAAAACTGCACCATCAGTGGGAGGTTCTGGCTGGACATGTTAAGGTGATGGGAGGCGTAGTCCCTACCTTAACTATGTCATCTGAAGTGGAGATCTCAGCTGATGACACCTCTCAGTACAATGCCCAGTCGCACCCATACTATGGCCCAGAGACCCCGTCCAGCCATCCACAACATGGCGGGTCCCCACTCCACCCACAATACATCATCAATGTTGTGATGCACATCATGGGAGATGTCAACATGGCAGCCCCCATGATGGGGGAGGAGCAGGCCCAGGCCTGTTCCCGACGGCACCACCAGTGGCCGTTATTAATGTGGAAGACAGGCAGGAGATAGAAACAATGATTTAAAATGCAATAGGTAATGTGCCTATCTCTGAGAGAAATAAGTGGGTCCTCAAAGCCAAGATTAAACAGCTTCTGCAAGAGGCTGGTACCCAGGAAGGCATGGTTCATACTGCAGCTGATGCTGCAGCCCGGGCCACCCTGAACGGCGCCTGAGTTAATCAACCCCAGCCTAATCAACCCAATAATCCCCTACAAATGGCCTACTCGGTTCAGCAAATAGCTGACAGTATCAGCCCAATGAGCCCATCTGACAACCTCAGCTGTCACTTGGAAAAGGTACATGCCAAACATGAGATGCTTCGCTTCACGGCAAATTATCAGGTACAAATCCTACGCCAGACCATCAATCCTGGATTGTGGGTCAAACTTCCTGATGCTGTCCACCTGGATGGCACTGCCGCCTTTGATGAAGTCGCAGCTGAACTTATTCTACACACAGCCCAGGTGTAGTAGGAGTGATGCTTGCATACCCTGTAAAACAGAATGCAAAGGAAAGTCCAGTGACTTACCACCAGAGACTCTGGAAGGCCTTCCGAACAGGAAAACAGCTTGCCCAAGAAGTTGCGGATGTGGATCTTAAAGAATATAAGACTTTGTTCCTTAGGAACATAGATACATAGATACATAGATACATAGACAGTGTTGGCAGATAAGGGCCTATGGCCCACCCAGTCTGCCCATTTGAGCTTGTAAGTTCAGTTTGTTTTCCTAGAAGTCTGTTGCCCCTTACCCCTGACCTCCAGAATTCCTTTATATCTATCCCATGCATTCTTAAATCCTGTGATTGTTTCAGCCCCACCACTTCCTCTGGCAGGGTGTTCCACTTGTCCACCACCCGTTCTGTGAAAATTCTTTCTCATGTTTCCTCTGAATTGTCCTCCCTCCAACTTCATCCCATGCCCTCTTGTCCTGGAACATCTTTTTGCTTAAAAATAGTGTTTTCCTGCACCCTGTTCCTCCCTGTAAGATACTTGTATGTCTCTATCATATCCCTCTCCCTCCTCTCCTCCAGGGAGTACATGTTCAGTTCCTTCAACCTGTCTTCATAGGACTTGTGATGCAATCCATGCACCATCTTTGTTGCCCTCCTCTGAACCTTCTCTACCCTGTCTATGTCCTTACATAGGTATGGTCTCCAGAACTGTACACTGTACTCCAGGTGGGGCTCACTAGTGTCTTGTATAGGGAATTATGACCTCCTTTCCTGCTGGTGATGCCCTGCCTATACATCCCAGCATCCTATTTGCTTTACCTGCTGCCTTATCACACTGTTTCCCTACTTTTGAGGTCATCAGAGATGACAACCCCAAGATCCCTTTCCTGCCTGGTGCATGCTATATCCTCACCCCCCAACTGATATATTGTGCCAGGGTTTTTGTGCCCCATATGCATTATCTTGCACTTCTTTGCATTGAATTTCAACTGCCAAACCCCTGACCATTCTTCAAGTTTCTGCAGGTCGCTTGTCATTCTGTCTACACCCTCTGGTGTGTCTACTCTGAACATGATTCCTGTGGTGAAAGAGAAGGTAGAGCCAACTACCTATCCCACCACGTAAAGGTTTGCCGATATTCTCTGGAAAACAGACAGAGTTAATTAACTCTACATCCATGATCTGGGCTCTGGTTCCAAGAAAGTAGCCTCCGTGGAGCTTACCACTGAGGCCACGACACACTACATGGTGGAGGGGTAGACCCAACACAAACAGCCCCTCCACACCGATAACCAACACCCACAACAGGCCCAACAACAACAACAACAGCGGGGTGGGAACTGGAACTATCATAAGAATAAGAAAAAGCAAAAGAATAAGGGTAAACAACAACAACAACAAAGAACAGGCCCTTCATCTAGGGAGCTAGCCAAAGAGAATCAGAAGTTCAGAGAGCTCCTGGGGCAAGTGCATTCTGTGGTGGGCGCTGTTACTGATCAGTCTCTTGCTGCCATACAACAGGGAACCCAGGCCCCAACAGGCTATGGTGATACCGGAAATGCAGGCCTTCAGGCCCACGCTGGCCTGAACCCAGAAGCGCCTCCCCCATATAGCATCAGTGCAGCATGGTGACATGGTTCAAAGGAGCCAGTCCCAACCCCTCTATGCTTCCTCCAGTACAGATTGTCAATAACAAGCCCCAGTCTGGATTGTAAACAAGCTGGTCTTAGATACAAATGGAAGGCCCTGCAGTGAGGCTGAGGTCAGGGGCCGCCAACTCATAGTGCTACTAGATACAGGTGCGGCTGTGTCTGTATTACATGATGATCACCTAGTGACATCTCCTTGGTCCACTGGACGGAGGACCAGTATGTCAGGACTAGATGGTACTAGGCTGCCTGCATACCGTTCTCTACCACTACCTGTAGAGCTAGACCATTTAAAGGCCTCGCATACCTTTCAGTTAATGGTATTGCAAGATCATCCTAATATCATTGAAATTGACTTTCTTGCACCACACAGCTGTGTGGTAGATCTAGCTAACATGCTACTGATCCAGATACAGCATCAGTACCATACTATCTTGATCCCTGATTCACATGTGGTGGCAGCAATATTTGCCAACAATAAAGAGTATGACATCATAGATTTGTTCAAGAACCATGAGCTTTTCCCAAAGCTCCTGCCCACTCTGCAAAGGCATTTGGAAGGGTCTACTACCAACAAATATGACTGTGGCAGAATGCACACTGTCATCAAAGTGCCAGGCCCAGCTCAAGAGAGGCAAAGGCAAGAACCTTTTCCATCCGAGGCCATGTCTTCTCTTAGGGAAACAATAAAATCTCTCCTTAACCAAGGTGTAATCAGGACATGTGTCTCTACTTCCAACTCCCCAGTGTGGTCTGTGAAAAAACCCACAGGTACCTGGAGAGTTACTATGGAGTACAGGAAACTGAATCAGGCCACCCCCAGTTGTGTTGCAACTGTGGCCTCAGCCCCAAATGTGCTGTGACTCCTGACCTTTGACCAGAAGTGGTTCAGTGCCCTGGACATCTTCAGTGGTTTCTGATCACTGCCATTGGCCCTTAAGAGTCAATATAAGTTTGCCTTCACCTTTGAAGGTAGACAGTACACGTGGACCTGCTTATCACAGGGATTCCATAACAGTCTGTCCCTGTTCCATCTACACATGATGGATGCCCTTGAAGGTTTTTCTACCCCCCAGTGTCTCTTGCAATATGTGGATGTCCTGTTGTTGGCAACAGCCACACAGGAACAACTCTTGGATCTCTTGGATGAACTACAAACTCCCATCCAGACAGCAAGCCTCAAATGCAGCCCAGCAAAAGCACAACTATGTCAGAAAGAGGTACTCTTTCTAGGCCTGCAGATAATGGATCAAGGCTGCAGCCCTACCTGGAAGAAAATACAAGGATTGCAAGACTTGCCATTACCCACCAGTGTGGGAACTCTTAGAAGGTTTTTGGGTATGTTAAACTATTCTAGAGATTTTATTTGTGATTTTGCTCTGAAGGCTGCTCTTCTGTATGAGCTGCTGAAAAAGGATATTCCCTGGACTTGGGGCCCCATGCACACCCAGGCTATGATATCACTGAAACAGACTCTGGCCTCAGCTCCAGCTCTGGTCAACCCCAATCCAGTATACCATTCCATCTGGAGTGTGCCACCTCTGACATTGCTATGTCAGCAGTGTTGGCCTAGAAGGTTCATGGCACTCTGAGACCCATTGCATATGCATCACAGCTCTTGACTCCAGTGTAACAGAAGTACAGCCTTTGTGAAAGGAACCTTCGGGCTACCTACTGGGCAGTCAAGCACTTTCTGTATCATTGGCTACTCTCCACTGATCATTAACACAAACTACACCCCAACTACCTTTCTACTATCAGACAGAGTAAAAGATGGATCAGTCTCTAACACTAATTCACCCATTGGTCACTTCTTCTCCAGGATAGAGACATACAGGGTCACCCAACCAAACTGCCATCCATACTGGCGCATGGCCTCCTTTTCCAAGGAGAACCCCATGACTGTAGACTGCAGCCACCTGATCTACCAGATCTAGGTCCTTTCCTCCCTGCCATGACACAATTACTTGAAAATACCTCATTGTGTTGTATCTTCATCGATGGGTCAGCTTCCTACTACCAGGGAGAACAAATTGCAGGGATGGGAATCTTAGTGATTTACCCTTATGGTAACATTGTTAAAGTCTCCAAGCATTGCAGTGTGGCATCTTCACAGTATGCCAAGATGGCAGTGGTGGCCTGTGCCCTCGAGTTCATCCAGCATGGGACCAAGGATACCATCATTTTCACAGTCTCTAACTGGGTTTGTTGTTCTCTTACAGAATTTCTTCCTTTCTGGCAGAAGAACTCTTTCCTCTCTTCTGATGGCAGTCCAGTGAAGCACAAAGAACTGGTAATATACATACACTCTCTGGCACAGAAATTTGAACACAAACTCTATGTACACAAGGTTAAAGCTCATTCTATACATGACCCCTACCATGCCTTAAATGACACAGCAGACACCCTTGCCAAGGAAGGGGCTCGAGGGGGGCACCTGGATGATGGATCATTCAGAAGCCAACGCAGCAGTACACATTGCAGAAGTCAGGAAGAAATCTGAACCCTTTTCCCCCTTAGACCTCTCTACAGCCCAACGTGCTGATACTGAACTCAAAGAAGTGTTCAGATTCCTTGACAAGAGCACCGAAGAAAAACATCCCACACACAACCCTTACCGGAGGCATGAAGATAAGTTATGCTTGTCTACAGATGACAAGCTCATCTGGTTCCAACCAGATGACACCACCACTAAATTGTGAGTGGTCCCCAGACACCGTAAGGTCTGAATTTTTGCACCAAGTGCTTGACACCCCCACTGGTGGACACCAGGGAATGGAAAGAACCCTCCAGAGGCTTAAGACCACCGCTTGGTGGCCTGGTATCACCAAAGATGTCAAACAGTACATAGACAACTTCCTTGTTTGTGTGCAAAATAACCCCATTCCCACTAAACAAAATGCCAAACATTTACCACAAAGACATTCAGGCCCCTGGCATGCCATACAAATTGATTTCATTGGTCCCCTTATCAATACCAGCAGAAGCAACAAGTATGCACTTGTGGTAACTGACCTTTTCTCTAAGTGGGTCGAAGCTTTCCCCACTAAGGCATGTACTGCTAAAACCACTGCCAAAATCCTGGGGGAACAGATTTTCTCCAGGTGGGGCCTACCTCTTAAGGTAGACTCTGACAAAAGAACCAGTTTTACAGGTGAGTTGATGAAAGAATCCCTTGAACTCCAAGGAGTTCAGCAGAATTTCCACATAACTTACCCCCCTCGACCTTCAGGTCAAGTAGAAAGAGCCAACAGACAGATTAAGCAAATGCTTTCCAAATTCATCGAAGACAATCACAAGACCTGGGATTCCCTTATTACTCCTTATAGCAATTAGGGGTACAGCTTCAGCCACTACCCAGCTGTCACCCTTTGAGGTGTTGACTGAAAGACAAATAAGATTACCTGAACACCTGTTGTTTGACCTGCATACCCCCACTGCAGACCGTGTGTCTTTCCACCAATATGTGGAAAAGCTCAGACAAGACCTCATACATAGACACTTGTATGCTGCCAATTGCATGGGCAAGGACCAGCAACAGTCCAAAAATACAGTTTGACAAACATCACAAGAAGTGGACTGGCAAATTGGAGATCAAGTGATGGTCCTCAGACTTGCACATCCCATACACTCCTTCTCCAACAAGTGGGAAGGCCCTTACCTCATTGTCAACAAGCTCAGTATGGCAGTCTATCAAGTTAGACTCTCTTGCTCAATAGTAAACTGACAAGTGGTTGCATGCAAACCAACTGAAACTGTATAAAGGAGTATAATTACTTTTCTTCACCCCATTGGGCGGAATAGTACTAACCTTCTAATGTTTGATTTTCCTTTTCAGATATACTGATAAGATGGCTATCTTGTTCCATTTTCTCCTCATCTCAGGAGTTATCCCCTGCAACCAAGGCACGGTACCAAACCTCCTTCCTCACCTTGATCCTCCATCATCTGTCCCAGAAGGAGTTTCCATCAAAATACGTGATAGTTTGGTTACTGTCCAGCAAGGTTCTGATGCTTACCTCACTGCCTCAGTTGTTGCTCCTGATAAATCTACTCAACAAATCAAGTGGCAAACCACATCGCAAGGACAAATTCTCCCTGTGGCCAAACTGTCCAAGAGAACTTTCCAGGGTTGGCTCAATGCTCAATTATCCCCTAATGGTTTTCTGTCCTTGCTACAAACTGATCTTAGACATTCTGGGTTATACAATATTACTGCTTTGATAGATCCTTCGTATTGTAATTCTTTGTCTAAGGATTCAGCTAGAACATTTTGTGCTATACACAGTATGGCCACAGCTGCCATGTATCTTTCTGTGTTACCTCCGACTGAAAAACAGCTTTTGGAGTATCCAAAGCTTATCTCTGGTCCTCACAGTGGTCTCACATCCATTGCTTTACCTGGTACACTAATTAATAACTTACAATTAATGTATGTACCTGTTTTGTTTAATTTGACTTACTGGAATATGAAAGAATTTAGCATGTGTCATAATACTAACACTTCAGCATTTTACAGTAATTTATTGCTTGATAGCTTAGCAGCTTTTCAGATTTGTACTTAAGACCATATTGCTGGGGTACACACCACCAAGCATAGAGCCAACTTCAGGAGAAAACCCAATCCTGATGATCAAAGTCACAAATGCAATACACGTGAAGTTGACAGTTTTGATATTACTGGTGCAACAGGCACTGTCACAGGTCTCTTTGCTACAGCTATGTCTATCTGGAATAAGGTAGACATTGCTGTTATCAAATCTCATGCAGCCAAATTTAAAACTGGTTTGCTAAATGACATTCTACCCCCATTATTGCATGGTGTGGATGGCCTTAGTCACAAAGAAAGATACACTGTTTACAATATGCATGATATAGCTAAGGCATTCTCAGACTTTAAAGAGAAAATAAACAGACTCATACAACAAAATAACAAAGAAGCAGATAAACAATACATTGCACAAGAAATCTTATGCTCAGCTTATGGTTCATACATTATTACTACCATCAGCAATTTGTTCCGTGATCTGGAATCTGGAAGAATCCCTGATATAATACATGACAGACATATTTCTAAATGGTATTGTCCATGTTGTAAAACCCCTAGATGTGTTGCTATGTGTATGCACCAAATGATTCCTTTTTCCACAGCTAGGAATTTGGGGTTTGTGACCAGACACCCTAATACTGGTCCTTGCTTTACTGCTAAGAAATGTTCTATTAGAGACACAATGTTTGTTTCTTTCACTGTTTCTTTAATATACTTTGATCCCACTATGGCTCTGTTCGACAAGCTGGCATCTGTACATTCCATTGGGCATCTTGATGATGACATCTACAGAGAATGCCTGGACTTGCCTCCTCTACTGGTCTTCCATCCATTCCTGGACACCTGGGTTGTCCCTCATACAGACTGTTGTGTTAAGAAGGGCTAAATTTGCCTGTGTTGATGTGAGGTATTTGATGATATTAAACCTGTTTGTGGTTCTTCTCCCGACAGATTTGATTGGTCCTTTTCCATGGACGATGACATCACCATGAATGGCACAGACTCTTTGGTCTCAACATTTGCTCCAGCCAAGCTCTATCAATCTTATCAAGAGGAGGCTCATCACCTGACAACATGGATTTCCAAGACCAGCTACACCTCCCCAGTACAGTTTCAAAAATGGCACTTGCCCACTGTTAAAATGCAGTACAATTCAGACAGCGAGTTTTGCGTCGTCACAAATGTAAAGACATATGTATATGGTACTAGAATCTGGGTTATTGATACCCTCAATTTCTGCTTTGTTCCCCATCAGAAATCTGTTATTGGACATACTGTTATTACCCCATCCCTCTAATGGATGCAGATATCATTGATGGTGACCCCAAATATCTGCTTACACTATCACAGTATTTACCATATTTTATTGTACACATAGATCCACTATCATTGACACTGAAATTATTTTTAGACAGGAAAGACACACATCTCATCCCCATCAGCAATAATATTACCAAAGCAAGGAAGCTATCCTTTCATTGATTAATGATGGTGATATGAATAATGTTTTAACTAACACTTGGCTTGAAATTACATTTATAGGTGTTGTTATTATACAAGCATTTTTGACATTTTTCTTAGTTATAATGCTATGCTGCCTATGGTGCGCACTGCACCAACACCATGAGCAGCTGGAGTTCCTTTACAAAGCTTGCGCATCAAGTTTGTAAATGAGCCCTTCTTCCTGGCCTTTCCTTGTTTTTGCCTGTGTTACTCTGAGAGGCAACAAGGGGGGAAAATGTTACACGAGGTCCCTGCATTCTTATTGGTACCCCCAGAAGTACTCTGTAGATAGATGGTAATTAGGTATATGTTATACTAAGATACAGGGCTAAGGACATCTACCGTACAAGAGTAGATATCAGGATATGCATGCATATTACTGTTATACACTTTATTTTTATATTTTTTTTTTCTATGTACAGTATTTCTTAATTATAAGCTGTTAGGACATCTGTGTCCTTGTAATAATTATGATATGTAGGTCGGTATTGCCACCTTTTGGTGATTTGAGCCATTACACTGATTTGTGTAAGAAATGTACTCTTTTGTCTTACAAACTGATGACTACTACAAATTTGTTTAATGTTATCTTGGACTGTGGAGCCACCTCTAATTTCACCAATAGGGCTCATCTCTGTAACTAGAAATGTTTCTATCTTACAGTAACCATAGTAATTATCATAGGTATATAATGTGAGACATCATGTCTTATACCTCAGAGACCCAGGAGACACAGAGAAACCCTGGGGTATAGGGAATGCTTAGCATTGTCTCCCAGTTCGTATTGGTAAGAATTGCTTAGAGCAACTGTGATGTATCCCTTTTTGGTAGTAATAAACAAGTTTATTACTCTCATGCAATGTGTCTGTGATTCCTTACATTCCTAATATTGCCAAGAACCTGAGAGTGAGGTTTAGACCTCCTGACAACCTCGGCCATCTTTGTCGACCTAGCCAAAGCTTTCAACACTGTTTTCTATCCCCTACTTCTTGATTCCTTCTCCTCAGCTGGCCTTGCTCCATCAGCCACCAACTGGTTTAAATTCTACCTCATTGACATGACTCAATCGGTGAGAATCCTTGACTCCAACTCCCCTCCACTCCGCATCAGTACTGGTGTCCCTCATGGCTCAGTGCTTGGTCCCCTACTCTTCTCCATTTTCCTTAGTGATCTTCCAACAGGCTACATCTCCTTGTCTATCCACATGTATGCTGACAATACTGTTTATATAGTTCTGGCTAAAACCCCGCTGCAGTGGAAACCAGTTTACAGCATGACTTCAAACAAGTTCGGCTCTGGTTTGCTTCTCACCAGCTTTATCTAAACACCAAGAAGACAGTATCAATGATCTTTGGCACCAGGCAGAGACACTGTAGGCTTCTGGCCTCACCCACTTTCCACACCCTTGATGGGACCATCCTGGAGGACACCTCCTCATTTAGATATCTGGGGGTTTGGTTGGACCAGCACCTCAACTTCTCTGTTCATATCGATGCTATCCTGAAGAAACTGTACCCCAAGCTTGGTGCTCTGTACAGGAATCATAGTAGCACCTCACTGACTGCGAGGCTCAAAACTGTCCAGAAGATGATACTCCCCATCTTTGACTACTGTGGTGTAGTCTATGGTGCTGCTCCCAAATCTTCCCTGGCCAAGTTGGACACTCTCTTTCTGCTGCTTTGCTCTCAACTCCCCTTCCCACTCCCACCACTGTGAACTTGATCACTCTCTAACCTTCCTTCCACTATCACACAGACGCATCTCACACTGTGCCAATCTGACCTCCAAATTCTGGTTCGGAGTGCTCACCTCCTAACTCTCATCCTATCTCCACTCCACCTCCCCCCACCCACTCTGTCAGATCTAGTGACACCAGCAATTTGATGGTCCCACACCGCTCCACCCTTATCAGTCAAACTGGTTTCGCCCATCACTTTCCTAAAATCTGGAATTCCCATCCCCTGAAATATGACACTCCTCCTCTAACTACTCCCTTACCTCTGCCCTACACAATTACCTCTCTCTCAGCTGTTCCTGCTTTAATCCTCCTTAATACCTATCCCCAGTTTCTACCTACCTACCTTGACCTCCCCCTGACAGGGTTCTCAACATCCTGAAGGGCAAATAAGGAAATGGCTACCCCTTCTCCTCATATTCAGTTCTTGCCTCTCCCCCTCTCTACTTCACCTGCCCTTCTGGGTCAATCATGTGCACAACCTAGCCCATCATTTTTACTCCAACATCACTTATGTACTACCTTGAGCCTGCTCCTGGTACACTCATGCACTATAATGGTTCTGTTGCATTATTACTGTTTTGTACATTTATACGTTCTTTTGTAAAAATTCTGGACATGTATTGTAATTTACCCAATGTTCCACTACTGTTTATTGTACAATACCATGTGTTCCAACTGTTGCATAATCTTACAATGTTGTATTGTTTGTACTACCCACATACTATTGTAACTGTTCATCCTTCACAACCCTATTTAACCCCGTCCTCCCAGGTCGTACCATGAGATGATCAATTTGTTGTTCAATGTGCCCTCCTGGTGAAACATTTCAATAAATAAATACATAACACATACATTCTTTTTCTGAACTTCTCTCCTAGTCACTAGGAGACATTCTCAAGTGCAAGAATTTACTGATCTGGTCATTTCTGCTGCTGTCTTCACTTTCTAGCAATATCTCACCTTCTGTGCACTCTCTTTTTCTGTACTTACATTTTTCTTTATTTTTCTCCAGCATCCATTTCCTCTAATAGCGTGCATCCTTATCAATGTATCCACCTCATTCTTTCTCTTTCTCTTTCTCACACATCTTGCTCTTGATAAAGCTTCTAGTAATGGAGCAAAACGCTCTCTGGCTTTGTACTTTATATATCATATGTAATAAATATTTATCCCAGTGGTGCAGCCAGGTTTGGGAGCATTTGGGAGCCAGTGGGGAGGGAGGCCATTCAGTCTGTCATGAGCTCCACAATGGGCACTAAACCATGAACATAGATGGTGGTGTGCCACCACTGCTCACACTGGGGCAACCAGAAGGGGCAACCCCCTGCACCCCTCTAGCTCCACCAATGGTTTATCCATAGTTTCACATTTATTTATTTAGCTTTTGTTAACTAGGTAAGGTGTCATAGCCATAATTATGGCTATTTTCAGACACAACCATGGAGGTTACAAACATTTTAGGCAGTAAAACAATTTAAAGACATTCATACAGAAGATAAGCAATGTCATGAAAGAGAGAATCTACAAGACATTTCAGGTTGTAGCAGTAATGACATGATGCTAGAAAACAGGAAGGAAAAATTTACATAGTTCACGCAATCATAGGTACTATACATTTTGCACATACTAGTCTGGAATTTGATTAATCAAATCAAATCAAATCAACTTTATTTTTATAGCGCCTTTCAATACCAAGGTGCTGAACATAAAAACAGATACATCAAATATAAATAAGGTTAAATAAGCATTTAAAACAGAACATCATATCATCCATAACTAGGGAAGGCTAGGTCAAATAAATACAGGTATGTCTTTAATTCAATTTTAAATCTACCGACAGTTGAGCAGTCTCTCAGCTGACGAGGTAGAAGGTTCCACTGGGATGAAGCTGAAAAAGAGAAAGCACAACTAGATGTCTTTAAACGTACCCTGCAGCAATCCCTCATTGGTAGATCGGAGAGGACGGAGGGGGCCGTAAGGTACCAGAAGATCTTGCAGGTAACTGGGTACCTGATCATGTAGGGCTTTAAAGGTTAGCAAGCCAACCTTAAAGGTGATCCACCACTGAATCAGCAGCCAGTACAGTTCATGGAGCACAGGCGTAATATGACTGGTTCTAGAAGTCCCAGTCAGTAGCCTGGCTGCCGCATTCTACACCAGCTGCAAGTGGCAGATATCAACACCTGGTAGCCCTAGGTAGAGGGAATTGCAGTAATCAAGACAGGAAGTGGCAAAGGCATGGACCAAGGTTGGAAGATCATCCGGAGGGACCAGGTGTTTCACCCAAGTGATATTCCTCAGATGATAAAAAGAGGATTTGATGACAGCTGACAACTGAGATTTTAGAGTCAGACCATCATCAAATATAACACCCAGATTACGCACCCATTCTGAGGTAGTGAGTGACATACCGTCAAGTATTAAACCTGATGATTGTCCAACCCCCACACCTACCCCCGGATGACCTGGGTCCACTACCAACACTTCAGTCTTATCTGGATTCTGTCTCAGACAGCTGGAACTCATCCAAGAACCGATCTCAGCAAGGCAATTATTTAGCATGGAGAGTGCATCATTTTGCCTGGGCAGAAAGGGCATATGCAGCTGAGTAACATCTGCATAGCAGTAAAAACTCAGACTGTATCACCTGATGATATCTCCCAATGGCAGCATGTACACTATAAACAACATGGGGCCAAAATGGAGCCCTGTGACACCCCACAAGGCAGGGAGTGAGCACCAGAGGAATAAATTCCAGTGGCAACTCTCTGAAACCTGCCAGTGAGGTATGAATGAAACCATTTAAGGACTGTACCAGACAGCCCACAAAAAATCCACAGGTGCTCCAATAGCACACCATGGTCCACAGTGTCAAATGCTGTAGAGAGATCAAGAAGGACCAGAATGGTATGTGCCTTTCGATCTCTAGCCTTTAGGAGGTCATTCAATACCCGAACAAGAGCAGTCTCTGTGCTATGCTTCTTCCTGAAGCCAGACTAGACTGTATCGTAGACATACTGAGTTGTAAGATGATCGTCCAACAGCAGAGCAACCACCTTTTCAATAACCCTACCAATAAACAGCAGGTTAGAGATAGGCTGGTACTTAGCTAGACAGCCTGGATCCAAAGAGAGTTTTTTAAGGAGTGGTCGAATGACCGCCTCCTTGAAGGTGTCATGAAAGACACCCCTCTCCAAGGATTTCCAGACAATGTCAGCAAGGATCGGACAGATAACATCTACACATCCAACTAGGAGAGGTGTAGGGCCTGGATCTAAACTTCAACTGGATGGACACAATGTCTGGGCAATCTTCACAATGTCAACGAACTCCAGTTGGCGGAAATCTGACCAGACAGACCGAGTGCATGCCACTTCCTGTCGACCACTGCAATCCCTCATAGGAGAGGTTGGACTGATGCCAGACCTGATGCTAGCAACCTTATCTGCAAAGAATTTAGTGAACTCCTCGCATCTAAGCTGAGAAAAAAACTCATCTGGTCTGGAGACAGAATGGATTGCACAATCTGTCAACAGTCCGGAAGAGCTTAGCCGGTCGATTCTGTGCAGTAGAAATCTCCCTGAACAGGAATTCTGTCTTCTTGCGGGTGATTTCTGATTGATAGCCATCATAATGTGCCATCAACCTAAGCCTGTCAGCATCAAGGCCTGACTTCTGCCAGACTCTTTCCATCCTTCGGCCAACTTGCCTCAACTCCTTCAAGGAACCATCAAACCAAAGACTCCCTGGGTGAAGGATGAGAGGCTGAACATGAACAGTAGCAATCTTGTCCAGAGCATCTCCCACAGCCTTATTATAGGATATTACAAGATCATTTGAACTCATGCATTCATCCGACAAACCCGATAAGTCCAGCACAGCCGATAGACCACTGGGACTAACATTCTTTAAAGGGCGATACTGAACCATCTCCATAAGGGCAGACCTATTAGGGGGACCCTGAGGCTGAATCTTATGGTGTGGTGGTCAGATCAGTTGACTGGTTCCACCCCCAAATCAGCAATCTCCTTACCCATAAGAAATATCAGATCCAACAAATGACCCCCTATATGGGTTGAGGAGGTAACTACCTGTGTAAGGCCCAGCGTCATCATCAGCTGGGGGAGATTTTGACCAAAATGCGAGAGTTCATCATTGACCCAGGCATTGAAGTCCCCCAGAACTATCCATCTGGAAGACCTCAACATCATGTTGACGATGAAGTCTGCCATCTCCCGCAGGAATTCTCCACCATCTCCTGGTGGACGGTAGATGAGGAGAATCCTGCAGCCTACACCCTCTCTCAGGATATATTTGAAGGATCGGGTATCTCCCAATGGCACATCCACAAGGTCAAGCTCAGTTTTAAGCATAATGGCCACCTCCTCCGCCCCTATGATCCAATCTTGGATGGTGTACCACCGAGAACCCTGCTGGAGTTGCCAGAGCCAATACAGGGCCTGCATTTTCATCCAGCCAGATCTCGGTGATGCAAGTCAGATCAGTTGTTCCAACAAGATCAGCTATAATAGCTGTCTTGTTTTTGATAGATCTGGCATTGCATTTACTCACTTGGGAAAGTTGTGAGGTTTTTTACTGTAGGTATACTTGATTTTGTAACCTGCTACAACTGCAGTCACAGGGTAACCTCTTTTCACAGTTTGGATTCTTAATTGTATACTCTTTTCCTGACTATACCTCTATCCCTCAAATGGTAGGTGCCAGGACAATCTGGATATTAAACACCTCAATCTCTCTGTTCTGACTACTGACTATTGCTCTCCCAATGTCCTCCGTCTTTAACCTATCTTTCAGCTTGAGTCAAAATCCAGAGCTTTGGAAACAAGCTAAAGTCCTCCCCTCCAAGAAGGGGTAACCTGTCCTCTCATGATAAGGTTCTATATTATAATGGTGACTCCCGAAATGTGATCGCAGTTAGGGTGACTGTACATCGCCAAAAATGAATTTTGATGATGTACTGCCCCCAGCGCATAGCAAAGATGCTAGGGACTTAGGTTTTTCTGTGCCCCCCACATAACCCTACTAAAGGATTCTCAACTGCAAGAGAGTACATGTTGGGGGGTGCAACCTTCCCCAAAAAAGAAATTTTTGCCAGGTGCAACAAAATGTACATGTGCCTGGAACCAAACCCAGCACCCTCGGAATCCAAGCATGCCACCCACTTACTGCGCCATGGGGTCACTTTGACAACCGACCATAGCACCACACCTCACAAACCCTCCCTCCTGTTCCACCCCTCAATCAGTGTTCTCACTCCCCCCTCCACGCATATACATGTAGTGACATCCTGTCGCTCTATGCATGATGCCCCCTATCCGGTAGCCCTCCTTAGTAGGTAGCCTTAATGACACGCATCTAGATTGAGTCAATGTTTTACATGTGCCCAATCGCAGTTGCCTGTGTCATGGGATACCTCATGATAACTACTGCGGTATCTACTGCCTTACAGAACTCAAAAAAGTGCAGGAAACACTTCACCTTTCCAGCTTTCCTTGTCTCCTTCTCTTTCATCCCTGCTTCCTAATCTGGCTTCCACAATGCTCTGTCTTTAGTTTTTATTCATTTATTTGAAAATGTGGTAACCAAGAGTGCCACACTGAGCCAATGCTCATTTCCAGGTGCAACCCTGGTGAGGGAAAATAGTGGAAGAACATAGATACATAGATACATAGACAGTGTCGGCAGATAAGGGCCTATGGCCCACCCAGTCTGCCCATAACAGTAGCACGGTACATAATAGCAAAATAGTCACACAACATTGATAATGAGTTAGTACAAAATTAGAATAAATACAAATGCAAGAATTATGTGTACAGAGCTACAGTGTGGCACAGCTCAATAAGGGCACCTTACAAACGAATATTCAGAAACCATAGAAGCACCCAGTGAATAAGAACAATATACTAACATACTAAAACTAGGAGATGTAAGCATTAAAAAGGAGTTGGCTCAGTACTGATCCTTGTGACACCTTGAAAATGATCCTTCTAGGAGATGATACCCCCAACGACTAACTTCTGAAACCTCCCAGTTAACCAGTTTCCTATCTACCTTACCATACTTTCCCCCCCCAGCCCCATTCTTCCCAGCTTGTCCAGCAACCCAGGGAGTGGCACCAAATCAAACACCTTGCTGAAGTCTAGAAAGAGGATATCCACCAGCCTGTCCTGGTGCGGTACCTTTGTCACCCAATTGTAGAACTCCACAAGGTTAGTCTGACATGATCTGCCCTGAACGAGGCCAGGTTGGTGATCACCCAGATGGCCCCATGTCTCCAGAAACACTTCCAGCCTCTCTTCCAATATGACCTAGATTATTGTGCCTACCACTGACATCAGGCTGACAAGCCTGTAGTTACCCTTCTCCTCCCGTTAGTTGCTTTTGTATATAGGCACGACATGAGCCATCCTCCAGTTCTGAGGGACCTACCCATCTGAGGGGAGGAGTTGAAAAGGTCTGCTAGAGGGGCAGGAAAGACATCCGCCATCTCCTTTAGCACATTGGGATGAAGGCCATCCAGACCATATGCCTCATCCATTTTCAGGAACAATTTCAACATCTGTGACCTTGCCCCTTTCTCATTCATAGCCCACCTCCTCGCCCCCCCCAACCCAGTAAGGTGTTGACTCTCCATCGACAGTAGTGAAGACTGAGGCAAAGTATTCATTAAGTACCTCCGCCTGCTCCCTGGCCTCTTTGACCCACTCACTCCCTGACCTCAGTCTGCTAGTCTGCCCCTTCACTCTACTTATTTACCTGCTATACCTAAAGAACCTTCTTCCCCGCTTCTGATCCCCAGTGCCAACCTTTGCTTCATCCTCACCTTGGTTGATCTTACCACTTTAGTTACCTTTTTGGATATCACATTGTACTACCCTCTGTCAACTACCCCACGTGAGCACTTGTATCATCTTTAAGCAGCTCTTTTCTAGCTCACTACCCCCTGGACCTCCCTGGTCCACCATCTCAACTTTCGGCTCTACCAAACTTGCTTTGGTCCTTCACACAGGCCTCGGTAGCTTCCAGGAGTCCTGTTTTAATAATTTCCCACCTGCTGTCTTTGTCCATGTCTAGTCGGATCCCCTCCAAATACCCCTAGAGGATCCCCTCCATACCCTTAATGTCCACATCCCTAAAGTCAACCACCACCATTTTAGTGTGATTTTCCCATCCCCCCAGGTCTAGGAAAAATTAAATTATGGAGTGATCACTCCCAGCCAGTTGGCTCTTTAGCACTAGGTTCCTAATCAGATCACCATCTGACAGGACCATGCCCAGGATACAACCATCCCTCATTGGGTCAACCACCAGTTGGGAAAGGAATGCATCCCAGAAGATGTCCAGCAGGCACTGCTCCTAGTCAAGAAAGATGCCATAGTTTCCCCAAACAACCCCTGACATGCTAAGGTCACTCAGCTCCACAGTTCTGCCATCTCCCTTATCACAGTGGTTCCTGAGATTTGCCACCAGGAGTTCATCAAGATCTTCTGCCTGCATGGACAGCCTATAAACCACTTCTAGATTTTCCCTCTTACCCCAGGCATGCAAGGTAGTCGATAATGCCTCTGCCCCTCCACCCTGCATATATCGATGCTGTTCCAAATGACGTTTGCTACCCCACCTTCCCTGCTCACAGCCCTGTCCTTCCTGAACACAGTGTACCCCAGCAGGGTTATGTCTCAATAGTGCAGAGGAGAAGCAAAGTTTCAGTGACTTCCGCCACATCCACTTTCCCTTCAGTTAGCATCACCTGAAGCTCAGGCATCTTATTACCCATGCTCCTGGCATTAATCAGTACTGCCCTCCATTCCTGTCCCTTTCCCTCTTCCATCGGCAAAACCTGAGATCCCCAGTTAACTGCATGCTCCCTTGCTAATAGTTTGGTGCCCCTGTTTGGCATCCCCTCCCTTCCTTGGTGGGGGGGACCTAAATCCTTCCTAGATGTGTCTGCTAGCAATAGCCTCAAGTTGGGCACAAAGGTGGATGACCTGTATTGTCAGATGTTGTCTGAACTCATAATTAAAGGAGACTCTGAAGTGGTGTGGAAGTGAAGCCAAGGTAGGTGCAGACCCAGCTAGCTGCTAATCTATAATGATATAAGGCATGGCTAGGGAGGTGCTGGGATGAAAGGTAACATGAACAGGTGGGGAGGAGGTTGAAGGATTTTTTTCCTACTTTCTTCTCTATCCCAGGGTGCTCTTCTGCCTCACCTCAACCTACCAGCCCCCTGGATATGAGTCCTCTAAGGTGGGACTACCAACTCCTCTGGTGCTCTATCTATAATCTAGATGGCATTCTGAGAGAGGGTGAGAGCTGGAAGCTGGATAGAAAGATCTGGCGGTGAGTGTGGATGCAACCCTCAGGGTCCCACTTTGACCTAAACAGGTTCTGCTTTTCCATTTCCCCAGGGCGTGGATGTACAATGATGTCTATTGTGCGATGGGCACACTCCTGCACCAGTGCACAGAATGTCTGCTGACACCCCTACCCTTCTGTACATGCCTCCACTAGCTGTGATGCCCCTAGTCTCCACTGGGAGCTGCCAGAACTGCAGATCCCACCACCTTCCCTCCCTCTCTTCCTCCCTTCCTCCCCAGGAGTGGAGAGCAGTCCTATGGGTACTCGATCCTCTCCTCCCCAGCTGACCCCCAGTGACCAGAGATCATTCCCAAACCTGGATCCTCGGAGTGGAGTGAGGTGTTGCATCCAGTGCCTCAACCCTGAGCACAGCCTGTCTGGTTAGGTGTTGAAGTTTTAACTGGTGCCTGTGGGAACCATGGGAAAGGAGAGGCTGAGGAGGAGAGGAGTTGGTTCCAGAGTGAGGAAAAATGATAGAAGGTAGATGGCCCATCAGAGGAGCAGGAATGAGGAGGTTGTAGGAAGATTGTTCCTCTGATGGCTGGCCTAGGACCAACCTGGTCTAACACCAGTTTCTGAGCAACCTAGTCTGAGACCAGTTTCACAGCTGTCTGGTCATATATCAGTTTCTGTGCCAAATAGGCTGAGAACAGTTTCTTGATCTTTCCAGCTGAACTGGTCTTAGATCATTTATTGTCACACATAGAACCAGTCTCCAGCCCTGAAGGGCTCCTTGGCTGCAGTTGTGGCCTCAGACCATCCTCGATTAGCTGCACCAGTACAGGAAGACCCCCTGCCTCCTCCACCAGCAGGAGCTGGCTGCACTTTCTGTGCCGAAGCAATTCACAGAGTGCAGTCTCCTCAGCACTCTCAGACATGCTCTACACCACTAGTTACCCACCTAACAAGTTCAGAAACTGCAGTCTTCAAGGCCTGAATGGATCCTTGGCTGTGGCTGTGACTGTGGCCTCAGACCCTCCCAAATTTGCCACACCAGTACAGGAAGACCCCTGCCTCCTTCACTAGCAGGAGCAGGCTGCACTTTCTGTGCTGAAGCAATTCACAGAGCGCGTTCTCCTCGGCACATTCAGCAGCACTCTACACCACTAGTCACCCACCTAACAAGATCAGCAACTGTAGTCTCCAGCCCTGATGGGCTCCTTGGCTGCGGCACTGGCCTCAGACCTTCCCCAATTGACCACACCAGAAGAGGAAGACCCCTGCCTCCTTCACCAGCAGGAGCCAACTGCACTTTTCATGCTGAAGCAATTCACAGAGCGCAGTCTCCTCGGCACACTCAGCCATGCTCTGCACCACTAATCGCCTGCCTGACAAGCTCACCAACTGCAGGTATGCTCCTCAGAGATCCTGTAGCTTGACTAGGCTTGTAAGCCGGACTCCCAATTGAACAGCTGCGTGCTGTAGTAGAGTGCCAATTGGCCACCACAGAGCTTTTAAATTTTCAGACTCCTGGCACCGCAGTGGGTGCTCCACTAATTTACTGAACTTAAACTGCAGTTTTCGCTTGCTAGTTGTTTCTGGTTTGTTGAAACAGCTGCTTTTCCTGCACACTGTCTCAGCATTAGGCTAGTTAGAGTCTAATTCAGCATTGTACTAGCTCAGTTTAATGTATTTTTCTGCAGATAGCCTAAACAGACAAATCACTGCTTGCTTCTACTACTAGACAATTTAATTTGCTGCTGCTTTCTCAGTTTACTAGCTCAGCCTTAAGCTAGCTGGAGTTTTAATTTAATTATTGTGCTCAGAGTATTGTTAGTCCTCTGTTAGCCTGTACAGACAAAGTGATCACTGCATTTTTTTATACAGTATTTTGCTTGGTTTGAACCTCTGCTTTGTTGTTCCTGCTAACCTTGCATTTTGGGCTCCACTCCCATAACACACTGTTTCTTCTAACTCCCCCCTCTCAAACCTCTCACAAACTCCTTCTAACCTCTCCCTCTTACCTTAATCTCTGACTTTTTTCTGCTCCTTTAACACCCCCCCCCCAGCTTGGCTGCTTCTCAGCCCTTTGTCCTGCTAATTTTGGAGACTAGCACCTGGGTTTAGATCACCCCACCCCTCCCTCTGCAATTTTCTGCTGAGCCAGTGTTAGTGCCTTTTTAGAGTGCAATTAAGTACCCACCTGTGATTTGTCCTGTCTGCCTGCCCAGTTTCTCACCTCCTCTTGTTCCCACTGTCTACTCATTTTGGCTTTTCTGTGTTGTGGAAGCCAGGAAATACTTTCAAAATATATTGGGGAAGGTCAGGAATAGTGGCAGCTCCCTGGACCTTAAATTTGTACCTCTGACTTTGGAAGAAATATTCATTCCACTGCCACATGTCATCAATACATCACTTAGAGTCTCACAGTTCCCACAACTTTGGAAAGTGGTTTTAGTGACACCAGTATTCAAGAGTGGTGATCGCTCCTCTCAGGGAAACTATTGACCAAGCTCCATTCTACCTTCTTTATCAAATGCCCTGGAAAAGATTGTTGCTGACCAGCTGGTAGAATTCCTTGAGAAGTACAACTTATAGTACACTCAGCAGTATGGGTTTCGCAAAGGTCACAACAGTACCACAGCCCTGCTAGAATTTACCACTTATATACACAATTCCCTGGATTGTGATGCTCTAGGTGGTGCTATTTTTATATATCTGCCAAAAGCATTTGACACAGTTAACCATGGCTTGCTAGTCAAGCTACTCAAAGCTATCTGCCTTTCACTTGACAAACTGCTCACAACAAGTCAGGATAGATAACACCCTCTCAGACAGCAAACCAGTTTGCTCAGGGGTACCCCAAAGATCAATATTGGGTCCTTTATTGTTCAGCATATTTCTAAACCAACTCCCACTTGCCTGTAAATGTCAAACTTTGCCATATGCAGTCGCAAATGATGCTGTACAGTTCACAAGTGACACTGACACTAAGGCCTTGGAATGTACTATGCAGAGCTGTTTTGCTGAAGTGGGAAGCTGGTTTAAAAACAGAAAGTTCATCATGAACTAAACAAAAACAAAGTCTATGCTGTTTTGTAATCCGCAGATTAGAAATCAAACTTACCCCTAGCCATAATAAATAATGCTGGTGCCACTATTGAACTTATCCAACATTTCAAATACTTGGGGATCACAGTTGACAGCACTATGTCTTTCTCCTGCCATATTGACAATATTGCAAAGGCAGTCAACATTCAAATTGGCCTGCTACATAGACATGAACACAATTTAACCCCTGAGGCTCTCAACTTAGCCATTTGCAGCTCAGTAGTCTCTCTCTCATGGATTATGGTTTAGTAACATACAGATCTGCAATGGACTCTGCCCTCCCATGAATTACAGTTGCCCTTAACAAAGCCTGTCATCTCTCAACAGGTGCCAACCATTTAGCACATACTTGTGACTTCTATGCCTGTGCAAATTGGCTCCAGTTCATGGGCCAGATCATGTACTAGATATGCCTGCTGGCCAAAAAAGTGAACATGGTCCTAATGCCTGCAGGGGTACTGAATCTTCTCTCCACCTTCAAGAGCAGTCATTCCTCCAGAAGCTTGAAGAGTGCCGTCATCAATATTTCTTGATGTCATACCTCCTTAGGGCTCCTAAATGGACAAACACCCTTCCATCTAAAATATTTTCCGCTACCACTTTAGGTCACTGCAAACAAGAGCTCCTAAACTTCCTGGTTGCTAAGTCTAGTTGTGACTGCACTCCTTATGCACTGCCTTAACAAAGGTAATGAATTTAATCAGTGCCCTGCACAGCCTTCTGTCTTATTAGCCAGTCACTCTCCCCCAAGGGAATGCAGACTGCCTCTGTCCTCTCCTTTTCACCGACCCCTCTCCCAACTGCCTCTTCTCATTCTTCCATCTGCTGTCTCACTCAGCTGCTTGCCCAGTTTCCAGCAGCTTAGCACTGATCACCTTGTTTCTTGCAATTCAGCACTTGTTCAGCGAGCCATGTATGTATGTATAGATGTATGTATGCATGTTCTCTGTTTATCCCTCACCTGCCCTCTTCATCTGACTGTCACGTGGTTGTGTTGTAATTTGTTATGAACAATTGTTATCCTGTTCTTGGAACCATTATATAATGTCTGACTCAGGATGGTCTTTTCTACATAGTGTATGACTCCCCAAAAACGTCCCTTCCTTTCTGTTGCTGCTGTAGTCGCCGGGGACCCGCACTTCTCATCTGTTTGCAGGTCGGTCCCCTCACACACACTACTCCTCTACCTCCTCCTGTCCTATCTGCAGTGCTATTGGGGTGGTTGCATTGTGACATAGCTACTAATACAGAATGAAAAAATTGTTATGCTTTAGTAACTACATCATTACTGCAACAGAACCACTTTTTTGAGTGCATGGATTTGCATGCACAATAGTGTTTGGCCATACACTATATAAAAATTGTCAGTAGATTTGATAACCAGGTAGACCCTATGAGCCCAAATGCAAGACAAGCTGGTCTCCAAACATACACCTTTCAGAAGGAGTAGAACGAATCGAAGTAAAGCTTCTTCCAGATTGTAAGTAAGTAGTAAGTAAATAATTTGTATTCAATGAATACTGGAGACATTCCATTAAACAGAGCTCATTTTCAGTGAAGTTCCAGGTCCAATAATGTGCAACGTTCCACATAAATTGGACAACACTTACATACACAGAACATAATAAATAAACAACAATGAAGACATAATCGACATCAACATAGATGGTCAATAGAACAAACTTTAAAATACATTACATTGATTGCAAATATAAGCAGTCTTTGTCCAAGTGGTACACCATTGAACAAATTTAGGAGCATTGATTTTAACACCTGGACTTCTTAAATGTTGAGATGAATCATTCCAAAGGGAAACTCCTCTAAATAGAATAAAAGATCTTCCAATATTCAGATTACAGCTGGGAATATAAAATTGGACACTAGGGGTGGGATATTCAGACTGTGCCAGGCTGTGGCGCAAGTCTGGGTGCAGCACAACTTGGATGCGCAGGGGCATTGACAGGGTGATATTCAACGGAGCTGCACCATGGCACAGCATCGTTGAATATCGCTCCCTGACCACCTGCAGTGTGCATGGTGCAGTGGCACTGCGCCAGCGCAAATTGGCCAGGGTGGAGCAGGGGGATGCGCATGCGCAAGTGCCATTGCAATAGGCACAACCACTGCTATATTCAAAAGTGCACATGCAAATAGGGCCATAATGTATGCAAAGTGCAAATGGGGCCACTTGCATTTCATTATGGCCCCATTTGCATGCAGGTGCACTGATCCCCGGTGACTTGCGCCTGGCACCCTGCCAGGCTGCAGCCATCGGGGACTGACGCCCGCTGAACATCACGGCAAAGTGCCCCAATGCCCAATCGTGGACATGTGTAAATTGAAGAACACGTCCAATATCCCTGGTGGTCCAGTGGACCGCTTGCAACCTGATTGCAGGCATAAGTATAGCTTAGACAGTTAACCCTGTCCCTGGTGGTCCAGTGGACCGCTTGCAGCCCGATTGTGGTCATATGTAGGAAATAGTAACAGTCCTACATCCCTGGTGGTCCAGTGGACTGCTTGCAGCCTGATCGCGGGCATCTGTAGTCAAAATGTTAGTCCTATATCCCTGGTGGTCCAGTGGACCACTTGCAGCTGATCGCAGGCATATGTAGTAAAACCTATTAGTCCTATATCCCTGGTGGTCGAGTGGTTCCCCCCTCTCCACCCACCCACTGAGCTCCACTGCCTCACTCCCCCCGGTCAGCAGTGGGTGGCAGCTCCCCACCTGCTTGCCGCCCTGCCGCCCACTGACTGACACTGTATGGTAGGGTTATACGCCCATTGGTCCACAGCGTGAGCCAATGGGTGTGCAGCCCGTACCGTACTACACAGTCCAGATATGTGAATGGACCCATCTTAGATAGGATTTGTTACTTTGGAGTGGCAACACTAGCCAATCTGTTTTTTTTTTTTTAATTGCATAAACGTCTCCTCCTTTTTTCATACTCCGAGTGTGACATTTATAGAAGGTAATAGTGAATGAAACACATTCCGAAGAAAGGGGAGTTACTAGTGGAGTACCTCAAGGCTCAGTACTGGGTCCAATCCTCTTTAACATCTTTATAAGTGACATTGCAAAGGGTCTGGAGGGAAAGGTATGCCTCTTTGCAGATGACACAAAGATCTGTAACAGAGTTGATACACAAGAGGGGGTAGAAAAGATGAGAAGGGACTTGGCAAGGTTGGAGGAATGGTCAGACATATGGCAACTTAGATTCAATGCAAAGAAGTGCAAAGTAATGCACCTGGGAAACAAAAACCCAGGAGAAGAGTACACATTAGCAGGGGAGGTACTAACAACAACAAAAATGGAAAGGAACCTGGGGGTAGTCATATCAGATGACCTAAAGGTGGGTAAGTAATGTGAAAAGTCAGTAAGGAGAGCCAGGGGGATACTGGGATGCATAGGAAGGGGCATCACGGTAGAAAAAGGGAAGTGGTTATCCCTCTGTACAGACAGTTGGTAAGACCCCATCTGGAGTACTGTGTGCAGTTTTGGAGACCTCATCTACGCAAAGACATAGACAGGCTGGAAGCAGTCCAGAGGAGGGCAACTAAAATGGTGCAGGGTCTACATCAGAAACCATATGAGGAGAGACTGAGACAGCTTAATATGTATACCCTTGATGAAAGGAGGGACAGAGGGGACATGATTGAAATGTTCAAGTACCTCAAGGGAATCAACAAAGTCCAGGAGGGTAGCATCTTTCAGAAAAAGAGATGTGTAAGAACAAAGGGGCACAGTTTAAAGATAGAGGGGGACGGCTCAGGGTAATGTGAAATTCTTTTCCAGAGAAGGTGGTGGATACATGGAACAGCCTTTCTGAGGAGGTCGTTGGGTCTAAAACAGTGGGGGAATTCAAACATGCATGGGACAGACACAAAGCAATTATAGTGGGGGGTTGCAGGAAACAGGCTGTTGGTTAACTAGAATCTGCAGCTTATCCAGTAGGTAGGGAAATGGGCAGACTGGGAGGGCCAAGTGGTCCTTATCTGCCATCAAAGTCTATGTTTCTATGTTTCTATATGCAGTGTGTCTTGTGCACACTATTTCTGTTATTCAGCCTGCACTGCCAAACACTAAAGACTGTATTTAGAGTGACAAAATACACACTTCCAAATGTAGTGTGCGTTTGTCTGTTTACTGCCTTTAATTTTTTATTCAAATGGCACCAAAAATGGCAATCACTTATGTAACCTGCTCTGTTGCCCTTGGTTACATACATGATTGCGATGTAAATTCCTCCTGGTCAGCAATATTTTGGTGTATCAATACCCGCTCGCAAAAACCCAAAGGCTTGCTGGAAGATTGCTGCTCTTTGTTTTCCCCAGAGCTTCAAGCTTTCCAAGCAGTTCCATTTTTAAAATTGGGCATGTCCGATTACATCCTTCCATCTCCATTCCTGTATGTCACAGTCCCCTATAATCCCCTGGGAGCGTGATTAATGCAGGAGAAAGGATTGGCTTATCTGTAGCCAATCATCCAAGGACCCCGAAGCTTTTCTAGTGTGTTTGCTCATGAACCTTGGCCATTTTGTCCTCATCAGCAACAGTGAAAGGTTCTTCATCTCCTTCATCCAGAGTCGTAACATACAGGATCATTTACATTGACGTACTCTTTTTATTTAAATTGCAGCACATTCTTGGGTAGTATAGTTATTTTTGCAGAGCGAGGTTGCTTAGGACTCTATTCTTGAACCAGGGAAGTTCATGTACACCCCATTCAGCAGATGCTAGCAGGCTTAACTGCAAGGATCTGTATTTAAAGGGAAATCCTGTTTGTAACAGGGACAGCAGTGGCAGTACCTGTCCCTGTCACAACGAGATTTAAACAAGGGGCAATGTTTTTTCATGGCACAACTCAGCATTATATTATTTATTTCCATGTTATTCATAACTGCCATTGACAAGAATAATATAAAGTCAGAAAATTGCATTTTATGATAAAAATGGCAAAAGTGGCAATAATTGTTCTGGGCAAAGTATGGAAAACTAATATTTAGCGGTGTAAGCACTGTAATGATGTGGCAACATAGAAACAAAGAACCACAGAAGTTGATGGCAGATAAGGACCATAAGGCCCATCCAGTCTGCCCATTTTTTTTACCTTATGAATGTGCCATAGGCCTTTACTCTGTCAATGGCCTATTTATTCATATTCATTTGTATTGGTCCCTTATGCCTATCTCTGCCTGTTGGCAGCATTGCACTGTATTCATATCCACCATTTCCTGAGGTCGGCCGTTCCATGTATTCACCACTCTTTCTGTGAAAAAGAACTTCCTCACATTACCCCTTAATCGGTCTTCCTCTAATATCATGCTGTGTCCTCTTGTCCTGCTACTTTTCTTATATTGAAACATGTTAGACTCTTTCACCTTGTTAATGCCCTTAAGATGTTTTAACGTTTTGATCATATCAACTCTCTCCCTCCTTTGCTCTAGGCTATACATATTGAGCTCTGTTAATCTGTCCTCATGTGTTTTCTTATGCAATCCCTGCACCATTTTAGTTGCATTTCTCTGGACTGCCTCCATTTGCTTAATGTTCTTGTGCAGATGCAGCTTCCAGTACTGCACACAGTACTACAAATGGGGCATAACCAGTGTCTTGTAAAGAGGGATTATTACCTTCCTCAAACAACTTGGGATACTCCTACTAATACTCCCCAACATCCTGCTAGCCTTATCTACTGCTTTATTGGTCTGCGTGGATGATTTCAGGTAATCTGTTATCTTGATGCTGCTGTAATCTGGCAGTGAATTTAAAGTCTGTTCATCTTTTAAACCTTGCTTTAATGTCCAAAAGCTGTTTTAAATGCTCCCTCACCACTGCAATCCTGTTCTTAACAGGGATAGATTTTATTATTAATGTCTGTAACTGGGGACATGTTATCAGTATCTGTCCCTGTTACAAACCATAGTTTTAGTGCTGCCCCTTTTTTGTCCAATTATTATGGTATTTGGGGCTCATTTTAGAAACATTTTTTCAGTGGCTGTAATAAAGTACCCTTTGTTTCAAAATGGTCACTGGCTTGCTTGGAGGGGGGTGGCTGGCACTGTAAGAAAATTATAAAATGTTATGTGTACTTCAAAAATGTTATTAAACTCAAGAAAACTCAAGAAATATACAATGCTACAACAATTTCCTAACATGTTGAAGCTGCAGAAAGCTATTCATGTCTTGTTTGCTTTTGAAGTTAGCTTAAAAGCCCCCTTCCCACTTCAATCCTGTTTGTACCAGTGACAGAGTTTTCATATTAAGGTTTGTAACAGGAGACATGTTGTGAATCTCCATTCCTGTTACAAACCAAACTTTTAGCACTTCCCTTTTTTGTGTGCGATTATCACAGTATTTGGCATTCATTTTAGTATGAATTTGTTTCAGTGGTATAATAAACTGCTTTTGATTTTAAAATAACTGCAGGCTTACTCTGTGTGGTGGGGGACTGGATGGTACCACAAAGAAAAATATAAAATGTACTTTTGACTGCACCAATGTTATTAAACTCATGAAATGTACACTGCTACAACAATTTTCTACCATGTTTAAGCTGCAGAAAGCTATTTATGTTTTTTTGCTTTTGCAAAGTTAGCTTAAAAGCCCTCTCCTCAGTTCAATCCAGTTTGTAATAGGGACAGAACTATAAATATCTATCCCTGTTACAAACAAGATATTTATTAAAAATTAAAATTAAAATGACATTGGGGTGGTTCATGATTTGGAGGAGGGTGCCACATGGGCACATAAAAGGCTGACTGGGGAAGAGGGAGAAAGTGTGCTACCAGGCCTCAGGATAGGCTGTCCTGATAGAAAGAGGCAAGAAGTTGCCACCAGGTTCCAATGGACAGCTGACAGGGTGTGGGCTGGGAGATGGGAGGCACCAGACCCACAGAAAAAGTTGAAAGGGTTAGGGAGAGAGAAGCCAGTGCCATCATGTCACCAAAGACAGCTTGGCATGGTGTGGGGTGTAAGACGGGAGCCACCATGCCCCGAAAAAGGCTGGTAGGGTTAAGAAGAGGGTAGCAGGTGTCACCAGATCCCCAGGGAGAGCTGGCAAGGTATGTGGTGAAAGATGGGAGACAGCAGGCCCTTGGAAAGACTGGAAGGGTTAAGGAGAAGAAAGCAGGTGCCACCAGGTCCCCAGAGATAGCTGGCAGGTTATACAGTGGGGAGACGGGTAACACCAGGCCCCAAGAAAGGCTGTCAGGGTTAGGGAGGGGGAAGCACATGCCACTAGGTCCCCTGGGACAGCTGGCAGGGTGTGGGGTGGGAGAAAGGAACCTCAAGGCTGATATGTTGAGGAATAGGGAAGCCAGTGCCAACATGTCACCAGGGACCACTTGGCAGGGTGTGCAGTGGGGGACGGGAGGCAGCAGGCCCTGGGAAAGGCAGAAAGGTTTAGGAGAGGGAAGCAGGTACCACCAGGTCCCCTGGGACAGCAGGCAGGATGTAGAGCAGAGACGGGTGCCACCAGACCTCTTGAAAGGCAGACAGGGTTGGGGAGAGGAAAGCAGGTTCCTCCAGGTCCCCAGTACAGCAGGCAGTCTGTGGGGTAGTGTGGGAGATGGGAACCTCCAAGCACAGGAAAAGGTTGAATGGGTTAAGGAGAGGGAAGCTGGTGCCAACAGGTCAGTTTGACAGGGTGTGGGGTTGGAGACAGGAACCACCATGCCCCAAGAAAGGTTGGTAAGGTAAGGAGAGGAAAGCAGGTGCCACCAGGTTCCCAGAGAGAGCTGGCAGGGTATGGGGTGGGAGAGGGGTGATATCAGGCCATGGGAAAGGCTGTCAGGTTTAGGGAGAGGGGAGCAGGTGCCAACAGGTCCCCAGGGAGAGCTGGCAGGGTGCAGGATGGGAGACAGGAGCCTCAAGACTGATAGGTTTAGGCAGAGGGAAGCCAGTGCTAACAGGTCATCAGGGACAGATTAGCAGGGTGTGGGGTGGGGAACAGGAGAGACCAGGCCCTGGGAAAGGCAGAAAGGGTTAGAGAAAGGGAAGCAGGTGCCATCAGGACCCCTGGGACAGCATGCAGGATGTGGAGGGGGAGACAGGTGACACCAGGCCTCAGAAAAGGCTGACAGGGTTGGGGAGAAGGAAGCAGGTGCCTCCAGGTCCCCTGAGATAGCAGGCAGGGTGTGGGGTGGGAGGCAGAAGCCTCCAGGCCCCTGGAAAGGCTGAAAGGGTTAAGGAGATGGATGCCAGTGCCAACAGGTCATCAGGGACAACTTGGCATGGTGTGGCATAGAAGACAAGAGGCACAAGGCCTTGGGAAGGGCAGAAAGGGTTAGAGAAAAGGAAGCAGGTGTCATCAGGCCCTCTGAGACAGCAGGCAGGGTGTGGAGAAGAAGACAGTTGCCACCAGGCCTCAGGAAGTCTGTCAGGTTAGGGAGAGGGAAGCAGGTGCCACCAGGTCCCCAGGGACAGCAGACAGGGTGTGGAGAGACAGACAGGTGCCACCAGGCCTCTGGAAAGGCTGACAGGGTTGAGGAGAGGGAAGCCAGTACCACCAGGAACAGCTTGGCAGGGTGTGGGGTGAGAGATGGGAGACACCAAGCCCTGGGAAAGGCAGAAAGGGTTAGGGAGATGGAAACAGGTGTCACCAGGTCCCCTGCTACAGCTGGCAGGAAATGGATGGAAGACAGGTGCCACCTGTTCTCAGGAAAGGCTGACAGGGTTGGGGAGAGGAAAGCAAGTGCCACTAGGTCCCCTGGGACAGCAGTCAGGGTGTGGAGGGGGAGACAGAAACCACTAAGCCTCAGAAAAGGCTGACAGAGCTGAGGAGAGGGAAGCAGGCACCATCAGATCTTCTGGGACAGCAAGCAGGGTGTGGAGGGTTCTATGTCATAAGGGTGATTGCCAAAAGGCTATCATCCTTATGGTCAGTGTACATTGTCAAAATTAAATTTCAGTGATGTACATCCCCAGAACAAAACACAGTGGTGCAATGGACATGGCATTTTTGTTTTCATGAGGGGGAGAGGAAAGCAGGCACCACCAGGTCCTCTGGGACAGCAAGCAGGGTGCTGGGGGGCAGACAGGTGCCACCAGGCCTCAGGAAAGGCTGACAGGGTTGGGGAGTGGGCAGCAGGTGCACTAGGTCCCCTGGGACAGCAAGCAGGGTGTGGAGGGGCAAACAGATGCCATCAGTCCTCAGGAAAGGCTGACAGGGTTGAGGAGAGAGAAGATAGTGCAGCAGGTCTCCTGTTACAGTAGAAAGGGTGTGGAGTGGGAGAAGGGAGCCTCCACACCCCAGGAAATGTTGGAAGGGTTAAGGAGAGGGAAGCAGGAGCCGCAGGTCCCCAGGGATAGCTGGCAGGGTATAGGGTGGAGGTGGGAGACATCAAGCCCTGGGAAAGGCTGGGAGGGTTAAGGAGAAGAAAACAGGTACCACTAGGTCCCCAGGGATAGCTGGCAGGGCATTGGGGTGGGAAACAGGAAACACCAGGCCCCAAGAAAGTCTGTCAGAGTTAGGTAAAGGGAAGTAGGTGCCACCAGGTCCCCAGGGACAGCTGGAAGGGTGTGGGGTGGGAGATGAGAGCCTCCAGGCCTTGGGAAAGACTGCCAGGGTCAGAAAGAGGGAAGCCGGTGCCAACAGGTCACCAGGTACAGTTTGGCAGGGTGTGGGGTGGGAGAAGGGAGACACCAGGTCTCAGGAAAGGCAGAAGGGGTTAGGGAGAGGGAAGCAGGTGCCACCAGACCTCAGGAAAGGCTGACAGGGTTTGGCAGAGGGAAGCAGGCACCAGCAGGTCCTCTGGGACAACAGTCGGGGTGTGTAGGGCTATGTGTGCTGTCACCTGTGATCTTCCAGGTCCCTGGTCCATTTTCTTCAGGGCCCTGGTGGGTTCACATGAGGAATACTGCACACACATATGAACATATGAATGTACCAGCAGAAACAGACCACACATAGTGGTGGGTGAAGTGGCCCCAATTCACTCTGCGAAGTGATTTGCGCAGTGAAGGCGAATTCATGGAGTGCTCCACAATGCAAAGTGGAGTACTTTGCGTTATAATGGGTAATGCAAAGTCCATTGAAAACAATGACTTCACATTACTCTGCCTTCCCAAACCACTACTCCACCAATTCTTAAGGTGAAGTACATTGAAAACAATGTACTTCGCCTCACTTCGCCTTGTTTTTAAGCTCCAAAGGTAAATTTTGCAGTGATTCATGGGATTTCAGGTCACATAGGCTCTAGATTGTTCTGCACAGCCTCAATTTGGGATAGTGTGTGTAGGAAGCTGTAGGAAACAATCTGCTCTGAGAGATCTCTGTGATTCAAACCTTCTAAAAGCTGTTAAAAAAGCTTTTTTGAGTCATTTTTTTGGTGAAACTTTAGTTCATCGATTATAGGAAAACCTCCTATGCTCATATCATAGAGCGTTTATTGTTTTTGTGTGGATTTTGAATGTTAATGTACTACATTCAGTCTGTGTACTGAGAAACAGTGGAAGTGTGCTTTGGGGGAAGGGCGCATCTGTGGTGTAGGTAGATTAATTTGGAGAAAAAGACAGTGCTTTCTGTTTTGGTGATACTTTTCTTATAACTGTGTTAATCTACACACAGTGATATTTTCAATAATTCTTGTCATGTTTTTGCTGATTATTGTGATGCAGCACTGCATAATTTTAGTTTGTTTAAAATATGTGGTTATATTACTGAAGTTTTCAATTTGCTATGCATTACTTAGTGTGTGAGTGAGTGTGTGTGACGTGAATCAGCAATATGAACCTGCTATCCACTGCAGCTGTGTGATTTTTGTACTTCTTTGTGGTATCTTTACTGGTACTAGTACTAGTGACTGTTACTGCAGCAGTGCAGTACACTGCCCCCCGCAGCCCACCCCAACCGGCAAAGGTATTCTTTTCCAGATTTGAATTTCTGATGGTGAGCACTGGTTAGGTGTTATGCCTTTGTATCTGCATCTCTTCAGTGCACAGTGCAATTTTAATCTGTCTGTGCATTTGCATCTCTTTGGGGCCCAATCTCCATCTGTAACTTAAGTCACAGTTGTTTCTTTGGCTTCCCTTCAGAATACTCGACTGGTGTGGTGCATTATTCTGTATGAACATTGTACTCATTAATATGCGTTTTTAAGTCAGGAACATCATCACGAGTCACTCATAATACAAATCACGTTCTTCATTATCACGGTCACAAATGAAGTCACAAATCAAGATCATTCACGTTACGAATCACAACGTTAATTTTTTTTCTAGTTACTTGGATGTATTGTAAGCCTGTTTTGTAGCATCTCTCCAGGTTTCACCACCCCGCCATTGTACTCATTAATGAGTGTTTTTAAGTCAGGGAATTTGTGCTACAGCTCATCAGGGAAGTACAGCCATAAGCATTCATGTTCCTTCTCATATAGCAAGTGAGTTACAGTACTGTAAGTACTGGTGGGCGAAGTAACCCCAATTTTCTCTGTGAAGTGATTCACGGAGTAACGTGGAATCCATGGATAACTCCACCAATTTTAAGGTGAAGTACATTGAAATCAATGTAATTCGCCTCACTTCGTCCTGTAATTGAGCTCCAAATGAAATTTTGCATTTATTCATGGGATGGCAGGTCACATGGGCTCTAAATTGTTCAGCACAGCCTCAGTTCTGACCTGGGTAGTGTGTGTGTAGTGGCAGCTGGAAACAGTTTGCTCTCAGAGTTCTGTGATTCAAAACCTCTAAAATCTGTTTAAAATGCCTTTTTGAGTAATATTTTTTGCTCAAAATTTAGTACATCGATTATAGGAAACCCTTCTGTGCTCATATCATCGAGTGTTTATTGTTGT
Organism: Neoceratodus forsteri; assembly: GCA_016271365.2. Classification (NCBI taxonomy): domain Eukaryota; kingdom Metazoa; phylum Chordata; order Ceratodontiformes; family Ceratodontidae; genus Neoceratodus; species Neoceratodus forsteri. The sequence goes on along the minus strand of CM028131.1, from coordinate 43,253,022 downwards.
GTGTGGATTTTGAATGTTAATTTAGAACAGTCAGTCTGTGTACTGTGAAGTGTGCTTTGGGGGAGGGGTGTATTTGTGGTGTAGGTAGATTAACTGGGAGAAAAAGGCAGTCTTTCTGTTTTTGTTACATTTTTCTTGTTTAACTGTGTTAATGTACACACAGTAATATTTTCTGTAATTTTTGAAATTTTTTTGTTAATTGTTGTGGTGCAGCAGTGTACAATTTGTCTGTTTAAAACATTTGGTTATATTACTAAAGGTTTTCAGTTTGCTATGCATTACTTGAGTGTGCAAGTGAGTGTGTGTGTGCGGTGTGCCGTTAAATCAGACACCTTTTATTGTGTTACAAAGTAATTGCAGCAGTGTGAACCTGCTATCCACCGCACCTGCATGAATTTTTTATACTGCTTTGTGGTATCTTTACTGGTAGAGGATTGTGGGCATCCTGCTAGATCAATCTCTTGATCTTAATCTTCATATACAGTCTGTTTGCAGAGCTGACAACTCCAAACTGGGTGTTGCACATAAGACTAGTTATATGCTCATGCCTGTGCCATCGGCTAAAATGCCCATTGCAAGGGGGATTCTGCTCCCCACCCTAACCTATAGGGCTCCCTTATTTGGGGATGCTCATAAAACTGACCTACTCAGATGGGATATTACGTATAACAACATATGTCGCTATGCCTCTTCTGCTCCTCGGCTTAAACACCACTATCAGCTTTATAATGATCTTGTTGTCTCTCTCCGTTAGCTAGTAGGAAATACTACCTTGGCTCTCTTATTGACTTGATAATTTAAAATCAAACCCCTAGGTGTCCTGCAGCTATGCTTGTTCCTCAGGACATACTCCATGGTCTACGATCAGCTGATAAATTCTTTCTGAATTTGCCGAGGTGCCGCACTAGGATAGGAAAGGAACTGTTGCATTTGAGCATGCAGCTCCGCAGCTGTGGAATTCCCTTCCCCTCGACATTAGACTTTCTAGCTCCCACACATGCTTTAAGAGAAAACTGTGCTCGAATCTGCTGATTGCTGATACCTGTTCCTGCTTTCAACCTACCTAATGACTGATGTCTCTGGCCATACAATAGTATTTCCTCACCTCTATATAACCTTCTTACTGCCTCAGCCTGTCCCGGCTCCCTTTCCCTGCCCATATACAATCTTGCACTGCAGACATCTCCCTTATACTTACTTACACTCATAAAATCTAATTTCATGGCTTGCTCCCCTCTTCCTCACTTACTGACTTTTTCCTTAATGACACCCCCCGCTCTCAATGGTTATTTCTTCCTGTTGTATTACGTTTTTGTTTTTATGTACCTTTTTCTGTTCATATGATATGTTACCTGATAATTTATTGTCCAAGGTCCTCTCTATTCATTGCATAGGTAGGCACCTATGAACTTATGAATGGTCTACTCTGTATGTCTCTGATATATTGTATCCACTTTAACTAATTGTATGTAAAGCGCTTTACTTTGTATGTTCTGATATATTGTATCCACTTTAACTCATTGTATGTAAAGCGCTTTACTTTGTATGTTCTGATATATTGTATCCTCTTTAACTCATTGTATGTAAAGCACTTATAATTTGTTATCCTGTTAAGTTTCTGCATGTCTGGACTCTCCTGGGTTGTGCCTGAAAATAGTAATTGTATGGCTAGTGCACTTACCCGGTTAACAAAAGCTAAATAAATAAATAAATTCTTACTGCTGTGCACTAATCCCTCAACTGGCAAAATGCATTCCTTTCCAAATTTGGATTTGTGACTTGTAAGCACTGGTTAGGAGGTGTTGTGCCTTTTCATATGCATCCCTTAAGTGAGCAGCACAATCTTAATCTGTCTGTGTATTTGCATGGCACCATTAATTCTGGGAGATTGCATTTCTTATTACACTCTCATTTCACTTCATCAGCACTGGGGAATTTTCTGGACACAAGACAGTAGCATTTTGGGGATGTACATTAATTCTGGTGACTCTGTATGTGACCTGACTACTGTGCGCATGACTGAGTGCGCCATTAATTTTCAGAGACTGCATTTCTTGCTACACTCTCATTTCACTTTGTCAGCACTGGGGAGTTTTCTGGACACAAGACAGTAGCACTTTGGGGATGCACATTCATTCTGGCGACTGTGTGGGCGGGGTGCTGCCAATATTGTTGTCACTCCTTCTTACTTCGTCTTTAAGGTGGAATGAGAATGCAAAGTAATAATAACAAGGCAAAGTGAGCCTTTCCTATGGGGCACTCTGGGTAACAAAGTGCCAAGGCGAAGTGACCACTTCGCGTTCACCTCGCCAGCGGATTTTAAATTCGCTGCATCTCTAACCACCCAGCCTATTTAAGTCTGCTCAAGTGTGCAGCTAGCACCCCTAGTTTGCAGCTGCCCCACCCCATTTGTCATGTCACTGATGACCCCCACCACCCCCACCCTCACTCTCCCCTGTTCCTGTACCATGCCCTTTTAAAGCTGTTCATGGATTTACTGATACCACCCATTCTGGTAGTGCATTCCATTTTGCTGCCACCCTCTCCATGAAATAGTGTCTCTTCATTTCCCTCCTAAATCTTCTCCCCTCTATTCTTAGCCCATGCCTCCGGTGTCCTTCCCCCTCCTTATCTGAAAGATCCCATCTTCCCCATCCTTATTGATTCCCCTCAGATACCTGAACATCTCTATCATAATAATAAATAATAATATTAATGTTTTATTTATAAAACGTCTTTCAACAAACCAAGGAGCCTAACAATAGGTTAAAACAACACATAAAACAATAAATACAGGCTCATATAAAACTTATAAAATCCAGATAAAAAATGGAATAATATACAAAATAAACTTGATGCCACAAATGTGTTTTTAGGGCATGTTTAAATCCCTCCACAGTCATGCACTCCCATAACTGACGGGGTAGAGAATTCCAAAGGGCTGGGGCCGAGTACATAAATGCACAGGACCCGGAAGACTTTAAGGAAACCCTTAGAATCTCTAGCAACCCTTTGTCAGCCGAGTGGAGCAATTGCCTGGGGCAGTAAAGGACCAGAAGCTCTTTCAGATAGTCTGGGCCCTGTCCATGTAAGGCTTTATAAGTCAAAATTCAAACTTTAAAGGTGATACGCCACTGCAATGGTAGGCAGTTCAGTTCATGCAGCATCGGGGAGATGTGACAAGACCGGGGAGTCCCCATCAGTAACCGGATTGCTGTGTTCTGCACTAGCTGCAGGTGATGGATATCCACCCCAGGTAGCCCTAGGTAAAGTGAATTGCAGTAATCAAGGTGTGAGGTCACAAAGGCAAGGACCAATGTAGGGAGGTCACCAGATGGAACATGGTGCTTAACACTGGAGATGTTCCTCAGATGGCAAAGAGAGGATTTGATGACTGCCGACATCTGCGATCACAGTGTCAGCCGTTCATCAAAAATCACCCCCAGGTTTTGCACCCGTTCAGAGGTAAGGAACAGTAAGCCCCCAAGGAAGAGTCCCAAGGGTGAGGGGAACCTACCCCTAAATCCTCTATCCTGTGCCATGGGTCCACAACCAGCACCTCAGTCTTTTCTGAGTTCAACCTCAGCCAGCTCTAATTCATCCAATCCTGGATTTCAGCGAGGCAGTTATTAAATACTGAGAGAGCTCTATGCTGGTAGAGCTGGGTATCATCAGCATAGCAGTGAAACCTCAGCCCAGACCTTCTTACAATGTCTCCAAGGGGTAGCATGTACACTGCGAACAACATGGGGGATAACATCAAACCATGAGGAACCCCACATGACAGAGAGACTGGATCAGATGAATGAATCCCTGACAACACCTTCTGAGTTCTGCCAGCGAGGTAAGATGTAAACCACCTGAGGACTGTACCTGACAGGCCACAGGTGAACCTCAGGTGATCAAGGTCACTGAGACTGATGAAATAAGAATCATAAATTTAGCAGAAGTATCTGTAACAGAAAACCAAGAAAAAGTACTGAAACAGGGCTTAACATTTGTGCCTAATAATAAAAAAGTAAATGCTTATGGGATTAAAAGTGATAATTACAAATTAATGAGACAATTGCACTTGAAATTGCATTTTGATAAAAATCGAATGCCACCAATAATAAGACCGAGATACACTGTGGAGAAAGAAAATGTGATGATAGAAGGAACAGAAAAAAACACAAGAAAGAAGATATAAAAGAGAGGAAATGCCATTTAAAAAGAAATCCACATTCATTCCACCTGGAAATCTAAGCCAAGTAGTTAGTTAACATTCAGTAAAGTTATTATTAAAGAAACAGAAGAAGTCTGCCAAGCAATAAATTGTAAACAACACAGACAAAATACATCATGACAAGAAAGAATGGCACTAAAGGAATTGAGTGAAAATAAGGACATTTTGATAAGAAAAGATGATAAAGGGTTGTATGACCAAAGGTAATGTACCTGGAAGAAATTCAATGACAGCTTGGGAATGCACAGTATTATGAAAAACTACGCACTGACCCGACAGAAAAAATAAAATTGCGAGCTGATATTTATTTATTTGTTTGTTTATTTATTTATAAAATCGGATTTACAACCTTTGAGCCAAAGGCTCATTTACAAAGGCACCTCATCACAGAAAGGATAAAAACAGTGATACTGGTTACAGAAAATGCAGTCAGAAAGAATTACATACATTTTATACAGTCTGTTTACATTGTTGTACATGAAAACATTTGATACACTCTATTACATGTTACACATGAGTCAAAGTGACACCCAAATACAAGAATAAGCAGAGAGAGATGGGGCCAGTGGTGAAAAGGGGGGTGGGGGAGGATGCAGTCCATAGGACATTGTCAACAATTGTGGGCACTAGAAGGCATGTGAACGCTGGCTAGCGACAATTACAGCGGCAGGTGTTGAAGAGGAGGTTCCAAAGAGCGATTTTGAATGGGGCAATTTGGGGTGTGTTGGTGATGGTGACTGTGACAGAGTTAAACCAGGAGGGGGCCCTGTAGTTGAAGGATCTCTGTGCTAGGGAGGTTCTAGCTTGGGGTATCACTAGGACAGCATTGTCTGAATTGCAGGCAGAGACAGTGGGGGAGGCAAACTGAAGGGAAGCAGAGACCCTTGGGGGGGGAAGAATCCTAGCAGAATCTTCTTGGAAAGTAGGCAGGTCTGGTAGTGGAGTCTCTCTTCGAAGTTGAGGAGATTGGCAGTGGAATATAGGGTGCAGGTATGGGTGAGCCTAGGGGCACCAGTCAGGAGCCTGCAGGCCTTTTTAAGGAAGAGTGGTATATTATAGAGTTCAATATTATCAGCAGCTCCATAAATAGGGAGCCCAAAGTCCATTAGGGACAAGATAGAGGATGTGATGGCCAGCTGGAGAGCGTCGGTTGGGAGACAGTCCTTGTAACAGTAAATGAGACCAATCCGGGTGTTGGTGGTGGCTGAGAGGGTGTTTATGTGGGCGTGGAAAGTGAGGGCAGAGTCGAAGGTAATCCCTAGACATTTGTAGGTGGATACGTACTCAGGGGGTGCTGAGTGCTGGGAAAGATAAGTAGTGGTGCATTCTTTGCTTTGTTTTGGTGATGGGAGAAAATCAACAATTTAGTCTGGTCTACAGTCCTTGAACCATGTTTCTACGTGATTGAAAGAATGTTGGACAGAGTCCTGGAGGGAAGTAGTATTATGGTGTGAGGCATAGAGAACTGCATTGTCCACATACAGTAGAATTTTTCTGGAGCAGGCATTGGGAAGTGTGTTTAGGTAGAGACTGATAAGTAGGGGACCCAGGATGGAACCCTGGGGAACCCTGGAGCAGACAGGTATAGTGTCGGACAGGGTCCCATTTATTTTTATGCACTGGGAATGAGTTGAGAGGTAGCTGGCACACCATGCAAGGGGGCCAGTGGAGAAACCGATTTGGTGGAGGGAGTCAAGTAGGAGGGGATGGCAGACAGTGTCAAGGGCCTTGGACATGTCTATGAACACTGTTCCAGCAACGTTGCCAGAGTCAAGGGAACAGTGTAGGAAGTTGGAGAATTCTAGGATGGCTATGGTGGTGCTATGTCCAGCATGGAAGTCATGTTACTCAGGGCATAGTATTGCATATTTAGTTAAATATTCAGTGAGCTGTGTGGCTACCACTTTTTCAATAGCTTTGGTGAGTGGGAAAAGAATGGAAATGGGCCGATAGTTACTGAAGGAGTACCTGTCACCACTATTGGGAGTGATGACAGCTGTCTTCCATGCACTGGGGAATTGACCCAGGCAAAGGGATCTGTTTAGTAGGTCCATTAGAGGGACTAGGACATTGTCTATGACTAGCCATAGGATTCTAGTGTCTAGGGGGTCATTGCTCGGGCTATTGTTGTTTAGTGCTTTAAGTGATATGATACTGGCTGAGGTATTGGATAAAAAGTGGATAACAAATACAGAAAAAGATTACTTAACAGTTCAACACCCTGCAAAACCCACCATTTATTTACTGTCAAAGTCCATAAAAACAACAAAATTCCCCCTGGAAGACCGATTATGAGCAGTATTGGGTCCATTATGAAACCATTTTCAAGATATGTTGATTTTTTTCTGAGATCTTTTGTTCCACAGAGCAAATCATATATAGATGATAGGTACATGTTAATAAATAGACTAAAAACAATAGATGCAAACGAAGTGACAATATTAGTCACTGTGGACATTGAAAATCTATATAATATTATCCCACATGGGGAAGATTTGGAAACATTAAAAACACATTGCCAAAAAGAGAAGAATTTGAATATCCACCTTCAGAACTGATATTAGAAATGGCAGCATTTACGTTACATTCCAATTATTTCCTACTTGATTGGGCATTCTACAAACAGATACATGGTACCGCGGAAGCACCAAGGGAGGTTGACAGTGAAAATGCCGACCTCCCCCACAGCAATGGCACTATACTGACACAGGTATTGTATTGTACATACATGCAAGTGTTTTCTGAGCAGGGGCTGGCCCCATACCCCCATGGGGGCTCTGCCCCCGCACCCCTGGACTTTAAGATTATCAACTCCAGGTCGAGCTATCCAGGGTGGCTGAACACTGGTGCAAAGCAAAGTCTAAAGGACCATTATGGCGAATGTTGCCATAATGGTCTTTTTTTGTGTTTCGCTGTTGGGGTGTCAACCTGAAGGGGAGCACCGTGGTACCGCAATAGGGACAACTATTACTCCATCTCTAGCAAACTTAGATGGTAACAGTTGGGAGGAGGAGAAATGTATCTGGGGCAAAGATGTGAACATGTGGCTTAACAAAATCATTATCTGGGTACGTTTTATAGATTAGGTATTGTTGCTAAGGAAAGGAACTGAAAATTAAATGGAAGAAGTCTTTATGTATATTAATAACAGCAATGAACATTTGCTGTTTACAAGAGAACAGAATTCAGAAAAAGTGCATTATTTAGACCTACTGATTTATAAGAAGAACGGTGTGTTGGAAACAACACTATTCAAAAAACCAGCTGATAGGAATACCCTCCTACACTGGGAGAGTAACCACCCATACCATTTTAAAAAGAATATACCGTATGGCCAACTATTAAGAGTGAAGCACAACTGCTCAGAACAGAATAAGGCAACAACAGAAATGGCAAATATGAGTGATAGATTTTTGAGGAGAGGGTGTGATGCAGGCATATTAATTAATGCTGTGGAAAGAACAAAGGAGAGGTCTAGAGAATCACTATTAGTGAAAAATAATAAAAATGAAGAAGAAAAAATCTACTAACGTACACCACTGAATATAATTTCACTGACCTACGCAGCCAGTATAATGTTATGCTTGTGCAACTGTGTTAGTTTGGTTTTGGCTGTTCACACTCTCTATTCCAGGAATTACCACCCTGTAGGGATACGAAATCAAGGAGCCCTCGGAGAGGGTTCCACCCCTAGAGGTGCCATGGGATGATTCCTGTGGCTAAAGGAACCTTAGGAATCCCCCTAAGGACAGAGAGTGCTGCTGCTGGAGGAGGAGGGGAGGATGATGGGGCAAAGAAAAAATGCTTCACAGTGAGGCTTAGAGGAACTGCTTATATAGCTCAGGAAGTGGGAGTGGTGGCTGCTTGGCCACCGAACTACAGGCAAGCCTTTCATTTCACTGACCTATGTAGACAGTATAGTGCTATGCTTGTGCAACTGTGTTAGTTGGGTTTTGGCCATTCGCACTCTCTATTCCAGGAATTATCACCTTGTAAGAGTATGAAGACAAGGAATGCTCGGAGAGGGTTACACCCCTAGAGGTGCAACGGGACAGTTCCCGTGGCTAAAGGTACCTTAGGAGTCCCCCCCCAAAAATGTAGCATCATCCCCAAAAGGAGACAACATGAAGCATATGAGCAAGCAGTAACTGTGACATAGGAGCAGTAACTGTAACATAGTAGTAGAGAAGTATAGGCAGTTTGATAATGCAATGAGATGTTCAGTTGGATAATGTAATGACTGCCCAAGTTTGCGTAGCATGATACTGACGGTTTGCGTTGAGAGTAGGGGATCCCATAAGGAGAGAGGGAATGGCAGGACATCCTCCACCTCCATCCAACAGTGGAACCTACCTAAAGAAACTAGGAGAAACAGCTATGCTAATTATTATGACCTAAGGCAACAGAGGAGAGAAAGAAAACCCTATAAGGAGGAAATCTCTGGGGATCCATGGCCTAGGTCACCTTCCCTCCAGGCTTGGGATAATTTAATTAGTGATGACTCTGCTGCTGCAATTTGGAAAACCCAATCAAGGGAGGTGGAAAATATTCCAATTTGGAGGAAGGCTCTCACTCAAACCCTGTAGCGGGAACGACGTGGAAGGTTGCGAGAAAACTCTGCAACAATACATGCATCCAAGGTGCAGGAGGAGAGCAACAACTGCCGAGGCAGTCACCTGGCCTACCCAACCTAAATCAAACCAGGTGAACCAGAGGCAGATGTAGGGAGAATGCAGTGAAGGTGCCTTGCTAGGGAAACCACTAAAGTCAATGGCTAACCGTTATAGTGGAACACTAGAGCCAAAGGAGATTGTCGTAACCACCCTTCACTGCTAGTCTTAAATTCTACACCAGGAGCTGCTGTCATGTAGCAGGCAGCCAGAGTCAAGCCTGGGGCAAGGACATTCCCAGCTGTGGGCCAGGTGAGAAGGATCCCGCCCCAAGTTGGACACTCTCAAGATGCAGACTAAATGCAGAGAGACCGTCGGCTGCAGGAACCCTGCGACAAAACAGAATGGCTGGCATGCCCCAGAAATTGATTGAGAGCTGAAAATCTGATGAGCTGAATGAGCACGGCATGCTGAGATCATAATGAGCTTTGAGTGCTGAGACCTTGCAAGATCGAATGCAGATTGAGTGCAGCAGAATCCCAGATGCTGAAGCCGAGGGGATGGCAGTAGGCATGAAGCAATGGTTTGCGTAAGCAAAGAGCAACAGTTGCGTAAGCAAGTGTGGACCTGCATGTAGGTCAATAAACAGTAGTAGTGATAGGTGAACCTACATAACATACTGTATAGCAATTAAACAACACTGAATTGGGGGCAAACCAGCCAAACATGAATAGCCAAATCAAGGTGACAAACACTATGAGGATTTTTGGCAGCGAGGCAATTTTAATATCAACGGTATATTAACAGCCTCAGCAGGAGCTTAGTTGGCTGACCTCAGAGTTATAAGTGCAATAAAACAGGGAGACACTGCTTGAAAGCAGGTGTAGCCAGGCAGTGCAGTGAAGCTGCAAGTAAAATGAGAAGCACAGGTAGGGTCAGAGTTAATTGTGTCAGGCGAAAAGAAGTGAGTATGCAACAAGAAGCAGCTATGGCTGAGCTGAAACACACAGATAATGATTGCAGTTGCATTGCAGTAGTTGGAGCGTGGTGAGCACAGTGTAAAAACACAGGTGCTGGATACAATGATAATTAAGCAGCAAAGGTGGCTATCGTTATAGGTAACTGAAAGCAGTAGCAAGAGTTCTGAGTAGCAGATTGCTAGGATCTTAGAAACAAAGCCCTCCCCCCCAAAAAAGGAAGAAAACACTCACAGTCGAAGGCAAAATACAAACCAGAAGCAGGAAAATAAACACAGAAGCCCCGAAGAGACAAGGAGTAGCAAGGGGGGGTCAGACCCCAGCCAGGGAGGCCCAAGCTGCTCAGAGGACAAGCCAACAAAGCCTTCAGCTGCAAAGAAAAAATGCTTCGCAGTGAGGCTTAGAGGAACTGCTTATATAGCTCAGGAAGTGGGAGTGGCTGGCTGCTTGGCCACCGAACTACAGACAACCCTTTCATGTAATATCAAGCAAAGTTGAACAAGTGATCAGGTCTAATTGGTAAATTTTAAAAGCAAAGCCATGCCTTGAGGAGCTTGCAAATGCAGGCCCAAGAATCACAAGAAGAAAAGGGAAGAGCCTGCATGATACATGCATGAACAGTTTATTTGAAGACAATAGAGATGAAAAAAGGATGCGGCTACCAAATACACCAGAAGGGAACTATAGGTATGGGAACTGCACACATCGTAACAATACATACATCAATTCAAACATCCAAGATCGGGGAAAAATATAAAATCAAAGGGTTCATTAATTGCGAAACACATGGAGTAATTTACATGCTAATCTGCCCCTGTGGATTGCCATATATTGGACAAACCAAGAGTGAGAGTTAAAACTGCGAGTAGAGGAACATAAAACTGCCATCAGAGTAAAAAATGCAACCTATGCCATGGCAAGACATTATGATGGGGCAGGTCATGGCTCTCCAGCTTCATTAAGATTTACTGGTCTGGAAGGAATGGAATTCACCCCCTCCAGAGGAGGTGATTTAAAACAAATGCTTAGACATCAAGAAAGCTTCTGGATCCACGAATTACACACAATGGTCCCAAAGGTCTGACTGAAGATCACAGCCCTCCACACCTACGTAAGTGTATAAGTATGCCAAACGGGAACACATTAAAAAGGAAAGTGTGTTCATACACTGATGAAGTGAATATTAGTATAAAAAATGTACATCTGGATCACTGTTGGCATTTTAAGACAACACTGTTGCTGCTGACTTATTGGTTTGTGAATAAATAAGAATTTAAAAACTGAATGTGTGGTGCAGGAACTATTTAATCTGGGTAATGAAATAAACACCATGAAAAAACATGATTTAGCTCAACCAAAATGCACAGTAGTGGTGGGAGTAGAACATGATATCACCACCAAGAGTGCAGGTGAAAGGTCAGTTGCAGAAAATGATTGCCCATCAATTCTGAACAAAAAGGATGTACATAGTAGCCCCTAAAGAGGAAAAAGGAAGTTTCTTCAGCATCCACTGTACAAACAAAAAGAATATGGATTTGGCAAAGAGTAGGTTGCCACTTGAGTACACAATGAAGTAGTGGAATAGGAGCAGGCTGAAGTGTCGAAATTGGTTCTTCAAAGACACATAAAGGAAAATAAAATAAAAAATCAATTACGGCCAGATGCATCTTTGATCCTACACTACATACACGGTGTGAAGTATAGACCCCTGGATTAAAGAGCTGGGTCCAAAATTCGAAAATTGCAGTATTTAGGAATTCATTAGAAACAGGAAAGTCAGCAAGGCTGTTTTTAAATCACTTAAAAAAATTTCTTTGCACCTTGATTGTTAAAACACATATTTGTTTATTAATTTAGAAGTTGTTGCAGATAAGTGTACTGTCACCATAGCAACCAGAAGTATAAAGTAATTCACCCTGGTAAGGCAAATTAGCTCTGATGAAGACGTATCATGTCAGAAACATCAGCTCATTCCGTGGTGACCCATTTGGCCACAAGTCCAGAACGCAGGCAACAATGAAGAAGTCCAGTAATGGTATTTTAAAAAAGTAAAGGCCGTTAGCATTCTTTCTCCTTTCAGAATTTGTTCTGGCTGCTGTCTGAAGAAACACACAATGTGGTTGTAGGAAATTGAGCCAGAAGATCGTTGTGGACATATTCAGAGATTTAGCAATTCACATTTTGTGGCTTGATAAGTTATGAAGTCCTGCATGTGAAGCTAAGTAAAACAGTTAAATCAAGTTTACATGCAGTGCAGCTTCTGAATAATGTGCAAATTAGATTAAGAAGAATCATTTCAGTATTTCTGCAAACTGTTCTTGGTATTCACAATGTGTTTGTTGACACTAAGTAAATGAATATTTGTTCATAAAAAGAGCTGTATATTCTTGTTTTCTTTGAGTCCACTCCAAAAAAGAGATGTAAGAGCTGTGGCTTTGCATATCAATACAAAATTTGATTTTATACCCAGGGAGGAGCACCTAATAGCCTACTCTGTATGCTTTAAGTGAAGTACTAGGAATAATATAATAAGCAAGTGAGCCCACAACATCTTTGTTTAAATTTTCCATACTCAGGGTAGTTGGTCCCAGGTCCAAACTACAGCATGTAGGTCGCATACCCCAGACAAGAAGCATGACCTCCATGAACTCCAGTCAGTCGAAGGAACTCCAGGAAAACTGAGGGACAGTGACCGAGCAGCGATTCAAAGCATTTCTTATAGAGTGCGTTGGTTGGAGCTCCACCCTGATGTCAGGCACCTTAGCTGCAAAGAATTGAGCAAGCTCATCACACTCCATTTGTGGAAAGGTTCTTCGAATCTGCAGGCAGCCTGGGTTGCACAGTCTGTCTATAGTTTGAAAGAGATGAGCCGGTTGGTTCTGAGCAGCCACAATCTCCCCAGACAGAAACTTTGCCTTCTTACGGGTGATTGCAGATTGATAATGTTCCATCAATCTAAGGCAGTTGGCATCCAGGGCGGCTTTCTGCCAGCAATGCTCTAACCTTCATCCTAGTCCCTGCATTTCCCTTAAGGTCCATCAAACCAGGGGGACCTAGGGCAAAGAGAGAGAGAGACGACAAACTTGGACAGGAGCAATGACATCCAGAGCCACAGAAATGGCCTTATTATAGGCCACAACTAAAGCCTCTGGTTCACTGTTTGCCACTGGAAGAACCGATAAGTCATGCACAGCCGCCAGGCCTTCGGAACTTACATCCCGTAAAAGAACTGTACCTGACCATTTCCACAGGAGTAGGGCTATGAAGGAGGGCATGAAAACTGAACCCTGCAGTGCAATGATCTGGCCATCCAACAGGTTCCACCCCCAAATCGAAGGCTTCGATCCTCAGGAGAAAGACTAGGTCAAGAGAGTGACCGTGTTTATGAGCAGCAGAGGTAACAATCTGTGTGAGGCCCAGAGATGTCATCAACTGGAGGAAGTGTTGTCCAAATTGCAAGAGTTTGTCATTGACCCAGGCGTTGAAGTTGCTCAGAACCATCAGCCTGGGTGACTCCAATGCCATGTCGATCACGAAGTCCGCCACTTCCTGAAGGAAACTCGTCTCATCCCACGATGGACAGTATATGAGGACAATCCTACAACTTACACCTGCTACTACAGTACACTCAAATGACCCAGCCTCCTCAACTGGTACATTCATGAGGCCCAGTTCAGTCTTGAAACAGAATGCAACCTCCTCCCCCTTCACGATCCATTCTTGAGCGGTGTATCACCGAGTAACCAGCTGGAATTGTGGCAGCCAATATGGGGCCAGAGTTCTCATTCACCAGGTCTCGGTGATGCATGCCAGGTCCACTGTCCCAACAAGATCTGCAATAATTGCAGTCTTCTTTTTAATGGACCTAGTATTGCATAACACTGCTCGAGTTGGATGGACTTCCAGGGCTGCCCAAACTGCCTGCCCACCACTATCGGTGGTGCCCTTGGGTATGGAAACCAGGCATGGCGAGCTACAATCTGGTTTCCATTTCACCCCAGGGCGTCTTCTGGATTTTACTACCACAATGAGGTGGCTTCACTCATTCACCCTCCACCATTTGTACTCCCTGACAGGCAATAACAAGTGCTCTGCAGCGCTGGGTAAGTCGAAACTGCAACGGGGAGCCGAAGGGCAGTGGGCACAAAGGGTGAGGATGAAGAAGCGATGACCATGGGGGCAGGTCTGCACATATTGATAAACCCCAGTAAAAGAGAATGCACCAAGCCTAGAGGAAAAAAAATAACAAAAACCTAACAACCACTGATCAATTAATTAAACTAAATCATTCAAATAAACATAGAAATATAAAGAAAATTGACAGTAAATAAAATAAAATAAAAAATACAAAACTACAAAACTCCCTCAACTCCCTCTTGGGAGAAAATAAAACAAAAAAAACACCACCAAATTACACAGTCATAAACCAAAACTTAGAATACATAATCAACAAGACAAATGTCCCTCATGTCCCTTCTATCCTCCAGGGTGTGCATATTCAGGTCTCCCAGCCTGCTCTCATAGTCTCTCCCCTCCATTCCATATATCATATAAGTTGCCCTCCTCTGCACCCCCTCCAGGAGCTTGATATTACATTCAGGCATGGCCTCCAAAACTGCACACAGTACTCTAATTGTGGCCTTTCCAGTGACCTGTAGAGGCACAAGATCACCTCTCTTCGCCTGGATGAAAACCCCCTTGCTATGCACCCCAGCATTTTGTTCACTTCTGCAGCTGCTCTCCTGCAGTGGGCAGTGTTATTCATGGTCCCTGTTACCATTACCCCTAGGTCATTCTCCTCCTCTGTGATCCCCAGCTTAACCCCTCCCAGCCAGTATTCTCTCCTTGGGTTCTTCGCCATGAAGTGCATAACCTTACACTTCTTTGTACTGAACCCCAGCTGCCATCTCACTGACCACTCCTCTAGCTTGCTTAGGTCCCCCTGAAGATGATTCCATCCCTCCACTCCATCCACCACTGTTCCCATTTTGGTGTTGTCTGTGAACAGACTTACCTTACTGACCATCCTGTGCACAATGTCCTGATATGAAGAGCCCAAATAATACCGGTCCTAGCACAGAGCCCTGTGGCACTTTGCTCATCACTGGCCTTGGAGTTGAAAGCTCCCCTCCCACCACCACCCGTTGCAGCCTCCCACTCAGCCAGCTTGTAATCCAGTTCATCATTTTTGCCCCTACCCCTACACCAGTTAGCTTCCCCCCAAGTCAGCCATGAGGCACCAAATCAAAGGCCTTGCTGAAGTCCAAGTAAAGAATATCCACCACGTGACTCTTATCCAGCTCACCTGTCAGCCAGTCATAATATTATATCAGGCTGGTTTGACAAGACTTCCTCAAAATGAACCCATGCTGCCTCACATCCTGGAGGCCGTTTGTTCTCCAGGTACAAAATCAGTCTTTCCTTTAGTATCATTTCCATGAGTTTGCACAATATGAAGGTGAGACTTACCAGACAATAATTACCCTGTTCATCCCTTGGTCCGTTATTGTATAATGACACTACATGTGCTATCCTCCAGTCCAGTGGCACACATTCCCACTCCAGTGAGATGCTGTACAGATATGCCAGTGGCTAAGCCAACGTCTCTGCCATCTCTCTCAGCACCTTGGGGTGGATACCATCTGGCCCTGGCACCTTGTCTGCCTTTAGTTCTCTCACTCCCTCTAGGACTTTACCTCCCTCAGTTCTTCCATCTGTCACTTCCTCTCCACCATCCCCATCCTCACAGCCCATGGTGGTAGCAGTATCCCCTTTTTTTCCATGAACTCTGAGCAAAAGTTATCATTCAGTGCTTCCGGCTGTTCCTCCCCCTTTTCCATTCACTCCCCACCCTTTTTTATCCTCACTAGTGTCTCCTTGCACTTCCTTTTCTCCCTGATGTATCTGAAAAATTCTTTCTATCCCCGTTAATTCACTGCACTAATCTCAGCTCCCTCTGGGCCTTGGCTTCTCTCACTTTTGTGATCACCTTCCTGGACCATCTTGCATACTCCTCCCTGTCCCCTTTCTTCCCTGTCCTCCTATACTTTTGGTGTGCCTCTTGTTTTGCCCTCACTGCCTCCACTACCTCGCTATTCAACCAGCATGGTTTCCTTGCTCTGCTCCTCTTACTCTATGTCTTGGTGCAGGCTTCCATTACCTCTATAATCCCCCGATTCGACAATATCAGATCTAAAGTGTTCTTCAGCCTAATAGGTACACTCACCAACTGTGTCTGGAGACCCTTCTGGATCATGTCTAGGAGCACTTGCTCCCCAGTGTTGGAGGTGATCAGAATGATCCAGTCACCCCCAGCAGGTTGACAACCCCAACAACGACCACCTTCCCTTTTCTACATGCCTTTCTGATTTGTCCCTCTAATTCCCTGTTAAGCTCCTCAGACTGGGACGGTGACCTGTATACCACCCCAGTCTTCAGTTTCCTACTCCCTGAGTCTAGGAGCTACAGCCATATTGTCTCTGTTCTCCTTTCTTCCCCCTCATCCCTTGTGCATTATCCAGCCCCTCACATAGAATGCCACCACTCCCCCTTTACAGTCTTTTCTATATAATCTGTACCCTGGGATTGTCAGATCTCACACCCAGTGCTCAGTTGCCCACATTTCCATGACAACTGCAATATCCACCCTCCATACTGCCAAGAATGCCTGTAATTCAGCTGATTTGTTGCCTAAGCTTCTCATATACAGTAAGCCTACCCTCCATCTCCTCCCTTCTACTCCCTCCCTTTTCATCTGCTCTGAGTCCTTCCCTGCTAGCCTGGGGAGTAGGCTGTGACTCCACTCTAGCAGATCCCTGCCTACCTGCTGTCCACTTGACACCCCCTATCTAGTTTAAATCTGCCTTTGTCACATTATACCTCCCCAGTCTTTACTTTAATACCTCCTTACCCTCCCAACTCAGATGCAGCCTATCCCTTGCAAACAGATTGTTATTATCCCAGATACTGCCTTAACCAGCCACAACCCCATACCCCTTAGTTTGACATCATTCTACCAACCATGTGTTCAAATTCCTAATCCTCTCCTTTCTCACAGTGCTTGCCCAGGGCAATGGGAGCACCTTCGAGAAGTCCACAGACTCCCCAGTCTCTTCGCACAACCTTCCCACTTCCTCAGACTGTTCCCTTGTTACCTCCACCGTTTTCCCCACAAGGTCATTTGTCCTCACATGTACCACAATGTGTGGTTTCCTCCTACCCCTCCTTGTACACCTTAGGATTGTCTGTACTGCCTTGTCTACCTTTAATCCTGATATGGACTCCACCCATATTCGACTGTGCCTCTCCCCCTTGCTGCCCCATCTGATCCCCTTGAGTATGGAGTCCCCCAACACCAGTACACCCCCTCCTCTTTTCTTGTGCCCAACACCACCCTCCACCCAGATTCTCATTTCTCAGGTCACTCAAGATGGTGCTTTTACCATTTGCCCCAGTATCTTCCCCCGCCCCTCTAAATTGAGACCCTCCCTCCTCCTCTTTAACTGCCAACCTCTGTCTCCCTCCTCACCTCTCCTAGTATCATCCCTCCCCCTGCCATGCCATGTTCAATCTCTCCACTAGTAATACCCCTCACTCCCTCCTGTTCATGAGCACAGTCCCTTATGCAATCTCTTCCTGTGTCCTCTTCCCCCTGCATAGCCGTTGACAGGAGTGGTTTGTCTGATTCAAAAGAACCCCCCTTTTGAAATGCACCCTTTTTTTTCATTATTTGTAATATTTTTTTCATCATTTCTGTTTATTTTGTGACTGTCACAGAGTGCTAATGCACACATAATGAACCCCAGTGCTTTCTCTCGGCATGCGCCCCTCCCCCCATCTGCTGCCAATCAGCTGTCTCAGTACCAGTAAGATGACTGGAGCTGCTTTGTGAGTCCTTCTTCACAGCCTCCCCCTATGACTGGCTGGCCAATTGGAGATCGCATCAGTACTGTAAATGTGATGGGTATACAGCATGGCTGCTGCCCACAATTCACACTGTCAGGTAGCATTCGAGGAAGATGGAGCATGGTGGCAGGCTCAGAGACGACGTCTCTAGGACAGCAAAAAAGAAGTAGAGGACCCTTACTTATAATATTATCAATCACTTACAGGTAAATTTTGCTTGCCACTATTGCTGAAGATGTGTCCCTTAATAATTGTATATCAAGGGATTGGCTGTGCAGTTGGGCAAGGGAGCTGTTCGGGTGTACAGGCTGAAAATTTAGAAATAAATTACTTAAATCCCCCTGTATACAAAAAGCAAAGCTGCCATGTTTTATATGCCTGTTTTAACTTTTCATAAGTTAAGTAAAAGAGGTACCATAGTGGAAAGGCAATGTAAATGTTTGGAAGGGTCTAGCTGGGATATACACTGCCACCTCACTACTTGTGCTGTTCAGAGAGGTCTTCACTGTGGTCTCATTTTCAATGACATTAAGTTCCACTTTTGTCTGTGTCATCTGTGCCAGATGTCATTAAATCAAATAAGTTGTGTGATAAGTGTTTTCTCCAGATGACCTCGTGTCAGTAGAATGACATTTGGTGCTACAGTTCAGTGTTATGACATAACCACTGTACTTTTGGAAGCATTGTGGTGGGGGGCATTTAGGAGATGGTAGCTTTGCACTGGGAATCCCTGCCACTGTCAAATTACCTTTTTCTGCACTCCCTTTGTCATGCCTACCACATTGGAGAAAGGAGTAGGGGCAACAATTGTAGTACCCTTTTTCCAAGCAGGGTGCCTGGTATAGAAACATAGAAAATATTTGCCTTAAGCAGAGATGAGGGGGCACTGATGAGCAGCTAAGCGAATGGTTGCATCACTCCGGAGCTCCGCACCGCTAGGACTATAAAAGTACATTAAAAAGTATTTGATACCCATTTTAGCACACATTCTACAGTATTCACCTGTTGGTAAGATGGACGAGTACATTACTTCTGGAAAATTGGCCCAGCAAGTGGACAAAAGTGCCAAGAAACCGCAGAATCAAGAGGGATCCACGACAGGAGGCATAGGCCCGATCTCCCTGTTGGCTGCAGAGATTACGGCACTCAGCTGAGCGGTATCAGAGCAGACTTTAGCCAACTTTAAGCTGCGTTGGGAAAATATGGAACAAATGCTTAAGGTCTTAACACAGGAAATTAAGCAACATGCCAGACAAATCAGGGAGGTGGAACAAAGGGTGTTGGATATCGAGGACACCAATAGAGACATCCCAGACAAAATATAGAAATTGGAAAAAGAGCTGGAAGAGCACAAAGAAGCACTTGACTATCAAGAAAATTATAGTAGGAGGAATAATTTACGTATCAGAGGCCTGCCTAAGGGAGCAGAAGGTGAAAATTTGCTGAAATTCTGTGCGGAAACATTGCCCGTGCTGCTAGACGTGGACATTGCAAAAAAGATACTCAAAATTGAAAGGGTACACAGGGATCACGCACTGAGGCCACCCACCAATCAGTCCCTGTGGCAAGTCATATTCTGCCTACACCACTATCAGGATAGGCAGGCCTGACTGGCAACGTTCTAAAGCAAGAAAGACCTCCAGTATGAGGGACATAAGCTTACTATCCACCAGGACATGTTGATCAGGATACAATGAAAGTGGCAGCAGTTTAATCTCCAGATGGATGGCCTCAGAAAACAGGGATTGCAATTCTACATGGTGTTCCCAGCATCAGTAAAAGTTAAGGTGGAAGATGCTACCTTTCCCTTTTGCGAGCTTTTGAAATGGCTGCTGTTTTTGTAGGACTGGGACTGTAAAAACAATAAAACCTGAGCTAAGCTGTGATTTGAATGGTACTGGTACTTTATGATAGAGATGTCAGGACAGTCAGTCCTGCTGTCTGGAGGGGTGGTGACTACTGTATGACTTACATGTAAATAATGTTTTTTGGATGGGGCCCCTCATCCCTTTTCTGGTCTTATCCCGTTGTGTGTGTTTTCACATAGTGTGGGCATCCCCCTAAACTCCCTAATTTGGCAAACTGAGGTATGTAATGGACAGCATGATGGTTTGCAGAGTGGGACTAAAGGGCTGAATGAAGAGTGCAGGGGCTTCTCTGCTATAATTAAGCTTCTACTTGTGGATGGACTAGAAACAGAACTGTGTTCCATTTTGCAAAGATTATGGGTTGATGAGTCGGAGATGACAATTTTGCTGTAAATGCGTCACATGTAGCTTAAAAGCCCACAAGCTTGTCAGGCCTGCACAGTAGCTTTATGCTGGTGGTGGGTAAACTACGTCAGGTAATGCATACGTGCGAGGGGAGGTAAGCACATCTACCTCCCCCCATGGTTTCAGATGGCATTATAATATGTGATGACAGGTTGAACCTTCTTATGGAAGACATGCAGTGTGTTATGGGGGAGAAGCAGGGGGAACTCTTAAACGAGAAAAAGTGGTATAAGAAAAGACATGGGCAACATATTGGGCTGGTAGCAGTTCTAAAAAGCTGAAATATAATTGGAGAAACCTGCAGTGGTCGTAAGTAAAGAGGTGGCCCCTGGGAAATGGCTGAAAGTGAAAGATTTGGGGTGGGAGAGGATTGCCATTTGTAGAAATGGAATGCAAACACAAAATTTGGATATGCAGAGATGGGGTATAACATAAACCTTGGATGCTTTAGTAAATGACGCACACAAGGTGTTTAAGGTAAAGCACGTGCTGAGCAGGAGGGAGTTGTATTGAGGGTTTGATTAACATTTTTATAATGTTTAACTGGTACACTGGAATGAGATATGGCAAATGGCAGAACGCCAATATAAAAGGAGTAAAAATATTTGGGATTATGATACAGTTGGGGTTAGGGAGAGAGGGGAGGGGGAGGGAAAGGGATGTGTGTTTACTGTTTCTAAATGTTGTTTGTGTTTGTTTAGAGTGGTCTGTGACCTGATTCATGCAATTTCTTACTGGGCCTGTACACATTTACTGGGTCAAAGGGGGGATTTATTTATTTAGCTTTTGTTGACCGGGTAAGTGCACTAGACAAATCCTGCCTATTTTCAGGCACTACCTGGGGGAGGGGGATACAGATGAATGCCAACTGATTTTGAACCAGATTAAGCTGTTGGTGGTATTTTTAGTGAATGAGGGAAATTTGGCCAGGACACCGGGGAAATTCCCCTGCTCTTTTCGATAAGTGCCATGGGATCTTTAACATCCACCTGAACTACCACCAATCCAGGCAGATGGGACCTCGGTTTAACGTCTCATCCGAAAGACAGCACCTCAGAAGTGCAGCACCCCTCTCATGCTGCACTACAGTGTCAGTACAGGGATATTAACCCAAGTGCCAGGTGTGGGAACTTAACCCACAGCCCTCTGATCTCCCGGCCTCAGAGGCGAGTGTGCTACCTACTGAGCCACTGACACTGAATATGTGATAGATGGTGGGATGGCTAACACACCACAGAGATGTATCACAATAACTGAAGTAGTCTCCTGGAATAGTAAAGGTTTAACTACTCCTGTGAAAAGAGCAAAGGTCTTGGTTATGCTGAAGAGAAGAAATATGGCAGTGGCTCTTTTACAGGATATGCACCTTTCCAATAGTGAACAGAAAAAATTAGTATGAGTTTGGGTTGGGGCCTGCCACGCAGCAGCCTATAATGCTCATAAAAGGGGAGTAGCCATCCTTATGAACAAGCATTTCCCATTTACAGCTCAGTGGGTGGTGAGAGACCCTGTAGAGGGTATCTATGTATTTGTAGTGGGGGAGGTATCTGGTAGACAAATCACATTTGGCAATGTTTGTGCACCAGTGGTTCATGATAATGCCTTTTACCAAAAACTTCTGGATATTCGTGTAAGGGAGCAGTTCCTGAACCTCATTCTCAGGGGAGATTTTAACTGTGTGGCAGACCTCAAGGTGGACTATTTGGGAGGAAGGGACAGAGTAGCAAAAGCGATCCAGCAATGGCAACTTGGGCTGGCAGAACTGGGCTTAATTGATGGCTGGAGAAGAGCTAACCCTGGGCTAAAAGAGTATATTTTCTATTCTAGCCCACATGGGTCATGGTCTCAGTTAGACTATATTTATATTCAAAGGGATCTTTATCAGCATTCACAAAAGATGGGGCATAGTCTAATATTTCTCTCAGACCATGCCATGGTCGAGATGGGAGCTGGGCCTGGCCCACTCTGACAATAAGAAGGTTCAGTTGAGGTATTCCATTTGTCTGTTGACTAGGGAGGACTTTTGGGAATTCCTTAAAGAGTATTGGAAAATCTTCAAAAAGCAAAATAAAGGTATGGTAGAGGCTGAGGGTACTTACTGGGAGGCCAGCAAAGCATATATGCAGGTACTAATAATAGGGTATACAGCTAAAAGGAAACAGGGGAAAAAGAAACAACAGAGAGGGTTGTGGATGCATGGAACGGCCTTCCGGAGGAGGTTGTGGAGTCAAAATCAGTGGTGGAATTCAAACATGCATGGGACAGTCATAAGGCAATTCTAGTGGCTGGGGGTAGGAAGAAGTAGACTGCTGGTTAACTAGGATCTGCAGCTTATCCAGTAGGTAGGGAAATGGGCAGACTGGGTGGGCCAAGCAGTCCTTATCTGCCGTCAAATTCTATGTTTCTATGTTTCTATGTTTCTATGTTTCTATGTTTCTAAGTTGAGAAAATCCAATATATGCCAATATACAGCTTACCAGCATTTCTTTAGTTTGCAATCGGCTTTGAAGAGTGCAGACGTGTTCCCGGTCCACAGAAGATTATCACCCCAGGCTCCGGAGGTAAGTATGGGGTGAGGTGAAGGGGTGTGGGGAGGTGGAGTACACAGATGGTGGGCATGGATAGAGGAGGGAGGCAAGAGAATCAACGAGAGACAGTTTTTTTTCCTATTTTTTTTTTTAATGATGACGGTGGACTTTTGCCACGCTGGGGTGGGCTCCCAGCGTGACACCAGAAGGTTTGTTTGGATGGGGGCAGTAGCACCGATGGGGTATTGGGCACCTCCATGGGCCAAGGAGACTTTTACCATGTTGGTGTGGGCTCCCAGCATGGCACATGGAAGTTTGTTGGAGGGGCAGTGGAGCTGATGAGGGATTGGGCACCCCCATTGGCCAAAGACACTTTTGCCAAGCTGGGGTGTGCTCCCAGCGTGGCAGATGGAAGTTTGTTTGGGGGGGCAGTGGAGCCAACAGGGGATTGGGAACCCCTGTTCACCATTAAGTGTGCTGGGGGGACACATGAGCCAAGAGGGGATTGGGCACCCCCTCAGTAAAGAAGAAATGGGAGAGATGCATTATGCCGATGGGGATTGGGCTACCCCATCGGCAAATGAACTGGGGAGGGAGTCATGCTGACAGGGGGATTGGGCACCCTGTCAGTTTTTTTTTTTAGTTATTGAAATGTTTCACCAGGAAGGCACACTGAATGGCAGGCAGCGGCTTTCCGTTGGCTTCGTGGGGACTGTGAGAGGCCGACGGAGAAGCTGTTGCCATGGGGACACCACGCAATCAGCTGTTTTGGTAGCTTGTAATGCATCAAAACAGCTGATTGTGTGGTGACGTGGCTGAATTTCTTTACACATTGTGGCATGCTCATTAACTGCTGTGATCGACAGCATGCTCCTCTACTGGCTGTGGCAGAGACCAGCCCTAGAACGGACTGCTGCCATTCGGCACAACAGTGACACGCCTCCATAACTCACTTTTGCAGGAAGCTGACACAATGTGTTTCTTGCACATGCACGCAAGCAACACAAAAATGGCAGATCCTAGAGGGGACCCTGTCAAGATATCTGACTTTGAGAGAGAAATATTGGGAGCAGCCAATATTGAAAAGGGGTTAATGGGGCGGGCAGTGAAACTAGATAGGAAGCTATTTCAGACACCTCTACAAATGGCCAAAAAATGGTGGGAAATTAATGATTCTAACTGGCAAATATTATTTGGAATCACATGTGGCTTGTTAATTTGCTATAAATATAAGGAAGCACAGTACAAGTTTATACAGATATTATACTACCCTCTTTCCATGGTACATAGGTTCTGCTGAGAGCTGATCCCGATATGCAACAAATGGAAAATAGCACAAGGGACATATATGCACTATTACTGGGGATGCCCACTAATAGAGAAATATTGGAGAGGGGTGACAGAAGAAATGCCAACCATGAGGGGACAACCTATTAAATTTGAACAGAAATCACTGCTCTTAGGGGTTGAAGGAATAGAGAACAGCGAATGGGTACTCTATCCTAGGTGGATAAGAGTGCTCCTTGTAGTTGCAAGACAGGGAATACAAAATGTATGGATTACAAACCTGGGCCCTACACTTGACCAATGGAAAGGGCTGACCATAAAGGTATTAGCAATAGATAAGCTAACGTGAAGTCTAAAGGGAGAAGAAGATGGATTTGAAAGGGCCTGGGCTGGATATCTGAGTACTCTGAGTGTCGGGGAAAGGAATATATTAGAGGTAGGTGGGATACTATAGAAGTGAGTAAAGATAACATTAATATTAGCACCCATAGGGTCTCTGGAATAAAAGAGGGATAGAGTACAGAAATGAATTTACACAATTTATAACATAATAAGATAGACACAGACACAGACCAGTTACTTTGCTGTAGTTTGCCAGCTTGTATTTTATTTTATTGTTATGTTGTTTCTGATAAAATATAACATTTGACAGTAGTGGACATGCCAATGAACCTATAAATGATTGGATACCAATGCTAAGATTGAACTCTGTATACACTCCTACAACTTGACCTGTAAAATGTAGAAATCATTGTATGAAATAAGATTCCTGGTATTGTGCTATGTGAACTGTCACTCAAAAAACATATTATACAAAAAAAAAAAGAAACATAGACAATGATGGCAGAAAAAGACTAGAGGTCCATCCAGTCTGCCCAGGTTCCTATAATCCCTGGAACCTACCATTCCTCCAGGGTACTAACCCTCCCCATCCTCTCTCTGTTCTCTTCCTTGATCCTGTCACCTCCAGTAACTACCATTCCCCCTCATTATGTCCCAGCCCTGCTTGAATCCTCTGTTTTTATACCCACCATTTTAGCCAACAGACTGTTCCAAACTTCCACCACCTTTTCCGTAAAGTAGTAATTCCTCACATCTCTTTTAACCTACCTCTTGTTAATTTCCATTCATGTCCATGTGACTGTGAATTGGTACTCAGGCTAAATAGTACCCCACAGTTCACTTTGTTAATTCCTTTCAGGAACTTGCAGGTCTCTCTCATATCTCCCCTCTCCCTCCTGGTCTCCAATGAGTACATATTTAGTGCCTTGTGGTGCTCCTCATAGGATTTGCCCTGCTGTCCCTGAATCATTTTAGTTACTCTGTGCTGTACTGTCTCCAACCGATCCTTATCTTTTCTGAGGTGAGGACACCAGAACTGGGCGCAGTACTCTAGGTGAGGCCTCATCAGGGATCTATAGAGGGGAGTATTACCTCCTTTCTTCTGCTATCAGTACCCATCCCCCAGATACATCCTCGCATCCTGCAAGCCTTGCTTTAGGCCATGTTGCACTGACTCAGTTGCTTAAATGGTGTATTAAGTTGGGGATGGTGGGGGTTACAGCAAGGGGTAGAGGAAGCTCATATATGAGTTGTTTAGACACAAAAGTGCACTACATAGCATACCATAGCCCATGATTTCTGGGGGCCAATCAGCCCCAGACTCCTGCCTTAGAAACAGGCCAGCATTGCAGTAAGTTAGTAGTATACAATACCCAGCCCAAACCAGCTGCAGACACTGCTTTGAGATTCAGTGCATTAGCATTTGCTGTGTGTGTATATATATATATATATATATATATATATATATATATATATATAGGGGGAGAGAGAAAGAGAGATTCATGGCAAAAAATGTCATTAATGCATCAGTTAGGGTTGTTCCACAGTGACGAAAGTGAGGAAATTCAGTGTTAGGGTTGCCATTCCTTGCACCCTAAGCCGAGCCCGTCCCCAGCAACAGGCATCGGGGTGTGCGTTGGGGTTGTCGGTCCTAACTCTCACCCCATCCCATGTGTAATCAAGCTGAGATGGTGCAGTATAGGAGAATGGGGAGACAGTTAGGACTGATGACCCCAATGCACACCCTGGTGCCTGTTGGTGGGGATGAGGTGGGCTTGGGGTGCAAGGGGTGGCTACCCTAACACCACATTTCCTCACTTTTGTTGCTGTGGAATAACCCTAACTGATGCATTAATGGAGTTTTTTGCCATAAATTTCCCTTCCCTTCTTTTTGAGAATAAGCACTATAAATAGTGAATGGAATGTGGTGGTAGGAGCGCTGGGCCTGAATGAGATTTTTTTGTGACATAGTAATGCTAACAGTAATGGAAACGCAAGCACAAATGGTAACGCACATGGTGATGCAAACATAAATGATAATGCAACGGTAAGAGAAACGCAAGTGCAAACGTTAATCAAAACAGAAATGGTAATGCAAATGGTAATGCAAACGCTAATGGCAACAGAAATGCAAACGGTAACAAAAACAGTAACATAAATGCTAATGCCAGTGGAAATGCAAACGGTAAGAAAAATGCAAATGGTAACACAAACGCAAACAGAAATGCAAATGGTAACGGCAATGGCGCCGCAGAAGAAAACAATAGCGTAATTGACAACTGAAACACTACCGAAAATGCATACACTAAGGCCAACAGAGATGCAAACGGTGATGACTAAGCAAACATTAACGGTAACGCAATTGGAAATGCAAACAGTTACAATAACAGCAACAATGACAGCAAAGCGAATAGTAACGCAAATGAAAACACAAATGCAAGCACATACGGACATGCAAATGGTAATGCACACAGTCATGGTACTGCAATTGGAAATGCAAATGCTAATGGTAACACCAATGATAATGCCAACGGAAACAGAAACTCAAATGGAAGCGCGTACGGAAACGCAAATGGTAATGCACCACGGTGACACAAAATTAAGCATAAACAGAAACAGTAATGGAAATGCAAATGGTAACAGTAACGCAAATGCAAGCACAAACAAAATGCAAAGGGTAACGCACATGGTGGCGTAGACAGGAATGCCAACACAAATGGTTATGGAAACGCAAGTGGAAATGCTAACTGTAACAGTAACAAAAGAGTGCACCCTTTCTTTCCCCAAAGCTGCATTGAGAAACACAGTGAATACAAAGAATGTATGCATAATAATGGGCCTCGGAGCAGAAAACGAACACTTGGAATACTAAACTGCTTATACAGTATCTCAGGAACTGTATGACATAGAAAATAAATTTAAATTTCATATAATTTATGACTTTCCTGGCTAGTTTCATACTTAGCCCCTAGTGGGGCTAAGCATTTTCTGACTAAAAGTCCGTATCTCGAAGTGTTTCCAAGATACGGGCCCCGAAAGGAGCGGCAGACACTGTAATGTTAGTCTATAGGAAAAATAGTCAACTTTAGAGTCTCGTAACTTTGCAGCCCTGTAATATTTTGCCACCAAACCACAAAGAGGCACATCTGTAGGATCTTGGCTTTCTTCCCTTCAAATTACAGCCCAAAAGACCAAACTATTCTTTTGCAGCAGGGTGGCAAAGATTTCCTATCCTTTTGAGCATAGTGTCGTACAGTAGTGTCACAAATCACAACACTTTCACAAAAAAATCACAAAATTGTCGCAGGTGTGACACTACTTTGCGACACTACAGTTTACAAAAATTTGAAAAACATATTTCTGGGGTGTTTTACCCCCCAAAAAAGACATGGCTAGCATCCTCGGGCCTCGACTAGGTGAACACAAAAAGAATTGTGTCCCTAGAGGGTCCCACATTTAAATGCCAAACATTTCTGTGACCAGTAAATGAAAAAAAAAAATGGCTGACTCATGACACTACAGAGGTCATTTGTGACACTAAAAACTGCATTTGCTGTCTGTATACTTGCTATTTGTATATACGATTTTGCCTGCTCTAAATTGAACTGTACTGAACATGTATATGTAGGTAAATTCTATTATTACTGTAGCCTGTCTATCCCAATTCCCCCAGGGCGCATCACACCACCTGTCTGTATACTTGCTATTTGTATATATGACTTTGTCTGCTCTAAACTGAACTGTACTGCACATGTATATGTATGTAAAGTCTATTATTACTGTATCCTGCATATCCCTATTCCCCCAGGGCACATCTAGAATCGAGTGGTATACAGCTCAGTATGCCTTCCTGGTAAAACGCTTAAATAAATAAATAAATAAATACAATTTGCTACACTGTCAAACTTTTTCCTTTGACTATAATGGGAAACTTGTTTTTTGAATAACTTTTGAACCATTTAATATTTTTTCACAAAATCATCAAAATGCACATTGGGGACCCCGGCTACACATTCTCCGAAGGTTTTGGACCAGTCACCCAAACCATGCGACCTGGAGGCACGAGCAAAGAATGTGCAAAAAACCATAAATGTGACTTTCTATTGTGCTTTATAGCTCCGCAAATGTATATCTGACCATTACGAAACTTGCCAGATCCTGAAATCTCTGGTACCGCTCTATGCCTGACAAATTTCAGGCAAATCCGTCATGTGATGGCAAAGTTATTAAGCTGCAAAATTTCACACTTTAACCTTAAATGGGGTACTCAACCTTAACTATAGTGGCACTACTGTGTCACTATAATAAAAGGAGCTGTGATCTGAAACATGTCAGATGTTTTTTGGATTTGGAAGCTGTTGTGAAATGAATGCATTTGAAAATGTTCCTGATCTTCAGTTACAATTCTTTTGGCATTCCAGTACAAGCTTTATGTGTGCTGAAACTTTTGTGGATGCATATATATATATATATATATATATATATATATATATATATATTACACACACACACACACACACACACACAAAATCTGAGCCACCCAGATAGTTATACTTGTCCTTAGAGCAGGAGGTGTAGGGGAGCTCACAGACGAGTTATTTTGGTTTGAAATAAGCCACAAAATGAGCCACAGAGCATCTAGCTCCCCAAAGCTTCTGGGTGCCTGGCAGCCCCATAAACCATTACCTTCACACCAGTAGATACAGCTGTAGATATTAAAGCTCATAACATAATATATCTGAGACAATGCCTCAGACATATTACATTAACAGCATCTTGCTGCCCTCCGGTAGTGAATACATATGTATTTACCCTGCAGCCAGTCAGAAAATAATTTTGTTTAGAGCAAGAGGTGTAGGATATCTTGTATATGACTTCTTTAGCTTCAAAATAAGTCACAAAATGCACCACAGTGCATCTAGGAGCCCATGGCCTCTGGGGTACTGGCAGCCCTAAGACCCACACCTTTTTTTAATAGGTTGCAGATTGCATTAAAAGAACCCCCCTTGTGAAATTCCTGGCAACGGCCCTGCCCTGTGTTGCTAGTACAGCAAACATGGTCCCTACCCTCTGCCTTACAATGTGTTTTCTCCTCCTTCCTGCTTAATTCTGCTCCTCTTTTGCTAGGCTTTACCATAGTCCACCATTCATCAGCTGGCTTCCTGTCTAGTTTGCTCCCTCCCCCTGACCCCTTACTTGACCCACTGTTCCTTCTCTGTTGTGCCCTGATGCTCTTAGATGTCAGCTGTTCTACCAATGCAACCCTTCCCTCACCCCTCAACCTCCCCAGTTCCCTGCCAAGCCAATGAACCACTTACTTGAGCCTCCTTAGCCTGTGGCATATTGGGCACCCTCCCAGCCTCCACAGTATGTTCATCCACACTGCTGCCCCACAACCATTGCACCCCACAATCCTACCCATGATTCACTCTACCTATACAGTACAGTGAAATACAATCTCTCTCTATACTGACTGCAGTTCTTTTAAAACCAAATTAGTAACCCACCAATAGCATTCCTAAGTCTCACAAACAAATACAGCCCAGTGTGTGTCCAATCCAGCTAACAGTGTGTGTATGCAGACAGTAGGTACCGTGTGATGTCACAGGCTACCAGTTCCTGCTGCTTCAAGTTTCAGTCACAAAGAGAAATGGGCAACCCTTCAAGCTCAACCCCTAATGGCTTTTCAGTATTCAAGAAGGACTCTGTCTCCAACACAGGGTGGGTGGGAGCACTTTATCACTCACTAGGCAAACAGCACATAATTAACTGTCACTCTAAATATCACTGCCAACAACTGTTCCCACAGCCAGCACACAAGTGCCTACAGTTTTTAAAGGA
Source organism: Neoceratodus forsteri (assembly GCA_016271365.2). Classification (NCBI taxonomy): domain Eukaryota; kingdom Metazoa; phylum Chordata; order Ceratodontiformes; family Ceratodontidae; genus Neoceratodus; species Neoceratodus forsteri. The sequence continues at coordinate 43,223,034 of CM028131.1, read as the reverse complement.
GGAGCTGGGTTGGTTGAGGATGTGCTTAGGCAGCAGGGCAGGAGAGGATAGAGGTCAACCAGCACACAACCCACCAACAGTTACACTATCACAGCCCAAGTAATAGTTGTAATTTGAAGTACTAAGTACTAATTTAAACAGTTGTAACTCACAGCACTAATTTAAAAAGTACAAACTATTCAAATAACACAGTTAAAACAGAAGATAAACAGAACCGATTTCCTGAACACACCCTCTTCTGTTCCCAAGTAGATAACGGAAGACAAGATGGTTCCTGCAATTTCCCCTTCCCCTCTCACCAGGCAAACAGCACAGATTTAAATGTCACTCTAAATATCACTGCCAACAACTGTTCCCACAACTAGCACACAAGTGGCAACAGTTTTTAAAGGAGGAGCTGGGTGGTTGAGGAGGTGCTTAGGAGGCAGGGCAGGAGAGGATGGAGGTCAACCTATTGGGGAGGGAGGTGAAGGGGGCTGGAGAGGGGGACAGTGACAGGACAGTTGCTTTCCAAAGCCGACACCAGGCACAGGCAGATTAGAGGGGAGGGAGGGTGTGAATGGGACAAAGGGTGGGCCCCCCAGTGAGGGGGGATTGTGAGGTGCACCATAGGAGTTAGCAGTTGGTTGGGGGTAGAGGAGGACTGGGGAGGGTCAGAGAGGAGCACATTGGAGGGGAGAACAGTCAAGAGGATGCAAAGTAGGAGGCATAGGGCTAAATAACTGGTTCTTGACTCTGCTGTTGGATAGCCTCATGGCTACAGAATAGAAAGCAATTAGTGGTTATTAGGGGTCATGAATCAAATTGGACATCAGTTACTAGTGGGGTACCCCCGGGCTCTGTCCTGGGCCCACTTCTCTTTAATATTCTCATTTCAAGTATACAAACTACAAGTGGTGTCTGGATCAATAAATACACAGATGACTGCAAACTGGGGTGCATTGTGAATGATGCACAAGCTGTGGCAGACCTGCAACACTATCTAAATAACATCTGTAATTGGGCAACAGAAAATAAAATTAATTTCAATAGTGGTAAATGCAAAATTATGCACATGGGAAGAAATAATAATGCTATTCATGTTATGAATAATGCTGAGCTTACAGAAATAACAGAAGAAAAGAATTTAGGTATCATTATTACTAATAACATGAAATTTGATACACATATCAACAAAACTGTTAAAAAATCATATTCGATCCTGTGATGTATTAGTAGACATATTAAGAACAAAAGACCTGAGATAGTTCTCTCACTTTATTCCACTCTTGTACGGCCATATCTGGAGTACTATGCTCCCCTTTGTTCTTCCACATTGGTTGGATGCCTGGCTATGCATGAAAAATTCAAAGAAGAGCTACAAAAATAATTGACTATTTGTCAGGCAAGAACTATGAGGATAGGTTGAGGTCACTAGGCCTATATTCACAGGAATACAGATTGATTAGAGGTGAATTGATATACATTTTTGATGCCATTCAGAGGGAAGCATTACTGAAAGATATTTGTCTTGAAAGACAATATATCAAAAATCTTAGCAGATCACACAGCTATCAATAAAAGACATTTGCTTGCAAAACTACTAAGAGGCAGAGGTATTTCACTCAACGAGCTCCAATAATCTGGAACTCACTACCAAGTAGTGTTGTTAATAGTAACAGTATAAAACAATTTAAAGATAACCTAGATCTGTACATGGGTGATAAAAAATATTCCTTCCACCCTCAAATCAGTAGAGGTGGTAAGTTCCATATGGGCTTCGGTCCTCTGAACTTGTAATCAACTATGAAACTATGAAATTAAACTGTTAAGGTGGGAGGGGGAGGAGGACAATACCGGTGGAGTGGTGGACAAGGAGGGGTGGGCTGGGATAGGGATGGAAAAGCATGTTTGGCAAGGTTGGGAGGTGCTACTAAGGAAGAAGGCGGGTGGCTAGGACCAGTAGGGAGAAGACTCAGGGCAGGGAGAAGGAGGAGATGGGCACTGATATGGGGGTAGCAGGTACTAGGTGCTCAGAATCGGCAATGGAGGATGTAGCCGAGGGGTCAGGGATCAGTGGTGGGGGGGTAAGGACAATGAAAGCCCAGAAGTTGAGAGGCAGGCAGGAAGGTAAGGGGAGCAGGGGTGAGGGGAAGTGCAGGATAGAGGCAGTGGAAGGGATAGAAACGGGGGGAAGTTGTAGGAGACACAGAGGGTGTGATGGGGCGCTTAAGGGGCACAGCAGGGTGGACACTGGGGAAGAAAAAGAGTAAACAGGAGGGGAAGGGACATAGATCATGAATGGGGAGGTACTTGTGCTAGGGGATTCCATACTGAAAGAGGCCAGGTGGAGTGCTAAGGAGAAAGGCACAGTCGAATCTGGGATGAAGCTATCCCTGAACTGACTGTTGGAAGAGCGGGGCAGGCACTTCTCAAGCGTGCATGGAAGGGGAGGAAGAAACTTCATATAGTGATGCAGGTGGGTACAAATGACTTGGCAGGGGAGACTATAGAGATGGTGAAGAGGAGATTCGAGGAATTGGGTAGTCAGAGTGAGGAGGATGTGGGGTCAGTGGCATTCCCCGAGGTACTCTTGGTACCATGGGCTAGTACAGGGAGGAAACAAAGGATAGAAGAGTTCAATGAGTGGCTGAGGGACTGGTGCTATACTATGAATTATTGGCTGGTGTCAAACTGGGGAGGGATCTGGGGCAACAGCGACTTATATGCAGGCGACAGGTTGCACTTGGGAAGGGAAGGGAGGGGAGTATTAAAAAGAGGATTGGAGGAATATATAGCAACTAATATGGATTTAAACTAGGAGGGGGTGGCATGAGGAGTTCTGGTAGGAACAGGGTCTGGAAAGGTGAGACTAGTGAGCTCATCTCCTCCAGTTATGGGTAAAGGTAGGGACGAAGAGTCGCAGGGAGGGAAGAGTTCAGGGTTGCTTGGATGGAGTGCAAAAACTGCTGTCTTGTAATAACAGGTGGATAAGGGGGTGGACCACAGGGAGGAGGGGAGCAGATCAGGGAGAATGGGAGAGAGTGGATGGAGGGGTACAGATGGAATGTGGTCTCCCTAAACTCGAGAATCTTTGGTAACAAAATTGCAGCTCTCCAGGCACTCTTTACAGAAGGGAATGTGGACAGTGCTACAGTGATGGAGATTTGGGACGCCCAGTACCATGACTGGGATCTGACAATCCCAGGGTAAAGCATTTACAGGAAAGACCGGGGGGTTGGGAGAGGGGGCAGGGTATCACTTTATGTGAGAGAGGATATTAAATGCATGAGGGAGGAGGGGGAGGAAGAGGGAACAGAGGCCCTTTGGGTGTAGATTCTGGATCCCAAAGGTAGGAGGCTGAGACTGGGAGTGATGTATAGATCCCCAACTCAGACAGTGGAACTGGAAGGGAGTTAGCAAAACAAATAAGGAAGGTATGTAGAAGGGGGAGTGTGGTGATAATGGGGGATTTCAATCTGCCAGGGATTGATTGGAGCACCCCAGCCACCTCCAGTGCAGGGGAACAGGTGCTCCTGGAGGCAATCCAGGATGGTCTCCTGGTACAGCTGGTGAGCGAGCCTACAAGACTAGACAACACATTGGACCTGATGCTGTCTAATGTGGAGGCAGTGAAAGAAGTAAAGGTTGAGGACCCACTTGCTGGAAGTGACAACCAAACAGTATAGTTCAGACTCACATTGGGCAGGGGTATGGAGGTACAGGCATCAAGTTGATGGACTTCAAGAGGATAAGAGAGATACTGCGAAGGAACTCCAGGCTATTGGGCCAGAGATGGAAGTGCAGCAAAAGTAGGGCATTATTAAAACTGGGCTAACAAAGGCTACAGATGCTTGCACCAGGACTAGAAGCAAGAAGGGCAGGGCCAGAAAACCATGCTGGCTGAACAGTAAGGTGCTGGAATAGGTGAGGGTGAAGAGGGCTGCGTATCTGAAGTTCAGGAGAATGAGGAAGGGGGAGGATAGAGACTTATGAGAACTGGTCTAAGGTGGTGACCAAGCGGGTGAGAACAGCCAAGACCTCCAGAGAACTAAAGTTAGCACAGGACATTAAGGGCAGGAAGAAGGACTTTTTTAGATACATTAGGGAAACGAGGAAGTGCAAAGACCATATAGTGAAGATAAAGTGGGGAGGAAAATGGGAGGATAACGGGGTGGAACAAGCAGAAGCTTAGACTAGCAGTATAGCCTAGAGGTTAGAGGAACAAGGTGTGAATGAGCTTGGTACATCCAGCAGACCAGACCTGAGTTTGATTCTCACAACCTCCACTTGCATGCTGTGTGACTCTGAGGCAAGTCACTTAACCTAGTGCTCCCAGGTCACCCCTGAAAACAGGCACTTGTGCCTAGTGGGCCTACCCAGTTACCAAAGACTAAAATGAAAAAGAAGTACAGAATGAGTACTTGTGCTCTGTTTTACATACACAAGAGTGGGCCTAGAGATGAGCAGAAAATTATCGGGCTGTTGCCCTCACGTCCATAGTGGAGAAACTGATGAAGACGATATTAAAGGAGAGACTGTTATTGTTCCTAGAGGGAAATGACCTCCAGGATAGGTGGCAGCATGGGTTAATCTTGGGGAGATCTTGCCAGATGAATCTAATAGAATATTACAGCTAGGTGACAAGAGAGCTGAATGGGGGTTGAGCTGTTGATGTCCCTGTACTTGGACCTCAGCGAGGCCTTCAATTCAGTGCCTCATGGGAGACTTGGGGGGAAGCTGATGGCTGTATAGGTGGGGAAAAAGCTGACACTGGATAGAGAACCGGCTGAAGGGGAGGCTGCAATGGGTGGTTGTGAGGGGGAGGAGCTCTCGACTCCCAGAACTGTGACAAGTGTGTACTGAAGGGTCTGTGCTGGGCCCAGTGTTATTTGGGCTATTTATCTCAGATACTGCAAACGGAGTTGGGAGCAGGGGTTAGTCTGTTCAGAGATGACACCAAACTGGGGGTGGTGGTGGATGAAGAGGAGGAAGGAAGCAATTGCAAGGGGACCTAACCAAACTGGAGGGTCTTGTCAGAGAAGTGGCAGCTGGAATTCAATACAAAAAAGTACAAGGTTATGCACTTTTGGGCAAAAAACCCAAGGAGGGAATACTGGCAGGGGGGGGGGGAGTGAGGCTGCAGATCACTGAGGAGGAGGAGAAGGACCTACAGTAGGGGCATTAATAACAGAGAGCATGAATAACTCTGCCCAATGTAGGAGAGCAGTGGCTAAGGCTAACAGGATGCTGGGCTGTATCTCAAGGGGTTTCTCATCCAGGTATATGGAAGTGATCCTTCCCCTATGCAGATCGTTGGTTAGGCTGCACTTGGAATACTGTGTGCAGTACTGGTGACCATATCATAAAAGGGATATTAACTTACTGAAGAGAGTGCAAAGGAGGGCAAAAAAAATCTTGCAAGGGATGGAAGGAAAGGCCCAAGAAGACAGGTGCTAAAGCTGAATATGTATACACTGGAGGAGAGGAGGGATGGGGGATATGCTTGAGATGTTCAAATATTTGAGTGGGGGAAAAAAAACAACACTGAAGGGGTGTTTAAACTGAAGAAGGGACACGAGGAGGCACAGTCTAAGACTGGAGGGGAAAGATTTAGGAGGGAGATGAGGAGGCACTATTTCACCAAGAGGGTGGTGTCTAAATGGAAAGCTGTACTGAAGGAGTGATTTCATGTAAGACAGTGGGAAGTTTCAAGTGGGGTGGGACAAAGCAAGGGGGAAGGTCTGGGAGGCAGGGGCAGAGGCAGTCAAAGGAGGAATGGATGGGGAGGGTTGGGCAGCTGCAAGCTATGATGCTAGCTACGCACTCAGGCAGACATAGATAGACCAGGTGATCTGTTTCTGCTGGCAAATTTGTATGTTCATTACAATATCACTGCTGAAGTAACAGTTGTAACTGAAATTACTAATTTAAAAAGTTGTAACTCACAGCACTAATTTAAAATACAAACTATTCAAATATCAGAGTTAAAACAGAAGATAAACAGAACCACTTTGCTGAACACACCTCCCTCTTCTGTTCCCAGGTAGACACCTGCCCAAGTATGTCACTGTAGGTCAGCACCCCTGTTCTCATATGGTGGATTCAGCTATGCCATCACCGTGGTCTTCCAGGTCCCTGGTCCATTTTCTACAGGGCCCTGGTGAGTCTGCATGAGGACTACTGCTCGCACCTGCCAGAGTATGCCACTGCAGGCCAGTGGCTGTGTTTATGTCTGGTGGATTCAGCTATGCTATCACCTGTGGTCTTCCCAGTCCCTGGTCTGTTTTCTTTAGGGCCCTTGTGGGTCAGCATGAGGTGCTGCAGGATATTGACAAAGTAGATAAAAGCTATATAATATGTGGACAACTGGTCAATGTGGGAGATGGGCCTTATTTGGTAGAAGGTATAGAAACTGTCAACAAAGCTTTCAAAATAATGGAGCAGTAAAGCAATTGGACACTACAAACATTTATTGGTGTAATTGGGGCTGTAGTAATCAATGGGTGGGATATTCAAAAGGGTTGCGCAATGCGCAATAGGGTTGCGCCTGCGCAAGTCCGAAAATGTGCCATTCTGCGATATTCAGCAGGAGGCAGTTGCCCCACTGAAACATGCTGAGCAACAAGCGCAATGCTAATGAAAGGCATGCACAACCGAAGGGGTGGAACCATGCATAAAGTCGCATACGATATTCAAAGACTTGCGCCAATGCGCAACTGGACTAGGTGGAAGTTGCGCCATAGCGGAAATGAGACAAAATAAAAAGGAGCAAGAAAGAGGTGCAAGAACGCTACAGGGAAGCCACATGAGGCAGGGAGACAGACAAGGCCAGAGGGAGAAAGAGTGCAGGCCAGGGGAGAGAGGACAGAATAGGGGCAAGGGAAGGTGTGGGGCCACAGAGTGCAGAGGCCAGTAGGTGTACCCGGTGCAGTGGAGGTAGCAGTCAGGACAGGGGGGGAACAGAGCAACAACAGCTGGGGGAACACAAGCCAGGGACATGGACAGTGCCAGCTTCCACATGGAAGCTGTAATGAGGGGGGTGAGAAGGTATGCTGCAGGGGGACGTGGCCGTGGAAGGGCCCGTCGGCGGTATGCCCCCAACAGGCAGTACCGGGCCCGCACCAGCTTTGAGCTCTACTCAGATGTCGAGATTGTGGGCCAGTACCTCCTGAACAGGGCAATACTGAGGTGGCTCTATGAGCTGTGCAGTGATGTGATGCAGGCACCCTCACGACGGAGTCACGCTCTGTCAGTGGAGACAAAGGTAACAGCCTGCATGTGCTTGCTCACCATGGGTACCTTCCAGAGACCAACAGGGGACACCACAGGCATAACACAGTTGGCCACGTCACGCATCCTCATGCAATTCCTCAGTGCACTGCTGCCACATGCTGCGGAGTACATCCATTTCCCCAGCACTGCGGCGGAGCGCACAGCAAACATACAGGAGTTCCACAGGGTAGCACGTATGCCTGGTGCTAGGGGCGATAGACTGCACCCATGTGGCCATTTGCATGCCACCTGGCCCCGATGGGGCTGCCTATATGAATCGGAAGGGTTATGCCAGTGTCAACTGCCAGGTGGTGTGTGATGCCAGTGGGCGCATCATCTATGTCTGTGCCACACACCCTGGGGAAGCACATGATTCATTTATATGGTACCAGTCAGCACTGTGCCATCGATTCGAGAGTGGGGACATCCCCACAGGACATCTAGTGGGTGACTATGCATGTAGGACTGACAAATCGGGGGTAAGGGTGGGTAAGCCACAGGTGCCATGGGTGTGGCACACAGGGTTAGGGGCAATATGAGCCTGAACAAGATACTAGCCTCCACTATCTCCACACAGGTGACAGTGGATACCCACTCTGTCCCTGGCTGCTCACACCCTACCAGTGGCCCACGATCCCATCGCAGCAACACTTCAATGAGGCACATGCCGCCACCGCAACATCATTGAGCGGGTGCTTGGGATGCTGAAGGCTCCATTGCCTAGTCACCTCCGTGGTGCCCTCAGTATAGCCCTCAAAGGCCTGTGGGATATTCCTGGCCTGTTGCATCCTGCACAACATGGCCAAAAACTGTGGGATAGCTGTACAGGTCAAAGAGGGGGACAGCGATGGGGATGATGGTGACACCGGTGATGATGGGGATGGGCAGCCCCCCCTTGGACGACGTGACCCCCGACTGATCCGGCTGGTCCAGCTGCACCGGGACACCATCACAGAAGAGCACTTCACCCAACACAGGTAAGTCATGGGGCCATGTGCAACCAACAGTGGCTAGGGCACAACCCACATACACACAGGGAAACACACCAGGGGTGCATGACGGCAAGGGAAGTGGTAGGGCACAGAAGCACACACATACAACCAGGGAGGGGTGAACAGTAACACGCCACATGGATGGACACACACACACACACACACACACACACAATAGGCACAAAGTGCACAGGGGTCAGGTGCACAACAGAGCTGGAACACAGACACTAAAAACACACATGTCCACAGGCCACCACATCCACTGACTGTCCATGTACATGTGTCAGATGCTGGGCACCTTCACACTTTGGTGTACAGCGCAATGCAGGCATCATCATGCACACTCACCTGTGGACAGCAGTCGGGAGGGTGTGCAGGTGATCCATGTGTCTGCGTGTAGGGTTGGGCACCCACTGGTGCACTGCCCACCGAAACACACATTGCACACAGGGCAGCACCAGACAGGTCCCGCAGTGGGGAGACAGCTCAGTCTTGCGGCAGAGTGCCACAGCCACCTCAAATGCATGGGCAGCCCCAACGAGACCCAGCAGCACTGGCAGGCTGAGCACGGGCCTCATGGGGTGGCACCGATGGACCACCAGGAGTTGCACTGTGCGAACGCGACCTTGCCCGCACAGGGGTCTGCAGCACACTGAACATACCTGCACCAGGGGTGCTCAGGATGCCCACAGCTGAACCCGGCATTGACAGGGTGGGTGTCGCCCGATGCCAGGAATGGGGGAGTGGATAGCGTACTGCACAGTGTGAGCGGCACAGGGGTACCTGACTGTGTGCCCAATGTGGCCATGACAGCGACCAATGCCCATGTCTGCCTGTCAATGGCAGTAGTCACATCCATCCGCAAATGGTCAATCCATGACAGGATCCTCTCGTTGTCCCTGCTGTGCCACTTCAGAGCCACACACAGTGCCTCCACAGATGTTGCAACCCGCATCTGCTGCTGTACTGATGCCTGCAGCAGGCGGGTGTGCTCGTCAAAGGGGTCATCTGCCACATCGGCAACCTGTCCCTCAGGGTATGAAAGGGCCTGATGTTTCAGTACCCCTTGAGGGTGGGCACTGCTCACCAGGACCAGGTATGGGCAAGTCCACAGGCGGTGCACATACGCCACCACTGAACCCTGTATCCCCAGTCCCGGTGGGTGACTGCTGCTGCTGCCCCTCCGCCTGCTGTGCCCAAGGGATCAGTTGTTCCGCTGCTGTGGCTGCAACAGTACCAGTGACCTGTACAGCCACCGGTGCTGCCCCACCGGTGCTGACAGGCACAGCCTGAGACTGTGCTGACGTGCTGGCACACATGTCGGAACCAGCTAGGTCCATGGGCGTGAGCTGTTCTGCTGTGTGTCCATTCTGTGACACACACATGTCACTTCCCATAGTGGTCGTTGCATCATCAATGGTGCAGGTCTGTGCCACAGCCACAGCCACAGCATGCTGGCATGCTTGATGCCAGACCACTAAGACACAGGAAGGGCACCCCCCCCACACCTGTCTCACCGACATCAGTGATGGCTGCCAGGCGTGCACACTGGTGCAATGCACGCCGGCTACCTGCGGAGGTGGATGGTCCCTTCTCCAACTCTGGATGGCTGTCCGCAGTGGACAGGCCCTCCACCACTGACTCCTGCAGATGCACAGGATCTGTAACAGAAAGTGAGAACACGTTAGTGCATGTGATCTATCTTCCCCCCCGACCATGACATAGCATGCAGTGATGGGCTACCACCTGTCTGGAAGCCACCTCCAGGAAATCTCTCAATGGCACTGCACTGCATGCTTGCAGTGAGCTGGTCCTCTGCCGGAGTCAGCTGCACCACCTCCGGCTGGCCCCCGCCTGTTGCAGCACATGCCGCCCTGATGGATGCCACCTTCTCCTTCACCCTCCTTCTGTCAGTCCCCATCTTCTTTTTACACTCCTGCACAAAGCGCTGGTGGCTGCCATGCAGGTTGATGGCACGTCCCACCCCCTCCCATGCAGCAGCACGGGCCTGAGGGGTGCCCTGCCATCCACTGAGAAGTGGCTCTTTATCCAGGTAGGCCTCGAAGAGTGCCTCTGTCTAAGCTTTTGTAAAATTAGGCCTCCTCTTCCACCCACCATCATCCTCCTCACCCATTCCTTGCTCGGTCATATCACAGCCTGTATGGGTGAGAGTGGTCACCTGGGAATGTGCAGTACACAGCAATTTCCTAAGATCATAGTCCAGAACATCACACAGCATGCGACTCACCTATCAACTGCAGTAACCGAATATGGACACTACAGAACAGCGTTGCATTTTTATAGCACAATCCATGCAAATTAGGTGTGGCGCAACTTTAATGAGATGCAAATTGCGTTGCTGCGCCATTGAATGGCTGATCGGATGATTTGCATATGACGGCTGAATATCGCGCTGTTGCACTTTGCGCAGTTGTGTTGTACGTGCTGAGCCAATGGCACAGTTCTGTGACTGCGTAGTACACCGCACTGTGCATGCCCAGGTAGCTTACGCAGGCATCTGCCGCACTGATGATGTGCTGTGCATGGTAGGCAATTCAGGGCATGGCCACCATTGTGCCAGTGGCACTATAGCGGTCACTACATGGCGCTGTGGCACAACTGCGCAATAGTCCGCTGTGGCAATGACACACAGGCGACCAATCATGCTGGACGCATAGACGTCCGATGGCACTGTGCATGGCCAGGCACCAGAGACCCATGACCCTGTGCCCGACCTTTTCCCCCTTGGCGCTGTACGTTTGGCATGTCTGCAGCTCTATCGTGCTGTTTGGTGATAGCGCCAATAGGGACTGGCGGTGCTGTACGACAGCGCAATAGGGAATAGCGGCGTTGTATTGCACAGCAATTCCACGTGGGGTTGCTGCACTGTGGGCCATATTGCCTACTATACATCCAGAGATGGCACGTGAAGAGCCCCACAGTGGAGTGCCCTCGAGCTGGCGAACTTGGTGGCCATTGTGGAGCCTCACTATGGCCCACTATATGGGAGTTCCCTTAGACAGGGCCAGGACACAAGTGTGTCAACAGGTGGCCACTAAGCTGGAGGCGACCACTGGCCAACGGAGGTCCACAGAACAGTGCAGACACTGCTATGGGGACCTGCAGAGGATGGAGCCGGCACTACTGGCACGCCCGCGGTTGCGTGCCAGGAGGGCATGGTGCCTTGACCAGGTGGGTGATCCGCCTACGCACCTGTATGATCTATATGGGTAACACTGTCTATTGTGTTCAGCACATGGGGAAGGGTTGGTCTAGGGTTGGCTGTGGCAGTGTTTACAGGGTTATGTGATGTATGGGTCTGGCTGGGTGGGTGGGCACACTCATTGGGGCAGGGGAATATGCTTTGGGATTGCACTGATGTGTTTCTCACCTTTTGGTTCCCACAGGTGTGGCAGAGCGGAGGAGGCCATGGCTGAAGAGCAGGGAGTGGTGCCAGCGGTACCCGACTGTGATGGTGGAGAACCACGACACCAGCAGCAGCCGATGAGGGGAGTGTCATGAAAACATGATTGCTATTGCATGCTGTGTGACAGGGTGGGGGAGCAGGGCATGGCCACCATCCATGGACACCACTGCCATGCACGCGACATGTGACAGTCAGCACTGTCCAGTGGCACTGCATGTCTGGGAGTGCGTCAATGGTGGTCCATGCGTGCACTGGGCACATGGCTGTGGCAATGCCTGCCCACCGTAGCACGTTACTGTCACGGCCTTGGTTGTGCTGTGCTGACATGGGCGGTGTGTGTGCAGTGGTACACGTGGCTGTTGCTGCCTGTTTGGGCATGTCTTGTGCAAGCGGTCACTGTGGGTGGGTGCAGTCCATCACAGGAGCGGGCACTTGGCAGTATGCGTGCATGATAGGTGGGCTTCAGGGATATGGACAGTCACACCCATTGACTCTGATCTCTTGTCCTAGGTGTCCGGATACTACGACAGATAGAGAGGTCCATGCAGCAGCTGTTGCAGGTAGCAATGGACTCACTTGTTATCCTGCAGGACCTACAGCAGCATGGGGTGCGAGGAAGGAGGCCCGGGACCAGCACCAGGCAGCAGGGGAGCAGGCTGGAAGACAGTAGCTGCCCATCACCTCCCCTTTACCTATCCTCACACCCTGCCTTCCCTCTCCCAGTTGTTCACCCTGCCCCTTACCCACCCCTACCTTGTACCCGTACCCCCACCCCTGTTTTGTACATATGTTTATAGTTCCTGTTGTTGTTATTCTTATTGTTGTTCTTATTGTAATACAGTTGTTTTGATATATATACTGTGGTGGTCTCTGATTTGCAGCTGGCTATAGGTGCTCAGTTGCAGTGGTGTGCATGGCATCTGGGGTGGTATAGTCATGGATATGTGTGTGTGTGCATGGGGAGGTGTCTTTGGTGTGGGAGTGGCTTTCAGTCGGTGTCTGTGGTGTGTGTTCACTGTGCATTGCATTGCTGTGTGCAGTGATCCATGATGCCTGCTTTGTGTCCATTGTGCCCTTATCAAGCTGTCCTTGGCCTGTGCAGCTGACACCCTTGCATTTCTGTGGCCTGCCAGGTCTGCTGCCTTGTCAGTGGGTGCTGTCCTGCAGGTCATCCACTGTGACCGTCCACGATGCTGGGTTGCCACCTGTCACCGTGGGGTGCATGTTTGCCTCGGGTGACACTGTGGCCTCCACAGTTGCTGTCCCACCTCCATGCTGTGTCTTGTGTGTGTTGCAGGGGCAATACAGCACTGTCTGTGACTTGTGCTCCAGGCGTATGCTGGTGGCGTACAGGGCCACAGTACATGCACAGGGTGGGTGTCACCCATGTGCCATGGTGGACTGCAGGCTGTGTGTGCACAGTTTACATGTGCCCACACTGAGGGCTGGGTTGCCACACTACTGCGTCCCCGTGTTGGTGTCCCCGAGGGTATGGGTGTGTGTTTGCCCCTGCACTGTGTTGCATCCGGTGTGCTGCATGCTTCCATGCACCACTGTGGGTGTCTGTGCTGGCTGCTGTGGCTTGTGGTGGCTCACGCTGTGGCATCTGTCTACTGTGCAGGGTGCTGTCTCAATGGCAGTGGTGTCAGGGGCACACCCTTTCCCATGTGGGGTACCACTTGTGGCGACACATGTTCGGTGTCTCAGCTGTGCCTCAGGGGGGTTGTGCGTGTTGGCACTGTGTCTGCCATTGTTGCATTGCCGTGTGCTGCCACCCACTGCTGGGTGCTCATGGTGGGTCTGGCTTGTATGGTTCTGTGGTTCACGAGGTTGCAGTGTGAAGGGGGATGCATGGGATTCCTGCAGTGATGGTCACTGCTCATGGGGGGTGTCTTGGGGTCACAGTGCAGGGTGCGCTGTGTGCACAGGGGGCTGCTGTACACTGGGGTGGTCCACCCTCCTTGTGTGGCAGTCTTAGCTTGCCAGTGGGTGTGCTGGGGCAGCATGGCCCAGCTGTGCTTATTGCTTGTCCCCATAGGCGGTGGGTATTCCGTCTCTCCCCAGTTATGCTGTGCTTGGGGTGTGGGGCGCATTGTCAGTTCTGCAGTGTGTTCCTGTGCCCATCTGTGGCTTGGGTGGTGGGCCTCTGCCTACCTCCCTGGTTGTGCAGTTCCATTGCTCTGCTACTTGCGCTATGGCACCTCTGGACTGCTCAGCTGGGCTGCCCTTGTTGCAGCTATAGCGCATCGTATCTGCTCAGCTTCCACTTCCTGGTTGTGCTATAAGCGCAGGTTGTGTGATATTCAGGCGTTGGCTGGTTCATAATTTGGCTTGCTCCATGTTTGAATATTCAGTCTATTGTGCATGGCTAATGGACTTGTGCTTGCTCCTGCTATTGAGCACATTTTGGGCACAGTTTGAATATCCAGCCCAATGTATATAGTGTATTATGTGGTATGTGTATAGTATAGAGTTTTGTTAAGGTTTTAGTAGAAATGTATTGTGTGTATCTAGGAAATGATGACAAACAAATGATGCAGTTGCCATATTGGTCCTTTTAAGAACAGATCTCAAAACAAATTATTTGATACATTTTATTGGACCTACATAGATGTTACACAAAAAAAGAACAAAGTGCTCTAGCTTTCAGACCAGCCAGGTCCTTTTTCAGAAGCTTTATGGCCATACAGCACTTTTTTTTTTCAATTGTTTAACCAGGAGGGGCACACTAAGCTGAAAGCTTGTTGACATGTGCAACCTGGGAGCACAGGGAAGTTAAGTGACTTTCTCAGGTTCACACAGTATGCAAGTGGGGGCTGTGGGATTCAAACCCAGGTCTCCAGATTTGCAGCTCAGAGCCTTTAACCACTGTGCTATACTGCCTCCCTTTTTTTGTGTAACATCTATGTATGTCCAATAAAAGGTATCAAGTCATCTGTTTCTGGATCTGTTCTAGGAAATGATGGAAGGTTTGATGCCTACTATTGGACCAAAAAGAGTCTTGTACTGTACAAAGGTGGCATTTTACACAAGGGGCCTCATAGGTTCCTTCTTCAGGTGAATAGCACAACTGATTAACATAAGCAGTATATCCAATATATCTACTGTGGAGCAATTTAAAATATAGCAGGAAGTAAAGTACTGTAGGAAAGAGATAAAAAGGGAATTGAAATAAAAAAGTCTATATAAGATGCAAAGTAAAGAAATGAGTTACAGAAAAACAGAAAATGGGGAGGAGGGGTGGGAACTGGTCAGTAGGAGATAAAAGGAAGCTAGAAGGGTAAAACAAAGGACCAGACAGGAATACAGATAAAAAATATCTGATATCAGAGGTTCGTTAATGAGGGTAGAATGGACAGGAGATGCCTAAGAAATGCATGGAAGTCAAGACAATAGAGGAAACAAAGAACAAAGGCCCAGCTAAAACAGAGTGTGAGGTAGTGTAAACAGTAGGTGTGAAAAAATTAGGAGTTGACAGGACTGAACTGAAGAGTTTGTGGGAAAAGCATGGAGAATTAAAGTACAGGCAAAAAACAGATTAGGCAGTTTCTAAGAAAAACAATAACGAGAAATACAGAACCAAAGTATGAAAAATAATGTAATGGTTTACTCTACAATAAATAGAGGATAATGTATGGTCATCTATGGTTAACTGATTTGTTAACCATCGAGAGCTGCCATGAACATAAACCCCTAGAGCGGGTTTCAGAGGTTTACGCCGCCATGGCAACCTCAAGATTGATAACAAAATGGTTAATCATCAATGTATCATACATTATATTTTATAGTGTATGGTACCATTTAGTTTTTTTAAGAAAAGAAAGCAGTTCCTTTCTGCAGTCTTTTTTCAGTCACCGCCGCTCTGCCCTCACCGCCCCGGCTGTTTCAAGCCATCCGATCCAGCAAGCCCAGACTGTTTCTGGTTGTTAACCTATTGATGTGACTTACCATCGATGGGTTAACAACATTGTGATGTCACATCAATGGTAAAACGTTGTTATAAAAAGGTAAATTTCTACCTATAACAACGTTCTACCAAACATTATAAAGAAAATTACAGTTGGCCATAGTGTGTCATGAATCCGATGTCCCAATTCAGTCTAGAAATGTTAGATTTAAACTCTTTAATATATTTCAACTCCCATGTCCTTCTGTCCTGTGTGTTTTTGAAGTTGCTTCTTAGTATCAAGACAGATAAATCCAGGAGAAAATTATCTGTTTGTGAAAAATGGTTTCCTGCTAGAGTGCTGATAACCTGTTTACTATTGTGTGATGGTGGTGATTCATCCTGGTTTTCAGTGGTTTACTGTTTTCTCCAATATAACATCCATTAGTGCACTTCTTGCACTAAATTAGGTAAACAACATTGCTGGATTGACATGTGGAGGATCCGTTAATTTGTATTTTGTTGTTCTGGCTTGTCTTGATGGTGGTCTGTGTGTACATTTGGGTGCAGGTCTTACATCTTGCCATGTTGCATGGTGTTGTCCCTCTTGTTTCTTAGTTATTATGATCCACTGGGAGTTTGTTATGATTATTATGTTCAAGAGACTGGGGGCTGCTTATAAACAATGACAGGTGGTTCAGGAAGATGCCCTTCAGTGTCTCATTTTCTCTCAACATCTCTTTATGGTCTGTTTAGAGGGGGCTTCTTTTTAATTCGATGTACTTTATTTATTTTCATTTGGCCCAACAAGACCGTCTTTATACATAAAATAACAGTAGACAATACAGTATACAACAGAACATACCCCCCCAGCCCTCCGCAGCCTCCCACATGGTATCGCAGTACAAAGAGAGAGAAAGAAGAAAATAATAAAAGACAAAGAAAAAGCACTGAGTTTGATGTGCTCACACAGTGTATAAACATCAGCTAAAGGGAGTATAGTGTTTGTAGTCTACTCCAGTATTTTTCAAACTTGGGCAGTTTATTATTCACACCAGCTATTATTTTCTCTACTGAAAGGTTGAGCAAAAGTTCCTGCAGCTACTCTGAATATGCGATGGTTTCACTGTCCAGCCAATGTCTTAGGACTACTTTCTTTGCCGACATTGCCATCATGACTAGATGATACTTCCACTCTGTGACTGGTATAAGGGAGAAGTCACCCAACAGACAAGCAGCTGACTCTATATACTCAGCAATACCTAATAAGGGGTCTGCTCTCTGTTTAATGAGAGCCCAAAGTGGAGCCACTTTAGGGCAATCCCCCAAAATGTGATATAGTGACCCTGTTGCTTGCTTGCAGTGCCGGCATGTTGAGGAGAGGAACCTGTTCATCTTAACCATCTTGGCTGTTATTAATGATTATGAATAATGTTATTAATAATCTGATACTGCATTAACCTTAGCCTGTCCTGAGAAATAAACCTAAAGGTGTCTTGCCAGATCTTCCCTCAATTAAATGTTTTCTCTGAAAATTGAGCATTCCAATGCCTGGAAGACCCATCTTGTTGTGGAAAACCTCTTTCTAGTGAGTGGAGTATATGCCAGAGACCACATGAGGTTATGTGGCTATAAAACTAAGTGGCTGCATGAACCTTCCCCATCCTCTGTTCCCTGTTTAAGTTGGGAGTTAACCAACATATGTCTGAGCTGGAACACTTTGAAACCCGATTGAGGTTTAATACTATATCTCGAATGATATCCCCAAAGTCCTAACTTGCCTTTCATTCCATAAGTCAGCAAGAGAGAGTAGTTGGGAAGCCAGGAGGCCTTAACCATTTTCCTCCTATTTCTTAGTTTGGGTTACCAACTAAAGCTTGGATAGTGTCTTTCATGTTCTTGTAGGACAGGGAGGTACACATCTGATTGTGGATCTTTGAGATTCCATTTGGTTTGTCAGCAAAGGGTGGTGGAAGCAGCTTGAAGGGTATATGCGAAAGGGCACAGGGTGATAGGCCTTGAGCAAGGATGAGTTCTATCTCCAGCATGAGCCACAGGAGTCTGTACTGATCTAGGTCTAGGTCCTCGGATCTATCTGCCCATCTCAAATACTTTGCAGCATGGCTAGCCCAATAATAGAGCTTAAGTGGGGAAGCCTCAGCCCTCCTTTAACCCTAGGGACAGTTAATTTCCTATAGGCCCTTTGGGGTTGCTACTTTTCCAAAGGAAGTTGGTTATCATGGAATGTAATTTAGAAACCAGGCCTGTGGCAACCAGCAATTTACCATGTTGAGGTGGTAGCACATTCATTTTAACTAAATTTATTTTGCCAAGAGTGATAAGGGTAGTACTGTCCACCTGTCCAAATCCTGTTGGACTTTCCAAACCAGAGCATCCAGGTTACTTTCTTTGAGCAATTTGGGTTCCCAGTAAGAATTATCCCTAGGTATTTAAGTTTTTTGTTTTCTCAGCGTAGCCCTAATCCATCCACCTCCTTCCTATAGGTGACTGAGTTCAAGGGGAATACTATAGTCTTCTCCAGGTTCAGTTTATGATTGGATAGTAGTCCAAATTATGTGATCAGCCACAGAGTTCTGCTGATCAGGCGCTGATTTGTTAGGTGGAGAGTATATAATAATAATAATAAAACTTTATTTTAAGGCGCCTTTCCAAAACCAAGGTGCGAACAGGTTTAAAACAAACATATTGCACCATTTACATCAGCGTTGAAAACACAGTCATCTAGACAAACTTATAAATAAAATCATAACACAACTCTATCACCAAATGCTTGGTGCCAAAGATGAGTTTTTAAACCATTTTTAAATCCCTCCACAGTCATGCACTCACGTAACTGGTGGGGTAGAGAATTCCAGAGGGAAGGGTCCACGTGCATGAATGCCCGGGCCCCAGAAGATTTTAAACACATTCTTGGAATCTCTGGCATCCCCTCACCAGCTGAGCTGAGCAATTGCCCAGGGCAGTAGGGAACCAGAAGCTCTTTCAGGTAGTCAGGACCCAGTCCATGTAGAGCTTTGTAAGTCTGCAAACTGACTTTAAAGGTGATCCGCCATTGTACTGGCAGCCACTGCAGATAATGCAGCACTGGAGAAATATGTCAAAAGCTGAGCTGTTGCATTCTGCACTAGCTGCAAATGGTGGATTTCTATCCCAGAAATCCCTAGATACAGGGAGTTGCAATAATCCAAGTGGGAGGACACAAAGGCATGAACCAGCGTTGGAAGGTCACCAGATGGTACAAGGTTCCTAATCCTGGCAATATTCCTCAGGTGGTAAAAAGAGGTCTTGACCAGGGCTGACACCTGCACATGCAGGGTCAACCCCTCATCAACAATTACCCCCTGGTTATGCACCTGTTCAGAGGCTGGGAGTGGCAAACCCCCAAGGAATAATCCTGAGGGTAAACCTATGCCTGACCCCCCCATCCGGCATCCTGGGTCCACAACCAGCACTTCAGTCTTTCCTGAGTTCAACTTCAACCAACTTGAATCCATCCATTCCTGGATTTCCACCAGGCAGTTATTAAAGACTGAGAGAGCTCCACTCTGGTCACGTGCAAAAGAAAGGTATAGCTGGGTATCATCAGCATAGCAGTGAAACCTCAGCCCATACCTCCTTACAATGTCTCTGAGGGGCAGCATATATATTGACAACAACATGGGGGACAACACTGATCCCAGAGGAACCCCACAAGACAGAGGGACTGGGTCCGAGGAAAAAATCCCACACACCACCCTCTGTGTTCTTTCAGTGAAGAAAGATGTAAACCACCTGAGGACTGTACCAGACAGGCCACAGATGAACCTCAAATGATCAAGGAGAACCCCATGGTTCACAGTATCAAACGTTGATGAGAGATCAAGAAGAACTAAGATGTAACGGTTCTTCCGATCTCTAGCAATCAGGACATCACTAAGCACCCAGACCAGCGCTGTCTCTGTACTACGCCTCTTTCGGAAACCAGACTGGAGGGGTTCATAGATGTCACGGATGGTCAAATGGTTCTCCAACTGTACTGCCACTACCTTCTCAACTACCTTCCCTAAAAAGGGAAGGTCAGAGATTGGTCTGTAGTTTGCAAGACAGTTTGGGTCCAGGGAAGCTTTCTTCAGGTGGGGTGTTACCACTGCCTCCTTCAGGGAGCTAGGAAACTCACCTGTTTCAAGGAGCACCAAACTATCCGAGCAAGGACTGGACTGATGGAGTCAATACAACCAAAATCAGGGAAGTTGGTCCTGGATCTAAACTACAGTACGTAGAATGTGCATCCTGGGCAATCCTCATGACATCCATGAACTCCGGGCAGTCAAAGGTACTCCAGGAAAACTGAAGACCAGTAGCTAAGTGCTTGATCATCAGCAACACCCATAGAGTGTGCTGGATAGAGAGCGCCTGATGTCGGCCACCTTAGTCGCAAAAGAACCGAGCAAGTTCATCACACTCTATTTGTGAAAATGCTTTCTGAACTTGCAGACATGCCAGACTGCACGGCCTGTCCACAGTTTGTGAAAGCTGAGCTGGTCAGTTCTGAGTGACTGCAATTTCCCCGGACTGGAACTTACGGGAGATTGCAGATTGATAGGCTTGATAATGGTCCATCAATTTAAGGTAGTTGGCATCAAGGGCAGATCTCTGCCAGTCATGCTCTAACCTTTGACCTTGTCACAGCATCTCCCTCAAAGTCCCATCAAACCATGGAGACCAAGGGTGAAGGGAGAGAGGATGAACATGGACAGGAGCAACAACATCCAGGGCCACTGTAATGGCCATATTATAAGCCATCACGAGGTCCTCTGATAATTTTTTTTTTCCAATTGTTTAACCAAGTGAGACACACTAAGCTGAATTCTTGTTTACAGGTGCAATCTGGGAGCACAGGAAAGTTAAGTGACTTGCTCAGGGTCACACAGTATGCAAGTGGGGGCTGTAGGATTCAAACCCAGGTCTCCAGATTTGCAGCTCAGAGCCTTAAACCACTGTGCTAAACTGCCTCCACTGTGTTATACTGCCTAATTTGAATTCTTGATGGCCTACAGTGATTTTCTGAATACTGGGTCCCATTTAATCCATACCAATAGTGGTTCCAAGTATAAATTGAACAAAAGAGGGGATAGGGGACAGCCCTGTCTGGTGCCAGAGTATAAGGGGAAGTAGGAAGAGAAGGTTCTATTGCAATAGATATGTGCACTTGGTTTCATGTAGAGGGCCTTGATCCATTGCGTAAGAGGGAGGGAACCCGAATCTGAGAAGTGTACGGAAGAGAAAGCACCAATCCATCCTATTGAATGCTTTCTCTGCATCCAGAGACATCAACACTGCTGCAGAAGGATTGTCCCTGGATGCAGAGAAGATACGTTCTCATTTTCTCAAGTGATCCAAGGATGATCTGCTTACCATAAAGCCCACCTGCTCTGCCCCAATCAAAGTGGGCATAACCTGACCCATTCTATTTCCCTGAAGCTTGGCCAATGTTTTGATGTTGTAATCCAGGAGTGAAATCGGCCTATAGTTGGAAACATTTACGGGTCACCTCCCCTTCTTGTGCAATACCACTATAGGGGCTTCAAAAAGATAGGGATGTTAGGAGTCCCCAGCCAGGATAGACTGAAACAACTGGTGCAACAATGGGGTCAGATCCTCCTCCAATACTTTACAGAAGTTCGGGGAGAAGCCATCTGGATCTGGAGCCTTGTCCAACATTAAGCTTCCAAATGCTAGTTTAATCTTGGCCTCTGAAATTAGGATAATCAAAAGAGATTGCTGCTCAGAAGAAAGCTCAGGTAGCATCAGGTCCTGCAGATATGCATCAACCATCTCTGTTGATAGAGGATCAGCCCTGGCATTGTATAGGCCCTTGTAAAATGACTGAAATTCTTCTGCAATGTCCCTGGGGAATGTCTTAAGAGACCCGTCCTCCTTTGAATGAACTGCATTAACCAGTCCTAGAGGTCTCCTGTTGTTGCACTCTCAGTGCCAGTAATCGGCTGACCTTTTCCCCGATCTATATAAGTGGAATTCATTTTGAGGATAGGATACTCTTCTCTTTCTCCCAATAAATCATTATATTGTGCTCATAAGCAAATCAGCTCCTGATGGTGTATGTCAGTGGAGGAAGGGATAGACTCTTCTTCAATTGCCTGATCTTTTTTCTTTTCAAAATATTTTATTGGGAAAGAAAAGTACCCACATCATACACATTAATACACTTACAGTTGGATTCATACATTGCATACAGCACTTTCGTTACATAGTATGTAGAGCAAAGAGTACAGTAGAAGGACATTTGTATATCTGTTGCAATACCATTGTCTAATTTGTTAAGACCATTTGTCTTATTTGACCATTTGTACCATTTGTAATTGGGCATCCAAAGCAATAAGTTCTAGGGGTATCCAAAGTCCATAGGATACTGTACATTGTATGGTGATGAAATGATGATATTGGTATTGGGCTGGTGGATTTTGTCTGGGGTCAATTAACTGATATGTTCATATCTTAGCTATGATGCTCTCCTCAGCAAATATAGAATGTGATGTCATGTAGAGAAAACTCCAGACTCCACTGCTTCAAGCAATGGTTTCCAAATAAGTTGAAATTCAGTGCTCTAGAAACATAGAAACATAGATTTTGATGGCAGATAAGGACCGCTTGGCCCACCCAGTCTGCCCATTTCCCTACCTAACGGATAAGCTGCAAATCCTAGTTAACCAGCAGCCTACTTCTGCCCTTGAACGTTACGCTGAGTTCTCTCTAGGGCCATATAGGCTCTCAGATTATGAGCCCATCTTGTCACAGATGGGATGGTTCAGACAACCACAACTGGGCTATAGTCCTCCTTGCATTTATAAGGCCAAGGACCACAGGGTCTATGTGACGTGGGCACTGAGGAAGAGGATCTGTACCCAACAGGAGCTCCAGCGGAGACCTAAAGGTGTATAACCTACAACTTCACTCATGATCTCATGTACTGCATGCCAGAAAGGGGCAATTTTTGGACAGGCTAATGCTAGGTGAATGAAGTCAGCTTTCACGACTAGGCATTTAGAGCACAGCTCCGATCTAAATTCATCCATGGTATGCAGTTTCACAGGAGTCACGTATGCCCTATGTAGGAAATTAAGCTGTATTTGGTGATGCTTATTACTTTTAGAATGGTTCACAAAATGGTCACAGGCGTGATTCCAAGAAAGTTTATCTATTGGCAACAATAGGTCTTCGCACCACCTAAGCTTACTGTAGTTCTGTAACTGACTTTGAAGGTGACCCTGGATTGTGCAATAATAGACTGAGAGAAGCCCCTGGCCAGGATGTGGCCTAAATAACTCTTGTTCCAAGGGTGAGGGTTCAGACCACCCGTGCTCTTGCAACAGTGATACTCCACACTTGTGATGCACTCTAAAGTACAAAAAGAAGTCTCCAGGGGTATTCCCACTCATCACACAGAGTCCTGAAGCTTTGAAAGTGCCTCCTCATATACAGTAGTTGGCTAACTGCTACCAAGAAGTCACATCTGCTGATCTCAATTGCATGCCACTGCCATGGCACTTAACGCCTCCTAAGGTACTCCTCCTCTCTAACTCCCCATCTCCTAGCTGAACCTACTTACTACATGCCTTAAACAGACTGCTCATCAGAGGTCACACGCTACCTCCTGAATAAACTATATGCAAAGTACTACCAATTTATACTGTGTCATGATGATAACCATGCCTGTAACCATGCCTGCATCCACTGTTTTCCTGTAACCACCTCATGATGTAACTGACAATGTCTCAAATGTTCTTTGTGTCCTTGTTCAGTTTTATAACTTGTATTGTTATCCTGGATCACCCCTGAAAAGGGACCTCGGAGCTCAGTGGGCCTACCTGGTCACCAAATTTAATAAATAAATAAATAAAAATCCCAATCTTCTCCAGGCCCATAAACATTGTATTACTATAGGTGCGAGGTGCTCACTGTCCCACATAATATTCAACAAGCTCATGTTAGAGGTTCCATACCTCTGTATCCAATACTCTGATGTGCTCTCACCCATATTTGTAATGAGGTTTTGTAAAGGATTGGATACTAGACACCACCGTATCTGCCAATACACTTACTAGGGTGTCATTCCTGAGGTTCCTTTTAGCATGTCCTCCTCTAACCTCAGCCATGTGCAGCTTGAATCTGTTGACCTCAAGGGTAAGTAAGCAAGCTATGCTACCCAGTAGTAAGTTTTAAAATTTGGTAGGCCGTTTCCCCTGCACAAGGAGGGAGTTGGAGAGTAGAGCGTTTAATTTTAACTCTTCCTCCTCCCCAAATAAATGTAGTTATGAGTGCATCTATTTGTTTAAAATGCTTCAAAGGGATTTTGATGGGGAGTGACTGATATAGGTAAAGTATTCTTGGTAAAATGGTCATCTTGACCACCCTACTCTGCCAGTATGGATACAGGAAGGGCAGTCCAACATCCAGTCCTCCATGAGTTTCACTAACAGTGGAGTAAAGTTTAGGGCATACAGTCGATTCATGGAAGCCAACATCTGTATACCTAAATATTTAATACTAGAGACCATTTGTAACCCCACCATGTTTGCTATCAATTGAGCTCTATCCTGTAGACCCACCAGAAGCAACTCACTTTTGGTCCAGTTGACTCGGTATCCTAAAAGCTGACTGAAGGTCCTCATAAGGTCATGGACCACCTGTAAATCCTGAGCAGGGTTTTGCAAGTATAGGAGTTGGTCATCCACATACATTGCTATTTTTGTTTGTCTGCCACCCTCCTCAAATCCCCTGACTCCTGGATGTGATCTCAAGGCTGCTCCCATGGGTTCCAGGGAAAGGACATAGAGGAGGGGAGACAGTGAGCAACCATGTTGGGTGCCCCTACCAAAATAGAATGGGGCTGTGAGCACACCATTAACCAGAAATTGAGCTTGTGGGTGGGTATAAAGTACTTTTATCCAGGCACAGTAGACTGGGCTTATCACAATTCTTTTAATGCTTCAAACAGGTACCCCTGCTCCATGCAGTCAGATGCCTTTCACCATCCAGTGCTACCATAGCGCTCCTTTTTAGAGGTAGATGTGGAGAGCCAATTATTTATTAAAATCACCTTAGGACATGGAGTTCTCCACCTGATGCAAGGTATTTTAGGGCTGTTAGGTGGCCCATGATAATGGACACAGAGTAGTTGGGGTGGTAGGAGCCAGCAATAAAAATTGGGATGGATTTGGGGAGTGTGATATTCACCATAAGGAGTCAATAGGGTGTGATAGCAGTATGGCAGTGAAGTTAAGGGAGGAGCAAATGTACATTGCAATGCCACCTTCCTGTTTAGCCTTGGGTCGATCTTGCCAGATTATGGTGTGTCCTGGAATTGAGATGCAAGCATCCGGGGTGTGTGATTTTAGCCAGGTTTCAGTGAAAATTAGAATGTCTGGCATTAGGGATAAGACAATTGGCAGTAGCATTGCGATTTTTGGAAGGAGGCTCCTAATTTTCAAGTGTGCTAGTTTTAGGCCCCATGGGAGCTGTAGATGGGGGGTTTTTGGGCCGGGGTTGGATTCAATGTCTCAAGCCAACAGTAGCAGTAATGTTATCAGGGGCTTGGATAGGGCTAGCATTTCTTTCCTGTGGAGGGAAGGGGGCCATTGCAACAGTGCTGGAGTTGCCAGGGGGGGAACTTAATGGTAAGCAGGCCAGCATGGAAGCTAGGGAGCATTATTGAAGCCCCGGGTATCCAAGTGAGGATCAGAACAACAGTGGGAGGGACAAAGGAAGAGGTAGCAGAGGAGGTTCTGGTTTGCAGCACGTGGAGGCTGGGTAAGTGACAGGTCAGTGGCTCAGGGTGGGAAGATGGCAGAAGGTACACTAGGGGCATAAGGAGGAAGAGACATGAGAGTGTAAAAAGCATCATGGTGAGGGAGCAAGAGTATGGGCTGGCACCAATGGTAGTCAGACTTCAGGTGAGATTAGTCTGGAGATGAACTATTATATTTGGAGCACCAGCAGCATCTAGTGGTGAGAAAGTGAAAGGGGAATGTAGACTGATTGTTTTTTGCACCACATGACCACACCCTATATAAGGACAATTCTGCCAGGGGTGGTGGTGGGGGTGGTGGGGTAGCTGACGCTTGCATTGGTGAGAAAATTTCAAGTGGCAATTTCAATGCAACACCATAGAGTGGAGAAAGAAGGAGCCCAAACATCATACCTACAGAGATATTCAGCAGCTGCTTGGGGGAGGGTAGTCAGTAAGGACATTAAGTCCTCCCCCGAATCAGTGTCACCAGACACTTCTAAAGCAGAGAGGTACTCAACAGTAGAGGCCTCCAGATTGGTGGACAGGAGGAACCTGATAGCTTCATGTGCAGGGACCCCAAGCTCCATGAACCTCTAGTGCATTTTACTTTCTGAGCATTGCTACTCTTGGACCCAGGGAGGATGCATAGTCTGGCCATGTCTCTAAGTCATCTTTGACCACAGGGGTAGGAACACTGCCCAAAAACAGTCTGATCCTGTGGTAGAGTACAAATTCACAGAGGGTACCACTATTGGGGACACTGCAATGGGAGACAGCATAGCCAGGGTGTAGAGGCTGTAGGGAATTCACCAAGTACCCCCAGAGTTCTCCATGGCCCTCTTCAGATCCTCAAGGTCTGTCACTCAGTTGCTAACAATGTTTCTAATCTTTCCTGAATCCTTCAACTTTGGGTGACAAACACCCCGAGGAGCTCAACTATGCATAGTGATGACCCTCCACCCACTTGGGATCCATCAGGCATAATAATGGGGGTACAGTCTCTGGGTGGATAGGAGCACTACATTCAATAAGATTCATTATGTCTGAGCAACAAAGTCAGCAGTTCAATCCCATACTGAAGTTTTGCCCTAACACTTATCCTTACTCAATGCCTCCTCTATAATAGCATTAGTGGTCCCCAATGGGATATCCAGTAACATTAAAACATGGTGGGGATTAACATCTTTCACCTCAGTCCACCCCAACATATAGTGCATGGGAATGTTGTGGGGGGAAATTTCAAGTTTAACTGCAGCCAGTTTCTCCATTTTGTATTTGGCGCAAAGTTTACAGTTAATTACAATGTCATATGTTGGCCACTAGGGGGCACTAATCCCAGCATTCCTCTCTTATGACCTCTGCCTGTACTTCTAACCAATGGTTGAGGGACCTGGATTCAATATTACAGTGCCTCCACCCAGATTAGTGATAGTGGGGGTATCTACCTAGCCTGGTGTAGCCCTCTGGGAAGCTATAACCACCCACAAACCAAGTTAGTGACCACTTACCATGTAATAGGAGATAACCATTTGCAGTAGTTGACACACAGTTAGTAATTAGCAGTAATAATATGCACACACACCTTGCACTTATCACCAGGGACTGGTTTTCAACAACTCCCTTGGAACCCCATACAAAGACAGTGTTAATAAAACTAGCATGCACATTCAATATGGTTATGCCAAGTAAGAACATGCGCATAAGCCAGTTTAAATGTAAAATAGCAAAGCAGGCTTATGAAGGGGACATGAACAAGGATGGGGCATAAATCTGGAAGAATGATTACTATACTGATTTGATTCAGGTTACTATTCATGCATGCACTTTAGTCCCTCAAAAGTCTGATAACACTGGGTACCCAGAATGTTATGCTGGCTGGCAAGAATCAGTGGCCAGCACTGCAGCTATTTGTGTGGCTCTTGACAGAACAAAATGGCAGCTAACATGTACAAACAAGACTGGTTATTTGTGTTCCTAGCCAGTTGACTCAGTCCTCTGTAACCTTGAGCACACTGAAGCAATCAATGATAACACAAAGTAATTAAAAATATTGTTACAGGAGCTACCCTGAGTTTATTCAAGTCACTAGCTGGCTGGTCTTGGCCTGGCAGTATAAAGACCTGCAAATCACTGAAGAGCATGGAAAGCTGGGCTGTGTGACATGGTAGTCTAGGACCCTGTCCCAATTGTTTTGGAAAGTGTTTAAATGCAAGGATCTGTTGTGTTATATTCCTTTCCTGTATCTTGCCTGTCTGGTTGCACTACCAAATATTCCTGTGAAGCTAGGATTTGATCACCACGACAGTCTTGCAATTCTTTACATTTCACTGTCTCTCAGTCTCCGCTTGCTTTCTTCTCCTTGCATTTCTGCTGATATAAAATATATGCAAATCAATATGTGGAAATGAAACTGATATTGGGATTCCTTTCTTTAATAAGTATATAGTGTTAATTTTTGAAATGTATATAATTATAGTTTGAGATGATTGCAAAAAGCTATTAGGAACTCAAAAGGTTACCTGAGGGCAAGTTTAAATCCTTTTGTGGAAGAGCTGTGAAAAGGGGCCTCAGCTAAGCGACACTGTGTTCTTGCAGCACCTGCCTGAAACATACAAGAACAGGATGCTTGTTAAGAATGGGAGTTGGAAGGACTTACAGAAGAGCTTAGCTGCAATTGCTTGGAAGAGGGACAGAGAGAGAGAGAGAGATCAAAGAGAAACTCAAATGGATCTTCTGTTTATTTGACATTTGTAAGTAGTTATACAAAACAAGTATATTTTTTATTACTGCTAGTGTAAATAAATATTCTGGCGAATTCTACAACTGCTCCTGGTTTTCCTCTGCTTCCTGACCTGTGCATCGATGATAGATGGTGTTAGGAGTGGGATTTATGCTGTGCATACTCTAAGCCAGGAGTTTTGTTTGTGGGTATTGGACCTAGTACCAGGGAAGCAGAGAGAAAGGTATGGATTCTGCAGAAGCAAGTCCAGGAGTGGTTACCAGGAGAATGGCAGCCAAATTAGCAGAGACATAAGTCCAAGTTGAGATTGTACAGCCAGTACAAGTTATGGAAAAAAAACAGGCAGTGACAGAACCTGAATGCCTGATGGAATTTTTCAAAGGGTGGGCTATTCAACAAAAAGAGATGGAGCAGCAGAGGAGAGAAGAGATGCAGCAACAGGAGCAGCAATGGCTGGATGTCTTGCAAGCTATCAAAGGCAGAGGATCTGACACACATCCAGACAGAAACAAAACATAACAACTTAAAATCCATTACATTTACAAAGTTGTGTCCCTTGGATGATATCGAGGCATACCTGGCAGCTTTTGAAAGAGTTGCCATAGCCTGCCAATGGCCAAAGCAGGAATGGACAATGAGACTGTTACCCTACCTAGCAGGAAAGCCCAACTTGCCTATAGCAATATGGGCACTGCACAGTCAGGAAACTATGACCTGGTGAAAAGTGAAATCCTGAAAGGTATGACATCTCTGGAGAGCATACAGGCAGAGATTTCAATCTCTGAGGTACAACTCAGTCGACAATCCTCGAGATGCCTTCACCTGACTCAGAGAACTCCTGAAAAATGTTTCCAACAGAGCAAAACAGTCCCACAGATCATCAACATATTTGCCTTGAAGCAATTAATTCAACATCCTGCCTACAGGTGTGGAGCTTTGGGTAAAGAAACACCGACCAGAGAGTGGGAAAGAGCTGTTTCTTTGGGCAAAGACTATCAAATAGCCAGACAGATGCCACAGCAGCAAGATAACAGACAGGCACTAGAAAGATACTCTTCTTCCCATTTAAACTTCAAGCCTGATAAGAACTCAGGTGGAGGTAGCAAATCTGTGCCCAAAGACGTTATTTGTTATAACTGTAATAAGCCAGACCTTATTGCAAGAAACTGCCATAGTAAAGAGAGTGGCACTGGAACAGATTTGTCATTGGCAAACTGGGGCAAGTACTTAACAAACGTGATGGTGGTGGGAAAAACCTGTAAAAGGTCTCATTAATTAAGCAAGCAGACAGACCCTAGTGCACCTTGAAGTCCTGGGAAAACACTACGCAAAAGGTCCAGGTACTGGTATCACCTGCATCCTTGGGGACATTCGATACTACCCCACAACCCAAGTGACTCTGACCATTAAGGGTGTGTTGCACCAAATTAAAGTAGAGGTAGTACCTAAGTAACCTATACCTGTGATTATTGGAAATGACTGTCCAGGATTTACTGAATTAATTTCAGAGGAATGGAACCCTACTGTTTTAGCAGCTGTGGTGACAAGACCTCAGGCAAAAAAATTTCAGATGGAGGGGACTCTTTTCCTTTGTTAATTTTGATTTGGACTTGTTTGTGCACAGCTCCATGATCCAGAAATCCAGGAAAGAAAGACGATGCCTGAAGAAACTGTGGCAACAAATGACTGATGTGTTGGTCGGTGAGAGGAAGCATTCCCTTGTGTCTCCTGTTCTGACTTTAGTAGGCCGGCATTGACAGATGTTGTGAGGATTATCCAGACTGTACGACCAACGGGTTGTAGTTTGGACCCGGGTCCTACACCACTGTTATTAAGTTGTGTAGATACTATCTGCCCAATCCTTGCTGAAATTGTCTGGAAATCTTTGGAGCAAGAGGTTTTCCCTGCCCCCTCAAAGGAGGTGGTCGTTCAACCACTCCTTAAAAAAACCTTAATTGAATTAAGATTTACCAGTGTCAGTGGCTCAGTAGGTAGCACACTCGCCTCTGAGGCCGGGAGATCAGAGGGCTGTGGGTTCAGTTCCCACATCTGGCACTTGGGTTAATATCCCAGTACTAACAGTGTAGTGCAGCATGAGAGGCGTGCTGCACTTCTGAGGTGCCGTCTTTCGGATGAGACGTTAAACCGAGGCCCCATCTGCCTGGATTGGTGGTAGTTCAGGTGGATGTTAAAGATCCCATGGCACTTATCGAAAAAGAGTAGAGGAATTTCCCCGGTGTCCTGGCTAAATTACCCTCATTCACTAAAAATACCATCAACAGCTTAATGTGGTTCAAGGTCAGCTGGCATTCATCTGTATTCCCCTCCTCCGGGTCGTGCCTGAAAATAGGCAGGATTTGTCTAGTGCACTTACCCAGTCAACAAAAGCTAAATAAATAAAAAATAAAATAAAGATGTCCCAGCTAACTAGAGACCTATCTTTAACCTGCCCTGTGTGGGTAAGGTTATTGAAAAGGTAGTTGCGATACAGTTGGATGACCATCTTATGAATCACAACATCTATGAAGCTCTCCAGTCGGGTTTAGGAAAGACATAGCAATGAGACTGCCCTTGTTGGGTTTTAAATGATCTCCTAATTGCGAGAGATCAAAAGACTTGTACTATTCTCGTCCTTCTTGAGCTCTCTGCAACATTTGATACTGTGGATCATTCTGTTGAAGCACCTGCACTTTCTTTGCGGTCTGGTACAGTCCTACATTGGTTTCAATCTTCGTCACGGGTGGACATAGAGGATTACTATGAGGTTTATTCCTCTGATACTATCTTTCTGTCCTGTGGGGTACCGCTGAGCCTCCATCTTGGTGCCCATGTTGTTGTAGTCTATTTTCTGCCATTAGGAGATATTATTAGGTGTTACAGTCTGGTTTTCACTGCTATGCATATTATACCCAGCTGTATCTTTCCTTTACTCCGGTCAGGATGATGCAGTCTCTCTGCTTAACAGCTGTCTAGCGAAATCAATGACTGGATGGCGCCAGCTGGCTGAGGTAAAACCGGATAAGACTGAGGTGTTGGTTGTGGACCCTGGTCACCTTGAAGTGGGTCATAGGACTGAAGTACCATCAGGCCTTTGGCTTGGTGATGCCCAGCTCTTGACCTCAGGCCAGGTGTAGAACTTTGACAGCAGTTTGACCCTGAAATCACAGGTGTCAGCCATTGTTAAGTCCTATTTTTTTCCATCTGAGGAATATCCCCCAGGTAAAACATCTGGTTTCTCTGGCTGACCTTCCTACTCTGGTCCACACCTTTATGACCACTCTCCTTCATCACTGCAATTCCCTTTACCTGGGGCTACGGGGTTGAAATGTACGCCTGCAGCTAGTGCAGAGCAGCGTGCCAGGCTTTTGACTGGAACTTCTAGGTATAATCATATTATGCCTGTTTTGCTTGGGTTGCACTGGCTGATGGTACAATGATGACTCACCTTCAAGGTAAGTTTACTGACCTATAAAGCCTTACATGAACAGGGGCTGCAGTATCTGAAAGATCTCCTTACACCCTACTGCCGCTGTCGCTCACTGCGATCCACCGACGAGGGATTGCTAGAGATTCCCAGGGTTCATTTAAAAACATCTGGAGCTCATGTGTTTTCATATATATCTCTGGCCCTGTGGAATTCTCTACCTCATTGGATATGAAGCTGCCTGACTGTCGAGAGTTTTAAAATGAAGTTGAAAACTTTTTTATTTACCAAAGCTTATGGTCTATGACTTTATATTGTTAATATTGTATTTTTTTTTTTTTGTAAAGCGCTTTAATCTTTGGAAAAGCGTTTTTAAATAAATTTTACTTACTACTTACTGATTGACATAAGGGGTTAACCTATGAAAATGCTGAAACTAAGCTGATAACTGACTATGATATTCTTTCAGAACAAGTTAATGATGTTTGTCTCCAGGGTTATTTTAAGCAGCTGTGGGTGAAACCAAAACAGGGTGGACCAATGTTTGAAAAATGTAATGGGTTACTGTACAGAGTTTTGGTTAAACCTCAGACACAGGAATAGACAGAACAACTGGTTATACCACAGAAGTGTAGAACAGAGTTGTCACAGATAGCACATAACAGTCCTATGGCTGGTCACTCGGGGAGGAATCGCACCCTTGCCAGATTGCAGTATAGATTTTACTGGCAGGAATTCATGAAGATGTTGCTACCTATTATAATTCATGTGCTGAGTGTCAGAAAGTAGCCACTCTCACTAGAAAAGACAAGGTGCCTCTGGTGCCCCTACCCTTGATAGATGTGCCTTTTGAGAGAATTGTAATGGATGTGGTTGGTCCGTTAGGAAAAAGTACAAGAATAATGGATTTATCCTGGTAGTATGCAACTATGCGACTTGATACCCAGAAGCTGCTTCAATGCATACTGTCACAGCTTTAAAAGTGGCAGCAGAGCATGCAACAATTTTCAGCAGAGTGGGCATGCTTGAAGAAATTATTACTGATCAGGGTAGTAATTTTGGTGCTGCATTACTTAAGGAGCTGTACAGACTATTAAGTATCACTGCCTTAAGAACCTCCCCTATCACCCTCAGACAGATGGTCTAGTTGAGCATTTTAACCAAACCCTAAAACACATGTTAAAAAGGTTTGTAAAAGGGGAAGGGAAAGACTGGGACCAGTACTGGCCTTACCTACTTTTGCTTACAGAGAAGTGCCACAGGAATCAACAGGGTTTTCACCATTTGAAATGCTGTATGGTAGGCAGCCAAAGGGGCCTCTGTATGTGATAAAAGAAACTTGGGAAGATAACCCCACTCAGAAACAATCTATAATGTCTTATATGTGTGCCTTAAGAAAGAAGCTTGCAAAATATGTTGAAATTCCTGATAGTAATCTGGAAGAGGCCAAAACCAGCAGAAGGTATATTATGACCATGGGGTAAAAGAAAAAGTTTTCAAGCCAGGTGAAAAGGTTTTGCTGCTGTTACCCACAGCAGTAAATAAACTGTTAATGAAGTGGTAAGGGCCTTAAAGGCTTTATACACATTAGGGCTCCTGTAATGTTACAGGCAAGTAAAAATGTTACATCAACAGGGTTGATATGCAAGGTGGGGTGGAAAGGATGAAAAGGGACTTGGCAAGGTTGGAGGAATGGTCAAATGTATGGCAGCTTAGATTTAATGCAAAGAAGTTCAAAGTAATGCACCTGGGAAACAAAAAAACAGGGGAGGAGTACACAATGGGGGGTGAGATACTGACAACAACAAAAATGGAAAGGGACCTGGGGATAGTCATATCAGATTAACTAAAGGTGGGCCAGCAATGTGAGAAGGCAGTAAGGAAGGCTGTGGGATACTGGGATGCATAGGGAGAGGCATTACCAGTAGAAAACAAGAAGTTGTTGGCCCTCTGTACAGACAGTTGGTAAGACCAAACCTGGAGTACCATGTACAGTTCTGGAGACCCCATCTCTGCAAATACATAGACAGGGTGGAGGCTGTCCAGAGGAGGGCAACCAAAATGGTGCAGGGTCAGCACCAGAATACATATGAAGAAAGACTAAAGGAGCTTAAGATTTATAGCCACGAGGAAAGGAGGAGAGGTGGACATGACAGAGACTTTCAAATGCCTCAAGGTAATCAATAAAGTCCAAGAGGGTAGCACCTTTCAGAAAAGATATGTGCAAGAACAAGGGTACAATTTGAAGATTGAGGGGACGCTCAGAGGTAATGTGAAGTATTTCTTCACAGAGAGGGTTGTAGATGCATGGAATGGCCTTTCTGAGGAGGTCGTAGAGTCAAAAACAGTGGAGAATTCAAGAATGCATGGGACAGACAAAAGGCAATTCTAGTGGGGGTAGGGGAAGTAGGCTGTTGGTTAACTAAGATCTGCAGCTTATCCGTTAGGTAAGGAAATGGGCAGACTAGGTGGGCCAAGCGGTCCTTATCAGCCATCAGATTCTATGTTTATATGTTTCTATGTTACAGCAATTCCTAAACATGGTTCACATCCACAATGGTAGTGTTTTCAAACTGTGTCAGAAAACTGTGTTTAAACCCTGTTGGTATCAGGGTTTTAGCATGGTTTTCAACATGGTTTGAAAATAAACACGGTTACTTGATCAGTGTGGATGGGAGCCCATGCCATGTTCAGCGTACTTCAGACCATATTGGTCCTCCAAGGAGCCAGAATGCACTGCTCCTTAACACCATCACTCCCAATTCCCGTAAGCCGTACTCTCCCACTTCTGGTGACCTTCCATTCATCCACATTACCCAAAACCCAGGAGTTGTGTTTTGCCAAAGCCTACTTTGCAAGCTCTTCTTTAGTTACAGATCCTGGTCATTTCTCTGTCTGTGTCCCACACTCCAGCAGTGGTGGGAGCAGCCATGTTAAACATCCATTGCATCGCAACACCCACTTGAAAGCTGAGACGTGCATGGTGCCATTAGCATGTCCCATGCTGTAGTGCACTACAGGGCTGCAGGGAGATGCAATGGAAGTCACTTACTGAATCATTTTCCCCATAGCATGGTTTACTTAGGAGTATGGATACGCTTGGTCAGCAGGGCTTGAAAACGGAGACCGCGGTGTGGACATGTTAACACGGTAAGTGCTGTAACATTTTTTAAAATGTTAGCGAAGTACAGATGCCAGTGTTGACTGGGCCGTAGAGTGCTTAGATGTACGGGTACCGTTAACTATGAGATTGAAACCCCTGACAGGAAAACTCCTACTAAGATATACCATGCTAACCTCCTCAAGAAATCGTTTGAAAAGATGTCAAAAGCTACTTTGCTATTTTTACCAGAAACTGATAAAGATGATATGGATGTATCTTATGATAGACTGGAACAAACTGTAAATGCTGATGCTGTAAAGGTGAATGTTTCCTTAAACTCAGAACAAACTGCAGACATTCGTAATGTGTTAAAGACATTTAACAGTACTTTTATCACAGTACCAGGCTGAGCAAAAGGAGTTGATCATATTATAGTGACAAGGAATGCTCGATCTATTAGGAAAAAGACATACATGTTACCAAAGTGGTTAAGAGCTGATGTGGTTAACGAAATACAAAAAATGCAAGAATTGGACATCACAGAAAAGTTAAGAAATGCTTGGTTATCTCCAGTAATAACTGTAAACAAAAAAGAAGGAGGTGTTAGTATCTGCCTTGATTTTAGGAAACTTAATCAAGTGTCAGAATTTGACAGTTATCCTATGCCCAGAATAGATAATTTCGTGGACAGACTAGGTAGTGCAAAGTATATCAGTACTCTCAATCTCACCAAGGGTTAGTGGCAAATACCTTTAGCTAAATAATCCAGAGATGAAACTGCATTTGCCACTCCTGTTGGATTCTATCAGTTCACCACCATGCCTTTTGGTTTACATGGTGCACCAGCTACATTCAATGGTACATGGATATCATTTTATCACCTTACACTGGTTATTGTGCTGCATATATGGATGGTGTTGTGGTGTACAATCAAGACTGGAAAAGTCACCTGGAACACCTACGAGCAGTTATTCAAGCTATCAGAAATGCATGTTTGACTATTAAGCCTATCAAATGTGCATTGGGCATGCAGGAAACCAGATATTTGGGCTATGTGTTGGGAAATGGAGAAGTTAAGCCAGAGGTTTCTTAAATAGAAGCTGTCTCTAACAGCCTTGTCCCTAAAACAGAGAAACATGTCAGGTTATTTTTAGGGCTGGCTGGTTATTATCAGAGATTTGTTCCCAACTTTGCTGAGTTGGCTACTTCTCTCACTGAACTCATGAAAAAGCAGTACTCAACTAATGTGAAATGGACCCCAGCATGTGATGAAGCTTTTCAAGCAATTAAGGCTGCATTATGTTCTGCCCCTATTTTAAAGATCCTAGACTTTGAGAAACAATTTTTGTTACAAACAGATGCATCAGAGGTAGGCCTAGGTATACCACTGAGTCAAAATATAGATGGGATGGAACATTCTATTCTGTACATAAGTAGGAAGTTGCATGACAGAGAGAAAAGGTACTCCACCATTGAAAAGGAATGTTTAGCAGCAAAGTGGTTCATAAGGTCGCTTAAGTTTTATTTACTAGGAATTGACTTTGCACTTACATCAGATGACAATCATCTCTGTTGGCTTAACCAAATGAAAGATAAAAATTCCAGAATCACAAGGTGGTAGCTGGCACTACAGCCATTTAAATTCAATGGGATACAGAAATCTGGTGAGAGAATAGCAATGCTGATTTCCTGTCAAGATCTGGATCAGGGACTTCCGTTGACATCATCGTGCCATGCGGCCACATTGAAGCAAAGCGCTCTGTACCCCCATGATATAAAGTTTTAAATAAGCTTCCTCAGCAACAAATTTACCCTCTGGTATGATCTCACTAGGTTTTAAAGAGAATGGTGGGTCATGCAAAGTCGAAGCCAGGAACATCGGGTGGACTAAAACAGCAAAAGCTCAATTTACACCTGCAGGGCCAGCATAAGGCCCTGTCACAAACCAGGCTACCAGAAACCCAGGATCCAGATTTAGAGGGTAGCTCATCGGAAAGGGAGGAGGACATCACAATAACCTCCCGGCAGCTCTGTAGAGAGCTGCGCAATCTCACTTGCACATTGGATGGATTCCGCGAGGAGGCAGCAGAGAATAAGGTGAAACTCCTTCAACATGATCAGCAGATACAGACCATCGAAGTAACCCTATCAACTCTGTAAGAAACTGTGGACCTGCATAATGGAGCTATTTTACAGCTGCATGATCACTCCCAATTCCTCTTAAATAAGATAGAGGATTAAGAGAAGAGATTGTGGAGAGTCAACCTTCATATTCATGGGCTTCCAGAACACACAGAATCTGGTAACTTGACAGAATTCATTGAAAGTTTCTCAAGGAGTTATTGAATCTGGATAAGGACATACAATTAAATATCATTCGTTCTCACTGCACCCTGGTGGCTCCTCCTAAAGACCCAAAAGCTAGGCCATGATCTGTGGTGATAGCCTTTCTAGATTATTGCACTGAGGAGATGGTTTTGTGTAAAGCTTGGTCACAGAAGAAGATCATCTTTGGAGACACGCAGCTTTATGCTGAACCAGACTCTGCCCCTATGACCATGATGAAGAGGAAATTATGGTTTCTAGTGATGAAGGAGCTCAGTGTCAAAGGGCTGAATGCACGTGTAGGCTTCCCAGGGAATCTACGAATTACATCAGACAGTGGTGTTAAATCTTTTGGAATGACGGTTGACGCCAAAAAGTACCTAATGACTCTATGCATTGTAGTGGATGAGATTATTAACCCGGAACAGCTGAAATAGATGGATCATAGGCAGTGGCTTCCTGCTAAGAAGAAGCCTTCTGCAGCCCCCCCGAAAGCCAGCCCAGGACCATGGCCTAAACTGTTAGCCACTGCCAATGAGAGGAAGAGAAGCAGGGAGGACAAGCAAGTACTGAACTCCAAGGGAGGAAATACGATCTCTCCCAAGGACTGAAGTTTCATTACAGGAACATGTAGTAACTCAAATCTGTTTACTGGGCAATTTTAACCAGCAGAACTGCCTTTCTTTATGAGTTGGGTGGGGGAAGGGGAGCCCAGGGTACCTAATCTGTCTGTTTTTCCCTTTGCTATAAAATAGAAACCTAATTTTCTTTCTTTTGTTCAGATTCATTAGGTATATATTAACACACCCTGGGGCCCTCTTAGTTTTCCTTCCCTGTCAGTCATGGGAGGAGGGTCTCTCTTTGTCTTCATCTGCATACATGGACACCTACCAAATCAAATATACTGGGAAGTTTAGCTACTTTAAGGGATGACAATGAGAAACAGGCATACAAACTGAAAGCCACTTTTTCATCCCACTGTTTTTCTTAAGGCACTACATTCACAAGGGTACATTTTTTCTTTCTTGGTGCCTGCAGTATAGTGCATGTGACATCACGCCAGTTGCTTTCCAACCCCAAGGATGGGGTTGGGTGACAAAGTGCAAGATTTAATCCAGCACCCCTCTCACCACCTCACAACCACAGTGTGGGAGTATTAGCATGACACTTTTGAAACAGCATGGTATTCTCATATTCTTGTTTTCTGATGTTTTGACCGGTTTGGTCCAAACCAATTTTAAAGTTTTAAAATGTTACACAAAGTTATGATGTTATTAACTTTGTTTTGGGCTACATGTCTTCTCCTTCTCATCTCCCTGGTGCCTCTGCAGAGGGGTGGAGGTTCCAGGGATGCCCCTTATTGCCCTCCCTATATGGCCACTACAGATGAGTTAATCATAACAACTTATAATATTAGGGGTATAAACAGTCCCATAAAATGAGCGAGAGTGCTCCAAGAGTTGATCAGGATAGGAACTCAAATAGCATTACTTCAAGAGACCAACTTACAGATAGTGAACCTCAGAAGCTGTGCCATAGATGGGAGGGTTGGGTCTTTGCTTCCTCTCCCAGACCATCCACACCATAGGGCATCATCATCCTCATTCACAAATCATGCCATATTCAGGTTGTTTCTTCCCAGGCAGACTCTGAAGGGTACCATGTTATACTTCAGGCCGCATGAAGTGACATCCCCTGCACAATTATGTGTCTGTACACCCCAAATGATGACATGGAGATGGTTTCCTTCCTTAAAAAACTATTTTCAAATAAGTTCCAGATTACTGACCACCTTTGCATTTTAGGGGAGACTTTAATACTATCTTATCCACAACCCTAGATATAAGGGAGTCCAAGCAGACTAGATCGGGGTCAGCGGGGCATAGCTTGTTCTGCCTGTCTTACAGTCTGGGACTGGCAGACATGTGGAGGAGGGTCAATGGCAAATAGAGGGATTTCTCACATTTTTATGACTGTGGGCGGAGCCAACAGGAGTATTGCATGTACAAAAGGAGTGATGTCATGTTTTCTGTACATGGAACTGACTGATGGAGTAAATAGTCTCCTCTGCCTTACCCTCCTCCAAGAAATGTTTTCTGGCCTCAAATAAATATGTGTTCATGTTAGTCAATGATCACAGGGTATTTTCTTTCCTAAATGGGTGGTGCAAGAACTGGAACCTGAGTAGTGGGAGGCAGCATTGATTTTGGGGGGAAGTAAGATACAACCCACCTCCACTAAGAAGCTCTTAAAGACCCAGCCCACCTTTTTTTTTATTCATGTGGGAGGGGAATGAGGTAGATCTATCATGCTGAAAGAAGAGTCACTAGTTTGGTGTCTGGCCAAGGGACAGAACAAATCTGTGGAGTCCCTGCATTTTGTTAAGGACTAGGAGAACAGATAATACTTGATGCCTTCAAACTGACTTAAAAAACCCTTGGAACAAATGATTATCAGAGTCACCTGTTGTCTCAAAAGGAAAGACTCAGCTTTCAGGTACAGTCAATTCGCTTGTATGCCTGTGCTCGGACCACGGTAAAATGGGCATACAAGCAGAACGGCATACAAGCGGGAACAGTACTTTGCTATACACCAGTCAGTAAAGTCACACAGTGAACTCCCCATGTGTAAGAATGCCATAAATAGCCATTATTTACACAAAATAAATTCCTTGACTGCATTTCAGTAAAAGCATAAGATAAAAATCTATAACAGTTTAAAGAGCAACCCGGCATGTCTGTTACCATTCATTGTTAGAACTACAGGTATCTACAGACTGTAGTCTTCTTTCCTCAACATCATCATCATCAATTCCAGTCATGTTTTGGATGTCCTCACAGATTTCCTCCTTGGTGGGGCATGGTCCAACTTGTTCTGTTTACTTTTTCTGTAGCAAGAACTGAACCGAGCTGAACTGAAGTGCTCAGCATACACTAGAAATCTGTGGAAAGCTGTTAACCTCTGCTATTAATTGTAAATCACAACAGCTAAAGAGCAATAATTGGCAATTCTTGCCAAAATAAAAGGCATACAAGTGAAATCACAGACCTACAAACGGAACAATTATCATTGTTAATATAGGAAAGGAATCAGGACCTGGTAAGCAGGGCATACAACTGAAAAAGGCATACATCTGAATGGCGTACAAGTGGAATTGACTGTATTTCTTAAACATTTATATACTAAAAACAAAGTTCAGCTTTTGGGATTAATAATATTTGTTTACCATATTATATATATATATATATATATATATATATATATATATATATAGTTTGTCTTTATTTGTAGTTTCAAAATCTTGAAAGCATTGCCATTAGTAATGCATTTTGAAATACATTTTAATTGTCTTTACAGATAAATCATGCAGGTTCATGTACTTGGTAAACATAGTCTGTGATGAAGTGTATTTTACTTTTTCCTGGCTCAGTTTCTATCAGTGAAGGAAAGACTGGAACAACTATCAGAGCTGCCATCCTCCTGGACAAGCTATTTAACACTCATTTACACAAATGTAATGTCACATTTTACCATGAGGGAAGCAAGAAGATGAACCAGCATAGTTAACAAATACATTCATTGACACCTGTGAATGAATGGGGAGGGTTTTATAACATTCCTTATGAGTTTATACTCTTGGAACCTGTTTTTCCAGTTTCTGTGCCTGTGCATAAATAGGAAGCTTTAGAGCACTATTTTTCCTCTATCTTGAGGACTTAATTGAGACCACAGAAAGTTAACTAATTATCTTCTGAGAGCCATTCTGTGTCAGATTACCAATGGATAGTACAGACATCATTGAAAGCTATTAAGTAGAATGGATTAAACACTTTCTGGAACTAATCTCAAGACCCTTTGGCCCCTTCATAATATCTGTCTTAAATATCTGAGATTCTGTTCTACCTTATAATCAAGAATTTTTGATTTGATTATTTCTTTAGTTTTCCAGTTGTGTTCCCCAATGTCTGTCTAGTCTGACTTGCTGTTGTGCTTCTAGGTCTTTTCTTTTCTTTTCTAGTTCATTTTGTTTGTGTAGTCATTCCTCTTCTGTCTTGAGGCTATTTCTATTATTTTCCCCCTTACCGTGGCTTTTATTGTGTCCCATAAAACCCACAGAGTCATGTCTTGCATATTATTATCTATGATTGCCTATTTTAGATGGTCTTTATTTGCTTTTGAATATCCTTATCTTGTAGCAGGGAGACATTTAGCCTCCAAAATGAGGTTTTCCTGAGTGTCTACAGCCACCTCTTCCGCTTAACCTTCTAAGGATTGGAAATTGCTGCCCTAACCAGTACTTTGTCCTCTCATGATTTAAAAACTGGTAAAACCCACCCCACCCATTTCAGCCCACTACATTCCTAACCAGGAATATCATAGGTGGAGTGGATACCTGAATGCCCAGTCAAGCACTCAAATGGATAATAATAGGTTAGTGGGAGGAGTCTGCCTTTATACTAGATCCACAGAAAGTTAACTCATTATCTTACAGCAGGCAGAAATTTCTGCATATATTACAACAAAAGTTTCTCAACAAAATGTTTACAAATAAGGAGATTAGCGGTAATGTAGTTGATACCAGCTTAATCTGGTTTAAGGTCAGTTGGCATTCATCTGTATCCCCCTCTCCTGGATTATGCCTGGAAATAGGCAGGAACTGTCTAGTGCACTTACCCTATTGACAAAAACTAAATAAATAAATAAAATATGGTGAAAAGAGCTGCTCCCTGGAAAATTACCTGGCATTGGGGGTGGGAGTTGTCACAAGTGGAATGGGACTTCATGGAGGGGCTCATAACAGCAGAAGTGGCATGTTGACATTAAAATCTTAGTGATATGGATGTAGAAGTACCAGTATTTAAGCATGACTTTTGTAGAGGATTAATTGTGATGGGGGGGGGGGTGAGCCTTGGTATTTTAAACATAATGATTTTCTAAAACTTCAGCCTTCAATGGGTTAGACTTTCTAGCCATCTGTTCAGTATATCACTAAGTCACATATTGTGGGGTATGGGTAAAACCCAGATCACCAGACCCAGGCCACAGCTGTAAAATCTGGACTGGGCACAGCTTGAGCAAATATTGCTGATCTGGTGGAGCAGCAATAAAAGATAAACTATGCAATACCCTTAATAACACACCTACCCCAGTTTACATTTACCTGATGCCCATTTTAGGCCTTATACAGTAATATCTTCCTTCAAGAGAACAGCTTGTAATGAAATGTGACATTTGGGCATGTGCACTTTTATATTATATGAATTTTGTGTGTAACTGTATATCAGTCTCTAAAAACAATTAAACACATTAAATGTCTTCAAAATTTGTCTTAACATTGTGTTTATCTTCCGTTGTCATTTAGTTGTCTCAGCAGTGCTTTCAGTTAGAGTACAGTACCTTCATGTATATGATGGCCCTAGTTCTGTTGAGTTGATTGCTATAACAGTGCATAGAATAAACTGCAAAACATATAGGTAACTGTAAAACAGATGGTGGCATTATTTTTAATTATACAATGGCAAGGAAAAATGTAAGAAACTGATTGGCTGCTGACCCATTGAAACAGTGATGTAATTACACAGAACGTCACCGTAGCTTTGATTTGGATCATTCCTTGCATTTTCTCTTAAGAAATATTTTTCCACACTAATAAAAACATCCTTTAAAGTTTATATTTTATTCTGTATATAACAACAAGCCATTGTATAATTGCAATAAGGCACTCCAGTGTGTGTGTTATAGTATAACGTCACTCCTGGGGTGGTGGAAGCACTCGGCTTCACCTCTGCTTAAATATGCCCTTTCTCAAGGTACTGTACTTTGATTCAGTTAGTGTATGCAACAGCCTTCATGTGAACACTCTGGGCTTCTCTTTGACTCCTAATGTCTATTTGCTTTAGCTATTGTGTATTGTTTGAACTGCTTTGGTTTTCTTGATGTGGTGCGCCTGTAAATGAGTCTCTGACTCAAAGGTTTGTAAATCTGATATTTTTTAAATAAATAAATAAATGTTTATGTTTAAGCCCATGAAACACCCTTATCTAGTTAATGCATTCACAATCGTAGTGGCTCTGACAGAGCTTGTTCTGAGAGGCACAACTGTTACACTAGAATTGACATGTACTTCCTCACAGAGGCACGGATGCATACAGTGTTGTCCTGCAAGATAATTACACACACTCTTTCTGATCATGTCGCAGTGAGGCTGACTCTGGGAATATCACCTCAGATCAGGAACTCCTACTGGAGGCTTAATATAGGTCTCCTAAACAACCAAGAATTCAAAGATCGAGTGGCCTTCACAATCCAAACTTATGAACGTGAGATCACCCCAGGAGCCGTCCTTCAAGGGGTTATTATTAGTTACTCCTCAGCTGATAAAAAATGTAAGGCCCAGAGGAGAGTAAAGCTGGAGACAGAGCTTGCGGACCTGGAATTTCAACACAAAATCTCCTTGAATCCCCAGACAAAGAAGCTCTTAGAAGAGAAACGCTTAGCTCTGGAGAAACTGCTTACATCTCACATAGAGGCTTCCTACAGGAGGGTTTGCCAAAATTATTATGAAGGTGGTTACAGGGCACGGAAGCTGCTGGTGGCAACTCTTCAGCAATGACAGATAAGTAGGCTGATCCTTAGACTTAGGGACCATCTGGATACTAGTAAAACAACCTGTCATCCAGCAGAAATCACCAAAAGATTTGCAGATTTTTATAGGAAGCTATACTTCCAAGAACCTATTTCAAATTATAAGAAGAGGTTTTGGCTTTCTTTGAAGGAATTACACTGTGTAACCTCTCCCCATAGGATCCTGAATATTTAGATTGGACCGTTGCATAGACGGGCAGAACTTTTTACACAAATTACAGGTCTGAAGAATGGTAAGTCCCCGGGACCTGATGGCTTCCAGCCAGAATTTTTGAAAACATTTGCAGATCTCTTTCTGCCTCTCCTCCTATTGGGTTGCCAGGAGATCATGGACAGGGTGAAACTCCAGAATCCTGGCAACTGGTCCACATCACAGTGATTCATAAGGATGGTAAGGACCTGCTTGAGTGTGGATTATATAGATCCTTCTCCCTCTTGAATGTAAATCTAAAGATATTCATGGGGTGTTGTGAGGAGGAGCTCCAGGTGCGTGTTACCTTATTGGTGGACAGGGACCAAACATGCTTTATTTCAGGGTGGTATTTATTCAATAATATTAAGAGACTGCTCAATATTATTTCTTCTCAGGGAGCAGAGACTGTTTCAAATAGCTATATGCATGGATGCAGAAAAAGCATTTGATAGAGTTAATTGGATCTTTCTAAAAGCATCTATGGAAAAAATGAAATTTGGCCCCAAATTTTCATGTGCCATTTCCCAATCATATTCCAGGTCATGAGTTCTGGTGAGAGTAAATGGGGTCAGCTCCCCTTTCTTTCCTTTAACTAAGAGTACTAGACAGAGCTGCCCACTTTCCCTGTTCCTGTTTTCCCTTTGTCTGAAGCCCCTCGCCATCACAGCCCGACAGAGTTTGGAAATATCGGGGGTTATGGTGGGAGGGTTAGAGCAGAAATTCTCTTTGTATGTG
This sequence comes from Neoceratodus forsteri, assembly GCA_016271365.2. Classification (NCBI taxonomy): domain Eukaryota; kingdom Metazoa; phylum Chordata; order Ceratodontiformes; family Ceratodontidae; genus Neoceratodus; species Neoceratodus forsteri. The sequence goes on along the minus strand of CM028131.1, from coordinate 43,178,502 downwards.
GATGATTCCATATTCTTTTTGTCCTCACCAGAGAGGTCCATCCCAGCACTGTGCAACACACTACGGTCCTTTGGAGAACTCTCAGGGTAAAAGATAAACTTCTCAAAGTCCGAAGCCCTGATTCTTACTGAGTGGGACAGTATATCACGGGTTCAAAGATAATTTCCCGTTCAAATGGGGAACCCAAGGGCCAAATTAGATATCAGGGCAAATAAATTCCCACCTATCTCTCCAGGCTGTATGCCATTAATTATGGGAGACCTTGGGACGAGGTGAGTAGGGTTTTGGCAAGATGGCAGCTTTTGCCCCTCTCCCTGATAGGTCGAATCTAGATGATTAAAATAAACATCCTCCCCCGGCTTTTTTTTTTTATTTTAGAGCCTCCCATTGTGGCTGCCGATTTCCTTCTTGAACAAACTATCAAAGGAAACTCAGGGATTCATCTGGCAGCACATGAAGCCAAGGGTGGCCAGGCGCTTTCTCTGCCTTCCTCAGGAGAGGGGTAGCCTGGTCCTACCCAACTTTCATTACTACTACCTGGTGGCACAAATGGGCTCTGTTCTCTCATGTTCTAAACAAAGGATTGAATCTCAGTGGTAGGAGTTGGAAGACAAGCTACCAGAGGGGAGACCATTATACACTGCAGCATTAGCCCCACCTCCCCTAGAATACACCCACCTTATCAGAAACAGATGGGTGAAGCAGGTACTGCTGATCCTTCAGAAGGTCCAGAGGTTGTCCAGTACCCCAGATGGGGTGGGCCCTCTATCCCTCATCAAATTTGAACCAAATTTCTTTCTCCTCATGCTAGACCCAGGGTTTGCTAGATGGGCAACATAAGGGATCACTAGGATCACACAGTTAATAGAAGAAGAGCATTGCATCTCATTCCAGAGGGCAAAGGACAAATTTGGTTGGGATAACGAGGAATTTTTTAGATACTGTACATGCAGGCCAGGCACATCATACATTCCTCAGATTATTTAGAGACACTGACAAGGCCGTACTCAGGCTGAACATTTTTTTTATATGGGGTAGTAACTACATCAGCCAAGGTCAGACCCATGACAAACTTATACAAACTGCTGCAGGAGGTGGGGAAGGACTCCCTAGAGGAACATAGGAGAGCCTGAGAGAGGGAGACAGGCACTACCATTAGGGAGTCTGACTGGAATCGCAGATTAAAGCTGGGTTGGAAAGTAACCTCCTCCCAGTATGGTAGAAATTCTATTGGAAAATCCTCCTCCATTATTTCAGGTACCCACAGTTACTTATCCTTATGTGAGGGAGGCATCATGCTGGAGAGGATGTGGTGGAGAAAGGAGTTACTGGCACATCCTTTGGGACTGTGCAAGGTTAACCATATTTTAGGAAGGATTGGGAGAAGCTATAAGAGATGTTCTGGGGGGTGGATATACCACATACATTTGAAGATTGGGTCCTTGGAACCCCTACAGTAGTGTGTTTAAAGGGAGACTCTAGAAAAGTGGCACTCAGACTTTTAGCTGTGGGACTGAAGTGCATTACCTCTAAGTGGCTTAATAAAAAGCCCCCCACTCCTCAGGACTGGATCAAGTGAGTCCAGAGCATAGTGCTGGTGGAATCGCTCATGACCAAACTGAGGCTTCAACATAATCACCATTGGCAACGTTGGCAACAGTGGGAGACCAGGCTTTTGCAGATGGGACGATCATCCTGAAGAGATGCTTTCAGACCCTGGGTTTTCATATTGACAGGGACAATGTATATCCATTGCTGTTGGTCATTACATAGTCAGCTAACTTTCCACAGATATTGTACAAGGGTGGGAGGAATTTAGGACACGCAGCCCAAGAGTTAAAGCCTAAGTTGAGGCCTTCAGTGTTTTAATAGTTCTCATTTATTTAACATCAGATTCCATATTATCAGTTACACTTGTGGGTCTGACTTCTGGTCCATTTCTAGGGGACCTCAGACCAAACGTTGAGTACTTCTGAGGGTCACAGATCAGATAAACATTTTATTTACTCAAGATAAAAGATGCATGTAAGATGTATCTTTTGTTCTCAGCAAACTATGTGTATCCATGAAATTTCCAAATGTACAACTGTGACTAATAATTTTCATGAATAAAGCTGAGTTTCAAAAAAAAAAAGATATGGATCAGGAATTGAGGGTGCTGAAGGTTGAAAAGCAAATGTATGGGTTTAAACTTTACTGTTTGCTGTTCTGTTATAGAAAAAACAGATAATGCATATGTGCTTAATTTCTGAAAGTTAGAAACTAATTTTATTAGAGAATTTAGAAGGTTTGGAAACCTGTTTGATAAAACAGGTTCCCTCTAAAGGAGGGGTGTGTATGTGACAGAGTAGAAGAGTACCCTGTCCCAGTTGTTTAGGAAAGTGTTTAAATGCAAGGATCTGTTCTGTTCTGTTCCTTTCCTGTATCTTGTCTGTCAGGTTGCGTAACCAAATTTTCCTGTGAGACTTAATATTTGATGACTCCAACAGTCTTGCAATACTTTCCCTCTTGCTATTTCTTAGCCTTCCCTTGCTGTCTGTCTTTTCTCCCTTGCATATATGCTTATATAAAAATATATGCAAATCATTATGTGAAAATTAAACTGATATTGGGATCCCTTTGTTTACAAAGTATATTGTATTTATTTTTGAAATAATTATAGTTTGAGATGATTTCAAAAAGCTATTGGGAACTCAAGAGGTTACCTGAGTGCAAGTTTTAAGCCTTTTGCAGAAGAGCTGTGAAAGGGGCCTCAGCTCAGGGACACTGTGTTCTTGCAGCACCTGCCTGAAACATATAAGAACAGGATGCTTGCTAAAATGAGGGTTGGGAGGACTTATAACAGGCTTAGCTGCAATTGCTTGGAAGAGGGACATGGAGATTGAAGAAAACTCAGATGAATCTTCTGTTTATTTGAACTTTGTAAATAGTTATACTGAATAAGTTTTTTTTTATATTACTGCTAGTGCAAATAAATAGTTTGGTGAATTCTACAACTGCTCCTGTTTTTTCCTATGCTTCCTGACCTGTGCCTTGACAGCAGGCTGACACAACACACCTCTGCTTCATGAACCTTCCCTCCAGGTGGCCACAACCTGTGATTCCTTGATGCACCGGAGCTGGATCCCCAATCTGGTCTCTTGCCAAGAAAGCAGTCTCTGGTGCAGAAATAGTTGGCTTGGGCCAAGTTTGGCATAGGCCCAAAGCTGAATAAACACTTCTGGTATATTGTTTTTTTTGCTGGTGGTGGAACAGCATTAATGTTTCTATCTCTCATTTCAGTTTTAGGCCAGTTGCTATTGCAGTCAATTTACTGAGCAAACCTCTCATAATTCACCAAGGCAGTCTCTCACTGCAATTCTGAGACTGAATACTTCACAGGAGCTTCTTTCCAGTCTAGTGATTTGAGCTGCACTCCTCAGAGTCTAGGAGCTTTCTGCCACTGTTGAAAGTTAATTTCGGATTAGTCTCTGATTACTGCCATCAAGCAGTCTAATGCTGGAAACAAAAGCAGGAAGGCAAGTCAGGCCTTTTCCTGCCAAGTTCGATGGCTCACGCTGCTCACTCTCTGAGCTCTAACAGCAACCATGCCCCCCATCCTCTAACTATTCTTGAACTAATCTCGTTTTCTGGCAATCTATTTGGCTGGAAGAGCTGTCAATTACTGTTCTGATGCTCCCATTGATCAGTGTAGGTGTCAACCTGTAAAACTACAAGAACTTCAGCTTTTCCCACCAGGCACTTCAGCTAAGGACCCCTTGAGGTCCCTTGTGCCCTAATTGGTCCAAATCCTGGAAATCTCAGACCAAATATGGCAACTCCCATTTAGATGAATAAGATGCAAGAAGGCAGGTTAAAGCAAGCACTGTAATGCAAATATAACAGCAAGTTAGAATTAAATATTTACAATACTAGTTAAAGCTCCCTCTGCTTAACTGTTGACAGCAGTGTAGAGGAATTAAAAGCTCGTCTGCCACAGCGCGAAGCTTTGAGCAAATAATTTGACACTATTTACTACTGTATACATACTGACTAATGACTTAAAGGGACAAGCATGGAGACATATCATGGCACTGTCTCACAAAATTAACAGAATCCACAAATAACCATGGATTCACTACCTATGCAGGATGGCTGCCTGGAAATGGGTATGGATGGAGCCCAGGATGATACTTAATGTAAGCCCCTAATTGAGTACGAGTTCTGCACTCTTAAGAATGGAACCTGGCTATGATCTGGCAATCAGTTTGAAGAATTTCAGGGGGGTAGGGGGCAGGGTTTATTGATTAAAAGAACACTATCACATTTCATTACATTTGTGACTTTAATAATAAATCCTACTGTATGCATTTGCATACTTGTCATAAGGTTTTGTTTCTGCGGTTTGTTGCTGACCTTACTGAAAGCAATTGCATCTACATCATCATCATATGATGAGCACTGTACCAGAACTGAAGCTTACTTTGCATATGGCCCTACAAAGCCATCTAGATTTTTCTCATTTCGAGTCTATGTCACAAGCAAGGAGGTTGTATCTCACAAAATTGAGTATCATGAAAACAGATTCTCAATTTATGAACTCAGGGCCTGTTTTTTTGTGCACTACAAAACCTACCATAAATTCAGGAACTACTGCACCCAACTCATACAATCAGTAAAAGCCAACTACATCTATGCAGCCCTGGACTCCTTCAAACATAATGCTGACAAGTTCTGGCAGATTTTGAAGGACATTGAAGGCCATATACCCAGACTTCGTCTCTACCACTGAAAATTGTCAAAGGCAAGCATACCTTCACCGATGAGTGGGATATTCTAGCCAGCTAAATAACAATGTCACTACTGCAGTTTTAGCCCTTGATACCTCACCCACCAGCAATCTGCTCACCCAACTGAACAGTATAGCCTACACTTCCCTGCCTTCGGCCAACACGTGTACTAACAAATTTTCTTTTAGCCCAGCCTCATGCAAACAGGTTGAAGACCTCATGCTGGCCTACACACCAAAAGAAGTGCTGGAGCCAACTTAATTGAGCTTTTTTCTTAAAGCTGGGCCATCATGTATTGGCTGCTCCCATCACTCACCTCTTTATTCTGTCCCTCTCCAAGGCCCCTCCCACAGCAATGAAAAATAGTGCACATCATTACATTTTTAAATCAGGAGACCCATGCAATCTAAATAAATATCGCCCATTTTCTTGTTGCCAAATTTATCAAGATTTCTTAAGAAAGTCATTAATTCCCAGTTAAGATAATTCCTCAAATCCAATAACCTTCTCAATCCACTGCAATCTGGTTTTAGGTCAAATTATAGTACTACCTCTGCACTGGCCAAATGTACAAACAATTGGCTAATTGCTCTGGGTGCCAAAAACATATTTGTGCCTTATTTTTGAACTTGAGTAAGGCCTTTGATATAGTGGATCATGACTTACTCCTTGCCATGCTACATAACATTGGACTTGATGGCACATCCACTAAATGGTTCAATGGCTACTTAGTTGGCAGGCAACCATGTGTATAATCCCAGGACATCACTTCCTCATCTCCTAATCTCTATAAAGAGGAGTACTGCAAGGCTCAATATTGGGGCCCATATTATTTGGCATTTACGCCTCCGACATGGGGGTGGAACCAGTCATTTGGTCAGATTACTACACCGTGGGGTTTAGTTTTTGAACCCCTCTTAGAAGGCCTACCCCTGCAGAGATGGTTAGATACCATTCTTTACAAGACATAAATTCCAAAGGCCTTGCATCAGTGCTTGACCAATCATCCCCCGTGTTGGACAGCAGTGATCCAGAGACCCTCATGTCAGTTTATAACTCAGCTGTTATGGTGGCTCTGGATTCTATTGCTCCTGTCCGTGTGTGCCCCCTCTCCCATCACCCCAAGTCCCCTTGCTTTGATGGGACATTGAGGAAGATGCAGAGACAGAGGCAAAGGTTAGAACATTGCTGGCGTAGATCTGCCCTTCATGACCTTAGACTGACTGACCATTATTTCGTTTATCAATCCGCAATCACCGATAAGAAGGCAGAATTCCTGTCCAGGGAGATTGCGGTTGCTCAAAACCGACCAGCTGAGCTATTTTCAACTGTAGACAGACTGTTCAACCCAGCCTGTTTGCAAGTTCGGAAAGCTTTTTTGCAATTAGAGTGCGATGAGCTTGCTCGATTTTTGCAAATAAGTTGGTCAACATCAGGGTGGATATGCAGCCGGCAACCTCTAGGGAGGTTGTGGTTGGTCAGTGCAAGTTCGCTATACCTCAGTTTTCTTGGAGTTCCTTCATTTGGCTAGATTTCATGGATGTCATGAGGATTATTCAGAGTGTGCACCCTACATGCTGTAGTTTGGATCCTGGGCCAACCTCCCTAATTTTGGGTTGTATTAAAATCATTGGTCCAGTCCCTGTGTGAATAGTTTGGTGTTTCTTGGAGTCAAGTGAGTTTCCTAGCTCCCTGAAAGAGGCAGTGGTGACACCACTCTTGAAGAAAGCTACTCTGGACCTGGACTGTTTCACTAACTACAGACCTATCTCTAACCTTCCCTTTGTTGGAAAGGTGATTGAGAAAGTAGTGGCAGCTCATCTGGAGGACCATTTAACCATTCATGACATCTATGAAGCCCTCAGTCTGGTTTTGGAAAGACATAGTACCGAGACAGCGTTGCTTCAGGTGCTCAATGATCTCTTGAGGGTGAGAGATCAGAAGAGACGTTCCATCTTGGTTCTCTTAGATCTCTCCTTAGCTTTTGACACCATGGATCACATGGGATTGATGGCACACCTGAGGTCTTTATGTGGAATATCGGGAACCGTCCTTCGTTGGTTCACCTCCTTCCTCACAGGGAGATCACAAAGAGTTGTGTCCAGGGTTTTTTCCTCAGGTCCAATGACTTTTTTGTGTGGGGTGCCTCAGGGCTCTGTGTTGTCACCCATGTTATTCGCAGTGTACATGCTTCCCCTTTGAGACAGTGTAAGAAGGTATGGGCTGAGATTACACTGTTATGCAGATGATACCCAGCTATACCTGTCTTTTGCACCCAACCAGGATGGAGCTCTCTCGGTCTTTAACAACTGTCTGAAAGAAATTCAGGAGTGGATGGATTCTAGCTGGCTGAAGCTGAACTCAGAAAAGATGGCCGTATTGGCTGTGGACCCTGGTCAACAGATAGAGGGGTTGGGTGCTGGCGTGCCCTCAGAAATTTTCCGTATTGGCATTTCCTTCCCAACCTCTGAACAGGTGCATAACCTGGGGGTTGTCTTGGATGACAGACTAATCCTGCAGTCATAGGTGTCGTCTGTCATCAAGACCTCCTTTTACCATCTTAGGAATATTGCCAGAGTTAAGCATCTAGTTCCATCTGACGACCTTCCTACATTGGTCCATGCCTTTGTGTCCTCACACTTAGACTATTGCAACTCCCTTTACTTTGGGCTTTCAGGTGTTGAAATTTGCCACCTGCATCTGGTGCAGAATGAAGCAGCCCAGGTTTTGACAGATTCTAATAGATCCTGCCATATTACTCCAGTGTTGTGCAAACTGCACTGGCTGCCTATACGGTGGCGGATCACCTTTAAAGTCAGTTTACTGACTTTAAAGCCCTTCATGGTCAGGGTCTGGCCTATCTGAAAGAATTTCTGGTCTGTACTTCTGGTTGATTGCTCCACTCAGTTGATGAGGGGTTGCTAGAGATTTCTAGGGTGAATTTTCAATCATCTGGCTCTAGAGCATTTTCTTATGCTGCGTCAACCTTTTGGAATTCTCTACCCGATCAGTTACGGGAATGCACATCCGTGGAGAAATTTAAGAGAGGACTAAAAAACTTTCCTCTGGCAGATGGCCATTTTAGAAAACTGAATTGTACTTGCAATTTGATCTTTTATGGATTTCAATGTTTGTTTTAAATTGTTTAATCTGTAAAGGGCTTTGGATTTGGAAAAGCGATGTATAAATAAAAAAAATATTATTATTATTATTAAATATTAATGCCAGGCTTAACAAAACTAGTGTTCACCTTTTTGCGGATAATACCATGCTCTATGTTGCTGAACATTCCATGGAACAAGCATGTACAGACCTACAGCATGACTTCAATACTCTTCAACATAACTTCCTCCATCTGGAGCTGCTTCTCAATGCAAAAAAAAAGAAAGCCATGTTTCTCTCCCCTCATACCCATTCAACAAATGTTCCTCTGTACTCCTAAACCTCAGCTCCTGGCCCAGTTGGGAAGCCACCTAGAAATAGTGGACAAGTTCAAATAATTACACTTCTGGCTTGACCACAAACATTCCTTTAGAAGAACTTTTGATGAAACTCAAACAAAGTTTGGGAATCTTCTATTGTGTCAAAGACCTGCTAACATGCAATGCCAAAATAACATTGGTACAAACTACCTTCCTCCCTCTGCTAGATTACCTGGGCTTTATATATGGCAACTGCCCACTTGCTTCCTTAACTAGGCTGGATACACTATAACACAGGGCTATCCAATTCGTAACTAATGGACACTATAACATGCATCACTGTTCCTACTACACCATACTCAGCTGGCAATTGGCAGTTATTGAACACCAGGAGAATAAAAATTGCTGTCCTTTGGACTTTCAGAGCCTTCATTGGCAAGCTTCCTAAATATGTGGCTGACCTCCTTACCATTGCTGAGGGTCATTATTCTCTCCACAGATGCTCCTGCCTATTGCTTTATGTCTCAATAATCAGAATGTATCATGGTGAATCCTCAATAAGCCATGTCCTTCCTACCCTTTGGAACAACATCCAAAGCACCCTAAAACTCCTCAAATTACCTGGGCTGTCCACCTTTAAGATTATTTTGAGTCACTCTCTAAAGGATACTTGCTCTTGCCTTTCATAATCTGCCTCCCCACTGTTACTCAGCAGGCGCACTCGACTATGGTTCCAAAGTCTTAATGGCAACCACTTGTTACATCATCCTAATATATGCTCTACCCTCACCCTTGTCTCCCTCTCACCCCTTTCCCACTACCCGTGTCTCCCAGTCCTCCTCTAAACCTTCTTTCCTAGCCATTTCCATTGTAACATAGAAACATAGAAAACATGGCTCTTAAAATGAACTGTAAACCAATTATTGTTGAGCCATGTTAACATTCAGCACTTAACTAACTGACTGGGTAGCTGAGTGTAAATAATAGGTATTGTTCTTATTAATTGTGTATCTACATACTTTAAACCTATGGTAAACTGCCCTTACACTGTATATTGTGTTTATTGTATATACTGCATTACTGATTTTTTGTCTTCTCCCAATATTGCCATGCTGTATTTCTGTGTATCTATGTATTCCCAGAACCACCTTGTAAAAGAGTCCCCCTCAAAGGGTTTTTTTCTCCAGGTAAAATAAAGAATGTTTGATAAATAATATTTGGTCAGCCAGTCAGTACAGCGGTTGTGCTACTGGTTGTGACACTGGTGGCTTAAAACAAACTCAGAGTGTCAGAGGGCCACCCAAGGTGAGAAGAATCAAGCATCTGGAGGACTATGTTGGTACTCTAAGGGGGAAAGATTTGCAGAGCCCAGAGTCTGCCTGCCCCACCCAGCAGAAGCAAGGGAATGGCACCCACACTCTACAAAGGCTGGGGTGGGGCAAACACCAAACCGTGGTAAAGTGGAAGGGAAGGGTGCATGTCATGGTGTCATTGCATACCACACCACTCTGGAATAGAGCTGAGTGAAAGCTACAAATTCCACTTTTGAGGAACTTTTGCAAAATTTTTTAAAGTTTGTAAAATATTTTGAACCTCCATCATTGGTGAGATTTGAATCTTCCAAATGTATTTGGTGGATTTTTACCATGTTCCATGTAATTATTTGACTGAACTATGGAATAATACACATAAACTGCTGAATGACAGTTCAGTGGAATTATTATTTCACAGTTTAATGAATTATTCCACAATGCATGTAATTATTCCACAGTTAAGTGATTAGTTCTGCAGAATTTATTTCTGCGGTATATATCATTAATCCATAATTCATACATTCATTCCACAGTTCTGTGATTCATGGAACTGCGGAATGAATGTGTAAATTACAGATTAAAGGGGATTGTTTCCATGCATGTGGCAAACAAATACCTTGTTATACATGTCCACAAGTATACTGACATGTTATGTAATTGAAAATTATAATTTCGTCATGTCTTAATTGTTCTTTGTCTCCATACCTATAACCAATATGTTCAAGTGCTTGTCAGCTAAGCAAACGTAAGTCACTTTTCCAAAGATCAGTGTTGTTCACAGACGTGGCAAACTTAAGTACTACAGCATGACTATTTTATTGTTTCTGCACAGAATAGATACATTTCTCTATTTGCTTCACAGAATAAATGTTTGATTGCAGGTTTGAATCGGTAAGACCAGTTGATGTCTATATTAGTTTAACCAGACAGATCTTGGTGCAGTTTGAGACGTTGCTTGAAATGCTATTATAGCGTGATCATGTAGTACCAAGCAGAAACAAACTATGCACTCCATTTCAGTAACTCTAATACATACTGTAGATACATAGACATTGAAGGCAGATATGGGCCTCAGACCCACCTAGTTTGCCCAGTAACCCACAACTGTGCTTCTTCAATCTTCTCAAAAATTGGATTGTCCCCTTCCTCTACTAGGATCTCCCTTATGCCTATCCCATGCCTTCTTAAATCCTGTAATCATGTCTGCCACACCACCTCTTCTGGCAGGCTGCTTTTTGTGTCCACCACCCTTTTTGTTAAGATGAATTTTCTCACATTACTTTTGAACCTCCCCCTCCCCCTCCAGGTTTATCCCATGCCCCCTAGTCCTGGATAATCTTTTCTTTAGGAAAAATGTCATTTTCATGCACCTTGTTCCTCCCAGTGAGGTACTTGTACTGTATGTCTCAATTATACCACACCTTTCCCTCCTCTCTTCCACGCAGTACATATTTATAATGATGGGTGGCCTTTATTACCCACTGAAAGTAAACTGTTTACAACCTTGTAATCCCACTGATGTGATATCAGAACCTTATAAACCCCTCTCATCTATGTCATAGCAGTGGGTTTACAAAACAGAATGCCAGTGTTACTCAGTATTCCACACACCCAGGATGCAATTGTTAGTCTCAGGACAGTATTCAGATAACATTCCAGCTGTCACAGTTTATTGTTACTGAGTAACAATAGTTATGTCTGACAGATATTTTAACTCTGGTGCTATTTTGGTCCAGTCATTCAGTCTATGTATCTTAATAAATTGCTTTCATACACAATCATGTGTCAGTAGTGCAGATTCATTAATAAGGTAAGGCTAAATTACTTGTTTTTTTGGGGGGGGGACTTCTAATGTCAAGTCCCATATACTATAAATGACAATACCTGATGTACATGTGATAACGTAGAGGATTATGGACGAGCAGTCATACATAACAAGGGTATTCTTGTATCGAGAGGTTTCCTTGGTAACAGATTATCTCAAGAGCGTAGCTCAAGAGGTACTCTGTTACCAAGGGAACCTCAAGATACAAGAATTTCCTTGTTTGTGTATGACTGCTCATACATAATCTTTTAAAGTGTATGTGCAGTTACAGCATAGACAATCAAACAAAACCAGCTGGAGAAGACAACAGAAAATAGAAATTTTAACATTTTCTTTTTTTTAACTGACACAGTGTGCTAGAGATGTTTCTGCAAGTTTAAGTTTAAAAAACAGCAACTTCCAGCTTAACTGGATTGAGTAAGACACTATGGCAGCATTCCAAGTTGTTCTGCTGCAGTAGTGACACAGCTAGTGCAGCATAACAGCTGTTATGACATAGCTACTGCAGTGTAACATCTCCATTCTAGTTATGGATTTCTATCCGTAACAACATTCTACCATATATTATATGTGTAATCACCTTCGTGATTGTAGGGCAATAGTAAACCCCCAAGCTGAATTCTCAAGGTTTACTGATGCCCTAGCAACGACTCAAGGTGATTACACCATGGTTATCACCTGTACTTCAAGCATTATCCTCTATATGTTACTCAACCTGTCCTGGTAGGGTTTGTGATGTAATCCCTGCACCATCTTGGTTGCCTTCTACTAAACTGCCTCCACCCTGTCTATGTCCTTATGTCAGTTAGAACTCAGAAATGGACACTTTACTCAAGGTGTGGCCTCAATAATGTCCTGCATAGTGGCCTTATGACCTCCCTTTTCCAATTGTTGATACCCCTGTCTATGCATCTCAGCATTCTGTTTACTTTTCCTGCCACCTTGTTGCACGGAAGCCTTACCATGAGGTCATCAGAGATGATAACCTCTAGGTCCCTTTCCCGCTTGGAGGAGTCTGTACCCCCCCAACTAATATGTTTTTCCTGGGTTTGTGAGTCCCATATGCATTATCTAGCATGTTTTGCATTAAATCTCACCTACCACACCCCTTGACCAGTCCTCAAGCCTCTGAAGGTCTCTTCTCATTCTATCCACACCCTTCGGTATGTCCATCCTATTGCAGAGCTTTGTGCCATCAGCAAACAAGCACATTTTCCATCCTAGGTCCTCAGTAATGCCACTAATAAAGATATTGCAGAGCACTGGACCCAGCACTGAGCCCCATGGAACCCCACAGGTCACCTTTCCCTCTGCAGAGTGGCAGCCATTTACCACCACCCTCTGTATTTTGCTATCCAGCCAGTTATCCACCCAACGCACCACTGTTCCACCCGCTCCCATGTTCGCCAGCTTATTTAACAGCCATCTATGTGGCACAGTGTCAAAGGCCTAGCTGAATTCTAGATAGGTTGCATCCACTGCCCCCCAACAATCAACCTCCCATGTCACTCAGTTGAAGAATTCAATAAGGTTAGTCTGGCATGACCTCCTCCCATAAAGCCATGTTCCTTGGGTCCTATATACCACTGGCAACCATGAATTTTACTATTATTTCCTTCAGTAGTGCTTCCATAATCTTTCTCACTACTGTGGTCAGGCTGACTGTTCTGTAGTTCCTTGTTTCCTCTCTGCTCCCACTTTTGAATATGGGGACCACCTTAGCTGCCCTCCAGTCTTCAAGTACCTCTCCTTTTTCCATTAACCAGCTGAACAGGGTTGTCAGAGGTTCAGCCATCACCTATTTTAGCTCTCTCAGCACCCTGTGGTTTACCACATGTGGCCATAGTGCAGATTCATTAATAAGGTAAGGCTAAATTACTTGTGTTTGGGGGGAGACTTCTAATGTCAAGTCCCATATACTATATGTAGCAATACCTGATGTACAGGAGATAACAATGGTGTAATCACCTCTTGTGATTGCTAGGACAATAGTAAACCTCTCAGCTGAACTCTCAAGGTTTACTGAGTGCCCTAGCAACCACTCAAGATGATGACACTATGGTTATCACCTGTACATCAGGCATTATCTTCTATATGTCACTGAACCTGTCCAGGTGGGGTTTGTGATGTAATCCCTGCACCATCACAGTTGCTCTCTACTAGACTGCCTCCACCCTGTCTATGTCCTTATGTCAGTAAGATCTCAGAAGTGGACACTGTACTCAAGGTGTGGCCTCAGTAATGTCCTGTATAGTGGAATTATGACCTCTCTTTTCCTATTGTTGATATCCCTGTCTATGCATCTCAGCATCCTATTTGCTTTTCCTGCCACCTTGTCACACAGAATCCCTACCATGAGGTCATCAGAGATGATAACCTCTAGTTCCCTTTCCTGCTTGGAGGAGTCTGTACCCCACCCCCAACAAATATGTTTTTCCTGGGTTTATGAGACCCATATGCATTATCTAGCATGTTTTGTATTAAATCTCACCTGCCACACCCTTGACCAGTACTCAAGCCTCTGAAGGTTTCTCCTCATACTATCCACACCTTCGGTATGTCCACTCTGTTGCAGAGCTTTGTGTCATCAGCAAACAAGCAGATTTTCCATGCTATGTCCTCAGTAATGCCACTGATAAAGATATTGCAGAGGACTAGACCCAGCACTGATTCCCATGGAACCCCACTGGTCACTCTTCCTCTGCAGAGTGGCAGCTAGTTACCACCACTCTGGTATTTTGCTATCAGCCAGTTATCCATCCAACACACCACCGTTCCACCCACTCCCATGTTCCTCAGCTTATTTAACAGCCATTTATGTGACACAGTGTCAAAGGCCTAGCTGAAGTCTGGATATGCTGCATGCACTGTCCCCCAACAATTAACTCTCTTGTCACCCAGTTGAAGAATTCAATGAGGTTAGTCTGGCATGACCTCCCTCCTATAAAACCATGTTGCTTCTGTTCTGTAGACTATTGGCAACCAGGAGTTTTACTGTTATTTCCTTCAGTACTGTTTCCATAATCTTTCTCACCACGGTGGTTAGGTTGACTGGTCTGTAGTTTCTCATTTCCTCTCTACTCCCACTTTTGAATATGGGGACCACATCAGCTGCTGTCCAGTCTTTAAGTACCTCCCCTGTTTCCGGTGACCAGCTGAATAGGGTTGTCAGAGGTTCAGATACCACCTATTTTAGCTCTCTCAGCACCCTGTGGTTTACCACATCTGGCCTCATTGCCTTATTGACTTTTATTCCTACCAGTTCTGCTAGGACCCTTTCCCATGGAAAAGGACTTGTAACCATTGTCATGCCCTTCATACTCTTTCTGTTCCTTTCTGATCCAATTCCTGTCCCTTTGTCCATAAAAATTGAGCCAAAGTATCTGTTAAGTATGTTTGTATTATGGTTGTCATCCTCCACCCTACCCCCATCTTCTCCTTTCAGCCTTTCAATCCCTCCCTTTGCCTTCCTTTTTATGTTGTCTTGCATGCACGTACAAGTAACATATTGTGGTAGCTTGGAATAGCATATTGTGGAGATGCAGTCATGTTGTGGCCAATAGTGCCACTGCTTTTTCGGGCTGGGCTGTCTGTCACAAATGAAATAGCACTCTGTCTATGACACCAGTGCAAAAGTGTGCCACCAACTTAAAACAATTTCATTGCTGCAATGAGGGAGCTCCCACTCATTGCAGGGTGTGCCTTTCCTAGTGTAACTTTTCAATAAACATGGTGGTGGCTGTCGCTGTCCACGTCTCACAGTCTCTAACAAGCCAATGTCCAGGTTGCACTATCCCCCTGTCAGCATGCTCACTCCCCAGTTCATTTGCCGACGGGGGAGCCCAATCCCAGTCCACACAATTTCCCTCATATTATAGTTTGTATGCCGAGAAGAGTGCCCAATCCCCTTGTCATCATGGGCTCCCCTAAACACAGACATGTTTTGTGTGCTGTTGGGGGCCCATTCCCCACCACCTTCAGTCCCTCTCCCCAAAAAATACAGGTGGCACACTGGGAGCCCAGCCCAGGTGCCAAAGCAAACCTGTAAAAAAAAAAAAAGGCCAGCGATGTGTTTATGTTTGTTTTTTTACCTGCAAAAGAGAAAATAGTCCCTTGTTGTCTCCAGTGCCCTCCCCAACCTGCACCCATCCTCTGCTTTCTACATATCACACAACCCGTCACCCTATACTTACCTCCGTATTCCAGCACGACAATCTTTGGTGTATCGAACACATTTTCAAAGCCGATTGCTAACTGAAGAAATGATGGTAAGCTATATAATGGCATCAGTGGGGGTGGTTCAATGTAGGTGGATATCTCAGCCATTTTTGCAACTTTTGGCACCAAATTTTCAACGTGGGGTTCTTGGGACCCCACCTCATGAATTCAGTCAATGTCATGTTGTTATGCCATCCTGAAAGATGATTTCACAGTCACTGCATGGAATCACCTTTCTGGACTGATTAATGAAACAACAGTGTCACTGTTCATGAGATGGGATCCCAAAAAGCTTATGTTGCAAATTTGGTGAAAAAGTTCCATAAAATGACTGTGTTACAAGCATGCATTGGCAACTCTCCACGCATGCTCGTAAGTTCAAGAATTTTTAATATTTTTACTGCTGATTTTCAACATTGCCATTTTTCTTATAGACAACACAGCTGTCATTTTCCACATCCTGCCCGAAATGTGTTTTTGCACGTCCGTGCACAATGGCAAGGTTGCTATGGGAAATCAATATTTGGGACAGATTAAGAAAATCACAGTGACACTGTTCATGAGCAGAGGTCCCAAAATGTCTATAGTTGATAATGTGGTAACAAATTACCACAAAATGACATATTAAGAGAGTGCATTGTGCAGTTTCCATGCACACTCGTAACTTTGAGAATTTTAATATTTTCACTACAGATTTTCAACATTGCCATTTTGCCTACCTCCTTATTAACAGTACAGTTGTCATTTTCACATCCTGCCCGAAATGTGGTTTCACACATATCTGGCTCACAATCGCATGGTCACTGTGGGAAATCAATGTTCAGGACAGATTAAGAAAATCATAGTGGCACTTTTCTGAGCAGAGGCCTCAGAATGCCTATGTTGAAAATTTGGTGAAAGAATTCTACAAAATGACTGTGTTATGAGCATGCATTGTGCAGTTTTGGGCAATCAGTTTAAATACTTCATTGGCAAGCTTTTAAACTAGTCAAGGGGAGACACTGATAAGCAGCAGGGACTTCCCAGCCTCCCCTACAAAACAGGATACTAAATGAGGGAAAGACCAAGGTACAAAGGTCAGTAGAGAGCAGGACAGGGGTGAGTGGAGAAAGCAAAGTCAATGAAGACAGGGTAGTGCTACAAGAGGTAAAGACATCAAAATGGAGAGTAATGAGTACTAATGCCCATAGTCTGGGTAACAAGCTTCCTGAATTAGTGGCCTTGATGGAGGAGGAAGATCTGGATATCGTGGCAGTCAGAGAAACATGGTACACACAGAACCATGACTGGATGTAAACATACCAAGATATACTATGTACAGGAGGGACAGAGAGGGTAAAAGGAGGAGGAGGAGGAGGAGATCTCTACATAAGGGAAGAAAATTAAAGCTACAGAACAAATGGGTAAACAGGGAGGAGAGGAAGCACTGTGGGTCAATTTGGAGACCGGCAATGGCACCACAATTCACACAGGGTTGTATACAGACCCCCATCTCAAGGAGATGGCATGGACAAGGAAATGATTGAAGTATCCTTAGAATGGCAGGAAAAGGGAGATTTTGCTGATGGGTGATCTGAATATGCCAGATGTTAATTGGAGTACATTTGCAGCAGCCACTTCTAAGAGTGGGTTGTTCTAGATGCCCTACAGGGGCATGCCTTAGATAACTAGTATTGGAACCCACTGAGAGGGAAAATCTTAGACCTGGTGCTCTCAAATGGAGATGGTGAGAGGATCACAGATTTAAGTGGGTCACCATCTGGGAACTAGTGACCATCGAACAGTATGGTTCACAATAAACACAGCAGTAGAGTCAAGCCATACAAGACAAAGGTACTGGACTTCAGGAGGCTGATTTTGCCAAAATGGGTGAGTGCCTAAGGAATGCACTAGCAAATAGGCAGGAAAGAGGGTGGAAGAACAATGGGAATAATCAAACTGCCATCACAGAGGTAACAAGCCTTTGTGTGAAGCAAATAAACAAAACAAAACAATGTAAGAAACCACTATGGTTCTCAAAGGAGGTGGCAGAGAAGGTCAGAGAGAAAGAAAGCATTCAAGAAGTACACCAAATCATAGAAGAAGCAGGACATAGAATTGTATCAGTTAAAGCAAAGGAAGCTGGGAAGTCAGTCAGAACAGCAAAGGCCCAAACCGAGAAAAGATAGCCAACACAGTCAAGAAAGAGGATAAACCTTTATAGCTTCATCAAGGAGAGAAGGAAGACCAAGGGAAGGATAGTGAGGCTTAATAAAGGGGATGGTGGGTGGGCAGAGGGTGACTGTGAAAAGACAGAGATACTAAACAAATATATTTGCTCAGTATTTACAAATGAAGAGGGGGAGGTACCTAAACCAAACAACAGAAACACTCTGGATACAGAAGTTGAAACCAGCCCATTTAGAAAAGAAAGGGTTCTCAAAGAACTCTTAAAACTGAAGGTGGACAAATCAATGGGGCCTAATGGGATTCATCCCAGAATTCTAAAGAAACTAAGGGTAGATCTAATGATACCACTGACTACCCTCTTTAACAAATCATGGGAGAATGGGGTGGTACCTGTGGACTGGAGGAGGGCAGATGTGATTCCACTTCATAAAAGTAGGAGCAGGGCAGAAGCAGGCAACTACAGATGTGTTAGTTTAACCTCAGTGATAGGGAAAATGATGGAATCACTGCGGAAGGAAAGAATTGTCAAGTACCTAGAGGCCAAAGGGGCACAGGACACAAGGCAGCATGGATTCACAGGGGAAGGTCATGTCAGATGAATCTAATTGATTTCTTTGAGTGGGTGACCAAAATAGTAGATCAGGTAGGGACTACGGACATGGCCTACCTAGACTTTAGTAAGGCATTTGACACAGTCCAGTACAAAATATCAATATACAAGTTAGCCAGCCTGGGAGTAGGTCCCAAGATGGTAGCCTGGGTAAAGAATTGTCTGAAGAACAGGATACATAGGATAATAGTAAATGGAGTCCACTCTGAAGAAAGGGGGGTTACTAATGGGGTACTGCTGGGTTCATTACTAGGACCGGTCCTCTTTAATGTCTTTATAAGCAACATTGTAGAGGGACTGGAAGGAAAAGTATGTCTCTTTGCTGATGACACAAAGATCTGCAAAAGAGTTGATAAACAAGGTGGGGTGGAAAGGATGAGAAGGGACTTGGCAAGGTTGGAGAAGTGGTCAAATGTATGGCAGCCTAGATTCAATGCTAAGAAGTTTGAAGTAATGCACCTGGGAAACAAAACCCAGGGCAAGAGTATACAATGGGAGTGAGATACTGACAACAACAAAATGGAAAGGGACCTGGGGGTAGTCATATCAGATGACCTAAAGGTGGGCCAATGTGAGAAGGCAGTAAGGAGGACTGGGGTGATATTGGGATGCATAGGGAGAGGCATCACTAGTAGAAAACAGAAAGTTGTTGGCCCTCTGTTCAGAAAGTTGGTAAGACCACATCTGGAGTACTGTGTATAGTTCTGGAGACCCTACCTCCACAAAGACATAGACAGGGTGGAGGTTGTCCAGAGGAGGGCAACCAAAATGGTACAGTGTCTGCACCAGAAGACATATGAAGAAAGACTAAAGGAGCTTAAGATGTATAGCCTTGAGGAAAGGAGGGAGGGGAGGACATGATAGAAACTTTCAAATACCTCAAAGGAATCATCAAAGCCCAAAAGGATAGCATCTTTCAAAAAGAGATGCAAGAACAAGGAGGCACAATTTGATGATAGAGGGGAACAGTCAGAGATAATGTGAGGAAATATTTCTTCACAAATAGAGGGTGGTAGATGACTGTAACAGCCTTCCTGAAGAGGTCATAGAGTCAAAACAGTGGTAGGAGGAAGTAGCTGTTGGTTAACTAGGATCTGCAGCTTATCCGTTAGGTAGGAAATGGGCAGATTAGGTCCTTATGTGCCGTCAAATTCTATGTTTCTATTTGAAAAATTGTCTGGCCTACCATGGGGCAAATAATATGCTTAGGTGATTGAAACTGTGTGGAGGATGCGCGAGGATAGAAGCACACCTAGGCCCCTCGGGCTCTAAGGCATGCTCTCATCTCTTGAGAACCCTCTGTGCAGAGGCTGGAATGGTGGACTCCTGGAGATATTTTAATCCATCTGCAAGGAATTAGATGTTTTGGTCCCCAGTTATGAAAACATACTCCAGGCTGGGCAGATTTTATGGGGACGACTCAGTTCAGCGCTTTGTAGTTTAGCATCAGACATCTCAATGCCACTGATTTCAGTGCCTGTCATTTCAGCACAAAAGTCAGTGACAGTGGTCTCAATTCAGCAATTGTCATGTCTGTGGTAAATCACTTGGAATGGAGTTCCCCACAAGAGATAACATTTATTGAGCATAAAGATGAACAAATATATGCCCACCCTCCTTTGCAATATTTTGACTGATCGTTTTTTGTAACCCATTTCATCATACCATCATGAAGCAAGCACTGATTTAATTAGACATTGCATTTTATTATTAAATGACAGTACATGTCAGGGGAATGTGAACAGCAGCTTCAGAAAACTGTTTAGATTTACAGCTAACTAGTTGATTAAATCTCTTTACAACCTTTATGCACTCTGTATGACTACAGAGTACATGAGGAGCACACCAAGGCACTCTCAAACTTCCCTCCCATCACTTTCCACGTCATGTATTCTTGCTTACATCTAACTAGTTGATTAAATCTCTTTAAAACCTTTATGAACTCTGTATGACTACAGACACTGTCATATAATGTTTTTCCGCTATGAGCGCGGGTATGGCAGACACTGTAATAAGGCACCGCTCTGTTGTGTGACACTAGAGTGACAGAACTGTACAGAACGGTGCTTAAATGGCAAGTGCTTAACTGGGTTACACCCGATTTTATATGCAAAAAGAGTTACTGTATATTTTCCAGGAAATGTCAATTCTCCCAATAACACTTTTGGACCATGCTATGGTTAAAGCAAAATTGCACTGGGGGGGAATCTAAACAAAAGGGATATGGAGGTTTGATACAGGGTTACTAAATGATAAACAGTACTTGGACTCAATTAGGCAGGCAATGCAACACTATCTGAATGAAAATCAGGAATCAGATTCAGCCCCAAAGTATACATGGGATGCTTTGAAAGCAGTGCTAAGAGGGCATACAATTTCTTATGCATCCCATGGGTACCAGAAACACCAATCCAGGCCCAGAGACACATTGGACACGATAGCAGAACTGGAGGCAGAGCACAAACTCTCTGGTGCACCCTTGGTTCTGACCAGGCTGAGGCAAGCTCAGGCTTTGTATGACTCTTTATTACAGAGGTGTGTAGAAAATAACCTCAGGTACGTAGGGCAGGAATACTTTGAAAGGGGAGAGGCAGGCAAGCTACTGGCCCAAAGGCTCAGGAAACAAGCGTCAGACAGATATGTAGAAAAAATATCCTCAACCCCTACTCTGCCTCAGTACAAATTTTCCCATAATGAGATAGCAGCAGAATTTAGAAAATTGTATGAGAAATGATATACAGCAGAGCAAGGTCAAGATCATGTGGCACAAATTGATGAGTTCCTGCAGAAAGTTAAACTCCCCACCCTCTCCCTCTCCATGCTGCAGAGAGGAGCCTTAGAGGGCCCTTTCTCAGAGAGGGAGGTGTTGGCAGTAATTAAGTCACTACCTCCGAAAGGCCCCGACAGTTGTACTGCAGAGTTTTAAAAGGGCTTCAGGAAAAAGCTGACTCTTACTAATGAGGATTTGTAACTCAACCCAAGAACACCTCTCACTCTCTCTACACACATGGAAGGAGGCATTGATCTTGGTGTTGCCCAAACCCAGGAAGGACTCAACATCATGTGCAAGTTACAGACCAATAACTTTGCTCAACCAAGATACTAAAATATTTAGAAAGTGCTTAGTAATTGCCTTTCAGGCAGTGAAACTAGTCTGGTCCACTCTGCTCAAACTGGTTTCATACCAGGGAGGCACATGCAGGATAATATCAGATTGCTACTAAATGTCCTCTCTGAGCCGATTCCCCACTGGGTGGGCAGCTTTAAGCAGTTCTCTTTAGATGCAGAAAAACATTTGACCGTGTTGATTGGATTTACTTGGATAAGGTTTTGGGGAGGGTTTCAGCTTCTGGAACAAGTTCAGGACATAGATTAGAAACCTGTATGAAGACCTGGTAGCCAGAGTTAGCGTCAATGGGGTGACATCACCCCATTTAAAATCCAAGAGGAACCAGACAAGGCTGCTCTCTCCCCTCTCAAGTTTGCCCTGAGCCTGGAGCCATTGGTTGCCTATGTTAGACAATCAGATGCTTTGAGGTATTAAGGTACAGGACACAGAGGTAAAAATTTCCCTATTACAGATGACACCCTCCTGTATGTCTCTGACCTGGTCAGTACATGTTCCCAGATTTTTGCTATATTGGAAGACTTTGGAAAACTTTCAGGCTATAAGGTTAATGTGCACAAATTGGATCTGTATCCTGTGGGCTGGAGATTGGGAGAGCGGCTATCTGTCCTTGCTGACACCAAATGGTGTGCTATTGGAGTTTGGTATTTGGGCATCTGGATTCCTAGAGACCTAGATAAGCTTTATTCAAAAAAATCATCAGCGACTATTGCAGGATATCAAGGCAGATTGCAATAGGTGGAAGGAGCTGCCATTTTCTCTCTCAGGCAGGGTGGAGGCCACTCGCATGAATATTTTACCCCATCTCCTATTTGTCTTTGGAGCTATTCCAATACAACCCTATAAAACTTTTTATAAATACCTGCTAGTTACCCTTTCTAAATTCATCTGTGCGGGCAAGAAGCCTTGGGTAAATTAGAAAATAGTACATGCCCCAAAGGACAGGGGAGGTCTGGGTTTACCAGACATGCAAAAATACTTTTGGGGTGTGCAGTTGCAGGCACTGATCACCATGGCACAAAAGCCACCCCTCCAATAGGCAGAAATTGAGTTGGCCTCCTGACCCCTGGCCCAACTGCCTGACCAGCTCTTTTTAGATTCCCCAAGATTGAAACTGCTGGATTTTTCAAACCCCTGGTCCCAGACAATGGGACATGCTTGTCAGGTGGCATGTTGGAAGCAAAGTTTACCCCTCGCTTTCATACCCTCCACCACTATTCTGAGCTGCAAGGACTTTGCTCCTCTTAGGTGGGACATGGCCTTCTGCCATTGGGAAAGACTGGGCTTACAAACCCTAAGCAAATGTTACCTGGGCCCAGTCTTTGAAATGTTTTAACAACTTAAAGTGGAATTTGGCCTCCTCCTACATGATTTTTTTAGATATTTGCAACTGAAGCACTACCTTATATCAGTGTTGGGATCCCTATGGGAAGGGGTCAATACACGGGAGAACCCCCTGCAGGATTCTTTGTCAGCACTGATTTCAGGTCCTGTGCAACCAAAGATGATGTTTAGGTTGGTTCAGAGCATGAACATATTTAGTGAGGATCCTTTGTTGGAGACCAAGCAGACTTGGTGCAGGGAGGTGAGGCTGTCCCTCTCAGACAAAGAGTGGGACAGCATTTGGGCAGGTATTAACTGTACCACAGCATCCCTGTTCTGGAGGGAATTTAGATGGGAGGTAGGAGTGAGGTTCTTCAGACCCTCTATGGTTATAAAACACTATGGCAATCACCCTTCTGACCAGTGCAAGAGAAATTGCCAGACAGTAGGCTCCTACTCCCACATTTTCTGAAATTGTACTATTGTTAGAGAATATTGGAAGGACATCTAAAAAGCAGTAGGGGCCATCTTTGAGGTGACCTTGCCTGATGCCCCTCAGCATTGGCTCTTGGGCCTCCTCCCACCCCCCCTGAGAACAAGAATGCAGAGTTACCTCTTTGTAATGCTAGTGGGGACAGTTCTTAAAGTCATATTGTGAACTGTCTCCCCAAACATGCCCAAGGTAGAGACATGGTATGATATCTGCAAAACAGTCTTAGATTTGGAGTATCTGACAGCTGAAGTGAGACTTGCAGTGGATTTTTTTGGGTGGGAGGTGGCTACCCTTCCAGCACTTTATGGCCAACTGGGAAAACACTGATATTATTGAGCTACCGGTCAGATATGCTTGAAGATATTATACAATCATTTGCAGGATGAGGGCAAGGTTATGATATGTTGGGTACTGCTTATCTGGATTATGTAAAACATATTTTTTTGCCCGTGTTTGATGTAATCTGCTTTCTGCCACTAGAAATTCAAAACTATATTGCTTTTTAATTAATTGCACACATCTTTACACTCTAATTTTCTTCCTCTTCTTTCCTTCTTTTCTCTACCCTCACGTCTAGGACCAAGTCCTTATCTGTTCTTCCTTCGCTTTCCTTAACAAGCATTTGTTAAAGTGTCAGATTGTATGTGATGTTTTGAACTGTATGTATTATAACGTAAAATTCTTCTAATAAACTACTATTTCCAAAAAGAAGAACTGATAAAATGAAAGGAGAACACATCAGTCATTTACAAGATGAAGCGATGGCTGCTTGCTGAGAGGTTGTGAAGGAGCCTCAAAAGCAGGAATTGTGAGAAGCAATTTTTTAAAAAAGGTATATCACCATTTCCCCATTTGCCGTGTTTTAAAATCACAGTTCTTTGCAGACGTTCTTAATGCCATCTGGTTCTTGGTGTCTTCTGTCCCTTTTGTTTTTTCCCCTACAGCCTAACTGAGAGGGAGTCCAAGAGGTGGTGGAGCCCCCGACGGCTGTGACAGCAGAAGACACTTTTTCAGGACAGTCCCTGGCTGCAGTGAAGGGATTACAGAGTGTGTCGAGTATTGAGTATCGAGCATCAAGCTCTACCTACTTGCTTGATTATTGTTGAGAGTGGTGGAGTCTGCTCTGGAGTTTCCAAGAGGGAGTAGTATGAAGTGCCCTTGAATTGCTTGGAGGAGTACAGAACCTACAGATTAATGGATCGTTCAGTGGACTGCTTACTCTGCATAGCAGTGCATAGCAGCACATAGCAATTCACTCAAATATGATATTGGCATATTGGCTATTTGGTTTTGATTCTGAGCGCAAGGGATTTGATGAGTGAAGTCTTTCTGACTTTCCCAATTTAAATCCGATGTTCTGAGTCCACAAAATTGTGATCCTGGAAGTGCAGGTAATGATGTAGAACCTGCAGAACCTGCAGATCCTGTTTGTATTTTACCTCACAGTAAATCTGTAGTATTGTTCTTGAATATCCTCCAAAACTCTCATAAAATCAACAAATTTACCAAGTCTCCTGTACTGTTGTACTGACTAATTGTTTGATTGCTTGACTGGATTGTGGTAATCAGGGCTATATACCGGGTATATACTGTGCCTCTTTATTTTCTCTCCAGAGAGAGAGAGAGGGGGAGGACAATATTGATATGTAGTCAGTGCTAATTGTCAATTGTAGACCATTAAGCATATTAATTATAACTTAATTAATTAGAACGTAAGCACGGACACATAGGCTTCTTGTTTCCTGTACTAAGTGCATGTGATTTTCCTTTAAAAGGCGCACGCTCTATACCTTGCACTTGTGCACTGACACATCTTGGATGTCAGTTTTCATCACTGCAGGTAGCCTTTTAGGCAGCGGTTTGGATCAAACCTTTAAAGTGTTTTTTTTTTTGGATATACCCTTTATCTTGACTACAGCATTGTGTTTTATACTTGTCAGTGTCAGTGGTTCAGCAGGTAGCACACTCACCTCTGATGCTGGGAGATCAGAAGGCTGTGGGTTTTTATCCCCACACCAGGCACTTGGAATAATATCCCAATACTGATACTGTAGTGTAGCATGAGGGGGGTGCTACACTCTTGAGGTGCTGTCTTTTGGATGAGATGTTAAACTGAGTTACCATCTGCCTGTTCTGGTGGTAGTTCAGATGTATGTTAAAGATCCCATGGCACATCTCGAAAAGAGCAAGGGAATGTCCCCAGTGCCCTGGTCAAATTTCCCTCGTTTACTAAAAATACCACCAATAGCTTACTCTGGTTCAAGGTCAGTTGGCATTTCATCTGTATCCTCCTCCCCCAAGTCATGCCTGAAAATAGGAAGAATCTGCCTACTGCGCTTACCCAGTCAACAGAAACTAACTAACTTCTTTTGTCTCTGTTTGCAGAGTCAAAAAGGGTTCGAAGTGACTGCCTGTCATTTTTTGTCCATATTTTTCGGCTTGTTGAGTGTCTGTCTGGCATTTGTCTGATATTCTTACTATATCTCCTGGTGCAATAGTGGCCAAGGATTGTATTTTGCCCATCGGTCTGGTATTTCAACTGCCAGCAGAATTGCTAGAAATCCTGAAGGGCCGAATTCTAACATAATATGAGATTTTTCAGAATACTCTGATACTCTGATAGTAATTGTAACTGTAACACACTCAGTATCATTTTGAGTGTTGGATTTCACTAAAAAGAAGTCCACAAGTAAGGAAACAAATGAATTATTTACAAGAATAGATAACTGAAGTTAGCTTGGGTATTAAGGCTATTATTTTAATTTAGATTTTTGTGTACACTGGAGTGTTTTGGAATATTTTTAAAATTTAGATTTCTAAATTACAGTAGAGTTCGTTAAGAGTCATAGAAACTGACATGATAATCTGATTCTAGAATAAGATTTAGTTCTTTCCTTTTTTCTTTTATCAATTTTGGGGTATTTAGTTATTTTGTTAAGAAACTGTTATTTCTGGTCATCTTCTGAACACATACGAAGGACTGTGAAATTTTTATTATTTTTTTGTGTGAACCCACAGTGAAACAGAATGAAACCTACAGTGAAAGACTGAATTTGACCATTTCAGCATGGTCACTGATAACAGATAATAAATATCAACTCAAAGGTAGCCAGGGGAGGACTGTTCCGGTAAACATAAAAAAAAAATCTTGGAAACTCGGCTGATTTAGCTACCTAGATATTCTTGCGTATAGTGATCTGTACTGTTTCTGATCTTAAGAGGAATAAGGTGGAACAGAATCAGAACCTGGATCTCCCATGATGCAGATTTACTTCACAGTGTCTGATGCTTGGAGTAATTAGGCTCAGATTAATTATTTTATCTTTTTTTTGTTTGTTTTTGTTTATCTGTGCTTTATTGATTCTTATTTTTTTGTTCTTTATATATAGGTGTGAAGAGGACTTAAAACTATTTTATTATTTTTATGGTTTAAAATATTTATTGTTTACTGTATTTTGTGCTATTTTAAGGAGAACGTCAAAGTATAATTACAGTAACTGCAGAAAGTATAATTATTGGCACTGTTTATACTTTTGACCTACATTGATCTTTTTGAAAGCATGCCTGCTACTATGCACCGTAAGATCAAGGGTGCTAGCCTATTAAAAACGAGGGGCATGTCTAATACTGATTAGTGTAGATGGGGGTGGTAAAGCTAAGTCCAAGGGTCCCTTTTCATTAAAGACCTTGGCTATGAAAGTACTTGGTGAAACCCATGATAAATCATATAACAAGGGTAAAGCAAGAAGAAATAAATGTAAACATATAAATCAGATAGAATCTGGAAAAGCAAGTATAACACAATTTGTTTCAACACCTAATGAAGGTAATGAAGATAAGAGACATTTCTTCAGCCACCTATTATTAGATCAAATTTAGACACCCCTAAGTTCAATAAGGGCAATAATAATATCTCAGTGAAACTAATGGACTCATCTCTGTCCGAAACACAGCCCTCAGTTAAGTATGAATTAAACAACTTGCAGGAGAAAAACTAGAACCTGAAATTGGACAATTTTCCAATGGTAAGATTGATTTTTCTCAAATTTTTCATAACCTGTCTGTCTTAGATACTGAAGTCAGAAGCATAAGAGCAACATTACATCCAGAAAATAAAGACTCAGATTATAATAGTGGTGTAACTCATAATTGTTCTACTCTCAGTCAACCATTGGCTGATAAATCCCTTATTGACATGTCAGTGGCTCAGTAGGTAGCACACTCGCCTCTGAGGCCAGGAGATCAGAGGGCTGTGGGTTCAGTTCCCACATATGGCACTTGAGTTAATATCCAGTGCTGACACGTAGTGCAGCATGAGAGGGTGCTGCACTTCTGAGGTGCCGCTTTCAGATGAGACATTAAACCAAGGTCCCATCTGCCTGGATTGGTGGTTGTTCAGGTGGATGTTAAAGATCCCATGGCATTTATCGAAAAGAGTTGGGGAAGGTTTTAATAATAAACAGAACAATAAATCAGAAAAAACAGTAATACAATTCATGGAAAATAAGAAAAAAAAACATAACAAAGAGAATATCAGCAATACTCAATTCTCTGACAGCATAATGATCCAACCTATTTTTTCTTTCAAAAAAGGAACCTCTTTCCACCTCAACAACAAATTATATTCAACATGTTGAAGAACTTCAAGTGGTGAGTGGTATAACTGTTGTAGAGTAAGATGACATCTGGCATGCCATAAATGAAACTTGAACATAGTGAACAGGAGCCGTACTACACCTGCATCCAACAAAGTAGAATGTAGCAAAAAACCTCATACAACTTCCAGATATGTAACAGCCTGCCAGAAGACCGCTCCAATGGACAGAAAGGGTCATCCAGAATTCTTGCACAAAGGGGCAGGAAACAAAAAAATGGGACATTGTTTCCTCCTGATTAATGCAAGTATCTCTCGGACAAGTACGTTCAGTAACCATTTTATGTGTTAAATTCCCTTAACACTGAGTCGCCCATGACAACTAAGCCATAAAACATCCTATAATCTAGGTGGAATCTGTTTATCTACCTAACCTTTAAGGAGGTTATCAGCATGACCATCTGGTACATCCTTAAAAACAGGGACTGTGGAATGTGCTTTAGGTTGTAGGACATCATAAATATATTTGAGCGATTTGCAATACAAATGGGCTGGAAGTAACTTCCATCTATTAAGTTTCAACATCACAGGTCTGACATAAATTGGGTAACTAGAAGTGTGTACATTTTTCTGGCTCAAACCTGGCCACTCTGAGGACAATTTAGGTAACCAACCATATGCATAAATCACCCATAACACAGAGTGCAGACGACTAAAGTCTAGTAAATTCCAAAGAAAAAATACTATAGTAAAAGTAATCGGATTCACACAATTCAAACCACCCTGTGCAATAGGAAGATACAACACATCTCTTAATGCGATTTAGGTGACTCCCCAAATAATTTGAAAAAATGACCCAATAAAGTGGCTCCCAAACCAGAAGGAATAGGGTATACCACACTAAGGTATAAAAATGAGGAGAAGTAAGATTTAGTAATGATAACCTTTTCTGTTTATTTTGTTGCCAAGACTGCCATAATCTGATTCTGGACTGAACTGCCTCAATTTTAGCTGACCAATTAAGTAAGCATTATCACCTTTACCAAAATCAATACCTAAAATTCGGACCGGGCTCAGTACAACAGGAATGCCTTGCAACTCCGTAACCTCAGGAAGGACAGTATGCAGAGGATAAAAAAAACTCTTAGATTTATTAAGGGAGGAACCTGCAACATCTGAAAAATTAGAAAAATTATGTAGCACCTTATCTCCAGAGGTCAAACCAGCAACAAAGACACAGACATCATCAGCATAAGCCGAAATTTTGGTCTCAAGGGTACTATGAGGGGAAGCAATACCAAAAATCCACATATCTTGAGCAATTGTACATAAAAGTGGATCCAAACTAAAAACATAAAGCAATGGACTCAGAGGTCAGCCTTGTCTCACTCCCCAATGAATAGGGATATAGGAACCCAAATAACCATTTACCAAGGGCATAGTATAAGCATGACTATAAAGCAAAGCAATCCAGGTTATAAAGTGATCAGGAACTTCGTAGGTTCATAAAACCTGAAACAAATAACTATGCGGGACCTGATCAAAGGCCCTTTGTTGATCCATGGACATAACAAAACCCTTTACAACATCAACTTTACCAAGCTCTATTAATTCCCAAAGCAAAATGAGATTATTATAAATAGATCTGCCTGGTACTGAACAGGATTGGTGTAAGGAAATCAAGTGTGGAACTATGGACAACAATCTGGTATTCAATATTTTCGTTAAAATTTTAAAATCCATATTAAGGAGACTTAAAGGCCTCCAATTGGAAAGTAAAGTTCTATCACCTTTCTTATATAACAAAATCTGAATTGAAGTACAAAAATGGAAATTGAGAGTGTGATGTTGCAAAACCCAATTAAACACTACTGTGAGCACATCACAAACCAAAGGACTACAGGTTTTATAAAATTCTGCAGGCAAGCCATCAATACCAGGTGCTGTGTTATTCCGTAAATTGGAAATTTCCCTTTTAACCTCATCAACACTAATCAGAGCAACTAAAGTCCATAATAGTATATCAGAATAAGGGGCAATATGTAGAGAGGAAAGGAATTGTTCTACACCAGCACTATCCACTGGAGATGCAACATATAAGTCTGAAAAATGTGAGGAGACTGTTCGCAAGATATCTGGAAATGCAGTGTAACTAGTACCAGCAGTATCCACAACGTCAGTCAGAAGGCAATCCATAGAACGCCTATGACTACAATTCAAAACATCCCCCAAAGCAGATTTATTAGCAGAACAATCCCTATGTTAATGTGACAGGGAAGTAGCTCTAGTATACTGTAGTGCAGCTATTTCTTTTATGACATTCTGTACCTGTGCTGTCAAAGATAAGCCTTGTGAGTGTATAGCTGAATATAAAATTTCCAACTGCATACGTAAAGACAACTATCTCTTATATTTAGTCACTGCAGCATATTTAGATGTCCTCCTAGCCAAAGTAGAGATTTCAGATTTAGTGAGTAGCCACCAATCTAACAAATCCTCAGAAAGTCCAGATAGTGACAGACGAGCTTTCAACAAATCATGAACTTGGGCCAAAAATCTGTCATCAAGTAACAGTAAAGAATTCAGTTTCCAATATCCCTGCCCCAGTTTAGCATGAGGGCCTACCCCTAATGTGGCAGTTACCACATTATGTTCTGAAATCTCCACTGGAATGGTTTGAGCTTTAATCACCCCCAAAGCTTCAGAGACAAAAAGAAAATCAATCCTAGTGGACAAGGAGCCCTTAAATAAAGTACATCCACCAGTAGGATGACAAACCCTATAAACATCCTGTAAATGACCCTGGACAATAATGTGATTGAGACAATGTGTATCACAGAAATCCTTATCAGTCCAGGCCCCCCGATCTGATTTATGCACTACATAGTTAAAGTCACCACCCCATATTAGAAAGCGTGACATGAACAAAAAAGGCTGCACCTCATGAAAGAGATCCACTCGACCTTTATTCATAACTGGTATAAATCACAATTAATCTCCAAGTGTTATGTAAATAAGTAAAATCCAATATTAAGGCCGGTCCCATAAGCAGTTCAACCAACTTGGTAACATGAAATCCATCACCCCTAAACAACACCCCAACAACACTACATGTATATAATCCTAAAGAAAAAATAGAAGGACCCAATCGCCAAAGCTTTTTGGCCATATTAACCAAAGGAAGGGTATTGAGATGGGTATCCTGAATAAGGCAAATATCACACGCCAAATCACTCAAAAGTTGAAAAGTAATCAGGTGCCTACGAGCATTTTTCACACTGTTCACATTGAGGGTGGCTACAGTGAGATGAAATGCCATGGCCATGAAAGAGAATCAGATAAAGGGTCGAAATAAAAATAAGTCAACATCAAGTAACCCTTCCCTTTTTAGTACTTCTCTGTGGTCTCACCACCGACCGCAAGGGTCGGTATCCATAGGCAACTCCTTTGATTTATTATTCTCAGAATCAGAGGATACCATAGGTTGTGAGGAGGTGTCAGAATCAGCTTCCATATCGGAAGACTGAGTGTGATGGGGCAGGACCTCAAATTTATTACTTAAGGAACAGAGCCACCAGGAGAAGATGCTTTAGCCAATTTGGCCCTACTGTATTCTGTTTTGAGCATGTTTCTTTGTCTGAACACTAGGCTCAGGAGGGGCATAATAATATCAAGAGGTTTGTCAGGGACAGGCACAGGTTCAGCAGGAACTGGAGAAACAACAGAAAGAGTGGGAGGGAGGGTGTAGAGGAAGGGTCCATACAACTAGTCATGAAACTTCCTGTAAAGGAGGCTCAGAGGAAGGTTCAGATATTGAAACCAGTGACTGGGGAGCAGACACTGCAATATCAGGGCATAAAGGGGACTAGTAACTACCTTAACGTGTGAAGAAAGGACTTCGTCATAGCAATATCCTTTTTCTGGGCATTAAGAAGGATCACATCCTGATCTGGGCTATTCTTCCTGTTATGGGAAGCCCAAGGACAGGATATAAAACCATGACCTAGTTCTTCACATAGGTTACACTTTAGTTTGAATTACAATCTGCACTAGCATGGCCAAAAGATAAACAAAGGGAACATCATAGTCTATCACAGGCTGCACTGAGATGGGAAGGGGAGCCACATTTGAAACAGGTATGAGGCTGCCCCACATAGAAGCAATGCCCTGTTCCTACCTAAAACAAATTATTAGGTAAGTGTATGGGGACCATAACAATTCTCTCCCGTGATTTCATACCAAGGCTATTTCGGCCTCTGATCATATTAATTCTGTGGCAATTCATCCCTTATGACACTATCCACCCTGTGACCATTTGCTCCTACCGCAGCATTTTAATAACAATTTGAATAACAAACTGCACTTACCAGGTCACTTACATAGTGATTGCCCTATACTAACAAACGCCTCCCAACCGATTGAGCCTTAATGCTAGCAAGTACCTCAAAGGATGTCATTTACCAACAGTCTTCTGTTCTCTGTACCACAGAGCATCCTGTGCATCCTGCGACTCATGTAAAATGGTTTACATTTTGCTGGCCAACGTAATGACGGCTGCCTAATCTTCTCAACTCTCCCTAGCACGGCTGATATCCATGCTCTGGCACCATCATCCTTGGATGTCGAGACCCCCTAGCCATCTGCTAATGCTCGGGTAGCTCCCTCCTACTGACTGGCGACTACATTCTACGGACTCCACTCAGCAGCACCGGGTTTCTAAGAGTCATTCTGTTGTTCTTGCAATTACCTTAGCCCCTGTTTCTGGCAACAGGTATTCAGTGGGGGAGTCAAGCTTGTTTGCTGACACTGGGATGAATTCCTGATACTGGATGTAAGCTTTTTTTGGGGGGGGGATTGGAAAGGTGTTGGCACTGGGGATGAATGCTTTTAAACCTATGGTTATGCAGGATGGTAGCTGCAATTACTATGTAAGTATGGGGATGTTAACTATATTAGGGATTGCCACAACATGAGTTGTCGTAGGACTGAATGTTATTAAAATGCTGCAGTGGGAGCGAATTGTCGTAGGATGGATAGTGTCATAGGGATGAATTGCCGCAGGAGTGTATAGTCGGGAGCGAATAGTCGTGGTATGAAATCACAGGAGGAATTGTCATGTACCCAGTGTATGGGACCCACATTCGTATTTCTAAGTCATACCCTTAGTGCCAACCACCAGTCCACAAGTGTTCAGAGTCAAATATAGGCTGTGGTAACCCCAAGACATCACAGCATTTAACTAACCAATACATAATATCACTAGCTGCTACATTCTCATTTCTAAACAAAATGGTGACAGTTTTAATAGAAGGTCTAGTAAGGGGGATAGTCCGAAATGGTAGCCACAACTCAGTGTATTTAAGAGTATCATACTTTGTCCAGAATCAATCTAATCCTCTAGGACTTTGAAAACTAACATCATATAAGGAAGAACCTGATTCATGAATCAATGCAAATATTTAGTTTGTAAAAAAACCCAAAGATTCTTTCAAAAGTGACTTTCCCACATAGAGACGGTCTGGAGCTACTTCAAGACCCTCAATATACTGAAAGCAGACCACATTCCATCATTGAAGAGGAGGGGGGGAGTTCCTAAACATATCCCTTCTATGAAATTCTTCCCAAGTAGATTTAGCCCTGTCCCCAGGGTCAGGAGAAGGGCCTGGAGGAAGGTCAGGGAGTGGGACATCCATGTCCATTCTATCACCCCAAGCTGGTCCCCTAGAGCTAAGGCCTTCATCACCCAAAGAGGAGGGAGGCAAAGAAGGAACTTTAGCCAGCAGAGTAGTATCCAATGCAGGATGCTGAATATCCTCAGCATGCAAATCCAAATCCGCGCTACCAGGCAAAAGTGGAGGCATATCTATCAAGGGGGATTGTTGCCCTCCACAACCAGGTATCGGGCTATGGGCAGGGTCAGGTATCCAATGCCCAGAAATGCCTGGTTTCCAACAAGCACTCCACAGGGAGGCCTCTAAAGAGACAGGTAGTGGGCTAGAACAAGGCAACAGAGTGGGAGGAGGCAAAACAGATGAGACAGTCTGCGCATTAGGAGGCAAAACACATGCTCTAAGACGCATAGTACTCACAAGTTCATCAGGCAAAGTCACCGCCGAGTTCAAAGGCAGAGAAGACACTGCTCAGTCCAGATTTGTAGGAACCCAAAATTCCAATGGATCATGGTGCAACACTGGTAGGACCAGTGTTACAGAAGATTGTTGCCGACTCTGCACCTCCAAAGAGCCCAAAAATACAGCATCTGTAATGAAAGCAGGAAGAGCCTCCACAGCCCCTAGTTCTGGTGACAGAGTCTGTGTCCCAGGAGAGGCCAACTCAAAAGGGCTAACGGCATCAACAACAGCAAGTACCTGGTCCTGATGTGCAGTGAGGAGGGACTTCAACCAAAGTTCATCTGCAAGCAAAAAATCTGACAATGCAGAGGCAGACTGAGCAGGTAAAGAGTCATCTGGTACAACAAGATCCACAAGCATATTAACAAATGGTCAGACATCCTCAGTACTTCAGGCTCCAAAGCTGGACCTGCAGAAGCAGAGCTCTGCCTCCTGCAGGTACATCAGCAGAATGACTGGGTCCCACAAATGAATCCATGGTCCAACAGTGCCCCCACACAGAGTAGGGGAATTTCCCCCGGTGTCCTAGCCAAATTTCCCTCATTCAATAAAAAAAAATACCACCAACAGCTTAATCTGGTTCAAGGTCAGTTGGCATTCATCTGTATCCCCCTCCCCCTGGTCATGCCTGAAAATAGGCAGGATTTAGCTAGTGCACTTACCTGGTCAACAAAAAACTAAATATTAGAAACCATTGTAATTTTGCTGAGATTGAACAAAACCAGCCTCTTGGGGAGGATGATCACAAAGTGAATTATGTCAAAGTAAGATTCCTGAATGAATCCAGAAAATCAATTTCTGACTCTAATAACTGTAGTTCATGGACAATGAGCCATGACTGTCTGAATATATCAGCTATCAAGGGCTTATCAAAGAATTGCTAATAACCTTGAGAGATCCTGTTAAGTACAATATACTTCTATTTAAGTAGTTATTGGAAATCAAGCAGGATATGTCATTCATAAAAGGAGTATGTCTTGAAAATAGAATTAAGCTGGATTAAACTGAGCAGAATCTGTCTCCTGAAAAGTCCAACCCAAAGCATATTATTGAATTAGATTCACTGCAAAATAATCTTTGTTCTAGTTGCCCAAAATCAGCTATACAGTGAATTTGGAGGAATCATCTAGGGAAATAATAGTGGAAGAACAGAATGTATTGAGTGTTTGTCCTGAATGTATTATGCTACCACCCAAGGAATTAATAGACAAAAGCATATGTAGAGAATTGATTGCCAATCATCTAACTTTGTGGATAAAGGAAAATTACAGGAAAGGGAATCTGATTGTTTGAGAAGTGTATTGTTACTAGTAAATCAGAATCTATTATATTTAAATCTGATACTGAGAATTCTGAATTGTGGCACCCAAGAACTAGGAAAAATACAAAGAAGTTGATTGATGAAGTCTCTGTTGAGGATTTGACATTGTGTAGGAAGATATAGGAACTAAAACAATCTTAGACCTAGTACAAGAACAGAGACTGAGCAGCAAAGGAAAAAAAGAAAAGAAAGCAGAAAATAGGAAGAGATCTAGATCAAGGCCCAATAAACTTCCAAGAAATATAAAAAGAAAAAGGAGAAAAAGTCCTCACACTAAGACAGGAAACAGGAATCAAATACATCAGAAGGACTTTAATACGGCTGCTAAAAATAATACTGATAGTATCAATTACCAAATGATGGGGGTGCTTTTAACCCCCATGTAGACAGTATTAACCTAGTAAAATTTTAGTGTCTGTTAAGAATGAACATTTTAAATAATTTTTTTGGAAAAAACTTTAGGATCTGATTTAGTTTTACCACTGTTTAGGGTCTCGTGTCTCCCTAAGGAATCTCCTGAAAAATTACCTGAATCAGTTATAGGCTTACTAACCTTACTGCTTGATGGCTGCAAACTTTTAAAAGATTCAGTTAGCATTATCCAACCAATAATTGGTACTGAATTAGTTCTGTTGGTAACAGATCAGTTTTATATTTTGAATGCAATAACCCAAAGATCCAAAAGACTAGCTTGTATGGGTATCGTAGTAGGCTGTTACTTTGATGAAGGATTTATTTCCAGAATTCCATGCAACTAAAACTAAAATAAAAGTAAGACTTATATTGCAGTCTCCATTTATAGAATGAAACAACTATCTAAGGAGTCCAAATTTAACTTAAGAAGAAAACTAATTGATTTTCTCGATGCATGCTTGGGTCTGCAGGTAAGCAGCCATCACATAAGTAAAGTCTTCAGATTGTATAAAGATGGCTAAATCTTGTGTTCTGTTTATCAAGAATACATTGTTAGGGAAATCTTGAAAAAGCAAAGCATCTTGGATATCTCAGAGATTTACTTCTGTATAGATAATGAACAAGAAATGGCCACCAGTACTCAAAGTGAGATGTAAATGAGCTCCAAAAGGTGAGAAAACTTGGTTGAAATCATTAATAAGTATGAGACTGGCCTCTTTGGAGAATTTACAACATTATCTTGAGGGAAGACCATGGGACCTGATAATAGTATTTGGGCTTTGAGTAACTTGGGATCTGGAGAATTGTCTATTCCCAACACAGACATAATTAAAATTCTGTTATGGAATTCAACTGGATTGGAGGAAAAAATCAGAGATCCTGATACAATCAATTACCTAAAATATTTTTATATTACTGGAATACAGGAAACATAGGCATTAGGTAATTTATCGCTGAGTGGTTATTTCTCTCATTCCAAGAAAGCATTGAAAATAAAGAGGTATGGCACAGCGGTTGGGGGATTAGCCATTTTTATTAAACTGCTAAAGGACTTGTCCAGTTCAGCCATACCTCAAAATAAGAATATAAATTATTTGTATCTTAGAGTAGAGGACAAATAAACCAATAAAGCTGACACTTAATATGTGAAAAATATATTGGTGCTTGATTGTCCCACTCACTCTTAAATAATTAATCTATACCACTGTTTATTCCTTTTTATAAGGTTTATTCACATATACTGAAATGACTTCCAGTCCATAGATATTTTCAATGTTTTGGGTAAACCTTTATTCAGGAAAGATTGGTTTTACTATAAAAAACACATACAAAACATCATAAAACATATACTGTATATTAGTTTCTCTTATTAGAAATGTGATTCTGGTGTAGAAACTCATAAAAAATTCATTTAGCCTTACTTGTGTTTTTCTAATAGCGCTTTTTTCTGATACAATGTATGTTTAAGCATTCACTGTTTAACTCCCACCAGAGGACACTAAACAAATAATAAAAAACAAAACAAATTTTTTGCAGAAAACATTTCGATCTTTCATTTAAGACTGAAATGTCATCTATGACAAGTAATTTAAGATAATATCAAGTCTCTAAACTTAAATGATTATTTCTTAATAGATTTATTATAGCACTTTTTATGCTGGTAAGGCTCATACTACTGACGGCTTAAAGCTGTGTATCCAATTCTCTATAAATAAACAGAAACATCATAAATTCATTTACATCAAACAAGAAAAGATTCCCATTTTGCTTTAAACATTTCAATACTACTTTTCCAAAAGGCTCCTTATCTACCTCACTAAAAATGCTAAATATAATGTGTAGTAAACCTGTGCCTTGGTAGACTCAAGATACATTTTAACCCCATTTCCAAACTCATCACAAAACACTCATGGCATTTGACTCTTACATTCTTTTGAACTAAATTTGAAGACACTAGATGCCAAGCATAGTAACAAGTTAGCCGTTAACTCCATAATATGTAATGTTACAGTTTCTTTGTCAGACACTGAAGCATTCATGACCTTCAAGTCCTACATAATGAAATGGTTCATTTCAGACTTTTAAGATACATTGTGTCACACTCAAACTACTAAGCATGTTTCTAAACTTTTAAGCTTTTAAGTGTTACAATCTTTACTCTTAACTAAGACACTGAATGTCAAAACATGGTAAATAGTTAAATGCTAACCTCGAAAAGTGTTTTGTTGCCATTTCTTGCCAGTACTGAAGCACTGGTGGCGTGTAAGTCCTAAATAATGAAATAGATTATTTCAAACTTTTTAAATACATTTAATCACCCTCTAGATACTAAGATATATTACTAGTCTTGTTTTTACTCACTTTAGATGTAAGGTTTTGTCCGATTCAGGTGGAAGTAACGCAGGCCAAAAAGACATCTGTTTTAAATCACTATTTGACTCCACCTCCAAATCTGGCAGCCAAACGCATTAGTGCAATGCTAATTAAACTTAATAATGTTATATTAGAAGAAAATATTACTAGTAGCAGCATACTCACTGTTAAAATAACAGAAAAATACAAAAATGGTATATAATCACTGTATATCCCCACCCAGCAGGTAGCTCTAATGGGGATTCTGATTACATCAATTCATTAGGAAAATTAGTTCAGAAAATACAGATTGATTGCCAATCAGGTAACGTAGTCTTAATTGAAAACTTCAATGCAAGGCTCGGTGATCTCACTGTTGCTCTGATGACATAGCTGAAGTCATTACTGCTCATAGTCATACTAAATTAAAATTTATGAGAAATTCCAAAGATAAAATGATTAATAAGAAGGCAAAGATTTAAATGAAGCCTTGCCAAACAAAATCCTTTTGCTCCTAAATGGAAGATCCACATTGGATTTGGAGGAGCAATACTCTTTTTTTGGGTGGAAATGGTTCCACCACAATTGACTCTATTTGCCTGCATTTTTATCTGATTAATAACTACTCTTAACTACAATTAGTCCCCTGATCTGAAAGTCAACATATGTTTTTAGAATTAGTGATTCTTTCAGAAAAATCTACTCATGAAAAGGAAAGAGTAACCAACCCTATAGAAAGAAGTAGTAGAGGTATTGAATGAAACCTAAGTGAGGGACATCATTTTAGGGCTCTTCTAGAGAGTAAAGGGATTCTGTTTAGCTTGCTA
Source organism: Neoceratodus forsteri (assembly GCA_016271365.2). NCBI lineage: Eukaryota > Metazoa > Chordata > Ceratodontiformes > Ceratodontidae > Neoceratodus > Neoceratodus forsteri. The sequence continues at coordinate 43,139,594 of CM028131.1, read as the reverse complement.
GAACTGTCAGAGCAACCCCGTGGGCCTTTGTTGATCCCAGAATATAATAATGTCATAAATACAGTTGCTTGCATTATGTCAAAGAATATCAACATACAGCCTAGAGAAATATTTTCTTGGTTTGATAGTGAATGTGAAAGGGAAAGAAAATTGTTAAATAAAAACTTTAGACAATTAAAACAAAATCCCAAAAGGAATACTAATAAGTTAATGAATAAGGCAAGAAACAAATACAGGGAGGTTTTGATCAAGAACAAACAGAGGTATATTGGACAACTATTGACCAAACTTCAAAAGCAGTCAAATCAAAAGATGCCAAGACTTTTTGAGATATTGTAAATTTTGGTACAAAAAATATAATTACATTGAGGCACACACTGAACCTGAAATACTAACATACTAAAATGCCAGCAGAATACGCCTAATGGTCTTTCGAGTCTGCTCGATTGGTCAGCTCCCACCCTGGGTGCTGACCTTGCTGCCCCCCTTGCCTTCTCTGGCTTCTCCCTTCACAGTTTCGGATATTCTTGCTGCATTGGATTTTGCTTCCAGAACCCTTCCCCTGTACCTGTTCCAGCCCCTCTTGAACCCCTCCACTGTCTTTGCCTCCACCAGCCCCCTAGGCGGTGTATTCCATGGCTCCACCACCCTCTCAGTGAAGTAGCACCTCCTCCTTTCTCCCCTGTATCTTCCCCCCTCCAGCTTCCACCCATGCCCTCTAGTGGCCCCCTCCTCCTTCCTTCGAAGCACCCTGACTGTTCCTCCCCTATTTACCCTCTTCATGTACTTGAAGACTTCTATCATGTCCCCCCGGTCCCTTCTCTCTTCCAATGTGTACATATTTAGCTCTTTGAGCCTCTCCTCATAGGTCCTGTCCCCCAAGCCCCAAATCATTTTGGCTGCCCTCCTCTGGACCCTCTCCAGGAGTTTAATGTCCCGCTTTAAGTGTGGCTTCCAAAATTGCATGCAGTACTCAAGGTGTGCCCTCACCAAGCAGTTATACAGAGGGAGCATCACTTCCCTCCTTCTGGAGGTGATCCCCATAGCGATGCATCACAGCATCCTGTTGGCATTGGCTGCTGCCCTCCTACAAGTCTCCGAGTTGTTCATTTTGACATCCATCACCACCTCCTGGTCCCTCTCAGCCATCAAGACTTGTAGCATTCCCTCCCCAGGGTGTACACTTGGCCTGGGTTTCTGGCCCCCAGGTGGAGTACCTTGCATTTCCCTGCATTGAACCTCAGCTTCCACTTTCTAGACCATCTTTTCAGACCCTCCAGGTCCCCCTGTAGGGCCACCCTCCCCTCCTCCCCATCCACCACCACCCCCAGTTTTGAGTCATCCACAAAGAGACTCATCTCACTCCTGATTCCTGTCCTTATGTCAGAGACATAAGCATTGAACAGGAGGGGCCCAAGGACTGATCCCTGTGGGACCCCACTAATGACCCTCTTTGTGGATGAGACTATCCCGCCAACTATGACCCTCTGGGTCCGGTTCTGGAGCCAATTGCCTATCCATCTGATCATCTGGTTCCCCACCCCCATTTCTCCCAGCTTATCCAACAGGCCCATGTGAAGAACAGAGTCAAATGCCTTGCTGAAGTCTAGAAAGAAGACGTCCACTTGGCTACCAAGGTCCAAGGCACTCGTCACCCAGTCATAGAACTCCACAAGGTTTGTCTGACATGATCTCCCCGAGATGAATCCATGCTGTCTATCGTCCAGGCACCCTGACTTTTCCAGGTCCCCCCCAGCCTCTCCTTGACAATGCCCTCCATCACCTTGCCCATCACTGATGTCAGGCTGACAGGCCTGCAGTTCTCTGCTACCTCTCTTGATCCTCCCTTGTGGATAGGCACTATAAGTGCCACCTTTCAGTCCTGGGGCACCCACCCTGTCCTCAGAGACATGGTGAAAAGCTCTGCCAGGGGTTTCGCCAGGACATCCGCAAGTTCCTTCAGCACTCTGGGATGTAATTTATCCGGCCCCGGTGCTTTCTCCATCTTAAGGGAGCTGAGGGATTCCCTCACTCTCTCTGCTGTGATTTCCACTTCCAGCACCTCTTCTCCCTGCTTAGCCCTCCCCCCTCCTGCTAGTGATGCCTCCCCCTCTCCTCAGACCCACCAATCAGTAAGGGTCCCCCCTCCTCAGTATCTCTGTCTCCTCCCATGTATGATGGAGCACCCCATTTCCTTGGTGAAAACTGGTGAAGTACTCATTTAGTACCTCAGCCTGCTCCCCGGTCTTGTGCTCATCTCTCCCCTGATTTAATCCTGCTAATCTGCCCTTCACCTTCATTTTTCCCCAATGTATCTAAAGAACCCTTGTTCCCTCATCTGATTTCCCTGGCCAGGTTCTGTTCCTTCCTTGCCTTAGCCGCCCTCATCACCTAGTGGCCCTTTTAGCCATCAGCTCATACTCCCCTCGATCCCTTTCACTCCTTGAGCACTTGAGTTGCCTATAGGCTGCCTTCTTTCTCTGCACCACCTCCTGGACCTCCCTGGTCCACCAGCAGGGTTTTCGGGCCCTACTGCATTTTCGTCTTACTCTTGCTCAGGTGCTGGTAGCATCTTGTACCCCTCTCCTGATGATTTCCCACCTACTATCAGCGTCCATGTCTGACCCAGTCCCATCCAAATGCTCCTTAAGGATCCTTCCCATTTTCTTAAAATCCATTCCCTGAAGTCAGTTACCTCCGCTCTATGTGCAGCTTTCTAGCCCTCATAGGTCCAGGCAGAACCAGACCATGGCATGGTCACTCCCCGCCAATGGGTCCCTTACCTCCAGGCCCCTAATCTGGTCACTGTCTGCCAGGACCACATCCAGTACCCGTGCCTCCCTGGTCAGTTCCCCCACTTGCTGAGTTAGGAATGCATCTTGAAAGACATCCAACAACCTCTGTTCCCTGGTCATAGAAGATGTCATAGTCTTCCAGTCTGTTCCTGGCATGTTTAAGTCCCCCAACACCACCACCATTCCTCTGCCCAGTCTGCAGTGTCTCCCAACATCTGCAACCAGACTCTCCTCCAGCTCCTCCACCAGGGCAGGGGGTCTGTACACCACTCCTATTTTTACTCTCTTGCCCCTCCTTGTTATCAAGGTGACCAAAATCGCTTCCATGGTTCCCCCCGCCTCCTCTACTCCCCCTATGCCAATGCAGTTTTTGACTATCATTGCTACCCCTCCTCCCCTTCCCCCCCTGTCCTTCCTGAACATAGTGTAACCTTCCAGGTTCAGGTCCCAGTCATGTCCTGCAGTGGCCCAGGTCTCAGTGACTGCTGCCACATCTACTGCTCCCTCAGTTAGCATCACCTGGAGCTCAGGAATTTTATTTTCCAAGCTCCTGGCATTTAGCAGGACTACCTTCCATCCTTTCCCTAAACTTCCATTTCCCTGCTCATGTTCCCATGGGGATTCTGTTTTCCCCTGGCCTGCACTTTACCAGTCGGCCTTTTTCAATCCTCCAGCTCCCCAGGAGTGGAGACAGAGTCCCTCCTTATCGGCACCCCTTGACAGCCTTTTTCTCCCATCCTCCTCTTCACAAGTTTAAACCCCACTTTTCACCAATGTCCCCTCTATTTTCAACTTAAGGATTCCCCTCCTCCAAATTGAGATGGAGTCTATCTCTAGCATACAGCCCTTATCCTCCCAGGTCTCCCCAATCCCCAATCAACCCATACCCTCTGGCCTCACACCACTCCCGAGCCACTGGTTTATCTCCCTAATCTTCCTTTTGTGCTCCCACTAGCCCTTGGCACCGGCAGGATTTCTGAGAAGGAAAGTGTGCATCCTATGTCATGACAGACCCTGGCAAGCTCCCTGAATCTTGCCTGTATCTCTAGCTTGCTATTTCCCTCAGTGTAATTTGTACCCAGGTGGACCAGTATGTCAGGGACCCCTACAATCCTTTGCCAGCTGATATACCTCGTGCTTAGCCTGGTACACCATTAGTCCAGGGAAGCATTTTGTTCTGACTGGCCAGGCTTCTCCCTCCTATCCCATTTGATACCCCTGATCATACAATCCCCAACAGGAGCACTCTGACTGCTCCTTTCCTCCAATTCCCCTTCCATGTCCTCATCCTTTCTACTGGTCCCTCCACCTAGCCGGCTCCTTCTTCCTCCTCTATCTGGGTGCCACATGCCACCCCTCCTTATTTACCCTGACCACCCCTCCCTCCAATCCTATGCCTCTCCTCCTCCTGAGTATCCTTCTGTACCTTGCTAACTCCCCCCTCACTGCTCACAGCTGGTCCTTTTCTCCCATCTGCTAAACTAGCCTGGCTTGTCCTCCCTTCCTTGCTGTCTCCATTTAGTCCCTCCTTGCTTGTTGTGCTCCCCTGGCCTAAACCCTCAGCTCCCTTTACTAAATCCTCCTTGTACTTCTGGTCCTTCTCCTTGTGCTTTCCTCCCTCTTCTGCCTGCCCCTTCTGCTCTGATTCACTGCTTCCCCCATTTTCCTGCATTCCAGGTTCACCCTGTTCTTCCTACTATCTGGCCCCTGCCTCCTGCCCCCCACTCCCTTTCCATCTCTAACCACCCCTGTCATGGCTACATCACCCCTGTCATCCTTGAGCAGAAGAAGAGAATTGAGGCGGTTACTGAGTGTAAGATCTGATCCACCTCCCTGCCTTGCTTCCTTCTGTCCAGCCCTGGCCATCTGCCTACATCCCTGAGAATGTTGTCCTTCTGTCCCTCCTTTGTGAGGGTCCCCAGTTACCTGCCTGCTTCCTTGGTAGTGTCCTTTTGGACCCCCTCTGCCAGGGTCCCTATGTGACCCCTGAGTATTCTCCTGTACTCCTTTCCCTATGCCGCTGCCCCCAGTGCTTGGTGCAACCCTGTGGGAGATCCCCTGCCCCCTTCCCCAACCATACCTCCCCCTTCCCCAGCTATCTCCCAATCCCTGCAACCTCCTCCCTAAGCTGTGTCAGCTGGTAGCACACTGGGCAACCACCAAACTTCCAAGCCCAGTCCAGTATCATGGCTGCTCCACACCCCAGCACCCCACCACCCTCCCAAAGATGCTGGCCCTAATGCCATGTGGTTCCATCCCTTCCAGTAGGTTTTCTTGGGTGAGCCACCAGGATATCCCCAGTCCAAGATACACCCCTACTGCCTAATCAAGTCACCCACTAATCTTAGATACAGTCCCACAGTACACCGGTAACCCTGTTACTAGGTGCAGTACAACACACTAAACTTATAAGGAAACGAACAACTCCCTAAGCTCCTCTCTCCGGCCTATAAATCCAACCCCCAGTGGCTAGAACTACATGAGCTGACCTGCAGCCTTTTCCTCCAATTGCAGGGCTGGTGTTCCCCTATAAATTAGGAGAACTCTGGGGAAGGAGGGGTGGGGAGGGTGGGTCTTGGGCAGACACCCAACTTGAGAGAGAGTGTATCAGCCCTGTGTCTCCCCTCCAAGCCCAGCAGCCAAATACCCTGGCCCAAGTAAATCCCACCAAATAGGTTTTAAATCAGAAGAAACAGGCCTCCACCAGCGCAGCCTGTTACACAGTGAAACATCCAACAAATGAGCCCACTTACAGCCACAAACCAGTTTTCAAACTTCCAACAGCCTCCACAACAATGCCCTGCTAGCCCCTTAGAAGTAAGAAAGCAAAGAAATAACCTTCTACCAAATAAAATCCACAAGAACCCTGTAAAAACAACAAGCAGCAGCTATTGTCCTGGAACACAACTGATCCTGTCCCCTTCCAGTTCCTTCTGAGGAGACAAAGCAGCCAACACCACAAACCTGATTCAGCTCTGCCTCCAGTCAATTAGCTGAGTGAGACCTGGCCAGACCATTAACACCCTTCCCCACTATGCAGTAATCTTTGCAGCTACTGAAGTCAGCAACAATGAATCAAAATTCAACTCAAAGCCCCAAAATATGTTTGCTGCCAAAACAGGTCTCCAATTCAATCAGCTTCACTAAAAGCACATCAAAATAGGCTTGAAATTAACAGATATAGGTCTCCAATTCAAATACCCAGGCCCAAGCAAATCCCACCAAATAGGTTTTAAATCAGCAGAAATAGGCCTCCACCAGCGCAGCCTGTTACACAGTGAAACATCCAACAAATGAGCCCACTTACAGCAACCCAAACCAGTTTTCAAACTTCCAACAGCCCCACAACAATAACCCTGCTAGCCCCTTAGAAGTAAGAAAGCAAAGAAATAACATTCTACCAAGTAAAATCTACAAGAACCCTATAAAAACAACAAACATCAGCTACTCTCCTGGAATACAACTGATCCTGTCCCTTCCAGTGGATCAAACATTAAAAAATATATTTTACAGGGATGATCAGAATTACATATCGGGTATAAAAACCCTAAGCAAATAGGGATAAAGTTCGTCCCATGAACTGAGATCACTCCTTTGAAATAAAAGATCTTCTAGGCTCATTCAGAAGAAGAAAAACCTGGGACCTGATGGGTTCCATTGGATGTAAAAGTAAGAACAAAACATTTTGGAACCTTTCTTATAAAAATTATTTAATTACATTTGGAAAAGTGGGATATACCAAATAGTTGGAAATTGAATATTATTTCCCAGTATTTAAAAGGGTGACAGGAAGGCCCCATGATGCTACAGACCGATTAGCCTTTTGGACACTGTGGAGAATGTTTTTAAAATTTTAAATAACAGATTTATGACATAGGCTGAGAACAGTAAGGTAACAGATGAAGTACAGGCAGGCTTCAGAAATAACCACTCAACGATTGATCAATGTTTCAGTTTATTCCATATAATTCACAAATACAATGTAGTTAAAAAATATTGCACATTTATTGATCTGAAAACAGCCTTAAACAGGGTCATTCAACCCCTTTTAGGGGAAAGAATGAAGGAACTTGGGATTCACCCATTAGTGGAGATGATTAGACTCTTGCACTATAATAATTACACTTGTGTTAGATATAGTGACCATGTGAACTAAGTGGTTGGTTTCAAAATAATATAGGGTGAAGCAAGGTACACCTGTACACATCATGATCTTTTTATTTAATTAATAGTTTCTCACAGTGCTTAAATGAAATATATGACCCAGATTTTCATTTACCAAAAATTGGAATAAAAGCAATTTCATATCTTACATGTGCTGATGATGTTGCACTTCTCTCTCTCTCTCTCTACTAGTCATTTAGGTATGTCTAGGAGTTTGGGAAAAAATTAATTGAATGCTGAAAAGCAGATCTACAGATGAATTATGATAAAACTAAAGTTGTGTTATTTGGTGGTAGTAAAAACTCATATCGATACTACATGAACAGTTATAAGTTGGAGGTCATGAAGGAATTTTGTTATTTGGGACTCATAGTTAGTGACAATGGAAAATGAGGCTCTCATTTAAAGAATGTAAAAGCAAAGCTGATATTTTTCTACCAGTATTATTATCTTTTCCCCACAAATATGGTGGGAAATCTTTAGAGGGAAACTTATGGGTAGTTTGAACAAATGTTATAAGTCAATTATTATTCCTAATAGTGCCCCTTCTGCACTGGTGAGATTAGAATTAGGCCTACGTTTGGTGGAGTGCTGTTGCATCCAAAGATTAATTACTGGATTAAGATCTTCAGGATGCCCTCAGATAGGCTTCCCCACCTATGTTTGGAGGAAGCTATAAGTTATAATCATCATGATATAATTTTTTCCTGTATGTCAGTGGTAGATAAGTTCATCAAACCTTATGGTTTGTTAAATATAATTACTGATAGTCTCAGATAGCTACATGAGAACATCAAAATGATAGTTAATAATTGAGTCAGAGACATTTTATACAAAAGGACCTGAGGCCTGTAGACTTCTAGGGCCTGTCTATGGTTGACCAAAACAAGAGAGAATATACATTTGAGAATCATCTCCTATTTTAACAAATCCAAGACAGAGGATACTTCTAACAAGGTCCAGAATTGAATCCTTTTGAACAACCAAAAAGGGCACAGTTTAAAGGTGAAATTAATAGAATTTTGTGTGTAATTGTAGACCTGGACAGAAATCTTTACATTTGATATTATTATGTCCATTGTATAAAAATATAGATATTCCTTATTAGGAAGTTTATTGAGTCTACAATATCAGCCTCAACAATTGTTGACCTATTTGCTAAAATCCCATGACCTCAAAGTGTTGGTCCCCATGGTCTCCCTTCTAAAAATAATTTATGAAAGAGATTTTCACCTGAATGCTTTATATTTGTAACAACAGCATATTGTATATTGCCAATGCACTTACATAATTAATTTGGATACAGAATAATTGGAACTGTTTTACTAATCTTTTGAGACATAGACTTAATCCTTCCTTCTGCCTTGATTTCAAATTGTTGTTTTTAAGATTTGCTTTTTTATGATATGTGTGTGTTATAATATATATATATATATATTTATACAATATGGAATGATTTATTATATGACGTTTATAATGGTCACTTAAATGATCAATACAATTTTACTGCTACTACTAGATGAAGTGACAGAACAAAGGAGAGAACACATCAGTTGTTTACAAGATGAAGTGATAGAAAGAAGGAGAGAAAACATAAACTGTTTACAAGAAGAAATGCGGGACCCAAGGAGAGAACACATCAGTTGTTTACAAGAAGAAATGAGGGAACAAATGAGATAACGCAGCAGTTGTTTACAAGAAATAGCAATGGCATGAAGAGAACACATCACTTGCCTCACAACTTACTAAAGAAAAATTTGTATATGCTGAAATGAGGAATAGAACAACGCTGAAACAATTACCAATTTTAAGCTCCTGCTGTTATATCAAGCACTAGGGAAAGGGGAAACTGTTTTACTAGGACAGGCACACTAAGCCAAAGCTTCTTTCCAGGTGTGACATGGGAGCAAAAGGAAGTTAAGTGACTTGCTCTGGGTCACACTGTATGGAAGTGGGTCTGTGGGATTCAAACCCTGGTCTCCAAGTTTACAGCTCAGTGCTTTAAACCATTGCACTATACTGCCTCCAATAATTCTTGTTTGTTACTAAAAGTCATAAAACAGTTTGTAAATCTAAATGGAGAAGTGAAAACAAAATGGGGGAGCAGAAAGAAATGACTGTCCCTCAAACACAACACCGCATGGTCTCAAAAATGATAAGGTAAAGCAACAAAGGCTGCTCCCATCCAGTCATATTAAAACCATGTGGTCATTGTCTTGTTGGATATGCATCAGATCATACAGTGGCATCCCCCGTGAATGAAATCCACTTTTAAAGTATTCTTTATTAACCAATTTTGCATCATTAGCAGACCTACTGACTAAAGCAATGTAATTTCATTGGCAATTAGTTCATTTTACATTCAGGAAACTGTGGTATTCACTTCATACTGGCAGTGTCACATTTTCCTGAATGACAATAGGGACAATTTGCCATTGAAATTACATTGCTTTATTCAGTAGGGGCAGCAGTTTTCCAGGAGACATTCTGGAACCTGTGCTGCTGCCCTAATTGCACGGAACTATCAGCTCTGAGGGAGGAGATTGGCCATCTCCAGGCTGAACTGGCAAGGACTAAGGAGGCCTCCCCCACCCTAAGAGCACCAGTTTCACAACCACTGCCTCAGAGGTTGCCAAGTGTGAAGAGTAGTTGGACCACAGTTGGTTCTGGGAGTATGAGGGTGGTGGAACAGAGGTGTAGCCCCCTAGTTGTACCTCTACACAAATCATATGTCAGTCTGGCAAATCAAGGTTCCTCTATGATGACACCCTCAGTGGAGACCAAGAAGAATGCTGGGGACATCCACAAGGGAGACCCCAAAAAGATGGCAAGGGACACCACAGGGAAGGAAACAGCCTCTGATGGGGACTCAATTTTGGGGATGTAGACCTGAGGAAGGAGAGGAGGGAGTAGGTGCCTTCCTGATGCCATGGCTTGGAGGGACAGGAAGCAAATATTCAGGATTGCAGAAGCAGCATCACAGGATCGGGAACTAGATATCATTGTCCAGCTTTGGACAAATGACCTAGCTAGGCATGAGATCAGTGCAGTGCAGGATGAATTTGTGGAGTTGAGGAGGGGCCTCAGACAGGAAGCAAGCATGGTAACCTTCTCAGAGTTGCTGCCAGTCTATGGCAGGGGTGAGGCTAGGGTACTGCACACTATGCAGTTTAATGAATGGTTGCAAAACTGGTGCAGAGCACAGGGCTTTGGCTTCATTGGGGACTGGGGGTTCACCTGGAGAGATGAAGGTCTATACTGGTATGATGATCTGTATCTGTCCAGGAAGGGAAACAAGATCCTATGTGCCAGGTTTAAATGCTCCCTTGGCAAGCTTTTAAGTTATCCAAGGGGGGAGGTGCTGATAGGAAGCAGAAATGTTCAAGCCTCCCCCCAAATAACATGGCAGGTAGTAGGACAAACACTGAGGAACAGAGCTTGACAGAAGGCAGGACAGGGGTAAATGGAAAAATAGACAAGGGCAATAAGAGCAGGGATGGGGCAAAAAAGGATAAAGCCAACATTAAATGGGGGGCAATGAGTACTAATGCCCGTAGTCTGGGAAACAAGCTTCCTGAGCTAGTAGCCCTGATGGAAGAGAAACACTTGGATATTGTGGCAGTCACAGAAACATGGTACACGAAGAGCCATGACTGGGATGTCAACATACCAGGGTACAAAATCTACAGAAAGGATAGGGAGGGTAAAAGAGGAGGTGGAGTAGCTCTCTACATAAGGGAAGGGATCAAAGCTACAGAACTAAAAAGTAAAGGGGGAGGACAAAAGGCACTCTGGGTCACCTTGGAGACAGGGAATGGCATCACAATCTGCACAGGGGTTGTATATAGACCCCTGTCTCAAGGGGAGGAAATGGACAAGAAAATGATAGAGGGCATTCTCAAAATGGCTGAAAAAGGGGAGATACTGTTGATGGGGAACCTGAATATGCCAGATGTTAACTGGATGACATGGACTGCAGCTACATCAAAGAGCAGGGTCATTTTCGATGCCCAACAGGGGCATGCCTTAGACAGCTAGTGGTGGAACCCACTTGGGAGGGAGCAATATTAGACCTGGTACTCTCAAATGGAGAGAGGATCACACATTTAGAAGTCAGTAGACATCTGGGAACAAGCGACCACTGCACAGTCTGCTTCACAATAAACACAACCATGGAGTCAAGACATACAAATACAAGGATATTGGACTTTAGAAGGGCTGACTTCGGCATAATGGGTGAATACCTGAGGAATGCATTAGCAAATGACCAGAAAGGAGGGGTGGAATAACAATGGAGAAAAAACAAAACTGCCATCATGGATACAACAGGCCAATGTGTGAAACAAAGAAAACAAAGCGGAATAAAAAAACACTATGGTTCTCAAAAGAAGTGTCAGGGAAGGTTAAGGAGAAAAAGGCAGCATTTTAAAAGTATAAGGGATCACAGAAGGAGCATGACAGGTAACTGTATCAATTAAAGCAGAAGGAAGTGGGGAAGGCAGTCAGAAAAGCAAAGGCCCAAACCAAAGAAAAGATAGCCAACTCAGTTAAGAAGGGGGATAAAACATTTTAAAGGTACATTAGGGAGCATAGGAAGGTTAAGGGAGGGATAGTGAAGATTAATAAAGGAGAGAGGAGGTGGGCAGAGGGAGACAGTAAAAAGGCAGAGATACTGAATGAATACTTTTGCTCAGTATTCACAAAAGAAGAAGAGGTGGAGTTACCTAAACCAAACATTAGAAGCAGTCTGGGTAGTGAGGTTGATGCCAGTCCATTTACAGAAGTAAGAGTTATGAAAGAACTCCTAAAACTCAAGGACGACTAAGCAATGGGGCCTAACGAGATTCACCCTAGAATCCTAAAAGAACTAAAGGAGGACCTAGTGACACCATTGATCATACATTTTAACAAATCATGGGAGGATGGTGTGGTACCTGAAGACTGGAGGAGGGCAGATGTGATTCCCCTTCACAAAAGTGTGAGCAAGGCAGAATCAAGAAACTTCAGACCAGTTAGTTTGACCTCAGTGGTGGGAAAAATGATGGAATCACTTATGAAAGAAAGAATTGTTGAGTACCTGGAGGCCAGCAGGGCACAGGACCCAAAGCAGCATGGATTCACAGCAGGAAGGTCATGTTAGATGAATCTAATCGATTTTTTTTGACTGGGTGACCAAAGTAATAGACCAGGGAGGGGCTATGGATATGGCCTACCCAGACTTTAGCAAGACATTAGACACAGTCCTGCACCAAAGATTAATAATCAAGTTAGCCAGCCTGAGAGTGGATCCCAAGGTGTTAGTCTGGTTAGCAAACTGACTGCACAACAGGATGCAGAAGGTAATAGTGAATGGAACACATTCTGAAGAAAGGGGGGTTACTAGTGGAGTACCTCAGGGCTCAGTACTGGGTCCAGTCCTCTTTAACGTCTTTATAGGTGACATTGCAGAGGGTCTGGAAGGAAAGGTATGCCTCTTCGCAGATGACACACAGATCTGTAACAGAGTTGATACACAAGGTGGGGTAGAAAAGATGAGAAGGGACTTGGCAAGGTTGGAGGAATGGTCAGGCATATGGCAACTTAGATTCAATGCAAAGAATTGCAAAGTAATTCACCTGGGAAATAAAAATCCAGGAGAAGAGTACACAATAGCAGGGGATGTACTAACAACAACAATAATGGAAAGGGACCTGGGGGTAGTCATATCCAATGACCTAAAGGTGTGTAAGCAATGTGAGAAGTCAGTAAGGAGAGCTAGGGGGATACTGGGATGCACAGGGAGGGGCATCACAAGTAGAAAAAAGGAAGTTGTTATCCCTCTGTACAGACAGTTGGTGAGACCCCATCTGGAGTACTGCGTGCAGTTTTGGAGACCTCATCTATGCGAGGACATAAACAGGATGGAAGCAGTCCGGAGGAGGGCAACTAAAACGGTGCAGGGTCTACATCAGAAACCATATGCAGAGAGACTGAGAGAGCTTAATATGCATACCCTTGATGAAAGAAGGGACAGGGGGGACATGATAGAAACTTTTAAGTACATCAAGGGAATCAGCAAAGTCCAAGAGGGTAGCATCTTTCAGAAAAAGAGATGTGTAAGAACAAGGGGGCACAATTTAAAGATAGAGGGGGCATGGCTCAGAGGTAATGTGAGGAAATTTTTTTTCACAGAGAGAGTAGTAGACGCATGGAACTGCCTTCCTGGAGAGGTTGTGGGGTCTAAAACAGTGGGGGAATTCAAACATGCATGGGACAGACATAAGGCAATTATAGTGGGGGGTTGCAGGAAGTAGGCTGTTGGTTAACTAGAATCTGCAGCTTATCTAATAGTTAGGGAAATGGGCAGACTGGGTGGGACAAGTGGTCCTTATCTGCCGTCAAAGTCTATGTTTCTATGTTTCTATGTAGGTCTACTAACGATGCAAAATTGGTTTTCATCCTGGAGGATACAATTGTATATACACAGCAAACCACAAAAGGCAAAAATGATCACTGAAATATTTTTATAGCAGGCTGCAATACTTTGGAGCCCCCCACCCCCACAACCACCAAACAAGCACACACTGCATGGTCTCAAAATGGCTGAAGCTAAAGCAGCAAATAAAGGACTGCTCCTCATCCAGCCATGTTAAAATCATGTGGTCGTGGACTTGTTGTATGAACATCGGACCAGAAAGATGTATACAGCAAACCACAAAAAGCAAAATATAACACTGAAACATTTTACAGCAGGCAAAGATGCTTCAAAGTCCACCCCCCTTCCCCACCAGACAAACACACACTGCATGGTCTCAAAATGATTGATGGTTTAGCAGCAAACCCAGGGCTGCTCTCCATTCAGCCATGTTTAAACGATGTGGTCATGAGCTTGTTGTATGAGCACTGGACCACAAAAATGTACACAGCAAACAGCAAAAAGAAAAAATAAACACTGAAACATTTTTACAGCAGGCAACAATACTTCTGAGCCCAGAAGCCCCCCTCACAAACAATCATGTACAGCATGGTCTCAAACTGGCCAAAGGTTTAGTAGAAACCAAGGCTGCTCCCATCCAGCCAGGATAAAATCATGTGATTGTGGGCTTGTTGTATATGCACCAGACCACATAGATGTTCACAGCAAACCACAAAAGTAACAAACATTTGTCAATGCTGAATGTTGATTGCATTGGTCTGTTTAACTTGCTCTGTGGCCCTCTTTTACTGGCTCAGTCTGTTTGTCCCGGTGCTGCAGGCTGCTCTTTTGTACTGGGCTGCTGTCTGCATTGGCACTCTTGTTCTGCTGAGGAAGGAATATGCAGCTGTCCTGACAGAGCTCCATTGAGGTGGCTCACTCCCTCTCTCACTCGCTCATTCTGTTTCTCCTGGTGCTGCAAGCTGCCCTTTGTACTGGCTCCTGCCTGTGTTGGTGGCTTTTTCTACCCACAAAGAAATCCACTGCTGTCCTGACAGAGCTCCATTGAGGTCGCCACCCCCCATTTCACTCACTCATTTTGGTTCTCCTGGTGCTGCAGGCTGCCCTTTGTACTGGCTCCTGCCTCTGTTGGCACCTTTTTCTGTCCACAAAGAAATCTGCAGCAGTCCCGACAAAGCTCCTTTGAGCTCACTCCCTTCCCTTCTCTCACTCGCTCATTCTGTTCTGCCGGCACTGCAGACTGTCCTTTTCTACTGGGCTCCTGCCTGCATTGCTGCCTTCTTATGCCCACAAAGAAATTTGCTGCAGTTACAATACAGCTCTGTTGAGCTCACTCACTCACTCATTCTGGTTTTCCTACCACTGCAGGCTGCCCTTTTGTACTGTGCTTCTGCATGCATTGCTGCCTTTTTCTGCCCACAAACACATCTGCAGCAGTCCCAACAGAGCCCCATTGAGTTCACTGACTCCCCCTCCCTCACTCGCTCATTCTGTGTCTTCTGGTGCTGCAGGCTGCCCTTTTGTACTGGGCTCCTGCCTGCATTGGTGGCTTTTTCTGGCCAGAAAGAAATCTGAAGCATTCCTGACACAGCTTCACTGAGCTCACTCACTCCCGCTCTGTCACTCTCACAATCCGTTTGTGCCGGTGCTGCAAGCTGGCCTTTTCTACTGGGCTCCTGTGTTGCCACATTTTCTGCCCACAAAGAAATCTGCAGCCATCACACTAAAGCTCTGTTGAGCTCGCTCACAACCACTCTGTCACTCACTCGTTCTGTTTCTCTTGGCGCCGCAGACTGCACTTTTGTATCGGGCTCCTGGCTGTGTTGGCACCTTGTTCTATCTACAAAGAAATCCACAGCTATCCCAACAGAGCTCAGTTGAGGTCGCTCAGTCTCCCTCTCTCATTGCTCATTCTGTTTGTCCTTATGCTGCAAGCTGCCCTTTTGTTTGGGGCTCCTGCCCTGCATTGGTGCCTTTTCCTTCCCACAAAGAAATCCCAGCAGTTCTGATAGAGTCTGCTGAGCTCACTAAGTCCCTTGTCTCACTCTGCTTTGTACTGTTTCTCCCACCTCTCTGCAGACTGGCCTTTGTACTGGGCCCCTGCTTGTATTGATGCCTTTTCCTGCCCACAAAGAAATCTGCAGCAGTACTGATGGTGCTTCGTGAGTTCACTCACTCCCCTCCCTCACTCATTCTCTCTTCGTTCTGTTTCTCCCAGTGCTGCAGACTGCCCTTTGTACTGGGCTCTTGTGTTGGGGCCTTTCTCAGAACACAAACAAACGCAGCAGTCCCGACAGAGCTCAATTGAGCTCGGTCACTCCCCTCACTTGGTCGATCTTAATCTTAATCTATTCCAAACACTGATTTCCCAGAGTGACGTACTATTGTCTGGCAGGAATACAAAACGTATTTTAGCCAGGATGTGAAAAATGACAGCTGTAGTGTTTATAAGGAATTGTGAAAATGCCACTGTTGAAAATATGGCTTGACAGTATTACAAATTTGCAAAGTTACAAGAGTGTGTGGAAACAGTTCAACGTACACTTGCAACACAGTCATGTTGGGGAGTTTCAACACCAAATTTTCAACATAGGGAATTTAGGACCTCTGCTCATGAACAGTGCCACTGTCATTTTCTTAATCTGTCCTGAACACTAATTTCCCACAGTGACCACGTTATTCTGTGTCAGAACTGAGAAAACATTTTGGTCAGGATATGAAAATGACAGCTGTACTGCTTATAAGAAGGTGTGAAAAAATGGCACTGTTGAAAATCTGGTGCTACAATATTACAAGTCTGAGAAGTTACAAGGGTGCGTGGAAAGTGTGCAATGCACACTTGTAACACAGTCAATTGATGAGCTATCATCACCACATTTTCAACACAGGCATTTTAGGATCTCTGCTCCTGAACAGTATCATTGTCATTTTCTTAATCTGTCCCAAACAGTGATTTCCCACAACGACCGCTCTATTCTGTGCCAGAAGTGTGAAAACACATTTCAGCCAGGATGGGAAAAATGACAGCTGTACTGTTCATAAGTAGGTCTGGGAAAATGGCAATGTTGAAAATCTGGAGTGAAAATATTATAAATTCGCAAAGTTATGAGCGTGCGTGCCAACTGCACAATGCACGCTCGTAACACAGTCATTTTATGGGGTATCATTACAAAATTTTCAACATTGGAATTTTAGGACCTCTACTCATGAACAGTGTCACTGCCATTTTCTTAATCTGTTCTGAACACTGATTTCCCACAGCGACCGAGCTATTCTGCACCAGAAGTGCGAAAACACATTTCAGCCAGAATGTGAACAAAGACAGCTGTACTGCTCACAAGGAGGTGTGACAAAATGTCAGTGTTAAAAATCTGGTGTGAAAATATTTTAAATTTACGAAGTTACAAGCGTATGTAGCAATTGTGCAACGCATGCTCATAAAACAGTAATCTTTAGGAATTTTTTCACCAAATTTGCAACATAGGCTTTTTGAGAGCCCACCTCATGAACACTGGCACTGTCATTTCGTTAATCAGCCCCGAAGGGTGATTCCTACAGAGACTGCAAAACCAGCTTTTGGGGCCAATTAACACCATGACAGTTCAAGAATTCATGAGGAGGGTCCAAAACCTCATGTTGAAAATTTGCAAAAAATTCCAAAATGCCCAAGATATGCACTGAAGTTGAAAAACCCCATTTGTTACATTATACAGCTTACCAGCATTTTCTCAGTTGCAGTCAGCTTTGAAAAGTGCAGACATGTTCCCAGAAGATCATCACGCAGAGATCCAGAGGTATGGGGTGGGGGGGTGTGTGAGGAGGCAGGGTGCTCAGTAGGTGTTTGCAGGTTGCGGGTGGGGGGCAGGGTGAGTGCTGAGGGACAGTTTCCTTTTTTTCAGGAGTAAAATATACAAAAGACATCGCAGGACCATTTTCGCCTTCACAGGGGCATCTGGCACACTGGGGTGGGCTCCCAGCATGCCAGCATAGGCTCTGGTTTGGGGTCCAGCAGTAGCCCATGGGGGATTGGGCACCCCCATTGACAGGAACAAAACTGGAGGCATTCATTATGTTGATGGGGATTGGGCACCCCGTCAGCAGGAACAAAATGGGGGTCTTTATGCCAACGGGCACCCTGGAACAAAACCGGGGAGGTTACAGAATGTCGACAGGGAGGGCTCTCCTGTCGGCAAAAACAGAAACATGGAGGCACCACAGCCGATGGGGATAAGGGCCCTCATCGGCAAGTAAACACGGTGGAGGGTTATATTGTTTGAGAACACAGCAGCAAACTGCCGCCATGTTCATAAACAATATCAGGGGTTTCACATCCTGCCCTGAAATGACGGGTCCCTCCCTCATTGCAGCAGATGGCTGACGCTGCAGTGACAAGGCGGCCCCTGATTGCATCGGCTACTTTTTTAGAAGGTTGTGGCATGCTGGCTGAACTACTGTCAGCAGCAGCATGCCATGGCATTGGGGTATGGGGGACAAGCCTTTGCAGGATGTGGGGGCATTGGGCACAACAGTGCCATGCCTCCACAACCTGCTTGTGGAGAAAGCTGAGACATGTTTCTTGCGCATGCGTGCAATCAACATTAAAAGAAACACTTAAACATTTCTAAGCTGGCCACACTACTTTAGAGTCTAACCCCTGCCCCACCATACAAGCATATACCACATGGTCTCAAAATGGCCAAAGGTTTAACAACAATCCAAGAGCTGCTACCCATCCAGCTATGTTGAAACCATGTAGTTGTGGACTTGTTGCACATGCATTGGCCCACAAAAATGCACATTGTGGATCACAATAAGAAAAATAACACTAAAACATTTTTAAAGCAGGACACAATATCTCAGAGCCCCCCCCCCAACAAACAAGCACACACCGCATGGTATCAAAATGGCCAATGGTTTAGCAGCAAACCAAGGGCTGCTCCCCATCAGCCATGTTTAAACCATGTTCTCCAGCCACCTTCCTTTCTTCTTTTGCTGCTAGATTTCTTAAAGCGCTTTCTCCTGTTTTACTGTGTCTTGTCTAATCTTATCCTCCTTGTACTCATCCCTGCTTTGTCTATGTGGGTTCCTTGACCATGTCACTGTGTCTCTGGATGTTTTTATGCACTGGTTTATCCTGTCTTTTATTCTGTTGTAATATATTGTACTGTTACAGTATTTCTAACTCCTGCAGAGAAACTGTAAGTTTTTATTAAATTGTAAATTTTCTGCTTGCCTGTCGTTACCTTGTAATCTGTATCACCTAATTGTTATGACTACTGTACTACCCGGCTTGTTATCCATTATATAGATGTGTTTCCTCTCAGCTATGTATTGTGACCTGGATCATACCTGAATACGGTCCTGTAGATACATGCATTTAACTGGGTATAAAAAACTTAGATAAAAATTAAATTAAAATGTGATTGTGGGCTTGTTGTACATGGATCAGACAACACAAATGTACACAACAAACCACAAAAAGGAAAAATAATAATTGAAACCTTTTTTTCCATTTTTTCTTTCCTCCCCTGGGGTCATGTCATAAACATGTGTATATGTGCATGCATACCAGGATCCAGTGACCCCTTCCACTCCACCCCACCCCAGACTTAAATTGTCACTTCTGCTGCCTTCGCACCCATCAGACCTCCATCTGATGGGTGCGGGACTACAGAGAAGCAGACATCCACCCCTGGAGGAGAAATCCTGCTCCAGCCCTCCCACCAGCCAGCACCCCAGAGACCCAAGGTCATTCCCAAACCTGGGTCACCAGCATGGCACGAGGTGTGGCGTCCAGCACCTCAACCCTTGGCACCACCAGGTCTGGCATCCTGAAACATTTTTAAAGCAGGCAAAACTTTTCAGAGCCCCCTCCCTCCATATACGCACTGCATGGTCTCAAAATGGTCAAGGGTAAAGCATCAAGCAAAGCACTGCTCCAACGCCAGCCATGTGAACACCGTAGATCGTGGATTTTGTGATCAAACAATATTTTGGTATAAATGTAACAGATTTACATTTACAAAGTAGCAGTAGTTAAGCAAATAGAACCTTAAACTTTATTTTGATAATCTTCATACCTCAGCAGCCTCATGATACTCATCTGAATGCCAACCTTATCACATGCAGGAGCCAATTGGAAAATGATGAGACTTTGGGACAATAAAAGGAAGTTAAAACAAGTTTTCCCCATTAACACAAATAATGCCACCACACTACAACAATGATGCTATCAGAAGCATATTTATGGTCTGAGCTGGTGAAACACGCTGTACAAATTTATGCGTGACCATTTTATGAGTTGAGCTGTTATTAAAGTACCATGGACACCACACATGCCTGTTCTGAAGGTACTAGGACGCGGCATGATGTGACACCTGCAATGCACACAATAATCACCTAACATGTGCAAATGACAATACATGTTCTAAACCAGCCCATAACATGCTGCCTGATTGAAGTACCCATATATAGCGATGACACCATGGTCCCACACAGTTACACATGGAATGAACACTTACCTAATGCATTGTGAACATACTTTTAAGCACTTTTGGTGCTCAGATGCCCTTTCCATGCACTGGCATGTAAGTAATGTACCCAGGATACCACACATGCCTGTTCTGAAAGTACTTGGACTCAGCATGCTGTAGCATCTATGGATCAAATAATGATCCTCAAAGTAGGTAAAAATCAAGAATTGCAGTAAATTGGCCCATACAATGCTGCAGCATGTAAGTGCTATCATAAGCCAATTGCAGGGTCCCCAACAGCAGCGCAGGAAGCAGTACACTTTCATTTGCATTCTGAGCATACTTGAGTAGCTTTCAATGGTTTGCATTAGTAGCACACTGTTGTTGCTGGCAGTGGACATGAAGGTGTTCTTTCTATAGTAAGACTGAAAAAAAGGGGGTTAACTGCAAAAATGAATCGTGTTTATACCCCAACCTGGTCAGCATCATGATACACAAAATGAAATCCCATAGGGCACAGTCAAGAGACGTGCAAAGTTGAAGAAATTAACGCTGCAAAAAATGTTGGGTATATTAACTGATCCACAGAGTTTTCTGCAGTTCAGAGTTGCACTTTGTATTATATTTGCAGTTTCACAGATTTTCAAATTCAAAAACTTTGATGCATGTTACTGTAATTCATAAAATTGTATCTCAGATCTGCAAAACTGGAACTTTGCCATTGAAGATTTCTATAATAGTCAAAGTTAACAATGCACCATGGAATAGGAGGTCACATGTTGCTGAACAGCCAGTGAGAAGCTAGTTTGGTCATTTTCTGAGTGTAGTGTGTTGGAGAGAGACTTAGGGAGCAGAGTGTACTTCTTGTACCAACCTGGAGTCAAAAATCTAAATATCACATAATAGAAAAGATAATTTTGGTGGTCACATTTCTGCAAAACTGTGTGTGTGAGTGCCCTGTGACACACACTACTTTTATGTTGATCTTCTCCTGTATTCCTCATTATAAGTTTTAGTTTTGTTTTGTTTTAACAGAGAAGTAGTGATGTGGAGCATGTATGGAGGAGGTAGCAGTAATTTAGTAGGCACACTTGTGTTCAGTAAAAATCACTGTGCCAGTGTGCTGTATTTTCATAAGAAAAACATAACTTTCTGATTGTGCTTTAACAGAAGTAATTGCTGCTTGTGCTCCAGGTCAGCACAAATGTATTAGGAAAACAAATCACTGTCCTCCTGATTATGATTCAAGCTGAGTGATTTTTGTGTCCCTGTGTGCAGACCTGTGCTAGGAAAAAAAATCAATGTCCTTCTAAATGTGATAATTTGAACACAGAGATTGTTGTGTCCCTGCAAGCAGACATTTATTTAATAAAAAAATCACTGTCCTCCTGACTGTGATTAAATCAGACCAGAATGACTGTTGTGTCCCTGTGTGAAGACCTGTGCTAGGAAAAGAAAAATCACTGTCTTCTTTGTAACAATCAAACAGAAGGATGGTGTGTATATTCATGAAACACATACAGAGGTGAGAAGGAAGGTCATGCGCTGGCACTCTGAGGAAATGGCAGCATAAAGGGAGCTCTCCCATGAATCAGAATGTAAATATAATTAAATAACATTTTGCTGCTACGGTGACCGTATTCGTATACATAATAAGTTACTATACAAAGGTGCACATTCAGTTACGTAGTCAGGACCAAATCTGTCTTTTATTTATTGACGTTTTCATGTTTCAAATAACAGCACCTATCTTCAGTAAACTATGCCATCTGACAATCGTAGCGGGATGGTAGGGCACTCAGGCCACCTCATTTCCTCTCTCATGGGCCTTTCCAATGGTCATGGAGGGAAAAACTTTAAAGGGGCACCTAAAATAAATAAAGGTAACACAGATATATGTTCGAGTGACATGGAGTATATTAGGGAGAAATTTTAAACATGCACACAGATATTGGGGTCTTAAAAACACAAACAAATCTTGAAAGAAATGCATCTGAAATAGTTGAAGAAAGGCTTAATGGCGTGGAAGAGAGACTGGTTATTTTAGAAGAAATGTTCTGCAAAATTGAAGATTCCTGCTGTGAAAATGTGTACACAAATTGAATATTTAGGCTCTAAGATTGATGATTTAGAAAACAGGAGTAGAGCATAATAATCTGAGATTGATTACGGTGTCAGAATTTGTGGAAGGCAATGACATGGTTCATTTTTAATGAAATTTATACCTCAACATTGAATGTTTCTTGACAGTGGCCTTTGGAGACAGAAAGGCACATAGATTGTTAAGGTCACTTCCTAAAAGTGGTCAGAAACCCAAACACATTATAATTTGTTTTTTATGCTTTAATGTTAAAGAAGAGATTCTTGCACTGGCTAGACAAAGGAAAACACTTTACTGAGGGAAGGAAAGCATTCTCATATTGCAGGATTATTAAATGGAGATTGTGGATGAAAAACAAAGGCTTACAATGACATTTGTTATGTTCTGCAAGGACTGCAAATTTCATATTATGTTAAGTACCCTTCAATGTTAGTTATGTCTACTAAAGATGGCTCATATAACTTTAAAACACCAGAGGAGGCTTGGGGTTACATTCTTAAATCTTGACCAAAAGCTAATTGCATACTGAACAAAAGACCCAAATTTAATGTAAGACAACAACGTACATCTGATTCCCCCAGCACATTTGAAAATCCTGTGAACTCTATTCAAGAACATCAAGCACGAGATGCCACCACTCAGATGAGTCATCATGTGGCAGCAGGAATCACCAAAGTGTTAGGATCTCCTCGAATGGTTCAGCAGAAAAATATACAAATCCCTGTGCCAAAAATATTTTCTAGATCTGCCAGCATATCAAAGCTACTTCTGAAATCTGTTACTTGGTCATCCAAGATTAATCGAAAGTCTCAAAACTTTTATAAAAACAAACAGGCATTACATGCTTCTGTCATTTCTAAATTACCAAATACTTCAAGGTGGAGCCTGCCCCCAGCTAAGCAGCTAAACTCTCTCTTGATGTCCATTCTCCCAGGGAATCACCTGAATGCTTAAGAGATCTGTGCAGCCCACTTGCTGATATTGTTTGAAGAACCATCTTCTCCTGGAGCAATTTCAGAACAATCTGATTCTCTGGCTGCATGAAGGAGCTGCTGGTTGCGTTACTGATACAGAAGCCCTGTAACAGGAAGTGATGTGGGGTTGAAGATTACTGAACAGCCTGTCAGACCTTGTCATCAATCTAAAGCAGTTTTATTAAATATTTGTTACTGCACCTTTTCTTTATGTTTCATTTATGCACATTATTTAACGCCTTTTTTTATGAAGCACATTTATCATCTCTGCTCCAAGGGTGGGTGGAAGGTAATAGGTCAAAGGTGATGAAGGTCATGCATATTTCTGATCCATTGCAGGAAAGAAAGGGGAATGGTGTGGGTAAGGTATGAATATAGTGGAAATCTCATTTGCAGTACGTGTTTTGGCACTTTCCCTTACAAATGCAGCTATGACTAGAAGGTTAGTTTTCTTTTTTTTTTTTTTACTGTAAATTATTTTTATTCTGACATAACCTCAGAGGCAATGTTGTAATATTTACCTGTGGAGGGGCTGGGAAGGGTCAAAGCCCTTGTATCTATGACATTGTTCTTTTGCTGTGCAGAAAGCCTCTAACATTTTTGAATAAGGTTTACTCAGTTGATTTTCTTTTGGGTTGTTTTTATTTGCATCAATACCTAATATATAAAACTCATGTGGTGAGAGTCAGCAAAGAAATCTTAGCATGACAGAGTGTTTATTTTATTTAATTTATTCTAAGTTTGGCTACTTCTGCACTATCACAAAACCCATGGTGATTGCCTAAGCCTTTAGAGACAATCTTCTTTTACAGATTGACTAAGTTATAAAAGGGTACTAAGTAGCTTATAAAGTTACGCTAAAAAAGATATGAATGGTCGATATACATAATACCTTTATGCAGGCTGGAAACCTTAGATTTTATTCAGAATTGCTTGTCAATGCTGAGGGAGAGGTTAGGCCTGGTGATGAAATACTATGATAGTCCTCTGTAAGGCAAGAAATAAAGGCATGTTGAGAACCACTAAGGGTAAGGTAAGTATTTTGAAAATGAATAGTGTGATTATAGTGCCAACTTGATATGGGTTTCACAAATTAGATCATTCTGAAATACTTGAGATAAAATAATTACTACTAGCTATGGGTTTTGTTGATTTCTTTGCTGCCCTGCTTACTGCAACACTTAATTTTTGAGTACTCTAATATGGTAATTGTTACACTGAGCAATTATTCAGGGAGGTAAAGAATCTCCCCTTTTATCTCATTTTTCTTTTCTTTGCCGAAGGTTCCCATATATAGACATTAGTTCATATTGTTATACATGATTAAGGTGGGGGTCTCATAATGCTGCCTAAAAGATGTGTGTTGCACTTTGAGGAGATCCTTGTGAGTTTTCATATATCTTCCGATTGTGTTTGCTGTGAAAGTGTGTGTTGGGGGGTTCATATTAGGGTTGGTTTTACCTAAGTTTTATCCTTTCAGTGTTTCTCAAGTGTTTGTTTTATTTACTTACCTAGCATGAGTTCAATAACTGTTAGTTCATGGAATGTGCAAGGTTGGGTTCACCATCAAGAGGTATAGGGTGCTTATTCATTTTAATAAGCATTAAGTAGACATTGCTATGATACAAGAAACTCACCTACCATTGTTGTTTTTCTTCCAAAAAGATAAGGGTTGCTATTTTGATTAGGAAGCGGTTAACTTCATCAAACAGAACCATTTGACTGATCCAGAGGATAGATTTGAAATATTTTTGGGTAAATTATATGGGAAGAATGTGGCTATCTGAAATCAATCAATCAATCAATCAAGTCTTTATCCATGTGAACACCATTGAGCAGGCTCATTTACAAGGTGGACCTGCATTGCACAAGGTCAAGAATAAAACGTTTATGTACAGATAATAAATAGACATAATTATACAGAAATAGAAACAAAATACACAGAACAATAATAAGTATTTCAGGTATAGGGTTAACAAGGTTAGGGAGAATGGTATGAGAAGGAGAATTAAAACATTCTGAAACAGCCAGCATATTAAAACATTTTCAAACAGCATGGCATATCATTGGTCAGGACATATACAAACTTACTGGGCAGATATGGAATGGAGGGGTACAGGATTGCAGCTGTTCTAGGAGGGGTGCTACAGTAGATGGTCTGGGGACATATATGTTAGGAGTCTGAGGGTAAGAAAAGTAGTGGATTAGCAGAAAAAGTGGAGTATAGGTGGAGACAATCAAGGGGCCGGGTTAGGTGGAGATGTAGTGGGCAGATAAGCAGAAGGCACCCTCGCACGCTAAGCGTGCTGGAAACAGCTGCACAGCTCCTTAACAGCCTTGGTATATAAGGTCTGGAAGGTGGTAAGACTAACAGGGAGACTTAGTTCATAGATTTCTGTAGTTTGTTCCAGAGTGAGGTCAACAAAAAGCCTATTGCCGCTCTCCCAAAGTGTGTTTTGGCCTTAAGTACCTTTAGTAGAAGCCTAGAATAGCTTCTCAGTGCATAATTGTCTATCATGTATAAAGGCAAACAGTCAGAAATGTAGTGGGGTAATTTTTTGGTAATAGCTCTGTAAGTCCAGAGAGCCACATTTCTATTCCTTCTGTACTGAAGAGACATCCACCCCACAGCTGCATATATGGAGCAGTGGTGGGTGGTGATAGGTAAGTCAGTTATGAATCTCAAGGCTCTGTGGTATAAGGTGTCCAGTTTAATAAGATAGGAGGCATTACACTGACTAAACATGAAATCAGCATAATCAATTAGGGATCAAAACGTGGATTGAACTAACTGCATCTTGGCATTCTTTGGTAAGGAGGCAGTTTATTCTAGAGAAGAGACCAAGCCTCTGCCTCAACTTTTTCAACAGTTACTCGACATGCTCCATGAAGGAGAGTCTGTGGTCTAGCCAAACCCCTAGGTACTTGAATTTCGTAACAAATTCCATCCTCTCTCTTAGTAAAGTGTTTATGGAAGGTAAGGAGCCAGAGATAGCAGAGTTCACTGAATGAGTAGCTGGAGAGAACAGTATAGCTTTTGTTTTTTTGGCATTGAGTAAGAGTTTTTTATTCAGGAGCTGATTCTGCAACAAGTTGAACTGTGTTTGTAAATCTCCACAGGTTGGTTCTGGAGTTGGGCAGCTTAGGTACAACACCGTATCATCACGAAAAGGTGACTATAGGCCTCCTTGATGCCAATATCAATATTGTTTATATAAATGGCAAACAATAGAGGCCCCAGGATGGATCCCTGTGGAACACCTCTTTTTAGTGGTTTGAGTGGCGAGAGCTCCCCTTCAGCCTTGACTTGCTGAAGCCTATCTGTAAGGTAATTATTAAACTAGCACAGAGAGGTCGGGTCCAGACCTATCACTTTTAGGGTGGAAAGAAGCAGGCAGTGTTCAACAGTGTTGAAGGCCTTGCTAAGGTCCAGGAACATGGCACATACAAACTTTTTGTTTTCCAGCTCTCATTGCCAGTCATCAGTCACTTTGGCCAGAGCCATAATGGTACTGTGGTAGACTCTGAAACCAGACTGCAATGGGATCAGAAGGTTCTTGTTATCTAGGTAGGTTCTCAACTGAGCATTCACAGTTTTTTCTAGCAGTTTAGACAATATTGGTAGGAGAGATATCAGCCTATAATTATTTAGGTCACAGGGATCCCCTGATTTAAACAGAGAAATGACATGGGCAATCTTCCATAGGTGTGGAAGAGTCCCCTGGGACAAGGACAAGATAATAGGTGTGTGATTGGTACAGCTAGGATGTGGTGTGTAATCTTTAAGAAGTAGGGGTCAAGAGAGTCAGCACCAATGCTTTCTTGGTGTCCAACTGTAGAAGAAGGTCTTCAACCTCTTTACAAGCAGGAAGGAATGAAAAGACTGCAGTAGTGGTGCTAGGTTCAGGAATCTGTGCACTAAACCGAGAACCCTAAAATAAAAGCTTTGTTTAATAAGGAAAAACAAACTTTTTAAACAAATAAAAAAGAGGTTCTCCCACCTAAATATCAAATAGAGGGAGCTATTAAAAAATATCAACTCTAAGATTAGAAAAGCAAAATCTCAATTTGAGTTGCAGTTAGCATCAAGGGTTAAAGACAACAAAAAAGCCTTTTTCTCTCACATTAACAAAGTTAAGGGAAAAGCAAATACCATAGGACCATTTATCACAAATTCAGGTATCATTGCTAACAACCAGGAGATAGCAGACATACAGAACCAATATTTTTCTTGGGTGTTTACCAAAAATGTACAATGTAACATAGATAAACCTCAGGACTTCTATACTGGGACAGTTTAATATTCAACACAAAGATGTACTGGATAAATTAAAACAAGTTAATATTAATAAATCCCCAGGCCCAGGGGAAATCCATCTGAGGGTATTAAAGAACTTGCTGAGTTCATCTATCTTCCTAATTAATATTTTTCAGCAGTCATTAGATTCTGGGAAGTTCCATATAATTGGAAGGTAGCATCTGTAGTACCTATTCACAAGAAAGGACCAAAAATAAACCTGAAAATTATAGGCCTGTCAGCCTTTCTTCACTCACTGAGAAAATCTAGAAATGTCATTAAAGACTTTATCCTGGACCATATGTGTCATAGTGAGCAAACTGATAATCTTCAACATGGATTCACACAGTCTAGATCTTGCCTAACTAATCTACTAACTTTTAATAACAAGGTAACTTGTGAAATTGATCACGGTAATTCTGGTATCTGGTATTTTAGCTTTTGCCAAAGCTTTTGATAAGTTACCACATTTTGAGCTTCTTGACACATTAAGGGCATCCAAACTTAATAATAATATTATGAACTGGATTGCTAATTGGCTAGAGGTTAGGAAACAAAGAGTCATTATAAATGGATAATTTTCTAATTGGGCCCCAGTCTGTAGTGGTGTTCCCAGGGATCTGTGTTGGGTCCCTGTCTATTTAATATATATGTTTCCACCATTAAAACAGAAAATGATAATATATGTATGTTGAAGTTAGCAGACGATTGTCTTATAGGCACCATAGTTAATAACACTAATGCAAGATCTGCTCTCTAGGTTTTCTGGACAAAGTCTCAAGATGGTCCAGCACTAGTCACTGTCCTGAATAATGCTAAATGTAAAATTATGCATTTGGGTATTACAATCAGCATTTTCAATATAAATTGGGGTCTGAAATATTACAAGAAACCACCCAAGAGAAAGATCTAGGAATATTGGTTGCTCCTGATTAAAAATTTAGATCCAATTGTACCACCCAAGTAAACAGGACAAACCAGAACCTAAATTGTCATTTGAAATGTTTATGCTTCTAATACATAGTTGGAACAAAAGAATTTTTAACAAAATTTTTCTTTTGCGTTAGCTAATATAGGTGAATATGAAATTATTTTAGGAGGGGATTTCAGTACTGCTATGGATGCATTATTAGATAGATCTTCTATTCAAAATTCAGGAAGGCTATCTGCTTCACAAGAAAGTCTGCATAAAATGTTGAATGATTTGAGTCTGTTAGATGTCTGAGATTGATGCACCCTCAAAGCTAGGGATTATTCATTTTACTATTCAGATTGGGGACACTTAACAGATTAGGTTATTTTTTCTTTCTTTTAGATATGCGTAATAATACGAGTCAAATTTTGTATGAGAATCAACTCATTTCAGACCACTGCCTCCTGAAAAGCTGGATAGTTTTTGAGAACAAACCAGACAGATCTGTTTATTGAAAATTTAATGCATCACTTTTAAAGGATGGTGATTTCTGAGAATGGATTCAAAATGAATCCAAAGAATACTTTAAGATCAATTGTAATAGGGAGGTTGGTCCTAAAATAATTTGGGAGGGTCACATGATGGCTGCTTAACTGTAGGTTGATCCTCTCCTCGCTCCCAGATAGAATTTGCAATATTGCTTTTTATCGCCAGTTCCAGCTAACAATTCTGAATGCACTGTGAAAAAGAAGCTTTCCGAAGGTGATAGGAGGAAGATACAAATGGATGCAGAGATGTGGAAAGTTCCTCCATGGCACACACCTCCACTTTCCCCTGAGAAGGATAAGGCCATGAAGAGGCTGAAGTGCAGGTTGCCACAGCAGCATCTTCGCTGGCTCCCATGACATTGTCTGAAGACAAATTTATGGAGAGCATGCTGCCTTTGAAGGAGTCCATCATGGCAATCTCCAGTGATCTGCAGTGAATCAGGGCCAACCTAAACTCACTTACTACTTAAGTCGGGGATATAGATGTACGTCTGATATCAGTGGAGAAGTGGAGGGATAAGACTGAACTGGACTCCTCCATGTTAAGACAGAAAATAGGGAAATTTGAAGATAAGTTGGAGGATCTTGAAGGGCACAGTGGACGCAATAACTTAATTATCTTCGGTCTTCCAGAGAAGCAGGAGGGTACCAATCCTGTGCTGTTTGTGCAAAAATTCTGTGACAAAATAGCGGGTCCCTCGGTGAATAATGATGCATATGTAGTCGAGAGAGCACACCGATCCCTGTGCCCCCCCATTAACAGGAGCACCACCCAGACCATTGGTCTTTAAGCTGCTGAACTATTTGGACAAGGCACACATTTTAAATAAAGTTAAGGAAGCACAAGAGATTCAATGGGAGGAGCGTGAAACTAAGAGTGTCCCAAGACCTACCCCATTCAGTGTGGCTCTAAAGGCAGAGCTTATCTCTAGTTTCATTTGATTGACTCTGGAGTGCCCTTTCAGATGAAGTATCCTGCAACTCTGCAAGTCAAATCTAAAGATAAATGGTAGCATTTGAATCACTTAAGCAAGCCACGGAAGAGCTGCATACACTTTTCCCAGAACTTTGTAAGTGAAGTAGTCCTCTGAGGGATGGATGTATTGGTCTGTACCATCCGCATAAGAGAATTAGCAACCGCTGATCCCTGAGGGACATCCCAATACTTTTCAACTGTAAAGATTGATGTATTGGAATAGCTGAAGGACGGTAATTCCTGGATTGGGGAAGGGAAGAGCCTGATGGCTTGAGGACTTATGCGCCTTTATTGTTATAATAGTTTAAGAGGTTAAATTGGATTGGACAATAGTGTTCTGAAATTGGGAATCCTATTCTGCATACAGTGGCATGAAAAAGTGTTTGCCCCCTTCCTGATTTTCTCTATTTTTGCATATTTGTCACACTGGATGTTTTCAGGTCTTTAGACAAAATGTAATATTAGATAAAGGGAACCTGAGTGAGCAAATAACACTTGTTTTTTATTTACTTATTTCATTTATTTAATGAAAACAGTTAACCAACAATTTGTACAAGGCCTGTCTTCCACAACTCTCCTCATTGTTGAGAGATGTGTATAATTAGTGGTTTCATAAAGGAATAAAAGATCCTAACTTTCTAGAGGCAATCATTACAGTCATTCCTAAACCTAATAGAGATCCATTGTGCCCTGAGAGCTATAGACCAATTTCGTTCCTAAATTCAGATTAAAATATTGGCAAAAATCCTTACTAACTGCCTTCCAGCTCCGTATGCTAGGAGTATGATTGTAATGGCTAAGTGGGATTTATGGTAGGGCGTTTAGCTGGAGACCATATGTAAACTCATGCACCTGATGCAGAGGGCCAAAGAATTAGGAATCCCATCAGTGCTTGTTTCCCTTGGACACTGAAAAAGCATTTGACAGGGTTTTCTGGTGCTTTCTGTTTGCCTCTTTAGCAATTTGGTATGCCCACCTCCTTCCTCACCTGGGTTAAAATCCTATATACTGCTCCAACAGCGTGGTGTGGTGTAACGGATACCTATCTCAAGCCTTTCCTCTGGAGAAGGGCACTCAACTGGGATACCCTTATCTCCTCTCTTGTTTAACTGTTATCTGGAGCCACTAACTCGATGCTTGTCTCTAATACAGCATTAAAGGAATTCAATTATATGGGAGAGATTTGTCTTATCGGCACATACAGATTATATACTGCTACACTTGGAGGAACCAGAAACCTCATTGGCAGCTTTTTGGAGGAAATCCACAGGTTCACTAAAGTTTCAGCTTATGTTTAATTTATCCAAGACCAAGGTGTTTCCACTGAATTGTAGAGTTACTAAACCGGTATCTTGAATCTGGCCTTTCCTGGGAGTATCGAACCTCACCTATTTGGGGATAAAGATTTCCCAAGGAATACCCTCGATGTTTAAGGATAATTTGGCTGCGCTAGTACAAACCTTGCAAGCAGACCTGAATAGATGGAGTGAGCTCCTATGACGTTGTTGGGGCACAGTAATATATTGAAAATGAATGTTTTACTGAGGCTTTTATAGCCAGTTGGGATGATGGGTCTTTATATTCCAAGGAAATGGTTTACTTAACTTGCGAGAGAATGTTTAGCAACTTTTAGGTCCACTCCCATAGTCTGGTCTCTTAAAGCATGTATCAAATTCTGCAGTGTTACTCGATAAATTGGCATGGATCTCCCCACCAACCTTTAGTTTGTAATCCACAGGTTTTAATTGATAAGCACCCATTCCACCTTTTTTCTTCCAAAGCTTAAACACTTTACAGTGGCTAATCTTTTACAAAATAATGTAGTGGCCCCTTTCAAACTTGGCAGACAAGTTTCCCTATGCTCAGAGACTTTTTAAGTATCTGCAAGTCAAAAGTGCATTAGCAGAATTCAATAATAAGGGAAGTTGGTCTGATCAATCAACTCAGGGACTGCAACAAATTCTCCAGAATACAGAAACTGCCCAAGCAGTCTCAAGGATTTACAAGCAACTCCAAGTGTTGGATCATAATCTTCCAACTGGAGTTTGTTATTATTGGGTTCATAAGCTTTCTTTGCTGACTGAGGTAGAGTTTTCGAAGAAAATTTGGTGCATGAATTATAAACATATCAAACAAGATTGATTTCACCTTGTGCAATTTCAAATTATATGTGATATGTATTTTACACCACTAAAATTGTATAATACAGGTCTTGCAGTCTCCCCTGCCCGTTTCAGATGTAAGCAAACTCAGGGCTCTCTTCATCATATGTTATGGGAATGCCCCAGTATACAGACTTTCTGGAAATCTATCCAACAAAGGTTGGATCCGCTTAGGCTTGGATACCTTATTCACCCTGAAGCCTGTATTCTAGTGATATTTCTGCTGGGAACCCTGGTGATACGGCAGGCTCATATTACACTAATTGCAGCCATAGTTAAATTAGCAATGTTGAGGCACTGGAAGAAGGACACTCTTCCTGCATTCTTGGAGTGGTATCGTGAGATCCTTCTTGCCATTCAAGTAGAAAAGCTTATTGCCACTGTACAATATTACCAGACTACCTGGGAGCCCTTATGACTTACTTTCCTATGGAATTTAGGATAGCTTTCTATAATGATCCCACTACACTGCTGTGGTGTATGGGAGTCAGGTAGTTCCCACCTTTATTTGATTTTGTACTAAATTTCCTTAGTGGCTTACCCCCATCCTTTTTTCCCTCCCTACAGTTTGCTTTTCATATGCAGCCCTTCCTTAGTTGTGCAGAGTGGAGCTTGTAGGGGTGAGGGGATTATAGAAGGGATGGTGGGGGAGTGGTTTTGTTAGAGAGAAGAATGGGTTTATGTTGGATCACTTAATCAGGGATTCAGTTGAAACACAGGATAGATTATGTCTGGCTATCCTTTATTGTATTCCTGCACTGTTGTTATCATGATGTTATATAATGGAAAATAATAAAGTATGCTGAATTAAAAAAAAATATATAATAATTTGGGAGGCATACAAAGCTTATATCGGGGATGATTATTAGTTATGCATCCAGAAAGAAAAAAGACAGATTGAGGTCTCTAAAGGATAAAGACGATATGTTGAAAGAAGCCTTATCAAACTTGAAACTTGGGTCACCAAATAGCAAGAAGCTGATATTTAAGGTGCTTAGCATTACAGTAAGTATGAAATTAACAAAATTAATTTGGAAAAAACTGAATGTTTGCTATTTAGAGTAAAGCAAAAATATTGGGAAACAGGTGAAAAGGTGGGGAAGTTATTGGCTTATAGATTATGTAAAATTCAAAATCAAAATATTATTAAGGGAATTAAAGATGGTTCAGGTGAAGTAACGTATAATATTTAAAAAATTAACAGTTGTCTTAAGATTTTTTACAAGCACCTGTATAGATCTAAGGGTGTTATACAGGTGGATATAGTAGATAGTTTCCTTAACTCAGTGGAGCTTCCATACCTGACTTCAGAAGACAAAGGAAACCTAGATCAACAAGTTAGTGTTCAAGAAATATTGGAGGTTATTATGCAAGCTCCTAAGGGGAAGGCACCTGGTCCAGATGGATTTAAGGTGGAATTCTATAAACATCTTAACAGTATTATGGCACCCCAATTGTTGAGGATTTTCCAACTCTCTTCTGAGGATAGTACTCTTCTGGATTCTAGGAATGAGGATCATATTTGCCTTTTAAGTAAAAAAGAGAAAGGTCCTCTGGATTGTGGTAATTATAGTCCAATATCAGTATTGAACTTTGATTTCAAGAGTTTAACTACAATTCTGGCAAATGGAATATCAAAAATCCTAAATAAGTTAATAGGTAAGGCAAAGGTGTGCTTTATAATGTGTAGGCAGGCCGCAGATAATTTTATGAGGCTATTTTCAGTACTTTGGGGGGCCCTTTCTTCTTCTAAACTTAAGTCTTTACCTACCATGGCTATTTATTTAGACATAGGCAAAGCTTTTGATTCACTGGAATGGGATTATTTATATTGAGTTTTAGAGAAGAATAATTTTGGCTCTAATTTATTAAGATGGATACAGACCATAAATGCTTCACCTAGAGACTATGTGGTCACAAATGGTTTTAGATCCTATCCCTTTAAATTATATAGAGATTCCAGACAATGATGCCCCCTTTCCACAATATTGTTTATATTGGCACTAGAACCTCTCATAAGGAAAATCATGCAGTCAGAGGATAGATGGGGTATTGATACAGGCAAGTATATAAATAAAATGTTTGCATTTGTGAACAACATACTCCTCACATTATCTCATCCTACTATCTCCCTGATGGTTATAAAAGAACTGTTACACACCTTTGGGAAAATATCTGGACTCTTTGTTAACTGGTCCAAAACTGAAGGTTTAAATATAGGGATGCGTGTGATGTTATTCCACTTCACAAAAGTGGGAGCAGGGTAGAAGCAGGAAACTACAGACCTGTTAGTTTAACCTCAGTGATTTAGAAAATGATGGAATCACTTCTGAAGGAAAGAATTGTTGAGTACATAGAGGCCAGAGGGGCACAAGACCCAAGGAAGCAAGGATTCACAGTGGGAAGGTCATGTCAGATGAATCTAATAGATTTATTGGACAGGGTGACCAAAGTAGTAGATCAAGGAGGGGCTGTGGACATGGCCTAACTAGACTTTAGCAAAGCATTTGACACAGTGCCACACAAAAGATTAATGTACAAGTTGGCCAGCCTGGGAGTGGGTCCTAAGTTGGTAGCCTGGGTAAAGAATTGGCTGGAAAACAGGACATAGAGGGTAATAGTAAACAGAGTCCACTCTGAAGAAAGGGGGGTTACTTGTGGGGTACCGCAGGGTTCAGTACTAGGACCAGTCCTCTTTAATGTCTTTATAAGTGACATTGCAGAGGGACTGGAAGGAAAAGTATGTCTCTTTGCAGACGACACAAAGATCTGCAACAGAGTTGATACACAAGGTGAGGTGTAAAGGATGAGAAGGGACTTGGCAAGGCTGGAGGAATGGTCAAATGTATGGCAGCTTATACTGAATGTTAAGAAGTGCAAAGTAATGCACCTGGGAAACAAAAACCAAGGGGAAGAGTACACAATGGGGGGTGAGATACTAACAACAACAAAAATGAAAAGAGACCTGGGGGTAGTCATATCTAATGACCTAAAGGTGGGCAAGCAATGTGAGAGGGCAGTATGGAGGGCTGGGGTGATACTGGGATGCATAGGAAGAGGCATCAACAATAAAAAACAGAATGTTGTTGTTCCTCTGTACAGACAGCTGGTGAGGCTCCATCTGGAGTACTGTGTGCAGTTCTGGAGACCCAATCTCCACAAAGACAGAGACAGGATGGAGGTGATCCAGAAGAGGGCAACTAAGATGGTGCAGTGTCTGCACCAGAAGACACATGAAGAGAGGCTTAGTGAGCTTAATATGTATAGCCTCAAGAAAAAGAGGAAGAGGAGAGACATGATAGAAACTTTTAAGTACCTCAAGAGAATCAACAAAGTCCAAGACAGTAACATCTTTCAGAAAAAGAGGTGTGCAAGAACAAGGGGGCACAATTTGAAGATTGAGGGGGGATGGCTAAGAGGTAATGTTAGGAAGTATTTTTTTCGCAGAGAGTGTTGTGGATGCATGGAACAACCTTCCTGAGGAGGTTGTGGAGTCAAAAACAGTGGTGGATTTCAAGAATGCATGGGACAGTCATAAGGAAATTCTAGTGGGTGGGGGTAGGAAAAAGTAGGCTGTTGGTTAACTAGGACCTGCAGCTTATTCATTAGGTAGGGAAATGGGCAGACTGGGTGGGCTAAGTGGTCCTTATCTGCTGTCAAATTCTATGTTTCTATGTTTCTGTGTCAGGAGTCCAACATAATCTCAATTATTCCGAGACTAGTTT
Organism: Neoceratodus forsteri; assembly: GCA_016271365.2. Classification (NCBI taxonomy): domain Eukaryota; kingdom Metazoa; phylum Chordata; order Ceratodontiformes; family Ceratodontidae; genus Neoceratodus; species Neoceratodus forsteri. The sequence goes on along the minus strand of CM028131.1, from coordinate 43,104,051 downwards.
AGCCTGCAGATAGTTTGACATACTTAGGGGTTAAAATATTTAATTCACTCAAAAGAATACTATGTCATAATATGACCAAACTTATAGAAGAACTGAAAAAAGATCTAGATAGGTGGGAAAAGTTACACTTATCTCTGTGGGGGAAGATACATTCATTAAAAATGATTTTTGCGCCCAAATTATTCTATTTTATTAATATTTTTTCTGCAAATATTGCCACTGTTTGGTTTAACAAAATTGAAAAGGCTATTTCCTCTTTTCATGGGAAGGAAACCTCCAAGACTGTCAAAACACAAATTAAGAGCTCCAGTTAGAAAGGAGGATTTACTCACCCTGGTGGCAGGATATTTCTGGGCCTTTAAGTTGAAGCAAGGAGCCTATGGTTTAGGTCACATATACTACTGGATCACCCCTTATGGCTACAGATAGAAAAGAGGTGGTACACCCATTAAAATGACTGATTTATTTTTTATAAAGTACCACATCATTTAATAAATTAACCTGCTCTTCCGGTTACAGTAATGGGGCCTGATTCTAGAAGGTTGGCGCAAGTCACTGCCAAAGGTAACTTGTGCCAGTCACCATTGCAACATGGACCTTGCACCCTATTCTAGAAGGGGCAGGGTCCCCACATTGAATCTTTAGCGACTTGAGGAGGATGACACAAGCCGTGCAATCCTTATCTCGAAGGTGCAAGTGCCCCCATGCCTGATCCCCAGTGAAGCTCTGCAGGGCTAGAGGCCCCCTATCCACTGTTGTACCACCAATGGTCCCCCAAGACCTATCCTGATCCCCATGCGACTGGTGTGCTGTACAGTATGTACAGTACATGCAGTCCGATGTGTGTGCAATACAGTGGGAATAGTGGCCCTGGTAGTCTGGTAGCCCCCCACCCAGCTGTGCCATTCCACCCAGCACCCTCCCACCAATCCCTAGCCAGTGACTAGCACCCCATCTCACCTCCACGGCCAGCCACCGACTGTGTGTTCAGTAGGGAGCTTTACTGTATAGACACACTAGGAAATTCATTTTGAGCCTGTCTACAGTAAGTGCTCCTACTGAACTCAGACGGTGGCTGGCCATGGAGGGTGAGAAGTGGGCTGTGCCAGTTGCTGACTGGGGACAAGGAGGGGTGCTGGGTGGAATGGCACAACTGGATGGGGGACACTAGACTACCAGGGATTTTATGCAGTTTTGCTAACCAATTGCAGAAGTGTCTCAGGGTCTGGACATGGGTGGGGGGGTTTAAAGCGCTGCCCTGCAGGACCTTTAGTGGTTGGGGATTTGGGGGCATGGGGTGTGTTGGGTGTGTGGGCAGTCCGGTGGAGCTTTTACTGTTTGGAGGTTCGGGGGCAGGGTGTGTGTGCTGCCCTAGAGTGCATGTAGGGATTGGAGACCATGTTGCATGATGCCCTGTGGAGCATCTACAGGGGTATTCTGGACATGTGGATAGGGCACATGGATTGTGTGCTGGGCTGCTGGTGGGTCTGCAGAACCCCCAGAGGGCATACACACAGTTATGCCAGCTAAATGCTGGTGTAACCTATGTTTACGGTTCTCCTCCGGGGGTTCTTGTAGAATCCTGACATTGGGGACTTTATTGCTGCCTTACTGTAAAAGGGTGCAACTGCCGCCATAATCCTCCTAGCACCATGTCGCAGGGTGTTTCGGGCGTAACTGCGGGTGTAACCACACTTTGATGCAAGTGGCCTTCGACATGTCATTGATCACTTTGTGGAATACCGCACGTCGCAACTGCTGGCTTAACTTGCTACTTGCCCCATTTATTTTGGCACAAGTGGAGTTACACCAGGTTTAACTATTCTAGAATTGGGCCCATGGTCTGTAGAAAGTTGTTCAATTCTCTTAAAAAAGTAGAATATGTCCCATTGCAATTTATGGCATTATGGGACAATCCCAAGTTAACCCCAGATAATAAAGAAATTAAGAATATTGGCTGGAAACAAAAATGTATTAGTTATAGGTGATCTGATGGATGATCAGGACAGATTACTCTCTTTTATGGATTTGAGGAGTAATTTTAACTTAAATAAATGTGACTTGTGTATATTTACAGATCAGACGTTTTCTCCACAACAAATATTTGGATGCATCTTATAGTCTTTCTTTCTTGGTTTGGCAGAAGTTCTTTAAAATATGCTATCAGCCTATGGGCTTTAGTTTAATGTATGCTTATCTAATTGAATCTGATATTCAGTTTACAGAAAATGCCTAATTAAAATGGCAAGAAGATCTTGGTTGAAACATATTGCCAGAGTGATGGGAAAGGCTATGGGACTATGCAATTAAATCCTCTACAGAGGTACAGGGGAGACTTCTGCATTTTAAAATATCACATTATTAATACTATTCACCCTATTCAATTGTTTAAAATGGGGGTAGAATCTGATAGTAATTGCTGGAAATGTGGCTTTACAGGTGCAGGCCTAGCACATTTATTCCGGCATTGTGATAAAACATTGTCTAATTGGAGACAAATTCATACCTTCTGTCAAGCTGTTGTTGGGGCAAGTATACTTTTTCCACCTTTAGTATATATTTTGGGGGACATAAGTCTAATTTCAGATATCCCCAAACAGAAGAAATTATGGGTGCTATCATGTGCTTTGGCATATAAAAGACTAATCCTTCAGTACTGGAAGAATAAAGATCATCCCAGCATTCAACAATGGTTAGATAATTTTATGGGGTTGCAAACAATGACAAAATATGTTACTCTCTTTTGAATAAGATTGATGTATTTGAGGATATATGGGGCTCTTTTATAACCCTTTGCACGTAGGTTTATTTTTATCATTTAAGTCTTAGCTACTGTCAATTTTTAGATTGTATTATAAATATTATATAAGAGTGAGACAGTATAATTCATAGCACTACTAGTGTTGTAATGGTCTAAGAAGAAATTATTTTACGTGGTTGTACTATTCCATGGATTCTGTATCTTTGTAATGATTAATTGATCTAAACCTGTATCAGAATTGCTTTGTGATGTTTATTTTGGAAAATTAATCAACTTTAAATTGGAAAAAAAAGGTGAGAAGGAAGTGCCTTAGCTGGGATTTTTTTTTTTAGTTGTTTAACCAGGTATAGCACACTAAGCTGAAAGCTTTTTTACAGGAGTGACCTGGGAGCACAAGGAGGTTAAGTGACTTGCTCAGGGTCACACAGATGCAAGTGAAGCGGGATTCAAACCCAGGTCTGGTCTGCTGGATGTCACCAGATTTGCAGCTCAGAGCCTTAAACCACTGTGCTATACTGGGATTTGAACCCAGGCCACCCAGAATACCATTCTAATTGCACTAACCAGCTGCGCCACTGAGACAACTGGATCCTAGGTTGTCCCCAAGCACATTATTATTTCTCAAATGCACATCTCCATGGCAAAACAAATATTTACTTGTAATAATCACACAAAAGTGTGGTGTGCATATTTATGGAACATATACAAACAGAAGCAAGTGCCTCAGCTGGGACTTAAACCCCAGGCCACCCAGAATATCATTCCAATTGCACTAACCATCTGTGCTATAGAGACAATGGAACCTGGCCATCTCAAGCACACTGTATTGCCATTGATTTTGTGCATTTGAGGAAGAGTAATGCACTCAGGAACAGACCACATTGTACTGTAGTTGGTTCAGGGATGCAGCTGGTTAGTGCAATCAGAACAGTATTCTGGTAGCCTGGGTTCAATTTCCAACTGAGGCACATACATTTTTCTCACCATGTTTGTGTAATCTATTCCAACAGAGATTACTACAAGAACTTAAATAGTATTTATAATTCCAAAGACTCTCTTATGGAAAGCATCAGAGGAAGTACTGCATTTAAATGATGATTTGCATATACTCCCTATGATCAAAACAAAATGGTTATATTAAATGCACGCTGAAAATAGAAAATAGAGTTAAAAATCTACGTTTTCAACCTTAAGTCTTCTTCAGGAAATATCTAAAAGAGAAAAAAAACGAAGTTAGTGTAGAGGGGAGGTAATATTTAGGGATATATGAGGGATATACAATGGTGATCTGTCAGATAAATGATTTATCCGCACAAGTGCTGTTTGACCTCAGGTAACCTCATGAGTGGTGCAAGCCACGAGTGAGGTGTCCGAGGTCAAATAGCAAAAGAGTAGATAAATCATTTATCTGGAAGCTCACCATTGTATATATCATTTATGCAGTAGGGATGCTTTCTGTCACTGCAGAAGCATTTGGTTTTGACTGTTCAGCTTTTTTTTTTAAATGATAATTTTGTGGAGTTTTGGTTAACTTTCCTAGAATATGCCCACCTAGCATAGTGATTGCTATTAAATGAAACAGCACTCATTTTGTAGAAACTTCTGCTGAACAAATGTCATGCTTACAGTACCATGCTACCTTTTTCATTTTAAAGTTATTTACATTTGTTTGTTAAAAAGGAAAAGAAAATAGAATTTTATGCTGTTCTTGTACTCATTATAAAAAAACTAAAAGGTATCCATAAATGAAACACCACTCATTTTGTAGATATTTTGTGCTTGAACATTTTTCATGCTCAGAGTACCGTGTTGTCATTTTTGTTTTAAAGTTATTCACATTTGTTTGTCAAAAGTGAACAAAATGATTTTTTTCTGCTTTTTGTTCATTGTAAAAATCTATAAGGTATCTCTACATGAAACACCACTCATTTTGTAGATAAGCTTGTGCTGAACAAATTCTGTGCTCACAGTACCATGCTATCTTGTTTCATTTTAAAGTTATTCCCATTTGAATATGGTTAGTACTACTTCTGAGGCCAAACATTCTAAATGAATTTTAAAGAGATTTGTGACATAGTAGTTGTAGAGAATGGTCACTGTATGTATACATTTATTTATACATACAGTGACTCAGATAAACGCATTTATCACATTGAATATATGCCCACCCCATTGAATACATATTTTTTTTTCCACAGTGACAAAAGTGATGAAATATGTTGTTAGGGTTGAAAACCTTAACTCCGCATTCATCCCCCCACCTCCCCAGCACCACACACACACACACACACACACACACACATGCAAGTAGTGGGGAGGACCAAGGCAACATGACCAATCACATACAACCAGCAGTAGGCATGCAGCTGTGCTCTGATATACGTATGGCCATCTGTGGCTGTCCACTCAGGATGCAGTACCTGGTTGGGGGGGCGTTGCCTGGCTGAGGCCATGTAAATCCTAACTGTGCTAACTCGAGTCTCCTTGCAATCAGTGAAGTGTACCACTGATGTCCATACCCTCAGTTTTGATGTGGGTCTCCACTCAGGATGCAGTACCTGGTCTCGGGGTTTGGCGGGACATTGTCAGGATGAGGTCATGCAACTCATAACTGTACTGACTGGAGTGTTCCTGTAATCAAGGAGGTGTACCATTGATGTTAATGGCCTTTGTTTTCCTGTGGCTGTCCACTCAGGATGCAGTAACTGCTCTGCAGGCTGCAGTGCCTGTCTGACACTGTGCAACTGCTAAGTGTGCTAACTTCTTTACAGCTGCAATCAGAGAGTTGCACTGTTGATGTCCATGGGCTTATTTTTGCTGTGCGCTCCAGTCAGTATGCAGTTCCTGGTCTGGAGGATGGGGCATTGCCTGGCGGAGGTCCTCCAATTCCTAAGTGTGTTACTTGTGTGTACCTGCAGTTAGAGATATACCATAGATGTCCATGGCCTTAGTGTTGCTATGACTCTCCACTCAGGGGGCAGTACATGGTGTGCTGGGGCATGGGCATTACTAGCTGAGGCCATGCAAGTGTGGTAACTTGTGTACACCTGCAATCAGGGATGTCAACCATTGGTGTACATGGCACCAGTTTTGCTGTGGATCTCCGTGAGCATGCAGTACCTGGTCTGGGGTGGTGGGGATGTCTTTAGTAGATTTAGACAGCTGTATTTTATTTCTGTCAGCTGCTACTGTTTGTCTGTGATTGGTCATATTGCCTTGTTCCTCCCCCCTACTTGCATGTGTGTGTGTGTGTGTGTGTGTGTGTGTGTGTGTGTGTGTGTGTGTGGTGCTGGAGTGGTGGGGGGTGAATGTGGAGTTAGGGTTTTCAACTCTAACATCAAATTTCCTTGCTTTTTTAACTGTGGAACAACCCTATATGATGCATTTAGCAGAGTTTTTTGCCTGTAATTTCCCTTCTTTTGAGAATGACGATGATAAATAGTGAATGTAATGCAGTGGTGGGAGTGTGGGGCCCCAATGTCTTGTCACATAATAAGAGGAACAGCAATGCAAACACAAGTACCAAGAGTTATGCACATGGTAATGCAAATGTAAATGGTTAAGCAAAGGTTAATAGAAATGGAAACGCAAAGTGATGCCAAAGCATACAGAGACACAAATGGACATACAAGCACATACAAAAACAGAACTGGTAATGCTCACAATGATGGCAGCAGTATTTTAAATGTAAATGTTAAGTGTTACAGCAAAAAGAATGCCAAAGGGAACAGAAATGGAAAGACGAACGCAAGCGTGCATGTAAACACAAGCCATATCGGGCATGGGCAAGGTACCACAATCATAAACACAAATGGTAAAGTTAAGATGAAGAGTAATGCGAAAGGAAACAGAAATGGGAATGGAAGCGCGTACGGAAACACAAACCGTAATGTGAATGGTCACGTTACCACAATTGTAAATAGAAATGTTAATGGTAACAGAAACAATAATGCCAAAGGAAACAGAAACGGAAATGCAAATAGAAGCACACATGAAAACCCAAACCATAACATGTACGGGCATGGTATTGCAATTGTAAATGCAACTGGTAAAGTTAACATGAAGAATAAAGCCAAAGGAAACAAATTTCTAGAGTATTTAACACCAAAATAAAGACATGCTTAGCATCCTCAGGGTCCGACTAGGTAAACACAAAAATAATTGTTACCCTAGATGGTCCCAATTTTAAATGCCAAGCATTTTTCTGATCACCAACTGAAAATAAAATGGTGCATTTGCGACACTACTAGGGGCATTTGTGACAGTAAAAATTGCATTTGCGATACTGTCAAACTTTTTTTAACTTTTCCCATTGACTTATAATGGCAACTTATTTTTTAAATAACTTTTGAACTGTTTAATATTTTTTCATGAAATCTTCAAAAGGCACATTGCGGAACCTGGCTGCACATTTCCTGAAGTGTTTGGACCGGTCACACGAACCATGTGACCTGTAGGTGCGAGCAAATATTTCATCAAAAAACGTAAAAGCATGCTCAGATCTCACTTAATAATTCCGCAGCTGTATATCTGACAACTATGAAAGTTGGCAGAAGCCAAGACGCATGGTGCTTGATCAAGCATTCCAAATTTCAGGCAAATCCATTGAACATTTGCAAAGTTATTAAGGTGAAAAAGTTGACCCTTTAACCTTAAAAGGGCTACTCAACCTTAACTATGGTAGCACTACCATGAGACCACAATTATAGTGGCACAGTCGTGCCACTATAGTTTGGGTTCAGTGGTCACTTACATACTAAAGTCAAATGTTTGGGCATTAATAACTTTGGACCCGTTCAACGGATTTGCATGAAATTTGGAATGTGCAGTGGGGCATGTGAGATCTCTTGATGTGCCAAATTGCGTTACAGTCGGATGTACTGTCTCTGTGTATGAAAATGCTGAATAATGCAAAATTATCTGTTATTGGAGGCAGCATTTGGGATTTTGGAAGTGGCCCTGCATGGCTGTCATGTGGCATGCCACTCTGCAACATGGTTCATTTGAAAGAGCTTTACTTGCCAAACATGCCACTTTTTGTTTGGTGAAAAAATATTGAGGCATTCAAAAGATATAGCACTTTTAAATTCCCATGATAAGTAAATGGGAAAATGTATATGCTTATTTTGTGAAGAATGGGGTTTGGGCCATCTAGACCCTCCTCAAGATCAAAGAATTTGCAGGCTCACAATCAAAAATTCTTTGATCCTGAGGGAGGGACTAGATGGTTAGATTTGGTGGGACCAGATAGCCCAATTTTAACAACTATTAAAATTAAATATATCAGAAACGGTTTGGTCTTCTAACTTGAAATTTGGAGGGTGTTAATGAGATGTCCTGTAGATGTGAATTATGGTGCTTAGGTGTCAGAAAATGCATTTGCTGTGGAGATATGGCATGGCGCAGTTTACATTTTGTGGGCAGTGCTTTGCATTGTGGTAGTGGCTTGAAATTTATAGGGTAGCTAGCCTTACTGCCATGGACGTACTTTTCAGTCATTAGATGTGTAAAATGTAAACGTGCGCAATTCTGCCACTCTGACCAATGAAAATCTTAAACTTTAAAATGTTATATCTCAGACACGGTTTGGTCTTTTAAATTGAAATGTGCAGAGTGTTGAGGGGATGTCCTGTACATGTGAATTATGATATTCAGGTGTTGGAAAATTAGGTTGCTGCAGAGATATTTTGTGACACACTTTACATTTTGCGTGTAGCATTTTGCATTGTGGAAGGCACTTTTAATGTTTAAACCTCACATTTTGTGCATTAATAACTTTGCAACCATTCAACAGATTTGCACAAAATGTGGAATGCACAGTCTGGTCTGGTAGATTTCTAGATGTACTAACTTTTGTTTCAGTCGCACATACAGTTTTTGCTCAGCAAAGTGCCACAAAATGCACCTTTCCCCACGTTTGCACTTTTTTTGTCCATAGTGCTGCGTGGACACTGTGTGGGCTATTGATCCAAATCCTGGGACGTAGAAAGAGCGTGGTCAAAGGAACATGCTGATTTTTGTTTGGTGAAAAAATATTGATCTGTTCAAATGTCATTATAATTTGAAATTCCCATTATATCCTACGTGAAAATGTATATGTATTTTTGGAATGTTAATGAGAAAGACCAGCTGGCCCAAATTGAGATGACCATATCTCAATAACAGTTTGGTCTTTTTACTTGAAATTTGCAGGACTTTGAGGGGATGTCATAGAGATGTGAACTATGCTGTTTAGGTGCTGGGGAAATAATCTGTTACAGAGATATTCAATGATGTAATTTACATTTTCCCATAGGATTACATTGCAGTCTGTGTCATGACTTTTGGCACCGTTATCTCAGAAACGAAGCAAGAAACAGACTTTCTGCTACAGGTGGCTTAGATCACCTTTAGGTGATCTAGTCACTAGAAATAGACTTGATATTATAGAGTCAGCCTGCAGTAGAATTTTGTTTGTATGTTGCACAGTTCATAAGATATTGTGAAAGTACTGTCACAAGGGTTGAAAGAGCGCCTATCCAGTGCTATTTGGTGCCCATAGCTCAGAAACAATTTGGGATATAGGTACGTTGGTTAACTAGGATCTGCAGCCTATCCTGTAGGTAGAGAAATGGGCAGACTAGGTGGGCCAAGCAATCCTTCTCTGCCACCAAAGTCTATGTTTCTATGTCTCTATGGTCTTTGTGATGTTTCGTGAAGTACTTACTGTCATGATTACAAAGATGTTAGAATTTGTTTCCTAGATCTTACAGTTCCCAAGATATGCACACATTACTGTTACAAGGGTTTGGTGCCCTATAATGCTGCTCCATGGCTCTGTAGCTTTGCATAAGTGGGAGCATTGGCCCAGATGCATATTGTTATGCAATATTTGGCAACTTGGTGAGAGCTGGGCTCCGCACTCCCACCAATAAGTGTTTTTTACTACGTATATTACATTTTTTCAAAAAGTAAGGAAATTATATGCAAAAAACTGTGCTAATACTTCATTTAGGGTTAAAGCAAAAAAAGTCAGGAAATTAGACATGAGGATTGAACCCCTAACCCCCCTCACACACACCACCCCATTCCTCCACAGTCTGACAGATGCCTTAGTGTGTCATTGGGGTCATAAGACCTGAATCTCCCCACATTCTCCTTTACTGTAGCATGTCAACATGCTCGGTCATGGAATATATTAAAGGGGAGCGCGGTCACGCCCCTATATTTACAGTTATGAAGCCTCTTCAATGTTAATTTCAAAATTTCGCTCGTTAATAACTGAGGAGCCTTTCAACAGATTTGCATAAAATTTGGCATGCGTGGTGGGGCATGGTAGATTTCTTGATTTGCCAAATTTTGTTTCAGTTGGACTTACAGTTTTTGCATACCAAAATGCTGAAAATGCACTTTTCACCAATTATGTGGGCAGCTTTTTTGATTTTGCCCATGGCGCTGTGAGGCCGTCATGTGCCATGCTGCTCTACAACTTTGCTCAGCCAAAAGAGCTTGGGTCAACAAACATGCCACTTTTCATGTGGTGAAAAAATATTAATCCATTCAAAAGTTATTGAAGTTTTAATTTCCTGTTATAACTCAATGGGGACATTTATATGGTTATTTTGCCAACGAAGAGTGGGTTTTGGCCATCTAGTCCCACCTCACAATCAAAGAATTTGCAGGCTCATAATCAAAGAATCTTAGATCATGAGGAATTCTTTCATCATGACAGCCACCATCTTTTCATCATATTTTCAGAGCACCTTTTTGCATTAGTGCTTGTAATGCAGACAGTCAATGACTGGCCGTGGAGGTGAGAGGTGGGCTGTGCCAGTCACCACCTGGGGAAGGGTGGGGGTGCTGGGTGGGCTGGCATGGCATGGTGGGGAACCACTAGACTACCAGGAAGTAGCAAATGCTTATTTTTTTAGAAATGATGGGGAGGACGCTAGACTACCAAGGATATTAATAATAATAAAATACAGATGAGGGGCCACTAGACTACCAGAAATTTAACAACAAATATGAATAAATAGACATGGGGTGACCACTAGACTACCAGGGATAAAATAATGACATGTTAATCAAATACACATGGGGCTGGCACTAGACTACTAGGGAAACACAGCTCTTAATGTATATTATCATGATCCGGAAGAGGGGGCTGCTAGACTACCAGGTATGATAAAAAATTATGTGCTTTTATTCAAATGGAGTATGAATACTTTGCTAAACCCACCCTAATATAACAGTCTGGGACACCCCTCAGCTACAGAAATGCATTGAAAAATCTGGCCATCTCATCCCTTGCTCTTTACTTGTGAGTGAGTAATTTCTTTGATAGTGAGCCAGCAAATTCTTTGACTGTGAGATTCTTTGATCACGATCGTGAATCACGAGTGAGGGACCAGATGGCCAGATAAAAAAATCAATTTACTTAGTCTAGGGGTGTGCTAGGAAGACAGATGAGGGTGGGTTTTACTCAGGGGGCTTCATTCTGATGAACCATGGTGGTGGTTTGCCACAATTCTGTTAATTTTGTAAATTTGAAGACTTTTTATTCTTTGATTGTGACCCTTCAAATTCTTTGATAGCGAGGCTGCAAATTCTTTGATTGTGAGATTCTTCAATAGTGATCATGCATCGTGAGTGAGGGACGAGATGGCCAGAATAAAAAATCAATTTTCTCAGCCCAGTGGTGTCCTAGAAAGACAAATCAGGGTGAGTTTTACTCAGGGAGATTCCTTTAGTCGACCCATGGTGGTGGTGGTGTACTGCAATTCTATGTAGTTCTGGATTTATAAAATTTTTAATTCTCAGTTCATGAGTCTGCAAATTCTTTGATCATGAAATTCTTTGATCGCCATCTTTGATCATGAGATAGGGACAAGATGACCAGATTTTTATGTTGGTGTGCATGTGCAGCCAACATCTTGTGGCAGTGGGGATTTGGTGGCATGGTCGCTGTTGGGCGAATGCAGGGCATGCACCAGTAGGTGCATCCCTCATTCCCCAATCAGTGATGCCACACCATGCATACTATGCTGGTGAGCACATCTAAGGAAAGGCCTGCTGTAATCTGAACAAAGCTTGTCACACATAGCGGGTCCTTCCTACGTGCTCGCCAGCTAGTAGCATGGTGGCACAGTGGCCGCTACTCCGCTGACAGCGCCGACTTTGGGGTGCCCAATCCCCCGGTCGGCTTCCCTACCCCTTGAAGTATGTGCCAACAGGGGAGCCCACTCCACTTTGGCAGAATGTGCCCCCCACCTTGTTGTTTGCCAACAGGGGTGCCGAATCCCCATCGGCATCCATGCCCCCTTCCCATTGTACTGAGCCGATGGGGGAGCCCACTCCCCATTGGCATCTGTCTTTCCCCTTCTTCTGTGCTGATGGGGGTGCCCAATCTCCCATCAGCTACTGTACCCCCAAACAATGTTTGCCAATGGGGTGCCCAATCCCCATCGGAATCCACCCCCCTTCCCATTGTACTGTGCTGATGGGGGAGCCCACTCCCTGTCTGCATCATGTCCTCCCTTCTTCTGTGCTGATGGGGTGCCCAATCCCCCATCAGCTACTGTAGCCCCCAAACAAAAGAAACGACCTGTAAAAAAGAAAACCATCTGTTTTTTTTTTCTTGGTCCCTGTACACTGAAAACGGTTCCTCGTAGCCTCCTTCCCCACCACCCACACCCACCCACTGTGCACACTGCCTCCCACACTCCCCCCACCCTTCCCTATACTTACCTCCAGAGTCCGGTGCAAGGATCTTTGCTGGCCCTGGAACACGTCTTCACTCTTCAAAGCCAACTGCAAACTGAGAAAATGCTGGTAAGCTGTATAATGGAATGAATACGTTTTTTTTTTCAAATTTACTTCATATTTTGTGCATTTTTTGGAATTTTTGCACCAAATTTTCAACATGGTGTTTTTGGGACCCCTCTTCATGAATTCTGTCACAGTTTTGACGTTAATCTGTCCTGAAAGGTGACTTCACAGTCACTGTGTGAAATCACCTTTGGGACTGATTAGCACAATGACAGTGGCAGTGTTCATGAGGTGGGCTCTCAAAAAGCCTATGTTGCAAATTTGGTGGGAAAAAATCCAAAAAGGCTGTTTTTTGAGCTTGCATTGCACAGTTGCTATGCAAGCTCATAACTTCATGAATCTGCAATATTTTCATGCCAGATTTTCAACATTGTCATTTTTCTATACCTCCTTATGAACAGTACAGCTGTCATTTTTCACATCCTGGACGAAATGTGTTTCCGTACTTCTGGTGCACAATACCGCGGTCACTGTGGGAAATCAGTGTTCAGACCAGATGGCAAAAATGACAATGACACTGTTCATGAGCGAGGTCATACAATGCCTATGTTGAAAATTTGGTGATGATACTCCATAAAGTGATTGTGTTATGAGTGTACATTGCGCAGTTTGCATGCACGCTCATAACGTTGTACATTTGAAATATTTTCACTCTGGATTTTCACCATTGCCATTTTTCCACATCTCTTGATGAATAGTAAAGCTGCCATTTTACTTATCCTGCCCAAAATGTGTTTTCACACGTCCGGTGAAGAATAGCGCGGTCACTGTGCAAAATCACTTTTTGAGACAGCTTGAGGACATGACAGTGACACTTTTCATGAGTAGAGGTGCTAAAATACCTATGTTAAAAATTTGGTACCAAAACTCCATAAAAGCCTGTGTTACAAGTGTGTACGAATATTTCTGCACTTGAACTTCCCATTTTTAGCAATACTTACATGCCATTTTTACCACTGCCATTTTTTTACACCTCCTTATGAACAGTAAAGCTGTTGTTTTTCACATCCTGCCAAACATGTGTTTCCACAATGCATTACCAAAAGCAATGCCAGTGCAACAACATTCAGCATTGACAAATGCCTTGTTTATAATGGAATAGATAAGGAATTTTTACCAATCTTTAACACTAAATATCTCAGAAACAGTTTGGTCTTTTTACTTCAAATTTGGTGGGTGTTTATGGCATGTCCTGTAGATGTGAATTATGGTCTTTATGTGCCAGAGAGCCAGAGAAAAACATTTTCCCAGGGATATTGCATGATGTACTTTACGTGTTGCAGACAGTGTTCTTCTTGTGGTGGTGTCTTCAAATTGGTAGGATACTTAGCCTTACTGTCATGGATGTAGCTTTCAGTTGTTGTGTCTATTAAATGAAAGAGGTGTGGAACTGTGCTAGTTTGATGAATGGAAATATCATATTTTAAAATGCTACATATCTGGCATGGTTTGGTCTTGTCACTTGAAATCTAGAAGGTGTTAACGGCATATCCTGTGGATGTAAATTACAGTGTTTCTGTTCAGAAAATATTTTTTTGGTGGACATATGGTGTGGTGCATTTTTTGCATTCTGCAGACAGTGTTTTGCTTGTGGTGGTGGCTTGAAATTCATATGATACCAAGCCTCAGTGCCATGGATGTCGTTTTCATTTGTTGTGTGTGTTAAATGCCAACAGGTGTGGAACTGTGGCACTCTGATGAATGAAAATGTCAAATTTGGACATTTCATATCTTGGACATGGTTTGGTCTTTTTATTTCAAATTTTAAGTGTTTTGATGGCATGTCCTGTATACTTTAATAGAGGTCTTTACGTGTTGGACAATATATTTTTTGTGTACATATTGTGTGGCACAGTTTACATTTTGTGGACAGCATTTTCTATTGTTCTATTACATTAACATTTGTTTAGCGTCTGGTTGTGCTGTTGTCAATGTACTTTTTAGTCATTAGCTCTATAATGTGGCCCACCAACTTACACAACTTTCTACATTTCTATTCTTTCTTAAAAAGTAAGGAAATTGAATGCAAAAAACTTTGTTAATGCATCAGTTAGGGTTATTCTACAGTGACAGAAGTGAGGAAATTCGACATTAGGGTTCCCACCCCTTTCACCCCACCCCCACTGTGCCCCCATCAACAGGCATCAGGGTGTGCATTGGGGTCATCTGTGCATTGGGATCATCATCCTTTTCACCCCATTCTCCTGCATTGTATCACCTCAGCTTGTTTGCACATGGAATAGATTGAGAGTTAGGTCTGGCGACCCCAATGCACACACCATGATGCCTGATGGTGGGCACGGTGGGGTGGGTGCAAGGGGTGGGAACCCTAATGTCGAATTTCCTCACTTTGTTGCTGTAGAATAAACCTAAGTGATGCATCAACTAAGTTTTTGTTATATATATATTATATATATATATATATATGTATAGAAAAAGGGAAGCTCATGGAGAAGAAGTGATAAATAGCAAGATTTAAAAGAGAATCTGTGAAACAAAGAGGTGATGTTGGGAAAGATAAAGCATAATAGGAGTGGAAGAGCTAGAGAAATCCTCAGGTGGTACTCCCTAGGATGCTTTGCATTATTGCAGTTCAATATATGGAATTGAGAATACTATTTAAGTCCTTGTTTGCAGTCTCTATGGAGATATCCTTTAGTAGTCCACAATTCCCAGGGTACCTCTAGTGCTTCTTTTATATAAACCTATTCTAGGGTGCCCACCAGAACTCAGCTGGCTATGCAATGCAGCCTTACAAATGAGAAACCATGAATATTTTAATATTAAAAATGGGCAATGCATGACAAGAGGCTGACAATTTGTTTTCTAGAGAAATCATCCTCAGAACAATGGCTAGTAGACCACTGGATAGGAAAGGGTGTGTAATTATTGAAAGTTTTGTGACACACTGCATTTTGTATTCATTTTCTTCTATTTCAACATGCAGAACAGTGTTCTTCGTGTAACCAGAGATTGGATGTTTTGATGTCACAAACTCATAATTTGTGCACAGAACTCCAAGCACAGCTATAATAGTAACAGCTTGTACTTTGTTGTCAATGCACAAACCACGATATAGTGAAAACTCCAATCGACTGGATCCATGATCAGAACTATATAGAATAATATCTAGTAATAGAAAATCACAGTTTGTCAGATCAGTGTATATTTAGATTCAGTTTACTATGGGTCATTTACAGATAGATATAATTTCCATAAATTGCAACATTATAAACAGTAGGCAATTACCTAAAATGTTCTGTCCCCTTTAAGGCAGATTCATTGTGTGATAAGTGACTGGATTTATGTTCATGGCATATCAGGGGTTAAGTCCAAAGTACTATTAAGTCTACTCTGCCTTCATTTACAGTAATGTGATTGCACTTCTTGTATCTCTCACAGCAGAGAAAAATGTTTCATCTTTAATGAGCCAGAATATCTTGCAGAGGGTAATCACAGGACAGAGGCAGGTAAGTAACACACTTTATTTGACAATTGTTCTGCATAATAGTATTTTATTGTACATTCTGTTAGGTTCAGTAAATAACACACTATATAGTCTGTACCAGCAAAGGAAAAATAATTATGTTTGTGCCATGGGAGTGTTTAGCAATTTATCACAATTGGAACGGTATTCTGTGCAGCCTGGGTTCAAGTCCCAGGTGAGGCAATTACTTTTTTCTCACTTCTGTTTGTATGTGTTCCATTAATATACACACTGCACTCCTGTGTGATTGTTGCAAGTAAATATTTGCACTGCCACTGGGGTGTCCATTTGAAAAAGAGTAATGTGCTTGGGACAGCCCAGGTTTCAATTGTCTCAGTGGGGCAGCTGGTTAGCTCAATCACAACGGTATGCTGGGTGGATGGGTTCAAGTTCCAGCTGAAGCACTTACTTCTTTCTCACTTCTGTTTGTATGTGTTCCATAAATATGCACACCACACGCCTGTGTAATTGTTACAAATAAATATTTGTGTTGTCATTGGGTTGTGCATTTGATAAAGAGTAATGTGCTCAGAGACAGACAAGGTTTAAGTGATCTCAGTGGCACAGCTGGTTAGCACAATTGGAATGGTATTCCAGGTGGCCTGGGTTCAAGTCCCAGCTAAAGCACTTACTGATTTCTCACCCCTGTGTGTATCTCTGTCCTCCTGATTGTGATTTAACCAGACCAGAGTGACTGTTGTGTCCCTGTGTGGATGCCTGTGTTAGGAAAAAAAATCACTGTCCTCTTGACTGCGATATAACCAGAGTGACTGTTGTGTCCCTGTGTGCACCGAAGAATGACTGGGATGAAAATGGCAACTAATGTAAAGGGAGAGGCTGTGGATCAGCCACAAAGAACATTGCTCAATTTATGGTTCCTAATAGTGGTGCAGGAACCAAAACATGTCAGTAAGAGTAGAGGGACAACATTCAGATGACCCTGTGGCAGGTAGCAGTAGTAGCAACATATTTTACCCTGTTGGAGGCTTTCCTGCCTATAAGATTTTCTCTGCTAAATCTGTGGCAGACATGTTGAGGGATGTGACAATTTCAATTATAAAATCTCAGGATAAAATCCAACAAACTGATTGGATCTTATATATGTTGATAAAGTGGCAGGGTAAAATCCAGTAATCTGATTGGCTCTTATTTATGTGCAAAATATGGTTTACACATGGTTAAAAAAGGATTGCTCAGCAGTGAAGAGTGCAACACAGATCAATGGGCATTTGGATCACAGGCATTTCAGTTAGCCCTCTATTGCCAGAACTGATCTTCCACCAAAAACATGGCTGCTACCTCTACATTGTAAAAACAAATTCTGCTGGGCCCTAAACATAAAACTACCTTAAATAAGAAATAAAACAAACTAATTAAATGATGTTTCCCTTATTGTCAAACTCTCCTTACATGCACAAACAAATTAGAAACATTAAGTATTGTGTATAGTTTTCCTGATAACTGTTTCCTTCCTGACAGTGAAAAATCCCCCATCTGTCTTTGCCTGCTTATCAGGGAACTCTCTCTTCTTCTTCTTGACATGACAGTGAGATAACTGAGTCTCTGGCTGTAACAAAGTTCTTTGTTGTCTGTGTGTACAGTGTGCTAGGAGAGAAACATTTTGCCAGTGGAACTGAACAGAATTTTGAAACCATATATTCCAAGGTAAACATTCCATGATAAACATTCCATATCTTGAATGTGGAGAACAACAGAGAAAAAAAAGCAGGAAGAAGAAAGTAGGCAATAATGCAATCACATCATCAATGACATCACATTCAGTGGGTGGAATGACTATTTTATCACAAATGCACACAGGTCACTCTATCATATATATATAGATATATATATATATATATCTCTATATATATATCTATATATATATATATATATATATATATATATATAGATATATATATATATATATATATCTCTATCTATATATATATATATGTATATGTGTGTGTGTATATATATATATATATATATATATATATGTACCAATATGCTACTTGAGAGACAGAGTGTGACAATCAGGTTCCAAAATTTATTTAGGCCAATTGTCATAACCATATCTTATTTACATTGGGTACATGTGGTAGTATTGCAGTCCCCAATATAAAGATAGTTTGTAGTTCAGAGGTCCTAAAAAATGGAATTAAAAGTTCCCACAGGGCAACGTAATGTGAGTAACATTGTGTCCTTGACAGCAAATTTGCCATATTATCAAACATATATTTTTTGATATTACTATGTCTATGGTATCTATTTAGGTAGCATAATATCTAACATTTTTATTTTTTTATCATAAACTTAACTTGTTGGTAATTATGCCACAGTATGTTTCCTGATCGCAGTATGCCCAAATCTGGACATGTTCAAGTTTGGCTACCACATTCATGTCCTTGATTTTCTAGCCCATTTTTTTGTTGTGCAACTATATTACCCTCATAGGAAAAGACAGAAATCATTGAATTCTCAGAAAGTGAATTATATTTTATTTACAAGGTTTTTTTCCACAAGATGTCATGTGAGTAGCAGACTGCACAGGATGTCACGCGGGTAACACAGACACGACACAAGAGGTCACATGAGTAACATGGACACCAGAACAGTAGTATTAGTATCAGTATCATACCAAGTGTCTCACTAAGTCATACCAAAAGTTATTGCGAATGTTCAACCAAAAAATGATTGTCATACTATGGATATTTGGTATAAAATTTTTTTTTAACATTTTGAAGATTGTATTGTAATCACAACATTATATTGATTTAAGATATTCACAAAGGTTTTATGTTACACAGTGCAGTAGGGATTGAATCTCACCTGGTCTGTCTATTACATATAGCAGCTGGTCTCAAGCCTACAATAAGAGAGAGGAAAACCAACCTATATCTTTATGAGATGAATGGGGGTGTTTGGGATTAATGCATGCACTTTCTGCTTGTGATATATAAGGATGAAGGCAAAACACCAAACGTGTATTAGTGACTTATGACATGGGGTAGATAAAGACAGATGAGTGGTAAACCATCGGGTGACCATTGATTACTCCACAATGTACAACAGCTAGTGGTGAACCATCCCTCTGAGAGATCAGCCTGTGTTTCTGTTCTGATCTTGTTATAGTGCAAAATTGCAGTCTGTGGAGGAGCCATTACTATCCCTGATTACTGAGTGAGAGCAGAGGCCTGTCATGTAGTCCCAGGCAGTGCAGCAACAGTGGCTGCAGTGTTCAAAGTTTGTAGTCTTGCTTCTTACCCAAACTTGTTCCCAGAATGAAGTGTGTGGTCCCCATGGTTATTTTTCTGTTGCACAGCCAGATTGACAGGTAAATCCCATAGTTGTGGCATAAAGTCAGATGGAACAGTGAGAAGAGAAGGAGATTCCCCCCCCACTATGTCATTATCTGAAAGTGAGCTTTATGCTGGTGGACAGAGAAACAGAGTTCCAGCAAGACCTGCAGGCTCTGAGTCCTGTTAGTTGTCATTTCTTAATTGGTGGAATACAGTCTGGAAGACTGTGTGACTGCACTGCTGGGGAAAATGGTTACTTGCTTGCCATGCATTAATGTAACCACAGACAGAGAGATAAAGCAGCTAAGTCAGTAGAGGTACAGACACCGTGTCTGTACCACAAGAGGCAACTGCATGTTTTGCTCTTCAGAGCTACTGTACTGTTTCAGAAAGCAGATAATGCACAACAAATGTCAGAGGAAGCACAGCAACACATTCCTTTTAACATTTGTATTGCATGACAGCCGTTTTGTTGAAGACTATTTTTCTAGGCAGCAGAATACAGTAATTTGTTTGTCTTTTATAAAAGGAGAAAAAAACATTTATGTTGCTTTCTCCTTGTTTTATAGTGCACCCTCTGTTATAAGTGTAATAACCCACTCCAGGGTGTGCAGTTATTGGGGATTAATCAACACCCTGGGTGTTGTGAGGACACTCAGCCAACAGCATCATGCCTCACAGTGCACTCGGGGTATTGATTAATCCCTAATAACTGCACACCCTGGAGTGGGTTACTGCCAATTAATAGAGCTATGCCCTTGAGTGGGTTGCTTCAACCTTAAAATGTGTGTTAAGAAATGAAAATGAAATGAAAAACTGACTTCAGGGGCCAGATCTCCAAAAGCTTGCCCATGTGCAAAGCTTAGTTTTTCTGCACAAACCCAGATTTGCACAGATGTCCATATTCCAAAGCTCTATTATCATGGGCAAACAGGGTTTGTGCCCAGGAGATTTTATGAGGTTGGCACAATACAAATGGAAAGTCATGGACCTGAAAACTGGTGAAGTTCTGTAATCACAGTGTACCAGGTCATTTTGCATGGCCCCCTTGTATGGCACAGATATACACAATTATCCCTGTTACTAATGGTGCCATCCCCCAGATCACAGCCACAACTGAAGACACAGCCCCTTCCTGTTGTCAAATGGTCTCCTTCATGGTACTGTCACTCAGTTTGTCCACAGCATGGTCCTACAGGTGCATATGGCAACCAGTGCATTTTGGGAGGGGGTGCACTTTTAGGGTTCTTCCATTACTGTAGTGAATGTCAGTAATTGTCTGATATGCCATGTTAGGCCCTCAGCCTATCATGCAGCACATGGCACACCAAACAATTACTGTGAATCACTGCAACAGCAAAGTAAGCCTAAAAGTGCACACCAAAACCTGAATGAAGAAAAAAAAAACAGAACAAAGGGTTACACTTTGGCAGTCACTGACAGCAATCATCCCAGTAAGGAAAAAACAGTATTTTTCTTCACTTGTACTGCCATGGAAGCCATTTTAGGTATACCATGTACCACATGGCCCAGTTACTGAGATATACTGAAACAGCAGCTAAATGAGTCTAAAAGTGCACAAAAACAATGAACAGGGTTGATGCTGGTGGTGGTGACTGCAACCTGGTTACCATCAGTTAGTCATTTTACATCTATTTTTGGTGTTTGTGCCCTTTTAGGCTCATTTTGCAGTTGCAGTGAATCTCAATAATTGTTTAATGTGCCATGCTAGACTCTTGGCCTAACATGCAGCACATGGCACAACTAATGATTACAAAACATATTGCGAAAACGTAAACAGTTCTGTGCTGGCGTTTGGGTGCTCGTGTAGAGTCAGTGGGTGAAATATGTTTTTTAAAAAAATTGCCATCTTATAGATGCCTGTGGATCTGAGAAATTCATGGATTACCCAATGCTTCGTTTACTGCTGCTGTTATTTGCTTTTCTCCTGCTAAATGGCTTTGATGCACTTGCATGTGAAATAAATGAGTACTGTGAATATGTTTGGAGTGCTGACCGTCTTTCTGTTCTACAGAAGTGTTTTTTCCAAAATAAATGATATTAACTAGGATTTGTTTTTAAGTTTAGCAGATAAGCAGGTAGTTTAAAAGTAGTTCTGGTGTTCTGATGCCTCCCACACAATATATGCCCCTAAAGAGATCAGGTCTATACAAACTGAGCAGCTGCAGAGACCAGGTCCTATTCATTTACTCCCCCAATGCAACATGTATTTTATGTCTCATTACAGAACTCTCCAAACTGTAGTTATGGTATTATGATGCTTAATACAAAATGAGCCCCAGCACTAACCAGGTCCAATTGATATACTCCCCAAAACTGCTGTCCCTACCCTACTCTTCAACCTATGACATCTTGGGACCATAAGGCATGGTCTGACTACATGTCTCTGTGTTTCCCAAAAAGCATATGTGTACCTATATAATCTGAAGACATTTGACACACTGGGGAACAAAAGAGCAGCTGGGATGCACAGAGAATAGCCCATTGTAGTGCTCATAATGTGCATTACTCCAAACTTCAAGAGGACAATGTGTCGTATCCAGAATGTAGGTGGCAGTAAAAAGAAGGCAGAACCACCAGCTCCACAGCTTTAAAGAGCCATGGGGTGATGACTGAATGTGTCAGCATGCATTTCTGGCTCTCAACATTCTGGGTCAGTGAAGGAACCAATAGTAAAGTGGGTTACAAAAGGACACAAAAATAACATGCCATGGGAAAAGGGAATTTTCTAAATAAATAAGTTATAACAAACTGCAAGGTTTTGGCAGCATGTCAGTGACAAAAAGGAGATCACCAAACACAATAATGCTTTTGGACCACACTTCATGTAAATTAAAGGCACAGACTGCTTAGGATGAGGTACTAGATGGGCACTACATGTTACAAACGTTACAGCTGTATAAAATGATTTAATAAAAGGCAAAAACTTTTATTCTGTACAAGGAGTTCATGGGGGAGGCTAAAATGAAGTAATTAGATAACACATTAACAACAGTTGGGTTTCTAGGGCACAATAAAGGGCTGTATTTAAATACTTAAATTGGGACTGGAAGCAATGTCATACAATGGAGCCCTATTTGAAAGGGTAAAAAGATGTTTGTGATAAAACTGAAAGAACACAGTGAAACCAAACTGGGTCATGTTATGTTTAATGTCCTTCTAATGGGGCACTATAAATTAGGTGTGTCATGTGAACCTTTTAATAATTCAGCAAAAAGTTACAGGGGGTCAACGTGCAGTAGGTTTGAGTCTCTCGAATATTGTATATATATATATATTTAGGGTTGAGTAGCCCTTTTAAGTTTAAAGGGTCAAACTTTGCACCTTTATAACTTTGCCACTGTTCAATGGATTTGACTGAAATTTGGAATACATGATCAAAACCCACACTTTTGTAGTGGTCAGATATACGGCTGCGGAGTTGTTAAGTGAGATCTGCGCACGCATTTGCAGTTTTTGGTGAATTCTTTGCACTCTGACAGTATGTTTGTGTGACCAGTCCAAAACATCAGCCAACATGTGGCTGGAGTCCCTGATGTGCCTTTTGAAGATTTCATGAAAAAGTATTAAGCGGCTCAAAAGTTATTAGACAAAACAAGTTCCCATTATAAGTCAATGGGAAAAGTTAACAAAAAGTTCAACACTATCCAAATGCACTTTTTAGTGTTGCAAATGGCCCTAGTAGTGTCGCAAATCTGCCATTTTGTTTTCAGTTACTGATCAGAAAAATGCTTGGCATTTAAAATTAGGACCATCTAGGAACACAATTCTTTTTGTGTTTACTTAGTCGGACCCTCAGGATGCTAGCCATGTCTTTATTTTGGGGTTAAACACCCCTGAAATATGTTTTTCAAATTTCTGGAAAAAGTAGTGTCACAAAGTAGTGTCACACTCATGACACTTTTGTGATTTCATTTGTGAAAGTGTTGTAATTTGCAACACTATTTTGTGACACTATGCCCAAAATAACATGAATTCTTTGCCACCCTGCTGCAAAATAATGCTTTGGTCTTTTGGGCTGAAATTTGCAGGGAAGAAAGCCAGCATCCCAGAAACGTGCCTTGTTGTGGTTTGGTGAAAAAATATTACAGGGTGGCAAAGTGACAGCACTCCGAATTTGATGCTTTTCCCCTTAGGATAACATTACGGCATCTGTTGCACCCTTCGGGACCGTATCTCAGAAAGGTGCAAGATACTGACTTTTCGTCAGAAAAATGCTTAGCCCCCTAACCAGGGGCTAAGCATAAAACTAGCCAGGAATGTCATAATTCATACAAAATTTTAACTTTTTTTCCACATCATACGGTTCCTGAGATATAAGCAATTTAGTATTCGAAGTCCTCCTTTTCTGCTCCGAGGCCCATTATTATTCATTCATTCTTTGTATTCACTGTCTTTTTCAATGCAGTTTTTGGGGAAAAGAAGGGTGTGCCCTTTTGTTACTGTGCCAGTCAGCATTTCCAGTTGTGTTTCTGTTACCGTTATGTCACTGTTGTGTGTACGCACTGTGCGGCATTTGGTTTGCATTTTCATTTGCGCTTCTGTTGCATTACTGTTACTATTTGTGTTTCCATTACTGTTTATGTTTTCATTTTCTTTTGCATCAGGCTGTGCATTGCTATTTGCATTTGAGGTTGACCTTCCATTTGCGTGTGTCTTTTGTTTTGCGTCATAATCGCTGTTACTGTTACCCTTGGCATTTCCAATCACGTTACCATGACTGTGTGCATTATGGTTTGCATTTCCATATGTGCTTGTGTTTGTATTTCCATTTCTGTTTCCTTTGGCATTACTGTTGCTGTTACCATTACCATTTATATTTCCAATTGTGGTACCATGACCATGCAAGTAACAGTTTGCGTTTACGTGCGCGCTTGCATTCTCATTTCCATTTCTGTTCCCTTTGGCATTCTTTTTGCTGTAACACTTAACATTTGCATTTAAAATACCAGCACCATCACTGTGCACATTACCAGTTGCATTTTCATATGCTCTTGCATGTCCCTTTGCATCACTTCGCTTTGGCATCTCTTTGCGCTTCCGTTTCTATTAATGTTTGCTTTGCCATTTATGTTTTTTTAATTTTTATTTTAGTTGTTTAACCAGGTATAGCACACTAAGCTGAAAGCCTTTTTACAGGAGCAACCTGGGAACACAAGGAGGTTAAGTGACTTGCTCAGGGTCACACAGTATGCAAGTGGAAGCTGTGGGATTCAAACCCAGGTCTGGTCTGCTGGATGTCACCAAATTTGCAGCTCAGAGCCTTAGACCACTACGCTATACTGCCTCCTTAATGTTAGCATTACCATGTGTGTAACTGTTGCTGCTTGCATTTGCATTTCTGTTCCTCTTACTATATGACAAAACATCATGTGGTGGGAGCATGGGGCCCTTGGGGCCCGAGCTTCCGCCACTGCATTACATTCACTATTTATCATCCTCGTTCTCAAAAAGAAGGGAAATTAGAGGCAAAAAACTCAGTTTAATGCATCAGTTATGCTTATTCCACAGTGACAAAGTGAGGAAAATTCTGTGTTAAGGTTGAAAGCCCTCTTGGATACCCCAGCCCACCCCCACCAGCATCAGGGTCTGCATTGGGGTCATCAGTCCTAACTCTCACCCATTCTCCTATACCTCAGCTTCTTTACACATGTAGTGGAGTGAGAATTAGGGACGAGGACCATTGGTTTGGTTCAAATCAGGTGTTTCAGCATTTTTGATTCTTTGTTCATGAGCCTGCAAATTCTTGGATCACGAGCCTACAAATTCTTTGATCACTTGATTCTTTCATCTCGCTCATGCATCATGAGGGAGGGATGAGATAGCCGGATTAAACATTTTTATTTCTCAACTCAGGGGTGTCCTAGGAAGACAAATGAGGGTGGGTTCTGCTGAGGGGGCTTCTTTCTGTCGAACCATGGTGGTGGTTGACCTGAATTCCTTTTTTTGATTTATAGTATTTTTTATTCTTTGTTCATGAGCCTACAAATTCTTTGATTGATACCCTGCAAATTCTTTAATTGTGAGATTCTTTGATCACCATCTTTGATTATGAGGGCAGGACAAGATGGGCAGATTTTTTATAATGGAATAGAGAGGGAAATTTTACCAATGTTTAACATTGAATATCTCTGAAATGGTTTGGTCTTTTTATTTGAAATTTGGAGGGTGTTTATGGCATGTCCTTTGGATATAAACTACAGTGATTATGTGTCAGAAAAATGTTTTTGCTGGTAATACAGAGAGGTGCAGTTTACATTCTGCAGACAGTGTTTCACTTATGGTGGTGCCTTGAAATTGATAGGATACCTAGCCTTAGTCTCATGAATATAGTTTTCAGTTGTTGTGTGTGTTAAATGTCAACAGGTGTGAAACTGTGCCAGTGTGATGAATACAAATTTCAAACTGTGACATGTTATATCTTGGACATGGTTTGCTCCTTTCACTTAAAATTTGGAGAGTGCTGACAGAATGTGCTGTGGATGCGAATTGCAGTGTTTATGTGTCAGACAATTTATTTTTTGTGGAAAGATTGCATGGTGCAATTGATGCCTTTCACAAAGCATTTTCTATTGTTCTACTACATTAACATTTGTTTAGTGGCTAGTTGTGCTGTTGTCAATGTACTTTTTAGTAATTAGCTGTGTAATGTGGCCCAACACTTACAAGCTGGTAGGAGCATAAGGCCCTTCTACCAACTTGTGCAACTTTCTACTTTTCTATTCTTTATGAAAAAGTAAGGAAATTCTATGCAAAAAAAAAAATTTATTAAGGCATCAGTTAGGGTTATTCCATGTGAAAAAAAGTGAGAAAATTCAACATTAGGGTTCCCACCCCTTGCACCCCACCCCCACCCTGGCCTCACCAACAGGCACTGGGCTGTGCATTGGGGTCATCGGCCCTAACTTTCACCCCATTGTCCAACACTGCACCACTTCAGCTTATTTACATATGGTATGGGGTGAGAGTTGTGGTGACAACCCCAATGCACAGCCTGATGTCTGTTGGTGAGACCTGGGTGGGGGTGGGGTGCAAGGGGTGGGAACCCTAATGTTGAATTTCATCACTTTCTTTGCTGTAGAATAACTCTAACTGATGCATTAATGATGTTTTTTGCATAGAATATATATATATATTTATATATATATATATGGCAAGCAACTCTGTTTAATGCATCAGTTGGGGTTGTTCCACAGTGATAAAAGCAGGGAAATTCAGTGTTAGGATTGAAAATCCTAACTTCAAATTCCCCCCAAACCCCGTCACCCCTACACACACACATACATGCAAGTAGGTGAAGGACAAATGCAACACAACCGATCACAAACATCCAGCAGGAGATCTATAGCTGTGTTACTGTAGGAAGTGAAGAAATCTGTCTTCAGATATCATACATTATTTACAAAGTTGTTCTATGAGGTTAGTTCACATAAAGGTGAACCAAGCTGGCAGTAGTGAAAACGGTGTACCTCGCTTCGTTTTCAACATATGGGTGGTGAAAGGAATCATGGGCACCGCACTGTTAGTCTGTGGCAAATTGCTCAATTTTGGAACAGTGTAACTTTGTCATCCTTAAGTATTTTAGTACAAAAGCAGGAAAAGGCACATCTGTGGGACAGGTCTTGCCACCCTGCAAATTTCAGTCCAAAGGACCCAACCATTTGCTTGCAGGATGATGGCAATGATGTGCAGTCATTAGGAGCATACTTTCACAAAATACTTTTGCAAAGACGAAAGTGTCATAGCACAATATGTGTTTAGCGGTGTGTGGAATGTCCAGGATGACAGTTAGCAGTGATGTCCCCATGCCACAGCCCAATGGGAGCATGGGTGTGTGGTTTTGTGCTTTAGATAGTTGTATGTTATTCCTGTTACCTGCTGCTGGTTGTGCCTGATTGGTTGTGTTGCATTGGTACTTTCCCTACTTGCATGTATATATGTGTGTGTGTGGTAGTGGGAGTGCTGGGGGGATGCGCACTTAGGGTTTTCAACACTAACACTGAATTTCCTCACTTTCATCTCTGTGGAACAACCCTAATTGATGCATTAAATACTGAGTGAAATAGTGAATGGAATGTGGTGGTGGGACAGCAGGGCCCACCATGTATTTTTTTGTCACTTCACTGTGCAAAAGCTTTATGATAGACTGAAATGAAAATTGGCAACATCTGAAAAGCACTAAAATGGTGGACCATGAAGCAAGTCAACTTCAAAGGGCCATAACTCTAGAACAGAACATTTGTTCACCACACAAACACTGACACATTCCTTGAATAAGGGTCTTTCTACTTACCAACATTAAGACCAATCAGCCACACAGTGGCTGTGTTATGTGTCATGGAAAACAGTGCAGAAAAATAGCTAAAACATAAAATTTTGCACTACAGTACTTAAACGCAAAACACAGATGGTAATGGTAAATCAAACGGTGATGGAAACGGTGAGGTAAAATAAAACAGTAACGCTAACAGTAATGCAAACACAAGTGGAAATGGTAACGCACATGGTGACGCAAACATAAACAATAACACAAACTGTAAGAGAAATGCAAATGTTAATGAAGACAGAAATGGTAACGCAAAAGGTAACTGCAAACGCTAGCGGAAATAGAAATGCAAACGTTAAAGAAAATAGTAATGCAAATGCTTAATGGAAATGCAAAAACAAACTGTAATAAAAATACAAACAGTAACAGAAATGCAAACAGAAACGCAAACAGTAATGGTAATGGCGATGCAGAAGGAAACAGTAACTAAATTGACAATGGAAAAGCTGCCAAAAATGCAAACTCTAAGGCCAACAGAAATGCAAATCGTGACAAATGCGCAAACAGTAACTGTAACGTAATTGGAAATGCAAACAGTTACAGTAACACCAACGATGATGCCAAAGGGAACAGTAACAGAAACGGAAATGCCAATGCAAGGGCAT
This sequence comes from Neoceratodus forsteri, assembly GCA_016271365.2. Taxonomy (NCBI): domain Eukaryota; kingdom Metazoa; phylum Chordata; order Ceratodontiformes; family Ceratodontidae; genus Neoceratodus; species Neoceratodus forsteri. Next base: position 43,075,745 of record CM028131.1, on the reverse strand, counting down.
ACGCAAATGCAAATCATAACGTGCATGGTCACAGTAATAAAACTATCTTATATAAAAAATAAAACCATTTAGTTAAATGTTGTTTCCCTGATCATCACGATCTCCACACACAACATACATATATATATATATATATATATATATATATATACTGTAGATGTATATATATTTATATATATCTATATATATATATATATAGATAGATAGACAGATAGATTCATAGCAAAAACAATCTGTTTAATGCATCAGTTAGGGTTGTTCCACAGCGACAAAAGTGAGAAAATTCAATGTTAGGGATGAAAACCCTAACTGAGCATTCCCCCAACCCCCACTACCACCACCACACACACATACATGCAAGTAGGGGAACGACCAAGGCAACACAACCAATCACACACAATCAGCAGGTGATGTGTACCTGTATTACTGTAGGAAGTTGAGAAATCCAACTTCAGATATCACACATTATTTACAAAGCTGTTCTATGAGGTTAGGTAACATAAAGGTGAACCAAGCTGGCAGTAGCAAAAACAGTGAACCTCGCTCTTTGTTTTCAACATATGGGTGGCGAAAGGCATCATGGACACAGCAATGTTAGTCTATGGCAAATTGCTCAATTTTGGAACAGTGTAACTTTGTCATCCTTAAGTATTTTAGTACAAAAGCAGGAAAAGGCACATCTGTGTGACAGGTCTTGCCACCCTCCAAATTTTAGCCCAAAGGACTCAACCGTTTGTTTGCAGGATGACGGCAAAGATGTGCAGTCATTAGGAGCATACTTTCACAAAATACTTTCTCAAACATGAAAGTGTTGCAAATGGAAGATATGAAAGTGTCGCATTTGTGGAAGCATATAAAGTAGTGTTGTAAAATACTGTCTCAAACACAAAAGTGTCGCAAACAGAAGACACGAAAGTATCGTAATTGCAAAAGCATCCAAAATAGTATTGCAAAATACTGTCACAAACATGAAAATGTCTCAAATGCATAGTACGACACTGTCACATTTGCAAAAGTGATTTTTGAAAGTATTTCAGGGAATGTGAAAAATCCTCCTTTGGGTCTTGTGAACCCCAAAATACCATATGTGTACTCTGTGTTATGTGTTGGTGGCAGCGTGTAACTAAACATGCCAAGTTGTCTGTTGTGATATGTGTTTTGCAGTGCGTGGAATGTCTGGGTTTAGAGTTAGCAATGACATACCCATGCCACAGCCCGATGGGAGCATGGGTGTGTGGTTTCATGCTTTAGATAGTTGTATGTTATTCCTGTTAGCTGCTTCAGGCTGTATGTGATTGGTTGTGTTGCCTTGGTCCTTCCCCTACTTGCATGTATATGTGCGTGTGTGTGTGTGTGTGTGTGTGGTGGGGAATGCACAATTAGGGTTTTCAACCCTAACACTGAATTTCCTCACTTTTGTCGCTGTGGAACAACCCTAACTGATGCATTAAACAGAGTTTTTTTACTTGAATCTCCCTTCTTTTTGAGACTGTGCACTATAAATAGTGAATTTAATGCAGTGGTGGTAGCACTTACTCCATGTGACCTTTTGTCACTATGCTGTGCAAAAACTGCATGACCGAGTGAAAAGAAAATTGGTAAATGAAGACATGTACCACGGCACACCATGTATGCAGAATTGTGTGTACATCTGTCCAATAGCCACACAGCGCCAGGTGCAAACAACGTAACATATTCACAATTCAGCAACCATAAGGGCCAGTGACCAAAAAAGTGGCACACTGAAAGATGAATTATTAATCTTCGCATATTCTAAATTCCAGGCAAATCATACACAAGATTCAGAAGTTATTGAAACATAATGAACTGAATTTTCATTTGTCATAGTGGCATAATTCAACACCTGTTAATGTTTTGCACATGAAACCACTGCAGGGCACCTCTGAGCTACTAGGGCTACCTATGTTAAAAATTTTCTTTTTTTTTATCGATGAATACTTTCTCCTTTTGCAGAGCGGGCCCCACGAGCTCCAGCCACCAGCACCCGCACCCCCAGACCTGGTCTGGTATGCCATACGCTCCATCGCACAGGGTGGACCACTCCCCGATGAAGGAGCCTCTCATGTCTGGGGACACAGATCACGGCTCTCAGCTGCAGAGGTCACCCCACCATTTTCTGCTTTTCTGATCCCAAGGAGCTGGATGTGCAATGGCGTTCAAGCATGTCCGTGCTGATGCCTGCCAGGCTCCCTTTCCTTTTATGCACATCTCTGTAGTGTGATTGGCCTCCAACAGTCACTGCTGCAGCACGATGTGCAATTCCCATTCACCCCAGAGAAAGGAGAGCAGTCATGGGATGCTTAATCCTTCTTCTCCCCTGCCAGCCCCCAGCGGACCAAGTCCATTCCCAAACCTGGGTCACCAGCTTAGTGCAAGGTGTGGTGTCCAGCTTCTCAACCCTCAGCGCCACCGGGCCAGCCTTATGCTATAAATTTAAATGCAGTAGCACCATGCAGAACACTATGAACAAAATGTTAAATGCATCATGCAGTATACAGTGTCAGTGGCTCAGTAGGTAGCACACTCACCTCTGAGGCCGGGAGATCAGAGGGCTGTGGGTTCAGTTCCCACATCTGGCACTTGGGTTAATATCCCAGTACTGACACTGTAATGCAGCATGAGAGGGGTGCTGCATTTCTGAGGTGCCGTCTTTCGGATGAGACGTTAAACCGAGGTCCCATCTGCCTGGATTGGTGGTAGTTCAGGTGGATGTTAAAGATCCCATGGCACTTATCGAAAAGAGTAGGGGAATTTCCCCGGTGTCCTGGCCAAATTTCCTCATTCACTAAAAAAAATACCACCAACAGCTTAATCTGGTTCAAGGTCAGTTGGCATTCATCTGTATCCCCCTTCCCCGGGTCATGCCTGAAAATAGGCAGGATTTGTCTAGTGCACTTACCCGGTCAACAAAAGCTAAATAAATAAATAAAATCTCTACAGCAAATTAATTCTAAAAAATGTAAGCAGCACAATTCACATCTCCATGACATTCACTCAACACCCTCCAAAGTTCATGTGAAAAGACCAAACCATTCCAGAGATATTCAATTTTTATGTTTCTGTACCTTTAAGAAGTCTTCCCACACAAAATGATGGAAATCGCTGCCGAAAATGCACTAAAATGGCAGACTGTGAAGTGGTCCAACTTCAAATCGCCAAAACTCTGGAACAGAATACAATGTTTTCACCAAACAAAAAATGGCATGTTCCTTGAACAAATGTCTTTCTACCTGACAAGTTTCAGGCCAATCAACTACACACTGGCTGTGCTATATGTCATGGAAGACAGTGCAGTGCACTATGCAAATGCAAAAACACAAACAGTAATGTTAACACAAATGGTTATGGAAACATTGAGGTAAAATAAAATAGTAATGCTACCTGCAAAGCAAACACAAATGGAAACCCGCTTGGTGACACAAATGTAAACAATAACACAAATGGTAAGAGAAATGCAAACATTAATGAAAACAGAAATGGTAAAGGAAATAGTAATGCAAACCCTCACAGCAACAGAAATGCAAATGGTAACAAAATTGCAAACGGCAAGAGAAATGCAAACAGAAATGCAAATGGTAATGGCAACAGCAACACAGAAGGAAACAGTAATGCAATTGACAATGCAAACGCTACCAAAAACATGAACGCTAAGGCCAACAGTAATGCAAACAGTGACAAACAGGCAAACAGTAATGGTAATGCAATTGGAAATGCAAAAGGCTACAGTAACACCAACAATGATGCCAAAGGGAACACTAACACAAATGGAAATGCAAATGAAAGCATGTACACAAACACAAATGGTAATGCACACAGTCATGGTAATGGAATTGGAGACACAAATGCTTTTCGTAACACCAACAATAACGCCAATGGAAACATAATTGCAAATGCAAATGCAAGCGCGTACTCAAATGCAAATTGTAATGCGCACGGTCATGGTAACACATTTGGAAATGCAAATGCTTATGATAACAACAACGATGACACCAAAGGAAACAGAAATGCAAACAGAAAGATAGACAGAAGCACCTATGCAAACGCAAATGGTAATGCACATGGTGATGCAAAAGGAAATGTGAACAAAAACAGTAATGGAAACACAAATGGTAACAGTAACGCAAATGCAAGTGCAATTGCAAACACAAAGGGTAACGCACACAGTGACATAAATGTAAACGTTAATGCAAACGGTAACAGAAATGCAAGTGGAAACACTGACTGTAACAGTAATGCAAACGCACACACTTTTTTCCCTAGAAAGGTGCATTCAGAAGCACAGTGAATACAAATAATGTATGCATAAAGGCCCTCAGAGCAGAAAATGAACACTTGGAATAGTAAATTGCTTATATCTCAGGAACCGTACGAGGTAGAAAAAAAAATTAAATCTCATATTATTTATGACTTTTCTGGATAAATTTGTATTTAGCCACCTAACATGTGGCTTAGCATTTTTCTGATGAAAATGATGTACCTTGAAGCATTTTCGAGATAAGGGACCCAAAAGGGATAATGGACACCATAATGTTAGCCTATGGGAAAATCATCAAATTCAGAGTACTGTAACTTTGCAGCCCTCTAATATTTTGTCATTAAACCACCAAAAGTCACATCTGTGGGATCTTGACTTTCTTCCCTCCAAAATTCAGCCCAAAAAAGCAAACCATTCTTTTGCAGCAAGGTGGCAAAGATTTCTTACTATTTTGGGCATAATGTCACAAAATAGTGTCGCAAATTGTGACACTTTTGCAAATAAAAGCATGAAAGTGTCACAAGTGCAACACTTCTTTGCAACACTACTTTTTATAAAAATTTAAAAAACATGTTTCTGGGGTGTTTAACCCCCCATGGCTAGCATCCTCAGGACTTGACTAGGTGAACACAGCAAGAATTGTGTCCCTAGAAAGTCCCAAATTTAAATGGCAAGCATTTCTGTCACCACCAACTGAAAACAAGACAGAATATTTGCGGCACTACAGGGTTAATTTGCAACACTAAAAACTACTTTTGTGACACTGTCAAACTTTTTGTTAACTTTTCCCTTTGACTATAATGGGAAGCTTGTTTTTTTAATAACTTCTGAACCATTTATTATTTTTTCACAAAATGTTTGAAAGGCACATCGGGGACTCTGGGTGCATGTTCCCTGAGGTTTTTCGACAGGTTACACAAACCGTGTGACCTGTAGGTGTGAGCAAAGAATGTGCAAAAAAAGTGTAAATACAACTTTCTACAGTGCTATATAGCTCCACAACTGTATATTTGATCATTACGAAACTTAGCAGATCCAAAGACCTATGGCACTGCTCCGACCATGCCAAATTGCAGGCAAATCTATCATACGGTGGCAAAGTTATTAAGTTGCATAATTTCACACTTTAATCTTAAATGGGGTACTCAACCCAAACTAATATATATATATATATATATATATATATATATATATATATATATAATCACACATGCCCACACAATGCAAAGCATCATGGGCTGCATATGCAAATCACCACAGAATGTTATGCTGGTTCAACTTTAAGCAGAATTGAATGGTGCTGAAAGGCCTCTCACACAGTTTGCAAAGGGTGCTAACAGATGACATAGACACATGTTTCGTCCTACCAGGACTCATCAGTATGCCTCATCTGTTAGACACCCCAGTGGAATGAACCAGCTACCCTAAGACAGTGTGTCTTGGTTATGTTGTGGTGAAGCCATTAAAATAAAAAACTGTTTAAAAGACAAAGAACCTCTGTGCGCAAACACTGAGGCAAGGGTTACCCCAAAGGGCATTTGGCTGGGAAGCCAAGTTTCAAGAAAATACAAAATCACACATGCCCACACAATGCAAAGCATCATGGGCTGCATATGAAAATCACCACAGAATGTTATGCTGGTTCAACTTTAAGCAGAATTGCATGGTGCCGAAAGGCCTCTCACACAGTTTGCAAAGGGTGCTAACAGATGACATAGACACATGTTTCATTCTACCAGAACTCATCAGTATGCCTCATCAGTATGCCTCATCACATTCTGTGTTTGTGCACAGAGGTTCTTTGTCTATATATATATATATATATATATATATATATATATACAGTAGCAGGGTAGTGCTATCATAGTTAGGGTTAAGTAGCACTTTTAAGGTTAAAGGGTGAAACTTTGCACCTTAATAACTTTGCCACCGTTCAATGGATGTGCCTGAAATTTGGAAGGCTTGGGACATAGCCATAGATCTTGGAATCTGCCAACTTTTGTACTGGTTGGACATACGGCTGCAGAGGTATTAAGCAATATCCATGTGTGTATTCACATTTTTTTGTGCATTCTTTGCTTACGCCTACAGGTCACATGGTTTGTGCGACTGGTCTGAAAACTTCAGGGAAAATGCAGCCAGGGTGCCTGCTGTGCCTTTTGAAGATTTTGTGAAAAAATATTAAACAATACAAAAGTCATTCAAAAAACAAGTTCCTATTATAAGTCAAAGGGAAAAGTTAACAAAAAGTTTGACACTTTCGCAAATGCACTTTTTAGTGGGGCAAATGGCCCTAGTAGTGTTGTGAGTCAGCCATTTTTGTTTCAGTTACTGATCGCAGAAATGCTTGGCATTTAAAATTGGGACCATCTAGGGACATAATTATTTTTGTGTTTACCTTTTCGAGCCCTAAGGATGTTAGCTATGTCTTTATTTTGGGGTTAAACAACCCAGAAATGTTTTTCAAATTTCTGGAAAAAGTAGTGTCGCAAAGTAGTGTTGCACTCACCACACTTTTGCAAATTTTGTGAAAACTTTCTCAAATCACCACACTAGTACCACTGAGTACCAATGCCCGTAGTCTGGGTAACAAGCTTCCTGAATTAGTGGCCTTGATGGAGGAGGAACATCTGGATATCGTGGCAGTCACAGAAACATGGTACACACAAAACCATGACTGGAACATAAACATACCAGGATACACTATCTACAGGAAGGACAGGGAGGGTAAAAGAGGAGAAGGAGTAGCTCTTTACATAAGGGAAGGAATCAAAGCAACAGAACAAAAGGGTAAACAGGGAGGAGAAGAAGTACTGTGGGCAAATTTGGAGACAGGCAATGGCACCACAATCCACACAGGGGTTGTTTACAGACCCCTTTCTCAGGGGGAGGAAATGGACAAGGAAATGATGGAAAGTATACTTAGAATGGCAGAAAAAGGGGAGATATTGCTGATGGGTGATCTGAATATGCCAGATGTTAACTGGAGTGCAGTTGCAGCAGCCACTTCGAAGAGTGGGGTTATTCTAGATGCCCTACAGGGGGCATGCCTTAGACAACTAGTATTGGAGCCCACTCGAGAAGGAGCAATCTTACACCTGGTTCTCTCAAATGGAGATGGAGAGAGGATCACAGATGTAGAAGTGGGTAGCCATCTGGGAACTAGCAACCATCGAACAGTATGGTTCACAATAAACACAGCAATAGAGTCAATTGCCAAAATGGGTGAGTGCCTAAGGAATGCACTAGCAAATGGGCAGGAAGCAGGGGTGGAAGAACAATGGGGAATAATAAAAACTGCCATCACAGAGGTAATGAGCCTTTGTGTGAAGCAAATAAACAAAACAAAACTATGTAAGAAACCACTATAGTTCTCAAAGGAAGTGGCAGTGAAGGTTCAAGAGAAAAAGAAAGCATTTAGGAAGTACAAGGAATCACAGAAGGAGCAGGACAGAGAACAGTATCAGTTAAAGCAAAAGGAGGCTGGGAAGGCGGTCAGAACAGCAAAGGCTCAAACCGAGGAAAAGATATCTAACTCAGTTAAGAAGGGGGATAAAACCTTTTATAGGTACATCAGGGAGTGAAGGAAGACCAAGGAGGGATAGTGAGGCTTAATAAAGGGAGGGAGGGTGGGCAGAGGGAGACTGTAAAAAGGCAGAGATACTAAACAAATATTTTTCCTCAGTATTTACAAATGAAGAGGTGGGGTACCTAAAACAAACAGTAGAAACACTCTGGATACAGAAGTTGATACCAACCCATTTACAGAAGAAAGGGTTCTGAAAGAACCTTAAAACTGAAGGTGGACAAAGCAATGGGGCCTGATGACTTCATCCCAGAATTCTAAAAAGAACTAAGGGTAGAACTACTGACACCACTGACTACCCTCTTTAACAAATCATGGGAGGACTGGGTGGTACCCGAGGACTGGAGGAGGGCAGATGTGATTCCTCTTCACAAAAGTGGGAGCAAGGCAGAAGCAGGAAACTACAGACCTGTTAGTTTAACCTCAGTGATAGGGAAAATGATGGAATCACTTCTGAAGGAAAGAATTGTTGAGTATCTAGAGGCCAGAGGGGCACAGGACCCTAGGCAGCATGGATTCACAGCGGGAAGGTCATGCCAGATGAATCTGATAGATTTCTTTGACTGGGTGACCAAAGTAGTAGATCAGGGAAGGGCTGTGGACTTGGCCCACCTACACTTCAGCAAGGCATTTGACACAGTCCAACACAAAAGATTTATATACAAGTTAGCCAGCCTGGGAATGGGTCCCAAGATGACAGCCTGGGTAAAGAATTGGCTGGAGAATAGGACACAGAGAATAATAGTAAATGGAGTCCACTCAGAAGAAAGGGGGGGTTGCTAGAGGGGTACCACAGGGTTCAGTATTAGGACCGGTCCTCTCAATGTCTTTATAAGGACATTGCAGAGGGACTGAAGGAAAAGTATGTCTCTTTGCAGATGACATAAAGATCTGCAACAGAGTTGATGCACAGGGTGGAGTGGAAAGGATGAGAAGGACTTGACAAGGTTAGAGGAATGGTCAAATGTATGGCAGCTTAGATTCAATGCTAAGAAGTGCAAGGTAATGCGCCTGGGAAAAAAAACCCAGGGAAGAGTACACAATGGGGGTGAGATACTAACAACAACAAAAATGGAAAGGGACCTGGGGTAGTCATATCAGATGACCTAAAGGTGGGCAAGCAATGTGAGAGGGCAGCAAGGAGGGCTGGGGGGATACTGGGATGCATAGAGAGAGGCATCACCAGTAGAAAATAGGAAGTTATTATCCCTCTGTACAGACAGCTGGTCAGACCCCATCTGGAGTACTGCATGCAGTTCTGGAGACCCAATGAGGTAGCCAGACTCAGAGCGGAAGTAAACTGGGTCAGGAGTACCATCACCCCTATCCAGAGACCACTCAGTCCAATGCAGCTGCCTCAAAGGATGCAGAGAATGAGGAATACTTGGATGACAGTGGGCTCAGGGAGGGTTAGAGCAGTCAGGCAGAGGCACATCCCAGATCCTATTCCACTCAAGAACTCATATGCCACACTGCCAAAAGGGGACAACCAAATAGAGGTACCCAGAGAAATGGAAGGAAAGGATGTGGAGGTTAGCCAAGGAGGTGACCTCAGCGGGGAGAGCAGTGGACCCCAGAGGAGAAGGAAGTGAATCCTGGTGGGGGACTCCATCATAAGAGGGATCCAGCTAGGAACACAGGAGGGGAGGACAGGGAGGTGAGGTGCTACCAGGTGCCACGGCATGGAGGGATGGAAGGAAGATCCTGGGGATCACTGGGAAGACAAGACGGGAGGGTGAGCTGGATGTCATTATCCACCTAGGTACTAATGACCTGGCAAATGGGGAGCCAAAGGAAGTTCAGGAAGAGTTAAGGAAATTGGGGAGGGGTCTCAAGCAAGTAGCTACTTCTATCACTTTCTCAGAAGTACTACCTGTGAGAGGCAAGGGAGAGTATAGGGGTGCATACACCAGAAATTTTAACTCATGGTTGAAGAACTGGTGCTGTGAGGAAGGGTTTGGATTCATTGGTGACTGGGGACCCACCTGGAGGGATGGAGGTTTGTTCAAGCCTGATGGCCTGCATCCATCCTGAGGGAATCCAAGCACTCAATGATAAGTTTAAATGCTACATTGACAAGCATTTAAACTAGCAAAGGGGGTGGCAGGCCAGCAAGGAGGGCACCTACATTGCTCACCCCCACAGCTAGCAGTGGAACCAGTGAACCAGAGGAGTTGCTGTCTCTACAAAGCAGTGTGCAAAAGATGGAGATTAGCACCCAGGAGGTGGATAGGCAGAATAGGGCAAAATTCAGCAGAAGGGCAGACAGCAAGGTGAACCAGGATAAAGGACAAACAAGGAAGGGCTGGAGGAACAGCCAAACAGTCTAGGAGGTCAAATCATGGAAAGTCATGTGTGCAAATGCCAGAGCCTAGCAACAAGATGGAAGATCTGGAGGCTGTCATGGTGCAGTCAGACCAGGACATTGTGGCCATCACTGAAACCTGGTGTAATGATAACCATGACTGGGAGTTGGCCACACGGCTACAACATATTCAGAAGAGACAGGGCAGGCAGGAAGGGAGGAGGAGGGCACTGTATGTGAAAATGACATAAGGGCCACAGAGATCCAGGAGGAACAAAATGGGGAGAGATACTGTGGGTTAAGCTGAAAGGAAAATGGGGCCAGCCATCCGCACAGGTGTGGTCTATAGACCACCAGCCCAGGAGGAAGAAACAGATGAGGAGCTGATGCCAGCCATCCAGAGGATGGCAGACAAAGTGAGGTAGTACTGGTTGGAGACTTCAATATTCCAGACGTGGACTGGAGCATCCCAGCAGCAGCATCAACTAGGAGCAGATTTATCCTGGACTCCCTTCAGGGTGCCTTCCTCAAGCAACTGGTCATGGAACCAACTCGGCAGAAGGCAATACTGGACCTTGTGCTCACAAACAGTGACAGTGTGATGGGGGTAAGAGTGGGGGAGCACCTGGGGAACAGTGACCACCAGTCACTGTGGTTTGAAATCACAGAAAGAGCAGAACCAAACCACACAAAAACACGTATCTTGGATTTTAGAGGGGCAAACTTTGGGAAAATGGGGAGATACTTGAAAGAGGCATTAAGGGAATGGGTCAGGAATCGGGGTTGAGGAACAGTGGTAAGTATTTAAAATGGGGATTACAAGAGCAACAGAATTATGTATTAAGCAGGTTAGCAAGAGGAAAAGGAAGAGGAGACCATTATGGTTTTCCAAAGAGGTAGCAAAGAAAGTGAAAGCCAAAAAGATTGCATTCAGGAAATAAAAAAAGACACAGGCAGAAGGGGATAGGGAGAAGTACCAGGAGAAGCAAAGGGAGGCAGGGAGGTCAGTAAGGGAAGCCAAAGCTCAGACAGAAGAACACATTGCAAAATCAGTGGGTAGAGGGACAAAAACCTTTACAGGTACATAAGTGAAAAAAGAAAAGGCAAAGGAGGGATAGTGAGACTGAAGGGGGATGGGGGCTGTGTGGAGGATGACAACAGTAAAGCTGACATATTGAACAGGTATTTCTGCTCAGTCTTTACTGAGGAAGAGGAGGGTAATGGGTCTGAACGGAGTACAAGGGGTGAATGGTGCAGAAATGGACACAAGTCCCTTTACACGAGAAAGGGTCCTGAAGGAACTGGAAGTAGTGAAGAGTTGATAAAGCAATGGGGCCAGATGGGTAGCAGGTCCTTAAAGAACTAAGAGAGGTGGTGGCTGAACCTCTTGCTATCCTGTTTAGCTGATCACTAGAAACAGGGAGGTACCCAAGGACTGGAGGATAGCAGATGTAGTCCCCTTATACAAAAGTGGGAACAAAGAGGAAGTGGGGAACTACAGACCAGTCAGCCTCACCTCGGTAGTGGGAAAATCATGGAAGCACTACTGAAGGAGAGATTGGTGGAACATCTGGTTGTCAATGGACTACAGGACCCAAGGCAGCATGGTTTCACCAGGGGAAGGTCATGTCAGACCAACCTCATTGAATTTTTTGACTGGCTGACTAGGGAGGTGGATCAGGGGAGAGCAGTGGACATGGCCTATCTGGACTTCAGCAAGGCCTTTGACACTGTGCCACATAGAAGACTATTGCACAAACTTGGGAATATGGGTGTGGGCAGGACAGTAGTGCGGTGGGTAGGTAACTGGCTGGGCAGCAGACACAGAGGGTGGTGGTTAATGGCTGTCACCCACAGAGGGAAGAGTGACCAGTGGGTACCACAGGGATCAGTGCTGGGACCGGTACTATTCAATATCTTCATCAGTGACATTGTGCAGGACCTAGAAGGCAGAATTTCACTGTTCGCTGATGACACAAAGCTGTGTAACAGAGTAGACACACCAGAGGGTGCAGACAGAATGAGAAGGGACCTGCAGAAACTTGAAGAATGGTCAGGGGTTTGGCAGTTGAAATTCAATGCAAGGAAGTGCAAGATAATGCATATGGGGCACAAAAACCCTGGCACAATATATCAGTTGGGGGGTGAGGATATAGCATGCACCAAGCAGGAAAGGGATCTGGGGTTATCATCTCTGATGACCTCAAGGCAGGGAAACAGTGTGACAAGGCAGCAGGTAAAGCAAATAGGATGCTGGGATGCATAGGCAGGGCATCACCAGCAGGAAAAGGGAGGTCATAATTCCACCTTACAAGACACTAGTGAGGGGCCGGCCTGGAGTACACTGTGCAGTTCTGGAGACCTTACCTACATAAGGACATAGACAGGGTAGAGAAGGTTCAGAGGAGGGCAACAAAGATGGTGCATGGATTGCATCACAAGTCCTATGAGGACAGGTTGTAGGCACTGAACATGTACTCCCTGGAGGAGAGGAGGGAGAGAGGGGATATGATAGAGACATACAAGTATCTTACAGGGAGGAACAGGGTGCAGGAATGCACTATTTTTAAATGAAAAAGATGTTCCAGGACTAGAGGGCATGGGATGAAGTTGGAGGGAGGACGATTCAGAGGAAGCGTGAGGAAGAATTTCTTCACAGAACGGGTGGTGGACAAGTGGAACACCCTGCCAGAGGAAGTGGTGGGGGCTGAAACAGTCACGGGATTTAAGAATGCATGGGATAGACATAAAGGAATTCTGGAGGTCAGGGGTAAGAGGCAACAGACTTCTTGGAAAACATAAACTGAACTTACAGACTTAAATGGGCAGACTGGGTGGGCCATAGGCCCTTATCTGCCGACACTGTCTATGTATCTATGTATCTCCACAAGACATAGACAGGATGGAAGCTGTCCAGAGGAGGGCAACTAAAATGGTGCAGGGTCTGCACCGAAGACACATGAAGAGAGACTAAAGGAGCTTAATATGTATAGCCTCGAGGAAAGGAGGGAGAGGGGGGACATAATAGAAACTTTCAAGTACCTCAAGGGAATCAACAAAGTCCAAGATGGTAGCATTTTTCACAAAAAGAGGTGTGCAAGAACAAGGGGACACAATTTGAAGATGGGGGGGTGGGTGGCTCAGAAGTAATTTAAGGAGGTATTTTTTCACAGAGAGGGTTGTGGATGCATGGAACAGCCTTCTGGATGAGGTTGTGGAGTCAAAAACAGTGGTGGAATTCAAGCATGCATGGGTCAGTCAGAAGGCCATTCTAGGGGGTGGGGGGTAGGAAGAAGTAGGCTGCTGATTAACTAGGATCTGCAGCTTATCCAGTAGGTAGGGAAATGGGCAGACTGGGTGGGCCAAGCGGTCCTTATCTGCCATCAAATTCTATGTTTCTGTGTTACTACTTTTCTAGACTATGGCCAAAATGACAGGAGTTTTTTGCCACCCTGCTGCAAAAGAATGGTTTGGTCTTTTGAGCTGAAATTTTTAGGAAACACAGCCAACATCTCACAGATGTGCCTTTTAGTGGTTTGGTGAAAAAATATTGTATGGATGCAGAGTTACAGTACTCCGAAGTTGGCTTTTTTCCCATGCGAGATACAGAATTTTTGTTGCAAGTTGCATAGCCCAATGGGCTATGTAATAGCAAGAACCTAGCCTTGAAAATCATGACTTTTGTGAAATTTAAATTTTTTTTCTATGTCATTCAGTTAAGTACTTCCAATGCTTGTTCTAACTTTCGATGCCCATTACAATTCATACATTCTTTGTGTTTCTCTATGCAGCAGTTTGGAAAAAATAGGGTATGTGCTTCCATTACTGTTGCACTTACTGTTTCTACTTACGTTTTATGTTCCCATTTGTGTTACCATTCCCATGTATGCCACCGTGTGCATTACCCTTTATGCTGCCATTTGCTCTTGCATTTTTGTTACTATTACCGTTTGCATTTCCACGTTGTGTTTGCATTGCTTTTCCTGTTACTATGTCACAAGACATCATGTGGTGGGAACACGGGGCACAAAGGTCCCCGCGCTCCCACCACCGCATTACATTCACTATTTCTCATCATCATTCCCAAAAACAAGGAAAATTAGAGGCAAAAACTCCATTTAATGCAGCAGTTAGGGTTGTTCCACAGCTACAAATGCAAGGAAATTCTGTGTTCAGGTTGGAACCACCATTGGACCCCTCTAGCCCACCCCCGCCAGCATTGGGGTGCGCATTGGGGTCATCAGTCCTTTTGTCCATTGGAATCTGCCAACTTTTTTAGTGGTTGGATATGCAACTGCGGAGTTATTAAGTGAGATCTGCGCTCATTGCAATTTTTGGTGAATTCTTTGCTCACACCTACAGGTCATATGGTTTGCATGACCAGTTCAGAAACTTCAAGGAAAGTGCAACCGGGGTGCCCCATGTGCCTTTTGAAGACTTCGTGAAAAAATATTGAACAATTCAAAAGTCATTCAAAAAACAAGTTCCCATTATAAGTCAATAGGAGAAGTTAAAAAGTTTGACAGTGTTGCAAATGCACTTTTTAGTGTCTCAAATAGCCTTAGTAGTGTCACAAATCCGCCATTTTGTTTTCAGTTGGTGATCTGAAAAATGCTTGGCATTTAAAATTGGGACCATCTATGGACACAATTCTTTTTGTGTTTACCAAGTCAGACCCCCAGAATGCTAGCCATGTCTTTATTTTGTGGTTAAACACCCCAGAAATATGTTTTTCAAATTTCTGGAAAAAGTAGTGTCACAGAGTAGTGTCACACTCACGGCACTTTCGTGATTTCGTTTTCAAAAGTGTCATGATTTATGACACTATTTTGTGACACTATGCTCAAAATAACAGGAATTCTTTGCTACCGTGCTGCAAAAGAATGGTTTAGTCTATTGGGCTGAAATTTTGAGGGAAGACAGACAACATGCCACAGATGTGCCCTGTGGTCATTTGGTGAAAAAATATTGGAGGGCTGCAAAGTTACGGCACTCCAAAGTTGACACTTTTGCCATAGGATAACATTACGGCATCTATCGCACCTTTCAGGGCCTGTATCTCGGAAACGGTGCAAGACACAGACTTGTCATCAGAAAAATGGTTAGCCCCCTAACCAGGGACTAAGCATAAAACTAGCCAGGAATGTCATAATTCATATGAAATTTTCATTTTTTTTCTACGTCTTACTGTTCCTGAGATATAAGCAATTTAGTATTCCAAGACCTCCTTTTCTGCTCTGAGGCTCATTATTATACATACATTCTTTGTATTCAATGACCCAGATATTCAAAAGGGTTGCGCCCCGATACTATATTCAAAAGGGGAAAGTGCGTGGCTCAAATCCTGATGTGCCGGAGTGCATCAGTAATATATGCAGGCGCAGGTAGGGGGGGCGTGCCCATGCATACCCTGCACAGCCCGATATTCAGCCTGGGATGTTCAGAGCCATGCATGCACAACCCCTACCTGTGCCAGCACAAAGTTGATCCAAAAAAAAAGGAACAACTGATGGCCTCCCACAGGTGAGCTGCCGCATTGCAGGGTGCAACATGACAGCTGCCACCTGTGGGTAGCCACCCAATCTCCGGCTGCACCTGGTGGCACCCCCCATGCCCGATCATGGGCATTTGTAAAAAAAATATGAATTCTGTCCAATATCCCTGGTGGTCCAGTGGGCCGCTGTCTGCCCGATCGTGGGCATTTGTAAAAAGAAAAATAAATATGTCCAATATCCCTGGTGGTCCAGTGGACCACTGTCTGCCCGATCACAGGCATTTGCAAAAAGGAAAATAAATATGTCCAGTATCCCTGATGGTCCAGTGGACCACTGTCTGTCTGATCGCAGGCATTTGTAAAAAGAAAATAAGAATTCTGTCCAATATCCCTGGTGGTCCGGTGGACCGATGCCTGCCCAATCACGGGCATTTGTAAAAAAAAAAAAATGTGTTCAATATTCCTGGTAGTCTTGCAGTGCCCCCCTCTCCACCCACCTACTGAGCCCAACCACCCTGCTTCACCCCGGTCAGCTGGTCGGTGGCAGCACCCCACCCGCCTGCTGTCCCACCACCTGCCAACTGACACCCTTGGTAGGGCTGTATGCCCATTGGTGACAGCGTGAGCTATATTGTGCAGCTCGAGCCATATTATACATTCCAGATATGTGATATATCTACATATCTGGAATGTGTAGTATGGTACGGCTGCACGCCCATTGGCTCACGCCAGGACCAATGGGTATACATGCCCGCGATTGGGCATACAGCAGTCCACTGGACCACCAGGGATATTGGACATATTTATTTTTCTTTTTACAAATGCCTGTGACTGGGCAGACAGCAGTCCACTGGACCACCAAGGATATTGGACATATTTATTTTTCTTTTTACAAATGCCCGTGATCAGGCAGACAGTGGTCCACTGGATCACCAGGGATATTGGACATATTTAATTTTCTTTTACAAATGCCAGTGATTGGGAAGACAGCAGTCCACTGGACCACCAGGGATGATAGGGATTCTATTAATTTACTCAGCCTGCGATCAGGTGGGCAGGTCCACTGGACCAGCAGGGATTTATGCTTTTCCTTTTTTTACTGCAGCCTTCAGTCGAGCTGTGGAGCATATTGCCGGCTGCAGGGGGCGTCGGTCCCAGATGGCTGCTGCCTGGCAGGGTGCAAGGCGCAAGTCATCAGGGATTGGTGCACCGCATGCAATAGGCCATAATGACATGCAAATGGCCCCATTTGCACCTTGCATACATTATGGCACCATTTGCATGTCAAGTTTTGAATGTTGCGGTTGCTGTGCATAGCTCAATGTAACTTGCACTAGAGCATCCCCATGTTCCACTCTGGCCACTTGCACTGGTGCAGTGTCACTGCACCCTGCACACTGCAGGTGGCCAGGGTGCGATAATAATTGATGCTGTGCCATGGCGCAGCTCCATTGAATATCTCCCAGTCCGCACCCCTGTGCAGCCAAATTGCGCTGTGCCCAAGCTTGCGCCACAGCCTGGCGCAGTTTGAATATCTGGCCCATTGTCTTTTTCAATGCAGTTTTGGGGGAAAAGAAGGGTGTGCCTTTTCTTTACTGTGCCAGTTAGCATTTCCAGTTGCATTTCCGTTACCGATCGAGTCACCGTTTCCTTGTACGCCACCTTCTGCGTTACGGTTTGCATTTTTGGTTGCTTTTCTATTTGTATTACCGTTACTATTTGCATTTCCATTACTGTTTATGTTTTCATTTTTTTTTTGTATCAGCCTGTACATTGCCATTTGCATTTGCGGTCAACCTTCCTTTTGCATGTGTCATTTGTTTTGCATCATCGTCGCTGTTACCATTACCATTGGCATTTCTAATCACATTATCATGACCAGGCGACTTACGTTTTGCATTTCTGTATGTGCTTGCGTTTGCATTTCCATTTCTGTTTCATTTGGCATTACTGTTGCTGTTACCATTACCATTTACATTTCCAATTGCGGTACCATGACTGTGCATGTAACGGTTTGCATTTCCATATGCACTTGCATTTGCATTTCTGTTTCCTCTGGCATTATTGTTGCTGTTACCATTACCATTTGCATTTACAATATTGGTACTGTGCCCGAAGGCTATATAGTTCATGCTTTCCATACTGCCTGCTTTTCTTTCCGCTTCTGTTTCCTTTGTTGATATTTTGCTGTTACCATTATCATTTACATTTCCAGTTTCAGTGCCATGACCATGTGCATTACCAGTTGCGTTCCATATGCATTTGCATTTGTGTCTCTGTTTCCATCACTGTTCACTTTAGTGTCACTTTACGCTTGCGTTTCTATTACCGTTTGCTTTATCATGTCCGTCATCATTGCTACTTGTGTTTGTTTTGCAATTCCTTTTACTATGTAACAAGAGATCATGTGGAGGGGGCATGGGGCCCAAAGGGCCCCGTACTTCCACTGCTGCATTACATTCACTATTTCTTATCATCATTCTCAAAAACAAGAGAAATTAGAGGCAAAAAACTCCATTTAATATACTGTATAAGTTAGGGTTACCAAACCACAAAAGACACATCTGTGGGATCTCGGCCTTCTTCCCTCCAATGTTCATCCCAAAAGACCAAACTATTCTTTTGCAGCAGGGTGGCAAAGATTTCCTATTCTTCTGGGCATAGTGTCACAAAGTAGTATGATTTACGACACTTTGCAAAAAATAAAATCATGAAAATGTCGAATGTGCGACACTACTCTGTGACACTACTGTTTACAAAAAATTCAAAAACATATTTCTGTGGTGTTTAACCCCCAGAAAAAGACATGGCTTGCATCCTTAAGACTCGACTAAGTGAATGCAGCAAGAATTGTGTCCCTAGAGGGTCCCAAATTTAAATGTCAAGCATTTCTGTGACCACCAACTGAAAACAAGATGGCAGATTTGCAACACTACAGGGGTCATTTGTGACACAAAAAACTGCATTTGCAACACTGTCAAACTTTTTGTTAACTTTTCTCATTAACTATAACGGAAAATTTGTTGTTGGAATAACTTTTGAACCGTTCAAAATTTTTTTACAAAATCTTTGAAAGGCACATCAAGGACTCTGGCTGCATGTCTCCTGAAGTCTTTGGACTGGTCACACAGACTGTGCGAGCAAAGAATGCACACAATTGCATATTTACCACATTCTACGGTGCTATGCAGCTCCACAACTGTATATCTGAGCATTACAAAACTTGGCAGATCCAGATATCTATGGTACCACTCTGTGCATGCCAAATTTCAGCCAAATCTATTATACAGTGGCAAAGTTATTAAGCTGCCAAATTTCAGAGTTTAACCATAAATGTGGTACTCAACCCTAACTATAGTGACACTACTGTACCACTATATATATATATAAATATAACTATATATATACTATATATATATATATATATATATATATATATATATATATATATATATATATATATATATGGTTCTTCTACTTGCATGTATATGTGTGTGTGTTGTGGTGGTGGGGGAATATGCAGTTATTGTTATCAACCTAACACCAAATTTCCTCACTTTTGTCACTGTGGATCAACCCTAACTGATGCATGAAACTGAGTTTTGTGACATGAATTCCCCTTCTTTTTGAGAATGTGCACTATAAATAGTGAAGGGAATGTGGTGGTTGGAGCACTCCCATCATGTGATTTTTTGTCATTGTGCTGCACAAAAACTGTATGACCGAGTGAAATGAAATTTGTGAATGCAAACAGAAATGCAAATGGTAATGGCAATGGCGATGCAGAAGGAAACTGTAATGCAATTGACTATGGAAATGCTACCAAAAATGCAAATGCTAAGGTTAACAGAAACACAAAAGGTAACAAACATGCAAACAGTAATGCAATTGGAAACACAAATGGTTACGGTAACACCGACAATGATGCCAAAGGGAACAGTAACACAAACAGAAAAGCAATTGAAAGCACTTATGCAAACACAAATCATAATGCACATGGTCACAGTAACGTAATTGGAAACACAAACACTGACGGTAATACCAACAATGATGTCAAAGGATACACAAATGAAATGGAATTACAAATGGAAGGGCATATTCAAACGCAAATGGTAATGCCAACGGTGATGCAAAAGGAAACGCAAACAAAAACAGTAATGAAAATGTAAATATTAACAGTAATGCAAACTCAAGCGCAAACACAAAGGGTAATGTACATGGTGACTTAAACGGGGAATGCTAAAGCAAACAGTTATGGAAACACAAGTGGAAACGCTAACTGTGACAGTAATGGAAACGAACACCCTTTTTCCCCCCAAAAGCTGCATTCAGAAGCAGAGTGAATACAAAGAATGCATGCATAATAATCGGCCTCAGAGCAGAAAATGAACACTTGAAATACTAAGTTGCTTATATCCCAGGAACCGTATGACATTGAAAAAAAAATAAAATCTCATATTATTTATGACTTTCCTGGCTAGTTTTGTACTTAGCCCCCTAGTGTGGGGCTAAGCATTTTTCTGATGAAAAGTCCATTTCTCGAAGCATTTTTGAGATAAGGACCCCAAAAGATGCAGCGGATGCTGTCATGTTAGCCTATGGGAAGAATAGTCAACTTTGAAGTGCAGCAACTTTGCAGCCCTCTAATATTTGGTTACCAAACCATGAAAAGGCACATCTGTGGGATCGTGGCTTTCTTTCCTCCAAAGTTCATCCCACAAGACCAAACCCTTCTTTTGCAGCAGGGTGGCAAAAATGTCCTATTCTTTTGATCATAGTGTTGCAAAATAGTGTGATTTGCGACACTTTCACAAAAAAATCATGAAAGTGTCAAATGTGTGACACTACTGTTTGCAAAAAATTCAAAAACATATTTCTGTGGTGTTTAACCCCCGAAGAAGACATGGTTAGCATCCTTAGGACTTGATTAGGTGAGCACAGCAAGAATTGTGTCTTTAAGGGTCCCAAATTTAAATGCCAAGCATTTCTGTGACCACCAACTGAAAACAAGATGGCAGATTTGCAACACTACAGGGGTAATTTGTGACACTAAAAACTGCATTTGCAACACTGTCAAACTTTTTGTTAACTTTTCCCACTGACTATAATGGGAAATGTGTTTTTTGAATAACTTTTGAACTGTTTAATATTTTTTCACAAAATCTTTCAAAGGCACATCAGGGACTCTGGCTGCATGTTCCCCGAAGGCTTCAGACTAGTCACACAGACTGTGAGACCTGTAGGTGCAAGCAAAGAATGCTCCAAATTGTGCAATTACCACATTCTGTGGTGTTACATAGCTCCACAACTGTATATCTGAGCATTACAAAACTTGGCAGATCCAGAGATCTATGGCATTACTCTGTGCATGCCAAATTTCAGCCACATTTATCATACAGTGGCAAAGTTATTAAGCTGACAAATTTCAGAGTTTAACCATAAATGGAGTACTCAACCCTAACTATGGTGGCACTACTGTACCACTATAATATATATACATATATGCATATATATAACTATATAGATCTATCTATCTATCTATCTATCTATCTATCTATCTACTATAGTGGCACGGTAGCACAACTATAGTTAGGGTTCAGTGGTCATTTACATACTAAAGTCAAATGTTTGGGCGTTAATAACTTTGGACTCATTCAATGGATTTGTCTGAAATTTGGAAAGTGCGGTGGGGCATGGTAGTTCTTTTGATGTGCTAAATTGTGTTTCTGTTGGACTTACAGTCTTTGCATACGAAAGCGCTGCCTAATGCAAAATTAGCTGTTTTTGGAGGCAGCGTTTGGGATTTTGGATGTGCCCCTGCATGGCTGTCATGTGGTGTACTGCTCTGCAAGATGGCTTTTTTGAAAAAGCTTTGGTGGCTAAACATGTGACTTTTTGTTTGGTGAAAAAATATTAAGGCATTCAAAAGTTATGCCACTTTTAAATTCCCATTATAAGTCAAAGGGAACAATTATATGTATGTTTTGCGAACAAAGAATGGGGTTTTGGCCCTCTGGTCTCATCTGACAGTTCAAGAATTTGCAGCCTCACAGTTGAAGAATCTTTGTCCCTAAGGAATTTCAAACGTTCTTTGATCGTGAGGTCCGCCATCTTGTTTTCAGTTTTCTGATCGAAAAACACAAATATCTCGGCTCAGGGGTCACTTCTGAGGTAAAACTTGGATGGGCTTTACTCAGGGGACTCCGATCTATTGAGATATGCCTTTGGTTTTATCCAACTTGGTCTAAAAATAGAGTTATGAGGTTTAAAGATCTTTGATTGTGAGCCTGAAAATTCTTTGGTTGCGAGATTCTTCAATCGTGATCGTGCACTGCGAGTCAGGGACGAGGTGGCCAGATTTTAAAATTGCTTCTTGCACCCTATGGGTGCCCTAGACAGTTAAATGATGGTGGGGTTTGATCAGGGAGCTTCATTGTGTCCCATCTCAATAAACAAAAATAAGTTTTGTATATCCCTGGTAGTCTAGCTCCCCTCACCCAATCATTATAATGTACATAATGCTTTCTCAGTCCCTGGTAGTCTAGTGGCCCCCTCAATGTGCCTTTCATTATAACACTGTTTTCTTTTATCCCTTGTAGTCTAGTGCCCCCCCATGTGTATTTCATTAATATTTCTTCTTAATATCCTTGGTAGTCTAGTGCACCCCCAATCTGTATTGAATTATTATTATTTCTGATGTCCCTGGTAGTCTAGCGCCCCCCCAGCATAATAAAATATATAATGAACTGTTATTTCCTGGTAGTCTAGTGGCCTTCAACCCAGCTATGGCAGCCCACCCAGCACCTCCCACCCTTCCTGAGCCAGCGACTGGCACAACCCACCTCTCACCTCCATGGCCAGCTGCCGACTGTTTGTATTATGAGCACTAATTCAAACGGGCACTCAGAAATAATTTCAGAGTGCCTCTTTGGTCAAGAGCTCATAATAAAAACAGTCGGCAGCTAAGCATGAAGGTGAAAATGAGGCTTTAATGCTAATTGCTAACTGAAAGGAATTGAAAGTGCTAGCTAAACTGTGGGGGTGGGGCCACTAGACTACCAGGAAATCACAGTTCATTATATATTTCTTTTTATGATGGAGGAGCTGCTAGACTACCAGGGACATCAGGAATAATAATAATTTAAAACAGATTGGGGGGTGGCACTAGACTACCAGGGATGTTAAGAAGACATTTTAATAAAATATGCATTGGGAGAGTGGCACTAGACTACCAGGGATAAAACAAAACAATTTTATAATGAAAGACACATTGGGGGGTCCACTATACCACCAGGGATTGAGAGATCATTATGTATGTTATGATGGGGGCCCTAGACTACAAGGGATATAAAAAACATATTTTGTTTTATTGAGATGGGGTTGAACGAAGCTCCCTGAGCAAAACCCACCATCATTTCACTTTCTAGGGCACCCCTGGACTGAGAAAATACATTTTAAAATCTGCCCATCTTGTCCCTCGCTCTTTATTCATGAGCGAGCACATTCTTTGATCGCGAGCCTGCAAATTCTTTGACTGTGAGATTCTTTGATTGCAATCGTGCATTGCGAGTAAGGGACGAGATGGCCAGTTTAAAAAATCAATGCACTTAGTCTAGGGGTGTGCTAGGAAGACAAATGAGGGTGGATTTTACTCAGGGAGCTTCATTTTGTCGAACCATGGTGGTGGTTTGCTGCAATTCTGTTACTTTTTTTAAATTTGAAGACTTTTCATTCTTTGATTGTGAGCCTGCAAATTCTTTGATCACGAGTCTGCAAATTCTTTGATCGTGAGATTCATTTATCGCGATTGTGCATCGTGAGTGAGGGACAAGATGGCCACATTAAAAAATCCATTTTCTCATCCCGGGGTGTCCTAGAAAAACAAATGAGGGTAGGCTTTACTCAGGAGGGCTTCATTTTGTTTAACCATGGTGGTGGTGGCATACTGCAATTCTATCAATTTATGGATTTATAAAATGTTTATTTCTTTGTTCTTGAGCTTGAAAATTATTTGATTGTGAGCCTGCAAATTCTTTGATTGTGAGATTCTTTGATCGCCATCTTTGATCGCGAGATAGGGACAAGATGGGCAGATTTTTTTATAATGAAATAGATAGGGAATTCTGACCAATCGTCAATATTGAATATCTGGGAAACGGTTTGGTCTTTTCACTTGAAATTTGGAAGGTGTTTAGGGCATGCCCTGTACATGTGAATTATGTGTTTAAGTGTCAGACCAATTTGTTTTTTGGAGATATTGCATGATTCACTTTATGTGTTGCGGACAGTGTTCTGCTTGTGGTAGTGGCTTGAAATTGATAGGATACGTGGCCTTACTCTCATGGATGTAGTTTTCAGTCATTGTGTCTGTTAAACATCAACAGATGTGGAACTGTGCCAGTCTGACGAATAAAAATCTCATACGTTAAAATGCTATATTTCGGGCATAGTTTGGTCTTGTCACTTGAAATTTGGAGGGTGTTGACGGCATGTCCTGCGGATGTAAATTACAGTGTTTCCATATTGGAAAATATTTTTGGGGTGGACATATGGCGTGGCACAATTTACGTTCTGCGGACAGCGTTTTGCTTCTGGTGGTGGCTTGAAATTCATAGGATGCCTAGCATTAGTGTCATGAATGCCATTTTCAGTTGTTGTGTGTGTTAAATGTCAACAGGTGTGGAACTGTGGCACTCTGAGGAATTAAAATTTCAAATTTTGACATGTCATATCTTGGACATGGTTTGGTCTTCTATTTCAGATTTGGAGTGTGTTTTTTGTAATTAACATTCTTTATTGTCTTTACATACATCTCACTCAAAAGATCAGACAATGGAGAATTACACTGAAAGTGCAGAACAGAGCAATTAACTCAGCACAATACATATAAAGCACCTTCTGATGAAACGTATAAGATGTAAAACTCTACCCACCACCCCCCTCTTCCCCCCAGGTTACGAGCTAAAGAGAGCACATTTAATCCTTAGGGAGTAAGAGTTTGGGGCCTTGGCTTCCAAGCCATAAGGAAGGTGTCTAGGGGGCCCCAAAGGGATGTATAAAACCTTTGCTTGTCCTGCATGTATGCGATGTGTTTCTCCAGCTGCAATGCTAAGATACATTCCTGATGCCACTCTAGCAAAGATGGAGGCTTGTCGGATGACCAATGCCTTAATATTATCAGTTTCATTACAGCCGAGACAAGTGAGACTTGAGCCTTCAAAGTCCTGGGGGTGGCTGCGGGAAAGAGACATAATAAACAAATCTCAGGGGTAAACATATGAATGGAGCCAAGGATAGGGTCCAAGAGTCTATAGACAGCCATCCAGATGGCCCGTATCACTGGGCAAGACCATAGCATATGATACAAAGTGCCCTCTTCTTTTTTACATTTCCAACACAGAGATGTGTCACATGCCCCACTCCTAAATAAATGAGAGGGCATTAAATAAAGATGATGCATGATATTAAAGTGTACCATCCTAAGCCTATCTTGTTTGACGTATTTGTACATAGTGCACCAAAGTTTTTTCCAAAGGTCCGGGGTGTCCTGGATATTCAACTCTCTCACCCAGTAATAACAAATGCCTGAAGGAAGCCTATAATCCCATTCCTGAAGTAGCTTATAAACTTTGGAAACTGCATGTGGTTGAGTGCTACAGTTAATAGGGCAGTAATGCTATCCGAAATATGACCGGCAGAGAGGCGGCGAGGAAAAGCCTGACTATGGCTTACTAAGCTGTAACCACTTAAAAAGTCATGGTCATCAACCCCATAAAGCCTTTTAGTTGGTCAAAAGGTGTGGGCTACTGTGTTCCCAGAAATCTGAAATAGAAAGATGGCTTATCTGGGGCCAAAAGGTAGCGGGTACTGAAGCACCCCCGACCTTGATTTGCTGGTTTTCAAAAATGGGCTGGTTTTCCGAAAGCCACCATTTAACCCTAATATGACGTTGAAATTGGTAATATGCTTTTAAAGACCAACCCATGGGGTTGTTTATTAACCTCTTAGGGATGACGGACTGGGGAACCAATAGAAGGGCCCGTAGAGAACTCTTCGTTCTCCTCGCCAGGTCGCGCTCAATGTCTAACCATAAGGGGAGATAGGCCGAGTGCCTACGCACATCATCCCACAAGCTCAGCTTGCAGATATGTTGGGCTGCATAATATAAGAAAACAGAGGAGCCTCCAGTCCACCCTTAAATTTTGAAGCAGTCAAGTTAACATAAGACCTACGTATTCCTTCTCCTGCCATAAAAGGAATTAAATATCCTCTGCAGGTTTGTAAACCATTTTCTCGGAGATAAGCCCCAAGCATCCCCAAGGGATACAATAATCTAGGAGAATATTCATTTTAGGAGATTCAGTCTGCTCCACAATGAGAAGGAGAGCAATCGCCATCTATTTAGGTCTCCCGAAATAGTTTGAACCAGAGTACCCAAATTATTTTTAACCATCGAGGATAGACTTGTGTTGATATTAATGCCCAAATATGTTAAGGATTTAGTCTCTCAACCAAGTCCTAAAAACTGTAGATCCACTTTAATAACTCTATGATTTAAGGGAAAGATTTTTGTCTTAGTACGATTTAACTTATAATAGGATACTCTGGAAAAACTATTTATTTCCTCTAAGGACGGCCGTATGGAGATCCCAGGGTTCTCAATATGGAATAAAACATCATCTGCATAAACTGAGTGTGTATAATTGGATTCCCTACCTGAATACCCTTTATAAATGAATTCCGCTATTCTCGTAAAAAGGCTCTAAGTACAAGTTAAAAAGCAATGGGGACAAGGAGCAGCCTTGCCTAGTACCTCGCTCTAACTTAATAACTGGTGACAATACCCCATTACATTTAACTCTACTTAGAAGGGAAGGAATACAAAACTTTAACCCATCTTAAAAAACACCTCAGGCAGACCAAAAGCCGAAAGGGTAGAGAATAAAAATCCAGGACACCCGGTCAAAGGCCTTTTCGCATCAAGAGAAAGGAGTACAGCTGGTATTTTAGATTCCTTAGCCTCCATAATGAGATGTAACAGTTTTCAGTAGGTGATCCTGGGGCAACCTCCCCTCATAAAACCCACTTGTTCCTACAGACCAACCTATCCATCACTTTGGACAATCTGTTAGCAAGAACTTTTGCCAATATTTTAATATCTGTGTTCAAAAGTGATATAGGGTGATAACTATCCATATTAAGGGGGTCCTTTCCAGGCTTCAAAATTAGTGAAATTGTGGCCTCAAGGAAATTTGGGTCGGAGATACCATACTCAAACCAATATTGGAAGACATCCAATAAAATCGGAGATATAGTAGGGAGGAATTCCTTGTAGAAATTGCTGGGGAACCCATCGGGTCCAGGGGAATTGCCAAGGGGCATCTGCTGAATAGCTTGCTGAATCTCTAAGACCGATATTAGGGTGCCTAGACCCTCCACCTTATCCTCAGATAGCTTTGGGAAAATAATTGAGTTCAAGTATGAGGTGATCTCTGTCAGTGAGGGCTTGGAGTCAGGATTTTCAGCATATAAACTCTGAAAATACGCCCCAAAAGCCTTAGACATTTCCCTGAATCCATTACAAACCTGATCCCCTTGACCAATGCAGTTCCTAATGTGTTGAATGGAGTCTAAGTGCCGTATTCGCATAGCAGAAGTTTCCAGCTCTCTCCCCTATGTCTAGGTATTGAAGTCTTGTCCGTAAAAGTGCTAACTCAGCTTGCTGCATTACTAAGCCCGAGTGCTGAGCTTGCAGTTGGTGCAATCTGGCCCAATCCAAGTCGGGTGAGGACTGGGATAAACCACATTCTATCTTCTTAATTGCTGTTAATAGGGAATCTAATTTGTCCCTTTGAATATGTTTCTTTCTAGAGGCGATCTTAATTAGCATACCCCATAAGGAGCACTTCATGGCAGCCCAGACCAAGTCTCTCTAGTCTACTGAGTCTTGGTTATCAGCTAAAAAATGGCCAATAAAATCCTAGAGAATCATCAAGGCGGACTCATCTTTTAAAATTTGGCAGTTTAAGCGCCATTGTGGGGAATGTCTATTCTCTAAAGTTGGCCTGTATATCACGCTAACAGGCATAGTCCGATACTACCCTGGCAGAAATATCCACCTGGATTTGCCGGGCACCGCCGAAGAGCTGACCAAAATATAATCAATTCGTGAATGGGAATTATGTACCGTGAATAAAATGAGTATTGTCGTATCTTAGGGTTAAATCGCGCCAGACATCGACTAAGGCCGCCTTACTAATAAAAGTCCTTCAGGGCCCTTTGTGCTGGGGATAAACCCGCCTCCCATTACCTGATCTGTCCAGATCATTCTAGATACTAAATTCCAATCTCCCCAATGATCATAAGCTATAGGTATCAGATATTACAAAGCACAATAAGTTCATAAAAAGGAAGGGAATCACTGTTAGGGCCATATATAGAGCCTAATATAATCGGCTGTGATGCTAACTGAGCATGCACAATTATATAACGCCTTGGGATCCCAGTACTCATTCACTAAATTGAAGGGATGTTCTAGCAATGAGAATGGCCACCCCCTCTCTTCATCGATGCCCCAGCCCCATAGACCTGTGCAACCCACGCCCTTCTGAAATAATGGACATCACTTCTTTTAAGGTGTGTCTCCTGGAGGAAGACAATTTGCGTCCCCAAATGACGGAGGTGTGTTAGAACTACCTGCCTCTTGACCCTATCCTTGGCTCCTTTAAAATTCCAACTAAAGAACTTACAAATATGACTCATTGTTGTCAACTAGGTTGTGAGAAAAGACTGAATGGAAAATGCCCTGGGACACTATACCTAGGACACTGATAATAGTATTACTAACTCCCTGATACCAAATAAATACCTGGATCTCAACTAGCTCGTAGCCCTGGTAACCCCCCCCAACATCCCAGAATACCAACAATCCTACAAACCCCAATACTCCCTCTACTAATAAGATAACCTTTCAAAACGTTCCCCAACACCCAAACAGTACCTATCCCCAGTCCAAAAAGACTGCTCTCCTAAACAAAACACACCACATGATTAATTATTCCAAACAGCCCAGTATGTCCCATACTACCCCCCGGAACTCCCACCACTCACCCAAAAGAAAAACAGTTAATCTTAAAGAAGGCTCCGATGCTTTACCTAAAAATTACATAGTCCCAGCAGAGAATAAACCATCTGCTGCCTGAATAATGATTTAAATTAGAACAGACCCTCACCGAGTGGGCTTAAAAACCCAATAAAAAACAAAACAAAAGAAATTAATTGATAACCATGTACACCCCTACTTCTGTGTTTATATATGATAGAGAAAGAAAAAAAAGGAGGAGGGGAGGGAGAGGAGAGGGAAGGAAAAATGGATCAATTGTAAGTCCTGTCATGGTATCCAAGTTGTCAATGTTGAGTCCTGCAAGGAGACAATGCAGCAGGTTCCAAACGTAGATCAGCAGTTCTCCTCCGATCGTCTACCATCCATGGTGACCCGAAAAATAATGAGTCCCGATATTTAAGTGAGTACCAGCGACCAGTTCCATGCATTTAAACGCTGGTTATAAAACAGAGTTGAACTTGCAAACTGAGTTGTGCACTAGCGATCCATCCCTAAGATCAGCCAGATCCTCTCAGGAATCAAATGAAGGGTGAGGTAGCCATATATTCAAGAAAGAGCTACCCAAGAGGAGAAAAGAAAATAAAAAAAAAAAAAGGGGGTTTTTAACTATTATATAAATGTAAAAGTTTCATTACGATGACCAGAGACCGTCACTAGTAGGCGATATCCTTCAGTCGCTAGCAGTCCCAGATGCTAAGTACAGAAACTCCATTCCAACCAACAAAAAGAGGTTATATGTGCACCAATTAAGTACTTTAAGGTCTTCAAATTAATATCATGCTATATCCAGAGCACGGGTCATTAATGCGGAAGTGTGCACAGGGTGTCATGCTTAAAAGGTCCGGAAAAGACACTGCAGTTCCTGCTGAGCCTGCAAGTGGAATCAAAAGATAGCCATGTCCCTTCATGTTTTACCATCAGAACAGTGGGATATTTGACTTTGTAGGCTTAGCTGCCTAACTAGCTTAGCAACGATTGGATGTAATTCCTGCCTTCTCACCCTCACCGAGTGGGGAAAGTCTTGAATAATTCAAATCTTCTGACCTCCCATAATAACTCCTTCAATCTCTAGATTTAGCTAAGACATGCTGTTTATCCAGATAGTTTAAAAATCTCATGATCAAGGGTCTGGGTGGCTGGCCCTGAGCGGGCGGAGGGCGCAAGGCTCGGTGAGCCCTCTCTATTATATATTCACCCCCACCTGAGGGAGACCCGGCGACTTTTCGACAGAGTTTCTGGAGGAAAACAATTGGTGCAGTCCCTTCTTCTTTTTCAGGGATCCCAATCACAACAAGGTTGTTTCTTCTACTGCGACCCTCTAAATCTTCTAATTTCTCCTCCAGTTTCTTTAGTCTCCGTTTAACAAGAACCAGCTCTGTCTCACTCCCGAGGTGCTTATTTTCCAGAGAAATCAATTTTACTTCCACATCGCCCACCCTTGTAGTCAAAACTTCCATCGATCTCTTGATCTCTTGCATGTCTTCAGCAATAGACACCACGGAGGTCTGGAAGGGCTGCATAATTTCAAGAAATCTAGCTTCCGACAGCGGAGTATCCGTGGTTGGTAATTTAGATAAGCTAGCGGCCTGTTGCTTGGCCCATTTTGCTGCCTCTCCTTTTCTAAAAGTAGGAGGCGTAATGCTTGGCAAGGCCTTTTCATGTAAACTTCCATATAATACGGGTCTATTCACCAGATCCAGCGACAAGTAAGACCCTCAGCATCCAGTGCAAGCGGTTTAAATCGGCCAAGTATTTTGTAAGAGCCCAAAACTGATAGCGTGTAGCGGAGCTCCGGGAGTTTGCTGCCGACTCTCAGGCTGCCATCACGTGACCTCCAGATTTGGAGTGTGTTGACGGCATGTCCTGCATATTTTATTAGAGGTGTTTACATGTTGGACCATATTTTTTTGTGGACATATTGTATGGTTCAATTTACATTTTGTGGACAGCGTTTTCTATTGTTCTAGTACATTAACATTTGTTTAGTGGCTTGTTGTGCTGTTTTCAATGTACTTTTTAGTCATTAGCTCTATAATGTGGCCCAACACTTACAAGTTGATGGGAGCATGAGGCCCGTAGGAACCCACGCTCCCACTTACTTGAGCAACTTTCTACTTTTCTATTCCTTCTTAAAAAGTAAGGACATTAAATGAAAAACTCTTTGTTAATGCATCGTTTAGGGTTATTCTACAGTGAAAAAAGTGAGTAAATTGGATTTTTGGGTTCCAACCCTTACACCCCACTCCCAGCCTGCCCCCACCAACAAGCATCGGGGGATGAGTTGGGGTCATCGGCCTTAACTCTCACCCCATCCCATGTGTAAACAAGCTGAGGTGGTGCAGTGTAGGAGAATGGGGTAAGAGTTAGGACCAATGACACCAATGCACACCTTGATTCCTGTTGATGGGGGCAGGCTGGGGGTGGGGTGCAAAGGGTGGGAACCCTAAAATTGAATTTCCTTGCATTTTTCAATGTAGAATAACCCTAACTGATGCATTAACAAAGTGTTTTGCATTATATACTGTAGATATATATATATATATATTTTATGGCAAAAAAGTCTTTTTAATGCATCAGTTAGATTGTTTCAGAGCAACAAAAGTGAGGAAATTAGATGTTAGGGTTGAAAGCCCCCCCTGCAACCCCCAGCCAACTCCTTAGCTGTCATCAGGGTGTGTGTTGGGGTCATTGGCCTTAACTCTCATGCCATCACATGTTTAAACAAGCTGTGGTATAGGATAATTGGGTGAGAGTTAGGACCGACAACCCCAATGCATACCCCAATGCTGGTTGGGGGGGTGCAAGGGGGGGCTTTCAACCCTTACATTGAATTTCTTCACTTTTGTCGCTGTGGAACAGCCCTAACTGATGTATTAAATGGAGTTTTTTTTGCATGAATTTCCCTTCTTTTTGGGAATGAGGACTATAAATAGTGGATGGAATGTGGTGGTGGGAGTGTGGGGTCTGAATGACCACATGATTATTTTTGTGACATAATAATGGAAACTGCAAAGCAAACACAACTGCTATCAGTTACACACATGGTGACAATTACACATAAGGTTAGCCTTTGTGAAACAGGAGTCTGAAAGGAAGGAAGGCACTCCCTGGGTGGAGGGTTAGAGATGTAGATGATTGTTTCTAGATGGCATAGGTTTACTCCCACCAACTCTTCCCCTCACCCCACTCACCCAAGCACATAACTTCCTTTATAGCAGGGGCTCTGACATCACTTCCCAAAACCGCTAACATACACCTGTTCATATCCTTAAAGGCTCAGCACACTGAATAGGGGGTAGAGATGCTCACAAGCTTTCACACACTAAAACAAGAACAAAAAACAAAAATGCATCTGTAACAGGAAGGGACACAGACATGGGGGGAGTGGTGCAATGTACTAGCTGTGTAGCAGCAGTCTTCCAGGAGACATTCTGAAGACTGTGTTGCTGCCTATTTGCAGGCACCTCTCTGGTCTGAGGGAGGAGGTTGTTCGTCTCAGGAACCTGCTCTCCCCCACTGAGGAACCAACCAGGCAACTGCCACTACCTCAGAGGTTGCCAAGAAAGAGGAGTGGTTGGACCACGGTGGGCTCAGGGAGGGTGAGGGTGGTGGAAAAGAAGCACATCCCTCCAGTTGTGCCTCTCCACAATCCATTCACCACTCTGGTGAAGCATGGTTCCTCTATCAAGGCACCTGCAGTGGAGACCAAGAAGGATGCTGGGAACCACCACAATGGAGACCCACTAGTGGATGACCCAGAACCCACAGGGGAAGGAAACAACTCCTGGTGGGGGACTCAATTGTTAGGAGGGTAGAACTGGGGGAGGGAGGGGAAAGGGAGGTAAGGTGCTTGCCCAGTACCAAGGCTTGGAAGGACAGGAAATGAATCCTCAGGACTGAGGGAGCAGCAACAAGAGGGAGGGAGCTGGATGCCATTTTCCACCTAGAGATGAATGACCTGGCTAAGAATGGGATCAGAGCAGTGAAATAGGAGTTTGTGGAGTTGGGAGGGGCCTTAGACAAGTAGCATACATGGTAACTTTCTCAGAAGTGCTACCTGTCTGTGGCATGGATGAGGCTAGGGCACTCCACACCATGGGATTCAATGACTGGTTGAAAAGCTGGTGCAGAGCTCAGGGATATGGTGTCATTGGGGACTGGGGCTCCACCTGGAGGGATGCAGGCATATACAGATGTGATGGTCTGCATCTATCCTGGAGGGGAACCAGGAGCCTAGGTGATAGGTTTAAATGCTTCAATGGCAAGCATTTAAATTAGCCAAGGGGGGAGGAACTAAAAAGGAGAAGGGAAATCCTAACCCCCCAAAAAATCAGGGTAATTAGTGAGGTAAATGCCAAGACAGAGCAGTTGATTGGGAGAAGGGCAGGGGTAAATGGAGAAAAAGACAAAGGCAGTAGGGACAGGGGTGGGGCAAAAAGAAATAAAGCCATAAAAAAATGGAAGCTAATGAGTGCCAATGCCCATAGTCTTGGTAAAAAGCTCCCTAAAATGGTAGCTTTGATGGAAGAGGGATGCCTGGATATTGTGGCAGTCACAGAAACATTGTACACAGAGAACCTTGTCTGGGATGTCAACATACCAGGGTACACAACCTACAGGAGGAACAGGGAGGGAAGAAGAGGAGGAGGAGGATTAGCAGCTCTCTATGTAAAGGAAGGGATAAAAGCAACTGAAGAAAAGAGTAAACAGGGAGGAGAGGAGGCACTGTGGGTCACCCTGGAGACTGGAAATGGCTCCACAGTCCACACAGGGGTTGTATACAGACCCCCATCTCAGAGGGAAGAAATGGACAAGAAAAGGATAGAAGACATCCTTGGGATGGCAGAGAAAGGGGAGACATTGCTGATGGGGGACCTGAATATGCCAGATGTTGACTGGAGCACCTTTGCTGCAGCCACATCTAAGAGCAGGGCCATTATCAATGCCCTACAGGGGGCATGCCTCAGACAGCTAGTTCTGGAAGCCACTCAGGAGAGAGCAATCTTAGACCTGGTACTCTCAAATGGGGATGGAGAGAGGATCTTTGATCTTGAAGTGGGTAGCCATCTGGGAACAAGCGAACACCAAACAGTGTAGTTCACGATAAACTTAGCTGAAGAGTCAAGCCACACAAAAGTGAAGGTACTGGATTTCAGGGTGGCTGATTTTTTCCAAATGGGAGAGTGCCTCAGAAAAGCACTAGCAAATAGGCAGGAAGGTGGGGTGGAACAACAAAGGGGAAACATCCAAACCGCCATCACAGAGGCAACAACCTCTGTGTGAAGCAAATAAACAAATCAAAATGAAAGGAAAAAACACTATGGTGCTCAACGGAAGTGGAGGGGAAGGTAAGGAGAAAAAGGTAGCATTCAGGAAGTATAAGGAAACACAGAAGGAGTAGGACAGAGAACTGTACCATTTAAAACAGAAGGAAGTGGGTAAGGCAGTCAGAATAGCAAAGGCCCAAACTGAGGAAAAGTTAGCCAACTCAGTTAAGAAGGAGGCTAAAACATTTTATAGGTACATTAGGGAGCAAAGAAAGACTAAGGCAGGGATACTGAGGCTGAACAAAGAGGAAGGTGGTTGGGCAGATAGCGACAGTGAAAAAGCAGGGATACAGAATGAATACTTCTGCTCAGTTTTCACAATGGAAAAGCAGGGAGAAACACCTAATCTGGTCAATAGAAGCACTCTGAATAGTGGGGTTGATAGTATTCCTTTCACAGAAGAAAGGGTTCTGAAAGAACTCTTAAAACTGAAGGTGGATAAAGCAATGGGGCCTGATGGGATTCACCCCAGAATTTTATTTATTTATTTATTTAGTTTTTGTTGACCGGATAAGTGCACTAGACAAATCTTGCCTATTTTCAGGCACGACCCAGGGAAGGGGGATACAGATATATGCCAACTGACCTTGAACCAAATTAAGCTGTTGGTGGTATTTTTAGTGAATGAGGGAAATTTGGCCAGGACACCGGGGAAATTTCCCTGCTCTTTTCGATAAGTGCCATGGGATCTTTACATCCACCTGAACTACCACCAATCCAGGCAGATGGGACCTCAGTTTAACGTCTAATCTGAAAGACAGCACCTCAGAAGTGCAGCACCCCTTTCATGCTGCGCAACAGTGTCAGTATTGGGATATTAACCCAAGTGCCAGATGTGGGAACTGAACCCATAAC
The DNA here is from genome assembly GCA_016271365.2 of Neoceratodus forsteri. Lineage (NCBI taxonomy): Eukaryota > Metazoa > Chordata > Ceratodontiformes > Ceratodontidae > Neoceratodus > Neoceratodus forsteri. The sequence continues at coordinate 43,040,779 of CM028131.1, read as the reverse complement.
CCTCTGATCTCCCAGCCTCAGAGGCAAATGTGCTACCTACTGAGCCACTGACACTGACAAAAGTTCTAAAAGAACTAAGCTAAGAACTAGTAACACCACTGAGTACCCTTTTTAATAAATAATGGGAGGATGGTGTGGTACCTGAGGACTGGAGGAGGGCAGATGTGATTCCCCTTCACAAAAGTGGCAGTAAAACAGAGACAGGAAACTACATTCCTGTCAGTTTGACCTCAGTGGTAGGGAAAATGATGGAATCACTTCTGAAGGAAAGAACTGTTGAGTACCTAGAGGTCAGTGTGGCACAGGACCGAAAGCAGCATGTATCCTCAGTGGGAATGTCATGTCATACAAATCTAATTGATTTCTTTGACTGGGTGACCAAAGCAGTAGACCAGGGAGGGGTTGTGGGCATGGCCTACCTAGACTTTAGCAAGGCATTTGACACAGTCCCACACAAAAGATTAATAAACAAATTAGCTAGCCTGGGAGTTGGTCCCATGGTGGTAGCCTGGGTAAAACACTGATTGGACAACAGGACACAGTGGGTAGTAGTAAATGGAGTCCACAGTGAAGAAAGGAGGGTTAATAGTGGGGTACCACAGGGTTCAGTACTGGGGCAGGTCCTTTTTAATGTCTTTATAAGTGACATTGCAGAGGGACTGGAAGGGAAAGTATGTCTCTTTGCAGATGACACAAAGATCTGCAACAGGGTTGATACATAAGGTGGTGTGGAAAGGATGAAAAGGGACTTGGCAAAGTTGAAGGAATGGCCAAATGTATGGCAGCTTAGATTCAGTGCAGAGAAGTGCAAAGTAATGCACCTAGGAAACAAAAACACAGGGGAAGAGTACACAATGGGGGGTGAGATACTGACAACAACAAAATGGATAGGGATCTGGGGGTAATCATATCAGATGACCTAAAAGTGGGCCAGAACTGTGAGAAGGTAGTAAGGAGAGCTGGGAGGATACTGGTATGCATAGGGAGAGGTATCACCAGAAGAAAAAAAAGAAGTTGTTGGCCCTCTGAACAGACAGTTGGTAAGACCACATCTGGAGTACTGTGTACAGTTCTGGAGACCCTATCTACACAAAGACATAGACTGAGTGGAGGCTGTCCAGAGGAGGGCAACCAAAATGATTGAGGGCCTGCATCAGAAGACATATGAAGAAAGACTAAAGGAACTAAAGATGTATAGCTTCGAGGAAAGGAGGGAGAGGGTGGACATGATGGAAACTTTCAAATACCTCAAGGGAATCAACAAAGTCCAAGAGGGTAGGATCTTTCAGAAAAAGAAATGTGCAAAAACAAGGGGGCACAATTTGAAGATAGAGGGGGGATGGCTCAGAGGTAATGTGAGTAAGTATTTCTTCACAGAGAGGGTTGTGGTTACATGGAACAGCCTTCCTGAGGAGGTCATCGAGTCAAATACAGTGGAGGAATTCACAAATGCATGGGACAGACATAAAGCAATTCTAGTGGGGTGTAGGAGGAAGTAGGCTGTTGGTAACTAGGATCTGCAGCTTATCTGTTAGGTAGGGAAATGGGCAGACTAGGTGGGTCAAGCGGTCCTTATCTGCCATCAAATTCTATGTTTCTATTTTTCTATGTGATGCAAACATAAATGGTAAAGCAAACGTTAATAGAAATGAAAGCGTAAAGTGATGTCAAAGTGAACAGTGACACAAATTGAGATGCAAGCACATATGGAAACACAACTGGTAACATGCATGGTCATGGTACCACAATTGTTAATGCAAATGGTAACGGTAACAGCAACAATAGCGCCAAAGGAAACAGAAATGGAAATGCAAATGCAAGCGCATACGGGAACCAAACTGTAACTTCCATGGTCATGGTACCACAATTAAATGCAAATGGTAATGGTAACAGCTAAAACAATGCCAAAGGAAACAGAAATGGAAACGTCAACACAAGCACATACAGAAACGCAAACTATTACACACACAGTCATGGTACCGCAATTGTAAATGCAAATGGTAATGGTAACACCAACAATAATGTCAAAGGAAATGGAGACGAAAATGCAAGCATGTACGGAAACACAAAATGTTATGCACATGGCCAAGGTACCACAATCCGAAATGCAAATGGTAATGGTAACAGCAACAATAACGGCAAAGGAAACAGAAACAGAAATGCAAACGCAAGCGCGTAAGCAAACACAAACCGCAACGCGCACAGTCACAGTAACACAAATGGAAATGCAAATGGAAGAGTGGTCGCAAATGCAAATGAAAATGCACACGGTGATGCAAATAGAAATGTGAACATAAACAGTAGTGGAACCGCAAATGCTAACAGTAAAGCAAATGCAAGCAGTAATGAAAAAGCAAAGAGTAATGCACATGGTGGCGTACACGGGAATAGTAACGCGAACGGGTACAGAAATGCAAGTGGGAACACTAACTGTAACAGTAATGGAAGCACACACTCTGCTTTTCCCATAACAGCTGCATAGAGAAACACAGTGACTACAAAGAATGTATGCATAATAATGGGCCTTGAAACAGAAAATGAGCTGCTGGAATACTAAATTGCTTATATATCAGGAACCATACGACGTAGAAAAAAAATTTAAATTGCATATTATTTATGACTTTCCTAGCTAGTGTTGCACTTAGCCCCCTGTTGGAACTAAGCATTTTCCCAACAAAATGTCCGTATCTCACACCGTTTCTGAGACATGGGCCCTGAAAGGTGCGGCGGACACTGCAATGTTAGTCTATGGAAAAAGCATCAACTTTGGAGTACTGTAGCTTAGCATCCCTGCAATATTTTGCCACCAACTCAACAAAAGGCACATCTGTGAGATGTTGGCTTTCTTCCCTCCAAATTTCAACCCAAAAGACCAAACCATTGTTTTGCAGCAGGGTGGCAAACATGTCCTGTCATTTTGGCCAAGTGTTGCAAAGTAGTGTTGTGATTTGCGACACTTTCACAAAAAAGAAATCATGAAGGTGTCACACTACTTTGTGACACTACTTTTCTAAAAAATTTCAAAAACATATTTTTGGGGTGTTTAACCCCAAAATAAAGACATGCCTAGCATCCTCAGGGCTCGACTAGGTAAACACAAAAAGAATTGTGTCCCCTGATGACCCCAACGCACACCCCGATGCCTGTTGGTGGGGGCAGAGTGGGGGAGGTGCACAAAGGTGGAAACCCTAAAATCAAATTTCCTCACTTTTTTTGCTGTAGAAGAACCCTAGATGATGCATTAATGAAGTTTTTTTGCATAGAATTTCCTTACTTTTTAAGAAAGAATCGAAAAGTAGGAATTTGCATAAAGTTGGTGGGAGCACGGGGTCCTTTGGGCCCTGTGCTCTCACCAACTTGTAAGTGCCAAGCCACATTATACACCCAATGACTAAAAAGTACATTCACAACAGCAAGGCCAGCCACCAAACACATTTTAATCTAGTAGAACAATAGAAAACACTGTCCACAAAATGTAAACCACACCACGCAATATCTCCGCAAAAAATATTTTGTCTGACATGTAAATTCCTCTGTTATCATCTACAGGACATGCCGTCAACACTCTCAAAATTTCAAATAAAAAGACCAAACCGTGTACAAGATATGGCATGTCAAAATTAAAAATGTTCATTTGTCAGGGTGGCACAGTTCCACCCCTGTTGATATTTAACACACACAATGACTGAAAACTACATCTATGATGTTAGGGCTAGTTATCCTATCAATTTCAAGCCATCACCACAGGCAAAACACTGCCCACAACATGTAAAGTGTGTCACTCAATATCTCTGCAAAAGAAACTTTCTCTGACAGGATAACACCAGAATTCACATCTACGCGACATGCTGTAAATACCCTCCAAATTTCAAGTAACAAGACTAAACCATTTCTGAGATATTTAATGTTAAAGATTGGTAAAAATTCCATATCTATTCCACTATAAAAAAATCTGTCCATCTTGTCTCTATCTCGCTATCAAAGATTTTGCAGGCTCGTAATCAAAGATCATTAGTGAGCCACGAACGAAGATTTCAAAACCTCAAAACTCTACTTTTGGACCAATTTGGATAAAAACAAAGCCATGGCTTATTAGATCAGGGTCCCCTGAGTAAAACCCATCCAAGTTTCACTTCAGAAGTGATCCCTGAGCTGAGATATTTGTGTTTTTCTGATTGGAAAATGGAAAAAAAGGGCGGGCCTTATGACCAAGGAATTTTTAAAATCCTCAAGGACAAAGATTCTTGAACCACGAGGCTGCAAATTCTTTGATCCCCAGGTGGGACCAGATGGCCTGAACCCCATTCTTTGTTCGCAAAACATACATATACATTTTCCTGTTGACTTAGAATGAGAATTTAAAAGTGGCATAACTTTTGAATGCTTTAATATTTTTTCACAAAATGAAAAGCAGCATGTTCAGCCAACAAAGCTCTTTCAAATGATCCATCTTGCAGAGCAGCATGCCACACAACAGCCGTGCAGAGCCACATCCAAAATCCCAAAAGCTGCCTCCAAAAACAGATAATTTTGCATTTTTCAGAGCTTTCTTACACAAAGAGCGTAAGTCCAACCAAAACACAATTTGGCAGGTCAAGAGATCTGGCGTGCCCCACCACGTGTCCCAAATGTCAGGTAAATTAGTTGAATGGGTCCAAAGTTATTAATGCCCAAACCTTTGACTTTAGTATGTAAGTAACTGCTGAACCTTAACTATAGTGGCATGACCACGCCACTATAATATATATAATAGTGGCATGGGAGTACCATTATAGTTAGGGTTCAGATGTCACTTCTATGTTAAAGTCAAAATTTTGTGCGTTAATAACTTTGGACCTGTTCAACAAATTTACTGAAATGTGGTATGAGCAGTGGGGCATGGTAGATCTCTTGATTTTTCCAAATTTCATTTCAGTCGAACTTATGGTCTATGTGTACGAAAATGCTGAAAAATACAATATTATCCATTTTGGGAGGCAGCTTTTGGGATTTTGGATGTGGTCCTGCACAGTCATCATGTGGTGTGATGCTCTGTGAGATCGTTCATTTGAAGGAGCTTTGGTGGCCAAATATGCCGCTTTTCATTTGGTGAAAAAATATTAAGAGATTCTAAGTCGATGGGAAAATGTATATGTATGTTTTGTGAACAAATAAGGGGGTTCGGGCCATCTGGTCCCACCTGGCAATCAAAGAATTTGTAGCCTCACACTTCAAGAATCTTTGTCCCCGAGAATTTTTGAAATTTTTTGATCGTGATGTCCACCATCTTGTTTTAGTTTTCCAATCAGAAAAACACACATATCTTGGCTCATGGGTCACTCCTGAAGTAAAACTTGGATGCATTTTACTCAGGGGTCTCCAATATATCGAGCCATGCCTTCAGTTTCATCCAAATTAGTCAAACAATAGAGTTATAAGCTTTAAAAATATTTGATTGTGGCTTGCTAATGATCTTTAATTGTGAGCCTGCAAATTCTTTGATTGCGATCTTGCATCATGACCTAAATACACAAATATTTCAGCTAAGGGGAGGACTAGGGACACAAATGAGGGTGGGTTTTGATCAGGAGGATTCGTTCTATCGAAGCATGCCATTGGTTCAGTTCAAATTGGTAAAAAAATTGTGTTTCACCATTTTTTATTCTTTGGTCATGAGCGTACAATTTCTTTGATTGCAAGCCTGAAAATTCTTTTATCGTGAGATTCTTTGATCATGATCATGCATCTCAAGTAAGGGACGAGATGGGCCGATTAAAATTTTAATTTCCTCAGCCCAGTGGTATCCGAGGAAGACAAATGAGCATGGGTTTTGCTCAGGGGACTTCGCTCACTCTGACAAATAATGGTGATGGTTTACTGCAATTATTTGTATGTTTTTAATTACAGCACTTTTTATTCTTTGATTGTGAACCTGAAAATTCTTTGATCACGATCATGCATCGTGAGGGAGTGACTAGATGGTCAGTTTAAAAATCGATTTTCTCAGCCCAGGGGTGCCCTAGGAAGTCAAATGAGGGTGGGTTTTGCTCAGGGGACTTCATTTTGTTGAACCATGGTGGTGGTTTACCCCAATTCATTCAGTTGTTTTGATTTATAGCATTTTTTATTCGTTGATTGCAAGCCTGCAAATTCTTGGATTGTGAGATTCTTTGATCATGATCATACATCGTGAGCGAGGGACGAGATGGCCGGATTAAAAATTGTAATTTCACAGGCCAGGGGTGTCCTAGGAAGACAAATGAAGGTATGCTTTGCTCAGGAGGCTTCTTTCTGTTGAACCATGATGGTGGTTTACCGCAATTCCTTTATTTTCTTGATTTATAACATTTTTTATTCTTTGTTCATGAGTCTGCAAATTCTTAGATTATGAGCCCGCAAATTCTTTGATTGTGAGATTCTTTGATTATCATCTTTGATCGCGAGGGAGAGACAAGATGGCCAGATTTTATAATGCATTAGATATGGCAATTTTCTCAATCTTTAAGTTTAAATATCTCAGAAATGATTTGGTCTTTTTACTTGAAATTTGGAAGGTGTTTACAGCATGTCCTGTGGATGTAAATTACAGTGTTTATGTATGAAAAAAATTTGTTTGGTGAAGATATGGAGTGGCACAGTTTACATTCTGTGGGCAGCATTTTGCTTGTGGTGGTTGCTTGAAATTGATAGGATATCTAGCCTTAGTGTCATGGATATAGTTTTCAGTTGTTGTGTGTGTTAAGGAAGCAATAATGCCTGACAGGGTAGGTAGTATTGGGTTCTACCGGACCACCAAGTGGTGTAATGAAGCCTGATGCTGCAAGAGGAAGGCCTTATAGCCCCTGGAAGGTCCGGTATAGCCCAATACTGCCCACCCTGGAGGGTATTATTGCACTTAGAAAATGGGCAAGTCTGTAATAATATATCAAATATTTAAAATAAAAAGAAAACCACTTGACAAGTAATAAAAAATAAAGGTAAAAATGTTTTCCTGTAAAGTAGTCCCTCTACTGGTACAGTTACCAGTAGAAGGTGCTGCTATTTTTAAGAAACTTTTCTCTTGCCTGTGTCTCTGCTGTAAAAAAAAAAATCAGAACTGACTTGGAGGGGTAGGAGAGGTAAACACACTTGGTAGCTTTAAAAGAAAGTTGTTCACTGCCATCTCCTCACGATGTTCACTGCCATTTCTGATCTTTTTCTTTTTTGATGTTCAGAAATGGCGTGCAATGGAGGTCCAATCGATCTGGAACAAGGATTGCACAGTCAGTTAGCACAGTACCTCTGCTACCTACAAGCTGCTCTAGGTAGTGTTTATTTAACATAAAAAGAGACTGTTTTCTTTTGGCAAGAGAGGCTGCAGTTAAGGCTAGCTGTGTGAGATGAGAAGCTTCCATTCCTCATCTCATGTACTGGACTCCTAAATCATAAGGTGGATTCTTGGATTTTTCCATGACAGTGAGTTGTCTGCACAGGATGCATTAATTTAGACCTGAAATAAATGTTTTGAATGCTGTTTTTATTGATGAAGCCATTCTTACAAGGGTGAAATGGGTGGACAGTTTTGATCGGGTTTTAAATGTAGCACATCTCTAGTGGCAGTTACAAAGCAGTGAGAGAGTGACTTGACCGGAACATCGATATACACATACTCACACACACATAGCACACTTGCGATTTCTACATTTCCTGAACCATTCAGGAACATCTGGGGTTAGGTACTATTAAGCTTACTTTGTTTCTTTCATTTGTCACCACGTTAACTGTGGCAGGAGGAAGAGGCACTCAGTTGACAACAGAGATTCATGAGTCAGGTGCAATGAGTGAGTGACTTGACTGGAGCATTGATAGTGCTTTCTAACAGAAGACTTGGTTTGCTGGTCAAGGCACCTAGTTTCACCTGAGCTCTTTCCTTCTAAGACTGCTTGAAAGGACAGAGCAGAGAACCTTACCAGAGCAAGGGAAAGGTATTAAGACTTATTTTGGCTAAGCAGATTTACTGTGTGTTGTTATTTTTATTTTGTACTCACAGGGATTGCTACTGTTTGTTGCTAACATTTCATTGTTTTATTTTTCTCTGATTCAAATTGTTGTTGCTGGTATACCTTCTTCTGCATTATTACAAGGTGTGCCTACAGGTGTATGCTAACAGATTACTGCTGTAATCTTCTGATTCAAATTGTCTTTTGCAAGGTATATCTTCTGTTACTGCTTTATTTTTCTCTGTAACAAAGTGTTCCTTACAGGGTATAACTTCTCTGAAATTATTACAGGTAGTGCTTACATTTTTTTGACTTTTTATCATTGGACTAAGCAAAATTACTGTTTGACACTGTTTTATTTTATTCTTTTTTTGTTGAAAAGGTTTGTTGTCTCTGAGGTGTTTCAGTCTCCTTCTCACATTGAAGGAACTAATTGCTTTCCTCCCACATATCTTCCAGAGAATTAGGTGTGTATCTGGGGGGTGGAGCTGTCAAACTGTCAGTAATTTCCAACAGAAAGAAGGGTTGAAAGAGGGCTGTCCCACCTGCACAGCGGTTGGATTTCCACTTGCAACGCCAGCAACTCGGGTTTGGAAATGAGCCCGGGGAGCAGGAGGGCTTGCCGGGGGAGTAGACTTGAGCATCCTTGGGACCACTCATCCTCTCCGGGGGTGCCAGAGCTCAGCTCTTGTCTGGCCCCAGGTGGAGATCTGAGGTACAGCAAGTCTGATGCTTAACAAAGGGGTGATGTGCCACATGTCGGCGTTTCAGTGCCTTGAATTCTGGGGACATGGCACGCCGAGAGAAAAATGGGGAAAAAAAACATGCAGCCTCCTAGTAGATGGAGCACCAGGCCCCAACCTTCAATGCCTCTACCAGGCCAGAAGACAGCATTCCAATGACAGATGTCTCAGGGTGTAAAGCCCCCACCGTGTACCTGCCTGGGGGTATAACCACGGCTCCATGGGGGACAGACTGCACCAGTCACCAGGTAGGAGAGCGAGGGCTGAAAAGGCTGTAGGTGTCTCCCGAAGAGGGTGAGACCTGCAAGGAGAAGGGAGTATAAGAAAAAAAGAAGGGTTAAAAGGTCAGGTTAGTTGATATCTTGGAGGTAGGAGACTTGGTTTCCTGGCCAAGGCACCTAGCTTCACCTGAGCTCTTACTTCTAAGATTGCTTAAAAGGACAGAGCAGAGAACCTTACCAGAACAAGGGAAAAGGATTAAGGTTTCTTTTGGCTAAACAGATTTACTGTGTGTTGTTATTTTTATTTTGTACTCACTGGGTTTGCTACTGTTTGTTGCTAACATTGCAAGGCATATCTTCTGTTACTGCTTTATTTTTCTCTGTAGCAAAGTGTTTCTTACAGGGTATATCTTCTCTGAAATTATTACAGGTGGTGTTTTACATGTTTTACAGTTTTATCTAACATTAGAATAAGCTTTCAGGGTTACTGCATTTGTTGTTGACTGATTGTTTCTGCTCTTACCTCCTTGTTCTTTCATCCATGTTTTTTTGGCAGAGGAAGGGCCCAGCCATCCACCCCCATCCCCAACCACCCCACACTACACTCCTTTTATAGGGTACCACAGTTGTGACATTTCCTGTGGCGAAGCAGGAAGGGGTGGATCAGTGAGGCATCCACAAATTGAGCTCATTTACAGGGGCACTAGTAAGTTAACTTGTTATAACAAGTTACATGAAAACAAAACACAAAATCAAACCATTACTTTCATTTTCTTCCTTCTAATTACTCTGACCAGGTTATAAACCCAGCAACTTATCTGGAATGGATATCATTAACTTCAAGTACTGTGGAACACTTTTCAGAAGGACAGTCTTAGAGGATTTAGGACACTGTCCTACATGCTGGGCCATTGGAGATCTTAGGGCTCAGCTCTGGGCAGCATGGGCAGCGATTGCATGCCTCAAATTTCATATTCAAGAGGAAATACATTATAAGAACCACCTGACATTTCCCCAACATCCAACAGAAGAACCTCGACCGCAGAGGGTAGTTGGTCCAGGAGGTTGGCAGATGGTTAGGAGGGGAAAATCAGGTGCCCCATCACTCTGTGCTCTCCAACATATTACCGCCAAAAACCATATAAACACTACAAACAGGTATCTGCCTCTATCTCTGAAATTAAACAAAGGGGGAGAGGACACTGCAGAGCAAGACACTGCAGCACAGGAGCTAGAACAACAAAACTCACTCAAATCAGGTACCAAACAAAAAAAGCAAAAAGGAAATTCAAAAAACTTCTGATCATAGGAGACTCCATGATTTGGGGAGTTGATACCCATCTCCAGCTGGGGTAATGGTCAGATGTCTCCCAGGTACATCAGCGTGGAGAGACACTGACCGCATTGCTAAAATTATTCACAAAGCAGAAGAAAATATTGACATCCTGGTACACATAGGGACTAATGATCTTGCCAGCTGGTCAGTTGTGGAGACCAAGGAACACCTGACCAGGATCAGTGACAAACTATCATCCATTTCATCCAACATCTCCTTCTCTGAGATCCTGCCAGTCTGGGAGAGGGGGGCACATGGACCGAAGGTCAGAGAAGGGGAGATAGGGGAGCTAAACATGTGGCTCAAGGGCTGGTGCCAAGAAAAAGGACACAGATTTGTAGGGAACTGGCAACAGTTCTGGGAGTGAAAGTTGTTTCAATTTGATGGACTGCATCTGACTAAGGAGGGAGTCAGTGCATTTGGGCAGAAGTTTGACGTCTTTGCAGAATATTTAAACTAGCAAATGGGGAAAGGGGTGCAGCACCCCATACATCGAATGTGAAGAACACCCCTCCCCCCTCAGCTAGTGGTCAAACAGGGATTCAGCATGTTTGCAGTTCATTTGCATAACCAGGTAAGAAAAAAGTTCCATCTCCCCATACAACACACAGGGGAAATGCCAATCCTCACCCAACAACTAACACACCAAAATCTGGCCAATGGAAAATCATGTACACAAATGCTCACAGTCTAGGAAATAAGATCCCAGACCTGCAGGCAATAATGTCAGAGGCTAAACTGGACATAGTAGCAATTAGTGAGATGTGGTTTACCAGTAACCACACTTGGGAGACTTCAGTACCTGGATAAGTACTGTTCAGAAGAGACCGAGGTGTAAAAAGGGGGGGGGGGTGGAGTGGCCCTGTATGTCAATGAAAATATCAAAGCTACAGAAATTCAGAATACACATAAGGAGCCAGAAGAACTGTGGGTCACCCTGGAAACAGAAAATGGGACAGCCAAAAGAACTGGGGTTGTCTACAGGTCCCCAGACCAGGGGGATGAAATTGTGGAGTTGGGGAGGGGCCTCAGACAGGTAGCAAGCACGGTTACCTTCTCAGAGGTGCTGCCAGTCCATGGCAGGCGTGAGGCTAGGGTACTACACACCATGTAGTTTAATGAATGGTTGCAGAACTTGTCCAAAGCACAGGGCTTTGGCTTCATTGGGGACTGGGGATACACCTGAAGAGATGAAGGTCTATACTGGCATGATGGTCTGCATCTGTCCATGAAGGGAAACAAGATCCTAAGTGACAGGTTTAAATGCTTCCTTGGAAAGCTTCAAAAATAGCCATGGGGGAGGTGCTAATAAGAGGCAGGAAATTTCTAGCCTCCTACAAAACATGATGGGTAGCAAGGTAAACACTAAGGTACAGTGCTCAACAGAGGGCAGAACAGGGGTAAATGGAAAAATAGACAAGGGCAAAAAGAGTAGGCATGGGGGAAAGAAGGATAAAGCCAACATTAAATGGAGGGCAACGAGTGCCAATGCCCGTAGTCTGGGAAACAAGCTTCCTGAGCTAGTAGCCTTGATGGAAGATGAAAAACTGGATATTGTGGCAGTCACAGAAACATGGTACATGGGGAACCATGACTGGGATGTCAACATACTGTATTACACAGTCTACAGAAGGACAGGAGGAAAGAGGAGGTGGAGTAGCTCTATACATAAGGGAAGGGATCAAAGCAACAGAACTAAAAAGTAAAGGGGGAGGACAAGAGGCACTCTGGGTCACCTTGGAGACAGAGAATGGCATCACAATCCACACAGGGGTTGTATACAGACCACCATCTCACGGGGAGGAAATGGACAACAAAATGATAGAGGACATTCTCAAAATGGCTGAAAAAGGGGAGATACTGTTGATGGGGGACCTGAATATGCCAGATGTTGACTGGACCCAGTACTGAGCCCTGAGGTACTCCACTAGTGACCCCCCTTTCTTCAGAATGTGTTCCACTCACTATTACCTTCTGTGTCCTGTTGTGCAGCAAGTTTGCAACCCAGGCTACCACCCTGGGACCTACTACCAGGCTGGCTAACTTGATTATTAATCTTGTGTGGGACTGTGAAATGCCTTGCTAAAGTCTAGGTAGGCCATGTCCACAGCCCTCCCTGGTCTACGACTTTGGTCACCCAGTCAAAGAAATCAATTAGATTTGTCTGACATGACCTTCTAGCTGTGAATCCATGCTGCCTTGGGTCCTGTGCCCCACTGGCCTCTAGGTACTCAACAATTCTTTCCTTCAGCAGTGATTCTATCATTTTCCCTACCACTGAGGTCAAACTGACAGGTCTGTAGTTTCCTGCCTCTGTCTTGCTCACACTTTTGTGAAGGGGAATCACATGCACCCTCCTCCAGTCCTCAGGTACCAGGCCATCCTCCTATGATTTATTAAAAAGGGTAGTCAGTGGAAAGCCAGGCCTGAATCCCACCTCCCTGAATCCCCTTCTGCAGACTTGCACAAATTAATCCAGGTGGCAGTGGCACAGCAGCCCCACACCAGGCAACAGCAGTGACTGACTGGGAGCCCGTTCCGACCATGCCCTGTCCTGTCTCTCAACTCTCTAGCTCTTTTTGGAATATGTGAGAGCGGGGCCTACTTCCAAGCCACAGCTGATAGGCTGCAGCTGAACTGGAGGGAGTTCTGAGTCATCTGTGAGGGTGTGGGGGTAGGAAGAAGTAGGCTGCTGGTTAACTAGGATCTGCAGCTTATCCGTTAGGTAGGGAAATGGGCAGACTGGGTGGGCCAAGTTGTCCTTATCTGCCATCAAAATCTATGTTTCTATGTGTATGAGGCAAGTGCAGTGCCAGTGCATTTAAAAGGGGGGGGAATGATCGCTATTAGCTACAGGCAGTCAAGTCAGGAAAGGCTTAAGCTTAATAATAAGGTAATATAATTCATAGGCTTTGGCATGCAAGGCATTAGGGCTAGCCAGGCAGGAGGGCACTAGTCTAAAAATAATCAGCACAAGCACAGAAGCACTGTATGTAAGCACTGCACAAGTACAGAACTGACACACACACACACACCCAACTGTGCACTCTGTAATCTCCTTGCTGATGTAATACAAATGCCCTTCCCTTTGAGAGTGGGTCTACACAAATTCAATTTCAACTACTTTAGACTCAACTAGTCTTGAGACTAAGTTGTTTAAATGTAAATTCATTACATGTATTAAAGAGAAACTGTATTTTTATTACTTCAACAACAAATTACAATGATCAACATGGGGATATTTAAACTGGGAATAACTTCCTTATGACAGGACTAGAAGACTAAGTAGTAAGTTCAACTTAGCCTTCTTCTAGACTACTCCTTTCATAAGGAAGGACTTTATTCCCCCCTCCCCATAATTACCAAGATACCATTATGACTGGGGGTAGCGCTCCCCAATTACAAGAATTACATTTACAATAAGGGACTGCCTGTTTAACTTCCCCATACAACTTGCTGCAATAACTATAACTGGTACAACATCCTCCACAAATGCCACAGTTGCCCCTGTTACATACTGTACATTCACAGCAATTCGCCAATGCCTTTCGTTTTTTTATGGTTTCTGGTCTTATGTTTTGTGATGTTGCATGATATTCTTTTTATGTGGGCGCTGTGCCCCACACACACATCATGGGTCCACTAATGAAGTTGTATTTTTTACCTGGGGGGTTGGGGGCTGGAGCACACCCATAGAAAAAAAATGTCACAGAATATTACAAAACATAAAGCAACCTCACAACTAACTAGGCAGCTAAATTATTGTGGGTCCTCATTCTCCACTGCCAGTTCGGCAGCCTGGCACATTGTTGTGCTCCAGCCAATTGTCAGTCAGTTGTAGTTATTGCATCGCATTGAACAGGGAGGTTAAACAAGCAGTCATAGTGAAAAATTTAAAATTCTTTTATTTTGGTGGGGGGCTTAAGCCCCCTACAACCCTGTCAAGAATAATTATGAATTTCCTCATTGCTAGGTTTCAGTGATTGTTGAGGCAGTTGTACTTTGCAACAGGAGCATGCCCACAGCGTGATCACGCCTCCACTGTAGTGTGTGGAGTTTCCAAAAAAGTGCACCATGGGTTCAACGTCCTCCACAAATGCTCTGAAATTATACTGCATCCCAGCAGCTGACTGGGGTCATGTGGAAAAATAGTACTAAATTGTAATTATATTGTAAGCGGTGGGGGCTAATGTATCATGTCAGGCAGACCCTGCTGCTCACTCTTGCCCACTTTTTTAAACTTTAAGAAATAGGTACAGCAGGCTTTGTACTCTGGGAGTTGAGCGAACAGTACAGCAGAATAATACTGTATGCAGTTGTATTTTATCTAGCTCAGCTGTCACCGGAGGCAGCAGGCTATCTGCCCAAGTCACAGAGAACCAGCCAGTCCAGTAGTCACTTCAGTGTAGTGTGGTGTCACTTGACTCAAGTAATTAAAATGGGCAGACTAGATAGATGGGCCCCTTGCGGTCCTTATCTGCCATCAACTCTATGTTAACTTTCTATGTCAGTTATCTGATTGCTATCATCAGCCTAGAGGGTAGCAGCACCAGTGGTAGTACTAGTGGTACTGTACTTGCTGGGTTGGGTGGGTCCCTCTCAGTTTTGTCTGGGAGGGAGTGAGTCAGTAACTGACTCACTCCTACCCAAACAGAACTGGGAGTGACCAATGCTGCTGTCCTCTAGGCTGATGATTAACAGCCAGATAACTGACATAGAAACAAAGTTGATGGCAGATAAGGATGGTGGACCGCAAAGGCCCATCTACTCTGCCCATTCTTTTCTACCTTATGAATATGCCATAGACCTTTACTCTGTCAATGGCCTATCTATTCATTCTCATCTGTATTATTCACTTACGCCTACCCTATCCCGTGCCTGTTTGAAGCCCTGTACTTTTTCATATCCACCACTTCCAGAGGTAGGCCCAGCCATACTATTCCATGCATCCACCACCCTTTCTGTGAAAAAGAAGTTCCTCACAATACTCCTTAATTGGCCTCCTCTAATCTCATGCTGTGTCCTCTTGTCCTGCTATTTTTTTTATATATTGAAACATGTTAGACTCTTGCACCATTTAGCTGTACTACAGATGGGGTCTCACACCAATTGTCTATACAGACGGATGACAACCCCCTGTTGTATACTAGTGATGCCTTTCCCTATGCATCAGAGAATCCACGAGCCCTGGCTCATAACTGCCTTCTCAAATTGCTTTCCTACATTTAGGTAATCTTCTGATATGACTACCACCAGGTCCTTTTATTTACTTAGTACCACCCCCCTCCAAATGTGTGGTCTTCTCTTGGGTTTTGGTTTCCCAGATGGATCACTTTGCACTTCTTTGCATTAAATCTAACTTTAGACCAGTCATCCAAGTTTTCCAGGTCAGTCCCTTCTCATGCTTTCCACCCCTGTTGTGCATCAACCCTGTTACAGATGTTTGTGTTGTCTGCAAAGAGGCACACATTTCGTTCCAGTCCCTCTGCAGTGCAGTGCCACTTATAAAGACAGTAAAGAGGACTGATTCCAATCCTACGGTACATGACTAGTAACCCCCCACTTTCTTCAGCATGGAATTCATTCGTTGATTACTATTACCCTATGTCCTGTTGCTTATGCCCTGGCAATTTTTTACCTAGGTTACCATCCTGGGATGCATTCTCAAGCTGGCGTTCTTATTTATTAATCATTTGTGACAGTGTGGGAGTGCTAGTCTAGGTAGCCCATATCCACAGCCCCTCTTTGTTCTACTGACTTGTACCCATGTCCCAGCATCCCTCCCCCACTCATCCTACCTATGTCCAAATTCCTTGTAACACTGCCTGCCCACCTTTAGGCTTTAGGTAATCTGAAAAGTACTCTGTAATGTGTCTAAGGAGGGGCTATGCTTTTCAGTGAAAATAATAAATATGTATAACTGTAGTTGATTATCTACTGTAGTAGACTACTACTTTATGTAATGTGTTGACTTTCATTTTATAGCCAGTGCTGAAACTGAGTACAGTCTGCGGACAGCTCTTGGAGTGGACAAGAAAGATGTGACTCAGCTGAGTCTTATAAGGTAATGGCAATGGGTTTTTAAATTTGGAATTTATGTTTTTGTGTTATCTTTTTAACCTCCTATTATGCTCCAGCATCTGCCACTCCTTCAGGTTCTCCTAGCCTCTCCACTCCCTGGCTATCCTCTCTCTTGAGCACTGCCTTCACATCACATATTGCAGCCAACCCTCTGAGTTGTCCCACACTAGTAACCCATCTCCGTCTGGGTCCTCCTCCTTTGAGGGGAAAGGCACCGGGGAAGGGTAAACCCCAGCACTGTATTTCTTTTACTGGCTTGGGGGTGCTGCTGTGGAGGAGCGGGTTCATAGAGGTTCTGGGCATAGGCAGAATGTGGAGGCCATCATTCGGTGGGCACCAAAGTTGTTTTCTGACTTTTCTTGGTTGTCCATCTTGCTTTGCTGTGTAGTAGTACCCCAGATCTCCACTGGTGGCCCCTACTAGAGCAGTGCTTCCAACCCAACCCACCCCAGGATAGGAGCGCAGTCCTCCGGATGCTCAATCCTCTCCTTCCCTGGCCAGCCTTCGATGACCAGAGTCCATTCCCAAACCCGGGTTGCCAGCGTAGTTTGAGGTGTGGCATCCAGTGCCTCAGCCTTCTGCACCACCAGGCCAGCAGATTGTATATGGGAGAACTGTCTGGTGTTACAAATGTTGAATTACAGTGCTGGACTGTCGCTAGCATATTAGATGTGGAAGAATCTCTCACCACTGGCACCACAGCCATCTGTTGTGTGACGTATGTAAAGGACCTATGTCTCACGCATGCGCAGATCCACTCCTATTGTCATGGTATCGATGTGACATACTCAAAAGTGGGTGAACAACCTTTTGACATCACATCAATACCACAGCAACATAAACTTGCAGAAATTGGGACAATGATAAGGGCTCTCCATTCAAATAACATCATTCCACTTGTCACACGTTGCTGTTGCTGAGTCTAGCGATCACCATGTCTGATAGAGATGTTAACTCTGGTGCTATTTTGTCCTGCTGTAGTTTAATCTGTGTATCATAATAAATTGTTTTCCTACACATTTATGTGGCCATAGTGCAGATTCATTAATAAGGTAAGGCTAGATTAATTGTTTTCGGGGTTGAAGTAACTTCTGATATTGAGTCCTATGCCCTCTAAATGTCAATGCCTGATGTACAGGTGATAACCACAGTATCATCACCTCTTGTGGCTGATAGGGCAATGGCATACCTCTCGAGCTGTGCTCTCAAAGTTTACTGATGCCCTAGCAGCCACTTGAGGTAATTACACCGTGGTTATCACCTGTACATCAGGCGTTATCCTCTATTTAATAACTCAGTTTAAATTTGCAGTTTAAGATAAGGTGACCCTTTTCAAATATATATTTTTGATCAATTCTGGCAGAACCCCCTGTCAGCTCAGCTTCACCCTTGAAAGCTGGTAAAATAAGTAATATGGATCCAGGGTTATTTTTCTTAGTTACCAAAGAAACACCAGCAATGGAAACCATGACTAGTACTTAATTTCTTAATTTCTGTATGTGTGTAAGGAGGTGCTCTGCTCTTGAGTGAAAATAGCAATAGATTATGTACTTAATTTAAATGTGAACTTTCATTTGTAGGCCCAAACTTGAGTGTGGACTCCATCACAATCAGATCAGAGAGATCCTGTCCTACATAACTAGCAGCAGTCACCAGAGGCCGAGCAAGGAGTCAGCTCCAACAGTCAGTCTTATTAAAGGTAAGTCAATGTGTTTTTAAATTTGGTGACAGGTGTATCATGATTGCATTTGTGTAGCATTGACTGGTAGTTTGTCTGACTCTCCAGGTTGGGGTAGGGGCAGGAGTTGGGGAGGTAGGGGCAGTACCGCAGCAATGGTGGTTGGAGAGTATGGCAATGAGTTACTAAGCAATAAGGCACTCCCAGAGGTCAGAATAATATTCAGTAACCACTATCTAGGGATGTCAATGTAATATGTGGCACGAGACGGGTGGCCCAGGGACATTTTGCTCCTGCGTTGTAATTAACTGGCTGTTACTCTAACTCCTGTGAGAGCCTTATTGCTATTATAGAAGTGTATTCAAAAAGAAAAGTGTTACAAGTATGGTTTGTGAATGTTTTCTGTAGCCTAGAGTTAGAAAGTGACCGGAATGCTGCATTGTGAGTTTAAGCCAGCATTCAAAAACTGTTAATGAAAAAAGAACTATTTTCTTAAAAGTCGATCTTACAATAATGTCAACTGTTTATATAATTCAAACAGAGATATTTGAGAAAAAAGATCTTCCACCAACAGTTTAGGAATGTTGTATCAAAATCCGAGTGCAGCATTCCAGTCAGTCAGCAGTGACAGGATGGAATGCTAAAACTCAGTAAGAATCAATATGTCATGGTAATCAGGCTGTACATGACAGTTCATTGAACAGGGATTAATGTAAGGCTGATCCTAACAGTCAAACCAGTCAAACGACTTTAGGCTGGGGGCTAGCTGTATAGCTTAGAGGTTAGAGTCATGAGCTGTGCATTTTGAGCTTGTTGTCATCCAGCAGCCTGGGTTTGATTACCACAACCTCCACTTGCATACTGTGTGACTCTGAGTCTAAGCAGCAAGTTATTTAACTGTCCAGTCTTCCCAGGTCACCCCTGAAATGAAGCACTTGTAGGCCTAACCCGGTTAGCAAAGTCTAACAATTAATATATATATATATATATCTTGCACAATGAAACTGCCTTCTGATCTTCAACATTCTCTCGAGGTTCTATAATAAAGATGTCCTATCACAGATAGAAATGGTATAGTATGGTAATAATATCATCACATGAACTTCGGTACAGCAGCATTTTGACAAGTCTGGATTTAAGCAATAGTGTACAACAGTGCATGTGTTGTTACAAGATTTACACATGCCTTGTGTGGTGTGTCACAAGGCAAAGCCAAGTGAGTTTATTAACCACACAAGAAGTGTGTAAATCTGACTACTACACATGCACTGAACTTGAGTACATTATTTTAATTCTATAGACTAGCTACTATAGAATCATCAGCACTGTGCAGGAAACTTGAGATGCTCATTGATCAGTGTTTTGATTTCATGTAATGCAGTGATCAGTGATAACAAGCACTGCTGTCACACCTGAGGTCTTACTTGCAAATTATACAATGGTGTAGGAAAATCCTGTAACCTCATTGGTCAAAACATGTCACATGACCTGGTAAATAGGAGTACTTAACTTCAGAGCATCCCAGTCAATAACCCGTCCCACTTCTTCTGTGGTTATGGTTAAGTCACTCGGCTGCACCTTGTGACACACCACACAAGGCATGGGTAAACCCCCAGTAACCCACACCCTGTTGTGCCTTATTGATTACACAAACAGGAAGTTGGATAGGACATTGACTGGGATGCTCTGAAGTTAAGTATACCTATTATACTGTACACTTCTTTCTTCAGTATTTTGTAAAGAAATGCCTGATTCTTGAAGATGCTACCGAAGAAACCATTAGGGGCAAAGTTTAGAAAACTGAGGAAAGCAAGAGAAGAAGAAAATCAAAAACTCTCTCAGCAGTGGCAAAATTGGCTTACTAAGTCTAAGGAGCAGGAGGGAAGTTCAGCGACTCCATCAATAGCAACACCAATTGACATCAATGAGCCTACCTTTACTGAAACAGACATTGAGGGCAATATTATAGAAGAAGAAGAAGTTGAAGAAAAAGAATAAGATGATGATTGCTAGCTGACGCCGTCTGCACGCAGCTTTGAAAAATATACAGAAGGATCCTGCATTAGGAAGTAATGTAGATGCTGTTGCCAGTTCAGTACTCCAATTTAATTTTAATGACCCAACATCATGGCCTGACATGACTGACAAAGTTAGATGTTGCTTGGTGGAACATGGCCATGAACAAAAGAAAAATGCTGATTTTAGTTTCTCAGCATCTGATGATGGCAGGCGCTTTTATTGGGATTGGTTCACAAAAATTCTTCCCAATGGAGAAACTGTGGAACGCACATGGCTAATGTATGGTGAGACCAAGAAAGCTATCTCTTGCTTCCCATGCATGTTGTTTTCACAAAAATCATCCACTACATCAAGTCTAGCAAATCCAAAAAAAGGATTTTGTGACTGGAGACATTTAAATCCCAGAATTCCAAATGATGAAAACTCCCCTGAACACCGTGACAGTTATTTACTTTGGAAGAATTTTGAAATGCGCTTGAAGACAGGGGCCACAATAGACTTTCAACTGGAAAGGTCAGTTGCCTCAGAAAAAGAAAAGTGGCATACCATTCTGAAAATTATTCTTGATGCTATTCTTTTCTGCACAAAAAACAACTTGGCTATCAGGGGGTCCACAGAGATGATCAGACACACACATTCTGGAATTTTTTTTAATTAGCTAGAACTGAAAAGTCACTATAATCTGGACCTTGCAGGGCATATTGCCAACCATGAGAAGGTGTCTACCACTTATTTTTCTCCTACAATTCAGAATGAGCTTATTAACTTGCTGGGTTCCACTGTGAGACATGAAATAATTGCAGAAATTAAGGAGGCAAAATATTTCTCTATTACGTTTGATTGTATGCCAGATGTGGCTCACAAGGAGCAAATGTCTCAAATCATTCGGTATGTGAGGATACAGGATAATAATTGCAGTGTTGAGGAAAGTTTTGTTGATTTCATCATCTCACATGAAAAGACAGGAAGTGGGCTAGCTGCAGAAATTGAAAAAGAAATTAAGTGATGATGGCTTAGATATAGCTAACTGTCGTAGCCAAGGGTATGACAACGGCCCTAATATGGCAGCAAAGTATTGTGGTGTGCAAGCCTGTATAGCACAAGTGAATGAACATGCTAGATTTGTCCCATGTGCAGCTCATTCTCTTAATTTAGTTGGGGTCCATGCTGCAAGTGTATCAGTGGACATGGTATCATTTTTTGGCACAGTGCAGAGATTATTTACATTCTTTGTAGCTTCAGCAAGCTGCTGGGAGGTGCTGTCCCAGGCAGTAAAGGTCACCCTGAATGGTCACACTGAAACAAGATGGTATTCAAAGTTTTGTGCTGTTCACTCCCTTTATCTTCAAATATCTGGGGCCAGATATTCAGAGCTCAGCG
Organism: Neoceratodus forsteri; assembly: GCA_016271365.2. Classification (NCBI taxonomy): domain Eukaryota; kingdom Metazoa; phylum Chordata; order Ceratodontiformes; family Ceratodontidae; genus Neoceratodus; species Neoceratodus forsteri. The sequence continues at coordinate 43,019,363 of CM028131.1, read as the reverse complement.
CCGGGTGCAAAGCCGTTGCACTGGACTAGCACCCGACCTTGCACCCGACTGCAATATTAGGCCTGAATTTCAAGCGCGCCAGTGCTAGGGTGTGCACTGATGTTAAACCAAAATGAAAGCAGGGGGTGGGACTGAGGGGAGGGTCCCTGAATGCCAGTGCTCTGGCATATTCAAAAGCAGAGTGCCACGCTACAGGCATTAGCACGACTTGTAGCGCGGCGCTAGTTACTGCTGTAGAAAAGCCGCTCTAAAGGCAGAGCTAATAGCAGAGGTACCCTCCCAGCACCTATCCCGACCCCCGTTTCCCATAGCAAGCATCATTACCCTGGTGGTCTAGTGGTGCCACCGACCCTGATCCCTGTAATTCCACATATATCCCTGGTAATCTAGTGGCCCCCCCAGCATGTTTCCCAACCCTGATCCCCGTAATAGCACATATATCCCTGGTAGTCTAGCGGCCCCCCCAGCATGTTTCCCAACCCCTGATTCTGTAATAGCACTTATAACCTCAGTGTATCAGTTACCCCTAGCAGCTTGCTCCCATTATCCCACCCATCAGTCACGTATGGAGCTGCAGCCAGCTCAGCCTCCTCACACCACCGTGGTCAGCTGCCAACTGAGGAATGAATGAGCTGTACTGTTCAGTACAGCTTGTTCATTCCTCAGTCAGCTGCCGGCTGTGGTGGTGTGAGGAGGGCTGAGCTGGTCGCCATCTCCATTTGTGGCTGATGGGTGGGATGTATGAGGGCGGCGCTGCTGAGGGTGCCACTAGACTACCAGGGATATATGTGAAATTACAGGGATCGGGGTCAGGAAACATGCTGGGGGGGCTGCTAGACTACCAGGGATATATGTGGAATTACGGGGATCAGGGTCAGGAAACGTGCTGGGGGGGCACCACTAGACTACCAGGGTGTGCAACAGGCACACATGGCAACAGGGAGTGGGACCATGATGACAAGGCGGACAGCCGGGCCCAGCCAGTCTGCCCAGGTCCCTACTGAATGGATATGCTGCACACCCTAGTAGTCTACAGCATATGTCCATCCACCCCCATCAGGCACGCCTTATGCTTGTCCCATGCATTCGTGGGTTCCCCCACTGTGTTCCACCAACACCTGCCATAGGGTGCCTATGTTGTTGGGGGGCATCTACAAGGGCACATATGGCCAGTGGACATGTGTGTGACTATCTCCCTCCCTCTAAATATATATATATATAGCTATATATCTATCTATATCTAGATAGATATATATATGCATGTGTGTGTGTATATCAGTTGTATATCTAGCTATGCAACAGATAGGTATCACTCTCCCGTGTCTCTCTCTCTCTATATTCATACTTTGTGTTGTACAGCTTGCAGTGCTGCATGGGCAGGATGTCTGCTCTTTGTGTGCCTGCCAGCACACAGTTCCAGCTGATTCAAGCCTGTACTTCCCTGCTGACCAACAGGGGATGCTGTGGGCATGCCTTGGCCTGCTGCATCCAGCTTATACTACCATTCTGACCAATAGGTTGCGCTGTGTGCTCCATGCAGTAGCACCAGGCAAACTGCATGGTACTGATTGCTAAGCGGCAGATAACGAGATGTAAATGTACATTTACACACAGATTACCTAAGTAGGCTCATTTGCATGGGAGCATTCAATATGTCTCCCATTTGCCCTGGGCTATTCAGCTTGCACTGGACTAATGCATTAGCACTGTGTACTCAGGTTGGCATGGGCCAACCTCACATCAGCATAGCACAGTTCTGCAGTGTGTGGCTTACATTGTTGTTTGCAGTAGATGTGAGACATCTCTTTGCAGTCATACACAATGATCTCCACCTGCAGCACTAGCTTTCTTCAGTGTCTAATGGGCTTCAGTGGCAATGTGCACTTCCCTGTTGCTATATTCAGTGCTATCTTATTCCTGGGCAGTTTTTTTCCCTGCACTTCTGGCCCTGTTTACCTGACTTCCTTTGTTTGTTATATTCAGCAGGTTTTGCTTCGGGCTATTCCTTTTGCATACAGCTTGCTTTTTACTTCAGGCTATGTTTGCCTGCTGGGCAGTGCTACTTTAGCCCCGGAGCACAGTTTTGAATATCTGGCCCCTGATGTCTTAAAGGCATTGTACCAAATAAGTGAAGATGCAATCAATGCCGACGCGGTATCAACAGCCCAGAGCCTAATCAAGCAGATAGATTTCAAATTTCTTTGTACCCTAGCAATGTGGGACAAAATATTGAACCTGACTGAATGAGTAAACCAACCGTTGCAATATAAGGGATTGCCTGTCAATAGTGCCTCAAAACATATCAGTGGATTAAGGGATGCACTGCAGCACATGCAGGATGATAGAATACATGATGTTGTACAACATGCAGCAGAACTTGCTGAACAGATGTCACTGAATGCAGAATTCACAGAAAAAAGAAAAAGAAAGGTGAAAAGGATGGCCACTGAGAACATTCAAGATGAAGGGCACTTGATTTCTGCTGAGCAGGATTTCAAAATGCAGTTCAACAATGTTCTAGACACCCTCACTTCACAGATTCAACGGAGGTATGAGGCATTGTGTGAAGTGGCTGCTGACTTTAACTTCTTTACAGAGCTATCTTTCTCAACAATGGAAGTTAGAGAGAGTTAAAGAAATGTGCAGCAGATCTGGAAATGAAATATTCTAAGGATCTAGATGCTTGTGAAATAGTATATGAGGTAGAGAGCTTCAAATTTCAGGCAGCTGCAGCACTGCCCAATTTTTCTAATGCCACACCCCTCAGCTTGTTGAAGCTCATTCACAAATGGTCTTTGAGTACTTCCTATCCCAACATTGAAATTACTCTATGACTCTTCTTGACCCTCCCTGTAACTGTTGCTTCTTGCGAACATAGTTTCAGCAAACTGAAGCTGATCAAGACCTATTTAAGGTCATCTATTGGACAAGAAAGACTGTCAAATCTTGCTATACTATAAATTGAAAATGCTGTAGCCAGTGCCATTAACTTTGACAAAGACATTGACGAATTTGCATCTTTGAAGGCAAGAAAGGTTCACACATAGACCAGACAGACAATTGTGAAATGTCTAAGCTGTATCTGACTACTGTGGATATGCAATCTCTAAGTAAGATCTCTAATGATCTACTTAAAATCCCTCCCAAGCATGTATCAGATAAATACCTTATCACTTTTCTCTGTCCACATAGCGGCGTTATGGCTTACCCTCCTAGTTTTAACCCTCTCCATACACCCACTACCCTCCTGCCTTCATCATATTAGTTCTAGTACTACCCCTTCCTCTGCCCCAATTTTTCCCCCTGCGTTAATCCGACGAATAATAACTCCCTCATCAGTTACTATGTCTTATATCCCCTGCCCTCCTCCTCTACCTTGTCACCCCACCTCTGAAACCATGATTACCCCATTACTTTATGGTCAGGAAATATTACACTTTACATACACCCATATTTCCAATAAACCGCACAAACATGTGGTCACATCTCGACGCACCTCCAAAAAGATCTACAAAGCTAACCTAACCAGGGCAGCAATCATCCTCCTGCTACTTGTGGGCAACATCCACCCAAACCCTGGTCCCACTCCCAATACCCTACCGCAACCTGCTAAACAAAAGGGACTGGCTGGCCACCGTTAATGTTTGTAGCCTACAAAAGAAACTTGCCTCATTTCAAGCCTGGGTTTGCCTCCACTGCCCTGATGTAATAGCTGTTACTGAAACATGGCTGTCTCAGCATATCCCTGACTCGGCTGTTAGTATACCTGGTTATACACTGTTCAGGTCGGATAGACTAAATAGATGGGGCGGGGGTAGTGCTCTGTACCTCCTAGAGCACTTACAAGGAATAATCACTACTACCATAAGCCCCTCCAAAGATGTACAGTCTCTCACTGTTAGGGTGGAAGTTGGGACCTCGAGAAAATCCCTCTCCATAACGTCTGTATATATACCCCCTCGTAACCAAAGGGGTGCCTTCACATCCATCTTAGATATTATCGAACAACTCCCCAAAAATTCAGAAGTCATTGCCCTAGGTGATTTTAACTCAAACTGGCTTGCCCCCCAGACATCCCCCCTCAGGGATGCAGCTGCTGCCCAAAATCTATCTCAAATGGTCCTCACCCCCACTAGAGTAAACAAAAATATGAGCCATAGCTCCCTCCTCGACCTCATACTCACAAACCATCCTGAGCACATACTGGATGTCCAGGTCCTATCGGACTCCCTCAGTGATCACTCCCCGGTAACGTGTCTCTGGTCAAATAGCTGGAAACCACCCCCTCCTAGGATCTCCATGTGTCACCAACTCAAGAGGGGGGCTCTAAAGCATCTCAGAAACTGGTTTCAAAATTTTGACTGGTCCCCCCTTGATCACCTGACGTCAGTCGATGCTGCCCTGTCCTTCTTCATAAGTTCCTTCCTATCAGCCTGTGAGATCTTTGCCCCCTATGTCAAATGGATTGAAAAGTCTAAATCATCCCCCTGGGTTACTAGATCTTTGCTTGATCATATGAAGGCGCATGATGACCTGTTGTTCAGAGCCCTTCAGTCAGGTTTACCCACTGACCGACAACATTATCGTGCTGCCAGAAATACTTGCACCTGGGAAATACGGCTGGCAAAGGCTGCTTATTACAAAACAAAACTCACTGCCACTTGGGGTGATGGTAAAAGGTTCTGGAATAATATAAAGGAACAAAGTGGAAAGTCTCCCTCCCCTCCCCCTGCCATGCTTATCCTAGATGGTACCCCTAGTCAAGAACCCAGCAAAATTGCAGATGCTTTTAATATAGCATTCTCAGACCTAAGCTCTATTCTCCCCCCTGACTTTTTCAGTTCTGATGCGGGATACTTCCCGCCACCTCCCAGTGTGCCTCCTTTTTGTCTTAAAACCAACTCCACTAGTGATGCCTGCTCGTATATTTCCAGGTTCCTAGGAAAGACCAGACATAGTGGTGACTCACTAGATACTAAATTGCTATCTTTAACCCTTGATGCTGTTCTAGTACCTCTTACTAAAATCTTCAACATGTCCCTGTGCCTAGGAAAGTTCCCGTCTCTATGGAAAAAGGCAAGGATTACTTCAGTACATAAAAATGGTACACGTACAGCTACTAGTAACTACAGGCCCATCTCCATACTACCTCCACTCTCAAAAGCCCTGGAAAAAATAGTGGCTGATCAACTTACTAACTATCTAGATACAAAACACCTTATCTGCCAACAACAACACGTTTTCAGGAAAGGTCACAGTACCACCACTGCCCTCCTATAACTCACCTCCTTTGTTCATGACGCTCTTGACCAGGGTGATCTGACTGGTGCAGTCTTTGTTGATCTCTCCAAGGTATTTGACACCGTCAATCACACCATGCTCATAAACACCCTCCTCTCTGTCGGCATCTCTAAAGAAACTACTAGCTGGTTCTCCAGTTATCTCTCTGGCCGCACTCAGCAGGTGATGATAAGAAACACCCTCTCCACAAACCTTCCAGTCCGATCGGGTGTCCCTCAAGGATCTACCCTCGGTCCGCTTCTTTTCTCATTTTACCTGAACTCATTACCTTAGGCCACCTCTGGGCATCTTCTCCTTTATGCTGATGACGCAGTGATCTTCAGTCGTCACACTGACCCCGCTCTACTTCAAGAATCCTTGCAGGACTCTTTCACTCAAACTGAAGCTTGGTTTTCCTCACACAAGCTTGTACTCAACACAGACGAAAGTCATGCTGTTCACCCACCCGCAACATATGCACAGCACTACAAAATTAGCTATACACAATGTGATGGGCACCAAGCTGGAACCTGTTCCTAATTTTAAATACCTAGGGGTTATTCTAGACTCTGCCTCACCTATCATGAGCATATCGCATCAACCTGCACAATTAACTTACAAAGAATCGGTCTCCTCTACAGGCTTAGGCCCTGTCTACCTCCGGAGGCTCTTCGCTTAGCTATCTCCAGCTCCATCCTCTCACTGGTAGACTACGGCATAATTATTTACAGGGCCACCTCTGACACAGCTTTGTCCAGCATTAAACGTGCCCTAATCAAAGCCTGCAGATTGGCCACAGGATGTGATCGTCTTACGCACACCTGTGACCTCTACCTGTGCTCATCATGGCTAAACCTTCAGGGGAGACTAGTCTATCAGACCTGCCTACTGGCCCAAAAAATTCAGTTGGGCCTAGCCCGCCCAGGCTGTCTTATACTCCTCCAAAAGAACCTACTGGCTCGCTCCACTAGACACTCGGATACCGCCACTTTCCGTGTCCCCTTTGTAAAGACCACTGATGGCCAAAGGTCCTTTTGCTACAGGGCACCACTCTGGATTAACTCAATCCCTGACTCTGTCTTAACAATTCCCAGGCTTGGGCCTTACAAACATGAGTTACTCAGTCACATATTGTCAAACTCCCACTGTGACTGCAGATGAAACTTTAAATGTTAATGCATCGTTACTTCTCAATTGCTGTCATTCCATTGATTGTGTTTATTCTATTTTTTTCACCTCGGCAGGCTACTGTCATTTTCTGTACCAGTAATGTTATCTATATTGTATATTCTATGTTATACTGTTTCCTAATCCATTTATGTAAGACGTGGAGCCTTTGCAAATGAGTCTCAGACTCAAAGGGTTGTAATTCCTAGACTTTAAATAAATAAATAAATAAAATTCAAATAACGTATTTGCATGAAAATATATAACATCCATCACCTCTCATCAGTTACCGGGTTTCCCCTCATGTCCTGATTGCCTTGAGGTTTTTGGTTTAGTACTCAGTGTCCTGTGCTGTTGTGTGTGGGGCTTTGGTTCTTTGAGCTCCAGCTCCATATCTTGTATTGCTGTATAACTGTTCCTATGTGTTGTATGGATTGTTCAATTCTCGCATTTCATATATTTATCAATTAAGTTGGAATATTGACCTGGCATCGGCATCTGCATTACTTTCTAATGCAGAATCCTCTGTTAGCAAACTGTGATTTTAATTTAAATACTAACCACTGGTTCTCATTTGGCCACTTTATAACATAGTTTGTTCTGATTCCATGATGAAAAACAAATCTGAAATCAGGGGTTGCCAGGGATACTCAATTTGGAAGAACATGTAACACAAGTGTGTTTTGGTTCAGTAGGGGAGTGATTCAGTAGTAGATGACCCACAACTACCAAATCAGGCTACAGCTTGTAACTGTCTCCTTCCAAGAGCTTCAGTGGGCCTAGAGGACCCCTAGCCCCATGCTTTATGCAGCAATCTTTCACAGTACATTTCAGAAATGCATATAGGGTGGGTGGTTCATGGCATTGTTGGTCAGACACTTGTCCACAAAAATTGTGGCTGCTCACTCTGTATACCACCCAGTCAGAGTCTCTCACATCTCATATTCCATGGGAGCAAAATATTCCCTGAAATCAGAGGTAGGGAACTGTAACAAAAGTATGTTTTTTCTTCAAGAAAAGTCCCAAAACTCACCATAGAGTATGTAAACCCCTCAGAGCTTCTGAGGGCCTTGCAGCCCCCAGACCCCCATGTTTTATTTAGCAATCTCTCACAATATATTTCAGAAATACATATTGGGTGGGTGGTTGATGGCATTCTTGGTCAGCCACTCATCCACAAAAATTGCAGCTGCACACTCTATACCACCCACTCAGAGTCTCCCACATCTCATATTCCAGTGGAGCAAAATATTCCCTCCCTGAAATCAGGGGTAGAGAACTGTAACAAAAGTTTGATTTTCTTTGAAAAAGGCCCTAAAACTCACCACAGAGCATGCAAACCCCTCATAGGTTATGGGGGCCTTGCAGTCCCCAGACTCCCGGCTCTTTTCTTGGGGGGGCACAAACTTGGACTCTTACCCAGGGCACCAAAATGTCTTCTTACGGCACTGGTCTTACTTCAGTAGTAGGCAAGATTATGGAGGCACTCCTTAAGGAAAGGATAGTGCTACACCTGGAATCCATAGGGGCATAGAATCCAAGACAGCATGGGTTTACTAAAGGAAGGTCCTGTCAAACTAATCTCATAGATTTCTTTGACTGGGTAACCAGAGTGGTGGACCACTGGGGAGCAGTTGATGTCACCTACCTTGACTTCAGCAAATCTTTTGACACCGTTCCACATAGAGGATTAATAAATAAGCTGTGTAGGCTCAGGGTGGGTCAGAAGTTGGTCAACTGGGTGGCAAACTGGTTGACAGGCAGAAAATAGAGAGTGGTGGTAAATGGTATACAGTCAAAAGAGATGCAAGTCACATGTGGGGTACCTCAGAGATCAGTCCTGGGGCCTGTCCTCTTCAATATCTTCATTAGTGACATTGCAGATGGACTAGAGGGTAAGGCTTGTCTGTTTGCAGGTGACCCAAGATCTGCAACAGAATAGATGATACATATGGGGTGGGCAGAATGAGAAGAGATCTGGATAAACTAGCAAAATGGTCAGAAGAGTGGCAACTGGGATTTAATGCAAAGTAGTGCCAGATCATGCACATAGGGAAGAGAAACCCTGAAGCCACCTATAGGCTGGGAGGGGAGTTGCTGGCAGTCACAAAGGAAGAAAGAGACTTGGGCATCATCATCACCAAAGACCTGAAATCATCCAAGCAGACCTCTAAAGCAGTAGGTAAGGCTAGGGGGATTTTAGGGTGCATTAGTAGGGGTATCACAAGTCATAAGAGGTAGGTAATAATCGCTCTTTACAAGGCACTGGTTAGGCCCCATTTGGAGTACTGTGTGCAGTACTGGAGGACACACCTTTGCAAGGACATTAATCAAATTGAGGCACTCCAGACAAGGCAACCAAAATGGTGCAGGGACTGCATCAGAAAACATATGAGGACAGATTAACAGAGCTCAATATGTATACCCTTGAGCAAAGGAGGGAGAGAGGTGATATGATCGAAACATTCAAACACCTTAAGGGCATTAACAAGGTGAAAGAGTCTAACATGTTTAAATATAAGAAAAATAGCAGAACAAGAGGACAAAGCATGAGATTAGAGGGAGGCCAATTAAGGGGGAGTGTGAGGAAATTCTTTTTCACAGAAAGGGTGGTGGATGCATGGAACGGCCTACCTCAGGAAGTGGTGGCTATGAATACAGTACAGGGCTTCAAACAGGCATGGGATAGACTTAAGGGAGCAATACAGATGAGTATGAATAGATAGGTCACTGACAGAGCAAAGGCCGATGGCACATTTATAAGTTATAAAAAGAAATGGGCAGACTGGATGAGCCTTGCGGTCCTTACCTGCTGACAACCTCTATGTTTCTATGCTATGCTGAGTGAAAGAGTTTCTTTTTTTTTTTTGAATTGAAACTGCAGGGAAGGAACTGAGAGAGGCAGGGGACCTTCATTAACTTGAGGCATGTGTTTAATTTTCATAACTGATTATGCAGCATTGCAAGCAGGACAATAGCAGTTTATTCATCCACCCTCATGCCCACCGTACAGCAGCAACATTCCTTTTTTTTTTATTTTTTTATTCATATTACTGTGGTGCATTCTAGGATGTCCAGAGAATCGGCAGTGGCACTTTGATATGGCAGGAAGACTAGTGCATTCAGAAACTGTAGCAACATGGCTAATTTAAAGGCAGAGAGAGAGACAGGCATGAGGATTTGGTATATATGGTGGCTCTGAAAAATTAAACAGCCTGTTTACTGTTTTCATACTAACATACTAATAACATACTAACATACTAAAATGCCAGCAGAATAGGCCTAACGGTCTTTCATGTCTGCTCGTTTGGTCAGCCCCCACCCTGGGTGCTGACCTTGCTGTTCCCCTCGCCTTCTCTGGCTTCTCCCTTCCCAGTTCGGATATTCTTGCTGCATTGGATTTTGCTTCAGAACCTTCCCTGTACCTGTCCACCCCTCTTGAACCCCTCCACTGTCTCTGCCTCCACCAGCCCCTAGGCAGTGCATTCCATGGCTCCACCACCCTCTCAGTGAAATAGCACCCTCCTTTCTCCCTGAATCTTCCCCTCCAGCTTCCACCCATGCCTCTAGTGGCCCCTTCCTCCTTCCTTGAAGCACCCTGACTGTTCCTCCCCTATTTACCCTCTTCATGTCCTGAAGACTCTATCATGTCCCCCAGTCCCTTCTCTCTTCCAATGTGTACATATTTAGCTCTTCGAGCCTCTCCTCATAGGTCCTGTCCCCCAAGCCCCAAATCATTTTGGTTGCCCTCCTCTGGACCCTCTCCAGGAGGTTAATGTCCTTCTTTAAGTGTGGCCTCCAAAACTGTATGCAGTACTCAAGGTGCGGCCTCACCAAGCAGTTATACAGAGGGAGTATTACTTCCCTCCTTCTGGAGGTGATCCCCCTAACGATGCATCCCAGCATCCTGTTGGCCTTGGCTGCTGCCCTCCTACAAGTCTCAGAGTTGTTCATCTTGACATCCACCACCACCCCCAGGTCCCTCTCAGCCATCGAGACTTGTAGCTTCCCCAGGGTGTACACTTGGCCTGGGTTTCTGCCTCAGGTGGAGTACCTTGCATTTCCTGCATTGAACCCCTCAGCTTCCACTTTCTAGACCATCTTTCCAGAGCCTCCAGGTCCCCTGTAGGGCCACCCTCCCTCCTCCCCATCCACCACCGCTCCCAGTTTTGAGTCATCTGCAAAGAGACTCATCTCACTCTGATTCCAGTCATATGTCAGATAGGTAGGCGTTGAACAGAGGGGCCCCAAGGACTGATCCCTGTGGGACCCCACTAATGACCCTCCTTGGGGATGAGACTATCCCACCAACTATGACCCTCTGGGTCCGGCCCTGGAGCCAATTGCCTATCCATCTGATCATCTGGTTCCCCACCCCCATTTCTCCCAGCTTATCTAACAGGCCCACGTGAGGAACAGAGTCAAATGCCTTGCTGAAGTCTAGAAAGAGGACATCCACTGGTCTACCCAGGTCCAAGGCACTTGTCACCCAGTCATAGAACTCCACCAGGTTTGTCTGACATGATTTCCCAGGATGAATCCATGCTGCTCTATCATCCAGGCACCCTGACTTTCAGGTCCCCCTAGCCTCTCCTTGACAATGCCCTCCATCACCTTGCCCACCACGATGTCAGGCTGACAGGCCTGTAGTTCCCTGCCACCTCCCTTGATCCCCCTTGTGGATAGGCACTATATCGCCACCTTCCAGTCTTGGGGCACCCACCCTGTCCTCAGAGAGATGGTGAAAAGCTCTGCCAGGGGTTTCGCCAGGACATCTGCAAGTTCCTTCAGCACTCTGGGATGTAATTTATCCAACCCTAGTGCTTTCTCCATCTTAAGGGAGCTGAGGGCTTCCCTCACTCTCTCTGCTGTGATTTCCACTTCCGGTACCTCTTCTCCCTGCTTAGCCCTCCCCCCACCTGCCAGTGATGCCTCCCTCTCCCAGACCTGCCAATCAGTAAGGGTCCCCCTCCTCAGTATCTCTGTCTCCTCCCATGTATGATGCAGCACCCCATTTCCCTGGTGAAAACTAGTGAAAGTACTCATTTAGTACCTCAGCCTGCTCTCCCGGGTCTTGTGCCCATCTCTCCCCTGATTTAATCCTGCTAATCTGCCCCTTCACCCTTCGTTTTCCCCAATGTATCTAAAGAACCCCTTGTTCCTCTCCTAATTTCCCTGGCCAGGTTCTGCTCCTTCCTTGCCTTAGCCGCCCTCACCACTCTAGTGGCCCTTCTAGCCATCAGCTCGTACTCCCCTCGATCCCTTTCACTCCTCGAGCACTTGAATTGCTTATAGGCTGCTTTCTTTCTCCACACCACCTCCTGGACCTCCCTGGTCCACCAACAGGGTTTTTGGGCCCTACCGCATTTTCGTCTTACTCTTGCACAGGTGCTGGTAGCATCCTGTATCCCTCTCCTGATGATTTCCCACCTACTATCAGCATCCATGTCTGACCCAATCCCATCCAAATGCTCCTTAAGGATCCTTCCCATTTCCTTAAAATCCGCCCACCTGAAGTCGGTTACTTCCATCTTTGTGCAGCCTTCTACCCCTCCTAGGTCCAGGCAGAACCAGACCGTGGCATGGTCACTCCCCACCAATGGGTCCCTTACCTCCAGGCCCCCAATCTGGTCATTGTCTGCCAGGACCACATCCAGTACCCATGCCTCCCTGGTCGGTTCTCTCACCTGCTGAGTTAGGAACACGTCTTGAAAGACATCCAACAACCTCTGTTCCCTGGTCACAGAGGATGTCATAGTCTCCCAGTCTGTTCCTGGCATGTTTAAGTCCCCCAACACCACCACCGTTCCTCTGCCCAGTCCGTCTCCAACATCTGCCACCAGACTGTCCTCCAGCTCCCCGCCAGGGCAGGAGTCTCTACACCACTCCTATTTTTACTCTCTTGCCCCCCCTTGTTATCAGGGTGACCCAAATTGCCTCCACGGTTCCTCCGCCTCCCTCTACTCCCCTATGCTAATGCAGTTTTTGACTATCATTGCTACCCTCCTCCCTTCCTCCCCTGTCCTTCCTGAACATAGTGTACCTCCAGGTTCAGGTCCCAGTCATGTCTTGCAGTGGCCCAAGTCTCAGTGACCGCTGCCATCCACTGCTCCCTCAGTTAGCATCATCTGGAGCTCAGGCATTTTATTGCCCAAGCTCCTGGCATTTATGAGGACTACCTTCCACCCTTTCCCTATACTTCCATTTCCCCTGCTCGTGTTCCCATGGGGATTCTGTTTTCCCCTGGTCTGCACTTTGCCAGTCGGCCTTTTCCTGCAATCCTCCTGGTTCCCAGGGGGTGGAGACAAGTCCCTCCTTTATCGACACCCGTTGACAGCCTTTTCTCCCATCCCACCCCCTTCACAAAGTTTAACCCCACTTTTCACCAATGTACCCTCTATTTTCAACTTAGGATTCCTTCCTCCAAATTGAGATGTAGTCTATGTCTAGCATACAGCTCCTTATCCTCCCAGGTCTCCCCCAATCCCCATCAACCCATACCTCTGGTCTCACACCACTCCCTGAGCCACTGGTTTATCTCCTAATTTTCCTTTTGTGTTTCCCCCACTAGCCCTTGGCACTGGAAGGATTTCTGAGAAGAAACTGTGCATCCTATGTCATGACAGACCCTGGCGAAGCTCCCTGAATCTTGCCTGTATCTCTAGCTCACTATTTCCCTCAATGTCATTTGTACCCAGGTGGACCAGTATGTCTGGGGAACCCCCACAATCCTTTGCCAGCTGATATACCTCGTGCTTAGCCCTGTGCACCGTTAGTCCAGGGAAGCATCTTGTTCTAACTGGCCAGGCTTCTCCCTCCCTATCCATTTGATACCCCTGATCATAGAATCCCCCAGCAGGAGCACTCTGACCACTCCTTTTCCTCCATCCCCCCTTCCATGTCCCTCATCCTTTCTACAGGCCCCTCCACCCAGCTGGCTCCTTGTTCCTCCCCCTATCTGGGTGCCACATGCCACCCCTTATTTACCTGGCCACCCCTCCCTCCAATCCTGTGCCTCTCCTCCTCCTGAGTATCCTTCTGTACCTTGCTAATTCCCCCTCACTGCTCGCAACCGGTCCTTCTCCCCCATCTGCTAAACTAGCCTGGCTCATCCTCCCTTCCTTCCTGTCTCCATTTAGTTCCTCCTTGCTCGTCGTGCTCCCCTGGCCTAAATCCTCAGCTCCCTTTACTGAATCCTCCTTGTACTTCTGGTCCTTCTCCTTTACCTTTCCTCCCAACTGGTCCTTCTCCTTGTGCTTTCCTCCCTCTTCCCCCTGCCCCTCCTGCTCCGATTCACTGCTCCCCCCATTCTCCTGCATTCCAGGTCCCCCCCTGTTCTTCCTGCTATCTGGCCCCTGCCTCCTGCCTCCCACTACCACTCCCTTTCCGTCTATAACCACCCCTGTCGTGGCTACATCACCCCCCTCATCCTTGAGCAGAAGAAGAGAATTGAAGCGGTTACTGAGTGTAAGGTCTGATCCACCTCCCCGCCTTGCTGCCTTCTGTCCAGCCCTGGCCATCTGCCTACTTCCCTGAGAATGTTGTCCCTCCGTCCCCCCTTTGTGAGGGTCCCCACTTACCTGCCTGCTTCCTTGGTAGTGTCCTTTTGGACCCCCTCTGCCAGGGTTCCTATGTGACCCCTGAGTATTCTCCTGCACTCCTTTCTCTATGCCCCCACCCCCAGTGCTTGGTGCAACCTGTGAGAGATTCCAGCCCCTTCTACCATACCACACCCCTTCCCCAGCTTTCTCCTAATCCCCACAACCTCCTCCCTAAGCTGTGCTAGCTGGTAGCACACTGGGCAACCAATCGAACTTCCAAGCCCAGTCCAGTATCATGGCTGCTCCACACCCTGTGCACCCCACTACCCTCCCAAAGATGCCGGCCCTAATGATGTGTGGTTCCATCCCCTTCCAAATAGGTTTCCTTGGGTGAGCCACCAGGTTCTCCCCTAGTCCAAGATACCCCGACTGCCTAATCAGGTCACCCACTAATCTTAGAGACAGTCCCACTGTACACTAGTAACCCTGTTACTAGGTGCAGTACAACACATTAAACTTATAAGGGAAATTAACAACTCCTAAGCTCCTCTCTCCAGCCTTTAAATCCACCCCCAGTGGCTAGAACTACATGAGCTGCACCTGCAGCCTTTTCCTCAATTGCAGGGTAGGTGTTCCCCTATAAATTGCAGACTTCTGGGGAGGGAGGGGTGGGGAGGTGGGTCTTGGGCAGACACCTGACTCAAGAGAGTGTATCAGCCCTGTGTCTCCCTCCAAGCCCAGCAGCCAAAGAACCAGGCCCAAGCAAATCCCACCAAAAGGTTTTAAATCAGAAGAAATAGGCCTCTACCAGTGCAGCCTGTTACACAGTGAAACATCCACAAAATGAACCCCACTTACAGCCACCAAATCAGTTTACAAACATCCAGCAGCCCCCAAAACAATACCCTGCTAGCCCCTTAGAAGTAAGAAAGAAAAGAACTAACCTACCAAGTAAAATCCACAAGAACCCTGTGAAAACAACAGCAGCAGCTACTGTCCTGGAACACAACTGATCCTGTCCCCTTCCAGTTCTTTCTGAGAAGACAAAGCAGCTAACACCTCAACCTGATTCAGCCTCTGCCTCCAGTCAATTGGCTGAGTGAGACCTGGCCAGACCATTAACACCCCTCCCTCACTATGCACTAACCTTTACAGCTAATGGAGTCAGCACAAGGAATAAAAATTCAAGTCAAAGCCCCCAAAATATGTTTGCTGCCAAAGGAAACAGGTCTCCAGTTTAATCAGCTTCACTAACAACACATCAAAATAGGCTTGAAATTAACAGATATAGGTCTCCAATTCAAATAACCATCTCCAAGCAAATCCCACCAAATAGGTTTTAAATCAGAAGAAATAGGCCTCTACCAGCGCAGCCTGTTACACAGTGAAACATCCACAAAATGAGCCCCACTTACAGCCACCAAATCAGTTTACAAACATCCAGCAGTCCCAAAACAATACCCTGCTAGCCCCTTAGAAGTAAGAAAGAAAAGAACTAACCTACCAAGTAAAATCCACAAGAACCCTGTGAAAACAACAGCAGCAGCTACTGTCCTGGAACACAACTGATCCTGTCCCCTTCCAGTTCTTTCTGAGAAGACAAAGCAGCTAACACCTCAACCTGATTCAGCCTCTGCCTCCAGTCAATTGGCTGAGTGAGACCTAGCCAGACCATTAACACCCCTCCCCACTATGCACTAACCTTTACAGCTAATGGGTCAGCACAAGGAATAAAAATTCAAGTCAAACCCCAAAATATGTTTGCTGCCAAAGGGAACAGGTCTCCAGTTTAATCAGCTTCACTAACAACACATCAAAATAGGCTTGAAATTAACAGATATAGGTCTCCAATTCAAATAACCATCTCCAAGCAAATCCCACCAAATAGGTTTTAAATCAGAAGAAATAGGCCTCTACCAGCGCAGCCTGTTACACAGTGAAACATCCACAAAATGAGCCCCACTTACAGCCATCAAATCAGTTTACAAACATCCAGCAACCCCCAAAACAATACCCTGCCAGCCCCTTAGAAGTAAGAAAGAAAAGAACTAACTTACCAAGTAAAATCCACAAGAACCCTGTGAAAACAACAGCAGTAGCTACTGTCCTGGAACACAACTGATCCTGTCCCCTTCCAGTTCTTTCTGAGTTCTAGTTCCAGTTCTTTCTGAGAAATTCAAATGGTCTGATTGTCTGCACAGTGAAACACAATGATGTGAGCAGGACCTGACTGTAGTTGGCTCATGGTTTCATGCCACCACCCATCCAACCTACCATCACTAGAGCAGTGACTCACTATTCAAATGAGGTGTGCCATAAACTTTTTTTACAATTAAAACCAATTGTAGTACCTGAGTTTATCTGCAGTGGGGAATAGGAATACTGTGATCTTGGGCAAGTTGGAGGACTCTGGATAAACAGCTCCTTCTACTGTTTTTATTTAATTGCTGTTTTGTCTGTCACTTGTCTCTCAGTGCGTTGGAGGGGCTGTAGCTCTCTCTTAGTGAGAGAAAAAAAATGGTGACATTTTAAAAATGAAAATTCTATGGGTACAATGATATTGGTAATCAGTTGGGTTGGGACTGGCACCTTTTTTACCCAGGCTCTGTTGTCTGGTAGATGTCCACCTGGCCAGGGGTATCAGCCAATCAGAGCATGCGAATTTCTTCCCCCATTTTCTAAATGTCAACATGTGTGGAACTGTGCCATACTGACGAATGAAAATTTCAAATTTTGACATGTTATATCTCGGACACAGTTTGGTCATTTCACTTGAAATTTGGAGAGTGCTGACGGCATGTCCTGTAGATGTGAAATGTAGTGTTTACATGTCAGACAATTCATTTTTTGTGGAGATATTATGTGGTACAGTTTACATTTTGCAGACAGCATTTTCTATTCTTCTACTAAATAAACATTTGTTTCGTGGCCGGCTGTGCTGTTGTTAATGAACTTTTTAGTAATTAGGTATGTAATGTGATCCAACACTTACAAGTTGGTGGGAGCGTGGGGCCTATCAACTTACACAACATTCTATTTTTCTACTCTTTCTTAAAAAGTAAGGATATTCTATTAAAAAAAAAAAACTTTGTTAATGCATCAGTAAGGGTTGTTCTACAGTGACAAAAGTGAGGAAATTCAATATTAGGGTTGTCACCCATTGCTCCCCACCCCCATCAACAGACATCGGGGTGTGCGTTGGGGTCATTGGCCCTAACTCTCACCCCATTCTTCTACAGTGCACCACCTCTGCTTGTTTACACATGGGATGGGGTGATACTTAGGGCCAACAACTCCAACGCACACCCTGATGCCTGTTGGTGGGGGCGGGGTGAGGTGAGGAGTGCAAGGGGTCGCACCTGACATTGAATTTCCCTCACTTTGTTGCTGGATAGAATTCCTAACTGAGTGCATTTACTGGTTTTTTGCAATGAATTTCCTTCTTTTTGAGCATGTGCACTATAAATAGTGAAGTAATGGTAATGCAAACACAAGCACAATTGGTAAAGGCACATTGTGTCAAACATTAATGGTAACACAAACGGTGATAGAAATACAAGCACAAACGTTACTCAAAACAGAAATGCAAATGCAAGCACGACTGCAAATGCAAATTGTAATGCGCTCGGTCATGGTAATGCAAATGGAAATGCAAAAGCTGACGGCAGCACCTACGATGACTCCAAAGGAAACACAAATGCAAATGGAAACTCAAACGGATGCACGTACATAAACTGTAATCCACATGGTGATGAAAATGTAATCGATAAAGCAAATGGTAATAGAAACACAAGCACAAATGGTAATGGAAACAGAAATACAAATGCAAGCAGGTATGGAAACGTAAAATGTAACACACACAGTCACGGTAACGCAATTGGATATGCAAAATGGTAACAGTAATAGCAATGATGATGCCAAAGGAAAGATAAATGCAAATGTAAGTGCATGCACAAATGCAAATGGTGATGCACACGGTCACGCAAAACAAAATGCAAACAGAAACAGTGGTGGAAATGCAAATGGTAACAGTAACGCAAACACAAGCGCAAATGAAAATGCAAAGCAAAACAAAACACACATGGTGGCTTATACAGGAATGCTAACGTAAATGGGTACAGAAACATAAGTGGGAATGGTAACTGTAACAGTAATCTAAGTGCGCAGGCTGGTTTTCCCCAAAAGCTGCATAGAGAAACACAGTGAGTTCAAAGAATGTATGCATAATAATGGGCCTCAAAGCAGAAAATGAGCACATGGAATACTAAATTGCTTATATCCCAGGAAACCTAGCTGGTGGTTAAGCATTTTCCTGATGAAAAGTTCATATCTCGCATCGTTTCTGAGATACAGGCCCCGAAAGGCATGGCAGATGCTGCAATGTTAGTCTATGGAAAAAAGTGTCAGCTTCGGAGTACCGTAACTTTGCAGCCCTGCAATTTTTTGCCATTGTCCTTTTTGTCACAAAACCACCAAAAGACGCATTTGTGGGATGCTGACTTTCTTCCCTGCAAATGTCAGCTCAAAAGATCAAACTGTTCTTTTGCAGCAGGGTGGCACACAATTCCTGTTATTTTGGCCATGGTGTTGCAAAGTAGTGCCGTGATTTGCGACACTTTCACAGGTACGACACTACTTTCCCCAAAAATTTCAAAAACATATTTCTGGGATGCTAAACCCCAAAATAAAGATATGCCTAGCATTCTCAGGTCCTGTCTAGGTAAACACAAAAATAATTGTGTCCCTAGATGGTCCCAATTTTAAACACCAAGCATTTCTGTGATCAGTAAGTAAAAAAAAACTGAGTGACTCACGACACTATAAGGGTCATTTGCGACACTAAAAACTGCATTTGCAACACTGTCAAAGTTTTTGCTAAATTTTCCCAGTGACTATAATGGGAAACTTGTTTTTTGAATAATTGTTGTACCATTCAATATGTTTTCACAAAAACTACAAAAGGCACATCGGGGATCCCTGCCGCACCTTCCCTGAAGTTTTTGAACCAGTCGTGCAAACCGTGCCACCAGTAGGCGCAAGCAAAGTATGTGCAAAAAATACATTAATGTGCTCTGGAGTGTTGCTTAATAACTCTGCAGCCTTATATCCGACTGGTACAAAAGTTGGCAGATTTATGGATACATCCTGTGCCTGTGAAATTCCAGGAAAATCTGTTGAACGGTGGCAAAGTTATTAAGGTGCAAAATTTCACCATTTAACCTTAAATGGGGTACTCAGCCCTGACCATGCTAGCACTACCATGCTACCATTATGTGTGTGTGTGTCTATATATATATATATATATATATATATGTCTATATATATATATATATATATACGGTAGCACAGTAGTGCTACCATAGTTAGGTTTGAGGAGCCATTTACATGTTAAACCTAAAAACTGCACCTTAATAACTTTGCAACTTTTCAATGGATTTGCCTGAAATTTGGATTACACGATCAAGAACCATACATCTTGGGATCTGCCAACTTTTGTACTGTTCGGATATACAGCTGCAGAGTTATTAAGCGTGATCTGCGTGCACGTTCACACTTTTTTGGAATTCTTTGCTCATCTCTACAGGTCGCACAGTTTGCGTGACTGGTCCAAAATCTTCAGGGAACATGTGACCAGGGTCCCCGGTGTGCCTTTTGAAGATTTCATGAAAAAATACTAAACGGTTCAAAAGTCATTCAAAAAACAATTTCCCATTATAAGTCAAAGGAAAAAGTTAATAAAAAGTTTGACAGTGTAGCAAATGCAGTTTTTACTTCTGCAAATGACCCTTTTGCTGTCACAAATCTGCCATCTTGTTTTCAGTGGGTCATCAGAAAAATGCTTGCCATTTAAATTTGAGACCCTCTAGCAACCTAATTCTTTTTGTATTCACCTAGTCGGTCCCTGAGGATGCTAGGCATGTCTTTATTTTGAGATAAAACATCCCAGAAATATATTTTTCAAATTTCTGGTAAAAGTACTTTTGCAAAGTACTTTCGCATTTGCGACAGTGTCACATGAATTTGTGAAAGCTTTCACAAAGTTCGACAGTACTTTTCCAGGCTGTGAGAAAATGACAGCAATTCTTTGCCACCCTGCCGCAAAAGAACGGTTTGGTCTTTGTGGCTGAAATTTGGAGGGAACGCAGCCAACATCTCACTGATGTGCCTTTTAGTGAAAAAATATTACAGGGTGGCAAAGTTATAGCACTCCAAAGTTGATGCTTTTTCCTATAGAATGACATTACCTCGTCCACAGCATTACAGGAATCCTTTGCCGCTCTGCTACAAATAACGGTTTGGTCTTTTGGGCTAAAATTTGGAGGGAAGAAAGCCAACATCCCACAGATGTGCCTTTCAGTAGTTTTCTGAAAAAATATTACAAGGAGCCAAAGTTATGCCACTCTGAACTTCTCCTTTTTTCCCATAGGATAACATTACGGCAGTCGTCGCGCCTTTCAGGGCCTGTATCTCGGAAACGGTGCAAGATAGACTTTTCATCGGAAATACACTTAGCCCCCTACTGAGGGCTAAGTACAAAACTAGCCATGAAAGTCATAAATTATATGTCTTTTAAATTTTTTTCTACGTCATACAGTTCCTAACATATAAGCAATTTAGTATTCCAACTCCTCATTTTCTGCTCCGAGACCAATTAATATGTATACATTCTTTGTACTCACTGTCTTTATCTATGCAGTTTTTGGGGAAAACCAGCCTGTGTGCTTCCATTGCTGTTACACTCAGCATTTCCACTTGCGTTTCTGTACCCATTTGCTTTACCATACCCTTGTATACCACCGTGTGTGTTACTCTTTGCATTCTCGTTTGCATATGCGCTTGAGTTTGCATTTCCATTTCTGTTTCTTTTGGCATTATTTTTGCTGTTCACATTACCATTGCAATACCAGACCTTCCAGGGTCAATAATGCCCTCTGCCTGCAGTGTCGGGCCTCATTAGGCCCCTGGATGGTTCATTATTTCCCAATACCGCCCACCCTGTCAGGTATTATTGCATGCATAAACTCTTCATTCATGGTTCGCTAACAATCTTTGATCATGAGCCTGCAAATTCTTTGATCATGAGATTCTTTGGTTGCAATCGTGCATCGTGAATGAGGGATGAAATGGCTAGATTTTAAAACACATTTTTGTAGCCCAGTGGTGCCCTACAAAGTTATGTAAGGGTGGGTATTGCTCAGGGGGGTCCGTTCTGCCCCATCTGAATAAAAAATATTACTTTTCATTATACCTGGTAGTCTGTATTACCAGAGCTATTTCAAACAGATGCTCTGAAATTATTTCTGAGCACCTATTTGAATTTGTGCATGTAATATACACAGTTGGTGGCTGGCTGTAGAGCTGAGAGGTGGACTGTGCCAGTTGCTGGCTTGGGAAGGGTGGGGGGTGATAGGTGGGCTGGCATGGTTGGGTGGGGGGCCATTAGACTACCAGGACATGGAACATGCTTATTTATTTCATTATAATAGGGACAGGGGAACCACTAGACTACCAGGGATATGAATAATAATGAAATATAGATTGGCGGTGCCACTAGATTACCAGAGATATGAAAAAGAAATATAAATAAACACACATAGGGAGGCCACTAGACTACCATGGATAAAAAAGAGACATATTAATAAAATACTCATTAGGGACCACTAGACTACCAGGGATACAGGGATCACTATGTACATTATTATGATGGGGAAGGGGCCATTAGACTACCAAGGATAATTAAAGTGATTTTTTTATTCAGATGGAGCCGAACAAAGCCCCTGAGTAAAACCCACCCTTATATAAATGCATAGGGCACCCCTGGGCTACAAAAAACTATTTTGAAATCTGGCCATCTTGTCCCTTACTCTTTGTTTGCAAGTAAGCAAATTCTTTGATCGCGAAATTCTTTGATCACGATCCTGCATCGCGAGAGAGGGACAAGATGGCCAGATAAAAAAATCTATTTTCTCAACTCAGGGGTGTTCTAGGAAGACAAATGAGGGTGGGTTTTACTCAGGGGGCTTTGTTCTGATGAACCACAGTGGTGGTTTACTGCAATTCTCTGAGTTTTGAAAATTACACAAGTTTTTATTCTTTGGTCATGACCTTGCAAATTCTTTGATCGTGAGCCTGCAAATTCTTTGATCACAAGATTCTTTGATCGTGATTGTGAGGGTAGGATGAGATGGCTGGATTAAAAAATCTATTTTCTCAGCCAAAGAGTGCCCTAGGAAGTCAAATGAAGGTGGACTTTGCTCAGGGGGTTGCGTTCTGTCAAACCATGGTGGTGGTTTACCACAATTCTTTCAATTTTGTAAATTGCAAACATTTTTATTCTTTGTTCATGAGCCTGCAAATTCTTTGATCATGAGATTCTTTGATCACCATTTTTGATCATGAGGGAGGACAAGATGGCCAGATTTTTTATAATGGAACAGTTCAGGAAATTTTACCAAACTTTAAGATTGAATATCTCAGAAATGGTGTGGTCTTTTTACTTGAAATCTGGAGGGTGTTTATGTAAATTACACTGATTATGTGTCAGGACAAAGTTTTTTGCTGGAGATGTGGCGTGGCACAGTTTACATTATGTGGACAGCATTTTGTTTGTGGTAGTGCCTTAAAATTGATAGGATACCTAGCCTTAGTGTCATGGATGTAGTTGCCAGTTGTTGTGTGTGTTAAATGTCAACAGGTGTGGAACTGTGCCAGTCTGAAGAATGAAAATTTCAAACTGTAACATGTTATACCTCAGAGATGGCTTGGTCTTTTCACTTGAAATTTGGAGATTGTTGATGGGATGTTCTGTAGATGTGAATTGTGGTGTATACATCTCAAACAATTAATTTTTTGTGGAGAGATTGCGTGGTGCACTTAAAGTTTTGTGGACAGCATTTTCTATTGTTATACTACATTCATATTTGTTTAGTAGCTGGTTTTGCTATTGTCACTGTACTTTTTAGTCATCAGCTGTGTAATGTGGTCCAAGACTTACAAGTTGGTGGGATCGTGGTTCCAGAAGGGCCCTGCGCTCCCACCAACTTGCGCAACTTTCTACTTTTTATTCTTTCTTGAAAAGTAAGGAAATTCAATGCAAAAAACTTTCTTACTGTATCAGTTAGGGGTTTTCTACAGTGAGAAAAGTGAGGAAATTTGATTTTAGGGTTCCCACCCCTTGCACCCCACCCCAGTCCACCCCCACCAACAGGCATCGGGGTGTGCGTTGAGGTCATTGGCCCTAACTCTCACCTCATTCTCCTACATGCACCACCTCAGCTTGTTTACACATGGGATGGGGTGAGAGTTAGGGCCAATGACCTCAACACTCACCCAAATGCCTGTACTTGGGGGTAGGCTGGGGGTGGGGTACAAGGAGTGGGAACCCTAAAATTGAATTCCTCACTTTTTTCACTGTAGAAAAGCCATGACTGATGCACTAACAAAGTTTTTGCATAGAATATATATATATATATATACACACACAAATTAGAAAGAATTATTATTTATAGTTTTCACTACAAATGTTTCTTTGCTGACAGTGAAAAATCTCCCTTCTATCATTACCTGCTCATCAGGGAACTCTCTTCTTTTTGGCCTAACAGTGAGATAATTGAGTCTCTGGCTATAACAAATTCCTGTGGAGTGTTGTTCTGTATAGAATTCCATTTCTTTCTTAATGCTGTTGTACCCCAGTTCAAAGGTAATGGAATGCGATTCTACCCTATTGTGGTAGAACAGCTTTCTAGAACCCCTAGAGACTACATGAATCAGTTTCATTTTGAAAGCAAAATAACTCACAAACACATATTTCACACAGTACTATACAGTATAAAAAAATACAGGATGAGCAACTCTATTCACAACCAGTGTGTTTTGTCACATCGGGGTTCTGATTCCCATGGACCTCTCGAGCTTTGCTCTCAAGGTAAGAGGGAATCGGAACCCATCTGTGACAGAACACACTGGTAGTGTTTAGTAAATGTGCTTTTTATTTCCTGGGCTCTGATTGGCTGATACTCCTACCAGGGGGTACATTAACTTTCAATAGATGCCCAGGAAATAAAAAGTGCCAGCCGAGTTACCTCTTCACCCACACAAGGATCCTTGTCTCCACCCTGCTTGATAATTGGCTAAAACCTCCCCACTGAATTTGAAATTGCTGCCATTTTTATCTTTGTTTAACGAGAGATATTGTCCCCAACACTCACTGCCAACTGTGAAATGAAACCGCACACAATCCATCACTTGGCTTATTTAGGGCTATTTTTTTTGTTTATGGTGCCATACCCCCATGACTTTCTCCATACCTGACAGGGAGCGGACCACGCTCATCTCTTGTTCCTGCCTCCTCTAGTCTGTTCACTCGCTCCTCAAGAATTAAGCTGCTGCTTTTCAGTTCTGCCAGTTTCCATGTTCAACCTGCATTACCATAAACCTTACGTCCTGACAGTATTCCCATTTCTTTAAAAAAAAAGGAGTTTCACTGCCCATGGTTTTTGCTCTTGTGAGCTCACTAATTGTGCAAATTGAAGTGCCACTCTCCCCTTCCCCTGAGAAGACGTCACCTCCCATACACCTGCAGAATCCCACAAACTTTAACCCTACTCCCAAAATCTGGGAGGTTCTAGCAGGTATTTTTTAATTTTTATTTATTTAGTTGTATTGGTATTGGAAAATTGTGAGTGCATGTTCGGAAGCTAGTTGTACAGGCTGCATTTTTTAAGTTTCCCAGTCCTTGCTGCCTGCTCATGCTGTATTTTCTGGTCCAGCACGGAGTTTTATTTTTTCTTCGTGTTTTCACTGTGTGTGGTGTTAAATGAACTCCCAGTCCTTGCTGCCTTCCACTAGGACCGGTAGTGTGAAGAGGATCAACTGTTCTGTCCAGGGAGTGAGCCTGCATGCCAATGTACCAAACCAGAGGAGCCCTAAAACTAATCGGGTGACTTACCCCTTAGGTACAGTTGGGTAGAGGTACTATATATCAGGAAGTGGGTCTGCATGCTGTGACAATTTTTTTTATCCTGTTAATTTCTGTAACAGTCTGGGAAAATGGTTCTAAATTGTCAGTTATAATATTTTTACATTACTGGGTGTGGTGGTGTCTGTTATATATGGGTGTGTATGGGTGTGGGGGGGGTAAGCATGACAGCCAGCTGCAAAAATAAACATCATTCCAATACAGGAAGAGGAACTATTTAACTAAATCTAATCAAGCAGTTTAGAGTTTTAACACTTAAAACAAAATAATAATGATAATAAAAACATTATTTAATACAGTTCCCCATTTTCTAAGTGCAACAACACACTCCAGAGTGGGCAGTATGGGCAATACCGGACCTTCCAGGGCCTATAATGCCCTCCGCCTGTGGTGTGGGACCTCATTATGCCCCTGGGTGGTTTGGTATTGCCAAATAGCACCCACCCTGTCAGGTATTATTGCTTGCATAGTTGCCCATTCAGTATTCTCTATGTTCCCTTTGTGTACAGTGTGCTAGGACAGAAACACTCTGCCAGTGGAACTGAGCACATTTTTGAATCCATGTATTCCACTGTAAACATTCCATGATCAAAACATTCCATATCTTAAATGTGGACAAAAACAGAGAGAAAAAAAACAGGAAGAAGTAGGCAATTATATAATGACATCATCAATGACATCACTTGCAATGGGAGGAAGGACTATTTTATCACAAATGCACATAAGTAAATCAGTTGTTTCTATATATAAATATGCTCTTCCCAACAGTAAAAAGTAAATAAAAAGGAGCAAATTTTACAAGTGCAATAAGGCACTGAGGGATGTGTGTAAGACATATTTTACAGCATGCCCAGAGGCTGATGTTACTTGATCTTTGGCCTCGTGCCTTACTACACCCCTGGACACGCTGAAAAATATGTTTTACACACACCATTCATGTCTTATTGTTTATGTGACACAGTGATAGGAAACAGCAGCACCACCACCAAAAAAAACTATGGGCATGGAAGCGGTTGGTTTGGAAGTGCAATTAGAAAGAGGTTGGTTGGTGGGTTGCAGCAGGTGGAGCCTGATAATGTGTGTCCAGTTGGTGAGGGTGAGGTTGTGCATGTGGTGAAACATGAGGATTCCAGTCATGAAGAGGAGCTGCTTGTCATAGAGCCTGTTGCTACCAAGGAGAACAGACCTGCAGAGGATGAGAATGCCAGCTTTTTTGCAGACTATGAGGTGGATGATGCATCGGACAACACAGATCCCTCATGGGAGCCTGAAAAGAAAAGGCCAAAACAGGTTGTTAAAGTTTCTTCTATTTTTTCAGTCACCCCACAATATAGCAAAGAGCAAATCTTCTCCTTTGCTATCCCATTCATCTTAGCACAAAGTACATACAAGGACCCTTAAATCCCTAGTGTGGGATTTTTATGTACAAGACCCATCTGATGAGACAGTGGCAATTTGCCAACTGTGTCAAATCTGAGTAAGTAGAGGTAAGAAGGGTAGTCACCTAGGCAGAGGTCAGCAACATGTAAGCAATAATACCCAACAGGGTGGGCAGTATTGGATTATACCAGACTGCTCAGGGGCATAATGAGGACAGATGCAGCAGTCATAGGGTCTTATAGCCCCTAGAAGGTCCGGTATAGCCCCTACTGCCCACCCTGGAGGGTATTATTGCACTATGAAAATGGGCCATTGTATTATACATTTTTGAAAGAAAATAAGTATTAATGCTAAAATATTGAAACTATGTGAGTTGCATTTATTTTTGTAATAAAAAAGTTCCTCCACCTGCAATAGATTGCTGTTATTTCTTTCTACCTGAACCACTCCAGTTGCCGCTTTCCAGAGCTGTTTTTGCCCACCTCCCTACACACAGATGTTTCATTATTGTTTATCTATTTATGTATTCATCCAATGCCTTTGTTTTTCTGAAACAGAAACTAGATTGTTAGTTTTTTTAACTGGTTTGACCAGGTGTTGTCATGGCAATTGGGAAAGAGAGAGAGATGGCAGTCGGCATACTGTGCAAAAAATTATGAGATGAGTACTTTTCTTTCTGTCATCCATTGTAGATGTTTTGTGTTTCTTTTTATGTATGGTCTTTGAAGTCTGAACTGCTGACTCTGCATGATCAGAACAACTGGTAGGTGGCTGAAAATAGCACTGTCATCATGTAAGAAGGCAAGGATTGAATTTATGCCATTTTTATGGCTGTGGGTGGAGCCTACAGCCATCCTGCTTTCCCTTGAAAAAAGTTGTTTCCAAGAAACACATCGTTTAGGAGTTTTTGGTGTATCCTTCCATCAACTGCAAAATAGTGTGCCCCCCTCTGATTTTTGCTATTGGCTATTCTGACTTATAGGCAGGGGGATGCTAGTGTGCTTCCCAACTTCTGAGGATATAAACAAAAAAACTTTTGAAGCTACTGTTATTTAACCCATGCAGGGCTGTAAAATGAGCTTCTGTCCAGCTCAAGTCAAACAAAATCATTCCAGTTCTTTAGGCAGTCCATCGGTTACCTCATTATCTCTTACTTTGATTGAATACTGACCCAGTAGCACATGACAACTTAGGCACATGTTATGTGGAAGACAGAGCAAGGGATGAAGTAGAGCTATACTCCTCCCACACCCACCCCACACCCAGAATCCCAGCCTTGAAGCTGGGAGTCATCATGTAAGAATTTCTATTATCAACTGCTATCAACACTTCCACATGTCTAAGTTATATAGTTCAAAACAAATTTATTTATTTTATGTTGACCAGGTAAGTACAGTAGACAAATCCTGCTTATTTTCAGGCACGACCCACGGGAAGGGGATACAGATTAATGCCAATTGACCCTGAACCAGATAAAGCTGTTGGTGGTATTTTTTTTAGTGAATGAGGAAAATGTGGCCAGGACACCAGGGAAATTCCCCATCTCTTTTCGATAAGTGCCATGGGATCTTTAACATCCACCTGAACTACCACCAATCCAGGCAGATGGGACCTCAGTTTAATGTCTCATCCTAAAGACAGCACCTCAGAAGTGCAGCACCCCTCTCATGCTGCACTACAGTGTCAGTACTGGGATATTAACCCAAGTGCCAGATGTGGGAACTGAACCCACAGCCCTCTGATCTCCCACCTCAGAGGTGAGTGTGCTACCTACTGAGCCACTGACACTGCATTAGTAATTAGAACTATAAAACCAGTCATACAGAGGGTATAATGGCTTGAATTTGTTTTTGTTTCTTTTTGTTTGTTTTCTATTACTGAACCAAAAATAAGTATCTGTTTATAAGTGAATGAGTCTAGCTTTGATAAATGAATGCTTTGCTATGCCATGCAGCTCCATATGTCAGTACTAAAACAATGTCATCAATGTGTCCATTTACCTGTTGCAGCAAGGTTAAACTGATTCATTCCATGCTAAGGAAACACATTCTGTAACTAGACACTATCTATTCTGCTTCACTCTGGGATCCATTTTAATTGGAATTTCAGGCACAAAAATAGGGTTTATGTATCTTTTAAATTTTGTTCTGTTATTCCATCTGAGTACATTTACTGTCAATTTACATAATGTATCTCCTTGGAACCAGTTTAACCTTGCTGCAACAGGGAAATGGACATACATTCTACAGCAAAATGAATTCATCTCGGATTAAAAAAAATATTTATGTGTGTATAGATTCTATTTTGTTAAAGTAGCCATGAACATGATGAAAGCAGCCCTGATCTAACACAAGTGCTCCTGAGTCATCAAATGTAAATGGCTCTGGTATGATTTGAAGCAGATGATTCATTTATTTCAAGCCAAGTAACAACTTTGTAAACATAAGACCACAGAAAACTGTTTTCTATTGTGCCATACATCTAATGTACCACATTTTGCTGTTATGATTTCTATGATACATTTCAGATCACCATACTAGGATAGGTTGAGGGATGTCAACATGACCTCATTGGAAGAGAAAGGGGAGAGTGGTGATATGATCAAAACCTTCAAGTATGTAAAGGACATTAACAGGGTTAGTGCAGAGGGTATGTTTCAATTAAAGTGAGAAGGCATTACTTGGGGGCACAGCCTGAAGTTGGAGGTGGGAATTTTCAAGAGAGGGGTGAGGAGAGATTACATCATGGAGAGGGTGGTAGTGGAGTAATGCACTTCCTGAAGAAGTAGTATCTCTTAAAACAGTGGAGAGCTTCAAAACTGGTGGGACAGGGTCAAGGGCAGGATACTAGTCAGTGGGAAGTTGAGGGGGGAAAAGAAGGAAGCAAGGGTTGGGAGGGTGTACAGCAGCAGAGTCTAGCCTGTATGCTACATGACTGAGCAGATGTGATAGACCAATTGGTCTTTATATGATGTAATTGTTATATGTTCATATGTTCGTATCACTACATTTTCTTACTTCAGATTTGAGATTTGAACTTGCTGCTGTTCTGATGATACTTGTTTGTTAAAACAGTGATTAAGTTATTTTTCTATTATGACAGGTTTGTACAAGGAGTAAGTGTGGTTGTGCCAGAAATTAAAACTGTAGACTGGATTACATTCTGATATACAACACAAAGCAAGATGGATTATATTAAAATGTTTAGTGACTGCTGTGTAAAATGAGAGATTATGACCCCACTTCTAGTGCAGTTACACCTGGCGTAACAGCACTTGTGCCAAGTAGAATGGCGCATGTAGCAACTTAAGGCAGCAGTTGCGACATGAGCAATTCTGCAATGTGGCCTGTGACATGGTGCAGGCCACTTGTGACGAACAACTGTTACTTTGGCAGTTATGCCATAAACCCCCTGTGACATGGTGCTAGGGGGTTTACTGCAGCAGTTGCGCCCCATTCCAGAAGAGCAGCAACAAAGTCCCCAATGTTGGGATTCTACAAGAACCTCCAGAGGAGAACCAGTTTTTAGCTGGTGTAACTTATGGATCCCACTCAGGGTCCTGTAGACCCACCAGCAGTCCAGCACTAATTTCACAGTTGCCCTCCTCCATGCCCAGCATACCCCAGTGGGTGCCCACAGGGCTGTCCACTCCCTTGCCCCTCAACACTGACATTATGTGCCCCATAGGGTTGCCCACACCAACTGCCCCTTGATGGTAACATTATGTGCCCTGCAGGGCTGCCCACATCAACTGCTTCCGAATCCACCATTGCGATATGCCCCACAGGGCAGCACACACTCAATCCCCCCACCCATGCCCTGACCTCAAGTTGCCACCACAAATACAGAATATACCCAGCCCAGCCCTGGTAGTCCAGTAGCCCCTCACCCACCCACCCGCCATGCCAGTACACCCAGCACCCCATGTCCCCAGCTGGTGACTGGTATAGCCCTTTCACCTCCATGGCCACCCACTGACTGAGTTCAGTAGGAGTGCTACTGTAAAGACACAGCCAGAAAATAATTTCTAAACACATTTATTCAGTACATGCTCCAACTGAACTCAGCTGGTGGCTGGCCATGGAGGTGAGAGGTGGGCAATGCCAGTAGCCAGCTAGAGAAGGTGGGGATGCTGGGTGTACTGACACAGCTGGGTGGGGGAGTGGGGTGCCACTAGACTACCAGGGCTGGGCTGGGTATATGCTGCATTTGTGGTGACGAATTGAGGTCAGGGCATGGGTGGGGGGTTGACTGTGCAGCCCTGTGGGGCATATCACAATGGGGGATTCAAGGGACAGGAGGAGTGGGCAGCCCTGCGAGTTATTTATTGTATGCTTTGGGGGGGCAGTTGGTGTGGGCAGTCCTGTGGGGCATATAATATCAGTGTGGGGGGGCTGGGGTGTGGGCAGCCCTCTGGGGCTCATAAATTACACATCAGGTCAGGGTGTTTGGGCAGCCCTGAGGGTGCCTAATGTGGCTTGCTGGGCATGGGGGCACTTGCAACCTGCAGTGTACATGTTGCAGTTTGCAATATGCTCACCAGGTGCACCCTCTGCAAAGATAACAAAGACAACAAGCATTTATCACTGCTGAAGGTTTCTTTGCATGGTGTATGTGGCATGGCATTCAGTGGCTCTTTTTAAAACTTGCCACAGCCATATTGGCTGTGGCTAGAACTTGATTTTGCCACAATTTCTGCTGCAGCTGCTACCACATTGCACATATTTAGCTACTAACATATCAGTTAACTGAATAGTGAGGCACAAGATAAAGGTCCAGTGGTTCAGAAAAGAAAATTCCACTGTTTTAATTTAAATGGTCCTATGTGCACAGTGACAGACAATAGTGTGAGTGGGACGGTAGCATGCTTGCAGTTCCATGCCTCCACCACTCCACTGTCAGTGACATGAAAGGTACTACAGAACTAAAACATCTGCCACCCCAAGGGCTAAAGTGAAATGTGGGCTGCTGCTGAAAAAACACATGGCTAAGGCAGAATTACCAAAAATCTATACTGAGGTAGTTTTACGATTATAAAGAATGTTTGTTTTATTTTCTTTCAAGCAGGGCTAATTCTTTTCTCAGGCTGCAACCCGTAGCCCTCACTCTGCCTCAGTCACTATTTTCGTGCTTCAGCCGGCATTTCAACTGTAGCTCTCTCTCAAGTTTTTTTTACTTTCTGTAAAGCATATCTGTCTCTCTCTTCAGGCTGTAACCCATCCAATAAATTTAGCCATCATTTTGCCTTAGCTGTTTTTTTTCATTTTAGGTGCAGTCTACTCTTTCTCAGCTCTGTTTTATTTTCAAGCTGCAACCCGAATGCTGGTGGTAGTGTTACTGTCAGTGATGGCCATTGGAGTTATTCCTTTTTTGTTTACTTGCTTTGCTTTTTTTGATTAGCCTACCAGTTATTGATTTACTCACTGAGGCAGGTGGGCAGCTCTCCTGCTATAGAGGTAAACAAATGGCATAGACCCACCCAGTGAAGGGTTATGTCTGGGGGTTACTTGGGTAACTGCAATGAGGGGTGATGAAGTGGTTGTACTGAGGTAGTGTGGCATGGAGGGCATAGGATGGCCTGAAGGAGAGGCCAGCCTGGACCTGGGGGAGCATGAAAAAATGTTTTAGAAATGAAGGGCAATGAGTACCAATGCCCTTAGTCTGTGTAAGAAGCTTCCAGAACTGTTAACCTTGATGGAAGAGGACTGCCTGGACATCATGGCAGTCACAGAAACATGGTACACAGGGAACAATGACTGTGATGTCAGTATACTTTACCAGGGTACACAATCTAATGGAGGGACAGGGAGGGTATAAGAGAAGGAGGAGTATCTCTCTCTATGCAAGGAAGGGATCAAAGCAATGGAACAAAAAGGTAAAGAGGGAGGAGACGAGGCATTGTGGGTCATCCAAGAGACTGGAAATAGCACCACAATTCACACGGGGCTTGTATACAGACCCCTATCTCAGGGGGAGGAAATGTAAAGGAAATGATAGAAGGCATTCTTAGAATGGCAAAGAAAGGGGAGATATAGTTGATGGGGGATCTGAATATGCCAGATGATAACTGTATCACTCATTCTTGATGCCCTACAGAGGGTATGCCTCACACAGTTAGTGTTGGAACCCACTCGGGAGGAAACAATCTTAGACCTGGTACTCTCAAATGAGGATGGAGAGAGGATCTCAGCTTCTAGAAGTGGGTAGCTATCTGGGAACAAGTGATCAGCAAACAGTGTGGTTCATGATGAACACAGCAGCATAGGCAAGTCATACAAAAAGTGAGGGCACTGGACTTTTGAAGGGCTAACTTTGTCAAAATAGTAGGATGCCTCAGAAAAGCACTAGCAAACAGGCAAGAAGGAGAGATGGAGGAACAATGGGGAAATACCAAAACTGCAATCACAGAGGCAATAGACCTTTGTGTGAAGCAAATAAATCAAAACAATAGAAAAAAAAACACTATGGTTCTCAAAAGAGGTGGCAGGAAAGGTTAAGGAGAAAACAATAGCAATCAGGAAGAATAAGGAAACACAGGAAGAGCAGGACAGAGAACTGTACCAGTTAAAGCAGAAGGAAGCAGGGAAAGCAATAAGAATAGCAAAGGCCCAAACCGAGGAAAATATAGCCAACTTGGTTAAGAAGGGGGATTAAACCTTTTATAGGTACATTAGGGAGTGAAGAAAGACCAAGCGAGGAATAGTGAGGCTTAATAAAGAGGAGGTTGAGTGGGTAGAGAGGAATAGTGAAAAAGCATGGACACTGAACGAATACTTTGTTCAGTATTCACAAAACCAGAGAAGGGAAGGGAAGGTACCTATTCCAATCAATAGAAGCACTCTGGATAGGTGGTATCAATACCAGTCCTTTCACAGAAGAAAAGTTCTGAAAGAACTCCTAAAACTTAAGGTGGACAAAGCAATGGGGCCTAATGGGATTCACCCAAGAATTCTAAAAGAAAGAAGGGAATTCTAGTGACACCACTGAATACCCTTTTTAGCAAATCATGGGAGGATGGTGTGGTACCTAAGGAGTGGAGGAGGGCAGATGTGATTCTCCTTCACAAAAGTGGGAGCAAAGCAGAGGCAGTAAACTACAGACCTGTTAACTTGACTACAGTGATAGGAAAAATTATGGAATCACTTCTGAAAGAAGAAATTGTTGAGTACTTAAAGGCCAGTAGGGCACAGAACCCAAGGCAGCTTGTATTCACAGCAGGAAGGTCATGTCAGACAAATTTAATAGATTTCTTTGACTGGGTGACCAAAGTAGTAGACCAGGGAGGGGCTGTGGAAATGGCCTCCCTAGACTTTAGCAAGGCATTTGACACAGCCCCACACAAAAGATTAATAAACAAATTATCTAGTCTGGGAGTGGGTCCCAGGTTGGTAACCTGGGTAAAACATAGGCTAGACAACAGGACAGGTGTGCAATAGTAAACAGAGTCCACTCCGAAGAAAGGGGTTACTAGTGGGGTACTGCAGGGTTCAGTACTGGGTCTGGTCCATTTCAATGTCATAAGTGACACTGCAGAGGGATTGGAAGGAAAAGTATGCCTCTTTGCAGATGACACAAAGATCTGCAACAGGGTTGATATACGAGGGGTGGAAAGGATAAGAAGGGACTTGCAAGGTTGTAGGAATGGTCAAAAGTATGGCAGCTTAGATTTAATGCAAAGAAGTGAAAGTAATGCACCTGTGAAGCAGAAACCCAGGGAGAGTACACAAGGGGGGGGGAAGGGGAGGTATTAACAACAACTAAAATTGAAAGGGACCTGGAAGTAGTCATATCAGATGATCTAAAGCTAAGCAAGTAATGTGGCAAGGCAGTAAAGATGGCTGGGGGAATACTGGTGTAACCCACTCTCCGGCCCCCTTGTTTAACTATCAGGGCTGCTCCTCTCACCACAAGGTGTCTAGGGGCAACAGAGAGGGGTGGGAGTTTACACAACTGTACACACTTTTATTTCTGAGGAAATGTGCTGACCAAATACAAGGTGAGCAAGCCTGCTATCACAGACAGGCAACCAAGTGTGGCAACAACCTGGCACACACCTGGTTGGACCATTTACCATGGCCAGCAACTCAGGTCCCTGGGAAAAATGTTTGTTCGTAATTATGCTAGATTTGCACTTCTGAACAGGGGTACTTAAGTAAATCCACACACATGGAAGCAATAACATTACTGTCCAAACCAGGTTGGGATTCTAGAGTGTGGCTTTTTTTCACGTAATGGAGGAGGAATAATCACAAAGTGAAGATGGACCCCTTCAGGGTTACACATACTGGTAATGCAGATTCTCCAGAGTACAGACATTCCCAACATTTCCATTTAGCATAGGGTGAAGAAACAACACAACGAACATGCTGGTTCTGAAAGGGAGATTGGCACAGATGGCCAGTTACTGGTACATTTCTCATCGACTAAGCACACTCTGTCAGTACTAGAAAACTTTTCCATATTTCATGAGGAAAACTAGTGGTGCACATGACCACAAAAGAGCACATACAGACTCAAAATCTTCCATCACCCACTACACTGAGGTGAACTGAGAACAGAGAATCCAAAACCCACATCTGGGTAACTATTTCCATAAGGCTCTGGCCAAATGCACTGAATGAAAATTGTACTGGTGCCCAAACGGAACCTGGAAAGGTAAACTGGTTACTCCAGATGGGGGAGGCGTCACTCACCTTTTGCATCCAGGTTTATACATAACCATTCATCTGGTTAATAACACCCTAACCAAAAACATGTAGATGTTATCTTGAAATGTTTTTCACACTTAACATACTACATGACACCCTTCTGAGGTGTCAGAAAGTTTAAAGTTCAATACTTAGATGGTCCTACACTGGACTCCAATGTAGGCAGACACTTTTAAACAGAAATCTAGGTGATAGGGTCCCTTTGTCAGAGAAATTCACCATAGATATTGCAGGTACCCCTTCTAGGCTTACACAGAAGTAGTACGCACAGATTTTGAAGTTGTACAAAAGCAGTTTCACCAGACAGACTGGGATGAGGGGATCGCCCCTGTCCCTCCTGGGATGAGTCAAAGGAAAACACACTATGCAAGGTCTCTACCACTTCAAACACTGTCTTCTATGTTCTTCTTCTAGGGTGAGAACAAAACTACCCTGAACCAAAGCGGTAGCTAGCTGATAGAGCTAAGTGAGGAGCTGCACAGCAAGCTGCAGCCTCCCCCAGAATACTCACTCACACTCTACTACTTCAAGCATTCTACTCTAGCTGACAACTGCTTGCCAGAGAGTATGGCTTATGCAGTTGCGAGAGTTCTCAGATTACATCATCACTCCAGCTCAGCTGAAACTGAAAACAGAGCATGACAAAGTGAAACCCATTTTCCTGGCATTTAACAAGCTGCCTTCCCTGCCTGCCACTGATTCTAACTGGGATTCTAGTAACCCCTGGGAACAAGGGGGTTACTCTGGTATGCATAGGGTGAGCCATTACCAGCAGAAAACAGGAAGTTGTTATCCCTCTGTACAGACAGTTGGTGAGACCCCATCTGGAGTACTGCGTGCAGTTCTGTAGACCCCATCTCCACAAGTACATAGACAGAATGGAGGCAGTCCAGAGGAGGAGGACAACTAAAATGGTGCATGGTCTACAACAGATGTCATATGAAAAGAGAATTAAGGAGCTTAATATGCACACCCTTGAGGAAAGGAGGGAGAGAGGGGACATAACAGAAGCTTTCAAATACCTCAAGGGAATCAACAAAATCCAAGAGGATAACATCTTTCAGAAAAAGAGATGTGCACGAACAAGGGGACACAATTTGAAGACAGAGTGGGGACATCTCAGGGAAAATGTGAGGAAGCATATTTTCACAGACAGAGTGATGAATGCATGGAACAGACTTAAGGCCATTATGTTGGGGGGTAGGAAGAAGTAGGATGTGGGTTAATTAGAATCTGTATCTCATCCAATAGGTAGGGACATGGGCAGACTAGGTGGGCCAAGTGGTCCTTATCTGCCATAAAAGTCTATGTTTCTATGTTTCTTTGTTTTTCATGACCATTTTCTAAATAAGCTTAAAAACAGGCACCAAATTCAGTGGTGTGAATACCAGGAGGCAGCCAGCACCAGTGGTTCCGGTCTGTCCAAATCAGTGGGCAATGTAAGCCAAATATACCTGGCACTACATGATGGAAATGGAGGTGCAGAAAAAGGGGACATCTTTGTGAACTGTGCTAGCTAATGTAATTTCTGGTTGTCACAGGCAGCGTGTTAATAGTGACCCTCCAGGACTGATTACTTTTGCTAGAATGTTTTGGCTATTTACAAAGGGTGTTACAACGTTTGAACAGATCAGAAATACGATCTGCCTCCAATAAACACCAGCTAGCATACGGTGATTCTTGTGGGCCCTACTTTTCTTGGCATACCAGCTGTCAACCTGCAGTCTCCATTTCATCTCTCCTGTGTCTCATATTGGGTAGCATGAGCAACCATCAGGGTAGCTCCCTGCAACGCCAGCTAAATCAAAAGTGTTGTTATGTGATCCAAATGTTGTTTTCTTGTCATAAACTGAGTCTCCTGGCTCTGGACTACAAATTGTGTGTGGTTGTTTAATTATTTTTTTTGACTGGGTAAGTGCACTAGACAAATTCTGCCTATTTTCAGGCATGACCTGGTGGAGGGTGATACAGATGAATGCCAACTGACCTTGAACCAGATTAAGCTGTTGGTGGTATTTTTGTGAATGGGGGGACATTTGGCCAGGGCACCTGGGAAATTCCCCTACTCTGCCAGTAGGGGGACCCCAAATGCACTGGATGGACTCTCAGTTTTGGAAGTTAGCTGGTGAACCTGCAGCAGAGCAGATCTCCACTCCTGCCGGTCCAGCACAGGAGATTCAAGTATCTGTTTCGGATCCTTCTTTAATTTCTGATGGTATGATTTTGGAGGCAGACATTACTGAGATGTGTCTGCAAGAAAATCTTTGTGCAGAAAAATACTATTTGGCTGAATTATTGTCCTGGACCAAATTTCAATATAAAACTCAAAGTATTCTGCTGGAAGAGTAAAAAAAGAAACAAAAATGACTCAGTTCTATCCCTGATGTGCAAATGGGTAAAAAAATTACATCTGCTGGCCTTTCTACTGATCCTCGGCATTAAGATCTACATATAGATATGGACCCCGATGTTGAACAGCTGAATATTGCCTGGTCTCCAGACATAGCACTCCAGAAAGCGGGTTGGATTCCTGCATGAGATGGAACCTGGCTGCCAGATCCTACTATTCCCTTGCCAGGTACGGCTAATCTTGTTACAGACTTGCATGACTCTGTTACTATGGGGCCGGTGAGTCAAGATGGCTTCCAGTCCAAGGCTCCAGATTCTTCTTCTCTGGTACCACCAATCAAGTGTGTAGAGCCCTGTCTTCCGGTTGCTCAGCCTCTGCAGTCTCCCTCCCCCTTGACATTTTGGATAGCCAAATTTTGCGAGGAGCTTCTGAGGATCCTCTACATGCTGATTCTGAGACTTCCGATCCACAACCTAAACTTGTGGGCCACAAATTGAGTTTTGCTAGCTTCGTTCATGGCCCCCCAACAAATGCAAAATGCAGATACGCCATTCGTATTCAATATAAAAGTGGCTTAGATGAAGTACCAGACCATAGTTTTGTGGGCAAGTTTCTCATCAAACAATCTCTTCACTTTTCTCCTTCTGAAGTTTTTGCATTTATTCATGCCCCAGGAGAACAGAGTTTCAACATTAGCTTTCATTCCGAAGTGTTGTTGGACAGGTTTAGGCAGCAATATAATTTGGTCAAAGGCACTGACATTTGGACACATTTTTTGCAGTACCTCTTTCTAAACCCACATTAAAAACAGTTACCATTTTGTTTGGTAATGAGAGGGTTAATGTTAAGGATATCACATATTGGTTAGAACAAAAATGTAAAATTCAGGGTTTACCTGATCTGATTATTGTTGGTGAGGGTTTATGGACTGGGAGGTGGAAATTTAAAGTTCAACTCCGCTCATCAGATGCTGGGATACAGCATCTTCCTAGCAGTTTTTTTAGGCAGGGACTGGGGTATTTTATTTTATCCAGGGATGCCTCATACATGCTTTAAATGTGGATCCCCATAACATGTTAGTGTAATTGTGAACAAATTAGATACAATATGTGTGGGATGTTGGGACAT
Source organism: Neoceratodus forsteri (assembly GCA_016271365.2). Classification (NCBI taxonomy): domain Eukaryota; kingdom Metazoa; phylum Chordata; order Ceratodontiformes; family Ceratodontidae; genus Neoceratodus; species Neoceratodus forsteri. The sequence continues at coordinate 42,980,831 of CM028131.1, read as the reverse complement.
CCAGGTATCCATTGTACTTTTACTCCTAGATGTAGTATGTGTGACATTGAAGGTCATACCTTCACCAAATGCCCCTGGGCTTCTCAAAACACCCCAGATGCTGATTGTGTGGAACATGACTTTTATGTGAATACTGCTGTACATAAGCATGCCAATCTCCATACTGATTCAAGCACTTCCCATCCCAGGTCATCTGATAACCAGCCAGCCTCTCCCCCCCTCCACCTGGTATTGACTCCAACTACCCTAGTAACACTGAGTGATTGTGAGTCCTCCTTAACTACCAATCCTATTCTCGCCCATCAGATACCCTGTGACATGGATACACAGGTTCCTATTGTGCTGCTTTCCATGATTTCTGTTACCCTTTCATCAGATACCACCCCCGTCACACCCCCTCCTGATTTGACTTCTTTTCACTTGGTGAAACAGGGAAGAGGGAAAATGATACTGAAAAAATCCCCTGCTGATGCTCTCCCCTTGCAAAATCAGTATGCACCCTTGCAATGGGGTGACACGGAGATGGAGGATGTGTCTGATGCACCCTCGGTGGTTGATGCCTCCTTGGGGAATGAGGAACCTGATACGCTTCAGGTGAAGATCAGGAAGAAAAGGTGGGGTACCCATTCCAAAGCTAAGCTTGTGTATGACAAACCTCCCTGAGTTGTTTTATACTAGATTTTTCAATTGCCTCTCTGAATACTAATAGTATTCGATTAGATATCAAATGAAAGGTGACTTTTTCACTTTTTGAAACCCTGCCTCTTCAAGTACTTTTCCTTCAAGACACATGCATTTATTCTCTGGCTGAGGCAAACATTGCTACTTCTGATTGGAAGTGGGGCCCTGTTAATGTCCTGAAATTAGTAGAAATTCTGCAAGGATGAGTACTGTTACTTGATGTTATTATTCAAGGAATTTTTTATAGATTAATTAGTTGTTACACCCTGAAAATTAAGACTGGATGCATAGACATGTGGAGAGCTAGCCAGCCCTTCTTGCATACTTCCAAAACTGTCATTTGGTGATGTGATTTTAATTGTGGGTTGTTACACTCTGATAGAGGGGGGAACACTCAGAAAGTTTACTGTGATGTTGTAGAACTTAACCACATTTTGGTCCAGACTGCATTGAAGGATGCTCAATGTGCAGTTGAGAGAACCCCATTACGCACGTTCCACAAGGGTGCTTTGCCCTCTAGGATAGATTTTTTTTTATCCCGGTAGATGTTAATGTTTTAACATTAATCTGACTCTAAGACTGTGGCCACTTCTGACTATTGTTTGATTAGTATAAGATTATCGGATGTGGTTTCCACTGCTTATGGTAAAGGGAGTTGATCTTTTTTAGTCTACCCAGTTTCCTGTTGCATTACAGTTGCTGTCTGCCAGACGTTCAGTTTTTTGATTATATGACAATGATGTAGCTTGGTGGCTGGACTCAAAATCTGATTTTGTAAATATTTTTAAAGAGTCAGCCCAGGTGTATCATCATGCTAAAACATGATAGATGTAAGTTTCTGCATTCACAACTTCAGTTTTTGCAAGGCACAGGACTGGTTACACAATCTCAAGTCGCTCATTTAGCTACAATTAAAACTGAATTACTCTCATTGCAATATAATAGATTTGCTACTCTGGAGCCTGAACAGAAATGTGGTACTCAAGGAAAATCATATATCACTAATCCGTATGAGAACTGTAAATTTAGGCATCAGAACAAGCATATTTCCAGACTTGTGACTGACAATGGGGATTTGGTTTCCTACACTACTGATATTTTGAATAAAATTCATAAATATTTGCTCTTTAAATTTGGCTACCCCTTCTGTATTGCGGACAAAACTGAGCATTGGTTGAGATCACTCACTTTACCACATATAACTGAGGTTCAGTAGAAACTTTTACTGACACCTATTTCAATGCTAGAACTGGGGTTGGTGATTAATGCTTTATCTCATAATACTGCTTCTGGGATGGATGGTCTCCCATCTGAATTTAATAGATGGTTATGGCTACAATGTCCTGCCGAAATGGTTCGTGTCTATAATGATCTTTTTCTCTACAGAGGTTTCCCAAATCATGACCGCCAGTATTTTATGTTTGTTGCATAAAAAGGGTGATGTGACCCATTTAGCAAATTGGAGACTGATTACACTACTTAATGTGGGCCTTAAAATTTTGGCAAAGATTTGGAATAATCATTTGTTGAATGTTTTGGGTTATTATATTCACCCGGCCCAGACATGTACAGTGTCAGGTAAGAACATTACAGACACTTTGATTTTATTTTGTGAAATTTTAAGTTATCATCAGGATCATAACACTGATACTTATTTGTTTAGTCTTGACCAAATCCAGGATTTACAGGATTTCTTATAGCTTTTTGTGGCTGTGCTTATGAATTTTTTGAATCCCTAAGTCTTTTATTGATATTCTACAGGGGTATTAACATGCTGCATCTGTCTGCACTTTGGTAAGGGTTTTCCTTGGTAAAGCCTGCCCGATTGTTCATGAGGTTCGACAGGGCTGCCTTTAAAGCCCTTTATTATACATTCTTACTTTGGATACTGTTATAAGGGCTGTTTGCTCTTCCCAGTTGATATGTGGGATTTCAGTACCATGTCTCCCAGTGGTTAAAATCTGTGCATATGCGGATGATCTGGTGGTTATTGTTTCAGACATTGACTCCAGGTTTTCTGCATTGGACGTGCTTTCTGTCTTCTCTGAGTTGTCTGGTGTGCTAATTAATCTGACTAAGAGTTTCTGTCTTTATGTTGGTGTGTCTACTCAGCAACCCACTACTGTTCTAGGGATTCCATTAGTTACTGAATCTCAAAAAATATTGAGAATTCTTCTTGGTCCTAGTGACATGGCCACTTATAATTGATCTCGACACTTAGACCTTGCCAATGCCAGAATTTAGAAATGGAATAAATGGCATATGCATAAATTAAAACAAGTTTATAGGTACCATGTGTATTTGTTACCTCTCTTTCTGTATGTTAGTTAAATTTTTCTGATTCCCAAAAACCTAGAATGCTAAATGTTGGGGTGTATTTTTCCTGAGTATGGGGTAGCCATTTGAATCCAGTTAAAAGAGGGATTACTTACTCTTCACTTGTAGAAGGAGGCTTAGGGATGTTGCAACCCATAAGTTTTTTTACTTCTGTATATTCTTTTATTCCAGTTGGGTCCCTGTGTTGCATGGTGACCACTGCATATGGGTACTATGGTTGGCTTTACATTTGCAAGAAGTTTTTGCCACTTGGGCTAGGTGTGGTATGCTTCCAAAACAATTGCATACTGCTTGCTTCCTTTCATACCTGAAAGAGAGCATTGTTAAGTTAAAGTGTTGGGAGATTCAAATATCTCAATTTCAGACTCTATCTAGGAAGCATTTGTATGCAGGGATTGTTGACACCTATTTTAAAGTGTTGTCCTTTTCTGATCGATCCCGACTGGAACAAAAACACATCTGTGTCATGTTAAATGACAAAAGACTTCCACACAAACTTGGGGATACTGTATGGCTATGCGCTCAGGGGAAATTAAATGTTAAAAAAAATTTAATGCATAAAGAATTGTCAGAGTGATATTGCCCACGACCAGGATGTGATATCAGTTTGGAAACAATCCAACATTTATCCTTTGATTGTTCATACATTGTTGATCTTTGGCACACTGTACATATCAAGTGGACTACATTGCCTTTTCAATATTTAAATTATGATACATTTGTTTTAGGCCTCTTACTTACTTAATCTCCGTAGTGTCCTTATTGTGTTTGCTTTTTTAAATTTTGGATTTGTAATAGTTTTTCACTATAACAGCAAACTATTTCTCAATTGCAGTTGTTTTGCTTCATTCAGGATGATTTACAGAGATTTATCTTGCTTGAAGCTGGTACCACATGACCTGCAGTCCACTCTAAAAAGTGGGATTTTTTCCCCAGATCTGTGATGTTGTCTTTCTTATTATTTTTTTCTTGATGAAGGGGGTATAGATGGATTTGGGGTTTTTTTGGTTGTCATGGTTACTTTGCTGACTTTCCTGTATGCCGAAATACTTTTTCAATTCCTTTTTTTTTTTTTAGTTTTTATTCTCCTAATTTTTTAGTGGAGTGGGGGAGGGGGGTCTGGTTATGATTTTTCTTTTTGTTTGGGTTTCCTGTATGAAATAATACGTATTCCTGCTTTTGTTTTTGCTTTCCCTTACTCTTTTAGTGGGGGGGGGGTTGAGCTTGTGGTTATTGTCCGATGCAATACTTATTTCCATTTTTTTATTTTCTTTTTTCTGAGTTTTTATTTCATCTACTCTTTTTTTTGGTGGGGTTGTTTCTACTCGGGGTGTTTGTATGATGAAATACTTATTTAAGTGTTATTGTTGCCTTTCCTTCTTATGTGTTGTATGATGTTCTATAGTTTTGTATCATTTGTTTAAAAAATAAATGTTTTTCCCCCTACTCTTTTGGGGGGGGGTGGTTATGCTCTGGGTGATTGTATGATGAAATACTTATTTAAGTTTTTGTTAATTTTCCTTATTATGAGTTGTATGATGTAATACTGTTTTGTATCATTTGTTTCAATAAAAAAATTCCCCTACTCTTATCGAGAAGTGCAGTGGGATCTTTAACATCCATCTGAACTATCACCAGAACTGGCAAATGTGATCTTGGTTTAAAGTCTCATCCTAAAGATGGCACCTCATAAGTGCAGCACCTCCCTCATGCTGCACTAAAAGTGTCAGTATTGGGGAAATTAACTCAAGTGCCTGATGTGGGGATAGAACCCACTGCCTTCCGGTATCCTGGCCTTAGAGGTGAGTGTGCTATCTGCTGAGCCACTGAGCACTGGTGCTGAGCTACTGACATGCTTCTTCTTTCCATCACAGGGCCCCAAACAGCTGGAACACCGGCCTACCCTGGGCAATATTCCAGACTAGCCCACCTTTCTCCTAACTGGGTATTCAGAGCATGTGACAGTGAAGGGACTCAAAAGTGCATGCCTGATTGCCTGATTAGATCAGTTACTGAATCAATCAATCAACCAGATTACACCCCTCCCTTTTTCAATCCCCCTGAATAAATCAGATCTAATTCTGTTTGCATTTAACCTGACTGTGGTTCCAGTTTGTACCAAAAGCATAGTACTGTTGTTATCTGCTGTGCTTAGCCTTGTTTTACAGCATGTTTCTAGGGTTGAACTGGTGGAACCAGCCGTGGTGGTGAGTGCAAACAGTGTGGGGTTTGTATGCTGAATAAGGGTTATTGTAACTGTGTCTGGTGAACATTGTTTATGCCACCAGAAGGGAAAGGGGGGGGTACAGTGTCCCGGAGGGCTGTGCCCAGGTTAGCTACACTACCAATAACCCTGTCCTCCTGGTGGAAGCACCTGTTTTCAGCACCCAGGCTCCTTAACTTGCATCTAGCCATGCAGGCAGTGGTAGTAGCCCTTGGGATAGTGCCAGCTAGGGGTTATACAATGATTAGACATTAAATCAAGCCCTTGGATTTGTCAATGTGTTTATCATAATTACATGATAACTGAGTATTGAAAACCAAAGTGAGACCTGCAAAAAATAGTATCAGTAAATTGTATTATAGTGCTTCCATTACTGTTATTCCTTAAATCTAGACTGAGCATACAATTGATTTTTCTTACAAATAGAGTGTGAGCTGCTTTGTGAATAATCTTTTCAAGGCCTTCAGTGATACGAAGAGCAGAAAAATTGACCTGCAATTGCTCAAAACTTATTATTCTTCCTACCTCAAACACTCAAATGCTGTGACCACAACTGTGTTTTTCCATTCATCAGGAAAGATCCCAGTGCTCGGTTTAAAATAAAAAGGTTTGCAAGGGCTGTGTATTTGTTTTTTTGGCTTAAAGACACCCTTTCCATGTCTCCAACTTTCCTTATATCCAGTACCAGCAAATGCTTGGTGACATCCACACTACAAGACAAAAGCCATAATGTTTGTTGTTTGTTGACCCGGTAAGCCCACTGGGCCTAGAAGTCCCTTTTTCAGGAGCGACCATGGGGAGAGGGGATACAGATGGTGAGCAACTGAATTTGAACCAGATTAAGCTGTTGGTGGTATTTTTAGTGAATGAGGGAAATTTAGCCAGGACACCGGGGAAATTCCCCTATTCTTTTCGATAAGTGCCATATAATCTTTAACATCCACCTGAGCTACCACCAATCCAGGCAGATGGGACCTCGGTTTAATGTCTCATCCAAAAGACGGCACCTCAGAAGTACAGCACCCCTCTCATGCTGCACTACAGTGTCAGTATGGGGATATTAACCCAAGTGCCAGATGTGGGAACTGAACACACGACCCTCTGATTTCCCAGCCTCAGAGGCGAGTGTGCTACCTACTGAGCCAATGGCTAACTAATTCAATACATTCACAGCCTGACAGTCTGTGGTTTTACACCACTGTGGCAACTTCTAAGCTTCTCTGATTCTACATGCTGTAATGGCTTTTTTATTTGTAGTACTGAATTGTATCTGCTTCATACACGATGCATGGATTTGTGCACTTTATGGTTTATTTTGTATGAGATTCCCTCTCCCAGTTTGCACCATCACATGAGCTATAGCTCATTACCCCTCTCTAGAACAACTTTTTTAATAAATGAGCTCTAAAGCCTAGATTGCATTCTGTTTTAGCCCAGTCTGTGAAAAAGAGAACAGATTATGTTCTTTGGTGTTTTTCTGTTCTTCTATAATGCTGCAACTCTGCTGGTTTTGTAATTTCTGATGTCTTTGTAACCTCTCAAGTCATGCCTGAAAATAGGCATTTTTTTGCAGAAACTTAGAAACCTAGACTTTGATGGCAGATAAGGACTGCTTGGCTCACCCAGTCTGCCCATTTCCCTACCTAATGGATCAGCTGCAGATTACAGTTAACCAACAGCCCACATCTTCCTTCCCCCCCACAAGAATAGCCTTATGTCTGTCCCATGCATGTTTGAATTCCTCTACTGTTTTAGAACCCATAGCCTCCACAGAAAGGCTGTTCCACGTGTCCACCAATCTCTCTGTGAAAAATGATTTGCTCACATTGCCCCTGAGCCATCCACCCTCTGTCTTTGAATTGTGCCCCCTTGTTCTTGCTCATCTCTTTTTCTGAAAGATGGTACCCTCCTGGACTTTGTTGATACCCTTGAGGTACTTGAAAGTTTCTATCATGCCCGCTGTCTCTCCTTTCATCAATGGTATACCTATTAAGCTCTCTCAGTCTCTCTTCATAAGGTTTCTGATGCAGACCCTGCACCATGTTAGTTGTCCTCCTCTGGACTGCCTCCATCCTGTCTATGTCCTTGTGAAGATGGGGTCTCCAAAACTGTATGCAATACTCCAGATGGGGTCTCACCAACTCTCTGTACAGAGGGATAACCATTTCACAGACAGTTGGTGAGACCCCATCTGGAGTACTGCATGAAGTTTTGTAGACTCCTTCTCCACAAGGACATAGACAGGATGGAGGCAGTCCAGAGGAGGGCAACTAAAATGATGCATGGTCTGCATCAGACACCATATGGAAAGAGACTGAGAGAATTTGGCTATGTATACCCTTGATGAAAGGAGAGACGGGGGGGGGGACATGATAGAGCACTTACCTGGTCAACAAAAACTAAACAAAACAAAAATAAATAAAAAGACCCGCATATGGAAGCGTTTGTGGAGCTAGATACCTTGATCCACCATATCTGATTTTAAGTAATTTTGGTACAAACTGAAGAGGGGGCAATAAGCACCCCATCCAAACCTCCTATCAGATTTAAATTGTTGTTCCTCTTTCTGTTTCTAGGGACACTTGATTTAGGCATAATCACGGTTAACTGGAATAATGGCAGATGGAGAAAGTGGAACTGTCAAGCTGTCGGCACTTGGCCCCCCCTTTCAGCTTGGAATGATGTATGATTGCCGCAATGACTCCCTCATCCCAGGTAATTTCAAGAAATACAGAAATTATTGGGTTAATTTCACACTTTAAACAAACTTACAGCACTAATTATTTTTGGAAAATATATTTTGCCACAGTTTATTAATAATGCTGATTGTCATGTCTCCAGTACCTACACTGTTTAGGGCTTCTTTCCTCTACTCACATTCTGTTCATCTTGCTATACAGCAAGCCACTGTGACTCCCATATTTATTTGTTTGTTTGTTTATTTAAAGTTGATAACCGGGAAAAGCACACTGAGCCAAAGCTCGATTTCAGGTGCAACCCAAGGGATAGTGTTACAGGACTGATGAAACAAGTTTGCAATTATGACACATGATTGTAGAAGAGAACAACAAGAACAGTATACTACAAAACACAGTGTAATATGTATATAACAAGACGTGGCACAAATTTGACAATTCTAAAAAACAAAATATTTAAAGGAGAACTAACTTTGTGGTTGAGGAGGAGTAGCTAATGGATAAAATAGATGGGGCAGGTGGGATTAGGTGTTAGGTGGGGAAGAGTGAGGGGAGATAGTGCATTGATATCTATTACAGTGGCATGATAGCACCAGTATAGTTAGGGTTGAACAACAGGTTCTATGTTAAACCCTGAACTTTACACCTTAACAGTTCTGGCAGCATTTGACAGAATTAGCTAAAATGTTGCATCCCTGTCTGACAGGCAAGTTGTAAATATAGGACAAGTTTTGAGATAGTAGCTTGTGCTGTTTCTGAGATCTGCATATATAATTTTCCTATAGATGTCTAATTTTTTTCCTGCACTTAACAGGTTTTTTGTTTTGCTCTCATGTATAACCTACATGAATGTAATTTTTTACAGAACTTTCAGGGTACAACCATGCTGTGCCATGGTTGTGACTTTGGAAGGTTTCATGAACAAGTATTAAATGGTTTTAGAGTTATAAGAATTCAAAAAAAATGTTTGTGTTCTGAGCATGCTCAGTAGGGTTTTTGATAACATGATATGACACAAAACATTCAGGCCCGGATATTCAAACTGCACCCAAAAAGTGTGCAACAGCAGGAGCAAGTGTATGTCCACTGCGCACATGCTCAAGAAGTGCAGTATTCAAAAACTTTGCGCGTCAAGATGCGCCTGCAGCACATGACTGAATATCACGCCACCTACACCATAGCACAACCAGGGATGTGCAGTTGCACAGTTCAGATGCACCATAGAGCAATCAGGGATGCTCAGTGGAGCAATACAGATGCGCCATAGCGCAGCCAGGGATGCCCCGTGGAGCAGGGCAGCAGTGCAACAGCACAACCAGGGATGCGCAGGGACAAGAAGCAGGGGCCAACCACCCATGCCACAGATGGGGAGAGGAGCACACAGCAGAACAGACATTGCCTCCCACACCCCATGCACTGCACAACTGGTGGAGAGCCAGAATAACCACCAGCCCATAGATACCAACAACCAACCCACAGCCGGGGCATGGTGCCCCAGCACAGCCCTCAGCAAGCTGTGACCAGCACACAAGGAGGGCCGACCACCCCATGCCACACCATCCCATCAATTCTGAGCACACCCTGCACCATGATCCCCATACACCCTGCCCAGGAGTAGCGCCCAACTGTGCAGGACACCCCATGCATGCCACCACCCCCACTGTGACAATGAAACCCTGTGCACCATGGAACCATGCAGGGCAGCCCCACCATGAGCACCTTGCAGCAGGTGGCAACAGACTGCAATGCAACAACTGCATACACAGTCCCTCCCTGCATGTCTCCCCCTAGGTACAGCTGAGAGACCGACCATGTGTCGGCACACGAGGTACCCCACATGTGACAGGGCATGCCCTGGACCCCACCACCAGCTGTACAGCACCCTGCACACCCTCCCAAGGACACATCCTTTTCCAGCACTGGCCACAACGGCCAGCACAGACACACACAGTGTTGCATGGAAGCATGCGCCACACAGAATGCAACATCATGCATGGACAAACACCCACCCATACCCAAGGGCACACCAACACAGTGACACAGTAGTGGGTCAACCAGGCCACTGGCGTGTGGCCAAGGCAGCCGTGTACACATATCCAGCACCCCTACATGGCACATGTGTGCCAGCCACCCTGCGCAGCCACCATGAAGCTGTATGCCACCAGCATGTGGCCGGAGCACAAGTGACAGACAGTGGAGCACATCCCCTTCTACAGACACAAGTGACAGCATGGAGGTGGGGCAACAACAGTGGAGGCCACAGTGCCACCCGAGGCAGATGTGCACCATACCGGTGACAGGAGGCAACCCGGCATTGTGCTGGGTACAGTGGCTGTCCAGCATGGACAACCATCCAGTGACTTGACAGCAGACAGTGTAGACCACAGACATACAAGGGTGTCAGCAGCACAGGCCATGGACGGTCTGACAGGGGTGCCATGGACACAGTGCATGAACTGTGGACCACTGCACACAGTCACCCAGTGCACAGGGAACAACACACAAACCACAGACAGTGACTGATAGCTACACCCACACCATAGGTGCTTCCCCTATGGACACACACACACATGCCCATGCCTGCCCCACCCCTGAGGCCATGCACACCACTGCAGCTGAGCACCTGTATCCCACTGCAAATTAGAGACCACAACAGTAGGCATAACAGAATGAATGTATTTTTTCAAGCTACAAAAAACTATATACAGCTATTTACATTAGGGGGGTGAGGGCCACATACCAGGTGGGGTGGGTAAGGGGCAGGGGTGAACAAATGGGAGAGGGAAGAAGGGGTGTGAGGGTGGGTCCAGGGGAGTAGGTTGTATCTTGGGGCATGGAGGGCTTAGCAGCCACTCCACTCCTCACTTCTGTGGCACCTTCTGGTTTGCCACCTCTGGACACCGTGCTGGTCCAACCTCTGGAGTACCTTCAATGATGCCCTCACAATTTGGAGGAGCTCCTGCATGGCCCTCTCCAGCTGCATCAGCTGCAGTCCACCTAGGACAAGGGAGCAGAGTCAATAAGTGTGAATGTCCATCCCCCTACAGTCCATCCATTGTGCATGGCATACAGCCATGGAACACGCCCCTGTGATGGTGTGCAACCACCCACAGTGATTGTGTATGCATGACCTGCCTACCCAGGCACAAACAGATGTGCGGACCGCTGTACACAACCACTGCCCAAGTCTCCACAGCATCACCATAGCTGTACAGTAACATGGCTATGTGGTGTGAAGGCAGTGGCACAGCCATGTACCCGGTGCATGCATGGACCACCATTGACACACTCCCAGACATGTAGTGCCACTGGACAGTGCTGTCTGTAACAAGTTGCATGCACGGCAGTGGCGTCAGTGGATGGTGGCCATGCCCCACTACCCACCCTGTTACACAGCATGCAATAGTAATCATGGATGTAAGGAACTCACCATCATCAGGCTGGTCCCTGCACCTGTCTTGTCCGGCATCCCTCCCAGCCTGCTGGTCATCTTGGTGAAGCCTCCTCTCCTTTGCCCACTGGCACTCCTCTGGGCCTAGGGTGCAAACATGGAGAGAGGAACATCAGTACAATCCAGTTGCAAAGTCCCCTTGCCCCCGTGTGTGTGCAATTCCACACAGCCATGCCCATCCTCCCCCCACCCTGATATCACCACCTCGACCAACACTGGATGGCCCCCCCATGTGCTGGACACATGCCACTGTGATACCCGTATGGACGTTAACAGTGTATGGATGGGGAACCTACCTGACTGTGGCACCGTGCTCCTCCTGGCACGTGCCCACAAGTGGCAAGACTGTCTGGGTCCCACTGCTGCAGGTCACCATAGCGGCGCCTGCACTGCTCTGCCATCCTCTCCATTCCTGTGGCCTCCTCCAGGGCCACCCCCAACTCCTCCCACACCTCACTCCTGGCCCTGTCCAGGGGTGTCTCCCCAAATAGGGCAGAGGCATGGGGCTCCACCAACTGGACCAGATTGGTCAGTTCAAGTTGGCTCCAGATGGGAGCTCTTTTCCTTGCCATCCTGTACAGTTTTGGTATCAAAATAGCACTCTGTAGCACACGTTCGCCATGTGAGGATACTGTGTGGTACTGCACTGCCATTCACCATTGTGCTGTTACTGAACAGAGTGATAGAGGTGCACCCATGTTGTTGCATGGTGCCTAGGGGACAAAGGTCAGCACAGGGTCGGGGTCTCTTGTGCACAGACTGCCACAGCGCGATTGGTACTAACCGCGTGTAGCACAGTATGGCACCTGTGTGCCACTTCCTGTAGTGGCCTACTGCGCTGAGGCCCCGGTGTGTCTATGGCACCCCAGTGCAAGAGTGCCATACATGTGAACAGTGCAGTAGTGCCACTGGCATAATGGTGGCCATGCCCTGCACAGCCTCCAGTGCACAGCACATCAGCAGCGTGGCAGGCATCAGTGTCATCACCCCGGGCATGAGCCGTTCGGTGTCTACTGTGCATGTCACAGAAAAGCACCCTTGCCTGAGCACATTCAACACAATTGCGCAAAGTACAACAATGCAATATTCAGCTGGCATATGCAAATCATCTAATCAGCCATTCAATGGTGCAGATACTGCATTTGCATCCACTTATAATTGCGCCTCACCTAATTTGCTTGTGTTGCACTACAAAAATGTGACATTGGGCTGCAGTGGCCATAGTCTGTTGTTGCAGTCTATTGTGATGAGTTGCATGCTGTTTGGGAGTGTGGACTGTGGTGTGTGGGACATGCATGGGACTGCACAGTCACAGGTAACACCTGTCATTCTCACAGGATGAAGAATGAGTGACTGTGAGGTGGAGGAAGAAGAACAGAGATGTGGGAGGAAGAGGAGGCCTAACTTCACAAAGGCAGAAACAGATGCCCTGTTTGAGGCCTACCTCGACCAGGAGCCACTGCTCAGCAAACGTCGGGGAACACCACAGGCGAATGCTGCTGCATGGGAAGAGGTGGCGTGTGCCACCAACCTGCATAGCAGCCACCAGTGGTCCATGCAGAAGTGCAAAAAGAAGATGAGCACGGACAGGCGGAGGATTAAGGACAAGGTGGCTGCCATCAGGGCAGCACAGGCTGCGACCGTTGGGTGACAGCCGGCCGTGCAATGCCTAACCCCACGAGAGGAGTGGGTTGCTGGCAGCATGCAGCGTTGTGCTATCGAGGGTGTTCTAGGTGGTGGATTCCAGATGGGTGGTAGCCCATCACTGCATGGTAGGTCCTGGTCTGTCAATGGTGGGGACAGGGTAGGGCAGATACATTAATGCTACTGTGTTCTCTTACAGCTCTTGAGCATCTACATGGGTCAGCAGTGGTGGGCTTGTCCACTGAGGGTGATACCATGGACATATAGGAGGGCCCGTCCACCTCCATAGGCATCCGAAGGTCAGGGCGACAGTGGGCCCACCTGGTAATCCGGACTGATGTTGGTGGAGCAGGTGTGGAGGAGGCCCTGCCCGTGTCCCAGCATCCATGTATGCCAGCATGCTGAGACTCAGGCTGGTGCCGGATCCATCACTGATGATGATGGATCTCACTTCATGGACAGTGACACGTGTGGGCGCAGGATGGCCACACAACAGGTGACATCATGGGCATGGCCATGGGTGGTGCCACCGTGGAGGCCTGCATGACATCACAGTCCCAGCTTGTGCCTGTCTGCACCAGTGGGGCAGCACTGGAGTGTGTCCAGGACAGTGGGGTGGTTGCGGCCACTGCGGCAGCACTGTTAAGCCCTGGAGAGCGGCAGCTGGAGGGGCAGTGTCAGCAGTCAGCCAATGGCCATGGGGGTACATTATCAGGGGGCGGCGTCAGTGCACCACCTGTGGACATGGCCAGGCTTGGCCCTGGTGTGCAGCACCCACTCTCAAGGGGTGCTGCCCATCAGGGCCGTGAACATTGTGAGGGACAGCGTGCCAATCTGGCATGCTCCAAGAATCAGTCGATCAGCAGTTGTGGCTTGTGACAGTGGTGGATGCACTCATTGCAGCTCTGCACCAGGCAGAGGAGCGGTGCAGCAGAGACACCGCTTTGCTCCTGGTAGGCATGGACTGGATGTGGGAGGATGTGACCGGTGTCATTGACAGGCTGACACAGACACTCACAGCTGCCAAGGCCACAGTGGGCACACAGTTATTTGCCCATGAGTTGCAGACACTGTGCAGTGCTATGTCCACCCCCCATTCCCGGCTTTGTGTGACACCCTCCTTGTTGACACCAGGTTCAGCTGTGGGCATCCTGAGCACGCCTGGCGCAGGCATGTTTGGTGTGCTGCAGACCCTTGTGTGAGCACGGTCGTGTTCACATGGCGAACCCCTTGGGGACTGTTGGTGCCACCCCATGAGGCAATTGGTCAGCCTGTCACTGCTGGCGGGTCTCACCACCCACGCATCCATGGTGGCCGTGGCACTGTGGCATGTGACTGTCCTGTCTCCCACCATGGCTACTGTCTGATGCTGCCCTGTGTGCATTGTGTTGTTCAATGTGCAATGCACGCATGGGGTACCCGGCCCTGCACACACACAAACATTCCATCTGCACACCCTCCCACCTGCTGTCCACTGTGGTGTGTGTATGCTGATGCCTGTGTTGCACTGTCCACCACTGTGCAATGGTGCCCAGTGTCTGACACATGCACAATGATAGGCACTGGGCGTGGTGGTCTGTGGACATGTGTGTGGCTAGGGGTGGCAGTTGGGGTCTGCATGCCTCCTACCCTTTGTGCATGTCTTGTGGTGTGTGTGTGCATATGTGTGTGTGTGTGTGTGTGACTGTGTGCCATGTTAGACCTTGCCCATCCCTGATGGTGTGTGCGGTTCCATGCTCGGCCAATTCCCTTAATGACATGCACCCCTGGGGTTTGTCCATGTGTGTTTGTGGGTTGTGCCCTTGCCACTGGTGGTTGCACATGGCCCCATGACTTACCTGGGTTGGTTGAAGTGCTCCTCTGTGATGGTGTCCTGGTGCAGCAGTGCCATCCAGATCAGTCAGGGGTCCCTTCGACCAAGGGGGGCTGCCCATCACCATCTTCACCATTGTCCTCATCGTCCCTATATCTGTCCCCCTCTTCGACACCTGTAAGGCTATCCCACAGTCATTGGCCATGTTGTGCAGGATTCAACAGGCCAGGAATAGTACACAGGCCTTTGAGGAGCTGTACTGTAGGGCACCACCAGACATGTCCAGGCAATGGAAACATGCCTTCAGCATCCCGAACACCCACTCAATGACATTGCGTGTGGTGGCATGTGCCTCATTGTAGCATTGCTGCGATAGGGTCACTGGCCACCGGTATGGTGTGAGCAGCCAGGGACAGAGTGGGTATCCACTGTCACCTGTGTGTAGAGGGTGGACATTAGTTTGGTGATCAGTGTCGCCCTGCCTTGGGCCATCAAGGCAATACCCATGTCACTTCTGACTATGCCCCTCCCAAGCTCCATGTCTTTCTCTGTGATTTGCATACTCACCCACTAGGAGGCCAGTGAGGATGTCCCCACTCTTGAACATGTAGCACAGTGTGGACTGTTGCCAGATGAAGGCATTATGTGCTCCCCCAGGGTGCATGGCACAGACATTGATTATATGCCCCCTGGCATCGCACACCACCTGGCAGTTGATGCTTGCATACCCCTTCTGATTCATGTATGCAGCCCCTTCAGGGCCAGGAGGTGTGTGGATGGCTACATGGGTGCAGTCTATTGCCCCGAGCATGCCAAGCATACCTGCTACCCTGTGGAACTCCTGTATGTTTGCTGTGTGCTCAGCCGGTGTGCTGGGAAAATGGATGTACTCCGCAGCATGTGGCAGTAGTGCACTGAGGAATTGGGTGAGGAGGCATGATGTGGCCGACTGGGTTATTCTTGTCATGTCCCCTGTTGGTCTCTGGAAAGTACCCGTGGTGAGCAGGCACATGACAGCTGTCGATTTGGTCTACACTGACAGAGCATGGCTCCGTCGTGTGGGTGCCTGCATCACATCACTGCACAGCTCACAGAGCTGCCTCAGGATCACCCGGTTCAGGTGGTACCAGCCCACGATCTCAGTATTAGTGTACAGCTCAAAGCTGGTGCAGGATAGCAACTGCCTGTTAGGGGCATACTGCTGATGGGCCCTTCAACGGCTGCGCCCCACTGCTGCCTGTCTTCTCACCCCCCTCATAACTGCCTCCATCTGGATGGTGCCACAGACCATGTCCCTGTCTTGTGTAACCCCCCCAGCAGCTGTTTCTCTGTTCCCCCTGCTGTCCTTGCTGTTACTCCCCCTGCACTGGGAACACCTCCCTGTAGTGGCCGTACTGCCCACTATCTGTGCCCTCAGTGCTGTGTGGCACTTTCCCCTTTTGCCCTGCACTGTGGCACAGGCTCCCCACACCTTCCCTGTTCCTGGTGGTTCCAGGTGCTCTGTCCTGCTCCTGCCCTGTCCTGCTCCCAGTTTCTGTGTGCCTGTGTGGCTGCCTGCAGTTCAGCAACATGTGGCTTTCCTGTAGCGTTCTTGCACCTCTCTCTTCTTCCATTTTATTTTGGATCATTTCTGCTATCGTGCAACTTCCATTTGCTCCCCTATTGTGCATGGCGCAAGTTGTTGAATAGCGCACTGCACCATTTATGCATGATTCCTCCCCCTTCAGTTGTGCATGCATTCATTATCATTGCACTCTTGTGCATTGTGATTTGGGGGGCGCATCTGCCCTCCACTGAATATCGCAGAATGATGCATTTTCGTACTTGCGCTGGCACATCCGTGTTGTGCATGGTGCAACCCTATTGAATATCTGAGCCTCAGTGTCACAAGACTGTAATTGGTTCCTTACCACATGCTCCTCACACCACAAATGTTTTTTGTGCCATGACAATGGATATCTTATTTTTCAATCAAACTAAAAAGCATGTAAATACATAAAAAGAGATGCAATTAAAATAAAACTGGTCCTAGCTAAACAGGACCCATGTAGTTAGATAATGGTGGTGTTTTTTTGTTTTGTTTTGTTTTTCATGTAGATATCCAGAAATGCCTGTTCTGGACATCCCAACATGCAGGGTGCCCAGCTTAGCTAGAAGAGTCATTCACACATGTTCTCTGTATGACAACAATAGAACTTTCTCAAATTCTACAGCTGCAGCTGAATTCTAAAGCCACAGCTGGAGTTGTGCTGCCAGCTTAAGTTGAAAGAAGTGAGATGGTGATCCCCTGTTCTGTCTGTCTGTCTGTCTATCTATCTATATATCTCTCTATTTAAAATATTTAAGGCATAGATTCATGCTCTGATCAAAGATGTGTTTTACTGCTGGAGCCACCAACTGCCATGTGAGAAAGTAAGGTGTACAGTTTAATGTACTTTAGTGGGGTTTGAACTTTCATTTGGCATATTTTTGACATCAAATTTTCAACATGTCTTTTTTTTGGGACACCTCCCTCCCCATGCATGACCAATGGCAGTAAAATGATGCCAAATCTGGCCCAAAAGTCAAATTTAAGGTAATTTTACAAAATCACATTTTGTGTCGGGATTGAAAATTATCACCACCCATGTTCATGAGGTAGGGTTATAACAAGGTTATTCTGAACATGTGTGGTCAAAACATGTAAAAATGGCAAACTTACGAGCTTATGTTGAAATATTTTATTCATGTTAACTCATAACCTTCTGGTACATCTCAATATTTTGAACCCACATTTTAAACATAGCAATTTTTTTCGCATCATCTAATTAATGTAACAACTGTAATTTTTCATATCCTGGCTAAAATGTGTTTTTGCACCAGTGGCATGTAATGATATTTCAGCAGGGAATTTGAACATTTTCATGTAATAGGTTTATGATGTGGAGTTCTAAGAATTTTATACAGAAACTCTAGTGTACAAATATGATACAATGCCCAACTTTTGAGTAAACTTTGCAATATTTCAATGTTCAATCCTGACTTTGTTAATTTTCAATATTTAGCCCTAAACTTTCAACACAGCGAATTTTCCACATCACCTCATAACTGTGACTAGTATACTTTTTTAAATCCTGGATGAGATGTGTTTTTACACTTGTGGTATGAAATGACATTTCAAACAATATACTATAAAGGCCACATGTCATGTTTGTAAGGGTAGTCTGAAAATTTCTATCTTAAAAATGTGGGGTCAAGATAAAAAAAAAATTATTAAGAAATTTTCTGGTAGAGCAACTGATCACCATAGTGGGCATGCTTTCTGATCCCATGCCGGTAAGCTGAGTTCAGGGCAAGATCAGTGACCCAGTTACTTGAAGTGAGGGTGAGGGGAGGCAATGTTATGTGCCCCCCCAGCAAGGGAATACAATCTGCAGGGTTGCTTGCATGGGCCTGAGTACCACATACTGTAGTGAAGACAACTCTTCTCTTGACATAGATTTCTGTACATCTGCACCTGTGGATGGCAGAGGACACTGTGCATTGGCTGAAAGACAAACCTGTAGTGCTGTGTGTCTGTATTTGTGGCCACATGGAAGTGCATGGACCAGTGGTCCCTGGCTTCTGCAGGCCACATGACAGCCTTATAAATTCTTGAATTCATTATTGCACAGAAGGGCAGTGCCCACAAGGGTTGTTGCACTTCCATAAGCAGAAGGAGTCTTCACTTGGCAGAGAGCCCAAAGAGCCCTCCATGTCTGCACATGCTCACACAGGTCCCAAATGGATATCCATGAATGGGGATATGCTCCCATATGAGAGTGGAAAATCTACACAATAAATTTCCTTAATGCACCAGTTAGGGTTCAAGTTCATGCCACAAATGTAAGGAAATGTGGCTTTAGGGTTTCTAAACCTAACTCCCCAGTGTAAAGATAAAATATAGCTCCATTGTGTTTTCTGTCTTCAAATAATTCAAGCCACACAAAGTGAATGCTTCCCTCTGGTTTATTTTCTTTCTGCGAGTTTCACATCAACTCCGATACATGTATTCTTGGTTAGGTTTGGTGCTAATCATTCAGTTTACATGCAGGCTTATATATATAAAACTGTGGTCTTGAAAAAGTCAACACCCCTGTATAAACCAATCATGAACAATGAACATGTCTATTTTAAGCTGTGATGTACCTTTTTCTTCAAAACAATGTATTTATAGACTGTGGTGCTGGACAACAATCTATTTATAGACTGTGTAGCTTGAAAACGTTATCCATAACTGTGCTGGAAAACATGTTATTCATAAACATTATCCTGATAAAGTGTCCTTCAGGACTTTTAATGTTGATATCACAAGACTAAACTAGATCTTGTAAGAAGCTTTTATCACAAGACAGCTAACCAAATATTGTAAAAGATTATATTTAAGTAGAAAAGCATTTGCTTAGATATTATTATAGGCTACACTCAAATAAAAGTTGTATTTCAGTAAAATGCTACAGTACAATCACCCCTTTTGTGACTCTTTAAAATTGGAGATCACACAAGATGGTGTTGCCATTGTAACATTTGCATCTGCCAAATCATGCATTTTATTTTACGGTACAATAACACTTGCACAATAATAAGAACATAAATCACTGCAATACCACATGCTACCATCATCAGGATTGGACTAGTACCCAAGACAGCCAAGCCCCCATCCCACCCAGATATAATGGGGGATATATGAAGACTGTCATTTTACGTCTTTAGCAGAGGCCTTCTGTGGGAAAATAAGTCCTTCTGTTTGCTAACAATTCAACAAGGCACCAAGTGTCAGTTTATTAATTTTGGGTAATTCAAAATGAGGTGGAGTTGCCAAATCAGTGAGTAAATCCATCCAAGGCCAGACTGGAAGCATCAATGTGGGTAACATTTGTTCAGCTATAGGTAGGACACAGGGTTTTATTTAACTCTAAAAATTGATTAGCGTTTTGCTCATAAAAGTTCTAAAACACTGTGAAAATGCATAGCACTTGCCTCACTGTGTTTAACTAACATAACACTTCTAGAAAACCTATATAAATACTTTCTGTACAGTTAGTATTGTCCTAAGAAAAAAACTGCTACTCAATTATTTAAAACCCTGAGGACGTTCTCGGAGGGTCCAGTTTGCAATCCACCAAGTTTTGCCCCTACACCCCCATACATTCCAAGGTTGACCTGCAATTACACAATATGATTGGTTTCATCTCATTGCTTGTCAGTATGCATTTGCAGATGTTAGGGTAAATTTACATTGATCAGGAAACCCTGGAGTGGTTGATGTCTCTTCCCCACATATTTAGGTTTCATGTTCTTGTACACACTGTTGCTTAGGTAAGACAATATATTCATTGTGCATTGGGATAATAGTGTCACCTGGTATTTGGAGTCTCATGATTTGGTCATGTAATAATACTCCCAAATTATTGATTTGCCACAATATTGTCAGTGGTGCAAAACATACAGGTATTGTCACTAGTATGGGAATCAAATGTCACAGCACACGTGCAGATTGATTTGGTGAGTTCCATACTTTTATCATAGCTGAGGGTGGTAGGAATACAGTGGGATGATTCAATTGTTTAGTCACATTGGTTTCACCAGTTCCTAAAGGTAACCTATTTGTTTCAATTTTATTTAATTCATTGACTAAATAAGCATGTACTTCAGCAACTAATTGTGAGCAAGCCAACTTCATATAGCTTTCTCTCGACATATTAGAAAGTGAGTTATAAAAACAGACAGCTATCTGAGCAATGATTTTAAAATTCTGTAAGTTTCTCTAAATGCAAACCAATCAATTTCTTCATTATCAGCTGCTAATCTTACAGTAGCTGATAATGGTCCAGAAGCCATGTTTTTTAAAGTCATTTCTAAAGAACGAATATGACCCTTTAAAACCATAACATCAATACCATCAGCAATTCCTAATCATTAGCCTAACCAGCCCCATATGTCTCTTGCACAACGGGTTAAGCTTGGTGATGCTTTTGCAGGGATTTGAAATGACCACATTCTGTGTCTATCATGGTATTTATTTAGAGTAGTATTATAATACTGTTGCCACAATACTATCGAAGTCCGATCTCTGCATTAACCATGGAAAAGGCAAATGTAGCAAAATATTATAATATTTTAATTTGCATGGATAATATAGAGGATGTATATGTTGTGTCAAGATAATACCATCTGATGGAGCAATAACTTTTGCCCTGATATACCTTGTTCTTGATACACTATATTCCGTGCCCCAAAATTATGCCATGCTGTAAAGTTAACATTACAAGCCATTCCTGGCTAACATGCCAATTTGAAAGACATACACATATGTTAATAATGGATATACATTCTTTAATGGCAATACTGTAAAAAATTGCTATAATCTTACAGTATATATTCTAGTTGTATTATATAGGAAATACCACATATTTTGTTTTGAACAACAAGAATAATTTAATGCATTTGTATTCAATGAATATGGTAATATGCCCTTTCATTTTGTTCATAAAAAGTCTTGCTCTTCTTTTGTCAAATTTATCGTATGCCCAACATGGAATGGATATAAACTCCTTTTTGGGCTGCTGTGTTTCCTATACACATTGCCGTGCCAGGCCAGGCTTCTGGCAAGCATCCCCATGTCACATTTTGACATTGTTCAGTACAAATGAAGTACCATTTGACAAGAAGATATCCAGTATGTTGATGTCATTCTCCCAACAGCATTGGGAGACCCCATGCAGTACAATTTGTGGTGTATGGTCTGTTCAAACTGATCCAAATATGCCCGGACATCCATTTATGTCAGGAGTTACCAGAGTCAATAAGGTACTACACAGTATAAGTACAGGAAACAGCATTGTACTTCACCTAGTGGGAGAAACAGAGCAGTATCAGTTGTTATCATTTAAAGGCTGATACAATTCATATTGGACCACGTGGACCCATTTGGTATCTCTAGACCCTTGTCAAATTTGTCGGACCTGAATGACCCATGGCTCCAAAACATCAATGACGGTATAAGGCCCCATCCAATTAGCATCCCGTGGTCCTTTTTGACCAATGATTTTCACCATGATGCGATGGCCCAGTTCAAAAGGGCGGTATCACTTTTTTATCATGTCTCTGTTTGTTTTTCAAATGTGTCTGTGCCATATTTCAGGCAGCATGAGGCAGGTACAGAGCTAACTGCTTCTGTAACTGTTGAAGAACACATCCATTTTAATATGGTCTAAGATGGGTGTTGTTAAATCTGGATCCTATGGATAATACAGCCGAATATCTCATCCAGTCATCAATTGGTATGGGCTATAGCCAGTACTCTTGTTTTCTGTACCTCTAATACCCATAGGGATTCCTGGTAAGTGTGTCACCCACCCTTTACCAGTATCCAACACTGCTTTTTTCAGTGCTTTTTTCAGAGTGCGATTTAACCTTTCTACCATTCCTGAAGACTGTGGATGGTAGGGTAAATGCAAACATTGAGTGATACCTAAGATATCACACAAAGCTGTCATTATTTTCACTATAAAGTGAGTTCCTCTATCACTTTCAAGTATTCTGGGAAAACCTCATCATGAGATCACCTGTTCCTATAGAGCTTTGGCAGTAGCTGTAGCATTATTATTTTGTATGGGCAATGCTTCTACCCATTTGGAAAATATGTCAACAATGACTGGTAAATATCAGAACCCCCCATTTGCAGTAGGTAAGTGTCCCACATAATCAATTTGTGAGCCGGACCAAGGACCTTGCACTAAGGGGAAATGCCCTAATGGAACCCTTTTACCAGGCACTGGAGTATTCATCTGTCCACAGATGAGACAAGCCTCCAGGCATTGTTTGACATATTTTTACTATTTTTGGCCACCAATATTTCTATGTCAATATTTTACATGTTTTGTGGAGTCCACAATGACCTCCAATTCAATGATTATCCATGATAATATCTTTTGAAAACAAAGTGGGTGGTAACCACTTCATAAACCCAGGTTGTCATTTCCATGCTACCATATCTTCCCATATGGTAACATGTTTGGTTGTACACTGTCCAGTATCTTTCCATTGTTTCTGACAACCCACTATTCAAGCATCTGTATCTTGGATACGTCCCAACCTTGGGACTTGTGAGATGGCAACTATCCATTTAATATGATGTTTGTCAAATTTGTCCATCTTCCACAATTGTGTAAAGTCATCTCCTAGAGGGTCTACCCATACGTTTGTTTGTTTGGCTGCCACTTGAGCCAGGTTGTCCACTAAGTTATTGTTTAACTCATGGATATCCTTTGGAATTTTTTGGTGAGCTCTTACTTTACAAATTGCTATTCTCAAAGATGTCTGAGCTCCTATATCCCATATATGTTGCATTATGGGAGCAAATGCAACAGATTCTCCAGATGCTGTCCGCATTCCTCATTTAGTCCATATTGGCAAAAAGTCCAATGAGGAATTCACTACAAAAGCACAATCCGAGAAGATATTAATAGCTTCCAGAGGATAAGCCATAATAGCTCCACAGACTGCTTCCAATTCTGCTATGGGCCAGCAAATGATGATGGGCATCGCACTAATATTTCCTGATTAGTACTAGGTGTCCATATGACATATCCTGTGTGGAAATGTCCATCCTCCCAAAAACGAGAGCCATCTACATAAACATCTCTTGCCTCAGTAATTGGTTCTGGCCATGATCATATAGTGGTTAGTACTCTGTGTTGTGGCCACAGCAACCTCGGTTCATATCTGAGTCACAGCACCAAATGTGAGGATAAAAGATAACTGAGCTGTGTTTTCTATCTTCAAATAATTCAAGCAACACAAAGTTAATGTTTCCCTCTGGTTTATTTTTTTTCTGCGAGTTTCACATCAACTTCACTACATGTATACTTGCTTTAGGTTTGGCGCTGGAGCAAATATGGATTTAAAATGAATGTCTATTACTGTTCCACAGCCATGTGCCTCTCCCTCCCATGCCATTAATTTAACTAACATAGGTGAGGTACATTTTTCTACAGTAATATTTTTCCCTTGTAGAGCTAAAGTCCATTTAACCAACCACTGTGAAGATACACCTCTCACATTCCTTTCTAGTAGAAATTTCACTGGAGTGTGAGGCGTTTGCAGGATATTTCTATTAAACCCCACACTATGTTCTCTGGCTTGTATAGCCCAATATACAGCTAACAAATGTTTTACACATTCCTCATATGTCTCTTCTACAGGTGTTAATACACAAGGAAAAATATCCCACAGGGCGTAAAGTCCCTGCTCTCATTTGTAACAGTACAGCATTGATCACCTGATCTGTCGCATGTAACTGTATCACAAAATCAGAGGATTCAGAAGGACTAATAAGAGCTGGAGCTGTCATTAGTGCTTGCTTTAGAGCCAGAAAAACTATCTGATGTTCTGGTTCCCAACTGAGAATATCAGTCTCCTTTCCTCCCTTCAGTAGATTATACAGAGGTTTGCCTTACTAGACAAGGCTTCAATAAAATATCTGCAAAATCCTACCATGCCCAAGAACTGTCATAATGCAGTCTTCATCTTGGGTCTTGGTAGTTGTTGGATCATCTGATTTTTATCAGGATCTACAGTTCGTCCTTCTTTGTTAATACATATTCCCAAAAAGGTAACCTGTGACTGTTCAATTTGTGCTTTGCTAGGGTTAATTTTTAACCCTCCTTAACCTAAGACTGTTAGCAACTCATTCAATAAACTAACATGCTCTTGGTATGTATCAACCTGCAATAAAATGTTGTCAACATTTTGTATTATTGCTTCTGGTACTGAAAAACCCAATAATATTTCTGCCAAACAATGAAATAATGTGGGCAATGAGTGAAAACCTTGTGGTAAACACTGGAATGTGTATTGCTTATCCTGAAAGGTAAAAGCAAACTTATACTGACTATCTGGATGTACAGGGATAGAACAAAATCCATTTGACACAGCTATTACAGTATACATGGTTGCAGTGGGAGACAACCAAGATATTAAGTCCAGTAGTCTAGATACCACTGGCATGACTAAAGGTGATACCTTATTCAAAACCCTATAGTCTGTAGTCAATCTCCAAGTACCGTTCACTTTATGAACTGGCCAAAGAGGGGGAATTAACAGTTGAACATATTGGGCGAATTACCTTTCATCATTGTAACTATTTCAAAATAATTACTACTTCTTCCTGTGCTTCCTTTGGAATCACATATTACTTTTGTGGTGGTGGGTCTGGTCCCTCAGTTTGGAGCTCCATATTAGACACTCGTCCACACTCTGTAGCATTTTTAGCCCAAACTGAGTCACGCCTTTGTACGACGGATTTTATCCATTGCTTCCATAAATCACTAATGTGATAAATCTTTAATGACTTTATTGTGTACACACTGTGTGAGTCATCCCTATTTAGTCCTAGGTTAGCAGTGCTTCCTTTCCATAAAATCATGTTACTAAGCTCTACTACTAAACCATAGTGTGCTAGAATGTCCATACCCATGGTGTTACCTTCATGTGTATTACATTTCCCAAAACATACATTTCAATTGTCATTCACCTATCTGAACCAATACTGGTTTGGTTAAATATGCTGTTAACACACCCCCTGAGAAACCTTGCAAATTAATTTGTCATTTCCCATGAGTTGTTAAAGGCATATCACTATCTGTTATACTAACAGTAGCACCAGAATCAACTAATATCACAGTCTGTCAGCCCCTTACCATTGCTGATATTGTTGGACGTCCTTCCCAATCCTCTTTTAATTGACCAAGGATTTGGAAGGTGGGGGCCTTGTCCCGACTTTTCTTTTTCTTCTCATCTCTTGCGAGAAGCTCTTCTTCATCCTCTTCTTCCTCACTATCACTAGGGGCAGTAGATTCCTTTCGAACCACTGCAATTGTCTTAGTGTTGATCAAATTTCTAAGCACTTCAATACACTTTTGCAAGTCTGCCTTACCATCAGGTTTAACATTATTATCTGGATTTTGAGCGTGTTTTCTCTTTAAGACCTGCTGCTTCTTTCTTTCCATATCTCCACCTTTTACCCAACAATCACATTTAAAGTGGCATACTTTATGACAATTTTGACAGGTAAACCTGCCTTTGCCTTCTGTTTTGATTATAGTGGCTACACTTCTTTCCCTTTTTAGGACCTTCATCTTGCTGCATTTTCCACCAATCAGTAAGAAACTGTTCTTTTCCTAAAGCATTCTCCGCCAGTTTACACATCATACATATCGATGCAGGCACACTAGTAGCCTGTCGATCAATTAAACTCAGAAAATTTTGGATTGGACACTCCCCCATATGTGGCATAGGCAGCATATAACCTATTAATAAACATAATAGGAGACTCCCCAGGTTGCAACATGATTTCATAGATCCTGCTCCAATCAGTATGAGAGACTCCATGCATAGACTGTAAAACAGTCTGTATCTCATCTATGGATGCCCAATTATCATCAATCTCTGATGCATGTTGAGTCCTCTTCATTTTATCTGGAAGACTCAGTAATAATACTGCCAGTAAAGAAAGCATAACAATTTTACAAGCATCTTTATTAGTCAAATTAACATTTTTAACTAATGTCCTCAATTTACTACAATATGGTACTGGGTTTTGTCCCGGTTTCCATTTTCCAAACTGGTCCACTAATTGCATAGATTCTGCAATAGTAAGATCCCTTTGAGATAGATATTTCAGTATGCACTTGTACTTCCTCTAAAGCTTTTTCCTGTTCTTTTTCTGCCTTATGGATCTCACTATCCTTTCTCAATTTGGTTTATAATTTTTTTTATTTTGGCATGACTATTTTCTGCTTTTTCATCTAAGACTGCCTTTTCATCTTCATTTTCTTCATCTTTTGCTTCTCCCTGAATTTTATCATATTTAAGTTTATGTTATGCTAAACTTTTCTCCATGTTATTCCGGGCTTTTTCTGTCATAATCTTTATCCTTTGTCCCAGTCTTGGAACTTTCTTTCCTTCCCCTTTTATTTTGGTGTTTAAGGGAGCCATCCTTTGTTTTCTACTTCTCATACTACACTCTTTCTCACTAGATTCCTCAGAGTTGGTATCAGAACTAGACTCAAACCAATGTCTTCCCCCTACACAGGTACATGGTATAGGTTTATCTTTTTTTACCACTTGCACTGCTGCTTGTTTACATTTTTGTACTTGTTGCTGTAGCTCCAGTTATATTTGACACTGCAGCTGAGCCTCAGTACGTACTGTATACATCTCTTGTTATATATATGTTAATTCTTGAGCATGTTCTTGATTAACATGATTTAATTTTTGTATGGCTTGCTGTAGCTGCTGAGATAGATCACTAATCTGGGCTTGAATTTGTTTATTAATAAATGTAATATTTTCTTCCAATTGTTTTTTCTTATTTATTAAACCACATGCTTCTTGAGAGACATTTAATTTATATTCACTGTCTTTAGTTTCTGTGACATATTTGGCTATATTTAAGTAATGAGCATCATCTTTTTCTAACATTTCTTTCTTCAACTGACACATCCTAGCAGTTATTTCCAACTGATACTGTAGTACATTTGATATCTGTTAGCTAACTTGGTTTTATCTGATTTACTTTTCTCATTAAGGTCTGTACATTGTTTAATTAAATATAAGTATGCATCTTTCTGCTATTCAGGAGAGCTATATGGACCTTCTTTAAGGTTCCTCTCTGAAAATGTACACAATATGTAGGTTCACTGGCAAATCACGTCTGACTTCACCTCAGCTTCCTAATGTGTCTTCTGACCTCCCTCCATACTTGAGTGATCCATTTAAGTATGGTAGGCGTTCCTCACAATGGCTTCCATCTCGGTTCATTTGATGTCATCAGCAACCATATAGACTGTCTTCAGACATCCGAGTCACAGCACCAAATGTAAGGATAAAAGATTGCTGTATTGTGTTTTCTATCTTCAAATAATTCAAGCCACACAAAGTGAATGCTTCCCTCTGATTTATTTTCTTTCTGTGAGTTTCAAATCAACTTCAATACATGTATTCTTGCTTTAGGTTTGGTGCTATTCATTCAATTTACATGCAGGCTTATATATAAAACTGTTATCTTGAAAAAGTCAACACCCCAGTAAAAACCAATCGAGGACAATGAACATGTCTATTTTAAGCTGTGATGTACCTTTGTCTTCAAAACAAGGTATTTATAGAAAGTGGTGCTGGACAACAGTCTATTTACAGACTGTGTAGCTTGAAAACATATTATTGATAAATGTGCTGGAAAATATGTTATTCATAAATGTGCTAGAAAACATGTTATTCATAAATATTATCCTGATAAAGTGTCCTTCAGGACATTTAATGTTGATATCAAAAGACTAAACTAGATCTTGTGAGAAGCTTTTATCACAAGACAGCTAACCAAGTATTGTAAAAGGTTATATGTAAGTAGAAAAGCATTTGCTTAGATATTATTATAGGTTATGCTCAAATAAAAGTTGTATTTCAATAAAATGTTACAGTACACCCAGCCTTATCCCCCCCCTCCAATCAGCAAAAGGAAGAAACATTAGGGTTTGGGGTCTCTGGAGTCCCCATTTGTGTTACCGTTACTTCACTATTTACAGTGCACATTCTCAGAAAGAAGGAAAATTTATGGCAAAACACTCTATTTAATGCATCAGTTAGGGTTGTTCCACAGCGACAAAAGTGAGGAAATTTGGCATTAGGGTTGCCACCCCTTGCACCCCTTGCCCACCCTGCCCCCCACCAACAGGCATTAAGGTGCAAAGAATGTATGCATAATAATGGCCTTCGGAGCAGAAAATGAGCATATATCTCAGGAACTGAACAACATAGAAAAAAAATTATGACTTTCCAGGCTAGTTTTGTTCTTAGTCCCCTAGAGGGACACTAAGCATTCTTCTAACAAAAAGTCAGTATCTCAAAGTGTTTTCAAGATACGAGCCCCAAAAGGTGCGGCTAACGCCATAATGTTATCCTATGGGAAAAATTGTCAACTTTGGAGTACCATAACTTTGCAGCTCTCTAATATTTTGTTACCAAATCACAAAAAGCCACATCTGTGTTATCATAGCATTCTTCCCTCCAAATTTCAGCCCAAAAGACCAAACTGTTCTTTTGCAGCAGGGTGGCAAATATTCCCTATTGTTTTGGCCATAGTGTGGCAAACTACTTTCGAAAATCACAACACTTTCACAAATGTAATCACGAAAGTGTCGCATATGTGAAAGTTCTTTGTGACATTACTTTTAATAAAAATTTAAAAATCATATTTCTGTAAGTCCAGGCAAGGGGTCCTTCATGACTGGTACACATACCCAAGAGTTCCACTGACAGTGGTCAAGTTGCCTGCTTCTCCATGGCATCTCATCTAACTCAGGCAGTATTATGCAATGCCAGGTCAATAAAGAACAAGACAGCAATTATTGCTGATCTTGTGGAGTCATCTGACCTAATTTGTATCACTGAGACCTGGTTGAAAGAAAATGCGGGTCCAATATTGGAGTCAGCGGTTCCAACCAGGTACTCAGTAATACACTGCCTGAGACTGAATTGAAGGGGGGGGTATAGCCATTTGTTTTAAGATGGAACTGAGCCTTGTAGAGGTTCCAGTGGGGACCACTAGATCCTTCAAGTGTATCATGGGAGCAGGTGTGGACAGCAGGATTCTGCTCATCTACTGTCCACCCGTTGATGAGAAAGTTTTCCTGCAGGAAGTTGCAGACTTCATGGTTGACATGATGTTGCAATCCTCCATGTAGTTGATTCTGGGAGATTTCAATGCCTGAGTCAATGATGAACTCTCACATTTTGGTCAAAACTTCCTCCAACTTATGAGTTAATTGAGCTTCACACAGGTAGTTACCACTGCAACCCATATTCAGGGTCACTCCCTGGATCTGATGTTCACCCTGAGAATGGAGGTCGCTGACTTGGTGGTGGAATCAGTTGGATGGTCAGACCATCACACTATAAGGTTCAGTTTCATGGCTCAGAAATTTCCTGTAAGAAGGCAGAGTTCCTGTCTAGGGAGATAGCTGCAGCAAGGAATCGACCAGCTCAGCTCTTCCAGGGTGTGGACAGGATGTGCAATTTGGGGCTGGAGAGCCTTTTCACAATCCAAGTGTAATGAGTTCACTTGGTTCTTTTTTGATAAGGCATCCTCAATCAGATCAAACATCTGCTTAATGCATTCAAATGAGTAAGGAGGTGGTCGCTGCAAAGGCACAAGCACCCGGTCCGTCTGGATAGATTTTGACTAGCCAGCGATCATGGATATCATGAAGATTGTTTGAGTCTTGTGACCGACTTACTGTAGTTTGGACCCTGGTCCAATGTGCCTCCTGGTGTGGTGTTTGGATGTGATCTGACCTGTACTTGCTGAGATAGTCTGGTGTTCACTGGATCAGGGGGCATTTCCCCTGAAGGAGGTTGTTGTGACACCCCTCTTAAAGAAATCTTCCTGTGACCCAGACTGTCTTGAGAACTACAGACTGGTCTCTAACCTGAACTTTTTGGGCAAGGTTATTGAGAAGGTAGTTGCATTGCAGCTTGAGAATTTTCTTACCACCCATTAGATCTACGATCCTGTCCAGTCCAGTTTCAGGAAGAGGCATAGTACCGAGATGACATTGGTTCAGGTACTTAATGATCTCCTAATAGCAAGAGATCAGAGGAGTCATTCTATCTTGGTCCTCCTTGATCTGTCTGCAGCATTTAACACCGTGGACCATAGGGTGTTACTGGAATGCCTACGACTACTCTGTGGATTGTCAGGGAGAGTCCTCAGGTGGTTCCATTCTTTCCTCACAGACAGGACTCAGAGGGTGGTGTCAGGAATTTTTTCCTAGGCCCCCTTCGCCCTGCCTTGTGGGGTGCCACAGGGTTCCGTGCTGTCCCCATATTGTTCACAGTGTACATGGTACCATAGGGAGACATTATAAGGTGGTGTGGGCTAATGATACTCAGCTGTACATGTCCTTCGTACCCAAACAAAATAGTGCAATCTTGGTCTTTAACAACTGCCACACTGAGATCCAAGAATGGATGAGTGCTAACTGGTCGAGACTAAATCCGGACAAAACTGAGGTGTTGGTGGTGGACCCAGGTCATTGTGAAGTGGAGTTGACTCCTGGGCAACCATCTGGCATTGTGTTAGGGGGTAACCAGTTGAGAACTTCTGAACAGGTGCAGAATCTGGGCGTAGTGCTTGACAATGAACTGACACTAAACGTACAGGTGTCAGCAGTTGTCAGGTGCTTGTTTTATCACCTGAGGAACATCACCTGAATTAAGCACCTTGTTCCGCATGATGACCTTCTGATATTGGTTCATGCCTTTGTGTCCTCTCATTATGATTACTGCAATGCTCTATACCTAGGGTTACTGTGGGTGGATCTCCATTGCCTGCAGCTGGTGCAGAACGCTGTGGCCAGGTTGTTGACTGAGTTGTCATGAACTTGCCATGTCACACCTCTGCTACTTGAACTGCACTGGCTGCTGGTGCATTGGAGGATCACCTTCAAGGTCACATTGCTGATCTATAAGACTCTACAAGGACAGGGACTGGGCTACTTACAAGACCTCCTTCGGCCCTACCTCCCCCTCCGTCCACTCTGCTCAACCAATAAGGGATTGCTAGAGGTTCCCAGGGTCTGTCTTCAGTCATCAGATGCCAAAGCTTTTTCTTTTATGGTCCCGACCCTG
Source organism: Neoceratodus forsteri (assembly GCA_016271365.2). Taxonomy (NCBI): domain Eukaryota; kingdom Metazoa; phylum Chordata; order Ceratodontiformes; family Ceratodontidae; genus Neoceratodus; species Neoceratodus forsteri. The sequence continues at coordinate 42,949,278 of CM028131.1, read as the reverse complement.
TGGAACTCTCCACCTCATCGAATTAGTGCTTGTCCACCCAGACCTTTAAAACCTCACTGAAAACTTATTTATTTAACTTGGCTTTTGGAGAGAATGTTTAGTTTTATTTCTGCTGCCTTTTTATCTTTTTAAATATTGTATTGATTGAATATTTGTCCGTGTTTTTACAATGTACATGCGCTTTGGTTTTTGAAAAGCACATTTTAAATAAAAGTTGATTTGATTTGGTTTGACTTTTGCATATTTTGTTAACTTTTCCCATTGACTATAATGGAAAACTTGTTTTTTGAATAACGTTTAAACCATTTAATATTTTGTCATGGAATCTTTGAAAGACACACCAGGGACCCTGGATGCATATTCCCTGAAGGTTTTGAACCAGTCATGCAAACCATGCGGGATGTAGGTGTGAGCAAAGAATGTCCAAAAATGTGTAATTTGTGCGTGTTTTGGCACTCTGTAGCTCAGCAACTGTACATCCGACCATAACAAAACTCCAGAGATCTATGGTACTAAACTGTGCATGCCAAATTTCAGGGAAATCTGTTACACAGTAGCAAAGTTAATAAGCTGCTAATTTTCAGATTTAATCTTAAATGGGGTACTCATCCCTAACTATAGTGGCTCTACTGTGCCACTATAATATATATACACACACACTGTATATAAATATATATATATATATATATATATATATATATATATATATATATATAATAGTGGCACAGTTGTGCCACTATAGTTAGGGTTGAGTGGCCAGTTACATACTAAAGTCAAAAGTTTGGACGTTAATAACATTGGACCCATTCAATGGATTAGCCTGAAATTTGGTACATGTATTGGGGCACACTAGTTCTCTTGATCTGCCAAATTGTGTTTTGGTCAGAGTGCCGATCTTCTTGTACAAAAGTGCTGAAAATGCAAAATTATCCATTTTTGGAGGCACCTTTTGGCATTCTAAATGTGGTCCTGCATAGCCATCATGTGGTGTGCCATGCTGTAGGATGGCTTGTTTGAAAGAGCTTTGGTGGCCGAACATGCTGCTTTTTGTTTGGTGAAAATATATTAAGGCATTCAAAAGTTATGGCAGTTTCAATTCCCATTATGAGTCAATGGGAAAATTTATATGTATATCTTGCGATCAAAGAATGGGGGTTCTGACCATCTCATCCCGCATGGTGGTCAAAGAATTTGCAGCCTCGTGATTCAAGAATCTTTGATCCTGAGGAATTTCAAAAATTCTTTGACCACGAGGTCTGCCATCTTGTTTTCAGTTTTCTGTTTGCACAAACACAAATATCTCAGCTCAGGGGTCACTTCTGAAGTAAAATTTTGATGGAGTTTACTCAGGGGACCCTGATCTACCGAGCCATGCCATTGGTTTCATTAAAATCGGTCAAAAAATAGAGTTAACAAACTTTAAAAAATAATTCACGGCTCGCTAACGATCTTTGATCGTGAGCCTGCAAATTCTTTGATTGTGAGATTCTTTGATCGTGATCTTGCATCGCAACCTAAAACACTAATATCTCAGCTCAGGGGTGGGCTAGGGACACAAATGAGGCTGGGTTTTGCTCAGTAGGGTCAATTCTATAGAGGCATGCTGTAGGTTCGGTTCAAATCAGTGAAAAATTCACGTTTCACCATTTTTAATTATTTGTTCATGAGGCTGCAAATTCTTCGATAGCGAGCCTGCAAATTCTTTGATCGTGAGATTCTTTGATTGTGATCATGCATTGTGAGCGAGGAACAAGATGGCCCAATTTAAAAATCAATTTACTCAGCCCAGGGGTGCCCTAGGTAGTCAAATGAGGGTGGGTTTTATTCAGGGGACTTCGTTCTGTCGAACCATGCTGGTGGTTTACTGCAATTCTTTCAATTTTTTGATTTATAATATTTTAAATTCTTTGTTCGTGCTGCCGGCCCATCGGCGCATCGGTTGGATTTCCACTTGCGATGCCGGGGACCCTTTTGTGGGTCTCCCTTGTGGATTTCTTCAGCATTCTTCTGGGTCTCCACTGAGGGTGCCATCATAGAGGATCCTTGTTCTGCCAGAATGGCATATGATTTGTGTAGAGGTACAACTAAGGGGCTTCACCTCTGGTCCACCACCTGCACCCTCTCAGAACCCACTGTGGTCCAACTGCTCTCTACTTGGCAACCCCTGAGGCAGTGGTTGTGGCAATGGTGCTCTTGGAAGGGGGAGGCCTCCTTAGTCCTTGCTAGTTCAGCCTGGAGGTGGGCAACCTCCTCCCTCAGAGCTGACAGTTGCCTGCAAATAGGACAGCAACGCAGTTTCCAGAATGTCTCCTGGAAAACTGCTGCCCCACAGCCAGTGCATTGCACCACTCCCCACATGTCCCTCTCCCTTATAATATACAATATATAAATATATTTTTTATTATTATTATTTGTGGTGTGTACCCACCCTCTTTGCACTGTGCTGGGTTATTAAGGATATGACAGTTCTGCCTCAAGACCTGTTGAGGAAGTGATGTCAGAACTGTGGCTATAAATGAAATGCCACGCCTGGGGGCAGGTGTGGGGTAGGGTGGGTGGGTAGTCCACAGCCACTGGTGACTGTTAGAAACAATCAAATACACAACTGCTCTACCACCCTGGTGAGTATTGCCCTTTATAGTACTTCAACTAACGTCACAATTTACTAGACCACGTCTCCTGCACAAATCACCCTACTGAGTCCAGGGATAAAAATTAACTCACTCCTCAGCCAGCAGGACACTTTTAAAATGTTGCAAAAATATCCTTCCAAATCCTAGGTCTCAACCTCAACAATCAAGAAAATTCAGTTGTATCTCACTCCCTCTGGTTATAAAATTGCTACACTTTTAATGGAATCCTGCAATTCTCTGCTTAATGCCAATAAGGAAAAAAAATAAACTTTTTGAAGACAGCGTAGCTCCCTTTCTTTACAAGTATTTTGCCTTACCAGGTTTCCAGGTCCTAAATGGAGTTCTGGTTTGTTCTTTGCAGTGTAGCAAGGTTCTCAGCTTCCACAGACAAATCAAAGTCATAGTGACTCAATGTAATCATATCCTCATTTGTCTGTGGGAGTGCAGTGCCCTCCAGAGCCTGCGCTCTCATCCCTTTATAGATGCACATATATATACGTAGGTGTGGAAGCACAGGGCCTTCCATGCCCTGTACTTCCATTTCTAGTGCAACAGTGACCAAATGATCAGTATAGACATTGTATTACCCCACCTCATGTACAGAGAAACTGTCAAAATCTACACCAAAATGTAATTATGCACAAGTACAACACCATTCTACAAAACACATTTTGGGCAAGATTTGAAAAATGGCAGCTATGACATATATGAGGTGGTGTAATAAGAAGGATATGTTGTATATCTGGGTTAAAAAAAATAAAATTTCCAAAGTTACAAGCGGGTGCAGAGAAATTGCAATCAATTTTCATAAGTTTGGTATTTTTTTTTAATTTTTACCCCAACTTTTCAACATACTCTTCTTATGACCTCACTTCATAAACACCATAGTTGAAAATTAAAAAATCCATGCTGAAACGCCATTCTGTGTGCCACAGGTGTGAAAACATGTTCCTGACAGGATGTGAAAAATGACAGCTGTACTGTTCATGAGGTGGTGTGAAAAATGATGATCTTGAAATTTTGGATTCAAAATATTGAAAATCACCAAAGTTATGCGCATGAGTAGAAAAATCTCAATGAACACATGTAACTCTGGCATTTATTTTACTTTTTGCATCAAATTTTCAACATGGCATTTATGAGACCCCTCCTAATAAACATTGAGGCCTGAAAGATGATTTCATGTAGCAACCACAAAAGCCCCTTCCTGGGCTGAGTAATGAAACAGCTCCTGAGGCCAGGTCCCAAAAAGGCCATGTTGAAAATTTGATGCAAAAAGTCCAAAAAATGTCAGTGTTATCAGCATAAGTGTCACATCTCCAGATAGCTAAGCCCCAGATGATGTCAAGCATTTCAAATACCTAGGAGTCACACTAGACCCATCCCTCTTTTTTGCTGAACATATAAGTTCCCTAGTGCAAAGATTTAACCAAAAACTAGGCAATGCCAACAGATTCCAGCAATACCTCACCCTGGAGGCCTGTCTGGCCATCATTCAGGGTAATCTCTCCATCCTGGACCACTGCTTTCCAATCTATACGAGGACCTTCACAACTAACTTGGCTAAACTCTCCTCAGCTTACAACAGTGCCTGCAGGTTTGCCTTTTTGGTCCCCTGCTCCACTCACCACTGTGTCCTCTACAACTCACTAGGATGGTTCCCACTTCAAAGCCATTTTGACCTCACTCTGTACTGTGTCACTGACTCTGCCATCCGCATCAGCCCTGGAATCTTTGCTCGTACCCTCCCTTACAACCTTAACCTCACATCGCAGTCTATGCTTCACTAGCATCCCTGCTCTAAACATTCCCAGGGTTTTCACAAACATGAGTGCAAGTCCCCTGTTAGTGGCAGCACCCACACTATGGAATGACCTGGAATAATCTTTCTAGTGAACTGCGTGTCATCGACACCTACCGCCTGTTCAAAATCCACCTCCAGGACTGGCTCCTGATGGTATCCACCTGCCACTGCTTTGAGTAGTTCCCCCCCATCCTCCCTCTCCTACTCTGCTGTAGTCCTTCCCTTCCTGCTTCCTTCCTCTTCCCTCTCCTTTTTTCCTTCCACCCCCCTTTTCCCATCCCTACTCCCTCAAACTCTACTCTTTCTATCCTCAGGAGTATCTACACTTGTAACTGTGATCTCCTGACTGCTCCTGTCTGCCCTGCTCTTTAGGCTAGGCAGCTCTCATATAATCCTATCTCGTGCACAACTTATTGTTTGGATTTTGAATCCTTCCTGTATTACATTTTCTCTTATTGGCTGTCATTTTGTGTTGTATCTCCTATGACTGCCATCTTGTGTGTATTTCAATCATACCACTGTAACCTTTCAACCCTTTGTATTGTGTAACTTCTGCTTTTCTACTACAAGTTTGTGTTTTTTTTTTTAGCCCTGTGCCACTGCTTGTTGTGCCTGAAAATGGTCCCTGGGATCAGTGCACCCATCAAGTTACCAAAGACATAACTAAATAGACTTTAGGAGCTTAATATGTATAGCCTTGAGAAAAGGAGGGTGAGGGGGAGACATGATTGAAACTTTCAAGTACCTCAAGGGAATCAACAAAGCCCAAGAGGGTAGCATCTTTCAGAAAAAGAGGTGTTCAAGAACAAGGAGGCACAAATTGAACATAGAGGGAGGGGGGACCACTCAGAGGTAATGTGAGGAAGTATTTTTTTCATGGAGAGGGTTGTGGATTCTTGGAACAACCTTCCTGAGGAGGTCATGAAGTCAAAAACAGTGGGGGGCATTCAAGAATGCAAGAGACAGACATAAGGCAATTCTAGGGGGGTGGAGGCAGGAGGAAGTAGACTGTTGGTTAACTAGGATCTGCAGCTTATCCATTAGGTAGGGAAATGGACAGACTGGGTGGGCCAAGCGGTCCTTATCTGCCATCAGATTCTGTGTTTCTATGTTTCTAAGTTCAAAATACCATGTAAATGCATTATATAAAACTTACCTTGATTCCCCAGTTCATGGTTTGGCTTTGAAAATTACACATCTCCTGTCAACAGAAGATGACAGCTGATGACTTCCAGTGGTAACTGTAGGGCGATGGAGGGTGTAGGGTGGTGGGTGCTCAGTGGAAAGGTCGAGAGGGGGGAGGGGGATGGCAGGGATTATGAGGAACCAATTTTTTTCAGGTTTTAATAGGAAAAAATACATTGGCAGATGTTTTTCTTAGGCTTTAAAAAAAAATGTCGGGATACTTGGAGTGGTCTCCCTAATGTCCCACACTGCTAGGGGGGAGACTTGAGAATGCCAATATGGAGATTGGGCACCACAATGTTGGCACCCATAATATAAACAATGGGCTTTGGAGGAGCATCCAACCCCAGGGGTGGGCATTCCAGTGTTGGATCTTACACTAAAATAATTTAATTATTTGGGACATAGGCGTGGGCTCCCTAGTATCCCAAACTACTGGGGGGGTCTAAATGCTGACATGAGGATTGGGCTCCCCATTGCTGGATAACAAATAAAGCAATGGGCTGCGGCCATACTTCTACTCATGCCTCGGTGCCACTACCCATCATAAATACTTGCATTAGGTAAACACCAACAGGTGTTTAACTAACTGGAGGCCAAGGAATCAGATTCTGTCACTGGCCCAGTGGTGCTGAAGACTGAGGCACTTACCTAATGGCATGCCGCTGTCCTGGGTTCAGGAACGAGCCTGGGTTGTTGGAGGTCAGCAGCAGCGGGGGAAGGGCAGAGCTGGATAGAGCTGCCGTCAGGCAGGCTCTCCTCTCTGGGGAGGTGATGCGGCATCCCTAGGCCAATGTCAGCTCCTAGTGGAGGCTAGGGGTGGCATGAGTACAGAGGGAGGAGGGCACTAAGCCATGGGGTGGGGGAAAGGGGTTGAAACCAGGGCTGTAGGTGCATGCATGCCTCCACGTGCATGTGCTCCTACTCCTGGGGCCTCTGGGTGGAAACCAGAGGATGAAAACACCAGTGGCAGCAGGATGATGATCAACTCTCCACAGGCTCTGCTCCCAGGCCTGGCACAAGGTAAGTGCTGGCGATTCTGGGTAATGGGGCTGGGGTCGATCAGATTGGGGGTGGCTGACCTGAGGAGCATAAATAAATAATAAAAAAAGGAAGCAGATTCTAGAGTTAGTTTGGGCCAGAAATGGCCAGAAAAGATATTTGTTTTCCAGCCATATTTGTGCCACAAACTGCGGCAGTTATTTGAGCAGCATACCCTTTATTGTTTCATGAAACAATGGGATATTGTGCAATTTGTGGCAAAAACTACCTCTTATTTTGCAAAACAACTGCCCAATTTGTGGCACAAATAAGTACGTGGACAAAATTAACATTTTTCTGAGCATTTGTGGGCCAAACTGACCACAGAACCTGATTCTGCAGGTCCTGATTAGGTAAATACAACAGTTAGTGTTTACCAACTGCAAGTATTTTTTGAAATATTTAAATTTGTGTGTGTGTCAATAACTGAAAACTAGATGTCAGAATCTCAACCCTACGTTCCACATTTGTGACAATAAAAACTGCTTTTCTAGCTGCAAAACCGCACATCGAATTTTTCCCATAGGAAATAATGGGAAAACTCAAACTATAATAACTTGTGAATGGATTTTCAAAAGGCATCTCTGCGACCAAAGCCAGATATACCCTAATATTTCAGACCAAACCCTAAACGTTTCTTAGAAACAGCATGACAAAAAATTAGCACAAAAATGGTAATTTACACAATTTTTGACATTATGTATGTCCACACCAGCTCAGCCAACTGGAACAAAACTTGCCAAATCCAGAGATCTTTGGTCCCCGGTGGTGCATGCAAATTTTATGTGACTCAGTCAAATGGTTAAAAAGGTATTAAAGTGCAAAATTTGGGGTTTAACATTGAAGTTACTAGCTGGCCCAGTGGTGCTAAGGGTGGAGGTGCTGGATGCCACACCTCGTGCCATGCAGACGACCTGAATTTGGGGGCAGGGTAAGGGGTCAGCAGAGAGGGAGATGGATCAAGCGCCCACAGGGCTGCTCTCCTCTCCTGGGGGAGGGCATGGGATTGCTTGGCTCTCTGGCAGCCCCTGGTGGAGACTGGGGGTGCCACAGAGTGTCTGAGCTGCACGTAAGGGAGTGTGACTGACCTAGGCAGAGTTGCCATGTGCCACAGCGTCAGACATGTACCACACACATGGGGGGGAGGGAGTTCCAGGCACCTACAGGATGAGAAGGAGAAAAGTACCCCTCCAGCTTGGATAGGCAATGGCCCTGTCATTGCCACCACCACACATCCAATGCTGGTTCCCCACGACTGCCCCCTGTAGTCTCTCTGAGTTGCATCCCCCAACCCGGGGAACCGAGATGAACTTGAAGATGGTGGGGAAACACAGTGGCTAGTAGAGCGAGTCAGTGAGAGCAGTGGCCTGAGACAGTTCTGAGCTGGAAGGCAAGAAAGATATATGGAAAAAAAAAACATAGAAGTTACTATTAAACCCTAATTATAGTGCCAGTGGGAAAGTTACAGAGATGAACAGTATAATTGTGCTGGCAAAATGTGCAACTTATAGCAATATATTCAGTGGGATAGTTACAGTCAATGTATACAGCGAGAACTGTACTGGCAATATATCCAGGAATACATAACAATAGGTGATGTGTAGTTAGCAGGATGGGTAGCACATTATGATGTCGACTGAAATTGAGCAACTCAATTTTGAGTGTCTCAGTTTCTGTGCCTGCGATGTAAGCTACCCTGAAAGGGTAGGCAGGTGTGGTTATAGTGCAAAGTTATGGGTCAAAAGAGTGAGATACTAGGAGGGTGAAGGACCAGAAAAGGAGGGTCAGGAAGTAGAAGATATGTGGGGGTATATTCTGGCAGTGTGCTGCTGCTGACCTGCAGTTCTGGTGTGATGGCGAGGATGGCAGGCTGCAGTTAAGAATGTGTGGGGTTTGGAGCCAGGTAGGAAGTTTATTTTGTTTTGAACCTTTGTGGTGCAAAATGTTTTGTTTCAGGCTAAATTTCTCCCCTTCCCCGACATGCACCCCCCTGAAGCTGAGAATCATTATTTAGAGGGTTTGGGGGGGCAGCAGAGATACATTGTTTTTCCATCACTGTGGTCAGGTTCAGTGAGGAATGTGCATCACTGTTTTGATTTTCGGCTAAGTATACTCACTGGAACAATGATTGCTGTTTTGTGAATACTGTTATGACATGGAACAGGACAATGTGCAGGAAGAGTAATTAGAATGTACCTTACCCAAGGCTTTCTTACATTTTATGAATAACATTAAGTGTGAGTGCTCACACGACCATACATACGAACATACAAATAAGTCAACAGAAAAAGATCACTTGATCTATCTAATCTGCTTGTATTGCAGGGTCCTCAGCTTGAGCTACTGTCCCTGTCCTCCTCCCCAGTCCACCCTTTCTCCATACCCATGATTCTTACCTTCTCAATGCCTAACCCAGGCTTTCTTCATGCTACCCACTGTCTTCAATGACCAGCTCTTCCTGTAGCACATTTTAAGTGTCCACCACATTGTCCGTGAAGAAGTGGTTCCTGACCCCCTCGTGTTATGGTTGTCACTCAGCTTAAAGAGACCCTCATTATCCACCTTATTTATCCTTTCAAGTACTTGAAGGCCTCAATCATGCCCCCCCGTCCTCCAGAAAGCACATGCTCAGTGCCCTAAACCTCTCCTCATATGCCTTAGCCTGCTGATCCACTCTCATCTTTGTTGCCCTCCTCTGGATGATCTCCTGCAGCCAAGTCATTTTTGAGGTGTGAATGCCAGTACTGAACTCAAAATACTAGATGTGGCTTCGTCATTGTGGCACAGGATCAACAAATGTCACATGACAAGGGTGCGAACATAGAAAACATTAGCCAAAGCCAAAGCAAGAGTAAGAGGGAGTTTAAAGAAGTTTGAGTTGATACCTGAGTGACTGAAAAAATGGGGAAAGATGAAGATGGGGATATTGCTCCAAGTGGATGGTAGATGGGAGGAGAAAGCTAATTTCCCAGCAGCATTTTTGAAGTGCATGAGTCTCTATAATCATAGAAACTAGGATTATGTCAGCAGAAAAAAGACCTAGAGGTTCGGCCAGTCTGTCCCTTTCCCTACCTAGCTCCATGTGCAGCTTTCTGCTGGACTTGATATAGAGATCTAATAGTTCTAGTGACTGATCATCACCCCCTTACACATGTATCCCTGCCAGTCTTCTGCCCGAGGGTCTCACTATTCGTTTGTAACTGCCCTGCCAACATTTAAGCTCCAACACAATGCTGGCTTCAACACCCTCTCTGGGTAGTTTTTTCCATTCATCCACCCCTTCCCCAGTTTGTGAAGAACTTCCTCACATATTGTACCTCCTGAATATCCCACACACACACCAGTCCGCCCCCCAATCCTCTAGTTACTGTGTCCTTGTTTCTTGTGAACAAGTCATTGTAGTTTACCCTGATAATTCCTTGTATGTCTCATTCATACTGAGAGTTTGAAAATTGCAGTTGTCACACTACTCTCGGAGGCTGTGTGTGGAGTTTGCTATGACATCACTTGATATGGGATGCAAGTACCATATGGAATTCATCATACCCAATGCTGTTTAGGCTGCTGGAAAGGAATCATACACTTCATGACATGGTAGCAGAGTGCAACACTGGGGGACTCCTAGGCCATTATGAGTGATCAATGGTTGACGCTATGGTGAGAGAGTTTGGGCCATTTTAGAGAAGCACCGATGAGCTAAGTGTGTCCCCTGCCACTGTTAGTCAGGTGATCCCAAAAGGTCAAATACTGTACTGAAAGCATCCATGGAGAGATATGTAAAAGAAAACAGAGCAATTCCAGATGGAGCAGCTGTGCTTGTTGGGCAGCTGCAAGCTGAACTGGATGCAAGGTTTGTAAAGTGCTGGATAGTTGTAGTCACATTTGTGCAGCCATATTTACTCCCTGACTCAAATGTGAGATCTTTCGCATAGCTATGGATTGGCATGGAAAGATTCATTTTCAACAAGAGCTGTGTGATGAGCTGACTGGTTGCATGCAGGAACTGGTGCCACTGGCAGCTGGTGCTGAAGGTCATGAGATAGAGTGAGTTCCATCTGCCAGGTCTAGTTCCACTGGTGGAGATTGTGAAGAAATACCTGTTACTGACAGTAACATTGATAGGAATAAATGGGCACAGCTCTGCAGGGGGCCAGTTCCAAGATGGCTGGCATAATTTGCACACAGTTGTGAATTATGTTGGTCGTCTCTATGCCAGAGACCATATGCCGCATTCCAGAAGTGGCAGGGTCCCAACACTTGCGACATGCGAGATACACTATGCATGTGGCAGTAGCCCATGCATGGCATATCATTACCACATGTCGCAAATCACGGCGAGTAACAGGTGGCCACCCTGAAGCCCCCCTAGCCTCAGACCACCTCGGCAGACACCAGGGGGCATAAGGGGGCTGGACATTCAGCACAGTCATCCTGGGGGGGTGCACCAATATCAGACCCCAGGGGGGCCCTGAAAATCAGGGGGTTCAGAGGCAGAGGTTGTTGCAGGGGGCTAGGGGGTCCCTATGGTGCCATTGCTGTGTCTCTTGTTTGGTGGCATCTGACAGTGCCAGCCATTTGGTGCCACTTAGGATAACTCTGAGCTGTCTGATTTTCCCTGTGCCACTGCAGCTTTGGGAAATGCAACTGTGGGTTATGACAGCTGCCCACCTGGAACTGGGCTATGTGCATGTCATAACCCACGGTTGTGCCAGGCGTTGAGGGCTACAGCATAAGTGGTGTCTGAACTTGCGATTGTTGCAGCCCACAGACACACTGGCATATGGCACCTCTTGGAATGGCACTGGGCGTATCTCATGGTGTAAGTTGTAGGATATGCCATTGAGAGCGGTGTATTCTGCCTTACACCAGTGTAGCACGACTTGGAATCAGGCCTCATGACCTACATCAAGAGCAACAGAAAAGGACAAATTCAACAGCCTTTTTATTCAGAAAATATCTTAAACAGTTGTTTTGCAGTCTATTGATCCACTTCAGATTGATTCATTAGGCTACAAGGTACAGAGGATGCATTCTCTAACAGACCCCACTGACTATGTCTCCTTATAGTGCCCCTTGGAACAAGGTATAATTTAGACAAAGGAGCTTTCTGCTGCTGCTCAAAGCTCCTAAAATGGACAAAGCAACAACTGCTGCTACTGTAACCCCTATATCATATATTTATTAACTAAGTAATCAAATAAACCCTTAAATATTGTATATATACCTGGGAACTTGCATGGCCCTACATTTTGCTGTGAAAATGTACTCTGTACCATAGTTGTCTTAATATCGACTGACGTGGAACTTTTGTAAATGAGGTCTGCTCAAAGGCGTATCTGAACATTTCAACATATAAACTGTGTTGGGTAAGATATCTTTTCTATTACTTTCTATTACTTTTGGAAACTTGTTCCAGGACACTCTGTGCAGTCACTAACAAGGATGGAGATGTACTAGAAAAAGTAATACACCTTACAATTATAGTTACTTCTTTCCTTTTATACAGAAACAATACAAAGGTAAGAAGTAACTATAATAGATTACATTTATTTGAAAGTAATAGGTTAGTTAATAGTTACTTTCAAATAAATGTAATCAGTTACTTCTTTCTTTTTATATAAAAATAACATGTAATTGTAACTGTAAGGTGTATTACATTTTCTACTGCGTCTCCATCCTTGCTAATGGTTCTATGTGATACAGCAAAAGCCTAAAGACAATCACTGTTATTATGAAGTCAAAGTGGCAAAACATTTTTTTTGGCAGTCTGATACAGTAATACAGCGCCAGGTATGTACTTTTAAAATTTTTTATGTGGGGGAATGCACCCCCCACCCACCCTCCTACTAAAGGGTTCTCAACTCCAGGGAGGTGCATGTCTAGGGGGGTGAAAACATTAAAAAATAAATGTTTGGGCCATGTGCAACAAAAATGTGTCAGTGCCCATACTTGAACCCAGTACCCTACCAACCGACATCGGCAACCCAACAACCATGTCACGGGTCAGCAAGGAAACTGACCGTGGCACCACCCCCCACACCCCTTACTCTACATGCCTGCTACCACCCCCTCCTGTCCGCATGTACGAATAGCAACAGGATGTCGCTATAGTCACACACACCCATCCGGCCACTGTATCCCACTGTAGCCATCCCAAAATACTCTGGGGAGGGAGTCATCATTATTGTTGGCGCTCTTCACCCAGCGCCCACATAGCAGGATACCTTGCTATTAACTGCACAGAGCTTCCTGGGACAAGTTTCCAAAAGCAATAGAAAGTAACAGAAAAAGTAACTTACCCAGCACTGTAAATAAATAAGTAAATTTATCCCCTCACTTGGTACAATTGGCTGTGCAATACATCAGTTGCCCCTCTACGAGTGTGCAATTTGAGAGAAAGTTTAGCACAGCTGGTGATGTTGTTGAGCCTCTTAGTTCAATGTTTGAACCTGACCATGTCAAACTGCTTGTTTTGCCTAGGCTTAACATGCTGTTACTCGGGTACAAATACGAGTTATCCCTATGAAAACAGAAAGTTAGTATAACAAGTCTGCTTTTGCTGACTTCTTTTTCATAAAGTTAACCTGCATATTTTCACCATGCTTCTTTCTTGCAGTGTTTAATGTACATCCTTCATTATAATATAAATGCATTAGCCTTTCCTGAACCAGATATAAAATATCTTTATGTGGTTTAATACATGAATCTGAGAAAGAGCAAGGATGTTGAACAAGAAAACAATTATAATAGCTCCCAGGTAAATCAAAGCACACTGGGTGCCAATAACTTACTTCTCTGGTTCTGGTTTCATAACAATGAAACTTTGGAACTGTACAGTACAGCACTCATCACTCAGAAACAACATTCCTGAAACCATCATGCTTCCCAGTTACACGCTGTCCCCATGCTTCACAGATTCAGCTTTTTTAGGAGACTGTTTTTCTGCTTTGATCATTTTTTTTACTGATTTAACTTTTTGTTGGATTGTTTACTCCTCTATCCTGGCCAGCCAACATTCTTGCTGGACCTCCCAGCCATGTCCTCCAACCCACAGGACTTACCTTCTACCCCATGGTTTGCCTTCTGCGGCAGGAATCCCTCAACCTGTTGAGACAGGATCCAGTTTGGGGAGGTGCCTGCATATCAGCAATGGAGCTTGAGGAGACAGCCAGTCATCTGACTCGCCCAGGATATTTTCTACCATTGTCTCCCCTTTGAGGAGGAGCATGCAGTACCAGCAATGGCCGAGCTGTGCATGTTTCTGCATGCAGCACACCGGCCAGCTGCTCCACCTCCACCGACTTTTGTGCGGGACCCAGAGTGCCAACACTAAGCCACCGCTAGGTTTCAGGCAAGCACCGGTCTCTTTTCACCTCCGTCTCCGGGATTAGACAACTGTCCTCTAGTCACTTAATGCTCTCACTCCCCAGCTGAACTCTGGTACCTTCTGGCTCCATGAACATGGATTGCCAGCATGGCAGGAGGGAAGACATGATGCTTCAGCCCTTCACACCACCGGACTGGCTGGCTGCTTTCATCTTTTGCTGTCCTTTTCTTGCTTGCAATTATTTTCCCACAAATAACAACTTCTGGTCAAAGCCAATATGGCTGTGGAGAGCTTTCAAGAGTGGCCCAAACATGGAAAAGAATATGCAGTGCTTTCACTGCACCACAGTCAGCCATAAGTAATAATAAACAGAATCACTGGAAACTATGTCAGAGCACTGTGGCAGCACATCAGACAGTGGTCCAATAACAGTCTTCCACAGGGCTGTTATTAAAATCTGATGATGGCAATACATCCATGGAACTTGGCCCATGCAGCCGTACAAATCAGACACAGGAGGAGTCTATTAACACACTAGAGATCTGGTCTGGGACTTGTTCATCATCACAGTCACTTTCTCATTTTTTTATAAGCATTAATTTCTGGCAAACGTGCCTTAACCATACTGATCTCAGTGCTGGTAGACTACTTCTGGTTTTCCCCTGATTGTATTCGGTGGGGTAGTAGCAGTCTTGAAGTGGCAACTGCTGATGGTGGCATGCTCTGGGGAAAAAAAGTGGTCCCCATGTTCATCTGCACATTTTAGAAATTATGCCTTTCCTTGTTTTTGCTGTTACAGTATGAAACTGACCACATTAATACAGAGAAGGACACAGTTATAGGCTGTACCCCCCTTTTTGCTTCAAGTGAGAAGCATCTTTATGGGTTTGCATCAGATGTATAGTGGCAGCCACAGATGCAAGATTGTTAAACAGTAATCAACTGTATGTAAAAAGCTCTTTTTTTATGCTTGCTTGTACACATGTGCAAGAAACTTAGTACCACCATACGAGTTTTCGTAGGTGTGCCACCCCAACTTCCAATGCCCTGCTCCTTTTTGCAGGCATGGCCACACCACGCCAATGAATGTTCAAGCTGTCTATGACAGCCATTCAGATGCAGTGCCATACAGTTCTGAGAAAACCACTGCTACAATAAGTGGTGGTAACGTTTAAGCAATTTACATACTGCCATTGGCAGTAGGCAAATTGCCTACCCATCAGCACTGCATCTGAACTGTCTTAGACAGTTTGTTTCTGATCCCCATTGGATCCAGTTCCCCCCTCCATGAACACCCAGGTAGAATGCTGGCAGCCAACCCAGCATGCTCATGCACTCCCCTCCACCCCTGCACACAATATGACCAATGGGGGTACCCAATCCCCCATCAGCTTCACTGCCCTCCCAAACCAAACTTACAGGTGCCATGCTGGTAGCCCACCCCAGCGTGGTAAAAGTCTGTGGCCCATGGGGGTGCCCAATCCCCCATCAGCTCCACTGCCCCCCCCAACAAACTTCCAGGTGCCACGCCTGGGTGCCCACTCCAGCGTGGCAAAAGTCCCACATCATCTTTATATAAAAAAATCATGTAGAACAAAAGAAAATGGTCCCTTGTTGACACTCTTGCCACCTCCCCCAACCCACGCCCAACCTTTGTGTACCCCACCTCCCCACGCCCCCTCTCACCCCATACTTTCCTCCGGAGGCTGGTACGACGATCTTTGGTAGACTGGGAACATGGCTGCACTCTTCAAAGCTGACTGCGAACTGAAGAAATCCCGGTAAGCTGTATAATGACATAATTTTTTTTTTTCAACTTTGGTGCATATCTTGGCCATTTTTGGTAATGTTTCACCAAATTTTCAACATGGGGTTCTTGGGATGCCACTTCATAAATGCAGTCACTGTCATTTTGTTATTTGGTCCTGAAAGGTGATTTTTCAGTCACTGCGCAGAGCCACCTTTCAGGACTGAGTAACAAAATGATAGTGTCACAGTTCATGAGGTAGGCTCTCAAAACCCTATGTTAAAAATTTGGTGAAAAAATTCCCAAAAATTACTTTTACAAGTGTGCATTGCACAGTTCATACTCACACTCGTAACTTTGAGAATTTTTACTATTTTCACTCCAGATTTTCAACATTGCCATTTTACCACACCTTCTTAAGAGCAGTACTGCTGTTATTTTTCAAATCTTGCCCAAAATGTGTTTTCATGCATGTAGCACACAATGGCATGGTTGGTGTGTGAAATCATTGTTTGGGACAGATTAAGAAAATCACAGTGTTGAATATTTGGTGACAAACATCCATAAAATGACGGTGTTACTAGCGTACATTGCACAGTTTCCATGCACCCTCCTAAGTTCATAAATTTTTAATAATTTCAGTCCAGATTTTCAATACTGGCATTTTTCCACACCTCCTTATGAAGAGTACAGCTGCCATTTTTCACATCCTAGCAAAAATGTGTTTTCACACTTCCAGCGCAGAAATGTGCGGTTGTTGTGGTAAATCAATTATTCGGGATAGATTAAAAAAATCACAGTGACATCGTCTATGAGCAGAGGTCCTAAAATGCCTGTGTTGACAATGTGCTGTAAAAAATCCCCAAACTAATTACATTACGGGTGTACATTGCGCAGTTTCTATGCACACTCATGACTTCACAAGTTTTTTTATATTTTCACTCCAGATTTTCAACACTGCTATGTTTTACACCTCCACATGAACAGTACAGCTGTCATTTTTCACATCCTGTTCAAAATGTGTTTTTGCACCTGTGGTGCCAAATGACGCAGTCACTTTGCAAAATCAGCTTTTGGCTAACAAACTGATACTGCCACTGTTCATGAGGTGGGGGTCACAAAAAATCCACGTTGAAAATTTGAAGTGAAAATACTAATGAACACCCTGGGCATTAGTTTCCAACCATAATGACCAACCCTGTAGAGACTGATAGGCATCAGGGGTGTGACTTGTGATTGTCACCTGTAATGCTCATGCTATTCCACCCCCCACCCACATCCTGCAGCCAGTGACAAGCACTGAGGTGTGCCTTCGACTCTTTGGCCCCAAAGTTCACTCCATTCTCCTATACTGCACCCATCTCACCATATTTCCTTATGGAATGAGGTGAGCATAAGGCCCAAAGACCCCAAGGCACACTCTGACACTTGTCTGTGTCTGCAGGGTAGGGTGTGGTGAAATGGTGTGGGCATTATGGCCGATGACCCAAAGGCATACCCCAATGCCTGTCAGTCTTTGCAGGGTGGTGGTGAGGTTGGCTTCAGTTCAATACTTCACTGCCATTCCTATTATGCATCTCTCTAACTCCTACACTACCAATGCCAATGCCAGCAAGCAAACGTTCGGCATTGACAAATGCTTGTTTGAATGTGTGCTTTCTTAATGTTGCCAATACCACTTCACTCTGCCACTGGATTCCTGTACCCCAAGTGCATTATCTTACACTTTTTGTATTCACTACAAAAAATGCCTTTTAAATGAGAACTGTAACTAATCTAAATTCTTTATAGGTTTTTGTTTCCCTGTATGTGTGCAAGAAATATCTTCTGGTAGAACAACATCTCAGTGGTGTGTCAGGGATGAGTCCAATGCACAGCAATCTACAGTGGTCTTGTCCCTGGCAAATCAATGAGCATGCAACCAGACTGTGACACTAGTCACAGTTTCACAGCTGGAATCCATTCTCTACTTGAAAGAAATAAAGTGCTTGAATGATAGCGCTTCATTACTTTCATTCATGCCCTTACTGATCTTACTGCTTGTCTCCCCACCCATCCTGCAAATATCTGTGTACCCAGCAATGCACTGCATCCTCCACTCTCTGTGCCATAAACAGTAAATAGTCCTAGAATAAAGAACAAATAAATATTATTTATACTTCCCCTGATAGATGTCCACATTGAACTTATTTGTGTCTCTGTGTGAATGACAGCATGTGTTCTTGTTCCTGAGTTCCTCTCTCTCTCCAGTTCTTCATGTGTGCCACAATGCCCAGCCTGAGCATTGCTGTCTGTTATGGCACCCACTAACCTGCCCTGTGGATCTGCTAGTGTCCATGCTGCCTTAGTGTGCACCTCACCAAACCACAGAATACAAACAGCAAGAGTGCTGAGAAGTGAGGCAGCATTGCCTGTAGAGCTGTAGCTTAAACTTGGATGGCAGGGAGAGACAGAGAGAGAAAACAGAAGAAGAGAGAAGAGAGAGAAGAGAAATGAGAGAAGGGAGAAAAGAGAAGAGAGAGGGAGACAGACAGGCTGCAAGGACAGACACTGAGAAGGAGATGCAGCAGCACCCCCCCCCAAAAGAGAGCACAAGATCAAAAGAGGTGGTGAGTGGAAGCAGTGTCAGTGACAGAGAATAGATAGAGAGCCCCCAAACAGCAACATGCTGAGATGTGGTGAGTAAATAGAATGAGAGTGATTGCCAGGTGAGAGCCTGTCACTACTGCAGCACCTCCTTGGCAGTGTGAAATTGGGGGCAGTGAAATGTAGTGACCATAACCATGATGACCGATGGCTCCTAGACCTGCACCTGAACAAACATTAATTTAAATGGGTAGCCTGTCCCCTAGCAGTGTCTACTCCCTTCTCCCTCCTCACCCCCCCAAGAGAGACACAGTAACAGCAAGAGCCATTCCTGTCCAGTGTACATATGTGCAGGCCCAATCTGTTCCAGTCAGAGATGGTGTCATCCCCTCCCCCAAACAAACAGAAAACTGGAGTACAGTGTGCCCCTGAGCTCGGTTGCCATTCATTTTATTTCTGCTCACTCTTCTGGCACCTTGCTGCCGGTCTGACTCTCTGTTTGTCTTTCTGAAGCTCAGTGGAAGCAGACAGGTGCTCTGAATTACTAATAAACAAAAATAAACAGAATAGCTCCTTTAGTCTTTCTTCATATGTCTTCTGGTGTAGACCCTGCACCATTTTAGTTGCCCTCCTCTGGACAGCTTCCATCCTGTCTATGTCTTTGTGGAGATTGGGTCTCCAGAACTGCACGCAGTACTCCAGATGGGGTCTCACTAGCTGTCTGTACAGAGGGATAATAACTTCCTGTTTTCTACTGGTGATGCCTCTTCCTATGCATCCCAGTATCCCCCCAGCCCTCCTTGCTGCCCTCTCACATTGCTTGCCCACCTTTAGGTCATCTGATATGACTACCCCCAGGTTCCTTTCCATTTCTGTTGTTGTTATTAGCTCACCCCCATTGTGTACTCTTCCCCTGGGTTTTTGTTTCCCAGGTGCATTACCTTGTACTTCTTAGCATTGAATCTAAGCTGCCATACATTTGACCATTCCTCTAACCTTGCCAAGTCCCTTCTCATCCTTTCCACTCCATCTTGTGCATCAACTCTGTTGCAGATCTTTGTGTCATCTGCAAAGAGACATACTTTTCCTTCTAGTCCCTCTGCAATGTCGCTTATAAAGACATTGAAGAGGACCGGTCCTAATACTGAACCCTGCGGTACCCCACTACTAACCCCCCTTTTTTCAGAGTGGACTCCATTTACTATTACTCTCTGTGACCTATTCTCCAGTCAATTCTTTACCCAGGCTGTCATCTTGGGACCCACCCAGGCTGGCTAACTTGTATATTAATCTTTTGTGTGGGACTGTGTCAAATGCCTTGCTAAAGTCTAGGTAGGCCATGTCCACAGCCCTCCCTGATCAACTACTTTGGTCACCCAGTCAAAGAAATCTATCAGATTTGTCTGGCATGACCTTCCCACTGTGAATCCATGCTGCCTTGGGTCCTGTGCCCCTCTGGCCTCTAGATACTCAACAGTTCTTTCCTTCAGAAGTGATTCCATCATTTTAACTACCACTGAGGTTAAACTAACAGGTATGTAGTTTCCTGCTTCTGCCTTGCTCCCACTTTTGTGAAGGGGAATCACATCTGCCCTCCTCCAGTCCTCGAGTACCACCCCATCCTCCCATGATTTGTTAAAGAGGGTAGTCAGTGGTGTCACTAGTTCTACCCTTAGTTCTTTTAGAATTCTGGGATGAATCCCATCAGGCCCCATTGCTTTGTCCACCTTCAGTTTTAAGAGTTCTTTCAGAACCCTTTCTTCTGTAAATGGGCTGGTATCAACTTCTGTATCCAGAGTGTTTCTACTGTTTGTTTTAGGTACCTCCCCCTCTTCCTTTGTAAATACTGAGCAAAAATATTTGTTTAGTATCTCTGCCTTTTCACAGTCTCCCTCTGCCCACCCTCCTCCCCTTATTAAGCCTCACTATCCCTCCCTTGGTCTTCCTTCGCTCCCTGATGTACCTATAAAAGGTTTTATCCCCTTCTTAACTGAGTTGGCTATCTTTTCCTCAGTTTTGGCCTTTGCTGTTCTGACTGCCTTCCCAGCTTCTTTTGCTTTAACTGATACAGTTCTCTGTCCTGTTCCTTCTGTGATTCCTTGTACTTCCTGAATGCTTTCTTTTTCTCTTGAACCTTCACTGCCACTTCCTTTGAGAACCATAGTGGTTTCTTACCTCGTTTCATTTTGTTTATTTGCTTTACACAAAGGCTTGTTACCTCTGTGATGGCAGTTTTTATTATTCCCCATTGTTCTTCCACCCCTCCTTCCTGCACATTTGCTAGTGCATTCCTTAGGCACTCACCCATTTTGACAAGGTCAGCCCTCCTAAAATCCAGTACCTTTGTCTTTGTATGGCTTGACTCTATTGCTGTGTTTATTGTGAACCATACTGTTCGATGGTCGCTAGTTCCAGATGGCTACCCACTTTACATCTGTGATCCTCTCTTCATCTCCATTTGAGAGAACCAGGTCTAAGATTGTTCCTCTCGAGTGGGCTCCAATACTAGTTGTCTACAGCATGCCCCTGTAGGGCATCTAGAATAACCCCACTCTTAGAAGTGGCTGCTGCAACTGCACTCCAGTTAACATCTGGCATATTCAGATCACCCATCAGCAATATCTCCCCTTTTTCTGCCATACTAAGTATACTTTCTATCATTTCCTTGTCCATTTCCTCCCCCTGAGAAGGTGGTCTGTATACAACCCCTGTGCGGATTGTGGTGCCATTGCCGGTCTCCAAATTTACCCACAGTGCTTCTTCTCCTCCCTGTTTACCCTTTTGTTCTGTTGCTTTGATTCCTTCCCTTATGTAAAGAGCTACTCCTCCTCCTCTTTACCCTCCTGTCCCTCCTGTAGATAGTGTATCCTGTATGTTTACATCCCAGTCATGGTTTTGTGTGTACCATGTTTCTGTGACTGCCACTATATCCAGATGTTCCTCCTCCATCAAAGCCACTAATTCAGGAAGCTTGTTACTCAGACTACGGGCATTGGTACTCATTGCTCTCCATTTTTATGGCTTTACTTTCTGTTGCAGCATCCCCACTGACCTTTCTACCTCGGTCTTTTCCCATTTAGTACCCTGTTTCGTAGGGAGAGGCTGGGATTTTTCTGCTGATTATCAGTGCCTCCCCCCCTTGACTAGTTTAAAAGCTTGCCAATGAAGCATTTAAACCAATTGCTCAAAAGACTTGTTCCCTTCCTGGACAGATGTAGACCATCCTGCCAGTATAGGCTGGTGTCCCTCCAGGTGGAACCCCAGTCCCCAATGAAGCCAAACCCCTGTGCTCCACACCATTTTTTCAACCACTTATTAAACTGCATGGTGTAAAGTACCCTTGCCTCACTCATGCAATTTACAGGCAGCACCTCTGAGAAGGATACTGTGTGTGCTACTTGTCTTAGGCCTCTCCCCATTTCTACAAAGTCCTTCTGCACTGCTCTAAGCTCATGTTGAGCCAAGTCATTTGTCCCTAGGTGGACAATGACATCCAGCTCAGACTCCTGTGCAGGTGTTCTCATGATCCTGAGGCTGCGCTTCCTGTCCCTACAAGCCATGGCACCAGGCAGGCACTTTACTTCAGTTTTCTCTGCTCCCCCCAGTTCTATCCCCCTAATAATTGAGTCCCCCACCAGGAGCTGCTTCCTTTCCTTGTGGCATCCTCTGCCTCCTTCCTGTGGGCCTCCCTTGTGACAGGTGTCCTCAGCCTCCTTAATCTCCTCCGTGGGTGCATCCATAGGGGAGCTGTGCTCCCCCAGAATGGTGTATGGTGTATGATGTACGGATGCATTGTATCACAGGGCTCTGAGATTCATTACTGGCCTACCTTTTTACACTGATCATTGTGCCCTTTATTCTGCCATGGGGTGGCCATCCCTTCAGTACAGGAGAAACAGAAATGCTGTACTCCGGATGTTCAGAGCTATTATCAAAAAACTATCCCTATATATCTCTGATTGCCTTCCGCTATGCCAGCTTGGGAACTATGCACTGAGAAATTATTCCTTTATTTCCTTAAAGGTACCTAAGCTAAAAACACACTTTGGGAGAACAGCTATAAGCTTTGCGCTGCCATCTCTATGGAACATAATACAAAAATCACTAAAGCTTGGTACCCCTGTCAGGCTATACTCTTTCAAGACACTATATGACCATTCGGTCAAGGAAATTTGCAACTGCTTCCCCTGATCCCAAACTTCCCTTCACTTATAGCGTACCATGATGGTGTTGTCCTGTCTGCTACATCTGACCTCGTGGTCTCTTCTTCTCATTTCGATAATACCTAATTGTGCTCCCCAACCTCCTGTCCTGTGTCCTCTCCGAGGCTTCATCTGTCCCTTGTCTATCCCCTACCACCCTGCCTGTACCCTATCTCACCTCGCCTACCTACCCTTCTACCCTGTTACACTGTTTTCTTTTTTAAACTCACTGTCTGTCTTTTTTCTTAAGGCATTGTATGTAATATACCATTACCTAACAATTGTCATTGTTAGTACTTCTTGCTACTGTTACTAGACTCACACATCACAAAGGAATTGAACCACTGTTTCCAAACTGTTCTCCCCTTATGGCTACATTTAACTATTGTATCTCTGTATTGTATAATATTACTGAGGTGTTATGTTGTGACTGTTCATATATTGTATATCCTGTGTTCCTGTGCTAACCAGGTCCATCTTGTAAATGAGCTATGCTCAATGGTGTTCACCTGGATAAATAAAGATTTGATTGATTAAAACAAACTTGGTGCATCTATTCCACCACCGAATGAAAGGTGCACCCATATAGTGCCAGGGATGGGCTCCAGGCAGGTGGCTCTGGCAAAATGATGCCCCATCCCCCCTCTACACAAGGGAAGCACCCTGCAGCAGCCAGGGATAGAGATGCAAGTTGCACATTGCCCCTTCATACCCATCCCTGCTCCACCAGAGCTAGCATGAAGGTTGGTGTGGGTTTGTGTGACTGGCACTTCCTAACGATATGCCTTCAGCCAGAGGGTCTCCCACCTAATATGTTCCACCCAAGAAAAGCAGTTTGATGTGCTGAGATATAAAAATGTGCATCTTGTATCTGCCCCTTCACAACCATTCCCAGTCTGCTGAGTGGATGGTGGGGTAGGATTCAATGGGTGCTCCTGAGTGACTGGTGCCCCCTCTTGCACTCCCACCTATCAACCCAATGCATTACAGCAGACAGAGAAGAGATGTGGATTGCACGTCTGCCCCATCATAAACTGTGCCCATTCCAAAAAGTTTCACACATTGGCTGGAGTGGGGTCTAGGATGGTGGTCATTAAGTAACTTCCCCCACCCCATCCCACCTCCACACATGGGGAGCACTCCTCCCCTTCCATTACACATTTGCACATACAGAGTAACCCTCTCCCTCCATGCCTCCTTTGTATATGGGGAGCAATTCTCCTTCTCCAGAACCTCTTCCACATGATGGACATAGTGTCTTATGTAATCTTATTTGGTCTTAATCCTTGTTGAATGCAACAATGTACATATTGTATATGCTAATGTAAAGACATTTGGTTTATTTTAATTAATATAATGTGTCAGTACTTTTTGTATCTCACACCTCGTATTGTCTTTATAATTGCTTGTACAAGGAACCTCCTTGCAAATGAGCTTGCTTAACAGATTTTATCCCTTCACAATTAACTTGAACATGAACATGGAAAGCACTCTTCCCTCTATTCCAGCTCCACACATAGGTATCATTGCTCCACCTCCATCCCACCTCCATACAATATGAGCATTCATCCTCTGACCCCTCTAGGGCTTCTCCCACTGCATCTCACCTCCTGCACATAGGAAGCACTCCCCACATTCAACCTCCACAAATGGGGAGCACTCCTCCCACTTCATATCAACTCTGTACATGGGGAGCAATCCACCACTTCATTCCACTGCCCCTATATGGGGAGCATTGCTCCCCATCCATCCTACTCCTACAGATGGTGACAGCTCCACACATTTGCATCACTCCTCCTCTACCACCATCCTACCTCTGCATACAGAGAGTACTACTAACACAATTCCACCTTAGCACATGGGAGCATTCTGCAACAGCCAGAGACAAAGATGTCAGTCAGGCATCTGTCTTTTCATACCTATTCCTACTCCACATGATAAGCTGCAAGTTGGCAGAACATCGGTGGTGTTGAGAAGTAATGAGTGGGTTGTCCTGGGAAATGGTGCCAATACCCCTCACGTCCTCTCTGAATGAGAGAAGTCCTCTCCCCTGAATTGATCTTTATTCTTTTCACCACTCACCACTTCTCTGCTGATTATCTTTCTGTTGGCTTGCCTTAGCAGTCGTTCTTCTCCCAAGACAAGACTACAAGCTACTAGGCCAGAGCAGATTTTTACCCAATCTCTTCTGTCTTCTCTTCAGACCACACCACCAGTCCAGCCAGCATCCAGCACAGTCAAGAAGACATACTGCTCATTACTTGCAGCTCAGCCCTGGACAAGTCTGTTCTCTTCTGTGGTAGACCATACTTAAAATTCTCCCACAATTCAACTGAGGCTAGAGAAGAGCAGTACATAGTCCTACTCTGCCACCATGACAGCGCACAGGGTACCACAGCTTGCTTGGTACTGTACAGATGATGCAGCATGATCACTAGTCTGCCTCACCAGGCTTTGTCCTGCTCTCTATGTTCATAATGACTCTATCTCCCCTAGCCATCAGTGGACCCATATGTGCAGGTTGTG
Organism: Neoceratodus forsteri; assembly: GCA_016271365.2. Taxonomy (NCBI): domain Eukaryota; kingdom Metazoa; phylum Chordata; order Ceratodontiformes; family Ceratodontidae; genus Neoceratodus; species Neoceratodus forsteri. The sequence goes on along the minus strand of CM028131.1, from coordinate 42,924,227 downwards.
TTGCATCTAGCTCTAGCTGCTATAATGACTGTTGAGACACTGAGTGTTTTAACAGCTAAGCCTGAGACGATCCAAAATAAAAATACAAAAATGTGAAAATTTCTGACGTAATTTTGGGGGGGGGGTGCTTGAACAGCCTCAGCACCTGCTGTCTACACCCATGCAATCCACAACAGTTCAGACACATGCAGTCCTTACACTTAAAGGCACTCCTCCCAGCTCAACCAGCTCCCTTCCTACCCTGACACACAAATGAACACCAACTGCTACCCCTCTCACTTCCTTTGCAAGCAGCAAGGATCCCTCACTCTCAAGCAGTCAGTTGTATAGAAGTAGTAGAGTTGGGGATCTGGGGTTACAGTTGAACCTGTTGCTCTAATGGAGCTCATGCCTGCCTGAATACATAAGGACAGCTAAACTGAGTCCCCTTAATCCCCACAGATGGAGGGATGCTGCAAACATGATTGCTACAGTCACTCAGGCACCACAAGTGATTTAGAACAATAGCTGGACTATCGCAGGTTGCCTGCTATCTGCCTCCTCCTCCTGCATTGACTACTTGCAGCACTTATACAGCTCCTCCTCTACTACCAGTGCTCACCAGTGGTCAGTAGTGTTGGTGGGTGGCCCCCATTGAAGTGGTCAAGCGAGCCCCTTGATTTGCTACTTGCCCCCACAACCGAAACTCTCTTTTTACTTTCTTCCAAGTCTGGTTGCATTTGTCTGTTTCCAAACACCCAATAAACTTTTTTTCTAGTATCTACTTAGATACCGAATATTAAATATATCAAAATAAAATGTTTATTTATTTCAAAGATTCACCAGGAAAGCATACTGAGCAGACTTCCACTCGATTCCAGTTGTATCCTGGGAGTGGGGGACATGGGAGATGACACAGAATATATTATTCATCAGTGGGGTATACAAGTTATTCTGCTCAGGCATCACAGTAACAGCTATGCATCACTCTTTCCTTGGTCTCTGCTTTAGTAAGGAAATGCAGTTTTACAGTGGACCCCAGCAGACCACTGATAATCAGTGTGATAAAGAAGGTCCATCATACCCAGTTATTACATCATTTGATCACACCGAAAATCAGTGAGATAATGGAGGTTACCAGTCATTATCATTTATTCATATTTATTTAAAATATAACTGCTTTGAAGAAGACAGAAGCCTTTATTATGACTCGGCTTCAATGTGTGGTTGGAGAACTTGAAATCTCATCTAGATTGTTTAGCCTCCTTATTACTCTTCTGTGTTTTCAGGTTAAATCAAATATAATAAAATATGTATGGCACCCTGATTAGTCCAAATGAGGATGAAACACATGCATGTGTCTGCTTTTCTTAGCCTTTGCAGATTGCACTGTGAGGCCTTCCAGCACCATGCAATTCTGCTTAAAGTTGAGTTAGTCCTAATGCTCTTATGGGGATTTGCATCTGTTTCCCATGATGCTTTGCATTATTGGGGTATGCGCAAGTGTGTTTTCCTTATAATATATATATTTTTTTTAGAAGATAGAAGCTTTAATTATAATTCTTTTTGGTTTGATCCACGCACACTGAAGCACTGAAGCAGTGAGATCACCATGATTTTGGTAGCCTTGCACCATCCCTCTGATCCTAAAAATGGTATCACAATGGTTGTATAATTGTAGGTCTATATTCAAATGTCTTTAATTCGGTATAATTACACACTAGGAAGAATGGTCTTAATGAGTGCATATAAAGTTCATTATTTGACCTTTTGCAATTTTAATGACCTCCCAAGCCTGCAGTCATCAATTTGTTTTATCTAAACTTTTCCTTGCTCAGTTCATCAACAGTCCAATAAGATTCAGAATAGCATTACTTTAGAACAAAGGCTGCATACACTTAGGGCTTAATTTTATGCAAATATTAACTTCTCTCTGAGTTAAAAAAGCAGAGAAGATTAGTTATACAAACTTTTCTATTTCTTCAACCTTTTACTTTGGAAATTTGTAAAAGAAATATGAAAAAATAGCCCTCAACCTTTTGCACTGGACTTGACTTCCCATAAAAGGAATGGCTTAAAACATATTTAATAGTCATCCAAGAGTATCCCAAGATCAAGATTTAGTAAACTATACGTTTAGTGGACAAAGAACCTCTGTGTGCAAGCACTGAGGCAATGGTTACTCCAAAGGGCATTTGGCTTGAAAGCCAAGTTTCAAAGAAATACAAAATCTCACATGCCCTCACAATGCAAAACATCATGGGCTGCATATGCATATCACCACAGGATATTATGCTGGTTCAACTTTAAGCATAAATACACGGCGCTGAAAAGCCTCTCACATGGTTTGCAAAGGGTGCCAACAGAAGACATAGACACGTGTTTCATCATACCTTCATGCTGGTTGTTTTTGTGCACCTTAAACAGTTTTAATTATACTTAGATTTGTTTAGAAGGTGTGCGCATTTGCTCTCAGAGAAAAACAGCTTTCAATTCTGTGTCCATCATTCTAAACCCAAAGAATGGAGTATTTTTAGTTGCCATAGGGAGTTGCAGTGTTACAAAAGGATACACTGAAAACTGCTAAAAAATGTTTTCTGTGGAAACCTCATTTCAAACTATTGCAATATGGCTGTAAGCTCTGCCCACAGTATTAAAAAAAACACTGCCTGATTTTATTGCTATTTTAAAATCCCTTCATTTCATTTTATTTTTCACACATTAACTTTGCTCTGCTGCCACTCGGCACCCAGTTTACATTAGAGTGCTGCAGCAGTCCCAGTCACTGTCTGTGCGCCCACTTCCTAAGAGAATGACATCTATGGTATGCTCAGTCCTCTCTCCACTGGCTGGCCCCCTAGTGACCATGGTCCATTCAGAAACTTGGCTTGCCCCAGTTATCAGTACTGATGGTACTGTAATGCTGTGGGGCTGGCTCTTTCTTTCATTTTAAGAAACCAAAACATTGCATTTTCATGTAGGTTTTTCTACTTCCTGGCAGGCTGGGTGGCTGTATCAGCTTCATCCCACAGTTCACAGCTGTCCTAAGTCTCCATACTACTCCTGAGATTGAGCAGGCCATTGGTGCTTGTAGGGAAGGTGTCTTAAAGCCAAACCTCCATTTTTTTCAACTGATTTTCTCCCCAAGGCACTGTGGATGTGCAATAAGAGTGCAAACAAGCTCTACCTCCAAGGAGGTCCTCCAGCAATCTGAATGCTGGCCCTTACCTCTAACTGTGAGATCTACACACACTGTCACTTGGCTTCCAAGAGGTGGCATTTGAGCAGCAAGTCATGGAACCCCCCCTCAAGGAAAGAGCTATCCTACAGATGCTTAGTCTTCTCCATCCTGGCTGGTCCCCCGAGTGAACCGAGTCCATTCATGAACCCAGGTCAGCAGCATGGCATCAGGGAGACTAAGAATGCCTCAGCCCAGTGCCTGACCCATTTTGTTTGTACTTTTGTGTGAATGGAAGTTGAGTCTTTCTCTGCAGCAGCTTAAATATTCTATTGTATGCATGGTCACTGACAGCTCATGTAGCAGCTAGCCACAGAGATGGGAGGAGGACTCTGCTGTATTGCGCTTGGAGGAGCACAGGACATCCAAGTAACAGCAAGTGTGGGGAGGTGGGATGTGAGCAGATGGGCCGGGATAGAGGCACTGGATAACCAGTGCTTTATTGTAATAATGTAAACAGGTGATTGGGAGGATCACTGCACACCACGTAATAGTCTTATTAAACAGTCAATTGGATTGTGGAGGTCACACTGCCCTTGTCTGCTTCCTTTATCATTATTCCTGAATCCCCTGTAATGACTTTATTGCTGCTCTCGTTCTATGTTGCTTAGATTTTGAAAATGTTCCATGCATGGCATATCAAAGAACTAAATAAAAAGCTGCAAGAATCCATTAAAAAAATGGGATAGTAACTTACAACAACTCAAAAGGACCAAATTCATCAACATCCCAAAAGGACAATACTTGAGAACACATAGAAAATGCACTACAACAGAAGCTTTTGAAACAGGAGCCAATGACTTGACCAATAGATTAGTAGAAAGAAGCTATAAAAAAAGAAAAATAGACTTTGTAGCAAATTAGGTTAGGACTGAGAACAGAGAAACTCTAGTAAGAGAAAAACCAAGAAATGAAACAGTAAATGACGTATTCAGTTTTGTTACAAGTTATTCGGTACATCACAAAGCATTAGAAAAGATTTTGAAAAAGTTTTACTGTCTGATCTCCACAGATCAGGGGCTCATAGCCACTCTACGCAGGCCACCGCAAACAGTGCTCAATGCACAAAGGGGGTGAGGGACTGACATACACTCAATTCCCCACCTGCACACCAAGATCCATGATGGGAGTGGGCTGGGGAATCTGCGGAGGGGGGACATGCTGGTACTCTGCACCACTCATGAACCTGTAGAGTGCCGTGCATGGGTACCGGCTGCAGCGCATCCAGAGGGCAGATGTACTGGCTGTGCACCACCTCCTGGTGCCACCTCCAGACCTGCTGATGCAGGCAGGGGTCTTCAGACTCCCACAGGATGGTGCTCCTGACACTGGGGGACAATGATTAGGCTGGGACAGGCAGCCAACACATGCCTCCCCGGCAGCTTTACCGGCACTCTACACACCCACACCAGGATGGTACCAAACCAGCACAAAGGATCCACTGTGGACCCAGGCAGGGCAGTTGACTGGCTGGTGACCGAGGTCCGCAACACAACCCCCTCATACCTGCTCACCGGGGGTGGGCAGGGATGCAGAGGGGAGCTGGTTGGGAACCACCGCTTCCTGAATGCAGTCCCTGAATGGATCTCCCATGGGTGCAGAGCTGCTTGCTTCTTTCCCCGCCGGCTCTGTACTTTTTCAAGAATAGGTCCCAATATGAGTGGAATTTCCTACTATTCTATAGAGAATGACAAAAATGTTTTTATTGTAAATAGTCTTGCATTTATTTTTAAGAATAGATTTCTTCTGCCCCTTAATAAAGGAAAACCTGTGTTCTGCACCTCACTTAGAAGCACTTCAGCATATTTCTGAACTTTTTTCATCTTGTTATCAATTAACACTGGGTTGTTGATATAGAGTGAATTTGTTAATTCATTAATTAAAGTTCAAGTTTTTAACAAATGGGAATTAGAATTACTGTGATGTCACTCTGGATGTGAAAACTGCTGGTGTTACTTAAATGGTGCCTTATTCTGAAGTCCTTAGCCTTTGGGAAAGGATATTTTTTTCATATAAAACATGTCAGACAGGACCTTTTCTGTCTGTTCTTATGTCTGAATAAATTATTTGAGAACACATGTATGTCTCTGTAACCCTCTTATGAGGTGGTAAGCGTTCAAAACCTACTTGTTTGTGATACATCAGAGTTAATCAACAACTTTTTGAAATATGGTAAATCAGAGTGAAAATCATAGCTGAGTTGGAATCAACTCTTCCAACCTTAGCTACTGTACGTCAAATGAGGCTGTTTTCAGCCATGCCTGGGTGTCAGTATTTAAAGAATTACATGAAGCATATTGAATTACATGATCTTATATTTCATAGATGCACTCGATCAGACTTGATATGCCATATGGCCTTTATCTCCTGTCAATTTTGTATGTACAGGGACTGTTATTAGCTATGAAGTAGGGGCTACAGGCAAATTTGCAAAATATGTATAACATCATTTACCAAAAAAAGTTTAACATGGGCAAAATCACATTAGGCACCATGTTTGTATCTGGAAATATCCTTTAGATATAATATTCTAAAGAGTTTTAACTTGAAGGCATATTTCATGTCCAAGAGAGCTAACATTTGTTGGCAAGGAATTCAAAAGTTTGGTCTAGACCAGGACCTCTTGCTTACTTTTGTTCTTGTAGGAATCTCTTAAAATTTTCTTTCAGTAGTCCCTCTCAACAAGTAAAATGGTTGCTAGGGTTTAGCATTTGGTTTAATTCTAGTGTTAATTTTGAGGTGGTCACACTAAATAGTGATATATATGTGGCACAGAGAATATTATGCCAAGGAGAGAGAGTGAGGAAATATTGTTAAAGTTTGCAGTGATGACAACATGGCTGAAAGGTTGGTGCAACAAGAAGGGTATGGCTTCACTGGGGACTGGGAACCCACCTGGAATGATGCAGCTCTGTACAGTTGGGAAATACTGCATCTGTCCAGCAAGGGAAAGGCAGCTCTCAATGAACCATTTAAATGCTTTGCTGATAAACATTTAAACTAGCCAAGGGGAAGGGAAACAGGAGCAGGGATACTCAGGCAGTCCACCTCCACATGGTAGAGAAAACAGAACAATGGAGCAGGAAGAGGAGTTGATATCAGGGTCATCAGATTCATGCAGAAATGGAGTAGGAAAGGAATCAGGGAACACAAGAGAAAAATATCATGAAAGAGAGGAGGATGCAGGGGATCAAAAACAGGGTGAGAGAGAGAGAGAGAGAGAGAGAGAGAGAGATGTCATGCAGTAAAACTTGGATGATCATGTTAACAAATGCACGCAGCCTGGGAAATAAAGTCCCAGACATGGAGACCTTAATAACAGAAGGAGACCTAGACAGAGTAGCAATAATTGAAAACTGGTACACAGCTAGTCATGAATGGGAAGCAAATGTACCAGGATATGTTCTATTCAGGAGGGATAAGGAGGGCAAAAAAGGGGGGAGAGTAACCCTGTATGTCAGAGAGGGTATAATGTCAACACAGGTACAGGGTAGGCAGGAGGGGGACCGAGGCACTGTGGGTCACTCTTCAACCTAGAAATGGCACAGCAATAAGCATAAAACTGATGTACAGGCCTCCAGGACAGGGAGAGGAACTGGACAGGGAGCTAGTGGAGAAAATTCAGGATATGGCAATGAAAGGTGAAATTCTACTGATGGGGATTTCAATATGCCTGAATTGGATTGGAACAGCAGTGTAGCTGCTTCAGCTAGAAGCGGAGGCATCCTTGATTTACTCCAAGAGGCTGGACTCAGGCAGCTGGTACTTGATTCCACCAGAGACAGAGCAATTCTACATGTAGCAATAACAAACGGGGATCAAATTGCAGATGTCCAAGTAGAGGGGCAACTTGGATCCAGTGATCACAACATTGTGTGAGTCAGCACAGAGACAGAGACTCTCTCAGGTCATACTAGGACAAAGGTTTGGGATTTCAAAAGATGCTGACTTCACTGAAATATGGAGGGGTATCAAAAGAGCCCTGGCGAGAATGGGAGCTGGAGGTGGAGTAGGAAAACAGTGGAAGTGTCTGAAGGAAGCCTGACTGGAAGTAACAAACCAGTGCATCAGACTTATATCCAAAGGCAAGAGAAGGAGAAAGCCACGGTGGTTCTCAACAGAGGTGTGGTAATGGTCAGGGCAGAAAGGAAAGGGTTCAGGAACTATAAGGAGATCAAAAGGAAGGAGGACAGGGAGGAGTACCTAGAGTGTCTAAAGGAAGCAGGAAAGGCAGTAAGACAGGAGTGAGTAAGGTTTAGCACAGTCAATTAAAGGGTACTAGACATGCTTTGGGTACATCAATGAAAGGAGAAAAAACAAGGCGTGATTCCAAGGCTCAAGGAAAAGGGAGGAGAATGCAAGGAGGGTGACATGGAAATTGAAGAAATGCTTAATAAATAAATCTGTTTAGTATTCACAGAAGAGGGGAAGTGGCAGGGGCCACAACAGTACAGCAGTTGACGGGGGGGGAGGTGGATAATAGTCCATTCACAGGGGAAAGAGTCCTGCAGGAGCTCATTAAATGAAGGTGGACAAAGTGACGGGACCAGATGGCATACACCCAAGGATATTAAGAGAACTGTGAAGGGAGTTAGCACAGCCTATGACAGCCATGTTCACTGAGTCATTCAACACAAGGGTGGTACCAGAGGATTGAAGGAAGGCACATGTGGTCAATCTACACAAATCCAGCAGCAGGGAGGAGGCAGGAAACTATAGGCCTGTCAGCCTCACCTAAGTAGTGGGTAAGATCATAGAGACACTGCTTAAAGAAAGGATAGTGAGGCATCTAGAAGCCAACAATGCCCAGGATCATAGGCAACATGGATTCACAGTGGGGAGATCATGATGGACAGATCTGGTTGACTTTTTTTGACTCTGTGACAAAGGAAGTAAATCAGGGTGGGACAGTGGGGTACCCCGTCATTTGAGCGCTACCAGAAGAACGCCTCACTATACAGAGCTAGTCTGGTAAGTGCCCACACAGAAAACAAATAGGGATTTACAGCACATGCTATAAGTGCTCCCCTGGTCACTGTCCATGGTCCTGTAGACAGAACAAAAGCACCAGAAGCCAGAAGGCTGGCTGAGCTGCTCCTGTGGTGTGGAGTGCTGGGGCATTAAGAAGCTTGAACAGCAGTGGTAGAGACCATGGTTCTAATCCTGGTCTCCTAACTTTTTAGCACACTCAGGACTTACAAATATTTTTCTAGGGGCCATAATGGCCGAACAATTCTTTAACTTTCTCCAGGATCTGCTCCCCCTGGGAGTGAGAATCCTTAAGATGGGGGGCAGGGGGCAGAACCCCCAACAAAAAAACAATAGGCACTATTATTATGGCACGCACCATGCCATTGCTATTGTTGTTGGTGCTGTTTTGAACTGGTGTGGGGCAGTGGAAATTGCTTACCTTGATTTCAGCAGAGCCTTTGACAGTGTCCCACATAAGAGGGTGATAAACAAGCTGGGTAGGCTGGGCATGGGGGACAGGATGGTAAAATGGGTTAGAATCTGGCTTACAGACAGGAGACCAAGGATGGTGGTAAATGGGGTGCCATCTGGGGAGAGGTGGGTGACCAGTAGGGTGCTTAAGGGATCAGTTCTGGAGTCAGTCCTTTTCAATTTCTTCATTAGAGACATTTTAGAAGGGCTAGAGGGAAAGGTCTGCTTGTTTGCAGATTACACCAGTATCTATAACAGAGTGGATGCTCCAGAGGAGGTGGAGAAAATGAGGAGGGACTTGGGGAAACTTGAAAAATTGTCTTAGGACTGACAACTGAAGTTTAATTCAAAAAAGTGCAAAATTATGCACCTGGGTCACAGAAACCATGCAGAGTGTTATAGGACTGGGCTGGGAGTTGCTGACAGTCACAAAGGAGGAATGGGACCTGGGGATTATTATTTCAGACAACCTGAAAATGTCAAAGTAGATGGTTAAGGCAGCTGGGTTGCAGGGATTTCACCAGCAGAAGGAGGGAGGTAGTGATGTCATATAAAACCATGGTCAGGCCTCACATAGAGTACCTTGTGTAGTTCTGGAGGCTGCACCTTCATAAGGATATTAATATGCTGGAAATGGTCCAGAGAAGGGTGACTAAGGATGACTAAGACCACCAGTGCAGGAGGAAGAAACAGATAGGGAGCTGATGTTAGCCATCCAAAGACAAGGGGGTAGGGTGCTGGTTGGAGACTTCAATATTCTTGACATGGGCAGGAGCCTCCCAGCAGCAGCATCAACCAGGAGCAGATTTATCTTGGACTTCCTTCAAGGTATCTTCCTTAAGCAACTGATCATGGAACCAATTCAGCAGAAGGCAATACTGGACCATGTGCTCACAGACAGTGTGATGGGGGTAACAGTGGGGGACCATATGGGGAATAGTGTCCACTAATCACTGTGGTTTAAAATCACTTAAGGAGCAGAACCAAACCACACAAAGACACGTATGCTGGATTTTAGGAGGGTAGACTTTGAGAAAATGGAAAGATGCTTAAAAGAGGCACTAATGGGAATGGGGAGGGACACAGGGGTGGAAGAACAGTGGGCAATATTTAAAACAGGATTACAAGAGCAAATGGATTATGCATTAAGCAGATTAGCAAGGGGAAACAGAGGAGGAGGCCATTATAGTTTTCTAAGGAGGTAGTGGAGAAAGTGAAAGCCAAAAATATTGCTTTTAGGCAATAAAAAAAATGCAGGTAGAAGGGGATAGGGAGAAGTACCAGGAGAAGAAAAGGGAGGCTGAAAGGTCAGCAAGGGAAGCCAAAGCTCAGACAGAATAGCGCATAGTAAATTCAGTGGCAAGAGAACAAAACTGTTTACAGGTACATATGTGAAAAAAGAATGGCAATGGGAGGGATAGTGAGGCTGAATGGGGAGAATGGGAGCTGCGTGGAGTATAAGAACAGTAAAGCTGACATATTGAACAGATATTTCTGCTCAGTTTTTACTGTGGAAAAAAAGGATAATGGGCCTGAAGGGAGCACAAGGGGTGGGAACAGCACAGAAATGGACAGAAATCCATTTACACTGGAAAGGGTTCTAAAGGAACTGGAAGGAATAAAAGCCAATAAAGCATTGGTGCCAGATGGGGTGCACCCCAGAGCCCTAAAGGAACTAAGAGAGGTGGTGGCTGCACCTCTGGCAATCATGTTTAGCCAGTCACTGGAAACAGGGAGGTATCCAAAGACTGGAGGACAGCAGATGTTGTCACCTTATACAAAAGCGGGAACAAAGAGGAAGCAGGGAACTACAGAACAGTCAGACTGACCTCAGTAGTGGGAAAGATCATGGAAGCATTACTGAAGGAGAGATTGGTGTAACATCTGGTTGCCAAAGGACTACAGGACCCAAGGCACCATGATTTCACTGGGGGAGGTCTTGCCAGACCAACCTCACTGATTTTTTTGACTGCATGACAAGGAAAATGGATCAGAGGAGGAGGACAGTGGATGTGGCCTATCTGGACTTCAGCAAGGTCTTTGACACTGTGCCACATAGAAGGCTATTATACAAACTGGGGAATAAGGGAGTGGGCAAGACAGTAGTGAAGTTTGTGGGTAACTGGCTGGGTGGCAGGACACAGAGGGTGGTGGTAAATGAAAGTAACTCCGCAGAGGGAAAAGTAACCAGTGGGGTACTGCAGGGATCAGTGCTGGGACTGGTTCTATTCAATGTCTTCATCAGTGACATTGCACAGGACCTAGAAGGCAGAATTTCCCTGTTTTTTGATGACATGAAGCTCTGTAACAGAGTGGACATGCCAGAGGGTGTAGAACAGAATGAAGAGGGACCTGCAGAAGCTTGAAGAATGGTCAAGAGATTGGCAGTTGAAATTCCATGCAAAGAAGTACAAGATAATAAGTAGAGGCACAAAACCCTGGAACAACATATCAGTTGGGGGTGATGATATAGCATGCATCAAACAGGAAAGGGACCTTGGGGTTATTATCTCTGATGACCTCAAGGTAGTAAAACAGTGTGACAAGGCAGCAGGTAAAGCAAATAGGATTCTGGAATGCATACTGAAGCCAGGGGCATCACCAGTAGGAAAAGGGAGGTCATAATTCCACTATACAAGACACTAGTGAGGCCCTACCTGGAATATAGTGTACAGTTCTGGGGACCTTACCTAGTAGTGGTAGTAGAAGTAAATCATTTTATTCAGTGAATGAGTTAGGATAACTCCATTGAGCATAGCTCATTTTCAATGAGGTCCTAGTGTACATGAATACAAAGAAACACAGCACAATATATTTCATTATCAGAAACATAAATTACACAAATTTTACAAAATGTACAAACAGTACTAAATAAATAATACAATATTAAACATCTAAACATAAAATTAAGATCCCAACCAGTCCACAAAACAAAACATATTATAGAATAAAAAATGTATGTAACATCTTCCCTAAGACAAGTAGTTGATATATGGGTTACACCACTTAGCCAATTTTGAATTTCTTTTAATCTAACTGCTGACTTAAATTGTCTAAAACTCATGAGTATCGAATTCGATAGAACTACCCCTGTATAGGTAACTGTAGATCTACCAATTCTAAATTGTACCTGGACACTATGAATTCCATGCCTTTAGCTGATCTCAGGTTCTGTTTAATAGCTCTCATTTGAAACAACACTAATATGTATTTAGGAAAGTCCTCGTTCCACACCTTATGCAAAAATTGCATCAGGTGGGAGTTTCTAAGTTCTGAGGGTTTCTGCCAATTAAGTAAGCAATACAAATCACATCGATGTGTGTTTCGAGGAACATCAAGTATAAAATGAGCAAATTTATTTACCATCAGATCAATTCTTTCCAGCTGGACCTTGGAAGCCCTGGAGTAAACCAATTCCGATAATCTGTAATGGGGATAATCATAGAATTTACTACTTGCAACCTAATGTCTAAAGTCAGGTTGCTTCTTAGTCTGTATAAATGAACCAATCTTCTACCTAAATTATTCAGCATCTTATCAAAGTGCTCATTCCATTAGAGGGTGTGATCCAACCAGATCCCCAAATACTCATATGTGGGAACCTGTTGAATTTTCACCCCTTACAAAGTAGTCAAGACCAGATCCTGATGGTTCCCATCTGATTTATCCCTGAAAGAACTGCTTGAGTCTTGATACTGTTAAAAACCAAGAGATGCTTTTGGCTTCTCTGGAAACTGGGGGTCCACCTGGAGAGATACAGGTCTATACTGGCATGATGGTCTGCATCTGTCCAGGAGGGGAACCACAATCCTAGGTGATAGTTTTAATGCATAATTGGCAATCATTTAAACTAGCCAAGGGGGAGGCACTAAAAAGGAGCAGGGAAAAAAACAGCCTCCCCCACAAAATACAGTAGTTAGAGAGGTAAACACCAAGGTAGAAAAGTTAATGGGGAGCAGGACAGGGGTAAATGCAAAAAAAAGACAGTAAGGAAAGGGATGGGGCTAAAAGGGGTAAGGCCATCAACAAATGGAGGGTGATGAGTACCGCTGCCCGTAGTCTGTGTAACAAGCTTCCTGAACTAGAAGCCTTGACAGAAGAGGGACATCTGGATATCGTGGCAATCACAGAAACATGGTACACTGAGAACCATGACTGGGATGTTAACATACCAGGATACACAATGTGCAGTAGAGACAGGGAGGGTAAAAGAGGAGGAGGAGGAGGAGGAGTAGCTATCTATTTAAGGGAAGGAATCAACGCAATGGAACTAAAGGATAAACAGGAAGTAGAGGAGGCACTGTGGGTTACCCTGAAAACAGGATATGGCACCACATTTAGCACAGGGGTGGTATACAGATCCCCATCTCAGGGGGAGGCAATGAGCAAGGAAATGATAGAAGGTATCCTTAGAATGGCAGAAAAGGGGAGTTAAAGTTGATGGGGGACCTGAGCATGCCAATAATTAGCTGGAGCACCCTGGCTGTAGCCACATCAAAAAGCAGGTTTATTCTTGATGCCCTGCAGGGGGTTTGCCTCAGACAGCTAGTGGTGGAACCCACTATGGAGGGAGCATTTTTAGACCTGGTACTGTGAAATGGGGATGAAGAAAGGATCTCAGATCTAGAAGTGGGTAGCCATCTGAGAACAGATGACCACAAAACAGTATGGTTCACAATAAATACAGCCATAGAGTAGAGCCATACAAAAGCAAGAGTGTTGGACTTTAGGAGGTCTGGCTTTGGGAATATGGGAGAGTGCTTCAGAAAAGCAATAGCAAACTGGCAAGAAGGAGGGATGGAGGAACAATGGGAAAAATCAAAACAGCTATCACAGAGGCAACAAGCCTTTGTGTGAAACAAATTAACAAAGCAAAATGAAGGAAAAAAACACTATGTTTCTCAAAAGAGGTGGCGGTGAATGTTAAGGAGAAAATGGTAGCATTCAGGAAGTATGAGGAAACATAGAAGGAGCAGCACAGAGAACTGTACCAGTTAAAGCAGAAAGAAGTGGGGGAAGGCAGTCAGAATAGCAAAAGTCAAAACTGAGAAAAAGATAGCCAACTCAGTTAAGAAGGAGGATAAAACCATTTATAGGTACATTAGGGAGAGAAGAAAGATGAAGGAAGGGATAGTGAGGCTTACTAAAGGGAAGGGAGGGTGGGCAGAAGACGACAGTGAAAAGCAGGCATACTGAATGAATACTTCTGATTAGTGTTCACAAAAGAAGAGGAGGGAGAGGTACCTAAATCAAAGAATAGAAGCACTCTGGATAGGGAGGTAGATACCAGTCCATTCACAGAAGAAAGGGTCCTGAAAGAACTCTTAAAGCTGAAGATGGACAAAGCAATGGGGCCTGAAGGGATTCATCCAAGAATTCTAAAAGAACTAAGGGTAGAATTAGTGACACCACTGACCTCCCTTTTTAACAAATCATGGGAGGATGGTGTAGTACCAGAGGACTGGAGGAGGGCAGATGTGATCCCCCTTCACAAAAGTGGGAGCAAGACAGAGGCAGGAAACTACAGACCTGTTAGTTTGACCTCAGTGGTAGGAAAATGATGGAATCACTTCTAAAGGAAAGAATTGTTGAGTTTCTAGAGGTCAGTGGGGCACAGAACCCAAAGCAGCATGGATTCATAGCGGGAAGGTCATGTCAGACGAATTTAATAGACGTCTTTGACTGTGTGATAAATGTGGTAGACCAGGGAGGGGCAGTGGACATGGCCTACCTAGACTTTAGCAAAGCATTTGACACAATCCCACACAAAAGATTAATATACAAGTTAGCCAGCCTTGGAGTGGGTCCCAAGGTGGTAGCCTAGGTTAAAAATTGGCTGGACAACAGAATACAGAGGGTAATAGTAAACAGAGCTTATTCTGAAGAAAAGGGGGGTTACTAGTGAGGTACCACAGCATTCACTACTGGGACCGGTCCTCTATAATGACTTTATAAGTGACATTGCAGAGATACTGGTAGGAAAAGTATGTCTCTTTGCAGATGACATAAAGATCTGCAACAGGGTTGATACAGAAGGTGGGGTGGAGAGGATGCAAAGGGACTTGGCAAGGTTGGAGGAATGGTCAAATATATGGCAGCTTAGATTCAATGCAAAGAAGTGCAAAGTAATGCATCTGGGAAACCAAAATCCAGGTGAAGAGTACACAGTGAGGGGTAAGATAATAACAACTGCAGAAATGGAAAGGGACCTGGAGGTAGTCATATCAGATGACCTTAAGGTGGGCAACCAATGTGGGAAGGCAGTAAAAAGAGCTGATGCGATACTGGGATGCATAGGGAGAGGCATCACCAGTAGAAAACAGGAAGTTGTTATCCCTTTGTACAGACAGTTGGTGAGACCCCATCGGGAGTTCTTCATCTAGTTCTGGAGACCCCATCTCTGCAATGACATAGACAGGATGGAGACTGTCCAGAGGAGGGCAACTAAAATGGTGCAGGGTCTGCACCAGAAGACATACAACAAGAGATTAAAAAAGCTTAATATGTATACACTCGAGGAGAGGAGGGAGAGGGGGACATGAAAGAAACTTTCAAGTACATCAAGAGAATCAACAGAGTCAAAGAAGGTAGCATCTTTCAGAAAAAGAGATGTACAAGAACAAGGGGGCACAATTTAAAGATAGAGGGGGAAACGGCTCAAAGGTAATGTAAGGAAGTATTTTTTTTCACAGAGAGGGTTGTGGATTCATGGAACAGCCTTTCTGAGGAGGTAGTGGACTCAAAAACAGTGGAAGAATGCATGGGACAGACATAAGGCAATTCTAGTGGAGGGTAGGAGGAAGTAGGCTGTTGGTTAACTAGATCTGCAGCCTAAGCATTAGGTCATTAAATTAGCAGACTAGGTGAGCCAAGTGATCCTTATCTGCCATCAAATTCTATGTTTCTATGTGCCACAAAGAATATTTGCACTTGGTCAAAAGCCCATTGCAATATCTCATTAATCTTAACAACAGTTGGCCCGGTGGTGCTGAGTGCTGAGGTGCTGGATGCCTTACCTCATACCACGCCGGCGACCCATGTTCGGGAATGAGCATGGACTGCTAGGGGTTGACTAGGGAGGAGAGGGATGGAGAGCCCAATGGTTGCTCTCCTTCTCCGGGGAGGGGGCCACCTGCAAACTCCCGCTGTGATACCACCACCTGGGGGTGCTCGGGTGGAAGGTACAGTATGAGGAAATAGCAGTAGAAGGGGACTGACAGATGTTGGCAGAGGGGCAGAGCAGAAGGCATGTCTCAGCATGTCTCCTCACTCCTAGCCCTTCATTGCATGCCGACGTCTGGGGTTGAACAGAGGAAACAACCCTCTGTGGCTCCTAGGTGATGACTCCTCGCCACACACACACTCCCGGTTCCTCAGGGCAGAATCCATTGTGCAGGGTCCACAGCTGAACAGGTGTTGTGGAGGTTCAAGGGAGAGTTCCTCCTCACCCCACCGGGGGGGTTAACTGGGCATCATGGGTATAAAAGACAGTGCGACTAGGTACTCTAATGGCAGACTCTGACAATTAGGTGTGTGTGTCCTTGGGAAGTCTGAATGAGTGGAGGGAAGGGGTAGTAAGGTGTGAAAAATACAAAGTAAAGATAAATAAAAAATCTTAACAACAGATTCCCCTTCAACATAGATAACAGTGTCATCCGTATAAAGATGATACCTAACATCATCCTTCATAAATTTCAAATTAGAAATATATCTGTTGAATAACAGTGGCCCCAGGATAGAACCCTGTAAGGATATAGGGTAGAGAAGGTTCAGAGAGGGCAACACAGATGGTACAAGGATTTCTTCACAAGTCCTATGAGGACAGGCTGAAGGACTTGAATATGTGGGCAGACTAGATGGGCCTAGCGGTCCTTATCTGCCGTCGAAGTCTATGTTTCTATGTATTCCGTGGAGGAAAGGCGGGAGAGAGGAAATATGATAGAGACATACAAGTACCTTACAGGGAGGAACAGGGTGCAGGAAATCACTATTTTCCAGCAAAAAAAGATGTTCCAGGACTAGAGGGCATGGTTTGAAGTTGGAAAGAATGCAATTCAGAGGAAACGTGCAACAGGCTTCTAGAAAAACATAAGAGGAACTTACATGCTCAAATGGGCAGACTGGATGGACCATTGGCCCTTATCCGCCAACAGTGTCTAGGTATCTATATATCTATGACCTCAATATGTAATCGCTGGAAGAGAGAAGGGAAAGAGGGGATATAATGTAAATATTCATGTACCTCAAGAGTGTAAACAAGTTGCAGGGGGAGACATAGTCCAATACAGGAGGAGCATAAAAAACGATGGGGCATGATATGAAATTGGAAGGTGGGAGTTTAAGAGGGAATGTGAGGAAGGTCTTCACAGAAAGAGAGCTGTGGATGCATGGAATGGTTTGATTCAGGAGGTGGTGGAAGCGAGCACTGTGGATGGTTTCAAGCATGCTTGGGACAGTCATAGGAGAAAAATAGAGGTACAGCAGTGAGTGGGTCAGAAGCCACAATCCAGTATGACGGCTTATGGGCAGACTAGATGGGCCAGGTAGTCCTTATCTGCTGACAATTTCTATGATTCTTTGTTATGTTTCTATTAGTTCTAAGGTGATCTCAGAGGCAAAAGTGATTGACATTGATAAAAGTAACATAGAGTATTTCTCATGAGCAGTAACAGTAGTATTAAGGCATCAAAAGGAGTCATATCCTTTTTTTTAATTGCATATTTTATCCCCTTGGCTGGCCCAGGCTCGGTGGTAGTGTACCACCTATCTGCAGCACCCATTTCCCCCATATGGTCTTAGGGTTACGGTTTTTACATAACAAATTTCAGTAGCTGCTCAAGTCCCTCAACCTCATCCCCAAGGACACTGGCACGAAGGACCAAAGTCCAGGCAGGGAGCTGTATAGAGACTCTGCTTCAGCCAAGTGCCTAACTGTAACATCCCCTCCTGACACCGCCCTTTATTTGGGACAGTGCCTAGCCATCCCCGGGTGAGGACAGCTGCCCAATGGTAGCTCAATCCATCTCCTTCCTTCCCTCCTGCTGACCCCCGACTAACCAGGCTTGCTCCCAAAACTGGGTTGTCAGCGTAGCGTGAGATGTGGCATCCAGCACCTCAACCCTCAGCACCTCTGGGCCGGCTCAGAAGGAGTCATATTCGATCACATGAAGAAGATTTGTTTAGAAATAGCCTACCTAGCCTCCATTATTTGCAGAACTTTGTTATGATACTGAGACACAATATGATTAAAAACTCAGTTTCTGATTGATTTCCGTTTTTTTGTAATTCACAGTTCATTGAGACTTTTCATAAAGCAATGTAATAATACAAAAATCATAAAAAGAGTTAAAAAGTAACCAGAATCACAAATTAACTGTACACATTATATATTATATAACAGAAAATTCACTTTTGTTTTGAGAACTGTAACTGCGACTTTTATGTATGTTTCCAACAATAGAAACATATGTTTGTTTTTGCTAATTAACAAAGTTTAATTTGTTTAGATGAGGGTTCTAGACTTCTAGATATTTATATATACTATTGTTACTGCTATATGTAATTCTTTCCTAATTAGCCCTCAAAGAGATGTCCAGTGTCTTAGCATGATATTTTTAGCTGTTATTAGTTATGCAAATAACCATGACATTTTAGAAGCTGACATGCAAGATGCTTCAGACATGATACCCAGAAAGATAACTTTTAAGAATCTTTTGATTTTATTTTTAAGGTTTAGTTCACAGGTGTCCAGTACCTCCTTACAGAGTAATATAACCTTTGTACAGGACCAGAAAGTATAGGTTGAAGTGACTTTTTCCAAAAGATACTTCCAGTATTTACCAGTATCTAAAAGACCAAGACTGTTTAACCTACTGGGTGTGCAGTGCCATGTACTACTGTATCTTATAATAAGTTAATCTCCTAGGCAACTCTTTGCTTGCTATGACTTTCCAGTCCAACAGTCTTCCATTCACTTGTAGAAATAATAACATTTAGTTTTTGCTGGTATTTCAGTATCAGTAAAGTTATAAGATTATTGGTAGCCTTCAAGGCGACTTTGTAAATATTCTGATTTGATTGATTTTTTTAGAGACCAGTACTAGTCACAAGACAGACTCTAAGTCTTATGCATATACATAGGTTAACAAGCTCGAACAATTGTACCTGTTAGTTCTGGTGTCTTCCAGCAGAACATGGGGACATGTCCTGAAGCTTAGAGGTGGCAAATCTGGGGAGAACACCAAGAAGAACTTTCTCTTAAAAGGTGCTGAATGTGTAGAAGAACCTACTGTTAAAGAAAAGCTTTGTGACAAATGGCACTTGTAACAGTATTGGTGCTCTTTTTTTATCTGCATTGTAGGTAAAATTATTATTGCCTGTGTTAGAGTGATATCATGAGATTATAACATTGTAACTAATATGTTATGTTAACTATTTATTATTATTTATATATAACGTAGTAATTGTGCACAACTTGACTGGTATCGTGCACTGTGTGTCACTGCATGGTACTGCAATACATGTTATTCAATGGTACCGCGTTTGCACTATGCTCAGTATACCATGTTAACAGTCACCTTTTGTATAACTACCACTGTACACCATTTTAAATTAATCGGGGCACTATTAAAAATGAGGCTATGCTAAGTGGCTAATACCCCAATGACCATAAACTTTAACATACTGTACCTGTGAATATAGTGGCTATTAGTAGAGTACAGACATTCAGGCTAAGCTTGTCAAAGAAATCCTGGGTACTTTAGGTAATGGGACTAGTAGGGAATCCCTGAGAAAATAGTATGTATTTTTGCAGGCCACTTACAATATGTCATCCCTGCTTAGGAAAGTAGAAAGTCATACATTATGGACATAACTTCCCTTTTGACTTTTAGTTACTATGTTACTATATAGAGAATAGTGCAAGGGCAACCATGCGCAACCAACCTATTGTGCCACAGAGGGGTTCCGATTACCTCAAACCCTGAGAGCGAAGCTCAAGAGGTCCTAGGTAATCGGAACTCTGAGGTGGCACAATAGGCTGGTTGGGCATGTGGTTGCCCTTGCACTATTTTTTATAGTGTATAGTTTCCGATTAGGTATTTACATTTTTTTTTAATTTTTAAAATATAAAAAAAAAACAAAAGGTTTGCTGCTCCATCCTGCTTGTCGAGTTAGGGCTGCTTGTTGGGTATTGTGCATGGTTGCTAGGGAGCGGAAACGTTGTGTTGGATGCATAGCCTTCTATAGGCTATCAAGTCCCTGTGGGAGGAATGTTCAACAAAAATAAAATGGCTGCCGTAGTTCTCGTTAAGCGAGAGAGAGCGAGAGGGTTTGGGGATCGGTTTCTTTTTTTTTTTTTTAAACTAAATCTATCTGGTTGGTCCTGCATTTTAAAAATATCTCTGGTTGATCCTGCAACTTCAGAGACTCCAGTGACGCTGCTTGTACTGCCGCCGCTGGATTGTGGAGCCTGCTGTTTTCAGCTGAGTACAGGTAAGCGACTGAGCGCATGGAACCTCTAAAGCAGGGGTTCTGAAATGGTGAGGCCAGCCTCCCTTGGGAGGCCCCAGCTTGTTCCAGGGGAGGCTCAAGCAAGTCTGAAAAAGTACTGTATTTAAAATTTGAGTTTTATGTATTTTGTGTGAAGGGATGAAGCAAGCTGAAAGAGGACAATAGTAGGTGAATTTTATGTATTTATTTACTAATAGGTGACAAGGGAAGGTAAATGAGCTAAGGCTCATTTCAGGTGTACTCAGGGAAGTGTAGGGAATGAATACATTTCAAAAGGTAACTGCAAAACAATCAAGAAATACACAATGAACAATAGTGCAAACAAATATGAACACTACATTAATAGTGAATGGTGGTAATTGATCAATTTGTAGCCTGATGGCAGAACAGTCCTTCAAATACACAGGTTGAGCACAGAAGGGCAAAGAGCAGGAAGGAGAAAAGTAATACCTGAGAAGTTGCTTAGGAGCAGGGAAGAAGAGGACAAGGGAAAGTATGTAAGAAGGTTATTTCATATAGAGAGGAAACAGAGGAAGCAGTCCGACCCCATGAAGGTACTGCAACAAGGGGTAACAATGGTTCAAGAATAAAAATAGCAGAGCAAGTAGGCTGGCCTGTGGGGGGATGTTATAATAAGCTGAATAATAATATTTTTTTGTTTTATTTATTTGTTGTTCAGATAACACATTTGAGCACAGGAACTATTTTCAGAGGTTCCACATCAGTATAAGACAAAGAACTGAATGCGAGCCAAATACTCAGAGGGGTTTCAATTTATTCATGGGGTACTGCACAAAGTACAGTGTGTTATTTTAATTTGGGAGGCCCAAGATTATTTCGAGTTTTTGGGGGAGGCTCAAAATCTTTCCTATGGATTTAGGGAGGCTCACTGTGACGAAGTCTGAGAACCATTGCTCTAAAGGTTTTCAAAATGTTGTACTGCTGCAGTAGGGTACAATCACATTCCATGACCTTTGAACCGAAGCAGAAAAACATTTTGAGAACCTCTGGTTTCCATGCACAATAAGGGTCCACTATACATTATAATAAGTTAGTTGTATAGAGTAAGTATTTGTGGACATTTATTAATCATTTATTCAGTTCATCTTCTGATCATTATTAAAATTGTGAAAGCACTCCCACAGCTCATAGATGGTACTGTAGTGGTTCAGTTAATATATAGTTTGTTACAGTGAGGATCCATAATTACCCCAAGATCTGTACAGGCATCAAAAGACCAGTATTGTACCCTGGGTCTACCTGTTCCTCCCTAGTCTATTACTGATCAGAGCTAGGCTGAGTGCTCTATCAGCAACATTGTCACTTGCTCTGAGAAACCCCTCACCTACCCTTTGCATACATAAGTTTTGGGGTTACTCAGGGGGATCGCAAGAGATGTGAACCTCATAAGTGAAAGCAGTACAGTAAATAATTTAATATTTTGTATATAGTACTTTTATGTCCTGTTCATAGCTACAGTACCTACTTCATATATGGTACCATACAAACCATACCATCTGCCTGTTTTAGGGTTGTTCAGAAAAACATAAAAGATCCCATGGTGATTCTTGAAAAGTGTACGGGAATATCCCTGGTGTCCTGGCCAAATTAACCCCATTCAGTTAGAGCCAACAACAGCCTAATCTGGTTCTGTAGCAGTTGGTTTGCACTTATATCGCTACTCCCAAGATAAGGCTAAAAAACAGGAAGTGCAGTATTTCCTAGCAAAAACAAAATCAGTCAATAAATACAAGTAAACAACTTTCTTGAATTGTCTGTCTTGCAGGTGTGACTTTGTGGGACATGGAAAGTCTGAAATCTAACATCAGTGTGCAACAACAGCCCTTCACTGACTTCCAGATCATTGCTTCTGACTCCCTGGATGACAAGGCTTCTGCACTTAATGTATCTGCTTCCCTGAAGGCAAGCTTTCTATGTGGTTTAATTGAAGTGAAAGGATCTGCCAAGTATATAGATAACAAAAAGAAATCCAAGAATCATGCACGAGTTACTCTTTCATACAAGACAACAACAACATTTCAGCAGCTAACCATGAACCATCTTGCCACACACAATATTTCATACCCAGATGTATTCAGCAAGGGAATGGCCACACATGTAGTTACAGCAGTGCTGTATGGAGCTCAGGCTTTCTTTGTGTTTGATCGAGAGGTGACAAGTGATGAAAACTATCAGGAGATTGAAGGCAATTTACAGGTGATGATCAGAAAGATTCCAACTATTGCAATAGAAGGCCAGGCAGATCTTGAAATGATTGAGAAAGAAAAAGAGAGCGTAGAAAGATTTAATTGCACATTTCATGGAGATTTTACATTAGATACAAACCCAGTGAGTTTTCAGGATGCTGTTAATGTGTATAAAATTCTTCCAAAATTAATGGGTCCCAATGGAGAGAAGGCAGTACCTATTCAGGTATGGCTATACCCATTGAAAGCCCTTGACTCAAAAGCTGCTGAGATGGTTCGGGAGATAAGTATCAGTTTGGTGATGCGAGCCCAGGAGGTTCTGGAACAACTAAGTGAATATGAGGTATGTTGCAATGACCTGCTAAAAGATAAAGTCGCAGGTCAGTTTTATGAAATCCAAAAAAAGTTTCGCCATTTCAAAGATCTGTGTTCCGAGTTCAAACTGGTTTTTCAAAAGTCTTTAGCTGGAGTGCTACCTAGGATCCGAGGAGGAGGAGAAGAGGAGGGTTTGTTGGTGGATATCTTGAAGAACAAAGAGTTATCACCTTTCAGGAATCAGTCACTGATGTCTTGGATTGATGACAAGGAAAGGGAAATGTCTGTTCTTGCATATTTCTTTGATAGAATGAACAACATTCCCATTATGTGTACAAGAAGTGACTTAGACAAAGCAGTTTTAGATCATTCTACTGTCTTTGTCACTTGCTTCATGTTCACTTCCCTTAAACAAGAAGAGCCTTATCTGTTAGAACTTCACAAGTACCTCATGCACCAGGCTAAAGAACAAGTTTCAGCTGCAGTATCGCCTGCTGATCAGTATACAGATGGTAGCTGTACACAGTGGTTCAACGTGGAAAATGTATCCCAGCAGATGAGAAAGAAGGTAGCTTTATTCTTGGACTTTAAAACAGCCAACATGAATGACAAGAACCAGAAGTTTGTTGTGGCATCTGTAGATGACAAAGAGGAGCCAGGAGCCTCAATATACTTGTATGAACATGGAATGTTGAGAAGAAAGAATTTTGAACCTCCATCCAAGCCTGGCCCCCCTTCGATTTCCAAGACCAGCCACGATTCCATAACACTGAAGCTACTACCACCGGAGCATGGTGCTGCTGAGACAGTGGGTTATAAAGTGCAATATCAGCAAGTAAATAAGGAACAGTGGTTTTCTGCTAATACTGTAGACAAAAATGAATTATTGACTATCGCCAAATTAAGCCCAAATTCCCATTATCGTTTCAGATTCATGGCACTGTGTAGAGCTGGGGTGAGCCTGACCAGCGACATGACTGATTTCCATAAAACTCTTCCAACCGGTCCTCCAAGCAAACCCTCATTAGCTCATGTGGAGCCACATGTGATACAAATTACATGGGACAAGCCCTTGGTCGTTGGAGATGGAGTCGTTATAAGTTATTATAATGTCAAGTACATGGAAAGTGGTGATCATGCAAGTGTGGAAAACACTACACTTTGGTCAGAAAAGAAAACAAAAGATGATGCATGTGTCTACACTTTAGAGGGACTGAAGCCTGATACTGCCTACTATATCCAAGTGTCAGCCAGCTGTGAAGGGGAAGGAAGAAGTGAGCCATCTGATAACGTAACAATAAAAACAACAGCAGCTGAAGAGCATGGTAGACTGGTTGAGAACCTTACTAGAAAATGCAAGGTGCTGAAAGTGGGGCATCCTTCTGTCTATCAACTCCAATTAAAGGAAGAAAAGGGTGATGGAAGCCATAAACTCATACGCTATGTCTTTGGAGAGGGGGAAAAAATTAAAAAAAACAGGGCCATCATGTTTGTTGGAGCAACAGGTGCTGGCAAAACAACCCTCATAAACTGGGTTGTGAACTATGTCTTGGGTGTTGAATGGAAGGACAATTTCCGCTTCAAATTAATACATGAAGAAAGCAACAAATCCCAAGCAGAGAGCCAGACATCAGATGTAATTTCTTATGAACTAAAACATCACAATGACTTCAGGATCCCATATTCTCTCACAATTATTGACACTCCTGGATTTGGTGATACCAGAGGCATAGAGCGAGACAGATTAATCACTCAGCAGATCCAAGAGTTCTTCACTAATGAGAATGGCATCGACCACATTGATGGGATTTGTTTTGTAGTCCAGGCATCTCTGGCACGTCTGACACATGCTCAGAAATATGTGTTTGACTCCATCCTGTCAGTGTTTGGCAAGGACATTGCCGAAAATATACAAATACTTGTCACATTTGCTGATGCAAATCAACCTGCAGTTCTGGATGCACTGAAATCTGCCAGCATACCATGCACGAAAGATAAAAATGGGAAACCTTTGTATTTTAAATTTAACAATGCATCTGTGTATGCTGCAGGAGAGACAGCAGAGGAGGAATCTAATGAAACCCAAACCAATCAAGACAGTGGTGAGGAGGATGAGGAGGATGGGGATAATGGCTTTAATGAAATTTTTTGGAAAATGGGAATGGCAAGTCTTAAAAAGTTCTTTACCACTCTTGGAAAGTTAGAAACAAAAAGTTTAACTTTAACTAGAGAAGTTCTTGCAGAGCGCCAGCACCTTGAAAAGGCTTTGGATGACCTGAAGCCCCAAATAAGTGAATGCTTAATGAAAATGAGTAGCATAAAGAAAACCCAGAGGGATCTGGAAGCACAGCAGAAGATCTCTGATAACAGTAAAGCATATGAAATTAATGTGGATGTGTTGAACAAACGCATAAAGCAAAGTCCTACGTATTTAGTCACTAATTGCCCTAACTGTGAGATCTCCTGTCACAGTCCCTGCTATCTTCACAAGGATGATAAGGAAGCCCTCCGTTTATGCGCAGTTATGGATAAAGATGGAAATTGTGTGGTTTGTCCAAAGAACTGTAGATACTCTGTTCATCGTCGTGAGTCTTTTATTTGGGTTGAAGAAAAGGAAACTCACACCGAAATAAATAAAGATTTAAAAGATCTACATGACAGAGCTGCTAGTACAATACTAGATATTAAGAAAGAAATCGAAGACCTAAGAGATGAATATCTGGTAGTTGAAGACAAAGTTCTTAAGCTGATCGAGCAATCTTCCAAATGTGTTGCTCGACTTGATAGTATTGCTCTGAGACCAAACCCTCTATCGGCACCAGATTACATTGAGCAGATGATTCGGATGGAGCAAAAAGAACGTGCACCTGGCTATGAGGCGCGCATTAGGTCCCTAAATGAAGTAAAATCACAGGCAGATTTGCTGAACAAGATTATGAACAATGAGCCACTGTTAAAGGAAGAAAAAGAGAAGATTAAAGCTAGAGAAGAAAGGCTAAGAAAAATAGCTGGAGATGTAAGAAAGAAAGCATTGTACCTTAAGGCATGGCATCTTCATTAGCGAAGCAGGCCTATATGCAAGCTGATAAATGTATTACTAACCACAAAACAATCCGTGCACATTGGAAATATTGTTTCTTCTTGTTTTGCCTCTTTTCTTATTTTCCTGTGTGAATCAAGGTTTGTACACCTGCACCATTCCTAAAGTTCAAACTGCTGGTAAAGTAAGTCAAATTAATATCTTCATTCTTTAAGTGATAAGTGCCTCAAAATTGCAGCATACCTATCACACATAACTAAAAACACTTTTTCTCTTTTCTGTCCAAATAGCAAGCAACCACCCTCCCAGAGCAACTAATGCTTTTTTATTATCCAGCAATATAAACATCTGGTTAGGAAAACAACTGGTTGAAAAATCCAACTATGTTTAATTGCTAATGCTTTTAGAGTGAAGTTATTCTATCAATGGATAGTGGGAGCATTATTATATTTCAGAACCTTGTAAGAATTCCTAAAAGATTATATTCCATTGATGGAACATATTTGGGAAGCTTAGGAAATGCTTATAGAACTGTAAGTTTGTTAAAACTGATCTTCCTTTTGGAGTTCTCTCTCCCTAACAAAATGAGAAGAGATGCTCTTGTAGTCACAAATAGAAACATAGACTTTGACAGCGGATAAGGACCACTAGTTTGACGGAGTCTGCCCATTTTCCTACCTATTGGTTAATCTGCAGATCCTAGTTAACCAACAGCCTACTTCCTCCTGCCACCCATCATAATTGCTTTATGTCTGTCCTATGCATTTTTGAATTCCCCCACTGTTTTTGATCCCAGGACCTCCTCAGGAAGACTGTTTCATTCATCCACAACCATCTGCATGAAAAAATACTTCCTCACTTTGCCCTTGAGCCATCCCTCCTCTATCTTCCTATTGTGCCCCCTTTTTCAGACACATCTCTTTTTCTGAATGATGCTACCTTCTTGGACTTTGTTGATTCCCCTTGAGGTATACATATTAAGCTCCTTTAGTCTCTCTTTGTATGGCTTCTGGTGCAGACACTGCACCATTTAGTTACCTTTGTCTGGACTGCCTCCATCCTGTCTATGTCTTTGCAAAGATGGGGTCTCCAGAACTGCATGCCGTACTCCAGATGGGGTCTCACCAGCTGTCTGTACAGAGGGATAACAATTTCCTATTTTCTACTGCTGAGGCCTCTCCCTATGCATTCCAGTACCCCACATCCCTTCTTACTGCCTTCCCACATTACTTGCCTACCTTTATGTCATCTGATATTTCTTCCCCATGTCCCTTTCCAATTTTGTTCTTATTAGTACCCCTTCCCCCATTTTGTATCCCATGTTTGTTTCCCAAGTGCACTTCTTTGCATTGAATCTAAGCTGCCATACTTTCGACCATTCCTCCAACCCTGCCAAGTCTCTTCTCATCCTTTCTAACCCCCCGCCTTGTGTATCAACCATGTTGCTGATCTTTGTGTCATTTGAAAAAGATGCTTACTTTTCCTTCCAGTCCCACTGCAATGTCACTTCTAAAGACATTAACGAGGACCAGTCCCAGTACTGAACCCTGTGGTATCCTGCTAGTAACCTCTGTTTCTTCAGAGTGGACTCTGTTTATTATTACACTCTGTGTCCTGTTGTCCAGCCAATTTTCTTAACCAGGCTACCACCACCTTGGGACCCACTCCTAGACTGGCTAACTTGTTTATTAATCTTTTGTGTGGGACTGTGTCAAATGCCTTGCTAAATTCTAGGTACACCATTTTCACAGCCCCTCCTTTGTCTACTACTTTGGTCACCCAGTCAAAGAAATCGATTACATTTGTTTGACATGACCTTCAAGTTGTGAATCCATTCTGCCTTGGGTCCTGTGCACCACTGGCCTCTAGGTGCTCAACAACTCTTTCTTTCAGAAGTGATTCCATCATTTTCCCTACCAATGAAGTCAAACTAACAGGTCTGTAGTTTCCTGCTTCTGCCTTGCTCCCAGTTTTGTGAAGGGGATCACATCTGCCCTCCTCCAGAACTCAGGTATCACACCATCTTCCCACGATTTGTTAAAAAGGATAGTCAGTTGTGTCACTAGTTCTTACCATAGTTTTTTTAGAATTCTGGGTTGAAGCCCATCAAGCCCCATTGCTTTGTCCACCTTCAGTTTTAGGAGTTCTTTCAGGGCCCTTTCTACTGTGAATGGACTGGTATTGGCCCCAATCCAAAGTGCTTCTATTGATTGGTTTAGGTACCACCCTCTCCTCTTTTTTTGTGAATACTGATCAGATATATTTGTTTAGTATCTCTTCTTTTTTCACTGTTACACTCTGCCCACCTCCTCCCCTTTATTAAGCCTCACTGTCCCTCCCTTGCTATTTCTTTGCTCCCTAGTGTACCTATAAAGGATTTAGCTCCCTTCTTAACTGAGTTGGCTATGTTTTCCTCAGTTTTGCCTTTGCTATTCTAACTGTCTTCTCCACTTTCTTCGGCTTTAATGGTACAGTTCTCTGTCCTACTCCTTCTGTGTTTCCTTATACTTCCTGAATGCTATCTTATTCTCATTAACTTTCCCCGCCACCTTTTTGGAGAACCAGAGTGGTTTTATCCTTCATTTTGATTTATTTGTTTCACCCAAAGGCTAGTTGCCTCTGTGATGGCAGTTTTGATTTTTCCCCATTGTTCCTCCATCCCTCATTCTTGTCTGCTTGCTAGTGCTTTTCTGAAGCACTCTCCCAATTTGCCAGAGTCAGCCCTCGTAACATCTGATACCCTCACTTTTGTATGGCTTGACTCTACGGCTGTGTCATCATGCTCTCACCCAAGTGGGTTCCAATTCTAGCTGTCTGAGGCATGCCCCCTGTAGGGCATTGAGAATGACCCTGCTCTTGGATGGGGCTACAGCAAAGGTGCTGCAGTTAACATTTAGCATATTCAAGTTCCTCATCAACAAAGTAGTGGCCCTACAACTGGAGAACCATTTGATCATCCATGACATTTATGAACCTCTCCAATCCAGTTTTTGAAAGAGGCATAGTACCGAGACTGCGCTGGTTCGGATGCTCAGTGATCTCTTGATGGTGACAGATTAGAAGAGTCATTCCATCTTGGTTCTTCTTCACCTCTCATCAGAGTTTGACAATGTGGATCATGGCATTCTTCTCGAATGCCTGAGGTTCATCTGTGGCCTGTCTAATACAGTCCTCAGGTGGTTTAGATCTTTTCTCATTGGCAGAACTCAGAGGGTGGTGTCGGTGGTTTATTCCTCTGACACAGTCTCTCTGTCATGTGGGGTACCTCAGGGTTTGGTTTTGTCCCCCTGTTGTTCGCAGTGTACATGCTGCCCCTCTGAGACATTGTAAGAAGGTATGGGCTGAGGATTCACTGCTATGCTGATGATACCCAGCTCTACCTATCTTTTGCATCCAATCAGGATAGAGCTCTAACTTGGTCTTTAACAACTGCCTCACTGAAATCTAGGATTGGATGAATTCAAGCTGGCTGAGGTTGAACTCTAAGAAGACTGAGGTGATGGTTGTGGACCCTGGTCACCAGATACAGGGGGCGGGAGCTGGTTTACCTTTGGGACTCTTCTTTGGTGGTTCCCAGCTCCTTACCTCTGAATGGGTGCGGAACCTGAGGGTAATTTTTGATGACTGGCTGACACTGCAGTTGCAGGTGTCAGCAGTCATCAAATATTTCTTTAACTATCTAAGGAACATCTCCAGGATTAAGCACCTGGTTCCATCTGTTGACCTAACCAAACTGATCCATGCCTTTGTGACCTTGCACCTAGATTACTGCAACTTCCTTTATCTTGGGCTACCTGGGGTTGATATCCACCACTTGCAGCTAGTGCATAAGCCTGCTGCCCGGTTACTGATGGGTACTCCTTAGACCTGTCATATTTCCCTAGTGCTGTGCAAGTTGCACTGACTGCTGGTACAGTGGTGGATCACCTTTAAAGTCAGACTTCTGACTTATAAAGCCCTACACAGACTGAGCCCAGACTACTTGAAAGAGCTTCTGGTGCCATACTGCCCCAAGCGATCACTCCACTTAGCTGACGAGGGGTTGCTAGAGATTCCAAGGGTGTCTCTAAATCTTTGGGGGCCTGTGCATTTATGTATGTCACCCCAGCACTTTGGAATTCTCTACCACATCATCTTCGGGACAGCACAACCGTGGAGAGATTTAAACAGGGTCTCAAGACCCATCTATGGTCCCAAGCCTACCCTACCTGATGGTATTTTATTGAAATTTATGAAACCCTGTATTTATTGCATTGATGGTTTTATTGCACCATTTTATTCTCCTGTATCTTATTGTTAACTCATTGTCTCCTAGCAGACGCCTGTAGTCATCAGTAAAATAAACTGGTGTGTCCTGAGGATACCTACAGAATTCAGCTACTGACTTCCTGTGTGCCCTGGCAACATCTGGAGATGTCACTTACATATTTTAATATATAATGTAACAGAATATAGTATATATTTGACTGCATAGCACCATTGGAAAGGTAATTTTTATGCTGAACAACTTTGCCTCTGATATTGTGTGTATATCATGTATACTTTAGGAGTTATTCGTATTTGTTTGTGGTATGGTGTGTATGGCTTATGTTGCCTGTTTTAGTGAAAACATTTTTTTTTGCTGTTTCAAACAGCATAGAAAAAAAGCAAAATTGCATATTATTCTTTGCATACCACCATTGGAAAGGTTATTTGGTGCTAAATGACGTTGCCAGTCATACTTTGTGTCTAGCACTTACAGCTCTTGAGCTATATGGATTTGTTTGTGGTATGCTCACTATAGCTTGATTTTCCTTAGAAAGGCCCAGGATTTATTATTAACAGTATACAGGAGACAAGTCGTGCAACTTCAGAGAGCTCCTGTGGAGGCAATTTGTTAAGGCACCTTGATTTTGGAAAGGCGTGATATAAATAAAGCATATTATTGTTATTATTTAACAATATCTTCCCTTTTTCTGCCATTCTAAGAATGCCTTCTGTCATTTCCTTGTCCATTTCCTCCTGAGATGGGGGTCTGTATACAACCCCCGAGCAAAGTATGGTGCCATTTCCTGTCTCTAGGGTGACCCACAGCACCTCCTCTCCTCCCCTCCCAGTTAACCTTTTTGTTCCATTGCTTTGATCCCTTCATTTATGTAGATAGCTACTCATCCTTCTCCTCTTTTACCCTCCCTGTCCCTCCTGTAGCTTGTCTTTCCTGGTATGTTGACATCCCAGACAAGGTTCTCTGTGTACAATGTTTCTGTGACTGCCATGATATCCAGGCATCCCTTTTCCATCAAGACTACTAGTTTATGGAGCTTGTTTCCCAGACTACGGACATTGATTACCCTATATTTTTGATGGCCTTACCCTTTTTAACCCCACCCCTGTCTCAGCTGCCTTTGCCCTTTTTCCATTTACCCCAGTCCTGCTCCCTATTGATTTCTCTACATTGTTTTTTACTTTGCTAACTACCCTGTTTTGTGGGGGGGGGGGGCAGGATTTCCCTACTACTTTTCAGTGCCTCCTCCCTTGGCTTGTTTAAATACTTGCCAGTGAAGCTTTTAAACCCATCACCTAGGATCCTGGTTCCATTCCCAGACAGAAGCAGGCTACCATGCCAGTATAGGCCTGTATGCCTCTAGGTGGACCTCCAGTCCCCAGTGAAGCCAAAACGTTGAGCTCTATATCAGTTTTTATTTTATTTTATTTATTTATTGAGATCTTGGATTAACACACCTTTGAACAAGAGCTCTTTTTTCATAGGTTCCAAGTCAATAGGTATAAGACGGTATTAACCCAAACCAACGGATGAACAATAAACATTGAATGATGAAAGAAAGGTGAACTGCTTTTACTGGCATAGTACAATGTGCGCCAGGAGGTAGATTATAACATTAGGTATCTAAGCATGCACAGTAAGAAAAACAAAGTAAGTTAGCCAATGACCTTGTTAAACAGTGACAGATTAGTTGCAGGGAGGTAAGAAGGGAGTAGGTTATATGAAGAGGAGCTTTGGGTGAGAGAGGTAACTGTGAGGGAGGTTAAGTAGGGAGCGGTGATCGGAGAAGGGCATAATGGGAGAGAGGATTGGGAAAGGGGAAGGGAGTGGAAGGAGTGGGAAAGGAGATGATAAATTCTGAAGTGATGGGGTGAAATCAGTGCACACTGAGTGGGGCAGTGTCATAAGATCTAAAGCAAGAAGGTGGTGACTGGGATATGAACTACTTAGTGGATGCAATCACAGCTGTTACTTGCTATTAGATATTTTCAGAGTTTAAGTTTGAAAGGGCCTAGCTTGGCTACAGAGAAAATGTCACTGTCTAGGGAGTTTAGCCAGAAAGGAGCTCTGTAGGGGAAAGATTTTTGTCCTTATGTAGTGCAGTGGGTGGGGGCACCAGGTTTTCAGAGCACCTTGTTCGAAGGGGATTACGGGCGAGGCTTAAAATTTTCTGAACTCCTGGTAGTGTCCATCCTAGGCTTACCTTCTTAGCAAGCCATTGAGCTGGCAGTATGGCCTAGAGGTTAGAGTAATGAGCTGAGAATGAGATTGGTACATCCAGAAGACAGACCTGGGTTTGATTCCCTCAACCTCCACTTGCATACTGTGTGACTCTAAGCCAGTCACTTATCCTCCACAGTGTTCGCAGGTCATCACTGAAAATAGACCCCTGTACCTTGTGAGCTTTACCTAGTTAACAAAGCATAAAATAAAAAATAAATAAAAAGTAAGAAAGTTTGATATTTGACTCTGTCTTTTAACTGAAGTCAGCTTGTCTGAGCATAGAGCTTGCAGGTATGCGTGATTCGTGCAGCACCTGCGAGGAGCCTACAGGCCTTATTCAGTGCTTTGGAGATACATTAAAGGGACATGTCAGTGGCAGAGCCATACATAACAAGCCCATAGTCAGTGATGAAAATGACATAACTGTGGACTGCTAACCTTAATGCTTCAGTGGACAAACTTCATTTGTGCCTGTGCAACAATACAATTTATATGTTGACTGCTTTGGCAACATTATCTATATGGTGGGAGTAGGATAGTGTGCTGTCTAAGGTGACCCCAAGGTATTTGAAAAACTGAGTCTGCTCCAGGGGAGAGCCAGCACAATTATTGATTGTTGGAGGGTGGTGCTTATGTTTGCTGTAGGAGCCATTGAATAGCATAACCTTGATCTTCTTGTAGATTAGAATGAGATTATTTCTATTAAACCATTCCTTGACATTTGCAAAGTTGCACTGAAGTTTGTTCTCAAAAAGCTTGGGGTCATGGCTGCTTGTGAAGATTATAGCATCATCTGCATACTTCTCTCACTCACAACTGTCAACTCTACCACTCCCTGGCATTTCCCTCATTAAAAAATAGATGTCCCCTCCATTGTGCTGAATTCACTTCAAAACTTTGATTTGGTTCACTCCCATCTTATCTCAGCTCCTTTCTTACAGTTCCCTCTCTACCCACCCATTCACTTAGGTTCTTTGACTCCCACACTTTGGGTGTCCTTCGCTGAATCATTACTGTTGTCCAGGCTGCCATCTGATATAGATTCCCTAAACTGTGGAATTCCATCTCCCACCAGATCTGACATTCTTCCTCCTTTTCATCTATTTCCTCAGCCTTACATCATGCCTTTGCTGTGAACTGTACCTGCAACTGATCCTACCTGTATTGTGCTGCATCATTTGTGCTGTAAGTGATTGTCAAGGTATTGCACTTATGGGCCTTGCCTGCTGGACACTGCAACAAATTACCATCTGTAACATTTAATAGTTCTGCTACTGCTTGTTATTTTGCCTCTCTGCTTTGGTAGTCTGTTATATTTGTACTGTAAATTGCTGATTGATTGCTGTATGTAGATAAGTATGCGTGTATGTACGTTATTTGTCTATTACCCTTTCCCCTAAGATGCACCGTGAGACAAGTAACTTGTTGTTCAGTGTGTAATTCCTGGTGAAACCCTCCAATAAATAAATAAATAAGAACTTAAAATCTTGACAGGAACTAGGGAGTCTGTTCAGGAAGATACTGAGCAGAAGGGGACCTAGAATTGACGCTCTCGGGGCTCCTGACTGAACTGCTTGGCTGTCGGAGAGGTTATTGTTATTTTCACTTGTGAGTGGGTGGATAGGTAACTTTCAAACTAATCAGTGATTTCCTTTGATTGCTATGTGCTGGATCAATGATCAAGAAGCAGGGTGTGATTTATGATATCAAAGGCCTTAGTAAGATCTATAAATGCTCCTCTGACAAGATTGTCTTGATCAAGTGTGTTGTGGATAAAGTCTATGAATTCAAGTAGTGCAGTGGTGGCACTGTGCCCCTTTCTGAACCCATGATGCTGGAGGCTTTGTAACTGGTATTTTCCCGATACTCAACCAACTGATTTGCCACAATGTTTCTGCCGCAATGTGCTCAAGGGCTTTTGAGAGAGGGGGAAGATTGGAGATTTGTCTGTAGTTTCATGATGGGCCCTATCACCACTTTTATGAACAGGGGTCTCCAGGGCGGGTTTCTACTTTTTAGGAAATTAGGATAGCATTGGTGAGCAGTCAATTATTTTAGCTAGTGGTGACATAATTTCTTTTACTGTGAGTGCTACAAGTTAAGGATCTAATGTATCCCCACTGTATCTTGATTTTCCAAGTACCTTTAGGATACTTTCTAGCTTCACTTACAGTAACAGCTTTGAAATAGAAAGGTGGGTAGACCTGAGGCTGGTCATGATTCCCTGCATTATCAGTGTTTGCAGAGACTTCGAAGAAGTCAGGGGAAGGACACTACTAAGGTCCTTAAAAGCACTGATAAATGTGTTAGCAATGGTTCTAGGGTCAAGTGTTGGAATGCCATCAGTACTGAGCATGGAGGAGGCATTTTGGGATCCTTCCAGTTACATCCTTACTGTTGCTCAAGAACTTGCTACCATCATTCCAGGAGTCAGTGAATTCTTACCTGTAGTACCAATTCTTTTCCATGCAGTAAGCTCTGGACACTAATTTCTAGCTTTATTATAGGCCTGAATATTCTTTTGTCTGCCTGTGGCCCTTGTCCAGTGCTAAAGGTGATCTCTGGTTTTAATGAGCTCAGTAAGGCCTGGTGTGCCACTGGTTGCAAGCGCCCTTGATTTTCCTTTTTTTATAGGGGTGTGGATGTCACAGGCAGTACTGGCATGATAAATGAAAAAATTAAGTGCAATATCAATATCAGTAGCAGAATCAATTAGAGACCAATCTTTTTTTTCATAGGTGTAGTTTTAGTGACTCAAGGTGGCCACATATTAGGACCGTACTGTAATTGATTTGGCTGGTGGATTGATGAAGCAATTCAACCAATTACATAGGATAGGGGAATGATCACTAATAGCATCTGGGAGGACAATTATATTCGAGATGTTTTAGGGGTGAGTGGACAGTACCCAATACAGTAAGGTACTTGTTCCAGTCCTACAGTTTATTGTGGTTGGGGACTCAACAAGTAGCGTGAAGTGTTAAGCAGTAATTGCATCCTTAAAGGTGCTTGGTTCTGAGAAGAGCCAGTTAACTTTAAAGTCTCCCAACATGACAATTTCAGAGCTAGACTGCAAGCTACTTATACAATCCAAGACTGAGATTAGTCCTGAGACATTATATTTGGGTGGAATACAGTATACACTGATGTCTTAGTGAAGGCTTTTTTATATGCACTAAGTAAGATTTTGATAGCTAGCACCCATATAGTGTTCTGTAAGTTGGGCAAGGGCTTGGCATGCCCCATGAGCATGTATTTTTTGATATATTGCACATGCTCCACCTCTTTTGGTTAGCCTGTCTTGCCTGAAGTCAATGTATCCCAGTAAGGTGATGGCTGCATCTGGTATCTTGTGTGAGAGCTAAGTCTTAATGATCAAGAGAATGTCTGGGTTGTGTTAGGTAACCCAGGCTTGGAGATTATCAAGTTTGGTGAGGAGGCTGCAGATGTTGAGGAATGTCAGTATGAGCACACCTGACTTCTTTACACCACTGGTTGCATGTTGGCATATTGTAGGGGATCAGGGTTTTGGTGAATATTGCCAGAGAGCAGTAAAATCAAGAGTATCAGCCTTCTTAATTGTTCCTTGGTCTGCTTGTGCCTAGCAAAATGTTCCTTAGTATGTGTTGGTCGGTTAATAGGTATTCGTTGCCTGGAGGAGATGCCTGATTGGAGCACTGGCAGGGGGAGTGGTTACCATACTGATCTCCTAGGAGATGACCAACCCTGGTCAGGAGTACTGTAGGTATTTTTCCATATGCTTTGAGCTCTTTAAAGTCTATTTCAAAGACAGAGGTTACAGTGAGATTAGCACAGAGTACATTGTTTACTACTGAGGATGGAGTAGTCAGGGGCAGCTGTACACAGACCTGACCTTCTGATGTGAATATTGTGAGCAAGATGATCAGATGGGGTATAAAGTATGTAGCTATCATTGTCCGGTTGTGCGTGGGCTAAGCACCCAAATAACTAGGCTGAATCAGGTGTATTTTTATGCAGTAGTGTAGTGGAAAATGTGGCAAGATTGAGGAAATGTTGAGGGGAATAAGAAGAGAGGGAGCAAGTGTAAAGCGGTGATGCTGATGTTATCAGTCCTCTAGTGGTTGTTGAGTAGAACAAGCAAATGGGAAATGCCAGCACTTAGTTTTTGACTGGCAGTCATGTGACAACAGGAGAATATATAAGTAATTAACCAGATAGGGTAGTGAGGGTGGGAGGGTGGGTGGAGATCTGGCAAGAAGTGCCGGGCGGGAATTAGATGGGGCTGGTGGCCAGTCCTTGTAGCGGTCAGTAGCCATAGAGAAGGAGCCACACCACACCACTAGTCCATGGATAGCACTGATTCAGGGCAGTTTCTAGAGGAAAGACAAGGTGACATAGATTAGATTAATAGATTAGAGGCAGGTGTAGGGAGACTGGTGGTAGACCATTAGCGGGGGGGGGTGGGGTGGCAGACTACAAGATAAAAGAAGAATTAGTTGGGGGCAGCAGTTGGAAGGGAGATGTGACAGATAAACATGATGGGGGCAGGAATTAGCAGCAGGACACCATGTCTGGCTGCAGGGGCTGAGGGTATCAAGAAAGAACATGGATAGAAGATTGCAGTAAAGCTCAAGGAACAGAACAAGGTCAGTAGTTAGAAGCAGAGCAGTTGTAATAGCAGAGCAAGCAGAAAAAACAGTCTAACTTGACTAGGTACACAGCAGTAAGAACAGCAGAGCTAAGAGAAAAACAGTTTAGCTTAACTGATTACACAAATACACAGCGATTCAGTTCTAACATTAGCTTCTACACATTATAACTTGAGAAACACAGTATGACTTGCACAAAATAATGTTATCAGTGGTTAGAGTTGCAGAGAATAAGGCTAGAGTGGCTAGACCAATCAGGAAGTTGCGGCCAAACAGAGCAGCCATTCAGGGCAAGGATGAGAAAAGTGCCAAAAATTCAAGAAAGGTACAGTTTGTGGAAGTGCACCATGCATGAGATAGGGCAGGTGGGCAGTTCTTGTTGCAGATGGCATCTGTAGAGAGGCAGCAACACCCATTCAGGGCAGTTTCTTACTTGAGATGGAGCTGATGGGTGGTTCTTATAGCGGAGAGCATTCATAGATAGGAAGCTGAACCACTAGTTCATGTAGCAGCACCGTTCAGGGCAGTTTCTTGCTTGAGACGAGGCTGGCGGGCAATCCTTGTAGTGGGAGGCAGCCATAGAGATGGAGCCATGCTGTTCCACTAGTTCATGTAGCAGCACCCATTCAGGGCAGATTTTGCTTGAGATTGGGCTGGTGTGCAGTCCTTGTAGTGGGCGGCAGCTATAGAGAGGGAACTGCATCGCACCACCAGTCTATTCTGCACCATCCATTCAGGACAGTTTCTTTGACTGAGATGGGTCTGGCAGACAGTCCTTAAAGTGGGTGGCAGCCATACAGAGGGAACCATGCCACTAGTCTATATGGCAGCACCTGTGCACCTGTTCAGGGCAGTTTTTTGCTTGAGATGGGGATGTTGGGCAGTCCTTGTAGTGGGTGTCAGCCATAGAGAGGGAGAGACTCCATGCTGCTAGTCTGGGTGGCAGCATCTTTTCAGGGCAGTTTCCTACTTGAGATAGGGCTGGTGGTCAGTCTTTGTACCAGCAGCAGCTGTAAAGAGGGAGCTGTGTCGCTTCCACCTGTCCATGCAGCAGCACCCGTTCAGGGCAGTTTCTTGATTGAGATGGGTCTGGCAGACAATCCTTATAGTGGGTGGCAGCCATACAGAGGGAGCTGCACCATGCTGCTAGGCCATGCAGCAGCACCTATTCAGGGCAGTTTCTTGCATGAGATGGGGCTGGTGAGCAGTCCTTGTAGTGGGTAGCAGCCATAGAAAATGAGCTGCACTACTAGTCCATGTGGCAGCACCAGTTCAGGGTAGTTTCTTGCTTGAGATGGGGCTGGCAGGCAGTCCTTGTAGTGGGTGGCAGCCATAGAGAGGGAGCCATGCCATGCTGTTAGCCCATGCAGCAGCACCCATTCAAGGCAGTTTATT
Organism: Neoceratodus forsteri; assembly: GCA_016271365.2. Lineage (NCBI taxonomy): Eukaryota > Metazoa > Chordata > Ceratodontiformes > Ceratodontidae > Neoceratodus > Neoceratodus forsteri. Next base: position 42,885,982 of record CM028131.1, on the reverse strand, counting down.
GCTCAGATGGTGCTAGCGGGCAGTCCTTCTAGTGGGCGGCAGCTGTACAGATGGAGCCATGCCGTGCTGCTAGTCCATGCAGCAGCACCCGTTCAGGGCACTTTCTTTCTTGAGATGGGGCTGGTGGGATGTCCTTGTAGTGGGGGCAGCCATAGAAAGGCACTGCTAGTCTGTGTGGCAGAACCCATTCAGGGCAGTTTCCTTCTTGAGATGAGACTGGGGGCAATCCTTGTAGTGGGTGGCAGCCTTAGAGAGGGAGCCACACCGCACTGCTAGTACATGCAGCAGCACCCGTTCAGTTAGCAGTTTCTTGCTTGAGATGGGGCTGACAGGTGGTTCTTGTAACAGTAGGAAACCATAGGGAGTGAGCCAGGCTGCATTGCTAGTCCATGCGGTAGCACCCATTCAGGGCTGTTTCTTGAATGAAATGGGGCTGCTGGGCAGTTCTTTTCATGGAGGCAGCCATACAGAGGGACCCATGCTGTGCTGCTAGTCTATGCAACAGCACTCATTTAGGGCAGTTTCTTGCTTGAGATGGGGCTGGTGGGCAGTCCTTCTAGTGGACGGCAGTCATAGAGGGAACTGCACCTCACCGCCAGTCCCTATGGAGTACCCTTTCAGGGAAGTTTCTTGCTTGAGATGGGGCTGGCAGGCAGTCCTTGTAGCTGGAGGCAGTCATAGAGAGGGAGCTGCTCCACAACACTAGTCTGCGTGGCAACACTCATTCAAGGCAGTTTCTTGCCTTAGATGTGGCTGGCTGGCAGGCAGGCCTTGTAGTGGGTGGCAGCCGTACAGAGGGAGCCATGCCACTAATCCATGTGGCAGCACCCATTCAGGGCAGTTTTCTTGTTTGAGATGGGGCTGGCCATTAGTCCTTGTAGCAGGTTGCAGCCATACAGAGAGAGTGAGACAGGCCACACCACTCATAAATGTGGCAGCACTCATTCAGGGCAGTTTCTTGCTTGAGATGGTGCAGGTGGGCAGTCCTTGTAGTGGTCAGCAGCCATAGAAAGGAAGCCAAGCCATGCCACTAATCCATGTGGCAGCACCCACTCAGGGCAGTCTCTTGCATGAGATGGGGCTGGCAGGCAGTCCTTGTAGTGGGTGGCAGCCATAGAGAGGGAGCCATGCCACACTGCTAGTCTTTGTGGCAGCACCTGTTCAGGGCAGTCTCTTGCTTGAGATGGGGCTGACGGGCGGTCCTTATAGTTTGTGGCAGCTGTAGAGACAGAGCCATGCCAAGCAGCTAGTTCATGTAGTAGCACCTGTTCAGGTCAGTTTCTAGAGGAAATTTATTGAATTTCTAGAGGAAATTCATTGAATCCCATGTATAATAGTACCTAGCCTTAGCCGTGCCATAGTCAGCAGCATAAGGTTACCGTGCCTGCTACTTGTCTAAGGCCCCTCCCCAACTCCACAAACTCTTCCTGCACTGCTCTGATCTCATCCCCAGCCAGGTCAGTTGTTCCTAGATGGATAATGATGTCCAGCTTCCTGTCCCGTACTGCTACACCCGCGGTCCTGAGGATTCGCGTCCTGTCCCTCCAAGCCATGGTGCCAGGCAGGTACCTTACCTCCCTTTTCCTTTGCTCTCTCAGTTCTACCCACTTAATGATTGAATCACCCACTAGGAGTTGTTTCCTTCTGTTGTGGGGTCCCATGCCATCCTCCTGTGGGTCTACTTTGTGGAGGTTCTTAGCATCATCCTAGGTCTCCTCTGTGAGTGTCTCCATAGAGGAACAATGCTCAGCTAGAATGGTGTATGAATTGTGGAGAGGTACAACTGGAGGGGTGCATCTCTGTTCCACCACCCTCACCCTCCCTGAGCCCACCGTGGTCCAACCATTCCTTTTTCTTGGCAACCTCTGGGGCAGCTTTGGTGACCCTGGAGGCCCCTGGGTGGGAGAGGAGGTCCCCCAAATGTTGGCAAACTCAGCTTGAAGACAAGCAACCTCCTGTCTCAGACCAGAGAGGTGCCTGCAGTTGGGACAACACCATATCTTCCAGAACATCTCCCGGAACTCTGCACTCCACAGCCACTGCACTGCACTACTCTGATCATGTCTTATTTATAGTCACTCTCCTGTTGCTTTGTATGCTTACTCTCTCCTGTCTCTCTGTTTCTTTTTTTGTTGTTTGTTTATTTTTTCTCCCTACTTTCCTACTGCCTTCATACCCTTACAGCTCCTACCCTTCCTTTTCTAGGGCAGGAAGTTCCTGTATTCTTCAGTAGTTTCCTTCTCACTTGCTTAGAGTCAGAACTCCAGTAACTGGCGGGGGGCTACTATTTTCCTTCTAGGATGGTGAGTCTTTTATGCATCTATGATCACTCCCTTCTTGCTCACAAACAGGAAGTTCCTGTTGTCAGTCAAATCCAGTGCCTTTAAAAGTGGAATCAACTAAGGACGGGGTTGATGGGAGTGCTTTATAGACCCAATAGTACAGTAGAAAATTCTAGAAGCTGCCTCCTTCGTCTTGCTGCTCTTTGCCAAAAGCTAACTAGGGTTGTTTAAATACAGACACCTGGCTTTCTGCTGCCTAAGCCGCACCCCCTAATTTACAGCTCTTCTCTTCACCTAAGTAACTGCACAGATAATAATTCCCTTTCCCCATCTCAGGCAAGCACAGTAGCTCTTGTTTTTTTTGTTTTGTTTTTACCCTAATTGAAGGTCCCATTATTAAAGTTATAGTTCCTTAGTACCAGTAGTAGAGTAGTAAAGTTAGAGCAGCTGCATCCTTCCTCTTGCTGCTCTTTGCCAAAGTCTAACTAGGGACGTTTAAATGCAGACACACCTGGCTTTCTGCTGCCTGAGCCAAACCCCCATATGTACAGTTCTTCTCTTCACCTAGGTAACTGCACAGATAACAATTCCCTTCCCCCAACTCAGGCAAACACACTAGTTCTTTTACCCTAATTGAAGGCCCCAGTAGTAAAGTTCTAGTTTCTTGGTCCCAGTTGTGGAGTAGTAAAGTAGTAAATGATTACTGTGGCATGCTTATAAATATATTAAAGGCCATCTAGCACAATTAAATGGTTGGAGAAGACTGACAGGAAAATTACCACCTTTTGCGAGAAGTTTCTTTAAGGTGGAAGCAAATCTCACTGCTCCTTTCTCCAAAAAGAACATGGCTCCTCTTCCCCATGACCCATGCAGCACCGATCATCACTTGCCTCTTGTGCTATTAAATGAGTCTGGATATTGCTGTCCTTCCCAGGTGCTGAGATAAACACCATAAAACAAGCCCTTTACAAACCCAGCCCCTCCACCATCACCTTCATTTTACCCTGTGCACACCCACCCCCAAAATTTCTAGCCCTCCTCCCCATCCCCCAAATTGCTCCCCCTTACTAGCCTCCCTTGGTCTCTTACAGAGTACAAAGGACCTGAAGGCACTCCATGGGTCCCTCTCCCCCCCAAGAGGCTTATATCTATCATCTGCTCCTTTCCCCCACCATCCTAAAGGGGTCTCTCTGGGACATTGCCTTATCCCCTTCTCTCTGGTCCCCCCAGTCCCCTTGTAGGGTTCCTCACATCCTAAGGGGGTCTCCAGGGACATGATTCTTCCCTCTCCCCTCACCTCACCCCTCCCTCTCCTTTCTCACTTTCCTTTCATGTAAGCACTTATTTATTTATTATTGTTCACTTCTTCTACATATTATGCACAACACTGTTGTAACACTATCACACCTACCTTACAACTGTATGTTAATGTTGATCTTGTAACATGAATGTTTAAAGGGACACTGTCAACCTGTTTTTCATCATATTATTTCTAGTTGAAACCCCACATTTTATGATTGCTTACACTCTCTAAAATTCACTGATGTTGCTGCTTGTTTTGTCTGTCTCCTTGTTTAGTAGAACTGAAATGCATGGCAATGTATATTTATAAACAACCTTGTTTTTGTTTACAATCCTGGTTATGGACTTACTGCATATTTCCTGAGCATTAGAAACACACCCAAACAGTGCAGTCACTCATAAGAAAGTAGCCTCCTAAACTCTCACTGCATCATGAGGAGCTAGACTGTTTTGTGGGTGTTTCCAAGTCCAAGAAAGATGCATTTGGAGTTGATCAAGGAATGTAAAGAGACCTGTTTTGGTGTGATAACACTAGTATGTTGGACAGTCTGTTTTTTACTTTTTTAAAGAAAATAAGAGTCGGAATCCACCTACCAGCTACAGCAACAGCCTTTACAGAATTTTAACAATCATAAAATATGTTTTTTAAACTGGGGACATTTTGAGACCTAAGGGGGTTGACAGTGTCCCTTTAATGTCTCATTCCTATTGTGCTCCTCTGCCCAGGTCACACCGGGAGATGAGTGACTTGTTGCTCAGTATGCTTTCCTGGTGAAACATTTCAATAAATAAATAAATAAATAAAAAACACTCTGAAACCCAGCAGTAGTCCTTGAGGAATACCAACAAATAGTGCTGCATGACTCACTGGGATTAATGCTTTTCCACAACCTTGTACTTCCTGCACCCAAGCCAATTATCAGTCCAACTTGTGTAAGCCTTGTCTTCCCCAAACTTGTGGACTTTCCTTGAAGCTTGTCATGCGCCACAATGTCAAAGGTCTTTATGAAATACAGATACAGATAAACTGCATCTAAGACCCTGTTCCATCCAACTCCCTTGAAGAAGGAGATCAGGTTGGTCTGACATGGGATGCTTTTCATAAAACTATTCTGAGGGAATATTAAACTTAGCTTAAACCAAGTGGTCCATTATTCTGTTCTTGATAATATGTCCAGGCCCTTGTCCAGCACTGATGTCAGACTGACCCTCCTGGAGATCACTAGGTCTACCATCCCCCTTTCTGGAAATTGAGGTCCAATGGAAACTTTTTCAATTCTCTAGATCTACAACTTGCTGGACAGAAAGATTATGCAAATGGCGCTGCTAATGGTTGCCTTAGCTCAACTGTTATCATGGGCTGCATCCAATTTGACCATTGGGACTTATTAGGTTTGGTCTCCAGTAGGTAGTCAACCACCAGGGCAGATATGATCTCTAGCAGCCCCATTATGGTTATGAAAGCAAGAGAATGGCTACATGTTCAGAGAGATAGTGTAAAAGAATGATCAACACTAGGTCATGATAAAAATGCTAGCTTTATTCACAATTCACTATAAAATACACAAACCATATAACTGTGCAGCACCTCCACCCCGTATCAATGTTTTATGACCTATCCATTGCTTTATCAAAATTCCTTTCTTGATAAAGCTATGGTAAGGTCATGAAACATTGATACAGGGGGTGCTACACAGTTATATAATTTGCACATTTGTTTTAGTGACTTTTGAATACCATCAGTTGCTTTTGACTTCTCAGAAGTAACCAGAAGGAGAATGGATCAGATCAGTTCCAGGACAGTAGCTTCTTCTCACTGATTTTACATTGTTTCTTGTGGATTTTATTTGGTAGAAGGTTATTTCTTCTTTTTCATACTAAATCTAAGGGATTAGAAGGTATTGTTTTGGGGCTGTTGAAATTTTGAAACCTATTTTGGTGGCTATAAGCGGGTTCATTTGTTTGATGTTCACTGTGTGGTAGGCTGTATTGGGGAGTCCTATTTCTTCTGATTTAAAACCTATTTGGTGTGATTTTATTGGGGCTGTTTCTTTGAATTGGAGACCTATATCTTCTAATTTCAAGCCTATTTTCATGTGTTGTTGATGAGGCAGTTTGAATTGGAGACCTGTTTCTTTTGGTAGCAAACCTATTTTGTGTGCTTTGAGTGGAATTGGGATTACCTTTTGTTGGCTTCACTAGCTGCAAAGTTTAGTACATAGTGGGGGAAGGGTGCTAATGGTCTGGCCTGGTCTCACTGATCTAACTAACTGAAGGCGGAGCTGAATCAGGTTTGTGGTGTCAGTTGCTTTTGACTTCTCAGAAGTAACCAGAAGGAGAAGGGATCAGATCAGTTCCAGGACAGTAGCTTCTTCTTGCTGATTTTACATTGTTTCTTGTGGATTTTACTTGGTAGAAGGTTATTTCTTTTTTTTTTCTTACTAATTCTATGGGGCTAGCAGGGTATTGTTTTGGGGCTGTTGAAATTTTGAAACCTATTTTGGTGGCTATAAGTGAGCTCATTTGTTTGATGTTCACTGTGTAGCAGGCTGTATTGGGGAAGCCTATTTCTTCTAATTTAAAACCTATTTTCATGTGTTGTTGATTAGGCTGATTGAATACGAGACCTGTTTCTTTTGGTAGAAAACCTATTTTTTGTGCTTTGAGTGGAATTGGGAGTACTTTTTGTTGGCTTCACTAGCTGCAAAGGTTAGTGCATAGTGGGGGAAGGGTGCTAATGGTCTGTCCAGGGGCCTCAGCTACCTGATTGTTTCTGGAAGGCACAGGCTGGTCCAGCCATCCCTGCCCTTCACCCCACCTGCCCCAGGTCCCTGATTTTCTTTATGCCAGAGGTTCTGACATCACTTCCCCAAAAGGGCAAAGGACATGCACCTATCATAGCAGAAGCAGACATCCAGGAAAGGAACAGCAGCGAGTGAAGAGGTGACTGCTTCCTCAGTGGAAGGGAAGCAACTGCAAAATGAGGATCTTTCATTGTTACTTCTTCGCATTACTATTTGAATTGTGGAAAGGAGAAGTAGGGGTCTGAGGAAGGTTGTGCAATAGTTACTTAAAGTCTCTTTTTGGGTGTGGACAGGAAGGATAGGAACATAAAAAGCAGTTGCTCAATCTATCTAGACATGTATGACAAAGGGGGTAAGGGAAGTTAAGAAAAGGAGAAGAATGTTTTGCACTGATAGAGGGGGGAGAGGGAAGACTTGGGGGAGTGTTTGGTATCCTGTATCTGGAAGGGTGGGGGGTCACTGGTGGGCAATGAGAGCAATGGGTAGGGTGGTAGGCTGCAACAACTGTGGGTCACCAATCTTTCAAAAAATGCCTGGAGGGTGGGGATTATGTTTAGTGTGCAACCACATAGAGAAACTTAGAAAAGAGATTGAGGGTCTGCAGGAGGAACTGAGACAGGCAAGGGAGCCTGGAGGTGGATTTAGCCCAGTACTGGAGGAAGGGAGAAGAGGAGATGAGAGAGGGCAATTTGAGTCAACAGTGGTGAGGAGAGGGCCAGAAGAAGGGAAGAGGAGACAAAGGGGTCCAGGCCAGGAAGAACAATTGCTGGGGAAACCAGGTGAGGAGAAAAATGACAAATGGAAGGAGGAGACAGGGACTTGTGAGGGGAGGAGGAGAAATGGCAACAGTCATGGAGTGTAAAGGAGAGAACAGGTTACTAAGAAGAGAGAGGAAGCGGACATTTGTGAAGGGTCTTCAGAAAATAGTTTTGCACTGATAGAGGGGAAGAAGGAGGAGGATGGTGATGCAATTGGAGGAGTAATTGATAAATGTCTGGACCAAACTGAAGCGGGGGGAAGTTCTGCTGAGAGAATTGCAACAGCGACAAAAGGGGGAAATAATGTGCAGAAGGAAGAAGAGGACCTGGGAAAGAGAGATGGAGATGAATGGAAGCAAGCAGGGAATAAGAGGGGTGGAATCTTAGTGCTGGGGTACTCACTACTAAGAGGAGTCGGGTGGGGTAGCAAGGGGGAGAGGCATAGTCGCATTTGGGTGGAGGCCATGCCAGGAATGACAGTGGAAACAGTGGGACAGCCTGTTCTGAAATATGCTAGAAGGGGTAGGGACAAGCATCATTTAATTATACATCTTGGGACAAATGACCTGGCTGACAAGACAGTGCATATAGTCCAGAGGAGGTTTGAGGAACTAGGACAATTATGTGAGGGGGCAGGAAGATCAGTAACTTTTTCAGAGATACTTCCAGTGCCCAAGGCAAGCACAAGCAGGAAGCTGAGAATAGAGGAATTTAACGGATGGCTAAGAACCTGGTGTCATGCTAAAGGGTATGGGCTGTTGGGAGGGTGGGGAGGGACCTGGGAGGACAGTAGTCTCTATGCCAAGGACGGACTACACTTGAGTGAGGAGGGAAAGAAAGTGCTGAAACAGAGGGTAGAGGAGTACATAGAGGAAATTGTGAATTTAAACTAGGAGCTGGGAGTGGCAAGTGAACAAGAGACATGCAGAGACCACAGGTTGGGAAACCATATGAGCTTACCCACCAGAATAGTGACAAAGGACAAATGGCAAGTACTGTTGGTGATGCTAGTAAAGGAGGGCAGGATGGGGGGGGGTGGAAGGTGGTTACCCTTAATGCTAGGAGCCTTGGGAGGAAAACTGCAGAGTTACAGGTGCTCATGGCAGAGGGAGAGGTGGACATTGCAGCCATCACAGAAACATGGGCCACCCAATACAATGACTGTGACCTGTCTGTACCAGGGTACAGGTTATTTTGTAGGTACAGGGTGATTGGGAAAGGACAGAGAGTGGCACTTTATGTGAAGGAAGGACTGAAGTGTGTATGGGAGGATGGGGAGGAGGGTAGTACGGAGTCACTTTGGATGCAAATCCAGGATTCTAAGAATAGGATTCTCAGAATGGGAGTGGTATACTGGCCACCCTCTCAGATGGAGGAGTTAGACAAGGAACTAGTGGGACAGATCAGGAGGATCTGCAAAAAGGGTAGTGTGGTGATTGTGGGGGACTTCAACATGCCAGGAGTCGACTGGAATACCCTAACTACCAGGAATAGAAGGGAGCAGGTACTGCTGGATGCCTTCCAGGACAGCTTCCTGCAGCAAATGGTCAGTGAACAAACCAAATTAGGGAATACCCTTGACCTTGTGCTGGAAAATGGGGACTTTGTGAGAGAACTTACGGTGGAAAAACCACTGTCAGGGAGTGACCGCCACTCAGTACGGCTCACATTGGATATAGGCAAGGAAGGAGTGGCATCTGGCACAAGAGTGCTGGACTTCAGGAGGGATGACTTTGGGAGGATGGGGGAAGTGGTAAAAGGGTACCTAGCCAGGATTCAGCCTAGTGTGGGAACTAACCACAGGTGGGAGCTCATAAAGCTGGGGATAGTGGAGGCAATCAAAACCTGCTGCAAGGCCCAGAGCAAGAAGGCTAGGGCTAAGAAACCGAGCTGGTTGAGCAAGGAGGTCATGGTAAAGTGGCTGGGGGATTTATCATACGAGAGGAGTCTGAGGGAGTTGAACATGTACTCGCTGGAGGAGAGGAGGGACAGGGGGACATGATTGAAACCTGTAAGTACATGAAAGGAATAAACAAGACATGTACAGAGAGGTTGTTCAAAGTCAAGGAGGAGAGGGACACCAGAGGCCATGATATGAGACTGGAGGGAGAAAGGTTCAGGAGGGAGATGAGGAGGCACTTTTTACAGACAGGGTGGTAGCTTGATGGAATGCATTACCTGCAGAAGTGGTATCCAGTAGAACAGTGGACTGCTTCAAAAGGGGATGGGATAGGACAAGGAGGAGGGTCAATGCAGGGGAAGGGTGGAAGGGTGGGGCAGCTGCAGAATAAGGGCTGAAGCTGCACATTTGAGCAGACTTGATAGACCTCTAGGTCTTTATCTGCTGGCAAATTTCGTATGTTTGTATGAGCACTTTTATCATGACCTAGTGTTGGTCATTCTTTTATGCTAGCTCCCTGGACTTGTAGCCGTACTCCTGCTTTCTATCCTTGAGGTTTTCTATACAGCTCTGCCCCTTATGTTTTGAGCTGCCTACCCCCTGGGCTTGTCTTTGTCTACATTATGGCTATGCCTCATGCCATGGCCTTCTCAATTAGCATTCACCCTTTTTTGTGGCAAAGTCCAGGAAGGAGGATGCACTCCACAGATAGATGTCCAGACACTGGCTGATTGAATAATCCCAAAGTTTTATTCTGTGCAAAATAACAGGTACAAAACCCACCAGTGACTCAGACAAACTCACTGGCCACTCAAGTCCCAGCGCTTCGGGCCTACTCTGGCCCCTGGTGAACAACGATGCAAAGTACTTATTCAGAATCTCTGCCATTGCTTCTGGCTCTCCTACAAGTTCCTCCCCCCAGTCCCCTGGTTGTAGAAGTTCAATAGCCTCTTGTACATATAGTCAACTACCGACTTATAGAGACCTATAAGTCTGACCTCCATCCTGGGTAAAATATTGGAGTCCCTAATTAATGATAGTTTAGAGCAGGAAATTATGTCAAAAAAACTTGAGGACAAAACACAGTATGGGTTTAGGTATCATAGATCTTGTTTAACAAACAATCTAGTATTTTATGAGAGAGTCAGTGCGTCATTGGAAAAGAAAATACCTGCCGATGTGATTTACTTGGATTTCAGTAAAGCTTCTGATAAAGTGCCACGCTTGATACCGATAACCAAAATGCATCATATGGGAATTAACATCTCACTAGTAAAATGGGAAGAGTCCTGGCTAACTGACAAAATGCAACAGGTAAGAATCAGAGGCCATTTGTCAGGAATAGGATCAGTAACAAGTGGGGTACCTTAGGGGTCTGTTCTGGTTCCAGTATTACTTTCAATATTTATTACAGATGTGACAGAAAAAATGATTAACTTTACTGTAAAATTTGCTGACAATACAAAAATAGGGGCAGACATAGACTCTGTACAGCAAGTAGAATATCTGAAAAAAGATCTAAAGACCCTTGAGGATTGGGCTGAAGCTAATGGCATGTTCTTCAACACTGAAAAGTGTATTGCAATGCATCTGGGGGAGGGAAACAAATAAATAATTATTCCCTAAATGAGGTTCAACTTAAAGCAGTGGACAGCGAAAAGGATCTGAGTATAATGATCACAAGAGACTTTAAATTTAGTATACAGTGCAGCGAAGTAATCAAGAAATCAAATAGGATTGTAGGATGCATTACAGGGCCTTCACATCCAGAAACAGAGCGTGTGTTTTGCTACTGTTTAGGGCATTTGTTAGGCCCCACTTGGATTATGGCTCTCCACTTTGGAACCCATATTTGTGAAGGGATGTTGTAAGATTGGAGGGAATTCAGAGGAGAGTAACAAAACTGGTATGTGGTCTAGACAATATGAGTTGTGATTAGAGGCTTACTGAGCTGCAGCTGTACCCACTGGACTGCAGACAAATTAGGGGTACCTATTACAAATGTATCACTTATCAAGGGATAGTCAATTAATGGGAGAACTGGGCCTAGTCAATAATCAAAGAGACTTCTCCCTTAGAAGTCATGGTCATCAGCTAATACTAATTCATCTTAAGAAGATCAATAGAAGATTTATCTAAGCTCAAAGAATAATACACCTATGGAATAACTTAATTAGGAAGGTGACAGAAGCCAAAACTTTTTCTGTGTTCAAGCGAAAGTTAGATGAACACTTTTTGTCACCTCTAGGTATCACATAACCTGCTAGTGCAGGAAATGGACACCATGGTCAACTGCCTTCTGTTCATCTGACAATTCCTAGTATAGACTCATAGTATAGATTCCTTCAATTTATGCACTGGAAGGAGACATTTATGTTCTCTGTAGCTCCAGCTGCTATTCTGGCTTTAAATTCCTCCTTGACCTGCTTAGTGCTAGCCTTAACATTCCTGAATACTTCTCAGTACTGCTCTCTCACCTTGGCACCAGAACATGCCTCCCAAAGGAGTGACAGAATAAAAGGGGGTCAGTGGTCATCAGGGATATCTGAGCATACTATGGGTCATGCTACTGGAAAAAAATAGAATGCTGGGTAATAGACTGGGATGAGGGGAACACTAGGCATTGGCAACTGTGTGACATAAGCAATGGGGTGGGAGTGAGGGTCAGCGCATATCAGAGAATGCTGAATATTAGACTGAGAGAGAGGATCACTGGGCACTGGCAGTTACTTAACAGAAGCCATGGAGCGGGAACGCGTGTTTGTGAACACCAGAGAATACTTGGCATTAGACTGGGAGCGAGGATCACTGGGCATTGGCAGTTACTTGACAGATGCTATGGAGCAGGAATGCGTGTCATTGTGAACATCAGGGAATGCTTCTCATTAGACTGGGAGAGAGAATCACTGGGCACTGGCACATACTTGACAGACACTACAGAGCAGGAATGAGTGTCAGTGAACATCAGGGAATGCTTGGCATTAGACTGGGAGAGAGGATCACTGGGCACTGGCAGATACTTGACAGACATTACAGAGCAGGAATGAGTGTCAGTGAACATCAGGGAATGCTTGGCATTAGACTGGGAGAGAGGATCACTGGGCACTGGCAGTTACTTGTCAGATGGTACAGAGCAGGAATGAGTGTCAGTGAACATCACTGAATGCTTGGCATTAAACTGGGAGAGTGGATCACTATGGACCAACAATTGTATGACATAAGCTATGGAGTGGAAGTGAGTGTTGGGGAATATCAAGGAATGGCTGGCATTAAACTGTGTGAGAGGATCACTGGGGACAAGGAATTGTGTGATATGAGCTATGGAGTGGGAGTGAGTGTTAGGGAATAGCAGTGAATGCTCGAGCTTAGACTGGGAGAGGGTATCCCTGGGGACCATAAATGGAGAGGGAATCCCTATGGACCATCTATTGCATGCCATGAGCTATGGAGCAGGAGTGAGTATCAGTGCATATCAGGGAATGCTTGGCATTAGACCTTGAAAGGGGATCACTGGGGAACGGCAGTTGTATGACATTAGATATGGAGTGGGAGTGAATGTCAATGAGTATCATGTCATGCTTGACATTAGATTGGGAGAGAAGACCATTGGGGCTGACAGTTGTATGAAATGAGTTATGGAGCAGGAGTAAGTGACAGTGAACATCAGGGAATGTTTGGCACCAGACTGGGAGAAGGGATCACTGGGGACTGGCACTTGCATGGCATGAGCTACAGAGTAGCAGTGAGTGTCTGTGAACATCAAAGAATTCTTAGCATTTAGACTGGGAGGAGGGGATCACTGAGGACCAGTAATTGAATGGCATGAGCTACGGAGTGAGAATGAGCATCAGTGAATATCAGAGAATTATTGGCATTAGACTGGGAGAGGGGATGACTGAGGCCCAGCAATTGTATGGCATGAGCTACAGAGCAGCAGTGAGTGTTGCTGAACATCACAGCGTTCTTAGCATTAGACTGGGAGAGGGGATCACTGAGGGTCAACCATTGTATGAAATTAAGTATGGAGCAAGAGTGAGTGTCAGTGACATCAAATCAAATCAATCTTTATTTATAAAAAAGTGCAATTCCAGGTTTGTTCAAAGTGCTTGTACAACAGTATTAAAAACAGACAAAAATAAAACAATTTAAAATCACATATTAACTAACAATTCCTAACCACTTTAAAAATTCTTTAAACTATTCAGTTAAGTATAATTTTAAATAACCATCACAAAAATTCTACAGGCAATCAGGAAAGTCCAGGCTGAAAAAGTGACTTTTAAGAGCAATTTTGAAACTCTGGGTGGTCAGGCACTCCTTCACCTGACAAAGTAGAGAGTTCCACAGGGTAGGGGCCATAAAGGCAAAAGCGCAGGCCCCCAAGGTCTTAAGTCAGACCCTGGGAACCTTTAGCAATCTCCCGTTGCAGGAGCGAAGCAGGTGGAGGGGCAGTAGGGACACAGGAGAACTTGCAAGTAACAAGGTCTCTGGCTATGTATTGCTTTATAGGTCAGTAACCTGACCTTGAAGGTGATCTGTCACTGTACCAGCAGCCAGTACAGTCCACGGAGCACAGGCGTGATATGGCAAGATCTTAAGGTGCCAGTCAATGGCCTGGCTGCTGCATTCTGCATTCTGCACCAGCTGCAAGCAGCAGATATCAACCCCCAGAAGCCCTAGATAATGGGCATTGCAGTAGTCAAGGCAGGATTATGAAGGCATGAACAAAAATTGGAAGATCATCAGGTGGGACCAGGTTTTGTATCTGGGCGATATTCCTCAGATGATAAAAAGAGGTCTTGACAATGGCTGACACCTGGAATTTGAACATCTGGACATCATCAAAAATAACACTCAGATTCCGCACCTGGTCAGAGGTTATCAGTTGGACGCCCCGGCCGTAAGCCAGAGCTTGGATGGCTGGCCTGCCAGCAAGCCCACAACCTGATGACCTGAGTCCACTACAAACACCTTGGCTTTATCCGGTTCAACCACAGCCAGTTGGCACTCATCCAGCCTGGATGTCGGAGAGACAGTTGTTAAAGACAGAGAGGGCTTCCTCCTGCTCGGACACAAAGGACATGTATGGTTGAGTATCATTTGCATAGCAGTGAAAACTCACACCATTCAACCTAATAATATCTCCCAACGGTAGCATATACACTGTAACCAACATGGGTGACAAGATGGAGCCCTGCAGCACCCCACAGGATAGGGGGAGAGGGGCCGAGGAATAAATCCTTTAAACCACTCTCCGAGTCCTGCCCTTGAGGAAAGATTGTAACCAGCTGAGGACTGTATTAGACATTTCAGAGATCAGACACAAGCACTGCAGCAACACACCATGGTCCACAGTGTTGAACACTGAGAAGAGATTAAGGAGGACCAAGACTGAACGAGTCCTACAGTCTCTCACTATTAGGAGATCATTTAGTACCTGAGCAAGTGCCATTTCAGTGCTATGTCTCTTCTTAAATCTGGACTGGAGTGGACCATGGACATCATGGTTGGTTAAATGATCCTCCAGCTGCGATGCAACAACCTTCTTGATAACCTTACCCACAAAGGGCAGGTTAGAGACAGGTTTGTAGTTAGCCAGACAGTCCGGGTCAAGGGACAATATTTTGAGGAGTGGTCATACAACTGCCTCCTTCAGGGGGTCAGGAAACACCCCCTCTCCAATTATTTACAGAATATCTCAGCTAGGACTGGACCAATTTCCACAACACACCCTCCAGGAGGCATGTTGGGCCCGGGTCCAGACTACAGCAGGTTGGGCACAAAGTCTGGATAATCCTCACAATGTCAATGATTGCCGGACGGCTGAAGTCAGACCAGGTAAACCAGGCACTCACAATCTCCTGCTGACCTCTGCAAAACCCAATAGAGGGGGCTGGACAGATTCCGAATCTGATGGTGGCAACCTTATCTATGAAAAAACGAGTGAACCCATCTCGCTTATCTTGCAAAAATGCTCCTCCAGACTGAAAACAGGTTAGATTGCACAATCTATCGACATTCCGGGAGAGCTGAGCCAGTCGATTTCGTGCAGCAACAATTTTTCCGGACAGGATTTCTGCTTTCTTATGGGTAACTGTTGATTGATAGACCACGTAATGATCCGTCAATCTAAGTTTGTCCTCATCAAGACCTGTTTTCCGACAGTGCCTCTCCAACCTTCACCCCACTCTCCTCAACTTCTTCAAGGTCCCATCAAACCATGGGGTCCTTGGTTGAAGAGTGAGGGGGAAAACACAGACAGGAGCTATGGAATCTAGGGCCACTGTCACCACCTTATTATAGGCATGATCCCCTGGATCCATGCATTCATTTGGCATATCCGATAGGTCAAGAACTGCCATTAGACCATCTGGAGTCACACCTCTTAAAGGGTGGTACCAGACCATCTCCGAAAGGTGCAGGTCTATTAGGGGTAGCCACGAAACTGAACTCTATGGTGTGATGGTCTGACTGTCTGACTGGTTCCACCACCAGTTTGGAAAGCTCCATCCCCAGAAGGAACACCAGATCCAGTGAGTGACCATGCTTGTGGGTCATGGGGGTAATCACCAGTGTGAGACCCAATGATTTCATCAGTTGAAGGAAGTCTTAACCAAATTGCGACAGTTCATTGTCAACCCAGGCACTGAAATCTGCAGAATTAACCATCAGTGGGAATTTCAACACCATGTCGATGATGAAGTGTATGACTTCCTGTACGAACTCCTTCCTATCACCTGGTGGATGGTAAATGAGAAGTTTTATTTCTTTTATTTAAAATTTTGGTGACCGGGCAGGCCCACTGAGACCCTTACAGTCCCTTTTTCAGGGGCGACCTGGGATTAATTACAGGCTACAGAAGAATAAACAGGGGAACAACTCAAGGTAAATAGAGTAAAACAGACGTTACAATCAGGACATGTACGATTCACAGGCAGGTTAGGTACAATTGAAGATCATGTAGAGTAAAACAGTTTCACAAGAATGACAGTCACACATTGTTCCTTGAAACAGAACAATTTCACGAAAATTACAGTTACAAATGGCTCATCAAGCATTAAAGGTCTCAATATGGGAGTAAAGGCATGCCAGGCGGCTGATAGTAGCTACAGAGGTAGCCCTATAGAGTGTTCCGATCCTCAGAGGTAGCATGCACAGAGGCTTAGCTCCAACAGGTAGGTCTTGAGGCCTTTTTTAAAACCACCAAGGGAGCTGCAGTCTTGGAGATTATTAGGAAGGCCATTCCAGAGGGATGGAATGTAAGCCACAAAAGACTGAAGGCCTTGACCTGTCCGGACTCTGGGGATATGGAGGAGTTGCCGATCAGAGGACCTTAAGGTTCTTTCAGGCCATTTAAGTATTAAGGTATAACTGAGACAAGGGGGGGCATTGGTTTGTAGAAGCTTGAAGGCCAGACATAGGGAAGGGTACATCAGTCTGCCCTCAAGTGAAGGCCAGTTTAGTGAGTGCAGTACTTTACAGTGGTGTTCTAGGGGTGGAGCACCCAGGGCAAAGCGCCTTACTCTGTGATACAATATTTTCAGTTTTTGCATCTCCGTGTTTCACAGTGAGTGTAGCACTGGGGCCCCACAGAACAGGGTGGGCAGGAGAATGCCGGTGGCTACCCTTAGATTAGATGTCTGGGTGAGAAAAGGGCTCAGACGATATAGGAGACCAAGCTTCTGGTTCAGCGTCTTGGTTAGTTGGTCAACATGAACCGTGAAGGAACAGTTTTGATCAATATAGATGTCAAAGGATTTAATGCAATCCACAACCTCTATAGGAGAACCACTGGACATGCAGGGGGACAATAGGCATGATCTATCAGGGACTAGTCTTTTGGCTCCAAATATGATGGCTTTGATTTTTTTCACATTGAGGACTAGCCGATTAGTCAGGAACCAGTTTTCCAATATGGAGAGGTTCTGGTTCAGAAGTTGATTTAGTTGTGCTGCATCCAGGGCTGACCTGACAGCACGGCATCATCAGCATAAAGGGTCACCTTGGCAATTCCACAGTGCTTAGGAAAGTTATTGCCGAATAGGAAGAATAGGAAGGGCCCTAATATTGAACCTTGGGGGATCCCTTCAGAGATGGAGTGTTTGTCTGACTTCGCCCCCTGCCATCTGACTATTTGAGATCTGCCATCCAGGTAATCTATGAACCACTGCACTGAGTGGTTGTCCAATCCAAGTGATCTGAGCTGCGAGATGAGCAGCTGGTGGTCCACCAGATCAAAGGCCTTGGTAAGGTCTATAAAGATCGCACCGGTTAGTTGGTCGTTACCTTGGGCTGCGAGGATGTCAGAAGTAAGGCTAACCAAGGTGGTATCTGTGCCATGTAGTTGTCTAAATCCGTGTTGTCAGGGAGTAAGGAGGTTATGTTGTTCAACATATTCCTGGACTTGTTAGTACACAATTCTCTCAATCATTTTGCTTAGTGTGCAGAGTATGGAAATCGGTCTGCAATTCTCAACCAGCCCACTTGGCCCCCCTTTGGGGATGGGGGTAACCAGGACAGTTTTCCACGCTGTGGGAACTTTACCTTCCACCAGTGACCTGTTGAATAACCACATGATTGGTGTGGCAATTTCTTGGGCTGTTAATCTGAGTAATCTGGGTTCTAACCTGTCACACTCTGCAGAACCAGTGACATTAATGTTCCTGATCAGCTTTAGGACCTCAGTTTTTGACATCAACTTAAAGTGGAAGTTAGGTGATGAGGGAGGATCCTCTGTGTCATCAAGGGATGCCTGGCTAGAGCTGCAGGGATGAACCTTGTATTTGTCAAGATCAGTGAGAAATACATTAAAGGCATTAGCAGCGTCTTGTGGGTTCATGTGGCATACACCACCCGCAACAATGTCACAGACATTTTGCATGTAATGTCCCTTTAGAAGCGTATTAATTTGAGACCAGAATTTTCTGGGGTCAGAGAGATTTTTTGTTTGCAAGTTCTTGAGGTACTGTCGCTTGGCCTGTTTTAAGTCTCTTTTGCATTTGTTCCTGAGCATTCTGTACAGGACCCAATCATTGGCCATTTTAGTGGATTTGTACTTGCCCCAGGCCCTGTCTCTTTCCCTCATTAGCTTTTTTAGATCATGTATCAGCGACCTAGACTGTTGTCCTTTGACCCTCATTTGCTTAAGGGGGGGGCGTGCTTATTGGCAGCAGAAAGGAAATTCTTGGTGAAAAGGTCCAGGGCTATGTCTAGACTAGGGGAGAATTTTATCTGAGCCCAATCCACTGCCGATAAGGTACCTTGGAAGGAACTGGTGTCAAATTTAGAGTAGTCACGTGCCAGAAAGATTCTCGGGGTTGAAGGGTTGGATAATCATTTTTCCATATACCAAAGATAGGAGCATGGTCACTTAAGTAGTCGGCAAAAGTGCTGGCCACCTTGAATCTACTGGGATTGGACACCAGGATCCGATGCAGAATGGTGTGGTTACTAGATTTCAAATTCAGTCTAGTAGGTTCCTGAATAAGCTGTGTCAGGTTGACCTCTTGCAAACTGATCTTAATGTAGCATTTAGTCGAGGGGCTCCAGTGGAGGTTAAAGTCACCCCGGATTATTTTCTCACAGGAAAGTAGGTCAGGGATAAGTTTGGTAAGGGTCTTTAGTGTTTACACTGCAGACTTGGGGGGGTTATATACGCAACCTATTAGTAAGGGCTTAGTATCACCCAACACGAGTTTAACAAATAGTGCCGCAACCTCGTCAACCAGGGGTGGGGTCATTACTATAGAAACTGCTAGTGACGCCTTAGCATATATGATGACCCCTCCACCCCTTTTCCCAATTCTGTCCTTCCGAAAAGTTTTGAATCCAGGGATCTCAATCTTGTGCTCTAAGATGCTAGGTTTAAGCCTTGTTTTAGAGATGGCTAATACATCAGGGGAGTACTGGTCAACCCAGGCCTCAAGTTATTGTAGTTTGGGTCTGAGGCTATTTACATTGATATGAACCAGTTTCAGTTCTTTTGTATTGGCCCAGCTGGGCAAGAAGGAAGTTACATTTGGGATTTTGGTGCGGGGAGGACCTGGGTTAGTTTCAATATCCCCTGCTGGCAAAAGCTTTAGAAAGATCCATACCTTCTTGAATGACTGGAGTGGGAGATGAAAAAACTAACGTTTGTGTAGTCTCAGGTATACAGTACACACGTAGCAATTTTCTCCTTCCCTGAGACTATTTAAAGTACAGTAAGTAAGCTGGGGTAGGAGACTAGTTGGGGGTAGACACATGGATAATGGGCTAGTGTGAGCTCAGGTGGCCAGTTATTTTCCACCCAAGAGTTCATCAACAGCTGATCAGTGCATAGAGTAAGCAGGATATAGCCACTCCCCAGAAACATACCCAGAAACATTTTCCAGCTAGTACAGCAAGCAATTAATGTATGGAAGGGGCTTGGTGGGAGTAGCAGATGCTTAGAATTGACCAGATTGAGCCCCAGACAAACAGATTGAAACAGCAATGCTATTGCCTGTTAGGATGGAGGCGGAGCAGTGGCACAAATTAAAGCACTCAGGTGGCATGAGGGAGAAGTCTAGAGGCTGTAAACTAGCAAGACTCATAAAAATCACAACAATAGCCCCTAAAAGTTATTATACTGTCCCATCTACAGAAGAAAGATTATTCCACATTGTCTCCCAGAAGAAAGAAAACACTTGGCATAAAAGAGTTCCCTTTAACTTGTTTCTTCCAGCTCCTGCCCCCTCCAGAATGGAGAGTCCTGCTGGAAGTGGCTACACAAGACCACTTAATTAAGGAGGGGTTGCCGGGTGAGTGGGCTCTGCTTAAATATCCCAGCTGAGGAGCTTTGATTTTTGCACCCAACAACCTGGCACTGATTGGCTCCTGTGGGAGCCACCGACATCAGTCCTCAGCCGTGGATGTGTGCCGCATCACCGACTAGCCTGACCTCCGGGTCAGCGGCAATGGCCGCCCTCGAATTAGAGCAGCAGCAGCAGCCGATGAAATTCCTGCCACCGATGCGGCTAGGGGAAAAACCCTGCAGAGTTCAGTTCTGTTCGGCTGGGCTCTGCTTAAGTAGCCCAGCTGAGGAGCTTTGATTTTCACGCCCAACAACCTGGTGCTGATTGGCTCCTGCGGGAGCCCACCGACATCAGTCCTCAGCTGTGGATGCGCACCATATCACCGACTAGCCTGACCTCCGGGTCAGCGGCAACGGCCACCCTCAAATTAGAGCAGCAGCAGCAGCAGCAGCCAATGAAATTCCTGCCACCAATGTGGAATCCATAAGGCCCAGTCCCAATTTAAAACAGATGGCTGCACCCCCGCCCCTACGATCCATCCTCGGGTGATGTATCACCGAGTACCCAGCTGGAATGGCTGATGCCAAAACTGGACCAGCATTTTCATCCAGCCAGGTCTTGGTTACGCAAGCCGGTCAGATGCATTAACAAGATCCACTATCACAGTGGTCTTGTATTTTATAGATCTGGCAATGCACAACACTGCCCGAGTAGGATGGGCTGCTAAAGAAGACCACGCTACTTGCCTACATGAGGTAGAGCCCTTGGGTGTGGGAACCAGGCACGGAGGGCCCCTGTTCTGGTCCAATTTTGCCACAGGGTGTCTCCTTGTCCCCACAACCCCAATCAGCCCACACGGCTCCACTTCCCCACTATAGAAACATAGAAACATAGACTTTGACAGCAGATAAGAACTGCTTGGCCCACCTAGTCTGCCCATTTCCCTACCTAGAAGATAAGCAGCAGATCTTATTTAATCAACAGCCTATTTCTTCCTATCCCCCACAAAAATTACCTTATGTCTGTCCCATGCATTCTTGAATTCTCCCACAGTTTTAGACCCCACAATCTCCTCAGGAAGGCTGTTCCATGCATCCACCACCCTTTTTGTGAAAAAATACTTCCTCACATTGCCCCTGAGCTGTCCCCCCTCTATTTTCAAATTGAGTCCCCTTGTTCTTGCATATCTGTTTTTCTGAAAGATGCTACCCTCTTGGACTTTTTTAATTCCACTGAGATACTTAGACATTTCTATCATATCCCTCCTTTCCTCAAGGGTATACATATTAAGCTCCTTTAGTCTCTCCTTGTATGGCTCCTCTTGCAGACCCTGCACCATTTTAGTTGCACTCCTCTGAACTGCCTCCATCCTGTCTATGTCCTTGAGGAGATGGGGTCTCCAGAAATGGATGCAGTACTCCAGGTGGGGTCTCACCAACTGTCTGTACAGGGGGATAACAACTTCCTGTTTTCTGCTGGTGATGCCTCTCCCTATACATCCCAGTATCCCCCCCAGCCCTCTCTATCACCTTCTCACATTGCTTACCAACCTTAATGTCATCTGATATGATTACCCCCAGGTTCCTTTCCATTTTTGTTGTTATTACTACCTCCCCCCCCATTGTGTAATCTTCCTCTGGGTTTTTGTTTCCCAGGTGCATTATTTTGCACTTCTTTGCATTGAATCCAAGCTGCCATGCTTCTGACCATTCCTCCAACCTTGGGTCCAGGTCCAGTTCCCCCCTTATTCTGCCTTCTAGATATCCCTAAGGTATGACACCACCTCAACTGACAAAGGGGGACAACTAAAAGAGTGGAGGTTCCTGAGGCTGGTGGGAGAATATTGCCTGACTGTCTGTACTCTATACCAACACGTCTTAACTAACAGTAAACAAACAACAAGCAACAAACACAATACTATATGCCATACACACACACACTCAATCATACACTATCCAAACACACAAAATATCCCCTTCCCCACAAATCTCCAAATACAATCCTAAACAAAATTAAAAAGAAATATTTAAAACAAATAAATATGGGAGAGCATTTATGAAGTGCAGCGTGCCATAAAACCTGTCCAATCCACCAAGGGATTAAAGTCTGATTTCAATTTGAATAGAAAATGATTTCCAAAACCAAGCACCAACTGTCAGTCCATTCCTGGCAATAGTATTCAGTAACCAGTTCTAAAGTCTCAGGTAAAGGAGGAAAAGGGGAATGGCACTCACACCACCATAACCCAGACATAACAATAAATTGCTAGCAAGCAGTGCTAGAACAGAAAACTTTGAGAGAACTAAAACTCAGCACTTTTTCACTTGTGCTGAGAAACAAGTCACAATGATATTCCAGTGAGGACTCTTACCCAGGACCACCAGAAGTCTAGACTCACACTCTCCACTCTCACCAAAGCATTTCAGGGAAAGGAAATTCCACAGTCATGGGATGACAAATAAACTAGCAGTGTGGGAGCTAGATTTAAAAGGCTGCTGAGCTGCAAAGGACACTTTCGACAGTTCTTCACACTGTCAGCCAAGTCCTTGGGAAAACAAAACAGTTCGACACCAAGAAAGATGGTAAATAAGCTCCATGGAAGGGGGTACGAAAACACGGCTTACACCAATCTAAAGTGGAGCTAGGTCAAAAATAGGGCCACTCCTCTCTACATGGAGGGAGTTCCTCTCTGACTTAGCCCACAACTCCCATCCAGAAGGAACACCCACCCGGGACAATGCAACGTCAGAGTAAACTGGGTTTTCCCAGGGGCAGTGGAGCTCTCACCTTCACACCCCGTAGGTTACCCTCTCCACTCACCACCATGCAGTTCACCTTGCTCCTGCTGCAAACTAGAATTGCTGAGGAACAGATGCAACCTTCATCTTTCCTTTCCTGATGCCAAGGGACTTCCTGGATCACAAGAACAAGCACAGCCTTTGGCCGAAGAAAGCATCTGCTATGCTCGAAACCTCCGTAGTGCCTTCAGGGTTCCTTTGTTCCACAAAATGGTAAGAGTTAAAATCTACAAGGTATTCAACTTATTAAAGATGTGGTGTAAACATTACAGTACATTGCACTTAGAGCTCTGACCCTAACTAAAAATAAAACTGCACTCCTGTTCCAACTCACTGCTTCAGCCCTGCCTACCACTTAAAACCCTAACACATACTAGCTAAAAATGAATGCAACTATAACACAATACTAAAATAAAATAAAAAGACTAAGCTCTCCCAGGTTTCATTGAGAAAATTATAAAACACTTACTTAAAAGGCAAAGCAGAAGCTCATATCAGAGCTCCTGCAGATAGCAGTCTAGCATGGCCGCCATCTTTGAAATAAAACGGCCTCATACAATACCATCTCCAGGGTATGCTTGGCCTTAGATAGGGAGAGAGGATCACTCTGGACCTGCAATTGTATGACATCAGCTATGGAATGGGAGTGAGAGTCTGTAAACATCAGGGAATGCCTGGCATTATGAAAAAGTTATGCTGTGGGTAATAGTTAAAACTCCTTATTCAGCTTCCCTGAGGTGCTACAGCAATATCAAAAGTAGAAAAGTAGGGTAGGGTTGCTGTATCCATTTACTGAAAAAAATCACTACTTCACTGAAGTCAGGTGGTGCATGTATATTTATGTATGTTCAGTCAAAAGTTCTAGCTTTTTCTAGGAGTATTCATTACTTTATGTTAACAAGATAAAACGCCTATTCAGTATGTACTGTAAATCACACATTTTTTAAGAAAGGACAATAAATATACTGCAAGATGTACCTACATGGTCAAACTTATGCAACCATTTAATTCATAACTGAAAGGATTCAAGAAATAAAAACTGTTCTGTCAGACCCCATTAGTACCCTATAATATAAAATGGAAATTTTTATGTTGCAATATTTTTTCGTATTATGCTAATAAAAGTAATAATTTGATTGCCGGCCGACTCGGGTGGAGGGCTGAGGCACTGAGTGCCCTACCTCCAGCTATATTGGTGACCCATGTTTGATAGAGGAGGTGGGCCATGGGTGAAGGAGAGGATTGCTACATTGGTGACCCATGTTTGGTAGAGAAGGTGGGCCATGGGTGAAGGAGAGGGTCGAGTGTCCCACAGGACACTCTCCTCTCCCAGGGAAGGAGAGTGTTGTATCTCACTGCAGCACTGCTACCTGCAGGTGTGTGGGTGGTAGGGTGAGTGAGACATTGGGAAGTGGGGGATGCATGCCACTGCATAGTACGTGAATGTGCACAACACACTCATGCAGGGGACGTAGACCCAAACACCAGCATCCTACGAAGAGAGGAAGAGTGGCAGCAGAACCGACAAATGGAAAAAACACTCTGGCTGACAGGATAATCACTGACCTCCACAGTCCCCCTCCCAGTGACCTTGGCAGCTCTCCAACCAGACCTCCCAGCCATGGAGAGAAGCTGTGGTGGGGGGAGCCTTGAGGAAGAAGGTAAGTCCCAGGAGAAACTGAGGAATGATGCTGGGAGGGTCGATGAGAATGGGGGCCAGACAGGGAGAGAGGAGGAGAAATAATAAGTTGAAACAAAAGAAGAATTTGAATGTGATACGGCTACCACCATTCAGTTCGGAGAAAATAAAGTCAGCTTAAATAAACTTAATACCCCGTACCCAAGAGAAGTGCATACTTATATTGCTCATTCCCTGCAGTGCACAATTTTAATTTTCACCTCTGGACAAACTGTCCTGTCAATGTAAAAAAGAGAAGCAGAGAAAATATGTGCTATAATTTAAATGTAATCTCAATGCTCAGGTTTGAAATAGAAGGAAAGCACTTGTTCAGATTTTGATCTCATTTACCTTACATCTGTTGCAAGCACTTAATGCCGGCTAGAAATGGTGACTACTGCACAGGGGTCACCAGCTTCTCCCTCATCCTCTCGATCTCACCTTCCATCCTGAGGAGTGATGTAATAGTCACTACTGTCTTCTCATGAGAATTGTGAGTTCAGTTGCAAGGCAATTGACAACAACCACCACTCATAAGAGTGGTAATTAGGGCAGTAGCAGGTGGCCTCAGTGGCATGAGTGATGGTGATGGGGAACTATGACCTGGAATGTTTAACTGGTGCCATTAATCAGATGTGTTGTATATATATATATATATATATATATATATATATATATATATATATATATATAAAAACTTTTAAGCACAATAACTCACATCGGTGTATATTTTTCTAATTAATTCAAAGGTGCTCTGACTTCATTACCAAACTTATGTTTTGCACCAGCACCAGCTTAACTGCAAAAAAAAATTTTCATGAAAAATAAAATCTTTTCCATTTTATTTTATAAGCTCAAAAACCTACTCCAGGGCATGGGTTTCCTGAGAATTAATGCACATCCTGAGTTCATTTAAAGTCACTCAGTCATTGGCCTCATACTTGCCAATTAACCCAGGGGATGCATTAATTCTCTGAAAGCCCATGCCATGTTGTGGGTTATTGCTTATATATACCACGCCACCCAAGTTTAAGAGAATGCCCTCTACTGCTACTAGCACTCACATTTGTGAATAGTCCACATAGTCTCTCGAGTTCAGTATTTATATATTGTATTGCATTTTATTTTATAATTTGTTGCCTGGAAATGCACAATGTGTCAAAGTTCATGTTAAGGTGTGATTCAGAAGCATTGTAACTGTAAAGTGACTTGCTCAAGGCCACACAACATGCAAGCAGCAGTTGTGGGATTTAAACAGATTTCTGCTGGGGATTTTGGTTCATAGCTTGGTGCTCTAATCTATTAACTGTACTGCCTCCCAATGGTCTACCTCCTATTGGAGCGCTCTGATCTTGTTTACTCTCAGCTTTTTCTTTTCTATCCTATAGAGCTTAAGTAGATCTGAGCAATAAAATCTGATCTCAGCCTATAAGAAATTATTTGCATGGAGGCCCTGTTCTGGGTTGTTTCAATCTCTCTCCTATGACTTTCTTGTACTGCAGTGATAAACCTGGCTTCTGTACTTCAGGTGAGGTCTAAATTGTGGCAATTTTGCCACTGCAGAAATAATAATATTTCAGATGATATCTTTTTTGTATATTTTTTCTGTTAATACTTTAAAAGGGTGACATGCAGAGGAACTTGGTTATGTTTAAAAATTCCAACAGGCCAAAACTGATGGTTGCCAACAGAATGCCCAGTGTTACTGAAAAGGTCACAGGAAAGAGAGAAGGTCTTGCAAAATATTTGACAGTCCTCTGTAAATTGAGAACAGGCTGCTGGTAGGAACTTGAAAATTACATGTCAAAGGCTTGGGGTAGTTGGCCAAAGGAAAAGAGTAATAAATGGTCAGGAGACAGAAAACCATCTTCCCCTATCATAAACCTTTACACTTCAAAGGAAAAGTGCGTTAGATTTCCAGGAACTTTCATTTTTATGAGATGGCATGAAGGAAGAGGGAAGATCAAAGGGTACTGGAACTGTGAGAGAATCTAACTGATCAATAATATGGTTCACTTAAAAATCTTGGACAAAGCAAGAGAGACTCCTGCTGACCTAAAAAGATAAGGCTACAGACAGCCTGAACCCAGGGTACTGAAAGCCCTCAGAGCAGGTCATGAACACACTTTTTCATGAGACCCTCTTCCTGTCACACACCAAGCAAGACTGCACAGAGACAGAGTAAGAACCAATGAATGCTACAGAAGGACTAAAACTTTTGCAAAAAAAAAATAATTTATTTCTGGGCTTACTGTTAATTGTTTATTTTTGTTTATTGATAAATATCAGATAACACCTTTGAGTCGAAGACTCCTTTACAAAGGTTCCAAGTCACTGCACAGTGCAGTGCACTTTTGCACTTTATTTCCACTTTTATTTTTGTTATTCTGTAACACAATCTTTAAACCTTTGTTGTTAAGGTTGTGTGATAATCATTTAGATTTAATAAAAAATATTTTGCTTTTAAACTGCCAGTGAGTGATTTCGTGTGTGGAAAGGTAAAAAAGTGTTTAGTCAATTCTGAGACCAGCCTATAATTGTTAAAGTGCTTCCATTCACTGCCAAGAATAGGATCCTGAAAAAGGGATCTGGGTGCCTTAGGTAGAGGAGAGTCCATAAGGAGGAACTAAGTGCTACACACCCCGTCGGAGAGACACAGTTAGGTATACAAGGGCATATTGTGAAGAGCTCATAACACGTGGGTCCTCCCCAGTACAGCAACTGAGGAGAGTTCTCACTTTCCTACAGACTTGCAACTGTATTTTGCCCTTACCCAGAATAGAGAGGGAGCCCTGGGACCTCGTGGTGGTGTTCAGTCATGAAATCGGCACACACTCTAGAAGTCACTTAGAGGATATTCCTGTTCCCCCCCCATCATGTATTGCACTTAAGGATGGGTACTGTGAGCTCAGTGGACCTGGTCCCTTAGGAGTGGGTTTGTGACATAAGGCCTGGTAAAGAGGTAGGTCCACTCCCTTGACTTGCTTCTTACCCTTTCTGAACGCAGTCAGCTACTGTGTATGCACTCCTGACTGCAATAGCAGATAGTCTGCCTTGCTTACATGCTGTTGGCATCTACACTATGATACAGTATCTGTTTCCACAGAGCTATTAACAGCTGTACTAACCGTGTGTGTGTGTGCGCGAGAGTATGTATAATAGATCCCTTAAACATAGTTGTACAACATTACACTTTTCCACATTAAATCTATGTCACCAATCCTCAGATGTTTTGTGTGCAGGTCCCCCTGTAGTCCATTTTCCCATTCTGTGATATCCTGTCTTCTTACCAATTTAGCATTGCCAGCAAATTTTAGCAGATCTTTCTTCATACTCACCTCTTCTCAGAACAGACATCTTAAAGAACAAAGAATCTAGAACCAAACATTGGAACACTTATAACATTCTTCCAATCCTAATAGAAACATAGACTTTGATGACAGATAAGGACTGCTTGGTCCACCTAGTCTGCCCATTTCCCTACCTACTGGATAAGCTGCAGATCCTAGTTAACCAATAGCCTATTTCTTCCTACCATCTGTTTCATGCATTCTTGAATTCGCCCACAGTTTTTGACCCCACAACCTCCTCAGGAAGGCTGTTCCATGCATGCATCACCATCTCTGTGAAAAAATATTTCCTCACATTGCCCTGCATTGTTTTCCCCTTGTGTCCCCTTGTTCTTGCACATCTCTTTTTTCTGAAAGATGCTACCCTCTTGGACTTTGTTGATTCCTCTGAGGTACTTAAAAGTTTCTCTCATGTCCATCCTCTCCCTCCTTTCCTCAAGAATATACATATTAAGCTCCTTTAGTCTCTCCTCGTATGGCTTATCTTACAGACCCTGCACCATTTTAGTTGTCCTCCTCTGTACTGCCTCCATCCTGTCTATGTCCTTGCAGAGATGGCCTCCTTTACCACTATTTCTGCTGCCATTCTTCCTGCCAGTTGCCTACTCACCACATCTATCTTATAGGGTTATTATAGGATCCATGTGGCCACCCTATAGTGTTATTCCCCTATTAGTTCACTTTATTTAAATTCAATAGTACTACACTTAATGGGCCTTAGGTTGGTTTTGTAGAATCAGTTAGTTGGGAAGCATGCTGTACATGGGAGAATGATGCATTCCTATCCTGTACACAGAAGAACAATGGATTCCTACCCTGTAGCTCTGTGAATGATGGATTCCTATCCTGTGCTTGGGTGAAGGTTGCATTCCAATTCTTCATATGGGAGAAGGATGAATTTCTATTTTGTACATGGGAAAAGGACATGTTCCTATCCTGAGCATGACAGAACAATGTATTCCCATCCTGTATAAGGGAGAATGATGTATTTACATCCT
This sequence comes from Neoceratodus forsteri, assembly GCA_016271365.2. Lineage (NCBI taxonomy): Eukaryota > Metazoa > Chordata > Ceratodontiformes > Ceratodontidae > Neoceratodus > Neoceratodus forsteri. The sequence goes on along the minus strand of CM028131.1, from coordinate 42,857,337 downwards.
GAAAATAGGAAAACAATACATTCTAATCCTGTACAAGGAATAACCACACATTTCTATTCTGTGCATGGGAGAATTATCTATTCCTATCTTGTACAAGAGGAAAGGATGCATTGCTATCCTGTATACTGCATGGGGGAATGATGCATTCCTATCTTGAGCACAGGAGAGCAATGCATTCATTTATTGTGCAAGGGAGAACAATGCATTCATTTCCTATGCAAGAGAGACCAATGCACTGCTATCTTGTACTGGGGATAACAGTGCATATTATTTATTTTTATTTATTTACTGAATTTTGATGACCGGGTAGGCCCGCTGGGCCCTGAAGGCCCCTTTTTCAGGGGCAACCCAGAGATACAGTAAGTGGTATTATATCTAATGCCATAAACTTGGTGAAACAGACAGTAAACAGGAATTAACTGACATACAGATTCAATAGTATATTAATCCTGTAAAAATGAAAATGATGCATTCATATCCAGTACTTGAGAGATAGTTGCATTCCTATGCTGCGTATGGGAGACTGATGTATTCTTATCCTGTACATGGGAGAATGAAGCATTCCTGTCTCTTACATGCATGGAAAAATAATGGCTTCCTTTTATGTACACGGGAAAACAATGCATTCCTATCTTGTGCATGGGGAGCAATGCATTCTTGTCCCATAAATTGGAGAACAATGCATACCTATCCTGTGTACTTAAGAACAATACAGATTCTTATACTGTTATGGCTGAATGATGCATTCCTTTCCTGTACTCAGGAGAACAGTGCACTACTATCATGTACATAAGAGAATAATACATGCCTATCCTGTACATGGGAGAACAATGCATTAACTATGCTGTATATGGGATAATAATGCATTCTTAGCTTGTGCAGGGGAGAATGATGCATTCTTAACCTGAACACTGGAGAACAATGCATTGTTACCCTGCACATTGAAGAATGATTCATTTGTATGCTACTCATGGGAGAACAATGCACTCCTAGCCTGTACACAAGAGAAGGGTGCATTATTATCCTGTATACAGTGGAAAGATGCATTCTTATCCTATACACAGGAGAATGAAGCGTTCTTATCCTGTACATGGGAGAACAATGCATTCTCTTCTCATACACAGGAGAATAGTGTATTCTTATCCTGTACATGGGAGAAAAATCAATTATTTTCATATACAGAGGAGAATTATGCATTCTTGCCCTGTACATGGGAGAACAATGCATTCTTAGCCTGTACACATAAAAACGATGCATTCCTATCCTGTTAATAGCAGAACAATGCATTTTTATCCTATACACAGGAGAATGATGCATTCTGGTTCTGTACATGGGAGAACAATGCATTATTTTCATATACACAGGAGAATGGTGCATTTGTATTCTGTACATAGGAGAACAATGCATTCTTATCTTACACATAGGGGAAAAATGCATTTTTATTCTATACAAGGGAGCAGAATGCATTTTTGTCCTACAGTATATATGGGAGAAGAATATAATTTATGTCCCCTACACAGGAAAACAATGCATTCCTAGTATGTACATGTGAGAACAATACATTCTTATCCTGTACATGTGAAAAGAATGCATTCTTATTTTGTACATGGGAGACTGATGCATTCCTGTCCTGTACTCAGGAGAACAACACATATAGAATAGTGGATGGGTGACCAGAAACAACAAGGCTGTGTTTCCATTGAGGGAGTCAATGGAATCATAGAGACCTTGAAAGCGAAGCTCGAGAGGTCTCTGATGCCATCGACTCCTGAGATGGAAACACAGCTTTAGTTGTGGATGATCACCCATCCAATATTTTATATACTGTAGCATATGGTGACCCAAAATGTAGACAGTGTCACTTCACAAGGTTCATACCTTGTGTTCATGGTGTTCCCGCATCAGTCCTCTGTACTTGATTTCTCTCCACTGCAGTCCTGGAATGATTCAGTCCTCCTCGAGCCCCAAAAGTTCTCCATGCTGCAGCCCTGCTCAGCTCCAACCCCCGGAATTGCACCAGTTAAAAAAAAAACATAGAAACATAGATTTTGACGGCAGATAAGGACTGCTTGGCCCACCCAGTCTGCCCATTTCCCTACCTATTGGATAAGCTGCAGATCCTAGTTAACCAGCAGCCTACGTCTTCCTACCCCCACCCCCTAGAATTGCCCTTTATGACTGTCCCATGCATGCTTAAATTCCACCACTGTTTTTGACTTCACAAATCCTCCTCGAAGGCAGTTCCATGCATCCACAACCTCTCTCTGTGAAAATACTTCCTTAAATTACCTCTGAGTTCCCCTTCTATCTTCAAATTGTGTCCCTTGTTCTTGCACACCTCTTTTTTGAAAGATGCTACCCTCTTGACTTTGTTGACTCCTGAGATACTTGAAAGTTTCTATCATGTCCCCTCTCTCCTTTCCTCAAGGCTATACATATTCAGCTCCTTAAGTCTCTTCATATGTCTTCGGTGCAGGCCCTGCACCATTTTAGTTGCCTCCTCGGACAGCCTCCATCCTGTCTATATCCTCATGGAGATTGGGTCTCCAGAACTGCACGAGTACTCCAGATGGGGTCTCACCAACTGTCTGTACAGAGGGATAATAACTTCCTGTTTTCTGCTGGTGATGCTCTCCTATGCATCCCAGTATCCCCTGCCCTCCTTGCTGCCCTCTCACATTGTTTGCCCACCTTTAGGTCATCTGATATGACTACCCCAGGTCCCTTTCCATTTTGTTGTTGTTAGTATCTCACCCCCATTGTGTACTCTTCCCTGGGTTTTGTTTCCCAGGTGCATTACCTGCACTTTAGCATTGAATCTAAGCTGCCATACATTTGACCATTCCTCTAACTGCCAAGTCCCTTCTCATCCTTTCCACCCCACCTTGTGCATCAACCTGTTGCAGATCTTAGTGTCATCTGCAAAGAGACATATTTTTCCTTCTAGTCCCTCTGCAATATCACTTATAAAGACATTGAAGAGGACCAGTCCTAATACTGAACCCTGTGGTACCCCACTAGTAACCTCCTTTCTTCAGAGTGGACTCCATTTACTTACTCTCTGTGTCCTATTCTCCAGCCAATTCTTTACCCAGGCTGTCATCTTGGGACCCACTCCCAGGCTGGCTAACTTGTATATTAATCTTGTGTGAGACTGTGTCAAATGCCTTGCTAAAGTCTAGGTAGGCCATGTCCACAGCCCTCCTGATCTACTACTTTGGTCACCCAGTCAAAGAAATCTATCAGATTTGTCTGGCATGACCTTCCCACTGTGAATCCATGCTGCCTTGGGTCCTGAGCCCTCTGGCCTCTAGATACTAAAAATCTTTCCTTCATAAGTGATTCCATCATTTTCCCTACCACTGAGGTTAAACTAACAGGTCTGTAGTTTTCTGCTTCTGCCTTGCTCCCACTTTTGTGAAGGGAATCACATCTGCCCTTCTCCAGTCCTCGGTACCACCCCATCCTCCCATGATTTGTTAAAGAGGGTAGCAGGTGGTGTCACTGGTTCTACCTTAGTTCTTTTAGAATTCTGGGATGAATCTTATCAGGCCCCATTGCTTTGTCCACCTTCAGTTTTAAGAGTTCTTTCAGAACCCTTTCTTCTGTAAATGGCTGGTATCAACTTCTGTATCCAGAGTGTTTCTACTGTTTGTTTTAGGTACCGCCCCCACTTTCTCTGTAAATACTGAGCAAAAATATTTGTTTAGTTTCTCTGCCTTTTCACAGTCACCTGCTGCCCACCCTCCCTCCGCTTTATTAAGCCTCACTAGCCCTCCCTTGGTCTTCCTTCGCTCCCTGATGTACGTATAAAAGGTTTTATCTCCCTTCTTAACAGAGTTGGCTATCTTTTCCTCGGTTTGGGCCTTTGCTGTTCTGACTGCCTTCCCAGCTTCCTTTTGCTTTAACTGATACAGTTCTCTGTCCTGCTCCTTCTGTGATTCCTTGTACTTCCTGAATGCTTTTTCTCTTGAACCTTCACTGCCACTTCCTTTGAGAACCATAGTGGTTTTCACATCATTTCATTTTGTTAATTTGCTTCACACAAAGGCTTGTTACCTCTGTGATGGCAGTTTTTATTATTCCCCATTGTTCTTCCACCCCTCCTTCCTACCCATTTGCTAATGCATTCTTTAGGCACTCACCCATTTTGGCAAAGTCAGCCCTCCTAAAGTCCAGTACTTTTGCCTTTGTATGGCTTGACTCTATTGCTGTGTTTATTGTGAACCATACTGTTCGATTACATAGATAAAGATAAAGAATGAAGAAAAACTGAAAACGGTTAGTTTGGATACACAGAATCTGTGTCCAGGTCAATGTTGGGTAAGTTACTTTTTCTATTACTGTCTATTTCTTTTAGAAACTAGATCCAGGAAGCTCTGTGCAGTCACTAGCAAGGATGGAGAAGTACTAGAAAAAGTAATACACCTGACAGTTACAGTTACTTATTTCTTTTTATACAACAATACAAAAATAATAAAAAAACTGTTAACAGATAACATTTATTTGAAAAAAATAGGTTAGTTACTAGTTACTTTCAAATAAATGTAATCAGTTACATTTACATATTACTTTTGTATAAAAAGACATAAGTAATTGTAACTGTAAGGTGTATTACTTTTTCCAGTACTTCTCCATCCTTGCTAGTGACTGCATAGAGCTTTCTGGAACAAGTTTCCAAAAGTAATAGAAAGTAATAGAAAAAGTAATTTACCTAACACTGGTCCAGGTTGCTAGTGAACTTTTAGCCTGACCCACTCACTAAGCACCACCACCATTTAATCCTTGTTTTTTTAAGCCCACATCGAATCAACCAATCAGGTGGCAGGAGATGACTTTTTTTTTCAATTTAAAGTTTATTAAAGTTGTTTTCCTTTTCACAGAAGGCAAACATACATGCATATGCAATGGATACATAGGACATCACATTCAAATTAGTCTACTCCCCCATTACCACCCATTCTACCCCATGCCCCCTCCCTTCCCCACTAGAGCAACAACATTTTTAATATCAAAATTTTCCAAGCATGATGTGAGCCTTAATTGGTTATTTAGGCTAAGACGATTCTTAGAGATCATACTGTGCCCTATAAAGAATATAGGGTAAATAGGGGGTCCCATTTTTTTTTAGACCTACCCATTTTATTATTCATGTTAGCAATAGTTTTCTCCATATGCAGGCTTGCCAAGATTTCAGTCAACCTTTCATTATAAGTGATTTCCTGTTGGTCAATCCAATGTCTCAATATGAGTTTTTTGACTGACATAGCTATGAGAGCCATGTAGTATTTAGGGTTAAGGACTCCAATTTCAGATAGATCACCCAAGAGAAAGATTTCTGGGGTAAACAGGTCATTGAGTCCCAGAAGAGGGTCAGATGAATGTTTAATAGTATTCCATAATGTTGACACTTCAGGGCAGTGTCAAAAATATGATATAATGTCCCCTCTTCCTGCTGGCATCTGACACATAATGAGGAAGATTTCAGGCCCAATTTTGCTAGCTTACATGGCGAATAGTATGCTCTATGCAATATATACAATTGCACTAATCTTACTCTGTCTCCAAAGTGTTGGCCAGTCTATACTATGATTTGGGAAAAAGGATTCCCAGAGTCGAGTTGGCACAAAACATTCGGGGAATTTCCAGTTATGAAATGTACTGTAGATTTTTGAGACAGCACTGGGACCACCACAAAACTCCAACAGATCCTTACAAAAAGGATGACATTAACTAGATGGGGGTTTTGACCAAAAGCTTGTATTAGCAAATGCCTCAATTGGATGATCCTGAAAGTGTGCTTGTGTGAAATACCAAGCTTAGCCATAAGCTTTTTAATTGGAAACCATAAATCTCTGTTCTTGATAAAATAAGTAATTTTCAAATATTGTAAGGTAGGCAACCAACTTGGATGAATTGGTTTTCCATCTATTTTAAGCTGTACGTTCCCCACTAATGGTTGACTGCGGTCCCTAGTGTGGTCGTATTTAAGATAACTACAAATCTGAGCATGAACCTTCAAGGAGATGGCAACTATGGAGTTTCTGAGCTTTAAGGAGAGGAGGCTTTCTATGATATATAATAACCCCTCAGGATCCAAACCACAAGAGCGTGTAAGAGTTTCTTCAATTTTAAGCCAAGCCAGAGCAAGGCACTGGTTTTCTTTGGAGAACCAACTTAAATATTTATTAATGTGGCTGGCCCAGAAGTATAATCCTATGTGATGGAGGTGTAGGCCCCCTTTATCTGTGGGAGCTGTCAAAGTATAATAGGTTATCCTAGGGGATTTATTGTACCATATAAATTTAGTGAACAGGGATTGTAGTTTTTTGAACCAGGATAAAGGAAGCCAAAATATTAAGCATGGAAAGGGGTTAAAAAAGCCATGGGAAAACATTAATTTTAATTAAATTTATTCTACCCCTCAATGAGATAGGAAGTAAGGCCCATCGACTTAGATCCTGAGAAATTATATGAACCAGGGAGTTCAGATTAAATTTGATGATTTGTCTGGGGTGTCTAGATAGCTCCATACCTAAATATCTGAGGGAATCTTGCTTCCAACTGAGTCCTAGGGCTAGTATATCAGTTTTAAATGTTTTGTGGTTAAGCGGAAAAACAATTGTTTTACTGATATATAGTTTGTAATTGGATATTCTGCCAAAGGTGTCTATGATTTCCAACATAGGGGGTATGGATAAGCAAGGGTTGGAAAGTTGGAGAAGGATATCATCTGCATACGCAGATACTTTAATTTCACAAGAGTGAATAGGGATCCCTTGGATGGCGTGGCAGTTTTGCAGTTTACAGATTAAAGGTTCCAGGTAAATATTAAATAATAATGGGGACAAGGAGCATCCTTGCATAGTTCCAGAATGAAGTGTGAAGACCTTCAAAGTCACTCCATTGCCTGAGACCCTAGACAGTGACCTGATCCAACTTGTGAATTCTGGTGGGAAACCAAATGCTTCCAAAGTTTGAAACAAATATTTCCAGTTCACCTGTTGAAAGACTTCTCAGCATCCAGGGAAATTAGAGCAGCTGGGAAAGGTGCATCCCTGGACGCCGAGAAGATGTACGACAGGGTTCGTAAATGGTCAGAAGAAGATCTGTCCTTCATAAATCTGACCTGTTTTGGCCCTATCAGGGTGTCCAAAACTGTGCTAAGATGATTGGACAACAATCTGGTTAGTATTTCAATGTCCTGATTTATTAATGAGATAGGTCTGTAGTTTGATACTAATTCAGGAGTTTATCAGGTTTTGGAATCAAAACTATCAGTGCCTCAAATAATGTAAGGTCTACCTCTACCCCGAGACAATTTGTTGCTACAGGGGAAGAAGGATGGGTATTACCTGAGCTTTAAATTTCTTATAGAAATTAGCTGGGAACCATCCACCCCTGGAGTCTTGTTCATTGGTAAACTCCCAATAACCTTGGAAATTTTCCTACTCATTATCGGGGATAACATACTCTTCTGCTAGTTCAATGTAAACTGGGGTAGTTGTGTCTCAAGCAGGTAGTTGTGTACTTGTTGCTCTGTTGGGGGAGAGTGCATAGGGTCATATAAATCTTTATAATATGCAGTGAATTCCTTTATGATATCTTCTGGGTGGGTTTTTAAAGACCCATCTATTAACGAAGTTATCGAGGCTATACAATGAGAAGACTCCATTTGTTTAACCCTAAGTGCAAGGAGACAACCCGCTTTTTCCCCCTGATCCGTATATGATGCTTGAGTTTTCAAAATGGTATAATCAGCTTTCTCCCTAAGCATTTCTAAGTAGGCAGCTTTAAGTCTTATTAATTCTTGCCGGATAGAGTCTGGTGATTGAAGGGAAAGATCCCTTTCTATAACCCTTATTCGAGACAATAAATGGGACATTCTGGAAGTAGAAATCTTTTTCTTATGGGTGGTCATACTAATAAGAATACCCCTAAGGTACACTTTAAAGGCACACCATAACATATCCGGTCTCCCCAAGGGGTCAAAGTTATGCTTGTAAAATCTTTCAATATGCTCTTTTATATTTTTGGTTGAATCAGGATCCTTTAACAACAAATCATTCAACTTCCATCTGGAACCCCTTTTGGGTAAGGAGACTAGTGATATCTGGCAAGAAACCATGGAATGGTCTGATGGGGAGCCAGGTAGGATCAACGCCTCAAGAGTGCCAGGTATTAGAGAATGAGAATAGAGTATGTAGTCTATCCTAGAAGAGGACTGATGAACTGGGGAAACAAAAGTATACTCCCTTTCCAGGGGATGTAGTACCCTCCAGATGTCACACATTTCAGTCTGATCCATCAGCTTCCTGAGTGCTCTTTGGGTGGGTGATAAACCCTTTCTCTGCTGACCTGACCTGTCCACCATCGGGTCATAGACCAGATTAAAGTCTCCACCAATTATCATAGGTACTGAGATATACTGTAACAAAATCTGGGTAAGCTGTGTAAAAAATTCTGGTGCATCTTAATTAGATCCGTAGATACTGCCCAATATTATCTCTTTATTGTAAAGTAAACCCTGAACCAAAATATATCTACCCTGTGGATCTTTAATGATATTAGTTGTAATAAATGGTATCCTCCTATGTATGAGGATCATCACCCCACAACTATAGATCATCTGCTCAGCCTCAAAAAATTGGCCGAATTGCTGTTTACGAAGCAGAGGAGCCTCTGAATCTAGTAAATGTGTTTCTTGAATATAAACAATATCTATGTTTTATAACTTCAAGTGCTTCAAAATCTGATATTATTTAAATCTGTTCCTCCCTCCTATAATATTTCAAGTTGCAATGAGCATAGAGAGAGCCATTTCTCTCAATAACATGGACTCTTAACCCCCAATCCCTATTCATCAGTAGATTGCGATCATGCCATGGTTGCGATAACCGTTTCTTGTTAGTTACCCTCCCCCCTCCCTCTCCCACCTTCTGATTTTGTATTGTGCTATATCAAGACTTTGCTTTTACACCTATCTATATATGCTTAAAGTCCTCCCTTACTGTAAGTACAATGTTATAAATCCTGTCCTATGCATTTCCCTCTTCTCCTTCTTTCCATCGCCCAGTCTCTCAGTAAAACATCTTACTGAACAATTTGAAATAAAACTGTTTATAAAATGGACTTAAACAATCCAGAATCCTGATAGGCTAAAACCTAGTTACAGCTGTGTCCTTATAAGCATGTATTGTGCCAACCGGCACTAACTTCCTCTGCCCGACAATATTACGAAATCACTGAGATGTGCCAACTGAAAACAAAAAACATACAGTGGCACACCTCACCTTGCAATACCATAAAATGGCATCCCCCTCACAGCAGCTCCATGAAACAGGCATGGCATACAATGAACATCATAAAACAAGGTAGCTGCTGCCCCCCCCACAACAAAAGTCACAAAACTACCTCCTGAGCTGTCTTGCCAGTGGCCTTATCTCTGCGCATCAACTCAGTTCCTGTCACTGCAAGCAAACAGTAAAAAAAAATCTTGATCTGCTCTCCAAACAGGACTGCGATGTCTGAAGTCGACCACAAAGCCAAAAGTAATTTCTCAGAGGTTGACTCATTCACACAAAATCACTTCCTACATTATACAGTGCTCGCTCTGTTCTACAAATGAAAACCAGCTGAAAAAAATAAATTATTTACTTAAAATGAATGAGTGCCTAATGGTAGTTTTAAAATAACAGAAACCGGAAACATCAATCTACGGAGGCTGCTAAGGGATGTGCCCGCTCCCACACACCCAGCAGTTTCTCAAAAATCCTGACACAAAAATAAAACAAAACAAAGGCATATAAAAAAATATATAAATAAAATAAATCACACACAAAAACTCTGTCTACATCTTCAGCAGTGTGCAAGAAACAGCACACATAATAGTGCAGCCCAGCTCTTAGACACTCGATCCTGGTGCCTTAAACTCTCAAAGTACAAACATTTTTTTAAACAAAATAAAAACGTTTTTCACAGTTTCTGGGGGTATCTTCTGTAGACAGAGTCGATGACTGGCTACTATAGACACAGACACACAGTGACCTGACACACAGTGACACAGTATAATAATTTTCAATTAAACAGAGGGACCACTTTTTCTATTTTCTACAGATATCATATTTTTATTTATTTTATGAAAATTATCACTCCATTTTTTTTCAAAGGAACTTCTTTACCAGGGGCTCATTTTATAAGTGCAATAACACACTCCAAGGTGTGGGTTATGTGCTGATAAGAGCATGCCCAGGGGATAACAAGGCATGCGCCTTGTGCCTTTAGTACACCCTTTGGCATGCTGTTATCAGCATGTAACCCACATCTGTTGTGGTGTGTTGCTATTGTTTGCACATAACAGTAACTCCAACAATTATCGAATAAAGAATGGGAGCTCTGTTACCATTAATCACATGGAAAAACTGGACAAAATATGTGATAAAAACCCAGGAATGGTAATTACTGCTTTTCTGTAGCTCCCCGCTGCTCTAAGTTTATGTAACCCACAAAATCATGGGCTCCAACTTCTCCTAGCCCCATAATCTCAGGGAGTAAGAAACTGTTTTTAACATTAAATGTCCATTCTATTAATAAACAATGCCCCCAAAACATATATTTGTGCCTCCTGTAATTCCTTCAAGTCCATTTCCTTTCAAGGAATGTCCTCTTGTGGTATATTGTTGCCAGTACCTTTCCAACAGGCAGGCCAAAGAAAACAAGTCCATGGGTACTTTATACTTAGTTCTTGTATAAACGGGCACTCTACCAAGTGTTTTAATATTTAAATGAAACAAAAAGTAAATCTAGCAAGGTATTTTCCTCATACTCCAAATTTCCAAGCCATTTCTGTCCGGTTACACAGATCAATAATGAATGCCAGGTTCAATTTTAACAGTCAGCAAAAGCAGGTATATCTCCTGATCCAAAAAATGGTCCATCCTGCAGAAACTTTCTTTATGCCCTTGTTTCTTTCTAACAATGATGGGTGTCTCCTACTGGAAATCTTCTTATATCTCCCATCCTGATCGGACTAATCAGTGAGCATAGAAAAGGTCTGGCTAAGCCTTCTGTAGCACTACTAGTGCAGGATCCACTTCCTCAAACGAGACCCATGATCCGGAGATCAAAACTTGCAACTGAGCTAGATAACACATCAGAAATTATATCTCTGTGGCTATCAGTTTAGTCACTATAGGATGAAACAGTGCTCTCCTTTGCCTCATAGTTGCTGGCAAATCCTGAGTTATGTGAGTTTTGTTCCTCCCCCAAAGTACTTCTAATTCCTTTATTTTACCCAAGAAAAACTGTTTTTCCTGATAATTCAAAAACTTAAATATTAATGGTCGGGGCTGTGAACCAGGTGCTGGTATTGGTCTCAGAACTCTGTGGGCCCTCTCCATTGTTTATGCAGGGCCAAAGGGAGAAGGGCTAGCCAATTTTTCTATGAGCTTCTGGATAAATAATATTGTGTTGTTACCTTCCTCTTTTTTGGGAATCCCTATAATCACAACATTAATTCTGTGACTTCTCCCCTCCAAGTCCTCAATCTTTTGCTGTAGCTTCTTTATTCTGTGTCTGTTGTCCACTGTTTCACTTTCAGCCTGGTCTGCCTTCTTCTCCAAGGAAATAAGAAAAGACTCACTGTCTGTCATCCTCGCGGATAGATTCTGAAGTGCAAACACCATCTGCTTCATTTCGATGACTTCCGATCGCAAATCCTCCTGAAATGGTTTGAGCTCTTTTAGAAATTGTTCAAGGGTGAGGGGGGTTGCTTTAGGAACCAAAGTAGAGGAGGCCGCTATGGTAGATTGCTTGCCGCTGCTAGTCAGCTGGGCCCCGGATCATCTGCCAGACTTCTCCAGTGAGACAGGAGGGGTATGTCTCGGTAAAGCAAGACACATTTTGGTGTCCATTCTAGGCAGTTATTGTTCTCCAGAGATTCAACTGTTGTTTAAATTTAAAACAGGAAAGAAAAGTCAGTTGTGATGTGAAACAAATTAAGAAATAGTGCTGGGTGACAGGAGACAAATCGAAGAGCTGTTACACAGTCTGCTGCATCATGTGGTCTCTCATGGTGGCAAGAGATGTCTGAAAAGTTGTACTATTGATCTGACATCAGAACGATAGTACAACAACTTTTTTTTTACCTTTGAACTGTCCTACCACAAGATTTTGAAAGCCACGGCTTTCTAGTCATAATAAGCCCTAACCATATACGATATTCCTATGTTGTACGTGGGAAAATAATCCATTCCTATGTTGTACGAGGGAGAACAATTAATTCCTATGCTGTACATTGGAGAATGATGCATTCCCATCCAGTGCATGGGAGAAAAATGTTTTCCTCTCCTGTACACGGGAGAATAGTGCATTCTTAGCCTATACATAGACATACAATACAGGAGAGCAATGCATTTATACCAGTATATGCTCAAATAACACATTAACAAAACTGAGTTAAACATGTTGGAGAAAGTAGAGGGGTATGACAGTTGGAGTACCAGCTTTGTAAACATTAGATCAAAGCATTAAACAGCAGTTGAGTCAAATTCTCATTCACCTTCTGTGGGTCAGAAAGCCTCTCAGTGTTCAATTCCATATAGCTACAGACATAAGTGCAACTGTACAATCAAAGATTGCTACTCAAGTGGGCTATGTGTGATACATAGCTTGTAAAACCGATGTTGTGCACGTAAGGCTCACATGTAAGTAGTTAAAAGGAGCCAGCCTTATTCCTTTCTTTAATATAGCGCCCACCTTGTCCACTTTCTAGTCACCCAGAATGTTACCTTTCTGTAAAGAGGACTGGAAGCTATCAACACTGCCTCCAGTTCATCCTGTTCCTTCACTATAATGTCATCAGTTAGCTGGTCATCCTTCTTGACTTCCCAGCTGAATACTGACACAAAGCAATAATGTCATCCCTCGGATATCTACCCTGCCGTGTTATGAGTTTCCCTTTCAATTATCAAGAGCACCACTCTATATTGTGCCCTTACAATTCTCCATATTTACTAATAAATGAGCTTACTGCTCTTTCTGATTCACTAAACAAGCTTGTCTTTCAGAACACGCTGACCTTTTCAATCATGGTCCTGTCCTTTCTCTCTATTGTCATATGTTCTAGCATCCTCACTTTGTTTCCAGTAAAGTTTCACTTATTATACATCCTTGTCACCTTAATATATGTAGTTACCCAGACAAAAAAAGATGTCCTCTGCCCAGCTATCTTGCTTCTATTGCAAACAGTCATAAACACATTCTTACTTCATTGATGCTGTCACCAGTCATATGCAAATTCACACTCAGCTGTTCCTTTTTCATTTCACTTTATGCTGATACTCATAGCTTAGGGACCCTGTACCCTGGAAACCCAACTCACCAACAGCATTACTGAAAATGTTCCTGTAGCAGAAGCAGTCTCACCTTAATGTATTATTTGCTCTCAGAGACTGAAAAACAAAAATACTGTACTGTTGAAAAAACTGCACAGACACAAATGGATTAACTATACTCTAGGAATTTTAAAGCTCACTGGATATAAAAGAAATATTACCAACAAACATGGAAATAAAGTGCACAACAGAGAAATCAGAAAAACTTCATTTGGTTCAATGCCAGTTGGCATCCATCTGTATCCCCCTTCCCCAGAATGAGGCAGAAAATAGGTAGAATTGTTATGTAGTCCTCTGGCCCGGTCAACGACAACTAAATAAGTTATTTATTTCAAACGTTTCCCAGGAAAGAAATACTAAGCCGGTAACATCTAATTCCCAGATGCATTCGGGGGGAGGGGGGTAGAGTAGACAGTTCAGCAGGGTGCAGAGTAAAATAAAACAGTTCTACAGCAACAATATTCAGTGCCAAATAATAGACTGAAAACAAAATAATAATAGAAGTGTTGCAACAACAGAATTGTAGACAACAAAACAAGAAACTGAACCACACCACAAACTGCTTAACACTTATAGTACACAATTGCAACCAGCTACGGACTTTGCAGAAAGCTTTAATTCCTGCTGAGATCACTAAGTTGGTTAGGAATGTCCCTGTCTTAGTTGTTAAATGCTGATCACATGTTACTGTCTGTGAGTATTCATGTAACCCCCTAAGACAGGAGACAATTCCTTTCCTGGTATCCCCATTCTAGAATATACTGAACTCCCGGTACCATGTGACTGGGACATATCATTTCCCATGGCAATTTCTCAGCTCTCCCAGTCCTTCAAGCTGTTTATTCATTTCATATTTATTTATTTCAAATGTTTTACCAGGAAAGGAATGCTGAACTGATATCAGCTCATTTCCAGGTGTATCCTGGGGGAGTGGAAACAGGCGAGTACAGTGCAAATACAAAGTACAGTACGATGTTCAGAAAATGCAATAATGGAAATTAAGAAAATGAGCAACTGCAAGCAACGTTTCGGCACAGGAACTTTACAATACAATAAAGTACAGAAGAAGAGCAAAAAGAACAAATGCAGTGTGCTACTGTGCGATTATAAAAGGGGTGGGCTTGCGGCTAAAACCTAGGAGAGAGGGAGCTGTGCTAGTGACAGGGCAGGGTGAAGGGCAGCCAACAAAAGTCCAAGACCTAGTATTAGGACAACTGCAGCAGTGACTACAAAAATCAATGAGGAGAGATTTCAAAGTGTGAAGAGAAGGAGCAGAGCCAATAGAAGAGTGGGGGGGGCACTCAGGAAGCTGCAGAGCTCAGGGAAGAGAAAGAGAAGGCAGCTTGACCATCAGAGGAGTTCTTTGGGGGAGAGTGGAGAATGAGAGCAAAAGTTGCAGGAGGAGTAAGAGGTGGTAGAAGGGGAAGAGAGGAGAGAGGCAAGATAACAGAGAGGGAAGCCAAACCAGAATTAGGAGATAAAGGAGACACAGTAGGCAAGGTGCCTGTCATTAAGCGAGAGAAGGGAGAAGGAGGTGTACCAAGAATAGTTTGGGCTTTTAGATTAACTTTCTGACTTTAATTATGACAGCAATTTAGGCTGCTCCATTAATATTTGAATCGGAACTCACTGGTCCCATGCTGTGATGTGGCCGATAGGGATGGCAAGGCTTACTCACACAATCAGAGCAAGCAGGTGACCCCATCCATATGAATGGCTCCAGATATTACACTCCCTTAGGTCCCCCAGGTCTCAGTATTAATGCAGAACCTACTAAACATCCTGCCATGGAAAGGACAGCATCCTATGGTGGCAGTATCACTACAGAGCTGATTGCTCATCCTCCCCTAGAGGGGAGAACATTCTCCCAGGTAGCAGTATCACTGCAGAGCCAACCAATTGTCCTCAACTGGAGGGGTGAGCGTCTCCCCCAGGTAGCAGTATCACTGCAGTGCTGACTGCTCTTCCTCCCCTGAAGTGGAGAGCATCCTCTCCAGGTGGCAATATTACAAAAGAGCTGATTTCTTATCCTCCCCTAGAGGGGACAGGATCCCCACAGATAGCAGTGTCACTGCAGAGCTGACTGCTCATCCTCCCCTGGAGGGTACAGCATCAGTCTGATGGCAGTATTAAGGCAGAGCCAACTGCTCATCTTTCTCTGGAGGGGAGATCATCTGCCAGGCAACAGTATAACTGCAGAGCTGACTGCTCATCCTCCCCTGGAGGGGAGAGTATCCCCAGGTGGCAGTATCATTGTAGAGCTGACTGCTCATCCTCTCCTGGAGGGGAGAGCATCCCCCAGGTAGCAGTATCACCGTAGGGCTGACTGCTCATCCTCCAATGGAGGGGAGAGCATCCCCCAGGTAGCAGTATCACTGTAGGGCTGACTGCTCATCCTCCCCTGGAGGGGAGAGTATCCCCAGGTGGCAGTATCATTGTAGAGCTGACTGCTCATCCTCCCCTGGAGGGGAGAGCATCCCCCGGGTAGCAGTATCACCGTAGGGCTGACTGCTCATCCTCCCCTGGAGGTAGATTATCTGCCAGGTTGCAGTATCACTGCAGAGCCAACCGCTCATGCTCACCAGAAGAACAGAGTGCAGGGGAGTGAGCCCATTCTAACTGAAGATGAGCCCCAGGTATAGTGGAAATGTAGTGAAATTCCAGGGTGCAAATTACAGTAAGGATCTGAGGAAATACAGTATGTCTTCATAGAAAGGGTGGTAGAAGCAATGAAATGACTACCAGCAGAAGTGTCGGATGCTGTAATGGTGGAAGGTTTCCAAAATGCAGGACATAAACTCAGGTGCATAGTAATACAGAAACAGTGATGGTCCCCACAGACAAGTTAGGCTCTTCAGAGGTACAATA
This sequence comes from Neoceratodus forsteri, assembly GCA_016271365.2. Taxonomy (NCBI): domain Eukaryota; kingdom Metazoa; phylum Chordata; order Ceratodontiformes; family Ceratodontidae; genus Neoceratodus; species Neoceratodus forsteri. Next base: position 42,841,075 of record CM028131.1, on the reverse strand, counting down.
CACAGGGAACCATAGGGCAGACTGGGTGGGCCTACATGTCCTTTTCTGTTGACAAATTATGTTTCTATGGGATTATTGTATCTGAATGCTTTGTTCAGCTCTGGAATGTTGCATTTTTAATTCTCCCTGCTCACATTTTAGACTTCTTTATGCAATACTTTTCAAAAGCTTCTGTGGTTTTGTATTTTGTAAGGCCACTTTATTCATGCCAAAGAATTTTTGTTTTGCCCTTGTACACTGTATTTGAAGTTTTTCTTAATACACACCTGGACATGAAGTGCAGCTCAGTGTAACTTTCCAAGACAAAATATTTAAAATATAATGTTGATCCAGTTTCCGTACATCAGAATGCATTGCTATCCCCAGGACTTCCTTGTAAATGAGTGTGTTGTCAATGTAATGATGAGTCCTGTGATTTAATCCAGTGAAGCTCAACATTCAGTACATAGTAATACTCATTTAATTATCATGTTTGTTTTTTATTGAAGGTTCATTGATGCTTGTTACACATGTGGCAGTGCAGCGCAAGTGTATCAACAAGTGATGTCTATGTAAAGCCCACCCTACAGTTTCAAATACAAGTGGGCCTAATGGTTACTAAGCTAGCTCTTCATTAATAAACACTGTTTAGAAAGGCATATTGGATTTAAGGCAGCTCAGTGGTATTGAGGACAGAGGCACTGGATGCCTTACTTCCACACATGCCAGTGACCCATGGGTGGGAACTGACCAGGGTCACTTTGCGGCAGCGTGAGAATGCGGATTGAGCATCCCAAGGACAGCTCTCCTCCCTGGGGGGGGGTCCTGTCTCCCTTCACATGACTGCCTCTTGGTGGAGGTTGATTGGCAACATCAGCTAAAGCAGTAGAGGTGGAGGTGGGGGGACTTTGTTGATGCAGCTCACAGATGCACCAGGGTGCATGTGTATAGCTGCATTGCATGCTGGCTCCCTGGATGAAGAATAACAATTCCAGAAGGAAAATGTCTCAGCTCACTCAGCATCCCCCACAGGCACTGCATGACCCTCTGTTGCAGACCACCCACCAAAAACATGGCTCTTTGTACATGGTGGTTAACCTGTCAGTCCATGAGGTGGGTCAGTAACAGGGCTGGGGAATGCCTCAGAGACCAGGGATGGAATATGTATAAACAGGGATAACTGAAAAAAAAGGAATATTTACACTTGAAATCAGTATAGCAACCTCAGGGCATGTCATTTCTTGAATAAATAGTGACTGGCTGGGGTTCTCTTTAAGCTAATTCCAACTCAGGCATTAATCCCCAGGAAATCCCCACTCTTCAGCTGTTATTATCTAAATAAATATACATTTACTCTAATGCTTTCATCATTATAGCTGTTAATCCCTAAATGTGCAGTATACATATATATTCTTAAAATTACATTTTTAAGTACTGTAAGCTTTTACTACTATAAGAAATGAAACTCATCCCTAGGATGGCTCTCCTTCTCCGGGGGGGGAGAGGGGCTATGTGCTTGGCACAGGAGCGACACCTGGCAGAGGCTGGGTTTGTCGCCCTGGACCAGTGCAAGATCGCAGATCTCTGGGGTGGGACAGATGCTGGTGTCATTGCATGTCTCCACCCCAGCTTACAGGGAACAAAAACAAATCCTCCATGCCTCCCACCTAGATGAAGCCCTATCTTTGGGCTTTGATTTGCCTCCTGGCCCCAAAGCTCTCCCAATAGATACTGGTATCACAGTACAGGTGCCCTCCATGGTGCCCTGACCCCACCTCTTGGGGGTAAGACAGAGGTAACCGGAGGAGCACAGGGGAGTTAGTAGAAGGTGGAAGCCACGAGGATGCAGTGACTAGGGCAAGGGGCCAAAAAGTAGTCTAAATATTAAAAAAAAGCAATGAAATAGATGTGTATTTTGCAAAAAACAGAACATTGGCTATCAATGCATGGTTGTTGATTACCAATAAAGTGGTATCAAGTGCTAGTTAATTTCTTTGCATACCACATTCTTAGTGGCCAAAGATAGTTATAACGTCAGTGCATTGCATTACTTAGAATCACATATACAGTAGTCAGGATTCTTAGATTACTTGTTACATGAGGTCCCTGCACCCTTATTGGTATCCTCAGAGGTACACCGAAGACAGCTAGTGCTTAGGCAAATGTTATACTAACATATAGGGCTAAGGGCATCTACCGTATAAGAGTAGATGTCAGGATATGTACGCATATTATTGTAATACACTTTGCTTACTAATACATATATATTCTTCTATGTATTTTCTGTGTATTTCTTACTTATAAGATGTTGGAACACCTGTGTCCTTGGAATAATTATGATATATAAGTTGGCATTGCCACCTTTTGGTGATTTGTACTACTACACTGAGTTATGTAAGACTCTATATAAGAACTCTTTTGTTTCACAAACTGATGACTACTACAAAATTGTATAATGTTATCTTGGACCGTGGAGCCTCCTCTAATTTAGCCAATAGGGCTCATCTCTGTAACTAGAAATGTTTCTATCTTACAGTAACCATAGTCATTATCATAGGTACTGTATATAATGTGATACACTAAGTCTTGTACCTCGGAGATCCCAAGAGACACAAAGAAACTTCAAGGTATAGGGAATGATTAGCACTGGCTCCCGGTTCGTATTGGTAAGAACTGCTTCGGGCAACTGTAATTTTATCCTTTTTGGTAGTAATAAAAAAGTTTATTACTCTTATGCAACGTGTCTGTGATTACTTGTATTCCCAGTATTGCCAAGAACCTGAAAGTGAGGTTTAGACCTCCTGACACACTTTTGTATTCTGTTATGCCATCTGTCTTTGATTAATAAAATACTATTTTCAACTGCTTTTACCTTTGTAAGACATTACTTCATTTTCAAATAATGATGAAGCAATCTGAGGTGTGAGTTGCTGTGCAATATTTCTGCATATCCTGTAGCTGTCTCCCCACAAAGAAGTGCAGATAAATTCAGCACTGACAACCTGATTAAATGGAATATATATTTTTTTTTTTGAGTAATCTTTTTTCTCCCTCCTACGTGCTCCTTGGCAGCCACTCCTTCAGGCATGCCAAGGCTGTCCCCCTGATCCATCTGTCCTTCTGAGACTCCACCTGCCTCAGATCGCAGCCAATCCCCAGGGTGACCCGGCGTAACCCTTTTGTGGGATGGGACCTCCTCCTCCAAGGGGGAAGGCACCGGTCAGGGGGAAGCCAGCACTACTATTTCTTTAGCCCCAGGGATGCTGCTGAGGCAGGGAGCTCAGTCGGACTATTGATGGCCTCAGAGCACCAGGTGGCCGTCATCCGGCTACTGAGAAGCAGTATTTCTGCTTTTCTGGTGTTCCCTCCATCTTGCGTTTGTCAGCAGTGCTCCTGGTCTCCATCAGTAGCCGCTGCAGTGCGGCAAGCTCCCACTACCCACCCCCAGGAGAGGAGAGAAGAGAAGTCCTCCAGATGCTTGATCCTCTCCCGCCCCTGCCAGCCCCCGACGATCCGAGTCCGTTCCTGAACTCGGGTCACCGGCATGGGCTGAGGTAATGCGCCAGTGCCTCAACCCTCTGCACCACTGGGCCAGCAAATGGAATATTTTTAATAAAATAAAGTGATGTTTCTCTGATTGCATTCTATATATCACAACCTCACTGACTCCATACATATTTTATATTAATTATTGTTTATTTTTACAGGATCATTCACTAAATACAGTATTTAATCAGAGTTAATGTTGAAGTTAGATTGTATAAGTTGTACATAAATGCAAAAGGATGTATGTGCAAATCCATCTATAGAACTTAGACTCTAGGCTGGCCATATTATAAGCCTGGTTACAATGTGTTAATGGCTTTACAAACAATCTGAAAAGGCAGAGAACTGCAAAGTCCAGCTGTCTTCCCTTGTTGCTAGTGCTCACCGTTAGGACAGAATGAGGGCAGTCAGACAATATTGCTCACAGTGAGCTTAAAGCATGAAAAGGGTTAAAACAAAAGACACCACAATGCAAATAGTTTTACTGACTCATGGGTTACACAGATAATATTCTAGCCAAATCATTACATTTTAAACACAAAATTAAATAACGTACCTTAATGCATGGCGTCTTGGGTAATGACTATATGCATATCCAAATAGAGTAATGTAGGTTGCCTGCATATCAGACGGGGCATTAAGATGACAAACTCCTTAATCACAATTTGAAAAAGCTTAGAAACAGACAGCTGTTTTGTGCCTGATAAAAATCAATTGGGTGAACAGCCACAGTCTCGGCTAAGGAAAAGAAGTCAGGACATTAACAATGACAATGTTTCAGATCACAATGAGTTCAAAGAAAGAACACAATTTCAAAGGCATGAGGCTGGATGCAGTTAAATGAATTTGTTCAGGCTCTGCCTCACTTTATTTCTAACAGTTAAAGTGCATCTACACCTAACAGTATGGTGTAACATTTCTGTCTGGTGAAATCTGTGATAAAAATCAGATAAAAATGGTGTTTGTACCTATTTACAACCACAAATTACTGTTTTGGAAGCAAATGTAGTGAAGATGTATCCTTTGAAGTTTTGGTGCAGTTTTGGGGACAATACTTTTGTCAACCGGTATCACATTGACAGGACTTATGTCAACCACAGACTGCAGTTGACATAAATTCTGTAGTCTCCGGATCCCGTTGTTTCATTGTGGGGGGGGCTTTGCCCCCAAATCCCCCATACATTAGATTTTCAACTCCAGTCTGAGTTGATTCGGGGAAGGGGTGTAGGATCTGGAGACAGTGTGCCCCTGTCTCAGGCACACTGAAACAATGACCTATTAGCAAAGTGTCGATTTTGCCAACATCGAGGTGTGCCGCTGTGTTGGTGTCACCGTTGGGTCAGAATACCCATGTTTGGGGGCCCCGTTGTGCATAATTGCAGATGCAGATTCAGATGCAGATCCAGCTGGTCCAAGAACCTTCCTCTCGGGATGATGCGAATAACAAATCCTAAAAACTGCCACATTTTTAGAAATGCTGAATTGCCCTTCTACCTCAAATGAAATCTGTCATCATTAATACATAAAAATCACCCTGAAGGAGTTGGCTATACATTGGAAAGGACTGTGAGGAGTCAAAAGGCTAGACAATCTTCAAAGGCAGAAACCATCAACATGTGCTTCCACTACCCTAGGATTCAACAGTGTAATATGGCCACTGTCATAGACCAGTAAAAGAGCTCAGATAGGAACAGTCAACATTTGTGTGAGCCACAGTGAGCCAATAGCAGAAAACAGTAAACAAAGCCCAAAACAAAAGCACCACTGCAAAGATGATGCAAAAAGGTCATTGGCAATAAGCAAACATAAAAAAAACAACCAGATCTGATGCAGGTGGATTGGGCAGGAAAGGACCACCTTCAGCATATGTGCCAGTATATTTGCATTGCTCTTTTTTTAAAATTATATTTTACTGTTCAAAAAAAACCCAGCTTATAATCAGCTCACGAAAGAGATTGCATTATATATGCATACATCTAATTTGAAAGAGTTATACAATCTACACAATCTGGATTGCAGATGTCGGGGAAGTAAAAGTGTTGATATTTAGTCCATTACATGTCTGTCATATGCTACACCTCACAAGACTTTAGGTGGTCTTATGAAAATGGTTAATCCAAGCATGGTAACACTCAGCAGCCTGATATGATACGATCTCAACCCCAAGCATAGATAATCCATAGCATGGTTAGCTCTTTGAGACAAAACTAACACACCTGAGAGATATATTGCATTACTCTTCGCATCCGCAGTTAATTGCCCTGGGAGAAAGGTTAACAGGGTATATAATACAACACATCTTTTCCCTTCTTGGGTATCACTATGATGTTGGTGGACCTAAAAGACCCAGGCACAAGCCCAGCACCATGAACTCTTGAAAGGTTTCCAGTAATGTTTGGTAATGATGAGAAAAGCTAATACAAAAGGCATGCACAGACCTATGAGAACTACTATTACATTGTGTTATGACTGCCTGTCATACTTCTTGCATTTAGAAGGAGGTCATGAAGGGTATGAAAATGAACGTCAGCTGCTTTAGGAATTCAAATGCCAAGCAATGATGTCTCTGGTAAATGTGTGGTGTTCTTGCATTCTGCTTGCAGGAGCTATAAAATTCACAAAACCGACAATTAGTCTCTGGGTGACAATGGGCTACCCTGTCCTGTAAATCCTGAAGGTAGCTGGTACTATTAAAGAAGTATCTGTCCATAGCCATGATGAGCAAACAGGTAGGTTGGTTTGTTTTCCTATTCAAAGATCCACTAAAAGGCGAAGAGGAGAGAATTCTTTGTTGATGCAGGATATGTATGCTTATAAAATGGGAAGGTAAAATGCTACATTTTGATTGGTTGGTAGCCATACATTAGAAGTGTCTAATGCATGGCTAGCAACAAGTTCAGGTAACCATAGTTGCATTTAAAAATGAATGTCTTAAGCAACTGCTGAACAAGGGGATGGCTAGCTGCACACTCGAGAAGATTTGATAGACTGTATGGCCTTTATCTGCTGCCAGTTTTGTATATTCATATGTAAGAAGCCAGATAGAATGTTCATGTTTTAAACCGCTGTCATGTTTTCTCTGCTAGCCAGGAAGTTGCTGAAACCCTGGAAACCTCACAATCATTTTTCATAGCAGTGCATAACTTAAATCTCATAGCAACTAGATGCTCATTGAGGAACCGTGATTACTGATTCCCAAAGCCACAGAGCCTCTGACAGTCAAAGAAACTGCATCAGTTATATTATAACTATGGTTCTCATCCCATCCTGCCAGCTCACCACCACACCACCACTCATTTTCCCTTTTCTTACAATACCGAACACCACAATTTCTAAATAATTCACTGAAGAGCATGAGGATGTCCTGACAGAAAGGCTTTTCATTTAAAAAAAGATATATTTGTGGTGTAACTGAGAGCCAGCTGTTACGATTTATTCCAGACTCCATTATGAAATGTGAGACATGCTGTGGCACGAGTAAGAGACAGAGCGCACGGAAGGCAGGAGGCAGCTGCCATCATCCCCTTGTAAACTCATTTGTATGGTTTGTGTATCTGACCTGCTTCTGGCCTGTCCTCTTATTCCTCTCACAAGTACTGAAAGACAAGGAACATTGTACTTTTAATAAATCAGACAGCAATTGGGAGGGACAACTATGCACTTGCTCTCACTTTCTCTGTGGTGTGGTAGGGAGTGTGGCTGAGCACACTTAGCCAGATGCCTCATGAATTTAAAACCTATTTAACTAAAACAGTCCAAGAGAGAGAACGATTAATTTAGAAATGAAGGGGTCTGACGTAGCGGTATTTTACTAAGTGTGTGTGTATACACACATGAATGCAGTGGGTAACCTTGACAACCAAATACAAACCTTTACATAATCCAGGCAGAGGAATTACTTGACATCATAATCAAGTAATTATATTACTTTTTACCATTACAATTTACAAATTTTAATTTCTACACACATATAAATTGCAGAGCCCTATTTTATAAGTGCAATAAGACACTCTGTGGGTGTGCATTAGACATTTTTAACACATGGCCAGGGGCTGAAGGCACTTGGCGTGCAGCCTTGTGCCTCACTACATCCCTGGCTGTACTTTAGAAATGTCTCAGGTACACCCCCTCATGTCTTATTGCTTACTTAAAGAATTCTTCAGATGCCCTGCCTCCATTTCCTCAGTAGTAAGACAACAGACTGGTACCTAAGGATCTCATAACAGTTGGGCTTCCAATTCTAGCTGCTTCTCTTCCCTGGTGCAGTTCCAACCACAAACATGTGAGGATATTTCCTGACATTTCTGTGATATCCCTAGAGAAATGTCTTGCCTGCCTGCCTGCCTGCATGCAGTACCACTGTAGGGCCACCAGAGAGATTTTCATTGCAAATATTGTGCAGTATCCGGAAATCTTGACTGGATGGGCCTGGCAGTCCTTATCTACCGTCAGAATCTATGAATCAATGAATATCTGGAAATCTTCAGACGAATGAATGGCTAAAACTACATATGTATTTGTAAAACTGTGAATCCCAAAATAGCCTCCCCTAGTCAGAACTTGCAACTCAACAGGCCCAAGTGGCTAAAGTTTGTTTCATTAATTATCTGTCCTCAGCAACACCACCTTCAAGTTCATACTTTTCCTACAAACAATTTGTCCCTCAGCAGCTCCTCCTTTAAAGTCGTACTTTCCCCACAGAACTGTTTGGATTGGTCCTACCAATTCTACAGTTTTCTGTATTTCTGTCTTTCATACCCGTCTCTGTAGGCTGTTTTCCTGTTCTCTCTGGCCTCTTTCTTTAATCTCTGATGTTCTTCAGATTTTCCATAGACTTCAGTATGGATGTCTTGTCCTTTTTTCTCCCTCTGACTGGTCTCTATTTTTTTGTTTCCTCTTTGTTCTATTTCAGCTATGGGTTTGATTTTGTGTTGCTCTTTGCAAAATAGTCTATACAACCTCCCAGGACCCCCTTTCCACTCAGATACTAGCAGGAGAACAGGGAAAATTGATACCCTAGCCATGCTGATTTCCTGCCTGGTCCTTTAAAGGCCATATTCACTGGCTATATGCAGGCTTGGCAATCCCTGTGGAGGTAAGAGAACAATATAGGCCTCACCAAGGATGTATAATATTTAAACCAAACAGAGCAAGACGAAGGATTGGGGGGGGTAGGGCTTCTTTGAACAGGAGAGCTGAATCAAGCTAAAAAGTTTTGTATTTACTCTGACAAAGCAAGCTGCTTTGAACCATTGTCTAGTGCTAAAGTAAAGCAACGTTTTGTTTTATCAAACTTTGTAAGGAGTTTTTTCCCCCTGAATGTTCCCCCAAAATTCTTTGCTCACTATAGCAGTGTTACATGTGGTTGGCTTAAGTGGTGGGATTGAACTTCCCTTTGTCTAAATAGGAAAACATGGACTTGAACACAGTGCTGAAAGAACAGAACAGCAAATGCAACAAACACAGATGCAAGCACAATAGGCCTAGATGCAAACAGACTGGATGGCTCAGCAAGCACAACAGCAAGATCAGAGAGACCATCAGCTGGCACTGATAGACCAACAAATGACTCAATGTGTCCAGATGCAAATGGACTGAATCAGAAAACAAGTGCAATTACAGGTGTAGAGACACAAGGAAAAGCAAGCATTTATGAAGCAGGTGCTGAAAGCAAAAAAAGAAACTGTGCCCCATCTCCAAGTCAAAGGGAATCCAATTGCTTTAGGACCTCATCCCATACGAAAACAAATTCTGGCCAAAGCCATTAGGGCTGAGAATACATTAACTTGATAAGTGTGTTTCATGGGCTTAAACATAAAGATGAATTGCTGTGCTCAACTCTGTGCGTGAATTTCATTTTTGGTAAATAAAGTTAGTTGTTTTATCTATGTACAGTACTTATGCTAATCCTGTTATCATGTTACTATGTCCGGATACTTCACAAATACTGTATTAATGTTTAATTGGGTTGTATGTACTTGTCCTGATACTTTGCATATACTGTATTAATGTTTATTTGGGTTAGACATACTTGTAGTTATTGTTCCAATATTTACATGCAGTATACTGTAACCTTGTACCTTTCTGTTCTGCTGCAAAATGCCTCAAAACACTGATCATTTGTCATTTGTCCGCATATAATGATCTTTTGCTATTTGACTGTATGCAATTATGTAACTTAAGTGATGCTCTTTCCTTGTACGCACACTTCCCTCAGGATGCACTGTGAGATGAGCAACTTGTTGTTCAGTGTGCCCTTCCTGGTGAAACTTTTCAATAAATAAAAAATAAACACATTTTCTGGTTGATCCTGTGGAACCACTCGATACAGGAGTGCTTCCAGACAACTGGAGGAGGCAGATGCAGTCCTTCACAGTAGTGGGAGTAGGGAGGAGGCTGGAAACTATAGATCGGTCAGCCTCACCTTGATAGTGAGAAAAATTATGGAATCACTACTTAAAGAAAGGATTGTGGAGCACCTTGAATCCAGTGGAGCACGGGATCAGATACAGCATGAATTCACAGTGGGAAGGTCATGCCAAACAAATCTAATTGATTTCTTTGGGTGACTAAGGAAGTGGATCAGGGGGAGCAGTGCATGTGGCCTACCTGGATTTCAGTAAGCCCTTCTATACCGTTCCACATACTGTTCCAGAAGAAGCTGCCCAAAGCTCACCCTCCAAGCAAGGGGACTACTGTGCCCTTTCCGGCTGTTTCCTCTCAAACAAACTGCATTTTACAGTTTGATAAGCAGACTAAGGAGCAGCTGCCCAAAGCTCACCCTCCAAGCAAGGGGACTACTGTGCCCTTTCAGGCTGTCTCCTCTCAAGCAAACTGCATTTTACAGTTTGATAAGCACACTAAGGAGCAGCTGCCCAAAGCTCACCCTCCAAGCAAGGGGACTACTGTGCCCTTTCAGGCTGTTTCTTCTCAAGCAAACTGAATTTTGCAGTTTTTTTGTTTTTTAATATCTCTCACAACCCCCAGGCATCCTTCAGGAGTGCCCTCTCGGACTCAGCCCTACTCCCAGCCTGAACCTCCACATTTCTCCCCAGATCTTCCTCCTACCCAACAGGCAACAGCAGGCACGGCCCCCAGTACCATCTCCGGGGCTGATTGCGCCCTCCATCAGTGGCTGGCTCCTAAGTATGAGGTGCCTACTTTGTCGCTGGGTGAACCCCCATGGAGAGAGGGATCAAGAACATGTCAGGCTGGCAATTGGGATGTGGCTGACCCACTGGGGCCACCGTCAACTCCTGATGGTGTGAGAGGCATTTTCTTGCTTTCTCTGGTCCCTTCCCCATGGAGCTTGGTCATGCAATGACAACCAACGTCCGTCAAGCTCCACCCCTGCTTGTCTTAGGCTTGTCGCATCTTCTCTTGGCTACCCCCGGCCACCGCCAGGAGTCGCACCGGAGCGATGTGGTCCCTACTCCCCCCCCGGGCATAGAGAGCTGTCCCTTGGATGCTTCTTTGCTGCCCACCCCTGCTATCCTCTGACTTTCCAGGCTCACTCTTGAACCCGGGTCGTCGGCGTGACATGAGGTAAGGCATCTAATGCCTTAACTCTCAGTGCCAGCGGGCCGGCTTGCATTTTGTAATTTGAAAAGCAGACTAAGGAAAAGCTGCCTGAAGCTCACCCTCCAAGCAAGGGGACTACTGTGCCCTTTCAGGCTGTCTCCTCTCAAGCAAACTGCATTTTACAGTTTGATAAGCACACTAAGGAGCAGCTGCCCAAAGCTCACCCTCCAAGCAAGGGGACTACTGTGCCCTTGCAGGCTGTTTCTTCTCAAGCAAACTGAATTTTGCAGTTTTTTTGGTTTTTAATATCTCTCACAACCCCCAGGCATCCTTCAGGAGTGCCCTCTCGGACTCAGCCCTACTCCCAGCCTGAACCTCCACATTTCTCCCCAGATCTTCCTCCTACCCAACAGGCAACGGCAGGCACGGCCCCAGTACCATCTCCGGGGCTGATTGCGCCCTCCATCAGTGGCTGGCTCCTAAGTATGAGGTGCCTACTTTGTCGCTGGGTGAACCCCCATGGAGAGAGGGATCAAGAACATGTCAGGCTGGCAATTGGGATGTGGCTGATCCACTGGGGCCACCGTCAACTTCTGATGGTGTGAGAGGCATTTTCTTGCTTTCTCTGGTCCCTCCCCCATGGAGCTTGGTCATGCAATGACAACCAACGTCCGTCAAGCGCCACCCCTGCTTGTCTTAGGCTTGTCGCATCCTCTCTTGGCTACCCCCGGCCACCGCCAGGAGTCGCACCGGAGCGATGTGGTCCCTACTCCCCCCCGGGCATAGAGAGCTGTCCCTTGGATGCTTCTTTGCTGCCCACCCCTGCTATCCTCTGACTTTCCAGGCTCACTCTTGAACCCGGGTCGTCGGCGTGACATGAGGTAAGGCATCTAATGCCTTAACTCTCAGTGCCAGCGGGCCGGCTTGCATTTTGTAATTTGATAAGCAGACTAAGGAAAAGCTGCCTGAAGCTCACCCTCCAAGCAAGCTATGGGTTGGAACTCTGAATTTTGGCATCTACCCCTGGAGGAATCTTAGTTGCCCCTGTTTGCCAGTGTTTCTTACACTATGTGCAGCAATCCAGAAGTCTTCTAGGAACTGCTGCCAAGAAATTAATGCTAGGACTGTTCTCTGCTTGACATGTTCTTGATTTCTCACTTTAAGTAATGTTTAGTCTGATGTAGAGATTTCTTAGAGTTGATTTAAGTTTTGAGAGAGGTTTTTAACGTAGTGTGATGCTATCTGCCCTGAGCTCCTTGCCCCTTCTCTTAGAGATGTAAGTATGTGGGCTGCACCCTTGACCTCGGTGTCCCATTGAGGCTGCTGCAGTGCCCCCCCCAAAAAACTTGCTTCTGAACCTACCTGACTTTTTATTTTTAAACTCTGCACCCCAGTGTTAATCAGAGTCCGTTCCACAACTGTATTGAGGCTACTGCTCTCTCCTGTTGAGCATACTGCAGTGTCCTCCCCCAACCCCCAACTCTCTTCAGGACTTCCCTGCTTAAGCTATCTCTGTTTAATTCTCAACCCCTCCCAACCTGTTCATTTCTCTTTTGTTTTCTGACTGCCCTCCCCTCCAATCCTGCTATTTAATTTTGTCCTCTCACCTTATCTCTCCAGGGGATTACTGTGCCCTTTTGGGCTGTTTCCTCTCAAGCAAACTGCATTTTGCAGTTTGATAAACAGACTAAGAAGAAGCTGCCCGAAGCTCACCCTCCAAGCAAGGTACAGGTTGGAACTCTGAATTGTGTCATCTACCCCTGGAGGAATCTCACTTGCCCCTGTTTGCCATTGTTTCTCACACTATGTGAAGCAATCCAGAAGTCTTCTAGGAACTGCTGCCAAGAAATTAATGCTAGGACTGACCTCTGCTTGACATGTTCTTGATTTCTCACTTTAAGTAATGTTTAGTCTGATGTAGAGATTTCTTAGAGTTGATTTAAGTTTTGAGAGAGGTTTTTAAGGTAGTGTGATGCTATCTGCCCTGAGAAGCCCTGTGCCCCTTCTCTTAGAGCTGTAAGTCTGTGGGTTGCACCCTTGACCTCGGTGTCCCATTGAGGCTGCTACAGTGCCCCCCTCACACAAAACAACTTGCATCAGAACCTCCCTGCCTTTTTTTTTTAAGCTTTGTATCCCAGTGTTAATCAGAGCTCCTTCCACAACTGTATTGAGGCTACTGCTCTCTCCTGTTGAGCATACTGCAGTGTCCTCCCCAACCCCCAACTGTGCTGACTTTTCCATTAGTAGATTATATCTTTTAGCCACTAGAGGGCCCAGTTATAAGCACACTTATCCAATCCAACACAATACGGTTCCTGTCTCATTTCACTTATTGTGTGGTCAGTCTATCACTATTCATCAGTCTTTGCCCCCTTCCTCTTCTAATGATTGATACTGATTTTTCCCATTTGCAGCTTATACTCTTTGCCTACGAGAGGGGTTTTCCCCCCAACCACACCAAAGCTGCTCTGCATCTCCTTACTCTCTGCTACTTCCTGGACACTTTTCCTCTACTACTCAGCTGCTCTGTCCCCCTGCCTGGAAAACCTCACTGCACCTCACTGCACATCCCCCCACCCTACTCTGCTCAATATTTAACCTCCCTACCCAATCCCCAGATAATCACACCCCCATACCTACCCCCTAACCTGCTCCCTTTGTGACCACTAGGAGTTGCTATTCCCACCCCTTTTTTCACCACTAACCTAGCACTCCCCAGCCTTCTCAGCAACCCCAGACAACTTCCCCGCTAGGCTCCAAGACATCCCCCAGGGTATTCGAACCTGGTACCTTCTGCACCAAAGTCTGCAGCACTACCGCTACTCCACAGTGGCAGTCACCCTCACTGAAGGTCAGTCTGCACCCTTATTGTCTACTATAGGAATAAAACTATGGGTACCTACACTGTATTACTAAGTCTGCTTTTCTTCACCATCTTGGTACAGACCTCACACCGACCAGAGCACCTGTCCTGCACGCTAAGCACCTCATCCCCAGACTACCCCACAATGACTCAGCCCTCCCCCACCCTTGACACACCCGTGATCCCCCAACACCCCTACCCTGCCAACACCCTCACTCCATCCACCCTCCAAGGCCCAACCTAGACCCAGTTCTCCCCTGCCATTCCCACCCTTCGCACTTTATCTATCCCATGCACCCTGATAGTAAAGTCCTCAGCTGGGTGTCTTCCCAAAGGTTTCCATCACCACTGGCCATTAACCAGAATAATCACACTGCTATTATTATTATCTGGCAATGTACACCCAAACCCAGGACCTATGGCTTCCAGCCCTTCCAAACCCTGTACTGCAACTGCCCTCTGCTTTGCATCCTTAAACATTTGCAGTCTTCTAAAGAAATCTGCTGCCCTCCAGTGCTGGGTCGTTCAACATCAACCTGGCATAATTGCACTGGTAGAGACTTGGCTCTCCAAATCCACCCCTGACTCCACTATCACCCTTCCTGGATATACCATCTACAGGGAAGATTGAGTAGGCAAACATGGTGGTGGCTGCACACTATTCGAATGGGACTCCCTTATAGGTCAGGCACTCCCAGCTCCCAAACTTAATTATGAGCCCAAGCCCTCTCCTTAAAAATCACACTTGACCCCGCCCAAGGTCCAGGCTTCCTCACAGTCTCCTACATACCTCCGAGGAATCAAAACCAAGCAGTCCAGTCCCTCACTGACTACCTCACATCTCTCCCTCACAAAGTGGAGCAAGTCATCCTAGGTGATCTCAATGTTATCTGGCTTGCCTCCTCTGCACCAGCACTCTCCTAGATGTTGTTATATCTAACTGCTCCTACAAAATCCATGATGTCACTGTCCTCCCCAACTCTCTTAGTGATCACTCCCCAGTCCTCTGTCTCTGGGCATCCTCCACTCTGAACCAGTGTCCCAGACCACTCTACGCCGCCATTTACGCCCCGGCGGCTCAGAAAATAAAAAAAAACCTAACCCAGCTAGATTGGTCCCCTATCCAGTGCTCTCCTGACATTGACTCATCTCTTGACCACTTCACAAATGCCTTCTGTAAGGCTTGTGGCCTTTTCACCCCCCAACCAGGATCCGCTCAAAAAATGCAGTGCCCCATGGATCACCCCACCCCTCCTCCAGAGACTCAAAAACAGAGATAATCTCTGGCACATTGCTGTAGAATCTGGAAAGGAGTCTGGTAGACCGGCCTACAATGCAGAATGCAATAAGTGCACTTGGGCCATTAGGCGGGACAAGGCAGAGCACTACCAGACCACCCTCGCTTCCATTTGGGGTTCAGCCCGGACCTTCTGGATAATATGAAAGTGCTAAATGGGAAGTACTGCTCCCCCCCACCATGCAAGCTGTCCATCGATGGCACCCCCAACACAGATCCTCTCCTTATAGCCAATTGCCTTAACACTGCCTTCTCTGACCTAAGCTTGGTCCTCCCCAGCAGCTTCTTTGACCCAATCCCCACCTCTCTCCCTCCAGTTTTGCATTGCCCACCATTCTACCTGTGCACCATATCCCCCCAAGTAGCCAGGCCGCACCTACTAAAAGCCTTCAGCAGCAATTACCCCAGCAGTCACTCCCTTGACTCCAGGATCCTCCGTATGGTCTTGGACAAAGTCCTAGTCCCCCTGACTGACCTTCTAAACTGGTCTCTATGCCTGAGTCAGTTCCCAAGTGCTTGGAAAACTGATGAAATCACCCCCATACATAACAGTGGGGACCGGTCCACCCCAAACAATTACCGGCCGATCTCCATCCCCCCCCACTCTCTAAAGCCCTTGAAAAAGTGATGTTGATCCAGCTCTCTGAATACCTAACCAAGTACAACATTATATGTCCAGAACAGCACGGTTTCTGCCCAGGACACAGTACAACCATGGCTTTCCTGGAATTCTCCTAACACCTGCATGCTGCTCTTGACTCTGGCAGCCTTGCAGGAGCAGTATTCATTGACCTCTCCAAGGCCTTTGACACTCTCTGTCATCCACTTCTACTCGACTCTCTCCACCAACTTGGCTTGTCTGGTGGTCTCATTTCCTAGTTCTCTAGCTACTTCTCTGCTAGATCCCAGCAGCATGTCAAGATCAGCAGCTCCCTCTCCAGCACTCTTCCCATTCGCTCCAGGGTCCCTCAGGGCTCCACCCAGGGTCCAGTACTTTTTAGTCTCTACCTCAACACCCTCCCCAGCTCATGTACCAGTAAAAAATGCTCCTCTACACTGATGATGCAGTCCTTGTTCCCTTACATCTCAATCCCACCTCCCTCCAATTATCCCTCCAGCAAGCTTACAACCAAGTCAAAAGGTGGTTCAGTGACTGCAGACTGGTCATTAACCTAAAGAAAATCAAATCAATGCTCTTCTCCCACCACCAAAATAAAGCTAAAAATATCCCCATCTTGATTATCCCCAGCACTCTGCACCCGCTAGAACAAGTGACCACATACAAGTACCTAGGCATCATGTTCAATACTGCCCTCTCCTTCCACACCCACATTAATGCCCTGTCAGACACCATAAACTCTTGGATTGGTCTGCTATTCCAGCACAGGGACTGCCTGCCTCAGGTTGCCCTTAGGCTGGCCATCACTTCCTCCATCTTGTCCCTTGTGGACTATGGCTTGCCCACTTATGCTGCATCTGACAACACTGCCCTCTCCAAAATCCAACTCTCCATCAATAAGGCCTGTAGGCTACTGACCAGTGCCCCCAGCCACACCCACACCTGCCTTCTCTATACTACCACCAATCTGCTCAACTTTGAGAAGTGACTGCTCTACCAGACCTGCCTTCTTGCTAAGAAATCACTGCTAGGACTCTCCCCCCCAAGGGGTCTTCACCTCCCTACAGCAGTTATCGTCATCCATCACCACCTGTAGCTCTGTTAAGGCCACCTTCCAGGTGCCCAGAACCAAGACCTCTCTTGCCCAGAGATCCTTCCTCTACTGAGCCCCTACCTGGTTCAACTCCCTTCCTCCCTAGCTGTATCTCCAACTTGACAAAAACTGGCTCCTTCAAAACACCCCTTCAGAACCATATGTTTAATACCTGCTGTTGTAAGTGCAACTAACCCCCTGTTGTAACCTGTGATACCCACCCGCCTTGCACCCAGCTCGACAACGTCCACTGGACAGCCTCTCTCTCCCCAGACCCACTCCTTTCCTACTAGGTCCAAATAGGGATGTAACCCGCTGTCTTCTCTGAGGACCTACTATATACTGTATATGATTGTAACTCACAATTTTGCAACATTGTGTAATCTAAGTAACATACAAACTACTATATTTTGTAACCTAAGTGTATCTATGTTTAATGTTCCTTTTACTGCACCTGCAATGTAGTAGTAGTAGTAAAAAGCATTTATTTTTATACAGGATACAAAAATGACTCAGTTTTACACCATTAGGATAAAATTCTATTTACAAGGTGTTCCTGTTTTAGATGTTAAGAATCAATTGAACAAATAAATCAGTTACACATATCAAATGTAACAAAAGTACAAAAGTATACATACAGTTTACTTAAAACCTTCCATGCTTAATCAAAAACAGGTGCATCTTATTGCTAATTCATGTAATAAGTAATGTTATCCTCTGTTTTAATCTGCACTGTAATAATTGTCTTGATGTCTGCCCTCCCTGCAATGAGGTGCCTTTGTAAATGACAACTTACAATTTGTCAAATTACAACTTCCTGTTGCTAGCCTTGATTGTAGAGCAGAAAGCAGCTAACTAAAAGAAGCTACATTTTCTTGTTAATTTAAAACTTATATCTCAGCAGGAGTCAGTGTCAGTTATAGATTAAGTAGACAGGTAACTTTATTAGAAGTAGAAGGGGTCTTATTTAGGGTTAAAAAAAAGAAAGAAAAGAAAGAAAGTCAGTGTGTGCTCTGTGCAGGGAAGGGTACTGTATCAGGTGACTTTGCTAAACCAGTAGGAGGAAAAAGAGCTTACCTGGGGGGTGTGGTTTAGACACTAGAAAAGCAGGTGAGTCAAATTACAACTTCCTGTTGCTAGCCTTGCTTGTAGAGCAGAAAGCAGCTAACTAATAGAAGCTACATTTTCTTGTTAATTTAAAACTTATATCTCAGCAGGAGTCAGTGACAGTTAAGATTAAGTAGACAGGTAACTTTATTAGAAGTAGAAGGGTCTTATTTAGGTTAAAAAGAAAGAAAAGAAAGAAAGTCAGTGTGTTCTGTGCAGGGAAGGGTACTGTATCAGGTGACTTTGCTAAACCAGTAGGAGGAAAGAGAGCTTACCTGGGGGTGTGGTTTAGACACTAGAAAAGCAGGTGAGTCAAATTACAACTTCCTGTTGCTAGCCTTTTTTCTTACTAATTGCCCTCCATTCCACCCACCCAAAGCCAGTTCTACTTTTATAGCCACTGGATTTGACTGTCAACAGGAACTTCCTGTTTGGCAGTAGGAAGGAAAGGATCATAGAGAAACATTGGTTTTATCAACCCTAAAGTAAAAAAAGTAGCTGACCCCCCCCCAGCTGCTGGTGGTCTGATATTGAGCAAGGAAGAAGGAGGCTTCATTAAATTAAAACATTAAATGCTTCATTGACAAACTTTTAAACTAGTCAAGGGGGGAGGCACTGATAAGCAGCAGGAAAATCCCAGCCTCTCCCTACAAAAAAGGGTACTAAATGAGAAAAAGACTGAGGTAGACAGGTCAGTGGGGGATGCTGCAAAAGAAGGTAAAGCCATCAAAAAATGGAGAGCAATGAGTACCAATGCCCATAGTCTGAGGAACAAGCTTCCTGAATTAGTGGCCTTGATGAAGGAGGAACATCTAGATATCGTGGCAGTCACAGAAACATGGTACACACAAAACCATAACTGGGACATAAACATACCAGGATACACTATCTACAGGAGGGACAGGGAGGGTAAAAGAGGAGGAGGAGTAGCTCTTTACATAAGGGAAGAAATCAAGGCAACAGAACAAAAGGGAAAACAGGGAGGAGAAGAAGCACTGTGGGTAAATTTGGAGACCGACAATGGCACCACAATCTGCACAGGGGTTAGAGACAGACTCTTATCAGGGGAGGAAATGGACAAGGAAATGATAGAAAGAATACTTAGAATGGCAGAAAAGGGGAGATATTGCTGATGGGTGATCTGAATATGCCAGATGTTAACTGGAATGCAGTTGCAGCAGCCACTTCAAAGAGTGGGGTTATTGTAGATGCCCCACAAGGGCATGCCTTAGACAACTAGTATTGGAGCCCACCTGAGAGGGAGCAATCTTAGACCTGGTTCTCTCAAATGGAGATGAAGAGAGAATCACAGATGTAGAAGTGGGTAGCCATCTGGGAACTAGCGACCATCGAACAGTATGGTTCACAATAAACACAGCAATAGAGTCAAGCCATACAAAAGCAAAAGTACTGGACTTTAGGAGGGCTGACTTTGCCAAAATGGGTGAGTGCCTAAGGAAAGCACTAGCAAATGGGCAGGCAGGAGGGGTGGAAGAACAATGGGGAATAATAAAAACTTCCATCACAGGGGTAACAAGCCTTTGTGTGAAGCAAATTAACAAAATGAAATGATGTAAGAAACCACTATGGTTCACAAAGGAAGTGGCAGTGAAGGTTCAAGAGAAAAAGAAAGCATTCAGGAAGTAGAAGGAATCACAGAAGAAGCAGGACAGGGAACTGTATCAGGTAAAGCAAAAGGAAGCTGGGAAGGCAGTCAGAACAGCAAAGGCCCAAACCTAGGAAAAGATAGCCAACTCTGTTTAGAAGGGGGATAAAACCTTTTATAGGTACATCAGGGAGTGAAGGAAGACCAAGGGAGGGCTAGTGAGGCTTAATAAAGAGGAGGGAGGGTGAGCAGAGGGTGACTGTGAAAAGGCAGAGATACTAAACAAAAATCTTTGCTCAGTATTCACAAAGGAAGTGGGGGAGGTACCTAAAACAAATAGTAGAAACACTCTGGATACAGAAGTTGATACCAGCCCATTTACAGAAGAAAGGCTTCTGAAAGAACTCTTAAAACTGAAGGTGGACAAAGCAATGGGGCCTGATGGGATTCATCCCAGAATTTAAAGAACTAAGGGTAGAACCAGTGACACCACTGACTACCCTCTTTAACAAATCATGGGAGGATGGGGTGGTACCCGAGGACTGGAGAAGGGCAGATGTGATTCCCCTTCACAAAAGTGGGAGCAAGGCAGAAGCAGAAAACTACAGACCTGTTAGTTTAACCTCAGTGGTAGGGAAAATGATGGAATCACTTCTGAAGGAAAGAATTGTTGAGTGTCTAGAGGCCAGAGGGGCTCAGGACCCAAGGCAGCATGGATTCACAGTGGGAAGGTCATGCCAGACAAATCTGATAGATTTCTTTGACTGGGTGACCAAAGTAGTAGATCAGGGAAGGGCTGTGGACATGGCCTACCTAGACTTTAGCAAGGCATTTGACACAGTCCCACACACAAAGATTAATATACAAGTTAGCCAGCCTGGGAGGGTCCCAAGGTGACAGCCTGGGTAAAGAATTGGCTGAGAATAGGACAAAGAGAGTAATAGTAAATGGAGTCCACTGTGAAGAAAGGGGGTTACTAGTGGGCACCGCAGGGGTTCAGTATTAGACCGGTCCTCTTCAATGTCTTTATGTTTATATTGCAGAGGGACTAGAAGGAAAAGTATCTCTTTGCAGATGACACAAAGATCTGCAACAGAGTTGATGCACAAGGTGGGGTGGAAAGGATGAGAAGGGACTTGGCAAGGTTAGAGGAATGGTCAAATGTATGGCAGCTTAGATTCAATGCTAAGAAGTGTAAGGTAATGCACCTGGGAAACAAAACCCAGGGGAAGAGTACACAATGGGGGTGAGATACTAGTAACAACAAAAATGGAAAGGGACCTGGGGGTAGTCATATCAGATGACCTAAAGGTGGGCAAGCAATGTGAAAGGGCAGCAAGGAGGGCTGAGGGGATACTGGGATGGCAGAGAGGGCATCACCAGCAGAAAACAGGAAGTTACTATCCTCTATACAGACAGTTGGTGAGACCCCATCTGGAGTACTCATGCAGTTCTGGAGACCCAACTCTACAAGGACATAGACAGGATAGAGGCTGTCCAGAGGAGGGCAACTAAAATGGTGCAGGGTCTGCAACTCGAAGACATATAAGAAGAGAGACTTAAGGAGCTGAAAATGTATAGCCCTCGAGGAAAGCAGAGAGGGGGGACATGATAGAAACTTTCAAGCATCTCAAGGGAATCAACAAAGTCCAAGAGAGTAGCATCTTTCAAAAAAAGAGGTGTGCAAGAACAAGGGGGCACAATTTGAAGATTGAAGGGGGGCGGCTCAGAGGTAATTTAAGGAAGTATTTTTTCACAGAGAGGGTTGTGGATACATGGAATGGCCTTCCAGAGGAGGTTGTGGAGTCAAAAACAGTGTTGGAATTCAAGCATGCATGGGACAGTCATAAAGCAATTCTAGGGTGTGGGGGTAGGAAGAAGTAGGCCGCTGGTTAACTAGGATCTGCAGCTTATCCAATAGGTAGGGAAATGGGCAGACTGGGTGGGCCAAGCGGTCCTTATCTGCCATCAAAATCTATGTTTCTATGAGGCTACTGAAGAAGATAGGAAGTTGCTGTCCCAGAACAGGAAGGGTCAGAGTTGTAAGGAGAGGAGAGAGTAAGCATCCAGAGAAACAGTAGAGAGGACACAAAATAAGACATGATAGGAGTGGTGCAGTGCAATGGCTATGGGGCGGCAGTGTTCCGGGAGACATTCTGGAGGCTGTGATGCTGCCCTATTTGCAGGCACCTCTCTGGTCTGAGAGAGGAGGTTGCCCGCCTCCAGGCTGACCTGAAGGATTCGTGAACCCCAGGGACCACCAGGGCCAATGCCACTACCTCAGAGGCTGCCAAGAAAGAGGAGAGACTGGACCAGGGTGGGCCGAGAGGGAGAGGGTGGTGGAACAGAGTTGTATCCCTCCAGCAGTACCTCTCCACACCATCTGTTCTTCTGGTGATAGTGGTTCTTCCATGGAGGCACCTGCAGTGAGACCAAGGAGGATGCTGGGAACCTTCACAAAGAAGACCCACAGGAGGGTGGCATGACCCACAGGGGAAGAAAACAACTCCTGGTGGGGGACTTAATCATTAGGGGGGTAGAAATGGAGGAGGAAGGGGAGAGGGAGGTAAGGTGCCTTCCTGGCGCCATGGCTTGGAGGGACAGGAAGTGAATCCTCAGGATCATGGGAGGAGCTGCACGAGGGAGGGAGCTGGATGTCATTGTCCACCTAGGGACAAATGACATGGCTAGGAATGGGATCAGAGCAGTGCAAGAGGAGTTTATAGAGTTCGGAAGGGGCCTTAGACAGGTAGCGCATACAGTAACCTTCTCGGAGGTGCTGCCTGTCTATGGCAAGGGAGATGCTAGGGCACTTCTCACCAGGGAGTTCAATGAGTGGTTGAAAAACTGGTGTGGAGCTCAGGGTTTTGGCTTCATTGGGGACTGGGGAGCCACCTGGAGGGATACAGACCTATACTGGTGCGATGGTCTGCATCTGTCCGGGGGGGAACCAGGATCCTAGGTGAGAGGTTTAAATGCTTACTGTCAAGCATTTAAACCAGCCAAGGGGAAGACACTGAAAAGGAGCAGGGAAATCCCAGCCTTCCCCCACAAAACATGGTGATTAGTGAGGTAAACACCAAGGTACAGAAGTTATTAGGGAGCAAAACAGATTTCAATGTAAAAAAAGGCAAAGGTAGTAAGGACAGAAATGGGGCTAAAAGGGGTAAGGCTATCAAAAAGTGGAGGGTGATGAGTACCAATGCCCGTAGTCAGTGTAACAAGCTCCCTGAACTAGTGGCCTTGATGGAAGAGGGTTGTCTGGATATTGTGGCAGTCACAGAAACATAGTACACAGAGAACCATGACTGGGATGTACATACCAGGATACACAATCTACAGGGGGACAGGGAGGGTAAAAGAGGAGGGGAATAGCTCTCTATGTAAAGGAAGGGATCAAAGCAACAGAACTAAAGAGTAAACAGGGAGCAGATGAGGCACTTTGTGTCACCCTGGAGACAGGAAATGGCACCCCAATCCGCATGGGAGTTGTATACAGACCCCCATCTCAGGGGGAGGGATTGGACAAGGAAATGATAGAAGGCTTTCTTAGAATGGCAGAAAAAGGGGAGATATTGTTGATGGGGGACCTGAATATGCCAGATGTTAACTGGAGCATCTTTGCTGCAGGCACATCCAAGAGCAGGGTCATTCTTGATGCCCTACAGGGGGCATGCCTCAGACAGCTAGTATTGGACCCCACTCGGAGGGAGCAATCTTAGACCTGGTACTCTCAAATGGGGATGGAGAAAGAATCTCAGATTTAGAAGTGGGTAGCCATCTGGGAACAAGTGACCACCAAACAGTGTGGTTCACGATAAACACAGCCATACAATCAAGCCATACAAAAGCAAGAGTACTGGACTTTAGGAGGGCCGACTTTGGGAAAATGAGAGAGTGCCTCAGAAAAGCACTAGCAAACAGGCAAGAAGGAGGGGTGGAGGAACAATGGGGAGTGATCAAAACAACCATCACAGAGGCAACAAGCCTTTGTGTAAAGCAAATCAATAAAACACAACAAAGGAAAAACGCTATGGTTCTCAAAAGAGGTGGCAGGGAAGGTTAAGGAGAAAAGGACAGCATTCAAGAAATATAAGGAAACACAGAAGGAGCAGGACAGAGAACTTTATCAGTTAAAGCAGAAAGAGGCTGGGAAGGCAATCAGAATAGCAAAGGCCCAAACCAAGGAAAGGATAGCCAATTCTGTTAAGAAGGGGATAAGACCTTTTATAGGTACATTAGGGAGTGAAGAAAGACCAAAGGAGGGATACTGAAGCTTAATAAAGGGGAGGGAATGTGGGTAGAGGGTGACAGTGAAAAGCAGGGATACTGAACAAATATTTCTGCTCAGTATTCACAAAGGAAGAGGAGGGGAGTTACTCAAACCAAACAAGAGAAACATTCCGAAGACGGGGGTCGATACCAGTCCATTTACAGAAGAAAGGGTTCTGAAAGAACTGATAAAATTGAAGGTGGACAAAGCAATGGGGCCTGATGGGATTCACCCAAGAATTCTAAAAGAACTAAGGGTAGAACTAGTGACACCGCTGACTGCTCTCTTTAACAATTCATGGGAGGATGGGGTGGTACCCGAGGACTGGAGGAGGGCAGATGTGATTCCTCTTCAGAAAAGTGGGAGCAGGACAGAGGCAGGAAACTACAGACCAGTTAGTTTGACCTCAGTGGTAGGGAAAATGATGGAATCATTTCTGAAGGAAAGAATTGTTGAATACCTAGAGGCCAGTGGGGCACAGGACCCAAGGCAGCATGGATTCACGATGGGAAGGTCGTGTCAGACTAATCTAATAGATTTCTTTGACTGGGTGACCAAAGTAGTAGACCAGGGAGGGGCTGTGGACATGGCCTACCTAGATTGTAGCAAGGCATTTGATACAGTCCCACACAAAAGATTAATTCACAAGATAGCCAGCCTTGGAGTGGGTCCCAAGGTGGTAGCCTGGATAAAAAATTGGCTAGACAACAGGACGCAAAGGGTAGTAGTAAATGGAATACACAGTAAGAAAGGAGGGTTACTAGTGGGCACCAGGGTTCAGTACTGGACCGTCCTTTTTTAATGTCTTTATAAGTGATACTGCAGAGGAACTGAAGGAAAAATATGTCTCTTGCAGATGACACAAAGATCTGCAACAGGGTTGATACATAAGATGGAGTGGAAAGGATGAGAAGGACTTGGCAAGGTTGGAGGAATGGTCAAATGTATGGCAGCTCAGATTCAATGCAAAGAAGTGCAAGGTAATGCACATGGGAAACAAAACCCAGGGAAGTGTACACAATGGGGAGTGAGATACTGACAACAGTAAAAATAGAAAGGGACCTGGGGGTAATTATATCAGATGACCCAAAGGTAAGGGCAAGCAATGAGAAGGCAGTAAGGAAGGCAGGGGATACTGGGATGCATAGGAAGAGGCATCAATAGTAGAAAACAGGAAGTTGTTATCCTCTGTACAGACAGTTGGTGAGACCCCATCTGGAGTACTGTGTGCAGTTCTGGAGACCCCATCTCCGCAAAGACATAGACAGAGTGGAAGCTGTCCAGAGGAGGGCAACCAAAATGGTGCAGGGTCTGCACCAGAAGACATACGAAGAAAGACTAAAGGAGCTTAATATGTATACCCTAGAGGAAAGGAGGGAGAGAGGGGACATGATAGAAACTTTCAAGTCCCTCAAGGGAATTAACAAAGTCCAGGAGGGTAGCATCTTCCAGAAAAAGAGATGTGCAAGAACAAGGGGGCACAATTTGAAGATAGAGGGGGACGGCTCAGAGGTAATGTGAGGATGTATTTTTTCACTGAGAGGGTTGTGGATGCATGGAACAGCCTCCCTGAGGAGGTCGTAGAGTCAAGAACAGTGGGGGACTTCAAGAATGCATGGGACAGGCATAAGGCAGTCCTGGGGGGGGGTAGGAGGAAGTAAGCTGTTGGTTAACTAGGATTTGCAGCTTATCTGTTAGGTAGGAAAATGGGCAGACTAGGTGGGCGACGCGGTCCTTATCTGCCCATCAAATTCTATGTTTCTATGTTTCTATGAGTCTCTGACTCAAAGGTTGTAAACCCGATTTGTAATAAATAAATGAATGAACATAGAAGACTTGTAAACAAGGTGGGCAGCCTGGGAATGGGTCACAAGGCTGTAAACTGAGTTAGGAACTGGTTGAGTGATAAAATACAGAGGGTGGTGGTAAATGGAGCTCAAGCTGAGGAAAAGAGGGTGACCAGTAGGGTGCCACAGGCATCAGTTGTGGGACCAGTCCTGTGTAATGTCTTCATAAGTGACAATGCAAAGGGACTGGAAGGGAAGGCGTGCCTCTTAGCAGATGATGTTAGGATCTGGAACAGGGTGAACATTCCAGGAGAGGTAGAAAAAATGAGGATCAACCTAGGCATACTGAAGGAATGGTCTGGAGTGTGGCAGCTGAGATTTAATGTGAAAAGTGCAAAATAATGCATGTGGGGTGCAAGAACCCAGGGAAGGATTACATGATGAAGGTGGGGGAAGATTCTGACAGTCATCAAACAGGAAAGGGATTTGCGGGTAATCATATCTGATGACCTAAAGGTGGGAAAACAATGTGCCAAGTCTGTGGGGAGAGCCAGATGGATGCCAGTGTGCATAGGGAAAGGTATCACCAGCAGAAGAAAAGAGATAGTGATGCCACTGTACAGATAATTGGTGAGGCCTCATTTGGAGTTCTCTGTCCAGTTCTGGAGGTCACACCTCCTCAAGGACACAGACAAGGTGAAAGCAGTTCAAAGAAGGGCAACAAAAATTGTGCAGTGCCTGAACCAAAAGTCATATGAGTAGAGACTGAGAGACCTCAAAATGTATACCCTGGAGGGGCTTAATGACACGGAAGATACAATAGAAACCTACAAATATCTAAAGGGTATAAACAGGATAGAGGAGAGTAGCATGTTTCAGAAAAGGAGATGTTCAGGAATGAGAGGGCATGACATGAGTTTGGAAAGGAGTAGAATAAGAAGTAACATGAAGCAGTACTTATTCACAGAAAGGGTGGTGGGTGCATGAAATAGACTCCCAGCTGAGGTGGGGGGACAAACACATTAGGGGAATTCAAAAATGCATGGGACAGATACAGGAAAACCCTAGCGATAGGAATGTGAAGGTAAAGCTGAACATCAAGCAGTCTTTTGCAGTAGGTAGAGAAAGCTGTCAGAGGGGATGGGCCAAGCAGTCCTTATCTGCCATCAATTTCTGTGTTAAAATTCTATTGGTAAGTGAATCTTGTGCTATATGTGGAGGAAGAGGGAGCTCCGCACTAAGGCCTTCAAGTAATGGAAGAAGGAATGGTTCAGAGAGGAGAGGAGAGGTGTAGCTACACTGGGGACTGTGGGCCAACCTGGAAGGGTACCCTATATAAAGGTGCTGGCCTGCTTTGGTTCAGGAAGGAATTATAGTGGATGATTTAAATGTTACTGATAGGGACATTTAAAGTAGTCAGGGGGACAGAAGATATAGGGGAAGTAGAAAGTGGGCCACCGCAGGCTGAGATAGAGAGTACGGAGATCCTGAGTGGAGAAAATCCCACTATGATGCAAGTTATTCAAGGTAGGAGGGGGTTAGCAAAGGAGGAAGAGTGGAGAAGTAGCAGTCATGGGAGGAAGGGGGAACAGCTGAAGGAATGAGAAAGTGACAAGAAGAGAGCTGAGGGCTGTAAAAGTGGTGCAAAGTCTGCATCAGAAACCCTATGAGGAGAAACTGAAAGAGTTCAATATGCACACCCTGGAGGAGAGGAGGGAGAGTAAGCATTTGATGGAGACCTTTAAATACCTCAGTGGGGTTAATAAGGTGCTGGAGAGAGATGTTTCAGAGGAAAAGGTGGTGTAGAACAAAGGATCATGTAATAAAGCTGGAAGGAGGTAGATTCAGGAGAGATGTGAGGAAGTACTTCTTTACAGAAAGGGTGGTGGGTTCCTGGAACAGCCTTCCATTGGATGCAGTTGGGATGAAACCAGTGGTGGGTTTCATAGATGACTGGGACAGGCATAAAGGACTCCTAAGAGGAAAGAAAGGGGTGGAAGATACAGTGCTGTAGATCAAGCTGGGTCTATAGCAAAAGTGGCCGTAATTAAAAATGGGCAGACTAGATAGACCCAGCGGTCATTATCTGCTGTCAGTTTCTGTGTTTCTATGTATGACAGGTTATATAATTTAAATGGACACAGTGTAAAATAATTAATATGCATAATGTCAATACTGTGTGGGTCACATAATTCATATTTAACTGTGCTACCCAGACATGTCGATCAAATGAGCAATAATATATGCACTGAGCAAGGGAGAAAAAAATCAAAGGAGACACATGTGATGCAATATTACTCATAGAGTGGTGACACCATGATAGGTACATATTGTATGAAGTTGCTGTATTGTGATGGTACCCAGCCATATACCAATGCTGAGTTAGCTACAATCTGACCGTTTAATTTTTTGTTTAGTTTTAATAATCCAGACATTATTTATACAGTAATGACACATAGCCACCAATAGAAGATAGAATGGGTGCTAAACGCTATATAGCTACTAAACTGTAATGCTAAATAAATCACTTCTTTCCTCCAAGCTAATATAATCCCTATATTATGCCTTATTCATTTTATTTTTATTGTTGTCTTTCATCTTTGTATGCCCAAACGTTATGCAGATTTCTTCTAAGGTACCCTCCCATTCAAAAAACAAACAAACAGTAATTATTATCCTGTACTCTTCCTGCCATCGGATGGCCCCCTACCCAAATCAATAACTGCATATGTAAAAGGGAACTCAAGAAGAAAACAAAGATTTATCCATGGGATCCCACAAACTATAGTAAAACAAATGCAGTATAGTTATGAAAAAAGAATAGCCCTAGAGTGGGCCTCGAGATTTCTTACCAAACAGCTTGCCCAGATCGGAGAATCTGTTTTTGCAGCTTAAAAAATGTTTGGTGCTGTGGAAAAAGAAAACAAAACATAACATTGAGCTCTTCCTGGAGCCCTCAGTCAGAACCAGTATCAACAGAGAGGGAGCCACAGAACTGAAAGCTATGAAAGGTAGCTTCCAAAATTATGAATATTAGTGATGAATCCAGTGATAGGGCTTATTAATGCATAAAGTCTTTACTCTCCAATATGATGTCCTTAAAAAGATAAAGTATGTGCTACACCATGTAAAGGAACACTAATATAGATATAGATGTAGATCTAAACAGAATAATAGATAAGTGTGCGTTACAAGGCAATAATCCCATCGAGAGGTTTTGGGGACTTGCGACCTCAAGAGTGAAGCTCAAGAGATTTCCAAAGTCCCCAAAACCTTGAGATTGGATTACAGCCTTGTAACACACTTATCTATTTATTATTTTTTGGAATATATGAATAAGCCATAATAATGCCATCTTGACCGTTCGGAAAATTTTCTTGTATAATCAAGTCTGAAACCATGTCTTATCATTTTGAATCCATGTATTATCAAGTCTGAAACCAGGTTCTGTCAGTCTGAAATGATGTATTATCAGTGCTCAATGATAGTATTATGGCACTGGCAGTCATGTATTCCAAGAACATTTTCAGACGGGCAAAGATGGTATTATTAAGGCTTATTTATATATTACATATATATAAAAAACAAGGTTCATATCTCTGCAACATTATTGTATCATTATGTTTTCATTTTAGTCTTATTTAATCCCCCTTCCCCACTTTCACTCTGGTGTCTGCTACAGTAAGTGCTCCATTCTAAACAGGTACTCTCTACCCCGTCGGTTGCTGGAGTGCACTTCTGTGGAGGGCTTCAAGAGAGGTTTGAAGACTTTTTGTGGGAAACTGCATTTTTAGAATATTGATTGAAATAATTGTTTTGATCCAGCTGTATTTTTTTAATGATTTTTGTTTTAATCTGTTTTTATGTACGGCGCCTTGGCAAATGAATGGCGCCTTATAAATACAATTATTATTATTATTATTAAATGATAGATGGGCCACTCACCATGCTCAGTAACTATTCACCTAAGGGGGAAGACTAAGGAAAAAACAGTTTTACTCATTGTATTGCATGCAAACCCACATAGGTGTCAATGATTAAGTCAATGGGCACCTAATTAAGCTCTAAGGTATCCTCCCGAATAGCTTTCTCATATTCTATTTATTTATTTATTCATTGAATTTTAGAAAATGGGTTTAACAATAGAATAAATCTCATTGGCTGGCAGGGGGTACATTAACTTACAGTGAGAGCCCTGCAAGTTAAAATTACCAGCCATGCCAACCTTGTCAACCTCATATGTGGTATCCTACTGCTCAGCCTCTTTCATCATTGGCTAAAACACTGGACAAAAACTTTTGAAATGCCACCATTTTTTAACTCTCGCTAAGCGAGAGACACATCTTCAATCCCTAACATGTCATGCACCACCTCCCCCCACCTGCCATGCCACTGTACAGCTTAAAAATGAATTTAAAACAGTTCTCACTTGAACCATTTGTCCCTTGCTCTCCCCTGCAGTTTTTTTTCCTCGCTTTAACTCCCACGGCTTTCACCCTCTCTCGGTCATTTTCTGAGTCTCATCTTGTGTCTGTGTGTGTATTCGCACTGTGGGAGAGGAACGAGTCACATCAGTCAGATTTTAACACGCAGGACATCAAAAAAAAAATTGTACCAGTGCAGTGTAGAAAGAAGGGGTGAAAAACAACATGACCACACAGACAGAAAGCTGCATTTTTGTAAAACAAACTCAATATCTTCTTGCAGATGTGGTGGAGCAGTAGGGGGTGGGTGGGAGAAGATCAGAATAGCTCTGTGGGGGGGGTAGCAACAAGGCATAAAACAGCACAGAAAAGTAGGGACTACTTTAAGGCAGGACAACTTTAACTTCATCTAGCTAAAGTTTTAAGTTTCTTTTTTCATTTTTTTTAAATCCCACATATAAATGACACAAGTATCCCATTTTCTAAGAGCAATAATACCCTCCAGGGTGGGCAGTATGGGCAATACCGGACCTTCCAGGGGATATAAGGCCCTCCGTCTGTGGTGTCAGGCCTCATCATGCCACTGGGCAGTCCGGTAGTGCCCAATAATGCCCACCCTGTCAGGTATTATTGATTGCTTGATGACCGGGTAGGCCACTGAGGCCTGAAGGTCCCTTTATCGGGGTGACCTGAGAGACAGAAACAGTATAATACAGTCAGGTAGTACAGGGTGCAGAGAAAGTAGACATGATGTTCAAGGTTACAGTAAAGGCAATATTTCAATATATTGAACATAAGTGCAACAATTGAGGGAGTTGAGGCATGCTTTTTGAGTCATTTTGGGTGAGAAAAGGAGAGGGATTCGTGTAGGATATTAATGAGTTGGATCTTGTAAATTAAAATACATTTACAAATATGGAGTAAAGCATCCAGCCTATGTATACCCAAGCATAATGTAGATATTAATTCTTGACAGAAAAACAAAATTAATGTACTAAAAGAAGTTGCTATGCCCATATAAAAGTATCTTTGTAAAATAACTCAGCTAGTAGTAATGCCAGAGGAGGGACATAGCAGCTTTGTAGAGAAAAAGTGTGTGAGAGAGAGAGAGAGAGAGAGACACACACACACATCTAAGTAAAATATATAATTTTATTCCACTAGCAGAAAAAAAAGAGAGAGTGGGGTTATAGTGCATATTTACAGATTAGGATAATGTCCCTAACCCATACAAAAAAATAAGTTAGCGAATACCCAACGGTTGCCTATTTAATAGTTAATTGCTAACTTAAAAGTTGAGTATGAAGCTTAAGAATTATTTGACTGGTTTTAGTCAACTAATGTGCAACCCTTGTTGTGTAGCCATTAGTTGATGGTTTTTTTTGTACTTATGCATTAGATGAAAAAGAAGACTTCAAAAAATATTGAAGTTTTGAATTGATTGAATTTTACACTTTAACATAATCCAGTTTAGCTATTAGTTGACTATTTGACTTAGAAAATGTTTCAGAAAGTATTGAAATTATGAATTGATTAAATTTTACACTTTAACATTATCCAGCTTAGGTATTAGTTGTTTATTTGACTTAGAAAATGTTTTAGTTTTTCAATATAAATTCCTGAGTTAGTAATAACATGATAATTGAAGTTAGTATTTTTTCTAGTTAAATTAGGGCTCTGTGGTCCTTATCTGCTGACAGATTCTGTGTTTCTGTAGTAAAACATAAATAGAATTTTCTAGCATGATCCAAATGGAGTGGGCAGAAGAGATCTGGATAAACTGGCAAAATGGTCAGAAGAGTGGCAACTGGGGTTTAATGCAAAGAGGTGCAAGATCATGCACATAGGGAAGAGAAACCCTTAAGTTACCTATAGGTTGGGAGGGGAGTTGCTGGCAATCACAAGGGAAGAAAGAGACTTCGGCATCATCATCACAGATGACCTGAAATCATCCAAGCAGACCACTAAAGCAGTACTTAAGGTTAGAGGGACGTTGGGGTGAATTAGTAGGGGTATTACAAGTTGTAAGAGGGAGGTAATAATCCCTCTTTACACGACACTGGTTAAGCCCCATCTGGAGTACTGCATGCAGTACTGGAGGTCACACCTTCACAAGGACATTAACCAAACTGAGGCAGTCCAGAGAAGGGCAACCAAAATGGTGCAGGGACTGCATCAGAAAACATGAGGACAGATTAATGGAGCTCACAGGCCCGCCGGCGCAGCGGTTGGATTTCCGCTTGTGACGCCGGCATAACAATCTCAGGTCATCGTCCGGCCATCCGGAAGGAGATGGATTGAGCACCCTAGGACTGCTCTCCTTCTCCAGGGGGGAAGGTGGCAGAGTGATCAGAGCTGTGGTGACACCCAGTGGAGGCTTGGTTGCACCACAAGCTCCGATCCAAAATAGCTCGGGGTGGGCCGCGGGTCATCATTGACGTCCGTCCCCCACCTAATGGGGAAAAAATAACGCTGCAGGCTGCCAGGATGATGTCTGCCTCTCTGCTCTAATGAGCTCCCAGGCTGGCTCCCGGACCTATCCCATTGTCTGTGGCACTTGGGCCGGTGTTGCAACCCCACCCTGGGGGGTAATCCAGGGGGTATCCAGGAGTAAGGGCTAATGTGGGAGAGGGAGCAGAGGGAGCGATGACCTGGGTGGATGGCTCGGTGGCAAGCAGCAGATAAAGAATTAAAAAAAAAAAAAAGATTAATGGAGCTCAATATGTATACCCTAGAGCAAAGGAGGGAGAGAAGTGATATGATTGAAACATTCAAACGCCTTAAGGGCATTAACAAGATGAAAGAGTCTAACATGTGTCAATATAAGAAAAATAGCAGGACAAGAGGACACAGCATGAGATTAGAGGGAGGCTGATTAAGGGGTAATGTGAGGAAGTTCTTTTTCACAGAAAGGGTGGTGGATGCATGGAACGGCCTACCTCAGGAAGTGGTGGATATGAATACAGTGCAGGGCTTCAAACAGGCATGGGATAGGCATAAGGGAGCAATACAGATGAGTAGGAATTGATAGGCCATTGACAGAGTAAAGGCCTATGGCACATTCATAAGCTAGAAAAAATGGTCAGACTGGACAGGCCTTGCGGTCCTTATCTGCGATCAACTTCTATGTTTCTATTTTGAATTGGAAGAAGAATAACAGCAATATATTAAGTATATACCCAGGGCTTATCAACTTAATTACATTTTAATAGTTTTCATGTCCAGAAACAGCTCTAACATTATGAGGAAAATCAGTAAATATCTGTAGAGCAAGAGTAAATTAATTTGCATGATATATTAGCTCTATGTGAAATTCATAGCATTTAAGAGATCTGTGTGGGAGGGAGTCAGCACGAGTGTGTTTGTGTGTGTGGGGGGGGGAATCTCTGCTCATAATTGTATGCTGCTTACAGAGGTATAGTGTGACACTTTCCTCTCCACATCTTGTGCTCAAAGTGCAAACCTGGTCACCAGCATAGTGTTTGATTTTGTGCATGATGATGTTCAAATCATACACTTGGAGTGCAATGGCAAGCTACTCCACAATGTCTGCATTATCAGCTGAGTTGCAGCCAGGTTTGAAACTTACCTACTGTTCTGTTTCCCTAAGTGTGCCAAACACCAGCAACATAGTTAATATTGTTAATAAGGCTGGGTAATTGTCTCAAATATGTTTTAAAGTATATCTCTTTTACTGTATAGTAAAATGTATGTATTTATTTTGCTGTGTATCTATATTATGCATTATTATTTAAAATCAATAAAATGTTATTGAGAACAAAAACAATTATTTCTAATAGGATGAAAGTTTTCACTGCAAATGCTTTCTAAGCTCATCATTTTCCTACCAGTGCAAGCATAGCTACGGTTCTTAGAAACACCTTGAAAGAGTTAAATTTCCTTTGTAGACATCCAGCAAGACAAATTGAGGATGATTTAATAT
The DNA here is from genome assembly GCA_016271365.2 of Neoceratodus forsteri. NCBI lineage: Eukaryota > Metazoa > Chordata > Ceratodontiformes > Ceratodontidae > Neoceratodus > Neoceratodus forsteri. The sequence continues at coordinate 42,807,017 of CM028131.1, read as the reverse complement.
TCATGAATGATTTGCATAGCCCACCCCAACCTCTGTTCTGCTTGCACACATATTGTCCAAGCATTGGGTACGCAGATCTCCTCATGCATATTTAGTAGCCATCTGTCTTTCTCCCTGTAACTTGAAGCTGAATTAAATAAAAAACTTGAAACTAAAACAGGACTTTCACTTCAGCAGTACAGAGCATTACCACAAGCTGTAGCTTCATCTCAAGCATCGCATGGGAGCTACTTTATTAAAAAGAAATGCCACACTGCGTCACTCAGTTTCTGCCCCGCAGTAGTACACCAGATGTGCATCCCCTGCCAATCAGCAGTGTAACTATGGGCAGGTCTTCCTGTTGACGTTCTCCATGAAGAACCGTTACTGGGAATTCAACGTGAAGAAGAATGAGGAAGAATGGTGTAACTGAAGGCTTGTGGAAGAAGAGGAAGTCAAGAAGTAAAAGCAAAGAAAACATGAGCTGTAGCCACATAAGGGCTCATCCACCATACCGAAGGTGAGTGCTCCTTTTCCACACCCCAGTGTCTGTTTTCCCAACGTTATGGTGAGGCATGCGTTAAGTTTTGTTTTTTTCTTTTTGTTGAGGCCTGCCCTTGCCACTCACTGCCTTCCTCTGCCTGTCTGCTCATACCCAGTTCTTTCTTTCACTGACTTAATACACAGTCACAGACTGGAACCTTGTAACTGGGCTAGCCTCCCAAAGTAAGCGATGGGTCAGGGTACATATAACCTGCTATTTCCAGTAAATCTGTGTTCCCCGAAATGGACTGGCAGAAGAAAATGCAAGATTCTAGGAGTCCTGGTTCACTCGAAATATGTGTTTGAATGTGGTAACCTGGATATTGCACTACAGACTCCAGCTCAAGATCTGAGAGCAAAGAATGAATGTGGAGCAAAAATAATTGCCAGTTTACCATTTGCAGTCTCCCTGTTTATTTATTTTTGTCGTTGATGGTTCTACCTTATTTACTTTAAATGTGCAAACTGGTGCCTTCCCTATCTTGGTGGGTACACACTGGCCTTAAGAGTTCAGGAAAGTACTCTTGCTGTCTACAATTAATGGGGAGTTTATTCCTGGAACATATGGCCCTGGTGCTTTTATTTTATCCACAAAGAGGTTTACCAAAAGAGTTTAATTCAAATCTCTTGTGTGCATGTTGGGGGGTTACTACTCTTGAGTTGGGGGAGAGGGAGAACATTGCTCCTGATTTCAGGGGAGATCACAGCACCTGTCTTCAGTTGAACGGGAGAGTGTGTGTGTCTCCTGTGTTTGGGTGAGGGGGAGAGCATGCCCCCTGTGTTTGGGTGACTGGGGGGGAGCCCGGCACCCGTGTTCAAGGGAAAGTAGTGAGCCTGGCACCTGTGTTGGGGGGCGGTGGATGGTGGAGAGCCCCGTGCCTGTGTTGTGGGGTGGTGGAGAGCCCCATGCCTGTGTTGGGGGTGCAGACGGTAGAGAGCCCCGAGCCTGTGTTGGGGGGAAGACAGTGGAGAGCCCTGTGCCTGTGTTGGGGGGGAGACGGTGGAGATCCCCATGTCTGTGTTGGGGGAGACAGTAGAAACCCCGTGCCTGTGTTGGGGATGGGGATGGTGGAGTGCCCTGTGCCTGTGTTGGGGGAGACAGTAGAGAACCCGTGCCTGTGTTGGGGGATGGGGATGGTGGAGAGCCCTGTGCCTGTGTGGGGGGATGGTGGAGTGCCCCATGCCTGTGTTGGGGGATGGGGATGGTGGAGACCCTGTGCCTGTGTGGGGGGATGGTGGAGTGCCCCATGCCTGTGTTGGGGATGGGGATGGTGGAGAACCCGTGCCTGTGTGGGGGATGGGGATGGTGGAGTGCCCTGTGCCTGTGTTGGGGGGACAGTAGGGAACCCGTGCCTGTGTTGGGGGATGGGGATGGTGGAGAGCCCTGTGCCTGTGTGGGGGATGGTGGAGTGCCCATGCCTGTGTTGGGGGATGGGGATGGTGGAGAGCCCTGTGCCTGTGTGGGGGATGGTGGAGTGCCCCATGCCTGTGTTGGGGGATGGGGATGGTGGAGAGCCCTGTGCCTGTGTGGGGGGATGGTGGAGAGCCCTATGCCTGTGTTGGGGGGATGGTGGAGTGCCCCATGCCTGTGTTTGGGGGATGGGGATGGTGGAGAGCCCTGTGCCTGTGTGGGGGGATGGTGGAGAGCCCCATGCCTGTGTTTGGGGGATGGGGATGGTGGAGTGCCCCATGCCTGTGTTGGGGGATGGGGATGGTGGAGAGCCCTGTGCCTGTGTGGGGGGGATGGTGGAGTGCCCATGCCTGTGTTGGGGGATGGGGATGGTGGAGTGCCCCATGCCTGTGTTGGGGGATGGGGATGGTGGAGTGCCCATGCCTGTGTTGGGGGATGGGATGGTGGAAAGCCCTGTGCCTGTGTGGGGGATGGTGGAGTGCCCCATGCCTGTGTTGGGGGATGGGGATGGTGGAGTGCCCATGCCTGTGTTGGGGGATGGGGATGGTGGAGTGCCCCATGCCTGTGTTGGGGGATGGGGATGGTGGAAAGCCCTGTGCCTGTGTGGGGGGATGGTGGAGTGCCCATGCCTGTGTTGGGGGATGGGGATGGTGGAGAGCCCTGTGCCTGTGTGGGGGATGGTGGAGAGCCCTGTGCCTGTGTGGGGGATGGTGGAGTGCCCCATGCCTGTGTTTGGGGATGGGGATGGTGGAGAGCCTGTGCCTGTGTGGGGGATGGTGGAGAGCCCCATGCCTGTGTTTGGGGATGGGGATGGTGGAGTGCCCCATGCCTGTGTTGGGGGATGGGGATGGTGGAAGCCCTGTGCCTGTGTGGGGGGATGGTGGAGTGCCCCATGCCTGTGTTGGGGATGGGGATGGTGGAGTGCCCCATGCCTGTGTTGGGGGATGGGGATGGTGAGTGCCCCATGCCTGTGTTGGGGGATGGGGATGGTGGAAGCCCTGTGCCTGTGTTGGGGGACAGTGAGAAGCCCGTGCCTGTGTTGGGGGATGGGGATGGTGGAGAGCCCTGTGCCTGTGTGGGGGGGATGGTGGAGTGCCCCATGCCGTGTTGGGGGATGGGGATGGTGGAGAGCCCCATGCCTGTGTGGGGGAGAGTGAGAGCCCTGTGCCTGTGTTGGGGGATGGGGATGGTGGAGAGCCCCTGTGCCTGTGTTGGGGGGATGGTGAGAACCCCTGCCTGTGTTGGGGATGGGGATGGTGGAGAGCCCACTGTGCCTGGGATGGGGGATGGTGGAGAGCCCCATGCCTGTGTTGGGGATGGGGATGGTGGAGGCCCCATGCCTGTGTTGGGGGATGGGGATGGTGGAGTGCCCTGTGCCTGTGTGGGGGGATGGTGGAGAGCCCATGCCTGTGTTGGGGATGGGGATGGTGGAGAGCCCTGTGCCTGTGTTGGGGGAGATGGTGAGAACCCCATGCCTGTGTTGGGGATGGGGATGGTGGAGAGCCCTGTGCCTGTGTGGGGGGATGGTGGAGAGCCCTATGCCTGTGTGGGGGATGGGGATGGTGGAGAGCCCTGTGCCTGTGTTGGGGGAGACAGTAGAGAACCCGTGCCTGTGTTGGGGGATGGGGATGGTGGAGCCCCTGTGCCTGTGTGGGGGGATGGTGGAGTGCCCATGCCTGTGTTGGGGGATGGGGATGGTGGAGAGCCCTGTGCCTGTGTGGAGGGATGGTGGAGTGCCCATGCCTGTGTTGGGAGATGGGGATGGTGGAGTGCCCCATGCCTGTGTTGGGGGATGGGGATGGTGGAACCCCATGCCTGTGTTGGGGGATGGGGATGGTGGAGAGCCCTGTGCCTGTGTTGGGGGGGGATGGTGGAGAGCCCTGTGCCTGTGTGGGGGGATGGTGGAGTGCCCCATGCCTGTGTGGGGGATGGGATGGTGGAGTGCCCTGTGCCTGTGTGGGGGGATGGTGGAGAGCCCCATGCCTGTGTTGGGGATGGGGATGGTGGAGAGCCCTGTGCCTGTGTTGGGGGAGGGATGGTGGAAGCCCTGTGCCTGTGTGGGGGGGATGGTGGAGCCCCATGCCTGTGTTGGGGGATGGGGATGGTGGAGAACCCTGTGCCTGTGTTGGGGGATGGGTGGAGAGCCTGTGCCTGTGTTGGGGGATGGGGATGGTGGAGGCCCTGTGCCTGTGTGGGGGATGGTGGAGAGCCCTGTGCGGGGGGATGGTGGAGAGCCCCATGCCTGTGTTGGGGGATGGGGATGGTGGAAACCCCTGTGCCTGTGTTGGGGGATGGGGATGGTGGAGACCCCATGCCTGTGTTGGGGATGGGGATGGTGGAGAGCCCTGTGCCTGTGTTGGGGGATGGGGATGGTGGAGAGCCCTGTGCCTGTGTGGGGGGATGGGGTGCCCCATGCCTGTGTTGGGATGGGGATGGTGGAGTACCCCATGCCTGTGTTGGGATGGGGATGGTGGAGAGCCCCATGCCTGTGTTGGGGATGGGGATGGTGGAAACCCTGTGCCTGTGTTGGGGGATGGGGATGGTGGAGAGCCCTGTGCCTGTGTTGGATGGGGATGGTGGAGAGCCCCATGCCTGTGTTGGTGGATGGGATGGTGGAGAGCCCTGTGCCTGTGTTGGGGATGGGGATGGTGGAGAGCCCTGTGCCTGTGTGGGGGGATGGTGGAGAGCCCCATGCCTGTGTTGGGGGAGGGGATGGTGGAGAGCCCTGTGCCTGTGTGGGGGGATGGTGGAGTGCCCCATGCCTGTGTTGGGGGATGGGGATGGTGGAGGCCCCATGCCTGTGTTGGTGGATGGGGATGGTGGAGAGCCCTGTGCCTGTGTTGGGGATGGGGATGGTGGAAGCCCTGTGCCTGTGTGGGGGGATGGTGGAGTGCCCATGCCTGTGTAGAGGATGAGGGATGGTGGAGAGCCCTGTGCCTGTGTGGGGGATGGTGGAGTGCCCCATGCCTGTGTTGGGGATGGGGATGGTGGAGTGCCCCATGCCTGTGTGGGGGATGGTGGTGAGAGCCCTGTGCCTGTGTTGGGGGATGGGGATGGTGGAGAGCCCTGTGCCTGTGGGGGGGATGGTGGAGTGCCCATGCCTGTGTTGGGATGGGGATGGTGGAAACCCTGTGCCTGTGTGGGGGGATGGTGGAGAGCCCTGTGCCTGTGTTGGGGGATGGGGATGGTGGAGAGCCCATGCCTGTGTGGGGGGATGGTGGAGTGCCCCATGCCTGTGTTGGGGGATGGGGATGGTGGAAGCCCTGTGCCTGTGTGGGGGATGGTGGAGAGCCCTGTGCCTGTGTGGGGGATGGTGGAGAGCCCTGCCTGTGTGGGATGGGGATGGTGGAGAGCCCCTGTGCCTGTGTTGGGGGATGGGGATGGTGGAGAGCCCTGTGCCTGTGTTGGGGATGGGGATGGTGGAGAGCCCCATGCCTGTGTTGAGGATGGGGATGGTGGAAACCCTGTGCCTGTGTGGGGGAGGGGATGGTGGAGAGCCCTGTGCCTGTGTTGGGGATGGGGATGGTGGAGAGCCCCATGCCTGTGTTGGGGATGGGGATGGTGGAGGCCCTGTGCCTGTGTGGGGGGATGGTGGAGTGCCCCATGCCTGTGTTGGGGGATGGGGATGGTGGAGAGCCCCATGCCTGTGTTGGGATGGGGATGGTGGAGACCCTGTGCCTGTGTTGGGGGATGGGGATGGTGGAGAGCCCCATGCCTGTGTTGGGGATGGGGATGGTGGAGAGCCCTGTGCCTGTGTTGGGGATGGGGATGGTGGAGAGCCTGTGCCTGTGTGGGGGATGGTGGAGTGCCCCATGCCTGTGTTGGGGGATGGGGATGGTGGAGAGCCCTGTGCCTGTGTGGGGGGATGGTGGAGACCCCATGCCTGTGTTGGGATGGGGATGGTGGAGACCCCTGTGCCTGTGTGTGGGGGGATGGTGGAGAGCCCTGTGCCTGTGTTGGGGGATGGGGATGGTGGAGAGCCCTGTGCCTGTGTGGGGGGATGGTGGAGTGCCCCATGCCTGTGTTGGGGATGGGGATGGTGGAAGCCCTGTGCCTGTGTGGGGGGATGGTGGAGAGCCTGATGCCTGTGTTGGGGATGGGGATGGTGGAGAGCCCTGTGCCTGTGTGGGGGATGGTGGAGAGCCCTGTGCCTGTGTTGGGGGATGGGGATGGTGGAAGCCTGTGCCTGTGTGGGGGGGATGGTGGAGAGCCCCATGCCTGTGTTGGGGGATGGGGATGGTGGAGAGCCCTGTGCCTGTGTGGGGGGATGGTGGAGACCCCTGTGCCTGTGTGGGGGGATGGTGGAGAGCCTGTGCCTGTGTGGAGGGGATGGTGGAGAGCCCCTGCCTGTGTTGGGGGGGGATGGTGGAGAGCCCCATGCCTGTGTTGGGGGAGACAGTGGGGAGTCCCATGTCTGTTGGGGGCAAGGAGAATGTTCTGGTCACTGAGGGGTGTCTGAGGATGGGGGTGTTCAGGGGACTGGGTGGAGCCTGGGAATGAGGTGTGAGTTTTCAGGGGACTAGGGTGAACCCGGCCCCTGTGGACTGGGGTGGGGGTGTTCAGGGAACAGGGGAGCCTGGCTCCTGTGAATGGGAGGGTATTTGGGATCTGGGGAGCCTGGCTCCAAGGGATGGAGGGGGTGACTGGGGAACCGGGTGGAGCCTGGCTCCTGGGGGGCATATCTGGGGGACATGGGGGAGCCTGGCTCTTGGGGACGGGGTGGAGTGTTCAGGATAGCTAGTTCATGGGTCAGGAAAGGTGGTCCAGTTGCTACATGTGGCACTGCACTCTGATAGCAGTGCTTGAAAAGCAGTTCAGTGATGGAGTGTGGTTGATTGGACAGACAGGCTGGTAGCCCAGATATAGGTTGCCTGGTAGGCTGTTGGTGGTCCAGCAGTAGGGAGGATGGTCTTGATGTGCAGGGAAGGGTTGAGGCTGGCCCACTGGTGGTGAAGGGTCCAGCTGCCAGAGGGGAAGGGCAGTGAGGTCTTCAGGATACTTTCACCAGGAAAGGAGGCACTACTAGTTGTTTGCTTGAACTGGGTTTGGCAGCTGGGGTCCCAGGTTTCCTAAATTTAAATTTCCTTATGCAAGTGTTAATGATTGCCCATAGAAACCCAAGTCAGTTGTTAGCCAACCCATGGTAGGGTCATAATTCAGTGAAGTTCAAAACAGCACTAACCACTGTTTTTGACAAACATGGCCCCCTCCCAAAGGCAGCAGCAAGCACTTACCCTGTGCTTCAGCCTCTGTCTCAGGCAAGAAGTTACTTTGTACAGATAACTTTGTTCATATTGTAGTCACTCCATGTATAACACAAGTGGCCATACTTGTGCAGGGCTTGCCTTAGCATTAGTAAAGCTGGTGTAATCTTGACCCTCTGCTTCTAATGTTAGGGATCAGACCACAACATTTTGGGGTCAGATATTTGAGTGTCTTAGTACAACATTATCGGATACTTTTTTTGCTAACAATATTGGTGCAAGCATTTCAATTTTCAGTGGCAATGCAGGAGCACTTATTTTTGTGCTTCAAAATCCTCAAAAATCCCAATAGAGGGTTATTGCAAGCCCTGCTTGTGTGGGATGTTGGCCAGCTGCAGAGGTGAGCCAAGTGTAATTGCTACATGCACTTCTGCCCCCAAGTCGTGCCAAGGGCCCTGTCATGCACTATGGACACTACACTTTGTCACATGTGCTGCTAACTCCACACTGTCATGTGCACCACTGACCCCACACCCCACTGCACTACCAGCACTCCACAGTGCTATGAGTACTGCCAACTCTGCCCTATACTACATGCATCACCAGCGACACCGTGCCACATGCACTCTCATCAGTGTTTGTTGCCACATGCACTGCTGTCTATGTAGTTCCTAGTGTGCAGCAGCCAATATGCTGTGACTCACACAGTGCTGACATGGTGCAGTTAACCACTACAGCTGTGCTGCTAGCACCTCAGAGTGCTGCATGCACTTCTGTCTCTGTGCAGCACTTGGTGCCACTGAAAAGTGAAATAACCCCAGACCCACAGTCCATTGACAGTCAACATATGCTCTTCTGACTCTGAGACAGATGTACTACCAGCTGAGCCACACTAGCAAGTATTTTCTGCTGCTTTTACAGTATTGTGTCCTGTGTATGTCACTGCACTGTGAAGCAATTTCCCTAAAACCTGCCTATTCCCCTCACAAGCCCAAGTGCATGCCCTTCGTTTGCCATTTCTCATTTCTTCATCTTTTTTCCATGTTACAGTTGTGTCATCTGCAGTTTCTTTTTTGATACCTTCCAGTGCTGTTTTTGCAAGCACTGTACTGCATGCTTTACATTTAAAGTGCTGACACACTGCATTCTGCAAGATGAACCATGCACTGTTCGATCCACTGAATAAATTTTTTCCAGATCGTACCAATTTTGAGGATTTGCCATCAATGTTTCTCTATTACTAGTGATCCCCCCCCAAATCACCATCCCAAAAGTAAAACTGAAAGTTCCCTGGTGTCCAGGGGATCCCAACCCAGCCAACTGCTGTCCCACAGTTAAGTATGAACGTGCCCCTGGTGTATAGTGTTGCCCCTTCCCAGTTGACCACCAACCCAAAAGATCTTCTAGTGTGAGTGGTCTACCTCCCATTGATCACCATCTGATGTGGTTTAAAAAAAAAATCTCTGGTATCCAGTGGTTCATCCGCCCAATACCCAGACACCGTTTCCCTGTTCTGCCATTCACAGAAGAAAGGGTTTTGAATAAACTCTTAAAACTGAAGGTGGACAAAGCAATGGGACCCGATGGGATTCATTGCGGAGGGACTGGAAGGAAAAGTATGTCTTTTTGCAGATGACACAAAGATCTGCAACAGGGTTGATACACAAGATGGGGTGGAAAAGGGTGAGAAGGGACTTGGCAAGGTTGGAGGAATGGTCAGATGTATGGCAGCTTGGATTCAATGCAAAGAAGTGCAGAGTAATGCACCTGGGAAACAAAAACCCAGGGTAAGAGTGTACATAGAGAGGGGGGTAGTAACAACAAAAATGGAAAGGGACCTGGCGGTAGTTATATCAGATGACCTAAAGGTAGGCAAGCAATGTAAGAAGGCAGTAAGGAGGGCTGGGAGGATACTGGGATGCATAGGGAGAGGCATCACCAGCAGAAAACAGGAAATTGTTGGCCCTCTGTACAGACAGTTGGTGAGACCCCATCTCGAGTATTGCGTGCAGTTCTGGAGACCCCATCTCTGCAAACAAATTCTGTGTTTCTATGTCGGTTAGGGGGAGGGACCACTGTACACCAGGGGATCTTTAATCTCTAACACCAGGCCAGCGATCTGGGGGGGGGGGTGGCGCAGGCACCACTGAACACTAGGAAGTCTTTCAGTTTTACCTTCAGGATGGTGATCGGTGGGGGGGTACTAACACAAGAGAAATATTGATGTCTCACTTCGAGGATGGCAATCAGTTGGAGGGGGCACAGTTAGATGGCAGGGACTACTGTGTTAGGGTCAGGGGGCACGGCACTTCTCCACCAACAGCTAGCGTTGAGCGGGATTAAGTCGAGATTTGGATCTACAGTATGTGCGCTGCACAAGGGGACCTGCAGAACAGCCTTGCACATTGCACATACTCTGGATATTGGACTGCACCAATATTTGGGTCACTGCCCCTTCATTTGCAGTGTGCCCCCCTGACTATTGCTCAGGTGCAAACAGACTTTACCCATGCTAACCAGTCTTCAGTATTGCCTACCCGTGCTGAATCTAGTTTGCATGGGCAAACTCAGTTTTGCGCCTTGGCAGAGTTTTGAATATCAGTTAGCTGGTGTTTTCATCCTGCCCTGTGTCAGTCAATGGACTGAGGAACATATCCCCCCAACCCAAGAGAGATTAGTCATAGGAACACTGAATCCACCCCATGACATCCTCGAGTGAGTCCATTCTAAAACCCAGGTCAGTGGTATGGTATCAGTCCAGTATCCCACCCCCACACCACTTTTTTCCTTTTTCATTTTTTTTCAGCCTCTGCAGGTCCTTCCCATCCGACCCAGTGGATAAGTATTTTTTTTTCTTCATACTGACCCATTTTTCTTTTTACATTTTCAGTTTTGACAGGAGACGGACCATGTGTAGGGGGACACTGAGCATACATATCAGATAAGTATTGTTTATTTGTTTACCCTACATTGTTTTTCATACTTGGTTCATAAAGAGCTGCAGATCTGTTGTGATCAATTGCTGTTCTCATTTAACAGGTGTGACTGGCTGAGACACCCTTATCCCGGGTTCCACAGGAACCAGGTAAGAGATTTCTTATCTGGGCCAGGATGTTAACCTGTAATGGTGCAACCCCAATATTATGACTCTGTAGACTTTCACTTGCTAGGTGGTTGGTGATGCAGGGTTTGAAATATTGCCACTATTCAGGTAAGATTCCACTATCACAAAAGGAAGGAGATTTACTGAAAAAAATGCATTAATACAGCCATTATGGTAGAAGAATGCAAAGTGCTCGAAGTACACAAAAAACAGAATTGGGGTTTTGAGCCTTAGAAGTCTTGATGAATCAGTGGTGTGGTGATCCTTGGTGTTGCTGAGCATAATACCCACCCCCTCCCTTAAAGAGACATGATGATCTCTTGTATCATATGGGGCCCTGTGGGAAGAAAGCTATGACTGATTCTGTTAGCTGTGTGTGCCAAGCCATACTTCTTTTTCTTCAAAGAGCAATTGCCTTTGAGGCTGTGGCTTGGAGCTGTACCTTGTTCTTCAGACAGGAGGCTATGGGCTTGGAGGAGTGTGTGGGCATTACAAGTTGGAAACCCCAAGAGACGCCGCACCATTCATTTGTCAAGATTCCTGATGCTCAAAACCCTGTTTATTTCTTTGTGCACTTTGCATTCTTCATCCCTAATGTCTGTGTTAATTTTTTTAATTTTTTTGCAATGAGTATGTACTGTATGTATATATGGAAGGGACATATAATGGTTTGGGGGAACTTCGTGGCCATAAGCAAGCAACGAGGCAGTATAGCATAGTGGATAATGGCAGTGAACCTCAAATCTGGAGATCTGGGTTTGAATCCGTTTAGTCCCTACTCCCCCCCCCACACACTTATATACTTTGACACTGACTGAGCAAGTCACTTAACTTCCTTGTGCTCCCTGGTTGTACCTGGAAACAAGCCTTGCCTTAATGTGCCTTTCCTGGTTAAACTATTTCCCCTTCCCTCTAGGAAAGTTATTCTGCACCAATAAAATAAGAGAAATGAAATACCGATGTCACATAATTTTTATATATATTCAATCTTCGTGATTGTCAGGTTGGGGGAAGGGGTTTGGATTGTGGTTGGCATTCTGGGTCACTTACTCTGCTGTTTTGAAGTTCCCTGTTCCCCAAATAGCAGCAGCATTCTTTTTCTTCACTCTCCTAGAATGTAGAAAGGAAGCAATTTATTTTTTACATAGCACTGTTCATGCAAAATGCATCACAAAAATGCTTTACAATATGGTAAGAGAGAAGCCTAAAGTTCTTCGGATTAAGGCGCTAACTAAATCAAATGTCTGAACATTTTAACAAGCCTTTAAACACTTTTTGTTTTCTGCAGTATGCGAGTCTGTCAAAATACCTGCTAACCTGCTGGACAAGGTCCAGAGTAAGACTACAAAGATGATAGCTGGTCAGCAAGGTAAGGCATATGAGGAAAGGTTGAAGGCACTGAGCATCTTCTCGCTGGAAGTCAGGGGAGAGAAAGAGAGAGAGAGAGAGAAAGAGAGGACATGATTGGGACCCTCGAGTAATTGAAGGGGATAAATAAGGTTGATAAGGAGAGTCTCTTTAAGCTGAGTGGCAACCATAACATGAGGGGGCACAGTCTTCAACTGGAGGATGAGAGGTTTAGGAGGGAGGTCAGGTAGCACTTCTCCAGAGAGCGGGTGGTGGACTCTTGGAATGCGCTACCAGAAGAGGTAATCTTGTTGAAGACAGTGGGCAGCTTTAAGAGAGGCTGGGACAGGTATAGGGGAGGGTAAGGGTCATGGGTAGGGAGGATGGGAGGAGGAGGGAGAGGGGACAGGGACAGTAGCTCAAGCTGTGGACCCTGCAACAAAAGTAGAACATGACAGACCAAATGGCCTTTTTCTGCTGGCATCTTTGTATGTTCAAAAAATAGAGTTCCAGTGTCCTAAGGGACAGGGGGAAAGTGAAATTACATAACCTGGAAAGGCACACTAAGTCACCTCATTTCCACTTGTGATCTTCAAATACAGGCCTCCAAGCTTGCAGCTCAGTGCCCATAACCTCAGGTCCATCTTGTAAATGAGCTATGCTCAATGATGTTCGCCTGATTAAATAAAGATTTTGATTGATTGATTGATTGATTGATAACCACTATGCTATACAGCCTCCTTCGCATTGTAAAAAAGCATGCCATCCATTTGTTGCAAAGCCATAATCTGGTTTTAAACTTTTATTAAAAGGGGGCTACAGCTGGCCCAGTGGGGCTGAGGTGCTGGACGCCTTATCTTGCGCCATGCCAAAGACTGGTGTTTGGGAAAGAGCACTGGTCACTGGGGGTTGGCAGGGGAGGAAAGGGATTGAGCATCCAGTGGACTGCTGTCCCTCTCCGGGGTGGCATTCTGTGACAGTCAGTGCATGCCTGCCTCCTGGCGAAGGCTGGGGGACAGGATGCACACTGTGCTTCAAGGGTAGAGCAGAGGTCAGATGTCTGGAAGGGAGCATGTGTAGAATCATGTGTGCCCCCACATCATTGCACATCCTCTGCTCTGGGGTAGGCCAATTGGAAAAGGAGGGGTTGGTGCCTGTGTCTCACAGCTTGATGGCCATCCACAAGTTTCACCGTATCAGTTGGCTCCCATCTGATCCATGTTGGGGTCTCCCTGTGGCTCTGCTGCAGTGGGAAGCTGCAGAAGTTGGGGTGCCAGGATCAGTAGAGATGGACAGTGGCTGGATTCTCCAGCAGAAGGATGCGACGATGAGAGGAGAGGGTAGACCAGACAGCCAACAAAAAGGAGGTAAAAATAGAAAGCAAAAAAAAAAGGAGGGGCTTTAATTGACTCATTGCAGGTGTATTTTTATTGCCAAGAACAAAGGGGTTATTTCTAAAAAATGCAATCAAGCATGAGGCATGGGTACCACTTTTTATAGCGCCTGCCACAACTGAGATAATGCTGCTACTGTCCAGCTAATACCTAATCTCATTTACCTTTTGGCAAGACTGGAGGAATGGTCACATGTATGGCAGCTTAGAGTCAATGCAAAGAAGTGCAAAGTAATGTACCTGGGGAACAAAATCCCAGGGAAAGAGTACAAAATGGGGGAGGGTGAGATACTAACAACAAAAATGTAAAGGGACCTAGGGGAAGCTATATCAGATGACCTAAAGGTGGGCAAGCAATGTGAGAAGGCAGTAAGGAGGGCTGGGGGGGATACTGGGATGCATAGGGAGAGGCATCACCAGTAGAAAACAGGATGTTATCCCTCTGTACAGACAGTTGGTGATACTCCATCTCGAGTACTGCATGTAGTTCTGAAGACCCCATCTCCGCAAAGACATAGACAGGGTGTAGGCTGTCCAGAGGAGGCAAACAAAATGGTGCAGGATCTGCGCCAGAAGACATACAAAGAGAGACTAATGGAGCTTAATATGTATACTCTTGAGGAAAGGAGGGAGAGAGGGGGGATATGATAGAAACTCTCAAGTACTTCAAGGGAATCAACAAAGTCCAAGAGGGTAGCATCTTTCAGAAAAAGAGATGCGCAAGAACAAGGAGGCACAATTTGAAGATGGAGGTGGGATGGCTCAGAGGTAACGTGAGGAAGTATTTTTTTCATGGGGAGGGTTGTAGATGCATGGAACAGCCTTCCTGAGGAGGTTGTGGATTCAACAACAATGGGGGAATTCAAGAATGCATGAGACATAGATAAGGCAATCCTAGTGGGGGTAGGAGGAAGTATGCTGTTGGTTAACTAGGATCTGCAACTTATCCATTAGGTAGTGAAACGGGCAGACTTAGTGGGCCAAGAAGTCATTATCTGCCATTGAATTATTTGTTACCTCAGTCAGGCATAGAGTCCATTTGTAGATGGGGCCTTTTCAAAGTATGATTCAAATAACAAGCATGGAGTAGGGTGCCATGGGGCACAGAGTGCTTGGCAGGTGCAACTGGACACCATGGAGTTCTCATCACTGTGTTGGGAGAGTTAGACCTGTACCAGCTGGACACCAGTGGGTGTGTGGCACAGGGTAAGGAGAATGAGAGGTGCTACTGATGCCAGGGAGTGCTTAATGGAACAAGGAGAGGGGTACCATGTAGATAGTGTTTGGCATGGAAATGGAGGTTGGGGCCACTAGACACCAGGGAATGCAGGGCCCAGTATGGGAAACACCTATAAAAATGTTTCCATAATGTACTGGTTTTAGATCAATAAGCAGGTTTAAATATTAATTTGGAGCCAATATTTGTGTTATTAGATAAATTTACCTTTTTTAAGAGTAATTAACTTACCTATGGATTAATCGAACACGTTAGTTGGCAATATTCTTATTTACAGCCTTGATTGCCTACATTGAAAATCTTGCTTCAGGACATTTGCAAGATTTTTCATACTTAAATTAAACAAGAAAGTGTCTGGATTAAGACATCTGCAAGATTTGTCTTACTTAAAGCGGCAATGCAAGGATAAGTTGCTATTTTGGGGTCCCCTTTGATTTTAGTTTAATAATATGCCACTTGTGTTCCGTTTTAGGTTACTGTGTGGAATTCCTTTGGTTCTTTATTGTTTTTTTTATTATTTCAGTAACTGTAATTAATATGTGCAAATAAATATACTGGCCAGCAAGTCACATGATGAGAACAAACATGCCACACAAATTAATTACAACCTAATAAAAAACCAAAGAAACCCTTTGAGTAACTAAAAATGGACATCAAGCAGCATGTTATTACATTAAAATCACTGATGCAAAAAAATTACAACTTTTTGTTGCACTGCTGCTTTAAGTAAAGAAATGTCTTGATTTTGGGGCAGCAGTCCAAAGGATTTTCTGTACTCGGTATGCCCAAGAACTCTTCCAGGGGAAATGTTTTTCTTTATCGTTAAAGAACTGCTCATATTCTTGAGGGAGGCATCTTGTGTCAAGGAACTGTCTGCCTGAGGACTTAAACCCACCAGTACTGTTTTTACACAAGGAGTATTAAAACATTTAACTGTCAAGCTCCTGAGCCTGACCTATACATTCTTCTCATTTACAGGTAGTTGTACATGTTAAGGAGGTACTGTACTAAAGTGCACAACCTCCTTAACATATGCATTTGCCTGCAGAAATGGGTATAAAGGCTGAGCCTGCCTATAGTTGCGCTGAATACCTGTTAGCATGATTACAGCCCCTTCCTTATGTTGAATTGTTATATTTTTTTAGGGGTTGGGTTTGCTATAGACAGTTATCAGCACATGGAAACAGGTTAAGATTATTTTTAAATAACCACTGGGTAAAGAAATTCAAATGGTGGCTGTTTTTAGGTACTCATGCAGACAGCTGCTTGTTCTGAGCTGCCTGTCCTGAGGAAAGATTCTTCAGTTACTCTTTAAACATAATTGCAATATATTTTTCCTTTCATTTTACAGGTCTGCCTGGATGATCCTGTTTCCAGCCATCACTATCAGATAAGTATTGATTTCTTGTTCTGATCTATTCCTTATCTGCTTGCGCGTGCAGTGCACAAACATACTGGAATGGTACCACATTTCGGAGGTATGTCAGTGTTGTGGTCAGTGCAGCAGATGCTTTATTCGGCGTGTCTCTCAGCCACCAATGAATGTTGAAGTTGCTGATGACAGTAGTTTCAGAGCAAGCGCTGCACTTAAAATAAATCTGCCGCTGCTGTCTGGGACAGATTTGTTGTTTCAGCAGCAGCTCCCCCTCCCTTGCAACCAGGCACACAGACATGGAGCCAAAAAGACTCTGGCCATGCATATTACAGTGCACAGTAATGCGCCTGGCCAGAGTTTGGGTAGTCTGCTCCTGCCCTGAGCACTCTGTCTCCTACCCTTGCTCCATGAGCACCTTGTTTGCTCAGTGTCCCTTTCCTGGAGAAACATTTAAATAAATAAATGGGCCAAGGCATGGCTTAACTCATTGGCAGTTCCTGCCACCCCCCACACACTCAAACATTCCCTGTAAAGCTGACGTCAGGGTGCCCAATCCATGTGTCTGCATGTTATCCCCCTGCCCCCCATTAATGCGGCAGACTGGGACCCTACCCCAGTGTGCCAAAATACTTGTTTGTTTCCAGCACCTGGGTGCCAACTCCCAGTGTTGGATGCACTCCCACCCTTTTTCTCAACCGACCTTGGAGTGCCCAATCCATGGGTTGGCATTGTGCCCCCAACTAGTCTGGCACACTGGGATCCCACCCCAGTGTGCTGTAATCTGTTGTAGTAATATGTCACCTATGATAATAATAATAAAAAATGCCCCCGGATGTTTTTTCTTTTTGTTTTTAAACCTGAAAAAAAAAGAAAATGGTCTCTTGTTGTCCCTTGCCCCTCCCCATCTTGACCCACCCTCTGTGGACCCTCCTCCCCGCACCCTCCCTTACCCCATCCTTGCCCTTGGAGGTCAGGAGCAGCACTCTTTTGAGGAGCAGGACATGTCTGCACTCTTCAAAGTCAAAGCAGGGACTGAAGAAATCACAGTAAGTCATATAATGGCAGTCAATGGGGGAAGGTTCAACTTCTGTTATGTCAGCCAATTTTTGCTGTTTTGATCGCAACATGGGTTATTGGGATCCCATCTCAAAAACACTGGCACTGTCATTTTGTTTCTCCGTCTGAAAAGGTGATTTTGCAGTCACTGCGTGGAATCATCCTTTCATGACTGATTAATGAAACAACAATGCTGCTGTTAATGAGGTGGAGTCCTAAAAAGTCCATGTTGCAAATTTAGTGAAAAAACTCCCCAAAATGTCTGTGTTATGAGTGTACATCACACAGTTTCTGCCCACACTCGTAATTTCAATTTTTTTTTATACTTTCACTTGAAATTTCCTACACTGCCATTATTTATTTATTTATTAGAACATCAGTTTAAAAACCTTTGAGCCAGAGGCTCATTGTCAAAGGTACCTAGCCACAGTGAGGACAAAACAGTGCAAGAAACAAACATCAAGGCAGACAAAAAATCAGAGTACATTTAGGAATCAGCCAAAAATACAGCATATGTCAAACACAGTATACAACAGGCTTACGTGTGCACTTTACAGAGTAGACAATATACAGTAGTTATATGGAGATTGATTCAGTGAGCAGATAAAGGTAAGGCTGGGTGGGAGACATCAGAAGGGGAGTGTGGGGGAGATAATAGCAAGTAAAGGTAGAGCTGGACAGAAGGTCAGACACCCTTCTGAACAGTGCATCTGTCATTTTTTGCTTCCTGCCCAAAATGTGTTTTTGCACCTGTGGCACAGAATGGCATGGTTGCTGTGTGAAATCACCTTTCCAGATTGGCATTATCATTTTGTTACTCACTGTTCATGAGGTGGGGGTCCCAAAAACCCCAAGTTGAAATTTTGAAGAGAAAATACCATCAAACACCCTGGGCATTATGGTTTCCAACTGTAACACCCCACCCTGTACAGACTGACAGGCGTTGGGAGTGTGACTTGGGGTTGTTGGTCATAAGGCTCACACCTTTCCACCCTCACCCTGCAGCTAGTGACAGGTATCAAGGTGTGCCTTGGGATCTTCAACACTAATGTTCACCCTGTTGTTCTATACTCTACCCATTTCGGCTTATTTTCCTATGGAATGGGGTGAGTGTCAGGGTCTAAGACCCCAAGGCACACTGTGACCCTGTCTGTGTCTGCATGATGGCGTGAGGTGTAATGGCATGAGCATTGCAGCTGATGGCCCAAAGGCACCCACCCCAGTGCCCGACAGTCTCTGCAGGGTGGGGGTTAGCGTTACTTCAATACTTCACTGCCATTCCTATTAATGCATCTTTAACTCCTGCACAACCAGTGCCAATACCAGCAAGCAAACATTCGGCACTGACAAATGCTTGCTTTTTCTTTATAGAACTACCAATCCTTTGTGACTCCCTTTTTTAACATTTATTTTACAGGTATACTGACTACATCTTTCGGGATCCCCACTCTTGGTTCACACAGCTACAGGTAAGCAGTCACTTTATTAGTGATTACATTGGGCTGTTCAGAGAGAGTTGTAACACAGATACTGGGGTAACTCCCTGAGGATCCACGATAGGTGCTTGACAAAATTTTTGTTGAATGCCCCTTCAGCGACACCGGCAGGTCGACAGTATTCTGCAGTCAGCTGCCGGTTCCCACCGGCTGACTGTGTTTTCTTAGGATTATCAACATCGAGTCTGAGCCGATTGGGGGGGGCAGGACCCCTGACAGACAGCACCTGGTGCCAGCAAGTTTCCCACAGTGGCATGGTGCTGTAGTCGCTGTGGGGGACCTCGCTGGTGAAATGTTGGGGGGGGTGTAACCGACTCCCTGATAGCTGGTGGGGGATTTTCCAAGCCTGAGAGCCATTCATGATTTTGAATCTGACAGTTTTCATGTGGTGATAACTATCTATCTGAAGTAAAAGGAATTAATATAGCAATAATTCACTTATAAAAAAAATGAATATACAGTTAGACGCGATTGAAGCAAAAAATAAATGATAATGGGTTATTTATGGCATGCATTTGGCTGCATATGCAGCGAAATATGTAAATGAGCATGTTTTGCTTACATTAGTTTATTTACACAGATTTTATTTATATTGGAAATGCATTACATTCATGCATAAAGTATTTACAAATTAAATAGAATCTTTCTGAAAGAAATCAAAATGTACACAAAACTTGCTCATTTGCATATTTTGTTGTGTATGCAGCCAAATGACAGCCATACCTGATCCATTAGGATTTCTTTTAGCTTAAAACTAAAAACATTTCTACTGCCTTTATTTAAAATCCAACAGTAATCCAGGATTAAAAATGTCCATGTTTAAGCCAAAAAGAGAATAAAATAAATACATTCAAAAGAAGCAGTTTTTTGGCCTTTCTTTTTTAGCTAAAAAAAATAGGATTGAAAATTAGCATATTTAATTGAGTATACAGCCGAAAATCAGCCACTCTTATGATAAAAAATTACCATAAGAACTTTTCTGGATGAAATACAATTTCAAGTGAATGTAAAGGAAATTTAAATTTTAAGAAAAATGTAAAAGTAAGTCAGTGTGAATCCAGAATTTTTGGTAAGGGAAATAAAACATATATGGACGCACCTCTCTGCCCGCCACCCCGATAGTATGCTGCACACTGCTGAGGTAAAGGAATAATAACTGACCCCCCCGGCTCCATCTGATCACACATTGGCCATAATCCCCAAAATCAACCTGGTGGTCCAGAAGACAACCACACCTACTCAGGCCCCCCCGTCATGGCATAGTTTTAACATCAATGGCAGCTTAACCCACCTGCATGCTGCCATAGCCGCCCACTGACAGAGCTGTCTGTGAATGACAGCTACTGTACACCTGGAAGTCCACTGGTGGATCTTGCCAACCAATGGACTTGCAATGTGTACTGTACCTTGTCATTCACAAAGCTTCACAAGTCTCGAAAGGATGGACTTAAGATGGACTACCAGAATACACAGCATTCACTCTATCTGAACAATGTTGGATATGTCTGATCAATATTAGAACTGCCTCCACAACCCTTAACCATCAGAAGGAACACTATTATCCTACCTGTCCTATGTGGTGGGGGGACTGCAGTCTTATGCCCTCCTGACTGCCAAGGTACTGAATGGCAGGAGGATTGGGGGATGATTACCAGCTATGCACCCCAAATCACTTTCCTGTTACAGAATTGTAGCTGGGGTGAGAGATTACTAATCTTATCCCTTTGGTTTATACCCCTGCCTGGGGGCAGCCATATTTTCCCCTATCAATGCTCCAGTACTGAAAGACATGCTTCCAGAGGATATGAACATACACGTGTGCTAGCAGATGCAGACCACCTGGTCTATTTAAATCTGCTTGAATGTTCAACTAGCACCCCTAGTTTGCAGCTGCCCCAACCCTCCCCTTTGTCATCTCACTCCCGCCCCCCCACCTCCCCCACTTTCACTCTCCCGTTCCCCGTCCCATACCCTTTTAAATCTGTTCAGTTTACATGATACCACCCACTCTGGTAGTGCATTCCATTTTGCTACTACCCTCTCCACAAAATAGTGTCTCCTCATTTACCTCCTAAATCTCCTCTCCCCATTCTTAGCCCGTGCCCCCTGGTGTCCCCCCCTTAGCTTAAAGACCCCATCTGCCCCATCCTTATTGATTCCCCTCAGATACTTGAATGTCTCTATCATGTCCCCTCATCCTTGCTATCCTCCATAGTGTACATATTCAGGTCTCCCAGCCTGCTCTCATAGTCTCTGCCCACCATTCCACATATTGTCTTCGTTGCCCTCCTACACACCCCCTCCAGTAGCCTGTTAACAGGTTACAGGTATGGCCTGCAAAAAATTATAATCAATTCTGTCATCAGCACCTCGTGTGTGCATTTAGTCAGCTTAGCCTGCTTCTTATAAGCAGTCCTTCTCTTCACCCCCAGCACATTCCACCGTAGAGCTTTCTTTGAAATAAATTACTCTTTCATGGGATATTTATGGCAAGGCTTGGAGGAGTTTGTTTTTTTTTTGCCATGGGAATGCACTTCGTGTGAGCCTTGCTGCAGAAATATAAATGAACTTCTGCTGCTTGAACTCTGACTGTCCCAGAATTCAAGGTAGGAGAAAACGTATCCAGTCTTCACTTCCAGATCACTGTTCTGTCTCCCATTTTATAACTGCTAAATTATGGTTTTCAGAGTGACACTTCTGGTGAGATTTATGTATTTAGGTAGAAGATGATGGGAAGACAGTGTATTTTAAATCAGAAGAGGACTTTTTTCAGGGGGGGGGGTCAATGACGTTGCTACTCTCCTGACAGCTATCCGGGTTTTGATGCATTGTGTGGGGCTCACTAACTATCCACCTTCTCAATGTGCAATATCCACGCTCAGGAGTTTGTGGTCAGTGTCCCTCCCTGGAAGCCATATATTTCCCAGTAGCTCACTGAAACAGTGTGAAACCTAGTGTTTGGAGCAATAATCATGCAAATGAAGGTAGGGACTGGGCAAGATTAGCATTGTTAGATCACTGAATTGTGAACCGAAAACCCAGGTTCACATCCAACTGTAGCTGCTTGCATATGGCCCTGAAAAAGTTTTCAACTGCCAGTGCGTCCATCCGTCCCTCCCAGTTAAATAGCAGTACAAGCTAGAGTCCCACTGTAAATGTGAGCCTACATGTTAGTTTGGTTATCCTGTGTTCATAACTTGCATAGGTCAAAAAGCAACCTAATTATACCCTTCATGGCCCTCAGTTTCTATCATCTGCTCCAGGCACCAAGTTCAAAGGAACAGAGAGTTTTTCTGTTACTGAGGGGACATATGAGCTCAGATCAGTCACACTTTCAGTTTTTTTTTCCTTCCATATTTAGCAACGACAAATGCACAGCATTTTTTTCCAATAAGTATTTTAGCTCCAATCGTCCTGACCTGTCCCCTACTGAATGGTCTTCAGCTTTTAGGGTAGGCAGGGACAATGTGCAGAATGGATGGACCAAGTGGTCCTTATCTGCCATCAATTTTTTATGCATCTCTGGTCTCCCCTTCTCTGTCACCCAGATTCTCTTGTACACCCGATATCCTCTACCACAGAACCATAGAAATATTCAGCAAGCAGTGCAGGGGGCTGGGCTGCCATCCAGCTGCAGTCAGATTTTTTTTTCACCCTTTTTCTGTTTGGGACCACATTGTGGTAGTGACACATTGTGCTCCATTGTTCTGTGCAACAGGACCATGGAAGTGCTCAGTCAGCAGTGCAGTGTCTTCAGGGAACTGGGCTGCCATCCAGCCAAAGTCACATTTTTCCCACCCTTTTTCTTTCCGGGGCCACGTGTGGACACTAACTCATAGAAGCTGGACTGCTTGGCCCACCTAGTCTGCCCATGAAATCTCCCTATTAGTGCTCCCCAAGCCCCTATTGGGGGTGGGGGTCTTCATCCACACTCCTCCCTTACCTGTTATACCCATGTGTTCATCCCATGCATTTTTTATTTGCAATATACTATGCTTTTTTCAAGCCGCCACTCCTCTCAGGAGCTCAGCTCCACTACTTCTGTTCACCATCCTCCCCCAGGGCTTCCCCAAAATGGTAGTCCAGACCCAGGCTTACCCCCTACTGGCTGGGGATTTCAGCCATACCAGTTTTCACAGATTTTAATTCAGGAGCCCGGCAGACACCCCCACCAGGAGAACCCCCTGAGTTGCCCCCAAGGTGGGGCCACAGGACTGAGCTGCACCAGTGGAAACACAGGGACTTAGAAACATGGCCCAGTGATGGGGAAGTGGATGCCTAGCAGGGACCTAGGAGCAAGGCCAGGTGATGGACAGGTGGGGCATCATTGAGGGAGCCGGCTGCATTTTTGCAAACTTTCATCCCTGGGAACGGGGCACACAGCAGCAGTGCCTGATGCTGTTTTCCCAGCCAGCCCCATGAACTTTGAAAATGGGCCAGGGAACACTGAAGCAGTTACAACATTCCACCATGTTGCCTCAGTGCACCACAAGTACTGTGCGAAGAGTATCAGAGTGGCTCGTGGGGCTGAGTTTACTGTGTGTGTGTGTGTGTGTGTGCTGTCTGTGGCATGTGTCCTGCTGAAGCATGTAAGTCAAACAGTGACTTTATAAAGCAACTACTTTTCGGTTAAAAAATCGTGTCATATTTTTTTAAAAAGTACATGAGACTGCAGTTACAGTCGAAAATAAATGTTTATTTCATGATTTAAACAAATCAGTACTAAGCAAAATACTTTTATTACATCACAAAACACTGACAGTACTCAATGAAGTAACCCCCATTAATTGAAAAGCAAACTTCCATATGAAACGTGGAGTGATTTGAATTTAAATACTAGACATGGATGTTTAAATTTCTCAAGTGGCCAGTACTTTTCATAAATAACCCACCTTTTGGGAACTCAGTGGTATAAATTATCTCTTCCATTGCTAACAGATATGGAGAATGCCAGTGGAGCAGGAGCAAGCTTCACTGAGTGAATGTCTGGTTGTCTTCTCTAGTGAGCAGGAGGCTCTCATGATTTTAGCTCCTGCTTCCACCATCGGAAACCTTCAGCTCCCCTGCACAGTGTTTACCTGACAGTGGAAGGCTGGAGGAGCACAGATGCATGGAAGTGCATGTCTTTTAAAGTTGCCGTGGCAAAAGAAGAGTTTTCCCCTTCAGCACCAGGACCTCCAGACCACCAAATTGAGGTCCAAGGACATAGACAAGGGACCTGGGAGGCCTCAAAAGTTGTTTTTAAAAAGCACATGTAATAAGCTAGCAGCTGGCTGCTGGGAACTGTAGTCCTGCCCCCCCACCTATGTTTCCTAGTCCCCAAGAGCACCAGTGCCACCATGCTTTTCAACCTTTTGCCACTGAAATGAGGGTCGTGGACATTTTCTGGTAATCACAATGAAATACATCAGACCTTCAGAATGAGGGACACCTTCTCAAACCCTAAAAGTACAAGTTCTGAGCACTGTATGAATTGTGTTTACTTGTACAATGTTTATTTTTGATTCACCATGATACAATATGATGAATTTCTGCTTTGATGTCTTAATTTATATAACATTCTCTGTGTGGGCAGCAGCTTTTCTGTAATGGACAGGACACTTTTAAGGGGTAAAATGAGGGCTGTACCTCATAATAAGGGACACTTGAGAGGTATGAATGCCATTTTTATTTATACAGAAGGGTTAATAGCCCCCACTAGTCTTCACTAACTCACCTGAGCTAAGTACAATATGGCCACTTGGCCACCACTATAGACAATGGGGTTTTAGCTAAGCTCCCTTCCCCAAACCTCACTTCCTTTACTGGGCTTTTGTTCTTTTATTGCATTTTTATTCTAACCTATTTTTCTATTTTTTTTTTTTTTACAGGTCTGACAGGACAAGGGATCCTAAACCTTATCAGATAAGTATATTTTTATATCTTTCCTGTCCCATCCTCCCTTTTGAACACCCCTTAAGAGCTGCAGCTCCTTTGTGACCCCTTTTCTATCTTTTATTTTACAGTTAGTGTACATTACCCATTTGGACTCCCACCTATGGCTCTCTAGGGCAGGTAAGTCCTATATTTTACTTATTACTAAGCTGTTGGGATGAACATATTATGGAGACTACGAGGGTGTCCAATCTGCCACAGGCTAAGGAGGCTAGAGGGAAGACTGCAGTGCCTTAGTAGCGAGCTGGAGAGAAAGCTGGCAGACAGAATGAGAAAGGGGCCAGGAGGGCCTCACCAGGGGGTAATGGGAGGGAGCATCAGAAGAAGGACATTAGGTGGAGAGAGGGGACAGGGAGGGAGTTCAGTTTCACATTTGATAGGGGGTCAAGCGTTGAAGGCAGGTCAAGGGACAGGCAGAAGAGTCCAATGCTGGACAATGTGGTGGCAGGCAACAGGCTTGCAGAGCTGACAACAATGGTGGAAGAGGGGGAGTTATGGGAGCACCAGGAGAGGGAGACAGGGGGAAAGGGAATGGAGGGAACAGGGGTTAGGCAGTATGAGGAGGGTAGCAGGAGGAGAGGGGCACAGCTGAAAAGGAAAGTGTCAGCAGTAGGAGTGTGGGGGAGAGGGACAGTGCTGATAGAAACATAGACTTTGATGGCAGATAAGGACCGCTTGGCCCACCTAGCCTGCCCATTTCCCTACCTAGATGATAAGCTGCAGATCCTATTTAACCAACAGCCTTTTTCTTTCTACCCCCCACAAAAATTGCCTTATGTCTGTCCTGTGCATTCTTGAATTCTCCCACAGTTTTAGACCCCACAACCTCTTCAGGAAGGCTGTTCCATGCGTCCATCACCCTCTCTGTGAAAAAATACTTCCTCGATGCCCTGAGCCGTCCCCCATCTTCAAATTGTGTCCCCTTGTTCTGCACATCTTTTTCTGAAAGATGCTACCCTCTTGGACTTTGTTGATTCCACTGAGGTACTTAAATGCTTTTCTCATGTCCCCCCTCTCCCTCCTTCCCTCAAGGGTATACATATTAAGCTCCTTTAGTCTCCTCATATGGCTCCTCTTGCAGACCCTGTACCATTTTAGTTGCCCTCCTCTGAACTGATGGTCAGACAAAGGGTACATAGCTAAAAGGGGACAGGGGCACATGAGGGGAAGGTGGATAGTAACATGGGACTGAGGGGGGGCAAGGGAACACAGGTCAGGAGGGGAGAGTGGGGGGTTATAGGGGTGAAGCATAGTGACATAAATGGGCAAGGAAGGGCAGATCTTAGTAATGGACAAGGAGGTTAAGGGGGAGGGGCGGAATGGAGCTGAGGAAGGGTGTGTGTGCTAGTGGTGGGGGACTCTATACTGAAAAGGATCAGATGGGGCAGTAAGGGGAAAGACATAGTCTAATATGGGTCGGGTGGGTCTGTTCCCAGGTTGGTGGCAGGCTGGGCAGGGCAGGCCATTCTCAGCTGCACAGGGAGAGGACTGAGGAAACTGCATGTTGTGGTGCATGTAGGTAAGAATGACCTATCAGGGGAGAAAGGGATAGTAAAAGGGAGATTCAAGGAACTGGGGAAGCTGTGCGAGGAGGAGGGGAAATCGGTGGCCTTCTAGGAGGTGCCTCCTGTAACCTGTGCAAGTATGAAGAGGAAGGGAAGGATAGGGGAGGATAAGGGAGCTCAACACCTGGTTGTGGGAATGGTGTCATATCAGGGGGTGTGGGATAGTAGGGGGCTGGGGCAGAACCTGGGACAGTAATACCCTGTATGCAGGGGACAGGTATCACTTGACCAAGGAGGGGAAGGGAGTGTTGAAGCAGGGCATGGAGGGGTACAGCAACAAGGGTAGCCCCAAGCTAAGAGGGGCGGCAAATGGAAAGCTGGTAGGCATGGTTTCTAGTGAGGGAAGCCAGACGAGCCTACCCCCCAAGCTACAGGGGAGGTCATCAGGGTAGGAGCAATGGGGGGGGTAAATCAGGGTGGGGAAGGGCTAGGATGAGGATGGAGAGTAGTGTCACTAAATGCGAGGAGCCTGGGAAACAAATCAGCTGAGTTGCGGGCTCTCTTGGCTGTGGGGCAGGTGGACATTGCAGCCATAATAGAAACTTGTGTTACACAGTACCAGGACTGGGATATGATGATCCCTGGATACAGGCTGTTCAGGAAGGACAGGGCAAACAGGAAAGGTGGAGGGGTGGCAATCGAGGTAAGGGAAGGAATAATATGCATAAGGGAAGAGGGGGAGGAAAGGCAGTACAGAGACGCTGTGGATGCAGTTTTATAATCCAAAGGGCAGGGTGCTGAGGATGGGGGTAGTAGGGTACTTGAAGAAGTGGCAGGTAATCTAGCAGCACCACTAGCTGACCTGTTCAATACCTCTCTGCACACAGGATGTGTCCCTCAGGACTGGCGGTTAGCCCATGTGGTGCCTATTCACAAAGGTGGTCCAAGGGATGATCCAGATAACTACAGACTGATGAGCCTCACATCAATTGTGGGTTAGCTCATGGAGACAATCCTTAAGGAGATCCAAAACTAGTATGCTCTAACATTTGCATTGCTTACAAAATGTAATTCACATTTCTGCAGAGGGATGCTACTGGTGTGTGGCATATAACAAATAACAACAAAATTCCAGTGCACAACCCCCTCCCCCCAAAAAAAAAATGGCACATATTAGAATATAATAATTTTAACTGCATATTGGTTTTTCTTACTTTAAACTCTGTGAAGGGGGGGGGGTCATCTTTGTTATCAGATTGAAATTCCAATGTGAGCAAGCCAAACAACCACATCACGGTGGGGCCCACGGTTTGGTCCCTACATTAGCTTTTCAGCTCTGAAGTCCTGCAGTGGCTACTTATAAATATAGAGTGCAACACCTAATTGACTCCTTTTAATAAAGTCTTCCACCCAGAAAATTTCACATGTAGTAGAAAGGAGCATGTTAAAAGCAGCACCAAAACTCCCACACAGGATGTGTCCCACAGGACTGGAAGTTAGCCCATGTAGTGCCCATTCACAAAGGTGACCCAAGGGATGATCTAGATAACTACAGACTGGTGAGCCTCACATCAGTTGTGGGTAAGCTCATGGAGACAATCCTTAAGGAAAGACTGGTAATTTGGAGGACACTGGGCTCCAGGACAGGCAGCAGCATGGGTTTATCTCCGGCAGGTCCTGACAGACAGACCTGATTGAGTAGTATGATTGGGTGATCAGGGAGCTGGACAGGGGTAATGCAGTGGATGTCCTATACTTGGACTTCAGCAAGGCCTTAGTTTCAGTGCCACATGGGAGGCTAGGAGGGAAGCTAGAAGATGCACGGGTGGATACTAATGTAACCCCTAGGTGGTGCTATCCTAAGGGCTACTACCCCTGCCTGCATGCCTTGGCACAGGTTGAGGGGTCTGAGCTCATTGAACAGGTGCCTCCATCCCAAGGAATGGCTCTAGGGTAGAGTAACTGCTGTTGGTATAGCCCTCCAGGATGCTACAACCCCCACCAACCCCTCTAGTGGCCTAAACAGTATAGCAGCAAAACATTCACATGTACTTCATGGCTGTAATGACTTGCTCACTCCCCTTTCACTTACCACCAGAGCTGGATCCTCTGCAGTTGCCCTGTAGACCCCCTGTAAAGTAAGACCTGTAATGCAACAGTTCAATGGCAGTACAATACCCCTACCAAAAAGGTACAGACTAGCCAGGTCAAATGCAAAAGAACAAAATCTGATTTATTCAGCACAGCATCCCTATTATCAACTAATGATCAACTAGTTGAATGCTGTTATCAACTAATGCTCAACAGATGAGTGCTGTTTGCAGAGAGATTGTTTATTAGTTAAGATCAACTAGTGAATACTACATGTTGAACTAATACTCAATTATTGGATAACTGCAGAAAATATTAAGAATTGGTAAGCAGTAGGGTGAGCAAAAAAGAGTTAGCCAGTAACTCATTTACATGCGAAAAAATCAACCAAAGCAAAACTGTGGAATAATTGAACATTACTTAATTATTAGTGATTTCAGACAGTTGAGCATTAGGCCTATTTTTTTGATATGGGAAGCCCTAATTCTGCAGGTCTGAAATACTCATACTAATAACAATACATAAGGGGCAAAGCTTCGTCAGAGCAACTGCAGAGAATAGTAAGAGGGGAAGCAAGGAAGAGTGAGAGGCTTTTGTTTGGGCTAATACTATTTAGAACTACATCCATTGTCTCAGGTCATGCTTGAAAATAGGCAGGCCTCTTGCCTAATGTACTTACTTGATTACCAAAAGCAAATAAATAAATGAAATCCTTAGGATTATCCTTTTGCTTAAAGGCAGGTTATAAAGAAATAATTAATAAAGAGCAAAAAAAAAAAAAAGTGGAGCCCTCCCAGGAGCTCTCAGTCAGAGCCTGTAGCAATGGAGAGGAGATACA
The DNA here is from genome assembly GCA_016271365.2 of Neoceratodus forsteri. Classification (NCBI taxonomy): domain Eukaryota; kingdom Metazoa; phylum Chordata; order Ceratodontiformes; family Ceratodontidae; genus Neoceratodus; species Neoceratodus forsteri. Next base: position 42,778,505 of record CM028131.1, on the reverse strand, counting down.
GAATTGAAAACTATGAGAGGTATTATCCGAAATACTGAATATTAATAAGGAGTCCAGTGATAGTGCTTATTAACACAAACAAAACAAAACATGTACACTCCTGTGTGGAGTCCTTAAAAGATAAATTATGTTCTACACCATGTAAAAGAATTAGAATAATTCAAAAAGGGGGCCCATATCTCTCTTGAACTATTATATTCCTAATAGTGTATCATTTTATTTGTAATTTAATGTTATTTCCATTCTCCCCCAGCTGTCATTCTTTTTTCTGCTAAGTGTTCTGTTTTGAATAGGAGTATTATATTTAATGTGTAAACCAGTGTGTGTCCACCCAACACACTCAATAACTATTCATATATAGGAGAAGACTAATGAAACAAGATGTTGCATTACTGCTAGATTATCCTGGGTGAGAACAATATAACACAAGATGAGACAAAAGTGTGTCCTAGCGAAGGGGGGGCAAGTGGCAGATTGCCATCATGGATAGGACTGAGTGAGGAGAAAGTGAAACTGGATAGCTTTTCTTTAATGGGGTCAACTTGGGGGAGGCAAAAAGGGAGGGAGGGAGAAAGACAGTGATCTGACTCTGGGATCAGAGAAGGGGGAGGCACTAACTACTATTCAACCAGTTAGAGGAAAGGGAAACTAGTGACGCTTTATTAATTAACAGAAAAAAAAACGATATGTGTCGAAATGAGAGTGAGTCCCACAGGGTGGGGAGGGGGACATGCTTGGGGATCACCTGCAGGAATAGGATTGGGCAGTACAGTGCCAAAATGTTTGTGGACACGGATCCTGACTGAACCCCCCCCCCTCCATTGGCTCAATAGAAACTATGATCAGTGATGTGAAAGAGAGACTGGACAGCTTTATATAACACATAAAAACCACAGGATGGGGGAGCACTCAAGATGTTTAGCAGTATATTGTACTTAGAAAAAAATAATGCTCTGTCAGCATCTATTGTAAATTAGCTCACTTGCAACTCTGTTTCAAGTGTACCTTAAATTTATTATATGCTGCAATTCTGAAGGCCATACAGCCAGCTGGGCTACGCACACACAAGTTGCAATTTATACACTAGTGCTGTAGGCAAATATAATATCTTTGTGTTCCTGAATTTTTCTCAGTGTGGTCATAGCTGCAGGGATCCAGGAGACCATAGCTGTGGAGTCCCAGAGCAGCTGTAGCCACGGAAATCAGGGTGACCCTTGCCGTCAAGAGTGGCCGGGTGGTCATAGCTGCAGGGGGAAGCAGCAGCCGTAGCAGCAGAGCATCACATGGCTGTAGCCACGACATCAAAGGCAGACATTGCCACCAAGTGGGAGGAGGTCCTGATGGATTGGGCCCAGGCGGAGCCAATCACTGGGCACCACCTTAAAAGGCATGTAATTTGAAATACAGTGTCCCTGACATAAAAGCAGGGACACCACAGAACAAGAACAGTTCCTGATTTTTTCTTGGTGTGGTTATAGCTGCAGGTGTCTGGGCAGCCCTAGCTGTGGAGCAACTATGTGGCCATAGCCACAGAGCACCAGAGTGGCCATAACCTCAGAAACCAGGACAGCTGTTGTCGCCAAGAGAGGCCAGGCAGCTGTAGCCATGGAGGGATGGTGTGGTTGTAGCTTTGGAGCAGCAGGCAGCCATAGCCACAGGACCAAACGTGATCATTGCCACCAAGCAAGAGGAGGTCCTGAAGGTTCAGGGTAGCCAATTATAGGGTGCCACCCTAAAATGTGTGGAATTTGAAACACAGCATCCCTGCTGTAAAAGCAGGGACACCACAGAACAAGAATAATTCCTGAATTTTTCTCACACCCTCCCTCCCCACAACACCTCCTGTGTTAAAGGGTTTGTTTTGTTTGTTTAAAATGTATTTTTATACAGGATACAAATTGGTTAGGGTGCAACCTCCATTTACAATAATGTCCAGTGTGTACAAAGTACACACAATAATCAACATAACTAAGCTAACATATAGACACCAACTGCAAGACATACATTGGGTCATAAAATCATTTAAAATATGTGCAAATAGCTGTCAAATATTTATACAGAACATTCTTAAACTTGGGTAAACTTGTCAAAAAACGTAGTTCTTGTGGTAATGCATTCCAATGGATTGCTAAAATATTTTGTAATATAGAATCACCTAACCTATTCTGAGATCTTACCATTGGAATTCTAAAATTCCTTAATATCAAAGTTATCTTACTTGGGGGATCTAATATTATGCATTTAGCAAGTGGATACGTTCCTTTAATATAGATCAAATTATGAGACCAGGTGAGCCATAAATACATTCTCTTTTTCTCTGGTTGCAACCAATTTAACTCTTTTATATATATCACAGTGGTGTGAACCACATTTTCTTTTTGTTATAAATTTAGCAAATCTATAGTAAGTTTGATTTATTCTATTTAAAGATTTTTTACTTGAAATCTTGTATAATAAAACACCATGGCCCGGATATTCAAACTGCGCCAGGCTGTGGCGCAAGCCTGGGCGCAGCTCAACTTTGTTGCGCAGGGGTGTGGCCTGGGCAATATTCAACGGAGCTGTGCTATGGCACAGCAGCTTTGAATATCGTGCCCTGGCTACCCTCATTGTGCATGGTGCAGTGGCACTGCGCCAGCGCAAGTGGCCAAAGAGGAGCATGGAGATGCACTAGCGCAAGTGCCATTGCGCCATGCACAGCACCTGCTATATTGAAAAGGGGACATGCAAATGGTGCCATAATTTATGCAAGGCGCACATGGGACCATTTACATATCATTATGGCCCCATTTGCATTCCATTAGCATGCAGGTGCGCCGATCCCTGACGATTGCACCTGGTGCCCTGCCAGGCAGCAGCAGTCGGAAACCGACACCCCCTGCAGCCCAGTCATGGGCATTCATCTGAAAGAAACCCCCAGTCTCTGGTGGTCCAGTAACCCCATGTGCCCAAGTCAGGGCATCAGTAGCACCCCCATCCAATATCCTGGTGGTCTCAGTGGACCACACTTGCTCGATCGGCATTCAAATATAGAACAGCCTTCTACTCTGGCGGTCTAGTGCCCTCCTCCCCACCGCCCACTGAGCCCCACTGCCCCGCCCTCGTGGTCAGCCGGAGCACAGACCCCACCCCGCCTAGCCGCCCTCTGACTGACAGCTCGGTAGAGCTGCACACCCATTGGTTTAGCGTGAGCTAATTGATATGCAGCCCATAACAGAGACACAGTCCAGATATGTGAATGAATCTCATTCTCATATCTGGACCGAGTAGTACAGTATGAGCTGCATGCCCATTGGTTCATGCTGTGAACTATCGGGCGAGAGCTCTACCGAGCTGTCAGTCACGGGTGTCGGGCAGCAGGGGTGCGCCGCCAGCCGCCTGACCATTGGGGAAGCAGGGTGGTGGGCTTAGGTGGGGTGGGAGGGGCAACACTAGACCACCAGGGTAATAGGACTGTTCTATGTTTTACAGATGTCCACGATGGGAGAGAGTGCGGTTCACTGCACCACCAGGGAAATTGGACAGGGGGATTTATACTGATGCCCATGATCAGGCACATAGGGGTCCACTGGACCACTAGGGATATTTGACGGGTGTGTCGTTACAAGGATGCCAGCAATGGGGCATGGGGGAGTGGCTGCCAGATGCGGCAGGCATTCGGGTGGCAACCCACAGGTACACAACCCTTTTGAATATCTGGACCCATATTCCAATACAGCAGTTGTCCCACCATTTTCTTTCTTACTTTAATTTCCAAACATTTAAATACTTGTCTTAATGTCCCCAGCCTCTGGTTAACTTTTTTAACCTGTTGATTAATGTGATCACTATAAGTCAGCCTTTGGTCAACCAAACCCCCCAAATATTTGTAGTTTTTAACACTTTTTATAAGAATTCCATCCACTAAACTAAGTTCCAAGGCTAAATTCTTTACAGGAATTTCCACTGAAAAAAATCATACTTTGAGTTTTTATTACCATTAATAGAAGACCTGAAGCTGTAAACCACTTCTCCATATTCTCAGTGTAGATCATGATGGAGTCTGTATTCCAAAAGAATATATAATACTCTTCCTTCCCCACTTCTGATTAGCAATGTTGCTTCAAATGTACCTAATGGTTTTCTCTGCTTGCTTGTAATCTTGAGTGTGTAGCACTGTTCCCACTTATTTACCAGTTGACTTGCTCTGCTCCGTTGATAACATGAATGTTGTCTATACCGCCCTACCTTATTGCAGCCCTTTCCTTTGATGTGGAACCTTTGTAAATGAGCAGCTTCAAGCTCAAAGGTATTTGTAATCCAAGATTTAAATAAATTAATAATAATAAAACAATAAGATCATAGCTCTTAGCTGCTGCCACCAATATAGTATCATCTGCATACAATTTGACTTTACTATTATTTATAACAGTTGGGAGATCATTTACATAAATGTTAAACATTAATGGGCCTAAAATCAAACCCTGTGGAACACCTCTATTTATCTCAATTAAATCTGAATCCATAGATCCACACGTAACACACTGATATCTGTTGGAAAAATATGATTCAAACCAATAAAAGGATTGTTCATGTACTCCTACTTCATACAACCTCTCCAGCATTTTTGAATATTCTACCAAATCAAATGCTTTACTCAGGTCCATGAACACTGCCCCGACCCTCATGCGCAGGTTCTAAAAAGTTAACACCAATCATGAAAATCTACTAGGGCAGTGTTCGTGGACCTGCCCTCTCTGAATCCATATTGACAATCAGTGAGTTTGTTATTTTCTTCCAAATACCCATAAAGCTATCTGTGAACTTGTTTTTCAAGTAATTTAGATAGTCTTGGTAACAAGGTAATTGGTCTGTAGTTAGAAGGAGTTAAATCTCCACCCTTATGAATCGGTATAATTTCCCCCACTTTCCATGTGTTAGGAACCGTAGATTCACACAGGCTCCTGTTAATAAAATAGGTTACCATGGGAGCGTATATGTCTGCAGCTACTTTTAAGAAATACCATTCAATTCCATTATTCCCCCTGCTTTAGAAACATCTAACCTAGGCAGTTCATTTTCTACATCTTTAACCTTTATTTGCTTAAATGTAAATCTAATCAATTGTTCATTGTTATGTTTTTTATTTTTCAATAGTTGGGATACAGAAATATCAAAAGTCCTCTGCTTTGGATTACTCAATTTTAAATCTGGCAAGTCTGAATAATAAGAACTGAATAATCTTGCTACTTCTTCTGGATTCTCAACTAAAGTTTTGTCATTCAAGATTTTTATTGAGGTCCCATTTCCAAAAGGATTTGTAATTTGGTTATACATCTCCGAAAATTGTTTACTATCCGTTGTCTCAATAATATTTTGTATAAAATAGCTTTTTTTAGCCTTTTAAACTTCCTTTTTACATTGTGTTCTCCAAAACTTAAACCAATTCCATTCCTCTTTTATTTTTGTTTTCCGTGCCTTTTTCCATAGTCAGTTCCTTATTCTCAGTTGAGTTTTTATCTTATCTGTTAGCCAAAAAGGGTATTGTTTTCTCCTTTAGGGCACGCTGCTGAATTATTTATTTTAAATTTTTTGTAAATTCTTCAAGTGTAACATCAATTTCAGGGATTAACCTTATTCTATCCCACCTAAGGTTCATTAGGCTATCCCTGAAAGCTTTAATTTTAAAATTCTTAAAGTCTGTGATCCAGTAGGATTACAGAACTACTTTGCTTGAAAATTGGATATCGAGAGTGGGATATTCAAAGGTGTTGTGCATGGCACAACAGGGATGTGCCATGCGCAACCCACCAATGTGCCCCAGTACAATATTCAAATGGGCAGGTTGCGCTGCACTACCTCCGATGTGCTGGGGTACACCAGTAAAGTGTGTGGTGCAAGTGCATGAGGTGTGCCCATGCATATGTGGCACATCCTGATATTCAGCCTGGGAAGTGCATCACAGATGCAGGCACAACCCCACCTTGCGCCACTCAGGGGGGCGCAATGTTGTGACCGTACAAACGGGGAACAAATCAGGGACACCCACAGGCAGGCTGTCATATTGCTGGGCACAACACAATAGCCACCTGCCATGGGTGGCCACCCAACATCCCTAAACACTGACCCCATACCCCCTGCCCAGGGAGCATAGTGCCCCCCACCCCATCGCCCGATCGCGGGCATCTGTAAAAGAACACCCTGGTGGTCCAGTGGACCCTATCCTTATGCCCATTGTGGGCATAAGAATAACACCTCCCTGGTGGTCCAGTGGACCAGTCCCCAGTGCCCAATCACAGGCATATGAATAACATCTCGCAGGTGGTCCAGTGGACTGATCCCCAGTGCCCGATCATGAGCAGAGGTTACTATCCCTGGCAGTCCAGTGGTACCCCCCCACCCCACCTGCCCACTGTGTCTCCCTCCACCCTGCGCCCCCCCAGTCAGTGGCGGGTGGCAGCTCCCCATCTGCAAGCCACCCGGCCACTCACCGACTGACAGCGTCTGAAATGTGAATGAGTGTTCATTCACATTGCGGGACTGTGAAGAACAGTATGGTCTGCACACCCATTGGCCCATGCAGTGGACCAATAAGCATACAGCCCTACTGTACTCTGTCAGTTGGCAGGCAGCCAGGTGGCTTGTGGGTAGGGAGAGGGGTTACCACTGGACCACCAGGGATAGTAACCTATGCCCACGATTGGGTGCTGGGGATAGGTCCACTTTACCACCGGGAAGATGTTATTCATATGTCCATGATTGGGCAATGGGGTAGGGTCCACTGGACCACCAGAGAGATCTTAAATTTATGCCCATGATCAGGCAATGTGGTAGGGTCCACTGAACCACCAGAGAGGTTTTAAACATGCCCACGATTGGGCGAAGGGGTAGGGTCCACTGGACATACATGTACATTTGCCCTCCATTGGGCAATCAGGTGCAGAGCCCTCTGAGGGGTGGGGATGGGGCAATGGTCCCCGACGGCTGCAGCCTGGTAGCGCGTCAGGCGCAAGTCGCTGGGGTTCAGCACACTGCATACAAATGGGGCCATAATGACATGCAAAAGACCCCATTTGCACCTTGCATGCATAATGGTCCCATTTACATGCCCAGTGCTGAATATTGTGGTTGATGTGCCTAGCACAACTGCACTTGCAATGGCGCATCCCCCTGCTCCCCACCTGCCACTTGCACTGGTGCAGTGCCACTGTGCCGTGTGCAGTGCATGCACCCTCAGTGCCATATTCAGCAGTGCTGAGCCATGGTGCAGCACCATTGAATATTGCCTGGCCCATGCCCTGGCTTATCCCAGTTGAGCTGCACCCAGGCTTGCGCCCCTGCCTGGTGCAGTCTGAATATCCCACCCCCATTCTACACTTAATAGGGTTATGGTCACCTAAGTTTATAGGCATTATTTCCCAATTTAATGTTTTTATCTCGAGAGACAAAAAGCAAATCTAAAATTGATCCTGTTTTATTTTTATAACATCTTGTTGGGCTTAGAATAATCTGTTCTAGTCCCAGAATTTCAAAACTTGATTTCAACTCTAAACCTCTGTCTTGGGACCGATCAGCATTAAAATCACCTGTTAGAATTGTCTTTGGCCCATGTAGTTTGTCCAATACAATTTCAGATAGGATATCAAAACGTTTCATTTTTGTTTTTGGAGGTGAATAAAAAACTCCTATCATTGTTTTTGCTGTTAACAGTTCCACTAGCAGATTTTCAATTCTCTTTATTGACTCAGATAGTATAGTTCTATAAGGACACAGCTTAACCTTAATATAAAGCATTATCCCCTCCCCTCCTTTCTCTGTCCACCCTTTGCTGTGAATATCCACTTGATTGAATTTCATTATCTGAAATTCCCTGATGTATCTATGTTTCAGAAATTGGCAAGATATCCATTTTTTCTTCTTCTATCCATACTCTATATTCATCTATTTTGTTTACTAAACTTTGTACATTTTCATGAATTACTACTAACCCCTTATCCATCTCTGGCCCTGGATTAGTTTCTATATCTCCACTCTGGACTAACAAGAACATCAAACACCATATTTCTGCATTCTCTTTTCCTCCCCTTAGGGTAAACCTTTGTTTAAAGCAAAATGGTCTAGTAGTCATTTTCCATTTATTCATAAAAGAACTATGTCTTCTAACTATACGGGATTCTTCGAATTGCAGCATTCCCTTCAATGCCTCAGTGTTCCATTCTCCATTCTGAACATTAGTTTCTAACATTTGCTCCCACAAAAGCATAAAATAAGATCCCAGACATAACCACCCCCACGTAATATTAATTGAATGCATCCTGTATTTCTAAACCTTTATTTATTTATTTAAGAGTTTTACCAGGAAGGCATGCTGAGCGTTGGATCACTCGATTCCTGATGCATCCTTGGGGAAAGGGGACTAGGGACAATAATGCAGACATATAATAGATAAACATTTGCAGATAGTACAAGTGACACTAAATCTATAATTAGAGAGTTACAGAGCTCACAAGGCTAAGAGGAGTAGCGGTCATAGAATACAATAATAGTGCACAAATTAGTGTCGTGGAACCATAGAGTACTGGTGACAGAGCAAGCAACATTAACCTAAGCATGTGGCTCATTTGACCTTAATATCACTACACAAGGATGGAGCTAGGGGAGGCATCCACAGAGGGACCCCCTTGGTAAGTTAACAACCTGGTCCCCTTATGTAAGGCTAGGCATGCAGAGAGTGCATGATTGCAGGTGTACCGGCCCCTTGCTTGTGCTAGATGCATGTACATCTGGTGGAGAAATGAATATTTAGGAGAAGGTTGAGGTGCTGAGAGTTTGTGGTATTTCTGACGTCGGCAGGCAAAGCATTCCAAAGTTTGGGCATATGGTATTTGAAAGCAGCTTGACCGTTGGATAAGCCCATAAATGGGACATGAAAAAGCCTGGAGTCAGCACTCCTGAGGGAGTATGCTGGTGGTAGTTAGATTATTAAGGTGGATTTGAGGTAGGGGGAAGGGATTGAGCCCAGTATTTAGCTGTGGTCCTAGAACAGTGAACTTGCCTATGGGCCGGGAGTGAGGGCAGGGCTAGGGATCTATAGAGGTCACAGTGGTTAGTCATTGGGGGGCATTCTAGCATGAAGCAACAGAAGGAATGGAAGAGTGTGTCCAGACTGGCTAGGGAGGAGGGGGGAGCAGTGCCGTAGACTATATTGCCATAGTCAAGTAATAGTAGAGTCATCTTTTGAATAATTTCCTTCCAGGACAATGGAGGGATGCATCCCTTATTGAGATATAAGGCATCAAGTTTTAGATGCCGTTTCTTCTGAATTGATTTAATGTGCATGGAGAAATCAAGGTGCTGGTCAAGCCCCAAAACAATCAAATTTCAGAACAATTATCCACTATTAAACTCACTTACAAGCTACCTACTTTCTTACTAAATCTCCTCACTCCGAGTGGCGCTAGTGCCATGGCACTCATGCCTGTGGGTGGCGTGGCCTTTTATCTAATGCAATGCCCCCACCCCCATAACCAGTTACTCAACTGGTCCACCATCGGATCCCCTCAATCACTGGGTTAGCAGTTAGTAATACAGGTGTAGGCAGTCAATGAAAGCACAATGTCCCACAATAAATAAAGACTTGCAGTAAATGTTCCAGAATGAAGGAAGCTGTTGCAGACCTCGTGGACTTCTGAAATAATTGCAGTCTCCCTGTCGGCTACTGCAGCTCTCACCTGCAGCTGATGTTCCCCCAGGACTTTCAAATTCAGCTTGCCACTGCCACTTGCTCACTGGGTCCCTCCCAGTAGCGACTTCACCTATCAGGAGGTGGAGCAATACCAAGGAAGAGGAACAAGGCAAACTTTTGGGGGGCACAGGACCTCATCAGCTGCAAGAACATTTGCCTTAAAGCTGCATCTAGGACTTTAAAATAGCATTTTTGTTCAGTAATGTAAGAAAATGCATCTAAGCAAATGTATTAGTAGGGCTGGTACTGGGTTAAGGAGAGGGTAATTTGAAATTTTGTAAAGTACTGAAAATGATGAGTATTTCTGGAAACAAAATTGATCTAAATTACTGAATTAGTTGACTGTTTAAGACAGGACATATAGAGGAAATTACAGTGAGTCTGGGGCTGTTTGGGTAAATTGCTTTTTTGAAAGTTCTTCATGGTAGGCAAAATATAGAGGGGGCAGGTAGGATAGTTTGCTGATCTTTTTAGGAAGAGATTGCATGTTAAAAAGTGTATTGCTAGGTACTGATAAAGTTATAATAAATAACACAGGATGGTGGAGAGGGCAGGAACATGGGTCTTTTCAGATGGAGAGGGCAGCTTTGGGGGAAGTCAGGAAAGCAGGCAGAATAGTGAGCTGCAACAGCCATGGTGCAGCTGTGTTCATGGACACAGTGTGGAGGTATGCGGTGTTGTCCTATTTGTATCAGATTGGGGCAGACAGAAGCAGAATTAAACAATTTAAGGGGGTGGAAAGGAGGTGGGACATCATGGAGGAGGGGGGGAAACTACAACTACAATGGCAGGAGGGGGAAGGGGCTACAGAATTGGAAAGGAGGAGAAGAGAGGCCATCTGGGGATATGGAGTGAACAAGCATGACGGGGGGAAGTGTAGTGGAAGGGAAGGAGGACTCCAAAGGATCAAGGAGGGGCACATACCTCAGCAACAAGGATTACAGTGTCCAACGGGTTCATACCTCTAGCAGATAGAATGGGGGGAGTTCTGGAAGGATTGGGAGAACAGCAACAGAAAAGGGAATGGGCAGAGGGGAAAGGAGGGAGAGAAACTTTGGTGGGAAGGCAGACAATGGGAAGGGGTAGACAAGGAAAGATTGGAGGAGGAGGATAAGAACACAGTGAGAAGAGTGGAGAGGGTAGTTGAGTAAGGAAGAGCAGCAGAGGATGCAGGGGGAGTGAGGTGGCAAGGAAAGGGGCAACGAAAGTGAAAGGGAGAGAAGGTGGCAGAGAGGGAGGCAAGAGGCAAGCAAGGGACAGGTAAGCAGGGAAGGCAATGAAGGATGAGCTCAAGGAGTGGGGGGACTAGTAGAGAAGAGGCAGGAACCGTTCTCAAGGGGTGGTATGAGAGGGGCATGGGGTAGAACGAGAGGGATTGAGTATGCAGCTCAGGGCAGGAGAATGTAATAAGGAGGAAAAGGGCCAAGATCAATAAAGTGCTGTGTGTACAAGAACATGGTTTTAAGTGAGGCCACAGAAACATAGAAACTTAGCATTTGATGGCAGATAAGGACCACTTTGTCCCCCCCCAGTCTGCCCATTTCCCTACCTAATGGATAAGCTGCAGATCCTAGTTAGCCAACAGCCTACTTCCTCCTACCCCCCACTAGAATTGCTTTATGTCTGTCCCATGCATTGTTGAATTCCCCCACTGTTTTTGACTCCACGAGCTCCTCAGGAAGGCTATTCCATGCACCTACAACCCTCTCCGTGAAGAAATGCTTCCTCACGTTACCTCCAAGACATCCATCATCTATCTTTAAATTGTGCCCCCTTGTTCTTGCATATCTCTTTCTCTGAAAGATGCTACCCTCTTGGACTTTGTTGATTCCCTTGAGGTATTTGAAAGTTTCTATCATGCCCCCCCATTCCTTAATGCTATATGTATTAAACTCCTTTAGTCTTTTTTCATATGTCTTCTGGTGCACATCCTACACCATTTTGGTTGCCTCCTCTGGACAGCCTCCACCCTGTCTATGTCTTTGCAGAGATGGGATCTCCAGAACTGCACATAGTACTCCAGATGTGGACTTACCAACTGTCTGTACAGAGGCACTACTTCCTGTTTTCTACTGGTGACACCTCTCCCTGTGCATCCCAGTACTCCTCCCCAGCCCTCCTTACTGCCATCTCACATTGCTTGCCCACCTTTAGGTCATCTGATATAACTACCCCCAGGTCCCATTCCAATTTTGTTATTGTCAGTATCTTAAGCCCCATTTTTTCCTCTTCCCCTGGGTTTTTGTTTCCCAGGTACAGTACATTGCTTTGCATTTCTTTAAGTTGAATCTAAGCCACCATATATTTGACCATTCCTCCAACCTTGGCAAGTCCATTCTCATCCTTTCCACCCCACCTTGTGTATCAACCCTGTTGTAAATCTTTGCCATCTGCAAAGAGACATACTTTTCCTTCCTGTGCCTCTGCAATGTCCCTTATAAAGACCCAACTAGTAACCCCTCTTTCTTCACTGTGGAATCCATTTACTATTACCCTCTGTGTCCTGTTGTTCAGCCAATGTTTTACCCAGGCTACCACCCTAGGACCCACTCCTAGTCTGGCTAATTTGTTTATTAATCTTTTGTGCAGGACTGTGTCAAATGTCTTGCTAAAGTCTAGGTAGCCCCAGTGTTGGGTAAGTTACTTTTTCTATTACTTTCTATTACATTTGAAAACTTGTTCCAAGAAGCACTGTGCAGTCACTAGCAAGGATAGAGAAGTAATAGAAAAAGTAATACACCTTACAATTATAGTTACTTATTTCTTTTAATACAAAAGCAATACAAAAATAATAACTATAATACATTACATTTTTTGTAAGTATTATGTTAGTTACTATTTACTTTCAAATAAATGTAATCAGTTACAGTTATGTATGTCTTTTGTATAAAAATACATAAGTAAATGTAACTGTAAGGTGTATTACATCTTCTAATACTTCACCATCCTTGATAGTGACTGCACAGAACTTTCTGGAACAAGTTTTTAAAAGTAGTGGAAAGTAATTGAAAAAGTAACTTACCCAACACTGGGTATCCCATGTCTATAGCCCCTCCCTGGTCTACTACTTTGGTCACCCAGTCAAAGAAATTGATTAGATTCATCTTACATGACCTTCCTGCCATGAATCCATGCTATCTTGGGTCCTGTGCCCCACTGGCCTCTAGGTACTCAACAATTCTTTCCTTCAAAAGTGGTTCCATCATTTTCCTTACCACTGAGGTCACACTGACAGGCCTGTAGTTTTCTGCCTCTGTCTTGCACCCACTTTTGTGAAGGGGAATCACATCCACCTTCCTCCAGTCATCAGGTACCACACCATCCTCCCATGAAATATTAAAAAGGGTTGTCAGTGGTGTTACTAGTTTTCCGCTTAGTTCTTTTAGAATTCTGTCGGGAATCCCATCAGGCCCCATTGCTTTATCCACCTTCAGTTTAAGGAGCTCTTTCAGAACACTTTCTTCTTTGAATGGACTGATATCAACCCCCCTATTCAGAGTGTTTCTATTGACTGGATTAGGTACTTCCCCTGCTCTTCCTTTGTGAATACTGAGCAGAATTATTCATTCAGTATTCCTGCTTTTTCACTGTCCCTTTCTGCCCAACCTCCCTCCTCTTCATTAAGCCTCAGTATCCCTGCCTTAGTCTTTCTTTGCTCCCTAATGTAGCAAAAAGTTTTATCCCCCTTCTTAACCGAATTGGCTGTCTTTTCCTCAGTTTGGGCCTTTGCTATTCTGAATGCATTCCTCACTTCCTTCTGCTTTAACTGGTACATTTCCCTGTCCTTCTCCTTCTCTGTTTCCTTATTCTTCCTGAATGCTATATTTTTCTCCCTAACCTTCCCCGCCACTTCTTTTGGGAACCATAGTGTTGTTTTCTTTTGTTTTGATTTGTTTATTTGCTTCATACAAAGGCTTGTTGCCTCGTGATGGCAGTTTTGATGTTTCCCCATTGTTGCTCCACCCCACCTTCTTGACTGTTTGCTATTGCGTTTCTGAGGCACTCTCCCATTTTGACAAAATCAGCCCTCCTGAAGTCCAGTACCTTCACTTTTGTATTGCTTGACTCTACAGCTAAGTTTATAGTGAACCACACTGTTTGGTGGTCACTTGTTCCCAGATGGTTACCCATTCCTAGATCTGAGATCTTCTTTCCATCCCCATTTAAGAGTACCAGGTCTAACATTGCTCCATCCCTAGTGAGTTCCAAAACTAGCTGTCTGAGGCATACACCCTTTAGGGCATCGAAAATAGCCTTGCTCTTGGATGTGGCTGCAGCAAAGGTGCTCCAGTTAACATCTGGCATATTCAGGTCCCCCATCAGCAATATCTCCCCTTTCTCTGCCATCCTAAGGATGCCTTCTATCATTTCCTTGTCCATTTCCTCCCCCCGAGATGGAGGACTGTATACAACCCCTGTGAGGACTGCGGTGCTATTTCCAGTCTCCAGGATGACCCACAGTGCCTCCTCTCCTTCCTTTCTATCCTTTAGTTCTTTTGTTTTGATCTCTTCCCTTACATATAGAGCTACTCCTCCTCCTCTGCTACCCCCCCGTCCCTCCTGTAAATTGTGTACCCTGGTATGTTGACATCCTAGTCATGGTTCTCTGTGTGCCATGTTTCTGTGACTTCCACAATATGCATGCATCCCTCTTCCATCAAGGCCACCAGTTCAGGAGCTTGTTACCTAGTCTGCAGGCATTAGTACCCATTACCCTCCATTTTGTGATGGTCTTATTCATTTTTTCCCCATCTCTGTCCTTACTGCCTTTGTCTTTTTCTCCATTTACCCCTTTTCTTCTCCCGATCGACTGCTCAATCTTGGTGTTTACCTCACTAATTACCCTGATGTTTTGGAGGGGCTAGGGTTTCCCTTCTCCTTTTCAGTGCCTCCCCCTGGCTAGTTTAAATGCTTACCTATGAAGCATTTAAATCTATCACCTAGGATACTGGTTCCCCTCCAGCACAGATGCAGATCATCAAGCCAGTATAGGCCTGCATCCCTCCAGGTGGAGCCCCAGTGCCCAACGATGCCAAATCCCTGAGCTCTGCACCAGTTTTTAAACCAGTCATTGAATCTCATGGTACAGAATACCCTAGCCTCATTCATGCCTTAGAAAGGTAAAACTTCACAGAAAGTTACCATGTGTGCTACTTGTCTAAGCCCCCACCCAACTCCTCAAACTCCTGTTGCACTGCTCTGAACCCATTCCCAGCCAGGTCATTTGTCCCTCGGTGAATAATGACATCCAGCTCACTCCCCCTTTCAGCTGCTTCCGCTATCCTGAGGATTCATTTCCTGTCCTTCCAAGCAATGGCGCCAGGCAGGCAACTTATCTCCCTTTCTCCTCCCTCCCCCAGTTCTACCCCCTAACGACTGAGCCACCCACTAGGAGTTGTTTCCTTCCCCTGTGTGGTCCCGTGTCACCCACCTGTGGGTCTCCATTGTGGAGTTTCCCAGCATCCTCTTTGGTCTCCACTGTGGGTGCCTCCATAGAGGAACCATGCTCCACCAGAATGGTGAACGAATTGTGGAGAGGCACAGTTGGAGGAATGTGCCTCTGTTCCACTACCCTCACCCTCTCTAAGCCCACTGGGGTCCAGCCACTCCTCTTTCTTGGCAACCTCTGAGGTAGTGGTGGTGGCCTGGGTAATCCCTCGGTGGGGGATCAGGTTTCCTGAATCCTTGCCAGTTCAGCATGGAAGTGAGCAACCTCCTCCCTCAGACCATGGGACAGGCACCTCACTGGTTAGGTTCACGAACACAGTCCTGCAGGGATTTGATGGGGGTGTCATGATTGGGTCAGTGTTTGTGGATCTCACCAGAGCATTTGATTTGATTGATCATCCCTTGATTTGCCTTAAATTGTTGGAGTTGGGTATCTTAGAAAATGTAATAAGTTTGATCAGGAATTACCTAGCAAATAGATTTCTATATGGGGCTATAAATTCTGTGTGTTCCAGTTTGAGAACTATAGAGTGTCATGTGCCTCAGGGGTCCTTACTTGGACCCCTATTGTTTTCTTTATAAACCAGTTACCCATAGTTTTTAGTAAATGTGAATGCCTTTTAAACGCTGATGATTTGATTTTGTTTTATCAGGCCCCTTCTGTTTCTGAAATTAATTTTGTTTTAGAACCTGAGTTTCACTATTTATGTTCTTTGGCAAATATGAATATTCAGAGCTCACTCTGCAGGAGTGAGAATATTTTCCATATCCCATGTCTGCCCATCACGTATTCCATATTTCTGCAATAAGGTTGAGTTGTAAATGTTTGCAATAAAAGCGTGTAGTGTCACTGGAGTGAGATAAATCTTGCTGATGTAGACACTGTGAAAGATATTTACATTTACAAACACAGTGTCTAGGTCAGAACCCCATATTTCCACTCTGGTGACATCTTCACAGACACCTCCCTAACCGGACTACTTCTCTACATAGCAAATCTGACAATATAGAGCATATTCTAAATCACATGTCACACAAATTACCTATCACTAAGCTGTAACACATACAATTAAAACACAAAATGTCCCACAGTAATGCCAGATCCAAACGAAGAAAGTAGAACTGTAATAAGACTAGATACCCGAGTCAAACCTCTGCCACAACTCAAATACACATACAATACCCCACATTCCCAGAGCATAACTAGTAGAAGACAGCTTCACAAAATGTCAATGTTTTCTTTTCCAGCAGTACCTGGTAAATGTGTTCTTCAGTGCTCAGCGTGGCTTCACGTTCTAAAGTACTGTTGCAAAGTGAAGCATGTTTGAAAGTACTCCTCAAAAGTGAAACTCCAGGAGCCACACCACACTGCCACTATCAATAACTGCAACAGACTGAAAAAGAAAACAGGGACCCAACATATGTCATACCATAGTCCACAGAAAATAAAGTCCGCCAAACAAAAAAAAAACTAAAGGCAAAGAAATTGAAAAGCACTGAAATAAAATGTGCAATTCAAACCTTGATTCAGGAAGACACCAAAGAAACTCCCACCCATTCCAAACAAACAACCAATCAACTCACAGAAACATATAGGACCCAACCAGTCAGGCTCTACAACCAACAACACCACCCAATCACAGCACAACCATTCATAAAAACAACCAAACCACACACAATTCATTCATAAAAACTCTGTGGATTTACACCTTGAGGCTAAATAACACACAAAACAGAATGTTTTACCAAAAGGAAAGCATTTAATAAAGCAACTAAATATACAGCCCCCTAGAAAGAGGAGAGGCTGGACCAGGGTGGGCTCAAGGAGGGAGAGGGTGGTGGAACAGAGTTGCATCCCTCCAGCTGTACCTCTCCACAATTCATTCGCTCTTCTGGTGGATAGTGGTTCCTCTATGGAGGCACCTGCAGTGGAGACCAAGGAGAATGCTGGGAACCTTCACAAAGGAGACCCACAGGAGGGTAGCATGGGACCCCACAGGGGAAGGAAACAACTCCTGGTGGGGGACTCAATCATTAGGGGGTAGAAATGGGGGAGGAAGGGGAGAGGGAGGTAAGGTGCCTTCCTGGCGCCACAGCTTGGAGGGACAGGAAGCGAATCCTCAGGATCGTGGGAGGAGCTGCACGAGGGAGGGAGCTGGATGTCATTGTCCACCTAGGGACAAATGACCTGGCTAGGAATGGGATCAGAGCAGTGCAAGAGGAGTTTGTAGAGTTGGGAAGGGGCCTTAGACAAGTAGCGCATACCGTAACCTTCTCGGAGGTGCTGTCTGTCTATGGCAAGGGAGATGCTAGGGCACTTCTCACCAGGGAATTCAATGAGTGGTTGAAAAACTGGTATGGAGTTCAGGGTTTTGGCTTCATTGGGGACTGGGGGCCACCTGGAGGGATGCAGACCTATACTGGTGTGATGGTCTGCATCTGTCCAGGGGGGGAACCAGGATCCTAGGTGAGAGGTTTAAATGCTTCATTGGCAAGCATTTAAACTAGCCAAGGGGGGAAGCACTGAAAAGGAGCAGGGAAATCCGAGCCTCCCCCCATGGTGATTAGTGAGGTAAACACCAAGGTACAGAAGTTATTAGGAAGTAGAACAGATTTAAATGTAAAAAAAGGCAAAGGCATTAAGGACAGAAATGGGGCTAAAAGGGGTAAGGCTATCAAAAAGTGGAGGGTGATGAGTACCAATGCCCATAGTCTGTGTAACAAGCTCCTGAACTAGTGACCTTGATGGAAGAGGGTTGCGTGGATATTGTGGCAGTTACAGAAACATGGTACAGAGAACCATGACTGGGATGTCAACATACCAGGATACACAATCTACAGGAGGGACAGGGAGGGTAAAGAGGAGGAGTAGCTCTCTATGTAAAGGAAGGGATCAAAGCAACAGAACTAAAGAGTAAACAGGGAGCAGATGAGGCACTTTGGGTCACCCTGGAGACAGGAAATGGCACCACAGTCCGCATGGGGGTTGTATACAGACCCCCATCTCAGGGGGAAGGAATGGACAAGGAAATGATAGAAGGCTTTCTTAGAATGGCAGAAAAAGGGGAGATATTGTTGATGGGGGACCTGAATATGCCAGATGTTAACTGGATCACCTTTGCTACAGGCACATCCAAGAGCAGGGTCATTCTTGATGCCCTACAGGGGGCATGCCTCAGACAGCTAGTATTGGAAATCACTTGGGAGGGAGCAATCTTAGACCTGGTACTCACAAATGGGGATGGAGAAAGAATCTCAGATTTAGAAGTGGGTAGCCATCTGGGAACAAGCGACCACCAAACAGTGTGGTTCACGATAAACACAGCCATACAATCAAGCCATACAAAGCAAGAGTACTGGACTTTAGGAGGGCTGACTTTGGGAAAATGAGAGAGTGCCTCAGAAAAGCACTAGCAAACAGGCAAGAAGGAGGGGTGGAGGAACAATGGGTAGTGATCAAAACAGCCATCACAGAAGCAACAAGCCTTTGTGTAAAACAAATCAATAAAACACAACGAAGGAAAAAAACGTTATGGTTCTCAAAAGAGGTGGCAGGGAAGGTTAAGGAGAAAAGGACAGCATTCAGGAAATATAAAGGAAACACAGAAGGAACAGGACAGAGAACTTTATCAGTTAAAGCAGAAAGAGGCTGGGAAGGCAGTCAGAATAGCAAAGGCCCAAACCGAGGAAAGGATAGCCAATTCTGTTAGAAGGGATAAGACCTTTAGGGTACATTAGGGAGTGAAGAAAGACCAAAGGAGGGATACTGAAGCTTAATAAAGGGAGGGAATGTGGGTAGAGGTGACAGTGAAAAGCAGGGATACTGAATGAATATTTCTGCTCAGTATTCACAAAGGAAGAGGAGGGGAGTTACCTAAACCAAACAAGAGAAACACTCTGAAGACAGGGCTCGATAACAGTCCATTTACAGAAGAAAGGGTTCTGAAAGAACTAATAAAATTGAAGGTGGACAAAGCAATGGGGGCTGATGGGGTTCACTCATGAATTCTAAAAGAACTAAGGGTAGAACTAGTGACACCGCTGACTACTCTGTTTAACAAATCATGGGAGGATGGGGTGGTACCTGAGGACTGGAGGAGAGCAGATGTGATTCCTCTTCACAAAAGTGGGAGCAAGACAGAGGCAGGAAACTACAGACCAGTTAGTTTGACCTCAGTGGTAGGGAAAATGATGGAATCACTTCTGAAGGAAAGAATTGTTGAGTACCTAGAGGCCAGTGGGGCACAGGACCCAAGGCAGAATGGATTCACAATGGGAAGGTCGTGTCAGACGAATCTAATAGATTTCTTTGACTGGGTTACCAAAGTAGTAGACCAGGGAGGGGCTGTGGACGTGGCCTACCTAGAGTTTAGCAAGGCATTTGATACAGTCCCACACAAAAGATTAATACACAAGATAGCCAGCCTTGGAGTGGGTCCCAAGGTGGTAGCCTGGATAAAAAATTGGCTGAACAACAGGACTCAAAGGGTAGTAGTAAATGGAGTACACAGTGACGAAAGGAGGGTTACTAGCGGGTCCCGCAGGGTTCAGTACTGGGACGGTCCTTTTAATGTCTTTATAAGTGACATTGCAGAGGAACTGGAAGGAAAAGTATGTCTCTTTGCAGATGACACAAAGATCTGCAACAGGGTTGATATACAAGATGGAGTGGAAAGGATGAGAAGGGACTTGGCAAGGTTGGAGGAATGGTCAAATGTATGGCAGCTCAGATTCAATGCAAAGAAGTGCAAGGTAATGCACATGGGAACAAATACCCTGGGGAAGCGTACACAATGGGGGGTGAGATACTGACAACAGTAAAAACAGAACGGGACCTGGGGGTAATTATATCAGATGACCTAAAGGTGGGCAAGCAATGTGAGAAGGCAGTAAGGAAGGCTGGGGGGATACTGGGATGTATAGGAAGAGGCATCAATAGTAGAAAACAGGAAGTTGTTATCCCTCTGTACAGACAGTTGGTGAGACCCCATCTGGAGTACTGTGTGCAGTTCTGGAGACCCCATCTCCGCAAAGACATAGACAGAGTGGAGGCTGTCCAGAGGAGGGCAACCAAAATGGTGCAGGGTCTGCACCAGAAGACATATGAAGAAAGACTAAAGGAGCTTAATATGTACACCCTTGAGGAAAGAAGGGAGAGAGGTGACATGATAGAAACTTTCAAGTACCTCAAGGGAATTAACAAAGTCCAAAAGGGTAGCATCTTCCAGAAAAAGAGATGTGCAAGAACAAGGGGGCACAATTTGAAGATAGAAGGGGATGGCTCAGAGGTAATGTGAGGAGTATTTTTCACTGAGAGGGTTGTGGATGCATGGAACAGTCTCCCGAAGAGGTCATGGGGTCAAGAACAGTGGGGACATCAAGAATGCATGGGACAGGCATAGGGCAGTCCTAGTGGGGGGTAGGAGGAATTAAGCTGTTGGTTAACTAGGATCTGCAGCTTATCTGTTAGGTAGGAAAATTGGCAGACTAGGTGGGCCAAGTGGTCCTTATCTGCCATCAAATTTTATGTTTCTATGTTTCTACTTCATATATAGCACATGTGATGTGCAGATTGTGGGATATGGAAAATATTCTCACTCTTCCAGAGTGAGCTCTGTATACTCTCACTTGTGCGTTCAGCACTTGTGAGTATCCAGAGCTTACTCTATAGAAGTTAGAATATTTTTCATATCCCACACCTGTACATCATTTATCCCTTATATATCTATAGATATACTGTATTGTAAAGGCACAGTCAAGCCTCTATAGATAGGGTTAAGTAAGCAGTCCAATATTAAACTCCAGATTTTGTACCTTAATAACTTTGCAATTGTTTGATGGATTTGCATGAAATTTGGTATGCCCAGTCCTGTAGGGTAGGTCTCTTAATGTGTCAAGTTCTGTTTTGATCAGATGTGTGGAATTTGCATAGCACACAGGGAAAAAAGTCTGTTTTTCACTTTTTTTCACCAATTTTTCCTGAATTTTCCTCATCACTCTGCACCCATACCATTTTGGATTTTAGCCTGTTATTTTCAGGGTAGAAAGAGCATACCCTCAGGAACAAGCCAGCATTAGTTTTGTGAAAACATATTATTCTGATCATGAGTTATTAAATTTGTGAAATTCAGGTTCTGAGCATACTCAGTTCAGTCTTTTGGATAGATGTATAGCTGCAAACAAGGATTTTGGCTCACAAATGGGGATTTTGACAACCCATGAATGGAGAGTCATTAAATCCCTATTCATGAGAAATAAATCCCTGATCATGAACCACCATCTTGTTTTCACTTTTAGACCAAAAGAAAATGTTGTAACTTGTCAGATGGATGCATTTTGTGAAAACAAATGTATAGATTTTGTTTAGGGTGATACCCTCTACAAAAACCCTGTGTTTGGTTTTCATCAGATAATTAAAAAAATGGGCATTTTTTTAATTTTAAAATCCCTGCTCATGACTGACTTATGATCCCCGCTGGTGAGGTGTCCAAATCCCCGTTTGTGAGCCGATCCTCATTTGTGAGCTGTTAAAATCCCTGTTCATGAGATAAGGACCAGATGGTCATATCTCATGAAAAGGGATTGGCTCATGAACGAGGAATTTGACACCTCATGAACGGGGATCATAAAAAAAAAAATCCTTGTTTGTGAGCTTTCAACATCCCCGTTCATGAGCCAAATCCCAAATTGTGAGGTGTCAAAATCCCCATTCATGGGATGAGGAACAGATGGCCCTATTTTATAAACAGGGAATTCCCATTCGTGAGCTGTCAAAATACTTGTTCATGAGCCGATCCCTATTCGTGAGCTACCAAAATCTCCATTCGTGAGATGAAGACCAGATGGCCCTATCTTATGAACATGGACCACTCTGGGGATTTTGTCACCTCACAAACAGAGATTTGGCTCACGAATGGGAATTTTGACAGCTCACGAACAAGGATCTGTAAAACTTTTCCAGTTCAGGTAAGGAGTTTTGCCTTGAAATTTGCAGAGTGCAAAGGGGTGTTCTACAGATGTGATGTATGTTGCTTTGGTGTACACAATTGCATAGGTTACATAGTTATGACATTCTAGATTTGATAAATGTCCCATAGGATAACATTGTGGTGCCCATAGTGCCTTTTGGTGACCGTATCTTGAAAACTAAGTGAGATACAGATTTTTCGCTACTCACAGCTTAAGCTGTAGAAACAAGTTTAAAAATCGTATATTACAACAGCAGTGGAACTGGTTTCCTATTTCCTATGGTTATGGAGATATTGGCAAAAATGTGTTCCAAGGGTTCCAAGGGTGTATTTTTAGTGCTTTTCGGAGCCTGTGTCTTGTAAATAATGTGAGATAGGAATTTGGTTGACATATCTTGCATGGAGGTCTCACTGTCATGATTACAACACTTTTTTTCATAGCTGCTACAATTGCTGAGATATCGGCAAATTAGTGTTACAAATGTTCCTTGCCCTATAGGGCTGTTGTATGGCTACGTAGGTATATGCAAGTGGGAGTGCAGGTCCCAGAGGGCCCACGCTCCCACAGATGCATATTATTATGCACAAATGGGCAGTTTGGTGGGGGGTCCCACACTCCCACCAACACATACCATTTACTAGTTATATTACACTTTTTCCAAAAGTAAGGAAATTCTTTGCAAAAAAACTTTGTTAATGCATACATTAGGGTTAAAATGCCAAAACTGGGGAAAGGAGATGTTAGGGTTGAGCCCCTAACCTCCCCATCCTCCTTAGAATGACAGATGCTGGGGTGTGTCATGGGGTCGAGAGGACTAACTGTCACCCCCATTCTACTTTACTGCTTCTTGTCAACCTGTTTACACATGGAATGGGGTGAAAGTCGGTCTTTGGAGGATGGGGTTGGGGTAGTGGGGGGGCTAGGGACTCAACTTTCACATCTCATTTTCCCACTTTTGTCACTTCAACCCTAACTGATGCATTAACCCTATATTTAGGGTTATGAAGGCACTTCTATGTTAAAGTCAAAATTTTGTGCTTTAATAACTTTGGACCCATTCAATGGATTTGTGTGAAATATGGTGTGCATGGTGGAGAATGGTAGATCTCTTGATTTGCCAAATGTTGTGCACCAAAATGCTGAAAAATGCACTTTTCGCCAGTTATGAAGTCAGTTTTGGGGATTTTGCCTATGGTGCTGCGTGACCGTCATGTGATGTACCACTCTGCGAGATGGCACAACTGAAAGAGCTTCACTGGCCAAACATGCCGCTTTTCATTTCATGTAAAAATATTAAGACATTCAAAAGTTATTGCACTTCTAAGCTTCCATTATAAGTCAATGGGAAAATTTATATGGCTATTTTGCGAACAAAGAATGGAGTTTGGGCCACCTCATCCCACCTGGTGGTCAAAGAATTTGCAGCCTTGCAGTCAAAGAATCTTTGACCCTGAGAATTCTTTGATCACAACTGCTGCCATCTTGTTTTTACATTCCAATCTTAAAAAAAAAAAAAAAATATTTTGGCTCATGGGTCACTCCTGAAGTAAAATTTGGATGGGTTTTACTCAGGGGGGCTTTGTTCTATCAACCCATGGCTGTTGTTTCTTCTACAGTGGTCCA
This sequence comes from Neoceratodus forsteri, assembly GCA_016271365.2. Taxonomy (NCBI): domain Eukaryota; kingdom Metazoa; phylum Chordata; order Ceratodontiformes; family Ceratodontidae; genus Neoceratodus; species Neoceratodus forsteri. The sequence goes on along the minus strand of CM028131.1, from coordinate 42,754,741 downwards.
AAAATAGAGTTATGAACTTTTAAAATCTTTGATCATGGCTCGCTAATGATCTTTGATCACGAACCTACAAATTTTTGATCACGACATTCTATGACCGTGAGCGAGGGACAAGATGGCCCAATTAAAAAATTTATATTTCTTAGCCCAGGGGTGCCCTAGGAAGACAAATGAGGGTGGGTTTTGCTCAGGGTGTTTTGTTCTGTTAAACCATGGCAGTGGTTTGTGGAATTTATGTCAAAATGTAGATTTACAGCATTTTTATTTTTATAACCCTTTTTCTAGCACAGGGGCAGAATTAATGGTTATAAATATAAATACTGATGCCCCATTCATTAAAAAAAATAATAAGTGTTCAAATCTCCCCTAGTGGATCGAGGGTTATTCCATGGAGTACAACCTGTTGAATATACCGCTCGATTCTGTACTGAGCTCTGTTTGTTCCCACAGCTGAGTTTTGCTCATTTAAATCAATATGCAGTCTTGATCTGGTGCAGGATAAATGCAAAAATAATAATATTTTTTTTAAACAAAGCTTGATTCCAATCTGAAGAGCTCTAGGGCAGCTGGGCAGGCGGTATGGTAGACAGTAGCAATCTTACAAAGGTATGCAGTCCCACATACCATGCAGGACTGAATTAAAATAAAATAAAAGACAGAATCAGTTTCTGCGCACCCCCATCAAATGCTATGACATTTTACATAACATGAGATCAAAACAACATTTGGCATATATTAAAATAAGCAGCAGTTATGTGAAATACTCCCTCAGCCTTTATCGTAGGTTATGGAGTGTAATGAGAGTAAAAGCTAACACCGATCAAGACAGTAGCACAATGATCGATGCCCCCTCACATATTTAAGACATTAAAAAAGATCCAACTACTAAGTCCTGTATAGGCAGAATGAATGAAATGCGTGTGATTTAATAAAGTTCATTCCATGCTCAGATGTCTGCAAGTTTTGTGGCGTGTGTTGTAAAGATAATTTTTTATCAATGGCAGCCACAAGGTCCTGCACACCCTCCATGCCTAAGTTTTGCTAAATAACTGCACTGAGTTTTTTGTAACCTTTGTTCAAGTACAGTGGACACAGTTGTTGTTATAATATAAATACTGATGCCTCATTCATTAAAAAATGTAAGAGAAAGTTTTAAAATCACCAATAATTGATCGTGGGTTATTCTTTGAAGTGGGACAGGTACAATATACCCTATGTTTCTGTAGTGCACTCCCCTTGTTCCCACAGCAGAGTTTTTTCCTTGGAATAAATATACAGACTTGATGTGGTGCTGGATGAAGGAGAATAATATTTTTGTTTAATTAAAGCTCCCATGCTGTCCCAGAGGCAGAGTGCAAACGGTCGCATGTTTCAAAAGACACTAGCCCTCATTTAAACCTACTGGTCCACTGTTACAACCAGGCATTTCAACTTCAAAAAATGAACAGTTTTGCGGTACAGCAAACTGGGATGCACTTTGTGCCACATTTTCAAACAGAGGAGCTGATTATAAATGCTAACAATGCCATCTGCATGCACTTTTCCCATGTTAAATTGTTTGCATGTTTGTTCCAAAAGCTGGACATTATTTTATTGATGTTCGGTAGCTACCATGGAATTTTTTATGTCAGCTCTTGGTCAAGATGAATTATATATTACTAATTTTGCAAATAAAATGAAATACAAGTGCAGCCTTTTCAACTAAAATGTGAAATAGCAATACTGTACATTGCAGTGCTTTAGCAGGTTAGCCAAGGAGGTGACCTCAGCGGGGAAAGCAGTGGACCCCAGAGGAGGAGGAAGTGAATCCTGGTGGGGGACTCCATCATAAGAGGGATCCAGCTAGGAACACAGGAGGGAGAAGACAGGGAGGTGAGGTGCCTACCAGGTGCCACGGAACGGAGGGATGGAAGGAAAATCCTGGGGATCACTGGGAGGCAAGATGGGAGGTGAGCTGGATGTCATTATCCACCTAGGTACTAATGACCTGGCAAATGGGAGCCAAAGGAAGTTCAGGAAGAGTTTAGGAAATTGGGGAGGGTCTCAAGCAAGTAGCTAATTCTGTCACTTTCTCAGAGGTACTACCTGCGAGAGGCAAGGGAGAGCATAGGAGTGCGTGCACCAGGAACTGTAACTCATGGTTGAAGAAGTGGTGTTGTGGGGAAGGGTTTGGATTCATTGGTGACTGGGGACCCACCTGGAGGGATGGAGGACTGTTCAAGCCTGACGGCCTGTATCCATCCTGGAGGGGAATCCAAGCACTCAATGATAAGTTTAAATGCTACATTGACAAGCATTTAAACTAGCAAAGGGGGGTGGCAGGCCAGCAAGGAGGTACCTACCTTGCTCACCCCCACAGCTACAGTGGAACCAATGAACCAGAGGAGTGGCTATCTCTTCAAAGCAGTGTGCAAAAGATGGAATTAGTGCCCAAAGAGGTGGATAGGCAGAAAAGGGGCAAAATTCAGCAGAAGGGCAGATAGCAAGGAGAACCAGGGATAAAGGACAACCAAGGAAGGGGCTGGAGTAGAACAGTGAAACAGTCTAGGGAGGTCAAATCATGGAAAGCCATGTGTGCAAATGCCAGAAGCCTCAGCAACAAGATGGAAGATCTGGAGGCTGTCATGGTGCAGTCAGACCTGGACATTGTGGCCATCACTGAAACCTGGTGTAATGATAACCACAACTGGGAGATGGCCATACCTGGCTAAAACATATTCAGAAGAGACAGAGCAGGCAGGAAGGGAGGAGGAGTGGCACTGTATGTGGAAAATGACATAAGACCACAGAGATCCAGGAGGAACAAAATAGGGGAGAGATACTGTGGGTTAAGCTGGAAAGGAAAATGGGGACAGCCATCCGCACAGGTGTGGCCTATAGACCACCAGCCCAGGAGGAACAAACAGATAGGGAGCTGATGCTAGCCATACAAAGGATGGCAGACAAGGGTGAGGTAGTACTGGTTGGAGACTTCAATATTCCAGACGTGGACTGGGGCATCCCAGCAGCAGCATCAACTAGGAGCAGATTTATCCTGGACTCCCTTCAGGGTGCCTTCCTCAAGCAACTGGTCATGGAACCAACTCGGCAGAAGGCAATACTGGACCTTGTGCTCACAAACAGGGACAGTGTGATGGGGAGGTAACAGTGGGGGAGCACCTGGGGAACAGTGACCACCAGTCATTGTGGTTTGAAATCACAGAAAGAGCAGAACAAACCACACAAAATCAGTATCCTGGATTTTAGGGGCAGACTTTGGGAAAATAGGGAGATACTTGAAAGAGGCATTAAGGGGAATGGGACAGAATCAGGGGTTGAGGAACAGTGGGCAGTATTTAAAATGGGGATTAGAAGAACAACAAATTATGCATTAAGCAGGTTAGCAAGAGGAAAAGGAAGAAGCGACCATTATGGTTTTCAAAGAGGTAGCAAGAAAGTGAAAACCAAAAGAGTGCATTCAGGCAATACAAAGACACAGACAGAAGGGATGGAGAAGTACCAGGAGGAAGCAAGGGAGGCAGGGAGGTCAGTAAGGGAAGCCAAAGCTGAGACAGAAGAACACATTGCAAAATCAGTGGGTAGAGGGGACAAAACCTTTTACAGGTACATAAGTGAAAAAAGAAAGACAAAGGGAGGGATAGTGAGACTGAAAGGGGAGGATGGGAGCTGCATGGAGGATGACAACAGTCAAGCTGACATATTGAACAGGTATTTCTGCTCAGTCTTTACTGAGGAAGAGGAGGGTAATGGGTCTGAAGGGAGTACAAGGGGTGAGAATGGAGCAGAAATGGACACAAGTCCCTTTACACGAGAAAGGGTCCTGAAGGAACTGGAAGTAATAAGAGTTGATAAAGCAATGGGGCCAGATGGGGTGCACCCCAGGGTCCTTAAAGAACTAAGAGAGGTGGTGGCTGAACCTCCATCTATCCTGTTTAGCCGATCACTGGAAACTGGGGAGGTACCCAAAGACTGGAGGACAGCAGATGTAGTCCCCTTATACAAAAGTGGGAACAAAGAGGAAGTAGGGAACTACAGACCAGTCAGCCTCACCTCAGTAGTGGGAAGATTGGAAGCACTACTGAAGGAGAGATTGGTGGAACATCTGGTTGTCAATGGACTACAGGACCCAAGGCAGCATGGTTTCACCAGGGAGGTCATTCAGACCAACCTCATTGAATTTTTGACTGGGTGACTACGGAGGTGGATCAGTGGAGGGCAGTGGACATGGCCTATCTGGACTTCAGCAAGGCCTTTGACACTGTGCCACATGAAGACTACTACACAAACTGGGGAATATGGGTGTGGGCAGGACAGTTGTGTGGTGGGTAGGTAACTGGCTGGGTGGCAGGACACAGAGGTGGTGGTAAATGGCTGTCACTCCACAGAGGAAGAGTGACCAGTGGGGTACCACAGGGATCAGTGCTGGGACTGGTCCTATTCAACATCTTCATCAGTGACATTACAGGACCTAGAGGCAGAATTTCACTGTTCGCTGATGACACAAAGCTCTGTAACAGAGTAGACACACCAGAGGGTGTAGACAGAATGAGAAGCGACCTGCAGAAACTTGAAGAATGGTCAGGGGTTTGGCAGTTGAAATTCAATGCAAAGAAGTGCAAGATAATGCATATAGGGCACAAAACCATGGCACAATATATCAGTTGGGGGGTGAGGACATAGCACACCAAACAGGAAAGGGATCTTGAGGTTATCATCTCTGATGACCTCAAGGTAAGAAGCTAGTGTGACAAGGCAGCAGGTAAAGCAAATAGGATGCTGGGATGTATAGGCAGGGGCATCACCAGCAGGAAAAGGGAAGTCATAATTCAGCTATACAAGACACTAGAGAGGCCCCACCTGGGTACAGTGTACAGTTCTGGAGACCATACCTACGTGGACATAGACATGATAGAGAAGGTTCAGAGGAGGGCAACAAAGATGGTGCATGGATTGCATCACAAGTCCTATGAAGACAGGTTGAAGGAACTGAACATGTACTCCCCGGATGAGAGGAGGGAGAGAGAGGATATGATAGAGACATACAAATATCTCACAGGGAGGAACAGGGTGCAGGAATACACTATTTTTAAGCAAAAAAAGATGTACCCAGACTAGAGGGCATGGGATGAAGTTGGAGGGAGGATGATTCAGAGGAAACACAAGGAAGAATTTCTTCACAGAGCAGGTGGTGGACAAGTGGAACACCCTGCCAGAGGAAGTGGTGGGGGCTGAAACAATCACGAGATTTAAGAATGCATGGGATAGACATAAAGGAATTCTGGAGGTCAGGGGTAAGGGGCAACAGACTTCTAGGAAAACATAAACTGAACTTACAAGCTCAAATGGGCAGACTGGGTGGGCCATAGGCCCTTATCTGCCGACACTGTCTATGTATCTATGTATTTTATTTCTGGAGGAGGTTAACTCTGAGAATGATATTGTCTGTAATGCTTATGTTTTCAAGTTGTTTTTGACGGTGTTTTGTCCATTATACTAGCATGATACCCTATGTAGCCAAACCTTGTGTGCTTCTTTGCATTTTGTTTCAATTATATATTACAATAAACTGTGTACTATTTCAACCAGCTCTAAACTACTTACATGCTAGCTGTATGATATAATAGGCATCAGATTATAGTTGGTCAAAAGGAAAATGAGGCAATGGGGTTGTGGGGTAGGGGCTATGAGGCTTCCCAGAGAATCCTGTGCTAATGAAACCTGACTAAATGCATATTGACTAACTGCACAGTTCATTTTATTATGACCAAAACAAAATGCAAAGAAGGTCACAAGGTTTGGCTATATAGAACAAGGTATCTTGCAAGTGTAGTGGACTAAACATTGTCCAAAGCAACTTGGAAAAATGGTTTGTTTTAAAGTGGTCAAAAAATAGGGTTATAAACTTTTAAAATCTTTGATTGTGGCTCACTAATGACCTTTGATAGTGACACTGCAAATTCTTTGATCATGAGATTCTTTGATCGTGATCCTTGATCACCAGATGAGAACCTGATGGCCAACTGAAAAAAAATGTAATTTCTCAGCACAGGGGTGTTTTAGGAAGATTTATGAGGGTGGGTTTTGTTCAGGAGGCTTTGTTCTCTTGAACCATGGCAGTGGTTTGATGCATTTCTCAAACAAATTTTGATTTACACCATTTTTTATTCTTTGATCTCGAGACAGCAATTTCTTTGATCATGAGCCTGCAAATACTTTGATTGTGAGATTCTTTGATCGTGATCTTTGATCACCAGATGATGACCAGATGGCCAATGGAAAAAATGTAATTTCTCAGCACAGTGGTGTCTTAGAAACCCAAATGAGGGTGGGTTTTGCTCAGGGGGCTTCGTTCTCTCTAACCATGATGGTGGTTTGCTGCATTTCACAAAACATTTTTAATTACACCATTTTTAATTCTTTGATCGTGAGCCTTCAAATTCTTTGATCACCATCTTTGATCGCGTGATGACGATCAGATGCCCAGATTTTATAATGCAATAGATAGGCCAATTTTACAAACCTTTAGCACTAAATATCTTGGAAATGGTTTGGTCTTTTTACTTGATATTCGGAGGGTGTTGTCGGCATGTCCTGTAGATGTGAATTCTGGTGGTTATGTGTCAGACACTATATTTCTTGTGGAGATATTGCGTGCCACAGTTTACATTTTCCAAGCAGCGTTTTGCATTGTGGTACTGACTTGCAGTTTGTACGGTACCTGGCTTTGGTGCTGCCAATGAACGTTTTAGTCTTTAGTTGTCTAACATGTCAACTGGTGTGGAATTCTGCCACTCCAACTAATGGAAATCTGAAGCTTTGAAGTGTTCTATCTCAAAGACGGTTTGCTGTTTCACATTGCAATTTTGAAGGTCTTCAGGGGATGTCCTGTGCATGTGAATTATTGTGTTTACCTGTTGCAAATTTAATTTGCTGCACAGATATTGTGTGACACACTTAATGTTTTCTGTACGTTTTTTTCCATTGTGGTACTGGCTTCAGATTCATAGGATAGGTAGCGTTACTGCCATGGACGTGATTTTCAGTGGTTAGGTGTCTGACATGTAAACAACTGTGGAATTTTTCCGCTCTCATGAGAGAAACTTCATTGCCGATACATATTATACTCAGTTGTTGCACTGTTACGGTAGACAGACACTTGCAAGTTGGTGGGAGTTTGGGGCCTGAACTTCTGCGACTCTCTACTTCTTTATTCCTTCTCAAAAACTACGGAAATTCTATGCAAAAACTGCGTTAATGCATCAGTTAGAGTTAGGCCAGATGACCCCAACACACACCCCAATGCCTGTTGTTGTGTGGAGGGTGGTAGTTGGGGTGTAAACCTAACATCACATTCCCAAACTTTTGTCGCCGTGCCATTAACCCTAACTGATGCATTAACAGAGTGTTTTGCAATGAATGTATACATACATATGTATAATGTATATCTATACCTATATCTATATCTGTATCTGAAATTTAGTGAACCTGTTCTATTAAAGCTGACAAAATAGGAGTTTAGTTCAGTTTCTTGCATTCATATAAAATGTTCTACTACGGATATGGGAATCAATAGTTTAAAAAACCTTTAATCTGTAATGACTTTAGATCATAAATCTGTTTTTTTAAGCGGGAATAAGAAAACTGTTTTTCCTTTTTAGTTCAAATGAAGGAACCATTGCTTCAGGCTGATTCAAGTTGTATGCAATACACTGACCTGGATAATTGGTTACACTAAATGGATACAGAACATGTCCTGGGAATGTCAGTAACACTGTCTTGGAATAGTTCAGTGGAATTAAATGTGCAGTCTGTTGTTGCCCAAGGATTTTACCCAAATCCCCTTGCCCTGACAATTTTTGTGTGGTTCACTTGTCTTGGGGCTGATAATATTTTCCCTTCCTGAACCTGAAAATAAAAGTTTTTACTTCCTGGACCTGATCCTGAACTCTGATCCATCTGCTAGCTGAGCAACATCTGGATTAACTTTGAACCCATCAGCCTGGGTCTCCACCCTTTTTTCTTAACACTAGTACCTTTGGGTCTGTAGCTGAACTCAGTATCACTGTCCCTCACCAAAATGCATGACTGGCGCATCTCTGGGGTTTTTAAACTGTAGTGGGAGGGCATTCTTTTCCCCATCCATTTACCATGCTGGAGTAGTAGAGAGCCATGTCTCCTAAATACTAACTGGTGAAGGCATCTCATGAATGCCTCCTGTTGACACGGTCTACTGAATCACTCTCCAGATTCTTTGCCAGTCATGGACCTGCTGCTATTTTATGCAGATCTGATGCCATCTGATGCCCTTCTCAGAGACTGGTTCAGCAACTGAATGAGATCCCTGGGACTTGCATTAAATCTGGCCTGCCTGCAGTCCTCCTTGTTCATCTGTAGTTCTGAATGGGGTGCAGGCATTCCAGGACCCCACCACCACCAGTAACACAAAGCTATGAGTCTCTGCACCTTTCTGAAGTACCGGCAGATGAAGTGTGACTCCATGGGGGGTTAGGTTTGCTATCATCAACCAATCAGGTTAGATCTGTTCATGGGTTGAATTTAATTTGAGAAGCAGTGGTAGTTGAGTTGGGCCTGTCATCTGTCCTCCTCATTCTTCAGTGGGTCCAGAAAGGTGCAGACCTTCTGCAAAACTCACTTCTCCATTCACATAAAGCTATACAGTCTTTATGCCTTTTGTGTGACACTGCTGGGTGACCTTTCAAATCAAACCAAATCAAACTTTTAGTTTTAAAGCGACTTTCAAAACCAAGACATTGCACATAAAATCAAATATAAATATAGCTTTAAAACAAAATAATAAAACAGGTTAACCATAGTTAGGGAAGGCCAGGTTAAATAAATATGTTTTTAACTCAGTCTTATCCAATCTGTAAATCAGATTTACTGCCACAACCAATCAGGTTGCCCCTGGACATGTGAGAGCCCCTATACTCTTCTTCTTTTGGTTCTTACTTTCAAACAGTCCCCAGCATAGTAGTTTGTAGCACGATGGTCCCTAGTACAGTGTAGCCCACATATAAGAACATAGAAACATAGGAATTGAGTCAGCAGATGGTGACTGCAAGATCCATCTAGTCTGCCCATGTTTCTGCCCCTCTTCCTATTTAGATTGCACCCTGATGAGTCCATAATGTCTCTCCCATGTGAGTTTGAACTCATGTACTGTATTGGATTCCACCACCTCCTGAGGTAGGCTGTTTCATGGGTTTATGACCCTTTCTGTAAAGAAGTACTGCCTGAGATTGCTTTTGAACTGGCCTCTCAGTTGCAAGTTGTGCCCCCTTGTACATGTATCGCTGTTTTGCTGAGAGAGGTTCCCTGCTTGTGTTGTGTTGATTTCCTTAACATACTTAAAAGTCCCCTCTGTTTCTTCTCTGCTTAAGTATTCTAAATGTGGCCTCACCAAGGACCTGTAGAGAGGAATGATAACCTCACTTTTTCTACTTGTAATTCCCCTACTAATGCATCCAAGCATTCCACTCACCCTCTGTACTGCCTTTTCACACTGGTTTCCAAACTTTAAGTCATCCACAATGACTACTTTGATGTCTCTTTCTGTTTTTATTATTATTTATTTATTTAATTTTGTTGACCCTGTAGGCATACTTGGACTAGAAGTCTCTTTTTCAGGGGCGACCAAGGGAGATGGGCTACAGATGGTAACCAACTGAAATTGAACCAGATTAAGTTGTTGGTAGTATTTTTAGTGAATGGGGAGATTTGACCAGGACACCAGGGAAATTCCCCTACTCTTTGCCTGCAGGGGGCATAGCTTCCTGTGAGCAGAGGGGACCCTTTTTTCTGCAGTACCAAGATGGCAGATGACAGTGTGGCTGCTGGTGGAATTACTGGGGGTATTTTGGATTCTGACCTGACTACAGCTTCACCCATGGAGTCAAGAATACCAGACATTATCTCTGAAGAAACTACAAGGTTGCAATATGCAGAAAGAAATACCGAAGGTACCACTTTAAATGAATTGCCAGACAATTATCAAGAAGGCTTGCCTCAGACACCACTTTACCCAGTTTCAGGAGCTCAGAGCACTTCTAATGACACAGAAAATTATCTGTGAAGCATGTATTTTGCACACAAGGACTTATTGGTCTAATGAACTCTGATTCACAGTTTTCCTCACAGCCTTTTTTGTCAACTTACCCTGCAGCAGCCATTTCTGAAATGATTCCTAGCACCAGAAATGCCACAAACTCTGCATCAGGAGCTCCTCTCTCTTTGTATCTATGGGACAGTCATCACACCACAGAGGACATTGAGAGCATTTGTTCACCCATGGCAGTGCTCCATGCTGCTGGCTGGCAGCAACATTCAGAAGGAGCACCCTGGACCTCCCCAAGGGCTATTTCAGCCCAGGAAATCATCTCAGAGGCTCACAATGAACTCCAATCTTCAGGAGACACACCATTACTGATGAAAACAGCTCTGGAACCAGTATCTTTCCCTAGTAATGCTTCAAGCACACCTGCTATCTTCCGAACAACACCTGACGTCACAGATACTGACACGGGCCCCAACTTAGCCAGATGTGAATCTACTTCATCCTTCTCGACTTCAGAACATAATTTAGCTGGTACATCAGAGCCATTTGGTCCACAGCCTGCAGGTGAGGGCACTAACTCGACTCCATTTAAACTCAGTGATCTGTTCACAAACTTAGGTGAGCCAGCACAGCAAAGGAATGCTGTACATATGAAGTTCATGGGGGACATTGCTACAAGCCCTGACAGAAAAACTGCATTGCATAGTATGTTGCGGGACTCTTTAGGGATAGGGGCAACAGAATTATTTGCCTTCATTCGTGTGCATGGAGAATCTGTGTATGACTTAAGTTTTAAAAATGTGTACACTTTGGAGAAATTCTGGGAGAAATACGAGCATGTAAAACATCTGCCACTCTGGGCTCCCTTTATGGTTATCCCCCTCACAAAACCAACAGTGAAAATTGTCACCTTACTGTTTCGTAGTGAGGGGGTGAGCATAGCAGACATCCAGTACTGGCTCAGGCAGTGCTGCGATATACTAGCGGTCCCTCGACCTATTTTGGATGAGGACCTAGTATGAACTGGGGGATGGAAAGTAAAGGTACAACTTAAAAACACGGATAAAAGTATCTCTCATTTACCAGGCAGTTTCACATAGGCAGGGACCGTGGCTTATGTTTTGACCCTGGAGAACCACAGACCTGTCATAAGTGTGGTTCTCGCACCCATCTGAGCAGCACTTGTGACAAGACCAGATGTACTTTGTGCTTATCCTATGGACATGTGAGTTTAGGTTGTCCAAACCCTCTATACTGCAATCTGTGTGATGAGCCGGAGCACTCCTATCACCAGTGCCCTTGGGCGGATCATAATAGGCTAAACCGCCCTCCCCAGGACCAGATAGTGCTTATAACGGATTCCCAGACTCAGGCCTTATGCTGCGGGAGGCCCCGGCCCCTGCCACTTCTACCCTGGCACAAGAACCTCCTCTCCTGCAAAAGCCTGAACCTGCAGCCAGACAAGGGGCCATTCCCAATTCCCCTGACACCCCATAGCAGCAGTACCCCCTTCTGAATCAGTCCCTGCTAGTACCCAGGCTACCATGCCTCCTCCCCCCGAAAGGACTCAGACCACTTTGTGGTAATGCCCCCTTCTAAACAGGGTAAAGGCAAATGAAAAGCAGAAGCTTCCACCCCCAAGAGAACAATTATCACGAGCAATAAATTTCAGGCCTAGCCAAGAGACGACAATAGGGAGACACGGAAGGGAAGATGGAGACTTTGATTCTTCTCTAGCTTCTTCCTCCCATATGGACTTCTCCTCTGACACCCAGCTTGATCCCCCCCCTTCGGCAGATGGAGGTGGGACCCATGCTAACATTACCTGACACTAGCTCCTCCAGAATGGCACTGTACTTTCTAGGATGCACCACCACCAAGGACTCCGCTGCTTCACCCTAAATGCATGCAGCGTTACATCCTATAGAAAACAGCTCTCTACAGTTCAGTACTTTTCTGACTTACACCACAACATCTATTTTCTCCAGGACACCCGTTTGAAATCTCCTCATGAGCTTTCTCAAATTAAAACTCGTTGGCATCAGGGCTCTTCCTTCTGGTCATATGGAGACGATAGGTGTGATGGCCTAAGTATTTTGTTTGCAAATTTTAATTTACAAATTTCCCGGTTGGTAAACATAATACCAGGACAAGCCATGCTTGTAGACTGTACATACCAACAACAGAAACTCAGGCTCATTAATGTACAGTATATGCCCCCAGAGCATTGCCCCCAGAACAGATTTATTTAACAAAATACACCCATACCTGTATTCCAACTGGCAAATCTATGTGGGAAGCGATTTCAGCTGTGGTCTTACTCTCTCAGATCGGGGCGGCTCCACCCAAAAACTCTTCACAGATTCAATTGCCCTGAACAAAATTATTCGGACTGCGGCCCCCATAGATGGACATAACGCTTTACGTGGTCCAGGTGCCAAAACCTATCATAGGAGCCCATACGCTACCAGGATAGATTTCCTTTTTGTCTCACAGAATATTTCAGTCACACAGGCAAGAATCATACCCTGTGAGAATTCAGACAATCTGGGGATCTCTTTGGTTTGCTCTTCCTCAGGGAACTCCTTTCCTGGTCAACCCCACTCTAGGTGGAAATTGAATAGTTCATTGTTGACAGACCCAGCCATTTCAATGCATTGCACAGACCTTCTAAGGGCCCGGCTGTCCATATTGAAAGCATATCATTCCCCTCTACAATGGTGGGAAGACACTAAGAGTGATATCAAGATTTTCTTCCTACATACAAGGTGGAACAAAACACTGAGTTCACATCTTCGATAACTCACTCTCAGACAAAAACTACAACAGGCCATATCTCTTTCTTTCACATCCCATGTGGACTACTCTGACAAAATAAAGTCCATTAAGGAAGAAATGAAACAGTTCCAGTATCACCAAGCATATTCTTTATGGATGTAAGCTCAACATGGGATACAAGGCCCCGGTCTCTCCTTAGATATCTATAAAAGTTGCACTGACAGGGTAAATGCAACCCACATAGAGGAACTTTTTGATCCTGCTTCCAATACCCCCCACAATTCCTTGCTGGACATAAAGCGTATCGCCAGCTCTTATCTAGCTACGATGTTTAGCACCAGAACTCCTGTGGATAGAATCGTACCTTTCCTTTCAGATATTTCTATACCTCCTCCATCCCAAGATACATTGAAACATCTCCTTGAACCTATAACACCAGAGGAAACCCAGCAGGCTATAAAACGCCAAAAGAAGCACACTTCCCCTGGATCCGATGGCCTAACTGCAGAATTATATATACAGTTTATGTTATTTTTTGGCCCCTTTCTGACGTTAATATATAATACCATCATAAGCACTAATTCTACTCCTAAAGGATTTTCTGATGCTATTATGATTTTATTATTCAAGAAAGGGAACAGAGCCGATATACAGAACTGGAGACCACTAAGTCTGCTAAACGTAATCAATAAAATATTCACTTCCATCTTGCGCAATAGGATGCTCCCTGTTACATAGAAACATATAAGTTGATGGCAGATAAGGACCACAAGGCCCATCCAGTCTGCCCATTTCTTTTTCTACCTATAAATGTGCCATCGGCCTTTGCTCTGTCAATGGCCTATCAATTCATACTCATTTGTATTGCTCCCTTATGCCTATCCCATGCCTGTCTGAAGCCCTGCACTGTATTCATAGCCACGACTTCTTGAGGTAGGCCATTCCATGCATCTACCACCCTTTCTGCAAAAAATAATTTCCTCATTCCCCATAATCGGCCCCTCTAATCTCATGCTGTGTCCTCTTGTCCTGCTATTTTCTTATATTTAAACATGTTAGACTCTTTCACCTTGTTAATGCCCTTAAGGTGTTTGAATGCCTCGATCATATCACCTCTCTCCCTCCTTTGCTCAAGGGTATACATATTGAGCTCTGTTAAATTGTCCTCATATGTCTTCTGATGCAGTCCGTGCACCATTTTGGTTGCCCTTCTCTGGACTGCCTCAATTTGGTTAATGTCCTTGTGAAGGTGTGGCCTCCAATACTGCACACAGTACTCCAGATGTGACCTAACTAATGTCTTGTAAAGAGGGATTATTACCTCCCTCTTACGACTTGTGATACCCCTACTAATACATCCTAACACCCCCCCCCTAGCCTTACCTACTGCTTTAGAGGTCTGCTTGGATGATTTCAGGTCATCAGTGATGATGATGCCCAAGTCTCTTTCTTCCTTTGTGACTGCTAGCAACTCCCCTCCCAGCCTATAGGTGGCTTCAGGGTTTCTCTTCCCTATGTGCATGATCTTGCATTTCTTTGCATTAAATTCCAGTTGACATTCTTCTGACCATTTTGCTAGTTTATCCAGATATCTTCTCATTCTGCCCACCCCATCTGGATCATCTACTTTGTTGCAGATATTGGTGTCATCTGCAAACAGACAAGCCTTACCCTCTAGTCCATCTGCAAGGTCACTAATGAAGATGTTGAAGAGGACTGGCCCCAGGACTGATCCCTGAGGTACCCCACTTGTGACTTGCATCTCTTCTGACTGTATACCATTTACCACCACTCTCTGTTTTCTGCCCGTCAAACAGTTTGCCACCAGTTGACCAACTTCTGACCCACCCGAGCCTACCCAGCTTCTTTATCAATCTTCTATGTGGAACAGTGTCCAAAAGCTTTGCTGAAGTCAAGGTAGGCGTACATCAACTGCTCCCCTTGGTCCACCACTCTGGTTACCCAGTCAAAGAAATCTATGAGATTAGTTTGACAGGACCTTCCTTTTGTAAACCCATGCTGTCTTGGATCTTGTGCCCCTATGGATTCCAGGAGTTGCACTATCCTTTCCTTAAGGAGTGCCTCCATAATCTTGCCCACTACTGAGGTAAGACTGACTAGTCTGTAGTTCTCTGCCTCCTCTTTGCTACCACTCTTGTGGAGTGGGATCACATGAGCCCTTCTCCAGTCTTCTGGGACCTCTCCTGTGCTCAGAGACTCACCAAACAGTTCTACTAATGGCTTTGCTAGTTCCACCTTTAGCTCCTTACGTACCCTGGGATGTATGCCATCAGGTCCCATTGCCTTATCTACCCTGAGCTTAGCAAGCTCTTGTAGGACCCTTTCTCTTGTGAAGGGACTAGTGCTCACCTCCCTCCCCCCTGTGTCCATGGTGCTGAGCTGTGGGCCCTGCCCTACCTTCTCTTCAGTAAATACTGAGCAAAGTATCTATTTAGGATAGATGCTTTTACATAGCCCTCCTCCTCACATGCTCCCTTTCTCCATTAAGCTTAGCATACCCTCTGGACTTTCTCCTTTCACTAATGTATCTTAGAAAGTCTTGTCACCTTCTTTTACTGTTCGTGCTAGTGTTTCCTCAGTTTGGGACTTTGCTGCCTTACTGCCTTCCCTGCTTCCCTTAGGGCAGTTTGGTATGCCTCCCTATCTTCATCCCACTCTGTTCCCTTATATTTCCTGAAGGCCAGCCTTTTGGCTCTGACCTTTTCTGCTACTGTAATTGAGAACCAAAGTGGTTTCCTTCTTCTTTTACACTTCCTTTTCTGTCTAGCACAATGGGATGTTGCTTGAAGTATTGCATCCTTAATGCTTGCCCACTTTGTCTGTACCCCTTCACCTGTGTTTCTTTTTGCCAGGGCTAGCTTAAATCTGTTGGCCATCTTATCAAAGTCAGCTCCTCTGAAGTCCCATATTTTTGCCTTGGAATGGGACGATTTAGATGTAGTAGCCAAATTGAACCATACCATGTGATGGTCACTGGCCCCCAGGTGACCTTCTACCTGGAGATCTGTGATCCCTTCCCTGTTAGTCAGTAATAGATGTAGGATAGCCCTGTCTCTTGTGGGTTGTTGTACCAGTTGTTTGAGGCCCTCCCCCTGCAGAGAATCCACTATGTGTCTAGTTCTAGCAGATGTTCCTGCTGGTATTGACCAATCTGTATCCGGCATGTTGAAGTCTCCCATTATCAGAACCTCCCCTTTAGCTGTCATGTTTTGTATATCTTCTAACAGTAATGTGTCTATGCCCTCACCCTGGTCTGGGGGCCTGTAGACAACCCCAGTTCTTATGTTTGTCCCATTTCCTGTTTCCAGGGTGACCCACAGTTTCTTCTGGCTCCTTATGTGTATTCTGAATTTCTGTAGCTTTGACATTTTCATTGACATACAGGGCCACTCCTCCCCTCCTTTTTGCACCTCGGTCTCTTCTGAACAATATATAGCCAGCTCCTGAAGTCTCCCAAGTGTGGTTACTGGTAAACCACGTCCCACTAATTGCTGCTGTGTCCAGTTTAGCCTCTGACATTATTGCCTGCAGGTCTGGGGTCTTATTTCTCAGGCTGTGAGCATTTGTGTACATGATTTTCCATTGGCCAGATTTCAGTGTGTTAGTTGTTGGGTGAGGTTTGGCATTACCTCTGTGCATCGTATGGGGAGACAAACCTTTTTCTTACCTGGTGATGCAAATGAACTGCAAACATGCTGAATCCCTGTTTGACCACTAGCTGAGGGGAGGGTGTTCTTCCATTCGACGTATGGAGAGCAACATCTCTCTCCCCATTGCTAAGGTTTAAAATATTCTGCAAAGACGCCAACTTTCTGCCCCCAATGCACTGACCTCAGTCAGATGCAGTCCATCAAATTTAAAGAACTTTGCCCTAGAACTGTTGCCAGTTCCTACAAATCTGTGTCCTTTTCCTGGCACCACCTTTGAGCCAATGGTTTAGCTCCCCTATCTCCCTTCTCTGACCTTCCGTCCATCTGCCCCTCTCCCAGACTAGCAGGATCTCAGAGAGGAGATGCCAGATGAAATGGATGATAGTTTGTCACCCAGCCTAGTCAGGTGTTCCTTGTTCTTCACAACTGACCGGCTGGCGAGATCATTAGTCCCTATGTGTGTTTTAGGACATCAATGTTTCTCCTGCTTGTGAACAATTTTGTAATGCGGTCCGTGTCTCTCCATGCTGATGTACTGGGAGACATCCTGACCATTACCCCTGGCTGGAGATGGTATCAACTCCCGAATCATGGAGTCTCCTATGATCAGAAGCTTTTTGGTTTCCTTTTGCTTTTTTGTTTTGATTCCTGATTTTGGTTAGTTTTGTCATGCTAGCTCCTGTGCTTGAGTGTCCTGCTCTGCAGTGTCTTCTGCCTTTGTTTGATTTCAAGATAGAGGCAGATACCTTTCTTAGTGTTTATATGGTTTTGAGGTAATATGTTGGAGACAGAGAGTGATGGGGCACTCTGATTGTTTCTCCTAACCACCTGCCAACCTCCTGGTCCAACTACCCTCTGCGGTCGAGGTTTTCTGTTGGATGCTGGGAACATGGTGGTTCTTATAATATATTTCTCTTGAATATGAAATTTGAGATATGCAATCTCTGCTCATGCTGCCTGAAGCTCAGCCCTAAGATCTTCAATGGCCCAGCATGTGGACAGTGTCCAAATCCTAAGACTGTCCTTCTGAAAATTGTTCCACAGTACCTGCAGTTAATGATATCCATTCAGATAAGTTGCTGGGTTTATAACCTAGTCAGAGTAATTAGAAGGAAAAATGCAAGTAATGGTTTGATTGTGTTTTGTTTTTGTTTAACTTGTTATAACAAGTTAAATTACTAGTGCCCTGTAAATGAGCTCACCTGTGGATGCCCCATCGATCCGCCCTTCCTGCTCTGCCACAGGAAATGTCACAACTGTGGTACCCTATAAAAGGAGTGTAGTGTGGGTGGTTGGGGATGAGGGTGGTGGTTGGGCCCTTCCTCCGCCGGGAAAAGAAGAACTACCGACAAAGAACAAGGAGGTAAGATAGAACAATCAGTCAACAACAACAAATGCAGTAACTGAAAGCTTATCCTAATGTTAGATAAAACTGTAAACCTGTAAAGCACCACCTTTAATAATTTCAGATAAGATAGCGCTAAGAAACACTTTGCTGCAGAGAAAATAAATCAGTGAAATGTTAGCAACAAACAGTAGCAATCCCTGCGAGTAAAAATAAAAACAACACCACACAGTAAATCTGTTAGCCAAAGAAGTCTTAATCCTTTTCCTTTGCTCTGGTAAGTTCTTACCTGCCTCAACAGTCTTTGGAAGGAAAGAGTTTGGGTGAAGTTTAGGTGCCTTGGCCAGCAAACCAAGTCTTCTACTCCAAGATATCAACTAACCTGGCCTTTTAACCCTTCTTTCTGTTGGAAATTACTGACAGTTTGCCAGTTCCATCCCTCACATACACACCTAATCCTTTGGAAGAGCTGTGGGAGGAAGGCAATTAGTTCCTTTAGTGTGTGAAGAAGGAGACTGAAACACCTCTGAGACAACAAACCTTTTCAACAAAAAAAACAAGAATAAAATAAAACAGTGTCAAACAGTAATTTTGCTTAGCCCAATGATAAAAAAGTCACAAAAATGTAAGCTCCACCTGTAATAACTTCAGAGAAGATATACCCTGTAAGAAACAGTTTGCTACAGAGAAAAATAAAGCAGTAACAGAAGATATACCTTGCAAAAGACAATTTGAATCAGAAGATTACAGCAGTGATCTGTTAGCACACACCTGTAGGCACACCTGCTGCTCAGATTATTTCTGAGGTGCAGACTTGTGCCCTTCCTGGCAGATCTATCCTTTCCAACCTATCCCTCATTCGAGACATTATTTCAAACAGTACCCCCTCTTCACCTGCCCTGTTACTCTCATTGGACCAAGAAAAGGCTTTTAACTGGGTCAGCCATGTTTATTTGTTCCAGGTTCTTGCACAGTACCATGTTCCCCAAGAAATTCATCTCTTGGCTCAACTCTTATATAGTACTGCTTGGATACAACCCCTATAAATGCTTCTCCATGCCCCCTTTTTAGGCCTTGGGGAGTGCGCATAGGCTGCCCTTAAGTCCTCTTTACATTTTTTCCAACTGGACTTTTTGTTGTGAACCCTACTGTTGTGCCCATCTTTACCTAGAATCTCTTCTCCATTGGCAGACCTCTACCTCGGTATGTGCATATGCTGATGATTTGTGCATTTGTGCTACTATCTTTGGGAGATAGTACCTCCTATATTTTCAAGCATTTGAGACAGCTTCAGGCTCCCAAATAAATGTAGCAAAAAGCACAGCACAGTGGTGTAGCTTCAGCCAACATGAACTTTGCTTTTGGCCTTAGATATCCCTCTGCCGCCAATAGCTCCAACAAAAATCCTGGGTTAGCATGGCCTCAGGTGATGCCAGCTATAACTGGAATATATTTACTAATGAGGCAGCACACTCCCTTTCCTTTGGAAAAGGACTTACATGCAAATGGAAAGAGTGTTTTTATTGAAAACTTTAATACTTCCCTCTTCTTACACATGACATCAGTGTTTCGGTCCCTTTCCTGCTCTGAGGCAAGAAGTTTTACAATATTTTTCAAGGCTGCGGGCCTCCATTTAAAATCCCATAAAAGATCATACATATGGATTATTGTGACAGGTGTAGGATGCTGAACCCGATAGTATTTTCCTTAGCCTATTCTGAAAATCACGATACCCACTTACTCCATGATCCACCCTATTTTGCATTTAATTATATATTCTTTTTACCATTAAAGGTATTGCTAGCATGGCAACAACTCCCACATGACATCCTAGGAACTTCAGAAAACTAGGTATCCCCAACTCCTCTTCCCCCCTTTTCTGAAGATCTGGCAATGGAAACTCTCCCTGCACATATATTGCCTAAAACCAGGAGACAGCTTTATAACTTTGTTTTAGATACCCATTTTTCTGACTTGCCGGGATAGTATTCACAAGGTTCTCTTCTGGAATTAAATGCCCTTCTCTCAGTTAACTGACCCCAGGATCCCCACAGTTTTGGGATATCTCCTGGCAGCTTGTCATGGAAGACTGGGTGCTCAAGAACAACCTAAAACATAAATTGTAGGAGGAGAATATGCCCTGAGACTCTTGCACAGCAGTACTGAAACCATGCATCATTTTTTATTGATTGCCCATATAGTCAAGTTGTTTGGACCTCCTTACATAAATGGAAAGAAAAGGCATTGAGATGCAACATATGATATCGGATTATGCTGGATATACCCCCCCTCGGATTACAGAAATATCACACAGGGACCTTACGTCTTATCTTTGCATCCTGCATGTGTTATGCAGGCCAGGTGCACCTTTCTCCTGCAACAGAAAGTGTTTTCTGCATAAATAGTTTACTGGATTGTTTCTAGCCTTGTATTTAATCAAAATGTGGAAAAAAAGTTGTTAACTGCTGTTGTATACAGTTCATATTGGAACAATTATGCATGGATTGAAACGCAGCATCTCGAAGATGTTTTTATTCTTTCCTCTCTGTATTAGTAAGCATTTATTTTGCTCCAGTTAAACTGAAATGTTTCTTTTGACTTCTTTTTCCTTTTTTTCCCTCCCTCACCCTTGTTTATTGGTTTTATATGTGGGTTGATTTTATTTTGTCTTTCTTGCAAACCTTATTTACAGTTTCTGTAAAGTTGACATTGTATTTTGTTTATTGAGTGTACTGCACTAATTTTTCTTTAAATAAAACATTCCCCTACTCTGTCTGCAGATGGCTGCCGTGCACTGCAGCGAGATGGAGAACTCAGTCAGGTTTGGTCGAGGTGAAGGAAGGATGTGGGGCAGTGGTTCTGGACCCAATAGTCGGTTTCAGGACATGGATATGGATCAGGATCTGACAGTCAACAATATCAGGTGGATATTGGAAATATGAATGAACAATTGGAAGAATCCTTGATTGGAGGAGGAATGTTTAATGCAGGGTACAGTTGGAGACAAGAAAAACATTGTAAGAGATGTTACAGGCTGCTGAAAATGAATTTCAAATTCAGAAATTATGTTTGGTTGAAGAACGTTCAAAACGGAAAAGATCTACAGTTAGTCCGATTCAAGAAGGGAACTAACGTTTACCTTCAGCTTTAAATTCTGAAGCAGCACCAGGAACTTCTATTGTGCAAGGGTAAATAGTTGATCCTGGGTTGTTGGCTTAAGGGGACATAACTTTTAGTGGCTCCCCCACTGAATGGACCCCAGGAAGAGCTCTTGGTGAAGCGGGTTGGATTCTTCGGAATGATATTTGGGTTCCTGACCCAAACGTTCTAGCTACAGGGAAAGAAGGAATGGATAACAAAGTTACAGAAGAGAAGTGTTCTGAGACTCCTGGTATGCATGCTAAAAGTCTCCAGTACAGGTTAAATCCCCAAATTCGACTACTGATTCTCTTGGCGTCATGCAAGGGAAATTGGTTGTCTCAGGAGTCAGACGAGAGTACTGTGGTTCCTTCAGACCGCCGTCCCGGAAGGAAAGTGCTGCCAAATTCCTCAGAGAGAAGAATAATTCAAGAATTTTCTGTGGAGCATATTGGGACAGAATTCGGGGCGGCTTTGGAGAAACACATAGAAGACTTTATTCCAACTGATGTTGGTAAGAGGCATAATGGCGACAATGGAGTGTTGGGTGAGACTGTGCACAAACAATCATATGCTGGCCTGTTTCAGAAGCCAGCTGAAGCTGCTAAGAGAAGGTATTTGGTATGTCTGCATTATAAAGGTCTTGCTCCTGTGGTCCCTGATAGAGTGTGGGGGGGGGCACATTTTTAACAATTGACTCACTGGGTTTTTCTTATGCCAAAGTATATGCTTTTATACATGCCCCGGGAGATAAGATGTATGATGTGAGCTTTTGTACTATGATGGCATTGGATAAATTTTGGTGTCTGTATTATGAACTAAAAGATATGGCTATTTGGAAGGATTTTCTAGCAATTCCAATCACAAAGCCTGCTATTAAGACTGTTACCCTTCTTTTTCATAATGAAGGTGTGAACGTTAGTAATATTTTTATTCTGGTTGGAAAAGAGATGTACAGTTTTTGACCACCCCAAGCCCATTATGGATGATAATGGATTTTGGACTGGGTGTTGGACTATTACAGTGCAGTTAACCCAAAATGAACAAGGGGTACAACATTTGCCTAGTTCTTTCTTTTTGGGGAGGGATAGAGGGATTTTGTTTTATGCGGGACACCTGAAAGTTGTTATACTGTAAGTATGGTTCATTACTGCATTTAAATAATAATTGTGATCAAGTCAAATGTTTTTATTGTGGGGTGTTGGGCCATTCAACTGTTAGCTGTCAGGCTTCTCCGATATGTAATTTGTTGGAGATGCTGACCACTCCTTTGCAGAATGTCCTTGGGCTAAACATAACTTGGATGAAGTTTCAGATCATGAGTATTTTTTATCCCAAGCAAGGAAACCCTTTGCCTCTTCATCGCATTCCACATGGGTAGGCAAAGAGGAGAGGTAGGGAGGGTTGGGAGGGGTGGTGGATTAGAAGGAAGGTTCAAATTTCTCATCTAGACAGCAGGACTCTTTGTTTGTAGCTCCATTAACCTCCTGGAGGCAACTTTATGATATTTCCTCAGCTTGAGACAGGGGGATAAGGAACCCCATTTGGTAACACCTCAAGAGTTCCCATCCGTAGAGTTACTAATTTAGTCTTGTCTAGGGGGAAACAAAGTGAGAAGGGCTTCAGGTAACCATGGATGGAGGTCCCATTTCTGCACAGACTACAGCAGTACTAGAGATAACACCTCAGGTTCCCGATCCATAGGGATATACATTTAGTTTTAACTAAGGGGAACAAGTGAGATGTTGGATCGAGATCCACTACTGCACAGACTACAGCAGTGCTAGGATACCTTTGCAAGATGGAAGTTCTTGGTTGGGAATGATGGAATTCTTTAGCCCTTACCTCTTTGTAATAGATTTTCAGCCTTCTCCATAGGGAGATCAGGTAGACTTTGAACATCCAATGGAGACAGAGATAAGCTGATTCATGGATATTCCATTACTGAAGTTGGAACCTTCTACTAAACTGGTTTTCAACCTAGTCCTAAAATCCCAGAAATCACAAAAGTGAGTACTAGCTCTAGCAGGAAAACTCTGAAACCTCCTCCTGAGCCATTAACTTAACACTGTAGCCAGTTTAAATGTTAATAGTATCAAGTCTGGTGTAAGATTATGATGCTACTTTTGGGTGTTACAGCATTTGAATTATGATGTTTATTTCTTACAGGATAGCAGACTGCATACTAGAACTGAAACAGAATGAGCTTGGTGATTGAAATGGGGTAGTTCCATACGGTCTATAGGAATAGGGCCCTGTTGTGGAGTAGGTTTTGTTTACTACATCTAATGTTAAAATTTTGAGGATGGTGGATCTGGTACCAAGCCAGGTCTTGATATTGGATGTGGTACTGAATTCTGTTTCATGTAGATTGATTAATGTATATGGATCTCAAACTAAGTCACTGCGAGTTAAGTTGTTACAAAAACTACAACCTTTTTTACATACAAGTCAGCATATAATTTGGGGAGGAGATTTTAATACCAATTTCCAAGACTGAATAGATAAGGTAAAGCAATTTTGCGATAAAACAATGTTAAAAACTATTGTTCAACTTGCTGGTTTACAAGATGTTCACTCGGGGCAATTAGGAGGGGCAAAGCCTACTTTTTATAAAGGGAAGCTATTTTCTCACATAGATTTCCTTTTGTTAAACTCATGTACCCTTAGCTGGAGTGGTGACAATCCCAGCTAGAAACATCAGATCACTGGTTAATTGGTTTTTTCATCTCTCATTACCTGTTCAGAGGAGACAGTAGGGTTGTTGAAACTGAATACTTCCCATATTATTGGATGAAGAGGTTATCCTGCAGTTGAAAGTTGTAATTTGGATTAAGTTACTACAGTTGATTTTATGTTAATATTGGACAATGTGGGAAGATTTTTAAGTGTTGTATGATTTTTTTTTAATTATGGGTAGTGCAAGGCACAGTCTAAATATAAGGAATATTTGGGATATCGGTTAGAATTTGAGGATTCTTTCTAGACAATATGAGGTTGGGGAAGATTTAATGTCTGAAATTGAAGCGGTAGAGTCCAGATGATTCGATTCAATATAATCGATTAAGTTCTCTGATGAAAAGCAATCAATCATTGGTGTCCATGGTACTGCAACAAGTAAATCCATATTTGGCTAGTCAGGAGAGGAGGAAAAAGTGTCTCTGGATTTCTTCAAGAGGTAGAAGTTTGGGATAATATTGGTGTTATATAGTGATTGAAGACCATGTAGAATGGAATTTGGGTGTTGACAGAGATGAGAACTTTTCCTCATTAATATTCACTGCTGCAGATCTCCTTAAGCTGGATTCAGTTTTAGTTGAACAAAGATAGAACCTTTTTACAATGGCGTAACTGGACGGGTGATAAGTAGTTTAAATTGAGTACTTCTCTGCGTCAGATGGTTTGCTAGAGAATTTTACCATATACTATGGTCTGTAATGTCATAGATCTTGTTGAAGTTATTTAATTTCTTTCTCTAATCGAACATTTTTGCCTATTGAAATGTATGCGGAATGTTAATTTTTCTTTTTAAATCAGATGTACGGAATAATATTGATAATTTGAGACCAATCACATTGTTGATATTGATTTCAAAATATTCTGAAACTTTAGAAATCAACAACTTTGAGCATGCAGTTTAATAATTCCTACCCAGTTTGTTCTATGCCTGGTAGGCGTATTACTGGTGCATTGATTTTATTGGGAGAATTGATAGATGGAAGTGGTGAAAAAAGAGGAGATTTGACATGTCCTGGTTATATCACTAGTTTGGATCAGGTGCAAGCCTTCAACAGAGTTTCTCATTCTTATTTGTGGGATTGTCTGAGGTTTTATGGGATTCCTTCCCAATTTGTTCAATGACTTCAATTATGTTATGACCTAGCTTATGTCAGGCCATACGAGAATGGATGTTTGGGTAAGAAAATTGGGATATTTAAAGGAGTTAGACAAGGCTGTCCATTGAGTCCTGTCTTGTACATCTTTTATTTATTTTTATTTTATTTATTGAGATATTCAGAAAGACCTTTGAGTCAGATACTCATTTACAAAGGCTCTACGTTATACATAAATTGCACTAGGAGGCGAAACTTAAGATACAGACATAACAGCATTACAGGTAACATTAATAAAAAACAGGTTACATGGTTGTTGCATTGAGGCTAACAGTGAGTTAGGTATTTTAGCACAGCCAGTAGAAAAATGGAACATGATGACAGAGATTTTGTAGGTGGCTGATTGTCTTTGTTCAGTAGTTTACGCTATTGGGTACATTGATCTGCTGTTTGTTTTTGTTTTGCGACAAGGCAGATCGGGTATCAATAGCAGTCACAACAGTTTGATGCCGCAGGTATTCCCTTAGCTTTGATTTATATGAACCCAGCCTTTTTTGACCGTTATGTTTAGGGAGGAATGTGTCCAGGGATGGGGCCTGAAACTGAAGGTGCGTTGGTATTTGGAAGTCCGGCCAAGGGTGCTTACAGCTGCTTGCTAGTGCTACGGGTTGTTTTGCCTTGTGGTGTTGGGAGGATAATTTTGGCTCAGGGAGGGTGGGTGTAAGGCCTAGTAATACCTTTTTGGTCATAAGACAGGTGTGGTACCCTGATTCTATTATCCAGGTTTGTCATTTGTGCTGCTGTAAAGGGAGCAGGAGGTGGACAGATCACATCCTAGGATGAGGCAGCAGGCTTTGTTGAGCACAAGCCAGACTCTACTTAGGGTTGTGGAGGGCGTGGCACTGTATATTAGGATTCCGTAGTCTAGCAGGGAGAGGATCGAGAGAGTTTACAGTAGCTTCTGTAGAGCTTGAGAGTGAGACAATGCTTGTGCAGTGGAGTGCGCCTAGCCTGGAGCTAAGGGCAGTTGTTGGGTGTGGGATATGGTGATTAAAGCTGAGGCGGGGTCTAATGTGATACCTAAGTATTTAAAGCTGTAGACTTGTTCTAGGGGGTCTGATTTGCAGTGAGAAATTTGGGGCAAAGGTTTTGTCACGGGTTCTGAGGGTGGGCAAATATCATGACTTTGGTCTTATTATAGTTGATAATAAAGGCTGAGTGGTGAAGCCAGTCTTGATTTCACGGAAGGAGCACTGGAGGGTTGGTGGAGTTTGAGGGGCTGGTCAGTGGTGAAGACTGCATCATCCATAAAGGGAGCTCTTTGGGGCATGAGGATGGGAGGAATTGTAGGTATAGGCTGAAAAGTAGGGGCCAAGTGATGGAGCCCTGTGGACACCAGTCGGATTGGGAGGTGGGGTGATAGGACAGGGCTCTATCTTGACTGTCTGCATTCTATCTGAGAGGTAACTGGAGAACCAATTTAGGGTGTCATCGGAGAAGCCAAGTGGGCGAGGGTGTTTTAGTAAGAGGGAGTGGTTTGCTGGTCAGATGCTTTGAGTTGGTCCTCGAAGATGGCACCAGTGGGTGTCATGGTCCAGGACTGAGTGGACATGGGAGAGTGAATTCAAGGAGGGCGGTAGTGGTGCTGTGGCCCTTTGAAAGCCATGTTGCTGTCTGGAAAGAAGGTTATATTTGTTGTGTTCAGTGAGTTGGTCGGCTACTGTGCATTCTAGTGCCTCTGATGGGGGTAGGATAGAGATGGGCGATAGTTGTTGTTTGATGTCTCGGTCACCACTTTTATAGATAGGCTGATATAGGCCAATTTCCATTGGGTTGGGGAATTTCCTTGGCAGAGGGAGTGATTTAGAATGTGGGTGAGAGGGCCAGACTTCCTGGAGGGTGAGGCGGAGAAGTCTATGGTCTAGGGAGTCGTGACTGTAGTGACTTTTTTGTTAGAGCTTTAGTAGGTGCTGGTTTTGTCTCGGTATAAGGACTCGTAGGTAGAAAGGCGCTGAAGTGGGGGTGGGGATGATGCGTTCCGGAGGAGGGTCGAGTAGAAATTTGGGGCAGCACATGGGAGAGCTCAGTGAACTGGCATTTAGGGCTGCGGCTATGCTGACGGGGTCGTGGAGAGGCTACCATCTATGAGTATTTGGTCAGGTGGTAGATTTGGGCCTCTCCACAGAGTTGCTTATATTCTCCCAGAACTTGCACCCATTCCCCAGGAGGAGGTTGGTGGCTTTATAATGGTTTGTAGTGCAGATGGCCCAGGTACACTTGTTCCGGGCTTCTCGATAGCGTTGCCTGTCCTGAGGCGTTGGATACTCGTTGGCAAGGTGCCATAGTGCGGCACGCTGATGAGTTGGCCTTGGGTGGTCTGAAGGCCATGGGGCATGATTCTCCTTGGTCATAGTTTTGGAATAAGGCTAACTTGTGAGGCTGAGTTGATGTTGACAAACAGCTCGAGGCGTGGTCGGGTCAGTGTGTATTGAAATGGATGTCCAGTCCCAATCTCTGAGGTGGGCTTTGAGAAGGGGTAATTTGCCAGGCCCTGTTTTATGTTGAGTAGTAATTTTAGTGGCGGTTTTGAGGTGGTTCCACCAGTTGCAGAGTACTGGCGGTGGTACTTAGGGAGTTGGGGAGGACTTGGGTGCTTGTTATTTTGTGGTGGCGGTTGGTGAAAACTAGGTCTAGGAGGTGGATGTCCTTGCGTGGTGTGTGTGGGTGTTTGTTACCTGGGTGAGATCGTAGGCAGCGGCTTCATTGATATAAGGCGTAGCTGTTTTGTGCCAACCAATTATGTTAAATCCCCAATAGTATTTTTTCTTGTTTTGGGGTGGGATGGCGGGTTGGACATGATGGCTTGGAAGGCTGGTTTCTGGTCTCTGGGGGACATAGGCTGTGGTGAGGAGGGGATGTAGACCTACCTAATTAATTTTTAGAGTGAGGTCTGGCCCTGGATGTTAGTACAGGGGGGAAGGTAGTGGGGGTTCTGGGTGGGTGGCAGCCACTTATACTTTCCTCCACGGTCCATGATAGAGCTGTGCCAGGAGGTTGATCATGGGTAGAGGACAGAGTGGGAGAGCCAGTTTCACTTAGGGCATGATGCTGGGTTGTTCTGAGTACCCAATATGAAAGGAATCCCATTTTTTTGTAGGCTGCAATGTTAGTGAGGCAATGCGCATATTTCCAGAGCTGTGTTGGTGTGGCGGGTTGGGGCCAGGTTGGTGGACATTTCAACAGCAGAAGAAGAATGGGGACCTGAGTTGTTACAGTTGTTCGAGTAGCAGGGTTTGCATTATGTAGCACTGATGTGGGTATTGGTTTTGGATAGGGGCATCTGGAGGTAAGCGGGGGTAAGGGTTTGTTGTGTTGTGGTATGGAAGGGGGTTGGTGGGCGAAGGGGCTCAGGGAAACTTGCCATGGGATATATCCGGGGTGCAGATGGGGCTGACTATATTGGTTGTGGTGGGGAGAAGCGGTTTTTTTAGTGGTTTTTATGGGCTGGTAGTACAGGTGCAGTGGGGGAGGGGGGGGCTGGGGTGCCCAGGCACGCTGACAGAGGTTTCATGTTGCTCTTTTTCATGTATGAGTGGGGGGAGGTGCCTGGGTAGTTGCAGGAGAGTGGATGAAGGTAATTGAGCATGGTAGGTGACGGAGGGTAAATATGTGACAGTGCTGAGGAAAGTATGAAGAAAGGAAAAAGAGAGAAATGGTGAAGGCTCTAGTGGTGGAAGAATAAGCTGCATGGAATGGCCTGATAGGTTATTTCGCATCGTGATCAGAAATCAAATATGTTTGGATGCTGACCATGGGTGGTGGTGGGGGCGGTGGTTGCAGCATAGCGCGTGCGGGCAGAGCAAAAAGGTGCCAAGAGAGTTCTATTGCCAGAGCCAGCTTGGATCAGAAGCTCCACTAAGGAGCCAAACTGGAGGTTTACTTGTGCTGGATTTTGGTGAACAAGCGATCGTGGCCATCTGCTGCGAGACAAGTACCTGTGCAAATTCGACTCCGTGCTGTGCTTGGTAACAGGAGGGGGTGTGGGGGAGGCTGCTCCTTTCTTAGTCCTCCGATCGTGGAGCTCTGCAGGAGAGGGAGAAAAAAGTCAGATTAAATAGGCTCAGGAGGATTTCCTGTTGTGGGGTGGGGCAGGGTTCAATGGGGCACGTTTAAAATTTTTACAACTGGTTGTTTGTTTGTGCTGGACTGCCTGCAGTTACAGAAATTACTTGGCAAGGCACAAATCGCAGTTTCTTTAAAATTGGAACAGCAGCAAAAGCCTTACAGAAATAATAACCACTGCACACTAATGTTTCAAATTAATTTAATCAGAATGGCCTAGTGCAGTTTTAACTAGCTTATGTCACAACTAAAAAGGCAAAGTCTATGAATTAAGTGAAACGGACTTAAAAGGGAAGGTAACTAGAAATAAAACAGTCGATTATGCAGGGTACAGGCAGTATTTAAAGTTGAAGCTAAAGAAAAATACAAGTATACTATCTTCACTGTTGGGCGAGCATTTGATTCCCCCTTCAAAAAGGCGCCAAAGAGTTCTTTTTAAAAGCCAGAGCCAGCGTGGATCAAGCGCCACTAAGGAGCCAAACAGGAGGTTTACTTGTGCTGGATTTTGGTGAACAAAGCGATCCCGCCATCTGCTGTAGGGCAAGTACCTGTGCAAATTCCCTGACTCTGCAGTGCCCGGTAGCAATGGAGGGGTATGGGGGAGGGTTACTCCTTTCAGCCCCTCACCACTGGCTAGGAGGCCCTCTGTGTAAATTTCGACTCCAAGCAGTGCTCGGTAGCAACGGTAGGGGTGCGGGGAGGACTACTCCATTCAGCCCTCACGACCGCTGGGGAGGCTCTGTGCAAATTTCGACTCTACAGTGCTCCGGGTAGTAGCTGAGGGTGTGTGGGGAGGGCTACTCGTTTCAGCCCTCATGACCTTCGGGGAGGCTCTGTGCAGGTTTCAGCTCCGCAGTGCTTCAGTAGCAATGGAGGGTGGGGAGGGCTACCCTTTCAGCCCCTCATGACCGTTGGAGGCTCTGTGCAAATTTCAACTCCATGCAGTGCTCCAGTAGCAACGGAGGGGGTGTTGGGGGA
This sequence comes from Neoceratodus forsteri, assembly GCA_016271365.2. Lineage (NCBI taxonomy): Eukaryota > Metazoa > Chordata > Ceratodontiformes > Ceratodontidae > Neoceratodus > Neoceratodus forsteri. The sequence continues at coordinate 42,724,804 of CM028131.1, read as the reverse complement.
GGGCTACTCCTTTCAGCCCTCACGACCGACGGGGAGGCTCTGTAGATCATTAGATCCAGTGTTACGTATATTGCAAAAATCTCTGAATATTTCTGGTTTAAATACATATGATTACCAGCTGTATAAAGTTATGGCATATGCAGATGATTTATGTGTAGTTTTAAAGGATGAGAAATCATTAATTCTAGCTTTCAAGTTAATACATGAATTAGGTAAAGTTACAGGTGCAAGCCTTAACCCTGGAAAAACCAATGTTTACATTTATGTGGCTTCCCTTTAGTACCTGAAACTTGTGGAGGTTTTCAGTTAACTATGATACTGTGTAAAATTTTAGGTATTTATTATGGAGGTGATGATATGACTGGTTATAATTGGGAAAAGGCTATACAAGTGGGTATATCTAAAGTGACTCTGGAATAAATGGAAGATTTCCAAGAAAAAACGGGTATATTATATTAAAACCTTTTTGGTTCCCATCTTTTTATTTCTTAGTATGATTTTTCCTCTGCCTAAATGTTTGCAGATTAAATTATTAGGATGTTTCTTTAGCTGTTTTGGGGGAAGTAGGCTTAATCCTATCAAAAGGAATGTTTTATCTAAGGGAGTTTGGGATGGAGGCATAGGAATGTTGAACCCTATTTTATTTTTCTTTTCAATATTTTTGTATAAAAATATTTTTCCCTTAATGAAAGGATGTTCACAATTGTGGGGGACTTGGGGCTGTATGAAGTTGAAAGGTATATTGGGTGAATCGGAGGACGCTTTTGTACATAAAAATAAACACGTTCCTAGGTTAGGGAGTCAGTAGGAAGGAGTTTTTGATAAAATTAAAATTTGGAATATTAGATACGAGTCAGTGCTTCAACTTTCCCAGAAAGCCCTTTATTCTGAAGTATTAGAGTCTTGTTTTTCAGCACAACCCTTTGCAGTGTTTTCAGTTTCTCATCAAATGCAGATGTCTGCATATGTGTTAGATAAACGAATACCAGATCATATGTGGGATACTATTTGGTTAGGAATCAATGTTAAAGGGAACCAAAAACATAAATCCTTTCAGGACAGAACTTGTTCTAGATTTACTTGCATGTCTGTACCTGAAACAATGGATCATTTGTATTTTCACTGCCCCATGCATGCAGTTTTGGGAAATAGTGAAAAATCATTGGAAAGTGGCATCCTTTCTACCACCTACCTCTATGCTGTTGTATTATGGAGTGATTCCTTCTGGGCTGATGCATCTGTCTCATAGTACCCTTAGAGTGATAATGGTACATTTTTTGTACTGGCTATAGATCAGTAGATGTAGATTTACTTTGCCGCAACAATCAATTTCAGCTTTGGAATTATTTTTAATACTACAGAAAGATCTAAAGGGCCTGCAGCGGGCAGAGAAACTTCAATTAGTACCTAAGATTTGGAATCAACAATGGGAATATTTTGATTTTATTTAAAGAATTAAGGGATTCTAGTTGTTTTTGCAGATGTTATCATTTTATTTTAGATAGTTAATATAGTGTGTATTAGTTAGCCTTTAAGTTCCATGACAGATTTTTATATTCTTATAAATGGGAGGGGGGGATGGGTTTCGAACATTTTTTTTCTCAGTTTTAAGATTGTATGATTCAATACTTAATTTAGATTTTATTTTTCTTTGTATGATTTTGTATTTGGTAATACTGATTTGTTTATTATTTGTTTTGATTTGGTTTGATTTAATAAAAAATTCCCAACTCTTACAGTGGGGAGGGGGAGGGGGAGGGTTATACTGTTTTTCTTATGTTTAGGGTAATGTATGAATTAATACTTATTTATTTATTTTTTATTCTTTCCTTATTATTATTATGTATGATAATATACTGATTTGTGTAACCTTGTTATGATATGTTCAGATTTCAATAAAAAATTCCCCTACTCTTTTCGATAAGTGCCATGGGATCTTTAACATCCACCTGAACTACCACCAATCCAGGCAGATGGGACCTTGGTTTAACATCTCATCCGAAAGACGGCACCTCATAAGTGCAGCACCCCTCTCATGCTGCACTACAGTCTCAGTACTGGGATATTAACCCAAGTGCCAGATGTGGGAACTGAACCCACAACCCTCTGATCTCCTGGCCTCAGAGGTGAGAGTGCTACCTACTGAGCCACTGACACTACTTTGGTCACCCCGTCAAAGAAATCAATTAGATTCATCTGACGTGACCTTCCCACTGTGAACCCATGCTGCCTTGGGTCCTGTGCCCTACTGGCCTCTGGGTACTCAACAATTCTTTCCTTCAGTGATTCAATCAGTTTTCATGGCCAAGGTCCGACTGACAGGTCTTAGTTCCTGTCTCTGTCTTTGTCCCACTTTTGTGAAGGGAATCACATCTGCCTTCCTCCAGTCCTCAGGTACCACACCATCCTCCCATGATTTCTTAAAAGAGTAGTCCAGTGGTGTCACTAGTTCTCTCACTAATTCTTTTTTAGAATTCTGGGGCAAATTCCATCTGGCCCCATTGCTTTGTCCACCTTCAGTTTTAGGAGTTCTTTCAGAACCCTTTCTTCTGTAAAGGACTGGGATCGACCCCCCCATCCGGAGTGCTTCTGATAATTGGATTAGGCACCTCCCCCACCTCCTCTTTTGTGAATACTGAACAGAAGTATTCATTCAGTATCCCTGCTTTTTCACTGTCCCTCTCTGCCCACCCACTGTCCATTCTATTCAGCCTCCCTATCCCTCCCTTTGTCTTTCTCACTCCTGATATACCTATAAAAGTTTTTATCCCCCTTCTTAACCGAGTTGACTATCTTTTCCTCAGTTTGTGCCTTTGCTATTATGACTACCCTCCCTGCTTCCTTCTGCCTTAACTGGTACAGTTCTCTGTCCTGCTCCTTCTGTATTTCCTTACACTTCATAAATGCTATCTGTTTCTCCCTAACCTTCACTGACACCTCTTTTGAGAACCATAGTGGCTTTTTCTTTCATTTTGATTTGTTTATTTGCTTCACACAAAGGCTTGTTGCCTCTGTGATGGCAGTTTTGATATTTCTCCATTGTTCCTCCACCCCTCCTTCTAGTCTGTTTGCTAGTGCTTTGCTAAGGCACTCTCCCATCTTGCCAAAGTCAGCCCTCCTGAAGTCCAGAATCCTCACTTTTGTATGGCTTGACTCTGTAGCTGAGTTTATCATGAACCACACTGTTTGGTGATCACTTGTTCTCAAATGGCTACCCACTTCTAAATCTGAGATTCTCTCACTGTCCCCATTTGAGAGTACGAGGTCTAAGATTGCTTCCTCATGAGTAGGCTCCAAAACTAGCTTTCTGAGGCGTGCCACCTGTAGGGCATCGAGAATGGCCCTGCTTTTGGATGTGGCTGCAGGAAAGGTGCTCCAGTTAACATCTGGCATATTAAGGTCTCCCATCATCAGTATTTCCCCTTTCTCTGCCATCCTAAGTATGCCTTCTATCATATCCTTGTCCATTCCCTCCCCCTGATATGGGGGTCTGTATACAATCCCTGTGCAGATTGTGGTGCCATTTCCAGTCTCTAAGGTGACCCACAGTGCCTCCTCTCCTCCCTGTTTACTCTTTTGTTCAGTTGCTTTTATCACTCCCTTACATAGAGAGCTACTCAGCCCCCTCTTCTCCCCTCCCAGTCTCTTCTGTAGGTTATGTACCCTGGTATGTTAACATCCCAGTCATGGTTCTCTGTGTACCATATTTCTGTGAATGCTATGATATCCAAGCATCCCTCTTCCATCAAGGCCACCAGTTCAGGGAGCTTGTTGCTCAGACTACTGGCATGGGTACTCATTACCCTCCACTTCTTGATGACCTTACCCCTTTCTGCCCCATCCCTATCTTTATTGCATTTGTCACTTTCGCCCTTTACCCCTGCACTTCTCCTTATCGACATCTCTATGTTGGTGTCTACCTCACTTAGTACCCTGATTTTTGGAGGGGGGCTAGGATTTCCATGCTCTCCAATGCCTCCCCTCTTGGCTTCTTTAAATTCTTGCCAATGAAGCATTTAAACCTATCACCTAGGATCCTAGTTCCCCTCCTGGACAGATGCAGACTATCATGTCAGTATAGGCTTGCATCCCTCCAGGTGGACCCCCAGTCCCCAATGAAGCCAAATCCCTGAGCTCTGCACCAGTTTTTCAACCACTGATTGAATTCCATTGTGTGGAGCACCCTAGTCTCACTGGTGCCATAGACAGGCAGCACCTCCGAGAAGGTTACCGTGTGTGCTATTTGTCTAAGGCCCCTCCCCATCTCCACAAATGCTTCTTGCACAGCTCTGATCCCTTTCTTAGCCAGGTCATTTGTCCCTAGGTGAACAATGACATCTAGCTCCCTCCCCTGTACAGCTTCCCCTGAGATCCTGAGGATTCGCTCCCTGTCCCTCCAAGCCATGGCACCAGGGAGGCACTTTACTTCCCTCTCCCCTTCCTCCCCCAGTTCTACCTTGCTAACAATGGAGTCCCCCACCAAGAGTTGTTTCCTTCCCCTGTGTGGTCCCATGCCACCCTCCTGTGGGTCTCCTTTGTGGAGGTTCCCAGCATCCTCCTTGGTGTCCACTGTGGGTGCCTCCATAGAGGAACCACACTTTTCCAGAATGGCATAGAAATTGTGGAGAAGTACAAGTGGAGGGATGTGCCTCTGTTCTACCACCCTCACCCTCATCCTCCCTGAGCCCACTGTAGTCCAACTGCTCCTCTTTCTTGGCAACCTCTGAAGCAACGGCAGTGACCCTGGTGGTCCCTGAGTGGGAGAGGAGGTCCCACAAATCCTGACCAACTCAGCCTGGAGAAGAGCAACCTCCTCCCTCAGCCTAGAGAGGTGCCTGCAGATGGGAAAACACCGCATCCTCCAGAACGTCTCCCGGAAGACTGCTGCTCCACAGCCACTGCACTGCACCACTCCCATCATGTCTTATTTATGGCCCCCTAATTGCTGTTTAGAATACTTACTCTTTCCTCTGTTTGTTTATTTATTTTTTTCTCTCCCTACTTATGTACTGCCTCTGTGCCCTTTTAGCTCCTGATCTTCCTGTTCTGAGACAGGAAGTTCCTATATTTCTCAGTAGTCTCCTTACTTGCTCAGAGTCAGTCCTCCACCAGCTGGGGGGACGGAGAGCTACTCTTGCCCTTTTAGGATGGTGAGTCTTTGGTGGCTCAGTGATCACTCACTTCCTGCTCCCAAACAGGAAGTTCCTGCTGTCAGTCAAATCCTGTGTGTATTAAAGTAGAACTGGCTTGGGGTGTAGGGGAGGGAAGGAGGGCAATATAGTTCCAGTAGAGAAGTTTAGTTATACCAGCAGCTCCTTCCTCCTGGTGCTCTGCTTGTTCTTTGGCAGAAGCTATCTAGGGCAGTGTTTAAATCTGGTTTTAACCTGGCTCCTTCTAGTTAAGCCACTCCCCCTACTTTGCAAATTTTTCTACACTTAGTTAATTTCACAGATAATTCCCTTCAGCCACCTGTGACAAGCACCTAGATAACTACACAGATAACACAGATAACAGATAACAATTCACTTCAACTAACTCTGACAAACAGACAAACTTTTTTTTTACTCTAAATTGAAGGCTGCAGTACAAGAGTTCAAGTTCTTAGTTCCAGTAGAGAAGTTTAGTTATACCAGCAGCTCCTTCCTCCTGGTGCTCTGCTTGTTCTTAGCATAATTAGCACAATTAATTCTTAGCAGATCTTATTTTACTTTAACAACTTCAGAGTACATTAGTTCAGCAGAGCAGTTACTTTGAAGAGGACACAAAGGACTCCTTTGTGTAACCCCTTGGTGGCACTATCCCAAGGGCTACTACCCCTGCCTGCTTAACTACTAACAGGTTGAGGGGCCTAGGTCCAATGGCGGGTGCCTCCACCCAGAAGTCAGGGTTTGCAGTAGTCAAACCAACTTGGTCACAGCCCTCTGGGACACTGTAACCCCCCTTTCTTCCCACTAGTGGCCCATACAATGCCTTAGAAATATCTTCATAATGTACACTTACCCCCAGGACTGGCTCTGTCGACTGGACTCTGGGACCCCCTGTAAAACAAGATGATACAGTGCAAAAACCACAGTACAGTACTTTAACATAAATGAATACCTCAGTGAGTGTAACTTTGCTGAAAACCAACAGATCTGATTTATTTAAAGAGCTGTAACAAGGAAGGGGGAAATCAGGTTAATTAGGTTAAATACATTAATAATCACAGTACTGTGTGCATATTCAGAGTCCCAAATTGTCACTTTCACTGGGTACCCAGGATGGGGGGGGGCTAGCCAGGATCGGTGCAGCTGGATGGGGCCCTTTGATGGAAAAAGCACTTGCACAATACCCAATTGTAATCCAGAGCCGGAGGGCTCAGTTCATGAAGAAATGAGAAAAAAGCAACAATTAGATGACACACTTGCGATTTGATAAACAGATGGCAGGGAACTACCCTGCTTTGTACTCACAAACTCAAGGCTGGGAACTGGATGGAAGGCTGATTGTCCTGGATTGCCAGGAGGAGCAGACCATGTGGACAAGGTCCTTGTGACTGGACCCCACTGCAGTTTAGAGCAAATGGATGTAGTCTGGATTAAGCTGGGGTTTACTTCCAGCTTCATGCACTCAATTCACTCTACAGGGGATTTGAAACGTGATTCCCCACAAGCACTACACACATTTATATGTAAAAGGAAAGTACTATACCAGGCAGGCTGCTTCTCGATCCCGATCGCAAATTACTGCACAATACCTGGGAGAACACACAGCAGATTCAGTTCCTGACAGACCGAGTGTGATTCAACAATTTCTCCAGTCTTCTACAGGGTGAGCCTGGTTTCTACTCTTCAGATCTCCTTGATTCTCTTCACAGGTCAGATTCAGTCTGAACAGGTGCTTGCACAAGCTGCAGACTGAAACTTAGGGCCTTATACGTGCTTACTGTGTGGAACTGTACAGAGCAGAAGCTCACAGCTCCTTGTCTCTTCACTGCCCCCAAACTGATCTGATCTTTCCAGTAGACAGAGCCAGGCATTTCATTTGAGTTTCTTCCAGTTCAGTTGGCTGGTTTGGCTGTCACTCACAGTAAACTCCCCCTGTTGGTGGAAAAAAGGCACTGAAGTCCAAACTACAATTCCCAGATGCATTGGCCATGCAGTACATAGGTGGCTGGCTCCACAGTGAGAGTCCAAGTTCTGCTTTGCCAGCAGCAGGCTCCATTTCTAAAGGTCCCCCACACTGATTAGTCCAGTTCAGCAGTTCAAAACCAGAATGGGGACTAGGCAAACACAGTTCTGACTGCAAAGAAAAGCAGAGGTGACAAACTGTATTTTCAAGTATTACTCTAAATGATTTCTGGCAAACAGTTACATCTTTGAAAAGTGCTCACTCTGCCCACTTAGTGATGGCAGAAATGGAGCGATTTGGCAGCAGCTCAAGTGGGACTCAAGCCGGGAAACACACAGACCCCCATCCAAATTAATTATGTCTGCAGGCAGACAGCTCTTAAAGAGACAGTACCAGAGGCTCTAAAAGCACTCACAGATAAACGGCTTAGACGTCGAACACCATCCAGGCTTGGAGCAATCAAGCAAGCTCCTGGAAGACTTTTGGGAACCCCCATTTGCAGGGGGGTTACATTTGGGTATACTGACTGCGCTTATTATTAGCAGTTCTTAAGTTACTTTAACAATTTCAGAGTGAACTAGTTCAGCAAAGCAGTTACTTTAAGGTGAATATGAAGGAATCCTTTAAGGCTTTTTTTTTTTTTTTAATCAGAGGCAGGTTTGGCTACTGTTGGTAATTCTATTTAAACTTCAGACAGATCTTTTGTATAAACTTCCTGCATGCATACAGCCTACCTATACAATTAAAGCTACACAAGGCTTATTTAGCAAATGCAGGTGTAACCTAGGCTTGGGGAGAAATGCATCTCTCAGCACATTGGCTAGGTTTGACTACTCTGGACAGGGGTACCCAAGTAATCCAGAGACTAGAAGCAATAACAGAATGTACAATACCAGGAGATGGGATTCTAAAGTGTGGCTTTATTCAACAACTCTGAACAAAAAGCATAGATGGACCCCCCATGGGGCTACAGTCCTGGTAATGCAGATAAGGTGATGACACAGACACATATCCAGTCTTGGATCCTAAGTTTCCATATGACATGGACTCTTCAACTAGTGGCACACTACCACCCTCTACTCCATCCCAATGTCTGGGCACCCTCTTAAGGCACTGGCCGGTACCTGAAAGAAGGGTATCTGGTGTTTCAAAGTGAATCCATATAGGTGAGCCCTGTTACACCAGGCGGGGGGTCTCCCACCTCTTGTTCCATAGACCCATACCTGGCCATTCCTTTGCTTAAACACACTTCACTGGCTACTGTAGTGCAGACTGTACATGGCTTTGTAATGCAGTAACTGTCTTTCCCTGAAGACCCCCCCAGCATACAACAGTCATTACTGTCTCACTGTCCCATAAGCCCTGGACTTGGCATCCTGACTGACCCACAGCCCCGGAGACTTATTTATTCACTGTTTTGGTGAATGACACTGGTCTTTTGTCAAAGCTTCATCACCCTCCATGTTGCAGGTGTCCAAATCTCTGTAGGAATCTCTATTCCTCAAAACTGTAGTGCCTCAGCACTTTCCATCAGGCAGCTTCTTCCTTTTTCCCAGGCCAGGGGATTGCCCCTGGGAGTTGGTTCTTTGTGCCTCTCTTATGGTGGAAGCACACACCTTACGGTAGCTCTGTGTCAGAGCTGAAGGCGGGGGGCCTGTCCCTGCAGGACACCCCCTTCCTCCACTGCACTACAGGATCCACATCCTTCTCTCTCTTGAGCCTACTTCAGACTAACTCAAAAAAAAAAACAACGTTCTAGCCTAACTCCCTGCTGCAACATTCCAAAGTGGCTTATGCAGCTGCAACAGTTCTAAAATGATGTCATATCCCCAGCTTAGCAGAGACTGAAAACAGAGCAAGACACAGTGAAATCCATTTAACTGGAGTTCACTAGCTGCCTGTCCCTGCCTGCCACTAGATCTAACTAGGATTCTAGTAACCCCGGGTAACAGGGGGGTTACACAGGGTAGGGAGAGATAGAGAAAACTATCTAGAAAAAAACTATCTCCACATGTATTCCAACAACAATTTTAAATTAAAATGGCACAAAGCACAGTGAATCAGGTTTGAATTCAAAAATGGCACTAAAACTCAACTCAGCAAGTTCTGCTAGTGAGGAGATGGAGCTCCTTGGCCTGGCATGAGTCATCAGTTCCCATACCTTGTGGATGTGGTAGTTTCAGGGCGTGGGGGAGGATGACTGGTCCACTTGCCCTCTCGACCCCCATGTGGACCCTTGCAGGATCCGCTCGTGTCTTGTGGATGTGGTGGTTTCAGGGGGTGGAGGAGGGCAACTAGTCCATTTGCCCTCTTGACCTCCATGTGGACCCTCACAGGATCCACTTGTGTCTTGGGGATGTGGTGATTTCTGGGGGTTGGGTAGGGCAACTGGTCCACTTGCCCTCTCAACCTCTGTGTGGACCCTCGCAGGATCTGCTTGTATCTAGTGGACGTGATGGTTTCAGGAACTGGGGGAGGGTGACTGGCCACTTGCCCTCTTGACTTCTGTGTGGACCCTTGCAGGATCCGCTTGTGTCTTGTGGATGTGGTGGTTTTGGGGGATGGGGAGAGCAACTGGTTCACCTGCCCTCTCAACCTCTGTGTGGACCCTCACAGGATCTGCTTGTGTTCAGCAAGTTCTGCTAGCGAGGAGATGGAGCTCCTTGGCCTGGCATGAGTCATCAGTTCCCGTACCTGGACATGGTGGTTTTGAGGGGAAGGGGAGGGTGACTGGTCCGCTTGCCTCTTGACCACAGTGTGGACCCTCACAGGATCTGCTTGAGTCTTGTGGATGTGAATGTTTTCGGGGAGTGAGGGAAGGCAACTGGTCTGCTTGCTCTCTTGACCTCCATGTGGACCCTCGCAGGATCCACTTGTGTCTGTGATTGCTTGCATTATGCTGGCTATAGTACATTTCTGCTATTTTTTAAATTGTATTGTAAGCCAGTATTGATTATGAAGGAACCACAGCTTGTCCCCAACAATCACATAGTCTGAGTAGAGCCAGGAGTGTGGAAGGGGGATAGATAGCTGACTGCTGGGCTTGTGACATGGTGTGGTGCATTTGCACACCAGTGTTTGGATAGTCGGTATATTGCTGGAGAAGTAGTCAGGGGAGAAGAAAGCAATAGGCCCAGTTCTTCTGAGAGAACAGACCTCGAGGAGTGATACGGAGACCAGAAAGCAATCAGAGGAAGAATGTAAAGGATTGGACTACATAGAGGGAAGTACCTTACATGTTCCATTAGCTGAAGCTAAGAGTGGTAAATCACTAATTGTATTTGACTGGTGAGGGCAGCAGTGTAGTTGGGGGATAAAATTTTAGCAAGAATATAGCAGGCATGTATAAGGGGGTATTTCTCTGCATTTTAATGTAGTTGCGGGCATTGCCGTCTTACCGCAGGTGTTTTTACCTTTTATTTTCATCCAAAAGGGGAGTGCTGTGCAGGCAGCAAGGAGTGGTGTAACGGGTGATGTGATTTCCAGGCTGAGGACATTTTAGGAAGCCTCTGTGTTGGGGGAGTGAGTAGTTGAGGTAAGGGAAAGGGCTAATTGACTTTCACAAGAGTTGGGTTGGGCCCATACCCCCCTCCCCCACCCCCCACCCTGGGCCACTCCACAGTTATTGGAGATGTGCTACATTGCCTCTGGTAGATAGTTCGGCCAGTTGCAGCCAATTAACATGCCCTGGTCATCCCTGTGGGTCAGAGGTACATAACAAAGAAACAAATAAAAAACTTGGTAGACATGGTCATAGGTATCAGGGAGGAGGAGGGGCTGCCAGCAAAGTAACAAGGCTATACCTAGAATGAGGGAAGGACCAAGGAGAAGGAGCAGGCAACCTTCAGTTTGGGGTGTGGAGGAGAGCTAGATGGCTTTTAGAGTTATGAGGAGAGTGGTAGGCAGCAATAGCTGTGGGGCAGCTATCTTTTTAGGGGTGACATGGAGAGCAAGGGGGTGCTTGGTATGCAGGCAGCTCAAACAACCTAGTGATGAGATTAGCTGGTTAAGAACAGAGCTATCGGAGGGGAAGGGGCAGTTTGGGGGTTCCATTCAGGATCTGAGGCAAGTAAGAGGGCCTCAGAGGGTGGCTGATGCACCAGACCAAGGGAAGAAAAGGGGGTGGGGTGAGTGAACAATCAGTGCCACATCCACCAGAAGATAAAGGAACAGAAGAGGACTGGAAGAGGATCAGGTATAGGGGCTGTAATTACCAAAGGCCTGCAGCAAAAGGGAGTTTCATAATAGTATGATGGGGCAGCTGAAGGCAGAGCACAGGTGTCAAGCAATAGGTTCTCAGTTCTGGCTACAATGGAGGATGAAGGGGGAGAGGAACATGTGGAGGGGGCAGGAGGAAGGGGGGCTGACAGCCAAGGGTGCAGCAGTATAGCAGATGGGGGGACAAGGGTATGAGGGACATGGGAGCAGAGAAAAGGCTAAAAGGGTGAGCAAGGGGGCAAAGGTGGAAGAAGGAGAAGTGAAGCAGGGGCTAACTGGTGATGGAAAAGAGGAAGCTGAAGCAAAGGGTGCGGTAGTAGGAGGAGCAGTCAAGTCGGCTAAGAGATGCAGTGGGGGGGGGTCCAGATGAGGGAAGTGTCTGGGAAGGAGGCAAGTTTTGTAGAAGGCATCAGGGATATGCACAATGGGGTAAAGATTCAGAACTGAGTCCAGGAGAATGGGAAAGCTCTGGGGCTAGAACATGTTAACAGGAGTAGAGGGTCTTAGTTCTGGGAGACTCATTACTGAGAGTAGTCAGATGAGGAATGGCATAGTCGCATATAGGTGAAGTGCATGCCAGGAATGACATCAGATAGGGTGGGACAGTTTACTTTAAAGTATGCATAGAGGGATAGTGTTAAACCACATGTTGTGGTGCACTTGGGCACAAATGATTTGGAAGGTTAGACAGTCAAGGAGGTACAGAAGAGGTTCTTGGAGCTGAGAAAGTTGTGTGAGGAGACAGGGAGCTCAGTGGCCTTCTCAGAAGTAGTCCTGGTACCCAGAGCAAGATCTGCAAGAAAAATGAGAATAAAGAGTTTAACACTTGGCTAGGAGCCTGGTGTCAGGCTAAAGGGTACAGGCTGGTGGGGGGATGGGGTAAGACTTGGGAAAGCAGCAGCCTTTCTGCCAAGGACTGGTTACACTTGAGCAAGGAGGGTCAAGGGGTATTAAAATAGAGGCTGGGGGAATACATAGCAACTAGGGTGGATTTAAACTAGGTGTGAGGGGAGGCACTTGGGCAGAAGTCAAATGGGGACTCCAGAATGGGGAACCGTATGTGCCTACCCCCATACCAGAAGGAATAGAATTAGGGAGTGTTTATTGGAGTGGATAATAATGAGATTTGAAAGGGGAAGGAAGGGAAGGGCACATGCTGGAGGATAGTCTTGAACACAAGAAATCTGGAGAATAAAATGGCTGAGTTACTGGCTCTCATGGTAGAGGGGGAGGTGGACATAGCTGCCATCACCAAAACATGGGCCACCAAGCATCATGATTGGGAACTGGTAATACCAGGGTACAGGATGTACCACAAGGATAGGGACAAAGGGAAGGGGCGGGGTGGCGATGTATGTGTGGCAGGGGATAAGGTGTGCCAGGGAAGGGGAAGGAGGAAGGACAGAGGGAACTATGTTTACAATTCTGGATTCCAGAAACAGGACACTTAGTATGGGGGTAGTGTATAGGCCACCGTCTCATGCAGAGGACTTGGACAGAGAACTAGTGAAGCAGGTATGGAGGGTTAGTGGGAAGGGTAACACCATTATTCTGGGGGACTTCATTCTACCCGGGGTTGGTTGGAGCACCCCAGCCACCTTGTGTACAAGGGAGCAGGTCCTCCAGGAGGTCTTCCAAGACAACTTCTTGGTACAGATGGTGAATAAGCCAACCAAGTTGGGCAACACCCTGGACCTTGTGCTGGCCGATGGGGAGTTTGTCATGAAGCTGGGGGTGGAGAATTCGCTGACTGGGAGTGACCACCACACAGTGTGGTTCTCACTTAGTATGGGCAAGGAGGCTGTTGGATTGGGGACCAGGGTGTTGGACTTCAGGTGGACTGAGTTTGTGAAGATGAGTGAAATAGTGACCGATCACCTAGCCAGAATCCACCCACACATGGATGCTAATCAGAAATGGGAAGTCATCAAGCTATGGCTCATAGAGGCCACTAGATCCTGTACCAAAACACAAAGCAAAATGTCTAGGGTCAAGAAACCCAGTTGGTTAAGTAAGGAGGGACTGGAAAAGGTGAGGGCAAAAAAGGCAGCCCTTCAGGACATATAAAATATCCAGGCGGGGGGATAGACAGAGAAGAGTGCCTGAAGAAATCAAAAGAGGTGCCCAGAGTGGTAAGGACAGCCAAGGCTTCCAGACAGCCTGGGCTGACACAGGGCATCAGGGATGGGGAAAAGGACTTCTTCAGGTACATAAGGGAGAGAAGGATCTGCAAAAATCAAACATTAAGGATCAGGAAGAAAGAAGGGTGTGTGGAGAAAGGGGTACAGCAGGCAAAAGCGCTTAATGAATACTTCTGTTCTGTAATACAATGCCTTGTGTAGCCAACATCATGGCTTCCTCATGAACCATTCCACCACTACTGCCCTTCCACTACTGACCGACCACAACCTCATAAACATGGACCATGGTAACACCACCGGCACAGTCATGGCAGACCTATCCAAAGCCTTCGACTTGGTCAACCATATCCTCCTTCTCTTCTCCAAACTATGTTGCCTTGGCTGTTCCCAGGAGGTTACTTCCTGGTTCAGGAGCTACCTCACTGATCATTCCCAATTCGTGAGTATTGGCCCTGACTGCTCCCCCACCCTGCCCATCTTGACAGGTGTCCCATAGGGCTCCATTCTTGTCCCCCTTCTATTCTCCTTATTTATTAACTCCCTTCCCTTGGACCATCTCAGATGCCACTCTCTCCTCTATGCTGATGATCTTGTACTTTTTTACAGCAATAAATCCCCTGCCTGCATTTCCTCTGTTCTAACTCAAAACTATGCTACAACCCACAATTGGTTTGCTGAAAACCTCTTCCTGGTTAACGCTAAAAAAACCAAATCTATGCTGTTTGGATTCAAGCACTTCATGTCCAAATCCAAAACTCACACCCTATCAAGATCATCTCCCCTGATGGCCAAGGCCTTGAAGATGTCAATACTTTCAGATATCTAAGTGTTCTACTCGACTCATCCCTCTCTTTCTCCAAACACATCAATTCGTTATTTCAAAGGTTTCACCAAACATTAGGTGCTGCCTACAAATTCTGACAATACCTGACCCCGGAGGCCCAACTTGCCATCGTCCAGGGGAATCTACTCCCAATCATGGACTACTACTCCCCCATCCATGCTAGGACAGCCACAACCCTTATGGCCAAGCTCTCTTCTGCTCACAACAGTGCCTGTCGTTTCACCTCGCTGGCTCCTTTCACTACACACCACTGTGTCCTTTACAATTTGCTGGGATGGATTCCACTGCAAGGCCTCTTTGACCTTGCCCTTTGCTGCATGGTGGATTCCATCATCCATACTGGCTAGGATTATCCCCTTGCAGCCCTCCTCAAGGTCTGAACTTTACACCATGGCCTGTGCTCAAACAGCATTCCTCCTCTGAATGTTCCCAGAGTATCCACCAATATGGGCGGTAGAGTCTTGTCAGTGGCAGCACCTATGCTGTGGAATAAACTGCCTGCTGAGCTCCGCTCCCTTCAGACCCACTGCCAGTTCAAATCTTGCCTCAAAGATTGGCTCCTGGAGACGTCCCGCTGCCATTACTTTCCTGAGTAGTTTTTCATTTCCCACCTGCACTTACCACAAGAGTTTCTTGCCTATGCAACTCTCTTTGTGAATCATCCAATTCCCCTTCCACTCACACCCCTTCCTCTCTCCTTCCCTCTGGTAGCCCCACTTTATCTTTTTCATACTACTACTGAGGAACATTGATTATATTCTATGCAACTTGCTGTATATCAGTTTCATATATATATATATATATTGTCAGTGTCAGTGGCTCAGTAGGTAGCACAATCGCCTCTGAGGCCGGGCGATCAGAGGGCTGTGGGTTCAGTTCCCACATCTGGCACTTGGGTTAATATCCCAGTACTGACACTGCAGTGCAGCATGAGAGGGTGCTGCACTGTTGAGGTGCCGTCTTTCGGATGAGATGTTAAACCGAGGTCCCATCTGCCTGGATTGGTGGTAGTTCAGGTGGATGTTAAAGATCCCATGGCACTTCTCGAAAAGAGTAGGGGAATTTCCCTGGTGTCCTGGCCAAATTTCCCTCATTCACTAAAAATACCACCAACAGCTTAATCTGGTTCAAGGTCAGTTGGCATTCATCTGTATCCCACCTCCCCCGGGTCGTGCCTGAAAATAGTCAGAAATTGTCTAGTGCACTTACCCAGTCAACAAAAGCTAAATAAATAAATATATATTTATGCAATAGGCGTGGAGATAAACATAATAAGACAAATCTGTGTATCTCAGCTACTATGTGTATAAATTCAAAATGTTACATTTATACACATAGTAGACATGACATCTTAAGTTTATCACCACAGTAGACACATCATAGCTCCGACTGGCAACACAGACCAATGCAGAGACAGCCGGACTTGTTAGAAAAAAAAAAAGAACTTGTGCCACTCTGTCAAATGTGTGCCATGAAGCAAACAGTAATGGTAGAAAAAGGCAGTTAGCATAAGTCGAGTAGTCCGCACGCCAACCAACTCAAAGCCTGGTATCAACAGCACTACCATCCGACGGCAGCCATAGTAAAAAGTAAAACAAATATTAGTGAAAAATATCAATGAGTAACACCTGTAAATCCCCTGAAAAAGAAATGACAGACAGTAAGGCAAATAGCAGCTTTAGTTTGGAGCTTGAGGAGATACTGACACAAATCGAGATGGATACCGACCCCCTTGAGGATCCAGCAAGTGTACTTCAGCATGAACCGCAAACCGGAATTGCTTCCTTAACAGCAAGTACAAACAAACAGCAAAAATTGATTTCTCAGAGATAGATAATTACATAGACAGGGCAAAAAATGTTAACACTGCCAGAAAAACCCATGCAGATGTGTCCTTATTTACAAATTACCTCAGAGAAAAACTAAATGTTAGCAAGGTCCTACAAGAAATATCACCAGCAGACTTACAAAATTATCTCTGCCACTATTCTATCTATTGTAAAAAAAAAAATGGTTCCGATTATGAGCCCCTAACTGTACATTCAATTTTTCAAAGCATTGAATGATTCCTACGTGGCAAAGATTATCCACGTTCACTGTCAACCTCACCCGTTTTTGAAAAAGCCAGACAGGTATTGTTGTCTAAGCAAAAAAAATCGAAAGCGTGAGGGCAAGGGTTCAAGAACCAAGGCTGCCGATGAATTAACTGACAATGTAATCAAAATACTATATGAAAAGCAACAGCTTGGCCCTCACACCCCTGACTCCTTGCTAAACACTATGTGGTTGACAATAAGTATGTATTTTGGAGTCAGGGGCAACACTGAGATGCGAAATATAAAGTGGGGAGACATAGAATTACAACAAGATGAAAATGGCAATTGTTATTTGCAGTACTCCAGAGAAAGGCAGTCCAAGACAAGAACCAGCACAAACCCAAAAGACACCAGGAAAATAAAGCCAAGAGCCTACCAACTCCCGGAAAGGCTTGAAAAATGCCCTGTAAGTAACTACTTGGTGTACAAGGAAAAGAGGCCAAAAAAGACACTAGTCCCAGAGTCTCCTTTTTTCCTAGCAGTCAACACCAATGCTAAGGACTATTACCACATGACCTGGTACAAAAAGCAGCCAGCTGGAGTAAACAAGTTGTCCATACTGGTAAAAACAATGGTTAACAAAGCAGGGATTAAAACAGAGAAAAATCTAACAAACCACTCTGCCAGAAAGCATTTAATTCAGAAGCTTACTGACACTGGAGTTGTACCAACTGACAAAATCCAGGTAACAGGACATAAACAGCTGAGCAGTATAAATGATTATTCTAAAATGAATGAAAATAAACAGGAACAAATTTCAAAAATACTAAGCGGGGAAGCAGAACCCATAATAAAAGCAGAGCCAATGAAACGAGCTGCACTAAGTACTATAACGGAGAACCTAAGTGAAGTATTGGGCACTTGCTTCAACCGTCCTAGAATAAAAGCTAAAAACATCACATTTAACATAGTCCAAGGTAATGCACACCCAACACACAAAAGCCATAGCAATATAACACAGTAGTAATGTAGAGTACACTAATCAAAAAAATTAAAATAAAAATAAAAAATCTATAGATTACGTATTTCTATCTCCCCCCCTCCCCAACCTGCACAGGCCATCAGTTCGAGTCAAGAAAAAGACCATGACCAAAAGTGTTATATTCGGACTCTGACACAGACTGACAGGTAAGCATGTGTAAGCATCGATACTGTACATCCACTCAAAGGACAATGTGTAAACTCAGTTCCCCTGTGAAAAAAGAAATGCATGATCTATAACATTTTTTTTTCTCCATCTTAGCAAAACCGGAGATGCCATACCACCGAAAACAAACAGAAGCTGTGGTAAAAATGCAGAAATTCCCTCCAAAATCAGCTCATGGAAAAGCATGAACACTGAAGCAAAAAAGTTTTTGTTCCTGTTTCCCTGCTATCTAACCAATATCTGTAAACAATTTATTCAACACTCCAATCGTCTACTATATTTTTCTAGTGCCTGTCTAGGATGCTGTTTTTAATGTATAACTGTTCCCAATAAAATGTAAAAAATTACTCACTTTTCGGTAGTCCTCATCCATTTTTATGTAGCAAAAGTAGATGTCAGAAAAAATAATATAATCCAGCAAATACAAGGGTGAAAAGGGTGTAATCCAAATTGTTTGCCACAATAACATCCACTCTTCAATGTGGTAATCCCACCCCCCCCAAAAAAAAGAAAATCCCATAAAAGTGCAGGAATTCCAATTATGACCGCATATGTCCTGGCCTGCCTTCTCGAAGACGCCGAGATGAAGACTGCCACACAAAAGTATCCCCAGATAAATCACGCCATGTCCCCGATGATGAAAAGTGTAACCAGCGTCCCCGACTCCACAACGAAAGGCGCAGACTCTCCGTCGATGAAAGGCACCTCCTCGAACTCCACGATAATCCTTCCCGCTGTACTTGAAGGCCGCTCCAAGACACGCTGCTCCACATGTTGCTCCATCGACGCCTCCCTCCGTACTAATTAAAACCTGCGCAATAGACTTTGACCACGCCCCATCAGCACAGAACCACGCCCATCAACCAATAGCATTAACCAGCCAAGTGACGCTCAGGCCAATCGCCGTATTTTCAGTTATGGCAAGCAACCAATCAAAAGTCACACACGATGGCACCCAACCAATTATAAAGCACTACTAACCCCATTCATAAAAACATAGAATATATGCACATTTACACTTAGCCGGCAGTAAAATGACATAAATAGTCCAGTTTAAAAATAAAAGCTGAAGCGAACTAAACAAAATGTCAAAGAAAACCAGCATCTTCCTCAGCAATAGATATGCCTATTGCATAAATCGAACATGTGGGGATCTACTGTGTGATACAAGATTTATTTTTACTCGTGGACAATGACCACAGCACCACCACTCATGGCTATGCTACGCTCCATCACTAGTGATGTCAGCAGCAGTCACTGCCCACTCGTAAAAATAAATCATGTATCACCCAGTAGACCCCCCACATATCCCTTATTTATGCAATAGGCATGGACATAAATCCTATGTGATAAATCTGAGCTACTACGTGATAAATTAAAAATTTTAGATTTATAAACATAGTAGACACATCATTACAGATTTATACACATAGTAGATATGTTACAATCACTCTGGAACTCATTTATAATGTTCAGCCTCAGTACCAGTACTAACTATATTCAAATGCAAATAACTTTAAAATAAAAAAAAAGATAGCATAGTGCTGTGAGCATGAAAGTTGTTCAGCACAAAATTATCTACAAAATGTGTGGTATTTCATTTATAGATACCTTATAGATTTTTTTATAATTAGCAAAAAAGAGCAGAAAATGATATTTTTGTTCACTTTTTTGACAAACATAAGCAAAAAACGATAAACAATCAAAAGAAAATGTCCCTGCACTGACAGAAAGCATCCCTATAGCATAAATTAAATATACAATGGTGAGCTATCAGATAAATGATTTATCTACACTTGTGCTGTTTGACCTCGGACATCTCTCGAGGCTTACGCCACTCAGGAGGTTACCCGACGTCAAACAGCACTTGTATAGATAAATCATTTATCTGACAGCTCACCATTATATATCCCATATATATATATATTTCTCTTTATGTATATGCCCATTGGATTTATGTACTATATCACCTCGTATCATGTGGATTTATGTATTTTGCTACCTTATATCTTGTGTACTATTGTAACCTTTTATTATTTGTCAGACTGTCTACTGTTCTAAGCATTGTTGTTTGTGTTTTACTCAGTGCCACTGTATGAGGCCCGGGTCATGCCTGAAAATGGTACCTGGGATCAGTGCACCTACCTGGTTACCAAAGTCATAAATACCAATAAATAAATAAATAGATCTACTAAGGAGAAAGATGGGTCAATGCCTGAGGGGGTGGGGAAGGTAGGCACTGGGGGGGTAGTGGATGGGGAAATCACAACAAGCAGAGTACTAGAAGAATTAAGGGCAGCGAGGGTCAATAAGGTGCCAGGACCAGACAACGTACACCCCAGGTACTGAAGGAACAGACCCAGAAAAAGTATTATAAGGTAGCAAAAACATAGTGGTGGATTGTTCCAATAATTTTTTCAACCAAAACTAAGTAATTTTCACCAAGGACTGCAACTTATAAACTTGAACTGTTCTGTATACCATCTGCAACTTATTTCATGGTTATGTTCAACCAGTAAATTCACAATACTCTAAGATTCCTGGGCTCTCAACTAAGCTTACAAGCTGTACTTGTTCTGTGTTTAAAATGTATTTTATGCATTATGCTCAATACTGAAATTGTTCTATTACAAAAATGCTTATGTTTCACGTTTATGTTACAATGTTTTAATATACATCTTGCTACACTGTATCATGTGTGTATTTAGTAAAAATGCTCCACATGTATAAATGTTTTTAATGTTCATAACCAAACCTAAATACTTGGGCCAGTGTTGCTGACCCACCCCTACGATATGTTCCAAAGCAAACCCCCAGACAAATTAATGCTCCATTTGTCTTATTACTCAAAGGTACCCCTGAAGAATAAGTGCACTCTATGCAGGTTTTGTCATTTTAAATCTTAACAATTATAATATGCAGAATTTAGATTGTGCTCCAAACCTATGCTTCAAGCCTTACCTCACTCAGTACTTTGGAGTATCTCACTATACAGGGTAAAGAAGGTAGACCCTTTCACTTGTCACAGGTGCAATAGGCACTGTTATTAAGTTGGCATAGGCCAACAATATATGTATTTGTCCCACTATTGCGTAGTGTAACAGGCATATTGCTATGAACTATATGTTTGAAGCATGTTATTGTAGCATTACAATATTTTTTAACTCAGGTCTCAGTTAGGCCTGCTAGCAACACATACAGGGATGCTTTTTCATCACTGTATAGCCACTTCTGTAATTTGAAAGCAGGGTGTAACCATAATATTGTCATAAATTTACAGATGGTCAAATGGTACAATTGAATCTCAGCCTGCACCCCCAGGTGTGCGGTTGACATCCCATTGTTTTTATTTTTCTCTTTCCAATTGCCAGAATTTAGGCTCTGTCACACCACTCTTTACAAAATAAAAAGTCATTGGTTTAAAAGATTATTTACAGTATGTGTTCTTAATTCAGTATCTAACACACTTTGCAAGTTTGCAGGTTTCCACAGTGTGGCATACATAAGATCCCCAAGTTTAACAGCAGTAATACTTTCATCTAAGTTGCTAAGACCTTCATCTTTTTCCTCAAAAGAAAACGACTGCCACAGTTTTGATGTTATCACCATCCTTGTGCCTCATTGGTTCCATATAAGGACTATTGCACAAATCAAGTTATTATTATCTCTGCAAGTGTAATGTTTTCAGCAAAATTACACCTATTTGCAGAACTTTCAATCAACTGAAGAAGGTCCAGTCAGTTCAGACTCTACAATCAAGCGTATTGTTTCTGCTTACTATGAAGTTAAGACTGGGGTAGGGGCAATCCCCTAACTTCAGCAAGAAAATTCTTCTTCAATTGATCTTCAAGCAAGACATCCATTTTCTTCACTGCTGCTTGCTCCAAACATGGCTGGTACTTTATACAAACCTATTGCTCTATTATGGATTGTGTTTTTAATGGTTTATTGTAAACTATTACCTTTTTATGAACTGTTAATCTTTGTGCTGGGGTGTAATCAATTACCACAACACAAATGCCATGTCAGTGTGTGTGTGGCTACTCCATTAAAAGGACTCAATGCACAATCTAATGCACCCCTGGCCAGTGTGTCAGTCAATCAGCCATCCAGCAGCCAGCAACATGAACACTGACTTTTCTACTATGCTGGTGTTTTGTTTTTAAATTACTGTCTGCATTGCCCCATATGCCTTGTGGGGTTACCACCATTCTGCAACTGACATTTCACCTGTACTGTAATTACACCAACCTGTGGTTACTTATATGAACTTTATGGACTGTTAATTTCATGGACTGTTATGTTTTATAAGGACTTATCTGTCAAGAGACATTATCAACAGATTCTTCAATTAAGCTCCAAGGGTGTGCCACACCTCAACACAAGGTAGCATTTACCTTATCCACTCTCAAAGTGGATTCCATGAACTCTTCTTCATCAACAAATATTATGTCATATTGTGTTATATGTGGTATCACATGTTAGCATCTTCTCACATATTTCAATTGTGGTGTTGACATCCCTGAGTTCTGCACTATGTTTTACAAAATCACCATTTATGTTCCATCTGTAACCACCCCTGTACCAACTCCAGAACAGGATGCTTTTTATAAATGTCTTGACTATCTGTATGCTGGCAACCAGTTTTAAATCATATACCTATTCACCTAGACTAACAGTTTAAGAGTAAAAATGTTTATTTAGTTTTTTTAACCTTCAGTTAATAACTAATCTTTACATTTATGTTAAACTTTTGTGAAGGTTTGAGTCCCTCAGGGGCTTCTTTACCTTCAAGGTGGGGACTGTTGAAAGTGGCCAGTGGCCAAAGTTTAGTTGCCAGTGGCCAAGGTTTTAGTGACCAGTGACAAAACTTTTATCAACAGTTTATAATTGGCTAACCAAAAGGTTGAGGAGATATAAAGGTGTAAAATGGCTAGTGTAGATTGCTAAAGGGCTAGTAAAAGGTGAAAGATGACTAGTAGATGACTACATGATACCAACATGTAGATTGATGTGCCTTGTAAGTGCAGAGATGTTTGGAAAATAATTGTTAAAACCATGCAAATAATGATACCACTGTGCAAATTGATGTTTGTGTAGATGCCCAGGTTCAAAAGGTGTTGGAGCCCTTTAAATAACTGTAAAATAAGTGAAGAGCATAAACCATGTTTAAAAATAAATGTTTTAAAGAAAATTAGCTGTGCTTTGCTTAGCAGAGATATTTTGTACAAAACCTTCCTTCAACCCAAGGTCATAGCTGCAGCTTAGATACATAGTTCCTCAATCTGGTCACTGTCTGGTTTTTATCTGTAAACTGAGTATTTTTAAAACAGTCACAACCCCTTGCATGTTTTCTGTATCCTAAAGAGAGTTATTTTTGACAAATAAAAAAACCCTGATTACTTGTTTTTCCATTCACGAATGACTGCATGTCTTGGCAAAGTATCAAAAAATTATCTTGTGACCGAGGTATCACATGGCCAGTGTATTTTTGAACCAGAGTCTTATGACTTGTTGAATGAGATATTGTCTGAGTTTAAAACTGCTGAGGTAGTTTTTGGGAAATTCCAGCCTTGCATTTTTTTTCTAAGCTTGCTACACATAAATATGGGACCTATGGTTGTGTCCAGCGTCCCTTCGAGAAGACGCAGTCTCGGACAAGATGCAGTCTGAGACTATCCATAGATTGCTCGGGGGATCCAGCGAGATATGGTTGCATGTGTCTCTGAAATGCTGTAGCCCTGTAATGCAAATATTACTAGCTGTCTAGATTGCATGTTAGAAACACCCCATTGGGATTGCCCTTTGGCTGTTTTACAACTAAATTGTAACAGAAACACCTAGGTAGTGGTGGCTACCTGATGTTTAAAAATAATGTTAGCATGTATTCCCTTTTGCAAACTAGCACAAAAGGATTCTTCTGGCTAAATCTTATTAATACCATCATAATAAAATACCACTGATTTGGCAAAAAAATAGCGTGTTGGCTTTATTGAATTACTGAGAATTACCAACCAGGAACCTGTATAAACTGTATAATTGGATCCAATTAACAGTTGGAGGGTGGAAGATTCAAGAGAGAAATGAGGAGATACTTTTTCATGGAAAGGGTGGTGTCTGTGTGGAATGCACTGCCTGAGGAGGTGCTATCCTGTAGGATGGTGAGGAGTTTTAAAAGAGGAAAGGACAAGGTGAGGGGGAGCGTCACTGTGAGGGGGGGAGCAGAGAGGGGGTAACTGCAGTGTAATAAATTGCTAGCTGCACACTCAAGCAGACTTAATAGACCATGTGGCCTGTATCTGCTGGCAGATTTGTATATTCATATGTAGTAAAGTGACTAGCTGATTCCTTCCACTTCTCTACTGATGAACACCCTCCATGGCTCAGGCACATTATGACATGCAGCAAGGGAGAGCATGGGGAAGGGGCACCACATTCAAGTGAATGGGAGTCTAAGTTACTTACTATTTAATACATTATAATGGCCAGTTGAAGATTAATGAAGGCCACCACTCAACTAACAAGCCCTTGTTAGTCGAGTGGTGGCCTTCATTAACCTCCAACTGGCCATCATAATGCATAAAATAGTAATTAAAATAGACTCCCATTCACTTCAAAGGAGTGTGCCCCTGTGCTGTCCTTTGCTGCAAGTTATAATGTGCCTAATCACAGGGATGTGCACCTATAGGGAAGTGGAAGGGAGAAGCGGATCCCATTGTCAGGGCCCAACTATGGTCCATTCCTGCTCAATATAGCCTTACAATAAAATTTTAAAGATAGCAGAAGTGCACTATCACCAGCATAAACTACAATTTAATGTAAGTCATACCTTCAAATAGGAAAATCACTTTACGCTAATGAAACTTGGTCTCTAACAAGCAGATAAAATGAAAGGGCAGCAGAAGAAGGCCTGAAGGTTTAGTGAATCTGCTTGATGTGGAGCTCATGTACACATGCTATGTATCACTCCATTCTCCTCTCCCCTATCACCCTAACCTTCCCCTTGAATCTATCCCACCCCACCCTCTTTTAAATCCCTGCAACTGTACTGTGATTTACTACCTCTCTGACAGTACATACCATCCTGCCACCACCCTTTCAGTGAAGAATTGCCTTCTGGCTTCCTTCCTGTACCCCTCCCCTCCCGCCAAATTAATTTGCAGTTGTGCCCTCTGGTGTTTGTGTTCTTTTCTGCAAAAAAGATCCCCTACATCAACCTTGATAATGCTTTTAAGGTATTTGATGGTCTGGATGATGCACCCTCTCTCTCCTCTCTTCAATCATCAATCAATCAATCAAATTTTATTTTTAAAAAGGTGCCTTTCCATATGATCATGGCACCTATACAAATGCAAACATTAACATAAAATCAGTACACAAAGTCACCAATCTCAAACACAATCCAGTCACAATCCATAAAAACATAATAAATACAGCTGAGCAATGTTAGCCATCAAAATCAGAAAAAGCAAGGCAAATAGATAGGTTTTCAGTTCTGTTTTAAAACATTGGACAGTTAGGCAATCCCTTACCCAATGAGGTAGAGAACTTCACAGGGTGGGTGCTGCAAATACAAAGTAATGGGCCCCAGATATCTTCAAACACATCCTGGGAATCTCCAGTTATCTCTCATCGGTGGATCGGAGTGGCTGGGAAGGGCAGTAGGGATGAAGGAAGTCTTGCAAGTAGCTGAGCTGGGTCCCTGGTGATGTAGGTCAGCAAGCAGAGCTTGAAATTGACACACCAGCGCACTGGCAACCAGTGCAGTCCACGGAGCACAGGTGTAATATGATTGGCCCTAGACGTGCCAGCCAATAGCCTGGTAGCTGCATTCTGCACCAGCTGCAGGTGACGGATGTCAGTCCCCGGTAACCCTAGGTATAGGGCATTGCAGTTGTCAAGGTGAGTGGTAACAAAGGCATGGACCAATGTTCACCAGTGAATTTATGTTCGGGTTCACCTGCCACTGTTCTTATGGGAAATCTTGCTGCATCTGAATCATCTAGGTATCCCTCCTCAGTACAGCCTCCATCTGGTTTATGTCTTTCTTAAGTTAGGAGCGCCAGTAGAGCACACAGTACTCCAGATGCAAATACACCATGGAACTGGACAGGGGCAGAATGACCCATTTCCTCTTGCAAGAGAACCCCATTGATAAATAACCCAGAATCCTGTTTGCTTTCTCCACCACCTTTTTGCACTGCTTTCCCCAGGTTTTTCTCCTCCTCCAAGACATTGACCTTCAACCCCCGCCCTTCCAATGAGACATTAGTCAGCTCTGGGGTTCTTGCACTCTGTGTGCATTACCTTACTGTTTTTTTTTTTTTTTGTAAGTGCAGTAGACAAATTCTGCCTATTTTCAGGCACGATCCGAGGGAGGGGGATACAGATGAATGCCAACTGACTTTGAACCAGATTAAGCTGTTGGTGGTATTTTTAGTGAATGAGGGAAATTTGGCCAAGACACCAAGGAAATTCCCCTACTCTGGAGGGTGCTGTTGATCGTCTTTTGGTTCAGTGGACTTGCGGACACCGATGGTGTAGGACGTCTGGAGAGCCGAGGAGAGGCTCTCCTCCTCAGTTTTTTTTCAACTTCTGCTTTTTACTTTGTGCTGCAATATGGAACCTACCTCAGTCGGAGGTGCTGTGCAGGCAGCGGTTTCAGTCGGCAATATGGAATTTGAAACGGAATTGGATATCGATGTTCCCCAAGGTGAAGCAGAGATAGATTTGCTGTTAATGGATATGGAGAGGCAATATTTGGCTAAACGGAACATCCTGGTAAGGGCGTTGGATCGCCAGCAGTCCGGGAATATGGATGCGCAATTACAGGAACAGGAAATGATGCAGGGAGAGTCTCTGCAGGCACTAGACCACAGGATAATGGATGCTGAACTTACGGAGTGTGTTCCCTCTGACAAGCTGAATTCTATATCGGATCTTTCTAGGACTTTGCATGGTGAGTCCTCTGTTGAAATGGGGATGGATTTTGTTCAAGCATTGCCTTCAGATGATGCTGTTGATTCCTCGTTCCCTGATACTTGTCAGTCTAGCATTCCTGAGTTACGGCCTTCTAGTGCTCAGTCTCAGGTAGCAGGGCTGACAGATTTAACTTTTTTTCCTCCTGTTATGGATGGGAACTCCTCTCTTTTTTCCAACTCAGAACCTCACCTCCTTCCTTCTTCTTTGGAACTGGGCTCTTTACAGGGGGAGTCTGTAGAAACTCCTGAATCTCCTCCATGGGTGGCTACTGCATTGGAAGCTGCGGGTTGGGTAAGGTCACTGGATGGGAAATCCTGGGATGCGAACTTAAACCCTCTTGAGGCTTCACTGCCTATTTCTTCTCCTTTATCTCCTAGTGTTCCTATTTTACCTCTTGGTCAAATACCTGCCCTTTCTTCTGATTCCCTATCTAAAATACCTAGTTCTGATATGATGGAGCATATTAGAGACTTGGAAGAGGGTGATGTGAGATTGTCACCTGAACCCCCCCCCAACTGTGGTACCTCAGGCTGGTGCTACTTCTCCTGCTCCAGTGCATAACACTGTGCATGGTAAGGCTGCAAATTCAACTGTGTGGCAAGGTAATATTGCTGAACGTCTCTTTCCAGCCACCTTTGGACTTGGTAATGAACCTGCTACATGTCGTAATGCTGTTAGGTTGAAATACCGGGGGTCACAAGAGGAGATTCGCAATAGACTTTTTATTGGTCGTGAACTTTTAAAACAAAGTATGAGGTTTTACACCTACAGATTTACGCCTGATCCATATGCCAGGGATACAGTCTTTGATGTCAGTTTTAAACACCGACAGGTTTAAACAGATTTTGGAAACAGTACCTAGTTTAGAAACATACGCCTTTATGGAAACCTTATTTGGCAATCCCTTTAACTAAACCTGTTTCAAAGAAAATCACTGTTTTATTTTGGAACGAAGGAGTAAATGTCGCTGACATGACGTATTGGTTGAAACAGCATTGCCTGGTTAAAAGCCCCCCGGAACCCATTCTTGATGAAGAGCATCTATGGATGGGGGTTGGAGATATCAAATTGATTTACAGGTTGAAAATGGCCAGACTAAACATTTACCAAATTGTTTTTTTTTAGGTCAAGATCGGGGAGTGCTTTTTTACCCAGGCCAGCCCAGGGCCTGTTATAAATGTGGGGCTTTGAGTCATTTAAGTAACATCTGTGATCAACTAAAATGTGGCTTATGTGGGGGAATTGGGGCATATAGGTGCCCATTGTAGAAACCCTATGACATGTAATTTATGTGACGAAAAGGGACATACCTTCCGTACCTGTTCTTGGGCATTGCATAATCATGCTGATGCAAACCATCAGGCGGAACAGGGTGTTTTTGTTGCAAATGCGCAAAGAGAATGACAAAGGTTGCAGGATATGTTAGTTTACAATGTGGCTCAGGCTGCAGCTCCAGACTCAGTTCCACTTATGCATGAGGGAGAGGTTTCTTCTGTCCTGATCACTGAAGGTATAGAAATCAGTGCTCAGGTTCTTCCTTCTACTGATGAACTAAGGCAGACTGAATTTTTGGTTCCTGACCCTTTGCCACTGAAGGAGACAGAGGAGATACTGGGTTTGGAACAGACAGTCTCAGTTTCCCATCCACTTGTGGAGACTAGTATTCTCCAGGAACCCTTATGTAAGCCTCCACCTGGAGCTGCATCAGATATTCCCTTTCAATGTGTCACCAGGTCTAAAGCCTCTAGGATGACTGTAGGGACTTCTCCTTTTTGTACTGAAATACTAGAATCTGCCATTGTAAACCCTTTTGCTCCTTTACAAGAACCAGACGGTGAAGAACAGGAGGTGGATTTGGATTTTTCGACAATTGCCTCCTCTCTTCCTGACCATGTTCAGGTTCCTGAAGTTAAGGATAAACCTAAACCAAAAAAAGCAGAAAAAATGGAAGTTTTTTTTGTCTTTTTTTTGTGTTTTTGGTATCCCTGACATCTAAACTTCCTTGGCAATGCATATTTCTTTACTCACTGTTAATGTTAACAGTAAAAAGTCTCCTTTATGGAGGAGAACTACTTTTGCCAGTCTTAGTACCTACCCTAATTCCATTATTTTTTTACAAGATAGTAGGTTGAGCTCTCTGGTTTGTGTTAGAGCAGCTAGTTAGGACTGGTGCTGGGGTGTTTCTTTCTGGTCCTTAGGAGAAGCAGTATGTGATGGCTTAGGAATTCTGTTTTCTTCAAATTCATCCATTAAAGTGTTAAAATTATTAGATATAATTCCTGGAAGAATGATGCTTATGGATATTGTTATTTCTCAGTGCATTTATCGACTTTTGAATATCTATGTTCCCCAGTCCAAAGCTGATAGAGCAGCATTATTTAATCGTCTTTCCTCTTATTTACATACCTCAAAGTTGGTGGTATGGGGTGGTGATTTCAATTGTGGTTTAACGGATAAAGATTGGGGATGATACAAATGCATTATTGAATGTTTTAAGTGCAAATTATTTGGTAGATTCCTATGACCTACTTCACCAAGCGCCAGTACACACCTTTTATAAAGGAACACCCTCAACCAGAATAGATTTTTGGTTTGTATCTCAGAGGCTTTCATGTTGCTCTATTACAATGGAGCCTTTGGAAACTTCTGATCATTTAATAGTTAAACTCATGCTTGGCACATAGCAAACTCTTATTTTAGGCAGGGGTTTTGGGAAGTTAAATGCGTCCCTCTTGCAAGATGTTGCACTTACTACTCAGTTGGAATTTTTTTCCCCTAAGGTCTGACATCTCCTTTTTATATGACAGTCCCCTGGATTGGTGGGAGGACACAAAAAGGGATTTGAAATGTCTGTTTTTGAAGTTTTCTAGGTGCAGGGCTCGAGATGCCTATTTAAATTATTTGGGGTATAGAGCCAGATATCTGGCTTTTCTATCACAGGCATTTTCCTTGCAAGGAGAGCGGAGGCAACAATTTCTTGCTCTCAAGGACAAAATGATAGCTTTTCTTCAGGATAGAGAAAAACAATTTAGGTTACAACAAAAATATTTAACTACAGGAACTAAAGAGCAAGTTAACCCACTTGATTTAATGAGTCGTACTTTGTCCCCATTATGTATGACTTCTTTAAAATCACCTGACGGAATTTTAGTTGACAATACTCACCAGATTAGGAACCTGGTGCAAGAACATGTGGAAAATACCTTTTCTTCTCTAAGCTCTGCATCCTCTGTTTTATTTTTACAAAATTTGGACATTCCGTTGCTTTTGGACCAGGAAATTGATGCCCTTCAGGCCCCTTTCTCCTTAGCTGAGGTTACGCAGGCCATTAGTCATTTATCCTCTAATTCTAAGCCTGGTGGGGATGGTTTGCCAAACCTGTTTTATAAAACATATGCAGAAACACTGGCACCATGGCTATTGCTAGTTTATCAGGCTGTTTGGCAAGAAAAGAGAGTCTCTCTTAGTATGATGAATGGGATCCTTTTCTTTGTTTATAAGAAAGGAGACCCTGCAGAACTGCAGAATTGGAGGCCTTTGTGTCTCTTAACCACTGATTATAAAATTTTGACTAGTATTCTAAATAACCGACTACTGGTTGTTTCAAAAAATTATTGGTTACTACTCAGACTTGTGCTGTCCTAGGAAGGAATATTTCTCAAAATTTGATTATTGTTAGGGAGTTATTGGAGCTTGGTTCAAAACACCAGATAAATGGTTATTTGCTAGCAATGGATTTGGAAAAAGCTTTTGATTCTCTAAGACATGACTATCTTTGGGATGTTTTAACCTTCTATGGTATACCATATGGATTTTTACAATTGCTAAAAACTCTGTATTGCACTGCTATGGTAACACCCTTGATTAATGGGTTTTTGGGGGTTCTAGTTCCTTATCGGATTGGAGTTAGGCAAGGTTGCCCTTTGAGTCCTCTTTTATTTGTCTTTGGGTTGGAACCTCTATTGTGCTATATTGATAGAGACGTGAGCATACAGGCCATTGTGTCTACTGAGAATTTCAGTTTTTCTAAGATATTGGCATATGCTGATGATTGTTTTTGCCCTCTTACAGATGTAGAATTGGGGAGGAATTTATTGTCTTTTTTACATTCTGTCCATTTGAGTACTGGTATTAGAATCAACACGTCTAAATGTTTTTTGTTTCCCTTAGGTTCCACTCCCAGTGTGCACATATTTGACATACCAGTAATTACTATTAAAGTGAAGTTTTTGGGGGTTTTCTTTGGTTCTCCAGCAGCCGTGCAGAGTAATTGGGATAGTATTTATGATACGGCTTTAGCTAAAGTTAAGAAATGGCAAGCATGGAAGATGACACGTAAAAAGCGTGTTTTCCTGTTGAAATCCTACATAGCCCCTCTTTTTCTTTATTTGTCTCATATTTTTCCTCTGCCTTTTGTGATGCATGCTAAAATTATGGGTCTTTTTTTCAGTTATTGTGGGGCAGTCGTTTAAATCCGGTGAAGAGAGCACACACATACAGACCATGGAAAGAGGGGTATTTAGGCAAGTTACATCCACTTGTGCATTTTTTTGGGAATTTGTTTTACACCTCTATTCAACCTCTTTTGTTAGAAAACACTGCTGTTGGTACCATGTGTATGTCTTTGTGAGAAGTCCCTTTTTTTGGCTGCATGGGGTAGAGGAAAATGGCATCCAGTGGATGGCTGACTTCCTCTTTATGTACAACATACACTTAAGTATATAAGTTTATGGAAGATTGAATTGAGTTGGTTTGTGTCTCATGAGAGAAGGTCCTTTTACAATCATATTGTTGCTACTTGCTATTTTGAGGAGCCCCTCTTTTTAGTTTCTACAGAAATCAATACATCAATTTTGCTTGCCAGTATGATAGAGCCAAGAATACCAGAAAAAATGTGTGATGTGGTTTGGTTGTGCGCACATCAGAAACTAAATGTTAAAGCAAATCAAAAGCACAAACAAATAAGTGAGAGAGTTTGTCCAGAAGTTTCCTGTAAAGGGAAATTAGAGACGATCTGGCATTTATATTTTGTGTGCATACTCCTTTTGGTCTGCACTGGCACATTGGTGGGGTGAACCTTTGTTTAAATCTATGACATATAATACACTGATATTGGGCCAATCCCCTAAGAAATGGTGTAAATGGCATAAAAGTATGATATATGTTCTTCTTGCTTGCCTCAAATGGCATATATG
This sequence comes from Neoceratodus forsteri, assembly GCA_016271365.2. Lineage (NCBI taxonomy): Eukaryota > Metazoa > Chordata > Ceratodontiformes > Ceratodontidae > Neoceratodus > Neoceratodus forsteri. Next base: position 42,693,071 of record CM028131.1, on the reverse strand, counting down.
GCAAGCAAGATGTTTGAAATTTACAGAATAAGATTTATACTATACAAGAATTTTTTTCATATTCAGCAGGACCTGGATGTATTGTATGTTCTGAAATGAATACACTGGGGACCTCTGTTGGTGAGTTTCTTTGGAAAAATGTTTTTTGGGTGGGTTGAATTTTGTTTTTCTTGTTTTGTCTAGCTATCTATATATAACTGTTGCATATTATAACAGTGTTGTAAGGCTTTTTTTTGATTTCCTTTGGTTATCTGGGATTTTCTTTTCAGTTTCCTTTTTCAAGGAGTGTGCATGAACTTTTATTGCAGGATTTACTTTATGGTTGCTTTTTATTGTATTTCCCTTTTAATTTTTTGCCTTAATGTGTTTTTCTTGTAGCAATTGCTGAGCAATTTTTATATAATTTATTTTTGTTATAGTTACTGCTGGAAATATTTCTTTACCTGAGTGGTTAACTCTGTTTGTTATTCTGTGTTTTTGTTTTTTTGCAATAAAAATTTCCCCTACTTTTCAGAGGGGGAACCTCTGTCCAAAATGGCAGACGCACCCTTGCATGCTGAGGAGGTGGTGATGGAGATGGGAGACCTGGTCTCAACTCCTGCCTCTGTGTGTGTAGAGACCACGTCTATAACTACTGAAGCAATGCTGGTTTCTGTGTCTACTGCAGAAAATGAATCTACACTACAGGTTACAACTTTAGAACCTCTGCTGGGTCACGCTGACATGGACTCTCAAACGTCTTTACCCCTTGCTGTCCCAAAGAGGGACTTTTCCACTTTTGACTCTGCTACTGTCTGATTGGCTGAAAAGGAGCTTCAGGACTGTTTGGGTGATGCAGAATGTCGATTTGCAATTACGAAGAAGAATTTGAACAGAGAATTGCAACGGATTTGTGAAGTCAGATTGGCAGGATGTATGTCTCCTGCAGCCCACAATAATACTTTGCAACAGCCTACATTGCCTTTTCAAGCGGCTGAGGTGCTGCCCTGTGCAGCCCATCCTGGCTAGTTTTCAGCTGGAATACTCCCGCCCGCTTCTCAGCCGCCCCTGCAGACTACAGCGACATCATTGCATATAGTGCCTAGTTTGCCCATTGTGACATGCTCTCCCTATCAATTGCTATCTCTTGATACCAATCCTGCTACAACACCTACCTGGTCTGTAGAAACAATGTTGCAAGGAGCTGGCTGGGAGCAGGAACCTACAGAGGGGAAGTGGGTTTATCGTCCGTCCCCTATTCGATCCCCCTGTCTCAATGATTTTCCTGAGCTGCAGCATTCACCTAACAGAAGTCTGCCTATGTCTGACCCCTTGTGTCTCCCCAAGGAATTGGAACTTACCCAGTACCCAGTCTTGGAACCTTTGCAGGGTTCTCTTATTCATGCTGCTTCTCCCACTACCATTACAGAGAATACAGCTCCTACAGTAGTGGAGCCCCCATCAAAGAAAATAGAGCCAAATCATTCTTTTTCCTCATTGTTTAAGTTTCCAATTCTGGCTGCAAAGCAGCATAATGCGGTACGATTGGCTTACATGGGCAGTTTACCTGAGCCACTGGACCAAGTGTATGTAGCTCGGACACTACTCAAGGATTCTCTGAAATTCTTTTCTCACGAAATATATGCACTGATTCATATTTCCAGCAAAACTACATTTGATGTCAGCTTCCAAACGCCTCATAGCTTGGAGCGTTTTTGGTCACGATATCATGCCGTAAGAAATACTGTCCTGTGGACCCCGTTTAAGGCCATTCCCCTTTCCAAACCAGCCTTTAAGAATATTACCGTCCTGTTTTGGAATGAAGGTGTTGATGTTACTGATGTTGTCTATTGGCTAAAACAACATTGTACTGTTCAGGGTCAGCCTGAGGCAATATTGGACACGGAGAATATTTGGACTGGAAGGTTAAGGTTTTGTTACACTCTAATGATTCTGGTCCAGTGCACCTACCTAATTCTTTTTTTATAGGTCATGATAGGGGGGTCTTGTTTTACCCTGGACAACTGAAAGCTTGTTAGTGGTGTGGAGACCCCTCTTACCTTAGTAATGTCTGTGATAAGCTGAAATGTAACACCTGTGGAGAATTGGGTCATGTGGGGATTCACTGTCTAAATGAGTGTAAATGTAATCTTTGTGATGAGCTGGGTCATTCATTTCAAAATTGTCCATGGGCTACTCATAATCAGGCCACATATGATGATGGTGCTGATCAACGTTTTGTAATCATGCAAGCCCAAAAGGCTCATCTTAGGATTACCTTAGCAGAGCCAACTTCAGTAGTCGCTCAACCTCTGTTGCAGGTCCCTGAGTCTGTTGTAGATCAGGTTGTGGTACCCCTGGTGGCCTCTTGTGTGCACCACTTGCTGAGATGACCCCTTCTACCCTGACCCTGTCCAATCTGTCCAGCTTGTCCTGGACCCTGTTCCAGGCCCAAGTACTATGCCACCCCCTGAGTATCCACTAGTGTTATGCATCGGAGGTCTATGAGAAATTCCCCCTGGGCATTACCATCACCTCCTTTGCTTTTGGAACCCCCTCCTGTGGTTTTGTCTAATGCCTTTGAGCTACTCCAAACTGTTTCTGATGATGCTGGAGGTGAGTCTGACTCTTTCTCTGTTGCATCTTCCCTTCCGGATGGTATTACTAATTCTGAGATTCAACTGGGTACTGGTCTTTCTCAGAAGCGGAGGGCCAGGGTTAAGCTAAAACGGAAAAAGGTGATAGGGAAAAGAAAATCGTAAAGTGTCTCTGTTCTCCTTGTGTTATGTCTCACTTTGTTTGTCATACTATTACTGTGAATAGTATTAAGCATCTGGCAAAAAGAAGATTGATTTTTTCCTGTTTACGGCTTTTACCTATGGGGGTCTTTCTGTTGCAGGATACATGACTCCATACCACCCACGAGATTCGACAGGCACAACAGGACTGGCTTCTAGGTCCTTCTTTTTGGTCCATTGGCCTGGACTCCTGTTCCGGACTTGGGATCTTATTCAATATCCCAGATTTCCATTTGCTAAAATTGATTGACGTAGCCCCTGGCAGAGTGTTAGTCTTAGATTTTTTAATTGGGCCCTGCCCTTATCAGGTTATTAATATTTATGCTCACCAAATTAAGTCTGCACGTATAGCTTTATTTCTTTACTCCGCCCTTATTTGCATACCTCCTTTCAGTTGATATTTTCTGGTGGCTTTAACTGTGGCTTAAGTCTTCTTGACAAAAGCTCTTTTGCTACTACCCAGAAATTGTTTTGTGACTCCCATAAATTAGGGAAGTTGGTTCGTACTGCTCATCTCACAGATGCCTATTACTCTTTTACTAAACAACATACTCCTACATTTCAAAAGGGTAAGCTGGCTACCAGAATTGATTTTGTGTTTTTGTCCCGCACACTCTCAATTACCTCTGCTACTGTACAAGCTCTGGATTTTTCTGATCATAAACTGCTGTCCGTAGGCCTTGGCTCTGATGTCGCTGTTCGCAAAGGACCAGGACTCTAGAAGTTCAACATATCTCTGTTGCAAATTCTGACTTTCATGCAGTCCCTTTTATCCTTTATTCAGGCCCAGAAATCTGTTTTTATTTGTTACGCAGACTCTATTGCATGGTGGATAGACACTAAACATGATTTGGTGCTCTTTTTGAAAAGATATAGTCATCCAAAATGTTGAAGAGAATATCTGGAATATTTACAGAAAAGGGTACATTTTCAGTCGTTGTTGACAATAATTTACATGACAGGACAAGATCTTTCTCAACAATTGCACTTAATTCAGAATGATATGTTGAAATTCCAATCTAGACAATCACAGCAACTTTATCATCAACACAAATTTAATGTAGTAGGCACGAGGGCTGTTGTTTGCCCCTTTGAGTCAAATTCTCAACAAATTACATAAAAGAATATGTTGAGTCTTGTTGATTCTGATGGCACTTTATGTACCTCTCAGTCGGACATCTGTCAGATAGTGACATGTTACACGACTGCCCTCTTTTTCTCCCTTTCCAGCTGCAGATGTTGCTCCTGCGGTGTTGTATAGGGACCTTGACATCCCTATCCCTTCATAGCCATGTTCTGACCCAGCCTGTATACCTGTTACTGAGTTAGAATTGAAGTTGGTTATTTCTTCCTTACCCTTACGGAGGACTCCTGGTTCGGATGGACTCCCCGCTACCTTATATAAGGTACTGGGTGACCACCTGATCCCTTAATTAACTTCAGTGTTTACCTCCCTGTTAGTTAGTGAGTTTATCCCTTTAGATTTTACTAAGGGTATTTTTATTTATATCTATAAACAGAAAGGAGATATACATTCTCTTGAGAATTAGCGCCGCCCCTTATGTATGCTAAACACTGACTTTAAGTTATTAATGAAAATCATTGTACAACACCTTATGAGGATTGCTGAAGTGGTTTTGCACCCTGCTCAGTCCTGCTATGTACCAAACAGGAGAATCTCTGACCATTTGATTCTCCTTCGAGAATTATTTACTCATGGCTACGCAGACTCCGTTTCAGGTTTTATTGTATCGGTAGATCAGAAGGCGGCTTTTGATTCAGTTAACCATGATTTTTTATGGAAGGCACTACATTTTATGCATGTGCCTGGTTAAATAATTTGCAGGATTAAGACTTTTTATAGAACTGCCACTGTTGTGCCTGTTGTGAATGGTTGGGTTGGACCTATGATCCCCATAAAAAGAGGGGTTCGCCAAGGGTATCCTTTGAGCCCTCCGTTATATGTATTTTGTTTAGATGTTTTGCTTCGCCGTCTGAATACTCATCCTCAGATTCATGCCCTTTCTAGTTCTACTTTAATCTCACCGTATACGGCGATTGCATATGTAGATGATGTCTGCATTATTGTGGCTAATGCAGCCTCTGTGGTTACTGCCCTCCAGGAATGTTCTTCCTTTGGTGATTTTTCTGGTGCGAGTTTAAATTTTACCAAAAGTTTTGGTATTCGGTTAGGATCGAAAATAGCCCCTTTTTCATATATTGATCCTTTACAACTTGTTGAGGGGCCTCAACGCATTTTGGGAGTTTATTTTGGGACTGTAGATTCTGACCTTTTTAATTGGTCTGCTAAATTACAACAAGGCAAACTTAAGGTTGCCTCATGGATAAGGGGCAGATTGGGAAGAAGAAGAAGTGCGTTTTCCTAATCAAGACTTATTTTATACCGACTTTTCTTTATTTAAGCTATGTATTCCCAATCCCTAAACAATTAGAAACTGAAGTTCTTGGTCTCTTCTTTCAAGCTCTGTGGGGAAGCCGGCTTAATCCAGTAAAATGAATGTTACTTACTTACCTATTTCTGAGGGGGGTGTTAACATGATTAATCCTCTGTTATTTTTTTCATGTATTTTTCTGACTGCAAATCTTCGGCCTCTATTGATAAATACTCAGAGAGGGTGGGAACCTTGATTCTATGATTCTTGCAGATTATGGTTTCATTTATGGGAATGTGATTCATTAACTGTGATATGACAAACTTTGGGTATACTGATATATATTAAACACATGTTTTTACGTTTGAAAGAGTGGAGGATATCTACCCAGCTGTTGTTACCAAATTCTCATAAAGTATTATATAATAATCTGCTCCTGACTGTTTGTGCAATACAGTTGCCCTTTGAAAAGTGCCCTAGCCAACATATTCCTTCCCTATTGGTTTTGTCACAGTGTAAAAGGGTGCCTGCTCACATGTGGGACTTTCATTGGCTGTCGTGTCATTAAAGAATTAACATAAAAGATAATCATAAACACAAGCAGTCTCAAGACTGACAATGTTCTAGACTATTATGTATTTCTAAATTGGAAACTATATCGCACTTATTTTTTGAGTGTTCTTTTATTCGGCACTGGTGGTTTTTTTTGACAAGAGTCTGGGCCACTCCATTATTTCAAACCATTTCTTACCAGAATATTATGTATGGTGTTTTTTCTCCCCAGTGGTCCCTTTGGATTCTGGACACGTTAAATCTAGTTTTTGTAGTACTTAAGTGGAATATTTGGATGGCTCAATGTCTGTTTACTCTACAGCAAAAAAACTGTTCTTATTCAGGGCTTGAGAAGAAAATCGTAACAGACCTAACAAACATTTATGTACATACATAACGTACATTATTTTACAAGGAGACATTACTTGAACTTTGGAAAGCTCTTCCTTGGATCACGGACTCTGATTTTGCAGTGACCTGATGGATTGTCTCTTGATATGCATAGTTCTGTTTTTTTTTTCTCTTCTCACAGTGTTTTTTTGTTTACTTCTGATTTGAGTCCACATGAGTTTTTGCAAATTGCTTTTGTTTTGGTATTGTATGATTTCTTTTTTTTCAATAAAACTTTCCCTTACTCTTTTTGATAACTGCCATGGGATCTTTAACATCCACCTGAACCACCACCAATCCAGGCAGATGTGACCTCAGTTTAATGTTTCATCCAAAAGACGGCACCTCAGAAGTGCAGTACCTCTCTCATGCTGCACTACAGTGTCAGTACTGGGATATTAACCCAAGTGCCAGATGTGGGAACTGAACCCACAGCCCTCTGATCTCCTGGCCTCAGAGGCGAGTGTGCTACCTACTGAGCCACTGACACTGTTAAAGTTTTTAAGCACTGAACCCCAATTGACAGATTCCAGACAATGTTTAAACCTTTCTAGGCCCTCCCTTAGATCCCTTACACTCGCCTCAGTGTCCATCCTTCCCCAGAGGTTGGTATCCTTCATGAAAAGACATGTCTTGCCTTTCATGTTGTCCCCAATGTCATTAATGAACACACTGAACTGGACTGGACCCACCACTGATCCCTTTGGTATCCCTCTGGTGCTTCTCTCCTCTCACACAGTGCTCTTTCCCTACCACAACCCCCTGCATTCTACCCCTTGGCAAGTTTGTCAGGCAACTGCTTAGTTTCTCAGCTGTCCCCATACCTTCCTATTATTTGATCAACCTTTTGTGGGGGACTCAGTCAAAGATTATGCTGAAGTCCGGGTACAGAATATTCACTTCTTGGCTCTTGTGTACTGCCCTAGTGACCCAGTCGAAGAAGCAGATCATATTTGTTTGGCATGACCTCACAACCTCCACTTGCATACTGTGTGACTCTGAGCAAGTTACTTAACCACCCAGTGCTCCCAGGTCATCCCTGCAACAGGCACTCGTGCCTAGTGGGCCTTACCCAGTTACCCAAAGACTAAAAAACAAACAACAACAAAAAATGACCTCCTTGCCATAAGCCTGTGCCGTCTGCTATCTAGAAGTCTGTTTGTCTCAAGGAATTCAAGCAACCTTTCCTTTAGAATAATTTCCATCAGTCTGTCAACAAATGATGTCAAGCCGATTGGTGTATAGTTCCCCGGTTCAATCCTAGGTCCACTCAGTGACAGGGTTGGGATAAGATCCTGTCCCATTTGTTATGCAGACAGAGTTAAAAGCAAGGATCTATTCTGTCCTCTCCTATTCTGTCACTTATCTGTTTCTTGCCTATCTGATTGCACAGCAAGTTTTCTTGTGGCACCTAGGAATTTGCATCTCTGGTGGTCACGCAATTTTCCTCTGCTGTCTCCCTTTCTTCACTTGATGTTTCTGTTCTTTCTCTCTCCTTTTACTTCTCTGTGCTTACAAATATATATGTGAATCTTTATGTGAAACTGGGATTACTTAAATATATATATATATATATATATATATATATGTATATATATATATTTAAAATGTTTGTGGAATGTTATTTGGGCTTATCTGGAATACATGGGGGTTAACCTTCAGGTGCATTTTCACCATATATAGTCAGTACGGTGCCAATTTTACAGTGCCATGTCAATAGAGCAGCAGATTTTGGCAATTGTAATTTACAGTGACGTCTCTGTACCCCCTCTCTGAGGTCTACCCCCCACTGCCATTGGTATATTTAGAATGGGGGGATAAGAGGGGCATAGCCCCCTGCAAACAGAGAGATTGCTGTGACAGTCACTGAAATCTGGCGCTGTCTTGACACGGCACTCATAATGCATTGCCAAGATGTGGTGGAACTCATTTTTACCTCCACAAGCTTGTTTGTAGAATTACCAGCAGGAAATCAGCCATGAGACAGGATGTCATAATTAGCTGCACCTGTTAAGAAGACTAATGCACTCTTCAAACTGGTCACCTGAAGGTCAATGAAAAAAAGTCTCATATTTTGTGCAAAACAGGAGATGAAACTTACAAGACCAGGATGCAGAGGTTAAACTGCCAGGCAAAGACATCTCATATAAAGAGAGCAATGTTTTGTTGTAGTGAGAGAGAGAGAGAGAGAGAGAGAGCGAGAGAGATTTAAACTGATATGAGACTCTCAGATGAAGGACTTTACTTCTATGTTTGTATTGCCTTTGTGACGAGCTGTCATGTTTATCTTTGTTTTTTTTTGTTTTGTTTTTATTAATAGTAATAAAATTCTATTTGTGAATTTTACAGCTTCTCCTGTTTTGTCTGTGCTTCCTGACCTATGTCCCTGTCACACATTCCTCTGCAGGGGCACCAGCTCAGATGTCCTCCACTCAAACAGAATCACCCCTGTGTCCAGGGAACAGTTCAACAGGCCAGCCAGGGGCACTACAGGCACTGTTGCCAGCTCTTTCAGCACACTCGTATGCATACCATACGGCCCTGTGGACTGTCCACCCTGAAAGCTTTCAGCCCATTTGGTCCTCAGTCCTATGTTGTTGTTTCCAACATCATTCCCACTGCCTGCCATCCATATTTTCCCATGTGGCAGTGTTCCCTCTCTCCCATTAGTGAAGAATCACTGAAAGTATTTATTCAGTACCTTCACCTTCTCTATTTTCCTCTACCCACTGAGTTCTCATTCTCAGTTCATCATTTCCTTTTTTGTTGTCCTTTTCTCCCGGGTGTATTAGAAGATGGTCTTGTCACCCCTTTTTGACCCCCAAAGCTACTCTTAGTTCCATCTTCATTTTGACTTACCTTACAACCCTGCAAGTTGATTTAAGCTGCCATACATATTCTGCCTTGTCATGTCTCTTCTGGGCCTTCTTGTGTTTCCTGTAGCAAACCCATTTTTCCTTTACTGCTCTGCCCACCTCCTCTGTAAACCACAGTGTCTTTCTCCTTTTGCTCCTTATACCCATCTGTTTAAGACAGGTAATGGTGGTTGCTTGATCACCTCCATTATTACTGCCCATCTATCCCCACACCTGTCTCCTCACTTAGTTCCCTCACTCTTTCCCCTAACATCATCCCTATGCAAACAAAATCATCCATGGGAGACTGGGACCACAACTTGCAGAGGAGGATACAGTAAGTGTGGTTTTACAGATGGTCATAACAGGCAGATTTGTAAACAGACAGTGGTAGCTTACTTGCATTGTGACCGATTTATATTTTTTCTTGGAATTGTTTGATCTCTTGTTTGCTGTCTTTTTTGCAGCAGGAGAAGATTCAGAAGGCTGAACACTACCTCAGGAAATGGGGACCATCTCAGACAGTGATGTCTGAGGAACCATAGCCAATCGGGGCATTTCAAAAAAGGCACCAGACTCAAACAAGGGACTAAGGTCCTTAAATACTGGGTGCCTGTGGTGCAGCTTGGCAAACTAAAGTGATTAATAGGGTGCCTGAGCAGTTAGGCAGATCTCTATCTTTTGCTGTCTACTGGTGCTCAAATTCATTGGTCTGATACCATGCTACTGCTCGGTGATTTTAACTGTTTGTTCCCCTTTCTGCACTAGGACATTGCCTGAACACAGGGAAGGAGACAGGGCTGAGAGAGGTGCCAAGTGATTTCTTTCATACAGCAGGCATATGTTCATCCCTTTAAAACCACAGGGTCAGCAGCTCAGAGGATGGCTATAAAGCAATACTGCTAGTAGATTTAAATATTGAGCAACTCCCTGAGCAATACAGTAAGGAACCATGGCTTGCAGGGAAAAGGGAACATTGTTTAACCAGGAGTAAACACTCAGCCAAAGCTTGTTTCCAGATGCGACCTGGGAGTACAAGGAAGTTAAGTGACTTGCTCAGGGTCACACAGTATGCACCTAGGTGGCTGTGGGATTCAAGCCCAGATCTCCAGAGCTGCAGCTCAAAGCCTTAACCCACTGTGCTATACTGCCTCCAATTGGGGAGGGTACAGTAAGTGTGGTTTTACAAATAGTCATAACAGGCAGATTTGTAAATGGGCAATGGTAGCTTACCTGCATTGTGAATTATATTTTTTTCTTGGAATTGTTTGCTCTCATTTGCTCTCTTTTTTGCAGCAGGAGAGTGCCCACCTACCCGCCCCATCTGTGCCCATTCTGTGCTCATCACATTATATAGATGGTGATCTGTGTTTCTATCTCCTGTTTCCTGCAGTGGGACAGTAAGGGGAGGGACCTATTGCATTGCTGTGGCACTCGAACACCCCAAAGACAGAAGAAAAAAGTAGTTGCAGTTTTCTTCCTTTTTTGCTCTTCATATTTTAACACAAACTGCTGGTTGAACTAAGAAAATTATTTTAGCCACAGCAAAAAAAAAAAAAAAAAAAAAGCCTTCTTATATTCTGTAAAACAATGTATATTGTAAATTGCAGACAATGTGGGACACTCTTCAGTGGAGCACACATACAAGCTATAGGCCACTGTCCCACATGCTGGACCACTGCCGACCTAAAAACCCAGCTCTGGGAAGCCTGGGCTCAGATTTTCCAATTGCAGCAAAATGTTCTGGCAGGCATGCACCTTTACACTACATCTCCAATTCCTCAGTCCTCAAAAAGAGTTCATTGCCCCCCAAGGGGTGCTGGACCTGATGATTGGCAGGTAGTGAGGAGGAAAACAGAAGCAAAACAAACAGGAACAAGCAGCATAATGCCTTGCAAGAAAATAACATACCAACAAAAACAGATACTCGTCATTAGCAGAATGTCCTGACATCAAACACAAAGGCGATGCAATACACAATACTTGCCAACCAGTGACAAGCCAAGGTGATATGTCACAAAACAAAATGCAGAATGAAACAAAAAACGCTTCATCATGTGGGATTCCATGATAAGTGGAGTACAACCACATCTAAATCCAATCATAAAACCACTAAAATTGTGGTCCAGTGTCTTCCAGGAGCTTCTGCAGAAAGAGACACTGACTACATTGAAAGAAAGATGTGCAGGGAAGGGGACAAAGCAGACATCATTATTCACCTTGGTGCAAATGACCTGGTGGACCAAACGATAGAGGAAACCAAAACACACCTAGCCAAACTGGGTGACTAACTGACCTCTTTTTTGCCCACCCTCGCCTTCTTGTAAGTATTGTCAGTATGGATAAAGAGAGATAGTACTGAGAGAATCAGAGAGAAGGAAATCTCTGAACTAAACACATGGCTGCGTGGAGGTGCCAGGCAAATAGACACCTCTTCATTGGTGACTGGTAGGACACCTGTGAAAGAGGATTTTTTAGGTATAATGGTCTCCATCTAACAAAGGAAGGGATGAGGGCACTCAGTCAGAAATTCAAGATCTATGCAGGACATTTAAACTAAGAAATGGGGAGATGGTGACAACACCTGTGCATACTAGCGAGTATGTTGACACTCCCCCAACACAGAGGAAACAAATACACCCACATGCATGAGATGTAGGAGGTATCATGCAACATGTACAAAAAAAATAAAAAATCCTAGAAAGTCAGGTTTAGGAACAAAAAAGGGAAAACACCAAAAGGGAAAAACATACACCATAAAAGGGGAAAAATAGGTCTGGTGGGAAATGGCTACAAATGCAAGAAGCTTAGCAAGCAAGATCCCTGATATCATAGTCACAGTGGAAAAGGAAAAGTTGGACTGGGTGTCAGTGACTGAAACATGGTTCATGGAAAACCATAGTTGGGACATTGCCATCCCACATTTCAACCTATTTAGGAGGGACAGAAAGGGTAGCTTTCTACATTAGAGAATGCCTAAGAGTTATAGAGTTACAAGTAACCCAAGATGAGCCAGAGGCTCTATGGATAACAACTAAAAGCAGGAAAGGGACTACAATTCGAGTAGGCATTATCTGCAGACCCCCAATGCAGGGGGGAAGGGGATATAGAGCTTATGGAAAAAATGCATAAAACTGCAGACAAAGGCCAAATGATACTGGTGGGGGACTTCAAATTGCCAGATATAGAATGGGGCCCATATACAGCAGCAGCATCTAGAAGCAGGAATTTTCAAGCACACTGCAGGAAGCAGGTCTGAGGCAGCTAATAAATACACCACTGGGGGGTTCTGTCCTCGACCTGATACTCACCAACAGCAATAAAGTACGTGATATAAAAATGGAACACCATTTTGGGTCCAGCGACCACTAATCAATATGGCTCAAGGTCAAAGCATTTGAGGACAACAGTCACTCAAAAACAAAGGTTTTAAATTTTAGAAAGACAGATTTTCAAAAACGAGAGTCTGCCTGGAAAGTAACCTAGCCAGTCAAACAGTAGGGGAGGTTGAAGAGATATAAGCTTACCTGAAGGAATCAATACAAAGAGCCACAGAGGAATGCACAAGGTGGGTAGGTAAGGCTAAGAAGAGAAGAAAACCACTTTGGTTCACAAGTGAGGTGGCAACCAAAGTCAGGGAGAAAAGGCAGACTTTCAGAAAATTCAAGGAGTCCACTAGGGAGGAGGACAAAGAGATGTATAAAGAAAAACTGAAGGAAGCAGGTAAAGAAATCACTCAGGAAGGCAAAAGTTGAAACAAAAGTAAGCATAGCACCGGGAGTAAAAAGTAGGGGGGGGGCTCTTTTTAGATATATCAGGGAGAAGAGGAAAAATAGGGGAGGTATCCTGAGACTCAATAATGAGGGTGAGGGGGTGACTTTTGGAGGAGGACAGTGACAAGTTGGCGGTCCTAAATAAGTACTTCTGCTCAGTATTCATGAAGGAACAAGAAGGAAATGGACCTATTCAAAGGAAGAACAAATTCACAAGGGCAAGGAGAGATAAAAGCCCCTTCACAGTAGATCAAGTACTAAAGGCACTTAATAGGGTAAAGGTGGATAATGCCATGGGCCCAGATGAGATTCACCAAAGATACTAAAGGAACTAGCACAAGAACTAGTGGTGCCTCTGGCAAAACTATTCACCAAGCTCCTGAGGAATGGAGTTGTCCCAGAGGACTGGAAGAGAGCAACAGTTGTCCCTCACCATAAGTCGGGGAACAAAGAGGAGGTGGGAAAATAAAGGTCAGTCTGCTTCACATCAGTGGTGGGCAAACTGATGGAGTTGCTACTCGAGGAAAGCATATTAAAGTTCCTGGAAGAAACTCATCAGCAAGACACAAAGCAGCATGGCTTCACGGCAGGCAGATCATGCCAAACAAACCTGATTGACTTGTTCAACTGGATCACAATGACAGTGGATCAGGGGGGTGCTGTAGATATAGTCTACCTGGAGTTCAGTAAAGCATTTCACTATGTCCCACACTGGTGGCTGATAAATAAGCTGGGAAGCATGGGAGTAGGGCAAAAAGTGGTAAACTGGGTAGGAAACTGGCTGAGTGCGAAGACACAGAGGGTGCAGTTGAATGCCACCTTGTCTGAAGAAAGTGAGGTGACCAGAGGAATGCCCAAGGGGTCAGTACTGGGACCTCTCCTCTTCAATATTTTCATTACTGACATTACAGAAGGGGTTGAGGGGAAAGTGTGTCTATTCGCAGACCAATCCAAGATTTGCAACAAGGTAGATACCACTGAGGGGGTGAAGAAAATGGAAAGGGATGTAGAGAAGCTGGAAGCATGGTCTAAAACATGGCAAAATTCAGTTCAGAAAACTGTAAAGTCCTGAACATAGGTAAGGGCAACCCAACAAGGGAGTACTACTTGGGGGGGGAAACTGGCAGCAACCAAACATGAAAGGGACCTGGGTTTTATTACATCAGAAGACTTGAAGGTGGCAAAGCAGTGTGAAAAGGTGACACTGAAGGCTAGCAGTATGCTGGGGTGCATCAGCAGGGGCATTACGAGTAGAAGGAGTGAGGTGGTATTGCCATTATATAGGTCCCTAGTGAGACTCCAGCTGGAGTGCAGTGTCCAGTTCTGGAGGTCACACCTCAGAAAGGATATAGACAGGCTGGAGACACTGCAGAGGAGGGCTACAAAGATGATTCAAGGACTGCACCACAGACCATAAGAGGAGAGACTGAGTGAACTAAATTTGTACTCACTTGAGCAAAGGAGAGAGATGGGTGATATGATAGAAATATTGAAGTGTCTCAAAGGAATAAAAAGGGTACAGTTGCAGGACCTCTTTCAGACCAGAAACTGCACAAGAACCAGGGGACACAGCATGAGGCTGAAGGGTTGGGAATTCAGGTAAAATATGAGGAAGTTCTTTTTTACAGAAGGTGTGGTGGAACCCTGGAACAGTTCGCCCCATGAAGTTGTGAAAACTGAAATGGTTGGGGGATTCAAGACAGCATGGGTCAGAAACAAGGCAGCCATCAGGACATAAGTTCTATATGGGAGGTGGTAGGAAACGGCAAACTAGATGGATCGAGAGGTCCCCATCTGCTATCACGTTCTATGTTTCTTTTCACATTTTGAAGTTGAGGATGTGTTTTTATGTTTAGTACTTCTCTTTTCCAAGTCCAGTTTAAGACACGCATAATTGTCATCACTCTCTCCCAGGGGCTAAGTGACCCTGATGCTTTTGATGTATTTACTATTCATGAGAACAAGGTCGAGAATAGTCTGATCTCTTGGCTCCAACACTAGAGATGCAGCGAAGTAAAATTCTGCCCGCGAAGTGGTCACGAAGTGGCCGCTTCGCTTTAGTATTCCCCTAGCGAAGTGCCCATTTTAAACCATCACTTTGCCACTTCACATTGTAATTATGACTTTGCGTTGTGCACTCCGCCTTATTCTGCTATAAGGCGGAATGAAAATTCACAGGCAGCCCACACACATCACATGGCTTACACAGTGTATGTCACATGCTTCAGGAAGGCAGGCCAGCAGGAGGTTATGGGAAAAAAACTCTAACATGAGCTGACTTACACGTTTTGCATGGCGTGTGACAAATGGCTCTGCTCTGCGAATGGCCGGGGGTGGAGGGTGAAATTGTGATGAAAAGGGGTGCACAGGTGACAAATCCACAAATGAAGTTATTTTCCCCCATTTTACATACAGGGGGTGATGTAACACTTGCACTAGACATACTGCAATGACCACCACCACCACCACCACCACTGCTACTCTGACCACCACTTGACAGGATTTCTAAATCATAATCCTCCCCCTCATCATGCCTGTAGTAATCCACTGGTGTTATTTCATCACTTCTGCAGACATTCCTACTTGGTCTTACATTCATGGAAGGGAATAACATGCTCAGTAAGGTTGATGACGAGGGTGAACTCCCCACTATAGCATTAGCTGCCATCTGGTGCCAGGACCACAGTGCCATGTGCCTGTTCTTAAGATGTGCATGCTGCCCCCCCATGCCCAGATGACTCCTCTTTTTACCTCGACTCACACATGTATGGCAAAGCTGACAGATTGCAACTGACTCATCATTTGCATCTTGGACAAAAAATCCCAAACAAGGGATTGTGATTCCCTACTTTTAACATGTCCCTGATGCTGCTTATTGGACTCTGTTTTTTTACCACTGAAATGGGAGGTGTGTTGCATGATTTTTCAGGCTGGACACACTTGGACTCCAACTGCCCACTGTGACTACCTATGATTATTACTGGGTCATCATCATTATCCTCAACAGGAACCGCTAAATCACAACTTTTTTGATTGAGGAGGGAGAGATTTAATGCCAACAGACCCAGACATAGCCACCTTGATTTTCATTTTCTCTGGTTACCAACAGGGGTCACTGACATCATTATCATACTCATCAACATCATCCACATCCACATCCACATTTTCAGCTTGGATGCTGTCATGTGGAGAACATGTTCCAACCATATCATTATCATCATCATCATCACCCGATATTTGTGCGCCACACTTTGAATCATTGGATGGCAAAGCCATGACCTCAACAGCACTGGAAGAAATGTGACATTGTGAGTTATCGTTGCCAGGATCAGAATCATGTTCAACTACCATGCAGATATTATTGGGGAGTATGACATCATCTACACTGTCAGTCACAGCTTTAGACTCAGCTATATTTTTTGAAATGGTTAACCGGTCAGAAATGGAACTTAAGGTAGCAATATTCATGCTAGCAGAAACTGCACTAATACCACCAGCTGTGAAAATATCATCTCCTCCAACTGTGAGAGAAGATACATATTGTGCTGTTAAAAACGTCGATGGAGAAATCCCTTTACTGACATCAGCTATGCACTTCTGTGTACTACTACGCTCATGGACAATCTTGCTACTGGCAGCAGTGCCATGGCCAGAAACAGCTTTGCTTGCACATCTGTTTGCAGGCATTTTGGGGGGTCACCAAGAAAATTCTAAACAAATTTAGATTTCTGAACTTTCAGTCTGGGCTGGTGGATGTGAAGCCAAAAAAAACCAACAACTGTGGCTTGCAGATGGAGACTGGGCACTAAACAGATGCAAAAGCACAGACAGATTAAGATTGCACTGCACAATCAAGAAGAGATGCAGATGCAAAGTCACAACAACACCTTAACCAGTGCTCACAAGTCACAATCCAATCTGGAAATGAATACCTTTTGCCAGTTTTGGGAGAGGGGTGCAGTGCACTGCAGTAACAGTTCAAAACCAAAATACCACAAAACAGTACAAAATCTTGCAGGTGAGGTGGATAGCAGGTACACAGTGCTGCAATTACTCTTTGGCCAAATAAAATGTGTCTGATATGATGGTAGGCGTCGCATAAACACTCACACACACTACAAGTAATGCATAGCAAACTGAAAATGTCATTAGTATAACCAGATCTTTTAAACAATTTGAAATTAAGCACTACTGCACCACAACAAATCAGCAAAAATAATTTCAAGAATTACTGAAAATATTCCTGTGTGTACATTAACACAGTTATACAAGGAAGATATAACCAAAACAGAAAGACTGCCTTTTTCTTCCAGTTTTTACCTACCTCCACCACAGATACGCCCCTCCTCCAAAGTACACTTTAAGTGTCTGTCAGTACACAGACTGAATGTTCTAAATTGACATTCAAAACCCAAACACAAACAATAAACGCTCGATGATATGAGCACAGGAGGGTTTTCTACAATCGATGTACCAAATTTTGAGCAAAAAAAGTCTCAAAAATGCTTTTTAACAGCTTTTAGAGGATTTGAATTGCAGAGCTCTGAGAGCAAACTGTCTTTATCTACCACTACACAGAACTGAGACTGTGCAGAACAATCTAGTATCCATGTGACCTGCAATCCCATGAATCACTGCAAAATTCGCATTGGAGCTCAATAACAAGGCAATGTGATGCGAAGTACATTGATTTCTATGTACTTCATATTAAAATTGGCTTAGAAGTGGGGGGAAGGCAGAGTAATGCAAAGTCAATAGTTTTAATGGACCTCACGTTCCTCATTATGACACAAAGTACTCTGCTTCGCGTTGCAGATTACATCGCAAATTCTGCATTACTAGACGAATCACTTAGCAGAGCGAATTTTGGCCACTTCGCCCACCTCTATCCATCACCCCCTGTGTCAGAAAACAATCTCAAAATTCATTGAGGACCACTTGACTCCACTTGCTGCTGGCCTGTGGGACACTTCAATTCACATTGGATATGTTAAAATCTCCCACTATTACCACACCCGCCCTTCTCCAAATTTTCTTATCTCATCACTCAGCTCCCTGTCTGTGGTTTTGTCCAAACTTGGCAGTTGGTACACTACCCAACTCTTATTTTCTTCTCCATCCCTAACTGCAGCTGTACCCATAGCATCTTTGTATCTTTCCCCCATGTCCTCCGTTGTGACCTTTATCCCATTTCCAACATAGATTGCCACCCATCCACCCTTACCCTTTGTTCTGTCCTTCCTGTAGAAGATATCCACAGAAACACAGATCTCAGTCATGGTTTGATGTTTCCCAGGTCTCGTTGACTGCCACTAGATATGTACGTCCCTCCATTATCATGGCCTGGAGGTCCTTCTTTTGGTTCCCCACATGCCTAGCATTTGTGGATATCACTCTCTCCATCTCATGTTCCATGCCCCCTCTACCATTCTAGGTCCCCTTTATTTCCCTGGTTACCATACTGGCTTGCCCCCCTTGTCTTTTTTTCTACCACTTCCCTCCTGTTTTCACCCTTCTCTTGACCTCTATTCCCTTCCCCTTTTTACTTATTGTCCCCTGCACTTGGGGTGAGGCTTTCTTGTCTCCTTCTGTTGTGAATCATATGTTCTGTGCTCCCAGGTAGTCCTCCCCCACTCACTTTAAAATTCAAGCTTTCCATGCTGTGTGTTCTCCTAACCTGTCACATAGTACCCTGATTCCCATCTACTACTGTATATATACCCCATCTGATGAGTTCAGAGATTGTTCCATCACCAACACAACCGAAGTCCTCCTCCTTGCAACAGTTTCTTAGCTACTGGGTGATCCCGAAGATCCAGAGCATACTAGCTGCGCTGTCCGTGGGTACTGCTATCACCTCCAGAAATGCCACTAACGTAAGACACCTAACGTTCTTACCAAATTCCTTAAACCTGTTCTGCACCTCCCCTACCTCACACCCTACCAGGTAAATTGTGCCCAGGGGGAGGATCACATTTCTTCCTCCTCCTCCTCCCTGCACAAGTGTGTGCATCATAGACATGATCCTTTCAGCGGTCATACCTGGGAGGCACACAGCACTCATTTTATGTAGTCCCTGACTCCCCTGTAGCCATCTAACTCCATTTGAAAATAAGTCACCTATCATCAGGCTCTGCTAGTTTCCCTTAGTTTTCATGCACCCCATGGATATCCTTCTTTTTGTACCCTTGCCACCCCAAAATTCTATAGTTGGTTTCAGAGCCACCTTTCCCATGTCATCTCCTCCCATACTCAGTCCCTGCCCCTGTCTCTGCCCCTGCCCCTGCTGTTTCCTGCATCCCATAGTAACTCTCTTGCTCTCAATCCCCCCCAACCATTTGCCACCCACCCTTTAATAATTTTGGGTTTTCTCTGCAGGCTTCTCACCTTATTGCACCCCTTGAGCCTTCTTCTGACATCCCCCCCGATCTTACAGTACTCCTAATCCCATTTCCTGGCTCACTTTACATCTACTGTAATGGTCTTTCTGATGCCACCCCCCCCTTCCTTTTTTCCCTGTGTCCCCATGCATGCTAGCCAGGATGTCTTCATCATGGGGGTCAAACAACAGGTACTTGTTTCACACAGGCACTCCAATAGAGTGTCTGTTTCCTTCGCTGCTTTGCTTATACCCACCTCCCCTTCCAACTGTTCTCCAGTGAGCCCCCTTTGCCCAGTACTTCCTCTGTGTCAGAGGCAGCCACAGCCCTGGAAACCACTGACCCCCACATCTGACTATTCCCATCCCCTATCCCTGGGACCCTCTGTCCCATTGCTGGCCTAGTTATCTCTACCCTCTGGTCCCCTAGTGGCCGGTTTAGTCCCCCTACCCCCTTCCCTGATGCTCCCTTACAGACCTACTGAATTCATCCACTGACTCATCAGAAACACAGAAACATTGAATGTGATGGCAGATATTGGCCACTGGGCCCACTCAGTCTGCTCATTTGTTTTTTTTTTTAACATAGAAACATAGAAGTTGACAGCAGATAAGGACCGCAAGGCACATCCAGTCTACCCATTTCTTTTTCTACCTTATAAATGTGCCATCAGCCTTTTCTCTGTCAGTGGCCTATCTATTCATACTCATCTGTATTGCTCCGTTATGCCTATCCCATGCCTGTTTGAAGCCCTGCACTGTATTCATAGCCACCACTTCCTGAAGTAGGCCGTTCCATGCATCCACCACCCTTTCTGTGAAAAAGAACTTCCTCACATTAACCCTTAATCGGCCTCCCTCTAATCTCATGCTGTGTCCTCTTGTCCTGCTATTTTTCTTATATTGAAACATATTAGACTCTTTCACCTTGTTAATGCCATTAAGGTGTTTGAATGTTTTGATCATAACACCTCTCTCCCTCCTTTGCTCTAGGGTAAACATATTGAGCTCCGTTAACCTGTCCTCAAATGCCTTCTGATGCAGTCCCTGCACCATTTTAATTGCCCTTCTCTGGACTGCCACAATTTGGTTAATGTCCTTGTGAAGGTGTGGCCTCCAGTACTGGTGAAAGTGGCTAGTGGCCAATATTTAGTGATCAGTGGCCATGGTTTTAGTGACCAATGACAAAACTTTTATCAACAATATATAATTGGCTAACCAAAAGGTTGAGGAGATAGAAAGGTGTAAAATGGCTAGTGTAGAGGCTGCAAATGAGTAATGAATAACTAAATGAGGCCAACATATAAGTTAATATGGCTAGCTAGTCAATGGCTGCAAGTGGCTAAGTAAATTAATGATACCACCATGTCAGTTAATATGCATGTATGTGTAAGGCTTTAAAAGGTTAATGGTTGAAATGAAGAAAATAAAATAAATCTGAACACAAAGCTAAGGTTTAAATTGGAATTGCCCTATTCAGCAGAAAATACTGTGTACCAAAACATGTCTTTTTAAAGGGTACGACCAAGATAAGAAAGCAGCTGCTAGTAACCACGGCTGGCATTGATTATTGAAGTTACCCATTTTTGTGATTACTATGCAATTTGGCCACTGTCTAGGTTTTACCTGTAAGCCAATTATTTTTAAAACAGCCACATCCCCTCACATGTTTTCTGTATCCTAAAGTAAGTATTTTTGATAAATAAAAATCCCCATATCACTTGTTTTTCCATTTAAGAATGACCATATGTCTCGACAAAGAGTCAAAAGTATCTTATGACCAAGGTATCTTATGGTCAATGTATTTTTGAACCAGAGTCTTATGACTTGTTGAATGACATATTGTCTGTGTTTAAATCTGCTGTTGTAGTTTTTGGGAAATTCCAGCCTTGCATTTTTTTTCTAAGCTTGCTACACATAAATATTGGATCTATGGTTATGTCCAGCATCCCTTTGAGAAGATGCAGTCTGAGACTATCCATAGATTGCTAGAGGGATCCAGAGATATATGGTTTTATGTGTCTCTGAAAATTTGTAACCCTGTAATGCAAATATTACTAGCTGTCTAGACTGCATGTTAGAAACGCCCCAATGGGACTGTTCCATTGGCTGTAAGATTAAATTGTATCAGGTACACTCGGGTAGTAGCAGGCTACCTGATGCCTAGAAATTATATACTATTTCAATAAATTGCAATTAATTTGGCAAAGAAATAGAGTGGTGGCTTTATTGAGTTACTGAGAATTACCAACCAGGAACCTGTATAATTGGGTCCATTTTACATAATTGGCAAGCCTAGCCCAAAGTTGGTTTGGTTTTAATTCTGGTAATTTGGTAAAGCATTTTTTTTTAAATCTAGACAGAGTCCGCACAGATAAGGGTCATAACCTAACTGTGGGGCTGGGAAAAAGAGTCTAATAGGCTCTGAGTGTTCGAGTGGACTTGAACCTACAGAAAAAGGTCTATGGAGCAGCTATAAGCTGGGTAAGGGTAATGTATATTTATGTGGGGGTCTGAGGACCCCAGGTTTAAGGATTTGTGGAGAGATGTATTAAGGAAAAGTCTCTCAAACAAGTAAGGGCAACTGCCCTTGTAATTTGTGCCTACTAAATAGCATGTCAGTGGAAAGGGGAAGTATATACTGTTAGAGCCGATGAAGGCTTTCACAGTTCAGGCTGCTTTTAGTAGAAAAGCAGCTGCTGATTAAGTAACGTATGGCCTTTGTGAAAGGAACCTTCTGGCCACTTATTGGGCGGTCAAGCACTTCCTGTATATCATTGGGTACTCTCCGCTGATTCTTAACACCAATCACACACCTACTACTTTTCTGCTCTCAGATAGAGTGAAGGATGGGTCAGTCTCCAACACCAGGCTGACACATTGGTCACTCCTCCTCCAGGATAGGGATATTCAGGTCCATCAAACCAAAGTTCCATCTCTATTAGCACACGGCCTCCTTTTCCAGGGGGAACCCCAGGACTGTGCCTTGCAGTCACCT
The DNA here is from genome assembly GCA_016271365.2 of Neoceratodus forsteri. Classification (NCBI taxonomy): domain Eukaryota; kingdom Metazoa; phylum Chordata; order Ceratodontiformes; family Ceratodontidae; genus Neoceratodus; species Neoceratodus forsteri. The sequence continues at coordinate 42,670,954 of CM028131.1, read as the reverse complement.
GATCTCCCAGATCCGGGTCCATTCTTCCCTGCCACCCCGAGATACTGGAAAATACCTCTTTGTGCCGAGTTTTCACCGATGGTTCAGCATCATACTATCAGGGAGAACAGATTGCAGGGATGGGTATTATGGTGGTGTATCCTTACGGGAACACTGTCAGAATATCTAAACGCTGTAGTGTAGCTTCATCACAATACGCAGAGATGGCAGTGATGGCCTGTGCACTAGAGTTTATTCAACATGGAACTCAGGATACCATCATTTTCACAGACTCTAATTGGGTTTGCTGTTCCCTCACAGAATTTCTCCCTTTCTGGCAGAAGAACTCCTTCCTCTCCTCTGATGGAAGCCCAGTGAAATACAAAGAATTGGTGCTCTACATACATGCATTAGCACAGATATACTCACACAAACTTTATGTGCACAAGGTTAAAGCTTACTCCCTACATGATCCCTATCATGCATTTAATGACACAGCAGACACCCTTGCTAAGGAAGGGGCGCGAGGGGGGGATGTCTGGATGATGGATCATCCAGAGGCCAATGCAGCTGTGCAGGTTGCAGCTCTCAAAAATAAATCTGAATCTTTTTCCCCCTTGGATCTCTCAGTAGCTCAGCATTTGGACACTGAACTCAAAGAAGTGTTCAGATTCCTAGACAAGGGTACTGAAGAAAGACTCCCTACACACAACCCATATCGCAGGCATGAAGGTAAATTGCACTTATCCCCTGATGATAAACTTATTTGGTTCCAGCCAGAGGATACTACCACCAAACTGTGGGTAGTCCCCAGACATTTGAGATCTGAATTTTTGCACCAGGTACATGACACCCCCACTGGTGGACACCAGGGGACGGAAAACACCCTCCAACATCTCAAAACCACTGCTTGGTGGCCTGGGATTACCAAAGACGTTAAACAATACATTGATAATTGCCTTGTTTGTGCACAAAACAATCCAATACCTACAAAACAAAATGCTAAACTTTTACCACAGAGACACACTGGACCTTGGCATGCCATTCAGGTTGATTTTATTGGTCCCTTGACCAACACCAGTAGAAACAACAAGTATGCTCTTGTAGTGACCGATTTATTCTCTAAGTGGGTTGAGGCTTTCCCCACCAAGACATGCACCGCAAAGACAACCGCCAAGATCCTGGTACGAACATACGAAATTTGCCAGCAGATAAAGGCCTAGAGGTCTATCAAGTCCGCTCGAATGTGCAGCTAGCACCCCTTATTCTGCAGCTGCCCCTCCCTTCCACCCTTCCCCTTCATCAACCCTCCCCCTTGTCCTGTCCCATCCTCATTTGAAGCAGTCCACTGTTCTACTGCATACCACTTCTGCAGGTAACGCATTCCACCCAGCCACCACCCTCTCTGTAAAAAAGTGTCTCCTCATCTCCCTCCTGAACCTTCCTCGCTCCAGTCTCATATCATGGCCCCTGATGGCCCTCCCCTCCCTTACTTTGAACAGCCCCTCTGTACCGGTCTTGTTTATTCCTTTCATGTATTTAAAGGTTTCAATCATGTCACCCTGTCTCTCCTCTCCTCCAGTGAGTACATGTTCAACTCCTTCGATCTCATCTCGTATGATAAGTCCCCCAGATCCTTGATCATCTTTGTTGCCCTGTGCTGCACCCCCTCCAGTAACTTAATGTCCCTCTTCAGATACGGACGCCAGTACTGCACGCAGTACTCCAGGACTGGTCTAACTAATGACCTATACAGTGGCAGAATCACCTCCTCCCTCCTTGAGGATATACCCCTTGCAATACAACCCAGCATTTTGTTGGCCTTTGCAGCTGCCTTCCTACACTGTGCCGTGTTGTTCATTGACCCTGTAATGAGCACACCCAGATCCTTCTCCTCCTCTGTCTGGGCTAGCTGCACTCCCCCTAGTTGGTAAGTCCTCCTTGGGTTCTTCATCCCAAAATGCAGCACCTTGCACTTTTTGGCATTAAAACCCAGTTGCCAGGTGTCTAACCAGGTTTCAAGCTTTGCCAGATCATCCTGCAACCTCTGCCATCCCCCTAGGTCATCCACCACCGCACTAACCTTGGTATCATCAGCAAACAGACTGATCTTGCTCTTGATGTCCCATGATATGTCTACAATGAATATCCCAAACAACACTGGTCCCAACACTGAGCCCTGTGGGACACCGCTCGTCACTGTCCCTTGGGTGTGAGAGCTCCCCACCCACCACCACCCTCTGTTGCCTTCCCTGCAGCCAGTTTCCTACCCATCTTACCAGCTTTGCACCCACCCCTGTGCCTACTAACTTCCTTCCCAGCCTTCCATGTGGCACTGAGTCGAATGCCTTACTGAAGTCCAGATACAGGACATCCGCTGCATGGCCCCTGTCCAGTTGCCTAGTTACCCAGTCATAGAACTCAACCAGGTTGGTTTGGCAGGATCTGCCACGTATGAAGCCATGCTGTCTGCTGTCCTGTAGTCCGTTGGCCTCTAGGAGGGCCACCAGCTCTCCTTCAGGATAGTCTCCATTAGCTTATCCACGATGGATGTGAGGCTCACTGGTCTGTAGTTTCCTGGTTCATCCATGGGGCTACTCTTGTGGAGGGGCACCACATGAGCCATCCTCCAGTCCTGAGGTACACACCCTAATGTAGTGAGGTATTAAATAGGTCTGCCAAAGGTCCTGCAAGGACCCTGCCAGCTCCTTCAGTACCCTGGGTGGACGCCATCTGGCCTGGCGCCTTTGTCCACCCTCAGTGCCTTGAACCCTCTCTCGAACTCTGCCTCCATGATTTCCCCATCTCACCACTTCCCTGCTTCTGCCATTTCTCCCACCTTGGGTGTCACACCCTCTTCTCTTTAGTAAATACTGAGCAGAAGTACTCATTTAGTGCTTCCGCCTTTATCGCACTCTCGCTTCCACCCAACCCCACTCCTTCCTAATCTTCACTATGTGGTCCTTACAGCCCTTTTCTCCTGATGTACTTAAAGAAGTCCTTCTCCCTTCTTAATGCCTTGTGCCAGCCTGGAGTTCCTGGAGATGCTTTGGCTCCTTACTGCCCTTGTCACCTCCTTCCATCTCTGTCAAGTACTCCCTCTGTCCTTCCCCTCCCTGTTTTCTTGTACTTCCTAAAGGCAGCTCTTTTCCTCCTTACCTTTTCCATGACCTCCTTGCTCAACCAGCTCAGTTTCTTAGCCCTAGCCTTCTTGCTCTGGGATTTGCAGCAGGTTTGGTTGCTCCATTATCCCCAGCTTTATGAGCTCCATCTCTGGTTAGTATCCATACTAGATTGAATTCTGACCAGGTACCCTTTTACCACTTTCCCCATCCTCCCAAAGTTGGCCCTCCTGAAGTCCAGCACTCTTGTGCCAGATTCCACTCCTTCCTTGCCCATATCCAATGTGAGCCATACTGAGTGGTGGTCACTCCCTGACAGTGGTTCCTCCACTGTAAGTTCTCTCACAAAGTCCCCATTTGCCAGCACAAGGTCAAGGGTATTCCCTAACCTGGTTGGTTCACTGACCATTTGCAGCAGGAAGCTGTCCTGGAAGGCATCCAGCAGTACCTGCTCCCTTCTGTTCCTGGTTGTTGGGGTGCTCCAGTCCACTCCTGGCATGTTGAAGTCCCCCACAATCACCACACTACCCTTCTTGCAGGTTCTCCTGATCTGTCCCGCTAGTTCCCTGTCTAACTCCTCCATCTGAGATGGTGGCCTGTACACCACTCCCATTCTAAGAATCCTATTTTGAATCCTGGATTTGCACCCAAAGTGACTCTGTACTACCCTCCTCCCCTTCCTCCCTTACACACTTCAGTCCTTCCTTCACATATAGTGCCACCCCCTCCTTTCCCAGTCACCCTGTCCCTACGAAATAACCTGTACCCTGGTACAGACAGGTCCCAGTCATTATATTGGGTGGCCCATGTTTCCGTAATGGCTGCAATGTCCACCTCTCCCTCTGCCATGAGAACCTGTAACTCTGCAGTTTTCCTCCCATGGCTCCTAGCATTAAGAGTAACCACCTTCCACCCTTTCTCCCCCCTCCCATCCTGCCCTCCTTTTCTAGCATCACCAATAGTACTTGCCATTTGCTTTTTGTCACTGTTATGGGGGGTAAGCTCATATGATTTCCCAACCTGTGGTCTCTGCATATCACTTCCACAACTGCCACCCCCCACTCCTAGTTTAAATTCCCAACTTCCTCTATATATTCTTCCATCCTCTGTTTCAACACTTTCTTTCCCTCCTCACTCAAGTGTAGTTTGTCCTGCATAGAGACTACTGTCCTCCCAGGTCCCTCCCACCCCCAACAGCCCATACCCTTTAGCACAACACCAGGTTCTTAGCCATCCATTAAATTCCTCTATTCTCAGCTTTCTTGTTGTGCTTGCCTTTGGCATTGGAAGTATCTGGTAGAACAGATTTTCTCCAGGTGGGGCCTGCCTCTCAAGGTAGACTCTGATAAACGAACCAGTTTTACAGGTGAGTTGATGAAAGAGTCCCTTGAACTCCTTGGAGTCCAGCAAAAGTTCCACATACCTTATCACCCTCAATCCTCAGGTCAAGTAGAAAGAGCCAACAGACGGATTAAGCAAATGCTTTCCAGATTCATTGAAGACAATCCCAAGACATGGGATTCCCTATTGCCTTTACTCTTATGGCAATTAGGTACACCCTCAGCCACCACCCAGCTTACACCTTTCGAGGTAATGACTGGAAGACAAATGAGATTACCTGAACACTTGCTCTTTGACCGGATACCCCCCACTGCAGACTGTGTGTCTGTAGATCAGTATGTGGAGAAACTCAGAAAGACCTCATACACACACACTTGTATGTTGCAAACTGCATGGGCAAGGCCCAGCAACAGTCCAAAATACAATTTGACAAACACGCACAAGAAGTGGATTGGCAGGTCGGAGATCAGGTAATGGTACTTCGATTTGCACATCCCAACCACTCCTTCTCCAACAAGTGAGAAGGCCCTTACCCCATTGTCAACAAGCTCAGTCCAGCAGTCTATCAAGTTAGACTCCTCCACAACAATAAATTGACTGACAAATGGTTACAGTCAAACCAGTTGAAACTGTACAAAGGAACTTCAAAATTACTCTTACTAACCCCACTGGGCAGAACTGTACTAATGTACTAATCTTTCATCTTCCTTTTCAGATACATTGACAAGATGGCTATCTTGTTCCTATCTCACCTCCTTGCAGGAGTAATCCCTTTCGCCCAATGCACGGTAATGGACCTCCTTCGAAACCTTGATCCTCCAGCACCTCCTACAGAGGGAGTTTCCATCAAAATTCCAGATACTATGATTACTGTCCAGGAAGGTTCCGCATACCTCACTGCCTCGGTCATTGCTCCCGACAATCCACTCTTCAGATTGAGTGGAAACCACATCACAAGGACAAGTTCTCCCTGTGGCAAACTTCTAAGGAACTTTCCAGGTTGGCCCAACGCTAAATTATCCCCAAATGGTTCACTGTCCTTGTTACAAACTGCATTAAGACACTCTGGTTTGTATAACATAACTGCTTTGATTGATCCTTCCCATTGTAATTTTCTCAAGATTCTGCCCGCAGATTCTGTGCTGTACACACATGGCCTCGCAGCCATGTATCTCTCTGTGCTGCCTCCTACTGAAAAACAGCTTTTGAATGTCCAAAACATACCCTGGTCCCCGTAGTGGTCTCATAGCCACTGCCCTCCCAGGTTCTTTGATTAACAATTTACAGTTTATGCATATACCTGTTTTATTTAACCTTACTTACTGGAATATGAAAGAATTTGGTATGTGTCACAATACCAATACATCTGCATTCTATAGTACTTTATTGCTTGATAGTTTAGCTGCATTTCAGATTCGCACCCAGGATCCCTTTACTGGGGTTTATTCTACTGAGCTCAGAGGTAATTTTAGGAGGAAACCACCTTCTAGTATTCTTACCCAAAAATGTACTAGACGTGAAGTTGACAGTTCTGATGTTACAGGTGCCATAGGTACTGTCACAGGTCTTTTTGGTACTGCTATGTCCATTTGGAACAAAGCAGACATCGCTGCTATCAAAAGTCATTCTGAAAAATTCTCCACTAGTTTGGTTAATAATGTTTTACCACCTTTATTGCGTGGTGTGGATGGTCTTAGTCGGGAAGAAAGATACACTGTATACAACATGCATGACATCGCAAAAGCATTCACTGATTCCAAAAATAAGATTAACGCACTCATACAACAGAACAATAGAGAAGCTGATAAACAATATATTGGTAGAGAAATACTTTGTTCTGCATATGGTTCATATATACTCACTACCATTAACAATCTCTTCAGAGACCTAGAAACTGGAAGAATCCTCATATAATACATGACAGACGATCTCTAAATGGTATTGTTCTAAATGTAAACTTCCATCTTGTATTTCCTATGTATGCAACAGACACTGTCCATTCCTCTCCACAGCTCAAAATTTGGGGTTTGTGACCAGACATCCTAATACTGGTCCTTGTTTTTCTAGTAAGAAATGTTCTATAACAGATACTATGTTTGTCTCCTTTACTGTCTCCTTGCCACGTTTTGATCCCACTACAGCCTTGTTCTACAAGCTGGCACTGGTTCATTCTATTGGGCATTTGGATGATGACATCTACCTAGAACGCCTGGATCTACCACCTCTACTGGTCTACCACTCCTTCCTGGATGCCTGGGTGGCACCGCACACAGACTGTTGTGCGAAAAAGCAATACATCTACCTGTGCCGATGTGATGTGTTTGATGTTATATGCCCTGTTTGTGGCTACTCTCCAGACAGCATTGATTGGACTTTCACTATGGATGATGACATCACTGATAATGGCACCAACTCTTTTGAATCAACGCCATCACCAGATCAGCTCTACCAGTCCTATCATGAGGAAGCTCATCGCCTGTCAACACGGATTTCCAACACGACCTACACATGCCCTGTCCAGCTGCAAAAATGGAGACTGCCTACAATACATTCACAGTATAACTCTGACGGAGAATACAGTATAGTGACAAATGTGAAATCTTATTCATATGGTTCTGTTACTTGTTCTATTGATTACCCCAGCTTCTGTTTTGTTCCCCATCAAAAAACTGTTATTGGACATACTGTCATAACCCTCGCTCTCTTATGGAAGCAGACATCATAGATGGTAATCCAGATTATTTACTCACACTTTCAGAATACCTACCTACTTTAATGTACACATAGATCCACTTACACTCACATTGAAATCACTTTAGATAGAAAGGACACACCTCATCCACATCAGCAATAATATAACCAAAGCCAATGAAGCAATTCTTGACCTAATGAATGATGGAGATATGAATAACGCATTGACTAACACATGGTTAGAAATCACTTTTAAAGGTTTGTTATAATACAAGCATTTTTGATATTTACTTTGATTATTATGCTTTGCTGCCCTCGCCGTGCCTCTCGTAACACCGTGAGCAGCTTGAGTTCCTTTACAAGGCTTGCGCCTCTGGATTGTAAAGGACCACTGCTCCTGTCCACACCTTGTATTTGCCTGTGTTGCCTTTTGAGGCAACAAGGGGGGGAATTGTTACACGAGGCCCCTGCACCCTACTTGATACCCTCAGGGGTACACCGTAGACAGCTAATGTTTAGGCATAGGCTATACTAATACATAGGGCTAAGGGCATCTACCATATAAGAGTAGATGTCAGGAGATGAATACATATTATTGTAACTCACTTTGCTTGCTAATGCACACACATTATACCATGTATCTTCTGTCTATTTCTTACTTGTCAGATGCCAAGACACCTGTCCTTGAAGTAATTATAATGTGTAAGGCAACATTCCATTCTTTCGGTGATGGACACCACTTCACCTTGTTATGTAAGACTTTGTGTAAGAACGTCTTTGTTCTAAAACTGATGACTTTACAGAATTATATAATGTTATCTTGGACCGTGGAGCCACCTCTAATTTAGCCAATAGGGCTCATCTCTGTAACTAGAAATGTTTCTATCTTTTAGTAACCATAGTAATTATCACAGGTATATAATGTTATGCACAGGCTTTACACCTTGGAGACCCGAGAGATCCCAAGAGACTACAGGTGTAGGAAACGCTTAGCACTGGCTCCCGGTTCGTATCGGTAAGAACTGCTTAGGGCAACTGTGATTTATCCCTTTTTGTAGTAATAAACTTGTTTATTACTCGAATGCAACTTGTCTGTGAGTATTTGCATCTCCAATATTGCCAAGAACCTGAAGGTGAGGTTTTAGACCTCTTACAACTGTCAGGCATACTTCAGGAAACTTGAAGTGTGGTTTAGTCACAACAAGCTAGTACTAAACTACAAAAAAATCAAAATCATGCATTTCACCTTACACTATAGTATAAGGAAAGATGGCCCCATACACATCACAAGCAGTGCAGGATCAGCATTGGACCAGGTCTGCTCCTCCAAATATTTGGGAATCTACCTCGACAATTCCTTGTCCTTCACTGGCCACATTGTCTATATCATAAGATCGGTGAATGCCAAACTTGACATTCTCTATAGACACTGGCAGTCCATAATCCCTCAGGCACTAAGTCTTGTTACCAGGAGCACCGTCTTGTCCATAGTTGACTAGGGGCTAATTATCTACAATATGATGATTGACACTGCCCTAAAAAGAATCTTGATCCTCCATAACAAGGCCTGTAGACTCTCCTTAGGAGCAGATCATTACACGAATGCTTGTAAACTTTACAGTAAGACTGGGTGGCTTCCACTATTGCAAAGAGCTAAATACCAGATGAGCCTATGGGAGAAGAAATCCCTCCTGGGACAGACACCTGACTCAACAGCCAGTAACTTTCAACATGTCAAATCAGCCAAATCCACCAGCAGATCTGCAAAAAGTGCTCTAAAAATACCTTTAGGCACACATTTGTACAACATGCCCTTTCGGTAAGGGGACAACATTGGTTGAACAAGCTACCAGCATCACTGATAGAGTTACGAAAAATCTGCCCTTTCAGAAATGACCTCTGCCTTCTGCTGTCACAAGAGATAAGGTGTGACTGTACATCTTAATGTTTGTCCTAGGCATAGCCAGAACCTGGCTTCTACTGTATTCCCCTTCTATTCCCTCTCATCTCTCCCTCCATTGCTCTCACTTCTTCATCTTGCCCGACCGCTAACTCTATCTCCCCAACCCGCACCACCCCAGCTGTTTAGGCCCATCCTCATCCTAGCCCCTCCTCTTACTGGACAAACCTTCTCCCAGGCTACTGCTCAGACACTGACCACCACCCCTGCTGTCCTCATCACCCTTGCCCTGCTGTTTCCTCCATCCCCTGCCTACACTATTCTATATCTTAATCCACCACCCATTTATTCCTGCTCCCCTCATATTTAGGTTGGTGTGCATTTCCCTCTCCCTACTATATTCACCAGCTCTTTTCCACCTCATTCCTCTCCTTCCACTGCTTCTGTCTGACAATACCAGTACTTCCTGGCTGCACTCTCTCTCCACAGGTTGTACTTTGGAACTGATGTTAACTCCTAAACTAATGCACTTGGCAATGAATTATTTTGGTCTACATGTTCTGTATGACAGGGATATCTCATGTAAACATTACCCCCTGTTTTGTATTTTACTGTGATGTTTGTACTTGTATTTCCTGTACTCACCTTGACTTGGAGCCTTTGTAAAAGAGCTGATTGTACTCAAAGGTTTTAATCCAAATTGTGAAATAAATAAATGACCCCCAGTTCTCTTTCCTGTTTAATCATTGTCACTGTCACTCCACTCTTTTTGTACTCTGCTGCTGGGTTTCTATGGCCCAAGGGCATTATTTTGCACTTTTTTGCATTAAAACCCAGCTGCCTGGAGTTTTCCGGTTCTGCCTCATGGTTAATGGCTGCTTATTGGCAACACTCCCACTTCCCTCAGGCTAAGCAATTGCTCTGATTGAAAATAACTACATTGAGCAAACAAATTTTAACTTAATAAGTGAATTAGAATGCATAGGTGAAAATATCAGGAGATTCAAACGGGCATATGGTGCGAGATGGAGGATTCTGCAGATTGTTCAGATATGGAGGCTTCACAGGCCTCAGAACCTCATGACTCACAGCTGCAGGATTTTAAACATGGTCCTGGTAAAAACACTTGCAAACCTAAAACAGCTAAAACCAAGAAAGCCAAGTTCAACTTAATATATCAGGAATTCCTGACCTTTAGAACAGTGATAAAAGAAATGTATGGGGAACTCTGCAGAGACGTGGTGCAGCTGGAGCAGCGTATGGATGACCAAGAACAACAGGGAATGGCTACAGAAAATCATGTAGACAATTTAGAACAAACTTTGCAACAAATTAAAGTGACTCAAGAACAAATACTAGATCAACAGCAAGATCAAGAGAACCGTGCATGACATAAAAATATATTCATATACTGTTTGCCTGAGAACTCAGAAGACTCTAATATTAAAGAATGTATAGAGTCTCTGCTCCATACTGCTCTGGATTTGCCTGCTGATTTCTAATTACATCTTGAGAGAGTACATAGGGTCTTGTCTCCAAAACCTACCTCTACCAAAGTTCCTCCACGGTTGGTAATTCTCCAGTTTAACAGCTATTGTACAAAGGAAAAGGTTCTCTTGACGGTCTGGAAATGCCAGAAAGTATTTTATGGCCAAACATGAATCTACTTCGATCATGACTATGTTCCTAAAATGAAGAGACTTAGATGTGCATACCTCCCATTGCTTCTTGTGCTTAAAGAAGCTGGTTATAAATTTACAATGCCATATCCCTCTTGTCTGGTGGTGCAGCTTCCTTCAGGGAGAAAAGAATTTAGTACTGCACAAGAGGCAAAAGAGGAACTTTCTAAGCTGGGTTTACAATTTCCAGAACGGAATTCAAGCACTCAGAATATGGAACAGCATGCAGCCGGGTGGCAAACAATACCGAAGAAATCAAGAGAGTTTGACCAGAATTTGGTAGCGGTGAAGAATGCCTTAGCAGCATACAAAAGGGACAATAACATTAAAGTAACCTGAGGAACTATCTTAAGTAATCGATGGTTTAATATTTGGGTTGGTGAGAATCTGACATGGTGGGGAAGGATGTTTTCCTCATAAGGGGCTTGTTTAAGAGGCTGTGCCACATGCAGGCCCGACTCTAGGCCTGAGGAGGATCCTTTATTTTGGGTTGTCCCCAAGCTGACTGTCAGTCTGTGCCGGAGAGAGCCTCTCCTCCCCTCCCACCCACCCTATCCTAATCTCAAGGCTGCAATAATATTCACCACGTATGGCAGTTCATCTTATTAACCATTTTCTGGGTTTTATCCCTCTCTTTCTGTTTTAATTATTAGATAAGTAAATGAAAATGTGGAAGGGGGAGAGTAAATCTCACTTCAATAAGCTAAGAGGCACAGGAAACTTTGGTTTAGGAACTACATACTGATTTAAAATTACACAGGGTTCAATTTGAAAATAGCTCAAGGGAGCTAGGGAAGTAAAGCTGTTTTGAGTTGCCAGATGTCACAGACAGGCTCTACTTTATTTTTTTAAGCTTCCCTTTTCTGTTTCTCCTTCTTTTTTGGGAACAGCATGCTGTACCCATGGAGGCCCCAGATACTGAAAGACTGGGAATACCTTCACAACAAGGGATGGTCAAAACCTATTGGGTAATACACTGTTCGGATCCCTTCAGGTGCAAATACCCATCCCCACATTTGGAAGTCCACAAGAACAAGAGTTACAACCTGATACACTCCGCTACAGTTACAGATACAGTTTACAGATTTCATGCTATGGAGATGTATCATGACGTATTCCTGGTTTTATATATATGTTTTAAAAAGTCATGCATTGAGGAGCTTGAGTGCCAGAATAAAGTTTTTCAGTTAGATACCAGGTACAATATTCTTTACCCTTGGGGTAATACTATCTGGATTATGAAGTATGCCATATTTACAGGGCTGCAAGATAATAATAATGCTATCCTAATGCAATACAGTTTGGAATTAAACTGGAAATTTAGTAGGTTATGGCCTCTTGAAGATGAGTTGTTAGAGGCAGGAATGGTCAATCAGCCTCACACACAGGGCTATCACTACTATTTTTCTGCAATGTAAATAGATGTAGCAAAAATAATATCACTAAATATAAATAGGATAAATCATACTATAAAAAGAGTGAGAGTTCAGCACTACCTACGCAGGTCAAGGGCGGACTGTGTCTGTCTGCAGGAGACTCATCTATCTCAGACTGAACATGCCAAATTAGCAATGGGAGGTAGATATACAGTTTACTCTTCCTCTAGCACTACAGGGAAATGAAGAGGAGTAGCAATTCCTATTCCTTCTTCTACTCCCTTTCAGTTAGTGAAAACCTGCTCTGATCAGAATGGACATTCTATCATAGTGCAGGGACGTATGTTTGAAACTGAGGTAACGTTGGCAAGTGTATATCTTCATCCAGGAGCACCCCCATTATTACTTAGAAAGTTAATTAATAGACTCCTTGAGACCCAGAGGAGTCTTATGTCGATAGGTGGAGATTTCAATATTACCATCTCTCCCAGTATAGATTCATCCACCCCAAATGAACACAGAACCTCCCCAATTCATAAACTACTTAAAACACAAATCCCAGGATTAGGCCTAATGGATATTTGGCATCATTTATTTCCTTCAATAAAGGGATATACCTACTTCTCTCCCAGATTTCATTCCTCTTCCAGAATTGATTACTTCTTCATATATACGGAGCATATATAGAGAGTGCAGGATGTTTCTCTGATGGCATGGCAGCTTTCAGATTATAATCCGTTACTGTTAAAAGAGGATTTGGGTAAAAAGCATACAATAACCTTATGGCGGTTAAATCTAGCCTTATTAAAAGATACTGAATTTAAAATGAAAATAGGGGATCAGATTTCTCAGATTTTAACTGAAAATGCTAACCTAAATACACCTGCCGCTTTTTTATGAGATACACTTAAAGCTGTGCTAGGAGGAGAAATTATAACCTACTCTTCACATAAAAATAAGCAAAGAGAGGCAAGATATATACAACTACAGAAATTGCTTTGAGATCTTCAGGAGATACATACTAGGGGGGAAAAGGTAGTCTAGGAGGAAATTAGAAATATACAATCAGAACTCCAAGGGATATTAGATTATAAGGTACAGATGTCTTTCTTATATTTAAAAAAATACATATTATGTGGGAACAAGGGGAACCAGAAACTTAGCAAAAAGAACTAGAGCATTTAGACAGTCAGCAACCATTGCAGGTGTTAAGGACCCTCAAACAGGGCTTTTCCATTACAAGGGATCACAAATCATGAAAATGTTTCATAGATACTATGAGTCCCTGTATGCAGACCAAAATCCTCCGTCAGGGGATATAGTCCATCATTTCCTGGACACTTTCACTTTTCCCAAACTGACCATAACTCAGCAGACTTCCCTACTGTCCCCAATCTCTGCTAGGGAATTAAAATTAGCCATTAGAAAATCTAAAACACTAAAATGCCTAGGAACAGATGGGTTTGGAGCAGAGTTGTACAAAACCTTTCAAGGTAAATTACTTCAATCTATGCAGCAAGCATTCTTGGAAGTATAACAAGGTTTAAGCCCTCCCCCTTCCTAGTCCTATGCTGCTATTTCAGCTATTTTGAAACCTGGGAAAGACCCGACCTTGCCTTACTCCTTCAGGCCCATATCAGTACTGAATACCGATTATAAATTTGATATGTCAATATGGTCTGGTCGACTAGAAGCAATCCTTCCTAGCCTGATACATGCAGGTCAGGCTGTATTTCTTCAGAAGAGGCAAACTGCTGATAATGTACAAAGAACATTTCATATTATGGATCACCTCGCTAGGTCAAAGACATCAGCGACCCTAGTGAGCCTAGACACCTAAAGATACCTGATAGGGTTTCTTGGAGTTACTTATGGCAGGTACTGGCAGCTTTTGATTTTCCGAATGAGTTTTTAAATTGGTTGAGACACATTTACTCCTCCCCAAGGGCTTATATTAAAATTAATGGGGGAATATCCATATCCATCTCACTAGAAAGGGGAACAAGGCAGGGCTGCCCCCTCTCACCACTCCTTTTTGCTTTATATATTGAACCTTTAGCCATGACTACTAGAGATAATAAAGAGATTTCTGGGGTCCTAATAGGGAATCAATCCTGGAAACTGACTTTATATGCAGATGACATCCTCCTAACCATCACCAATCCTGAAACCTCCCTCCCAGCTTTAGGGACTGTCCTGGACCAATTCTCCAGAGTCTCTGGATATAAGACAAACATTATTAAAACAGAAGTGCTCACTTCCTACTTCTCACCTTCCCCAAATTTGAAAGCCCATCTGCCTCTCTGATGGAATACGACTAAAATAAAATACCTAGGTATACAAGTACTGCAACAGATCTCAGATATTATACTACTGAATTATGAACCTCTTACTCAACAAATAGAGCTAGACCTTCATAGATGGTCCCAACTCTATCTGCCCTTTTACTCTAGAATAGACTTAATACATATGAACATTTTACCTTGCCTGTTATATCTATTCTCTACAATTCCAGAATTCCCTTCACAGATGTATTTCATTTCCTGGAATAGATCTCTTGCTAGATTCGTATGGGAGGGAACGAGGCATAGAATAAAGTGGTCAATCTTACAACTTCCTAAGGGGAGGGGAGGTTTGAACCTACCTGATCTCTATAAATACGCTCAAGCTACAGTATTAGCTCGTATATTTAATTGGTGCTACTCAAATTATGACATCCCTTGGAAGAGAATAGAGATGTCTTTGAATCTTTTCCAGGATCTTCCAGGTTTGCCACCTTCCAATGGTAAACCCCAAAAAACAGATAAACCATATTATATAGGAGCACAATCTACACTTAAGGTTTGGCATAAACTTAAAAACTCCCTAGATTTAAAATATATTTTATCCCACTTAGATTTGATTCTAACACTATTAAACCCCCTTCTGCCACAAGAAAAACAAACTTTGCAGAGCTGGGCAAATAGAGGTCTTACATCAGTTTATAAAATTACAGATGAGAGGAGTGTAATCCCTTTCCAGAATTTATAGGAAAGCTATAGGCTCAATCCACAGGACCATCAACTGTACACTCGACTTAATGAAATAATAAGTCAGAGAGCGATTAGCACAGGTTTTTTACTGAAACCCCTCCCCCGTTACTGCATTAACTATAACTACTAGATGAGGCCAAATCTGGCCACATTTCAGAGGATTACTTTATAAGAGTCTTCAGGAAATGTCTACAGAATCCACTAGAGATATATTAGAAGCCTGGAATAGAGAGTGTCTCATGACAATTCAAATAGATGAATGGAAAAATAAACTGAGCTTACTTTTGTCCTTTTAAATGCTCCTTATTGGAAGGAATTTGCATGGAAAACCAGCAACAGATTTGTTTTAACCCCCGTCCTAATAGTCTAAATTTACAACTACTGTCAACAGGGAATGCTGGAGGAAATGTAGAGAACAAAAAGCAAGTCATACCCATATATTCTGGTCATGTTCAGTTCTGAGAGAGTTTTGGTACCTGATTTCACAGGCCCTGATTGAATTAGTTGGAGAAGAAGTGGTTTTAACCACAGAATTGGTTCTTCTGACAATCCCTCCAGAGGGGTTACGTATTCCAAAAGGCTCCTTACTGATAACTTATATACTGGTGCCAAAGAAAGTTATTACCAGGAAATGGGGAAGAGACTCTCCCCCCCACATTACAAGAATGGCATGGGATGCTTAAAGAGATTTATACCTTAGAACAGTTGATTGCCAGGGCTGGAGATAAAGTGGATCTATTTGAATTAAGATAGAGAAAATTGGTATTTGATATAACAGCTTCAGATCCTTCTTTTGTTCCATGAAATTTTATTTAAATATCTACAAGAGAGTACTTAAGAAACATTCACACATTATATGGCCTCAACCAGATAATCAGACATTTAGTACTGTCTATATAGGAATAATGGACATTCCTCTGAATTAACACCTTATATACTTGCACTATGTATGATATTACCCAACAACGAATTGCACTCTCATCTGTATTTATTGGCTGTAACCCGTAGAGAATTATTTAGATATGTTTTTTTAATTAAGCTATGTGAACGCTCTGTATATTTCCAGATGTATCTCATTGCTGATTTTTATCTGAAAAAAATCATAAATAAACAATTAAAAAAAAACAGCTGCCTTACCTTTGACCACTCCTCCAATTATTTTTTAGATCTCTGCCCATCCTTTCCACCCCAATTATCCATACTGTTGCAGATCTTGGTATCATCCTAAAAGAGGCAGACCTTTCCTCCCAGATCTTCTGCTATGTCATTTATAAAGATATTAAAGAGGACCGATCCCAGCACTGAACCCCAAGGTACCCGGATGGTAACCTTCCCTTTCTCAGAGTGAACTCCATTTACCACTAGCCTCTGTATCCTATCTCCTTACCAGTTTCTTACTCAGGTTACCAGCTTCTTGCTCACCCCTTAGCTACTCAGCTTGTTTACCAGTCTCTTGTGTGGAATGATGTTGAAAGCCTTGCTGAAATCCAGGAAAGCCATGTTTACCATTCCTTCCTGATCAAACTCCTTGGTCATCCAAAGACATTTATCAGATTTGTTTGGCATGACCTCCCCCCCTGGAATTCATGCTGCCTCAGATTCTGTAGCCCATTGGATTTAAGATATTACACAATCCTTTCCTTTAACAGTGCTTCCATTAACTTACTGACTACTGATATCAGGCTGACGGGCCTATAATTGCCTGCTTCTTCCCTACTACTACTTTTGTGAAATGGGACTACGTCTGCCCTTCTCCAGTCTTATGGGACCACTCTGGTCTCCAGTGATCTGTTAGCTAGTTCTGTCAGAGGTACAGCTAATACCCCCTTGACTTCCCTCAGCATATTTGAATGCACTCCATCTGGACCAGTAGCTTATCCCTCTTCAGGTTAGTGAGTGCTTTCTGGCCCCTGTCCTCTGAAAAAGGACTATAGTCCACTTCCCTCCAATCAAAGCTCCTTGTGTTTTTTCATGATCCCTCCTCTTCCCCTTCCACTGTGAATGCTGAGCAAAAGTATTTGTTCAATTTATTTGTCATTTCTTGGTCCCCCTAAGAATGTTCCCTTCCCCAGCCTTACAGTCCCTCCCTTTGTTTTCCCTTTTCTCTAATATACCTAAAAGATGTGTAAGCACCCCTTGTGGGGGGGGGGCTTATTAGGCTTTTGGCAACCCCTCTGGTGCTGTTAGGGATTTTAGGTGCCGTAAGGATTTTTTTGGTGCTCTGCCACTAGGGGGCAGTAACACTGGGATTATGTAAGTCTTATGTTAGGAGTTGAGTAGGGGAGAGAGGCAGAGGTTGGCAGTTTGGAAGCATGGCAGTTACTGGAGGGGCCCCCCAGACTAGGCAGGTTGGCCTACCAGTGGCAGTGCGCCAGCCCACTTGGGTCTCTGAGGGAGGGAACATGTTCAGGCAGTTGTGGTCATTTGGTTCCAGTGGGTACTAAACTTTATTGTCCCCATTAAGATCTTGAGGAGACTTCTTGGCTGTAAGAAACCAGGCCTGGGGTGGACAGACTGAGGGAACCAGAAGAAACATAGAAACATAGAATTTGACGGCAGATAAGGACTGCTTGGCCCACCTAGTCTGCCCATTTTCCTACCTAACAGATAAGCTGCAAATCCTAGTTAACCAACAGCTTACTTCCTCCTACCCCACGACTGCCTTATGCCTGTCCCATGCATTCTTGAAGTCCCCCACTGTTCTTGACTCCACAACCTCCTCAGGGAGGCTGTTCCATGCATCCACAATCCTCTCAATGAAAAAATACTTCCTCACATTACCTCTGAGCTATCCCCCCTCTATCTTCAAATTGTGCCCCCTTGTTCTTGCACATCTCTTTTTCTGGAAGATGCTACCCTCTTGGACTTTGTTAATTCCCTTGAGGTACTTGAAAGTTTCTATCATGTCCCTCTCCCTCCTTTCCTCTAGGGTATACATATTAAGCTCCTTTAGTCTTTCTTCAGTATGTCTTCTGGTGCAGACCCTGCACCATTTTAGTTGCCCTCCTGGACAGCTTCCACCTGTCTATGTCTTTGTGGAGATGGGGTCTCCAGAACTGCACACAGTACTCAGATGGGGTCTCACCAACTGTCTGTACAGAGGATAACAACTTCCTGTTTTCTACTATTGATGCCTCTTCCTATGCATCCCAGTATCCCCCCTGCCTTCCTTACTGCCTTCTCACATTGCTTGCCCACCCTTAGGTCATCTGATATAATTACCCCCAGGTCTCTTTCTATGTTTACTGTTGTCAGTATCTCACCCCCCATTGTGTACACTTCCCCTGGGTTTTGGTTTCCCAAGTGCATTACCTTACACTTCTTTGCATTGAATCTGAGCTGCCATACATTTGACCATTCCTTCAACCTTGCCAAGTCCCTTCTCATCCTTTCCACTCCACCTTGTGTATCAACCCTGTTGCAGATCTTTGTGTCATCTGCAAAGAGACATACTTTTCCTTCCAGTTCCTCTGCAATGTCACTTATAAAGACATTAAAAAGGACCGGTCCCAGTACTGAACCCTGCGGTACCCCACTAGTAACTCTCTTTTCTTCACTGTGTATTCCATTTACTACTACCCTTTGCGTCCTGTTGTCTAGCCAATTTTTTATCCAGGCTACCACCTTGGGACCCACTCCAAGGCTGGCTATCTTGTGAATTAATCTTTTGTGTGGGACTGTATCAATCTAGGTAGGCCATGTCCACAGCCCCTTCCTGGTCTACTACTTTGGTCACCCAGTCAAAGAAATCTATTAGATTCGTCTGACACGACCTTCCCATTGTGAATCCATGCTGCCTTGGGTCCTGTGCCCCACTGGCCTCTAGGTACTCAACAATTCTTTCCTTCAGAAGTGATTCCATCATTTTCCCTACCACTGAGGTCACACTAACTGGTCTGTAGTTTCCTGCCTCTGTCCTGCTCCCACTTTTGTGAAGAGGAATCACATCTGCCCTCCTCCAGTCCTCGGGTACCACCCCATCCTCCCATGATTTGTTAAAGAGAGTAGTCAGCGTGTCACTAGTTCTACCCTTAGTTCTTTTAGAATTCTTGGGTGAATCCCATCAGGCCCCATTGCTTTGTCCACCGTCAATTTTATCAGTTCTTTCAGAACCCTTTCTTCTGTAAATGGACTGGTATCGACCCCCGTCTTTGGAGTGTTTCTCTTGTTTGGTTTAGGTAACTCCCCCTCCTCTTCCTTTGTGAATACTGAGCAGAAATATTCATTCAGTATCCCTGCTTTTTCACTGTCAAGTGAAAGAAGAAGGAGAAGGCAAACAGGCACTGCAGAAAAATTGGGGCCCTAGATCCTTTTATAAGGTATGAGCACTGGGCTAATGCAGCTGTTGTGGTCATGGCAGGACCACAGTCAGTAGCGGCTCTAGCCACAAATGGTTACCAGGGCACAGCTGGGGCACAACAGATGACAGCCAGGGCACTAATATATTATTACTATGGGGGAGGCTTTGCACCATATGGGGCACCAACTGGGGCACAGCATTTTTTTACCAGGGCACGTGCCCTGGCAGGCCCTGGTGTAGAGCCGCCACTGACCACAATAGGGGCTGTCAATTGGTAGCAGCACTGGTGTGCCCTTTTCCAAGGTGGCACATTGGCCCTGGGAATTGGTTGGAGGGAGGAACACAGTCTGGGACTCGATGGGGCCTGCTGAGCCTGTGTCAGGGGCAGATCCCGGGACTCAACATGCCCATGTCTGGGGTGGGTCTTCAGGCCGTTGAGGGCCATGGTTTCTCTGGCAACAGTAAGTTAAGGAAAAGAGCTACTGTAGCTGTTTGTGGTCTGCTCAGTTCCGGTGAGAAACTCAAGCTGGAAGGTACAGTATGGGATATCAGTGAACACCAGGTAACAGTTTAAGGAAGGAAGAAAAGGAATTGTCACTATCTGGGAGGCAGCCGTGAAGGCTAGGCTGCTCATCACCCCAAGGATTATTTCTCTTGGTGGCACTGGGTGGAAGAAATCACTCCCCTGCAGAGGAATCGTTTCAAGGAATGAAGCTGTGATTAGTTCAATCAGGAAAAGATAGGTTTCTGTGGAAGAAGCTTGGTAATTACTAGAAATGCAGGCTCTATCAATTAGTCCTGGAAGCTTTGGTAATCTGCTGTATGCTGATCTAAGAACTATGCCTAAGTGCTGCCATTGTCCTCTCTCTCTGTTTCAAACTGTTGCCCCATGGAGCTGTGTTAACATAACAAAGTTAAGAGAGTTTTGCTCTTGGCCCCATAATTATTCCAGGTGCTCAGGAAATAAATGTTCTTGGTTTTGGCATAATCTGGTGACTGACTCGATGATTGCATTGTGATCAGGAATGAACTAACTGTGTTTATTTTTAGAAGCTAATCAATTTCTCCATAGCTTGACGAGTGGACTCTGGAGTAATGTCCTATCTAGTCTTTTGGGTCCCAGAATAGAGGGGAGACAACAGCTCCTCCTCTGTGGTGCTCCTGCTGGGGTAAAAGCTGAGGCCGAGGGGGTTCAGAGGCATCCTGCTCAGTGGTGAAGACATCTAAAAGCCTACACAGCCAGTACAGTGTTATGCTTGTGCAACTGTGTTCCTTGGTTTTGGCCATTCGCACTCTCTATTCCAAGGAATTACCACCCTGTAGGGGTACCAAAGGCAAGGAACCCTTGAAGAGGGTTCCATTCCTAGAGGTGCCGTGGGACGATTTCCTTGGCTAAAGGTACCTTAGGAAGGATCCCAAGGAGAGAGGCACTGCCACTGGAGGAGGAGGAGGGGAGGATGGCGAGGCAAAGAAAAAGTGCTTCAGAAGGAGGCAGAGAGGAACTGCTTATAT
This sequence comes from Neoceratodus forsteri, assembly GCA_016271365.2. NCBI lineage: Eukaryota > Metazoa > Chordata > Ceratodontiformes > Ceratodontidae > Neoceratodus > Neoceratodus forsteri. Next base: position 42,650,022 of record CM028131.1, on the reverse strand, counting down.
AGCTCAGGAAGTGGGAGTGGCTGGCTGCTTGTCCATTGAACTATAGGCCCAGTCTTCCAATTCAATGGCTTATGCAGCCAGTGTAGCGTTATGCTTATGTGGCTGTTGTACTTGGTTTTGGCCATTCGCACTGTCTATTTCAAGGAATTACCACCATGTAGTGGTGCCAAAGACAAGGAACCCTAGCAGGGGGTTCCACTCCTAGAGGTGCCATGAGATGATTCCCTTGGCTAAAGGTACCTTAGGAAGGAGTTCCAAAAAGAATATATAATAATACGAAGCATATAAGCGAGCAGTATAGCTGTGAGACGTAGTAGTAGATAAAGCATCAGGCAGCTTGATAACGTAATGAGATGATCAGGTTAGTGTGGCATAATTTCGATGGGTTGTGTTAGAGAATGAGGGGACCTCCTAAGGAGAGAGGGAACAGCAGGGACACCATCCACCTCCATCCAACAGTGGAACCTACCTAAAGAAACTAGGGAACACTACTATGTTAACTAACAGTTATGACCCGAGGCATGAAGGAGAGAAAAAAAACCTTATGAGGAGGAAATCTCTGGGGATCCGAGGCCTAGGTCACCTTCCCTCTAGGCTTGGGATATTTTATTTAGTGATGGCTCTGCTGCTGCAATTTGGAAACCCAGTTAAAGGGAGGTGGAAAATATTCCAATTTGGAGGAAAACTCTCACTCAATCCCTCTAACGGGAATGCTGTGGAAGGTTGTGAGAGTGCTCTGAGCATTGGGGGCAACCAAGGTGGGGGGAGGAGAGCAATAACTGCCGAGGCACTCACCTGTCCTACTCACCCTAAAAACAAACCAGGTGAACCAGAGGCAATCATAGGGAGAATGCAGTGGAGGTGTAATGCTAGGGAACCACTAAAGCCAATGAATAACCATTGTAGTGGAAACCACTAGAGCCAAAGAAGACTGGAGTAACCACCCTTCACAGCTAGTCTTAAATTCTACACCAGGAACTGCTGTCACGTTAGCGAACAGCTAAAGCCAAGCCTAGAGCCAGGACATTCCCAGCTATGGGCCAGGTGAAAAGGACCCCGCCCCAAGTCGGGCACACTCAAGATGCAGACTTAGAAATGCATTAGACAGTCAGCTGCAGGGGAACCCTGCACCAGAATGGTATGGCTGGCATGCCCCAGAAACTGATGAGGAGCTGAATGAGCATTAAATGCTGAGACCTTTCAGAGGTCAGATGCAGTAAGTGAGCATTAAGCAATCTATTGTGTAAGCAAGAGTGGACCTGCATGTAGATCAGTAAAGCAGTGTAGCAATAGTCGGACCTACACTTAGGTCAGCAAGTAGTAGCAATAGTTGGACCTGCATGTAGGTCTGCAAAATGTAGTATCAATGGTGGGACTTGAACGTAGGTCAGAGGAGCACTATGAATGGCGGGGCAAGCCAGCCAGACATTTCAAAAAGGCAATGAAGGTGACAAATACTCTGAGGATTTTCGGTGGCAGAGGATGGATTTAGAACATAAGTAATTAGCCACATGAGGCCACAACTCCTCAAACACTTCCAAGTCCCCGCATAGGAAAAACAAGAAAGAGATGGAAGGGCTGAGACCCATATGCAGTTATTTAACTAGTTCACAGCATCAGCAGTAGCTTAACTGACCTCAGAGTATAACAGAGTGTACAAACAGCAGCATCTTTATTGAGTAACTGTGAGCTGTAAAATTCAATAAACATAGAATGAAGAGAGGCACAATGCTCTGAAAGCAGCTATCACCAGGCAGTGCAATGAAACTGTAGCAATGAGGTAGTAGAATGAGTTGAGAGAGCATGATTGAGCTGCATAGTTAGGGTTCAGAGTGAGCCTGAATCAGGTGAAAACAATTGAATGTGCAGTATAAAGAGCAGCTAAGGTAGATCTGAAACACAGATAATGATTGCAGTTGCACTGCAAGTAATTGAGAGTTGTGAGTAACTGAGAGCAAATAGTATGAGCTCTGGAGCAATATGCTAGGAGCTTAGAAACAAAGCCCCCCAAAACAGACAAAACCAAATACACACAAACACCGATAACAGGGAACAATGACAGAAAGAAGCACACAGCCAGAGGCAAATTACAAACCAGAAGCAGGAAAATAAACACAGATGTCCAGCAGAGACAAGCAGCAGCAGCAGCAAGGTGGAGGGGGAAGTAGACCCCAGCCAGCCCAGTAGACCCCAGCTAGCTCAGAGGACAGACAGACAGAGCCTCCGGCTGGCAAAGAAAAAGTGCTTCAGAAGGAGCCTAAGAGGGACTGCTTATATATCTCAAGAAGTGGGAGTGGCTGGCTGCTTGTCCACTGAACTACAGGCACAGCCTTCCAATAGTGTGCCCTCTTATTTTCTAAACCTATGCTCCAATGGTAACCTCCAGAAGATGGTTCAGGATAGCACTTGTGGTCTGGGCCCCTTCCCCTTTAAAACATCAGGACCCACTAGACAGCGGGGAAGGGGGGCTTACAGATGTCTTTTCCCCTTTTGATACTGCCTCAGCTAATCTTTCTTCAGTTTGTGTCTTTGCTCTCCTTACTGCTTTCCATACCTCCCTGTTTTCCCTCATACGTTTCCCTATTCTCCTCTCTCTGGGTCTCCTTATACTTTCTGAAGGCTAAATACCTTTAAGCCTTTACCTTTTGTTTTCCTTTCACTACTACTTAGTTGTTTGATGCAGAGGTTTGTTGTCCTTACTATGCCCTCTATTAGTTTGGCCCACTGTTCATCTATCACACACCCCCATGTCAGCTCCCCTGCCAAGTCATTGATGAGATATTCACCCATCCTTATAAATCTGCCCTTCTGAAATCAAGAGCTTTCATCATCGTGTGGTTTGATTTTGCAGCTGTTCTTATGTGGAACCACACTGTATGATGATCACTGATCCCCAGATGGCTTCCCACCTTAATATCTGCAATACTGTCCCTGCTAGTAAGCACCAGGTCCAGTATTGCCCCATCCCAAGTGTGTTCACTAACTAGTTGATGGAGCAACATCCCTACAGGGAGTCCAGGATGTCCCTGCTTCTAGATGCAACATCAACTGGGAGGCTCCAATCTACATTTGGCAGATTGAAGTTCTCACCAGCAACTTCTCCCCTTTTTCAGTCATTTTGGCAGTTGCTTCTAACATTTCCTTATCTAACACCCACCCCCACCTCCCCCCATGCTGGAGGCTGTGGATCACACTTGGCCATATAGTGGCTCCATTTCCTGTCCTGAGAGTGACCCACAACACCTCTGCCCCACCCAAAAACAAAATTCCCTGCATCTTTGCTGCTTTTATACTTTCCTTCACATAAAGCACCACACACCTTCCTTTCCTTCCAAGCCTGTCCTTTCTGAACAGCATGTAGCCTGGTATGAGTTGACCATGTCCCAGTCATGTTATGACTGCTCCATGACTCAGTAATAGCCACAATTACGAGATCGGCCTCTGCCATGATGGCCTCTAGGACTGGCATCTTATTTCCCAGACTTCTAGCATTAGCACACATGGCCTTCCAGATTATGTTTGCTCTTTGCTAGTTAATCATCCTTTTTTCCTTTTCCTCCCCCTCTTCCCCCATCTCTTCTGACAGCTTCTTTTTCCCCCTTTCTCCTTCATTATTACCCTGCTTCTTTGATTAACTTGCACCCTGGGGGGGACTCACTCCCCTTAGGATCTCTGTACTCTCTAGCTCACCCTGTGAGAGGGCAGATTCTGTATCTCCTTGTTCTTTCACCACTCCCTCGGCTAGTTTAAATGTTCATGGAAGTGACATTTAAACCATCCACTGAGGACTTGGGTTCCTCTCCCGGATGGACGCAGCCATCCCCTCTGTACAGAGTCTTATCCTCTCAGGGGGGGCCCCCAGTCCCCATGAAGCCATACCCCTCCTCTCTGTAACATTCCTGCAACCATGAGTTGAAGGTCTTGGATTGGAGATCCCTCTCCTTTCTCCTGTCATAGACAAGCAGCACCTCCAAAAAAGCTAGCGAGAGTGCTACCTAGACTACTTCCCAGCTCCCTAAACTCCCCCTGCACTGTTCCAGCACCATCCCTAGCCAGGTCATTTGTCTCCTGGAGGAAAATTACATCCATCTCCCCCTCTCTTCCTGCTGCCCTAGTGAACTGTAGAATACGCCTCCCATCCCTCCATGCCATGGTGTCATGCAGGCACCTGACCTCTCTGTCCGTGCTTCCTTCCTGTACCTCTCCCACATTAATTTGCAGTTGTGCCAACTGGTGTTTTGGTCACATTTTTGCAAAAAAGATCCCCTATGTTGACGTTGTTAATAACTTTAAGGTATATGAAGGTCTCAAGCATGTCCTCTCTATCTCTTCTCTCCAACAGTGAGTTCATCTTGTTAGTGGTGTCAAGCCCTGATCGGGCTCTTGGTGATAATTAGAGAAGCAAATGAATCACAGATAGCTTGCCTATCAGTAATAAACTCGTTTACTACTACAAAAAAGGAAATCACAGTTGCCCTAAGCAGTTCTTACCATAAGACACTGGAAGCTAAGACAGCATTCCCCAATACCCTAAGGAGTGAAGAAGGTCTCTGAGGGGAAAATGTAATTCATTACATTATATACACTGTGATAATCGCTATGGTTACCATGAGAAAGAAACATTCTTAGTTACATCAAGTAAGCCCTTTTGGCTAAAAGAAAGGTGGCTCCACAGTGTAGATACAATATTCACGAAGTCAGCTTTCTATTAAAACAATGGGTGTATACTGTACATGACACATGGAAAACACAGACTGTGATGCTACTATACATAAATCCAAAAGATGGCAGTGCAGACTACGCAATATCAGAAGATGACAAAGACATGAATGTCTTGGCTTACTATGTGCAGTTTCCTTGCATTAGAGAAAGTAAAGTGTATTACAATCAGTACATATCCTGACACTCACTCTTGTATGGTCAGTATCTGTGCCCTATATATTAGTATAGCATACAGTAGAGGTATGGTCAGTATTTGTGCCCTATATATTAGTATAACATACAGTACAGGATTGTCTAAGGTGTACAGTGGGATGCCAATTAGAGTGTAGGGACCTCGCATAACAATCTTCAGGTTCACGCTTCTCTGTTCATATATGATATCCTCAGGGGCATAGTTTGTTATTTTTACAGGGGGGGCAAAGTAACTTAAAAGTCCTGATTTTCACGTATCACGTCATTGAAGAGGGCGGGTGGCTTGCATAATGCAAACAAATCAACCAGCATCAAATAATGCCAAAAAAACATTTAAGACTACAGCTGAAAATCTCCTGGGAGGGACCAGCCCAGGCCAAGTCAGAGCACTTTCCCACCCCACCAGTTTTACTGCAGCCCGCTCTTGGCCTAACTCCTCCTGAGACCAGAGTCGAAAAACTGACCAAGATCTGTTTTCTATTCAGTTCTTCGTTCTTCTGTCTTGGGAGTGAGAACTTACTTGTAAAGTTGAAAATATGTAAGGAACTTAACTTCCTTCTCAAGAGGACAGAACCTCACCTTGGCTTCAGTTCAAATCAGTCTTGACCTAATTTTGCCCCCACCCGAACCTCCAGGTGGATAGCTCACTAGTCTCTCACCCCCCTTTGCTGCTTACATAACCCTTCCAAGTCCAGCCCTTACAGTGGATCCTGAATGTCTTGAAATGTCTGCTTGAGCTAGCCCTCCCACCCTTGAGGAGTGCAAAAAGCATGTTTCAAGGAAGTGCAGCAAATGGCTGTGCCACCTTAGTATACCTATAAACATTGATGGTACAGGAGACATCCCAGCACGTGCGTCCTCACAGCATGAGCCCTTATTTACAAAGATTACATAAAAAAATTGCGATTATACAATGACAAGAATGAATGCTGGCCTCTGATTGGTCAGTCTTGGGCTAGACCCATGATGCTACCCAGTACATCTGATTCATTATAGGTCTAGTCTCAGCCTCTCCGTGAACCTCTTGATTGTTAGCATTAGTGTGTTTTTTTGTATCTTCTCTTAAAAATATTTTTCCACACCCAATAAAACATCTTTAAAATTATTTTTTTTTAATTTTGTATAACAACACGCCATTGTATAATAGCAGTAATGCCCTCCAGCATGTGTGTCATGGTAGGATAACGTCATGCCTTATGTATTGGATGCACTTGTGCCCAACCACCTGAGGCTTGACGTTATCCCAGCATGACACACGCCCTGTCGGGCATTATTGCTTACTTGCACCCAGTGTTAACACTTTTCTTTGTTATAACCAAGTTAATTCATTAGTCTCCCATCCCATCCCATCCCATATTATTCAATGTCACATGCCTGAATCTGGTTAGGTGAGGTAAGCTAAGAGGATAATGCTCTCCTCAAGCAAGGAAGCATTGCATACATAAGCATGGGACTTGCTGATATCCCTCGGGTGGTGCTCTTAACAAGCACGCTGATGTACCTGGGACAGGGCAACAGAACAATGTAAATCCCCTAATTGTTCAAGATGATCATGGGCATGGTGTGGTCACACCACAACCCCTACCACTCTCCTCCCCATGGGCTCCTAAGGAATATGCATCTCTGTCCATGCCCAGGGTTACACAACCCCATCCAAGCAAACATGGACTGCCCTGGCACAAAAGTGGTCACATCACTTAACCTAAGAGAACAGACGCCACAGGAAGTTTGCTGGAACAATGACTCCAGATACCTGTGCACAGCCTTGCAGGACCCACCCTGAAAGGCAAGTACTTGGTTGGTGTTTTTTATTAGCATCACCTATGACAGTGTGTGGTGGGCTGGTCAGTATTTGTGCCCTATATATTAGTATAACATACAGTAGAGGATTGTCTAAGGTGTACAGTGGGATGCCAATTAGAGTGTAGGGACCTCGCATAACAATCTTCAGGTTCAGGTTGTGGTAGCCCAGGTTGCCATGGATGCTTCCCCTTCCCACAGACTACTTCAAAATCGTCTCATCTGACAGTTTTGAAGGGCACAAATGAAGCATGGTTGCTTCAGTTTGATGTGGTCTAATACAGCTGTTTTTGTCCAAGCGTGTGTCTCTATTCTTCTACACACAGACACAGACAGACACACACACCACCAAAAAATGAACTTTTTTTATACTTTGTTTACATTTAGGATAGAGACAGGGTAAAGCAGGTCCAGGCAGCACAACACAGTAAATGAAACAATGCATTTTACAATGCCCAACAAACCACCAAAAGACCACAAAACAAAGGACCTTCTCCCTGCCCTGGCGGGGGGCCGGATGGCTAGGTTACAGATCAGCATGCTAAATGAGAAGGAGAGACCACAGAACATCTTGTTGAACCACACAGTAAGGTGAAACTACATAAACATGCACAATTTTTATATTGTAGGATTTCATACTTTCCAACAGTTCCTAATTTTGACACAGAAACTTATCTTTAGTGCTCAGAAGCCCCTTGTACAAGGGAGGTAAGCATGGCATGGACCCAGCAGACTGGCATATGTGTTGAAAAAAATATTTCTGTGCCAGTATGCCTGTACACCCCTCCCTCCTCCATCACCAGTGGCCAGAACCATTTTTTTCAGCATGTGTACCAGTCCGCCCTGGTCAGCACAGCAGCACAAAGCTGGCAGGGCAGCAGAAGACACAGCAAGCAACAGTGAATTAAATGTCCATGCAAAAAGCTACAGCCCACTCTCCCCACCCCAGACCTGCAAGGCCACTATCTCCACCCAGACTGGCCAGCTCAGCTACTCTCTGCACCCTGATGGACTTGCACAGCCACTCTCCACACTGTGTCCACCTCACCAGCACAGCCACTCTCCCCACCGCACCAGCACAGCCACACTCCCCATCCCACCCAACCAACACCATTTCCAGCTCCATTTATCTGGTATCTGCTCCAGGCATCCAGGTCTGTGCCTCCCCATCACAGGCACACAAAAATAAATAAAACCACATTTTATACTGCATTTTGTTTATGTTCCTTTTTTTGTTTGGAAAGAGAGATGTTGAGCTACCGGTCAGCACAGTTTGCCTGGTATACAATTACAATCCCACCCCACCGACACAATGCCTGTTCCTCCATCCACCCACACAATGCCTGTATCCCCAACCCCACCCACACAAATGACCAGTGTCCGCAACACCACACACACACACTCACATATGACCAGCAGTGTCCCCAACACACACATGACCAGCAGTGTCCTCAACCACACACACACACACACACACACACAACCAGCAGTGTCCGCAACCCCACCCACACACACAACCAGTGTTCCAACCCCCCAAAAAAAATCATAGCCAGTTAGTAGTCGCTATAACAATAGCCAGATAATAGTATAATCATTTCTTTAGGGTGCATGTTTTAGTGCAAGATTTTTTTTGCTAGTCTTGTAACACTGTACGTGGGAGAACACAGAAAGCTACCCCTTTGGTTGTGTTTGCCAGGCAATGAAGACAGAGACAGCAAGGCCAAGGAATCTGTCTATTTCACCCCTCCACAGCGGACAATTGGAAAAATCAAAAAAGTGAAAGATTACTTTTATAGCCAGGTAAAGGATGAGGGGGAAATAAATGTTTCAACATTTACTAATGTTCGTATGCTAGCTGTGGGCACAGGTCAGTGAGATACATCCCTTGGCAGGTAAAGGATGAGGTGGAAATTATGTTTTAACATTTACTTATGTTTATATGCTAACACCCAGTCAGCAAGCATAGAATGTCCCCCCTCCTAACCAACATGGACAGTCCACTGGAAACCCAGTCAGCAAACATGGACAGTCCCCCCCCTTACCCCACCTACAAGGACAGTCCTCCCAGACACCCAACAGTCCCTCCTCCCCACCAGACACCGGGCCAGCGAGCATAGAATGCCCCTCCCAACCAACAAGGACAGTCCCACCAGACACTCAGGCTGCCAGCAAACATGGACGGTCCCCCATATCCCACCAAGGACAGTCCCCACCCCGACACACAGCTAGCATGCACAGAATTCCTGCCCTCACCAACATGAACAATCCCCCAAACACCTGGCTAGCAAACACGGAGAGTTCCCTCCCCAACAACATTGATAGTCTGTCCTAGACACCTGATCAGCAATCATTGACATTCACCCCCATAAGCCAACATGGAAAGATCTCCCCCAGACACTCGACCAGCAAATAGTCCCCCTCCCCACAAGACATCTGGCAGGCAGACATGGACAGTTCCCCCAGACAAATGGCCAGCCAAGTCCACCAAACAATGGCTAGTGTCACCGCCCCACCATCACAGCCAGTGTCCCCACATCACCATGGCCTGTGTCTCCACCCCACCAGACCCCAGAATAGAAAACAGACTGTCCCCCCAGCCCCACCAAACACTGACCACCCTCTCAGTCCCAAACACTAACCACCCCAGCCCCAAACACTGATCGTCCCCCAGCCCCACCAAAAGCAGGCCCTCCCCAGCACCAAACACTGACCATCCTCTCAGTGAGTCAACCCCAAAACACGCAGACTGTCTCCCCGACCCCAACCTCACAAAACAGACCATCCCCCCAGCTCCACCAAACACAGACCGTCCAGTGAGTTTCCCCAACAAACCCCACCACACCGGTAGCACAGTAACTGAGTGTCCCCACCCCACCAACATGACTAGTGTCCACACCATACCCAACAAACAGGCCCCCTCACCCACCCCACCAACATGGACAGCCTCAACAGCCAGCAAATCCCCTTCCACCCAAAGAAACACAAGCTGACAGCAAACCTTCCACCCATGCCCCAGACACATGGCCATGGCCAAGACAACCCCCCCCCCATGGTATTAATTTCCAGCAACCAGCTTGCAGCACAGTTACTCACCAAATCAGTAAGGGCACAGACAGGGCAGCATGCAACAGAGCACAGCAAGGCCAAGAAGACAGGTCGGGTAGCCGAGTCTCTCCCAACAGTTCTGTTCCTTTCCCGATTAATCCCCCGAGACAGTAACTCATTTTTTCTGACACCAGATGAATGTGTTGCATTATGGGTCTGCTATAGCCTGCATGACCGCCAGCTTCTTCACTGTTCTGGGCCTAGCTGTTCACTGACCTGAATAATCCCTCTTGGTGGACCGTGGAACTGGTGGGCAACGGGCGTGGTGTGGGACTCGACGACAACATGGTAAATCTTTTTCTGGCCTGCTGGACACAGGAGCTGGGTGTGCAGGCAAACCTGGCCGTGACTCAGACTCACTGTAATTGTAGTACTCACTCCTCCACCTGGTCTGTCTGGTGGTAGAGGCCTTGTGGCCACAGGCCTCCTAGGCTCTCAGGGATGGGAGGCTCAGGTGGCAGCGGGAGAGCCCAGAGCACAGCTGGCTGCACTTAGAAACAGAGAGTAGGTAGTCAGAGGACTCGGGTGAGGTATATTTAAACTGGGCTGTTCAGAACAGGAGGAGGGTGGAAACACTAGACTGACTGAGACACTGGTGACACCTGACAGACAACCAACGACTGCTGCTCGACATCCTCGGATAGCTATCTCTCCTCAGCCCTACGCTATATGGATGCTGCTGCTGCTCCTTCATGGAAGGCACACAGACAACTAAATGGCGCCACTAACGGAGTACTGCTCATGCGATGGCGCCAGCTTGCAGCACTCTCTGATTGGCTGTAATATGCAGACTGCTATGGATGCAGGCTTGCAGCCAATCAGAAAAGGGGATAGTTTTTGATTAAGAGACATGGTGCCGTGCCGCCACACCCCCTCCCTCCCCCAGAGAAGTGCAGGCAGTCTGGGCATAGCTCTGAGCCCATTCAATATTAAAAAAAGAAAATGATAACCAGAGAATGGTGGCTGGGCTCCTAAAAAAGTCCTGATCTAATTTCTCAGGGGGGGCAGCTTGCCTCTCTGCCCCCCCACAATCTACACCTATGGATATCCTGCTGCCCCTGAATCATCCCTCCTCTGTACTGCCTCCATCTGGTTAGTGTCTTTCTTAAGGTAGGTGAACAGGACTGGACCCATCATTGATGTGGTACCCCTTTAGTAACCTCTTTCATCTCGAAGTGCTGTCTCATACCATCACCTGCATTCTACAAACAAGCCAATCTGCCTCCCACCTGGTTAGCTGCTCCTCTGTCCCTGTTATCTGTCAGTTCTTTGATCAACCTCTTGACGGGGACTGAGTCAAAGGCTGTGCTGAAGTCCAGGTTTAGTATGTTAACCATGTCAACCTTGTCTACTGGCCTAGCTACCCAATCTAACAGGCTAATCAGATTTGTTTGGCATGACCTCTCTGCTATGATCCCGTGCTTCCTGTTATCCATTTTACTCAAGGAACTCAACCAATCTTTCCTTTGGGATGGTTTCTATCAACTTGCTAATAACAATGTCAAGCTGACTGACCTATTGTTCCCTGATTCCGTTCTAGATCCACTCTTGTGCAGTGGCACCACAGCGGCTGTCCTACACGGAACCACCCCTGAGTCCAGTGAGCTGTTGAACAGGCCAGCCGGTGGCACAGCAGGGACTGCTCACAGCTCTTTCAGCACCCTTGGGTGCATGCTATCCATCCCTGTGGACTTGTCCACATTGAAAGCCTTGAGCCCTTTAAGGACTCAGTTCTTTGTTATTTCTCTCATCCTCATCACCACTGTCTCCATCAATATTTTCCCATGTGGCAGTGGCCATTCCTTCTCCTTAGTGGCCATTTATTTATTAAAAACAGAAACATAGAAATTGTTGGCTGAAAAGGACTGCCAGGCCCATCCAGTCAGCCTGTAAGCCCTATACTTGTTTGTGGCCTCAGACTCTATCTGTTCAGTGGCTCTTCATCCCTCCTTCCCACCTCAGGGATCCCTTGTGTCTGTCCCAGGCATGTTTAACCCCCCCTCCACCCACTGTGCTTGCTCCCACCACCTCTTGTGGCAGACTATTCCATGTGTCCACCACCCTCTTTGTGAAGAAAAACCTCCTCAGATTTCCTCTTAACCTGCCCCCCTCCAATTTCATATCATGCCCCTCGTTCTTACAGTCCTTCTACATTGGAAGATGTCTTCCTCCTTGCACCTTGTTTATACCCTTGAGGTAACTGAATGTTTCTATCATGTTTCCCCGTTTCCTCCTTTCCTCCAGCGAGTACATATTGAGGTCTTTTAATCTCTCCTCATATGATTTATGGTTGCAAGCCCTTTACCATCTTGGTCACCCTTTTCTGGACCACCTCCACCTTATCAATGTCCTTGTGAAGGTGCGACCTCCAAAATTACACAAAGTACTCTAGGTGAGGCCTCACTAGTGTTTTATAAAATGGCATCAGCACCTCCCACCTTCTGCTATTGATTTCTCTACCTATGCAACCCAGCATGCCACTGGCCCTCCTTGCAGCCTTTGTGCTCTGTTTTGACACCTTTAGGCCATCTGAAATTATAACCCCCAGGTCCCTTTCTTCCTTAGTGATCGTCAGCACCTCCCCCCCAATCCTGCAGCTCTCTTCAGGGTTTTCTCTTCCCATGTGTATTATTTTGCACTTCTTTGCATTGAACCTCCGTTGTCACACCTCCGACCATTTTTCCAGCTTGCCAAGATCCCTCCTCATTCTCTCCACCCTTTCTGGTGTATCCACCCTGTTGCATATCTAGGTGTCATCTGCAAACAGGCAGACCTTTCCTTCCAGTCCTACTGCAATGTCACTAATGAAAACATTGAACAGGACTAGCCAAGGACTGATCCCTGAGGTACCCTGCTGGTCACCCCCCTCTCCATGGATTGGATTCCATTTACCACCACTCTCTGCCTCCTGTCCATTAGCCAGTTCCTAAACCAGTTTACCACCTTGTGCCCCATGCCCAGACTATCCATCTTGTTAACCAGCCTTTTATGTGAGATAGTGACGAAGGCCTTGCTGACATCGAGGTAGGCAATGTCCACTGCCCCCCCCGATTTACTTCCTTCATCACCAAATCAAACAAATCTGTAAGATTTGTTTGACATGACTTTCCTGCTGTGAATCCATGTTGCCTCCAATCCTAGGCTCTGTTGGATTCCAGGTGTGCCACTATTCTTTCTTTCAGCAGCGCCTCCATGATCTTTCCCACCACTGAAGTGAGGCTGACTGGTCTGTAGTTCCCTGCCTCTTCCTTACTACCGCTTTTGTCTAGAGGAACTTCATGTACCCTCTTCCAGTTCTCTGGAACCACCCTGTGTTGAATGACTTGGTGAACATGGCCACCAGAGGCACTGCTAGTTCCCTATCTAGCTCCCTTAATATTCTCAGGCGTATGCCATCTGGTCCCATAGCTTTGTCCACCTTCAGTTTAGTGAGATCTTCCAGAACTCTCTCTGCTGTGAATGGACTGATGTCCACCTCTTCCACCCTTTGCATCTGTTGCCCAGCTGTGGTTCCTGACCATCCCCTGTGAATACTGAATGGAAGAATTTATTCAGTATTTCTGCCTTGTCTAGGTCTCCCTCCTTGCACTCATCATCATCCATCTTGAGCCTTACAATTCCCCCCCTTGTTTTTCTTCTCTCACTTATGTACCTGTAGAATGTCTGCACTAATCCCACCTCAATCCTCACCTTTGCACTCCTAACAGCCTTCCCTGCTTCCCTTATACACTCAAGGTACACCTCTCTGTCTTCTTCCCTTTGGGTCCCCTTATACTTCCTGAAATTCACCCTTTTAGCCTTTACTTTGTCTGCCACCTCTCTTGCAAACCATAGTGGCTTCCTCCTTCTTTTCCCTTTTAAAACCAACCTGATGCATTGGTTTATCACTTCCACTATGGTACCTTTTAAATGTCCCCACTGCTCCTCAACCCCCCCCATCTCCCCCTTCTCCAGGGCTACTCTGATATATCTACCCATTTCAGCAAAGTCTGCCCTCCTCAAATCTAATACCTTTTTCAGTTAAATGTTTTATTGATTTTTCAAAACAGCAGTACAGAGGCAGCCATGGTAGTCAACAAAAAAACATTAATGTTAATGTATGGTCATATTGTTCAGATTTATACAATCATAATAGTATAAAACATTTTTAAACATACATGGAGTTATGAATTACCGATATATTAAAAAGTTTAAGCCAGATTTATACTTACATAATGCCCAGAAGAGAAGAGAAGAGAAAAGAAAGGGAAGATTTGCACGTACCTGTATTTAAGGTATGCTCCAAGGACCAAGTAGGAGGTACTGCTGCTGATATGCCATGGCTTCATATGACCAGAAAGGTGTATCATCCAGTGGTCTCCTCTGGAGTGTATATCTGAAAGAATGGGTCACACAAAGTAACTTTCAGTAATATATCTTATATTAAGATAGCCAGCAGAGTTTTGCAAGTGGACTACTAAACTGGCTGCCAGAGGAGCAAAAAAAAAATGAAGGAAAAAAAATTAACAACTTTTACAAAACTATCTTACTGTCATATATAACAAGATTACTGTAAGGTAGTAGAGGTGGTCTAGAGTCTGACAATGCATCATATACAGAGATAAGTCAACAAAATTCTAAACCAACTGTTCAGCATATCCCAGCTCTGCAGTCCAAGTACACCATATAAGGTGCCCAGCAGGCCTGGAATTGCTCCGACTTTCCTAGTATAATGTGTGAGCGTTTGTCCAGCTCGTATACCTGATTTAGAGCCAAAATGATTTCTTCCATGGATGGGACAGTGGGGCTCCTCCAGTTTCTCAGGAGGGTACGCTTTACTTGTATACAAATTAATGTGAACCTTCGCAATTGTGGGGATGTAAGGTATGGAGCTATGGATTTTATACCCAGCAGTAACAGAGGGGCAGAATATGTACTACAAGAATCACACTAGCTTCTGCCACTGTTCTTGCATGTATAGGAGTTATCTTTGGACATTGCCAGAGGAGATGGTACAGAGTACCTCCTGATTGTTGGCATCACCAGCACTTGTCATGAGGGACTACTTTGGCTTTCTTAAGTACAACCGGTGTCCTCTACCATGAGTGAAGTATTTTATTATGGATAAGATGGCTACGAGCTATGTGCTAAATGCCCTGCTCACCAGCATTGTCCCTACTGACTATCAGAAATCTGAATCTGCATTACAGTCTGCATTTAGTTTTAGAAGGGAGGACGGAGTTAGGTAAGGTGTCTCTGAGAGTCGCATATATTTTCCCCGCAGTCCCACTAGGTGATTTCAGCCATTTGTGAATGGGAGCTGGGGATATATCCCCATCTTTAAACTGTGAGATGGTTGGTTTTAGTGTGCGTCTCTTATTTGAAAATATCTCCAGAGATCATTTCTGAGTAGAGACCATCTACTGAGTGGATTAGGGAAGGTGTTGATAATATGGGTGTTAGGGACTGTAAGGTCCCCTACAAATAGAATACCTGCCTCCTTCCACTTGGGCCACATCACTGGATGTTTCTCTAGTATGATATTTGGGTTTTGTCATAAAGGGATATGTGAGAGGGGTAGTACTGGAGACTTTGTTTTCTTGTGGAGAGCCTTCCAGTTGACATGGGTGGAGTTCAAAGTTGGGTGTAATTTCAGTTGTGAGGTTAGGCCTGAACCAAACAGAGTTGCCAAAATAGCTACATTTGCAATGTTTTATTCTAGTTCTTACCACTGGGGGGTTGTTTGTGAGGCAGGTTGGAACCACTGTAATGCCTGAGAGCATTGATATGCTGTTTTGTATCCTTCCATTCATGGTAGCCCCCAACCTCCTCATGTCCAGTGGCCTCTAAGAGTATTCCCACTATAACAAGGTCTGTCTACCTCCCATAGGAAGGAGCCAATCATTCTGTCTATTTTTTTATACTAATACGAGGGTAAGACTAAGGGGATATGAGCAAACATTTGAAAGAACCTAGGAGCCAAGGACATTTTAAAGGCTGCTATCTTACCAGCCATAGATGTAGTTATGCCCAGTGATCTAATTCTCTCTTACACTTTGACACCAAGGGGCTCAGATTATTATCCCACCACTTATCGATTTTCACCCCCACCTTGATGCCCAGATATGTTATGGTATCTTGTGCCCACGTGATTCCTAGATGGGGCACAGTTTGAGGGCAGCAAAGTGCATTAAGAGGCAGAATTTCTGTTTTAGAGGCATTGATTTTAAGGCCTGAGAAAGTAATAAAGTGACTGAGGAGAGTAAGAAATGGGGGGACAGAGTGACTTGCATCCACAAGAGGGACCAGAAGGTCATCTGCATACATAAGTGTTGAATAATGAGATTGTTCTATCTTTATGTCTACAATATAGGGGGTGCTGTCGGATCACAGCTGCAAGGGGCTTGACTGCCAGAACAAAGAGTAGAGTGGAGAGGGGGCACCCCTGTCAGGTGCCTCTATGAAGATGGAAAGGGTCAGACAGAACTGAGTTTGTTAGAACTCTTGCAAGAGGGGATGTGTATAAGGCTGTTATGGCTGATCTAAAATGAGGGCCAAAACCAAAATGCTCAAAAGTAATAAGAAGGTAGTCCCATTCTATGGAATCAAATGCTTTCTTGAAGTCTATGGCGAGGGCCACGGCAAGGGATGTCAACTTTTGGGCCTTGTGAATGAGATTGATTAGTGTCCGTAGGTGGTCAGTACTACACCTCCCCTTTGTAAACCCGACTTGTGAGGGATGGATTAATGAAGGGAGCAGTGGATTGACCCTGTTTGCCAAGGCTTTAGCGTATATCTTGCTGTCCAAATTGATTAAAGATATAGGGCGGTAACTTGCTGCCTGAGTAGGGTCTTTCCCTTTCTTTGGGAGTACTGTCATTATGGCCTCTTGGAGTGTGCAAAGAAGTATACCTTGATGTTCCGATTTATTAAAGACTTGGGATAGAAGAGGTATAATGAAGGGGAGCCATGGCCTGTACAAATTCTACTGGGAAACTGTCTCCACCAGGAGCTTTCCCCATTGTAAGAGATTTTAAGACATTAGAGATCTCTGTAGGGGTTAGGGACCTCTCAAGGGAGTCTCTTTGAATGGGAGCGAGTTTGGGGGTATGTATTGTCTCCAAAAAATTGAGTACGTTGGGAGGGGAGGATTCTTTTCTCGAGGAGGTGTATAATTGGGAGTAGAATTCAGCCATAATTTTATTAATGTCTTGGGGATTGGTTTTGAACATCCCAGACCAGGAATCTTTGAGTCCAGCTATGTGTCTACTCATTTTCTGCTTGCGGAGCTGATACGTTAATTTTTTCCCACTTCCCCCCCTCCCAGTATGAGTGCCTCACCCTAAGGAGTGCCAGGTCAGTTTTCATGGCTATAAGTCCATTTAGCTGTAAGCAAAGTGTTAAGACACGTTGATCCTGAGCGGACAGAAGGGATGAGGATGACCTCTGTTTAAGATTTTGTTCCATGCTGGCTAAGGCACTTTCCAGCTGTCATCGCCTCTTCCCTAAGCTTCCTTCTCTGGGTGGCATATCTGTGACACTTGGACAGCTGGTTCTGATCACTCTATGATTTCTGATAATATAAAAATGTGTTATTGGGTGTCTCTCATGATACATCCTGTGCTCCTGGGATGACCCCTCCCCCCACCAGGTTTCAGTTCAAAGGGCAGGATATGTTAAACAGCAGATCTCTGTAATGTGATTAATTTCCAAAGACTCACATTTTATGGTCTTGTTGTTGAGCTGTGCTTCTTTGAAACCAGGAACTAAAATATCCATTTTATGACGTCTTCAGAGGAAAGAACAGTTAATTTCAACTGGTGCTAAAAGAAGCTATATGACAGCTAAGTGAGAAAAACTGGAGTTGTAAAAGTTCTCTGATGTCTTTGAAAAAGCAGGAAACCACTCAAGATCAAAGAAGTCATTTGAGAAATTAGTTTTTGCTGATGTCACCTTATATAATTTACCTCCTGAGTGATAAGGCATCCTGGTTGTATAATTTGTAATATTTTTAAAGGAGGAGCTGGGTGGCATCATAGAATGGGTGGAGACACAGGGTTTAAACTGTATTCTGTATTTCCACTTACTGACATTCCTGTTTGAACTCTCTTGAAACAACAACATCTAACGATAGCACTGAAAGAAGATAAGAATACATTAGAAAGACAAGTGTGAGTGAAAGGCGGTAGGAGGTTATGTTTATATTTTACCTTATTCTTTTAAGTGATTGTATGTTTTGTGATATATTGTTCTGTGGTTACATTTTCCATATTTTATTCATTTTAAGTAAAACTTCTTATTTCAAAGAGACTGCCTGTGTCTTCCAAGTCCTTCCTTTTTGCCTGTGATGTATGAATGGTTAAGATTTTGACAACACTGTTCATAAGCTTAATGGTATACCAAACTGGGAAAAGGTAAGAATTTATCTAAGGTCTTTCATAGAGTTTTTAAGGGTTCATTTTGTATACCTGGTTAGGTGCCCGTAGGTGAAAGATATCTGGCATTCCCCGAAGAGCAGAATTATCTGAGCCTGTACAGTTGGGTACGTTAGCAAGAGGTTCACAGTTTGAATCCCTCTAGAACTTGAGACCAAAGGTGATTCAGACCCACAAAACAGACAGGAGGGTTACCCTGTTCTGTTACCCTGTTCATAATACTGTGCTCGGAGGTTGGCACTGTGGGAGCAGAGGGCCTGACCTGCTGAATGGGGTTGTGACAATATCCTATAATTTTACCTCTCATAGTGGCTTTATATGCCTCCCATGTGGTTTGGGCAGATATTTCTGAGATGGGATTATCTTGCAAGAACATTTTAGTTCAAATTTAGCCCATTTCACAAACTTAGGGTCTTGCATGAGGAGAGGATCTAGTCTCCAAGTGGGGGAGCAGGGTGTTGGGTTGCCCAGTGATAACATCAGTTTGACCGGGGCATGGTCTGAAATAACAGTGGGAAGAATGTGAGATTCAAGGGTATGCTGGGCAAGTGAGTGAGAAATGAGCCAGGAGTCTAGTCTGCTAAATGCTCCGTGTACCCCTGACTGAAATGTATAATCCCAGTCTGTGGGGTGTATAATGCACCAGTTATCAATTAACTTGAGATCTTCACTGATTCTTAAAAGAGCATGTGCCCCCCTCGTATGTGTCTCTTTCCCCTGATTGCTTCTTTCCAAAATCAGGACTAACGTAAGATTGAAGTCTCCTCCAATAATTATGGGAGTATGTTCTGTTATCATGCCCTCTATCTTAGTGGAGTGGTCAAGAAAGAAAGAAGGGTCATCCTCATTAGGGGCATATACATTTGCAAGTAAGATTGGGTCCATGGGGGTGTCTAACATGGCAAGTACCCACCAACCCTGTGGGTCAGCTTTACTCTGTGAAACAGACCAAGAGAGAGAGATTTATGCAGGAGAATGACCACCACTCTTTTCTTTGAGGGTGCACTAGCATGTGTTTCTTTGCCCACCCAATCCTTTACCAAATATGCATGATCCTGCTTGGTTAACTTGGTTTCTTTTAAGAAGGCAACCTGGTCTTTCAACCATTTCAACTGCATCAGTACCTGTTTTCGCTTTGAGGGGGAGTTTAGCCCCCGAACATTCGAGATAATAAGGGTTGTATCAGCCATATTCAGGCACATACTGAAAAATCAAGTGAAGGGTGATGTTAGCAGCTGGAAAAGATGAGAGCCCAGGTATTATGACCCTGTTTGAACCTTTATCTTTAAAACCAGGAAACAGAAAGTGCCAAGGGGAGGCTGAACAGCAGCTTGTAGAGGTGGATATACAGTACTGCAATGAAATATTTGCAGACCTCATTATATCGGTTGTGGACAATAAAAAACATATAAACATTAAAACAAAACAATTAACACTTAGTGCGCAACCATTCACTGTGGACATAGTAGGATTAGTAGGTTGAGGACAAACCTCTAAGATCTGACCTACTGAGCCGTGGGGGGGGGGGTTGGTGCACATGCTGTCTAATAACACTTACAGC
The DNA here is from genome assembly GCA_016271365.2 of Neoceratodus forsteri. Lineage (NCBI taxonomy): Eukaryota > Metazoa > Chordata > Ceratodontiformes > Ceratodontidae > Neoceratodus > Neoceratodus forsteri. The sequence goes on along the minus strand of CM028131.1, from coordinate 42,630,228 downwards.
CTGTTGGGCTGATTTATAGCTGCAGCACAGGTGGCTAGACTATGTCTGTATAAGTTCCACCGACCTGAGGTATCTAGTATTGTTAACCTTATGACAGCCTGCATCCCTAAATATGCCAAAGGCCACTAAAACAAACAGTGTAAAATTAGGGACTGCAGGTACCAGATGAAATGTAATAGTGTAGTGGAAAACATGATATGAAAACTTTAACAGACCTTCAGTGCTCCTCCACGGGCATCAGAAATATCCCATGGCATGAATGACCAAAAGGTGAGACAGTGTGTGGCCCATGACTTTACATGGGTTTAACTAACCTTTGGCTAGTATGGGCCCGACATTGGCAACTAAGTAATTATGTATATCACCCCCCTTCCCAGCTAATCACTGCCAGAGGAGTGGGGGAGAGCTGCATCCTATCAACCCAGACAAATCTTCTTGTAAGCAAAAGGATAACCACAAGCTATAAGTCTGCTAAGGCATAAACTCCTAAAAATTCCTCTTAACGTCACAGGGCTTAGGTATGAGCCACATAAGTATTACCTAAGCTCTGGGGTAGGGCCTTCAAATTACAATAGAGAAAGCTTAAGCAACAGTAGGGAGTTAGCTAACCATACCATGCTTAAGCCCTGCTATAAGAAAAATTCAGAGATACTTATCTAAATGGGATTCTGGGCTGGTGTTGGTGGAAGATCCAGCCCTGATCCGATGATCTGTGGAGGCAGCTGCTCGGGACATATCAGTTTGAACAGCTGCAGGATAACTCGGAGTGGAGGCTGTACTCAGAATGAAAGCATCAGACCCAGTCTGTATCTCTTGTTCCAAAACGGAGGCCTCGAGTAACATCTCCTGCTCTGGGTAATCTGGAAATTCTTCAGTTTCTCCTGCTTGTCATCTGATAGAAGTGCATAGTGATTCAGAGAAGCAAAGTCACTTGTTCTGGTGTCTAGTGGGTCTGAGCTCCTTCAGTTGTGTTGGGATGCTTCAGAAAGATGATCCTGGGGTGACTTCTCTTGGTGTGTCAACTGGATAGCTACCTTTTACATGAGGGAGCAGGAATACCCTGGGTGGCTCCTATAAAGTTGTAGCCCAGATGGGGTTCCCCTTGGGAGGGACAGGTATCGCTTGGTGATCCCAACTGATGATTCAGGTTAGTCAGCACAGGCTTGCGATACTCAAGAGGAGTTTTCCCCATATTAGTAGGCCAGTTTCTATATAAATATTCCAGGAGAGCTTCTGGAGTTGAGAAAGACAACATCATACATTAACCTCCAGATGCATTAGCCAGCCCGCCGGTGCAGCGGTTGGATTTCTGCTTGTGACGCCGGCGTCCCAGGTTCAGGAATGGACCTGAGTCACTGGAGGGCAGGGCGGGGGGAGAAGGATCAAGGGTCCCATGGACCACTCTCCTTCTCCGGGCGGGAGGGTGAGGGACATGCACGGCATGCGACGGACCCCTGGCAGAGGCTGGGGGCTCACGCAGCTGCCGGCACCAACTCTAAGAAGGGCGGGGTGGATGATGGCTGTCATTGTAGATCCCTACCTCTGAAAAACCAGGAACAAACTCCTCACTGCCGGCCACATTTGTGAAGCCTGCTCCAGGGCTCTGGGACATGCTCTCCCCAAATAGTTACTGGTTATGTGGCATCTGAGTGCCGTGTCCCCACCCCATGGGGGGTAAGCCAGGGGTGCTGGAGGAAGAGCAAGACAGTGCCCGGAGGTGGAAGCACAGGGGCGCTGTGACCAGGCTGATGTACAGCAGCCAGCAATGGGGGCCAAAACAGAAAAATGACAAACAAACAAAAAACTGTAGACACATTATGGCCAGATAACGAAGACAGAAATGGATGCCCAGGGACTGCATCAAGTGTCGAGCCTCAGTGTATGCCTTCCTTCGGTTAACGAGGTCTCGAGAATAATCCTGAAACACCAAAATTCTTTGTCCGTGCCACATTGATGTTCCCAGTTCATGGGCTCAATTAGAGATCCATTCCTTATCTGCAAAGTTTAAAATCCTAGCTGTTATAGGCCTGGGTCTTTCCCCAGGTTTAGGAATGGGATTCAGCATTCTGTGCACCCTTTCAGTCGTGAAGCCAGGAGGTAGATCATGTCTGAGAATCTCCGGTAAAACATTGTACACGAAATCTAAAGCATTCCCCCGTTCTGCATGCTACCGGAAGCCTAATAGCCAAAGATTGTTAGACATAGAAACATAGAAACATAGAAGTTGACGGCAGATAGGGACCACAAGGCCCATCCAGTCTGCCCATTTCTTTTTCTACCTTATAAATGTGCCATCGGCCTTTGCTCTGTCAGTGGCCTATCTATTCATAGTCATTTGTATTGCTCCCTTATGCCTATCCCATGTCTGTTTGAAGCCCTGCACTGTATTCATAGCCACCACTTCTTGTGGTAAGCCATTCCATGCATCCACCACCCTTTCTGTGAAAAAGAATTTCCTCACATTCCCCCTTAATTGGCCTCCCTCTAATCTCATGCTTTGTCCTCTTGTTCTGCTATTTTTCTTATATTTAAACATGTTAGACTCTTTCACCTTGTTTATGCCCTTAAGGTGTTTGAATGCCTTGATCATATCACCTCTCTCCTCCTTTGCTCAAGGGTATACATATTGAGCTCCGTTAATCTGTCCTCATATGTCTTCTGATGCAGTCCCTGCGCCATTTTGGTTGCCCTTCTCTGGACTGCCTCAATTTGGTTAATGTCCTTGTGAAGGTGTGGCCTCCAATGCTGCTTGCATGATACTCCAGATGGGGTCTAACCAGTGTCTTGTACAGGATTAATACCTCCCTCTTACGACTTGTAATACCCCTACTAATACACCCTAACACCCCCTAGCCTTACCTACTGCTTTAGAGGTCTGCTTGGATGATTTTAGGTCATCAGTGATGATGATGCCCAAGTCTCTTTCTTCCTTTGTGACTGCTAGCAACTCCCTCCCAGCCTATAGGTGGCTTAGGGTTCTCTTCCCTATGTGCATGATTTTGCACTTCTTTGCATTAAATCCCAGTTGTCACTCTTCTGACCATTCTGCTAGTTTATCAGATCTCTTCTCATTCTGCCCACCCCATCTGGATCATCTACTCTGTTGCAGATCTTGGTGTCATCTGCAAACAGACAAGCCTTACCCTCTAGTCCATCTGCAAGGTCACTAATGAAGATGTTGAAGAGGACTGGCCCCAGGACTGATCCCTGAGGTACCCCTGACTTGCATCTCTTCTGACTGTATACCATTTACCACCACTCTCTGTTTTCTGCCCGTCAACCAGTTTGCCACCCAGCTGACCAACTTCTGACCCACCCTGAGCCTACCCAGCTTATTTATCAATCTTCTATGTGGAACAGTGTCAAAAGCTTTGCTGAAGTCAAGGTAGGCACATCAACTGCTCCCCTTGGTCTACCACTCTGGTTACCCAGTCAAAGAAATCTATGAGATTAGTTTGACAGGACCTTCCTTTGTAAACCCATGCTGTCTTGGATCCTGTGCCCCTATGGATTCCAGGTGTTGCACTATCCTTTCCTTAAGGAGTGCCTCCATAATCTTGCCCACTACTGAGGTAAGACTGACCGGTCTGTAGTTCCCGCCTCCTCCCTGCTACCACTCTTGTGGAGCGGGATCACATGAGCCCTTCTCCAGTCTTCTGGGACCTCTCCTGTGCTCAGAGACTCACTAAACAATTCTGCTAATGGCTCTGCTAGTTCCTCCATTAGCTCCTTAAGTACCCTGGGATGTATGCCATCAGGTCCCATTGCCTTATCCACCCTGAGCTTAGCAAGCTCTTGTAGGACCCTTTCTTTTGTGAAGGGAGTAGTGCTCACCTCCCTCCCCCCTGTGTCCATGATGCTGAGCTGTGGGCCCTGCCCTACCTTCTCTTCAGTAAATACTGAGCAAAAGTATCTATTTAGGATAGATGCCTTTACAGGGTCCTCCTCCTCACATGCTCCCTTTTCTCCATTAAGCTTAGCAATACCCCCTCTGGACTTTCTCCTTTCACTAATGTATCTATAGAAAGTCTTGTCACCTTCTTTTACTGTTCGTGCTAGTGTTTCCTCAGTTTGGGACTTTGACTGCCTTACTGCCTTACCTGCTTCCCTTAGGGCAGTTTGGTATGCCTCCCTATCTTCATCCGCTGTGTTCCCTTATATTTCCTGAAGGCCAGCCTTTTGGCTCTGACCTTTTCTGCTACTGTATTTGAGAACCAAAGTGGTTTCCTTCTTCTTTTGCACTTCCTTTTCTGTCTAACACAATGGGATGTTGCTTCATATTGCATCCCTAATGCTTGCCCACTTTGCCTGTACCCCTCACCTGTGTTTCTTTTTGCCAGGGCTAGCTTAACTCTGTTGGCCATCTTATCAAAGTCAGCTCCTCTGAAGTCCCATATTTTGCCTTGGAATGGGATGATTTAGATGTAGTAGCCAAATTGAACCATACCATGTGATGGTCACTGGCTCCCAGGTGACCTTCTACCTGGAGATCTGTGATCCCTTCTTTGTTAGTCAGTACTAGATCTAGGATAGCCCTGTCTCTTGTGGGTTGCTGTACCAGTTGTTTGAGGCCCTCCTGCAGGGAATCCACTATGAGTCTAGTTCTGGCAGATGTTCCTGCTGGTATTGACCAATCTGTATCCGCATGTTGAAGTCCCCATTATCAGAACCTCCCCTTTAGCTGTCATGTTTTGTATATCTTCTAACAGTAATGTGTCTATGTCTTCCCTCTGGTCTGGGGCCTGTAGACAACCCCAGTTCTTATGGCTGTCCCATTTCCTGTTTCCAGAGTGACCCACAGTTCTTCTGGCTCCTTATGTGTATTCTGAATTTCTGTAGCTTTGATATTTTCATTAACATACAGGGCCACTCCTCCCCTTTTGCACCTCGATCTCTTCTGAACAGTACATAGCCAGGTACTGAAGTCTCCCAAGTGTGGTTACTGGTAAACCACGTCTCACTAATTGCTACTATGTCCAGTTTAGCCTCTGACATTATTGCCTGCAGGTCAGAGATCTTATTTCCCAGGCTGTGAGCATTTGTGTACATGATTTTCCATTGGCCAGATTTTGGTGTGTTAGTTGTTGGGTGAAGTTTGGCATTACCTTTGTGCGTCGTATGGGGAGACAAACCTTTTTTCTTACCTGGTGATGCAAATGAACGGCAAACATGCTGAATTCCTGTTTGACCACTAGCTGAGGGGGGAGGGGTGTTCTTCCCATTCGACGTATGGGGTGCTGCACCAGCTGCTATTTTCAATATCGTCCATTTTGACCTGATGAGACTAGATAACTCGTTCCTGTTCTCAAACAGTTGCAGTTAAAGAATCAATAGCTACGGTGCTGGTATGTACCTTGGTCTCTACGGTAGGGATTCTGCTGTTTATTTGCTGAATGGCTAAAGTCATGTCATTTGATGCCATTGTAACCTCTGCCATTCTCTGCATTGGCACAGCGAACATGTCTTTAGTTTGCTGCACATTGAGGCCTGCTGACGAATTCAAGTTGCTATTTTGCGCTATGCTCTACTAATCCTACTATATTATAAGAAGCAGGTTTTAGCTCCACCACATACGATCGGTGCATCAAAAGTGAGTCTTTCTATTCCGGAGTGGTTCAGGAGTTTATGGGTCCGCTACACCATAATTAATTCATAAAATGGTATAAATCTGCAAATTTAAACCCTGGGTGGGAGGGCCTGTGAGTTAAGTGGTCATTACAGTGGGAGCCAAGCCACGCCCCAAATCTAATGCCTTTTCCTTTGTGTGACTTGATTGAGTCCCTGTGTCCATGCTAAACCACACTACGTGGTGGTTGCTGGACCCCAGCTGTCCTTCTACCCAGACTTCTGCGAATCTGTCCCAATTGATCAACACCAGGTCCAGAATCGCCCTGTCCCTGGTGGGATTAAGAACTAGTTGCCGGAGACCTGCTTCCTGTAGGAAATCTAGGATGGCTCTGCTTCTGGCTGAAGTAGCTGCCGGTGGTCCAATCCACGTCTGGCATATTGAAATCCCTGGTTCTATGTCATAAAGGCGAAAATGGAATGGCGACTTGCATAACAGCGAGTTCATTTTGCCTATTCCAAAAATACGCTAAACACCAACCACAGCAATCCCCTTTAGAGCGACGGTAGTACACAATATAAGTCCAACACAAAATAATCTAACATTTAATACATTCTCCTTTGAGGGGGCAAGCCCCCCACACCCCTCATATTAATATAATCAACTCCAGGGGGGTGCGGACACTGGGGGAAAGGGGAATACACGGGAGTGGGGCTACCACCGCTGGGGCACCAGAGTCGGGGGAACCAGAGGACAGCAAACACACACACACAAAAAATACTAACACCGATCTCACAAAAAAGATTTGCCTGTGAGCAGTCACAAACCTGGAACAATCAGCATTCCAAGCGGTAGCCATATCCACCACTCCAGGTGACCAGCTCTGCAGCAGAAGGCTTCTTTCCCTCATTCAACCCACATGACTACACCCTCCCTCCTGAGTCACCCTTGCTGTTTTGTTGTTGCATACTCGCTATTTTCCTCCCATCGACATGCTGACACAGCAGTTATTCCATTTTGCGGGCAAACTGAATCACTCATATTTGACTGACTCAATTTGCTTCGCTAATAACATGGAATACCAAAATCCTCCAGTAGCAGAACTTCTCCATTAGTTGCCATGTCATGTGTTGCATCCACTTCCTCCCCTGTGATGGAGGTCTGTAGATCACCCTGTGCATATTGCTGTGCCATTGCCCAGTTCAAGGGTGACCCACAGTGCCTCGGCCTCTCTCTGTCTGCCCTGCAGTTCTGTTGCCTTTATACCCTCTCTGATGTACACGCCCCCCCCACACACACACATTTTTTACCCTTCCTATCCCTCTTGAGCAGAGCATAACCTGGTACATTTATGTCCCACCCATGATTAGCCATGTACCATGCCTCTGTTATTGCTGTTATGTCCAGGTCTGCCTCTGCTAACAAGGCCTCCAGGTCTGGGATTTTATTTCCTGGGCTGTGGGCATTTCTTACCATGGCCTTCCCTGTTCTGTAGCCTATCCACCTACTGCTCTTGTGTTTGCTCTCCTGCCTCTACCCCCCCACCCCAGTTATCTTTCTTATGTGGCATTGATTCCTCTTCTACCCCCTTTCAGCCTGCTTCCTCTGCAGTGTAGTGAGTTAACACAATAGAGCACTGTCATAACCTCAGCACTTGGGTTACTCTGAATCTGACCCACGCAGTCACATTGGTGAAATTTCAAGCTTTTTTTTTAGGATTTAAGACTTTTGAAGCTGAAGGCCACAAATCTTAAATTCAAAAAAGGGTCAGAATCTGAATCTGATTCCTGTTCCTTGTCTGATCATTGTTACAGACTTCTCCTACCTGGCTAAGGGCTGTGCTCTCTCACCCCACTATGCAGATAAAGACATCTTGTTTCCCCCACCTTCATAGCAGAATCTATTCTTCCTCCTCCCCTCATTCACAGAACTTACATTTCTGCATAATTCATCTGATATACGTCTTGAAGACAGACTCGTCCGGCTTGGAATAGTAGCTCCCCAGCTGGTGTCCACTACAGTTACTAGTCTGTCCAATTTATCCAGCCACTTAGGAGTTAACCACTACCACCCACCACCATGCACCACCACCCAAAGTCAGCCCAGCACCTATCAGCACCCAGTTACCCTCACCCACTGCAGGCTTCATCCACATCCCAGGCCAGACCCTCCAACCTGAGAAACAGATGTTCGCTCCTCCTGGCCTCCCTTCCTCAGTCCTGGACTCCGTCTCCCCTACATGATTTCATGCTTTCTAAGAATTGGCCTTACCCACACAAAACCCTAGGCTAGCGCTACTGAACAGACACTTTAGTCTATATATTTTTTTTTATCTATTTTTTTTTATTTATTAGATCATCGGTTTACAGACCTTTGAGTCAAAGACTCATTTACAAAGGCACCTCGTTAAGAGAGCAATACATCACAGCAAACAAAACAGTACAGTACATAACGCTTAGATTAAAAAAGCAACCAGTGTTACAGGCATTCACTGGTGGTACAAGTTTGGTAATGGGTAGATCACAGTAGTCATAATATAGGTACACGAGTACCACGTCAGGTAGCAACCAGAGATATTTTATTACATTAGTCAGCAGATGTTGCCTGAGACCCCAGGCATATACAGCAAAAGTAGACAGGGCAGACCCAGCCTAGGGGTGAGGGTAAGGGACAGGTGGGGGATTAGGTACAGTTGCAGCAGTGAGTGCTTGTCAGATGGCTTCTGAGGGAGACCTTGAAGGAACCAAGCTTAGTGGCCCACGGCAGTCCAAGGTTTTTTACCAATTGGCTTGAATTATCACACAATGCAAACAAAGCATGTAGAAAGGAAGAAGGAGCCCAGAACTGAGTAAGGGAGAATGGGTGTCTTTAACTGCATGGTGAGGGTGGATTGTCCCTTAGCTTGGTAAGGGGCATTTGTAAGAGTACTCAGATGTGGAATCAGAATCCATTTCCAATTGATTAACTTTCATTGGAATGGAATTTGACTCAGAACTAAATTTCTGATAAACCAATGAAGGCCAAACAGAATGCAATTTAATGATTCACAGTGTCCCTGATTAGCACTACCAGTCGGTGTTGTTCTGAACAAAGGTATGAAATATATTTATTTATTTTATTTATTAAATTCTTTGTGTAACCCCTAGGTGGTGCTATCCCAAGGGTTACTACCCCTGCCTGCTTGGCTAATAGCAGGTTAAGGAGCCTGGGTAATGAAACGGGTGCCTCCACCCAGAGGTCAGGGTTGTTAGTAGTCAAGCTAACCTGGGCACAGCCCTCTGGGGCACTGTAACCCCCCTCTTTCCCTTCTAGTGGCCTGAACAATATACAATAATTATTTTACAATGACCCTTATTCACCAGGCAATTACCCACACTGTTTGCACTTGCCACCAGGGCTGGTTCCTCTAGCTTGACCCTGGGGACCCCCTGTAAAACAAGATTAAGCACAGCAAATAACAACAGTACAATACTCTTGGCACAAACTGGAACCACAGTCAGGTAAAATGCAAACAAAGTTAAATCTGATTTATTCAGGAGACTTGAACAAAGATGGGGCGTAATCAGGTTGATTTGCTTAAAAGCTATATTAATCAGACAGTTATGCATGTAGTACAGAGTCTCTATAAAGTCACACACTCTGGCTACCCAGGTAGGAAAATAGTGGGCTAGTGAGGAACATTGCAGCTGGTTAGGGACCTGTGATGGAAGAAAGCAACATGCACTATTTGTAATCCAGAGCTAGAGGGCTCAGTTCGTGAAAGAAAAGGCAACAAGACAATCAGATGACAACATTTTTAGATTTAGCTGTTGTTGCAGGGTGCTACCCTGATGTTTACTCATGTTATCCAATAATGGACACAGGCAGGACAAAATTGAGACTACAGACTGTTGAGTTGGAGTGCCCTGAGAAGCAGGGCCCGCACGAATCACCGAGGCGTCGTTCCTGTTCAAGGCGTTGAGTAGGGGGCTGATCCCCTGGCCAGTCTCTCATCAATGACTTTGACTGCGTAGCAGGTATTCTGGTTGGACCAGTGTATCAGGGCCCAGGCAAATGGAAATGGATACAGATTCAGTCCGTGGAACTGGATACAGCCTCCAGCAAGCAAAACACAGTTCAGACACACAGTGGGGAACCAAATCACGACCCACTATAAGCACACAGCACAATCACATGTAAAGAAATTCCACTGTACCAGGCAAATGGCTCTCCGGTCACAATTACAGAGTCTCTGCACAATCCATGAGTTCAGAGGTAGCTGGAAGTTCTGACAGGCTGATCGTATTTAGTAATCTTCGGTCTTCTTTGGGTTAAAGCCTGGTCACAATTCAGTGGCTTAATTCACTCTCCAAATTCAGATTCAGTCCGAAAAAAGCACAAGTTCCCTCTCAGGAACAGCAGGCAGGCAGGCAGGCCAAACTCAGGCCTTTACACAGTTCTCCCATGTGACTCCACTATGGATTGCTGCTCGAACTATCTCAAGCTGTTACTTCTTCACTTCCCAACTCAGAACTAACTGAAACTGCAAGCAGCGTGTGACTTTCTCCAAGATCCAATAGGTTCGGTTGGCTGATCTGTCTGTCAGTCACAACAAGGGCTCCCCCTACAGATTATTTTAGGCACCACAAGCCCCAAACTACAATTCCTACAAGTTTTGGCCCCACCAAGCCCTTGTAGGCAGGCTCCATTTTAGAGTCCCAAATGTACTGATTGGCCCATTCTGTAGTCCAGGACCAAGATGTTGGAAACAAACAGAACTGTCCATGTTGCAAAGAAGGCAGGTTAGAACAAACAGCAGTATTATTACTACTCTAACAAATAATCAACAAACTAGTACATCTTCTAACAGAGCTCCCTCTCAGATTAATTACGACTGCAATCCAGGCAGCTCTTAGAGAGACAGTAGACAAAGGCTATGCAGGCACTCTCTGGCAATACATTTAAACTGCTAAAACGCAGAACACCAGCCTGGCAGTGAGCATGTAGGCAAGCTCAAGAAAGACTTTTCAGGAACTCCCATTTGTAGGGAGGTTACATCCTTCACTGCCTGGAGAAAACTTGGTGTCTGCGTCAAGTCTGTACCATCATGCATCAGTTAACATAAAGTTATTACTTTACTATACATATTCACTACACTTCATGATACTATATCCATAAGGACAATACTTATGCATGGTTCATATAAGTAATACTGATTCCTCTATGATTAACATACTTGTGACATCACAATACTGATTCATGTTATAACTTCCTGCACATTAAACAATGTAGGAGGGGGCCCTTCCCTATCCGCTAACTTGGGGATGGATGGGGCAGGGGCACCATACCGAGAAGGAAGAACAATAGACCTGGAATTGGCCATTAAGCTCAGTTTGGGTAGTGAGCTCTGAGAAATATAAACACCTTTGTGAACCACATTGAGAGGCAAATCCACTGGCCTCCTGGGAGAATCATAACTGAAGCACAATACTGGTTTGACAGCTCAGCCAATCTTTCTGGAGGGGGAACAGCCACAGTCTCTGTACTTTCAGCACTAACTTTGGAGCTTTCGGCATTCATGAGGGTGCATCTGCACGGATGGGAATATCCAAACTGGGAGCACTGTCAGCTCCTTGCTCTGTAGGCTCTGTTTCTACAACACTTAGCTCGTTTAGAGAAGGTCCTGGCATAGTTAGGCTTTGTGGCACTGAAGGGGAGCTGTCAGCACTCTCATATTGTTGTTCAAGTTCTGGTGTGTCGCCAGAGAGATTCAGACCATCAGCCCCTTCTTCGGGCAAGTCACACAGTTCCACTAAACACAGGGAGTCTGCAGTCTCAGACGTAATACTTCGCACTTCACTTTCAGGGAGCATTGGCTCCAAGGGCAAAGCTGGGGGGGTTAGGCAGTCCAGAAGGCCCAGCTTCACGGAGACGTGGGCCAACAAAAACCATGACTGGGACCTAAACATACGGGGGTACACTATGCTTAGGAAGGATAGAAAGGAGGGCAGAGGGGGTGGAGTGGCTATGTTCATTAGAGATGACATAGAAATTGCTAGGGTAGAAGAGGCAGAGGGAAACATGGAGGCCTTAGGGGTCACCTTACAATCCCCAGCAGGAGATAAGGTCAAGCAGGGTGTAGTATATAGGCCACCCGGGATGAGTGATGTTCTAGAGGATGGTTTGCTGGACAACATCATTGCCCAGTGTGGACCAAAAGGGGAAGGAATGGTGTTGATGGGGGAACAAAATATGCCAGGTACAAACTGGGGAACCAGGTCCTCTAAGGTGGCCATTGAGCAGAGACTGCTGGACGGCTTCCAGGATGTGTTCTTAACAAAGCATGTGATGGAGCCCACAAGTGAGAGGCATGTCCTGGATGTGGTTCTGGCAGATGGGGATCTGGTAAGGGACCTGGTTGTGCAGGACCCCCTGACTGGGAGCGACCACAATACTGTCTGGTTTCAAATAAGCACGGGGGGAGGGGGGGAGATCTAGGACACTGGCAGTGGACTTCAGGGGGGCAGACTTTGAGGGCATGGGAAATATTCTCAAGGATCACTTGAAGGGGATTACATCAATGACAAGTGTGGAAAGGAGATGGGAGGTCATAAAACGGGGACTTCATGAGGCAGTCAGGATCTGCACTAAGTTGAAACGTAAGAGAGCAAGGTCATATAAACCATGCTGGTGGTCCAGTGAGGTACAGGTAGCAGTCAGAGAAATGAAGGTGGCCTACAAAAAATATAAAACAACACGAGGGGATAGGGATAAGGAAATGTTCCATCTTGCATCTAGAAAAGTCACCAGTATGGTGAGGGGAGCAAAGTCCAGTAAAGAGCAGCGGCTGGCACAGGGCATACAAGGAGGGGAAAAGGGGTTCTTCCGGTACATTGGGGAGTGGAGAAAAACTAAGGGCCATCTCAGCAGATTGAGATCAGAAGGAGGGTGGGTGGAAGGGGCGAGGGACCAGGCAGAGGTATTTAACGAGTACTTTGCCTCTGTGTTCACTAGGGAAGGGGATGGGATATCTACAAAGCAAGGCATGAAGGGGATAGAAGTGGCAGTGAGTGGGATCAGGGGAGCAACAGAAATGGAGCAAGAGGGAGGGAGAGGTACCCCAGGGGTGTCACATCTGGATAAGGATAAAAAGGCCAGTAAGGTGGAGAGGATGGATGATGCTATCTCCGCCAAAAGGGTGTGGTTAGCCTTCAAGCCCCTAAAGAAAGACAAATCTCCTGGGCCAGATGGTATTCATCCGAGATTACTATGGAAATTGGCGGACATACTGGCTGCACCCCTGGCGGAGCTCTTCAACAGGTCACTTGAGACAGGGAGGGTACCTAGGGATTGGCGAGAGGCACATGTGGTGCCAATCCATAAAGGGGGGTCGAGGGAAGTACCAGGTAACTATAGACCCATCAGTTTGACCTCGGTGGTGGGAAAATTAATGGAGAGTATACTAAAGGAATGATTGGGGGTGTACTTGGAGGAGGTGGGAGGTCTGGATAGTCGGCAACATAGGTTTGTGCCAGGTAGATCATGTCAAACCAATCTTGTAGAGTTCCACAAATGGGTAACATCAGAACTGGACAGGGGAAAGCCTGTGGATGTATTATTCTTGGACTTCAGCAAGGCATTTGACTCTGTCCCCCACAATGGTCTGGTGGAGAAACTGATGGGGTTAGGAGTAGGCCCTTTGATGGTCAGATGGATTGAAAACTGGCCAGCTGGATGCACCCAAAGAGTAGTGGTCTATGGGGATCTCTCGAACCCTAGAGAGGTTGGTAGTGGGGTACCGCAGGGCTCGGTCCTGGGTCCAATCCTGTTTAATGCATACATATCGGACATCAGGGAGGGTATAGGGTGTGAAATGAGTCTCTTTGCGGATGACTCCAAGATGGGATAAGTAGTTGAGGAAGAAGAGGGGAGGTTGGCCCTGCAAGGGGACCTGGACACCCTGGAAAGCTGGGCTCACACATGGAAATTAAATTTCAATATCCCCAAGTGCAAGGTGTTGCATCTTGGTCGGGGAAACCCTAAACACAGGAACACCCTGGGAGGAGAGGCGCTGGAGGCCTCAATAGGGGAAAAAGACCTAGGGGTCATGGTGGATGCATGTATGAATAACTCTGAGCAGTGCAGGAGAGCGGCTAGCAAGGCAAACAGGATGTTGGGATGCATCGTAAGGGGGATCACCTCTAGGAGCAAGGAAGTGATTCTGCCACTGTACAATGGACCTGTTAGACCACACCTTGAGTACTGTGTACAGTACTGGAGACCACACTTGAAGAGGGACATACAGCTCCTGGAGAGGGTACAGAGGAGGGCAACTAAGATGATATGAGGGCTAGAGGATTTGACGTATGAGGACAGACTTGAGGAGCTCTGCCTGTTTTCATTGGAGGAGAGGAGAGACAGGGGGGGCATGATTGAGGTCTTCAAGTACCTCAAGGGAATAAATAGGGTAAACATGGAGGGGATCTTTAGACTAAAGCAGGGAGGTATCACCAGAGGGCATGGTTTGAAGTTGGAAGGTGGAAGGGTGAGGGGGGAAAAGAGGAGGAGGTTTTTCACTGAGAGGGTGGTGGACCCTTGGAATGCACTGCCTGGCGAGCTGGTTCAGAGATCCACAGTGGAGGGCTTCAAGAGAGGGTGGGACAGACACAGAAAGTGGATGTATCAGATGATGGCCTGTCCCAGGGGGGTGGGGATTGATGATAGGGGTTTCTGGAGCGCAAGGGATGGGAGGGCCTCGGCACCCAAATAAGGATCTAAGGTTCGAGCAGACTCGATAGACCATAAGGCCTAATCTGCTGGCAAATAGTATGTTAGTATGATTCTGCATAGGATTTCCATGAAACAACTGACTCAATTCATAAGAGGGGTAATAAGCATTGTCACACTCACTATCGTCAGAGGTGGACTGACAGTCACTATCATTCTGGGCCTGCTGTGGGGGAAACCTTAACTCTGTAACTACTGTGGTAGGTTGACTCTGTCTCTTTTTTGCAGTAGCACAAGTCACCGGCCCAGGGGAGGCAATGTCTGCTGGCTCAGCTTCAATAATAACTTAGCCGAAAGGCAGCAAGTGGTTATGGTGCATGGCCTTGACAGCTTTGGAGTTATTCTCTGGGTGTACCTTGTATACTGATAGATCATCCAACTTTCCAACTACTACATGAGAAAGATGGTGCCACCTATCTGCAATTTTGTGCTTGCCATGTAGTCCCAAATTGCGTAACAACACACGGTCTCCGGGCCATAGCTCTTGAGCCTTTACTTTCTTGTCGTGCCTCTCTTTGTTGGCAAGATTTCTTTTAGTGGGCATTGTTTGGGCCAGTTGATATGCATGGTTCAATTCAGATTTCAGTTTCTGTACATACTGCGGGTAGTTGTCAGCTCAGACCCCATCTGGAGAGACCCCAAAACAGACATCAACTGGCAGGCGGGCCTCCCTCTCAAACATGAGGAGGTAGGGGGATAACCCAGTAACATCATTTTTGGTGCAATTGTACGCATGTACCAAACATAGAAACATAGAAATATAGACTTTGACAGCAGATAAGGACCACTTGGCCCACCCAGTCTGCCCATGTCCCTACCTACCTACTGGATAAGCTGCAGATTCTAGTTAACCAACACCCTACTTCCTGCCACCCCCCACTAAAATTGCCTTGTGTCTGTCCCATGCAAGTTCGAATTCCCCCACTGTTTTTAGCCCCAACAACATCCCCAGGAAGGCAGTTCCATGCATCCACCACTCTCTCCGTGAAAAAAGATTTCCTCACATTACCCCTGAGCTGTCCCTCTCTGTCTTTAAATTGTGTCTCCTTGTTCTTACACATCTCTTTTTCTGAAAGATGCTACCCTCCTGGACTTTGTTGATTCCCTTGAGGTACTTGAACATTTCTATCATGTCCCCTATCCCTCCTTTCATCAAGGGTATACATATTAAGCTCTTCAGTCTCTCTTCATATGATTTCTGATGCAGACCCTGCACCATTTTAGTTGCCCTCCTCTGGACTGCTTCCATCCTGTCTATGTCCTTGCTTAGATGAGGTCTCCAAACTGCACACAGTACTCAGATGGGGTCTCACCAACTGTCTGTACAGAGGATAACCACTTCCTTTTTCTACTTGTGATGCCCTTCCTATGCATCCCAGTATCCCCTGGCTCCTCACTGACTTCTCACATTGCTTACCCACCTTTAGATCATCCGATATGACTACCCCAAGTCCCGTTCCATTTTGTTGTTGTTAGTACCTCCCTGCTATTGTGTACTCTTCTCCTGGGTTTTGTTTCCCAGGTGCATTACTTTGCACTTCTTTGCATTGAATCTAAGTTGCCATATGTCTGACCATTCCTCCAACCTTGCCAAGTCCCTTCTCATCCTTTCTACCCCGCTTGTGTATCAACTCTGTTACAGATCTTTGTATCATCTGCAAAGAGGCATACCTTTCCCTCCAGACCCTCTGCAATGTCACCTATAAAGATGTTAAAGAGGATTGGACCCAGTACTAAGCCCTGAGGTACTCCACTAGTGACCCCCCTTTCTTCGGAATGTGTGCCACTCACTATTATCTTCTGTGTCCTGTTATGCAGCCAGTTTGCAACCCAGGCTACCACCCTGGGACCCACTCCCAAGCTGGCTAATTTGATTATTAATGTTTTGTGCGGGACTGTGTCAAATGCCTTGCTAAAGTCTAGGTAGGCCATATCCACAGCCCCTCCCTGGTCTATTACTTTGGTCACCCAGTCAAATAAATCTATTAGTTTCGTCTGACATGACCTTCTTGCTCTAAATCCATGCTGCTTTGGGTCCTGTGCCCTGCTGGCCTCTAGGTACTCAACAATTCTTTCTTTCAGAAGTGATGCCATCATTTTCCCTACCACTGAGGTCAAACTTACAGGTCTGTAGTTTCCTGCTTCTGCCTTGCTCCGACTTTTGTGAAGGGGAATCACATCTGCCCTTCTCCAGTCCTCAGGTACCACCCCAAGGTGCTAAGCTGCTGGCTCCACTTATGCTTGTCTTTTGGGTGGAGGGTGTCCAGCATGTCTAGAAGGGTGCAGTTAAAACGTTCTGGTTGAGGGTCCCCCTGCGGGTGATAAGGGGTGGTTCTTGACTTCTGCACCCCCCACAGAGAGAGCATTTCTTTGATTAGCCTACTTTCAAAGTCTTTGCCTTGGTCAGAGTGGATCCTCTGGGGGGCACCATAGTGGACGAAGAATATTTCCACTAGCACCTTGTCCACGGTAGAGGCTTTTTGATCTTTAGTTGGAAAAGCTTGTACATACCATGTGAAATGATCCATAACCCCTAACACACTGCCAATATTCCATTGATCAGGTTCTAAACACAACAAATCTATGCAGACCAGTTCCATGGGGGCACTGGTAGTGATATTGACAAGGGGGCAGCCCCCTGAGGCAACGCTTTTCTTTGGAGGCATGACTACAGGTGTTTACATGGTGCTCAACATCGTCCCCCATCTTGGGCCAGTAGAATCGAGATCATACCAGGTCAAGAGTCCTGTCAATACCGAGGTGCCCCATGTGATTGTGGAGGGACCTCAGTACCAAGTGTTTAAAGGCCGTGGGAAGGACCAATTGTTGCTTGTCTGCTTGACCACTATGATCCACTGTCTCTCTGTATAACAACTGATTGAGTAACTTCAACCTGGGGCCTTCTGTAAACAACAGGGCAGTTCGCAAGTCAGGGGAACGCAACTTAGACACATCTTTCCTTGCATGCAGGGCATCAAGTGCGGGTTGAATCATAGGATCTTGGGATTGAGCCCACTGAATACTGTCATTGTCAAGTTGAGGTAGTGCATTAATGTCTAGAGCAGAGAAATGGCAATAGGCAGCCGGGATGCAGGTATCAGGAGGGCTCAAGCAATCTAATAGCCAGTCCACTGTATCCACAGACATCTGTTCATCTCTGTCAAACTTTTGGCACAATGCTCGAATGTCAAGTTCAGACAATCTCACCCATTCAATCTTGGAGACTGGCCTTCATGACAGATGTCAGCATCAATGTGGTTCAGTCCTTGCCTGTATTCGACAGCATAATCATAGATTGATAAAGCAGAAAGTTACCGGTGCCCAGTGGTGTCCAACTTAGCTGAAGTCTGTACATAGGTTAACGGGTTATTGTTGGTCTTCACCAATATCTTTGCCCCATAGAGGTGCTCATGAAACTGGTCAACAATGGCCTATTTTAGGGCAAGGAACTCCAGCTTGTGCACAGGATAGTTTTGTTCTGATGGGATCAAGCTCCTGCTGGTGAAAGCCACTGGTCTCAAACCATCCTCATGGTCTTGATACAGCACAGCTCCTAGGCCCTGCAGACTAGCGTCCATATGCAGCACACAGGGCTTGGTAGGGTCAGCATAGGTGATGATGGGGGTGTGGGTGAGCTGGTATATGACTTCATGGAAGGCTGCTTCACATTCGGTGTCCAGCGGGGCCCAAAAGATTCACCTGTTCAGAAGTATACTTTCTCAGGTTCTTTGAAAGCCCCTTTCTTGTATTTATGGTTTGTAGGAGGGTAATCCTGGGTGAGATTCAGAAGCGGGCGAATCACCTTGGAATAGTCTTTTATGGACCTGCGGTAGTACCACAGAACCCCAGGAAACATTGTATTTCTTTCAAGTTATGGGGCTGGGGCCAAGTAGTCAGTGACTCGACTGACTGGGATCAGTCTTCATACCTTCTGCAGATACTATGTGCCCCACATACTTCATGGAGGTTTGAAAAAGATGGCACTTGTCAATGGATAGCATGAGGCTGAAGTCTTCCAATCAGTCTAGGACTTTAAACAGTCGGGTCTCAAGCTCCTCTATTGTGCGTCTGAACACAATGACATAATCTAGGTACACTAGGCATTCCAGCAAGTTCATATTTCCCACCGCATGTTCCATCAGTCACTGAAAGGTGGCTGGGGCACCTGAAATTCTCTGTGGCATTCTCAGGAATTCGTAGAACCCCAAAAGACAGATGAAGGCAGTTTTCTCACGGTCCTCCATGGCCATTGGAATCTGATAATATCCACTGCGAAGATCCAATGCTGAGAACCATTTGCTCCCACTCAAGCAATCCAGGGCATCTTGTATACAGGGCATTGTGTATTGATCTGGGATGGTCCACTGGTTCAGGGTTCGATAATCAATGCACATCCTCACTGCCCGATTCTTCTTACACACAACCACAATGGAAGAGGCATAGGGGCTCCTTGATTCCTATATCACGCCAGAAGCAAGCATTTCCTGCAGGTGTCTCTTCACATCATCTATGTCCGCTGGGATGAGGCGTCAGGATCTCTCTCAAAATGGCCGGTCATCATGCAGGCTTATATGATGCTCTGCGCCCTGGACACACCTCATGTCTCAATCTTTTAATGAAAACACTTGGTCTCTCTGGGCGGGTTTCTTGCTAATTCTAGCCTTCCATTCAGCTGGCAGCGGGGAATCACCAAAGTCAAATAAGTCTGGGGTCACTCTCTCCTTTTGGCCAGAGACAGAGTACTTGTTATTGGGTAATACTGCAGTGTCTGCACAGTGTGCCCTTTTTACTAAGGCTGAAATTCTTATGGCCCATCCAGTCAGGAGGGTAGCATCTTTCAGAAAAAGAAATGTGTAAGAACAAGGGGGCACAGTTTAAAGATAGAGGGGGGACGGCTCAGGGGTAATGTGAGGAAATTCTTTTTCACAGAGAGAGTGGTGGATACATGGAACAGCCTTCCTGAGGAGGTTGTTGGGTCTAAAACAGTGGGGGAATTCAAACATGCTTGGGACAGACACAAAGCAATTATAGTGCGGGGTTGCAGGAAGCAGGCTGTTGTTTAACTAGAATCTGCAGCTTATCCAGTAGGTAGGGGAAATGGGCAGACTGGGTGGGCCAAGTGGTCCTTTTCTGCCATCAAAGTCTATGTTTCTATGTTTCTATGTAGTGTACTGTAGCTAGAGTGCACCCTCTGTTCACCCGGACCTCCCGATCTGACACATTTCGAATCTGGACCATCACTCATCATGCATAATTCTTCTGGCAACATTCCATCACCTGGTGCATCCAACATTAATATTTTGTTCTTTACATGTCTCTTTAGGCGGACTTCTCCATGGATTGTGCACTGGGCACTGGGGGCCAATACCAAAGAGTCAGGTTCCCTTTTCCACACTATCCCCACTGGCTTATCTGGGTCCTCTTCATTATTTTTTTTTAGCTGTAAGTCAAATGCCCTTTTTACTAAGGCTGAAATTCTTAAGGCCCATCCAGTTAGTTGCCCTTGTTTCTCATGGCAGAGTTGGGCTAGTCTCCTAAACATGTGGGCATTTGTTCCAATTAACAGGGGAACCCCATCATACAGTCCGGTGGGGGGAACACACTGGGGCTTGTGTCTCTACTTGCTCCTCTACACCAGTTACAGTTGCAGGAAAAGACAACCAGAGGCAGACATATCCTAGGTAGGGATAAGACTTGTCGCTCAGCCCCCACACATGTAGGCCTTCCAGGAATTATAATGGCACATCAGATAAGTGTTTGTCATACCAGTCCTGAAATATAATGGTCACTAGCAACCCACTGTCAAGCACAGCCTAAGTAGGAATACCATTCACAGCCACAGTAGTCTTCATTGAAGGGCCCACTATTTTGGACCAGTCTGGAGGGACAACAGCAGGGGCCTGGACAGATGATTTAGTCACAGAGGGGTTTGAGTTAGGATGGCCGAAGCCTTCACTGTGGTCATTTCATGCACCCCTTGGCCACTGACTAATTTTCAGAAGCTCTCCTTGAAGCCAGTTCACCAGTTTCTCTAAGTCCTTCTGAGACCAGCATTCCCTCTTCATATAGCCATCCTTGCCGCAATTGTGACAAATGACAGGTTCTCGGGGCATCCTTGGGGAGAACATAGCAGGGGATGCTGGAGCATCGGTGGGTGATTATAATCCCACTTCTGCAGACAGTGTACCATGTCTCAAAAGTTCCTTTAGCGTGGCAGTAAATTCTTTGAGCTCAGCTGAGAAGCCACCCTCAGTAGAGGATGCCTGAGGGTGCACCCCCAACCCCATAACAGTCACGTCCTGACAGGGGCCAGAGTCTCTGACAGCAGGGGACACCTCAGTGAATGCACCCAGTTGTACTTTTCTGACTTCCTTCAACAACTCCTCCTCCCACCGTTTAGCCCACGGCAGGACACTCGTAGTGGTCTCTATTTTGGAAGGGCCTTCCGGTGCCATGATCACTTGGGCTCCACTCACCCCATAATTACAGTCTCCCTCTTCACCTTCTACCTCCCAGAGTTCTTTTATCAAGTCACAGTAGTCAGGTAGGTTACCTTTCCTATCCTGGAGCCTTAACTGGATGATTTGCAGTTTAGAATGCTTGGCATGTTGCAGTATGTACCCCAATCTCACACAGTTCAAATCACTGACAGCTACCCCACCTTTCCAGTAAGCTTTCTGCAGAGCTCTTTCTAGGTGAGTAACATACACAGACAAACTTTCCCATTCCATTGTTTGGTACCTTGGAATTTCCACATCAAAGTCTTCCCTGACTCAATGTTCCCAAAATTGCCTTCAAGTACAGATGGGTACTTCTGAGCAGATGCATCAGGGTTCGAAAACCTCAAAAATGTAATGGCTTCAAGGGTGGGGCCCCTCAAACTTTCTATGATTGTTTTCCACTTCTCAGCCTCTGCACACTGCCACTCGGGTACCAAGGGGGCAACATAGTCGATCCAGGTCTCCCAGTCATCCTCCCCCTGTGGGGTGGGGAGGATGCCCAAGAAGATTCTCAGCCTTCGGTAGGAGTCGTGAATAATGGTGGGTACAGATATAGGGGCCAGCATTGGCACAGGCACAGAAGGCAGGCAGTAACAGGTGCTGGAATGGGAGGAGGTGTTGGGGAAGGAACACCCCCAGTTGGCAGGAACAGTTTCTTAAAGTCCTCTACGGTTTTCCCTTCCTCCAATAACAACTTAGCAAATTTCTCCTCAAAAGTCTCAGATAATGGTGGGAGCTCATCCTCCCCAGGGTCTTTACTGTCTCTTGTTACCACTCTCCAGGCAGCTAGGACCCCTTCTGAGGCAATAGTCTGTGGCACTTTAAAGCTGTCCACGAGGTCACTACACTCTACCAAGGTTATGAAAGTTTGGGCAATCAAATCAGCCTGTCAACCCACCACCACAGGGTTTTTTAAACATTCAGCTTGGGAGAGTGCTCCCTCTACAGTGTCCTTACTGGTACCCAGGGGAATATCCAGTATAAGCAGAGCATTTTGGGGGTCGATCTCCTGCCCAGTACACCATCCCACCAACTGGTGTACAGCCATTTCTACTGGGGTAGCCATTAATCTTTAACAATAATTTGAAATTTTTGGCCACTAGAAGGCACAAAATCCGAGCGGTGAGCCTCCAAGATGTAACCCTTAGGTGGCGTTATCCCTAGGGCTACTACCCCTGCCTGCTTGTCTAGTAGCAGGTTAAGGGGTCTGGGTAATGAAATGGGTGCCTCCACCTGGAGGTCAGGGTTGTTAATGGTCAAGCTAAGCTGGGCACAGCCCTCCGGGACACTGTAACCCCTCTCTTTCCCTTATTGTGGCCTGAACAACATACAATAATTACTTTGACAATGACCCTTATTTACCAAGCAATTACCCACACTGTTTGCACTTACTACCAGGGCTGGTTCCTCTAGCTTGACCCTGGGGACCACCTGTAAAGCAAGGTTAAGCTCAGCAAATAACAACAGTACAATACTCTTGGCACAAACTGGAACCACAGTCAGGTTAAACACAAACAAAGTTAAATCTGATTTATTCAGGTGACTTGAACAAGGGAGGGATGTAATCAGGTTGATTTGCTTAAAAGCTATATTAATCAGACAGTTATGCATGCAGTTCAGAGCCTCTACACAGTTACACACTCTGGGTACCCAGGTAGGAAAATGGTGAACTAGCCAGGAATGTTGTAGCTGGTTGGAGCCCTGTGATGGAAGAAAGCAACATGCACAAACCGCACTATTTGTAATCTGAATCCAGAGGGCTCAGTTTGAGAAAGAAAAGGCAACAAGACAATCAGATGACAACACTTTTAGATTGAGCTGCTGTTGCAGGGAGCTACCCTGATGTTTACTCATGATACCCAATAGTGGACACAGGCAGGACGAAATCGAGACTGCAGGCTGTTGAGCTGGAGTGCCCGGAGAAGCAGGGCCCACACGAATCATTGAGGCATCGTTCCTGTTCAAGGCATTGAGCAGGGGACTGATCCACAGGCTGGTCTCTCGTCGATGACTTTCTCTGCGTAGCAGGTATTCTAGCTGGGCCAGTGTAGTAGGGCCCAGGCAAACAGAAACGGATACGGATTCAGCCCATGGAGCTGGATACAGCCTCCAGCAAGCAAAACACAGTTCAGACACACAGTAGGGAACCAAATCACGACCCACTATAAGCACACAGCACATTCTCATGTAAGGAAATTCCACTGTACCACGCAAATGGTTCTCCGGTCGCAATTACAGAGCCTTTGCACAATCTGGGAGTTCAGAGGTAGCTGAAAGTCCTGACAGGCTGATCGCATTCAGCAATCTTCGGTCTTTTTCAGGTTAAAGCCTGGTCACATTTCAGTAGCTTAATTTGCTCTCCAAATTCGGATTCAGTCCGAAAAAAGCACAAGTTCCCTCTCAGGAACAGCAGGCAGGCATGCAGGCCAAACACAGGCCTTTCCCCAGTTCTCCCATGCGAATCCACTATGGATTGCTGCTCGAATTATCTCGAGCTGTTACTTCTTCACTTCCCAACTCAGATCTCACTGAAACTGCAAGCAGTGTGGGACATTCCCCAAGATCCAAAAGGTTCGGTTGGCTGATCTGTCTGTCAGTTACAACAAGGGCTCCCCCTCAAGGTTATTTTAGGCGCCAAAAGCCCAAAACTACAATTCCTACAAGTTTTGGCCCCACCAAGCCCCTGTAGGCAGGCTCCATTTTAGAGACCCAAATGTACTGATTGGCCCATTCTGCAGTCCAGGGCCAAGATGATGGAAACAAACAGAACTGTCCATGCTGCAAAGAAGGCAGGCTAGAACAAACAGCAATATTATTACTACTCTAACATATGATCAGCAAACAAGTATATCTTCTAACAGAGCTCCCTCTCAGATTAATTATGACTGCAATCCAGGCAGCTCTTAAAGAGACAGTAAACAGAGGCTATACAGGCACTCTCTGTCAATACATTGAAAGTGCTAAAATGCAGAACACCAGCCTGGCAGTGAGAAGTTAGGCAAGCTCAAGGAAGACCTTTCAGGATCCCCCATTTGTAGGGGGATTACATTTGGAAACAACCTTTGAGCAAGGTGCTCATTTACAAAGATTCCACATCAGAAATACAAGATAATTACAAAGTTACTAATCACAGAGACATAATTACAAAAAATTACACAGCCAAACAGAGAAATCATGACAAATGAGGCAGCAAAAAAACAGGTGGCTACAGTAATGTTACAGAGTTCAGATCAATCAATCAATCAATCAATCAAATCTTTATTTATCCAGGTGAACATCGTTGAGCATAGCTCATTTGCAAGATGGACCTGGTAAGGTCAAGGTTTAATTTACATAGATACATAAAAAATATTCAATATACACACACTCTAGGATACTACATAGAATATTCAGTATACACACAGTCTAAGGATACATTCTAATCAGACTATACATTAAATTCAGGTGTAGTGGTAATAAGGGTGAGGGGAAGGGGAGCCAGAAGTGGTGTGCCTGGCTGGTGGGGGAGGAGGAAGACAGTGGGGGCCTATACTGTGGAACGGATAAACTGTGGGCCTTATGAAGAGGGCAGGAGGGCAGCACTGGGGGTTTGTATAACAGGGATATAGGGCTGTGATATATGACAAGGGATTAAGGGGAGGCGGATGGAAAGGAGAGGTGCATGGAGTGTGAGGGGTGGTGACTCTTAGTAATGGTGGATACCTTCCGTGAGTTGGCTATCTGGGGAGGGAGATGGATAAGATTAGGAATACTCTACTGTTTGTGGAAACAATTACATTTTTCTTTGATAAGCATCGAATACAGATATTTAAAGGATGTAAATGAGATGTATCTGTTCACTTTCAGAGTCTTCTGCATCGTATTCCATAAGGCAGATAAGACATAGCTGATAACAGATCTACCATATCGAGAATTGAATTTGGGCACTTTAAGCATGATGAAGTTTAGACTTCTTAGGGCATATTTACTTGATGTGATTTGTGTGAAGCAGTCTTAAATGTAATTTGGTAGCATCTTTGATATCGTTCTATAAGTCCATAGTGAGGCATTCCTGTCTCTTCTAAATTGGAGCGAGGTCCATCCAACTGCAGCATAAAGCGAGCAGTGGTGAGTGCTGAGAGGAAGATCTGTAATAAACCTCAAGGATCTATGGTAAAGTGTGTCCAGTTTGCTCAGATAAGAGTTGGGGCAACAGCCATATAGGAAATCTGCATAATCTAATACTGATAGGAATGTGGCCTGGACCAGCTTCTTTTTAGAATCACTTGTGAGAAAGTGCTTTATTCTGTAATAGATCCCAAGCCTCTGATGGAGTTTTTTTAGCAGATCTTCCAGATGATCTAACTAGTCAAGTCTACTCTCTACCCAGACCCCCCGATATTTGAATTTTGTAACATATTCAAGATTTTCACCAAGGACAGTGGATATGTGGGGGAGATTGTTTGGGAAGGAGTGTCCGGCTTGTGTTTGGGGGGAGAAAAACATTGCCTTTGTTTTTTTTGCATTTAGCAGGAGTTTTTTTTTTCCAGTAGTTGGTGTTGTAATAGGTTGAATTCTACTTGTAGCTCTATGCATGCTGTTACAGGAGAGGGGTGACTGACATACAATACTGTATCATCTGCAAACAGGTGTACAGTGGCTTTGGTGAGGTTATTGTTGATGCTATTGATATAGATGGAAAATAGGATTGGGCCGAGGATGGATCCTTGGGGAACTCCTCTTCGGAGAGATTTGAGTGGTGATAGGTCTCCTACAGCCTTCACCTGCTGGGTCCTTCCCGAAAGATAGTTATTAAACCATCTAATGGAGGTTGAGTTGAGTCCTGTGGATTTCAGGGAGGAGAGGAGCAGTTCATGGTCGACCGTATCGAATGCCTTACTCAGGTCTAAAAATACAGCAGAGACACATTTTTTTTTGTCCAGTTCGAGTTGCCAATCATTGGTTACTTTAGCCAGGGCTGTGATGGTGCTGTGGTTGGTTCTAAACCCAGATTGTGCTGGATTTAAAAGATTAGCCTCTTCAAGATATCCTCTTAGTTGGGTGCTTACAATTTTTTCTAGCAGCTTGGATAGCACAGGGAGGATAGAGATTGGCCTGTAGTTGTTGAGGTCCATGGGGTCCCCTGCTTTCAGTAGCAGGATAACTTGGACTGTTTTCCAGATCGATGGAATAGATCCTAGTTGTAGTGAGAGGTTAAATAGGCATGTTATTGGCACTGCTAATACTTGTATGGCAATTAAAAAAAAATAAGGATTAAGGGAGTCTGCACCTGCACTTTATTTGGTGTCCAGCTGTGATATTAATTCTTCCACCTGCTTCAGGGTGGCTGGTATGAAGGAGAAGGTGGACTCCATTAAACCTGTGCTTCAGTGTTCTTGATACCTAACTGGGAATGCATTTGGTTAGCCAGAGAGGTGTCGAATGCTAGACCAGCGGTTATAAAGTGATTGTTGAATGATTCCAGGACTTCCAGTCTATCAGAGATGGTTCCCTTGCCATTGTGTATTTTGGCTGGGAGTATGTTACTTGGATCGTATCCTGTTATGTCTTTTATGGTGTTCCAGAACTTGGCTGGGTTGTGGCAGGAGAAGTCTAGTTCAGACATATAATAAGAAGCCTTAGCATCTTGTACTTTCCTGGTACAGATATTCCTGGCTTTTTTGAACAGCTCCCAATCAGTTGATATCTTAGTTTTTCGTGCCTTTTTCCATAACTTGTCTCTGTCAAGGAGGGTGGCTTTAAGGTCAGGAGTCAACCAACGGTAGGTTTTATTTTTGATGCGTACATTAGAAATTGGAGCATAGATATCAAGGGCACCTGTAATAGTGTCATTTAGCACCTTGTACGCTATCTCCACTGTGTTTGCTAAGTAAAACTCTTGCCATCGTGTGGAGTGGTTTATCTCTTCCAGATATGCCTCAATGTTGAATTTTTGCTTTGTTCTCCTCATTGTGAACTTGGTGGGGGATGACAACTTGCATGCTGATCTTATTCCCGCAATAAGGCAGTGGTCACTGATGTCATTGAATAGTACTCCAACATGCGAGAAAAGGTGAGGTTTATTCACTAGTATAACATCTAATAATGTGCTGTTGCTTGTATTCTTTTTGTTGATTCTGGTGGGTTCATTTATGAGCTGTGTAAACTCAAGTGTATCGCAGAATGATATTAAGGGTGCAGCTGCCTTTGAGAGCCAGTTTAGGTTTAGGTCTCCCATGATTATAGTTTCTTCTGTTCCCTTTTTGATTAGGTCACCCAGGTGGGATAATAGTTTGAGGTCAGCTGAGGAGGGCCTATAGCAGCTGATTAGCTGCAGCGATGTGGTGTGGGAGAGGGCCACTTTGAGGGACAGGCATTCAAATTCCTTTACCATGGATAATGAGTCGAGGCAGGTTACAGATAGGCTGCCCTTCACATATATCACTACGCCCCCACCCCTAGTTTGGTGGTCAGCTCTGAATACTTGATAATTAGGTAAGTTTATGTCTTTGTCGGCTGTGACAGGCCTGAGCCACGTCTCAGACACTACTAGTATATCTGGTAGGGTATGGTTAAGTCAGGCGTGGATCATCGTGATCTTCTTTAACAGACTGCATACATTAATATGGAGAAAGCTTAGCCCTTTGATCTTGGCTAAGTCTGTTGGTGCAGTGATGACCTCTGGAGGTCCTGGGTTAAGCTCTACATTTCCTGAGCATATTAATAATAGTATCAATAGTTTCATAGTTGCCGCAAGAGATAGGTTAAAGATTCTTGCCATTGCCCATTTTTTTATTCTGATACCACTTTGTTTGCCATCCAGATATGGAGCTTAGGCCTCTTATTAGAGCGCTGATTAGTAGTTTTGCAGACAGGTGCATTGAATAATTTTCTGTACAGAGTTGAAGCAAGGTCCCATAAGATAGTAAATCCGCCTGAGTCCCTCCATGGCAACTGCTTCATGGGTTATGTTGTAGCATTGGGAGGTCATATATACATACCCAGTCCCTCGTGACTGTTGCAGTAATGCAGTAAGTCGAGTAATGTAATACATCTCACTGTGTGGCATCCTCTGAGAGATATCCTTTTTCACTGTGCTCAGGATACAGTAATAGAGCTAGCAGAATCCAAAGAAATCCCCCCATTATGAAAAGTATAACTGGTATGCAGAAGGTACTATATCAAATGTCTTTCATGGTGCCCTCAGTAGATTGCTAATATAAACGACTTATTTGGCTACTGTCCGGTGAGTAGAGTTTAAAAAAAGGGAATATAAATTAGAGGGAGAAGGATAGAAAAACACAATAGGGGGTGCCTAGCATATGTATTTCTCACTGTGATGTTTAAGGGCAAACAATGGTCAAGCTTCGGCTCAACAGTGTGGGCAGCATGAGCGAGCAGAATGGGAGTCTGCTGATTAGGTAGCTAACAAAGGGATGTAGAGCAGGCTACAGGGCAGCGAAACGCAGGGGGCGTGATTTATGTTTTGGCGGGAAGGTGTCTATATAAGAAAGGCTACAGAAGGGGAAGAGGCGGGTGGGCATAAAAACTGCAGTTTGCCATACTTTCCCTAGCAGTCCCCTCGGTCTAGCGGTTTTTGACGTCGGCTTGCGGCTACGACGCCCGCTGGCAGAGACTGGCCCCGGCACTCAACTGTGGGCACTTAGCGAGGGTCCTCTTCTGAGAAAAAAAGACAGAGCACAGCAGGTTAAATGCTTTGCAATGGCAAGCATCAGCAGTGCAGCAGGGGGCCGAAAATTAGCACTTTAAAGGCAATGATAATGATATTGAGAATGATAATGCAGGCCATATTGCCCACAATTGAGCACAGTGATTTGTGTAGAAAGACCAAGAATCCCTCTAGTGGCAGGTCTGTATAACCTGCTAATGGAAAACTTCTATTACACAGTTGAAATGTGCTTAATTCTATTGAAAATCTATTTGTAAAAAGTGCCAGATGGCTGAAGCAGGGGAAAAGTACTGGCCAATCAGAGCGGGTTTGCTGGAAGCACCCATGTTCCATTTGGCTGTGCTGTCCCGTACCTTCCAAGGAGCTGCAGGCGGGCGTCCTGGTCTCGGTCGGTGGCTGGCTGGGTGCCGGCCAACCGTGGGGGAGCTGAAGTAGCCCTTTTCAAGGGCAGGCAGCTACAGACTAGGAATGAGGTAGCAAGCAACCCAGTGACTGGGCATTGCCAAACATTTTCCAGCATTATCAAAGAGATGCTAGGTGGAAGAGAGGGGGACGAGGAAACCTGGAAAGGCAGTGAGAAGGGTGAGGAGATAGAGGAGTAGCAAGAGTTAGTGAGTAGTCCAGTGAAAAGGGGATTAGTAGAGGGACCAAGCAGGAGAGAAAAGGAATGCTAAGGTCAGGGTCATACTAGGTGAGACTGGAATAAGGGGTGGGGGCAGGGAGCATATAGCAGGTGGAGGTGGGGGAGTTATGGGTGGGGGTACAAGTGCTAGGCAGGGGCAAGTGAGGTTCAAGGAGGAAGGGGCTTTTAGTTTATGTAACTCATGTAAGTGATACTATAGACTAAAAAGTGTGAGCAGAGAGACTTAGAGTAGCAGAGAGAGGTCATGAGACTTTATTACAAGCACACGCACCATTTTTGACAAGATGTAGTTTCATCTCATACTTGAACGTCAGAAGATTCACACTATTGAGTGTCTCAGCCAGGATTTTTTTAAGCTAAGGATGGGCCCTATATGAGAACGAACGTCATACAAGCATTGTTCTTCTGAAGGAGACGCTGAGTTCATTCAGCGTTCAGAACTGTCTGCAGCTGCTCACCTGCTGATTCCTGACTGTGTGCCATTTTAATCAGCAGCAGTGTTCTTCAGTACTGCCTCAACTGCCTGCCAGAGTCCCACTCTATTCCCTGGGAGGGCCCCTGGTTCTGGTAAGCAAGCCGGTAAACGGGACTGTGGGGAGGAGCAACAGGAAGTGTCACTTCTCAGAAGGATGGGTCAGGACATTTAAATCTGCACTCACACACAGCGCGAGTATCATTCAACATTGAGGACAGTCTGCAGCTGCTCACTTGCTGATTCCTGACTGTGTGTCATTTTAATCAGCAGCAGTTTTCTTCAGTACTGCCTCAACTGCCTGCCACAGTCCCGCTCCATTCCCTTGGAGGGCCCCCGATTCTGGTAAGCAAGCCAGTACATGGGACTGTGGGGAAGAGCAACAGGGAGTGTCACATCTCAGAAGGAGGGGTCAGAACATTTAAATCTGTACTCGCACACAGCGCGAGTATCATTCAGCATTCAGGACTGTCTGCAGCTGTTCACCTGCTGATTCCTGACTGTGTGCCATTTTAATCAACAGCAGTGTTCTTCAGTGCTGCCTCAACTGCCTGCCACAGTCCTGTTCCGTTCCCTGGGAGGGCCCCTGGTTCCAGTAAGCAAGCCAACACATGGGACTGTGGGGAAGAGCAAGAGGGAGTGTCACTTCTCAGAAGGAGGGGTCAGGACATTTAAATCTGTGCTCGCACACAGCTCGAGTGCTGTGGCACGAGCGTGAGTGGCGCGAGCGCCACTCTGTAAAGAAACAGTAAGATTTCAAGTCTGTGACAGCTCTATTGTGAAGTTATCTGGGAATAGTTTATTTCAGATTGTTTGGAATATTTTAAAAAACGTTAGAATGTCTAACTCAAAACTGATCTAAGTTATATTAGCCTGTACTTTTGTATGCCATTAGCCTTGTGAGGGAGACGTTGCTTTCACTTCCTTCTCTGATTTTCAACCTGATAGACTGAATGTTTGGAACCTTTTTTATGAAAGTCACTATTACCAGGATGGTTTTAATATGTATATCACATGTTTTTTTTTATCCTATTTTTTATATCTTTCAGGGATTTTTTATTGACCACTATTTTTGTAGTATTAGGACCAATATATATCATTCAGTCACAAAAAATGAAAGGAAAATGGCCAATAAAATTCATCTTAGGTGATTTTTTGCTTTATTGCTTCTCATTTTGGGTTCTGTGCATCCTCACCCAGGCCCACATTGTTTAGGCCAGGTGAAACCAAGTCCCATTATGGTTAGTAACACTGCCCCTTCTAACTTACATTCAACTTTGAAAATTGTCCATCTGAATATTAATAGCCTTACTTCAAAGTGAGACCAATTTTTGGTGTGGCTAGAGATGAATTAGTTTGATGTGATTACATTATCTGAGACATGGCTAAATTGTAACGTGCCAAAGACTGAAATTTCACTGCCTAATTTCAATATGTTTCATCAGGATAGGGTGGGTAAATGGGGGGGAGCACATATATTATATAGATATATATATATATATATATATATATATATATATATATAAATTCTAAGTTTAGTGAAATTAGGATTTTTGATAACATAAACAATGTTGCTTGTGATTTTGTTTCGATAGAGATTTTGTTTGGTCACGACAAGAGATTAGTTATTAGTTCTATCTATATTCCGCCTGGGAAGTTTAAACATGGTATTGATTTGGTTTCTCATTTTAGATCCCATCTTCCTCCAGATAGAGAGTGGATATTATTGGGTGACTTTAACAATAATTGGAACACAAATGAGACTGATGGTACTCGTGCCATTTTGATTGACCTAGGTCTCCACGAAATGATTCATGATATTACTAGACATAATCACAAAGGTAACTCAGGTTCAATCCTTGATTGGATCTTGGTAACTCAGCCAGATAGAATCATTAATGTTAAGGTTCTGTCAAACAATATTAGTGATTATTGTCCAGTGGCATTTGATTGGTCTGTTAAATACGCCAAACAAACCCCTAGGTATATTGAATTTAGGAGACTCTCTTCATTAACTCCTAAGGGTATTGCTAAAGCCAGTAAAACTATAGACTGGACGCAGCTTAAAACCTCTCAGGATATTGATGTGATGTTAAATACCTTCATTACATTGTATACATCTTTGATAGATAAATTGGCACCTTTGAAAAAAATCTGTATTCATTCTATTAAGAACGAATGGGTTATGAAAGACTTGTTAGATCTTATGAAATAACGAGACTGGAGTTGAAAACATTTTAAACTCAGTGGAGATGCTGACTCTCCCCTGGCATATAAAATCCTAAGAAATAGGTGTAAATCAGAAATTAGAAAATCTAAAGTAAAATTGTTCATAAATCAACAGAACAAAGTGTTTGGTAATTCCAGGTATACTTGGAAGATACTAAATAACTTAATGGGTAGGGGAAAGAAAGATCAATTGATTTCTCTCCAAAATGATGACTCACTTATTTCAAGTCCTAAATTGGTAGCGGAAAGTTTTAATAACTATTTTGGAGATCTTGAGAATGTAAGGG
The DNA here is from genome assembly GCA_016271365.2 of Neoceratodus forsteri. Classification (NCBI taxonomy): domain Eukaryota; kingdom Metazoa; phylum Chordata; order Ceratodontiformes; family Ceratodontidae; genus Neoceratodus; species Neoceratodus forsteri. The sequence continues at coordinate 42,598,096 of CM028131.1, read as the reverse complement.
TCCCAAATCCTGGCATTTATCCTGAAGCAATTAACAGCCATGGAGCTCATCTTGAATTGCTTTCTAAATTCATGTTCAACGAGGTGACTCCTGAGATGGTTCAGGATTATTTACTTAGTAATGATCCTAAACCATCCTTGTTGACTGATTCATTAGATATTTGCATATTTAGATTGGGTATCAATACATTTTCTTACCCCTTTATTACAATTTTCAATTTTTCTATTGTTCATGGCGTGTTTTCGTAAAACAGGTAATCCTTCATTAGTTTCTAACTACCACCCGATAGCTCTTTTGACACCCTTGTCCAAGATTCTTGAGAAAATTATATTAGCTCAGACCCTGGAGTACCTTAACAAACATGACTTATTAACTCTGTGTCAGCACGGTTTTAAGGCACGGCACAACACCGAAATGGCCTTGGTAAGGTTCACTAGTGACTTCCAGAGCACCCTTGATAAAGGGCAGTCAGTTGCTGCTCTTTCCATGGACCTCACCAAGGCCTTTGATCTAGTGGAGCACAGTGTGCTCCTTTGTACCATGAAGAAAATGCACTTTTCTGTTGAAGTGATTAAATGGTTCTCCCGTTATCTCGTGGATAGGTCACATATGACAACAATTGAAGGCCATCTTTCTTCCTGTAAGTTGATTAGTTGTGGGGTTCCCCAGGGATCAATCTTGGGTCCACTTATCTTTTCACTTCTTATGAATGGTGCTCCATCTTTGTGTTCTCCTAGCTCCATCTTAATGTATGCAGATGATGCAGTAATTTACGAGGATAGCTTAAATCCAAGGGATGCCTTGGATAGACTTCAGGCTAACTTCAATACATTTCAAACTTGGTTGCTCGCAAATTATCTTGTGCTTAACTCAGAAAAAAAACAAGATCATGTTTTTTTAGAATAAAATGTTTAGTCTGTCCAATTTTCTATCCATCTGTGATGCTAAGGGGAACTCCATTGAATATGTTGACACATTTAAATATTTGGGACTTATTTTTGACACTAATTTTACTTTTGAGCAACATGTATTTTCTTCTATAAAAAAAGTTCATCAAAGACTTGGATGCCTTTATAGAGTTAAGCACTATTTAACTCCTGAATATAGGTGGTTATTAGCACACAGTTTCCTCTTTAGTGTTTTAGATTATGGGTTGGTGGTTTAGGCTTCAATAAGTACTAAACTGTTAGGAAAACTGTCATTCACATATAATTCTATACTGAGGTTTATGCTCTCATTTCCACCCACATCTATCATTGTTTATTGTTAAATCTTCCAATTGCCTTTCTTTTCAAACAGAATTCAGTTTAAAATGTGTCTCTTTCTATTTAAAATCAAAGCTGCCTTGTTACCTAATTCAGTGAGCTCACTTTTCTCAAGATACGTTAATCCTAACTGTACTAGAACTCTGTCAAAGTTTACATTTAATGTTCCATTTTTCAAGAGAACTATGGGTCAACGTTCATTATTATACAGTGGCCCAAGTTTTTTTTTAACTTACTCCCAATGTGATTTATCAATCTGTAACTCTGTATTCTCTTTTAAATCTAAGCTAAAAAAGTATTTACAGTGTACTCAAGAATGCATTTGTTAATCGTATCTTGTGATGTGTCCTAATTATTGTATTTGTTATTGTTTTTTTTTTTTTTTTATTGTATTGCTTGTCCTCTGTGAAAACGGGCAGTTTGCTCATCTGATTTACAAGGGTAATAAAATGAAATGAAATGAAATGAAAAATGAAATGAGTGTACTCCAAGCTATGCCTCTGGTAATGCATTGGGATTGTGCCATTTGGATAATATTTGTTATTCTGTTATTTAAGGTTAGCCAGTTGGTTTGTTCATACAATGTACAGGTGTGGGTAAGGTTATCTGCCCCTTGGGGAAGACTGCATGCCTTATTAAAGGCTGAAGCTACCTGTTTTAATGCTGTGTCAGAGGCTGCACCATAGACTACCAAGCCATAGTCTATAATTGACAGGACTGAACTAGAAATGGAGAGATGGACAGCAGTAGATGTGAGGTGTTGTCTGTGCCTGTAGAGAACTCCTAGTTTGTTTTTTACTGCCTTCACTACCTGGTCAATGTGCTGCGTGAAGGAGAGGGTGTCGTCAGTCATGACCTCAATGTACCTGAAAGAGTACAGTCGCATTCTGACTCTCTGGGACCTGTGTGAAAGGTAGTCTTGAAAATAGCAGGCCGGGTTCATAGCCACTGCTATGGTCAGTAATTGTTCTAGCAGGAGGAAGTGGCTGACAGTGTCGAAGGCCTTTGTTAGGTCAATAAAGACTGACCCCACCAGTTTACAACCACCACAAAAAGGCTATGTACTGAAAAGAAAGTCATATATGTTTATTGTTCCAATATTTATACGAGAGTTGGGCTTTCCAGTTTCTGTTTGCAGATTACTTATGATTCTGACTAGATACAATGTGAATTTCCAGAAAAAGGAAGTTAATTTAAAACTTGCTCTTACAGCATGCCTGGCAAGTGCATTCAGTGTTGCAATTCTTTTACAGCAATAGTTAAACCAGAATAGTCCCTGCCAGGGAAGTAAAATCGATTAATTATTGGTACCCATTTTTTACATCTTGATAACCAGATTTTTAAATCCCATGCTTGGTTGATATTTGCATTCCAACCGGGCAGTTGTAATCAGTACCTGTCACTCAAACAAGTGCTATGCAGCTCAATAACTGTTAGTCTCTGTGTGGGCAGGCCAAACATCTCTGCCAACATGGTGGCTCCATTGCTCTGTAACCAAGTTCCTATAATCACCCTTTCCATCACACTTCATGACGAGTAATGTTTTTAAATATTTTTCAATATCTATCTGGTTGATCCTGCCATTCTTACCTTTCAAGTGGTGCTCCACACCGATACTGCATCCCCAATGGACCATGACTGACTAGTTCCAGTTCCTACTGTAATTTGAAACAAAATAAATAAATTACTGGCTGCACTGGAAATGGACAGATAGGGTGTATGTGTGTGTGTATAAAAAATGAGGACCAGTAATTAAAATAATACACAGGTGAGTGCATGTAAAACCAGAATTTTACACTCACCCTCGGTGTGGAATGCTTTTATAAACCCCTTGAGTGTTTAAGCAGCATCCAATACCTTGGGTGTGTGTAAAATTCTGGTTACAGACACCCAACCATGTATTATTCTATATATTGACTCTAGTCATTGTTGCATTAAAGAGTAGTTGATACTTTCAGAAGAACATTACCAAATACATAATATTTAGATGCAGTCCAGCTTGTATTTCACATTGGTTCAGTATTCCTCCTCCCCATTATTTATTACTGATGTAATTTGCAAGAAAACAGAATCTTTGCTCCTGAAGAGTTCGTCTATTCCTGTTGCTGTCTTGTTGCTTAGACCTGGTACTCTCAAATGGGGATGGAAAGAGGATCTCAGATCTAGAAGTGGGTAGCCATCTGGGAACAAGTGACCACCAAACAGTGTGGTTCACTATAAACTCAGCTGTAGAGTCAAGCCATACAAAAGTGAAGGTTCTGGACTTCAGGAGGGCTGATTTTGTCAAAATGGGAGAGTGCCTCAGAAAAGTATTGGCAAACAGGCAAGAAGGTGGGGTGAAGCAACAATGGGGAAACATCAAAACTGCCATCACAGAGGCAGCAAGCCTTTGTGTGAAGCAAATAAACAAATCAAAATGAAAGAAAAAAACACCATGGTTCTCAAAAGAGGTGGCGGGGAAGGTTAGGGAGGAAAATATAGGATTCGGGAAGTATAAGGAAACACAGAAGGAGCAGGACAGAGAACTGTACCAGTTAAAGCAGAAGGAAGTGGGGAAGGCAATCAAAATAGCAAAGGCCCAAACTGAGGAAAACATAGTCAACTCGGTTAAGAAGGGGGATACAACCTTTTATAGGTACATTAGGGAACAAAGAAAGACAAAGGGAGGGATATTGAGGCTGAATAAAGAGGAGGGTGGGTGGGCAGAGAGGGACAGTGAAAAAGCAGGGATAATGAATGAATACTTCTGCTCAGTATTCACAAAGGAAGAAGAGGGGGAGGTACCTAATCCAGTCAATAGAAGCACTCTGGATAGGGGGGGTTGATATCAGTCCTTTCACTGAAGAAAGTGTTCTGAAAGAACTCTTACTATTGAAGGTGGATAAAGCAATGGGGTGTGAAGGGATTCACCCCAGAATTCTAAAAGAACTAAAGGAAGAACTACTAACACCATTGACTACCTTTTTTTAACAAATCATGGGAGGGTGGTGTGGTACCTGAGGACTGGAAGAGGGCAGATGTGATTCCCCTTCACAAAAGTGGGAGCAAGACAGAGGCAGAAAATTACAGACCTGTCAGTTGACCTCAGTGGTAGGGAAAATGATGGACTCACTTCTGAAGGGAAGAATTGTTGAGTACCTAGAGGCCAGAGGGGCACAGGACCCAAGGCAGCATGGATTCACAGTGGGAAGGTCATGTCAGACAAATCTAATAGATTTCTTTGACTGGGTGACCAAAGTAGTAGATCAGGGACAGGCTGTGGACATGGCCTACCTAGACTTTAGCAAGGCATTTGTCACAGTCCCACACAAAAGATTAATATACAAGTTAGCTAGCCTTGGAGTGGGTCCCAAGAAGGTAGCCTGGGTAAAGAATTAGCTGGAGAACTGGATACGGAGGGTAATAGTAAGCAAGTCCACTCTGAAAAAAGGGTGGTTACTAGTAGGGTGCCGCAGGGTTCAGTACTAGGAGTGGTCCTCTTCAATATCTTTATAAGTGACATTGCAGAGGGACTGAAAGGAAAAGTATGTCTCGACACAAAGATCTGCAGCAGAGTTGATACACAAGGTGGAGTGGAAAGGATGAGAAGGGACTTGGCAAGGTTGAAGGAATGGTCAAATGTATGGCAGCTTAGAGTCAATGCAAAGAAGTGCAAAGTAATGCACCTGGGAAACAAAAACTCAGGGGAAGAGTACACAATGTGGGGTGAGATACTAACAACAACAAAAAAGGAAAGGGACCTGGGGGTAGTCATATCAGATGACCTAAAGGTGGGCAAGCAATGTGATAGGGCAATAAGGAGGGCTGGAGGATACTGGGATGCATAGAAAGAGGCATCACCAGTAGAGGGTAGCATGTTTCAGGAAATAGAGGTATGCAAGAACAAGGGGGCACAATTTAAAGATAGAGGGGGGATGGCCCAGAGGACTAAAATAATATCCATCTGGTTTATAGTGATTCAGTAGATTACCTTGGAGTGTCCTGGTTGCCAACTAGTGTAGAGGAGAACACCTCCTCCTCCTCTTCTTCCTTCTCTATCAGATCTGTGAAGAAAGAATCCCTCTATCTCAATTTCATTAGAGTGGATCTGGGAAGTTAGCCAAGACTCTGTTAGGGCTATGATGTCTGGGGCTTCATCTGCCACCCATGTTTTGAGGACATCTATTTTTGTTTTTAAGCTCCATGCATTATCAGAGATACTTTTGATCCTGTCTATGGGGTAAGGACCTGGGTTCAACTCTGTCTCTGCCCAAAAGCAATGTCAACACTAAATTAGAGGAGGACTTTCTTAAATGTAATAGTAGTGGAACGGAAATGTGAGCTTTATAATTTTTCTGTTTCCGAATTTGTGCATCATGGTTTCTACCCCTTCTTCCAGAGTCCCCCAGCTGATAATTCCCCCACCTATACATTAGACTTCTTGAGGCAGCAGATATCCCTAAGGTGCCAGAGTTCTCTGAAGTACATGATTTCTGGAAGGAAACTATTAAAATTAGTAAAATGAACTGCAAAATTTTAATCCAGTTCATGTCTAGTTTGGAGATTTTCCCTTCACAAACTTAGATAAACAGGCCTTACCCTTTTCTCAGCCCTCCTGCGCTTATCCTTTGGAGCTTTTTACAAAAGGTTTCCTCTTTGTTTAAACCTATCAAACCTACATCAGCGAGCGTAGAAGGTACATCAGCGAGCGTAGAAAGACAAAGGGAGGGATAGTGAGGCTGAATAGAATGAACGGTTGGTGGGCAGAGGGGGACAGTGAAAAAGTAGGGATACTGAATGAATATTTCTGCTCAGTATTCACAAAAGAGGAGGGGGAAGTGCCTAATCCAATTAACAGAAGCACTCTTGATAGGGGGGTCGATCCCAGTCCTTTCACAGAAGAAAGGGTTCTGCAAGAACTCCTAAAACTGAAGGTGGACAAAGCAGTGGGGCCTGATGGAATTCACCCCAGAATTCTAAAAGAATTAAAGGGGGAACTAGTGAAACCACTGGCTACTCTTTTTAATAAATCATGGGAGGATGGTGTGGTACCCGAGGACTGGTAGAAGGTGGATGTGATTCCCCTTGACAAAAGTGGGACCAAGACAGAGGCAGGAAACTAAAGACCTGTCAGTCTGACCTCTGTGGTAGGGAAAGTGATGGAGTCACTTCTGAAGGAAAGAATAGTTGCGTACCTAGAGGCTAGTGGGGCACAGGACCCAAGGCAGCATGGATTCATAGCGGGAAGGTCATGTCAGACGAATCTAATAGATTTCTTTGACTGAGTGACCAAAGTAGTAGACCAGGGAGGGGCTGTGGACATGGCCTACCTAGACTTTAGCAAGGCATTTGACACAGTCCCACACAAAAGATTAATAGTCAAATTAACCAGCCTGGGAGTGGGTCCCAGGGTAGTAGCCTGGGTAAAACATTGGCTGGACAACAGGACACAGAAGGTAATTGTAAATGAAGTCCACTCTGAAGAAAGAGGGGTTACTAGTGGGGTACCGCAGGGTTCAGTATTGGGTCCAGTCCTTTTTAATGTCTTCATAAGTGACATTGCAGAGGGACTGGAAGGAAAAGTATGCCTCTTTGCAGATGACACAAAGATCTGCAACAGGTTGATACACAAGGAGGCGTGGAAAGGATGAGAAGGGACTTCAAGGTTGGAGGAATGGTCAGAAGTATGGCAGCTAGGATTCAATGCAAAGAACTCGCAAAATAATGCACCTGGGAAACAAGAAACCAGGAGAAGAATACACAATGGGGGTAATGTAGTAACAACAAAAAAAGGAAAGGGACCTGGGGTAATCATATCAGATGACCTTAAGGTTAGCAAGCAATGTGAGAAGGCAGTAGGGAGGGCTGGGGGTATACTGGGATGCATAGGAGAGGCATGGCAGCAAAAACAGGAAGTTGTTATCCCTCTGTACAGACAGTTGGTGAGACCCCATCTGGAGTACTGTGTCCAGTTCTGAGACCCCATCTCCAAGGACATAGACAGGATAGAGGCAGTCCAGAGGAGGGCAACTAAATGGTGCAGGGTCTGCAAGAGAAGCTGTATGAGGAGAGACTAAAGGAGCTTAATATGTATAACCTTGAGGAAAGAAGGGAGAGGGGGACATGATAGAAACTTTTAAGTACCTCAGTGGAATCAACAAAGTCCAAGAGGGTAGCATATTTCAGAAAAAGAGACGTGTAAGAACAAGGGGACACAATTTAAAGATGGGGGGGCGGTTCAGAGGCAATGTGAGGAAGTATTATTTCACAGAGAGGGTAGTGGATGCATGGAACAGCCTTCCTGAGGAGGTTGTGGGGTCTAAAACTGTGGGAGAATTCAAGAATGCATGGGACAGACATAAAACAATTCTTGTGGGGGGTAGGAAGAAATAGGCTGTTGGTTAACTAGGATCTGAGGCCTATCCTGTAGGTAGGGAAATGGGCAGACCAGATGGGCCAAGCGGTCCTTATCTGCTGTCAAAGTCTATGTTTCTATGTTTCTACTTTCTACTTCCAGAAACAGGTGCAGGGAGTAGTTTTTGGTACAGAGTGGCACTTTTTCATGCCCGGTGCTCGTGCTGGAAGGTGCGTCCGAAATTTAAAGGTTTCTTCCCCACCCGCAGATGTATAGGTATTTTGTGCTGAAGAAAGGTGGGCGGGGGGGCTTATTTGGCACTGGAAGGCGTGACCCAAATTTAAAGGTCTTTTTTTTTTAAGTTGTCCTAAACTGATTGAAATTTGGAATATTTTGCTTTCAACAGATAAGTCATTCCAAGTTTTTATTGTGCTTTGTTTAAAAGATTTTTGATATGTAGAGGTTTTACAAATCAGAACTGTCAGATGTGTTGAATTTTGGGATGGCAAATTTCTGGATAAGGCTCGTCACTGAATAAAAATATGCATAAGATTAGATCCTGTGAAATAAATTGTTTTGTATACAATCAAGATCTCTGTAATGTATCTCTATAATCCAGGGATAACCACCCCAGCCTGGTAGGCAGGCTACAGTGGTGTTCCCCGGACTTCGTCCTAAGGGTGAATCTACAGATAGAATTGTTCAAAGTAATTCTTTGATGCCTAACCTTCTCAGAGATACCTCCCCAGATTAAGCTTCCATAATCTAATATGGTCATCAAGCAGGCTGTGGTAATTTGCCTCCTGGTCTCATCGGTTGGATAATCCCTAACACCATAAAGGGCCCCTAGTTTCCTATGTAATTGCTTAGTTACACTATCAATATGAATTTGAAAACACAATTCACTATCCAAAGTCACTGTCATATATTTAAACTCAGAAACGTCAATCATAGTACCGTCCTTTGTTGCAATAGTGAAGGCTTCCTGTAACTTTTTAGACTTTGAAGAGGAGCAAAATAACATTCCCTTGAGTTTTTTTCTGATTTAAAACAAGTTGATGGTCCTTTAACTAACATGTCAATTTGTTATGCTCCTTACCCAGGATTTCCTGAAGCATACCAATATTTTAATCTGCAATGTATAACACAGCATCGTCCATGTATAAAACAATAGATGACTCAGTACAAATGGACGGCAGTCCATTTAAAATGATTGAAAACAATAACGGACTCAGAATCAAACCCTGGGGCACCCCATAATCCACCCCTCTTGGGTCAGACAGTATTCCATTAACACAGACCTGTTGTACCCTACCAGTTAAGTAACTGTGGAACTAACGCACTGCAGGGTCCCCAAAGCCCAGATCCCTAAGTTTAAGTCTTCTCAATTAAAGGGTGGCCCACAAGATCGAAGGCCTTGGTCAGGTCCATGAACACTGCACCAACATACTTCACCTCATCCATACTTTCATGCAGGTCCCTAGTGAACCTGACCACGGTCATCACTGTGCCACACTCCTTGTGGAATCTATGCTGAGCCGATGTCAACAATTCATACTTATTCAGATGTTCCACAATCTAACAGTGCAGCAGGCTTTGTTGTATTTTGCCTACCAAGGAAATAAGGAAATTGGTCGATAATTAGTAGGTAAATTGGCTTGACTGCCCTTAAATATTGGGGAAACTATTCCCTTTGTCCATATATTTGGAACCATACTTGTGCATAAAGACATATTACATCTAATTTACACAGGGTAAGCAATTTCTCTTGCAAAATAATTCAATATTTTTGAATCTAAATTGTCAGGCCCTGGGCCCTTTGATTCATCTAACCCCGTTAACTCAAAGTATACATCCTCCCAAGCAATTTCTTTAAAATAGAATTTTGGTACAGACATGGTTAAATTAAAACTGTAAGGTTTTCCAGAGACACCAAAATCCTGTATATATTCTGACAGGCTAGTACATTTTTCATTAAGATAATCAGCCATGTCTTTACTGTCAATTATTTCTTTATCAGTCTTTGACAAACTCATGAAATCTCTATTAGGCCTAGGGGCAAGCAAATTATTTATGCTCTGCCAAAATTTTCTCTTGTCTTAGAAATTAGTACACTGTTCATTTTTAGAGTAATCTACTTCAGCCCTTTTTATTTCTCTTTTACACTCATTTCTGAGTTGCCTAAAATGATTCCAGTCCCTTTCACGTCTAGTTGTCTTATATAACTGACTAGCAGTATCTCGATCTTTCATTAAATTATATAAAATCTTATTTAACCATTTATTGTAGAGGCCCCCCTAACTCTTTTTTTTTTCCTTTTTGGGGCCCTTTTATTAAGTATTGATTCAAATTTTGCCTAGAAAGAATCAACAACCTCATTCACATCCTTGGTATTCAACAACGGAAGTCAATTAACCTGTGATAGGCCTTGCTTTATCTCAAACAATTTAGCTTCATTCAGTGCCCTAGCTTCCACAATTCTGAATCTACCCCAGCGTCTTTTATTGCTCCAGGTGCAAAAAAGTGGCAGATAATCACTAATTACATCTGTGCAAACCCCAAAGGAACCTATATTCAGCTTATTATTCACCATTACCCAATCTAGTAAGGAAAACTGTTTGGTTTTATGATTTGGTCTAGTTCCCTCAGTGATTATTTGTTCCAAATTAACTTTTTGCAACAACTTCCTAAAATTATTTACTTCCTATCATAACCAGTTTAGATTTAGGTCACCCATAATAATCAACTCTTTATTTTTTAAGTATAAGACCAGGTCAATTACATTTTCTAAACCCTATAACTTGGATTTTGGGGGATTATACACACAGCCTACTATTAACTTTTTAGTTTTCCCCAACATGACTTCCATGAATAAACATTCACAGCCAGACTCAGGAGTAGTAGTTAAAACATCTCTTACTTCTAAACAAGTCTTATAATAAATAAATATTCATTGGTTTGTGCCAATAATCAATAGCTGGCACAACTTCACAAACTCCATTATTCACACGTGTGAATAACAGAGTTCCGTTAACCATGTGTCTAAAAATAACTCACTTTATCTGTAGCCATGAACCTGTTCCACAGTCTGCCCTCGCACTCGCTCTAACTGTAGCCAAGCACCTGTGCCACAATCAGCCATTGCGCTCTCTCAGGAAAACAAAACCACTAGTGGGCACATTAATAATTCTATATTTCAGCCTCCAGCTGCTTCTGATACAGTACCTTTGTACTGGTAAAGTACCCACCTTGTCCATTGCTCATCGAGCAGCAACTTGGTTTTCACTGGCGACGTGATGTGATATTTTCAATGACAGTGGGTGTGAGTAGCAAGGCCATGCCACAGGCAGCCCACAGCTTATCCATGAAGCCCAGTTTTTGGTGGAGGCAGCGCCACTGATTGGTGCACTCTCATTCATCGATGCCATCTTTGCAAAAAAAAAAAAACAGCATGTATTTTAAATGTCCACCTAAAACAAGAAGACATTTTCTGAGCACCATGTACTTTTTGTTTACTGGCATAGAAACCCTAGAGGGTGAACTAACATGCTGACCTCTGATAGAAGGCTGTTCTTTGGGCAGTCCAAACGTAATCTGCCTCCCCATGGATCCTGTGGAACCGATGCTGCTTTCTTGCAAGGCTCAATATGGCTCTGTAAACACGGGATTGCACCTGAATGTAGATTTTCCAGGTTTTGTTATTGTTCTCCTATTGTCTCTTTTACATATAATAATAATAATAATATACTTTATTTATAACGTGCCCTTATAAAAGAGAAGGCACCTTGACAGTAAGATATAGTAGAATAAAACAGGATGCAGTAAAAACAATAAATACAGAGTTTCATAAAATTCAGGATAAATTCAGCTTCCATTCCATATATATATATATATATATATATATATATATATATATATATACAGTAGTCTAAAGATTCCTCCTTTGCAGTATTTATTATTAAGGACAGTTGCATGAATGCATGTTGTCTGTCCCTCAGGGATCATCTACCTCTACAGCTGACTCTCTACTTCAAGTCATAATCCTCTGTTGTGACATCACAGTTTGTTGCCATGGGAGTAACTGTGATGTCACAAGCAGTGCTCTATGACCTCAGGTAGGGGAGACAGAAAGATAGAAACCTAGAATCTGATGTCAGATAAGGACCGCTTGGCGCTCCTAGTCTGCTCATTCCCTACCTAATGGATAAACTGCAGAACCTAGTTAACCAACAGCCTACTTCCTCCTACCCCCCACTAGAATTGCCTTATGTCTGTCCCATGCATTCTTGAATTCCCCCACTGTTTTTGACTCCACAACCTCCTCAAGAAGGCTGTTCCATGCATCCACAACCTTCTTTGTGAAAAAATACTTACTTACATTACCTCTGAGCTGTCCCTCCCTCTAACCTTGAATTGTGCGCCCTTGTTCTTGCACATCTCTATTTCTGAAAGATGCTAACACATTGGACTTTGTTGATTCCCTTGAGGTACATGAAAGTTTCTATCATGCCCCCCCTCCTTTGCTTGAGGGTATATATATATTAAGCTCCTTTAGTCTCTCTTATGTATGTCTTCTGGTACAGACCATGCACTATTTTGGTTGCCCTCCTCTGGGCAGCCTCCACCCTGTCTATGTCTTTACAGAGATGGGGTCTCCAGAATTGCACACAGTACTCCAGATGGAGTCTCACCAACTGTCTGTACAGAGGGACAACAACTTCTTGTTTTCTACTGGTGATGCCTCTCCCTATGCATCCCAGTATCCCCCCAGCCCTCCTTACTGCTTCTCACATTGCTTGCCCACCTTTGGGTCATCTGATATAACTACTTCCAGGTCCCTTTCCATTTTTGTAGTTGTCAGTATTTCACCCCCCATTGTGTATGTTTTCCCTAGGTTTTTGTTTCCCAGGTGCATTACTTTGCACTTCTTGTGTTGAATCTAAGCTGCCATACATTTGACCATTCCTCCAACCTTGCCAAATTCCTTCTCATCCTTTCCACTCCACCTTGTGTATCAACCCTGTTGCAGATCTTTGTGTCATCTGTAAAGAGACATACTTTTTCTTCCAGTCCCTCTGCAGTGTCACTTATAAAGACATTAAAAAGGACTGGACCCAGTACTGAACCCTGCGGTACCCCACTAGTAACCCCTCTTTCTTCATGTGGACTCCATTTACTATTACTCTTACTCTCTGCGTCCTGTTATCTAGCCAATATTTTACCCAGGCTATCACCCTGGGACCCACTCCCAGGCTAACTAATTTGTTTATTAATCTTTTGTTCGGGACTGTGTCAAATGCCTTGCTTAAGTCTAAGTAGACCATGTACACAGCCCCTACCTGGTCTACTACCTGGTCTACTACTTTGGTCACCCAGTCAAAAAAATCAATTAGATTCATCTGACATGACCTGCCTACTGTGAATCCATGCTGCCTTGGGTCCTGTGCCCCACTGGCCTCTAGGTACTCAACAATTCTTTCCTTCTGAAGTGATTCCATCATTTTCCCTACCACTGAGGTCAACTGACAGGTCTGTAGTTTTCTGCCTCTGTCTTGCTCCCGCTTTTGTGAAGGGGAATCACATCTGCCCTCTTCCAGTCCTCAGGTACCACACCATCCTCCCATGATTCGTTAAAAAAGGTAGTCAATGGTGTTACTAATTCTTCCCTTAGTTCTTTTAGAATTCTGGGGTGAATCCCTCTCACACCCCATTGCTTTATCCACCTTCAGTTGTAAGAGTTCTTTCAGAACACTTTCTTCTGTGAAAGGACTGATATCAGCCCTCTATTTTCCCTATCACTGAGGTTAAACTAACAGGACTGTAGTTTCCTGCTTCTGCCCTGTTCCCACTTTTGTGAAGTGGAATAACATCTTCCCTCCTCCAGTCTTTGGGTACCACCCCATCCTTCCATGATTTGTTAAAGATGGTAGTCAGTGGTGTCACTATTTCTACCCTTAGTTACTTTAGAATTCTGGGATGAATCCCATCAGGCCCCATTGCTTTGTCCATCTTCAGTTTAAAGAGTTCTTTTAGAACTCTTTCTTCTGTGAATGGGTTGGTATCAACCCCCATATCCAGAATGTTTCTATTGTTTGGTTTAGGTACCTCCCCCTCTTCATTTGTGAATACTGAGCAAAAATATTTGTTTAGTATCTCTGCCTTTTCACAGTCACCCTCTGACCACCCCCCTCCCCTTTATTAAGCCTCACTATCACTCCCTTGGTCTTCCTTCACTGCCTGATGTACCTATAAAAGGTTTCATGCCCCTTCTTAACTGAGTTGGCTATCTTTTCCTCAGTTTGGGCCTTTGCTGTTCTGACTGCCTTCCCTGCTTCCTTTTGCTTTAACTGATACAGTTGTCTGTCCTGCTTCTCCTGTGATTCCTTGTACTTCCAAAATGCTTTCTTTTTCTCCCTAACCTTCCCTGCCACCTCCTTTGAGAACCATAGTGGTTTCTTACATTGTTTTGTTTATTTGCTTCACACAATGGTTTGTTGCTTCTGTGATGGCAGTATTGATTATTCCCCATTGTTCTTCCACCCCTCTTTTCTGCCCATTTGTTACTGCATTCCTTAGGCACTTGCCCTTCTTGGCAAAGTCAGTCCTCCTAAAGTCCAGTACCTTTGCCTTTGTATGGCTTGACTCTACTGCTGTGTTTATCGTGAACCATACTGTTTGATGGTCGCTAGTTCCCAGATGGTGACCCACTTCTAAATCTGTGATCCTCTCTCCCTCTCCGTTAGAGAGTACCAGGTCTAAGATTGCTCCCTCTTAAGTGGGTTCCAATACTAGTTGTCTAAGGCATGACCCCTGTAGGGCATCTAGAATGACCCCACTCTTGGAAGTGGCTGCTGCAAATGCACTCCAGTAAACATCTGGCATATTCAGATCCCCCATCAACAATATCTCCCCTTTTTCTGCCATTCTAAGGATAGCTTCCATCTTTTCCTTGTCCATTTCCTCCCCCTGAGATGGGGGTCTGTATACAATCCCTGTGCAGATTGTGGTGCCATTGCCTGTCTCCAAATTGACCCACAGTGCTTCCTCTCCTTCCCATTTACCCTTTTGTTCTGTTGCTTTGTTCCCTTATGTAGAGGACTACTCCTACTCCTCTGTTACTGTCCCTGTCCCTCCTGTAGATGGTGTATTCTGTTATGTTTACATCCCAGTCATGGTTCTATGTGTACCATGTTTCCGTGACTGCCACGATACACAGATGTTCCTCTTCCATCAAGGCCACTAGTTCAGGAAGTTTGTTACCCAGACTATGGGCATCGATACTCATTACTCTCCATGTTTTGATGGCTTTACCTCTTGTATCACCATCCCTGTCCTCATTGACTTTGATTTTTCCATTTACCCCTGTCATGCTCCCTACTGACCTTTCTACCTTGGTCTTTATCTCATTTAGTACCCTGTTTTGTAGGGGAGGCTGGGAATTCCTTGCTGCTTATCAGTGCCTCCCCCCTTGACTAGTTTAAAAGCTTGCCAATGAAGCATTTAAACCGATTGCCCAGAAGACTTGTTCCCTTCCTGGACAGATGCAGACCATCCTGCCAGTATAGGCTGGTATTCCTCCAGGTGGAACCCCAGTCCCCAATGAATCTAAACCCCTATGTTCCACATCATCTTTTTAACCATTCATTGAATCATATGGTGTGGAGTACCCTCGCCTCACCCATGCCATAGACAGGCAGCACCTCTGCAAAGGATACCGTGTGTGCTACTTGCCTTAGGCCCCTCCCCAGCTCCACAAACTCCTCCTGCACTGGTCTAATCTCATGTTGAGCCAAGTCATTCATCCATAGGTGGACAATGACATCCAGCTTTGTCTCCTGTGCAGTTGTTCTCATGATCCTGAGGATGCATATCCTGTCCCTTCAATCCATGGCACCAGGCAGGCACCTTATTTCACTTTTCCCTGCTCCCACTAGTTCTATCCCCCTAATAACTGAGTCCCCCAACAAGAGCTGCTTCCTTTCCATGTGGTGTCCTCTGCCTCCTTCCTGTGGGCCTCCCTTGTGACAGTAGTCTTCTCTGTGGGTGCATCCATAGGGGGACTATGCTCCACCAGAATGGTGTATGGATTATCGAGTGGTACAACTGACTGAGTGTGCCTCTGTTCCACCACCATCACCCTCCCTGAGCCCACTGAGGTCCAACCTCTGCACTTTCTTGGCAATCTCTGAGGCAGTGGTGGTGGCCCTGGTGCTCCCTTGGTGGGGGAGGTTCCCCTCCTACTGTCCAGTGTGACCTGAAGATGGGCAACCTCCTCCCTCAGAACAGAGAGTTGCCTGCAAATAGGGTAACATCTCAGCTTCCAGAAAGACTCCCGGAAGTCTGCTGCCCCACAGCCAGTGCATTGCACTACTCCCCACATGTCTGTCTACCTTCCTGTTTACCATGTGTAAGTTTTTTTTTTTCTGTTATGGTTTTGTTCTATATAAATATATATTTATTTTATCTATTTATCAGAAAAGTCAGATTTACAACCTTTGAGTCATGCGTACATTTATAATGTCAGTGTAGTGTGCTGGAAAGGATATGATAGTGGTATGCACCTTGCCCTCCTGATGAAATGATGTCAGAACCCCTGGTATAAAGGAAATGACACCGGGGTGGGTGGGGTGAGGGGAAGGGGGGATTTGGGCTGAAACTCTGCCCTCTTGAAATAATCAGCTAAAAGCTCTGACCCACCACTACGATGAGTGTTGACCTTCCTGTCAGCAAGGCAACCTGCAGTTTAACAGAGAAAATACCCTGCTGAAGAAACAGAGAAAAATCAAGCAGCTGAGTCAAACACAGGTAAACCTCCCCAGCCCCAATACAGCCTGGTGATTTGTGCTCTGAATGCAATCAGCCCCAAAACAAGTCAGCTGTGCACAAGGAAAGAATCAGTAAACAGTATTTCAATCCCTCTGGATTTAAACTACTTATCTCCAAAGCAGTATTGCAAGCCCCTTCACTGAAAAGAATGATATCAATTGTAAAATGTAAAGTAAGGTACACCTTCCTCTGCTGTGAGCAAGACTGTCTTTCCTGCTGATTCTAAGTTCAGTATTTCACCTTTCCAGCTTTCAGTTAGAGGTAGCTTCCACATGAAGAATATTAGCTTTTCTGATGAATCTGCTACAAACCACTTGCTTATAGTAATTTGATCAGGTCTGTAAGACTCTTCCAAAAGCTACTGGCTGATAAGTAGCTGTGTTGTAAGCACTCCCTGACACAGCCTGGTCTGGCCTTTGAAGGCACACACAGAAAAAAAACAGTGTCCGCCCACTGGGGCAATGTCTGGGTCAAATACACAGCCCTCTAACCTGCACTCACTACAGGACTTATACAAATGTGAATTATTAATAGAGGGTCATACAATTAAATCAGTATTCCCCCAGAATAAGGAGTTTTTTTTAATGATAGTAAAGAGATATTTTTACACACTTTAGTAGCAATGAACTGGGACAGAATTTTTCTCATTCCTGAATTGGATTTGGCTGCCAGGGAATTCTCCAGAATGTTTCTAGAGGCCTGTAATAATGTTGCCCCTTTTAAACTTTTTACAGTTAAAAAGAAATCAACCCCTATGGATAACAAAAAAACTAAAAAAGAGATTAGAATAAAAAAAAGACTATGGAAGAGGGCTAACAAAACTCTAAGCATAAATGATTGGGAATTATATAAAGTTCATCGGAATAGACTGAGTGTAAAGATTAAAAACTCAAAAAAAACAATACTACAAAACAAAAATCATTAAAACTGTGGACCCTAAAAAATACTGGGCACTGATTCACTCTCTAGAAAAATGAGTTATAAATAAACCTCTGATTCAAATCCAACAAAATGGTGTACTCCAGAGTGTAGCTGACTCTACTGATATTCTAAATACATACTTTGTAAATTTACCTGATATAGATTTATTTATTTAGTTTTTGTTGGCCGGGTAAGTGCACTAGACAAATTCTGCCTATTTCCCGGCATGACCCGAGGGACAGGAAGGGGGATAAAGATGAATGCCAACTGACTTTGAACCAGATTAAGCTGTTGGTGGTATTTTTAGTGAATATATTCTTGATTTATTCTAATCTTGATATATTTGAGTATGATAAAAAGATGGCATCTACTCCTTCTTCCACCTTCCCCTCTGATATCCCTAGATTCAGATTTAAAAAAATTATCTGTAGAGAGGTCAAGAAGGAATTGTGCAACCTAAAAACAAATAAAGCATATGGACCTAATGCCATTGAAAATAGGTTCTTAAAGGATGCTGCTGATTTGTTGGCTCCCATTCTGACTAAAATATTCAACTGGAGTCTAATAGAAAGGAAAGTTCCCTCCAGTTGGAAAAGAGCTAAAGTTAAAGTTAGAGTTAAAGTACGTAATCATACGCAGTACCTGTGAATATTGCTTTGACAAAGTCTGATCTCTCCTGACTGCACTGTTTCCCTCCTGTCAAATGACTAGCGCCTTGTAACAGGGACCACGCTTAGCTAACTATTTCTATAGGCTGCATCTTCCTGAGTTGCTAATATATTTGCATTCTGTGTTACTATCCTCCCCCACCCTGCTTAGCTAACCCTTTGTATAGGCCACATCCCCCTAAGTCTAAATGTACACTCTGTAACTGCCTTACGGTCTTATACTATGTAACTTATGTGGAGCCTTTGGAAATGAGTCTATGACCCAAACGTGTGCAATTCCAATACCTGAATAAATAAATAAAATAAACAAAATCCCAGTTTTTAAAGGCAGGGACCAAACAAATCCTTCAGATTACATAACTATAGCCCTGCTGTCCACGGTGTCGAAGGTGATGGAAAAACTGGTACAAAAATGGTTATATAATTACTTAGAGAAATACCATCTGTTCTTGGAATCTCAATCTTTATTCTGAAAGGGCCAAACCACGGTCACCGCACTTGTCGACCTAATAGATCTTGTTTCCTCCCAGTTAGAGGAGGGTAGGGAGGTGGGTGCGGTGTTCGTGGACTTGTCCAAAGCTGAAATGTAATTGTTAGGACCATCTTGAAAAAAGGCTTTGGCCTAAAGATGTGAAAGTAAAACCAGTTTCCTGGATAAAAATAAATATTTTTACTACTACTACTAGGTCTGTATGTACTTGCACATGATTTTACTATGCAGGATCAACTTTTTGCATTTTCCTGATTTGCTGATGTGTCTTCATATTTCACTACATGGATTTTATCTTTTTGTATTTATACAGTATTATTGTACTCTGGTTTCATTACTGCTATTTATTTCTGTTGTATTCTGAATATGAGTGTCTTCTGACCCTCACCAGCTCAAGCCTGTAAAAGGGCCATGTGACCCAGCTGCTTTTTTACCCAGTCACCAAAATTGAATGAACGAATGAATGAATGAATGTATGAATGAATGAATGAATGAATGAATGAATTAATGATTTTCAGCCTGGATGGATGTCTCACACCAAAAATCCCTGACATGGCTATTGCCCTGCCAGGCTACACCATTTTCAAACTAGATAGGACAAAAAAGAGAGGAGGGGGATGTGCAGTATACCTCAAAGAGACACTCATGGGTGACCACCTGACTACCCTCTCCTCAGAATCATGTGCGCAGATACAGTACTTGCCATTAGAATCCTGCTAGGGGCCCATAACAAGGCCCTTCCAGTTGCATCAATGTACATCCCTCCGAAAGAACAGGGGAAGAGTCTCAGTTCTGTCCTGGGCTTCATCTGAAGCCAACCTCCTGGCTCTGAGTCAATCCTGATGGGTGATTTTATCATCAACTGGCTTGCACCTGAAATTGGGGGCCATAAGGACGCCGTCTCTGCAGCAAACCTTGGCCAGCTGGCTGACTCCCCGACTAGACACACATACAAAACAGGCACAAGTACCCTATTGGATTGGGTACTAACCAGCATTCCTGATCACATCTCTAACATTTCCATCCTCCCTGACACACTTAGTGACCATTCCCCTGTCTGCAAGCCTCCTCTGAAAGTAATCACCAGCAGAGACCTTTCCCGGGGGCAGCTGGAATCCCTCAAATCCCTTCTGAGAGTTTAAGGTTGGACACCTATCGACAGAGCAACTGATGTCAACTCAGCCCTGGACTATTTCATTAACACCTTTAGTGCTGCCTGTGACTCCCATGCTCCCTTCAAAAAGTGCAAAATCAAAGGCCATTGCAATCCTTGGCTCTCCACAGACCTACCAGCACAACTGAAAACAAGGGACCACCTCTGGCTGCGGGCCTGGGCCACCGGTACGCAAACTGACATTCAGAACTACAAACGAGCTAGTAATGATTGCACAAGATCTGTCTGCCTTAAGAAAAGTATCTACTTTAAGGAAGCTCTTACTAACACCTGGGGCAATAGGAAAGCTTTCTGGAATAATATCAAAGAGGTTACTGGGAAACATCGTAAAACGTCTCCCACTTTGCTTGACATTGATGGGATTACAACTCTGGACCCTGCAGCTATTGCCAATACTTTCAATTCTGCATTCACAGACCTCAGCAGTGTTCTCTCCCCCCTGACTTTTTCGATGAAGATGACTCCCCAACATACCCTGCCAGCTCTTCCCCTTCTACCAATGACCCACTGTTCTACTTTAAAGTAATCAGGATGCACAATGCCCTTAAATATATCCATAAGGCAATTGGCAAATCCAGAAGAAGTGGAGACTCACTCAACCTCAGATTGTTGTCCCTCACCCTTGATGAAGTGTTAGCACCTTTAATTAAGATCTTTAACCTCTCCCTCAGCCTCAGTCAGTTCCCTGACAGATTGGTGTCTTTTTGGGGTTTCTCCATGTTTATGCACCTCTAGCAATTTATAGATTATTACCCCAGTGGTACTTCCATTTCCGTCTGTGGAAGCAGGGATCTGTAGGGGTGTGGGTGTTACTGGGGCCTTCCATGTTTTCTGACTCATTTTGGATGTTTACTGCTCAGGCCCCGATAAATAGTTTAAAGTTCATAGTTATTTGGATTAGGGTTTTTTGGGATGTTCGGACCCATTCTGCCCTGTATCTGTTTCCTCAGGGTGTTGCTACAGATTACAGTGATTTTGGATGGGTAATTATATTTAGATCGCAATTGCGTGGGGGCAGGAGGGGGGAAGGTTAAAGTGACTTACCAACTTCCCCGATGTCATGTTTGCAGATCACCTTCCCTTCACTGAGTGATGCAAAGCTCAGCTGCCCTGAAATTAAGTATTAAATATATTCAAATGCTTAGTTTTTTAACATTTTTGTGCCACAGTTGTCTCTACATGTTTTTTTCTTTGTTTGAAATTCACACATGAGCAGTGCATCCACATGCATGAGTGACATCAGCACAGGGAAGGTGTTTCCACTGCACCTTTCTCACTGCTTGTTCATTCATCTTTCCTGGACCCAGCCTCAGTGAGTGCAGATCCAAAACTAAACTGGCAAAAATTACAGCACTGATGACTGAAACTGTTTGTTATATTGGCAGCTGAAGTGGATACTTGCTTTTGGGATTGCAGAAGTGGTAATTTCTCCTGATTTTCAATTTTACTCATCCGACTAAGCTCTGTGTCCTAGGTCCATTGGTTCTAGGAACATCACAATCTACATTGCTTGAGTAGTGTTGCAGGTTTAATAAGTGCTGCAAGTACATAATTATAAAAACAAGTCGGTATAAAAAATACATTTTTTTAACTGAGTGGAGCTGTAATCTGTAGCGTATTGGGACACAAAAGGACGACTTTTGAACTAGGCTGATCTATAAATTGCAGTAAGCTTTTCAGTATTGGTACATATAGGTCTGTGTTAAATGGATGACTTTTTCAACAGTTCAGAGTTGTAATGTGCAGTAGGAGTATAAGCACTGAGCTGCACAGTCCAATCCCAGGAGAAAAGTACAATAAACTGTGTATTTTTGGCAAGTGCTGCTTTCAGTGTGATTGCTTCAGTAAACTGCCTTTGCTATTGCATTTCTGATTGTCACAATCATTATAGACAGTTTATATTTTTTCCTGTGCTCCTGTGTTTTCTTGGGCTCATTTGGTGTTCTCATGCAAGCACCATAACACTGATCACCAAAGTATGCTTAGATGTGCATTAATAAAGGGACATGGTGCACTGAATTGTTTCCTTAGCTTGCCAGCTCCTCTCTAAGTTTATAAATGAATGCAATAAAATCAGTTATACACTGTACATAGTTATACTGTACATAGTTTACAGTTTATCTCAAAATTAAACACTTCGTTTTTTAATATTTTAACATACAGTCTTTATTTATAATTAGGATTATAGCATCAAAGTATGTGCTCCGGAGCATCAGCAAAAGAAGAGACTGCAGTTGCCATCCTCTCCCGATACTGTGGTACCAATGTATGGCTTCTATGGTGTTGTATTGCAAAGTGTGCTAGTCAGTTCGGCATACTTAGGGAATAATATTTGAACCAAAATATGGGCTACACAGCAATGAATGCAGGGAGTCTACACAATGCACCATGACATCGGTAAGGCATGGGAGACAGTATAGTGCAACATCTGTTGTGTTTGCTGCACACTTTACGCATGTGCATCACAGATCCACTGTAATGGAAAAAATGGGAAAACACAAATGGCTTGACACAGACTGAAGTGGTAATGAAATATGGTGACATAAGTGAGGAAGGGTGGTTCATATACAGTCTAACACTTGAGTACCTACCGAAAAGGATATGTCCCTTTTTGTAGTGGACCAATCAAATGGTACTTAGGCTATCTAAACATAAATGCGGTCTCTTTCTCCATGGGAAGGGTATTGGCAGTGTCATTTTTAACTTTGGGAGGTGGGGGACGATCACCGACTGTACTGTGTATTTTTTGCTCAATTCATAATGCACCTGGAGGCACACATGTAGCGGCAATAAGCCAATGCCAGGATAGTATTACAGATGCTTATGCAGAAACTAATGACAGCTGCAGTCTGTATAGTTCCTGAGCACTTAGAGGTAACACAAAGTTGATGCAATAATTTGTAGTTTTAAATGTATGACATGCTGTAAACAGGGGAACCGGTGACTTCAACACGTTACTCAATCACTGATACCTCTAGAGGGGAAAGTACAAGCTGGCCCCCCAACCCCAAACACACACATACACAGAGAAGAAAGCTATAGCATAGACCGGTTGGCACTAGGGCAAAGACAGACCCAAACAGTATAAATAATTTACAGATGATGAAAGTTCTTTGCTGCAACATTTTTCTAAGTGTATGTGTGCAGCTGGGGGCTTTGGAGTGGTTGGGGAACAAGGTGCCCGCTGGTAATTTCCACCCTGCGCTCCATCAGAGTGAGTGACTGATAAATCAATTGGCAGGAGGTCACTACTAACAAGTACAAGGTGAAGAATTTGGACAAATTGGATTTGGACAAATTGTGAGCAATTTATCCTGCTCAAGCAATGCCACCAGATCAAGATGTGCTCTCAGTGTCAAGTTGGAGTGGCCAACAACTCATTCGCATAGGGAAAGCAATCCCCCCCCCCAAAAAAAAGAAATATAAAAACCCAGGGTACTGTCACCAGCATTTGTGTGGGCAGATCGATGCTGGGAGTAACAGAACACACACCATACCTCGATTTTGCACAGTAAAATGACAATAATGATGGGAAACAAACCGTAGCACTAAGTAGCAAAATATAATATCAACAGTCCGTGTTGCTAAGTCTGCTCTTGCTGCTGTACTGGAATGGATCGGGACTACTGCTGTGACTGCCTGAGCTACTGCCCACATCATTCTCGCTGCTGTCATAGGGTCATCCCTATGGGGATCTACTATGCAGTGGCTGTCAAACTGTGGCACTATGTCAGCGTCCGAAAGATCACTGTTAGTGCAGGATAACATAATGCTTTCATCATCAGACCCTGAAAATGAACTGTTTGACATTGCCATTGTCATGCTGCATGCTGCGACCAAGAGTTATGTTATCAAGACAGAATTGCTGTGACCAAGAACTAATTTTAATTGCAGAGCACAGATCTCGCTGTGGTGACATTGCAAAGGTAATGAGTGTCAAAGGTCACCAAATACAGGCTCCAATACAAAAAATAACAATTCCTGGTTTGTGAGGGTGAAAACCTGATTTAATTTGCTAAAATAGGCTATGCATCTATCAAAATACATTGCAAATCAGTTCTATATGCAGTCACCTTGCAGTATATGCGTTCATATATCCAAACTTGGTAAATTGCTTTAATGTCTGGCTCTCTTATCCATCATGATGTGTGTGCGGGGGCTAAGGTGGGGGGAGGAAGGGAAGTTGGAGTTTGTTTGAAATGGTTCTTATACTTCTGGTTGGTCTTCATGCATTCATACTATGGCTAATATGACCACAAAGTTTCTCACTTGGAATATTAGAGGAGTTAGGGAACAGAACAAAAGATTGTGGATAGTCATGCACTATAACATAGTGCACACAGCTTCACCTGTATGTCTGACTGGTATTACTAGTCAGTTACCACATTCATGGTGTGCTCACAGCTCACAGAGCATTAGCTGCAGTCTTGGTTTGGACACAGATAGAAACATAGAAACATAGAAGTTGACGGCAGATAAGGACCGCAAGGCCCATCCAGTCTGCCCATTTCTTTTTCTACCTTATAAATGTGCCATCGGCCTTTGCTCTGTCAGTGACCTATCTATTCATAGTCATTTGTATTGCTCCCTTATGCCTATCCCATGCCTGTTTGAAGCCCTGCACTGTATTCATAGCCACCACTTCTTGTGGTAAGCCATTCCATGCATCTACCACCCTTTCTGTGAAAAGAATTTCCTCAATTCCCCCTTAATCGGCCTCCTCTAATCTCATGCTATGTCCTCTTGTCCTGCTATTTTCTTATATTTAAAACATGTTAGACTCTTTCACCTTGTTTATGCCCTTAAGGTGTTTAAATGTCTCGATCATATCACCTCTCTCCTCCTTTGCTCAAGGGTATACATATTGAGCTCCGTTAATCTGTCCTCATATGTCTTCTGATGCAGTCCCTGCACCATTTTGGTTGCCCTTCTCTGGACTGCCTCAATTTGTTAATGTCCTGTGAAGGTGTGGCTCTCCATACTGCACGCAG
Organism: Neoceratodus forsteri; assembly: GCA_016271365.2. Taxonomy (NCBI): domain Eukaryota; kingdom Metazoa; phylum Chordata; order Ceratodontiformes; family Ceratodontidae; genus Neoceratodus; species Neoceratodus forsteri. The sequence goes on along the minus strand of CM028131.1, from coordinate 42,573,427 downwards.
TACTCCAGATGGGGCCTAACCAATGTCTTGTACAGAGGATTATTACTCCTCTTACGACTTGTGATACTCCTACTAATACACCCTAACACCCCCTAGCCTTACCTACTGCTTTAGAGGTCTGTTTGATGATTTTAGGTCATCAGTGATGATGATGCCCAAGTCTCTTTCTTCCTTTGTGACTGCTAGCAACTCCCTCCCAGCCTATAAGTGGCTTCAGGGTTTCTCTTCCCTATGTGCATGATTTTGCACTTCTTTGCATTAAATCCCAGTTGCCACTCTTCTGACCATTCTGCTAGTTTATCCAGATCTCTTTCTCATTCTGCCCACCCCATCTGGATCATCTACTCTGTTGCAGATCTTGGTGTCATCTGCAAACAGACAAGCCTTACCCTCTAGTCCATCTGCGAGGTCACTAATGAAGATGTTGAATAGGACTGGCCCCAGGACTGATCCCTGAGGTACCCCACTTGTGACTTGCATCTCTTCTGACTGTATACCATTTACCACCACTCTCTGTTTTCTGCCAGTCAACCAGTTTGCCACCCAGTTGACCAACTTCTGACCCACCCTGAGCCTACCTAGCTTATTTATCAATCTTCTATGTGAACAGTGTCAAAAGCTTTGCTGAAGTCAAGGTAGGCGACATCAACTGCTCCCCTTGGTCCACCACTCTGGTTACCCAGTCAAAGAAATCTATGAGATTAGTTTGACAGGACCTTCCTTTGTAAACCCATGCTGTCTTGGATCCTGTGCCCCTATGGATTCCAGGTGTTGCACTATCCTTTCCTTAAGGAGTGCCTCCATAATCTTGCCCACTACTGAGGTAAGACTGACTGGTCTGTAGTTCCCGCCTCCTCCCTGCTACCACTCTTGTGGAGCGGGATCACATGAGCCCTTCTCCAGTCTTCTGGGACCTCTCCTGTGCTCAGAGACTCACTAAACAATTCTGCTAATGGCTCTGCTAGTTCCACCTTTAGCTCCTTAAGTACCCTGGGATGTATGCCATCAGGTCCCATTGCCTTATCCACCCTGAGCTTAGCAAGCTCTTGTAGGACCCTTTCTTTGTGAAGGGAGTAGTGCTCACCTCCTCCCCCGTGTCCATGATGTTGAGCTGTGGGCCCTGCCCTACCTCTCTTCAGTAAATACTGAGCAAAAGTATCTATTTAGGATAGATGCCTTTACAGGGTCCTCCTCTCACATGCTCCCTTTTCTCCATTAAGCTTAGCAATACCCCTCTGACTTTCTCCTTTCACTAATGTATCTATAGAAAGTCTTGTCACCTTCTTTACTGTTCGTGCTAGTGTTTCCTCAGTTTGGGACTTTGACTGCCTTACTGCCTTACCTGCTTCCCTTAGGGCAGTTTGGTATGCCTCCTATCTTCATCCCGCTGTGTTCCCTTATATTTCCTGGAAGGCCAGCCTTTAGCTCTGACCTTTTTCTACTGTATTTGAGAACCAAAGTGGTTTCCTTCTTCTTTGCACTTCCTTTCTGTCTAACACAATGGGATGTTGCTTCAAGTATTGTATTCTTAATGCTTGCCCACTTTGCCTGTACCTCCTCACCTGTGTTTCTTTTTGCCAGGGCTAGCTTAACTCTGTTGGCCATCTTATCAAAGTCAGCTCCTCTGAAGTCCCATATTTTTGCCTTGGAATGGGATGATTTAGATGTAGTAGCCAAATTGAACCATACCATGATGGTCACTGGCCCCCAGGTGACCTTCTACCTGGAGATCTGTGATCCCTTCTTTGTTAGTCAGTACTAGATCTAGGATAGCCCTGTCTCTTGTGGGTTGCTGTACCAGTTGTTTGAGGCCCTCCTGCAGGGAATCCACTATGAGTCTAGTTCTGGCAGATGTTCCTTGCTGGTATTGACCAATCTGTATCTGGCATGTTGAAGTCTCCCATTATCAGAACCTCCCTTTAGCTGTCATGTTTTGTATATCTTCTAACAGTAATGTGTCTATGTCCTCCTCTGGTCTGGGGGTCTGTAGACAACCCCAGTTCTTATGGCTGTCCCATTTCCTGTTTCCAGGTGACCCACAGTTCTTCTGGCTCCTTATGTGTATTCTGAATTTCTGTAGCTTTGATATTTTCATTAACATACAGGGCCACCTCCCCTTTTGTACCTCGTCTCTTCTGAACAATACATAGCCAGGTACTGAAGTCTCCCAAGTGTGGTTACTGGTAAACCACGTCTCACTAATTGCTACTATGTCCAGTTTAGCCTCTGACATTATTGCCTGCAGGTCTGGGATCTTATTTCCCAGGCTGTGAGCATTTGTGTACATGATTTTCCATTGGCCAGATTTTGGTGTGTTAGTTGTTGGGTGAAGTTTGGCATTACCCCTGTGCATCATATGGGGAGACAAACCTTTTTTCTTACCTGGTGATGCAAATGAACGGCAAACACGCTGAATTCCTGTTTGACCACTAGCTGAGGGGGGAGGGGTGTTCTTCCCATTCAACGTATGGGTGCTGCACCCTCTCCCCATTTGCTAGTTTAAATATTCTGCAAAGACGCAAACTTCTGCCCAATGCACTGACTCCTCTTTAGTCAGATGCAGTCCATCAAATTTAAAGAATCTCGCCCCCAGAACTGTTGCCAGTTCCCACAAATCTGTGTCCTTTTCCTGGCACCAGTCCTTGAGCCACATGTTTAGCTCCCCTATCTCCCTTCTTCTGACCTTCCGTCCATCTGCTCCCTTCTCCCAGACTGGCAGGATCTCAGAGAAGGAGATGCGGACGAAATAGATGATAGTTGTCACCCAGCCTAGTCAGGTGTTCCTGGTCTCCACAACTGACCGGTTGGCAGATCATTAGTCCCATGTGTACTAGGACATCAGTGTTTTCTCCTGCTTTGTGAACAATTTAGCAATGCGGTCAGTGTCTCCATGCTGATGTACCTGGAGACATCTGACCATCACCCTGGCTGGAGATGGGTATCAACTCCCTAATCATGGAGTCTCCTATGATCAGAAGTTTTTGAATTTCCTTTGTGCTTGTTTAGTTTTGGTTCCTGATTTGGGTGAGTATTGTTGTGCTAGCTCCTGTGCCGCAGTGTCCTGCTCTGCAGTGTCTTCTGCCTCTTTATTTGATTTCAGAGATAGAGGCAGATACCTGTTTGTAGTGTTTATATGGTTTTTGGAGGTGATGTGTTGGAGAGCAGAGAGTGATGGGGCACCTGATTTGCTCCTCCTAACCACCTGCCAACCTCCTGGACCAACTACCCTCTGCGGTCGAGGTTTTTCTGTTGGATGCTGGGGAAATGGCGGGTGGTTCTTATAATGTATTTCCTTTTCAATATGAAATTTGAGGCGTGCAATCTCTGCCCATGCTGCCCGGAGCTGAGACCTAAGATCTCCAAAGGCCCAGCATGTAGGACAGTGTCCTAAATCCTGTAAGACTGTCCTTCTGAAAATTGTTCCACAGTACCTGCAGTTAATGAAATCCATTCCAAATAAGTTGCTGGGTTTGTAACCTAGTCAGAGTAATTAGAAGGAAAAAAAGGAAAAATGCAAGTAATGGTTTAATTGTGCTTTGTTTAACTTGTTATAACAAGTTAAATTACTAGTGCCCCTGTAAATGAGATCACCTTGTGGAGGCCCCACTGATCCGCCCAGTCCTGCTCTGCCACAGGAAATGTCACAACTGTGGTACCCTATAAAAGGAGTGTAGCGTGGGGTGGTTGGGGATGGGGGTGGGTGGCTGGGCCCTTCCTCTGCCTAAAAAGAAGAACCACGGATGAAAGAACAAGGAAGTAAGAGCAGAAACAATCAGTCAACAACAAATGCAGTAACCCTGAAAGCTTATCCTAATGTTAGATAAAACTGTAAAACCTGTAAAGCACCACCTGTAATAATTTCAGAGAAGATATACCCTGTAAGAAACACTTTGCTCCAGAGAAAAATAAAGCAGTAACAGAAGATATACCTTGCAAAAGACAATTTGAATCAGAAGATTACAGCAGTAATCTGTTAGCACACACCTGCACGCACACCTTGTAATAATGCAGAAGAAGGTATACCAGCAACAACAATTTGAATCAGAGAAAAAATAAAGCAATTAAATGTTAGCAACAAACAGTAGCAATCCCTGTGAGTAAAAAATAAAAACACCACCACACAGTAAATCTGCTTAGCCAAACTAAGTCTTAATCCTTCTCCCTTGCTCTGGTAAGTTTCTCTACTTTGCCTTTCAAGCAGTCTTAGAAGGAAAGAGCTCAGGTGAAGCTAGGTGCCTTGGCCAGCAAACCAAGATGCAAAGACTAATGTGGCTCAGAGGAGTAGCACTACAGGAACAGGCAGTCGTGCTGCATGCCAGAGGCAAATCGTTGTTCCTGCCACAGTGTTTATCAGACAGTACAGTACCATAGTAGGTGATACTGTGAGATACACAGCAATGCCTACAGTGTGTCAGGCAACAGTGACTGGTGCTATCCACACAGTGACAAGCACAGCTGGAAGGCGCGGTCTGACAGTGGACACCACAGTCATACTCTCCTATGACCCTCATGTGCTGCACCAGTGGTATGGGATCCCCATATTACCATACACATGGCTGTCTGTGTGTGTGGGGATCCCAGACAGGTGTAGGATATGTGCCCTGGGGGTGCACCCATACCATCATACTGGTACACTGCTGTCAGGAGCAGTTCCATTAGTGGAACATGTGCACTGTGTGGATGCCCCCAGCCGTGTGGCACTACCTACTATGTGGTGCAGCCTGGCCACCTGTACACCCACCCCTCAACACACTCCAGTCCCCCAGTGCAGCATGTGTCTGCTGGATATGTTGGTGTGCCCCAATGGGGGAACTGGGGGTGTGTTCTGCATGGACACACTGCCATGGTGTCCACTGGGTGCTGGGGCACCCACTTATGCCTGGCAGGGTTAGGATCAGTGCCAGAGGATGGTGTCATGGGTGGTGCCATCTGTGTGCAACATGTCTCTGCCATGTACATGTTCTGTTCATTGTTTTTTTACCACCTTGTTCACCAGGTAAGCACACTGGGCCAAGGCACAGTGCCAGGAATGACTGGGTGACACTGTGTGGCCAAGTTGTAATGGTGTACAATAAAGACATGCAATGCACAACACACAATACACAAATATCACATTAGGTACACATTATAATACATTACAGTACCGTACAAATAGTTTGTTGCTGCAAGTAGTGTTCTCGCTCAGTTGTAACATTTACATGAGTGTTCACTTCACAGCACTTTTGGGGCATTGCATTCCACAGTATGCGTGCCTGTACATATGGAGTGGCCCAGTGTGGCCGTCTGCCCACACTGCCTCATTTGATGCATACAGCCTTGTTCCCTGTTGCTACTGTGTCCTTGCTCCCCACCCTGGGTTTGCCCGGCATTAAGACCACCTTTTCATGGGCAGTAATTTGCGCCGTGCTACATGTGCTAACACACAATGTGTGGCGCTATACTTTTGAATATACCATTGCATCTGTATTCATGTCCCCTCCCTTGCACCATGCATACATTATCTCATAGAATTGGCACTCCCAGGCGCAAAGTTTTGAATATCTGGCCACTCGTGTTTCTTCCCTGAAATGTTGTTACTTAACCTACATTCAGACTCAACTGTGTTGTATTCCACATTAAAATGATAATTTCACAAGGGCTAACACTTCTGCCACTAGCAGGAATTAACACATGTTAGGCCCCTGTTGAAGAGCACCTTTCATGATGGTCCAAAAAGTTACATCTTGTAATTATTATATGCAGTACTAGACCTGAAAGGGTGTGTGCATTTGTTAGTTTTGGCCAAGGTTCACTCTGCCTTCCATAATTTGGATTTGTTTTTGAGCCCTGCTTTAACCCTGCTGCACTTGAATTTGCTGTTCAGCTGCTGGCATGCTGGCTCCCGACGGCATCACTGTAGGGCAGAGGAGTGACTCACACTGTGTAGTACAGTGAAGTCACAGCAATTTTGCAAGCGAAAACTGCCAGTACTCAATGTACATACTATGTTCCCCCTTCCTCAATACATCCTGTTAGCAATGCATTATGCCAAAATCCAAATGCCTTGTCATTATGTTCCTCTTTTGTAAAATTGACTTTCTTCTGCCTTTGTAAGAAAGCGTGGGAACTGAGAGAAGATAGTGTTGCTGCCAGCATCTTTCCCAGTCCTTCTGACTTTCATGCAAAAATTACCCCATTTTGTGAAAGACACGACATGAAACTTTCAAGAACGGGAGGGTGAGTTTCAACTGCTAGGAAAAGACATATAAAACAGCATTGTTTTGTTGAGAGAGAGAGATTGAGTTACAGCACCTTTCCTAGTCCTTTTGACTTTCATGCATATATTACCCCTTCTTGCACTGATTCTGGAATTGCATTTCAGTCATTTTGCAGAATGCAAAAACTAAATGAAGAAGACTGAATGAAATACAATTCCAGATTCAATGCAAGAAGGGGTAATTTATGCATGAAAGTAAAAAAGAATGGGAAAGGTGTTATTTAAAACTTGTTATAAAGCAGACACTGACAAACAGTAGTGAAGTTACCAGCACTATACAATGCTAGTTGCAATACAACTTCCTAACAGACACAGCACCCCAAATGGTATCAGCAGCCTAAAGGCATGCTGACTCAGCAATCAGCAACCCTGCAGAAATGGATCACATCACAAAGGCATTAAAAATATCAATTTGTCAACTTTGTTCCAAAACCTGAAATACACATGGGGCCCGATTCTAGAAGCTTGGCGCAAGTCACCTCCAAAGGCAACTTGCACCAAACACCATTGTGACGTAGACCCTGTGCCCTATTCTAGAAGGGGCAGGGTCTCCACAGGCTAAGTCCTGCAACTTGCAACATGCAGATAGGTATGCCAAACTAAGGGTGTACTTGTAGCCCCCCAGCAAGTGTAAGTGCCCCTCCAAAGTCCTGCAGGGAAGCTGTGTGTGTCCCCCCGATCCAGTCCTGGATCTGTATTTATTAGTGCAAATAGATAATTTTTAACCCCCAAGATCCCTGGTGGTCTGGTGGCCCCCACCCACCCACCCAGCAGTGCCAGTCCACCTGCATCCCCCCCACCATCCCAGCTGGTGTCTGGCACAGCCCACCTCTTACCTCCATGGCCAGCCGCCGACTAGGCACCACATGAGCACTTACTGTATAGGCACGCTCAGAAATGAATAAGTATTCATTTGTTTCTGAGCGCATCTATACAGTTAGCGCTCATGCAGTGCTCCAGTTGGCAGCTGGGCTGGAGGTGAGAGGTGGGCTGTGCCAGTCGCTGGCTGGGGATGAGTTGGGATGGATGCAGGTGGACTGGCACTGCTGGTAGGTGGGTGGGGAAATACTAGACTACCTGGGATCTTGGGGCCTTTAATGATTAACCATTTGCAGCAATAAATTCGGTCGGGACTGGATCAGTGGGGACACAGCTATTCCTGGGACTGATAGTTGTGTGGGTTATGGGGGCATGATGTGTGTGTGGGCTGACTCGCAGGGCATTTACAGTTTGGGGTTCTGGGGGCTGGGGTTGTGAGATGCCCAGCTGGGCATCTCTGCTATGGGGGATTGGGAGCTGGGGATGTTGTGGGCTGCCCTGTGGGGTGACGATGGGGGTGATTTGAGCATGGGGGCACATCATGGAGTGGGTGCGGTGGGTCTACAGAATCCCTGGAGGATGTATGTACAGTTACACCCAATAAATGTTGGTGTCATTTACATTGCCAGTTCTCCTCCGGGGGTTCTTGTAGAATCACGACATTGAGAACTTTGTTGCTGCTCTATTGGAATAGGTACAACTGCTGCCGTAAACCCCCTAGCGCCATGTTGCAGGGGGTTTACGGTGCAACTGCTGGCATAACTACTCTTTGGAGCAAGTGGCCTGCAGCATGTCACAGGCCACTTTGTAGAATCCCGCAACTCGCAACTGCTGGCATAAGTTGCTACTTATGCCATTCTTTTTGGCTCAAGTGCTGTTACGCCAGGCATATCTCTTTTAGAATCGGGCCCATAGTTTTTATAGAAATGTTTTTTCAATGTTACTTGTTGACAGTTTTACTTGTAAAAACCATTGCACATAATTTTAAAACTTTGGAGCAACAGGTCCTGTAAGCTTGCTGACAGGGAAGACTAGACTGTGAGTTATGGAGATGACGTCATCAGCAGCAGCTCTTCACTGAAACTGACTTTTTATGTTGGCTTGCGCTTGCACGCCAGCCTACATATTCCATTAGTAGCAGATTTGGAGGAGCGGTCACTGTTGGGCAAATGCAGGGCATGCATCAGTAGGTGCGTCCCTCATTCCCATGAATACATAATGTGGCGAGCACATCTAATGAAAGGTCCACTGCAATGCGAGCAAAGCTCATCATATGCAGCGGCACCTTCTGACATGCTTTCCCTGGTGAAAAAGTACATATCATGGCAGCACACTGCCTGCCATAATGCCGACTTGGGGGGTGCCCAATCCCCCTGTTGGCAAGCCCTGCCCCAATGTATGTTCTGATGGGGAAGCCCACTCCCCATCGGAATAATGCACCCCCCATTTGTTATGTGCCGAGGGGGGATGCCCAATCCCCCTTGGCTCTTGCCCCCCCACTTTCTTTGTGTGCAGACAGGGGTGCCCAATCCCCTGTCGGCTACAGCATCCCCCCCAAAACACTTAGATGGCATGCTGGGAGTCCACCCCAGGGTGCTAAATCCCCTGAAAAGAAAACCATCCTGCGATGTTGTTTTTTTACCCTGTGAAAGAAGAAAATGGTCCCTCACGATCTCCCTGCCCCTCCCACAACCCGCACTCCACCCTCTGTGCACCCTACCTCCCACACCCCTCACCCGATACTACCTCTGGAGTCCAGTGTGACAATCTTTGGTGGACCGGGAGCATGTCTGCACTCTTCAAAGCCGACCACGAATTCAAGAAATGCCGGTAAGCTGTATAATGGCATAAATAGGTTTTTTTCAACTTTGGTGCATATCTCGGGCATTTTTTGGAATTTGTGCACCAAATTTTCCACATGGGGTTATTGGGACCCCTCCTCATAAATTCAGTCACTGTCAAGTCAAGTCAAGTCAAATTTATTTAAAAGACACCCAATCCCGGAGGCTCTGGGCACCGTACAAATTTTAAAAGAACATAATACATAAAAATAAATAGAATTTCAAATTATAAATAGATCATAGTCTAATGTAGTCTAAACTGTCTTGGCATTATTCGGTCCCAAAAGATGACTTCACAGTCACTGCGCACAATCACCTTTCAGGACTGAGTAATGAAATGACAGTGCCCCTGTTCATGAGGGGGCTTTCAAAAAGACTATGCTGCAAATTTGGTGAAAAAAATCAAAAAAATGGCTGTTTCATGAGCGCGCATTGCACTGTTTCCACTCGCATGAGTAACTTCGTGAATTTGTAATATTTTCATTCCAGATTTTCAAAACTGGCATTTTCCAACACCTCCTTATGAACAGTACAGCAGTCATTTAACATATCCTGGTCGAAATGTGTTTTTGCACGTCTGGCACAGAATAGCACGGTCACTGTGCGAAATCAGTTTTCAGGACAGTTTGAGAAAATGACAGTGGCACTGTTCATGAACAGAGGTCCTAAAATGCCTATGTTGAAAATTTGGTTCGAACGTCCATAAAATGACTGTGTTACAATCATGCATTGCGCAGTTTCCACGCACCCTTGTAACTTCGCAAATTTGCAATATTTTCAAGTCAGGTTTTCAACACTGGCATTTTCACACCTCCTTATCAACAGTACAGCTGTCATTTTTCACAGCCTGCCCAAAATGTTTTTCCACACCTGTGGCGCACAATGACATGGTCGCTGTGGGAAATCAACTTTTGCCGCCACTGTACATGAGGGGAGGTCCCAAAATGCCTATGTTGAAACTGTGGCTAAAACACTCCCACAAATAATTGGGTTACAGACTTGTGTTGTGCAGTTTCTATGCATGTTCATGACTTCACCAATTTTTCATATTTTCACTCCAGATTTTCAACATTGCCATTTTTTACGCATCCTCATGAACAATACAGTTGTCATCTTCCACATGCTGCCCAAAATGTGTTTTCATCCCTATGTCACCAAATGGCATAGCCGCTGTGCAAAACTACCTTTCTGCTAACAAACTGATTTTGCCACTCTTCATGAGGTGGGGTCACAAACAGCCTATGTTGAAAACTTGGAGTGAAAATACCAACAAACGCCTACAATATTAGGGTTTCCAACTGAAACACCCCACCCTGTAGAGACTGCCAGGTGTCAGGGGTGTGACTTGGGATCATTGGCTGTAATGCTCATGCCATTCCACCCCCACCCTGCAGCCAGTGACAGGCATCGAGGTGTGCCTTGGAGTGTTCAGCCCTAACATTCACCCCATTCTCCTATACTGCACCCGTCTCAGCATATGTCCTTATGGAATAGGGTAAGTATAAGGCCCAAACCCCCCAAAGCACACCACGACACTTGTCAGTGTCTACAGGGTAGGGTGAGGTAAAAAGGCATGAGCGTTATAGCTGATGCCTCAAAGGCACACCCCGGCACCTGTCAGTCTCTGCAGGGTGGGGGTGGGGTTGATGTCAGTTCCATACTTCTCTGCCATTCCTATTATGCATCTTTAACTAGTGCACTACCAATGCCAATGCCAGCGAGACAACATTTGGCATTGACAAATGCTTGTTTGAACAGGTAGTGAAATCAGGGTTACAAAATAGTTCATAACTTTAAAATGAAGTAACACAGAAACCTAAATTTTGGCATGCGATTTATTGGGGGAATGCTTATTCTAATTCTGCAAATCAACACTTTTGGCCGGAGTCCCTCTTTAACCAATTGCCTTAGCTACTGTCCCAACCAGGATATTCCATAGGTAACTGTTGTCTTTTCTAACCTTAAGGAGGTTTTACCCCAAGGATCAAATTCGTAAATGTCAAGGAATCCAACATATCCAGAATTTTACCAATTTTGTATTCATTTCCCTCCCAAAATTTTCCAATTTAAGGCATAACCAAAAGCTATGGTTATGGGTCGCATTTTTATCCACACATAGTCTCTGACTAGAGAGTATGACTCTCTGATCTCATTTGCTCTGATTCTGAGGTACTATAAACTATTAAATATGGATCTTCCAGATGAATTCATGCCTTTGAAGTGATAGCAAGGTTTTGTACATTGAGACCCAGAGTTGCTGCTCCCTTGTTGCCTTAACATAGTCTGCTGAAAGTCCCTTACAAATCCTTTGAAATTTATATAACTGAGAGATAGCTCCTTTTACCTAATGGTAACCCCAGTAAGTCTGAAAAACAGAGAGGCTGAGAACAGTGAGTTGTGGAACTTTGCATTCCCTTAAGTGGTCAAAAATAATTAATTAAGCAATAAGGCATGACAGGATTATTGTGGGATAATAGCACACTTTGGGACATGAAGCCTGAGAAATGCCATTATCCCTCAATGAAGCATACCCTGGAATGTGTTATTGCAAATATAAAATGGCTTCCCTGATTTTTTTTTTATTTTATGGCCAAGCAGTGAGGTTCAGAAAGTTAAGCATTTCTGACCTGTGCTATTGTGCTGGATAACAGCATGGTCATGTAACTGGATTCCACCAATCACAGTACAGTATTTCTCTTACACATTTTATAATCAGGAAGTATCTAAATATGTCCCTCTTGAATTATTTAAATATTTTGATACAATCATCAAAAGAATAGACCCCTTCTCACTGCAGCAATTACTAATGGCCATAAAACCTACCTTCACTTGACTTCTAAACCATGGGTATATTTGACTGAGTAGGAACAGTGGGTCTCAGGCAAGCCAATGGTTATTTCCACCATCCTCCAAGCTGCTGCACCTTTTTCATACCTCTATTCCACTGCACCAGGCCTGTCTGGGTAGCCCATGATATGGGCGACTCAACTTGAATCACTCAATAAGAGCGACTCAGTTTGAATGTCTGCAAAAAGGGCTACAGTGGCAAAACACCAAATGTCAGGACCCTGCCCAGGTATTGTATGGTCTAGAAGTGAATTAATAATAACAGTAGACCTTGAGAGTGCAGCTCAAGAGGTCTTCTGTTGCCAGGGTAACCTCGAGATACAATAGTTTCCTTGTTTGTGTATGACTGCTCATACACAATCTTTTATACATACATACACACATACAAATCTGCCAGCAGAAATAGGCCTTATAAACTATCAAGTCTGCTCAAGAGTGCAGCTATCACCACTACTTTGCAGCAGCCCTATGTCCCTTCCCCTCACTCCACTCTGGCAATTTCTCATTGCTACTTACCCAGACACACCCCCGTGCCCTGCTCCATGCCCTTTTGAAAGTGGCAACTGTCCTACATGATACCACTTGCTCTGGTAGGGTATTCCAGTTCGACACCACCCTTTCTGTAAAATAATGCCTCTTCATCTCTCTCTCTTAAATCTGCCCCCCTCCAATCTTAGCCCATGATCTGTGGTGTCCCTACCCTTCCTCAGCCTAAATAGCCCATCTGTACCAGTTTTATTGAACCCCTTCATATACTTGAACGTTTCAATCATATTTCCCCAATCCCTCCTCTCTTCCAGGGTATACAAACTCAGATGCTTCAGTCTGCTCTCATGGGGTTTGCCATCCATCCCCTTTATCATCTTTACTTATAGTGTGTGTGTGCAGTCACTACACCTGTAGGTAGCCAAAATAAACACACACAACAAGTGAACACTTTCTAAAGATAATTTTTTATCCTGATTTCATCAAAACTGAGACTGTTATAAGGAATGTGTGATCGTCTGTTAGTATCACAGATCCTATCTGGAACACAAATTAAGAAAATTTTGAAACAACTGTAAATCAACTCTACCTTTTTTTGGGGGGGGGTCTGAATAAAAACTGTTTAACACAGAAACTAATCTAATCGAAATAAATCTGTTACTGTAAAAAGGAACGTGCAATCTTCTGTCAGTACCACAGATCAGTATGGAAACACAAATCAGAAGAAATAGCATAAACTATAAACAGCATGCATTTTTTTAACTACTCCTGAATAAAACAAAAACTCTTAAACACACAAGCTCATTAAATCATATTTAGGTCTCTTTTCTGAGATGGTCCAATTGTTCATTTTAATTGCAGTGGTTCCAGAACTGTGCAAGCCAGTTGCTTCAGAATTGTCTGTTTTGAGTAGACATCCTGTCTGTACGTTGGATGAGTGCAACCTTTTATCCACTTAATAATCCTGGTGATCAGCATGTACTGTATAATTCAGCAATTTTCACACTGAAAATGAAATTATAAACAAAAAAGCCGTTAAAATATATGGTTTACTTTTTTTTCTCAGAAAGTTGAGTAGGAGTGGCCTTACTTCATTTGTCACTTTGGTATATCGCTTGGCTGCTTCTCTTCCTGTTGCTGTAGTAGTATGATTTGAGCACTTGAAATATGCAAGCTCTCGAAGAGGCATTCTGGATTTTTTAGTGAATGGGGACTGCTTGTCTTGACTGGAGATACACTGTTGCAGAGCACATTGTGCTTGTTGACTAACTTGTACTGGCTAGTATTTCAGAATTTTGGTGTTTTTATGTTTACTTGCACGCATGTGCAAGAAACATAGTGCCACCATACGAGTTCTGTGAGGTGCCTCCAATGCCCGCTCCCTTTGCAGATGCGGCTGCACCATCGCTAATGAATGCTGGAGCTGTCTAGACAGCCCTTCAGATGCAGTGGGTACAGTTGAAAGCAAAACCACTGCAATCAGCAGTGGTAACATGTAGGCAATTTGCAAACCCGTCGCCGCAGGTAATTTACATACTGCCGCCAGCAGTATGCAAATGCCTACACTCTGCACTGCATCTGTAGCTGTCATGGATAGCTCCATTTTTGTCTACTATCCCTCCAAGTAGCACATGTGCTCCCACTTTACCATATAACAGCTGATGGGGGTGCCCCATCTGCCGTGTCGGCTTCACTGCCCCAACTGACTTCCTGGTGTCATGCTTGGGAGCCCATCCCAGCATGGCAAAGTCCGTGATGTCGACTGGGTGGTGCCCAACTCCGTCAGCTCCACTGTATGGTCCTCCCCTAAACCAGAGTTCCACGTGCCACGCTGGGAACCCACCCCAGCATGGCAGAAGTCCGTATGGCTGATGGGGTGCCCAATCCCCCATCGGCTCCACTGGCCCCCCCAAAAAACTTCCAGCTTCCATGCTGGGAGCCCACCCCAGCATGGCTAAAAGTCCCATGTAGTCTAAAGAAACATAAAAACCTTTAAAAAAAAAAAAAAAAGGTCCCTCCTTGACTGTCTCGGCCCCCCAACCCGCACCCACCCTCTGTGCACTCACCTCCCCACACCCCCACACCCCATACTTACCTCCAGAGGCTGGTGTGACGATCTTCAGTGGACTGGGAACAGGTCTGCTTTCTTCAAAGTCGACCACGAACTGAAAAAATGCCGGAAAGCTGTATAATGCAATACATTGTTTTATTTTCAACTTTGGTACACATCTCGGCCATTTTTGGGAATTTTTTCACCAAATTTTCAACATGGAGTTCTTGGGGACCCACTTCATGAATTCAGTCACTGTCATTTTGTTATTCAGTCCAGAAAGGTGATTTCACAGTCACTGCACGGAACCATCTTTCGGGACCAAGTAATGAAATGACAGTGTCACAGTTCATGAGGTAGGCTCCCAAAAACCCTATGTTGAAAAGTTGGTGAACAAATTCCCAAAAATGATTGTTTTATGATGGTGCATTGCACAGTTCCTACGCACGCTTGTAACTTTGAGAATTTTTTTATTTTCAGTCCAGATTTTCAACATTGCCATTTAACATTATGTTCCTAGCACTTGTTAGAGCTGCTAGGTTTTCCTATCTCTACTGAGTGTGTGCTTAACAGAAATCAAATATGTATATACTGAATGAAACATTTTATTTTGGTACACTTAAGCCTTATGTGAGCCCTGCTTGTAGCAGGAAGAGGGCGTTTAGTTTTCGGTGCTCTGTACCCTGAACTATTAATGCCAGTCCATGTCTGCATATTATAAACTTTTGGGGGATCAGAACTGTTGTGCTTGTGCCTATATAACGTCATTTGCACTGAGGGGTTATTTTAATCCATAAGTTATTACTTGCCTCACTATGAGGTACCTTCCTGACATCCGGGTCATGGACAGGTATTTAAGTCCGCCTGCCAGTGCGGGGCTAGCCGAGTGGGCTTAGGCCGCATCGGGAGACACGGTGTCTGCTGTGTCCACGGGTCAGTGGAGTCAAAGGGCAACGTCACTTAGTACAGCTCGAGAGTAAGTTTACGACAAATTTAGCTTTGTATTTGATTGTAAGGCTGACTTTGTTAAACATGGATACATCTAATAACTATTGTGTGTCTTGTCAAATGTTTGGTATGGGGCCTCAAATTAATGACTTTGTATATAGCAAATGTCTAATGATCGAAACCCTGCATGAGGAAATCGGTCGCTTACTGGCATCCTCAAATGTTAGTCCTGAAACAGAGGCTCTGGAGGATTATATTGACTCGATGTTGGGTCAATCCATACCCTCGAGTCCTACCCCATCATCTGCTGCTCCTTCCACTTTGCATTTCGATGTCTACAGCACTGCCTCCTCTCCTGTTTTGGCTTCTGATGACCCTGAACAATGGTCGCTTGTTACCAAATGTAAAACCAAACATAGGGGTGACCAAATAGGTAACAATGAATCATCTTTACACTTATTCAATCATTATGGTGTTCTTAGTCAGGAATCAAATGTGTTTCCTGATGAAGACCCTCCAATTGATACCCAGGGGAGTTTGTCTAATTTTAGCCCCCCTTCCCCCAGAGACCCAGTACACAAGATCAACAACGCATCCTCTAGACCACTGAATTCTCAGCTTGAGGCAGAGAGTATAATTAATGCGCTTGATTCTTCATCACTCCCTGTAAAAAATGTGGATCGCTTTTCTTCTTCTAAAGAAATTTTTGTTATTGGAGATTCTCTTATAAAACATTTGGATCGTCCAATCTGCAATGTGGACAAATTAAATTGTATGTGTTCTAGTTTTAGAAGAGCCCGAGTTTCTGACATTACTCCTATTGTTAAAAAATTATTGAGAGGAGCTGGGGAAAAACCTTTGTTTGTAATACACGCTGGCACAAATGATATAAACAGAACCAGCCTTGATGAGCTTAAGCTTGATATTATAGCACTCAATAATGTTTTGGCAGACATCGATAGCCTTGTATGCTTCTCTGAGATTCTTCCTGTTCCTAGAGCTACCACTGCTATCAATACCAAGAGTAAAGCCTTCAACGACTGGTTGAGATGGTGGTGCCTTCAGCAGGGTATTTTATGTCTTGCACACTGGGAAACATTCTATATGAAAGATTCTCTGTTTTGTTGGGATGGTCTTCACCTCAGCCAT
Source organism: Neoceratodus forsteri (assembly GCA_016271365.2). NCBI lineage: Eukaryota > Metazoa > Chordata > Ceratodontiformes > Ceratodontidae > Neoceratodus > Neoceratodus forsteri. The sequence continues at coordinate 42,557,031 of CM028131.1, read as the reverse complement.
AGGGGTAGTACTTTACTGGGTAAAAGCGTTAATTTAGCCATTAATAAACTTTTAAACTAAAAACTGGGGGGGAATGGGAATGTGTCCTGTTCTCTAAAATGGAATAAGGCAGATCCTATTGGATGCATGGTTCTTTCTCTTAATGCAAGATCTCTGAATTTGGTAAAAATGGCCGAACTCGAGGCCAAGTGTCTTCTGGATAAATATGGACTCATTTCGATTACTGAAACTTGGTGGGATCCGGATACCAACTGGAGATTACATCTACCTGGATATAAGCTATTTCATAAGGATCGTCAAGGTCAAGTTGGGGGTGGTGTCTGTCTTTACGTAAGGGAGGATATAGCTTCATTTCAAATTCCCATTACTACTAATACTGAATCTCTCTGGGTGAATATTCAGTTTAAGGGTCAACCCCAATTGTTGGTTGGAACATACTACAGGCCCCCATCAGCTAATACTGATTATACTTCACTTTTGTATCAAGAGATTTTAAATATAGCCTCGAAAGGTAACATTCTCATTTTGGGTGACTTTAACATACCATCCATAAATTGGACAAGTTTATCTGGTAGAACGATGGTTGAAAAAGATTTAATTTCGCTTATTGTGGATATGGGTTTTGAACAAGTCGTAAGTGAACCAACTCGTGATGAGAACATATTAGATCTAGTTATTACCAATATAGCGAGTTCTATTACAAATATACAATTGGGTGCCCCTCTGGGTTCTAGTGATCATTACTCCATTTCTTTTTCTTTGTTATTTTTTCAACAAAATTTGAACTATTCAGAATTTAAAAACTATAAGCAAGCTAAATTTGACATTATCAATGACCAATTAAATTCCATTCCATGGGATGAAGTTCTATCTACCCTATCTCTTGAGAAATCTTGGGAATATTTGAAAGCGTCAATTTATTATTTGGAAGATTTATATGTTCCTATAAAGAAAAAGTTTAATAAAAAGGGGAAGATTCCCTTGTGGTTCAATAGAACTATAAAAAAAACTTATTAAACAAAAACAAAGGCTTTTTTCCCTTTTAAAAAACAGAAAGGGAGATGCTAACGATTTATTACTTTCCAAATATAAGAAAACTCTAAAGCTTCTAAAACAAACTATTATACAATCTAAAAAAAATTGGAGTTTTATCTAGCGCACTCTAAGGATAGTTATAAATCATTATTTTCATATTTAAATAATAAGAAATTGAATAATAGATATATGGGTCCTTTAATCGTCAATAATTCCATTATATCAATTGATAGTGATATCGCAGATACTTTTCATAATCAGTTTTGTTCAGTCTTTACAAAAAAAGAAATCCCTAAGCTATTTAAACATGTAGATAATTGTAAATTACACTATACTATTACAGAAGATGATACCTTAGAGGCTATTTACTCTTTAAAACAGACTTCTAGTCCAGGACCAGACAACATTACTTCCAGATTTATATTAGAAACTGCTAAAGCTATCTCTAAACCACTAACTCTAATCTTTAATAAATCGCTATTGGATGGTGTCATCCCTCATGACTTGGCACTTGCCACAGTCATACCAATCTTTAAGAAAGGTAATCACTTTAAACCTGAAAATTATCGACCAATAAGTTTAACATCTATAATAAGTAAACTAATGGAGAAAAATATCAAAAAAATTATTGGAACAGGAATCTATTATTAATAATGTAACTGACACTACTCAACATGGATTCAGGCAGGGTACTCCTGCACTACCAGTCTTGTAGCCTTTTATAACTATATTAGTTTAGGACTTGACAGAGGTATCCCCATGGATGTTATTCTCCTTGATTATAGTAGTAGAGCTTTTGATAAAGTTCATCATGATGTATTGTTGGATAAAATGTTGAACATGGGATTTTCACAGTTTCTAACTAATTGGGTATCAGGCTGGTTAAATAATAGACTTCAACAAGTTAGAATAAATGGTTATTTCTCCCAAATTCAGAAAGTGACCAGTGGAGTTCTGCAGGGATCGGTTCTTGGACCAACACTGTTTAATATTTTTATTAGTGATCTTCAGGTTAGTTCTGATAATCTTCTTTCAAAATTTGCTGATGATACCAAATTGGGAGGGTCTGTTAATTCACCACAAATAGGGTCTCTATTATTAATAATTAAAAAATTATTGAGGACTGGGCAGATACCAATAGGATGATACTTAATTCTGATAAGTGTCATGTCTTACATTTTGGAAAGAATAATCCCAAACAAACCTATTATCTAAATAATATTCCCCTTCAGGTATCATTAGTAGAGCGCGATCTTGGAATTCTTGTAAACAACAAATTATCCTCAATGGATCACTGTATTAGGATAGCGAATATGTCCAATGCCATGCTTACCCGTGTTCAACGATCTTTTGTGTCAAGGACTCAGGAATGTATAATCCCCTTGTTTAGAGCTTATGTGAGGCCTCATTCTGATTATGGGTCTCCTTTCTGGAGTCCTTATTTAAGATAAGATAGGGATAGAATAGAAAAAATCCAGAGAAGAGCTACCAGAATGGTTCCTCATTTGGCAAAATTGGACTATCGAGATAGACTTCAGAAAACTGGGTTACATTCACTTCAAGTTAAGATGCATCAGAGGTGATTTGCTACTTTTATACAAAATCCTTGATTCTCAGGAATTAATGAACCTATGTGGTTTAAATTTGTCAAGTAGAAGAATTAGCCCTCGGTTGCATAACAAACAAATTGATGTTGAAAGTTCTAAAACTAACAAAAGGTTAAATTATTTTACAGTTAGAATGCCTAGGGTTTGGAATTTATTACCACAAGACTTGGTGGAATGTGATTCAATTTCTTCTTTTAAAAGGGGTTTGGATCCTTGGTTGGAGTCTAACTACTTTAGGGTTTAATTTTCCCACCGTGATGGTGGGGGACAATCTCAATGGGCAATAGCCTTCTTTTGTCCTTGTGAACCAAGTAAACCAAGTAACCACACCTCCTTATGAACAATATAGTTGTCATTTTTCATATCATGCCCAAAATGTGTTTTCGCACATGTAGCGCACATTATTGTGGTCGGTGTGCAAAATCAATGTTCAGGACACATTAAGCAAATCATAGTGACACTGGTCATGAGCAGAGGTGGTAAAATGGCTATGTTGAAAATTTGGTGACAAAAGTCCATGAAATGACTCTGTCACCAGCGTGCATTGTGCAATTTCCACGCACCCTTGTAAGTTCGCGAATTTGTAATATTTTCAGTCCAGATTTTTAACATTGACTTTTTTCCACACCTCCTTATGAACAGTACAGCTGTCATTTTTCACACCCTGGCTGAAATGTGTTTTTGCACTTCTGGCTCAGAATAACACGGTCAATGTGGAAATTTAGTGTTCGGATTAGATTACAAAAATCACAGTGACACTGTTCATGAGCGGAGGTGCAAAAATGTCTATGTTGTAAATCTGCTGTAAAAAAATCCCCAAACTACTTACATTATGGGTGTACATTGCGCAGCTCCTACGCATGCTCGTGACTTCACCAGTGTTTGTATATTTTCACTCTAGATTTTCAACAATGCCATTTTTTACACCTCCTCATGAACAGTACACCTGTCACTTTTCACATCCTGTTCGAAATGTGTTTTTGCACTTGCGGCGCCAAATGACACAGTCACTCTGCAAAATCACCTTTCACATAACAAACTAAGAGTGTCACTGTTCCTGCAGTGGGGTCACACAAAAATCCATGTGGGAAACTTGGAGTAAAAATACCAAGAAACTCCAAGGGCATTAGGGTTTTCGACCATAACGTCTTACCTTGTAGGGACTGACAGGCATCAGGGGTGTGACTTGGGATTGTCGACAGTAATGCTCATGCCATTTTATCCCCACCCCCACCCAGCAGCCAGTGACAGACATCGAGGTGCGCCTTGGACCCTTTGCCCCCAGAGTTCACCCCATTCTCCTGTACTGTTCCCATTTCAGCATATTTCCTTATGGAATGAGGTGAATGTAAAGGCAAAACACCCCAAGGCACACCTTGATACTTGTCAGTGTCCGAAGGGTAGGGTGAGGTGAAATATTGTGACCGTCAAGGGTGACGACCCAAAGGCACACCCCAATGCCTGTCCATCTCTGCAGGGTGAGGGTGAAGTTGGTGTCAGTTCAATACTTCACTGCCCTTCCTATACTGCATCTGTTTAACTCCTGCACTTCCACTGCTAATGCCAGCAAGCAAACATTCAGCATTGGCAAATGCTTGTTCTCGTCTGCAAGGCTGCTGTAATTTATTTATTTATTGGCTTTTGATGACCGGGTAAGTGCACTACGCAAGAAACCTACCTATTTCCAGGCATGACCTGGAAGAGTACAGTTACAGTAATGCAGCAGAGACAACAATGAGGTACAAAGGCAAAGATAACTGTCAGGACAATCTTCACAGATAGCATTAACACAAAAAAACAGCATAAGAATAACAGCAAGAATACTGTTAGAGCATTGTTAATGAATTGTAAAGAATGGTGGCCAGAGACTTGTTGGACCTCGGCTGGGCGAACATCACTTTCCACCAGGTGTTGTACTGTAGTCTTACAGGTAGAATGATTAGTTCTTTTCTGTTTAGGAAATCCTGCTTTTGATTTTATCCCTTGCATCATTCCTCTAATTTTGTTTTCCTCGACTGCCACTGACATGATCCACAAAGAGGCACCAGGCTTATAGTTGACATTGGTGGCAGGTGAAGTCAGGAGTCAGGAAGAAGCATTGTGGCCGGCCTTTGTGCAGCATACTTTTTAAATACTGCTGCAGGATCCCATTTTGAGTTTACTAGATTTTGATACATTCTTGGCTTAATAGAAAAAATGTCCCTTGGGTTTTCAACCGTATGGGTCTTCGTCTGCCTTTCATTTTATTCAATGTATTTTCTACCCTCAGAATCGGTAAACAGTTGGAGGTCACCCTATAACAGAGCATATTACACTGCTGTCAGCAAAGCAAAGTACAACCCATTATTAAAAAACACCATGTTCAGTAGGTTGGATGGACTGTTCATACTGAATGCACCAATGGAGTATAGTTTGTCAATTTCAGCTACTGAGAGTGCCTCCGAGTGTATAGGCTTATTTCCCTTACTCAACATTTTCAAATACTTCTGCTTAGTGGCAAGGGTGGCTAGTGTTTCTTTGAATGTTTCTTGATTCCCATGGAATATAGAGTAACCATACTTATTTCTTATTAAATACCTGTCTATGGTCTCCAATATGAAATGCACTGTGCTTGGCTCATATCGCTCTCCATCCAACCATTGAAGCTTGTATATACTCGGCAATTGGCTCACCTAGTTCAGTGACTGGGATTTCACAGATTCTGTGGGTTTCATCATTACTGTCCCAAAAAGTTTTAGATGCTTGGATGTCATTTTCAGTTCCTTTAAACATTATCATGTTTTCTTGCTTCATGATAAACTTTGCCCGATCTGGTACTGTGACTGATGTATCAGCTAATGGTATTGCTACGATTCTGTTTTTGACAACAACAGTTAAATGGTTTCACTACTTTAAACTTGATGCTGTTACTGCTGTCACCTCGCACAGTAACTCACTCTTTAGCCACTTTTACACACAGGTGAAAACAACGGAATGAGCATTACCTGTGTGCCGCCATTGTACTCTGTTCCATTCGTGGTTCACTTTACACTGAAAAGGTATTCTGGCAACCCCCCCCCCCCCCCATCTCCATTTGTGTTTCGGCTCCACCACGGATTGTGGTGCTCTATGCTGTTTTTGTACTCTTGCTGGAATGGCTGTTGTACACAGCCAGATGAAACAGAACACATTGGGATGAACCATGGAAGGTAGAGATTGCGGTTCAGGCGAATGTTCACCAGGGGAATGGAACAGATGCATTTTACACACAGGGGCTGTAACGGTATACTGTTTCCATAACAGTCATTCCGTTACAGAAACCTGTGTGTAAAAGCACCTTTTTGAGGTGACAGGAAAGAAAATGGCAAGCGTGTCTCAGGACACTAAGGGCTCGAGAACAAATTATATTTCATTCTACTACAGTAATGACATAGTGGGTGCAGCAAAACAACATTCTCACACCACTACTGCAGCAGAACAAACTCGGGAACTAGGGATGGATTTTGGTGGAGAATGACCTTCCACCGTACACTATAGAACTGTTCTTAGCTATGCAGCATTGCTATAGCACTATACATTTGGGATGACTTAGCCCTCTAGAGTCACTGAGCTGTACTGTGACATTCTTAACCCGTGGTCTACTTTGTAAGGAATGTAATTGTTTCTGCCACATGTGAAAAGATCAAGCAGGGATCATAACTGGCACACATTCTAAAAAAGTCAAAGGTACTTAGGAAAAACATTCATCTTTGCCTCAAGGACCCTGGAAAAATGGGTAGAGGAGTACAGGAAGAACATTCCATCTTTCAATGTCTTCCTTAAGTTCAGGGGAACATGTGTGTACAAAGAAATGTGACAATATTTTTGCCAAGAGAAATCTATTTCAAATAAGCTATTGGTCAAACCAGTAAATCTTTTAGTGCCAGAAATGCAATACATTTAGTACCCCCTTCCTTTACAGCTGCAGGCATCCACTGTTTACATTATCAGCACAGGAAATGATAACAGCGAAGTGGAAAAAAGAGGTGAAATACAATGTTGGCAATAATTCCTAATGAAGATTTCCCAATCTCCTCAGCTCTGTGTGATTGATAATAACCTGTGCTGCGTGCATCTTCGTGCACTAGCTCTCCTGCAGACTTGCATGTGTGTAAAGCACTGTTTCATGGAAATAGATTTTGCACTATTTTGTTAACATACGAACATGTAAAATGCCAGCAGAAACAGGCCATTTTGGTCTAGCTAGTCTGCTCGAGTGTGCAGGTGCAGCTTTCAGATGATTTTACGGGAGCTGCCTCACCTCTCACCTATGAAATATTTCATAGTGCCAGTACCACCAGTTTCCACAACATTTGAAGTTTGATTGCTTTGCATAATGTTTTGCAACATCCCCATTTAGTAAGCAGCTTTGCACCTGTGAGGTCTGCAAAAGTTTTGTTCTGTTAGTATTATTCAAAATAATTTTTGTGCCGGTGCTATTGTACATATTTATTTGCAATGAAGCAAGTTTGCATAATTTGTTGTGCTGACAGCATGTATCATAGTGAGAGGTAGTTTAGCCTGGTGATTGGATCACTGACTTGAGAACTGACAGATCTCTGGTTGAAACCACGGTAGTGCCTGGGGTTGCCACCTGTCAGGTCTTTTTACCTGGTAATCTGGTTTTCAGAGTCCCCATCTGGTAATCCAGTTTTGCTCAGTGCTAGTCAGGTTCTTAAGCCATTCAGAGTGCTCACATACATTTGAAACAGGTTTTGTCATATCATTCATTGTTTCAGCTGCATGTCCAGGTAACAAACAAATTCTGTTGTCAGTATAGACCTTTGGTTGTGAAAGCAGTCAACCTGGGAGATGTAAAGTATGGCCATTATGACAGCTGTACATTTGCACAAATAAAATGAAGCACCTTTGGATACAGTTGTGAGCAGTCTCCTAATCTGGGGTGGTGAGTGAGGGATTCTCTTTTCTCGATGGCCATTAAGATCATTAGCAGTTACTTAACCTAATGTTTTCCACTCTACATCTCAAAGTGGCATAGCAGCAAAGTTGGCAAAAAGCCTACCCCCACCAGTTGTAATAATAAAAGATCTAGTTTTTGTTATCAATAAGATTTTATTGCATTCAAACAACAAATGACAAAAGGAAAACATACACAAATTTAGTGCCATTACATATAAAAATATTATCCAAAAGCAATAGGTAACATCTTTTGTCGAAATTAATCACTCGAAATAGCATTTAAATAAGCAAAACATTTTTTAACTAATTTGAAATTATTGTAATTAAGCTATCATAACCATAGGCGTAGTTTGCCTTTGACATTTGGAGGAGCAGGGGGTGGACTGGGCTGGGCTGAAAAGGTTGCACATGACTGTATTAATAAAGATGCAACTCAAGCAGCAAGCTGTGTGTGTGTGAGGCCGATGATGAGTTCTCCTCAGTTCCCTTCCCTCCAAGTTTCCCTCTTCTCTCCTCACAAATCAGTGGGCTCTTTGTTTTATTCTGCTAGTCAGTTTTACTTTTTTTTGCTTGCACGCATGTGCACGAAACATAGTGCCATCATCCGAGTTTTCGGAGGTGTGGCACCCATCTTCCAATTCAGTCAGTGTGTTTGCAGGCACGGCCGCAGTTCTCCAACAACTGCTGCAGCTGTCTATGACAGCAGTTGAAAATGCAGTGGCATATAGTTGAAAGGGAGAGCTCTGCTTCAGTGAGCAGAGCTCTACTCCCCCATACACACATGCAAGCATGCACATTGCGTGCTGATGTGCTCCCTCCCCCCCACGCACACACTGTATGGCTGATGGGGGTGCCCAATCCCCCGTCAGCTCCACACCTCCCCCCCCCACAAAAGCTGTCCAGGTGCCATGCTGGGATCCCACCAGAGCGTGGCAAAAACTGTTATAGCCGACGGGGGTGCCCAATCCCCCGCTGGCTCCACAGCTTCATGCCCTCCCCCAAAAGCTTTCCAGGTGCCACGCCGGGAGCCCACCCCAGTGTGGCAAATCTTGTTATGGCCGACGGTGTGCCCAATCCCCCATCAGCTCCATCCCCCCCAAACAGCCTTTCCAGCTGCTATGCTAGGAGTCCACCCCAAAGCGTGGCAAGTGTCCCGCATCGTCTTAATAAAAAAAAAAATCCTGTAAACAAGAAAATGTTCCCTCGCCATCTCCCTGCCCCCCCAAAACCCACACCCACCCACTGTGCACCCTGCCTCCCCACACCCCCTCACCCCATACTTACCTCCAGAGCTTATGGGCGACGATCATCAGTGGACCGAACACGCTCAGTACTCTTCAAGTTGAATTGAGAAATGCCGTAAGCTGTATAATGGAATAAATAGGGTTTTTCAACTTTGTTGCATATCTCAGGCATTTTGGGGAATTTTGGAACCAAATTTTCAACATGGGGTTTGTGGGACCCCTCCTCATGAATTCTTGCACTGCCTTGGCGTTAATCGGGCCCGAAGGGTGATTTCGCAGTCACTGCACAAAATCACCTTTTGGGACTGATTAATAAAATGACACTGCCAGTGTTCATAGGGTGGTCTCTCAAAAAGCCTATGTTGAAGATCTGGTGAAAAAAATTCCTTAAAATGACTGTTTTACAAGCGTGCATTGCGCAGTTCCACGCTCATAGTTTGTGAATTTTCAATATTTTCACTCCAGACTTTCCACATTGCCATTTTATCACACCTCCTTATGAGCAGTATAGCTGTCATTTTTCACATCTCACCCAAAACGTGTTACCACCCATGTAGCGCACAATGGCGCAGTCGGTGTGCAAAATCAATGTATGGGACACCTTAAGAAAATCACAGTGACACTGTTCATGAGCAGAGGTCTTAAAATGACTATGTTGAAAATTTGGTGAAAAAATTCCGAAAAATGACTGTTTTACGAGCGTGCAATGTGCAGTTCCTACACACGCTCGTAAGTTCACGAATTTTCAGTATTTTCACTCCAGATTTTCAACATTGCCATTTTACCACACCTCCTTATGAGCAGTACAGTTGTCATTTTTCACATCTCGCTCACAATGTGTTTCCGCCCATGTCATATATTTGCACTCCAATGACTTCCAAATACCTAAACAGCACATACAAGCAAGCAACATTCAGCATTGACAAATGCTTGTTTTTGTTCACGGTGGTTTTTGGTTTGGTAGGTGTTTAGGTTAAGGACAGGCAGTAGCAGTTTGATAATCTGACTCACACAGACTCCTCTGCTTCTTTTCTACTTTAATTTGAACAAACTTGAACCTCAGTAAAAAAGTCACTTAGAGTCGGAGAATGACAACAACTTAGGCCCCCACCCACACAATGTCTGCAAAGGCTGGGCCTCGATTTATTGTACTTTAGTGGATTGATATGATGAATGTCTGAGATTTATTTAATAATATATATTTTTTTGAGTAGGCGACTAGCTGCAAAAGTCAAAACAAAAGTAGCACAGCCAGCAGCAAGCTCAGCTGCTGAGTTTTAAAATCGCTAATAGAGTCCAGACCTGCCCCCCCCCGTGTTCTGATCCTCCATTCCCACACAGGTTATCATGGCCTGGCTGAAGGCCAAACCATCTGATGTATCCCCACAATATCACCGAGTCACAGCTGGTCTTTCTTTTTTTTTTTTTTAAGATTAAAAAAAATGTGTGACAACACACACACACACACACACACACACACACAGAAGGACATCTCCCCTGCCTTGAGTCCAACTCCACACAAAGTCGAAGCCGCTAAGCCACCCCGGCCAGGCATCACTGTAGAAAACACAAGTTACACAACCTCCAAAATGCCAGCCCGGGACACAACTGAAGCAACACGAGACAACTGCTGTGCCAAGTACAGAAGTGGGACAGTACATACAGGGGTGATGCTTGATTGGATTGTTGTCTGTCCCATTCTGTAGAATCTGCCCATCAGTTGTGCCCTGGCGTCATTGGCTCTTTCTCTCCTGCTAGAATTGCACCACTGTCAAAAGAGGAGGAACGGACAGTTACAGAAAATGTAGCAGCTGCATGAGCGAGCCTGAGGAGAGTGTGACCCTTCCCGACTTCCAACTGCCATGCCCGTGCCTATGCCTGCCATGTGATGTGTGTGGGAGCCCTGAACTGATCGTGTGAATGTAGTCAGTGTGTCTGCCGTGCATGCATAGAGCCACTCAGGCTCTTGGGGATCAGGACTTAATGGCGCAGTAGCGTAGCAGGAATGAACAAACTAAAGAAAAAATAACGCAAAACAAAACAGTGGCCAAATACATTTTGGGGCGGCAACGCCCCCCACGCCCCTCCGAATCTCCGCCCATGATCATAACCTAAGTAGCAGAATAATATCATAAACCTTCCAGATATAATTGATATAAAAAGAAAACGGATTAAACTTTTACCTTATTCCTCAAAGCTTCATTGTGTATTCTGCAAATTATTATTTCATTTCCTTTTTCAAACTTAGAGGTTAATCACACAATCTCCTGGTGAGTTCAGAAATAGCAATAATTGAACTATGTAAGAGAAGAAAGAAAGAGGAAAAAGAAGAGAAAAACAAGAGGAAGAGAAAAGAGGAGTGAGAGAGTAAAAAGAAAAACAGTGAAGAGAAAGAAGAAAAGATTGCCTTAACTATCTTGATTTTGAGCAAAACATTTTGTAAATCTTGTCCCATTTAGCTTTAAAACTATCTCCCTGTCCAGCCATAGGATGAGCTAATCTTTCCATATGGAGGATTTCTAAACATTCATTTCTCCATTCAGTTATAGATAAAGTCTCCTCCCCATCCACTGTCTAAGTATAACATTTTTAACAGACATGGAGATGAGATGAATAGCAAATCTTTGTTCCTTAGTCCAAGTTTGCTGTTCATCAAAGTGACTTATGAGACATGTTTCAACTGTGAACCAATCTTTAAGCTATTCAAAGTTACTAAACTCATGACCTATTTCTTCCCATAATTTTTTAACTTTATCACAATCTCAGAATAAATGTAACAAATCGGCATCACCATCTTTACATCTCTCACATGTGTCTGAGTTCCTAAAACCCATTGGCCTGGATATTCAAAAGTGTTGCGCCATGTGCAACTCACTGATGCACCCAAGTGCGATATTCAAACAGGGATTGTGCCTGGCATTAAATCCTTGGCGCGCCTCGGAGTGCATCAGTAATGTATGCGGCGTGAGGTAGGGAGGGCATGCCTATGCATACTCCGCACATCCCGATATTCAGCCCAGGATGTGCTAAGTCCATGCATGCGCAACCTCTACTTGCGCTGCACAAAGGTGATCCAAAAAAAAAGGAACAATGGTTGGCCACCCACAGGTGAGCTGCCAAATTGCAGGGCGCAACATGGCAGCTGCCACCTGTGGGTGGCCACTCGAGCTCCTGCTGCACCTCCGTGGCAGTGCCACGCCCCATGCCCGATCATGGGCATCTGTTTAAATAAATAACGTCCTATCTACCTGGTGGTCCAGTGGACCACTGTCAGCCCAATTGCGGGCTTAAGTATATCAAAAAAAAAGCACGTCCTATATCCCTGGTGGTCCAGTGGACCGCTCGCAGCCCGATCGCGGGCTTAAAGGAGATAGGAAATTATTTTGTGGTAATTTTTCCAGTTAAATAAATCACTAATATTAAAAAATGGCCTTTGTGTGTCCTTTTTTATTTCATAAATGTTCAAAAGCATACTTGGATGTTCCTCTCGTCTGTCACACTGCCTACCAGCTTGACACTGCCTTTTTTTATCGGGAGTCAGCGCGTGTCAAGCTTTACCATGCTTACATCACAGAAGCCCGATACAGAATGCAGTCCTCTTTAACTGTTACCATGACTATAGAGTTGTTAGATTCTACACACCATTTAACTAAAGGCTGTTTCTCACTTGAAAAAAAATCACACCTGTAAGGAGACCGCCCCCCCATGTCCGATTGCATTGTAAATAGTGTTAACAGATACAGCTCTCATTTATTTTTAAATTCTAACTGTTTCTTTTACTTCTTTGCTGGTGTCCAGTGGGTGCTCCCCACTCTACCCTCTTGCTGTAGCCTAAGTTAAATGCGATGAGGTTAGAGTGCTAGGGCAGTCGCCCAGTACTTACTTATAATATTTAATGTTATTTTTGTAGAATCTGTCATATTGTTCCCCCGCCAACCGAGTGCTCACCTACCTCGCCATAGCGGCATCATCATCTCCTGCCCAGAGCCCCTGTCCTATGCGGCTCACAGCCGCAACAGTCTTCACTCCTCCTGCCCTCACCTGAACAGAATTATGGCTATTGGCAGTGAGAATGGCTGTCATTGCTAACCTAACTGAAAAGAACTTGCGGCTTGCCAATTGATCTGAGGCACCAGGAAATGTTACTGTGCTTCTTGGTGTCAGTGCAGGAAAGGTACCGAGAAAGAGAAAATGTTGGTAGCAGATGAAGAATGCAGGTGTGGAAGGGGCTGATGCTGCCAGTAAGTTTCTCCTCTTGGCAAGTTTGTTGACATGTGGACTAAGCAAGTAGCTAGAGAATACAAGGGAATACAGACTGTAAATAACGGCGGTCCCTTTCCTCCACTGACACTGTGCCGAGAAGCACAGTAACATTTCCTGATGCCTTGGATCAGTCTGCAAGCTGCAAGTACTTTTCACTCAGGGCTGGAAAGTCAAGTTTAGCACAGGGAGTCATGCTGTCTGAAGAGCCAAAGCTACTGGTGAACTGCTTGGTACTTCTTTACTTTTAATTGCACACTTCAACAAGACCGCAGCCAACAATGCCATAAATAATGCTGTAAAGGATTTTATAAAGGCTGAATGAATTGTAATACACAGCGAACAGTATTTTCAATGTAAGGCAACAGGGTAATAAGGGAGCAGAGCAGGAAGGGGTGGAGCTGGCATACAAAGGATGGGGTCTCATTTCAAATGAAAGTGTGTGTCTACTGAGATTAGACGGTAGTCTGTCCAGCAACAACAAGCTTCATGCTGAATCAGGTAGAGCTGGCATACAAAGGATGGGTGCTCATTTCAAGTGGTAGTATTTACTGTGAGGAGAGGGTAGTGTGTCCAACAGCCACATGCTACATGCTGAATCAGGAGTCTGTGATGTGGGCAGTTCTAAGCTTCACACACGCTGACTCCCAATTTTAAAAAAAACGGCGTCAAGCCTAGTATAATTAAAAAAATGAAAAGTAGCATGCACAGTAGCATTTCAAGCAATCACTCCATTCCAAAAACACACACAGAGGACATCCTTTGGTGTTTGTGACTTATTTAAGAACTAAATATATTGGAAAATCATTTCCTATCTCCTTTAAGTATAAAAAAAGCACTCCCAATATCCCTGGTGGTCTATGGTACCCCCCACCCACACCAGTGAGCCCACGCCCCACTCCCCCCAGTCAGCAGTGGGCGGTAGCATCCCCACCCGCCTGCTGCCCGCCACCTGCCAACTGACGCACGTAGGTGAGACATCGCCCATTGGTCCACAGCATGAGCCAATGGGCGTGCAGCCCATACCGCATACTACACATTCCAGATATGTAATGGATCCATTCACATATCTGGAATGTGGTAGTGCGGGCTGCACGCCTACTGGCTCACACTGAGAACCAATGGGCATACAGCCCCAACTATGGTGTCAGTCGGCAGGCGTGGGGCGGCAGGTGGTGGGTGCTGCCACCCGCCGCTGACCAAGGGGGAGCAGGGAGGTGGGGCCATGTGGGTGGGGTACGCTGGACCACCAGGAGGTTGACGGCTTTTTACACTTAAGCCTGCAATCGGGCTGCGAACGGTCCACTGGACCACCAGGGATATAGGACGTGCTTTTATTTATATTTAAGACCGCGATTGGGTTGCAAGCAGTCCACTGAACCACCAGGGATATGGGATGTACTTTGTTTTATACTTAAGCCCGCCATCAGGCTGGGAGTGGTCCACTGGACCACCAGGGATATTAGACTTTTATTTTACTTATGCCTGCGATCGGGCTGCGAGCAGTCCACTGGACCACCAGGGATATTGGACGTGCTTTGTTTTATACTTAAGCCCGCAATCAGGCTGCAAGCAGTTCACTGGACCACCAGGGATATTGGGCGTTTATTGAATCAACATATGCCCGTGATTGGGCAGTGGGGCATAATCCCGCGCTGTGCAGGGGGCGTCGATCCCCGACGGCTGCTGCCTGGCAGGGTGCCAGGTGCAAGTCACTGGGGATCAGTGCACCTGCATGCAAATGGGGCCATAATGACATGCAAATGGCCCCATTTGTGCCTTGCATACATTTTGGCACCATTTGCATGTGCACTTTTGAATATCACAGTTGTTGTAAATAGTGCAATGGAACTTGCGCTAGGGCATCCCCCTGCTCCACTCTGGCCACTTGCACTGGCGCAATGCCACTGTGCCATGCACACTGCATAGGTGGCCAGGGTGAGATATTCAACGATGCTGTGCCATGGCCCAGCTCTGTTGAATATTGCCCAGTCAACGCCCCTGCACAACCAAGTTGCGCTGCGCCCAGGCTTGCGCCACAGCCTGGCACAGTCTGAATATCCGGGCTATTGTGTATAAATGTAAAGGGGTACAATATAAATTGTGGAGGGATTTAAATTGGATAAGTTTCAGGTTAACTGTTTTAAAGGTTTTCGGAGACATAGTTCAGATTTTTCCCCAGTCCCAGCCTTGCACATCTTTTTTCAAAATGTATGACCACCACCTGATATTTTCTGTATCTCTTCCTTTAGCTATGTCAATCAGAAGATGGTAATAACTGGAAATAGAAGGTCTCAGCTTTGAGTGTGCTAGAAATGAATTAATGTTTTCATTCAAATATACTTTTTGTAGATTATTACTGAAAAATTTGAGAATGCAGTTAATGACACCTAAATAACTAAACAAATGAAGCAGAAATATAATATAACTTTGGCTAACTTCAGGAAATAGTCTAATTTTGCCATCTGATATCAAATCTCTGACGGTGCAAACATTACCTAACTGCCAATCTTGTTTTGTGTTTTGTTACAGTAAAAGATCTAGTTGTCTTCCACTTTAATTTGCAGGTAAACTTTTTCATCTCTAACAGAATTTATGCCTTTTTACATGTTTAAAATTATTTGTTTTCCTCAAGAAAATAAGTATGATCAGTTCTATGGCTTTGAAACAGTACTGTGGACAAGAAAATGGAATGGAGCTAGGAAAATAATATAACATACTCATTATAGGAAACAAACCATTTCTTTATTATATATCATTATATACAATGTATACTATTGTATGCTGTTTATACTATCTCTCTTGTCTCCCCTCAGATCATATATGTAAATGAGATTTCTTTTATTTCTGTATGTTTATCTGGTACCCCAATGTCAATAAATAAATAAAGAAATGGGGTTGAGTGGCCAGCTACATACTAAAGTCAAACGTTTGGACGTTAATAACTTTGGACCTGTTCAATGAATTTGCCTGAAATTTGATACACGCTTTGGGGCCCACTAGATCTCTTAATTTGCTAAATTGCATTTGTGTTGGATTGCTGGTCTTCGTGTACGAAAGCACTGAAAAATGCAAAATTATCCATTTTTGGAGGCACCTTTTGGCATTCTTAATGTGGTCCTGCATGGCTGTTGTGTGGTGTGCCACTCTGCAAGATGGCTTGTTTGAAAGAGCTTTGGTGGCCGAACATGGTGCTTTTTGTTTGGTGAAAAAATATTAAGGCATTCAAAAGTTATGGCATTTTAAGTTCCCATTATAAGACAATGGGAAAATTTATATGTATATCTTGCGACCGAAGAATGGGGGTTCTGGCCATCTGGTCTTGCCTGGTGATCAAAGAATTTGCAGTCTCACAGTTCAAGAATCTTTGTTCCCGAGGAATTTTCAAAATTGTTTGACCATGAGGTCCGCTATCTTTTTTTCAGTTTTCCAATCATACAAACACAAATATCTCAGCTCAGGTGTCACTTCTGAAGTAAAACTTTGATGGGTTTTACTCAGGGGACCCTGATCTATCGAGCCATGGCTTTAGTTCCATCCAATTTGGTCAAAAAATAGAGTTATAAGCTTTTAAAATCTTAATTCATGGCTCACAAACAATCTTTTATCGCGAGCCTTCAAATTCTTTGATCGTGAGATTCTTTGATCGCGATCTTGCATCGTGACCTAAAACATTAATATCTCGGCACAGGGATGGGCTAGGGACACAAATCAAGGCTTGTTTTGCTCAGGAGGGTCCATTCTGTCGAACCATGCCATTGGTTTCATTCAAATTGGTGAATAAATTGCTTTTCACCACTTTTTATCCTTTGATCATGAGGCTGCAAATTCTTTGATCGTGAGGCTTCAAATTCTTTGATCGTGAGATTCTTTGATCGTGATCTTGCATCGTGAGTGAGGGACGAGATGGCCAAATTTAAAAATAATTTTTCTCAGTCCATGGGTGTGCTAGGAAGTCAAATGAGAGTGGGTTTTACTCAGGGGACTTTGTTCTGTCGAACCATGGTGGTAGTTTACTGTAATTCCTTCAATTTTTTGATTTATTACATTTTTTATTCTTTGTTCGTGAGCCTGCAAATTCTTTGATTGTGAGGCTACAAATTCTTTGGTCGTGAGATTCTTTGATCGCGATCTTGCATCGCGAGCAAGGGACACGATGGCCCAATTAAAAATTTAATTTTCTCAGCCCAGGGGTGTCCTAGTAAGTCAAATGAGGGTGGGGTTTACTCAGGGGGCTTCATTTTGTTGAACCATGGTGGTGGTTTACTGCAATTACTTCTATTTTTTGATTTATTAATTTTTTTATTCTTTGTTCTTGAGCCTGCAAATTCTGTGATCATGAAGCTGCAAATTCTTTGATCATGACATTCTTTGATCGTGATCTTTGATTGCAAAATAGGGACAAGATGGCCATATTTTTTATAATGGAATAGATAGGGAAATTTTGCTAATCTTTGACATTGAGTATCTTGGAAATGGTTTGGTCTTTTTACTTGAAATTTGGAAGGAAGAAAGGCAACATCCCACAGATGTGCCTTTCAGTGGCTTGGTAAAAAAATATTATAGAGTGGCAAAGTTACGGCACTACGAATTTGGCACTTTTTCCCAAAGGATAACATTACGGCGTCTGCCATATTACAGGAATTCTTTGCCGCTCTGCTGGAAAATAATGGATTGGTCTTTTGGGCTGAAATTTGGTGGGAAGAAAGCCAACATCCTATAAATGTGCCTTTTCATGGTTTGGAGAAAAAATATTACAGGGTGGCAAAGTGACAGCACTCAGAAGTTGACGTTTTTTCCCATAGGATAACATTATGGCGTCCGTCACGTCTTTCAGGGCCGGTATCTCAGAAACAGTGCGAGATACAGACTTTTTGTCAAGAAAATGCTTTAAGCACAAAACTAGCCAGGAAACTAACAATTCATACAATATTTTAATTTTTTTCCTACATCGTACGGATCCTGAGATATAAGCAATTTAGTATTCCAAGTCGTACTTTTCTGCTCCAAAGTCAATTATAATGCATACATTCTTTGTTTTCAATTTGTTTTTTAATGCAGTTTTTTGGGAAAAGAAGAGTGTGCCCTTTTGTTACTGTGACAGTTAGCATTTCCAGTTGCACCTCTGTTACCATTCAAATCACCGTTCCCGTCTACGCCACCGTGAGTGAAACGGTTTGCGTTTTTGTATGTGCTTGCATTTCTGTTTCTGTTGGCTTTACTGTTACTGTTACCATTTATGTTTACTATTGTGGTACTATGACCTTATGTGTAACAGTTTGCATTTTCATATGCACTTACATTTCTGTTTTTATTGGTTTTATTGTTGCTGTTACCATAACCATTTGCGTCTACAACTGTGGTTACGTGAGTGTGTGCATTACGATTTGTGTTTTCATACGTGCTTGCATTTCTGTTTACTTTAGTGTTATTGTTGGTATTACTGTTACCATTTGTGTTTACAATTGTGGTACCATGAATGTGTGTGTTACCAGTTGCGTTCTGTATGCACTTCTGTTTGAAGTCTCTGTTTACGTAACTGTTTGCTTCAGTGTCACTTTACGCTTGTGTTTATATTAACGTTTGCTTTGCCATTTATGTTTGCTTTGCCATGTGCATTACCGTTGCCACTTGCATTTGCTTTGCAGTTCCTGTTGTTGTGTAACAAGCCAATTAGCGGGCAGGAGCGCAAATTAGGACCCCACGCCTGCCGCTACTGCATTCCTTTTATTATTTATCATCCTCATTCTCAAAAGAGGAAATTAGGGACAAAGCTCTGCTTAGTATCAGTTAGGGTTGTTCTACAGTGAAAAAGCTAGGAAATTCGAGGTTAGGGTTGAGTCCTTTGGACCCTCAGTTTCACCACAGACTGTCAGGCGCGTGCATTAAGTTAAATGGTCCTAACTCTCACCCCATTCTCCTGTACCTCAGCTTCATTACACATGTGATGGGGTAAGAGTTATGGCCAATCTACTCCTAATGCGCACTCCTGATGCCGGTTGTGGGGGTGGGCTGGGGGTCCAAGGGGGGCTTTCAACCTAACTCTGAATTTCCTAGCTTTTTGCTGTGGAACAACCCTAATTGATGCATTAAATGGAGTTTTTACATATATATATATATATATATATATATATAATTGCAAAATTTGTTTAATGCATCCAGTTAAAAGTGACAAAGTGGGGAAATGAGATGTTAGGTTTGGAGCCTCTTGCCCCACCACCACCCAACCGCCCCATCTGCTGCAGACCGACAGATGCCAGGGTGTGCCATGGGGTCATGAGGCCCAACTCTCACCCCATTCCATGTGCTACAGTATAGGAGAATGGGGTGAGAGTTAGGCTTCACAACCCCATGGCACACCCTGGTGTTAATCGGCCTGTGGAGGATGGGGGTGGAGGGCTCAATACTAACTTCTCATTTTCCCACTCTTGTCACTTAAACCCTAACTGATCCAATAAACAAAGTTTTATTGCAAAGAAGATATATATATATATATATATATATATATATATATATATAACTATATAAATAACTAGGGTGAACCTAGAAAAGTAACTTTAACAGGTACAGTATGTTAACATTTTTGCTGAACTGCTGCTTTAAGTGTTGTCTTTTACTGACATAACAAATGGCTTAGGAGGAGCAATGCACAATCAATCATGAAAGGGGGTTGGGGCCGGGGTGGAGTTTAAGATCTGTATGTTGCCTTATCCAAAGTGGCAATCCTAGCTAGTGCCAAATAGTCACTGTGTGACCTTCAGCAAGCCATATAACCTCTCAGTGCTCCAGTCAGTCCTGCTGCAAAAATGGGTAGGTATAGGACCCCACAGGAAATTAGGGTATATCTCAATTGGGCAAGCCTGGTAAAGTAGGTTGTACAATGCAATTACTGTTTTGTGATGATGTGCGATAGCATCCCTGGCTGATGTAAACTGTTCCTACAGAGCTTACAGCAGAAACACAGCTCACCAACATTATCAGTTATATTAGGGAGACCCCCTGCAGACAGTGTGAACCAACATAGCAGGTATCTCATGGACAAAAATGGTAAAAGAAAAAGGAAACCCTTTTATTATTGTTCCTTTGGAGATGTGAATTTTAGGATACTGTAAGGCATTTGGTCAATTGCTATGCTGGTCAGAAACAACCAGCTACCCAGTAATTTAATGATTACTTCTCGGGGGCCAGGGAACTTAAAAGGTCATGGGTTCAATTTTCAAAAGTCTGTAAATGATGCACAGTGTTTGCAACTAAAATACTTGATGATGGGGTTCCCATGCAAAACACTGTGCATCATTTCTGATTTTCAAATGCAGCCTGAATCCCCAGTGGGGCCATCAGCACCAGACTTGTGTATGCCAGGCGTGCACCAAGCCATAGGCAGCACCATGGTGGACAAGGGACTTGTGCCACAATGTGGCTGCAATGCCCCATCCACATGATTTTCAAAGCCGCCCAGCTGCAGGGTAGGGTGGTGTTTAGACCAGCCAGAAATGGTCTAATGCCCCATGTGCCTCCTCTGTATGGAGCTACTGGATGGCTACAGAGCCTGGCAAGCAAGATGACCACCATCGCTGTGGTGCCAATGTGATCATGAGAGTAGCAGTGTATGAGGGCCATTGTATTGGACAACAGATGCAGGGAGGAATTGGACTTACCTAGTGATGTGGATACCACAATTTTGCTGTCGCTGAAGTCTATTCACATGTGTCTGGGTTCTGCAGCCTGCACTGCATGCTGGGGAGGGACATGTTGTGGGTGGTACATTGACATGAACAAGATCCTCTGGAGTGTATGTACCCCACCACCAGCATGGAGGGTGTCCCATGCAGGAGGAGCTCATCAGTGGAGTGGAGCATTAGGGGATGAACAGCTGAAGGTGACTTGTGCCCTGCTCGGTGGTTATTGGAGTGTGCTGTGGCTGTGGGGTTCTGGAGTGAGCAGATATGTGCCATGGTCATGAGATGCTGCTCCAAGCTGGAGGGAGTGTCAGGGACAACGGGAGCACTGGCAGATGAGTGGCAGGAGTGGGGCCTCAGAAATACATGCACTCTGGAAGGCCAGCTTGACAGCACTGAGCTCAGTATCAGCATCACATGGGCAGATGCATGTGGACTGGCCATGATACACAGTGCTGCTGTGATGGATCCACCACAGGTGCCAGTGTCATCCATCAAAGGCTGTGTGATGTCAGTGCCAGTGTCATCCAGTCAGACAATGGTCACCCTGTGGTTTGACAGCATCTGGAATGAGGCAAGTCACCATAAACAGCAGCACCAGAACACCAATAAGGGATCTACGGCCATATCCACTGCCAATCTGAGACACCACCTGCGCTGTAATGCTGTATACAGTAACCTACAGCAGGAGGACATCATGTCAGGCACAGTGGGGTCTCGGGTTGGTAAGTCATCCACCTTATACCAGCCATCCTCTAAAGATAACCCACAAGGCATCCCATGGCCCAGAGCAAGGTTTGGCCATAGTATGCTGCATTGAATCCCTTACAAAGGACACTGTTGGGACCCTATCCATGGTTCCCACATTCAGCTGTGCAAAACAGGCATTGTACAAAGCGGTCAGGTAAACTGGAGCCTGGCATGGATACTGTGGTGCATAGCACACAGCGCAGTACCCAATAAACATGTACGTGGTCTCTGCCATGATGCCATGCCACTGTTGTGACCATGGGGTGCAAGAGCTGTGGTACAGTCTTCACACTGGATTTTGGTGATCCCTACACCATCCATGGAGAGATGTCTGCCTGCATGTCAACCTGTGGCACCACTGGTTTGTACTCTTTCAAGAATTTAGTATGGCTGCATTGAGACTGAGTTGTGGCACTCACTCTTGGCTGGTGACTGACTCTGTAGACTCCTCCCTATTTCCATGTGACATGTACACTGTGTGATGCCCTTGCATGATTGCTATGGACAGCTCACTCTCATCTCTGATGTTTGTCCGCCCAGTGCCTGTATCAGGGCACCCATTAGTTTGGATGGGGTCAAAAAACAGCTCCTGCAGTTGGGTCTGTGCCAGACCCTTTGCTAGACTGTCTGTCCTGTGTCATCTGTCATCAGTGCAGTCCAGATGTAGCTACCACAGGATCAAGACAAAGAGGGAACACATAAAACATATAGACATGTTCATAGCTTTGTGCTTTCTCTTACTGGACTGTTCACTGCCAGACCCCTTCAGCTTCACCCATCCATTGCCTGTGTTACAGACCTCACAGTCTCCCTTACATCTGTATAACTGCTTTTGGAGGGTTGAACTTCTGTTCTCTGTGACTCACAAGAGGTACATATGTTTCTTTGTTTTTTGTGGGGGACTGTAACTGTGACCACGGCCCACATTAATCATTTATTCAGGTGGGCATATGCATCAGGTAGATATACCTATATTAAAACTTCTTTGCACCTACTGAAAGTTTTTAATTTTTATTTATTTACTTATTTAATTAAAATGTTTCACCAGGAAAGGTGCACTGAACAGTTACAACTGCTACTCTCATGGAGCATCCTGGGGGGAAGGGATACAGAGGAGTACAAATCCAACGACATTGTCATTTTTTTTTTAACAAGCAAGGCATGAATCAAAAACCCACACAGCATGGATATTCATGGATCTTCAGGACTCTGATCAGACTTTGCAGAACATAGTCAGGCTGTACTAACATAGCTTTGGTCCGGAACCTTGCTGACATAACCCACAGGGGAATACTGCACAGTAACATGTCCCAGTTGGAAACATGGCCATGTGACATCTGACACAGAGTTGATGACATGACCTATACAGTGGACTAGCCACATCCACTATAGTAGCCCATCCTGGCATGTCACTACTGCAGGGTGGTTTGTTTTAACGTGCTTCATCCTCTAACTAATGTTGCACAGTTGCTTTTTTGTTCTCTGCATACTGAAGGCTGCTGAAGAAAGTCTTGGGGACACATTTTCACCCACCAGGGGACAGCCTCCGTCAATCATCTCCTACATGCCATCTGTTGTTTGGTGCATAGGACTGCTTGCAGCAACTGTGGGGGATTTGGTGGCAGGACTGCTGTTGCACCAAAATTTGGCACAGGGTCCCTGGCATATCCAGCTTCGCTGCATGCGGCCTCTTGACACAGCTTGCATCATTTTTATAGCTTTTTCAAAACTGAGCCTCTTGTCTCAGTGAGAAGGAGGCTGCTGTAGATTTCATGCAGGAAAGACAGACTGAAAGGGTTTATGTGTGACAAAGCTGTTATTTTGTTTGAAGAAAGCTTATTTCTTTTATCTTAAAGTAACAGTGTTCGGATCAAGGATTTTAACATGAAAAGGGTCCTTGATTAACTGTTCCCAAAATTGGTCATACCAATCAGGAAGCATGTCACACATCATCATAAAACAGTGATCGTTTCATACCACCTATTAAACCAAGCTTGCCCAGCTTAGATATAACTGCTCATTTCCTGTGGGCTTCTGTATCTACCCATTCCTACAGCTGGATTGGCTGGAGCACTGAAAGGTTATGCGACTTGCTCAAGGTCACATAGTGATTAGTCTGCAATATTAAGGTCTGAACCTGTGATTCACCATTTCTCAAGGTTAGAACTGCAACCATTAAACTGCACTGCCTCACATTACACAACATGATGTCAGCACAAGTTATGCAAAACTGCACTTTAGCAAATAAATACACAAAATAGCAATGGCACAAATATGATTAAGCATAGTACTAGCAGTATACGTTTTGCAAACCTAACAGGTGTACAGCTGTAAACTAAATGGGGATGTCATAATTATACAAAGCAATCAAACCACAAATGTTTTGGAAACTGGTGGCACTGGCACTATGAAACAATTCTTAAAATGGTGCAAAATATGTTTCCCGTGAAACAGTGCTTTACAAATCTGAAAGTTCTCAGGAGTTCTGATATGTGAAAATGTACCTGGCACAGGTTATTAACAACCACACTGAGAGTTGTGGGGATCAAGAAATCTTCTTTAGGGATTACTGGCAGCATTCTAATTCACCTCTTTATTCCCCTTCTCTGATGTCTTTTCCTGTACTAGTGATGCTGAAAAAGGATGCCTACAGCTGTGGGGGGTAATCATGTTATGTGTTCCTCTTTAAACTGAGGTATAGTCTTCAAGTGAAAGGAAATAAGAGCTGCAGCAGGAAGGAGGTTAGCTACAATTAGCTGGTCAGTCTCACGTCAGTGGTGTGGAAAATAGAAACCCAGCTAAAGGAACGTGAAGGGGGACATGGTAGGAGACCTCGATATACCTCACTGGGATGAATAAGGTAGAGGAAGGGAGCATTTTTCAGGAAAGAAAGTGTAAAAGAACTTGGAGGCATGCAGTGAAGCAGGTGGGGGGATAGGTTTAGGAGGGATGTAAGGAAGTATTTTTTTACTTAGAGGGTGGTGGATTACTGGAGCAATCTTCTGGGAAGGGGGGTCAGGAGGTGGCCAGAGACCAAGCAGAGTCAACAGAGGAAGCATAGGCAGGGAAAAGAGGGTCAGATTAGGTGGAGCAAGCGATCCATACCTGCCAAACAATTCTATATTTGTGTGTTCTGTGTAGCACTCTTGTTTGCATTAATCACTGTTTTGAAGTGCTCTGTTTTTAGTTGTTTTCAAGACCCTCCAGGTGCCAGTAGAGCAGCAGGGGGCAGCATACTTCTTCTTAAGTGAGAACAGCTGTCTATAGAATGCTTGATCCTCCTTCCTCTGGCCTCCACCAGGTGGCAGTAGAGCAGTGAGGGGGCAGCATCCTTCTCACTGAGACAGGAGAGTTGTCCATAGAATGCTCAAACCTCCTTCCCCTGCACTCCACCAGGTAACAGTCAAGTAGCGGAATAGCAGCATCCCAGTCCTCGAGAGAGGAGAGCTGCCTATAGAACATGCAATCCTACTTCCCCTGACCTCAACCAGGTGGCAGTCAAGAAGTAGGGGGTGCAGCTTCCCTCTCCCTGAAAGAGACCAGCTGTCCACAGAATGGTCAGTCCTCCTTCCACTGGCCTACAACAGTGGCAGTTGGGGAGTAGGAGGGCAGGATCCCTGTACCCAAAAGAGGAGAGCTGTCCTTTGAACACTCAATCCTCTTTTTCATGGCCTCCACAACAAGCCAGATGAACAGCTGAGGGCAGCATTCCTGTCCCCATCAGAGGAGAGCTATTCATAGAATGCTCAGTTATCCTTCCCCTGACCACCACCAGATGGCAGCCAAGCAGCAGGGGCAGCAGCCTTGTCCCCAAGAGAGGACAGCTGTCCACAGAACACTCGATACACCTTCCCCTGCCCATCACCAGGTTGCAGTTAAGCACTTGCGTGGCAGAATCCCTTTCCCCATGAGAGAATAGCTGTACATAGAATGCTCTATCTTTCTTTCCCTGCCCTCCACCAAGTAGCAGTTGAGCACCAGACAGCAGCATCCTTGTCCGTGAGAGAGGAGAACTTTCCATGGAACACTTGATCCTCCATGCCCGGCCTCCTCCAGTGGCAGTTGAGCAGCATGGAACCAGCATCTTGCTCGCTGAGAGAGGACAGCTGTCCATACAACACTCAATGCTCCCTCTTCTGGCCTCCATCGGGTGTCAGTGGTGCAACAGGTGCAGCATCCCTCTTCCTGAGAGAGGACAGCTGTACAAAAAATGCTCTTTCCTCCCTTCCCTGGCCTTATCTAGGTAGCAGTCAAGAATTGGGGAGGATAGCATCCCTCTCCCTGAGAGAGGACAGCTGTCCATAGAACACTCAAAACTCCCTCTCCTGGCCTCCACCTGGTGTCAGTCGAGCAGCAGGGGCAACATCCCTCTCCCTGAGAGAGGACAGCTATCCATAGAATGCTTGATCCTCCTTCCCATGGCCTCCACCAGGTAGCAATCGAGCAGCAGGGGGTAGCATCCTGGTCCCCAAGAGAGGAGAACTGTCCATAGAACATTTAATCCTCTTTCTGCTGGCCTCTAACATGCAGCAATTGAGCAAAAGATGGAGCATCCCTCTATTCAAGAGAGGCAAGCTGACCATTGAATGCTCAATCCTTCTTCCCCGGCCTCCACCAGCTGGCAATCAAGCGGGAGGGCAGCATCCCCCTCGCTGAGAGAGGATAACAGTACATTGAGTGCTAAATCCTTCATCCCTTGGCCTCTACCAGGTGGCAGTTGAGCAGCAGGAGACAGCATGCCTCTCCCAGAGAGAAGAGAGCTGTCCATAGAGTGCTCAATCCTCTGTTCCCTGCCCTCAACCAGGTAGCAGCTGAGCAGCACAGGGCAGCATCCCTCTACCCAAGAGAGGAAAACTGCCCATAGAATACTTGATTCTCCTTGGCCTCCACCTGGTGGCAGTCAAGAAGCAGGAGCAGCATCCCTCTCGCTGAGAGAGAACAGCTGTCCTCAGAATGCTCAGTCCTCCTTCCACTTACCTAAACCAGGTGACAGTTGAGGAGCTGGACAGGAGAATCCTTGTCCCTGCAAGAGGAGAGCTGTACATTGAACACTCAGTCTTCTTTTTCATGGCCTCCACAACAAGCCAAATGAGCAGTTGAGGGCAGCATTCCTGTCCCCATCAGAGAAGAGCTATTCATAGAATGCTCAATTCTTCTTTCCCTGACCTCCACCAGATGGCAGTCAAGCAGTGGTGGCAGCATGTTTGTCCCCAAGAGAGGAGAGCTGTCCACAGGACATTTGATACATCTTCACCTGCCCATCACTAGGTGACAGTTATGCACCTGCGCGGCAGCATCTCTTTCCCCATGAGAGGACAGCTATCCAAAGAATGATCTAGCTTCCCTTCCCTGCCCTCCAACAAGTAGCAATTGAGCAGCAGAGGGCAGCATCCCTCTCCCAGAGAGAGGAGAGCTTTCCATGGAACACTTGATCCTCATTGCTCAGCCTCCTCCAGTGGCAGTAGAGCAGTGGGGGGCCAGCATCTCTCTCTCACTGAGAGAGGACAGCTGTCCATAGAACACTCGATACGCCCTCTCTTGGCCTCCATCTGGTGTCAGTCAAGCAGTAGTGGCAGCATCCCTCTCCCTGAGAGAGGACAGCTGTCCATAGAATGCTCGATCCTCCTTTCTCTGGCTTCCACCAGGTAGCAATTGAGTAGCAAGGGGCAGCATCCCAGTCCCCAAGAGTGGAGAACTGTCCATAGAACACTCAATCCTCTTTCTGCTTGTCTCCAGCATGTGGCAGCAGAGTAAAAGTGGGTAGCATCCCACTGCTCAAGACAAGAGAGCTGACCCTTTAATGCTCAATCCTCCTTCCACAGCCCTCTTTCAGTCGGCAGTCAAGAAGTGGGGTGAGGGGGCAGCATCCTGCTCGCTGAGAGAGGACAACTGTCCATAGAGTGCTAAATGCTTCATCCCCTGTCCTCTACCAGGTGGCAGTTCAGCAGCGGGAGGCAGCATGCCTCTCCCAGAGATAAGAGAGCTGTCAATAGAGTGCTTGATCCTCCATTCCCTGCTCTCAACCAGGTAGCAGCTGAGCAGCACAGGGCAGTAACCCTCTCACCGAGAGAGGAAAGCTGTTCATAGAACACCCAATCCTCCTTGGCCTCCACCTGGTGGCAGTCAAGAGGCAGGGGCAGCATCACACTCACTGAGAGAGGCCAGCTGTCCATAGAATGCTCAAGCCTCCTTCCCCTGGCCTCCATCAGGTGGTAGTAGAATATATGAGGGCAGCATCCCTCTCCCTGAGACAGGACTTGCCTGGCATGCCAAGTATGCCAGGACAGGCATGCTTGGGACAGGCAAAGGGGAAAGTTAGAGGTACAGCAGCGGGTGGGTGGGAAGCAGTAATCCAGTACAAGGGCTTACAGGAAGGCTAGATGGGTCAGCAGATCCTTATCTGCCAACAATTTATTTTTCCATGTTTCTACAACAGCTGTCCATAGAAGGCCCAATCCTCCTCCCATTTTCTCCATCAGGTGCCAGTAGATCAGAATGAAAAGTGTTATAGAATCCCTCTCCCTGAGAGAGGACAGTTGTCCATAGCAAACGTGATCCTCCTTCTGCTGGCCTCCACCAGGTGGCAGTCGAGCAGCGGGTGGCAGAATCCTTCTACCTGACAGAGAGAAGCTATCAATAAAATGCTCAGTCCTCCTTTCCCTGGCATCCACCATGTAGCAGTCAAGCAGTAGAGGCAGCATCCATCTCCCCGAGAGAGGAGAGCTGTCTATAGAACACATGGTACTCCTTCTCCTGGCTTTCACCTGGTGGCAGTCGAATAGCAGGAGGGCAGCATCCCTGCCCCCAAGAGAGGAGAGCTGTCCTTGGACACTCAATCCACCTTCCCATGCCCATGACGACGTGGCAGTTAAACACCTGCACTGCAGCATCCCTTTCCCCATGAGAGGATAGCTGTCCATAGAATGCTGTATCCTCATTTCCCTCCACCATGTAGCAGCTGAGCAGCAGAAGGCAACATCCCTCTTCCTGAAAGAGGAAAGCTTTCCATAGAACACTTGATCCTCCTTCCCTGGCATCCACCAGTGGCAGTCGAGCAGCGGGGAGCCAGCATCTCTCTCTCTCTCTCTCTGAGAGAGGACAGCTGTACAAAAAATGGTCTTCCTCCTTTCCCTGACCTCATCCAGGTGGCAGTCAAGAATTGGGGAGGGCAGAATCCCTCTCCCTGAGAGAAGACAGTTGCCACAGAACACTCGATACTCCCTCTGCTGGCCTCCTCCTGGTGCCAGTCAAGCAGCAGTGGCAGTATCCCTAACCTTGAGAGAGGATAGCTGTCCATAGAATGCTTGATACTCCCTCTCCTGGCCTCCATCTGGTGGCAGGGCCATCATCCCTCTCCCTAAGAGAAGACAGCAGTCCATAGAATGTTTGATCCTCCTTCCCTTGGCCTTCATCAGATAGGAATCAAGCAGCAGGGGGCAGCACCCCAGTCCCCATGAGAAAAGAACTGTCCTTAGAACACTCGATCCTCTTTTCGCTGGCCTCCAGAATGTGGCAGTTAAACAACAGAGGGCTGCATCACTCTGCTCGAAAGAGGAGAGCTGATCATTGAATGCTTGATCCTCCTTCCCCTGCCCTCAACCAGGTGCCAGTCAAGCAGCATTGGGGGAGGGGTTTGTGCAGCATCCCCCTTGCTGACAGAGGACAACTGTCAATACAGTGTTAAATCCTCCATCCCCTGGCCTCCAACAGGTGGCAGTCAAGCAGTGGGAGGCAGCATGCTTCTCACAGAGAGAAGAGAGCTGTCCATAGAGTGCTCAATCCTCTGTTCTCTGCCCTCAACCAGGTAGCAGTTGAGCAGCACAGGGCAGCATCTCTCTCCCCGAGAGAGGAAAACTGTCCATAGAACACTCAGTCCTCCATGGCCTCCACCTGGTGGCAGTCGAGAAGCAGGGACAGCATCCCTCTCGCTGAGAGAGGCCAGCGGTCTATAGAATGCTTGATCCTTCTTCCCCTGGCCTCCACCATGTGGCAGTACAGCAGCAGGAGGCAGCATCCCTCTCCTTGAGACATAGGGTTGCCACCTGTCCAGTTTTTGACCGGATCGCCTGGTTTTTTACTTATTTGTCCGGTTCTCCGGATTCCTCCCTGTCTGCTCCGTATAAGGTTTTGCCACCTCGCAGCATCTACGCCTCGACATAATACTTGTATAATGACCAACACAAGGAACTCCATATACAGCCGCCACCCGGCAATGAACTAACCCACAGGGTGGCTTTTCTTTAAGTGGGAGCCCCCCGGAACAGAACACCCACCGCCCCCGACTGCAATCAGTGCAGCTAGGTAAAGGTTGCGACCGAGTCTTCATTCTTCGAGCTAATCAATTTGGCTGACTGTTCGGGTCTGGGTTTTTATAATTTTCCTCCACCTGCCAAGATAAAAAGCCGCTGCTTGAAAGCTAGTTGATTCGCACTATGAATCGGTGCTATTTGCTATCTAGACTACAAATCATCCCTGACTCCTTACCCGACCCAAAAAATCAAAATCGGAACGTCCCTGGAACCTCAAGTCAGCAATCCCTGCAGATGATGTGCAACTAAATATAGATGTTATTTTTTATGCTTTTTTTTGTCTTAGCTTACTGTAACTGGACGAGGAGAAGGTGCTTTACAGTGCTGGGAAATTAACTGAAGGCCAGCTGCTGGATCTGGAGGGACACCCTGTGTCGGGGCTACCTCTCTCTATGATGTTGTATTGGCTGTGATCAGGAAGGAACTGCAAGGAATCTGTCAAGTATTGAATTTGAAAACTGTCAGTGTCAGGCTAAGTAAGCAAACAACGGCTTTGTCAGGACTGCACTGCACTGCATGGAAAGGTCAGAATCCTTGCTGGATCATGTACCCGTCCTGAACATTTTTGCTAAGACAGGCGACTGGTGACAGCATAAAAAGCCCTTCAAATTCGGTTGCTTGCTCCCATGTTCAGATGCTCTACACCACTAACAGGTAGCAACGCCTATACCTTACAAACAAGATACCTATCCCAATTACTAGCTACAGTGTCATCATGTTGTCATCATCGCCTTTAAATTTGGGAATTGGGAATAAATTTGTGTCTCCTCTTAGGATTTCTATTCTGCTTTGTTCAACGAATGGTCTGCACTTAAGCGGCACGTTACTTTTAAACCTGCAAGGCTGCAAAATGTTTGAATGAATTTAATTTAAATAAAATTAATCCTGGGTCTATAATGCTGCTGCCAGCTGCCTGCCCACCTGACTGTCTGAGACAAGTCTGGTCCGACTCGAGTCCGACTTGTCTTGTCACTCAGTCACTGTTAGGTGAGGCTGAGACTGTGAGAAGGAAGAAAGACTAATTTTTCCATTCTGAGCCCCAGATTATTTATTAGGCAGACACCAGGCACGGTTAGGGCTAGGTGATAGTAGCGCACGCACAGCAAAGTGTTAATTTGTTAATTTTAATATAATAATTATTTTTACCTTACGGTCTGTACTCTGTCTGTTCTGTTCATTGTTTTCTGATGTTATGTAGAGAAAGAGATTAGAATAGTGTGATGTCTGTCTGTGTTGTTCTGATCATTCAGACTGTGCTGTGTGACTACTGACTCTGTGACTGAAACGAAGCCTGAGGCGAAGACTGGAGGCCAGCGAGTAAAGTAGAGCTGCAGCCTGGAATGAGTGATGCACATTGTACAGACTGTACTGTGCTGAGAATCCTACAGTCACTCTCAGTCTGTTAATCCCCCTGCCCCCCCACCCTGCTGGTCCCTGCCGCTTTCTCCTGAGTCCTGCCAACTAGACTTCTAGGAGTTCGGTCTGTTTTTCACAGTAGCAATCAGCATTGAAGCCCTACCAATCAGTGGCTTCCGTACTGACTAGCTAATTTTCTACCAATCGGGTTGCTGTCCGACTTGCAGTAACCACCCACTGAAATTCATAGATTTTTATTGGTCCTTAAAAAGGGACCGATCATCTGGCCCTGGAAAATATGAATATGCAGCAGGAATTTAAAAACAAAAGCAGGGCACCCCTACTCCTGGCTATAAATACCCTAGCTTTTAGCTGCCTTATCTCATCTGTCCTCGGACAACCTGCTCTGCTGGCTGGCTGAATAACTGACTGCATCAATCCTCGCTCGATGACCACCACTACAAAATTGAGAATCTGTGATATCTGCTGCTGCAACTGTCTGATCTCCCTAGGATCAACTTTGTAGGTAGGCTTGCCCTTTTTTAAAGTGGAGTAATTTATAATTTAAATAGTGAATTTCCAGGGCTCCCGGCTCACAGATTGGCTGTTTCTTGAATGTCCTGCAGCCATTCTGTTCATGTTTTTTTTCACTTGGGTGGGGGCTATAGTATGTGATCAGAATTAATAATTCTGACTGAATCCCATCACTATAGTGTATGCTCAGAACACATTTTAAGTTTATATATCATAGCAACAAGTACTGCAGTTCTTTTGGCTGGAGTGGAGTGAACTGTGGACAGGCTTGAGAAATTAAGTACTTAGTTTTCACAGGAATGCTTTGCTGTAGGGCCCAATTGAACTGGGCCAGCTGGCTCACCAATTTGAATAGTGTGTTATATTATTTATATTGTATTTTAAAAGTTATAAAATTCTGTCATCATGAAATGCAGAAATGTAATTTCTATTTGACACTTTTGTTACTGAAGTTATTTTTGACTGGACTTGAAACTACAGAATGCAGTTTCAAGTTCAACCAAAAAGAACTTTAGTAACAAAAATGGCAAACAGATATCATGTTTCATAATGACAGCATTTTATAGCTTTAAAAGTACTTAATTTAATAGGGGCGCTTGCTGTAAGGCTGGCTCACCAATTAGTATGGTGTGTCAGTGTCGGTATATTATGCATTATTCTGCATACTGTATGTATTAGGGGGTGCAGTGCGGTACTGTTGGGAAGTGCTGCCCTTTGAATGAGACGTTAAACCAAGGTCCTTTCTACTCATCCTGGTGCTGTCCTGGTGGGTGTCCAGGACAGTGGAAGTAAAAGAACCTAAGGCATTCTTCACAAAGAGTAGGGGATATTCCAGGTGTCCTGACCAACATTCCCCTTCCCACAAAACCAGTTCATGCAATTATCCAGGGCAGGCTGTGTGTGGATGATGATGTGTGATATAGCTGCCACTACACATTCAGTCACTTCACTACCAGTCTAGCATTGCTTGTAAAAAGCACTTTAGGGTACACTGTGTATGAAAAGTGCTACATAAATGCTGATTCTTCTTCTTCTGAGATGCTGTGGCAAGTGGCAACTTGTATTTGCTCTGTGTTATTGATACTGCCAAGTCAAGGAGGACTGGACACTATTTTCAGTCAGTCTGAGCTCCACCACAACTGCATGTGTGTCTCACTGCAATCTCTGAAAAAATATTACAGTAAAATGTTCATATTGTGCTGCCAACAGACTGATCCTGTGACATCCTGCTGTCCTGGAACTTCCATCAGTGGCCATCGCACACTGTTTTGTAGCTCTTTTTGACTCTTACCCTCAACCCTCTCTCCTCAGCTTAACAGAAACATGAGTCTTAGTGGAAAAAGATTCCAACCCACCATTTGTGATGAAGAAAGGAGTAGCAGTTCTCCTGCTAAGAAGGCCAAAATATTTTGCTGCTACAACAAGGCTTGGGAAAGCAAGTATTCCTGGATCAGATCTGCAGGACCAGGAATGGAACATTCTGCCAAATGCACTGTCTGTGGCTCTGCTTTTACAGTGAAGTGAGATGCTGAGGCTGCAGTAAAGAATCATGAAAAAAGTGAAAAACACCAACAGCTAACATACCTGCAAAAAGAAAATCATATCATGAAGAAATTTTTTGTTGCAGAAAATAGTTCTGAAAGCAATAAGGTGATGGCAGCCAAACTTACAGAACTATACCATGGAGTCCAGCATCATCACTCCTACCTGTCCATAGACTGTGGAATGAAGATAGCCCAGCAGATCTACACAGACTCAAGTATTGCATCCAAAATGAGTTGTGGACGAACAAAGGCTGAGAGCATTGTCACCAATGTCCTGGCACCTTTTGGGGAGGAGCTGCTGTTACAAGAAATGGGCAATTCATTTTACTCTGTTGTATCAGATGCTTCTAATAAAGGCAATAAAATTTTTTTTTCCAGTTACTGTGCAGTACTTTGATCCCAAAAAAGGAGATCCAGCAGAAACTGTTGGACTTTTATGAAGATCACAATGAAACTGCAGATGCTGTCACAGCAAAAATTACTGAATCCCTGACCATCAGAGGTTTAAAGCTTGCACACTTATCAAGCTATGCTGCAGACAATGCCTCTATAAATTATGGGAAACATCATTCAGTTTTTCAAAACTTAAGATCAAAAGTTGCCCACCTTGTGTCTGCCAACTGCCTGTGCCATGTCATCCATAACTGTGCCAGGAATGCCAGTAAGGCTCTGGCTAGGTATGATGTGGAAAACTTGGTAATAAAAGCACATAATGAGTTTTCCAGCTCTGCTAAAAATATGAATGAGCTAAAAGACATGTTTGCCTTTGTTGAGTTGGAATGGAAGGATCTGCTGTGCCATGTGGTCACTCGCTGGCTTTCCCTCCTGCCAGCAATAAACAGGCTCCTCCAGTGCTGGCCTGCAGTTAAATCATACTTCATCAGCCAGGATTCAGATGAATGCCATCCTGCCATTTGGAGGTTCATTGCAGAAAATTAAGATGGGTATAGCAGCAGTGATGAACTTACTGAGGGAGAGTGCCATATCCATTTTATGCAGTATACAATGGCCATTTTCCACAAATCAATAGCACTGTTGGAGAGCAAAACTGTGACAAGTACAGAGGTGTATGGCATAACGCATAACCTAAAACAGGAACTGGAGAAAAGATTGGAGGACAACTTTGTTGGTTACAAAGTGAATGCAGCACTGCAGACATTTCCTGGAAACATCAGAGACAGAATTTTAAAAGACTTCTGTGGATTTTACAGTAGAGTCATTATGTATTTAAACAAATGGTTCAAATCAAGTCCTCTTCACGGGATGCAGATCATGGCACTAAGCAAGCCAAAAATGGCATGGAATGAACTGCTCCACTGTGCAGAAATTCTGCAGCTCACGAACATTTTGGACATGGATGAACTTTATTCAGAATACTGTCTGCTGAGTAATGCACTGCCAGTACTGAGTGGTATGACAGGGTCTGTGGCAGACAAATGGGTAACATTTTTTGCCAAGGCACCAGAATGTAAAACTCTTCTACAGCTTGTACAGTTTGTGTTGTCAATACCTGTCAGCAACAGCTTTGTAGAAAGAGTTTTTTCTATCATGGGGAACTGCTGGACAGATGAGAGGAACCGTAAGTCTATCAGTTTAGTAAAGGCTGAACTGCAGGTTAAACTGAACTTTCAGCATAGCTGCTCACAGTTCCATGCCTTTATAAAAAACAATATAAAGTTGTTAGATGCAGCAAAATCAAATACAAAATACAAATTCAAAGTACAGTGCCAATGAACTGATGAGACAATATGTGCCAAACAACTGCCAATTCAATTCTGCCAGTTTAAAAATAAAAATCATATATGTGCACTCATTGTTTGATAGTGCATGTGTCCCATGTGAAAGTGTGTTTACTTTAAATCTTTAATTGTTTGTCTAACTTTCAAACTGCATTAAAGTGCAATAAACTATTATATTATTAATTCATAAGTGGTGTTGTGGTGCAGTTCCTTAATGTCCACCGAACTGATCAGTAAATTTTGTGTGGTGGTTTCAGTTGGTCATGAGTTTTTAAAGGGGTGGGCCCCAAAAGGGGGTGCGGTTTAGGGCTGAAATAGGGGCGGAGCTTAAGGTCTGGTTTTTGCCTTATTCAGATTTGGCAACCCTACTGAGACAGGACAGCTGTCAATAGAATGCTCAATCCTTCTTCCCTGTTCTCCACCAGGTGGCAGTAGAGTAGCATGGGGGGGTTAGAAACCCTCTCCCAGAGCTAGGACAGTTGTCCATAGTAAACTTGATCCTCCTGGAGGCAGTCAAATAGTGGGGGGCAGCATTCATCTCCTTGAGATAGTACTGCTGTCCATAGAATGCTCGATCCTCTACTCCCTGGCCCCCACCAGGTGGCAGTAGAGTAGTGGGGAGTAGCATCCTTCTACTTGAGAGAGGACAACTGGCCATAAAATGCTCAGTTCTCATTCCCCTGGCCTCCACCATGTAGCAGTGGAGGCAGCATCGTTCTCCCCAAGAAAGGAGAGCTGTCTATAGAACATATGATACTCCTTCCCCTGCCCTCCACCGGGTGGCAGTCGAATAGTGGGAGGGCAGCATCCTATTTCCCCGAGAGAAGAGAATTGTCCATAGAACATGTGATACTCCTTCCCCCGCCATCCACCAGGTGGCAGTAGAGCAGCGGCAGCGCAGCATCCATGTCCTTGATAGAGGACAACTGTCCATAGAATATTCAATCCTCTTTCCCCCAGACTCCACCAGGTGGCAGTTGAGCAGCAGAGAACAGTATCTCCATTCCCAAGAGAAAAGAACTGCCCATTGAATCTTCGATACTCCTACCCCAACCTCAACCAAGTGGCAGTCAAGCAGTAATGGCAGCATTCTTGTCCCAAACAGAGGAGAGCTATCAAAATAATGTTCAATCCTCATTCCCCAGCCATCCACTGGGTGTAGTCAGGTAGCGGAGGAGGGTGCAGCATCCCTCATGCTGAGAAAAGGCAGCTGTCTATAGAAAGCTTGATCATGCTTCACCTGGTCTATACCAGGTAGCAGTAAAGCAGCAGGGAGAAACATCCTTCTCACTGAGAGGGGACAGCTGTCCATAAAATGCTCAATCCTCCTTCCCCTGATCACCACCAGGCAGCAGTCTAGCAGTGAGGCAGCATCCCTCTCCCCTAGAGAGAACAGCTGTCCCTAGAATGCTCTATCCTCCTCCTTCCACTGGCCTCCGCCAGATAGCAGTCAACCAGTGGGGGGCAGCATCCTAGATGCTGAGAGAGGAGAGCTGTCCATAGAACACTCAATCCTCCTTCCTCTGGCCTCCACCAGTTAACAATCGACTAGAGCAGGGTGGGCAGCATCCCCTTTAGAGATGTGAGATATCCATAGAACATGTGAAAGTTTTTCTTTCCCCTCTACCATGTGGCATTAGAGTAGTGGGAGGGCAGCATCTGTGTCCCTGAGAGAGGACAGCTGTCCATAGAACACTCAGTCCTCCTTCCTCTAGCCTCCACCATGTGGCAGTTGAGCAGCAGAGGGCAGCATCCCTCTCCCTAACAGAGGAGAGCAGTACATTGAATCCTTAATCATCCTACCCCTGCTTCCACCAGGTGGCAGTCAAGCAGTGGGAGGAAGCATCCATGTCCCCAAGAGAGGAGACGTGTCCATAGAACACTTGATCCTCCTTCACATGCCCTTCATCAGGTGGCAGTCAAGCAGTGGGGGGGCAGTATCCCCCTCTCTGAGAAAGAACAGCTGTCCATAGATTGCTCAATTCTCCTTCCCCTGGCCTCCAATATGTGGCTGTCAAGCAGTGGGGGACAGCATCCCTCTCTTCAAGAGAGGAAAGCTGTCCATAGATCACTCAATCCTCTTTTTTCCTGGCCTCCACCTGGTGGCAATCGAGCAGGAGGGGCAGCATCCCTCCCTCTGAGAGAGGACAGCTGTCCATAGAATCCTCGATCCACCTTCTTCTGACCTCCACAAGGAGGCAGTTGAGCAGGAGGGTCATCATCCATCTCCCAGAGATAGGACAGCTGTCCACAGAACACTTGATCCTCCATCCCCTGGCCTCCACCAGGTGGCAGTAGAGCAGCGGGGTGGCAGCAACCTTCTCCTTGAGAGAGACAGCTGTCCACAGAACCCTCAACCCTCTTTCCTCTGACCTCCACAAGGTAAAAGTCGATCAGCGAAAGGCAGCACCCCTCTCCCCGAGACAGGACAGCAATCCATAAAATGCTTGCTCCTCCTTCCCTGGCCTCCACCAGGTCATGGTAGAGCAGCGGTGGGGACATGTTTCTCCTTGACAGAGGATAGCTGTCCACAGAACACTCAACCCCCCTTGCCCTGGCCTCCACCAAGTGGCAGTCAATCAGCAGGGGGCAGCACCCCTCTCTCCAAGACAGAACAGCAGTCCATAAAATACTCAATGCCCCTTCCTCTGTCCTCCAAAAGGAAACTGTCAAGCAGCTGAGGGGTCTCCCTGTCCCCAGGAGAGGAGAGCTGTTTATAGATCATGTGATATACATCCCCTGGTCTCCACCAGGAGACAGTCGAGCAGCAGGTGGGCAGCATCCCTGTCCCCAAGAGAGGAGAGCTGTCCATAGTATACACTATCCTCTTTTCACTGGCCTCCACCACATTGTGGATGAGCAGTTGAAGGCAGCATTCCTGTCCCTAGGAGATCTGTTTGTTGAATGCTCTATCCTCCTTCCCCTCCCCTTAACCAGGTGGCAGTCAAGCAGGGGGTCAGCATTCTTGTCCTTAATAAAGGAGCGCTGTCCACAGAATACTCGATACGCCTTTCCCTGACATCCGTCAGTGGCCTTTAAGCAGCGGGGTGCAGCATTCCTCTCACTAAGAGTACAGCTGTCCACAGAGTGCTCGATCATCCTTCCCCTGGCCTCCACCAGGTGGAAATCAGGCTTTGTGCGGACAGCATCCCTATCCATGAAAGAGGACAGATGTCCATAGAGTACTCAATCCTCCTTTCCTTGGCCCTCACTAGGTGGCAGTCGAGCAGCAAGGGCAGCACCCTCTCCCTGAGAGAGGACAGGCAAGGCAAAGGAAATTATATTTAAAAAGACTCCGAATATTGGAGGCTCTGGGCGCCACACAGATAGACAAAATACACAAATAAATAGATACAGCAAAACTCAAAATAAAAATAAGTTCAACATTAATTTCCATGAATAAGAAAATAAGATACATTTGTCTAGGGAATAATAAAACAAGGGTGGCCAAGGACTGAGATCGCGACCATAGCATCATGATCTCACTTAAAGGGCTAGGTCAGGAAAAGCCTGGGTAAACAGGAGGGCCTTGAGGCAGGCCTTGAATACCTCCAATTATGGGGATTCCCTAACCCTGGGGGCAGTGAATTCTACAGGAAGGAGCCAGTGACACTAAAAGCCCTGTTGCTGGCCATTTTTAACCTCATCCTGGGAATTGCCAGGATGCCCCTACAGGAGGAGAGAAGGGGACAGACTGAGACAGCCTGTGTAAGAAGGTCTGTCAGGTAACCAGGGCCCTGGCCATGTGGGGCCTTGTAGGTGAGAAGACCCATCTTAAAGAGGATCCTCCACCTGACCGGAAGCCAGTGCAGCTCACGCAGTACCGGTGTAATATGACAAAATTTAGACTGCCCCATAAGTAACCTTGCAGCTGCATTCTGCACCAGCTGCAGTCTGTGGAGAGATCTTCCCATGACCCTGAGGTAGAGCACATTTGCAGTAGTCAAGCCTTGATGTCACCAAGGTGTGTATCAAAGTGGTCAATAGGTGGAACTAGGGGCTTTATCCTGGCAACATTCCTGAGATGGAAAAAAACAGGAATGGACAGTAGAAGACAACTGTCCATTGAATGCTCAATCCTCCTTCCACTGCCCTCCACTAGGTGGCAGTCAAGCAGTGGGGCCAGCATTCTTGTCACCGAGAGAGGAGAGCTGGCCATCTAGCACTCAATCCTCCTTCACCTGCCCTCCTTTGGGTGTAGTCAAGCAGTGAGTGTGCAGCATTCCTCTTGCTGAGAGAGGACAGCTTTCCACAGAGTGCTTGATCCTCATTCTATTGGCCTCCAACAGGTGGCTGTCGAGCAGCTGAGGGTAGCATTCCTCTTAAAGAGAGAGGACAGTTGTCCATAAAATGCTAGACTGTCCTTCTCCTGGGCTCCATCAGGTAGCAGTCAAGTAGCGGGGAGGCAGCAGCACTCTCCCAGAGACAGGACAGCTGTCCATAGAATGCTCAGTCCTCCTTCTCCTGGCCTCAATCAGGTAGCATGAGAGCAGTGGAGGCAGCATCCTTTTCCATGAGAGAGGATAGCTTTCCTTAGAATGTTCGATCTTCCTTTCCATGACATCCATTAGGTGACAGTCGGGTAGCAAGGGGGCAGCATCCTTCTCCCTGAGAGTGGACAGCTGTCCATAAAATACTCATCCCTTCTTCCCCTGGCCTCCACTATGTGGCAGTTAAGAAGCGGGGACAGCATCGCTCTCCCCTAGATAGGACAACTGTCCATAGAATGCTCAATCCTCTATCCACTGATCTCCAGCAGGTAGCAGTCGACCAGCAGGGAGCAGCATCCCAGTACCTGAGAGATGAGATCTGTCCATAGAACACCTGATACTTCTTCTACTGTCCTGCACCAGGTGAGAGTTGAGCTGTGGGAGGGCAGCATCCCTGTTCCTGAGACAGGACAGCTGTCCATAGAACATTCAGAATGGGCACACATCTGCCTTTGGGAGGTGCTAGCTGCTGCACGCTGCTGTACTGTGGAGGAGTTGAGAAAGCAGGGGTTATAGAAGGCTATTTTCTGCATTTGAAAAGGTATGCCACCATTGCCTCAGCTCAGTGGATTGTGTATAATCCTTTCCAGTTTCTCTTGATGCGGCTTGTTTTTCCTGCCTTTTCCTTTGTTGTTGCTTTCTCTTCCTCATAGGAGCCAGGAATCTAGTTGGTGGAGAAGCCCATCACCCCTTCCCCTGGAGAAATGGCAAGGAGTCCTACGGAGGACCATCCACAGAGGATTTAGGCAGTGGAGTACTGATGAATGGGAGGAGTGAAATCTGAAAAGTTCTCATGAAAAACTTATTTTGGAGCACCTTCTGTCCCATTCTTTTGCCTGGCTTTGTGTAGTGCCTCATGGAAGACCTTTCTTTTTTTATGAAAACTAACTTAAAAGTAATACTTGATATTTAAATCAAACAGCACTGACTATCGTGTTATCATTCCAAAAGAACAAAAACTGTTTTTTAGGAACAAACTAACATTTTTTTCTGTTATGGTTCGAATTCTCCACTTTGCCGTACCTATGTTGTATATTTGACTTAGTCGTTTTATTGTATGCAACAGAATTTTATTTGAACTTGGGACACTGAGTGTTAATATTTTTTTTTCCTTTTTGGTTATATGTGTTTCTTGTTTTTATCTGGGATGTTAAATTCCTTATTTGTGTTTAAACAAAAAACATTTATATTAACTGAACTTTGCTCGAATTTTGTGCCCTTGGTCACATTATTAGTTTGTTGACCTCATCTAACTCATAAGCGCATGTGTGGCGTTCTGACAGTTGAAATTTTTTTTTTTTTTTGAGGCTTGGCTTTGTAGCCGAATGCTAGATGCCAGTTGCTTTGCTGAATCCTCAGTTCACTGAGGTGCCTAGCTGGTGAGTTAGCAATCTTTCTTTTTCTACTGATTACTGTAATTTTAGTTGAAATTACACCATTGCAGTACTTATTTTCCTTTTGGTATTTTTTTTTTTTTTTTTAGGATCAAATCTCCTGATTAGTGTGGCTATCTGCCCAGCTATTTGCAAATATCTGCTGAGTTGAATTCTGAGTTCTCACAATTCGGAATATGGCTAATATGGCAATCAAAGAGTAAGCAATTGTATTTTTATCTTTATTCATCCTTTTATCAGCAGTTTTAGTACTCCCCTGAAATTTTATATGGTTTGAATGGGGATGATGCTTTTATAGAAAATAGTGGCCTGACTAGTTTTACAGTTATTCCTTTTTAAATATAGAAGTCTATTATCACTGGATATTTGTTTTCTTTTCAGCAATAAATGTTTGGAATTTGTGGTGCATCCCTTATCAAAGAACCTTATTCCATCTAAGAAACATCTGAGAAGTCTGGGAAGCTCAAGAGGGGTTGTATTATTGAGTTGCTCCTATTTGATGGACTTTTTGATATTGGCATTTGAACACCTCTGTGATTTTTGTGATTTTTAGTCTGCTGTATTTTATTACTTAACATTTTAGCTGGCTGTAATAGGGCTTTGCTTTTAATTATACCTTTGAGTACCTAGTGTGTTTGGTTAGAGTAATTACCACTAATTATACTGTTTTTTTTTTGCTGCTCTGTCATTTATAGATATGGTAAATACCAGATTTCAGAGAAAGGAATTAGGAGCTTGTTCCTCAAAGTACAACAAAACTATGCTAGAAATAATTAAGAAGAGCAGAAATCACAAGCCACAAAAAAATAAACAAACCAAGATGACTGATCACTTAAACTAAATATTTCCCATGATGGTACTACCTCCATCCCACAAATTGGTAGTAACAACTCATCCCTTTCTCAACCAAGAATGTCCCATTTCACATAATAGTTTATAAAAATCACCATATCCTGTCTTTGAAGAAGATTCTGAGGTAATCACTATACACAGATCTACTGGTAGCTCATTTGATACTGAAATGGGGTAGCTTTCTTTCATTATGTCAGGAGAAATCAAATAATGGAAAACCTTCTAATCATTTTCTTCCCAATAAGAAAGAGGATATGATTTTGGTGTCAGGGCCCAAATTAAAAAAAGTTGCTAATGAACATCAACATACTATCAAATTAATAAAATGATTAGAGCCCAGATATGAAAAATCAGCTGGAATAACTGACTAGGCCAGTATAGGAAGGTTTAGTGAACCAGAGGTATCAAATAGTCAGGTTACTCAGCCACCCTATGTTTCGACCCTTTAAGGTGAGGATTTGGCTACATCACTAGAAAATCCCTACTTAGCATATATTTTTTTATCTTTGAACAGGTGATTGTTCATTTAATTTTTTTTTCAATTGTTTAACCAGGAGTAGCACACTAAGCTGAAAGCTTGTTTACAGTTGCAACCTGAGAGCACAGGGAAGTTAAGTGACTTGCTCAGGGTCACACAGTATGCAAGTGGGGACTGTGGAATTCAAAAATGAACTCAAAATGGCCAGAGAAGATATTACAATTAATTGGGCCAGACTAGATGATATTCTCTGAAGATTCAATAGGATAGATCTACCTAAGAAATCAGACTATATTCCGTCAGAGACCTCATTATTATCACCTAAATTAAGGCCTGACATTACCCCAGTTTTCATACCTAAGACACCAAAAATAAGAAAAAAAAACAGTAAGAAAAAGGGGGTAAAAAACGTTTAAAACACCATTGAACCTGAGATCATGAAGGTAATGAGAACCAGGGAGAATGAATGAGTTGATTGTTTTTTTTAATAATTCAGCTAATAACAGTTCTACTACCGTGGAATTTAAAGCAACAAGTGTCACAGCAGATAGTACCAGGAAAGAAACAGACTCATCATTGGCTAGGAGATTTGGTGAAAATAAATTGAACACATGTCTTGCTAAATTAAAACATGAAATTGGGTTGCTAAATAAGCAATGTGCATGTAAACCAGAGGAATAGCTACTAATTGCAATCCCTACTAAATTGAACATGTCTCAACTTGCTGATACTGTCTGTAATGCCCACAATATTGTAATTGGTGGGGTGGCGAAGACTGCTAACCAAGTCCCAAAACAAAATTCCCATTTTGATAAATCTTTCCCTTTATTAAGGTTCACTGCACTAGGTGATTAGCATAACTGGAGCTGTGAAAAATTGAAAATACACCTAACTGATATTATGGAGCAGGACTTGGACCTGGAAATACTGGAGAATGAAATAATTGAGGTAAGAAGATCTCAGGGTGGGTGACTTTATACATTGGAAGCCCTCTTTGAGTCTTCCAATATTACCAATTATATCTGGCAAAATGGAGACAGATTTCAGGCCAAAGATAATTGTGTGACCTTTCCAAATAGGCATGAATATAATAAGACACATTGGACTCATCAAAGCAATCTTGAAACCCCAGTAACTTAATCTCTGTTTGGTATGGAAAAATTGCATGAAGAAAATTATTTGCAATTACAGTATTCCTTGTGTAAGCTGTTTAGCAGTTTTCTAAGGGTCAAATTAGGGAGAAAAGGTGTTATAAATACAAAACGGAGGGGCTCTAGCTAAGGATGACAATCTAAAAGACTTAAATGGATATGAAATTTTCCATACTCAGGCTATAAGGTGTCACAAACATGGAAGACCATCTGGGGGACTTATTACATATTTCAAGATTGATACCTTTGAGTTTGTAACTCAAGTGTACATTGGTAAACATAGTATTGATGTTCTGCTTAAAACACTAAAAATTGCTTTTACATTGATAAATTGTTTCATGCCCCTGAAACTTCCAAATATTCTTCTAAAGATATATGGAAACTTTTGGATTATTTATGTAAAGCATCACTATTGGCCAAGTTTCCTACAGTTCTTTTCAATAACCTTCTTAAACTGAATTACATTCCACACTCATATATAGGTGCCATAATAGCACCATTACATAAAATGGGTAAGCATGCTGATCCATCCTTGCACAGATCAGTAAGTCTGCTAGAAATAAACTCAAAAATATACACCCAAGTATTTTTAGAGGATTTAAAACAACAAATCAAAACAACCGGTGGACTAAGCCCATATCAATCTGGATGTAGATTGGGTTATACAACTATGGATAACTGTGGGGGGATGGTCTGGCCACCGAGAAAATGGCAGCTTAACTCCTATGCTCATCTGAGTCTGGTGACAATCCATGGTTAGCTAGACTAATCCTGGGATGTAACCCCCCTTCCTGCTATTTAATCTTGCTCGGGTAAGTGTCCTCAATCATCTGGTGTGACTTTTGTGCAGTTTTATGGTGTATAAGTGGTTCCCCAGGTGCCAGTTACTGGCGAGTCGCTCTGACCAGGTAGGCTGTGGCTCTATACTGTTGTACGTCCACCTAGCCCTGATTTCTGCTGTGGCTTACCTGAGCATCTACCCACTACCCAGTGATGAAAGCCTCACTAAGGCTGAGATGGCAACCGGAGGACCCCCACCTGACTCA
Organism: Neoceratodus forsteri; assembly: GCA_016271365.2. NCBI lineage: Eukaryota > Metazoa > Chordata > Ceratodontiformes > Ceratodontidae > Neoceratodus > Neoceratodus forsteri. Next base: position 42,512,625 of record CM028131.1, on the reverse strand, counting down.
TCTCCTCAATCAGCTACTGCTCTCCAGCCAATATCTGTGGGGGACTCTCTAAGCTACATCACCTGCATGCTCGAAGCATTGCTGTCGTGGGTGGACAACATTATTTTTACCCTCATAGGCACAAATTCAGATGTGTGACAGCTGCAACATCATTTAAATTTTGTGGAGCAATGGGTAGAAACACTGGAGCAACAACAAATTAAGCTCAAGCACAAAGTACAGCTGCAAGATGATAGACTGGAGTGCTTACTAGCCAGGGTGGAGGATCAGGAAAATAGGGGACGCTGCAACAATTGCCATATCATCGGCATCCTTGAAGGTTCAGAAGGCCTGTCTATGGAATATTTTCTCAATGATACTCTCCCTACTATGCTGGGGGAGTGCTGGAGGGGCCCAGTTGAAGTCGAGAGAGCTCACCAAATTACTTAGAGGACAGACAGGCTGGCTCAATCCCCAAGACCTATAGTGGCATATTTGGTCTGACATTCAACCAAGGAGCACATTTTGAGAGCTACTCAGGACCTGGGTGAAATTCAGTAGCAGGGGCCACAGATTTCTTTCTATAGAACAAGAAACAGCAAGCAAGCACCTTGCCTATGGCCCTCTGAAAAAATTCCTTGCTGCCCACAACTTTCACTATAGATTCAGAGGACTCACCAAACTTGTGGTATACAAAGAGGGAAGAGAGATACTGGCAGATAGTCCTACTGAGGTGGAATGCTGGATCTCCAAACTTTGGTCTAACTTGTCCCTTCTGCCTACATCTCCCAGAAGGCTGTGGGACCCTTCTGCTGCAATGACAACCACTAGGAACCTTGAAACTGGCAGGCAACCTACTGAGGACCGCTATCCAGGTGGACCAGGTCCCTCTGCTAATGACTCCCACAGGGTGAGGAATCCATCTTGCACAGTGCCCCTGGCTACATCCAGCCCTTCTGTTCTTTCAGAACAAATATCTTTACCTCCTAGGAGCACCGGATTGGTTTCATGCCAGCAGCAGCAATCGAGAAGTGGCCAGCACCTCTCATCAGAACAACAAGGGGCAGTCCCCCCCCCGAGAAGATGCCTAGGGATGCTTCTCCCTCGACTTCAACAGACTGTCACTCCTTAAACCCAGACCTTTCCCCCATAGACAATGAACAATCTATGGACTGGCTAGACATAATAGAATCCTCACTTGTTGAAGCGGTGGATCTATCTGGGAAGCTTAAACCTGGGACTAAAACCTATGCTGCTGCTGTTCTAACAGCACCCTCGGATCCCATAGTGACTCCCCCGGACTTTCAGAATGGCTCTAAGATGCTCCTAAGGCAGAGTGATGACCCTATTGGCTGAATTTTGGACTATTTTCTGCAGTGACATTTGTTACCTAAATAGCCTGTTTATCTCTACTGTTCCCAAGCTCTACACTGTACATATGCCCCAGGGTGTCCCATATGCAGGCATTAGCACAAGCCAATATGGCTGGTCTCTTTCCTTTTTCTTTGTGCCCTACTGTGCAGATGCCCTTGGCTGGATACTGATATTGGGGCACTTTCCTTTGATCAGGCATATTGTGCCGACGGGGTGATTGTACCCCCTCCCTTCCCCTTCCACAGGCCTTACGGGGCCTATCAGCCATGTTTCCCGGGGATAGCCTGGTTATACTACATGGCCCCAGTGCTTCCATTTCAGCTGGGCTCTTAGCTAGACTCCAGCCACCGGTTACCTTAACAGGCTATGTTGGGCTCGCAGACAAACCGGCCCTTATGTTTTTTGATTGGGGATGTTACCCAATCCCCCCCTCACTTTCCTTCTACCTCTCCCTTTCCCCAACCCCCATCCTCCTGGCATTATGTTATCTGTCTGGGGATTGGTTGCTGGATTAGGAGAAGCAAGTTTTTCTGGGTTGTCTTCCTCCTCTCGAGTCCCTGAGCATTGAAGCTTGCATAGCTGAAGGCACCCCCTTGTTTAATATTCTCTTTTGCTTAAAGCCTCTTTTGCTCTCAGCGTTTGTACATTTATTGGAATTGTTGTTATTGCCCCTGCCTTATCAGGTAGTATGATTTAGGCGGAGCTACATCAGCCTCACTGTTATAAAATTATTTGGTGTTGTTACCATTCCATACTCACAGGTTCTCTTTTCTTTTTTTACAGGTTTGTGCACCATCTGTTCCTGTTGGTGCCTTGTAGTTATACCTCTCTCTGTTTCGTACACCCTTCAAACACTTTCCTCAGAGTAATGCATTTATACCTTCCTGCTACTTAGCAGCAGCCCATTGCTGTAGAAAGCCAGGTTTGCAACCCCCTAACTACCCTCCTTGGGTTTCCCTGAGTCTCTGTACATCAGAGTGGGTAAGTACCTTGTCCTCTTTCGCTTATCTGTTAATATGACTGCCCCTGCTGTTCAAGGGCTATGTCAGGTGTCGTGGAATGGTAAGGGTCTTAATCACCACATAAAGCATACTAAGGTCATTCAGTACCTTCGTTCCCTTCACTCAGATGTAGCCCTTTTACAAGAAATGCATCTCCTCAGCAGATCTAATCCTTGGCTTAAGAAATCCTGGGTAGGGGCTGTTTATGCTAGTTCCACTTCATCCAAATCCAAAGGGGTTGCCATTCTTATTTGTCACTCTAACTTATGGATAGTTGAAGAGCCCCAGTCCGATTCACAAGGTCGCTAGGTTGTTGCTTGGTTGGCCTCCCTGACTGGTAAATTGATTGTTGGCAATGTATATGCTCCTAACACAGACCAAGCAGACTTTTTTCCCATCTAAGTCAAGCCATTTCCTCCCTAGAACAGCCCAACTCCACCACCCCTCTTTTATTAGGAGGGGATTTCAATCTGATATCAGACATCTTTTTAGATAAGTTCAAACACACCCCCCAAATGCACCCTAAAGCCCATGCAGCCCTACAGGAGCTGAAGGAAGAGTGGGGCCTGATAGACATTTGGAGGCATGACTATACTTCTGGGTGGGACTATTCCTATCACTCCTCTTCCCATGGTGTGCATAGTCGCATTGATTATTGGCTGACCAATAATGCAGCATCAAGTAAGGTATGGGGCAACTCCATAGGCAATATTATCATCTCAGACCATGCACCAGTGAGGACTACCTACACCCCCTTGGGGCACCAACCCACCGGTACGTGATGGAGATGTAACCCCCTGCTCATCAGAGACCCTGAATTTAGACAAACAATGCTGACAGCAACCCAGGAATATTTTTCTATTAACTCTGACTGCAGCATCCCTGCAAGCACAGTGTGGGAAGCTTTCAAAGCCAACATCAGGGGCCACATTATTGCTTTTGCAGCAAACTGGAACAAAACCCCAGAAGAAAACTCTGGACTTGTTACAATCAGAACTCACAGGGCTGAAAACATGCTTCAAAGCCTCACCTGATGCTTCCAGGGATGTATCCCTGACCTGTAGAATTGTAGGGCTCAAATATCAAATTAATGCTCTGTTACATCACAAAGCAGAATGGCTTTTGCTAAGATCGAAGCATACCTATTAGAAAGGTGGGGACAAGGGTGGCAAGCTTCTTGCTTCCCAGCTGTGGAAGCAATGAGCCTCCTCTAGAATTCATACCCTTCATATCTCTTCAGGCTTGATTACTATTGACCCTGCTGGTATTAATAAGACTATGAGGTTGTACTATCAATCCCTGTACCAATCCCAATTTTCTTAGTCATCAGTCCAGTTGTCTCAAGACCTGAACCAGTTCTGCCAGCGTTTCACCATACCAACTCTCTCACTGGACCAGGTTGACCTCTTAGATGTCCCAATTATAGTCACTGAGATGCGTCAGACTTTATCCTGGATGGCCAAGGGGAAAGCCCTAGGACCTGACGGGATGACCGTTGAATTGTACCAGGTACTGGAACAGGAGATTGCTCATCCGTTGTTGTTAGAACTGTAGGATGCTCAATCCTCAGGCTCTCTCCCCACCACAATGAAGGAGGCCCTTATCACTCTTCTCCCTAAGAAATCCAACAATCCCCTGAATTGTGCCAATGTTTGTCCCATATCCTTATTACAGGTGAATACCAAGATTTTGGCTAAAATTCTGGCCACTAGGATGCTTAATGTTCTCACCTCTCTAATACACCCATCTCAGGTGGGGTTCATGCCAGGGAAAGTTGGCTCAGATAATACCAGGCTACTACTCAACCTAAAGTGGCTAGCGAGTCAGTCTAAGACACCTATAGCTTCCCTAGCCATTGACTTTGCTAAAGTGTTCGACTCCATCAAATGGAATTATTTACATGAGGTCCTCCACGCATATGGCTTCGGTCCTCAAATCCATCTCTGGATCCCGACACTCTATAGCTCCCCTATGGCCAGAATTTTAACTAACTCTGATATCTCCTCCTCTTTTCCCTTGTATAGAGGTACCCTCCAGAGATGCTCCTTGTCTCCCCTCCTGTTCCTGGTTGCCCTAGACCCACTGATTCGAGCACTTACCAATGCCAATGGACTCACTGACATCCTGGCCTATGGTAGCTCATATGTGGTGGAGTGGTACACTGACGACCTTCTTCTCACCCTGTCTCACCCTCAACAGTCCCTCCCAGTAGCTCTTTCAGTCCTACATGAATTCACCTCACTATCAGGGCTGCAGGTAAACAAACGAAAGACCACCCTTGCCCCACTCAACCCACTCTGTACACAAGATTGCCTTCATGGTATGGAACTGAGTTGGGCTGCTCAAGGATTCACCTACCTTGGGGTCTACATATCTACTAACTGGAAAGACCTTGAATCCTCCAATTTTGCCCCCCTTCTAAACAGCTAAACACAGAAGTGGAGCTCTGGCGTAAACTACACTTAACCTTGCTGGGTAAAGTAGCTGCTGTTCGGATGCTTCTCCTCCCCAGAGCCACATATCTGTTCAATAACTTCCAGATTCATCTCTCTCTCCCAAGCTATTTTCCTCCCTTGAGAATCTGTTAGCCTCTTTCTTATGGGAAGGGTGGGCACATAGGTGGGGAAAACGCAAGCTTAGAGCTCACTGGTCCGGGGGAGACTTGGCATCCCCTGGTTCCAGGGCTACCATCTGGCGAGTGAGGCTGCCCAAGCCACAAAATGGTTTATGCCCATGGCCACCCCTCCCCCATTGTGAGTTTTCCTGGAAGCCAGTATGGTGACACCCACTCCAATTAGGTCCTGTTAAGGCCAGAAGGTCCATCAGACAAGGGCCTTTCCCCTGTCATATGTGAATCCTGTCATGCCTTGCGCCATAGCATGACCCTATCCCACACTCCCAAAGAAGCCTGGGCTCCCCCTTACAATATGCTGAACTATGGCAGAACAACCTTATTACCATTGGCAGTGAACCGATCAAATGGCCTTCTTGGGAGGCCAAGGGAATTAGGTATGTGCAGGACCTTTTGTTGCCTGACTTGGACACCCTGTTATCCTTTAATCAGTTAAAGAACAAATTCAGTCTTCCCAACACCAACCTTTGGTCGTTTCTCCAGATACGCAGCATTATCAATGACCTCTCATCTCAGTAAAGGCTAGACAGTAAATGGAAATGGCTGGCCTCCCTGCATAAGTCCTCCTCCTCCTCCTCCCAGAGCCACACAGGCAACTTTTATACCACATGGCAAGACTCTCAAGCTGATCCCACTGAGAGCTGCAGGTTCAAATGGGAAACTGACTTGGGCATGGCTATTTTTGAAACCTCTTGGTCCCGCTGCCTTAAGGACTCTCACACAGGGTACAGAGAAACTAAAAGCCAATTTCTACAGCTCAAAATCCTCCTGCAGTGGTACAGAACTCCTGCTGCCCTTCACTCAGCGGGAGTTCTGGCTCACTCAAGATGTTGGAGATGTCAGCAAATAGATGTCCACCTGTTCCACATATTGTGGTCCTGTCCCCAAATCACAACATTCTGGTCTGCCATTGCTTTAGAGTGTTCCAAAGTCCTTCACATCAGGCATATACCCCTCAACCCTAAATTGCTCCTGGGTGACTCCTCTGAGCTGACCTTTTTGCCTAGGGCCCATCGGGAATGGCTTATATTGGCATTGCTGGAAGCTAAGAGGCTATTATTAATGCACTGGAGGCAGGTCAATAATCCAGTTATAAGCATGTGGCATGCTGCCATGGCTCAATTTGTTCTTTTAGAGCGACTTTCTTACTCACACTGAGGTCCACGGAGGCCTTACAAAGGAGGGTTTCCTGGGACTACTCACACCGAGGTCAGTTGGACTACTTCTTTAAAAAATGGGGAGTCTACCTTCACTTGTCATTGTGTAAGATCCCTTCCCCCAGGAAACCCTCCTTTGTAAGGCCTCCGTGGTTTGGACGATGATTCTACACTTCGATGCTGCTAAATGAGAAGCTATAACCAGTACTGCTATACTCTTGTGTTGTATTTAGACTCTTTCTTCTTTCCACCAACCTGTTTCTCCTGCATTGGATGTAATGATATATTTATGAGTGGTGTAGATCTTACTTGGTCTGTAAAATTTCTGCCTATTTGGGTTGTAATATACCGTATAAAAAAACAGAAAAATCTTTAATAAAATTTTCTATGATAAAAATTAAAAAAATATGGATAACTTATATTTTGCACCACTTAATGGAGAAATGTATTACTTTGAGGAAACAGAAATTGTATGTCGCTTTTATAGATCTTACATCAGCATTTGATACGGTAGTTAGAAACATTCTTTGGCAAATAATGATAATACATGGCATAGACCTGAATTTGGTAAATATTATAAGCACTTTATACCAAGGAACCTGGGCACAAATGTTGGTTTTTGGTAAAGGAGGTCCCAAGGAAAAATGGCATGCTGGTCCCTTGAACATACCTAAAACTAAGGTAGATACATATCTGGGTCTTTGCTTTGAGTCCATAGTAAAATGGAACAAGCATATTCATAAAGTAATTATTTCTGCAAAAAAGACCTCTCAAGCTTTGGGAAGATTTAATCATGTTTATGATGGCCTCACAATTAAACCTCTATTAGAGGCCATTAGGTCTAAATTCCTTTCCCAAATTCAATTTGCTATGGTGTTGAAATGTGGGACTATAAACACAGAGACAAGCTGATGATCCCAATACAGAAACTATTCAGAAAGACCCTGGTGCTTGGGCATTCATGCCCTGCAGTATACTTAAGGGCTGAAGTGGGTCTAGAACACATACACTTCTTTTTTTATTCTAGGAAATTTAATTTTTGGTTACATTTGACCAGACTTGACTCAACTAGACTGGCCAAAAAATGTTTGAAAGAAAACTGGGTCAAATTAGGATGTAATAAATCTAAATGGTTAGACAGTACCCTTTCATTAATTGAGAAATATGACTTGTCATCACTTTCTAAGAGTGTAGGAAAGGTATCACTCTCAGCTTACAATACAAGAAATATACAAAAAATTAAAAAAAAATACTGGATAAACACACTGACCATTAATTGATAGAAAGTTCAACATTTTCTCCTTGGTACCCTTTAAATTATTTTTATTTTGGATTTAGGCATTATTTAAATGTCTTAGTAGACCCAGCATTGAGGAAGGTTTACTTACATTGCAAATTTGAAATCTTTCCAAGTAGTGCCTTGCAAGCTAAGTAAGAGAAGGTCCATCCCAGCATTGAGAAATGTTTCTGTACTCAGCGGGAAACTGAAGATCTGCTGCAGGAAGGTCATGTCAGACGAATCTAATAGATTTCTTTGACTGGGTGACCAAAGTAGTAGAGCAGAGAAGGGCTGTGGACATGGCTTATCTAGACTTTAGCAAGGCATTTGACACAGTCCCACACAAAAGATTAATAAACAAATTGATCAGCCTGTTAGTGGGTCCCAGGATGATAGCCTGGATAAAAAAAAACTGGCCAGACAACAGGACACAGTTGGTAATAATAAAAAAAATGGAGTCCACTCTGAAGAAAGTGGGGTTACTACACAACACAAAGATTTGCAACAGGGTTGATACACAAGGGGGGATGGAAAGGATGAGAAGGGACTTGGCAAGGTTGGAGGAATGGTCAAAAGTATGGCAGCTTAGATTGGAACCCTGTGGAAGAGTACACAGTGGGGGGGGGGCAGGTATTAACAACAAAAATGGAAAGGGACCTGGGGGTAGTCATATCAGATGACCTAAAGGTAGGCAAGCAATGTGAGAAGGCAATACGGATGGCTGGGGGGATTCTGGGATGAATAGAGGCATCACCAGTATAAAACAGGAAGTTGTTATCCCTCTGTACAGACAGTTGGTGAGACCCCATCCGGAGTACTGCTTGCAGTTATAGAGACCCCATCTTTGCAAGGACATAGACAGGATGGAGGCAGTCCTGAGGAGGGCAACTAAAATGGTGCAGGGTCTGCAACAGAAGCCATATGAAGAGAAACTAAAGGAGCTCTATATGTAAATCTTTGAAGAAAGGAGAGAGATGGGGGACATGATAGAAACTTTCAAGTACCTCAAGAGAGTCAACAAAGTCCAACAGGGTAGCATTTTTCAGAAAAAGAGATGTACAAGAATAAGGAGACACAATCTGAAGATAGAAGGGGGATGGCTCAGGGGCAATGTGAGGAGTACTTTTTCACAGAGAGGGTGGTGGACGCATGGAACAGCCTTCCTGAGGTTGTGGGGTCAAAAACAGTGGGGGAATTCAAGAATGCATGGGACAGACATAAGGTAATTCGGGTGGGGGGGCTGGAGGAAGTAGGCTGTTGGTTAACTAGGATCTGCAGCTTATCTGATAGGTAGGGAAATGAACAGACTAGATGGGCCAAGCGGTCCTTATCTGTCATCAAAGTCTACGTTTCTATGCATGTCTTATGGCGCTCTTCTTGGTATGCTAGAAATCAGACTTATTGGCTTGCTCCTTCCTTGAACATGATTACTATAACTTAGATAGGCCCTCCTTGACTAATACCTTATTTTCAACTGAAGATGAGGACACTACTAGGAGACTGGTAAATTATTTTGTAGCAATATCCAAAATTAGGAGTAAGAAGGACTTGTGTCATTGAAGCAATATTCTATATATTTATTGTGAATTACTGTAACGCTTCTTGGAATTTGTTTTAATTAGATATATACTGGAGCTATCAATCTTAAACTATGTGAAGTACAGTATATTTTAATGTTTAATTGCAAGATTATGTATTTCTTGTAACTTTTAACTTTGTATGCGCTTTTGTCTATTGTAATGGCTTTTAAGTCAAACAAACTTACTACTACTAGTAGAACACTCAGTTCTCTTTTCCCTGGTCTCCAAAGGTGACAGTTGTGCAACTGAGGGCAGCATTCCTCTCCCCAAGAGAGGATAGCTGTCCATTGTATCCTCAATCCTCCTACCCCTGTCTTCACTGGGTGGCAGTCAAGCAGTGAGAGGAAGCATCCTTTTTCCCAAGAAAGCAGAGGTTCCCATAGAACACTCCATCTTCTTTCACCTGCCTCCATCAAGTGGCAGTCAAATGGGGAGGGTAGCATCCCCCTCGCTGAGAGGGAACAGCTGTCCATAGATTGCTCGATTGACCTTCCCCTGGCCTCCACCATGTGACTGTCAAGCAGTGGGAGAGAGCATCCCTCTCCCTGAGAGAGGAAAGCTGTCCATAGATCACTTGATCATCCTTTTTCTGGCCTCTACCTGGTGGCAGTCGAGCAGGAGAGGCAGCATCCCTCTCCCTGAGAGAACAGCTGTCCATAGAATACTCAATCCACCGTCCTCTGGCCTCCACTAGGAGGCAATCAGCGGGGGTCATCATCCCTCTCCCAGAGACAGGATAGCCATCCACAGAACACTTAATACTTCATTCCCTGGCTTCCGCCAGGTGGCTGTAGAGTAGCAGGGTGGCAGCATCCTTCTCCTTGAGAGAGACAGCTGTCCACAGAACCCTCAACCCCCCTTCCCCTGACCTCCAACAGGTGGCAGCCGATCAGCGGAGGACAGCACCCCTCTCAATGAGATAGGACAAGTCTATAGAATGCTGGATCCTCCTTCCCCTGGCTTCCACCTGGTGGCTTTCGAGCAGTGGGGGATGGGGGCTTCATCCATGTCCCCTGAGAAAGGACAGCTGTCCAATAGAACACTCAATCCTCCTTCCTTGGCCACCACCAGGTGGCAGTCGAACACTGGGGTAGCAGCATCCCAGTAGCTCTCTGACCGACTCTCACCTCACCTTCAATACCCATTTCAAAGCACAGTTGCTGATGGAATCCAAATGTTTGTGCCCACCTGGGTAATGTGATTTCTCTATTTTTCAGACCCTATCCATTTCCCTTTCCCTGTTGATGGTCCCACCCCTTCTGGGTGTACCTTCACCTTTTTTCACTGTTCCCTCTCCCATCCTGTTTCCTGTAATAGCAGTTATAGTATTTGAGATTGCATGTTAAATTTCCCTGATTTTGTTATCTCAGTTGTGTACTGACTCCATGCACTGTGAACCTTTCTGCAACATTTTGTGCACATGAATCAACTAGTGTGTTTGAACCATTGCTGTTTACGACTGTACTCCATGAATTGTAATTTGGATCATATGTACTCACTGTGCCATCCTTGTGCCATAGAGTGCTTGATCCACCTTATAATGGCCTCCACCTGGTGGCTGTTGCGCAGTGGGATGCAGCATCTCTCTCCAAGAGAGGAGAGATGTCTAAAGAATGCTCAATCCTCCTTTCCCTGTACTGGACCAGGAACCAGCTGAGTAGCAGAGGGCAGCAACCCTCTCACTGAGAGAGGAGAACTGTCCATAGAACACTCGATCCTCAATCCCTAGCCTCCACCTGATGGCAGTCGAGAAATGGGGAGACAACATCCCTCTTATTGAGACAGGCAGGTGTTCATAGAACACATAATCTTCCTTCCGTAGAATGCCCAGTCCCCCTTCCTTTGGCCTCCACCAGGTGGCAGTTGAGCAGTAGGGGGCAGCATCCCTCTCCTTGAGAGAGGACAGCTGTCCAAAAACACCCAAGCCTCCTTACCCTGGCCTTCACCAGGAGGCAATTGAGCGGGCGGGGGCAGCATCTATGTCCCTGAGAGAGAGAACAGCTGTCCATAGAGTGTTCTGTGAGGATGTGAGACAAAGCTGGATATTAACACCAGGATAAGGTACTTCAGAAACAGAAGATGTTTATTTGACTCCAAAATAATAAGGCATGCTTTCAAGAAAACAAACAAAAACAAAAATAAATAGAAGGCAATCAAAGCATATACATTTCCGTATACATTTTACTAGAAGCAGGATAGTGAACTCCCTAGGTCAGTACTCCACTGATCCCTGCAGCATTCTGCTCTAGACTGGAGAGAGGTAGTCTTATATACCTGCATAGCACAAGTGACTAAGAAGACTCCTCCCACTAACTGAAGTTACAGACAAATATGCTTTTAACTAACGTATTTTCACATAACCAAGCATTTTAACGTTGGATTATAACATTCCTAAAATGATTTGTTTATGCTCATTTAACAACACTGTTTTATTCACAAACTAAAAAAGAACCCCGAGTAAAGGCTCCGCCCACCTGATGCCTGTCCTATAACCAAAGTGTACATTGGACCAGCCGGCTTTACAGCCCTAGACACAGGACAATGCAGGCTCTGTCTGTCGGGAAGCTCCATTCCGGTATAATGCTTGCAAATAGAATAACATTGTTTTTATAATATGAGCACAAAATAAAAACAAGAGGTCGGGTCTTACAGGCAAAAGAACACCTTTGTAAGAGATTGTTACGTTTCCCCTGCCCCTCTCCGGCACCTCAAACAGAACACGATGGAGTTTCATACCTCTCAACCTCTTTACTCGTAAATCAGGGACAAAGCTTAAAAAAATCAGGGACAAAGACCCAAAATCAGGGACACATCTTAAAAATTGGTACTATTCACTTAGAAAGCTGATGGAATAAGTGGATTAGAGTAAAATGCATTTTCTGAAGAAGAACAAGTCTGTAACTTTAATGTTTGACATTATTTTGTACTTTTAAACCCCACTGTTCTGTCACAAAAACACAAATTTTACAAGGGACAGAGGAAAATTCTGAGTCAAAATCAGGGACGTCCCTGAAAATCAGGGACAGTTGAGAGGTATGTGGAGTTTCTGTAATAAAATCCTTCTTTCATCAGTCTTCTTGATTGTTTTTAATGCTTTAAAAAAAGGAAAAAGACATGACTGTGTTTTTCTGCCTGTGTTTTTTGCCCCAGTTGGGATGTGCATCTGTTAGGCACGTGACGCTGGTATGTAAAACCAGGAAGTGGAGACCGAGGCGTTCAGGAGACGACGGCGCTGTAAAATATTGTTATTTCAAAGTTTATTACAGCAGTGCTGGTATGGCAACTCTGTTTAAATTTGCGGCATTTACTGTAGTTTGCAAGGAACAACAGATCATTCACCAGTGGCTTGTTTATCCGTTCCGTGGATCAGCGTCAGGACGTGTATAGTATGTGGAGTTCCGCTGTTAGTGAGCTACAGGGAAAATGTAAGTTTGATGCCCTATTCTGGGACACTGCAGTGGAGAGGTTTTATTTATTTATTTATTTATTTTTATTTGTTAAACGTAAAAGTTGACGGGGAGCTTGGTCAGCATAGGAGCTGTGGGGACCAGCATCTCTCGCTTAGCGAGGAAAATAAATGGACAGTTGCTACACTGATTAGGGAGTTTTGCCAATGAGAAAGCAGGGTGGGCTGTATGATACTTTGGTGGGTTGGCATGGTTTGCGTATTTGTAAAGCCCGTTTTCTAATACCTTTGGGACTCATATTTTTTGCAGCATTAGGGTCAGGCCTTTTCCCACCAGCAGGCTTGCAGCTGGAGTCATTCTCGAGGTCTGCGGCGGCAGTGCTTCCGCTTACATAAAACTTGTTATGATCTTAGAAATAAACATACAGAAAAAGAACAAAATTAAATAACAGGGCACCGAACTATGGGGTCATCTCTTTGAATTTCACTTGGCTCAGGTGTAAATCTTAAAGTGGAGTTTAACGAGCGGCTGCTAAATTTCCTGTATAATATTTCAGCCTGCTCCTTCCTATTGTCTAACTTGGAGTCTTGACCGAGCCTGGGCTAGACGGGGACGCGGGTGAGGTGGTGGGGATGGGGCTCAAAATAAACAGGGTCTTAAAAAACAAACAAGTCGGTTCACACCGTTTTGATTCTGTTCGGTACACTAAGTAGCTCTTTCCATCCCATTTTTCTCTTGATGCTAATAACGGGAGTTCTACTACCGGAGCACGATGTTCAATGTTGCAGAGCAGGAGCAAGATACTAAATAAATGGAACCATTCTTTCTTCTCAACAGTTTAAAAGTTAACATCACAGTGTCATAAACAACAAGGGATCCATAAAGACACAAAGACAGAAAGGGACATTGTACAGGTTGCCTGCTGTAAATGTGTGAGGAAGAAGAAAGCAAAGTAAGAAATAAATGAAGATGGGCAGACTGCTGTTGCAACAGACTTTTTTATATAGAGAAGGCAAATAAAGAACCCTCTTTCTCCTGGCCTAAACCAGGTGGCTGTTGAGTTGGGGGGGGGGGGGCGCAGCATCCCTCTCCCTGACAGAGGAAAGCTGTCCATAGAACATAAGAATCTCCTTTCCCTAGCCTCCACCTGGTGACAGTCGAGCAGGGTGAACAGTGTCCCTTTCCCTGAGACAGGACAGCTATACATAGAAACCTCAATCCCCCTTCCCCTGGCCTCTACCTGGTGGCAGTAGAGCAGCAGAGTGGCAGCATCCTTCTCCTTGATAGACAGCTGTCCACAGAACCCACAGCTGTCCTTCCCCTAGCCTCTGCCAGGTAGCAGTTGATCACTGGGGGGGGCCGCATCCCTCTCCCCAAGATAGGAGAGTAGTCCATAAAATGCTTGCTCCTCCTTCCCCGACCCTCCATCAGGTGTCAGTTGAGCAGTGAGAGGGCAGCAATCCTGTCACAGAGAGAGGACAGCTGTCCACTGAATACTCAATCCTCTTTTCCCTGGCCTCCATTACATGGCAGATGAGCACCTGAGGGTAGCATTTCTGTTCTCAGGAGAGGGGAATTGTTCCTTGAATTAAGCAATAATGACTGAAGAGCCTGTAATTTCCTATAGATTAATGACTGGCTGGGGGAGAATGGTGGCCTGAGACACAGACAAAGTCCACTACCACCGAGCCAGTCGTTAATCTATAGGAAATGACTGGCTCTGAAGTCATTATTATGATTATAAGTCTAATTGCAATAATGCCTTTTTTGTTTTATTTTTAAAATCAGTTTTTGTGGTGGCACGTCTGGTGAAATACCAGATCCATGAATATTCATTTGTGGTGCTGTTTCTGTGGAGCTCAGCCTCTTAATTACAGAAGTCATGACAGAATTTGTGTCGGGTACTGTCATTTTTTTCCAGATTCACTGCTCTTGCCATTGCGAACTTGTGTACTCAAACGTTTCTGTGGTGTTCTCTGCTTCACAACATGGTAGCGGTAAACAGTGTGTGCAGTAGGAACAGCTGAGTGGCTGCTTTGCCGGTCACTTCTAAGAGATTTCAGACCAGCAGAGCAGCCAATAATTGTGCTACCTGATATAATTAATAATTTATTAGACTTATAATGCTCTATCCTCCATCCCCTGCCCTCAATCAGGTGGCAGTCAAGCAAGGGTGTAGCATCCTTGTCCCTAATAGAGGAGAGCTGTCCATAGAACATTGTGTCCTCCTTCCCTTGGTGTTTACCAGTGGCAGTCGAGCAGCAGGGGGGGGCACATACCTCTGACTGAGAAAGGACAACTGTCCATACAGTGCTCAATCCTCATTCTTCTGGCCTCCAACAGGGGGCAATTGAGCACTGTGGGGCATCATCCTTCAGCTGTTCATAAAATGCTCAATCCTTATTTCCATGGCCTGCACCAGGTGGCAGTCGAGCATTTGAGGGGTTGACAGCATCCTTCTCCCTGAGAGAGGACACTTGTCCATAAAACACCCACTTCTCCTCCTCCTGCCCCTACTAGGTGGCAGTAGAGCAGTGGAGTGGGGGACAGCAGGATTCTTAGCATACCGTTCGCACAGTGAATGGAAGAGAGTGCCCGCCCTGCAGCTACTGGCTGGATAACAACAATGATGGCAGACCAACAGGGAAGAGCACCGACACTGGACCTGCAGCATAGGCATCAGCACAGCGACAGCATCAGTACGTCGACATAAGGGGTCTACTCAACCACAGCGATGGCAGAGACAGTGACCGTAAACACGGTGACAGCACTGGGGTGTCAGGCCACACAGTTTTGCAGAAAAACAGTGAGCAGAACATAGCAATGGGCTGGACAGGTGACCCCAGACAAAAAGCAGTACCCACCAGTGCATCGAGGAGGCACAGTGTCCTGAACCCCCCACCTGCACACATGAACTCATCAAACCCCACTCCCCCAGCCTATGGAGCAACCAGCATTGGGACCCATGGACAGCAGAGTAATCCCCCCTCCCCGCAGCATGCACCGTGGAGAAACACCCCTCCCAGCTGCTGGCAGAGCAGTGGCATCCCACAGGTGGACATGGATGGATCACCCCCAACACAGGGAATGCACTCAGACACCAGCAATGGATGCTTCACAGAAAATATTGAATGGCAGTTTGCCACAGTGACAGGTACAATGCCAACCCACCACCTTGATACAGAGCAATACTGGAGGTGATGATAGCACACAGCATATCACAGCCCTCCCACTCCACAGAACTACACCTGCAGCCTAATGTTAAGGACTATGCACATAAGGTAGTCCCTTGTACAGCAGACACCATAGTGCTTCACAATGTCCTGAAGGTGTTGTGCACTGTCCTTGAAATGCCTACATGGGGAGGACACCTCCCTTCCCACTACCACCTGCTGCAGCTTGATCTCTGTGAGTCATTGCTCACCTCTCAGCACATCAGTGAATCACAGGCAACAAGCCTCTGTGTGAAGCAAATCAACAAAACACAACAAAGGAAAAAAACACTATGGTTCTCAAAAGAGGTGGCAGGGAAGATTAAGGAGAAAAGGATAGCATTCAGGAAATATAAGGAAATGCAGAAGGACCAGGACAGAGAACTTTATCAGTTAAAGCAGAAAGAGGCAGGGGAAGGCAGTCAGAATAGCAAAGGCCCAAACCGGTGAAAGGATAGTTAACTCTGTTAAGAAGGGGGAAAAGACCTTTTATGGGTACATTAGGGAGTGAAGAAAGACCAAGGGAGGGATACTGAAGCTTAATAAAGGGGAGGGAATGTGGGCAGAGGGTGACAGTGAAAAAGCAGGGATACTGAACGAATATTTCTGCTCAGTATTCACAAAGGAAGAGGAGGGGGGGTACCTAAACCAAACAAGAGAAACACTCTGGAGACAGGGGTCGATACCAGTCCATTTACAGAAGAAAGGGTTCTGAAAGGACTAATAAAATTGAAGGTGGACAAAGCAATGGGGCCTGATGGGATTCATCCAAGAATCCTAAGAGAACTAAGGGTAGAACTAGTGACACCATTGACTACTCTCTTTAACAAATCGTAGGAAGATGGGGTGGTACCCGAGGACTGGAGGAGGGCAGATGTGATTCCTTTTCACAAAAGTGGGAGCAGGGCAGAGGCAGGAAACTACAGACCGGTTAGTTTGACCTCAGTGGTAGGGAAAATGATGGAATCACTTCTGAAGGAAAGAATTGTTGAGTACCTAGAGGCCAGTGGGGCACATGACCCAAGACAGCATGGATTCACAGTGGGAAGATCGTATCATATGAATCTAATCGATTTCTTTGACTGGGTGACCAAAGTAGTAGACCAGGGAGGGGCTGTGGACATGGACTACCTAGATTTTAGCAAGGCATTTGATACAGTCCCACACAAAAGATTAATAAACAAATTAGTCAGCCTTGGAGTGGGTCCCAAGGTGGTAGCCTGGATAAAAAATTGGCTGGACAACAGGAAGCAAAGGGTAGTAGTAAACGGAGTCCACAGTGAAGAAAGGAGGGTTACTAGCGGGCTAGTGCAGGGTTTAGTACTGGGACCAGTCCTTTTTAATGTCTTTATAAGTGACATTGCAGAGGAACTGGAAGGAAAAGTATGTCTCTTTGCAGATGACACAAAGATCTGCAACAGGGTTGATACACAAGATGGAGTGGAAAGGATGAGAAGGGACTTGGCAAGGTTGGAGGAATGGTCAAATGTATGGCAGCTTAGATTCAGTGCAAAGAAGTGCAAGGTAATGCACCTGGGAAACAAAAACCCAGGGGAAGAGTACACAATGGGGGGTGAGATACTGACAACAATAAAAATGGAAAGGGACCTGGGGGTAATTATATCTGATGACCTAAAGGTGGGCAAGCAATGTGAGAAGGCAGTAAGGAAGGCTGGGGGGATCCTGGGATGCATGGGGAGAGGCATCAACAGTAGAAAACAGGAAGTTGTTATCCCTCTGTACAGACAGTTGGTGAAACCCCATCTGGAGTACTGTGTGCAATTCTGGAGACCCCATCTCCATAAAGACATAGACAGAGTGGAGGCTGTCAGAGGAGGACAACCAAATGGTGCAGGGTCTGCAGAAGACCTCTGAAGAGAGACTAAAGGGCTTAATATGTATACTCTTGAGGAAAGAAGGGAGGGGGACATGATAGAAACTTTCAAGTACCTCAAGGGAATCAACAAAGTCCAAGTGGGTAGTATCTTTCAGAAAAAGAGATGTGCAAGAACAAGGCTGCACAATTTGAAGATGGAGGGATGGCTCAGAGGTAACGTGAGGAAGTATTTTTTCATGCAGAGGGTTGTGGATGCATGGAACAGCCTTCCTGAGGAGGTTGTGGAGTCAAGAACAGTGGGGAAATTCAAGAATGCATGGGACAGACATAAGGCAGTCCTAGTGGGGGGGGGTAGGAGAAAGAAGGCTGTTGGTTAACTAGGATCTGCAGCTTATCCATTAGGTAGGAAAATGGGCAGACTAGGTTGGCCAAGTGGTCCTTATCTGCCGTCAAATTCTATGTTTCTATATTTCTAACCTCCAGATGGTTGGGTGGGATGCACCAGGCAGTGAATGGAGTGTCCAGTGCCACCCCTCAATGGTGTTCTTCATTCTCAGTTGGCTGTCCTTCATGGCTGTGTAACATAGAAACATAGACTTTGATGGCAGATAAGGACCACTTGAACCACCTAGTCTGCCCATTTCCCTACCTACAGGATAAGCTGCAGATCCTAGTTAACCAACAGCCTATTTTTTCTTACCCTCCACAAGAATTGCCTTATGTCTGTCCCATGCATTCTTGAATTCTCCCACAGTTTTAGATCCCACAATCTCCTCAGGAAGGCTGTTCCATGTGTCCACCACCCTCTCTGTGAAAAAATACTTCCTCACATTGCCCCTGAGCCAGCCCCCTCTACCTTCAAATTGTGTCCTCTTGTTCTTGCACATCTCTTTTTTTGAAAGATGCTACCCTCTTGGACTTTGTTGATTCCACTGTGGTACTTAAAAGTTTCTATCATGTCCCCCCTCCCTCCTTTCCTCAAGGGTATACATATTAAGCTCCTTTAGTCTCTTCTCGTATGGCTTTTCTTGCAGACCCTGCACCATTTTAGTTGCCCTCCTCTTGACTGCCTCCATCCTGTCTGTCCTTGTGGAGATGGGGTCTCCAGACTGGATGAAGTCTCACCAACTGTCTGTACAGGGGGATAACAACTTCCTGTTTTCTGCTGGTGATGCCTCTCCCTATACATTCCAGTATCCCCCCAGCCCTCCCTACTGCCTTCTCATATTGCTTGCTAACCTTATGGTCATCTGATATGATTACCCCCAGGTCCCTTTCCATTTTTGTTGTTACTACCTCCCCCCATTGTGTAATCTTCCTGTAAGCCCCCCACCCCTGCCTTTTCCAAATGACAGGTGGTATGCTGTTTGAATCTGACAGCATTACCAAGTGGGGACTGGGTTCAGTTAGGAATAGGTTACTCGGCACAATGGCTAGATTTGGCTACTCTGCACAGGGGCATCCAAGTAACTCCGAACACAGGAAGCAATAACTGTAATGTCCAATACCAGAAATAGGATTCTAAAGTGTGGCTTTTATTCACATCCAAACAAAACAAAGCAAGCATAGATGGGCCCCCGGGCTACACTTCTGGTAATGCAAATTAAAAAGATCAAGAACACTTCCTCAACACTTCAGCCCTCAGGCTCTGAACCCACAGGGCACACAGCCCGGACTTGCATGCTGCTTTGGGTATACAGCCCGAACTTGTACACTATTCTGGGTTTTTCCTGGCTTGGCTCCCCTGCCGGCCACTAGGACACCTTCCATTTGTCATGAAAACATTTTCTGGTGGCTCCCTAAACCACCTAAGAGCACCTCAGCTCTATCAGGGAATTCTTCCTTTTAATCCCACATCTGGGTACTTTCCTCAGGCACTGGCCAAGTACCTGAGAGAAAGTAAAGGTGCCACAGAGTAAATCCGTAGAGGTGAATTTGGTTACTACTGATGGGGGGTCTCCCACCTCTCGCTCCCACAATTCATACCCAGCCATTTCTCTGGACAGCAAACATCTCATTCTGTAAAGTTTGGCAATGTAGATTAAGGCTAAATGTCTATCACATTTCCTCTACTTGTCTTACTTTCCCATTGTGCTGGACTTGAACATGCTTTTACTTAGCTTAGCCCGTTGCTCTAGGCCCCCCACTGATTAAGCAGTCCAATCCCCACTTTACTTCACTCTTTGTGCTGGACTTGAACCTACTTGAATTTACTGGCAAAGTCTGTTACACTAGACCTCCTACAGATTGAGTAGTCCAATCCCCACTTTCCAACAGTTCAGGTGAAAAACATTGGCCCTTTGTCAGAGCGAACTCACCCTTTGGTTGCAGGTGCCCCACAGGCGATTCCTCCACAGGAATTCCTCTCCCACAGCGTCTGGTGCCACAGTACAACTTGAAAAAGGCAGCTTCTTCCTTTAGCCAGAACCAGGAGGGTTGCCCCTGGAAAACAGGCAAACCTTTCCCCCCATCTCCTCAGGGATGGGGCATTTGGACCAGAAACAGAGGTCTCCACCACTTCAACAATCAGCTTCTTTTGTTCCTGTTATGGTGGAAACACACACCTCCCTTACAGTAGCTCTAAAACACAGCTTTAGGCTCTCACAGCCTGCACACAGACAGCTGTGCTATTTCCTCTCTCCAAGACTGCACACACACGCTCTTCAAAAGTCCCCAACATTCTATCCTAACTTCCAACTGCAGCACTCCAGTGTGGCTCATGCAGCTGAGAGAGTTCTATGGTGATGTCATCCCTCAGTCTCAGCTGAGACTGAGAACAGAGCGAGACAGTGTGAAATCCATTTAACTGGAGTTTCACAAGCTGCCTTCCCTGCCTATTATGTCTTACTGGGATTCTAGTAACCCCAGGTAACGGGGGTTACACTCACCCTGAGCCAGGAAAATGATTGTCTGCAGTCATTATTTACCCGGCTTAGGCCATCTCACCCTATGTGCTACCTGCGGAGGTGGGGTGATCAGGCTCCCTCCTACCTTGTGCTAGCACAGGCAGGCAACACTAAGGTCCTAGAGGCCTTTGTCTGACATATCAGCCTCTACTCTACCCTCTAACTATGGGTGCCTAGTGGCTGTGGCAGAACTGTCCAGAGCATAGCCCTAATAGATCAGCACCGCAGTCCCTATGGCCATTCAGGATCACAGCCTCTCTATCCCCCCTAACCCTCTAGGGAAAATCTGTCTGCCTCTAACTCAAATCCCAAAACAAAACAAACAGGGGACCTCCCCGATCTTGGGCACCATGCAACCACACACCAGGAGCTAATACCAACCATTACATTACTCCCTCACTCCCCCACAACCATACCTGTGAAAGAAAAGGGTTACTACACAGTAACAACAACAACAACAGTACTTTAAATACTACACACCAAAGTACTAGTGAGGAACTCCGATGCATCCCTCCTCCTCTTCTTGTCTTCTCTTTTATCTTTTTCAGGAACATCTGCAAGAAAAAGAAAGACAACACACACTCCTAATCTGCACACCCGGTCTATCTAAACCCCTACCATCAAAACACTGGAGAATCCCAAAAAGATTTTTTTTTAGAAAAGGTAGAAAAACGGTATATACACTAGAAAACAGTAGAAAAACAATGACATTTTTTACAATACACATTTGGGGGATGGAGTGCCCTAAAAGTCCCATCTAGTGACCACAGTGCCCGAAGACTAGTCCATTAAAGAGTCTCTCCTGGGCCGGAGCCCGGTGAAGCACAGTTCTAGCAGGCCAAAGTCCCAAAGTGGAGAGTCTTTGAGGACAGTTCAAACATCTGGAGTCTGCTAGTGTAGGGTGTGTACTGCAATGTCATAAGAATAGAAGAGTTTGGACTTACCAGTACCTTGTAGAATGAACAAAACACCGACTTGCTCCTCGGCCGAAGACTCTCCCTGGCAGCACTCTTCCGATACAGCTGGGCGGACATCTTCCGGGAACGACAGGAGGGCACATCTGGAAACTGCTGGGCTGTCGTCTCTGGAGACGGAACCTTGGAACAGGAACAAAAAGGAAAACAGCTGGTCTGACATCATCCGATTACCAGGCGATGAATCAGGATACAGCTGGGCTGGCGTCCTCCCTGGATCTGAAGTCATCTGGTGGGCCAGTCGATGGATTCTGGAAAGTCAGTACATTGTAGAACTGATGAATATGGGGCACCTGAGTCCTGGACATCCATACTGGCAGAACAACAAAGGCACTGCAATGGCTGGCGTGGCAGCACTGGCTACCACTGCTCTGCTTTCCAGTTGGTAGGTATGGGCACATTTTCAGGGAGGCCTTTGCATTGTGGCCAATAGCACAACGGGTCAGGAGCTTGAATTATTACCCCATCTGGGTGCAAATAATTCACACTGTGAAAGGTTTCACGTCCCTCTCCATCCACTATTCGAACAGTGTCCATTAACAGTGTCCTGCCTTTTTTCCACTGGCTGTATTTTTCATGAAACAGTCTGTTCCTGACATGCTTGTTTGCACCAGGATGCACTCATTTCAATGCTTCAGCCCAAATCCAGGATTTCCCGCTGTTCTCAATCTCCTCCCAGACTCTCCGAGGAAAGGTAGGAAAGGACATCCCATAAATTTCATTCGCTTTTCCTACAAACTAGTCTCTCCTCTTTACTAGCTTTGGTCAACCTGAGACCACTGGCCTGGCCTGGGGGTGGCCAGTCCTGGTTCTGCCAGCTACGCATTCTCAATGAGACAAAAAATGGATCCCTGACTACTACTTCTTGCACAGCCAGGGTAGTGGCATCACCACTCTCTTCCATGCATTCCTCTGAGACAAGAGCTTGAGGCTGTGTACCAGTTCCTTTTTCACAAGGCCACATAGGTTCTCCCTCTTCTTCTTCTTCCTCACTGAGAATCTGTGCCCAGGAGTGAGCAGTCATCCTCACTCCTGAGACTATCCATTCTTCACTGGGCACGGAGGTCGATACCTCCCATTCAAAGGCCTCCCTCATCTCATTTCCTCCTATGAGACTTGGGCTAGGCCCCCTCTCCAAGGTTCTGCTGATGCTGTGCCTGAATTGTCTCTCTGTGATCCAGCATCCGAAACATCAGCCCATTGTTCTGCCTGTAAATCTGCACCTTCTAGCTTTGTGCCACACTCCCCGAGGGGCCTTCTCCTGGTGCTGTGTGCCACCAACTGCAGATTCTTGAACTCTTGTCCATGTGGGAGCCAAACGAATCTTGGGTGCTTTAAATAAGTCATATTTCTCTAAGCACCCTGAACAGTGAGGTACCATGAAGACGTCTCTTCCAGCATTTAAGCATATTAAGCAAACTTGCACTGGGTATCCAGGAAACGCCACCTGAGGAGGCAGTTGTCCTCCATAGTAACACCTCTCAATGTCCCTTAACTTGTTTACTTCTGCTGCTACCACGGCCCTGTCATGATCCGGGTAGGGGCTGGTCCTGAGGCCATGACTGCAGAGAAAAACAAACAAACGCTCACTGTTATTGAAAGTCCCACATCACTGAACACTTTCTTTCACTTTCAAAATGGCTCCTCTGCTGCTGTGTTTACATTACTACCCCACCCTGTGATGGTGGCGGCAGCACTCCTTTGCATCAACTTTCTGAAATTGGGTCAAGCCACTGCGCGTCCAATTTACACACTCTACTGATAACTTTGCTCAAAACTGCACAAAGTTGCACTGTTTTTTTTCCTAGCACATTTATATGATTTACCAGACTTTACACTTGCTGAAAACATTTCTCTAGCTCACAGTCCCTTAAAGCCTCAATTATTTCAAGCACAGGATTGCCTGTAACTAGTGCTGCATAAATTGATAAAACTCACAGTCTCTCTCATGGCTTTGAAACTTGACACTGATGCTGAACCCATAACTATGCTCACAGTCGATGGCTTAACAGGCTTGCTTTTGCTGGTAAAAACTTGACACAGTCTTTGTTTGCACAGCGACTACACTGCTGCACACACATTCAGCTGGCTTTTGGCAAAAATCACTTGTTTGAGCAATTATTTCTGTTGGTACTCACTGTTATCAGTAACTGTTTGCTGCAATGGAAAACGGCCTGCAGCCAGTCTTGGAGGCCTCTGGAAGGAAGCGAGTTGGCAGTCCTGCCGCTCATTCCTCTGAACACCACACTCACAATCCAGTTGATCGAGATGCTAGTTGAGCCCGATTTTAGGTAGAAAAGTCAGAGTTTTTAAACTTTTACAGTGCTTTCAGTCACCACGACGCTCCTCTGTTAAGTCAGTACATGCACTCCACTCACAATCACTCTTGAATGCTGGGCAGTCGCTGTAGATCAGGCTTGGTGGTGGGACTGATTGCAGTCTCACCAATCACACGACGCCATGCAAATGAGCCTCTTTCCCTCGCGAGTGCTCTTCTTCTCACGGCGATCGTCGAGCAGGCAAATTGAAACTGCAAAACCACTTTTTTTTTCTCTGACTCCATGACGGGAGCCCATTTCAACCATTTGTCATGGCCATTAACACAGCAAGTCTCTCCATTCACTAGAAAGCATTTCCAACGTCCGGGGCCCAATTTTCCTGTTGCTACCCCTAGTCTTCCACACTTTTTTTTGTCACAACAGTTTCTTAAAAAGCTGGCAAAAATGATTTAAATTTTGATGCAGGACAAGGGCATACTCTCTCAGACTTTACTGCTCCTTGGTAAACAGGTGGCATTTTAACAGCAGCATATGGACAACGGCACACAGTGACACATTAGTTAACTTACTTCAAATTTTTGGGCTACCCACTGCCAGATAACCAAAACACTAGCCCTTTGCCCGAGCACCTTTCCTCCCTAATTTAAAATCCAAAGCGGTGCCTCCATTTGGTAAGCCTCCCACCCCTGACTTTTGTAAACAACAGGCAGTAAGCTGTTTGAATCTGACAGCATTACCAGGTGGGGACTGGGTTCGGGGAGGAATAGGTTACTCGGCACAAGGGCTAGGTTTGGCTACTCTGCACAGGGGCAACCAAGTAACTCCGAACACAGGAAGCAATAACTGTAATGTCCAATACCAGAAATGAGATTCTAAAGTGTGGCTTTTATTCACATCCAAACAGAACAAACAAAGCATAAATGGACCCCCACGGGGCTACACTTCTGGTAATGCAGATTAAAAAGATCAAGAACACTTCCTCAACACTTCAGCCGTCAGGCTCTAAACCCACCGGGCACACAGCCTAGACTTGCAGGCTGCTTTGGGTACACAGCCCAAACTTGTACACTATTCTGGGTTTTCCCTGGCTCAGCTCCCCTGCTGGCCACTCGGACACCTTCCATTTGTCACGGAAACATTTTCTGGTGGCTCCCTAAACCACCTAAGAGCACCTCAGCTCTATCAGGGAATTCTTCCTTTTAATCCCACGTCTGAGTATTTTCCTCAGGCATGACCAAGTACCTGGAGAAAGTAAAGGTGCCACAAACAAATCCGTAGAGGTGAATTTGGTTACTACTGATGGGGGGTCTCCCACCTCACGCTCCCACAATTCATACCCAGCCATTTCTCTGGACAGTAAACATCTCATTCTGTAAAGCTTGGCAATGTAGATTAAGGCTAAATGTCTATCACATTTTCTCTACTTGTCTTGCTTTCCCATTGTGCTGGACTTGAACATGCTTTTACTTGGCTTAGCCCATTGCTCTAGGCCCCCCACTGATTAAGCAGTCCAATCCCACTTTACTTCACTCTTTGTGCTGGACTTTAACCTACTTGAATTTACCGGCAATGTCTATTGCACTAGACCTCCTACAGATTAAGTAGTCCAATCCCCACTTTCCAACAGTTCAGGTGAAAAACATTGGCCCTCTGTCAGTGCAAACTCACCCTTTGGTTGCAGGTGCCCTACAGGCAATTCCTCCACAGGAATTCCTCTCCCACAGCTTCTGGTGCTGCAGCACAACTTGAAAAAGGCAGCTTCTTCCTTTAGCCAGAATCAGGAGGGTTGCCCCTGGAAAACAGGCAATTGTTTCACCCCATCCCCTCAGGGATGGGGCACTTGGACCAGAAACAGCGGTCTCCACCACTTCAACAATTAGCTTCTGTGTTCCTCTTATGGTGGAAACCCACACCTCCCTTACAGTAGCTCTAAAACAGAGCTTAAGGCTCTGAAAGCTTGCACACAGACAGCTGTGCTACTACCTCTCTCCAAGACTGCACACAGACTCTCTTCAAAAATCCCTAACATTCTATCCTAACTTCCAACTGCAGCACTCCAGTGTGGCTCTTGTAGCTGTGAGAGTTCTATGGTGAAGTCATCGCTCAGTCTCAGCTGAGACTGAGAACAGAGTGAGACAGTGTGAAATCCATTTAACTGGAGTTTCACAAGCTGCCTTCCCTGCCTACCACTAGGTCTTACTGGGATTCTAGTAACTCCGGGTAGCAGAGGGGTTACATTCCCAATGGTTTTTGTTTCCCAGGTGCATTATTTTGAACTACTTTGCATTGAATACAAGCTGCCATACATCTGACCATTCCTTCAACCTTGCCAGCAGCTCCAGAACTGTAGTGGATAACAGTGATCGGTGCCGGACAGCACTGCGGATGGACCGCCCCCAGCCAGGTATCCTCAAAGGGTATGGCCACCCACAGCAACACCAACACAGTGATATACATCACTGTCAATTAAAATGGACAATTTGACAGGTTGCTGTGTTGGTGCTCCTGAGACAGGGGCACACTGTCTCCCGTTCTCAACCCCGAATCAACTCCAACTTGGAGCTGATTGTATTTAGTATGGAGAGTGAGGGAGCAGAGTCCCCCACATGAGGTGTTTGGGGGGCAAAGCCTCATGATAGAAAAAGGACTGGAAGACAGTCTGGATTTATGTTGACCACAAATTGTGGTCAACCTCAAAAAGCTAGGTGCATGCTGCGAGGTGCAGCATTGGGACACAGTTCAGTGACCTTACGGAACACGGCTGTGCCACCGTCCAGTGCGATATCAGGATGAAGATGGCAGGGAGGACCGCAGATGACTCCACCCCATGGATGCTGTACAACTGATGGAAGAGTTGGGGGTAGGTCTTAAAGGTGCCATCCTCAAACCAGGACATGCATCAAGGAGGTACTCCAGGTTCTGTGCTCTGCTGAAGATGATGAACTTGTTGGAGGATCTCCCGATGTCATGGAGTAGGAACTGCTCACTGGCCTGGATATTTGTGTACTTGTGCAGTATCATCAGGACTGGCAGCATTGCCAGTTCAATGGGTGCACACTGGGCACTCTTCTGTACCCTCTGGATCGTATGCTTCAGGTACCTAACCAGAGGAAGACTGCCGTCGACTGCATCACTCACACCAGTGCAACATGTGACCATGACCTGCTGTGTGGTCTCTGTCATCTCCAGCTTCCGTCGTTTGACAACTGCACATACCTTATGGACTCAGACCTCGGCCCCATCCCTGATGGGGTTGTGTCCCCCTACAATGCAGGCTCACCATCACCCTCAGCTTTCACCCTCCCATGGCACCACAAGCTGTGGTACTGGACATATTTCCAATATGTGATGTCCCTGTGGCTGTGCTCCTTCTGATAGATGTGGCCACCTATGAGTTGCTTCAACCCCCACGTGCTGAGGACATATTCCATCGGCATTGTGTATTACTGCAGCTGCCACCCTACCGGCCCACCTTTATACCCCCTAATGACATGCACCTGACTGGTTTCACCAGCTGCACCCTTATGCAGGTCCGCCATTCACTGCCTTGCTCTGTCGGGCCCCTCATCCAATCGATGCACTGCATGGCACTGTGTGGCAGTCACTATCTGTGTAACACTGGAATTAATTTGCCCCACAGCTGTTCTATAAACAGGTTCAGTTGTACCACATTAACAGTTGGTCTGCTGTGTGTCCGCAGCGTTCACTCCTACTGTACACACTGTGGTCATGTCTCTGTTTGGTGTGATTCCCTGCCTACACTATGTGCTTAACATGGTTGTTGTGTCCTCAGGCCACTGATGTGGACTGCATCTCTGGGGCCGCTAAGCATTCCTAATTTCACGGTCACCCCATGCCCTGCCCCGTTCACCCGGAGTACTGTCGATGGGGGTCGGCTGCATCCAACAGCTCCAACACATAGGTGAGTACACACTGGGTGTCTGTGGTCATGGCGGGTGGGTGGTGGGGAACTGCCTCTTCCTATGTGCAGTCAGTGTTAATGGCTTGTTCAGTGTTTGGCCTCACTATCATCTGTGCACTGGCTCCACTGTCCCTTGTTCTGGTCTGTGTCGTTGTGTGGCCACCTGTGGGGCTGTTGGTTGTGCCATGAGGGGGTAGCAATAGCTCCACTGTTGGTCACATGTCATCAACCGTGACCTGTTCCACCCATATAATGCCCTCTGCCATGATATGGGGGTCATACCCAGCCACCCCCTGCCTGCATGCCTGTCCACTGGTGTTCTCCATTAGAGTGCCCTGTGCGGCATGGTGTCTGCATGTCCCTCCTACCACCATGCCAACCTTCGTCTGCCCTTGCTGTGTGCCATGTCGGCCTAGGGGACCATCATGGTACTCTCCCTGTCTCACTTCAGGTGCTGACGGGTTCTGCACTTGCTCGGTGGTGGCTGTGGAGTTTTGCCGGCGTCTGCATCAATCTTCAGGATTTCAGCTGTCATCCTCCTGGTTGTCACTGTTGCAGGTGGCCTCTGTTCCCTTGTGCCGCTCTTCCACCTGTCAGGTTGCTGCTGTAGCTGTGCCACTGGTCACTATGTTCCTCAATGCTGTGGCACAGTGGAACTAGGATTCTTGCCCCTGAGAGAGAACAGTTGTCCATAGAGTGCTTGACTCTCTTTTCCCTGACCTCCACCAGGTTGCAGTTGTGCAACAGAAAGCAGCATCCCTCTCCCCGAGAGAGGAAAGCAGTCCATTGAATGCTCAATCCTCCTTTCCCTGCCCTCCACCAGGTGGCAGTCAAGCAACAGACACAGCATACTTGTCCCCAAGAGAGGAGAGCTGTACAGTATAGAGCACATTATCCTCCATCAGGTGGCAGTCAGGCAGTGGTTAGGCAGAATCCCTTTCACTGAGAGGGGACAGCTATCTATAGAGTGCTTGATCCTCCTTCTACTGGCCTCTACCAGGTGAAAGCGGACCAGTGGGGGGGGTAGCATCCCTGTCCCTAAGAGAGAAGAGCTGTCCGTGGAATGCTTGATCCTCCTTTCCCTGGCTTGCACTGCACCAGGCAGCAGTAGAGCAGTGGGTGCAGCATCCCTCTTCATGAGAGAATACAGCTGTCCATAGAACTTGCAATCCTCCTTCCCCTCACCTCCACCAGGTGAGTTGGTTCTATTATGTGTAGTACACATCGACAGTTCTCTTCCACTTTGCAGAATTTTCCTATTGGAACATCAATTAAGGTATGTCATCAGTTGCACAGCTTTCTGGGTACCCACCCCTTTCAGGATTAGTCCCAATCGATATGGTCTAATTTAAACTTTTGTGTAGGTCCTACACCAGTTGGGCATGCCTTTCTTCTGGGAGTAGATTTGTGCTCCCTTTCTTCCCTCTTGAGGAATGGATGTTTTATGCCATTGGTTTTCAAAAGTCATTTTGCTTTAACTGATAAGGCTGTTTTCTCATATATACAATTGCATAGTGTTATTCATAAGGCATTGGATTCCCCCTCTTTGGTCCTCGTAGACTACAAATACATGGGGTGAGTTATGATACATAGATACATAGACAGTGTCGGCAGATAAGATGATTCTTATCAGCATCATGTTATTTCTCAACTGTATAGGAGGCTTCGGTCCCATGCGGCTGCCTAGTTGGATCTTTGGACACCTTACTGGGCATCAGTTTTTGAGGAACTAGTGGACCAGTCCACTATGTTAATTGTATCAAGGAATTTGCATCATTTTCTGTAGTTTGACAACCTTAAGTTATCTAAATACAAGCTTCTTTATAATATATATTATACCCAGGACAAAGTAGCTAAATTTCAGTTTCTAGATAATGGATAATGACATTTGTAAGAAATACTGGTTCGGAAGTGGAACCCTCAAGCATAATTTGGGGGGACTGTGAAAAGATTCAGCAGTTTTTGCAAGACATACAAGGCAAGGTACATTTTATTTTTCTGGTGCCCAATCCCAGAGGCCCTGGGTGCTGAACAACGAGAACACAGTATCAGTAGAATAATATAGATCACTATAAAAACAATAAAATATCAGTGTACGTAAATATAATTAAATATGTATCTAAAAACTGATGTGCAAACAAACAAGTTGGGTGCCTAGGGTGGACTAATGCCTAAGGTCTGGAAAGGCCTGATTTAAACAGGAAGGCCTTGAGGTGAGCCTTGAAAACCTCAACCGAAGGGGCTGACTTGGTTAGACCTACTGCTGGGCCTCCAGCATGCTTTTTCCCCCAATATTTTGTCTTACAAGCTTGGGGTTGGAGCAGCTTGTGGGCAAGCAGCATTTTCATATGGCACTGATTACAGCAGTGGTTAAAATGATTATAGCGAGCTGAACATTGGCTTGATGATTCTCTTCCTACTTAGTTCTGGAGTCCTCACCTCAGAAAAGATAATAGGTTGGAGACAGTACAGCACAGAGTAACAAAAATGATTCAGGGCCAGCAGGGCAGATCCTATCAGGGGCACCTCGAAGCACTAAATATGTACTCACTGGAGACCAGAAGAGAGAGGGGAGATATGATGGAAACCCTCAAGTTCCTTAAAGGAACTAACAACGTGAAGTGTGGGGAACAATTTAGCCTGACTAGCAATTCACGGTCACGATGACATGAATGGAAATTAACAGGAGGTAGGTTCAGGAGAGATGTGAGGAAGTACTACTTTACGCAAAGGGTGGGGGGACCTTGGAACAGTCTGTCAGCTGAATTGGTAGGTGCAAAAACAGGATTCAAGCAAGGCAGGGACATAATGAAGGGAACAGTGGTTACTGGGGGCAACAGAACCAAGGAGGAAAATAGAGAGAGGTTGGGGAGGGTAAGGTACCCTATGAACATATGAAATTTCCCAGCAGAAAAAGGCCATTTGGTCAATCAAGTCTGCTTGATTTTGCAGCTAGCAGCCCTATTCATCAGTTGCCTCTCCCTCCTCACCCCCCTTATCCTCCTTATTGCCCTATCCCAGCCCCTTTTGAAGCAGCCTACTGTTCTACAGGCTACCACCTCTGCTGGTAATGCGTTCCACCCAGCCAGCACCCTCTCTGTAAAAAAAAAAAAAAAAAGTCTCCTCATTTCCCTCCTGAACCCCGTCCCCTTCAGTCTTGGCCTCAAGTGTCCCTTCCCACCCTTACCCTGAATAGCCCCTCTGTACCAGTCTTTTTTATCAATTCAGTGTGTGAACTGCTCAACCCTGGCTTTATAAATGTATTTAATTATTTTCAGAGGGGCTCCTGGTTGTGACTAATATCAGTGAATAAATAAAGTCCAGTGTGCCCCCCTCCCAAATGCCCAAACATGCTGGTAATGGAGGATTTTTCTATATCTCATATTTTAAATAGTAGGGCTGTTAGTTATCAAACTTTGGCCAAAAATGTGAACAAGCCAAATCACTCTGTCAAATTGGCCCCAATCTATTTTGTCCTGCACTTTAAATAATATAAAAAGTACCTTGGTGATCTGAGTTGAAGTCCTGCTGTTTCATTCTCTGTTTGCAAAGACAATACTCCAGCTTCCTTGTCTCACATTTATAAAGTGCAGTCTGCTAGGTGTGGTTGGGAGCAAATCACTAGGAAAGAGTCACAGCTTTCCCCTAATCATAAACCAATTTAGTGTGTGATCAGCTCAATCCTGGCTTTATAAATATTCCAACCACACCTAGCAGACTGCACTTTATAAATGTGAGACAAAGAAGCTGGAGTATTGTCTATTCAAACAGAGAATGAAACAGCAGGACTTTAACTCGGATCAGCAAGGTACTTTTTTATATTATTTAAAGTGCAGGACCAAACCAATTGGGGCCACTTTGACAGAGTGGTTTGGCTTAGTCACATTTTGGCCAAAGTTTGATAACGAAGAGCCCCTATTTAAAGTATGATATCTAGAAAAATCCTCCATTACAGGCCTGTTTGGGCAGTTTGGGGGGGGGGGTTGGCACACTGGACTTTATTGATCCAGTCTTTTTTTACCCCTCTCATGTCCTTGAATCTCCCGGTCATATCTCTTCTGTCTCTTCTCTCCTCCATTGAGTACATGTTCAACACCTTTAGCCTACACTCAAATGGAAAGTCCCCCAGTCTCTGGATCACCTTAGTTGCTCTGCGCTGCACCCTTTCCAGTAATTTAATGTCCCTTTTCAGGTAAGGGTGCCAGTACTGCAAGCAGTATTCGAGGTGAGGTCTAACTAATGATCTATACAGCGGCAGAATCATCTCCCTCCTCGACGTTATTCCCCTTGTGATGCAACCCAGCATTTTGTTGGCCCTTGCTGCTGCCTTCCTACACTGTGCTGTGTTGTTCATTGTTCCTTTGGTGACCACCCCAAGAGCCTTCTCTTCTCAGTCTCCGCCAGCTGCACTAGCCCCAGTTGGATATTTCTCCTTGGATTTTTTGCCCCAAAATACAATATCTTACACGGTTTGGCATTGAATCCCAGCTGCCAAGTGTCTGACCAGGTCTCCAGCTTTTTCAGATCTTCCTGCAAGCTCTGCCACTCCTCTGTGTCATCGGCAAATAGGTTGATCCTGCTCTTGGTGCCCATGGAAATGTCTGCAATAAATATCCCAAATAATATTGGTCCCAGCACTGAGCCCTGTGTAACCCCACTCATTACTGCCCTTGGAGATGAGAGTTCCCCTTCCATCACCACCTTCTGCTGCTTTTTCTGCAGCCAGTTTGTTACCCATCCCACCATTTGTGCTTCCACCCCTGTGCCTTTAAGTTTTATTCCAAGTCTCCCATGCGGCACCAAATAGAATGCCTTGCTGAAGTCCAGGTATAAGGCAACCACTGCAAGGCCATTGTCCATCTGCCTAGTTACAGTCATAGTATTCTACCAGGTTGGTTTAGCAGGATCTGCCTGCAACAAAGCTATGCTCTCTCCTGTTCTGCAGCTCACTGAACTCCAGCAGGGACACAGGCCTCTCCTTCAGGATCATTTCCATTAGCTTCCCCAAGATGGATGTGAGGCTCACCAGTCTATAGTTCCCTGGTTCATCTTTTGGGCCGCTGTTATGCAGGGGACCCATGTGGTCCAACCTCCAATCCTTGGGTATGCATTCTGAATTCAGTGAGGCACTGAATAGGCCTGCCAAGGGCTCCACCAGGATCTCTGCTAGCTCCTTCAGTACCTGGAGTGAATGCCATCTGGCCCTGGTACCTTGTCCACCCTTAGTGCTTTCAAGCCCTCAAGCACGCTACCTTCTGTGATTGCCCCATCCGTTAATCCCTCCCCAGCCTTTACTGCCCTCCACCCCCCTTTGGTAGCACTCTCCCTCTCTCTTTCATAAATACCAAGCAGAAGTAGCCATTGATTGCTTCTGCCTTTTCTCTCCCTTCTCTACCCATCGCCTGTCCTTCTTAATCCTTACTATCTGTTCTTTACAGCTCCTTTTCTCCCTGATGTACCTGAAGAAAGCTCTTCTCCACCTCCTTAATGCTTTGTGACAGCCTGAGCTCCTTGGTGGCTTTTGCTATTCTTACTGCCCTTGTCACCTCCCTTGCCTCCTGCAGGTACTCCTCCCAGGCTTCCCCCTCCCTGATTTCCTGTATCTCCTAAAGGCCTCCCTTTTTCTCCTTCCCTTTTCCATGACCCCCCTGCTCATCCAACTTGGCCTTTTTGCCCTGGCCTTTTTACTCGGAGTCCTGCTACAGGAACTGGTAGCCTCTAGTATCCCGTTCTTAATGAGATCCCATCTCTGGTTCGTGCCAATACTAGGCTGGATCCTGGCCAGGTACCCACTCAGTACCTCCCCAATCTTTGCAAAATCCACCCACCTGAAATCCTGCACCTTTGCATTGGGTGCCACCCCCTCTTTACCCATAATCAACCGGAACCATATTGAGTGATATCCATCTTGGTTCATCCACCTTGATATCCCTCACAGACTCCCCATTTGTGAGCATTAGGTTGAGGGCGATTCCCCTTCCCCGGTTGGTTCGCTGACCACCTGTGTCAGGAAGCTTTCCTGAAAGTTGTCCAGCAGTACCTCCTTTTATTGCTGGTGGCTGGGGTTCCCCAATCTACCCCCAGCAGGTTGAAGTCCCCCACAACCACCACATTCCCCTTCCCACAGGCCCTTCTAATCTGCCTCGCAAGTTCCCTGTCCAGCTCCTCTGTTTCGGATGGCGGTCTATACATCACCCCCATCCAGAGAGTCCTATTCCTGGAATCCTAGATTAGCAGCCATATGACTCTGTTTCTTCCTCCTCCTTAATGTACTTTAGCCCCTCCCTCACATATAATGCCACTCCACCCTCTCCTGTTTTCCCTATCCCTGCGGAATATACTGTATTCTGGGACCACCGGGTTCCAGTCATGGTATTGGGTGGCCCATGTTTCTGTGATGGCTGCCATGTCCACCTCCCTAACCACCATGAGGGCCTGTAAGTCATTCATTTTATTCTTCAGGCTTCTAGCATTCATGGTGGCCACCTTCCATCCCTTTACCGTCCCTCCCCATCCCTCTGCCCTCCACTTCCAGCATACCCTCTACTTGTTCTGCCTAGTTCATCGCCCTTGTTCTGGGGGGGTAAGCTTGCTCTGCTTCCCATCTCATGGCCACTGTATGCCCTCCATTCACCTACCACTTCCTTCTCCTCGTTTAAATGTCCAGCTACCTCAATATGCTCCTTCTTGCTCTTTTCATTTAGGTGAAGTCTGTCTTTAATGCATGGAGGATCAGTAGGCTTCAGGGACTATAGGGAACTTGAACAGACTGGATGAACCTCTGGTCTTTTTCTGCCATCATTGTTTAGGTTTCTTTGTTTCTATAATGAATGGCTTGTGGCTATGTTTGATGCTTTACGTATGGAACGTATGTTTGCTAGTATGCGGCATTTTGAGAAGGTCTATTGTTCTCGTTGGCAAACTCTCCATATCCTTTTGCAATTGTAGCTCTTACTGGTGCGTCTTGAGGGTTCTCCTCCCCCTCTTTGATACAATATTATTCAATTAGGGTCTGGCGTACCTAGTAGATTAGATGGTCTCTGTGATTCTTCTCTTTTTCCCTTTTTTTTATTTCCTTGTCCCGGTGTTTTTTCTGGCTGTGTTTAGTTTTTATTATGGTTTTTCTTTGGTACATTTGCTGCTGTCTTAGTGTTATTGGTTTCAAAGGTTGTGGGTTTATAATGATTTTTCCTTATTCTATTTATATCCTCCTGTTATTTTGTTATAGAGGTAACCTCATTTGTACTTGTTTCAGTTTGAGCTTTAGATGTGTGTGTGTGTGTGTTTTGACTACTGTTACTGTTGGGATTGGTTGTATTCTTTAAAATGTGTTGTTAAAGTTTACTTAGTTAAAAAAAGAAACCGTTCTTGCCCTGTGGGAAGGGGTGACTGGGAATCAGTCAGAGAAAAGAAAGGGGCAGCACATTAATAAGTGACATTCCAGGATTATGATTTTGACCGAAATCATGGTGTTTACTTCTGGAACAGTGCCAGAAACCAGCATTGTTTTATGTCTTTTACAATATTAACTTGAGAGAATGGGGAAGGGCTAGAGGATGGGTGATGACTGTGGTTGGTGATGGCTGGAGGCCATAAGATTTCCTACGGCCACATGGTGACAGAATAGAGGGGTCTGCAATGATTTGTAATATGTTGTCTCTCCTTATTGAAACAAAGCAAGAGAGAAACAGAATAAAGATTAGAAATGCATCCATCACAAATTAATGGTTAACTGCAATCAAAATACTCTGCACCTTATTGTGTCACACTGATCTTTACAACTTGTATATATTAGAACAGCTTCAGAGTCACCTGGGTAATTCTATGCAAGTCAGTCTCAAATAATCCAAAGGTCTTTAAATGAATCACGAACTTTGATAAGACAAACCTCAGTAAACTGACGAGCACCAAGACATATTACTTGTATTGACTCTGTTCTGAAACTACAGTGAACAACAAAATGTATATTTCTTTACACTCAGGATCATAACACAGTTCCAGGTAGGCTTATTTCCATCCATTCAGGTGTAAATCTATTGTGTGTGTTGTATATAGATTTAGTACTTTAACATAATGCATGATACTGTACATCTTACTTTCACTGCTGGCCAAGTAAAAACAAATCATAAAGTAATTTCAGGAGACTTTGCTTTCATAGATTCTGGACTGACTCAACATAAAAACATAGAATTTGACGGCAGATAAGGACCGCTTGGCCCACCCAGTCTGCCCATTTACCTACCTAATGGATAAGCTGCAGATCCTAGCTAACCAGCGGCCTATTTCTTTCTACCCCCACCCACTAGAATTGCATTATGGCTGTCCCATGCATGCTTGAATTCAACCACTGTTGCTCAGCCTAACACCATGTCAAGGCAACCCTCGAGCACACACAAGGTTTTACAGTAAGTTTAATCATTTGGTTCCAGTTGAATCCATGAGATACAAGACTTCTGAAAATGACTTTGTCTTTGTGCTACTGTGATGCAGTATCTCTCTTGCTATGTTTTGCCTGAGTACCTATTTATTGTACTTCACTCCTTTTGTTTATGACAATAAATTACAAAAACCTGTTGTGCAATACTGATGGAATGTGTCAAAAGGAAGGTGTTCCTATGTTTGTCTAACTTCAGGGCAAATTACGGGACCCTTACACTTAAACCTTATAGTTCTGTGACCCACACCCAAGGAGCATGTGTACAACAGAAACAGGGAATAGCATCTGTTCTGTTAATCTGCAGGGCATTCCCACATAATCCGCAGTCCACAGCGAAGTCTGACTGCAGAAGGATGACTGGCCTAAAAGGGGAAAAGTAGAGGGAGTAGTGCCAAGTAGGCATTACACCCTATGTAGGGTAGGCCTACATAAGGGCATACAGAGCAGGAGGGTAAAACCCCCAATAGGCACTACAGCCAGCCCAGGGTAGGCCTACATAGGGATACACAGAACAGAATGATAAAATCACTAAAAGGCATTACAAGTCAAATTAATTATTCATGCTTTTAGTGAGGCTCCATAATGGCCACTGGATCAGTCATTAACGTCTTAGAAATGACCTGTCCAGCTGTAGACTGTTGCATGATTCATGCCAGACAGCTAAAACCTAAATAAAACCTGCAAAAATAAAAGTGGTTATTGTGATTAATCTTATAATTGCAATAACGACCTTGTAGCTGGTCATTTCCCTGGATTAACTACCTGCTGGAGGGAGGCAGCCCTTGGCTGCACCTCAGGCCTCCCAACCAGTCATTACTCCCTCAGAAATGACCAGCTTCTTGGTCGTTATTGCTTAAGTGTATCCTATCTGGGGTAGGTCTGTATACAGGAATAAGAGCTGCAGCCGCTGGGAGGGATGGAGAATGGCAGGAAGGAGACCTTGCCAGCTGGAGAGACTGTGGCGTGATTATTCCCCAGGCTACCATTTGGATGTTAGGTCACTGCCCAGTCTGCAGGATGTTCAAGGATCTCCATGCACAATTACGGGCCACACAAGGGAAAAAACTCAGGCTATGCAGACAACCGAGTTGTGAGTCTGAGCTGCTACCCACTGTTCCCCTCCCTCAGAGACCCATTGCCCCAGGAGGAAGGAAAACAGTGGAAGAGGGCAAAGATAGGGACAGGGATGCAGACTGCGGGTGTCATGCAGCGCCCTCCCATTATGACCACAAACCATTTTGCACCACTGAATGAGGTGCAGCTACTAGACTCAGATGGGGTGGTCGAGAACCAGTCATTGCTGGGTACCAGCTTGAAAGTGGGACCCCAATCAGGGATCAGGGACCTGGGAAGGCACCAAGTAGCATCAAGGGATTAAGGGGGAACAGGAATTTGATTTCTCCTCTTTGTGTATCTTCCTAACTCGTTCATAATTAAACAAGTATTCATGTACAAAGCATGTTTCTCGGGTATTTTTATTTACTTATTTTCCTATTCTAAGGAGTAGTAGTATGAGTATCAACATTCTAAAAATGCACAAGATAGTCTGAACGGATGTTATGGGTCTGTGGAGCACATCTCATTTCATGCATTCCATGCAGTTGCTTTGTCAAACTTGAATTGTGGTCTAGAAGTCTTGTCCATCAATGTGTACGGGGGAAGAGGAGTGTCAGCTGTACTACATATAGGGCTGAGTATCCCACTACTGTTTGAGCCATGGAGCCCCAGGTGATTCAAAGAGTGTTGGGCTTCTTGCTAAGCTGTTGGCATTCTTGTGTCCTTCCCCACAGCAGTAGAAACAGTGACATGTGGACAGTGTGTGTGTGTGTGTGTGTGAGAGAGAGAGAGAGAGAGATGTACAGTGAGAGGTAGAGAGGTAGAGTGGGAGATGGGGACAAGAGCAGGTATAGTGCAGACAGAAAGTGAGCCAGTGACAGCCTGCAGTGTGGGGAAAGTGACACAAAGGAAGAGAGACGTTTGTCTGGGCATTTCCTTATAAGGATGTTGAGGGAGGGAGAGGGAGACAGAGACCGGGTGATGCAGTGCACAATGGTGAACTATTAGCAGTTTTTGGGGGGGAGAAGGGGAGAGAGAGAGAGAGAGACAGATGTGGGCACATCAAGCAAGTGACAGAGAGATCAAATGCTGTGTGTCAGAGTGCTAATGTGTTGAGGGATATTAGTTATTTAGACAGTTCTCCATCTGTCTCTCTATCGCTTGTCTGTATTGATAAGTATGATTGACATGGGGGTTAAAGTGCCCCCACCGTGAGCGCTGTCTTTATCTGTGTCTGTGTACAGCCATTAAGGGGATGACAGGGGAGGCAGTTACCAGGTGATGCAGTACCACAGCTAGATGCATGGTGGGCTGTCATGATGACAGAGAACAGACAGAGTTGAGCTGCAATCCTTCATTAAGTTTTGTATAATGCAACAAGAATGATCGTAGTTTGTAGTAGTGCGCCAGTTAACAGATGATAAAAACATAAATGTGAACATTTTCTGAACATTCATTAAATGTATAATGCAATTTGCCAAATCTTGACCAATGAGATAACTCCTGATTGACTCCCAAATAGGCTAAAAGCCATTACCTTTGCGGCAGGTCAAGACATGTGCAAAAGGTAGATTTTTTTAATTTTTTGATATATATTTATCTTTAATCAAATTTCCAAAGTACAGATATTAAGGAGAATGATACATACTCCCATGTATTGTGGAACTGAATGAAGCTGTTCCCAAATACAGCCCTTTGTGGATCCCGATGATGATGCTCCTTGCACCTCTCTATGTTAGCACAGTTGCGAAAAGGAATGGGAATCCCAACTTGACTCCAGATGATCTTGGTCAGCTGCTGATGAAGAAAATAAATCAGCTTCCAAAAATCCATGTCTGATTGAAAATAGCAGATTTTAGCAGTTTGTGTGGCTTAGATATATCAGAAACAGAGTTGAGCTGCGATGCACTGCGGTATGTTGGGTGCACTAAACCATGGGAGGGCTAAGAACAAGTGCAAAAGTTTATTTGTGCACACCTGCTGATAGCTGTGACCATTGGGTCTTGGTTTAATTTGATTTGCTTATTCTGGTTGGTCCATGGGCCATACGACCCATTTACATGGCTGACCAGAGTAAAAGTACAAGTTGACAAAATGTACAAATTACATCACGATATTGAATTACAGTCAAAACATACAAAAATACAAAGACAATAATACATTACACATAAAAATGTCACAGGATGATACTCAAGAAAATATAACAGAAGCTACCTAGAACATTCACATACTTCATTCTGTTTCGGTAGTCTCCTTAGACTATTTTTGAACCCTAGAATACACATTCCCAAACAATCAAATTGACCCATAACCGAACTTAAGAGTTTTGGTAAGTTGTAAAGTATTGACCTCTGCCCCAGAACTGTTTTTCATCTTTGGTATTTGAAAATATGAGATACATGACTTTCTAGTAACAAGTGGGTTAACATATTTTTGAAAAATTTGGTGAAATATTTTAGGTACTTTACCATTGTAACTTTTTTTGCTAATATACTCATGATAAACTCATCTTTGTTTCAGAGTTAATATCTTTGCTGCTTTAAGTAGTAAACAATGGTGGGTTTTTAATGGTAACTGGGTAATGAACCTTACAACTTGATTGAGTAAAACTCTAACATTTCCTAATAAACTATCCAATGCAGAATAATAAAAAAAAAAACATAATCTGTGGCTGACAGTAGAAATCTTTGAGCTAATAATGCCGTAGTAGCAAGAGTTAGCAGTGCATTCACCTGGTATAAAGCTCCTAGCCTCTGATGTATTACTTTTACCAAATTGTGAATATGTATTTCATAACTCATTTTAGAGTCCACCGTCAGCCCAAATATTTAAAATGATCTGCCTGTTCTATCCCCTTCCCATTTATGGTAAGTAAAGACAACTCGGGTTTATGATCAAATCTCTTCCGATGCTATAAAATACCATAAACTTTGTTTTCTTGCCATTTAAAACCCATGGTCCCTATCCATACCTGCAAGGACACGAAGTCAGATGCTGTATCATGCTGTAATTGTTCAACTTTAGGGTCACTCGTGAGGATCACCGCATCATCAGCATGTAAGAAAATCTTTGAGTGAGAACAAATTAAAGGGAGTGAATTCAAAAATCAACTACCAAAACCGAACCCTGGGGAATACCCGTGGTGATCAAAGCTGGAGGAGAGAGGCTACCATTGATCCTAGTACATTGTGTCCATTTTGATAAGTAATTACCACACTAGCCTACAACTTCCTGAGGCATGCCCTGTTGGACAAGCTCCGCTTTAAGCAGATCGTGAGTCACCAAGTCGAAGGCCTTGGTAAGGTCCACTTACTCTATGCAAAGAATAATTCTTCAGACCTAGCTGTGGTGTCAAAATAAATTTATTGTAAGTAAACTTCCACAAAGCCGAATACAAATACAACCCGACCAAGTAGATGACCATCTCTGTCTCGGTGCTTTGGGCCTGACTGACCCTTCCTCGGGGGGGGTCAATTCAAGCACATACATCTCTTAAATACTGCTACTAATTAATAACAGTGCAGGTGCCCCTAGTGCTATTTAATTATTTTTAAACAGTTTAAGTAAAACTTTCAAAATAAACTATATGTCTTAGCATACAAGCTGAATGTCTCGTGTATACAACCAAATAACTATGCATAGATCATAATAATGTTTGCTGTCTATTTTCTTGGTAGCACTAAATATAAATTCCTTCATTAAGTCCTGTATCTTAAATGATTGTCTGATTGTATGTGCATCTTCCTATTCAATTTGAGGTGTACCTCTAGTCACTTTCTGTCTTTTTTAATGTTTTTATATTTACACACCTAAAATGATGATCTTAACTAATAATGTTACTTTGAATAAACTTGTTTGATCTTATGCAATTTAAATGACCTCTGTACTCTGAAGTCATCAATTTGTGTTTTAAGTTATCATATGTTAACTGGCACACTACTGCAAGCTATGATCATTCTTGTTCCATTATACACCACAACTGGGTCTGAAGTATTATTCTTTCAATAGAGTAAGTAAGACCCAACAGCCACAGCTTTCTGTA
The DNA here is from genome assembly GCA_016271365.2 of Neoceratodus forsteri. NCBI lineage: Eukaryota > Metazoa > Chordata > Ceratodontiformes > Ceratodontidae > Neoceratodus > Neoceratodus forsteri. The sequence goes on along the minus strand of CM028131.1, from coordinate 42,471,551 downwards.
GGTGCACACAAACAAATGTTTGCACTTGTCATGAGAGAAAGACAGTGACATCTTAATTGGCACATCTAATGGACAATTGCTGCACATTTCTCTGCCTCACTCTTTGTATTGGTAAGTGCTGGTGACATACATAGTTGGGTTGGGTCACGAAGGGGAGGCTTGAGCACAATGTGTCTGTGTCGATGTTTGGACAGTTTCTCATGGGGGTGGGGGCCAATGAATTTTGGCTTGTTGGAAGTCTGACTTACTGCTAGATCTGGCGATGTGCGAGGAAGATTCACCACAGGGTAATGGGAAGAGAAGTAAAATGGGTCCCAGCCAGAATTAGAGGAATTATTAAATGAACTGTAAACAGAGTTAAATTAATCCACTGACTGCAATCAAAATGTGCATGGTTATGAACGATTCACATTAAGATCAGAAACAATAAATAAAAAGGGTAAATTATATGGCAGAGTGATATCAGAGTGAAAGGGACGGCAAGTAAATTATAAAGTATATCCCAAATACCTGAACAACTCTTGGACGTGTAAGGGATTGTGTTTCTGTGTGTGTGTGTATGAGTGAATGTGTGTAAGGGGGAGGGATTGAGGGGTATGATGAATGGCAAGAAGTACCATTGCACCATCAATCAATTATGTTAGAATAAAATCTGAAGACTGAAGGCGTGATACAGTATTTGCACACATCATTAGGACAACTGAAAAATAAGCACAAACTGCATACTGTATGTCCAGCAGATGCTGAGGAAAACATTCTTTCTCTCTTACTTTTGTTTTTCATCTGATTTGTACAGTGAGTGTTGTATATGATGAACTATCATTAAAATATGGCAAATTAGCAGCCTTGAGCAATCACTGGCACAAGTATCTACATATTATGTGACAGTAAGGCATATAAATAGTACACAAAATACCTACAAGAACAAATTATTTAACTCCCAGGTTGCTGTCAGTTTCTGTCAGCTTCACGCTTATGTGTCCCAAACAGCATGAGTCTAGATGACTTAATAGAATGCATGAATGACACCATCACCGTTTGTCTGCCACGATCAATCTCCCAATGTGGAAACTTGAAATATAAAATGGACTCCTCCAGAAACAGCTATATATACATATACTGTTGGCTGGCTACAATAAATATAATAAAACATAGGAATACAACATGAGATTAGTCAAACATGTATGTCCAACTATAAAGAATCAGGTCATACCACTTGTAGGTTTTCATTGTTTAACTGATGTCATGTCCTCTTTAAGGGACATGCAAGCAGGGTCTTCACAGTTGTGTATTCCAGGGTGAGGGGTATGGAAAGGGTGGTGTGCAGGCATGAATTTACAAAGTGGCAGGTCAGACGCCTTCCTGGTGCATCATCCTGAGCGATGAGGTCAGGATAAGGAGAATGTTAGACAGAATGAGAGAGGTGCCACATTGCCTAGTGCACTTTGGCACAAACAGGTAGACAAATCATGGTCTGGAGGTTAGTAAGTGCATCTTCCAAAGACTGTAGAGTGTACTGAGGGTGGAGGCAGCTATGTTGGCCTTTTAGTAGGTGCATGCTGCCTGTAGTTTTTATTCTTTGGTAATTGGGTAAGGCCCACTAGGCATATGGCATGTCTGCAGGGGTAACTCAGGAGCACTGGGGTAGTTAAGTGTCTTCCTTAGTCACACATTATGCAAGTGGAGGTTGTCGGATCAAATCCAGTTCCACTGGTTTACCCCACTCATTCACAGAGTGTTTCTTTACTTCTGTGCTATACTACCAACTCCAACATTCCTGTATGAACTAGTGAACAGAGCAGGGTGAGGTAGGAGGAAACAGAGGCATTGAATGCCTGATTGAGGGAATGGTGCAAGAAAGAGAAATCTGGATCTATAAGGGACTGGGGAGTATTCTGGGACAGAAGGCTTTTTGGTGGAATTGCTGTCATCTCTCAAGGGAGGGAGCTAGTGCACTTGGTTAGAATTAAGACATCATTATGGATAGTATTTTAAACTACAGCAGTGGGTAACTGATGCTGTGAATCCTTTCTCAGGTGGTAGGTGCATGGGGTACCCAGTAGAGGCTCCCCCAGCATGGAAATGGGTACATAGAAAGCCAGCAGTGGCAGACACAAGGGAAAGGCTGCAAGTGAGGAACAGGTTAGAAAATATTGGAGTGGATATTGGAAGGGACAGAGAGGGAGTAGATGACATGAAGAAGGGATCAGGTAGAAGAAGGAGTAAGATGGAGTCATGGGAGGTTGGTTTGCTTAAATACCTGAAGTTTAAACAATAAAATCAGTGAACTGCAGGAGTTGGTAGCAGAGGCTAAGCAAGGCCTACTCACCATCACAGAGAGGTGGGCTAGTGACAACAATGACTGGAGCTTGGTGTTTTCAGGGTATACCTAACTAAACAGAGGCAGAGATAAGAGAGAGTAGGGGAAGGAGTATCTCTACTCATTGTGGAAGGAATCAAGGTGACAGAGGATAGGTCTATAAAAAGGAGAGGACAGAAGAAGCGGAAACTATCTGGGTGCAGCTGACAACAGCTGTTGGTAAGAGGGTTAGATTATTGGTAGTCTACAGACCACCAGGGAAGAAAGGGGAAGGGGACAGAGAGTTGAAAGAGGAAATCATAAAGGGAGTGGCAAAAGAAGATCTGGGGTTAGTTGGAACTTGAACCTGCCAGATATAGACTGGGATATCATGACAGCTAGGAACACCAGGAGTTGGCACTGCTCAGCATGTTACAGGACTATCTACCGGGGCATCTGCTCAAGGATCCCACATGGCAGGACACCATAATCAACTTGGTACTCAGCAACTCCAAGATTATGGGGTGTGACTGCTAGGGAACCACTGGGGTCCAGTGACCAGAACACTTTGTGGGTCAGACTGATGAGGGAACAATAGATGCCCCCCCCCAAAGACCATGACTCTGAACCTTATAGGAGATAGGAAATTAATTTTACATAGCTAACTGTCCTTCCATTTTCATTGCCATGACAGTTATCTAATTCTGTTATGCTTGACCAAATTTTGATAAATAATCTAACTTTGGGGTTCCCTCAGATCAATATAGAGTTCCACTCACCTCACCAGCTCCTGCTCTTTCTTTTCATATTTCTCAGACACTGCATGCCATTAATGACACAATTCCATATTTATTTATGTATTTATTTATTTGAACAAGCCGGATTTACACCCTTTGAGTCAGGGACTCATTGACAAAGGCACTTCATCGCAGGGAGGGCAAGACAATAGAACATTGTGCAGATACAGCATTGGACAACATTACAGGTACAGACATTGAACACACAATACACTTAGTTATTCATCTGAATTGCCTGGAGTTTTTTTGATGTCATAGAACAGGGGTGGCCAACCTGTAGATAATGATCCACATGTTGCTCGCAAAGCAGTGTGATGTGTCTTGCAAGGTGTTCATCAATTACTTGTCAAGGACATGTCACAGTCTTTTAAATTTGAGAAAAGTCAAAGTACAGTAGCTGAAAAGTGCCCTGAGTGCTCAACAAACTACTTTTACTAAATCTTCAAGCAATTCTAAAGCTCCAGAGGTGCTATGAACAATTATTTTAAAATTACAGCCATTTTTTAAAAATACTGTAACCTAATAAAATATGGTTATTGACTATTTACAATGACTATGTTATTATTTTAACTCCTAAATATGACTAAATATGTGTAAATATGTATGGTATGGGCTTCATCTTGGGTATGGTATGAGCCACACATTGTTGTAGCTCACATCTTACTTAGAAATTTAAATGCTGCTTACAAGCCCAAAAAGGTTGGACACCCCTGTCAAAGAATGTTCAGGCAGTAAGAAAAGAGAGTAACAACTGCTGAGGTGATATGGACTCAGGTAATTACAAAGGCAACCAAATTAGATTACTTATGTAACAGAAATGGCCCAAACATATCAGAATATTGGATGAATGCTAAAAAAACATGAGGGCATCTGGAGATGTAAAAATCTGTTTCCTATCATAATAAGAAGATAGCTAACAGACCAGTGAAGGCTCTGTATCTAGATGCTAGAAGTCTAAACCAGGGGAAACAATCAGAACTCCACTGTCTTATTACTAGCATGAATGTGGACATAATTGGTGTCACAGAGACATGGTGGAATAAGGATTATGATTGAATCAAGTCCTTACCAGGATACCAGTTATTTAATAAGGACAGAGAGAGGTGTAGAGGTAGTGGAATTACAATTTATTTTAAGGACAACACTGGCATAACACCCCTGATTTAGGGATGTTACAGAAGTGTTTTGGGTAGACGTAACTGGTCTAAACAGGAGAAAAATAAGGACATCTGTGCTTGCCAGGCCTCTGAACTGCCCAGCCCAGGATGCTATAAGATTACTGAATCTCGTAGGAGAGGTAGCCAATGACAATGATGTGCTAGTTATGGGGGATCTTAATCTTCCATTGATTAACTGACTGGACTGGTGAGGAGACCAGATACACTGGAATGTAAAGTCATAAAAATGCTAGCAGCTCTTGATTTACAACAGCTTATAACTGTACCGACTAGGGGAGGGATCGTACTCGATGTGTTACTGACTGTCAAACAAGCTATAACCAATTTTGAGCTAATCCCACTACTTTGTAATAGTGATCACAGTGATGCTACTTTTGTAATTAATAGATTAAAACATACCACAAAGGTGAACACAATACACAAAAACTATGCCAAAGCCTTTTTTCAGGCAATGAGGGATAGGTTACATGAACTGTAATGGAATGCAACAGTTGGAAATATGAATGCAGAAGAGGCCTGGGGAAAATTAATCAGTATTGTTTCTTCATCGAAGTTTACTTATGTCCCTTCATTTAGGGTTTATAACAGTAGAGGAAAGAAACCCTTGTGGTTTAACAAGAAGATAGGAAGAATCATTGCCAAGAAAAGGTCTAATTATAGCAAAATGAAAAAAAAAACCAAAACATTCTTTTCCCATTAACATTAGGAATTACGAAAAGGTGCATAAACAACTTAAATATACAAATAAGGAAGTCCAGAGCAATGACAGAGTTCAGATTTGCTAACACCAAGCATAATCATAAGGTGTTTTACTCATACATGAATGAAAGAAAAGGGAATAATAGATAAGCTGGTCCACTTATAATTAACAACATCACATACTACTGTATGAACCTCAGGAAATGGCCACAGAATTCAATAAATACTTTTTGGTGTATAATTGAGTGGAACAACCTGAAAAACTCCCTGCACCCATGAATCTCAATGTCACCCTCAGTGAGATAATCACAACTGATAAGGTCCTTAGTAAACTAATAGGTCTCAATGTCAATAAATCAGCTGGACCAGGTAGCCTTCACCCCAAAGTCTTGAAGGAGCTGCCTCCAGAACTTGCAACCTGGATAGCAGACATTGGGAAAAGATTCCTATCTAATGCCTATGTACCTGCTGATTGGTGCTGAGCCACTGTAATACCAATTGACAGAAAGACACTAAAGCTAATCCCAGTAATTACAGGCCCATTAACCTAACTTCTACAGTGGGCAAAATAATATAAAGTAGGGACAGGCAATCCAGTAATGAGGGATGGATAAAGGTCTATTCTACCAGGAGGGGAGGGTTGCAGGGCAGGAGATCAGAGTGTCTGCAAGCCAAAAAAGAAGGGGGGAACAGGTTTGATGTGCTGTTGACACTAGATGAGGAAGTGGAGAGGGAGGAAGAAATGCAGGAGGGGAGGGTACAAGGGGGAATGTGCAGTGGGAGGCCAAAGGGCTATGGTGGGGAAGAGCCATGAGGGTGAGGGAGGCATGGCAGGTCAGGGGCATGGGGTGGAGGGGTAGATAGGGGAAATGGAAGCATGAGCAGAGATCTTGGAGAAAGAGATTCCAGGAATGGGGGCATGGGGGGAAGGGGGGCTTAAGTATAGCAAGGGAGGAAGGGAGTGTGTTAGTGGTGGGGGACTCCATACTTAAGGGGATCAAATGGGGCAGTAGAGTGGAATGGTGTAGTCGCATATGGGTGGAAGCCACACTAGGTCTATGGGCAGATAGTGTGGGACAAGCAACTCTAAAGTGTGTGAGGGAGGGAAAGGGGAGACTGCACATAGTGGTGCACATGAGAACAAATGACCTGGTGGGGGAGTCTGTGGAGGTGGTGAAGGAGAGGTTTGAGGAACTGGAAATGCTATACAAGGTGGTAGAAGAGACAGCAGCCTTTTCAGAGGTGTTCTCAGTACCCTGTGCAAGTAAAATGAGGCTGGAGAGGATTATGGAATTCAACGTCTGGCTGAAGAAGTGGTGTAGATCAAAAGGGCATGGGTGGGTGGGGATGGGGACAGACCTGGGACGATAATGAACTATATGCAGGGGATAGGCTGCACCTAAGTGAGGAGGGAAAGGGGGTATTAATGCAGATGCTGCAGGGGTTTATAGCAACAAAGGTGTGTTTAAACTAGCTGGGGGGAGGCGGGGGTTCAGACAGTGGGCAAGATACCCAGGGACCATGTGAGCCTACCCCCCCAAGTTAGTAAGAAAGTACCAGGTGATGTAGTATGGAAAGGACAAGGTGGGGATCTGGAAATGGAAGGAGAGGGTGATGGGGTGGAAGATGGTCTCTGCTGATCACGGAAGCCTAGGAAACAAGTGCTTGGAGCTATAGGGCTCTTGGTTTGTAGGAGGGTGGACATCATGGCCATCACAGAAATGTGGGTCACAGAACACTGGAACTGGGATCTGGCAATCCCAGGGTTAGAATGTACAGGATGGACCATGGGGAGAGGAGGCGAGGGGAAGGGGGTGGCTCTTTATGTGAGGGAGGGGATCAAATCTACATGGGATGAAGGGGAAGAGAGTGGAATGGAGACAATGTGGTTACAGCTCCTGGACTCCAGGGGAAAGAAGTTGAGGCTTGGAGTGGTGTATAGGTCACCATCCCAGAAAGTGGAAAGGGACAGGGAACTAGTGGAACAAATCAGTAGGATATGCAGGAGGGAGAAGGTGGTCATAGTGGGTGATTTCAACCTGCTTGGGGTGGATTGTACTGTACCGGTCACCTCCAGTGCTAGGGAGAGGGTCCTCCTGAATGTGTTCCAGGGGGTTCCTGACACAGCTGATTGCTGAACCCACCAGACTAGGGAACATGCTGGACCTGGTACTGTCCAACAGGCAGTGAGGGACTTTAGGATGGAGGACCCGTTAGCTGACAGTGATCATCAAACAGTGTAGTTTAACATCATAATGATCAGGGAGCCAGAGGGTTCAGCAACAAAGGTGATGGATTTCAGGAAGGCAGACTATGGGAGAGTGAGGGATTTGCTAAGGGAAGACTTGAATGAATAAAGCAGGGGATGGGGACAGAGCAGAAACTGGACATAATAATGAAAGGAATCAGGTGACAGACACGTGCACTATGCTAAAGAGTAAGAAGAGTAGGGGAAAGAGACCATGCTGGCTGAACAGGGAGGTGATGGAGGGGGTGAGGACAAAAAGGGCGTCGTCATACCTGATGTTCAGAAGGACAGGGAGGGAGGAGGACAGAGATGAGTACACCAAATGGTCTAAAGAGGTGACCAAGAAGGTAAGGGGTGCAAAGCCAAAAGGGAACTCAAATCAGTGCAGGGAATAAAGGGGGAAAGACAGACATTTTTAGATACGTCGGGGAGAAAAGTAAGTACATGGTCAGTACAATGAGGATAAAAAGGGGGGATGAGTCAGTGAAAAAGTAGGAGGAACAAGTGGAAGCGCTAAATGAGTACTGTTCACAAGGGAGGAGGGGGTCCATTACCATCCTACCTGGGAGTGAGGGGGGATGGGGAAGGAATGGATGGCAGGATAGAGGGTGGCAAAGTTTAGGAAGGGTTGAGGGCGGTGAAGGTGAATAAAGCACCAGGGCCAGATGGTACCCACCCCAGGGTGCTGTGGGAGATGGCAGAGGTTCTAGCGGACCTGTTCAACACCTCTCTGTAAATGGTGGAGGTACCTCAGGACTGGAGAATGGCCCTTGTAGTGATGTTACATAAAATAGGTCTAAGGGATGAGCCAGAGAACTATAGGCCAATCAGTCTGACTTCTATAGTGGGAAAGCTCATGGAGAAGATACTAAAAGAAAGCCTGGTGGCATTTCTGGAGGGCAATAACCTGCAGGACGGGAGGCAGCATGGATTTATCTCAGAGATAACCAATCTTATACAGTACTATGACTGGATGACGAAGTAGCTAGATGGGGGCCATGCTGTGGATGTGCTATACTTTGATTTCAGCAAGGTTTTCGATTCAGTGCCTCATGGGTGACTGGGGTGAACTTGTCTATGGCGGTGGTGAGGATAAAGATCACATGCTGGATCTCAAACTGGCTATGGGGTAGGCTACAGAAAGTGGTGTTGATGGGGAGTCTCAGAGCCTAGACCTGTGATGAGTGGGGTGCAGCAGAGCTCGGTGCTGGGTCCAGTGCTGTTTGAGCTATTCATCTCAGACATTGCACGTGGATTGGGGAGCAGGGTTAGCCTGTTGGTCGATGACATCAAAATGGGTGCAGTAGTAGATGAAGAGGAGGGATGGATACAACTACAGAGGAACTTGACCAAGCTGGAAGAATGGTCTGGGAAGTGGCAGCTGTGATTCTGCACAAAGAAATGCAAGGTGTTGCATTTTGGGGCTAAGAACCCAAGGAGAGCATACTGGCTGGGGGGAGGTATCAGACTGGGGATCACTGAGGAGAAAAAGGACCTGGGGGTATTGATAACAGTGAGCATGAACAATACTGCCCAGTGCAGGAAAGCAGCGGCAAAAGCAAACAAGATGCTAGAGTGCATAGCACGGGAATTCACGTCCAGACACAGTGAGGTGATCTTGCCCTTCTACAGGGCACTGGTCAGGCAGCACTTGAAGTACTGTGTACAGTTCTGGAGGCTGTACCTGAGGTGGGACGTCAAGCTGCTGGAGGGGGTGCAGAGGAGGGTGATGAGGATTATTCAGGGGATGGACTATGAGATGAGGCTGAAGAACTGAATATGAATGCACTGGAGGAGAGACAGGAGGGGAGGCATGAATGAGATCTTCAAGTACCTGAAGGGTATCAACAAGGGGGGGCAGAGGGAGTGTTGAAGCTAAGGAGCGGGAGGAAAACTAGGGGGCATGGGCTAAGATTAGAGGGATGGAGATTCAGGAGGGAGATGAGAAGGCGTTACTTCACAGAGAGAGTAGTTGCAAGGTGGAACACACTACCAGAAAGGGTGATAGCAAGCAAAAATGTGGCTGGCTTTAAGAACGCTTGGAACAGGATACGGGGTGGGTGAGGGGGGGCAACAATGGAGGCCAAAGGGGGAAGGGGAGGGGCAGCTGCCTGCTAGGGTGCTAGCTGCAAAACTGAGCTGACTTTGATAGACCAGTAGGTCTGTTTTGCTGACACTTTCTAATGTTCGTAATTAGGGACAAGCTGGTTAATGATCTAAGAAGTAGAGGTTTAGTAGGCAAAACACAACATGGCTTTTCTAATAGCACATCATGTGCCACTAATTTTATTAGCTTTTTCAAGTTTGTGGACAAAGCAATGAGGCCAGATGGAATTCACCCCAGAATTCTAAAAGAATTAAGCAGAGAACTAGTGACACCACTGACTACCCTTTATAACAAATCATGGGAGGATGGTGTGGTACCTGAAGACTGTAAGAAGGCTGATGTGATTCCCCTTCACAAAAGTGGGAGCAAGACAGAGGCAGGAAACTACAGACCTGTCAGTTTGACCTCTGTGGTAGGGAAAGTGATGGAATTACTTCTGAAGGAAAGAATTGTTGAGTACCTAGAGGCCAGTAGGGCACAGGACCCAAGGTAGCATGGGTTCACAGTGGGAAGGCCATATCAGATGAATCCAATTGATTTATTTGACTGGGTGACCAAAGTAGTAGACCAGGGAAGGGCTGTGGACATGGCCTACCTAGACTTTAGCAAGGCATTTGACAGAGTCCCACACAAAAGATTAGTAGTCAAATTAACCAGCCCTGGAGTGGGTCCCAGGGTGGTAGCCTGGGTAAAACATTGGCTTAACAACAGGACACAGAAGATAATTGTAAATGGAGTCCACTCTGAAGAAAGAGGGGTTACTAGTGGGGTACTGCAGGGTTCAGTACTGGGTCCAGTCCTTTTTAATGTCTTTATAAGTGACATTGCAGAGGGACTGGAAGGAAAAGTATGCCTCTTTGCAGATGACACAAAGATCTGCAACAGGGTTGATACACAAGGAGGCATGGAAAAGATGAGAAGGGACTTGGCAAGGTTGGAGGAAGGGTCAGAAGTATGGCAGCTTGGATTCAATGCAAAGAAGTACAAAGTAATGCACCTGGGAAACAAAAAACCCAGGGGAAGATTACACAATGGGGGGAGGTAGTAACAACAACAAAAATGGAAAGGGACCTGGGGGTAATCATATTAAATGACCTTAAGGTTGGCAAACAATTTGAGAAGTTGGTAGGGAGGGCTGGGGGCATACAGGGATGTATAGGGAGAGGCATCACCAGCAGAAAACAGGAAGTTGTTATCCCCCTGTACAGACAGTTGGTGAGACCCCATCTGGAGTACTGCATCAAGTTCTGGAGACCCCATCTCCACAAAGACATAGACAGGATGGAGGCAGTTCAGAGGAGGGCAACTAATATGGTGCAGGGTCTGCAAAAGAAGCCATAAGAGAAGAGGCTAAAGGAGCTTAATATGTATACCCTTGAGGAAAGGAGAGAGAAGGGGGACATGATAGAAATGCTTTAAGTAGCTCAGTGGAATCAACAAAGTCCAAGAGGGTAGCAGTTTTCAGAAAAAGAGATGTGCAAGAACAAGGGGACACAATTTGAAGATGGAGGGGGGACGGCTCAGGGGCAATGTGAGGAAGTATTTTTTCACAGAGAGGGTGGTGGACGCATGGAACAGCCTTCCTGAGGAGGTTGTAGGGTCTAAAACTGTGGGAGAATTCAAGAATGCATGGGACAGACATAAGGGAATTTTTTTTGGGGTAGGAAGAAATAGGCTGTTGGTTAAATAGGATCTGCAGCGTATCCTCTAGGTAGGGAAATGGGCAGACTAGGTGGGCCAAGCAGTCCTTATCTGCCATCAAATTCTATGTTTCTATGTTAATATAAGCCAGGGTAAGGGGGTGGATGCATTGCTCCTGGACTTCAGGAAAACGTTTGATACGCTACCACGTTACATCTTGGTAAGAAAACTGATTGAATTGGATGGATTTGTGACTTGTCAGGTGGCTCCAGAGCTGGTTAGCAAACAGAAAGCAGCCTGTAAGAATTAATGATGTGGTTTCCCAGCCAGGGGATGTGACTAGTGGGGTGTCGCAGGGCTCTGTCCTGGGACCACTACTGTTTAATATATTTATAAGTGATCCAGCAGCTCAAGTAGTAATAAATTGGTGAAGTTTGCAGACGACACCAAGCTGGGGGGAATAGTTGACTCTGAAGAGCAAAGGAAAATAATGCTTATTGATCTCAAAAGTACAGAGAGATGGGTACTGGAAAACAAAATGCAGATTAATACTGAAAAATGTGTCATCTTGCATTTCAGAAGGAATAATGGTAGGCAAACATATCAAATAAATGGGAACAAAATCAGATATGTGTCCTTAGAGAGAGAGATCTAGGAGTTATTATTAATGACCTCAAGCCCATTGCCCAATGTAAACATATAGCATCTAAAATGGGTTAGAGGAACATAGAAACATAGAAGTTGATGGAAGATAAGGACCGCAAGGCCCATCCAGTCTGCCCATTTCGTTTTCTACCTTATGAATGTGCCATTGGCCTTTGCCCTATCACTGGCCTATCTATTCATACTCATCTGTATTGCTTCCTTATGCCCAGGGCCCCTACTTTTCTGTGGCACAGTAGGACCAAGTTCTGCGGCAAGACCACCATTTGCTGCAGAACTTCTGCGGTGGTGGTTTGTAATTTCTACGGAAGTTCTGTGGCACTAACAAACTACCACATCACAGTGACAGCTTATCATCCTGACTTCACTTTCATGGCAGTGGTTATAGCAATCAGGATGGTGGAAAGCACAGTAACACTAGTTCAAAAAATAACAGAATTATAAAAATAATTTTATGCATAAAAAAACAAAACAAATGTGTCTCCCTTAAGGTCCTAGCCTGTTAAATAAATGACATATGCAGAGGGGATCTTATGTGATAAATACAGTATTTCTATATGCATGCTATCTATCCCACTAATGAGGTTTCCACTATCACTTATATATTTGTATGTGCTTTCTACACCACTTATAAGGTTCCCACTATGTATCACTTATATATTTATATGCAATCTGTAACATACATATGTGTGTGTGTGTGTGTGTGTGTGTGTGTGATGAGAGAGACAGAGATACTGTGTGTGTGTGTGTGTGTATATTTTTTTTAATTTCCATTAACTTGCATCCTCATTCATACAGGTCCCGTTAGAAATGGAATAGAGGAGTTTTTGCAAAACTCATTTTTGATGTCAACCTGCTTTCCCTGACACACTGTGTAACACCATCAGTCCATGACATGCATGTGAACCGATTGTGAGATAGAGCTCTCCAGACCAGCACAATGTGTCCACCATGTGACAGAACACTGCACCATACCTTCCCAGGCTCCGAGCAATGATGTGTTCCACCAGTCCTTGTGCAGCCCAGACAGCTCCCAGAGCTAATCTCTGAACCTGAGTTGCCGACACGGAAACATAGCATGCTACCCTCTGGCCCAACAGTTGTCCCTGCACACAACATTTCTCCATAACTTTTAGGTGATTCTATCAACCAATGACAATATGTAATCAATAACCCTGGCAAAAATGCATACAGTGCAATTATTTATTTAACAGGTCTATTCTTTCAGCAGGTCTACACATTATTATATTCCACTTTTCTGGGCATAATTATTTTTCTTAAAAATGACAATTAAATTCATTTTACCAGTTATTCATTTCAGATGGCATCTCTATACCTTAAAGGCACAAATAGGTCTGTACAAAGTGAGGTATGGACTTAACAGGTCTGTGCTATTGACAAGGTTTTGTTTAAGTTGGTTCTAGTGCAATAATGTAAGACTGAAAATTGTATTAGGCTGTAGTGCAGGTTAAGCAAATATCACCATGCCTGATGTGCTGTGCCACCGTCTCTGACAGTGGGAGCTGTGGTAGATTTCTGTTTGCAGATTGCAGCTATTTCATTTGCTAATTTATGATGTTATGGCAATGATAACATCACATTCTGAGCATAGAGGGGTTTGGGATATAAAAAGAGGGGAAGGGAACCAGATTCTATGCAAAAACAGAAATATTAATAAAAAATCAACAAGAAGAGTGAATTCTGCGACACAGCAGAAGTTCTGCGGTAGATTGCAAGTTCTGTGCAAAATTCTGCGGCTGCAGAATTCTAGGGGCCTTGCTTATGCCTATCCAACGCCTGTTTGAAGCCCTGCATTGTATTCATAGCCACCACTTACTGAGGTAGGCTGTTCCATGCATCCACCACCCTTTCTGAGAAAAAGAACTTTCTCACATTACCCCTTAATCAGCCTCCATCTAATCTCATACTGTGTCCTCTTGTCCTATTATTTTTCTTATATTGAAACATGTTAGACTCTTTCACCTTGTTAATGCCCTTAAGTTGTTTGAATGTTTTGATCATATCACCTCTCTCTCCCTCCTTTGCTCAGTCTAGGGTATGCATATTGAGCTCCATTATCACCTATAAGTTGCACATGAAGGTTCTTCTCAAGGTAAAGTGTGGTATTATTGCCACTGTAGAGGTCTTATGTTAGGCCTCACATGGACTATTGTTCCCAAGTATGGAGTCCATATCTCAAAAAGGACATGGCTGCAATAGAAAAAGTTCAGAGGAGGTTCACTAAATTTCTCCCCAGCTATCGGGAATCACCATACGAGCATCATTTAAGAGAATTGAGACTTTGGGATCTAGGCCAAAGAAGATCTAGAGGAGATATGTTACTCTTATACGAGCTGTTAGAGGACTCACTTCTAAGTTTAGATTTGGGACTAGTATACAAGGACACGAAATTCAATCTCAGAGGGCATAAGCATCAACTTTCAGAATCATCCTCCAAAACTGAAGTTAGAAAATGTTCATTTTTACCAAGGGCCATTTGAATATGGAATCAGCTCCTGGGAAGAGTTGTTAATGCTACCAGTATGGTAACATTTAAGCATAGGCGGGATGCTTTTATAAAAGAAAATGCATTATGTAAATTCCACTGAGCAGTAGAGGCAACCACATGGGCCTTAGCCTTCTGTTGCCCTTTGTCTGAAGTGTTATTATAATTATCATTATTTTAAGTGGGCAGAATTTTGGATGATGCGGGAACTTGCTAAAGGAAGACTGGCAGGTGTAGACTAGATAGATGTGATAGAAGAATGATCAAGTACAATCAAGGGGACACTCCTGGACAAGGCTGAAGCTTGTGCAAAGAAGGCTGCAAAAGGAGCAGTACAAAAAAACAATCTGGTTCTTGAGGGTGAGAGAAGCAGTGAGAACAAAAGGAAGGGCATTCAATGAGTATGAGAGGAACAACAGGGAGGAAGCCTGGCAGGAGCATCATGTTAAACTCACAGAGGTAAGAGGGTGTAAATGTGTGGGTCTCAATAAACAGATCGTACAACCAGATTATGATGCATAAAAAATGTGTACTTCTGCATTTATCATTTTATTTTAGAAAAACACAAAACCAAAAAAATAAAAATAAATAAATAATCCAATATTTACAGAAAGGAAAAATATGATGATATTTCTTCACATCAGTTCAAACAGGAAATATTTATTGCTTCCGATAATACAAAGACATTCCTGTGTTCTCTCCTTCCTCAGTTAATATGAAAGCTTGCATATTACCTCATTGCTGAGATCCTTCTCTCACCTTGGTCAGAACCCTACTGACCAACCTATCTATCTAAGCCTCCTAGTGGAGGGTTTATATAGTGAAGGAAAGGGGTGTGGTTTTCACTGAGCCCCTCCTCCTTTGTGACATCACATTCCCTTGCATCTATAAAACCTGCCATTTCAGGTGCAGCTTGCCCTATAATAGGACCTTACAGCATGAGATAGACCTTGGGGTAAAACAACTTTTCTTTACAAATGTGAAAAGTATAAGGATAAGCCAAACCTGTTTAAGAAAAATAACAGTCTATACCCTTAGCATGGAAAAGCGAGATGAGGGGTGCACTCCCTATCTGTCTCCATATAAGGTTATAGCTTTTTATTTGTGTTTTTGTCTTTTTGTTCATATAAGGAAAGCACACATAAGTGAACCACTGTAGCATCTATATTTTGTTTCATATAATATGGTACTCTAATCTTTGGTCATGCATTATTTTCTTCCCAAATCCCTTGTTTTATATTTCCAGAACCTTTTATTATTTTTCTCAAACAGCTTATCTGGTTGCTGCACTTTCAGCAAACAGCTTATCTGGCTGCTGCACTTTCAGACGATGCCTTGCTGAGGAACTCGGCCTTCTAAAACACAGAAGGCTTAACTTCAATAATTACAACTCCCTGTTGAATGAATTTGTTTTTGGACACTTACAGAACTCCAATTTATCTGCCTGTAGTGTTTTAATTATACTCTCTTACTTTAGCCCATTTTCAAGTGTTTTAAAAACAAGGGTACATTTTTCATTGCTTTGGGGCTTATTAGAATATGCACCATAGCAACCAAACACAGTTGCTTTAATTTCCTCCTAAATTTAAACTTAAGTGTTTGGATACAGGGGTATTAAACTCACACAGTAATTGTACAGGTTCTATAGCACTTTCCTGCAAACCTGTACTTTGTGTTGCCTAAAACATTTTT
The DNA here is from genome assembly GCA_016271365.2 of Neoceratodus forsteri. NCBI lineage: Eukaryota > Metazoa > Chordata > Ceratodontiformes > Ceratodontidae > Neoceratodus > Neoceratodus forsteri. The sequence goes on along the minus strand of CM028131.1, from coordinate 42,455,721 downwards.
TCCACTGTTTGCAACAATTTTACCGTCCCAGCTTTCCTTACTCACTAACTGATTTGTAGCTGAAGGCTTTTTTCCACAACCCAGCCCTCTGCTCGTTTTGGGGCTTCCTTTTAAGTGACACAGCTCCTTCTTTACATATATTATAACAAGATGCAAGTTTTTTAATACCAGAGCAAATAAAAATGTGACAGTAAAGGCAAAGTAGAAAATTGCCAGGTTGGCCTCCCTGACAAGAGAATTAGGATAGATAAGAATAAGCAGAAGAAGACAGGATAGAGTGAAAGCAGAAACCAAAAAGGGGGTTATTGCATCTTCTCTGTGTCAGCTTTATCTTTCAAAACTTGACCTCCTGTTACACTCCTCCCACCACAAGAAGTCAACATACTATTTGTTGTGTTGACTGAGACCACTCACCTTGTGAAGGGTTGGAACTTCCGCCCACCCACTCCAGAAGTTCCTCCCAGAGACCCTTAAGATAAACAGTATTCAAAACATCCATTCAAAAACAGACAATACTGTTTATATGTCATTCTATTTCCCTTGGGTTGTGCCATCAAGGCACTTTATAATGCCATCATCCAACTTTACAGCAGAATCACTGGCAGGATCAGCACCAAAGCATGATAAAAAATTCACGTTCTGATGCTGAAAACAGCTGTATGGCGCACAGTAAATTTATATGGCTGTAGGGCTAGATACCATCGTAATATGCGAGCATTCTTGTACTTCATTAAATGCAGCCAACATAAAGGGTTATGATCTGTCATAACTGTAAATTGTTTTCCCCAAAGATAATATTTTAGGGCCCCCACTGCCCATTTGATGGCCAGACACTCCTTTTCAATCGTCGAATACCTTCTCTCTCTCTCATGTAATTTCCTGCTAAGATATAAAATGGGATGTTCCTCTCCCTGGCTATGTTGAGTCAATACTACCCCAATGCCTGTGTCAGAGGCATCAGTCTGTAATTTAAATGGCTTAGAAAGATCAGGACTACATAACATTGGGGCTGAACACAAGATGTCTTTGATTTTATGAAATGCTTCATGACAGGCTGGAGTCTACTTTACTTTATTTGGAAATTTTTTTTTGTTAAATCTGTAAGGGGGGTAGCTATGGCAGAAAACTCTGGGATGAAGCTTCTATATTAGCTTGCCAAATCAATGAAAGACCTGACATGGCACTTTGTCGTTGGTATGGGACTATTAGCCACTGCTTCAGTTTTGTCTACTTTAGGCTTGATTCTCCCATGTCCAGTAACAAAACCCAAATAGTGTGTTTCTGTTTTAGCTATAGCACACTTTGAAGGGTTTATGGTCATTCCTGCATCCTGGATGCTCTGTATTACAGCACTGAGATGAACTGAATGAGTCTCCAAGTCAGGGCTATAGATAACAATGTCATCCAAATAAGCAGCACTGTAACTTTTGTGAGGTCTTAACACAAAATCCATATACTGTTGGACTGTAGCTGGAGCTCCATGCAGGCCAAACGGCATTGTGGTGAACTGGTATAGGCCAGTATGTTCACTTGGGAACATAGCAGGAGGCTGGTAAGGACAGAGGTCTGGGGTTATATTCTGTTTTAACTGAAATATTTGAATAGTTTTGTAAGTGAAATTAGTTCTAGGTGTTAAAAATTATTACCTTGAATTAGAACTGTTACTTGGGCTGTGATATTGTAACTTTCGAGACTTGGGAACAGTTGTTTGGCAGTGATAATTAGAGTAAAATTTAAATGTGTTGTTTGCCTGGTGTTAGGGGGAGGGGACATCAACAGGAATTACCTTGTCTTTAACAGGAATTACCTTGGCTTTCATTGTTCACTTGAGAACATAGCAGGAGGCTGGTAAGGACAGAGGTCTGGGGTTATATTCTGTTTTAACTGAAATATTTGAATACTTGTGTAAGTGAAATTAGTTCTATGTGTTAAAAATTATTACCTTGAGTTAGAACTGTTACTTGGGCTGTGATATTGTAACTTTGGAGGCTTGGGAACAGTTGTTTGGCAGTGATAATTAGAGTGAAATTTAAATGTGTTGTTTGCTTGGTACAGTAAGAACCCCTGCCACCCACCCTGTTTTGTAGGCTTCTTAAATACTGAAAAGCCACTGGGGTTGGGATTGAAGGGCTGAGTATTTCTGTTTGGGACTGAAATTTGAGCAACAGGAGCTGGTGGGCCTGTGACATCATACGTGTACCTGATGTCTGCATACACACACTGTTAGTGGGACTGAACACACCTGGACTGTATGTGTTTGTGAGACTTGGGAACTTTATTGGTGGGTTGAAATTGGGTTTGTAAATAACTGCAGTCAGTATAGAGAGAAACTGTATTCCAGGGAAAGGGACTGAGAAAGTGGGTGTGCCATTATAAACAGAGGGGATAAACAGGGTGGCCATATTCCACCATGGCAGGCATCTTCGGAAGGGTTGTAGGCTGCACAGGCTGTGGGATGGCAATAATTCTCAATTGGGGCTGGAGAGAGGGAGGCTGCCCACTCTGTAGACAGCTATCTTGTATCAGGAGTGAGGTATATTGGTTAAGGAGTAAGCTGGGGGAGCTGGGGGGGTGTCCAAGGATAAGGGGTGTGGACATGGGCAGCAGAAGGGTGGGCCTGAGGGGAGGCTGGGGCAACACTCTGAAATTACATGACGTTATGTTACAGCAAACAGGAGGGGGGATATTAGGGACAGAGGACCCTTAGATAGGGATGTTGACGCTAAGGGGAAAGCGTACGGGGTGAACATTCTGAATACAAAGAGAGTGGAGGGGAAAGAGCCAGGAGAGGCTGTTGTGCGGAAGCCTAAAACAGCAGACTGTGGGAAGGGAGCTCCTAAGGTGAACAGAGAAAGAGGGGAAGAAGAGGGGCAGTTTAGAGGTGCAGTCAGGGGAAACTCGGGTTACTTGATGGAGGCGGACATAGAGTGTCACAATAAATTTGAGCTACTGAGCAACCTAGAGGGGGAGGAAGGGGATGGTGGAAATGAGGAAACTTATACAGAGGCCGGGTAGGAGGGAGTCGGATACCCATAGGGCATCACAGACCAGCAATGGAAAGGATAAAAATGGTCCCAGAGGGAGAAGGGACACATAAATGTTAAGCAAATGGGGGAGATGCAACATATTGCAGACATGAGGGAGGAGAGCATGATTGGAGAGAAACTGGGAGACAAGGAGGTGGGAGAAGAGCCCCCCTTCAGCAGGGGTTAGTACCAAGGATGGGGCCCTAGCTAAAGGGGACCCACAGAGAGCCTCTGGAGGCAAGAGTACTATTACAAGGGGGGAGGATGGTGGTGTGGGGAAGGGAAACCATTGGGGCCAGGATAAATGGTTCGGATAAGAGAGGGTTAAAGGGGACACCTATTCAGAGGGGGTTTGAGTTAAATGGGCAAAATAACGAGGAAGGCAGAAAGGGGAGGGTGACAAGGGGGTCTCTAATAAGGCAGGAAGACTCCCATGGAATTGAGATCATGAATAATGGGGGGAAGGGGGTCTGACGGGGCATAGTGGAGGTAACCATAAGGATGATGGCGGTGTTAAGGTTCTGTTATTAGGAGACTCGATGATTAGGGGTATCCAGTGGGAGGGACAGTGGGTGGATGCCATAGCCAGGTGAAGGTAGTGAGTATCTCTGGGCTGAAAGAGCACAGAGCAAAGTTCATGATGTATGAAATGGTTAGGGATTGTGGAGGGAAACTGGATTTCCTGGTGCATTTGGGAACTAACGATCTAGAGGGAAATAGCATTTTGAAATCCAACAGGTTCCAAGAACTTGCCAGAGTCTGTCGGGTAATGGATACAACATTTTTTCAAAGATATTGCCAGTACCAAAGGCCTCAGTGGAGAAAAAAATGAATCACAGAGGTTAATGACTGGCCCAGGGAAGCAAGTGAAGAGAGGGTTGGGGTGTTAGGAACTGGAATGGAGTTTGGGAGGATAAGGGACTATATGCCAAGGACATGTTCATCTTGCCCCATTAGGGGAAGTCCTTAAACAGGGGATGGCTGACTACATTCAAGAAAGGTGGGTTTAAACTTGTGAGGGGAAGGGATAAGAGGGGCTGACCAGATGTCCTCTCCTCCAGATGAGGGGAGTAGCCTTCAAGCCCAAAGTGGGAGGGGGGAAACAGACTGGGGGTGGAGGTTTCAGGAGGAGCAGAGGGAGGATGGAAGTATAAGGAATCTGGGTGGGGTTCGACAAAGAGGATCGAGGATAAAGGGTGGTGGTTGGTGTTAGTAAATGCCAGGAGCTTGGGAAACAAGCTGCCAGAGTTCCAGGCCATGCTGTTCAGGGGGTGGATGCGTGGACACGAGACATGGGCAACAAAACCATGACTGGGACCTAAACGTGACAGGCACTATGCTTAGGAAGGATAGAAAGGAGGGCAGAGGGGGTGGAGTGGCTATGTTCATTAGAGATGACATAGAAATTGCTAGAGTAGAAGAGGTAGAGGGAAATGTGGAGGCCTTATGGGTCACCTTACGATCCCCAGCAGGAGATAAGGTCAAGCTGGGTGTAGTATATAGGCCCCCTGGGATGAGTGATGTTCTAGAGGATGGTTTGCTGGACAACATCATTGCCCAGTGTGAACCAAAAGGGGAAGGAGTGATGTTGATGAGGGACCTTAATATGCCAGGTACAAACTGGGGAACTATGTCCTCTAAGATGGCCAAGGAGCAGAGGCTGCTAGATGGCTTCCAGGATGTGTTCTTAACACAGCTTGTGATGGAGCCCACAAGGGAAGGGCATGTCCTGGACGTGGTTCTGGCAGATGGGGATCTGGTAAGGGACCAGGTTGTACAGGACCCCCTGACTGGGAGTGACCACAATACTGTCTGGTTTCAAATAAGCATGGAGTGAGGGGGGTGAGACCTAGGACACTGGCAGTGGACTTCAGGGGGCAGACTTTGTGGGCATGGGAAATATTCTCAAGGATCACTTGAAGGGGATTACATCAATGACAAGTGTGGAAAGGAGATAGGAGGTCATAAAACGGGGACTTCATGAGGCAGTCAGGATCTGGGCTAAGTTGAAACGTAAGGGAGCAAGGTCACATAAACCATGCTGGTGGTCCAGTGAGGTACAGGTAGCAGTCAGAGAAAAGAAGGAGGCCTACAAAAATTATAAAACAACAAGAGGGGATAAGGATAAGGAAATGTACCACCTTGTATCTAGAAAAGTCACCCATATGGTGAGAGGAGCAAAGTCCAGTAAAGAGCAGCAGCTGGCACAGGGGATACATGGAGGGGAAAAGGGGTTCTTCCGGTACATTGGGGAGTGGAGAAAAACTAAGGGCCATCTCAGCAGATTGAGATCAGAAGGAGGGTGGGTGGAAGAGGGCAGGGACCAGGCAGAGGTATTTAAGCAGTACTTTGCCTCTGTGTTCACTAGGGAGGGGGATGGGATATCTACAAAGCAAGGCATGAAGGGGATAGAAGGGGCAGTTAGTAGGATCAGGGGAGCAACAGAAATGGAGCAAGAGGGAGGGAGGGAGAGGTACCCCAGGGGTGTCACATCTGGATAAGCATAAAAAGGCCAGTAAGGTGGAGGGGACGGATGATGCTATCTCCACCAAAAGGGTGTGGTTAGCCCTCAAGGCCCTAAAGAAAGACAAATCTCTTGGGCCGGATGGCATTCATCCGAGAGTACTATGGAAATTGGCGGACATACTGGCTGCAACCCTGGTGGAGCTCTTCAACAGGTCACTTGAGACAGGGAGGGTACCTAGGGATTGGCGAGAGGCACATGTGCCAATCCATAAAGGGGGGGTCGAGGGAAGTACCAGGTAACTATAGACCCATCAGCTTGACCTCGGTGGTGGGAAAATTAATGGAGAGTATACTAAAGGAACGATTGGGGATGTACTTGGAGGAGGTGGGAGGTCTGGATAGTCGGCAACATGGGTTTGTGCCAGGTAGATCATGTCAAACCAATCTTGTGGAGTTCTATGAATGGGTAACATCAGAACTGGACAGGGGAAAGCCTGTGGATGTATTATTCTTGGACTTCAGCAAGGTGTTTGACTCTGTCCCCTTCAGTGGTCTGATGGAGAAACTGATGGGATTAGGAGTAGGCCCTTTGATGGTCAGATGGATTGAAAACTGGCTAGCAGGATGCACCTAGAGAGTAGTGGTCTGTGGGGAGCTCTCGAACCCTAGAGAGGTTGGTAGTGGGGTACCGCAGGGCTCGGTCCTGGGTCCGATCCTGTTTAATGCATACATATCGGACATCAGGGAGGGTATAGGGTGTGAAATGAGTCTCTTCGCGGATGACTCCAAGATGGGAGCAGTAGTTGAGGGAGAAGAGGGGAGGTTGGCCCTGCAAGGGGACCTGGGCACCTTGGAAAGCTGGGCTCACACATGGAAATTAAATTTCAATATCACCAAGTGCAAGGTGTTGCATCTTGGTCGGGGAAACCCTAAACACAGGTACACCCTGGGAGGGGAGGTGCTGGAGGCCTCAATAGGGGAAAAAGACCTAGGGGTCATGGTGGATGCATGTATGAATAACTCTGAGCAGTGCGAGAGTGGCTAGCAAGGCAAACAGGATGTTGGGATGCATCGTAAGGGGGATCACCTCTAGAAGTAAGGAAGTGATTCTGCTGCTGTACAATGGACTGGTTAGACCACACCTTGAGTACTGTGTACAGTACTGGAGACCACACTTGAAGAGGGACATACAGCTCCTGGAGAGGGTACAGAGGAGGGCAACTAAGATGATACGAGGGCTAGGGGATTTGACGTATGAGGACAGACTTGAGGAGCTCTGCCTGTTTTCATTGGAGGAGAGGAGAGACAGGGAGGACATGATTGAGGTCTTCAAGTACTTCAAGGGAATGAATAAGGTAAACATGGAGGGGATCTTTAGACTAAAGCAGGGAGGTATCACCAGAGGGTATGGTTTGAAGTTGGAAGGTGGAAGGGTGAGGGAGGAAAGAGGAGGAGGTTTTTCACTGAGAGGGTGGTGGACCCTTGGAATGCACTGCCTGGCAAGCTGGTTCAGAGATCCACAGTGGAGGGCTTCAAGAGAGGGTGGGACAGACACAGAAAGTGGATGTATCAGATGATGGCCTGTCCCAGAGGGTGGGGATGGATGATAGGGGTTTCTGGAGCACAAGGGATGGGAGGGCCTCGGCACCCAACTAAGGATCTAAGGTTCGAGCAGACTCGATAGACCGTAAGGCCTAATCTGCTGGCAAATAGTATGTTAGTATGTAAGTGGGGTACAAAAAGCAGTTAATTCCTGAGTTTTAGGGGCCAAGAGACTCTGTCAATACCCTTTCGTTAAATCCAGGGTACTAATGTATTTTGCAGACCCAGTTTGGTCCAGGAGATCATCTATACGTGGCATTGGATACCCATCAAACTCAGACATTTTATTTTTCTAAAATCTAAGCATAAACTGATGCCCCCCTTCTTTCTTATGCACAACTACCAATGGAGAGGACCAAGGACTGTGTGAAGGAACTATCACTCCAGCCTGTTCCATGCGTTTTATTTCAGCCACTACTTCTGGCCTGATCTTTTCAGGTAGTCTGTATGGCTTCTGGTGAATGGGCTTATTTCGTGTAACCCTAATTTCATGGACCACACCCTTAGCCTGCCCAGGTTCCTTCATGAATGTGCCTGAGAAATATTTCAGAAGGTGATCAATTTCTAATCTCTGTTCAGGGGTCAATTCAGGATTGATATGTACCTCCGTGTCATTGATAGCTTTATCAGTTCTGTCATAAGCTATGTCTAGTTCTCCTGTATCAGGATTTGTTTGAACAAACAGTATTGGGTGACTCTGGTTTTTCTATCCATTTTCTCAGCTGGTTGGCATGATATACTTTGTTCACTGGTTTATGCCCTGGCATCTCAATGGCATAGTTTACTGTGCCTACCTAGTGTAAGACTACATATGGCCCTTGCCACCACATAAGCAATTTTTTTTCAGTGGAAGGTAACAATAGTAACACTTTTTCACCTGGAGAAAATGTTTTATGTTTCAGACCTAGGTCTTAGCATTCTTTCAACATTTTGATGAGTGATAGTCACATACTTTACCAACCTTTTTCTCAGAGCAGTCATATATTCCAATATATTTTTGCAGGCTACATTAGACCCCTGTTCCCAATGCTTCTTCACTACATCTAAGGGACCCCTAGGGTTACACCCATATAGCATGGTAAAGGGTGATAACCCTGTAGTAGCCTGAGGTACCTCTCTATACGCAAATAGCAGGAAAGGTAGGTACTTGTCCCAATCCCGACCTTCCTCCTGCACATACTTCTGCAGCATACATTTCATGGTCTTATTAAAACGTTCTACTAACCCATCAGTTTGGGGATGGTATGGTGATGTTCTAACAGCAGATACCCCTAGTAATTTGTACAGTTCTTGTAACATGATGTATGTAAAATTACTCCCATGGTCAGTCAGGATAACCTTAGGTATTCCCATCCTGCTAAAGACCTTTGCCAGTTTTTCTGCAATACGAGGGGCAGTAACTGTCCTCATTGGTATTGCCTCTGGGTACCTGGTGATATAATCACAAATGACTAGGATATGCTGATTCCCCTTAGAACTCTTTAACAAGGGTCCCACCACATTCATTGCAACCCTGTCCAATGGGGTAGTTACATACGGTATAGGTTGCAGGGGTACAATATCTTTTTTCCCCTCCCTTGGCAACTAGCTGGCATTGTGGACAGGACCTATAATAGGCTGCCACTTCCTGATGGACCCCTGGCCAACTAAAATGAGATAGAATTCGTTGGACTGTCCGGTCTCTCCCTTCATGATCAGTCATGGGGATATCATGAGCCAAATGCATGATTTGTTCTCTATACTTTTTAGGCACAACTAACTATTCAAGTTATTCATTAATACCAGGTTAAACAGTAACTCTATATAAAATATAATTTCTTTCAATGAATCATGATTGACCTGGGGGTCCAACCTTGTTGACCTGTGAGTGTAAAGGGGTTAGTGACTCATCATATTTTTGCTCTTGTCCAATATCTTTTACTAAAGTCTCTGGAAAATGAAGTGGACCCATAGCCTGATGCTTATTATTCCAGTTCTTCTTTTCTTCTCTTCTAGTTCCTTTAGACTTTTTGATCTTACTAACAGTCTCAAAATAATCAGTCTCGAAAGGAAAAATGTCCTGTAACTCCTGAGTATTCATCTGAGACCTAGTTACCACATTAACAGTTCCTGAAGTGGTTTTCTGCAGTTGCAGTAAAAGATCAAAATGAGGAAAGTCTTGTCCAACAATGACAGGTACAGGGAGTCATGGAACAAGGCCTACCAGCATGTCATGACATTCATTATTTACAGTTATATAAAGACATGTGGTAGGGTAATGGTATATATCCCCATGTACACACCGAACAGTTGTATTTGAGTCACTGTGGGGTAGATTGGGGGCTAGATCAGCTCTGATTAAGGTCTGTATACTGCCAGAGTCCAGTAAACCCAAAGTTTGTTGTTCCCCAATACCCACAGAGGTCACATAACCAAAAATGGCTAGGGCAAGATGTGCTGGGTCAATCCTTTTGTTGGGACAGTTTCTGACAATATGCCCTTTCCCAAGACAACCGTGGCATATTATGTCTGTGTATGGGACTCTGCTACCTCTCTCCCTATGCTAGAACTGCCTCTGATTAGTGGAAGTATTAAATGGTGGTCTTGCCAGTGTATTAGATGGTTCTGGGTTGCCCAGGTTACTTCTGGCTTGAGTGCTCCGTGCAGCCAGATAATCTTCTGCCAGCTTCATCTATGCACCAGTGAAAAAGATGAAAGTCAAAGGACAGACCAATCCCTGGGTTACTACTGACCTTTTAGCTCTACTCAAGCACAGAGACTACCTCTGGCATTGTGCTCGTGCAACTCCAACGCAAGTAAACATACAATTATAAAAAGCAGCCAGAAATGATTGCACTTGAAAAATACGGAATGCTAAACGCAGCTATTACAAAGAGGTTCTGACCAACTCTTGGGGCCAGGGAAACAAATTCTGGAACAATATGAAAGAACTCACAGGCAAGGATCCTAAAGCACCACCCACTATGCTTAACCTTCGTGGCAGTCCTACACTCGACCTAGGTACCATCACCAGCACTTTTAATAATGCATTTACAAACCTGGACAGTGTCCTTCAACCAAATTTTTTCGTCGACCTCCCCTCCAGCTCCTCCCAAGTTACTCCCCAACTAGAATGTACAACCCCAAAGTTTTTTTTTAAGGAGGTCCCACCACAAGTAGCTAGAAAATACATTCAAAAGGCCATCTGCAAACAAGGGTTACCTTGGTAATTACCTGGATGGTACCCTCTCCTACACTCGGCATATTGACACTGTTGCCAAGACCGCCAATATACGGATTGGACTACTACACAAGCACAAGCACTGTATGCCTGCAGATGCCCTTAAACTAGCCATCTACAGCTCTGTCACCTCTATCATTGACTATGGCCTTGCCATCTATGGCTCTGCCTCAACAAGTGCCCTCCTCAGGATCTCAGTTTCTCTCAACAAAGCCTGTAGACTACTAATGGGTGCGGCCCAACAAACTCACACCTGTGACCTCTATGCACAGGCCAGCTGGCTACCCCTACACAGCAGAATACAATACCAGACCTGCTTACTTACCAAAAAGATTCTCCTCGGTTTCATGCCACCTGGTGTTAGCTCACTCCTTACTACCTACAGTGGCACTCAACAAACACATGGTGCCCAATCTCTAACCTTTCAGGTTCCCAGATGTCATACCTCCATGGGTCAGCAGTCCTTTATCTATAGAGCCGCTCAATGGTTCAGTTCCCTCAATAAAGAAGCACTTTCCTCTACTACACTTGGACCCTTCAAAAGGAATCTCAAACTTTACCTCGCCTCTACCACTCAATGTGACTGCTTCTCTGAACAGAGATCTCTCTAAACACCTCCCAGCTCACTCATGTCTCACAGCCTACCCTTTCCCAGTCTCATTCCCTCTGGCACTGGGCCTTCCTTGTGACTTCCTTTCCTGCTTCGCATCTCCACTGGTACAAGACATTTTCCACCACCATCGGACAGTGGCCCATTAGCCTTCCAACTTCCTCTCCCGGTCGCATGCCTGCAATAGTAACTGCCTATGGTGCCCTCTGTCTCTTATTGTTACCCGCAGTCAGCTGCCTACTCAAGCTGCTCGTTGTATGAATATTATCTCAAAGTATGTTATAACTGAGTATCTTTATTTTTCTTTTAGTTGTTTTGGTTGTTTATTGTGCATTCTTTTACTACCTCTGTATGTATGTTGACCCTCATCCTTTGACGTGGAACCTTTGTAAACGAGCAGTTTCTGCTCAAAGGTATTTGTAATCTGAGAATTTAATAAATAAAAACAAATAAAAAGATAAAAACTCTTCCACTGTTTTGGGTTTATGTTCTTTCACCCACAATTGCACATCCATAGGTAAGATTTGTATGAATTGTTCAATTATTATGAGTTCCAAAATTTGGTCTACAGTTTTGGTGGTGGGTTGTAACCATTTTCCACAGTAGTCCTTTAAACGGGCATAGGTTTCCCCTTGGTGTATCTATGCTGGACATCTTCTGGGAACAGAATCTTTTCCTGTAGGTTTCTGTATTGATATTATACTTCCACAGAATTTCCTCTTTCACTGTGTTATAATTAGAACTATCAGCCCCACTTAGTTGACTGTAAACTATTTGGGCTCGGCCAAAGAGGTGGGGGACCAAACGAATCACCCATTGATCCCTGGGCCAGTTACAAGTTTGTGCCACCCTCTCAAAAGTAGTCAAATAGGCCTCAATATCATCCACTTCAGTCAATTTATTTAACTTAATGTCTCTAGGCACTGACCTTTCCATCTGCCCCTGGGTCATGTACTGGATAGCTTTCAGTGTTGCTGTCCATTTCTCATCTTGTCTTCTTCTTCTTTCTTCCGCCTGCATCCTCCGGTCTTCATCCGTCTGTCTCTGGTCCTCTTCTCTCTGGGGCTCCATCTCCAGCTGACATAAACAGAGCCATTTCAGTAATTCACTTGGATCCTCTGGTGCTGGGGTCATCTGGCCTTCCTCCTTCTTAGGATCATCAGCTGCAGCTGTGGCTCCTTCTTCCATCTTTCTTGGTCTGGTTGCAGGTTCAATTCCTGGTAACAACTGAACACCAGTCTTCAATCGTATAGACCTGGTCAAATGTAATGCATCCAAATCCTCTGCTTCTGGTTGTTGCATCTGTCAGGGTATTTTCAGTGCAACACCCCCTCTGGAGTACCTTCTGGCACACCAGAGGTTGAAATCCCACTTCTCACACCAGTTGTAAACGTGTGGGTCTCGATAAACAGAATGTACAACCAGATTATGATGCATAAAAAATGCATACTTCTGCATTTATCATTTTATTTTAGAAAAACACAAAACCAAAAAAATAAAATAAATTAATAATCCAATATTTACAGAAAGGAAAAATATGATGATATTTCTTCACATCAGTTCAAACATCAGGAAATATTTCTTGCATCAGATGCTATAAAGAAATTCCTGTGTTCTCTCCTTCCTCAGTTAATGTGAAAGTCTGCACATCACCTCATTGCTGAGATCCTTCTTTCACCTTGGTCAGAACCCTACTGACCAACCTATCTAAGCTTCCTAGTGGAGGGTTTATATAGTGAAGGAAAGGGGTGTGGTTTTCACTGAGTCCCTCCTCCTTCGTGACATCACATTCTCTTGCATCTATAAAACCTGCCGTTTCAGGTGCAGCTTGCCCTATAGTAGGACCTTACAGCATGAGACAAACCTTGGGGTAAAACAACTTTTCTTTACAAATGTGAAAAGTATAAGGATAAACCAAACCTGTTTAAGAACAAATAACAGTCTATACCCTTAGCGTGGAAGAGAGAGATGAGGGGTGCGCTCCCTATCTGTCTCCATATAAGGTTATAGCTTTTAATTTGTCTTTTTGTTCATATAATGAAAACATACATAAGTAAACCACTGTAGCATCTATATTTTGTTTCATATAATATGGTACTCTAATCTTTGGTCATGCATTATTTTCTTCCCAGATCCCTTGCTTTATATTTCCAGAACCTTTTATTATTTTTCTCAAACAGCTTATCTGGTTGCTGCACTTTCAGCAAACAGCTTATCTGGCTGCTGTACTTTCAGCTGATGCCTTGCTGAGGAACTCAGTCTTCTAAAACACAGAGGCCCAGATATTCAAAAGGGTTGTGCCATGTGCAACAGGGATGCGCCAGCACAAGTCTGAAAATGGGCCATTGTGCGATATTCAGCAGGAGGCAGATGCGCCCCCCCCAAATCACAATGCGCAAAAGCGCAATGGTAATGAATGCATGTGCAACTGAAGGGGGAGGAACCATGAATAAATGGCGCAGTGCAATATTCAACAACATGCACCATGTGCAATAGGGGAGCAAGTGGAAGTTGTGTGATAGCGGAAATGATCCAAAAAGGAAAGGAACAAGAGAGAGAGGCACAAGAACGCTACAGGGAAGCCATGTGGGAGAACTGCAAGCAGGCACACAGCAACTGTGAGCAAGACAGGGCAGGAGCAGGACAGAGCACCTGGAACCACCAGGAAAAGGGAAGGAGTGGGGAGCCTGTGCCACTGCGCAGGACAAAAGGGGGAAGTGCCACACAGGAATGAGGGCATGGACAGTGGGCAGTATGTCCAATACTGGGAGGTGTTCCCGGTGCAGGGGTAGTAGCAGTAAGGACAGCGGGGGGAATGGAAAAACAGCTGCTGGGGGGGTAACACAAGCCAGGGACATGGCCAGTGCCACCACTCAGATGGAGGCAGTAATGAGGGGGCTGAGAAGGCAGGCAGCAGGGGGGTGCGGCTGTGGAAGGGCCCGTCGGTGGTATGTCCCCAACAGGCAGTACCAAGCCTGCACCAGCTTTGAGCTGTTCACTGACACTGAGATCGTGGGCTGGTACTGCCTGAACCGGTGATCCTGAGGTGGCTCTGTGAGCTGTGCAGTGATGTGGTGCAGGCACCCACATGACGGAGCCATGCTGTGGGTGGAGACCAAAGTGACAGCTGTTATGTGCCTGCTTGCCATGGGCACCTTCCAGAGACCAACAGGGGACACGACAGGCATAACCCAGTTGGCCGTGTCACACCTACTCACCCAATTCCTCAGCGCACTGCTGCCACGTGCTGTGGAGTACATCCATTTCCCCAGCACACCGGCGGAGTGCACAGCAAACATACAGGAGTTCCACAGGGTAGTACATATGCCTGGTGTGCTTGGGGCCATAGACTGCACCCATGTGGCCATCCGCATGCCACCCGGCCCAGAAGGGGCCCCATACATAAATCAGAAGGGGTATGCAAGCATCAACTGCCAGGTGGTGTGCGATGCCAGGGGGCACATAACCAATGTCTGTGCCACGCACCCTGGGGGAGCACATAATGCCTTCATCTGGCACCAGTCTGCACTGTGCCACAGGTTCGAGAGTGGGGACATCCCCACTGGCTGCCTAGTGGGTGAGTATGCAGATCACGTAGGATGACGTGGATCTTGGGAGGGGCATAGTCACAGGTGACATGGTTACTGGCCTAGATGACCCATGGCAGGGTGACGCTGATCACCAAACTAATGACCACCCTCTACACATAGGTGACAGTGGATACCCACTCCGTCCCTGGCTGCGCACACCATACCGGTGGCCCGCGACCTCATTACAGCAATGCTACAGTGAGGCACATGCCATCACATGCAATGTCATCGAGCGGGTGTTCGGGATGCTGAAGGCATGTTTTCGTTGCCTGGACATGTCTGGCGGTGCCCTACAGTACAGCCCCTCAAAGGCCTGCGGGCTATTCCTGGCCTGTTGCATCCTGCACAACATGGGCAATGACTGTGGGATGGCTGTACAGGTTGAAGAGGGGGACAGCGATGGGGACGATGAGGACACTGGTGAAGATGGTGATGGGCAGCCCCCCCTTGGTCAGAGAGACCCCCGACTGATCCAGATGGTGCAGCTACACCTGGACACCATCACAGAGGAGCACTTCAACCAACCCAGGTAAGTCATGGGGCCATGTGCAGCCACCAATGGCAAAGGCACAACCCACAAACACGCATGGACAAACCCCAGAGTTGCATGTTGTAAAAGGAATTGGCTGAGCATGGAACTGCACACGCCGTCAGGGAAGGCAAGGTCTAACACAGCACACGGTCATACACACACACTCACACACACACCCCACAAGACATGCACAAAGGGTAGGAGGCACGCTGACCCCAACCGCCACCCCTAGCCACACACATGTCCACAGACCACCATGCTCAGTGCCTGTCATTGTGCATGTGTCAGATGCTAGGGACCATTGCACAGTGGTGGACAGCGCAACGCAGGTATCATCATGCACATGCCACAGTGGACAGCAGCTGGGAGTGTGTGCAGATAGAACGTGTATGTATGTGTGTGTGTGCGGGGCCGGGTACCCCACCCGTGCATTGCACATTAAACAACACATTGCACACAGGGCAGCGTCAGAGAGTAGCCTTGGTGGGGGACAGGTCATCATGTGCCATGGTGCCACGGCTGCCATGGATGCATAGGCAGCCCTACCAAGACCTGCTAGCAGTGACAAGCTGACCAATGGCCTCACGGGGTGGCACCGACGGTCCCCCAAGGGTTCCACTGCGTGAACACGACCTTGCTCATGCAGGGGTCTGCAGCACACCGAACATGCCTGCTCCAGGCGTGCTTGGGATGCCCACAGCTGAACCCGGTGTTGAAAAGGAGGGTGTCGCACAACACCGGGAATGGGGTGTGGACATTGCACTGTGCAGTGTCTGCGACGCATGGGCAAATAACTGTGCCCACTGTGGCCATGACAGCTGTGAACGCCTGTGTCTGCCTGTCAATGGTGGCGGTCAGATCCTCCTGCAGCCAGTCCATCCCTGCCAGGAGCAGACCGGTGTCCCTGCTGCACCACTCCACTGCCTGGTGCAGGGCTGCACTGAGTGCATCCACTGCTGTCAGAAGCCGCAACTGCTGATTGACTGAATCTTGGAGTATGCGGGTGTGCTCATCTAAGAGATCATCCGCCTGATCGGCATGCTGTCCCTCATGGTGTTCATGGCCCTGATGGACAGCACCCCTTGAGGGTGGGCGCTGCACAACTGGGCATGTCCACAGGTGGTGCACTGATGCTGCCCCGACACTATACCCTCAGTGGCCATTGGCCGACTACTGACACTGCCTCTCTGGCTGCCACTCTCCAGGGCTCAACGGTGCCGCCACAGCGGCCGCAACAGCCCCACTGTCCTGGACACACACCAGTGCTGCCCCACTGGTGCAAACAGCCACAGGCTGGGACTGTGATGACACGCAGGCATCCACAGTGACACCACCCATGGCTATGCTCATGCTGTAACCTTCTGTGTGGCCATCCTGTGGCCCACACATATCACTGTTCATGATGTGAGCTCCATTATCATCAGTGATGGATCTGGCACCAGTCCGAGTCTCAGCATGCTGGCATTCATGGATGCTGGCACGCTGGGATGTGGGCAGTGCCTCCTCTGCACCTGCTCCACCAACATCAGTCTGGACAGCCAGGTGGGCCCACTGTCACTCTGACCCTTGGACACCTGTGGAGGTGGATGGCCATCCTCTGTGTCCATGGTATCACTCTCAGTGGATGAGCCCACCACTGCTGACCCATGTAGATGCTCAGAAGCTGTAAGGGAACACAGTAGCATTAATGTATCTGCCCTACCCTGTGTCACCCCCCCAGTGACAGATCAGGACCTACCATGCAGTGATGGGCTACCACCCATCTGGAATCCACCACCTGGAACACTCTCGATGGCACAGTGCCGCATGCTGCCAGCAACCCGCTGTTCTTGTGGGGTCAGGCGTTGCACGGCCAGCTGTTCCCCACCAGTCACAGCCCGTGCTGCCCTGATGGCAGCCACCTTGTCCGTAATCCTCCGCCTGTCCATGCTCACCTTCTTTTTTGCCCTCCTGCATGGACCGCTGGTTGCTGCCATGCAGGTTGATGGCATGCGCCACCTTTCCCCATGCAGCAGCACTGGCCTGTGGTGTTCCTCGCTGTCCGCTGAGCAGTGGCTCCTGGTCAAGGTAGGCCTCAAACAGGGCATCTGTTTCTGCCTTGGTGAAGTTAGGCCTCCTCTTCCTCCCACGTCTCTGTTCATCTTCCTCCACCTCACGATCCCTCATTCTTGATCCTGTGTGAATGACAGGTGTTACCTGTGACTGTGCAGTCCCATGCATGTCCCACACACCACAGTCCACACTCCCAAACAGCATGCAACTCACCACAATAGACTGCAATAACAGACTATGGCCTCTGCAGCCCAATGTCGCATTTTATACAGTGCAACGCATGCAAATGAGGCAAGGTGCAATTTTTAGTGGATACTAATGTGGTATCTGCATCATTGAATAGCTGATTAGCTGATTTGCATATGCCGGCTGAATATCGCACTGTTGCACTTTGCACAATTGTATTGAATGTGCTCAGGCAAGGGCGCATTTCTATGACATGCACAGTGGACATCGAATGGTGCATGCCCAGGGTGGTGACACCGACACCTGCCGCGCTGCTGATGTGCTGTGCATGGGAGGCAATGCAGGGCACGGCCACCATTGTGCCAGTGGCACTACTGCGCTGTTCACATGCATGGTGCTCTGGCACTGGGGCACCATAGGTGCACTGGGGCCATACGGTGGTAGGCCACTACAGGATGTGGCACACAGGTGCCCGACCATGCTACACGTGGTGAGTACCAATCGCGCTGTGGCGGTCCATGTGCGAGAGACCCCTGACCCTGTGCCAACCTCTGCCCCTAGGCACCATGCGTCTGCATGGGTGCACCTCTATCACGCTGTTCGGTGACAGCACGATGGGGAATGGCAGCGCAGTACCGCACAGCATCTGCATGTGGTGAACGTGCACTACAGAGTGCCATTTTGACACTGAAACATTGCAGGATGTCATGGAGATGGGCACCCATCTGGACCAAAATGGAACTGGCCAATCTGGTGCAGTTAGTGGAGCTCCATGCTGCTGCCCTATTTGGGGAGGCACCCCTGGACAGGGCCAGGAGTACGGTGTGGGAGGAGGAGACGGTGGCCCTGGAGGAGGCCACTGGCATGGACTGGACAGTGGAGCAGTGCAGGCACCGCTATGGTGACCTGCAGCACCGGGACCCGGACAGGCTTGCCCGCCTGCGGGCACGCACCAGGAGGGGTGCAGTGCCATGGCCAGGCAGGTGCCCCATCCATACTCTGATAATGTCCATACGGGTATCACGGTGGCATGTGTCCAGCACATGGGGGGCCATCCAGTGTGGGCCGTGGTGGTGGTATAGGGGTGGGAGTTTGATGGATATGGCTGTGTGAGATTGCACACACATGGGGATGGGGGAACTTTGCTACCGGATTGTACTGATGTTCCTCTCTCCATGTTTGCACCCTAGGCCCAGAGGAGTGCAGGTGTGCCAGGGAGGGGAGGCTACGCCATGAGCCACAGCAAGCAGAGAGGGTGGCCGGACCAGACCGGCGCAGGGACCAGCCTGATGATGGTGAGTGCCTTACATCCATGATTACTTTTGCATGCTGTGTTACAGGGTGGGCAGCGGGGCATGGCCACCATCCATTGACACCACTGCCGTACACGCAACTTGGTATAGTTAGCACTGTCCAGTGGCACTGCATGTCTGGGAGTGCATCAATGGTGGTCCATGCATGCACCAGGTACATGGCTGTGCCACTGCCTTTGCACCACATAGCCATGTCACTGTACAGCCACGGTGATGCTGTGCAGGACTTGGCCAGTGGGTGTGTGCAGCGGTCCGCATGGCTGTGTGTGCCTGGGTAGGCAGATCTTGTGGACATGATCACTGTGGGTGGTCACAAACCATCACAGAGGCATGTCCCATGGCTGTATGCCATGCACAGTGGGTGGGCTGCATGAGGCTGTGCATTCACACCTATTGACTCTGCTCCCTTTACCTAGGTGGACAGCAGCTCCAGGCATTCAGAGAGGCACTGCAGGAGATCCTCCAAGTTGCCAGGGCCTCCCTGGAGATCCTTGAAAGGATAGACTGGCTGGGAGCATGGCAGTGGCATGGCGGGAGGTGCAGACAGAGCAGGGCTCCCGCTGAGTGTACTAATGCCCCTGATTTCCCCTACCCCCAGGACCCACCCTCACACCCCTCCTTCCCTCTACCATTTGTTCACCCCTGCTGCTTACCCATCCCCACCTTGTTTGTGGCCCTCCCTCCAACCTTTTGTAAATATATGTATATAGTTTTGTTTGATGTTTTACAATACTTTTGCTTTGATATGCCTACTGTGGTGGTCTCTGATTTGCAGTGGGCTATAGGTGCTCAGCTGCAGTGGTGTGCATGGCATCAGGGGTGGTGCATTTGTGTGTGTGTGTGTGTGTGTGTGTGTGTGTGTGTGTCCGTGGGGAAGTGACTATGGTGTGGGAGTAGCTGCTGGTCACTGTCTGTGGTGTGTATGTTCCCTGTGCACTGGATGACTGTGTGCAGTGGTCCATGTTGCATGCTCTATGTCCATGGTGCACCTGTCAGCCCATCCGTGGCCTGTGCAGCTGACATCTTTGCATGTCTGTGACCTGCATGGTCCGCTGGCATGTCAGTGGTGGCTGTTCATGCTGGACAGCCACTGTACCCGGCACAATGCCGGGTTGCCTCCTGTCACTGATGTGGTGCATGTCTGCCTCGGGTGACACTGTGGCCTCCGCTGTTGTTGTCCCACCTCCATGCTCTCGCTTATGTGTGTTACAGGGGATGTGCACCACTGTCTGTCACTTGTGCTCCGGGCACATGCTGGTGGTGTACAGCTCCATGGTGCCTGCGCGGGATGCTGACCGTATGTACACAGTTTCTGTGGCCACACACTGGGGGCTTGGTTGCCCCGCTACTGTGTCCCTGTGTTGGTGCACCCTTGGGTATGGGTGGGTGTTTGTCCATGCACTGTGTCGCATCTTGTATGGCACATGCTTCCATGCACCACTGTGGGTGTCTGCACTGGCTGTTGTGGCCAGTGCTGGGTCAGGGTGTGTCCTTGGGAGGGTGTGCAGGGTGATGTACTACTGGTGGTGGGGTCCAGGGCATGCCCTGTCATGTGTGGGGTACCTTGTGTGCCGATGCATGGTCATTCTCTCAGCTGTACCATGGGGGGCACATGTGTGATGGCACTGTGTATGCAGTTGTTGCATCGCTGTGTGCTGCCACCCACTGACGGGTGCTCGTGGTGGGGCTGCCTTGCATGCTTCTATGGTGCACAGGGTTACATTGTCACAGTGGGGGTGGTGGCATGCATGGGGTGTCCTGCACTGCTCCTGGGCAGGGTGTCTGGGGATCACGGTGCAGGATGTGCTCTGCATTGGTGGGATGGTGTGGCACGGGGTGGTCGGCCCTCCTTGTGTGCCAGTCACAGCTTGCCAGGGGGTGTGCTGGGGCACCATGCCCCGGCTGTGGGTTTGTTGCTGGTATCCATGGGCTGGTAGTTATTCCAGCTCTCCACCGGTTGTGCAGTGCATGGGGTGTGGGGGGTGATGTCTGTTCTACTGTGTGCTCCTCTGCTCATCTGTGGCATGGGTGGTGGGCCCCTGCAGACTGTCCCTGCACATCCCTGGTTGTGCTGTTGCACTGCTATCCTGCTCCACTGAGCATCCCGGGTTGTGCTATGGTACATCTGAACTGCTCCACTGAGCATTCCTGGTTGTGCTATGGTGCATCTGGACTGCGCCACTGCACATCCCTTGTTGCGCTATGGCGCAGGTGGCATGATATTCAGTCGTGTGCCACAGGTGCATCTTGACCTTGTGCAGTTTTTGAATATCGCGCTTCTCCTAATATTTTCTTGGGCACTCTTTAGTCCGTTCTTTGAGGTACCATCATAGCTCATGCGTCAGCCTTGCAGAAAACATGTGAACATAAAATGCAAGATCTATATAGTGATTTCATTCTCTGAAAGTGGCTTTGATGCATGGTGATAAAATGGTTCATCCATGATCCTTGAGACCCAGGCACACCTTCAAAACTCTTATATCAGAATGTTGAACAGGTATTGTTTTACCTTCGACTGTGGCATTATGAAGAGGGCTTCCATGGTGCACGTCATCTGGCTTGGTGCCTTTGCCTTCATAGAGCTGCAGCTACTGTTCTTAAATTGTATCATCTTAGAACAGGTCTTCCTACCTATCAGGGTACAGAGATTGTGTCTGTCTTTCAATCTTACTACTCATCTCTTTACACCCCCAATGCTCTGCAGCCTTCCGATCAGCATAGTCAGTAGTATTTGACCCAGGACCATCTCCTGTTATTTTCACCAGAGCAAGCCCAGCTTTGTACTTTTCCTGTGTCATGGAAGAACTTGCCCGTAGAATTCAGTTGGCCAAAACAGGCAAGTGTCCAGGTATGGATGGGTTTCCGTCAGAATTTTAAAATCTATTTCCTTTGCAAATCTTTTGATTCCTGTTTTGCTCCAGCTTTTTCACTCTCTCCAAGCTGGAAATGCTCCCCCTCCCTCTTGTTCCTATGGAGTAATTGCCTCCCTTCTAAAACTGAGTAATGATCCATCTTTTCTGGCTTCCTATCACCCCATTTCGATTCTGAACTCTGATTTAGAAAAGGTTTATCAATCAATCAAATTCTTAATTCATCCAGGCGAACACCATTGAGCAAGCTCATTTACAAGGTGGACCTGCATTACACAAGTCAAGTAACAATGCATTTATACACAGACAAATAGACAGTAGATGCAGGAGTACAACAGTACAGGTAGGCCTGCAATAGACAGGATAAGTAAAATACATTTGGGTTCAGGTTTATGTCTGTCTAGGCACTTTGATTAGAGGGACTTCTCTCTGGTCTGCTGAACTAGGACCAGACTGGGTTTGTGCACACTTAGTAGGCTCATGATAATGTTCACTGCACTTTACTTCTTCTACAATATGCTTGCCAGCACTCAGTCCCTCTGATCTTGGCTAGATTAGATGCGGAGAAAGATTCTGATCAGGTGTCATGGCCCCCTTTTTTGTCTACTTTAAAAGTGTTTCATTTTCCTCATACTTTCATTTCCATTTTACAGCAGTTATATCACTTTCCTCTTGCTTTGGTTAAAGTTAATGGGTTACTTTCTGCACCATTCTGCCTGGGGAGAGGACCTGACAAAGTTGTTCCCAAACCCCAGTGCTGTTTGCTCTCTCTCTATATGTAACCCTTAGCTAACATACTAACATACTAAAATGCCAGCAGAATAGGCCTAACAGTCTTTCGTGTCTGCTCATTTTGTCAGCCCCCACGCTGGGAGCTGACCTTGCTGCCCCCCTCGCCCTCTCTGGCTTCTCCCTTCCCAGTCCCAGATATTCTTGCTGTACTGCACTTTGCTTGCAGAACCCTTCTCCTGTATCTGTCCCACCCCCTTTTCAAACCCTCCACCATCTCTGCCTCCACCAGCCCCCTGGGTAGTGCATTCCATGGCTCCACCACCCTCTCAGTGAAGTAGCACCTCCTCCTTTCTCCCCTGAATCTCCCCCCTCCAGCTTCCACCCATGCCCTCTAGTTGTCCCCTCCTTCCTTCCGAGCACCCTGACTGCTCCTCCCCTATTTATCCCCTTCATGTACCTGAAGACATCTATCATGTCTCCCCAGTCCCTTCTGTCTTCCAATGTGTACATATTTAGCTCTTTGAGCCTCTCCCCATAGGTCCTGTCCCCCAAGCCCCAGATCATTTTGGTTGCTCTCCTCTGGACCCTCTCCAGGAGTTCAATTTCCCTCTGTAAGTATGGCCTCCAAAACTGCATGCAGTACTCTAGGTGTGGCCTCACCAAACAGTTATACAGAGGGAGTATCACTTCCCTCCTTCTGGAGGTGATCCCCTAGCGATGCATCCCAGCATCCTGTTGTATAGCTGATCATATTAGATATTCATCTGTCATTCAGTGTGTTCCACTTGAAGGCTGGGATTACAAAATTGCTCTGTTTGCAGATGATAATCTTTTAACTGCAACTGACCCTACTACATCTTTGACAGCAGTTTTCCATCTCTTGGAGACGTTCGGGTCTTTAGCTGGTTTCCACCTCAACAAAAGCAAGACTGAACTATTAGCCTTTACTATTCCCCACCTTAACATATTATTGACATATTGCTGGTCTGTTAGAATTGCAACTCTTTAAAATGTCTTTGGGTGCCTCTTTTCCAAAAACCTGGATCATCTAGATTTACTAAATTTTGATCCTTTGACAGTTGCCATAGCAGGTGATTTTAGCCATTGGCAGCATTTTGTTTTTCCTTTTGTGAGTGGTTTGAAATTATTTGGCTTATTGTTCAGAGAATCTTATTCTTTCTCCAGACTCTCTCCCTTAATACTTCTCATTGTTATTTCTGGGACTAGTATCAGATGATTTCCCATTTTATTTGGGGAGTGCAGAAACCTCAGATACATTTTTCATTGTTGCATCTTTCTCCAGCCCAGGGAGGGATCAATTTACCTAATTTTAATTGGTATGCTGTAGCCTGTCAACTAAGACTTCTCTGTTTATGGATTTTGGAATTTTTCAGGCTTTCTGGGCCTGATTCTCAAAGGCTCCGGCATGGCGCAAAGTGCTTGTGCCGCAGAGAATAGCGCAAGGTGCACTTTGCACCAAAAGGTACAGCCAGGAGTGATTCACAAAGGCAGCCTGCATCAAATGCAGGCTGCCTGTACCAGATGGGGCTTGCACCATCCCTGCACCCAGAAATGGGCTGCAACATGGCGCAAGATGCAAGGGGCCCTGTGGCAGATGCAAGTTGCCACATTCCAAAAATGGTATTCACAAACTGCACCATGAGGACAGTTTTCTAAGTACCTTTAGATCAGCCTGGACTGGTCTAAGGAAACTTAGAAACATCCCCTGGTATAGTGCAGCACAGTGCCAGTGGTCTTTGGGACCCCCATCCCCAATGATGCCGTGTTCGGTAGTAATACATACAGTAGATCCACCACCCTGATGCCGTCCATAGTAAGTTATGAATACCGGTGCAGTACACCCATGTACACTTTTCCTGGTAGTCTAGTGGCACCCCTCCACCTGGCAGTGCCCATCTCAACAGTGAGTTGACGACTGGCTCTGCCTACAACTCACTTCTATGGTTAGCCACCAACTGAGCTCTGACAGAGTGCTATACTGTTTATAGTACGAGTACAGTGAATGACATCTCAGTCACTGAGCGTGTACTGTATACAATACAGTGTGAAGCCAGAGCTTAGTCAGTTGCTGGCTGTGGAAGTGAGTGGTGGCCAGGGCAGAGCCAGTCATCAACTCACAGAGGAGATGGGCACTGCTAGGTTGGGGGTGCCACTAGACTACCAGGGAATTGGTATATGGGTTTATTGCAACAGGAGTCATGGAGGGGGGGTCTTGGTATGTATTTATTACTAGTGACAGCATTCAGATTTGGGGAGGGGGCTACTAGATCACCTGTAGTGTCTTGCGACCGACACTCCTGGTTCACTGTATGTTCGGTGCACTGCCAGCTTTGATGCAGGCCTAGGGCCTTAGCCGCCAGGACCCTGCTTGTAAGAAAATCAGATGCAGGGTCCCTGGCACATCAGGCTTTGGTGCAAGCTGCTGTTTGCCACAGATTGCGCCACTCCAAGTCCGCTTTGGGAATCAGGCCGTTTGAGTTTGCCATCGATGACTTACATGTTGTAATTCTTATCTGTTATTCTTTCTCTCCAGATTATCTCCCCTTTTGAATTTTTCCCAATATACTCAGGTGATCTTACAGATCTGGCATGAGGATCTATTCTTGACTGCTTTGGCTACGAACTGACAAAATCCTTTAAATACTTCTGCTCCCTTTTTGTGTAGATGGGCCTGGCTTGATCTTCTTTATTTTCATTAGGTTCTTGATTCTAGGAGAATCTGTCCCTTTTCAGACTTACAGGCTGCATATGGCTTACATAGCTCTGATCATTATCGATATCTACAATTACATGCCTGTTTAACTTGTTTAACTTGGAACAATCAGACAAAGTAGGCAAAAATGCCCGTTTAATTGTCTTCCACTACACAGTGAGGTTATCTCAATTTCCTAAAACTCTGGAGGTAATCATCCAGCCTTATTTTAAATTGGTCAAATGTTGATGCTTCTACAGTATGATTGGGTAATGAATTCCATAATCTGGTTGTATGCATATTATAAAAATTCAGTTGTTTAACTGTAAGTACATTAGGAACTTGGATTTGCATTTTATGTGACCTAAGGTTAGCCTCCCTCTCTATTAACTTAAAACCACAATTCTTTTTTATGGAGGAGTCTCTTATAATTTTATATAATAACAAGCCACCCCTAATTCTTCTGGTTTCCAAAGAATACAGGTTTAGTATCTTCTACCTGTCATTATATTCATAATTCTTTTACCCATAGACTGATTTAGTTATCCTTCTCTGGCTTTTTTCTATTAAATTAATATCTTTCGAAGATAGGGACTCCAAACTGGACTTCCATAATCAAGATGTGGCAAGACATAAGTTGTATATAATTTCATGATACTTATTCTATCTCTAGATATAAAAGTTCTTCTTGTTGAATGTGTTATTCGGTTACATTTAACAAAAAGTTTTTTAACATGTGTTAAGGAAGATAAATTAGAATCCATACTTACTCCTAGGTCTTTTTCACATATATTAGCCTTAAGTGCCCTGTTGTTTAAAAAATATTGGTATTTTGTTACCAAAATGTAACACAGAACATTTATCCTCATTAAATTTCATATTATTTTCTATTCTCCACAATTCTATAGAATGAAGATCTTTGCACAATTGTTGATATTCAATAAGGGAGGAAACACCCCCTTCAATTTTTGTATCATCAGCAAATTTGGTTATTACACTGCTTAATTCTTTACCCATATCACTCATATATAACCCAAAAAACACCGGACCCAACACGGATCCCTGGGGGACTCCTCTAGTAACACTTCCCTCTCTTGATAATTTTGAATTTATTCTTATTTTTTGTTTCCTATCGGTTAGCCAGTTATTGATCTATCTTAGAATATAACCATTTAATCCTAAATTATGTAATTTAGTAATTAGTTTATTATGGGGTACTGAATCAAAGGCCTTTCCTAAATCCAGAAAAATTACGTCAACTGGTACTCCTTTATCCAATTTACCGCTAACAAAATTATAAAAAGTAATCACATTTTTGTTAAATGAAAGACCCTTCTTAAAACCATGCTGCATAATATCCTCTAATCCCAGAGAGGTTATTTCAAGTTCAATTACATTTTTAGTTATTTTCTCAAATAATTTACAACAGGCTGATGTTAAACGAATAGGCCTATAGTTAGAAACACAAGTTCTATTTCCCTTTTTATAAATTGGGACAACTATAGCAGTTAACCAATCAATAGGAATATCACCAGTCTTAAGGGATTTATTAAACAGAAGTGTAAGTGGCTGTACTACAATATCAGCAATTTTTTTCCAAACAATTGGGCTGATATTGTCAGGTCCCGCTGATGAAACCGTACGGAGTTTATTTAATTCATTCAATACAGTTACTTGATCTATATTTATTTCCACAGCATAATCAAAATTGGATTTTAAAGTTGTTAAATCTTTCTGATGAAATATAGATGTAAAAAAGGAATTAAAAGCATTAGCTATATCTGTATTATTTGTTAATGACTTACCATCAACCGTTATCGTATTAATTTGATTATTTGACAGTTTATGTTTATTTATATAGGCATAAAAAGCTTTACAGTCCTTAGAACTGGCCAATTTATGCTCTAACTTAATTTTTTCTTTTTTAATTAAGGCTTTAAGTAATCTTTGTTGAATCCTATATTTTAATTTATTTAATGGTGCAGAGTTTAATTTAAATTTCATAAAGGTTCGCTGCTTCTTACTTATCAATGTTTTTATAACTCAGAAAACCAGAGTGGAATATTACCCTTACTATTACATTTTTTACGTATTGGGACATGCAATGTAATTGCCTGAAGTATCTTAGTTTTCAACATAGTCCACATTTGATTTACAGTTAGGTCTTTAAGGAGAGAGATCCAATCTAATTTACCAAGTTCAAGAGTTAATTTAGACCAATCAGTTCTCTTGAAATCCAGTATATCAGTTATACCATGTATCTTGGGTTTAAAAAGTGTTAGTGTACATTCAATGGTTTTATGATCACTAGATCCCAAATGAGCACACACATTTATATTACAAATGCGTTCCTTGCAGTTTGTTATCACAAGATCCAAGATGTTATTGCCCCTAGTTGGATTCCTAACTAGTTGATCACATCCTTGCAGGATTAGGGCTTCTAGAAAGACCTGTTCAAATATGGTTGTTCCACTTAACACCTTCCAAGATATACCAGGGGCACTGAAGTCACCAATAATTATAATATCACCCAATTTACAAACTTTGTTGATTTCATTTATTAACTCATAATTATAACACTGATTGCTATTAGGAGGTCAATAACAAATGCCTAATCTTATTTTTGGTTGATGAGTAAAGGTTAGATCTATCCATAATGATTCAGTTAACTTATTGGACGTATTAACTAGTTCTAATTCCTGACATTGTATACTCTCAGAAATATAACAACAGACACCACCACCTTTCTTCCCATTTCTGTTCTTATAAAATAACCTGAATCCTGGTATATTATTGAACCACTCACTCGAGTCATCCCACAAAGTTTTGGTGACACAAACTATATCCACACCAAGCTCTTGAATTAAAATTTTTAACTCTACTAATTTAACCTGATTTAGGCTTCAGGCATTAATCCCCAATATCTTAAGCTGAGTTCTTTTGTCTGCATGAAAACTCTTATTCTTTATTCCATTGTCCCTCTCATCAATCAGTTTAAAGATTTACAAATGATGTTTTCAAACACCCTACCCAATTTATATGCACCCTGTTTACTCAAGTGCAACCCATCCCAACAAAATAATGATCTATTAACTCTAAATGACTCCCAATGGGGTATAGAAAAGAAACCTTCCTCAAAAGTCCATATCCTGAGCCACTCATTTACACATTTTATTTTCTTCTCTGTGATAATTAACCCTTGGTACTGGTAACATTTCGGAGAAATGGACTTCACAATTTAGTTCCTGTAATGTTTTTCCTAAACTAATAAACTCTTCTTTTATAACTTCAATTGACCATTTTTTAATATAATTTGTACTGACATGTATAATAACAAGTGGATTGGTACCTGAGTTGTGAAGAATATCAGTACACATATCATGGATATCCCTTATTCCAGCCCCCCTAAATGATGAACAGGCAATATTATGTTTATCTTTCCTACAAACAATTTTATCTGTATATTTAATGATAGAATCATCAAGTACAAAATACTGCCTATTAACTAATCTGGAGGACTCGGTATCCATGGGTAAGGATGTATTAATTATTTCATCATCTGATAAAATATGGTCTTTGGATTACATTTGTATTTACCACTTTTACTTTGAGTCAGGGAAGGGTAAATCTGCTGTGATGGAGTTTCAAGTGCTTGCATACTTTTACTCTGGGTAGAAATTGGTGGAATATATACTTCTGGTTCATCAAGTGCTTGTGTACTTTGTTCATTCAAACCACATAATATAGGGTTTGCTTGAAAATCCAATATGTTATCAGAAATAGAAACATCTAGTTGTTCCTCATTAACACAATAAGGGAACTTATCAGTGGAATTCTCACTATTTTTAAGATTTATTAAAGGTGCAAATATATTGTTTAGTACTAAATTATTTCCCAAAGCCCTACGTCTAGTTTTCAGTCTGGGGCCTACTGGTATCTCGGTCCAGTCATCACTATCAAAGTTACCAATGATATTGCTATCAGCTTCACGCTTGCGTTTATCAGTATGGCTACCGGGACAACCATTATTATTCCTCACTAAATCAGGTGAGGTAATTGAGTCAATGTTACTAGATAAAGTACCATTCTTAGCTGAGATGTGGACTTTGGAGACCAAAGCATCTTGTTGTAATTCCAATAATGCAAGTCTTTTATAAAACACTTCAATATCTTCCCTCAGAACTCTATTTCCAACACACTTCGTACAAACATAGATAGTGTTCATGGGCAATGCATCAAGCAATATATACATATTACATGAGATGCATTTAAGTCCAATTTCACCATCCAATGTCATAATTGTCTGTTTAAGACTTAGTAATGGAGGACTAACAGGAGTTATTGTTTGCACAGAGGAAGGTTCTAAACTAAACAGGTCGCTCATTTTAGAAAGAAAAAGAACCAACTAGCTAATACCAAATACCAATATCAGGCAATGTACTTACATAGAAAACTATATTTAATAGATTTATTCCCCTCTTCCACTCTTCCACTATTGACAAACCTACCTTCCTAGGGGCAGAAGTGTTCTGGACTCCCTGTTGGCACTTGCTGCTTTGATTCTATCCCATGAGTAGAGATGCAGCAAATTTATTTTCTTCCAGCAAAGTGGCAGTGAAGTGGCCAATTTCACTGTTTGGAGTAATTTGTGAAATTTTCTGCATTAGTTAGAATTTTGCCTTGGCAAAATTTCACCTAATGTGGGCCAAATTTCACCTTCTGTGGTGAAATGTCACCTTTTGCGGGTGAAATTTTGCCTTCTGCAGGTGAATTTGTGCCACTGATGGTAAAATTTCACTGCAGAAGGTGGAATTTCATCATGGAATGTGAAATTTCATTGTTCCACTGAACAAAATTTTGCCATTCTGCCAGGTGAAATTTTGCTTGGCGAAACAGGTGGAATTTCACGAATTACTCTGCAAAGCAAATTTTGCTCACTTTGCCCACCAGTACCCATCAGAAGGGCAGTCTGCAAGTGCATTTAATCAGTGCACTATATTCTGTGCTTCACTGTTCATCATTGGATTCCTCCAAATTTATCTTCACTCAGTGGTTGGTAGATTTACAATTATCATGGGACCAGGTTGAGTGGGACAAGTACTCTTCTGACATATAAGCAGCTGCTGTCTCTTTATTTGAAGGAATTTGCCTGGAAATCCAGGATGCATTTTTTTGCTACCCCAGTATATTCTGCTTTGTATTTGCACTTGCTAGAGACTATGTAGTGAACCCCAGGGCAGAACACACACGTTTTCTGGCTCTGTCCTCCCTAACAGTCATATTGGACAGCTGTTTCACATGTGATTTCTACAGTGTTTGATATTTCCCTACCCTTATTTCCACTGTTGGTTTACTTATATATCCCTTCAACCAATCTGTTGATTCAAGGCAGGCAATTAAAGTTAATGCGTATTCTTTTGGTATGTGCAAAAAAAGCCATTACTAAGTTATGACTTACAGGGTGGCCTTCACAATTATCACATTGGATAACAATCATTGATTCTATTCATTACCAGGAAAAATGTAGCTATCAATATTGAAATCACTTCCTGGTTTTTGAGGAAACTTGGAGATTTTTATATATATATATATATATATATATATATATATAAAATTATAATCTGATTCTGCTTTTGTCCCTTGAGTTGCCTTGTTTTTTTTTTAATTTTGCATATGATATTTTTGTAGGGAATTTGTTCTTTTCTGGGCCTCTTAGATATTGACCCATGTCCCACCTTGACATACTTTGTGCTTTTCAATAGTTTGCTTAGTCATTTTACCCTCTGTATTATATGCTGTTCAGTTTCTTTCTTTTTTTTAAGAATCTTTGCGCTGCCTGAGGTGATCTTCTCATTACTTATTGGTTTACCTTAATACTTTGTGTCTGCTTAAATTTGATATTTTACAGTTTTGTCTTCTGAAATGTTTTTTCCAATGGTTTGTTGATTGTTTCTGCTTGTATTGCTGTTTTTAAATATATTTTTAATCCACATGTTACTATAAAAAGATACATAAAGGAGGGCAACAATGGGCACTGTGCAGGGGAGATGGAAGGGGAGAACTTGGTATTTAAAACACTGATGAGGAGGGTGGCCTGGTGGCACAGAGGGTTGAGGCACTGGTGCCTTACCTTGTGCCACGCCGGTGACCCGGGTTTGGGAATTACCTTGGGCAGTCAGGGTGCCAGCTTGGGGGGGTTGTACTGGGATCAAGCTTTGGCTCTTCCTTCCATGGGGTGGATGCCCACTCTGCTGTAGTCCCACTCCCACTGGCTGGAGGCCCCGTGGGTAACATAGGCAGTTAGGAGTGGTTACGCAAGTCTGGGGAGGGGTGAAGAGGGCCACTGGATCCTGGTATGTGCGTGCACCTCCATGCATGTACACACATGTGTATACTGTGGCCTCAGGGGGGAGTATAAAGAAAAATGTAAACACTATATATAAAAAAACACTGATGAGGTGCTATGACCAAATGCTGTAGCTCACTGTCACAGTAGGGAATCACCAGCATGTTTGCAAATTGACCTCTTCATTAATGCCTCATGGCTTGGCTAAATTGTCTAATTTGTAAATCTGTCACATTTCCTGCTTTTCTTGCACTTTATGGTAGTCACCACCTCTTTTTGGAGATGGAATGTCTTATAATCCTCAAAACCTTAGTTAAGCTCCATTGTGTCCTTTTTCCTTGAAGGAAATAGGAAATGAGTTTGTGTTACTATAACCTGTTAAATAAATAACTAATATCAAAACATGGCCTTTATGTGTCTTTTTTATTTAATACATGCTCAAAAGCATACTTGTATGCTCCTTTCTTCAGTTAAACTACCTACCGGCTTGACACTGTCTTTTTTTGTATCGGGAGTAAGTGCATGTCAAGAACAGGCAGAGAACAACAAGAGGAAGGAGCTGCTGTTATAACTAAACTTATCTACTGGGACTAATGAACTAGAACTCTACTACTGGAACTTCAATTTAGGGTAAAAACTAAACAAAACAAAAAAAAAGTTAGTGTGTTTGTCTGAGTTGGCTGAAGTGAATTGTTATCTGTGCAGTTATCTAGGTGTATGTCTCAGGTGGCTGAAGGGAATTGTTATCTGTGCAATTAACTAAGTGTAGAAAGATCTGTAAAGTAGGGGGAGTGGCTTAACTAGAAGGAAGACAGGTTAAAGCCAGATTTAAACACTGTCCTAGATAGCTTCTGCCAGAGAACAGGCAGAGAACACCAAGAGGAAGGAGCTGCTGTCATAACTAAACTTCTCTACTGGGATTATATTGCCCTCCTTCTCTCCAACCCCCAAGCCAGTTCTACTTTTTATAGGCACAGGATTTTACTAATAACAACAGGAACTTCCTGTTTGGGAGCAGGAAGTGAGTGATCATACAGCCACCAAAGACTCACCATCCTAGAAGGAAAAGAGTTTTTTATTTTTATTTTATTTAAACAGCAGTTTGGAAAACCTTTGAGCCATAGGCTCATTTACAAAGGTACCTTGTCGCAGTAAGACAAACCAAAATACACAGTATAGCAGTACAACACATAAGTATAACAGTAAATTAAGACATAGATACAAACAAGCTGGTACAGGTAGGATGGATGCAACCATACCAGAGTTATGTTGTCCTTAGCAGCTTAGTAATAAGCTTTGTCATAAGTATTGAGTATGGCTTTGACTAGCGGCAGTTACAGCATCGGGTGTTAATAAGGTGGTTACGTAAGGAAGTTTTGAAGCACGATATAGTTGGAGCTTCGGAGATGGAGGGGGGCAGTGTGTTGAACCAGGAGGGGGCCCTAAAGCTGAAGGCTCTTTGGCCATGAGAGGTCCTAGCTCTAGGGATAACAAGAGAGGTTTTCCCAGAGGTCCGAGTATGAACTAGTGGGACAGAGCGGCGTATGGTGGTGGTCAATCCTGGTGGGGAAAGACCAAGGAGGGTCTTTTTTTGTAAGGGTACAGGTAAGATATTTGAGGCACTCGTCGAGATCAAGTACCAGTGCTTTAGCATACAGTAGACAGGTGTGTGTCATCCTAGGTGCTCCAGTAATTAACCTGCAGGCCTTATTCAGAGAAAAGACCTTTATGGAGTGCAGTCTGATCAGCAGCACCATACACCGGCAGTCCATAGTCCACTAGGGACAGGATAGAGGAGGTGATCAGAGTTGAAGAGCCTCTGGGGAGGCAGTGTTTATACCGATGTAAGATGCTCAATCGGATATTAGTGGCAATGACTAGGGCAGCGATGTGTCCATGGAAGGAGAGGGAGGAGTCAAAATGGATCCTTAGGTATTTATAGGAGCAAACTTGTTCGAGTGGGAATGAGGACCCAGAGTGAATGAGGAGTTTGAAGTTGCAGGACTTGTTTTGGGGATGAGAGAAGAACATGGTTTTTGTTTTTTTAAGATTTATCACCAATCTATGTTCCTTGAACCAGCCCTCGGCTTCAGTGAAGGACTTTTGCAGCGAGTCCTGGAGGGCAATAGGGTTCTGACTTGAGGCAAGATGACTGCATCATCAAGCGTACAATAGAATGTTCCCGAGCAAGGCGTGGAAGGTGTTAAGGTAAGAGGAGAATAGTAGGGGCCCAGAATGGAGCCCTGGGAACCCAGAAAAGACGGGACAGATGTCTGAGTAGGTCCCATTAATTTTACACGCTGTGAGCGGTCAGAAAGATAACTGGTGCACCAGGAGATAGGCCCAGCAGCAAAACCAGAGAGACTAAGGGCATCAAGAAGGAGGGGGTGGGAGACAGTGTCAAAAGCTTTCGAGAGGTCAATGAAGACAGCACCAACCAGAGAACCAGTGTCTAAGGAGGAGTGGAGAAAGTTGGAGAACTCTAGGAGGGCTGTGTTGGTACTGTGGCCCACTCGGAAGCCATGCTGCTCATGACAAAGGACATTGTAGGTGGAGAGGTAGTCAGAGATTTGAGAGGCCACCACTTTTTCCAAGGCCTTGGAGAGAGGAGAGAGAATGGAGATTGGATGATAGTTTCCAGTCACAGTCCTATCACCACCTTTAAAGATAGGGGTGACAGTGGCGACTTTCCAGGCAGTTGGAACCTTCCCCAGGCAAAGAGTAGCTCTCCATTGCCCTAGCTGCTGGAGGTTTGACACTGAGCAAGTAAGGAGACAACTGAGAAATAAAGGAACTTCTTATCTCAGAAGAGGAAGTTTAGGATCTTAAAGGACACAGAGGAAGTAAGTAAGTAGGAAGAAAAAAAAATAAAAATAAACAGAGGAAAGAGTAAGTATTCCAAACAACAGTGAAGGGGACAGAAATAAGACATGATTGGAGTGGTGCAGTGCAGTGATTGTGGAGCAGCTGTCTTCCGGGAGATGTACTGGAGGATGTAATGTCCCATCTGCAGGCACCTCTCAGGGCTGAGGGAGGAGTTTGCTCATCTCCAGGCTGAGTTGGCCATGATTTATGGGAACTCTTTTCCAACCCAGGGACCAACAGGGCCACTGCCACTGCCTCAGAGGTTGCCAAGAAAGAGGAGCAGTTGGACCACAGTGGGCTCAGGGAGGATGAGGGTGATGGAACAGAGGCACATCCCTCCAGTTGTGCCTCTCCACAATTCATATGCCGATCTGGCAATGTGTGATTCCTCTATGGAGGCACCCACAGTGGGGACCAAGGAGGATGCTGGGAACCTCCACAAAGGAGACCCACAGGAGAGTGGCATGGGACCCCAGAGGGGAAGGAAACAACTCCTGGTGTAGGACTCCATAGTTAGGAAGGTAGAACTGGAGGAGGAAGGGGAGAGGGAGGTAAGGTGCCTGCCTGGCGCCATGGCTTGGAGGGACAGGGAGCAAATCCTGAGGATCACCAGAGCAGCTGCACAGGGGAGGGAGCTGGATGTCATTGTCCACCTAGGGAGAAATGACCTGGCAAAGAAAGGGATCAGAGCAGTGCAGGAAGGGTTTGTGGATTTGGGGAGGGGCCTTAGACAAGTAGTACGCATGGTAACCTTCTTGGTGGTGTTGTCTGTCTATGGCATGGGTGAGGCTAGGGTGCTCCACACCATGGAATTCAATCAGTGGTTGAAAAACTAGTGCAGAGCTCAGGGATTTGGCTTCATTGCGAACTGGGGGTCCACCTGGAGTGATGTAGGCATATACCAGTGTGATGGTCTGCATCTGTTCAGGACGGGAACCAGGATCCTAGGTGATAGGTTTAAATGCTTCTTTGGCAAGCATTTAAACTAGCCAAGGGGGGGAAGCATTGGAGAGGAGCAAGAAAATCCTAGCCCTCCCCAAAAAGATTCATGGTACTAAGTGAGGTAGACACCAACATAGATATGTTGATATGGAGAAGCGCAGGGATAAATGGAGAACATGACAAATGCAATAAGGACAGGGATGGGGCAGAAATGGGTAAGGCCATCAGGAAATGGAGGGTAGTGATTACCAATGCCTGTAGTCTGGGCTGCAAGCTCCCTGAACTGGTGGCCTTGATGGAAGAGGGATGCCTGGATATTGTAGCAGTCAGAGAAACATGGTACACAGAGAACCATGACTGATATGTTAACATACCAGGGTACACAACCTACAGGAGAGACAGGGAGGGGAGGAGAGAAGATGGGGAGGAGTAGCTCTTTATGTAAGGGAAGGGATAAAAGCAACTGAACAAGAGTAAATAGGGAGGAGAAGAGGCACTGTGGGTCACCTTAGAGACTGGAAATGGCACCACAATCTGCACAGGGGTTGTATACAGACCCCCATGTCAGGGGGAGGGAATAGACAAGGATATGATAGAAGGCATCCTTAGAATGGCAGATAAAGGGGAGATACTGTTGATGGGGGACCTGAATATGTCAGATGTTAACAGGAGCATGTTTACTGCAGCCACATCCAAGAGCAGGGCCATTCTCGATGCCCTACAGGTGGCATGCCTCAGACAGCTAGTTTTGGAACCTGCTAATGATGGAGCAATCTTAGACCTCATACTCTCAAATAGAGACAGCAAGAGGATCTCCGATCTAGAAGTGGGTTGCCATCTGGGAACAAGTGACCACCAAACAGTGGGGTTCATGATAAACTCAGCTACACAGTCAAGCCATACAGAAGTGAGGGTACTGGACTTCAGGAGGGCTGACTTTGGCAAGATGGGAGAGTGCCTTAGAAAAGCACTAGCAAACAGGCTAGAAGAAGGGCTGGAGCAACAATGGGAAAACATCAAAACTGCCATCACAGGGCCAACAAGCTTTTGTGTGAAGCAAATAAATCAAAATGAAAGAAAAAAACACTATGGTCCTCAAAAGAGGTGGCGGGGAAGGTTTGGGAGAATAATATAACATTTAGGAAGTATAAGGAAACACAGAAGGAGAAGGACTGAGAACTGTGCCAGTTAGGGTAGAAGGAAGCCTGGAGGGAAGTCAGAATAGCAAAGGCCCAAACTGAGGAAAAGATTGCCAACTTGGTTAAGAAGGGGGATAAAACCTTTTATAGGTACATCATGGAGTGTAGGAAGGCAAAGGGAGGGAAAGTGAGGCTGAATAGAATGGACAGAGGATGGGCAGAGAGGGATAGTGAAAAAGCAGGGATACTGAACGAATTCTTCTCAGTATTCACAAAAGAGGAGGAGGGGTAGGTGCCTAATCCAATTAACAGAAGCACTCTGGATAGAGGGGTCGATCCCAGTCTTTTCACAGAAGAAAGGGTTCTAAAAGAACTCCTAAAACAAAGGTGGACAAAGCAACGGGGCCTGATGGAATTCACCCCTGAATTCTAAAAGAATTAAGGGGAGAACTAGTGAAACCACTGACTACCCTTTTTAACAAATCATGGGAGGATGGTGTGGTACTTGAGGACTGGAGGAAGGCGGATGTGATTCCCCTTCACAAAAACAGGAGCAAGACAGAGGCAGGAAACTACAGACCTGTCAGTTTGACCTCTGTGGTAGGGAAAATGATGGCATCACTTCTAAAGGAAAGAATTGTTGAGTACCTACAGGCCAGTGGGGCACAGGACCCAAGGCAGCATAGGTTCATAGCAGGAAGGTCATGTCAGACAAATCTAATTGATTTCTTTGGTTGACCAAAGTAGTAGACCAGGTAGGGGCTGTGGATACGGCCTACCTAGACTTTAGCAAGGCATTTGACACAGTCCCACACAAAAGATTAATAGTCAAATTAACCAGCCTGGGAGTGGGTCCCATGGAAGTAGGCTGGGTAAAACATTGGCTGAACAACAGGACATAGAAGGTAATTGTAAATGGAGTCCACTCTGAAGAAATAGGGGTTACTAGTGGGTACCGCAGGGTTCAGTACTGGGTCCAGCCCTTTTTAATGTCTTTATAAGTGACATTGCAGAGGGACTAGAAGGAAAATATGCCTTTTTGAAGATCTGCAACAGGGTTGATACACAAGGAGGTGTGGAAAGGATGAGAAGGGACTTGGCAAAGTTGGAGGTATAGTCAGAAGTATGGCAGCTTGGATTCAATGCAAAGAAGTTCAAAATAATGCACATGGGAAACAAAAACCCAGTGGAAGATTACACAATGTGGGGGTAGTAACAGCAAAAATGGAAAGGGACCTGGGGGTAATCATATCAGATGACAGTAAGGTTAGCAAGCAATGTGAGATGGCAGCAGAGAGAGCTGGGGGATACTGGGATGTATAGGGAGAGGCATCACTAGCAGAAAACAGGAAGTTGTTATCCCTCTGTATATACAGTTGGTGAGACCCCATCTGGAGTACTGTGCCAGTTCTGGAGATCCCATCTCCGCAAGGACATAGACAGGATGGAGGCAGTCCAGAGGAGCGCAACTAAAATGGTGCAGGATTTGCAAGAGAAGCCATATGAGGAGAGACTAAAGGAGCTTAATATGTATACCCTTGAAGAAAGGAGGGAAAGGGGGGACATGATAGAAACTTTTAAGTATTTCAGTGGAATCAAAAAAGTCCAAGAGGGTAGCATTTTTCAGAAAAAGAGATGTGCAAAAACAAAGGGGCACAATTTGAAGATGGGGAGGATGGCTCATGGGCTATGTGAGGAAGTATTTTTTCACAGAAAGGGTGGTGGACACAAAGAACAGCCTTCCTGAGGAGGTTGTGGGGTCTAAAACTATAGAAGAATTCAAGAATGCATGGGACAGACATAAGGCAATTCTTGTTGGGGGGTAGGAAGAAATAGGCTGTTGGTTAACTAGGATCTGCAGCTTATCCTGTAGGTAGGGAAATGGGCAGACTAGGTGGGCCAAGTGGTCCTTATCTGCCATCAAAATCTATGTTTCTATGTTTCTGTGTTTCAAGCCTTGGCATTCTTACGTCACAGACTCCCGATACAGAATGCAGTCCTCTATAACTGTTACAGCAAGTTAGATGCTACACACCTTCTAACTAAAGGCTGTGTCCCACTTGGAAAAAAAATGTCACACCAGTAAGGCAACCCCCCCCCCCCGCCGGGTCTGGTCCTATTATAAATCGTGGTAACATACTGTACATCTCTTGCTTATTGATAAGTAAAAGAAAAGAGTATAATTTATCTGCTGGTGTCTAGTGGGTGCTCCACACTCTACTCACTTGCTGTAGAAAATGCCTGAACAGACCGTATTACGCTCAGTGACCGACCAAGGAGGTTAGAGGAGGGCTAGGTTAGTTGTTAAGTACTCACTTACAATATTTAAATTATTTTGAGAAGTCTGTGTTATTGCGTCCCCACCTCCCTCTTAGACTAAGTGCTCACCTACATCTCTGTAGCGGCATCATCCTTTCCTTCTCGAATTCCTCTCATTTATGACTGAGAGCCACTGTGGTCTTCACTCCTCCTGCCCTCTCCCCAAACAGAAATATGGCCATGGTGGGCAGTGGGAAAGGCTGGATGTACATTGCTAACCAGTGATTGTGTAGAATATTGGACACACTGGCGATTGTGTAAAATCACCTGCAAGGCGATTAGTGTTTGCAGAAA
Source organism: Neoceratodus forsteri (assembly GCA_016271365.2). NCBI lineage: Eukaryota > Metazoa > Chordata > Ceratodontiformes > Ceratodontidae > Neoceratodus > Neoceratodus forsteri. The sequence continues at coordinate 42,416,904 of CM028131.1, read as the reverse complement.
GTTTGATGTGCTGGTTGTTGATTGCTCCTTTCTGCCACAACTGTGCAGTCTCTGAGGTGCAGCAAAGTCTGGAGTTCCTGCAGACCCAAGAGCAACCTGTGATGGGCACATGAAAGTACCAGAAAAATGGCTGGTGCAGATTACCCCCCCCCATGTCTTCTGGGCTAGAGTAGCGACAAAACATGCAGCTCTTCTTTCAGAGGTGGCAGTTCATAAGTTGCTTTGTTCCCTGTCAGCCATTTTGGATATTTTGGGAGGTGGGTGCCTGAGCGGCTTGTTGGGGAAGATGAAATTAAGGTGGAAGACTAGGTTTGCTGGCTAAGGCACCTAGCTTCACCTGAACTCTTTTCTTCTAGGTTGCTGAAAGGTCAGAGCAAGGAAATGGTTTAAGGCTTCTTTTGGCTAGGCAGATTTACTGTGTATTGTTATTATGTTGCTTGCTCGCATGTGCAAGAAACATAGTGCCATCATCGGAGATTTCTGAGGTGTGTCACCTCCTCCTCCAATTCAGTAAGTGAGCTGGCAGGTGCGGCCGCTAAGTCAATGCATTTTGGAGCTGTCTATGACACGCTTCCAAAATGCGTGCATATAGTTGAAAGGGGAACTACGCTTCAGTGAGCAGAGATAGAGCGTGAGCTCACCCCCACACGCGGGCGTGCAGCGCTCCATTACCTACTGTGTGAGCCGGCCAGGCGCCCAATCCCCGTCGGCTGAGCCGCGCTCTCCCCAGTTGCTGAGGTGCCACGCTGGGAGCCCACCCCAGTGTGGCAATCAGTCCTTGGCCGACAGGGGTGCCCAATCCCATCGGCTGAACCCCCAACGCCCTTGTGCTATGCTGGGAGCCAACCCCAGTGTGGCAAACAGTCCCACAACGCCTTTTTTAATTTTTTCCTGAAAACGAACGGTCCGTAGGCGTCTCCCGACCCCCCACAACCCGCACCCACCACTGCACACCAGCCTCCATGCCCCCTCTCACCCCATACCTTACCTCCGGACTCTGGCGATGATCTTCGGTGGACCGGGAACACGTCTGCACTCTTCAAAGCCAACCGCGAACTGGGGAAATGCCGGTAAGCTGTATAATGGGCTAGATAGGGGGGTTTCAACTTTGTTGCATATCTCAGGCACTTTTGGGAATTTTTGCACCAAAATTTCAACATGGGGTTTTTGGGACCCATTCTCATGAATGATGTCACTGTCATGGTGTTATTTGGGTCTGAAGGGTGATTTCGTGCAGTGACTGAAATTATTACAGGTGGTGCTTTACGTGTTTTACTGTTTTATCTATCATTAGGATAAGCTTTCAGGGCTGCTGCATTTGTTGCTGGCTGATTTTTTCTGCTCTTACCTCCTTGTTTCTTTCATCCATGGTTCTTCTTTTTCAGCAGGGGGAGGACTAACGAGGGAGTCAGTGCATTGGATCAGAAGTTTGACGTCTTTGCAGAATATTTAAACTAGCAAATGGGGAGAGGGGTGTAGCACCCCTTACGTTGAATGGGAAGAACATCCCTCCACCCCAGCTAGTGGTCAAACAGGAGTTCAGCATGTTTGAAGGTCATTTGTATCAGCAGGTAAGGAAAAGGTCTAGCTCCCCATACAATGCACAGGGGAAATGTCAGACCTCACCCAACAACTAATGCACCAAAATCTGGCCAATGGAAAATCATGTACACAAATGCTCGTAGTCTGGGAAACAAGATCCCAGACCTGCAGGCAATAATGACAATGGCTAAACTGGACATAGTAGCCATTAGCGAGACATGGCTTACCAGTTACCATACCTGGGAGACTTGAGTACCTGGCTATATGCTGTGCAGAAGAGACCGAGGTGCAAAAAAGGGGGAGTGGAGTGGCCCTTTATGTCAATGAAAATGTCAAAACTTCAGAAATTTAGAATACACATAAGGAGCCAGAAGAACTGTGGGTCACCCTGGAAACAGGAAATTGGACAGCCATACTAATGGAGGTTAGTACAGGCCTCCAGACCAGGGGGAGGACACAGACAGATTACTGTTAGAAGATATACAAAACATGACAGCTAAAGGGAAGGTTCTGATAATGGGAGACTTCAACATGCCAGATACAGATTGGTCAATACCAGCAGGAACATCTGCCAGAACTAGATACATGGTGTATTCCCTACAGGGGGTGGGCCTCAGACAACTAGAACAACAACCCATGAGAGACAGGGCTATCCTAGATCTAGTACTGACTAACCGGGAAAGGATCACAGATCTCCAAGTAGAAGGTCACCGGGGAACCAGTGACCATCACATGGTGTGATTTAATTTGGCCACTAGAACTAAATTATCCCATTCCAAGGCACACATATGGGACTTCAGAGGAGCTGACTTTGATAAGATGGCCAACAGAGTTAAGCCAGCCCTGGCAAAAAGATATACAGATGACGGGGTACAGGCAAAGTCAGCAAGCAATAAGGATGCAATACTTGCAGCAACATCCCATTGTGTTACAGAGAAAAGGAAGTGCAAAAGAAGAAGGAAACCACTTTGGTTCTCAAAAACAGTAGCAGAAAAGATCAGAGCCAAAAGGCTGGCCTTCATGAAATATAAGAGAACGCAGCAGGAGGAAGATAGGAAGGCATACCAAACTTCCCTAAGGGAAGCAGGGAAGGCAGTAGGGCAGGCAAAGGCTCAAACCAAGGAAACACTAGCACAAACAGTAAAAGAAGATGACAAGACTTTCTATAGATACCTTAGTGAAAGGAGAAAGTCCAGAGGGGGTTTTGCTAAGATCAAAGGGGATAAGGGGGCATGTGAGGAGGAGAACCATGTAAAAGCAGCTATCCTAAATAGATACTTCTGCTCAGTATTTACTGAAGAGAAGGTAGGGCAGAGTCCACAGCTCAGCAACATGGACACAGGGGGGAGGGAGGTGTGCACTAGTCCCTTCACAAAAGAAAGGGTCCTACAAGAGCTTGATAAGCTCAGGGTAGACAAGGCAATGAGACCTGATAACATACATGCCAGGGTACAAAAGGAGTTAAGGGTGGAACTAGCAGAGTCATTATTAGAACTGTTTAGTGAGTCTCTGAGCATAGGAGAGGTCCCAGAAGACTGGAGAAGGGCTTGTGTGATCCTGCTCCACAAGAGTGGTAGCAGGAAGGAGGCAGGGAACTACAGACCAGTCAGTCTCACCTCAGTAGTGGGCAAGATTATGGAAGTACTCCTTAAGGAATAGATAGTGCAACACCTGGAATCCATAGGAGCAGAGGATCCAAGACAGCATGGGTTTACAAAAGGAAGGTCCTGTCAAACTAATCTCATAGATTTCTTTGACTGGGTAACCAGAGTAGTGGACCAAGGGGGACCATTTGATGTCGCCTACCTTGACTTCAGCAAAGCTTTCGATATTGTTCCACATAGAAGATTGATTAATAAGTTGGGTAGGCTCGGGGTGGGTTAGAAGTTGGTTAACTGAGTGGCAAACTGGTTGACGGGAAGAAAAGAGAGTGGTGGTAAATGGTATACAGTCAGAAGAGATGCAAGTCACAAATGGGGTACCTCAAAGATCAGTCCTGTGGCCAGTCCTCTTCAATATCTTCATCAGTGACATTGCAGATGGACCGGAGGGTAAGGTTTGTCTGTTTGCAGATGACACCAAGATCTGCAACAGAGTAGATGATTCAGATGGGGTGGACAGAATGAGAACAGATCTAACAAAATGGTAGAAAGAGTGGCAACTGGGGTTAAATGCATAGAAGTTCAAGATCATGCACATAGGGAATAGAAACCCTGAAGCCACCTATAGGCTGGGAGAGGAGTTTCTGGCAGTCACAAGGGAAGAAAGAGACTTGGGCATCATCATCACTGATTACCTAAAATCATCCAAGCAGACCACTAAAGCAGTAGCTAAGGCTAGGGGGATGTTGGGGTGTATTAGTAGGGATATCACAAGTCAGAAGAGGGAGGTAATAATCCCTCTTTACAAGACACTGGTTAGGCCCCATCTGGAGTACTGCATGCAGAAGTGGAGGCCACACCTTCACAAGGACATTAACCAAATTGAGGCAGTCCAGAGAAGTGCAACCAAAATGGTGCAGGGACTGCATCAGAAAACATATGAGGACAGATTGACAGAGCTCAATATGTATACCCTAGAGTAAAGGAGGAAGAGAGGTGATATGATCGAAACATTCAAACACCTTAAGGGCACTAACATGGTGAAAGGGTCTAACATGTTTAAATATAAGAAAAATAGCAGGACAAGAGGAGACAGCATGAAATTAGAGGGAGGCCGATTAATGGGTAATGTGAGGAAGTTCTTTTTCACAGAAAGGGTGGTGGATGCATGGAACGGCCTACCTCAGGAAGTGGTGGATATGAATACAGTACAGGGCTTGAAACAGGCATGGGATAGGCATAATGGAGCAATACAGATGAGTATGACTAGATAGGCCATTGACAGAGCAAAGGCCGATGGCACATTCATAAGGTAGAAAAAGAACTGGGCAGACTGGATGGGCCTTGCGGTCCTTATCTGCTGTCAACTTCTATGTTTCTATGTTTTATGGTTCTGTGTTTCTCCACAGCTTTAGTTCCATTCAAGGGATGTCAAGGGGAGTGAAGACCAAAGCAACTTCAAAAAAAAACTTCAAAAAAGGACTGCACTAGGAAGGGTGGTGCTTCCAAACAAAAAACAACACAGTTTGAGCAGAGCAGGGCACTCACCAACCAAAAAATAGACATGCAGGGCTCCAAGAAATACCAACAGAATTCAATTTATTCCATACACACGTTGGGAGTGAAGACCATGCGGCCTTCAGCCCCAAAGCAGAGGAATTGAAGAGGAAGTGGATGATGCTGCTACAGAGGTGTAGTTGAGCACTTAGTCGGTGGGGGGCATAATAACACAAACTCTTCAAAATATTTAAAATATTGCAAGTGAGTACTCGGCGACTGACCTAGCCCTCCTCTAACCTCCTTGGTCGGTTGCCAAGCATAATACTGCCAGTTTGGGCATTTTCTACAGAAACAGGGTAGGATGTGGAGTGCCCACTGGACACCAGTAGGTAAGTAAAAGAAAAGGGTATAATTTATTAATAAGCAAGAAATGTACAGTAGCTGTTACCACTGTTTGTAATGAGACCAGATTGGGGTGGGGAGGGGATGGTTGCCTTACTGGTGTGACTTTTTTTTTCCAAGTGGGACACAGCCTTTAGTTAGATGGTGTGTAGAATCTAACTTGCTTTAACAGTTATAGATGACTGCATTTTATATTGGGAGTCTGTGACGTAAGAATGCAAAGACTTGACATGCGCTGACTCCCGATACAAAAAAAAAAACAGTGTCAAGCTGGTAGGCAGTTTAACAGATGAGGAACATACAAATAAGCTTTTGAACATGTATTAAATAAAAAAGACACACAACAGCTATGGTTTGATATTAGTGATTTATTTAACAGGTTATATTAACACAAAATAGTTTCCTAGCTCCTTTAAAGTGAGTTGATACACTAGGCATCCCATCTCCCCTTCTTATTGTGCTCTTGTGCCCCCCAGTACTCTTTTTACCCTCCTTAAGAGTTTGTCCTGTGTACAGCTTATCCCAGGGTTATTGCAACACATAAACAGTTAACATGGCTTTGGATAAAATGTAACTCATCAGTGTGGGGATGTTGAAGACTTCTTTTCTTGAGGAGTGGCTGCACCACACAGCAGCCACAGGGAAACATGTCTGGACTGAGAGGACCCAGGAAAAGTTGTTCCCTTGGTTTTGGGTCTGCTGTTCAACATTGCTTGCGTGGACTAAATTGACTGTAAAGCTAGGTGCTTCCTTAGTCATATTAATTGGCACACTGGTAAAAGTTCCCCCATGGAGGGATGCTGTTTCAGGATTTCTTTGTGTTGTGTAAAGTATGCCTCTGATTTTGGGGATCTGTTAATTGTGTGTGGTCGAAAACATAGCCCTTTCTTACATTTTTACTGCTTTTTTTCTTTTGTTCTTGTTTCTTCTTCTCTTGTGACCCTATCTGCCCTAGTAGTTTCTGCTTTGATAACACATAACTTGTACCTACTCTCCAAAAATCTGGAGGCAATTTCTCTTGCTTCTTGCTTGTACTCTGGGAACTATTATTCGTCTTTGCTCTTAAGAGTAAGTAGTATTGAATATTGTTTTTTAGTTTTTCTGGGTGAAAGCTGCTGGCATGAAGTATTATGTCCTGGTCAGTAGGTTTTCTGTAAGCCAGGTCTCATGTTTGTTCTGGTATAACACTATGATCATGGCCAAGAATGGAAGTTACTTTCTACTACTAGTTGCAGTAAATTGCAGATCAGGGTTGTGCGTATGAACATATGAAATGCCAGCAGAAGCAGGCCTCATGGTCTATCGAGTCTGCTTGATTGTGCAGCTAACTCCTGAACTTTCAGCTGCCCCACCCTCCCCTCTCCTTCTCATAGCCACCCTCTCACTCTGTCCCACCCTTTCTTAAATCCTCCCACTGTTTCACACAATACCACCTTCTTGGGCAGGGTATACCTCTTGTCTACCACCCTTTCTGTGAAAAGGTGTCTCTTGATTTCCCGCCTAAATGCCCCCCAATCTCAGCTGATGCCCTCTCATGTCCCTCCTTCTTATGATCTGAAGAATCTCTTCTGTAGTAATCCTGTTAATACCCTTTAGGTACTTAAAGGTTTCGATCATATCCCCCCATTCCTCCTCTCTTCCAGGGAATACATTTGCAGCTCTCCCAGCCTCTCCTTGTAGGATTTTTCCTCAAGTTCCTGGCTCATATTTGTTGCCCTATGCTGGACCCCCTCCAGAAATTTGATGTCCCTCTTCAGGAATGGATGCCAGTACTCCACGCAGTATTCCAGGTGCAGCCTGACCAGTGACCTGAACAGGGGTAGGATCACTTCTCTGTGCCTGGAGGAGATTCCCCTTGCAATGCACCCTATCATCTTGTTTGACTTTGCAGCTGCCTTTCTGCACTGAGGTAAGGTGTTCATACTCCCAGTTATTAGTACCCCTAGATCCTTTTCCTTCACTGTGCTTTCCAACAGTACCCATCCCAACCGATATTTCCTCCCCTGGATCCTTGCTCCAAAGTGCAGTACCTTGCACTTCTTGGTGTTGAACCCCAACTGCCATGTCTCCAACCATTCTTGTAGTTTGGTCAGGTCTTCCTGCAGCCCCATACACCCTTCTATGTGATCTACCACAGCACCAATCTTAGTATCGTCTGTGAACAGATTGATCTTACTCTGGTTCCCATTTGAGATAATGGCTATGAATATCCTGAACAGCACTGGTCTCAGTACCGAACCCTGGGGCACCCTGCTCATAACGTCCCTTGGTGATGAGATTTCTCCACCACCACCACCCTTTGCTGCCTACCCCTCAGCCAGTTGACCATTTTTGTCCCCACCCCAATGTATTCCAGTTCCCCCCCCATTCTACCAAGTGGCACCGAGTCAAGGACCTTGCTCAGGTCCAAATACAGGATATCCAGTGCATGGCCCCCATCCAGTTCCCTGGTAACCCAGTCATAGTACTCGACTAGGTTCATCTGGCAGGATCTGCCCAATACAAAACCATGCTGCCAACTGTTTTGGAGCCCATCGTCTTCCAGAAAGGTCACCAGCCTCTCTTTTAGGATTGACTCCATGAGTTTCTCAACAATTGAAGTGAAATTCATTTATCTGCAGTTGCCTGGTTCATCCTTTGGGCCAGTTTTATGAATGGGAAGCACATGGGCCATCCTCCAGTCCTGAGGCATGCATCCAATGGCCAGTGATGTACTAAACAGGTCTGCCAGTCATCCCACCAGGATCTCTGCTAGTTCCCTAAGTACCCTAGGATGAATGCCATCTGGCCCCGGTGCCTTGTCCACCCTCAGTGCCCTTAGTCCCTCCAGCACCCTGTCCTCTGTAATCCTGTTACCAGTCACCCCTGCCACCCCCCGTTGCCCACTGCACCCTTTCCGTGAGGTATCTGTCCCCCTCTTTCCTGCGTGATCACAGAGCAGAAGTACTCATTCAGTGTCTCTGAATGGTCCTCCCCCTTCTCCACCCACCCCTCATCTTTCTTAATCCTCACTATCTGGTCTTTTTTCTTCTTCTCTTGCCAATGTATCTAAAGAAGTCCTTTTCCCCATCCATGATTCTTTCTGGAAGCCTTGGCCACTTTGACTAGCCTGGTAACCTCCCTGGACTTCTTCATGTTCTCATCTTTGTCCCCTTGCCCTCCCAATTTCCTAAACCCCTGGAATGCTTTTCTCTTGGACCTTGCTCCTTATATTACCTCCTGAGTCTGCCAGCTTGACTTCTTTGCTCTCCCCTTCTTGCTTGCTCCATGCCCTGGTGCAAGTCTCAGTTGTCACTGCTAGCCCTTTCTTAATGATATTCCATTTTTGGCTAGCACTCATGCATGTCTGAATTCCCTTCAGATGCTCAACCAATATTTCCCCCATCCATTTAAAATCCACTCCCTTAAAATCAGTCACCCTGGTACCTGTTCCTCCCGTTACACTTCCCATGTTGAGAGTGAACCACACCGTATGATGGTCAGTCCCAGCCAGGGGGTCCTTCACTCCCAGATCCCTTACAGCCTCTCTAGTTGTTAACACTAGGTCCAGAGTCCTACAGTCCCCAGTGTGCTTGTGGACCAGTTGCACCAGGAAGCAGTCTTGAAATGCATCTAATAATCTCTGCTCCCTTGCACACATGGTAGTTGGGGTGTTCCTGTCTGCCCCAGGAAGGTTGAAGTCCCCCACCACTATGGTGTCCCTTTTCCTACAGACCCTTCATATCTGTCGGCCAACTCCCCATTCAGTTCATCCCCCTGAGCTGGTGGCCTGTACACTACCCCCTCCCTCAGTGTCTTCCTTTTTGAGTCTTGAAACTACATCCATAGGGCCTTTATCCTGTCCTCTACCCCCTCCTCTCTAAATAACCTGCATCCTGTGATCATCATATCCCAGTCCTGGTTCTGGGTGGCACATGTCTCTGTGATGGCTGCAATGTCCACCCTCCCCACAGTCAAGAGAGTCTGTAGTTAGGCTGATTCATTACTAAGGCTTCTCGCATTCAACTAGACCAGCCTTCAACCTGTGTCTTTCTCCCTCCCACGGTTCCCCTCCTCCTAATCCCTCCTTGTGTCCCCACCTTAAAAATGTCTCTGATAGCTTGGGGGGTAGGTACACTTGTCTCCTTATTTTGGGATCCCTGCCTTCTAGATGCCCTCACGCCACCCACCCCCACCTAGTTTAAATCTATCCTTGATGCTCTGTACCCCTCAAACCTCTGCTTTAATACCCCTTTCCCCTCTCTGCTCAGATGCAGTCTATCTCCTGCATATAGATCCTTATTGTCCCAGGTACTGCCCCAGTCTCCCACTACCCCATACCCCTTAGACTGACTGCATTCCCCAAGCCATTTGCTGAACTCCCCAGTCCTCCCTTTCCTTTCCATACTCATGCAGGGTACCGGGAGCACCTCTGAAAAGGCCACTGAATCCCCCACTTCCTCACATAGCCCTTCAGTTTCTCAAACCTCTTGCTCACTACCTCCAGTGTCTCCCCCACCAGGTCATTAGTGCCTACATGCACCACTACATGCGGTTTCATCCTTCCTTTCTTTGCGCACTTAAGAACCGCCAGTCCTGCCGTGTCTGCCATTAGCCTGGGTATAGCCTCCACCCATATTCTACTATGGCTGTCCCCCTGCCGCCCCATCTGATCCCTTTAAGTATGGAATCACCCAGCACTAGCACACCCCCTTTCTCATTTCTTGTTCCTGTCCCGCCCCTTTCCCAAGGTATGCAATCTTAGAGCATGCCAGATCACTAATTCCACCTTTCCTCCCTCCCTACTGCTCTCTCCCTCTTCCTGTCAGCTGCCTCCTTCAATGCTCCCACCCTATCCCCCACATCGTTCCCTCTGCGCCAGGACCCCCACTCCACTACTCTGGCCCTGTTGTCCACCCTAACAACAGTACTTCTCTCCCCTTCATCCATGTCGGCCTCCTCTGATTGACACTTGTCCCTCATGGGTTTCCCTCCTCCTTCTCCCTCTCCTGCTCTCCCCTAGAAATTACTCCCCCTCTCCTCCTTCACCAGTGTCGCCAGCACAGCAAACCTGTTTTCTGTCCATCCTGTCTGGCTGTGCTTCTGCTCTCTCCTCCCGACTCTAGCCTTCCCACTAATGCTAGGCCCCTTGTTTGTTCTGCTCCTGCACTCCCTCCCCATCACGTCCCTTAAGCCACTGATCCTCCCTCTTGGTGTTCTCATGTTATTTTCTGGTGTGACCCTCATGCTTCGTGGCCCTTCCCCCTCCCCTCATCCTCTCCAGCTTTCTACCAAGGCTCAGCACTTCCTCCTCCAGCCTCCTCAACCGGATACAGATGGACACTCTCCTAACCTCCACAATATGGTCATCCAAACTGCCACCCTACATCCATTGCATCCCACAGTTCTACCCATACTGACCCCCCTTGCATCTTGCCTCCCCCTGTACTACCCCCTCTCGCTGATCCCAACCACCCCCAAGAGCCCCCACCCTCTGGCGTGTCCTTCCCTGACCCCCTCCATCTGTGACGCCCGCGATATTCTAGCCCTTGAGATACCCACAGTGGTTTACAATCCTTACACTGCTTCATTCAGAGCAATCTATACACTATTAGCAGTCTCAATACAAGAGTTTACACTCAGATACAATCCTACACTGCTTCCTTTGGAGTAGTCTATTCTCTATTAGCAGCGTCTATACCAAAAGTAGCCCTTTGCTTTGAATGTCTCTGCTTCATGAACTAATTAGTGAGATTGATGGAACTAGTGAGACAGTTACTGTAGTTTTGTGTATGACTGGCTGTTATGAATAATCTGTAATCTAGTTTACTTCCAGTACTCCCCCATGTCACCACAGTACACCCCCTCCAAGCAGGAGGTAGCCACATAATTATAAATTGAGAGTAGCCTGAGAAGGGAGGGATGAAGGAGGGTGGGTTTGGGTCTCCTCCCTGGTCTCCTGGAAGACAATCAAACCCCTTCACAAAATCAGTCATCCCTTACTTGTCCATTCTCTACCCTTTGTCTGCTTGATCAGCAAATATTTCACTGCTGCTAGCATGAAGAGAAGGATTAAATGCAAATCCAAGTAAAAAGATATAAAAATCCACAAATCACAGCAGTTCCCTGTATGGGTTCTCCTGTCATCCTCTTCAGTGCCCCTGTTTGGTCCTCCTCAGCAACCAGAGTGCCTTTGCTCCCCCGATGACCACACAATCAAGGATAAAAGAAGAAAAGTTATAAAAAAAGAGCACTGGCAAAGAAACAGTACTAAAAAAAAGAAAATAAACTGTCACCTCCTTACAAGAGATGACCGAGAGTCGCACGCCACACTCCCACTCCCTTCCTAGCACAGATTCCAAGAGGCACAGTTCTGGCCCATCTGCATCTTAAACAGGCCCGGTCTTTTTTTAAATCTGGTGCCTTACCCCCGTGTTCTATAGGCTGCCCTTCCTCCCTGGTTTCTCGCGAGACAATCAACCCCCTTCACAAAATCAGTCATCCCTTACTTGTCCATTACCTGCCCTTTGCCTGCTTAACCAGCAAATATTACACTACTGCTAGCCTGAAGAGAAGGACTAAAAGCAAATCTGAATAAAAATATATGAAAAACACAAGTCACAGCACTTCTCTGCATAGGTTCTCCTGTCGTCCTCTTCTGTGCCCCTGTTTGATCTTCCTCAGCAATCGGAGTCCCTCTGCTCCCGTGATGGTCAGACAATCAAAGATAAAAGAATAAAAGTGAAAAAAAGAGCACTGGCAAAGAAACAGTACTATAAAAAAGAAAATAAACTCTCAACCCCCTACAAGCGCAGACCGCAAGTCACACACCACGCTCCTACTCCCTCCCAAGCACAGACTCCATGTAGGTATTCAGATATCCTATAAAGTGCTGAAGATCTTCTCCAGCCCATGTCCAAATGAACAGTACATCACCCATATATCTCTTCCATACACAGTATACAGTATAAGTTGCAAAAAATATGTTATTGCTCCAGTTAGGGTCAAAGTGACAACAGTTGGGAAATGTGGCGTTAGAGTTTCCAACCCTAACACCTCCCTCCTCCAAAGCAGGCAAGAGAGAAGGCATGGTGTGTGCCTTGGGCTTGTCAAGCCTAATGCTCACCCTATTTTATTTGTAAGTAAGGTCAGATGTGTAGTCTTTATGAGAATGTGGTGAGCATTAGGCTTGAGCCCAATACACACCCCACACCTGCTCTCCTGCCTGCTTTGTGAGGGTGGGATGTTAGGGTTGGAAACCCTAATGCCATATTTCCCAACTTTTGTCAATATGACCCTAACTGGAGCATTAACAAAGTTTTTTTGCAACTTATTTCTTTACTTTTTGAGATAGTATAATTGGGATCCATGAGACCACATCGACAATATCTTGTCAATGCAACATTTCCCCCGACACCACTACATCGACCACAATTGCAGTCGGGATGGTGCCACCAAGCTAAAACATCTTGTTTTGCAGGAGGCTGCGCTTCCTTTACCCCCTCTACTTAAGGTTCTCAACTCCGAGATGAAGCTGAGTCAGAACCTTGGGGAAGGGTGCTGGGGTCCCAGGTGGACTTTACAGTGACGTGGCAGTGTTGTCGGTATTGACCATGTCCCTGTAAAGCTGTCACTGTAGCAACGGTATACTGTATAATTGTATCATTATTTTACTGCTCCCATGTATTTTGCCTTGTGAGTGTGGGGTCCTTCAGACCCTGTGCACCCAAGCATACATAATTTTGTCCACTTTTATTTTTATGACATTTGTCTCTTCCCTGGTATTCACTGTCCCAATCATACATTTGTACCCAGTCCCCATTACTGTTAATAGCCCCTAGAGTGTGTGGCACCTCCCAAAGTACAATTTCATTAGTAATTTATATTAATTGTTCACTACTGTTCAGTAGTTCTCCCCACCCTCGAATTCCAGTATGTATAATATTGTAAATACCCATTGGTGGTTAGTGGCACTCTCCAATCTCCCATATCCCTATATTGTATAACCCTGGTGTCTAGTGGCCCCCCACTTACTAAGCCCCATAAAATAATCATTTATTACTCCCATTGGTGGTTAGTGGAACCTCCCACCCTCTGATATCCCTATATTATATAACCTTGCTCTCTAGTGGCACCCCCTACCCTCTGATACCCATATTTATAATAATTTATTACCCCATTGGTGGTTAATGGCCCCACCCTCCCATGTCCTAGTCACGCTGCAAATAAGAAAACCATCCCTCGTTGTCTTTTTTTTTACAACCTGTAAAAGAAAAAAAGTCAGATGATCACACCTGTGCCACACACCCAATCTCCCACTGTGCACCCACCTCCCCACACTCTTGACCCCCCACATGCCCTTACTCACCTGAACACAGTGAGAATCCACTCTCTGATTGAAAATGCATCTTGCTACTGGAACTGGTGACTGCTGTCTAACAAGTGAGGTAACTGAAGTCAGAAAATACATTCAGCCAAAGGTTCCTTACTTGTTAGACAGAAATCGTTTGTTGCAGCAGCAAGACATGTCCTCGTTCAGAGAGTGGATCATCATTGTGTTGACAGTTTAGGTGAATGAGGACTGTCACAACCCCACTCAGCAGGCCAGGCCCTCTGCTCCAACAGTGCCAACCTCTGAGTGCAGTGTTGTGAACAGGATAACAGAACAGGGTAATCCTCCTGTCTGTTTTGTGGGTCCAAATCACCTTTGGTCTCAAGTTCTGGAGGGATTCAAACTGTGAACCTTATGATAGCATACCCCACATGTAGAGGCTCAGATAATTCTGCACTTCTGGGATTGCCAGATATCTTTCACCAAGGGCACCTAACCAGGTACAAAATGAACCTTTACAAACTCTATGAAAGACCTTAGATAAATTCTTACCTTTTCCCAGATTGGTATACCATTAAGCTTATGAACAGTGTTGTCAAAATATTAACCATCCATGCATCACAGGCAAAAGAATTTAGAAGATGCAGGCAGTCTCTTTAAAATAAGAGGTTTACTTAGAAAATGGATAAAAATATAAAATGTAACCACAGAACAATATATCACAATGCATACAATCACTTAAAAGAACAAGGTCAAAAAAAGGTACAAACAATTTCCTACCACCATACAATTAGACTTGTCTATGTAATGTATCTCTTCTAACAGTGCTTCAAGTAGATGTTGTTTCTTCAGAGTCCAACAGGAATGTCTCTGAAAAACAGCCACAGCATAGTTAAACTGTCTTTGAACCTGCCTCTTCCATGATGTCACCTTAGCTTCTCCTTGTAAAATATAAAAATTAATACACACAGGATGTCCCATCACTCAGGAGGCATATTAAATCTGTGACATCAGCAAAAACACGTTTCCCCATATGACCCTTTGATCTTGAGTATTTCTGCTTTTATCAAAGACATCAAATAACCTTTATGACTAACTCTGCCATATCTCACTTAGGTGTAATATGCTTCTTAACACCAGGTGAAATTAACTGAGCTTCCTGAGGACGTCATAAAATGGATATTTTCATTTCCTTTGGCATCAAAGCAAACTGGGAAGTTAATCACCTTACAGAGATCTGCTGTTTAACATATCCTGTCCATTGAAGGGATACCTGGGGGGGGTCATCCCAGGAGCACAGGATTTCTCATGACAGACAATCACACTACATTATGTTACAAAAATCATAGAGAAATCAGAACCAGCTGGCCAAGTGTCACAATTCTCCCTATCTAGACTGAATTTGTGGGCTCCATCCCCTGCATGGGATGAGCTTCCCAAATCAGTTCACTCCTCATAGATACGAGGCAAGCCATCTGAGTTCTGATTGGTTGCTCCAACCCTATGTAAGATTGTCATGTCATATCCTTGCAAAGCAAGACTCCATCTTAACAATCTACCATTAGTTTTTCCCATTTGCATCAGCCAAATCATGGGGTTGTGGTTGGTTTGTACCACAAAATGCTGGCCATATAAATATGGCTCTAACTTCTTTAGGGCCCACACTATGGCGAGACACTACTTTTCCACAGTAGAGTATGCCTGCTCCCTGGGAAGTAACTTTTTACTCAGGTACATTACCAGGTGATCTTTCCCTTGGTTGGATGTCTGACTCTGTACTGCCATAATACCCATGCCTGAGGCATCAGTCTGAATTATAAAGGGTTTGCTATAGTCAGGAATTGTCAAAGCAGGAGCACTGTACAGTGCCTCCTTCAGTCTGGTAAAGGCTTTTTCACAGGCTGGTCCTCAGGTAATTTTCTTTGGCATCCTTTTCTTTACCAGGTCAGATAGGGGAGCAGCCAAGACAATATAATTTGGTACAAATTTCCTATAGTACCCTGCTGTCCCTAGAAAACTCCTGACCTGCTTCTGCATTTCTGGTCTGGGCCATGCCTGGATCACCTCTATTTTTATTTGGTTAGGACGGAGCTGTCCCCAGCCTACCACATGCCCGAGGTATGCCACTTTCCCCATGGCTACCTGGTACTTCTCAGCTTTGACAGTGAGCCCGGCTGTCTGTATCCTGCCCAGCACTTCCCTAAGGTGGGATAGGCATTCCCCCCAGCTGGCACTAAATATGGCAATGTCATCCAGGTACACCATGGCGCACTCCTGAGCACCATGTAACACCTGGTTCACCAACCTTTGGAAATTGGCCAGGGAGTTCTTCATTCCGAAAGGCATTACTTTAAATTCAAATAAGCTTATTGGAGTGATGAAGGCAGACCTCTCCCTAGCTCTGTCCATTAACTCTACCTGCCAATACCCCTTGGTCAGGTCAGTGGTTGTAAGGTAGGTCACCCCTCCCAACCTGTCCAGGAGTTCTTCCATCTGGGGCATCGGGCGGGCATCTGACTTCATTCAGTCCATGATAGTCCACACAGAAATGAGTAGAGCCATCTGGCTTGGGCACAAGGACTATGGGTGAGGCCCAGGGGCTGCGGGATCTCTGGATTACCCCTAAATCCAGCATCCCCTCCACTTCCCTCTTAATGTTCTTTTGGACAGCCTCTGACACCCGATATTCTGTCCGCCATAGGGGCGTCTGTGTTCCTGTCTCCACATTGTGTGTCGCTAAGGAGGTTAGTCCAGGCTTGGTGCTAAAACCTCACTTACTTCCTGGATCTTGTCCGGGGCCAGCTGGGGAGACAATTTTACTGCCTCTGCAGAGAACTCCCCCTTGCTTTCTTCCTGCAAGTCCAGAAGGGGGACTCCTTTGTCCGTTCCCTCCCTAGGACTACACACTGCAAACACGATGTCAGCCCTATTAGCATATGGCTTCATCATGTTGACATGGTACATCCTTTCTGTCTGCCTTCTGTCAGGTAACTCTATAATATAGTTCATGTCATTTATCTTCCTAACTACTCTGTATGGTCCTGCCCACTCAGCCAGCAGTATGTCTTTCCAGACCGGAATAAGGACCATGACTTCCTGACCCACCATGTACGAGCGAGCTCTTGTTCTGTGGTTGAACCACACTTTTTGTTTCTGTTGGACAGCTGCCAGGTTGTTCTGGGCTGTCCGCATAAGCTCCTTCAGCCTTTCCATAAACCTAAGGATGTAATCCATTATGGGAGTTCCCTGGGTGGCTTGCTTGCCTTCCCAGTCCTCCTGGATTAAATCTAGGGGCCCACATACCCGGCGTCCATATAAGAGTTCGAAGGGGGAACATCCTGTCAACTTTTGGGGCACCTCCCTGTATACAAACAACAGGTGGGGAAGGTATTTCTCCTGGTCCCTCCCATGCTGTTCAGCAAACGCCTGGAGCATTGACTTCAGGGTACCATTAAATCTTTCTACGAGCCCATTGGCTTGTGGGTGATATGGTGTTGTGCATCTTTGCACCACCCCACACTTCTCCCACAAATATTTCATCAGGTCCGACATGAAGGAACCCCCTTTATCAGTGATGACCTCCTGTGGAAACCCAACATGGAAGAAAATCCCAAGTAAGGCATCTGCCACTTTGCCTGTCTTCAGTGAGGATAGGGCGACTGCCTCTGGGTACTGGGTGGCATAATCCACCACCGTTAGGATATATCTCTTCCCTGAGGAGATGGGGGTATTTAAAGGCCCCACAATATCCATTCCCACCCTCTGGAATGGCTCCTCCACTATGGGCAATGGAATTAGGGCAGCTTGGGTTTTCTTGCCCACCTTCTCTATTTCTTGGCACCAGTGACAAGACCTGCAATACTCCTTTACCTGCTGGGTGAAGTTGGGCCAATAGAAATTCTGGGCCAACTGCTGCACATTGCACATGATTCCCAGATGACCAGACAAGGGAATATCATGTGTAATCTTGAGCAACTGCTCACAATACCCCTGGGGAATGACAAGCTGCCTGCCCAGCACTCCTCTCTTTGTCTGCACAGCCTGAGTATACATCAGTCCATTTTCTCAATAAACCTTATGTTTACCATCACCTCCTTATTCTCTGTCAGAGTCTGCCCAAGCCCTCAGCTTCTCTAGACTAGTGTCACTTTTCTGAACAGCTGCAAACTCCTTACACATTCCCAGGGTATGGGACAGGTTCCCTTCAGTCTCTAAACTAGGGTCCCTAGCACTAGCATCAGGGCACGCAGGATCACTGTCATTTCTAACCCTCTGACAATGGGTCACCCCTCCCTTTTTGGAGTAACCCTCTGTAGCTATGTGGTTAACTGTTACTTGGGAAATTTCTGCCCTCTTTTTATTAGTCTCCATATCAGGAGACAGGCTGGGGAACCAGCCTCCCAGTGGTTTCCACAATGGCTTCTGTGGGGTTCAGGGAACTACAACTTTCCTTTGCCGCTTGGCTATGGGTAACTGTACACACCATCCCCTGTTTGGGATTGTTGCCCAGGATCACATCCACTGCTAAGGTTTTGGCTACAGCCACCTGTTGCACAGTTCCCCTGTTTCACTCCAGTCTAGAAGAACACTAGCGAGGGACAATGTCTTCTCCCTACCAGTAAAGTCTTGTACAGTGACATATTTATTGGATATAAGCTGACCAGGCTGTACCAGACCCCTTTTTACCAATGTCAGAATGCCCTTGTGTCCCTTAGCCCTTGCGTCTGTACACCATTCACCATGACTGGGTGCATGTGTTCCCTCATGTTCACAAGCATGCTTCCAGGGACACACAAACAACCCACTTCTTTCCTAGCACCATTTTGTGTATTGCTCATCCTTTTGGGACACTGTCTGGCATTATGCCCAGTTTCTTTACACAACCAACATTCGTCTTTTTTTTTTTTAGAGAAATCTTTTCTTTGAAACCTAGGGCTAACTGGTTTTGGTGGAGGCAGTGAGGGTTTTAGCTGCCCTGAAGGTGCGCTTTTCCCTTTCTGTGCTGCCACACCCACCCCATTCACTGTCAGAGCAGGTCTGCTCTTGGCATAGCAGTCCCAGAGTTCAGCAGCGTCTTGTACTGTTTTGGGATCTCGGTCCTCCAGCCAGGTTTTCAGCTCTGCTGGGCATGCCCAAAAAACTAATAAAATAGCATTTTCAATTTTATCTACAGAGTTTGCTTCAATTCCTTCCCACCAACATTTTAAAAACTAATGTTGTTTCATGGCTAGCTCCTTGTAGCTCATATCAGGGCTTCTCCTGAGCTTATGGAATTTAGCTCTGTATGCTTCAGCAGTTAATTAAATTTTTTTTAACAATGCAGCTTTGTGTTTGCTATAATCATTACTGTCCTCATTGTCTATTTGACCCAATACATCCCGAGCTTTCCCAGTAAGTAGCAGGGATAGCTGGAAGCTCCAGGAGTCTCTAGGAATTTTAGCCTGAACACAAACTTTTTCAAAATTATTTAAAAAGGCATCCATATCCTCCACCTCTTTAAATTCAGCTATCAATTTGGAATTCTATTTGTAACCCAGTCCTGTAGTTCCAGTTAAACCCAAGCCACTTACCTGCTCTGGTGCTGGTGGTTGGAGTCGTAGCATCTCCAGTTCATGTTGCCTCTGGTGCTCACGGTCCTCATGGTCTGCCTCTCGCTGTTCACGGTCTGCCTCTTGCCATTCTTGCTCCTTCTTCTCCTCTGCAGCTTGCTGGCACTCACGCTCAGCCTGCTGCTGTTCCCTCTCTGCCTCTCATCTCTCTCGTTCTGCCTCTCGCTGTTCTCACTCTGCCTCTTGTCTCTTATTCTTCCTCTTGCTGTTCTCGCTCCCTCTTCTCCTGGAACTCCAGCTCCATTCTGCACAACTCAGTCTGTAACCTGATTACTTCTGGCTCCAGAATACTGGTGACCTTTCCCTGCTGCTGTGGCTCTTCGCTGGCACTGTCCCTGCTGTCATCCTCACCGGATCTGGACACTGCACTGACTGCTAGCCCTTCCACACTCACGGTTCGGTCTTTAACAGTCACTGTCTGTGACTCAATGCTCTGGGTATCTGCTACCATCAGGGCATTCATGAGGTTCTGCTTGGTGGCTCTAACCTTGTACAGGACTCCTCTGTCCCTGCACAACTGCTTTAAGTAGTCTAAAGTGTGCCTGCAGTAGTTGGAAGACATCTTCTTCCCTAACTATGGCTACGCTAACTTACACTTTAAAAAAATAAAACAGGTAGGAACTTGACTGTAAGCCAAGTGCTATAGTTCTGTGTCCTTTAAAAAAAAAATAAATCCCTGCCTTGTTTTGCAAGTGAGCTGACAGTATTAAGCTAACACACTGAACAATAAAAGCTTGTATACCAAAATTATCAGCACCGCTGTCAACCAATCTGGAAATTATCAGCACCACTGCCACCAAATCTGTCACAACCCCACTCAGCTGGCCAGACCCTCTGCTCCCACAGTCCCAACCTCCGAGTGCAGTGTTGTGAGCAGGATAACAGAACAGGGCAACCCTCCTGTCTGTTTATGGGTCAGAATCACCTTTGGTCTCAAGTTCTGGAGGGATTCAAACTGTGAACCGTATGCTAGCGTACCCCAAATGTACAGGCTCTGATAATTCTGCTCTTTGGGGATTGCCAGATATCTTTCAACAAGGGCACCTAACCAGGTACAAAATGAACCCTTAAAAACTCTATGAAAGACCTGAGATAAATTCTTACCTTTTCCCAGTTTGATATACCATTAAGCTTATGAACAGTTTTGTAAAAATCTTAAACATCCATCCATCACAAGCAAAAGAATTTCGAAGACAGACAATCTCTTTAAAATAAGAGGCTTCAGAATTCCCCCTAACTGCCCTTCTGAAAACCAGAATGCTACTTCGCAACCTCCACTCTAATGGTACTCCTCCTCTAGCTGTTCCTAGGGTATCCACCAACATGGGTAGCAGAGCTTGGTCTGCAGCTGCCCCTTTGCAGTGGAACAAACTACCGGGTGAACTCCGTTCCATTGACACACACTCCAGTTTCATGTCCCACCTTAAAGTCTGGTTCCTTGGCAAACTCATCCTGCCACTGCTCCCTGAGGTCTGACACCAACCTACACTAGTCAACTCCCCAGCCCAGGGTTTACCCACCTACCCACACTAGTCAACTCCCCTGCCTACAACCGCTATATTGTATTTTTCACAGTAATATTTGACTTCCTTGCCTGTACATATTGTATATATATTTTTCACAGAGTATTCTGTGTATTACTTGCTCACTGGATGATGCAGTCACACATTGTACACTGTGCCTACGATTTGTTTGTTTTGCACCAAATCTCCTCATGTCCAATATTGAAGCCTTGTATTCACTGTTCTCAAATGGAACTATGCATCAAACCTGTATATTGTGCTTACTATTGTTGCTTGTATCAAATCTGTTTCATGTGTATTACTGTTTCCTTGTACTCCACTGTCACCCTGCGCCATGTGTTATGGCCCGGGTTGTGCCTGAAAACAGTCCCTGGGATCAGTGCACTCACCCGGTTATCAAGGTCATAAACAAATAAATTAATAAATGTAACCACAGAACAATATATCACAATGCAAGCAATCACTTAAAAGAACAAGGTCAATAAAAGGTGCAAACAAACTCCTACCACCATACAATTAGACTTGTCTAACTAATGTATCTCTTCTAACAGTGCTTCAAGTAGATGTTGTTTCTTTAGAGTCCAGCAGGAATGTCTCTGAAAAACAGCCACAGCATAGTTAAACTGTCTTTGAACCTGCCTCTTCCATGATGTCACCTTGGATCCTCCTTGTAAAATATAAAAATGAATATACGCAGGCTGTCCCATCACTCAGGAGGCATATTAAAACTGTGATGTCAGCAAAAACTTGTTTCCCCATTTGACCCTTTGATCTTGAGTCTTCCTGCTTTTCTCAAAGACATCAAAGAACCTTTATGACTAACTCTGCCATATCTCACTTAGGTGTAATATGCTTCTTAACACCAGGTGAAATTAACTGTGCTTCCTGAGGACATCATAAAATGGATATTTTTGTTTCCTTCGGCATCAAAGCAAACTGGAAGTTAATCACCTTACAGAGATCTGCTGTTTAACATATCCTGTCCTTTGAAGTAATACCGGGGGGGGGGTCATCCCAGCATCCCAGGAGCACAGGATTTCTCATGACAGACAATCACACTGCAATTTTATATTACAAAAATCTTAAAGAAATCAGAACCAGCTGGCCAAGCATCACAAAGTCATGTGCGGGGTCAAGTGGGGTGTATGAGGTGAGTGCACAGTGGGAGGTCAGGTGGGTGGTGTGGGTGTGATTAGCAGTGGATCTTTTTAACAGTTTAAAAAAAATGAGGGATGGTTTTCTTATTTGCAGCTTGACTGGGACATGACAGGGTGAGAGTGCCACTAACCAACAATAGAGTATTAAATTATCATATATACGTGGATCAGAAGGTGGAGGGGTGCCACTAGATACCATGGTTACTCAATACAGGGATATGGGAAGGTGGAGGTGTCACTAACCACCATTGGGGATTTTCAGTATTATAAAAATGGGGATTGGATTGTGGGGGGTGCCATTAGACACAAGTGCTAAAGAAAAGTAAAATGGGAGAATGGGGGGTGCCGCTGAACACCAATGTGACACACTTATAAAGTCACAGAAAACCTTTTTCTAGAGTGGAAATCCTTTTCTGTGAATGCATTGCCATGTTTGCAGGAGAAGATTCCCCACAGAAAAGGGATCCTTTTCCGTGAATCCTTTGCCGTGATCGTGGAAAAGGATTTCAGACATAGTTGTTTTTTTTTTATCCTTTTTGTGAGATGATTTCTTTACCATGAATCCTTTTTTTTGTGGTTAATGGAAAGGATTCCACTTCGTGAAAAAGGATTTTGGACTTAGTTTTGTTTACATATTCTTTTTCGTGAGATGATTCCTTTTTTGTGAATCCTTTTTTATTCTTGTGAAAAAGGAATTGGTTTGCAAAAAAGGATTTTGGACTTGGATATTTTTTAAATCCTTTTTTTGCAAGCTGATTTCCTTTTTTGCAGGAATGAAATAGGACTCACAAAAAAGGAACTTGGCGAGTCATGCAAAAGGATTTACATAGTTAAAAAATGTTCAGGGGCCGAGGGAACTATTAAAAAATACACAGTGAAGCTCATCAACTTCTGCTGAGCAAGATACATGTTTGCATGTCTGTAGAAGACATCCTTGTGCAGAGTTATAACAGTTTGTTGTGTGAAAAAATACAAAACAAAATGGTGGCTCATGAAAAAGGAATTTTTTTCTCATGGAAATGGATTGAACCCTCAAGAAAAAAAATCTTTTTTTACGAGACCAGATTCATTTGTTATTCCAGGAAGCTGTCCTGAAGAGTGAAATTCCTATTGAAAATAATGGGAACTTAAAATTGAATAACTTTGGAACAGATTAATATTTTTTATGCAAACAAATGCAAGGCAGTTCTGTGAACCAAGCTCTACCATAGAAATTTCACACCAAAATTCCACGCCATCTTGGTGCAAGGTGATAAGGAAAAAACCTGCAGTAAAAGACAAGTTTCAAGGTTATTGAACTGTCTGGATCTCAGAATCTGCACATTTGACCAGAATGAAACTTAGTACATCAAGAGATCTAGCCCCATAAGACAGAACATGTCCCATTTTTTACAGATCCATTAAAAAGTTGCAAAGTTATTAAGGTGCAAAATTTAAGGTTTAACATTAAACTTTGTGTGAAGTAAACAAATCAAAATGAAAGAAACTTTGTGTGAAGCAAATAAATCAAAATGAAAGAAAAAAACACTATGGTTCTCAAAAGAAGTGGCGGGGAAGGCAAGGGAGACAAAGACAGCATTCAGGAAGTATCAGGAAACACAGAAGGAGCAAGACAGAGAACTGTACCAGTTAAAGCAGAAGGAAGCAGGGAAGGCAGTCAGAATAGCAAAGGCCCAAACCAAGGAAAAGATAGCCAACTTGGTTAAGAAGGGGAATAAAACCTTTTATAGGTAAATTAGGGAGCAAAGAAAGACTAAGGCAGGGATACCAAGGCTGACTAAAGGTGGTTGGGCAGAGAGTGACAGTGAAAAAGCAGGGATACTGAACAAATAATTCTGCTCAGTGTTCACAATGGAAAAGCAGGATGAGATACCTAATCCACTCAATAGAAGCACTCTGGATAGGGTGTTGGTTGCTTAATAACCCCTCCTCCTGCCGAATTCATCCCAGGTGGTCCAGTGGCATCCAATAGCGGGATGTATATGTTGAACAAACCCCCAAACAGAGCCCTGGTGGCTAGTGTCCCCCCACCCACCACCATGAAGCCCCACCACCCGCTCCCCCTGGCAGCGGCGGGCAGCAGCATCCACCTGCCTGCCACCCGCCGCCCGCTGACTGACTGCCCAGTAGGCTGCACCCAGTGGTGCAGAGCAGAGCCAATGGGCATGCAGCCCATACCGCTATGACAGTTCAGATTTTTGAATGAATACATTCATTAATTCACAAAACTGGACTGTCTTTAGTATGACTGCTGCACGCCTGGCTCTTGCCCCAATGGCGTGCAGCTTACCGGCAGTCAGTCGGCGGTAGCGGCGAGTAGGGATGCTGCTGCCCGCCGCCGCTGGGGGGCGGGGTGGTGGGGCTTGGGTGGGTGGGGTGGGGGACACTAGCCACCAAGGCTATGTTCGGGGGGCTTTGTTCAACATAAACATCCCGTGATCGGGATGTGCCACTGGACCACCAGGGATGAATTCGGCAGGGAGGGGTTATCAAGCAATCACTGCCCGTGATCGGGCTTTTTGGTCCACTGGACCACCAGGGATAAATTCAGCAGGGGGGAGTTATTAAGTAACCACTGCCCGCGATTGGGCTTTTCAGTCCACTGGACCAGCAGGGATGAATTCGGCAGGAGGGGGGGTTTATTAAGCAACCACTGCCTGCGATCGGGCTTTTCGGTCCACTGGACCACCAGGGATATGTTCGGAGGGGAGCCACATTGCTGCCCGTGATTGGGCTGGTGGGGGGGATTGAACTATGCCCGCGATCGGGCCAGTGGGGGGTGGTGGGGGGATTGTACACTGTTTCGCCCGTGAATGGGCTGCAGGAGGCATCGGTCCCCGATGGCAGCTGCCTGGCAGAGTGCCAGGTGCAAGTCCTCAGGGATCGGCGCACTTGCATGCTAATGGCATGCAAATGGGGCCATAATCAGATGCAAATGGTCCCCCTGCACCTTGCATGAATTATGGCCCCATTTGCATGTCACCTTTTGAATATGGGGATTTTGCGAATGGCGCAATGGTACTTGTGCCACCGCAAGTTGAATGCTCCACTCTGACAACTTGCGGTGGCGCAAGTTCCACTCGCAGCATGCACAGTGGCTGTAGCCAGGGTGATATTCAAAAGGATTTGCTCAAGGGCACAACTCCTTTGAATATCACTCTGGACACACCCCTGCGCAACTATTTTGTGCAGCGCAAGGGCTTGCGCCACAAAATAGCGCAGTTTGAATATCCATCTCTATATGTATACATTTCATGTATACATATAGTTCCTCAGATAACAAGATTTATCAGATTGAATTTATCTCCACTCCTAGTGTACAAATATGCTTCCTGTATAGATTTCCATCTGATAAGACATGATCAGTTTCAAACAAATGCATGTACATATTAGTGTAGGCTGGGCCTTAATACTGCCCATTGCAGTACCCTTTATTTGTCCATAGAATTGTTCTTCAAAACAAGAGTAATTTTTATTTTGCACTATACTCATCATTTCTTGAAACAGGTTGGTGGGTGTCACTCTTCTGGTCTTGTGTCTAGTAAGGCTCCCATGGATGTTATTCCTCAGTCATGGGGTACTGAAGTATCCATGCCTTCACATCAGCCCTAACTAGCATACTTTCTTTTGGTATTCTTATGCTGTTAATGTCCTTGATCATGTTCTATACATGGTTGATGTCATTCAAATATGCAGGAATATTTTCCGCTAGTGGTTGTAGATGTAAATGGACATGCATAGGCAGTGGTTCCAGTATGGAATCAACACTGAACATGAGGGGCCTTCCTAAGGACTTGTCAGCATTCTTGTGAATGTTTGGGAGGGGGTACAATTATATGGTGATAGGGTGTTCCTTTAGCAAATATTCTCTTTCCCAGTCTTTAAGCCATCCCATGGCTATCATTTCTTTGAGCAATTCTCTAATGTGCTGCTTTGTACACTATAGTGGGTCCACGGAAAGTGCTACATAGTTTTCTTTGGCATTTAAAAGGTCAATGCACATAATTCTGTATTGCTATATGGGTTGCATTACTATGGCTCCTCCCTTGTCTGCTAGGTAAATGGCTATACACTGTCTAGAATGGACACTGGTGCAGTTTCGTGATGGTCAGGCCTCTGAGGTTGGTAAGCAGGTGGTACTGTAGTAGAGCGTATGTGAAGTATAATACTAATAAGTGTTGGTAGACAGTATGGAATAGTGACTTCAAATATAATAATTGTAAATACTGCAGCACAAATCATTTCTGGCATTTAACTGTAGCTAAAATTGATGGAATCCCTTATAGAAATAATTACATGAAATGTTTTCATGCTGTGCACATAAAACTACCCACGTGATATGCATACTGCAAGCATGATTTAAATGTTAAATTGGAACCCATTGCATGCATGTGCAGGTGTGCAGCAAACGTGTGGAAAGCATGCTTTTTATGTTAAATTGGAACTGGCTACATGCATGTGGCATGCGTGCCAAAAGCAAGTGGTCACTGATAACTGCACACATAAAAGTTAAGTGACTTGCTCAGGATCACGCAGTATACAAGTGGGGGCTGATGAGATTCATACCCAGGTCTTCTGGTTTGTAGTTCAGTGCTTTTAATCACTAAGCTACACTGCCTGCACACAATACATATGGCTTGCTTGTGCTTCAGATAAAATTTGCATACATCTGCGTACATTTGGCATGCTTATAGCTACTGATATACTTTTTAGTTTTCTTGTCCCCCCCAATCTCAGCTGCACAGCTGAACTGTAGTACACATACCAATGAAAACACATGTGGTGCTTCCCACACCCAATAGACACTCTTACCCACAGAACTACTTAATGACTTCTATCTGGTCTGTACTCCTACAATTTTCTCTCCATAGTTTAAATACTTCCATGCAAACAGACTTTAAGAGGCAAACACAAAAGCAGCAATAATTAGACACCTGCCAACATGCCCCCCCCGCATGCGCACACAGTATAGTGGGTACAGCCACGCTGCTACAGACAACCCATCAAGTACAGATATAAGTCGAGAGTCTCTTACCTGATTATTTGGGAGCCAGAGGCAGGAGTCTTTAAGAGATGATGTCCATGGATCAGAGTGCTGGGACTTACCCCCTTGATATGAATGAAGTTTTTTTTTTTTATTACTGTTTTATACATTGTAATGGTGAGTTGGAGAATAATAAAGGCTACTGTTCTACTAACAAGGACCTTGTTAGTCAAGCGACGGCCTTCATTAATCTCCAACTCTCAATCAGTAATGTATAAAATATTAACAAAAATACCCTCATTCATTTCAATAGGGCATACTCCTGGACTTTCCCTTGCCCTGTGTCATAATGTACTTGAGTGTGGGGATGTGGAGGTCAGCTTCACTGGGTGGGGATAAGCCTGACTATAGTGGGGTTCCAAAAGTCTATGCATACCATACTGCTCAACTGTCCTTGAATACAAGGGATAGCCCTCATTTTACCCCTGAAAACTGCTCTGCCCCTCATCCATCCCTCGTGGAAAACATGCTGCTCGTACAGAGGATGTCCTGTAAATTTAGACTTCATGGCAGGGGCACCATTTCAGATTTCAGTAGGGGGTAGTCAACAACCAGTGGAGGCCAGGTGCTAGTTACCCCTAGGCAGCAAGCTCTGGGATGTCTAGAGAGTTTCAAAAAGGTAAAATTCATTTACTGTGACTGAAAAATGATATGTAAATCAGGAAAAATGCAACTATGTAATATTCATCTGTCTATACCCTGGAGTCGTGCATAAGATTTGGGCTTAAACCCATACTGTTACTACCAATTCTTTTCCTGGCTGAAGTTCTGAACCTTCCCCAAAACAAAACTAACTTTGTCCCAATTTCTCTCCCCAACTCCATTCAGTACCCATCCCATATGGGTCATGAGGCCACCCAAAGGCACAGAAACATGAAAAACACATCAATATTTCAGTCTTCCTCCTTCCCTAGTCCCCCCGTTAAAAAAAAAAAAAAAGTATTTACTTTTACTTACCTGGCCATCTGGCCAGAACCTGTTGCTTTGCCCAGTGTACCACCAGACCAGTTTTCAGTCTGCTCTTCCTCCGTACTTCTGCTAGAAGCTGGATGCTAAAACCTCCCATCCCAGGTCCCCAGCATGGTCTGTGACCAAGTCACCTCACCAACCAAACCCACCCGACATGTGTCCTTGCTTCTTGTTGGCTGCTGCTGTACTGCACTGCTCAAGGCCTATGAAAGCTGCACACATCATTGTCACTGCTACTGTGAGGCCTAGCTTGCTGCTGTAAAGGGGCTTGTACTGTACTGTTTTTTTTTTTTTTGCAAGTCTAGTAGAGTAAGTAGGTAGCCTAGTCTCGAGTTAGCTTCTAGCTCACTCCCAGCCCTTCAACCACCAAGGAAGACAGAGACTCGCGAAAAGTAGACCAACAAAAATATGCCACCACAACACTGCTATTGAGAGTTCAGTGCTCACTGACTCCTCCAAGCTGTAGAGTACAGCTTGTCTACCCTGTGGCCGGAAAGACAGTGTCCCACTCGTGTAACTCATGTGATCTTGCTTGGCTGGGGCTCCTCCATGTCATGTGTGATGGTGCCACTGCTAATAGGTGGAGAGAGTGGACAGCACAATACATACACAGTTGAGTCAGAAGCGCGCCTGCAGCATCAGTGCAACACAGGCTAGGGAGGGACTTGCTGCACAAAAGATTAAATCCAAATTTAATGCCATTATTACCACTCCATAGGGAAACTGAGGTACAAATGTGGAGGAAGGGGGCAACTGCTCCCTCTGCCCTACCTAAATGACACCACTGCTTTATGGTAGAAATCAATTATCAGGGGCTAACATTAGTACAAGTAAATACAATGGTTTCCACTGTGTTCTGAGGTACTGTATCTCCATGTTTCAGGATGTGTCCTGATCATTGTGAGGGTTAGTGTCCCTTATTTTGATTGTCCATGCCCCTTGTTTCAGTGACAAAATGTGAAGTATGGTGCATGATTCCAAGACCCTACTCAGCACAAAGAGTGCTCAGCATGGCCATAGTGTATATGCTCCATAAAGAATGACAAAGGGAAGATAAGTTCAAATTCAAGTTTATTGCAAGAAGACTCCATTGAGCAAGCTCATTCACAAGGAGGTCTTGATGGTTATACATGTACAACGACCCAGTATGCTGTATAGTACAGCACCTTGGTAACTAAATATACAAAGTGCACTCAAGGCTCAAATTAGGTATTACATAGCAAGGTACAGCGTTGAAGATATATTTACAATTAAAGGGACATTTTGCGAACAAATGTACAGTCAGTTCAGGTGAGGTTTAACACTTTATCAGTGTATGATGCAATAGATAAACATGATGTGATAAACACCTGAGAAGAAGGGTAAGATAATTAGGGTGAACAGGGTTGGGAGGAAGTGGTAGGTCAGCAGAGGGTAATGTATAGGTAGGAGGCCTAAGGTAGGAAAGGGAATGGCAGACGGTAATATGTAGATAGAGGGCCTAAGGAAGGAAGGGTTATAGAAAGAGATAGCAAAAAAAGAAAGGATTCTATAGATTAGTTAGCCAGGGAAGACATCTTGCAGATTAGAAGGTTTAAGATCTCAGTACTGCAAGGGCCAAAAGAGACAATAGGCAAGAAGCACACATAACGATAAGGTGGTACTTAGTGGCATTTACAAGTAGATTTTATTTTCAATGTAACTAGCACTCTGAAGAAGTTAACAGAGATAATGTTAGCTAGTTTTAGTATAGATTGGAGTTGGTTCCATATAGATGGAAGGGCATACGAGATAGCACATTTGCCAAAGGAGGTACCAGTCCTAGATACATGGAGCATGATAAAGTCAGTTTTCCTGAGGGAATATGCACTGCGGGAAATGCGGCTTAAAGATGTTGAGTAGCATGGTAATTTCTGCAAAAGTAACTTAAGGGTCCAAAGACCAGTGTGGAACAGGCATCTAGTGGTGAGAGATGTCCAACCAACAGCTGTATATAAATCACAATGGTGAGTAATGTAGGGGTAATTGGTAATGAATCATAACACTCAGTGATAAAGGACGTCCGACTTGCTTAGGCTTGAAGTTGGAGCTGTAGTATAAATTAAGTCACCGTAATTGAGTAGGGGAAGGAATGTGGTCTGGACGAACCTAGTACTTGTCTCAAGGGGGAATAGAGACCTATTTCTAAAAAAGAATCCTAATTTTGCTTTGAGCCTCCTGGATAGTTCATCAATTGTGGTCATTAAAAGAGAGCTTATTATCCAACAAACTACCCATGTATTCGAATTTAGGAATGACTTCCAATGGTTCACCTAGTGTAGTAATAAAATCATTTGGTAGGACAGGGCAGGGACCAGAGGAGGTACTACGGGAGAAAATAATTTCTTTCATTTTCTTAGCATTAAGGAGAAGCTTGGCTTTTATTAGATTGTTTTTGAGCTGAGCGAAGTCAGCTTGTAGTACTTCCCTGACCGCAGATATCGTTGATCCAGAGGTATACAGAACAGTATTGTCTGCAAAGAAGTGCAAACTGGAGCTAGTTATATGGGAGTCAGGATCGTTTATGTACAGAGAGAACAGGGTCAGGCCTAGAATGGAGTCTTGGGGGACTCCTCTGACTACCAGCAGGGAGGCAGAGAATGGGCCATCCGCTTTGACGTTCTGTGTCCTCCTTGATAGGTAACTAGTGAACCACTGAGTGGTGGACGGAGTAGCGCCTAGGTTGGACAGGTAAGAGACTAAAAGGTTGTGATCAACAGTGTCAATCACTTTGCTAAGGTTCCAAGTGAGCTTAACAGTCATGGTGAAACATCTGTAGCACTAAATATGCAAAAGGGGATTTGCATGGCTCAAAACAAAAAGAATAATAGAATCACATCATCAGAAATTGAACCATTGGCCCATCGAGTCTGCCCCTGCCTTCCCCTTACTCATAGCCCTGTCACTGATCCTTCCCTTACCCCCCCTCCCAACCTTGTATGTCTGTCCAGTCCCCTCTTGAATCCCTTCACCATATCAGCTGCCACCACCTCTTCTGGTAGTTTGTTCCAGGCCTCCATCACCCTCTCCGTGAAGAACTGTCCCCTCACATTCCCTTTGTATCTTACACCCTCTAACCTTAGGCTATGCCCTCTTGTTTTTGCCCCTCCTTCCTTTTAAATAGACTCCCTTCCTTTATCTTATTGATCCCATTTATGTATTTAAAAGTTTCAGTCATATCCCCCTTCTCCATCCTGGTCTCCAGTGTGTACAGATCCAGCTCCTTACACCTCTGCTCGTACAGTTTCCCCTACATATCCTGCACCATTTTGATTGCTCTTCTCTGAACTCTCTCTAAGCCCTCTATGTCCTTGCTTACGTGCGGTCTCCAGAACTTAACCCCGTACTCTAAGTGTGGTCTCACCATGGCTTTGTAGAGAGGCATCAGTACCTCCCCCCTTCTGCCAGTGATGCCTATCCATATGCACACCAGCATTCCACTTTCCTTCCCCACTGGTTTGCGCATTGGTTTCCTACCATGAGGTTACTGGATATTATTAACCCTAGATCCCTCTCCTCCTCTGTTTTCTTGATCCCCCTCCCCAAGTGCGTACTGTTCATGGATTTTTACATCCCAAATGCATCACTGCACACTTATTAGCATCGAACTTTAGCTGCCAAGTCTCTGACCACCCGTCCAGACTCTTCAGGTCCTGCCTCATGGCCTCCACCTCTGCTGGGGTGTCCAAACTATTACAGATTTTTGTATAATCTGTCAACAGCCACACCCTACCTTCCAGACCCTCTGCTAAGTCACTGATGTAAATATCAAAAAGGAAGGGCCCGAGTACAGACCCTTGTGGCACCCCACTCATCACCCCCTCTCACTGGCGTGCACCCCATTCACTACCACTCTCTCACTTCTGCCTTCCAGCCAGCTTTCCACCCACCTAGATATTTTTCTACCCAACTCTAAGCTATCCAGTTTACTTACTAGCCTTCTGTGAGGGATGATATTGAAGGCCTTACTGAAGGCCAGGTTGACCATGTCCCCCATCCCTCCCTGCTCAATCTCCTGCATCATTGCATCAAAGAATTAAATCCGGTTGATCAGGCATGACCTCTCATTTGTGTTTCCGTGTTGGTGCTCATCTTGCAGAATGCTTCTCACTACATCTTCCTCCACCCTTTCCTTTATTAAAATCTCTATCACCTTTCCCACCACCAAGGTGAGGCTGACCAGGCAGTAACTTTTCACAACCTTCCCTTGTGCATTGGTATCACATTTGCCCTCCTCCAGTCCCCCGTCAGGTCAGACTTTTTTTTTTGTCTTTTGGTAACCAGACTTTAGAACACAGAGGCCCCTATTCACACATCTGGAATGGGGGATGTTGGCTGACTATATCCTAGGCATTTAATGCAGTAAGCAAACAATACTTTACAAATTAATGGTGCGTTAATAACAAAAATCAAAAGCCATTAAACAACTTGCAAAAGGATCAGAATTAATGGGTTTACCTAATTGTAATGGGACATCAATGATACGGTATTTTAATGGCTCTAATTGCTAACAGCAGTATGAGAAATGGAAACGGAAGTGTTTTTTTTAGATTAGATTTGCACCAGCTTAGTTGCTGCACACATTGCAAGCATGCAGCATGTGAACCTGATATGATTTTTAAATGATGTTCACACCAGCTTAACTGCTGCACTCATGTCAGTCATGCAACATGTGCACCTGATGTGATTTTAGAAGATGTTTGTACCAGCTTACCTGCTGCACACATGTCAAGCTTGCAACATGCGAACCTGATGAGCTTTTTAGACCTGGTTCACTTTGTGTATGTGAACCACATGCAAACATTGCACAATTAAGCATGTAGCATGCATTCTGCATGTGCACAGCACACCAGCACACTTATATTTCTGTAAGGGGTGCCACTGAGCTGCAGGTAAGGAAATTGCAGTTCCTGTGGTGTAGATGTTAAGTTTGCACCTGTAAACAAGCTTTCAGCTTAGTGTGTCTCATCTGGTTAAATAATTGGAAAAAAAAAGTTATAACCTGCAAAACAGGTGAATGGGGATGTAATCCCAGCAGGCGATTAACCTACCCAAGATGTTGTTCTTAGCTAAATGTACTTATTTATTTATTTGCTTTTGGTAACCGGGTAAGTGCACTAGGCATAGCAATGCCTATTTTCAGGCATGACCCGGGAGGGTACAAATAAACAATCTGAAGCAGTACAACAATTGGTAATATAGAGGGTACAAGTACAAATACAATTACCAGTTAGACAGAAATACATTTGGGACAAAAGCAAGACAGATGCAAGTACATTTCCAACAATATTCAGGATACAAAATATGAGAGATAGCATTACAAAAATTTTACAAAAATACAGTAAAAGTGTATTTAAACATTGCCTTAAGTAGGAACTCAATAGAGTCAAATTGTGATTTACTATTCCAACTCTATTCCACCATGAATTGCCACGTATATGAGTTTCCGTCTTACAAAAAAAAAAAGAGTTCTTGAGAGGCTTTGAACCAATGATTCTTAGCCTACTAAGAAAACACACATTCTATGTGCCTCTCAGCTGCAGATGAGTTGTAGTTCTATGCTGTATGTCACAACCTGCAAAACAGGTGACTGGGAATCTAATTCCAGCGGAGGATATATTTCAAAAATTGTTCTTAACTAAATGTATGTCTCATGTGATTTAATATTCCAATTTCACACCACCCAGCTGATCCCAGCCTTGGCAGAAGGCCAGTGGGCAGTGCAACTCACCTGCACACCGCTACTACTGCCTGCCGACTGTGCTGCCTGTGAATGACAGCGTCCTGTACTACTGGAAGTGCATTGGCAGACCGTGTCGACCAATGGGCTTGCAGCGTGTACTGTACACTGTCATTCACGGACAGCAAAGTTGGCGGGCAGCTGAGTTGGTGTGCAGGTATATTGCGCTGCCCACTGGCCTTCTGCACATGCTGGGTGGGGAGGAGCAGGGTGCGGGTGCTTGAGTGGGTGGGGGGGCATTGGACCACCAGGGATATTTCAGCAGGTTATATCATAATGCAATCTTGTCAGGGCAGGGTAGAGGGTACCACTATCCCACCAGGGCTCTATATGGGGATATTTATTTACGATCGGGTTATGGGCGGGGGGGTTACCACCATTCCACCAGAGCTCTGTACGAGGAGAGTTATTTATGATCAGGGTTATGGACAGGGATGTGGTAGCACTATCCCACCAGGGCTACCTAAGTGGATGGCTGTCATGTACACTGCTACAGGTAGGGAGAGGGTACCACTAGATTACCAGTGCTCTGTTTATAAACAATTGGGGTTAAGGGCATCTCAGACAGAGGAGTTAGACAGGGAACTAGCGGGACAGATTAGGAGGACCTGCAAGAAGGGTAGTGTGGTGATTGCGGGGGACTTCAGCATGCCAGGAGTGGACTGGAGTACCCCAACAACCAGGAACAGAAGGGAGCAGGTACTGCTGGATGCCTTCCAGGACAGCTTCCTGCTGCAAATGGTCAGTGAACCAACCAGGTTAGGGAATACCCTTGACCTTGTGCTGGCAAATGGGGACTTTGTGAGAGAACTTACAGTGGAGGAACCACTGTCAGGGAGTGACCACCACTCAGTATGGCTCACATTGGATATGTGCAAGGCCCCTAGAATTCTGCGGCCGCAGAAGTTTGTGCAGAACTTGCAATCTACCGCAGAACTTCTGCGGTGCCACAGAACTCACTCTTCTTGGTGATTTTTTCATTAATATTTCTGTTTATCCATAGAATCTGGTTCCCTTCACCTCTTTTTATATCCAAAACCCCCATATGCTCAGAATGTGATGTTATCATTGCTATAACATCATACATTAGCTAGTGAAATGACTGCATTCTGCAACAGAAATGAATGGTCACTTATCTGCTACAGCTCCCACTGAGAGAGACGGTGGTACAGCACATCAGGCATGGTGATATTTGCTCAACCTGTACTACAGCCTAATACAATTTTCAGTCTTACATTAGTGCACTAGGGCCAATTTAAATAAAACTTTGTCAATAGCACAGACCTGTTAAGTCCGTACCTCGATTTGTGCAAACTTATTTGTGCCTTTAAAGTATAGAGTTGCCATCTGAAATGAATAACTGGTAAAATTAATTTAACTGCCATTTTTAAGAAAAATAATTACACCATGGAAAGTGGAATATAACAATGGTGTAGACATGTTGAAAGAATAACCTGTTAAATAAATAATTGCACTGTATGCATTTTTGCCAGGTTTATTGATTACATATTGTCACTGGTTGATAGAATCACCTAAAAGTTACGGAGAAATGTTGTGTGCAGGAACAGCTGTTGGGCCAGAGGATAGCATGCTGTGTTTCTGCGCTGGCAACTCAGGTTCAGAGATTAGCTCTGGAAGCTGGCTGGGCAGCACAAGGATTGGTGGAACACATCACTGCTTGGAGTCTGGGAAGGTATAGTGCAGTGTTCTGTCACACGGTGGACACGTTGTGATGGGTTGGAGATCTCTATCTCACAATCAGTTCACATGCATGTCATGGCCTGATGGTGTTACGTAGTGTGTCAGGGGAAGCAGGTTGTCATGAAAAATGAGTTTTGCAATAACTCTTCTATTCCGTTTATTCTATTTCCAGTGGGACCTATATGAATGAGGATGCAATTTCATGGAAAAACATATATATATACACACACACACACACACACACATTTGTACGTATGTAACTGATTGCATATAAGTGATACACAGTGGGAACCTCATGAGTGGTGTAGAAAGTACATACAAATATATAAGTGATAGACAGTGGAGACCTCATTAGTGGGATAGATAGCATGCATATAGAAATACCTTATTTATCACACAAGGTCCCCTCTGCATATGTCATTTATGCAGTAGGCTAGGACATTAAGAGAGATACATTTGTTTTGCCTTTTTAGGCATAAAATTATTTCTGTAAGCCTGTTATTTTTTGAACTAGTGTTACTGTGATTTCCCCCATCCTGATTTCTATAACCACTGCCATGAAAGTGAAGTCAGGATGACAAGCTGACACTGTGATGTGGTAGTTTTTTAGTGCCATAGAATTTCCGCAGAAATTACAAACCACTGCCGCAGAAGTTCTGCTGCAAATGGTAGTCTTGCCGCAGAACTTGGTCCCACTGTGCCACAGAAAAGTAGGGGCCTTGGATATGGGCAAGGAAGGAGTGGAATCTGGCACAAGAGTGCTGGACTTCAGGAGGGATGACTTTGGGAGGATGGGGAAGTGGTAGAAGGGTACCTGGCCAGAATTCAGTCTAGTATGGACACTAACCGGAGGTGGGAGCTCATAAAGTTGGGGATAGTGGAGGCAACCAAAACCTGCTGCAAGGCCCAGAGCAAGAAGGCTAGGGCTAAGAAACCAAGCAGATTGAGCAAGGAAGTCATGGAAAAGGTAAGGAGGAAAAGAGCTGCCTTTAGGAAGTACAAGAAAACAGGGATAGGGGAGGACAGAGAGGAGTACTTGACGGAGTCAAGGAGGTGACAAGGGCAGTAAGGAGAGCCAAGGCATCTATGGAACTCAGGCTGGCACAAGGCATTAAGAAGGGGGCGAAGGACTTCTTTAGGTGCACCAGGGAGAAAAGGAGCTGTAAGGACCACATAGTAAGGATTAGGATGGAGGGGGGTTGGGTGGAAGCAGGGTGCGATAAGGCAGAAGCACTAAATGAGTACTTTTGCTCAGTATTTATTAAAGAGAAGAGGGAGGTGACACCCGAGGGGGAGGAATGGCAGAAATGGGGGGGAGGGGGTGACAGATGGGGAAATCATGGAGGGCAGAGTTTGGGAGGGTTTGAAGGCTCTGAGAATGGATAAGGCACCAGGCCCAGATGGCATCCACCCCAGGGTATTGAAGGAGCTGGCAGAGGTCCTTGCAGGACCTTTGGCAGACCTATTTAATGCCTCACTACATTTGGGGTGCATACCTCAGGACTAGAGGATGCCTCATGTGGTGCCCATCCACAAGAGTGGCCCCAAGGATAAACTGGGAAGCTACAGACCAGTGAGCCTTGCATCCATCGTGGGTAAGCTAATGGAGACTATCCTGAAGGAAAGGCTGGTGGCCCTCCTAGAGGCCAAAGGACTACAGGACAGCAGACAGCATGGCTTCATATGGGGCAGATCCTGCCAAACCAACCTGGTGGAGTTCTATGACTGGGTAACTAGGCAACTGGACAGGGGTCATGCAGTGGATGTCCTGTATCTGGACTTCAGTAAGGCATTGACCTGTGCCGCATGGAAGGCTGGGAAGGAAGTTAGTAGGCACAGGGGCGGTGCAAATCTGGTGAGATGGGTAGGAAATGGCTTCAGGGAAGGCAACAGAGGGTGTGGTGGTGGGGAGCTCTCACGCCAAAGGTAGTGACAAGCGCTCCACAGGGCTCAGTGTTGGGACCAGTGTTGTTTGAGATATTCATTGCAGACATATCATTGGACATCAAGAGCAAGATCAGTCTGTTTGCTGATGGTACCAAGGTAGGAGCAGTGGTGGATGACCTAGAGGGATGGCAGGGGTTGCAGGATGATCTGGCAAAGCTTGAAACCTGGTCAGACACCTGGCAACTGGGGTTTAATGCCAAAAAGTGCAAGGTGCTGCATTTTGGGATGAAGCACCCAAGGAGGAGTTACCAGCTGGGGGGAGTGCAGCTAGCCCAGACAGAGGAGGAGAAGGATCTGGGGGTACTCATTACAGGGTCAATGAACAACTCAGCACAATGTAGGAAGGCAGCTGCAAGGCCAACAAAATGCTGGGTTGTATTGCAATGGTATATCCCGAGGAGGAGGAGGTGATTCTGCCACTGTATAGGTCATTAGTTAGACCACACCTGGAGTACTGCGTGCAGTACTTAGCCTATATCTGAA
The DNA here is from genome assembly GCA_016271365.2 of Neoceratodus forsteri. Taxonomy (NCBI): domain Eukaryota; kingdom Metazoa; phylum Chordata; order Ceratodontiformes; family Ceratodontidae; genus Neoceratodus; species Neoceratodus forsteri. The sequence continues at coordinate 42,379,357 of CM028131.1, read as the reverse complement.
GAGGGACATGTTACTGGAGGGGTGCAGCGAGGGTGACAAAGATGATCAAGGGGCTGGGGAACTTATCATACGAGGAGGCTGAGGGAGTTGAACATGTAATCACTGGAGGAGAGGAGGGACGGGGATGATTGAAATCTTTAAGTACATGAAAGGAATAAACAAGACCGGTACAGAGGGGCTGTTCAAAGTAAGGGAGGGAGGGACACCAGGGCCATGATATGAGACTGGAGGAAGGAAGGTTCAGGAGGGAGATGAGAAGACACTTTTTACAGAGAGTGGTGGCTGGGTGGAATCGTTACCTGCAGAAGTGGTATGTAGTAGAACAGTGGACTGCTTCAAAAGGGTATGGGACAGGACAAGGGGGAGGGTCAATGAAGGGGAAGGGTGGAAGGGAGGGGTAGCTGCAGAATAAGGGGTGCTAGCTGCACATTCAAGCAGACTTGATAGACCTCTTGGCCTTTATCTGCTGGCAAATTTCGTATGTTCGTATGGGGGGCATTTGACTACCAGGGGTGTTGGATGTGTGGCTGTACTGCCACACTTGCAGGGCACCCACTGCATTCTGCCTGCACAATCCTGCAATGCACATGCAAATGGGGCCATAATGAGATGCAAATGGCCCCATTACGCCTTGCATGTCTAATGGCTCCATTTGCATATATTTGGCTATGAATGGCAACTATGGGTGCAGCACATCTGGAGATGTGTTGCCCCATTAGTTTCCTAGACCAACTGGGGGGTTTTGCTGGCTTTTGGCTGGCTGGGCTCATCTGTGGTATTCACAGAGGGGATGCACCAGGTGCACATGGGCCACATGGTAAGCTGACCTGCAAGTTGAAGACTCTGGGAGCAGGGAGGAAACTGGTCAGATGGGTCAAGAACTGGCTGCAGGGTAGACAGCAGAAGGTAGTAGTGGGAAGTGGGAGGCATCTGAACCCAGGGCAGTAACAAGTGGTGTACCACAGGGCTCAGTGATGGGACCGGTTCTGTTTAACATTTTCATAGCTGACATTGCAGTGGGATTAAGAGCAAGATCAGTCTCTTCACAGATGACACAAAGATTTATGCCGAGATAGATGGTGGGAGGGAGCAAAAGTACTTCAGGAGGATTTGGTAAAATTGGAGTAATGGTCTCACACTTGGCAACTTGGGTTCAATGCCAAGAAGTGCAAAGTGATGCATTTAGGAGGCAAGAACCCAGGACACAATTACTGGCTGGAGGGTGTCCCATTAACAAAAATCAAGGAGAAGGATCTGGGAGTGATTATAACCAAGCAGATGAACCACTCTGCTCAGTGCAGGAAGGCAGCAGCGAAGGCAAACAGGATGCTAGGGTGCATAGTAAGGGGATTACTTTTAGGAGTGGGGAGGTCATCTTGCCCCATACAGGTCCCTGGTGGGACCTCACCTAGAGTACTGTGTGCAATTCTGGTGCTCCTGCTTGGAAAGGGACATCAAACTACTGGAGGGGGTACAGCACAGGGCAAAAAAAAATCCTGGGGTTAGGGGACAAATCATATGAGGAGGGACTGAGAGAGCTCAGTATGTATACCCTGGAGGAAAGAAGGGAAAGAGGTGATATGATTGACACCTTTAAGTACCTGAAGGGTTTGAACAAAGTAGACACAAGGTGTATTTTGAATCTGAAAGGTGGACGGGAAACCCAGGGACACTACATGAAGCTGGAAAGGGCAGGTTCAAGAAGGAACTGAGGAGGCACTATTTCACAGAAAGTGTGGTGGCAGGGTGGAACGCTCTACCAGAAGAAGTTGTATTGTTGTAGAGTGTTGGGAGCTTCAAGAGGGGGTAGGACAGATTCAAGGGTAGGGTACAAATCGGGAGTGGGTGGGAGATGGTGGGAAGGCATATGGGGGGGCAGTTGCAGTCTAATGGACTGAAGTTCTGCACACTTGAGCAGACTAGATGGACCGAATGGCCTGTATCTGCTGGCAATTCCATATGTTCATATGAATCCTGATGACAGGGACTTGCTTTTTTTTTAATATGGAAATTCCCTTGAGTGATGATCCATGGTGTTGTGGAATTGGAATAGTAAATTATTTCAGAAGTAAATTTAGCTAAGAATAACAATTTGCATGTAGAAAGTAGTCCTGTCAGGACATTAAGTACTGGCAAGAAAATTTCATGTCACCTTTATTAAAACATCACAAACCACAAGCTTGGTACATGTGACTTTTCCATAGCTTGTAATTAATAACACAATGTTAGGATTAGAACCTGGTTACCTGTCTTGCAAGTTGTGACTTAACCTCTACACTACAGTACCTACAGTTCTTTTTTCAGCAGTTCAATGGCACACTGAAAGTGTGTTTGCTTAGCAGACAAAGGATCAGAGGTTTGAAACCAGTTGGTGAACAGTATATTGTATATTCTACAGGAAACATTGATCAAATCCTGGCAGGGACTTCAAATTGCTTTATAAATGAAAACTCACATGTGTGGTGATCAGTGGTGGTGTGGCGATGGAATTGTAAATTATATGAGATGTAAATATATCTAAGAACAACAATGGGTCCTGCCATTTCAGGCACCTTGGGGCTCCTCCAAGCTGCATCCAGCCCTTTTCAGACCCACCAGGGAACTTCATAGTGTCAAGCAAGGATCCTACCATTTCAGGCACCTTGGGGCTCCTCCAAGCTTCCCCCAGCCCTTGGACCCACCAGTAACTTCACAGCAACAAGCAAGGATCCTGCCATTTCAGGCACCTCGGGGCACTGCCAAGCTGCCCCCAGCCCTCGGACCCATGGGGAGCTTCGCAGCAGCAAGCAAGATAACCTTTGAAGCCAATCTCAGCATCCAGCACCATCTTTTAAAGATCCATCAACACAGTTCTGCTTCAGACTGCTCTCCAATTAATTTGGTTGTACTGTATTGATTGTAAGATGATTAGTCAGGCTAGCTCTTAGAACCAACTGTTTGACTGCAAAGTGTAAAATTACTGTTTTGTGATATGCAGTTTTAGCTCAAAGTTGAAAACCACTTTATTTTTGCAGTTTTGTCTGGCATTAAAGTGTGTCAAGACTAACCTCAGGCAGTACCTGCAAGGAGCCATCACTCCTTTTGTAGTTGAAATTTTTTTTGTGTGCTGACTTTTCCATTAGTAGACTATATCTTCTAGCCACTAGAGGGTCCAGTTATAAGCATACTCACCCAATTCAATTCCTGTCTCATTTCACTTATTGTGTGGTTGATCTATCCCTATTCATCAGTCTTTGCCCCTTTCCTCTTTCACTTCTTGCTAGGTCTATCTCTAGCTACCTATTTTTCCCCAACTTGGTAGTGGCTGTCAGTTCCTTCTGGCAGTGGCCACTTTCTCGATGACACCCCTCCCAGTTTATACTAGGAGTAATACTGGGAATTTTAGAACAGCAGAAGGCTGAGGCCATATAAATGTTCCCACTATGAAGTGGAGGCATTTAGGATGCCAACCGATAAGTGTCTATCAAATTTTACTTTTTAAGATACTAAAACTTTCTTCCTCCACTACATCCTGTGGCAACTTATTCCATTCTCTTATAGTTCTGATCTTGAAACTATTCTTTCTTAGTTTGGTTCTATACTTATCCTCCATCAATTGAAGCTCATGTCCCCTAAGATTATATTTCTGCAACCTATATTTCAGATTCAGCTCTTGCCTAAGTTGTTCATTATATAATATTTTATAAAGTAACAATACATCTCCTCTCCTTCTTCTCAGTTCCATAGGCTATAACTTGAGATTCCTTAACCTTTCCTCATTTTTTAATTCTGAAATTAATTTGGTAAGAGCCCGCTGTGGCCTTTCCACCAGGATCTTATCCTTCTTTAGGAATGGACTCCTGCTTACCGAACAGTAGTCCGCAATTGGCCTTATGTATGTTTTGTACAGTGGTAATAATATTCTACTGTCATGAGGAAAAAAAAATCTCCTACGGATGCAGTACACCAAGTACATTGCTGTTTTAGCAATTGCCTCACAATCCATCTCACTCTTTAAACTGTTAGAAATGTAACCCCCCCAAGTCTCTTTCCCCAGTTGACTCTCTCATTCTACTTTCCTGTAAATAATAATCTTGATGAATGTTATTCCTTCCCATGTGTAATGTTCCACATTTCTCCAAGCTCAATATCATTCCATTCTTAATTTCCCAGTCCCCGATAGTTAATAAATCTTGTCCAAAAACAAGCCTCTCCTCAAAGGTATCCACTACCCCTCCAATCTTAACATCATCTGCAAACTTACTAATTTTGTTGGAACTGCTAATATTTAATTAAATCCCCTATAAAGATACCAAACAATATGGGGTCCAAAATGGACCCCTGTGGCACCCCACTCATCACCCTCCACTCACCAGACAGATAACCATTCACTCTTACCACCTGTATTCGATCTGTTAGCCATTTCATAATCCATCTCACTATGTTAATATTAACTCCCAATTCCACCAACTTAGTTATCAATATTCCATGGGGAACCCTATCAAATGCCCTAGTGAAATCCAGCAGTGCCACATACACAGCCCTGCCATCATCCAATTTCTCTGCCACATAATCATAAAAAGTAACTAAATTAGTGCCACATAATCTATTCTTTACAAATCCATGCTGCATTTTGTCATATAATTTGTTTTGTCCCAAATAGTTACTTATTTCATCCACAATTATTCCTTCAATTTTTTTCCCTACCACCGACGTCAAGCTAACCAGTCTATAATTGGCCACAACCATCCTTGTTCCCTTTATAAAAAAAGACACCACAATAGCTGCTCTGCAATCCCTTGGCTCATATCTATCAGACAATGACCTCCTTCCAATGTCTGCTATTATGAGGCAATTTCTTCTGCCACCTCATATACAAATCTCGGATGTAGCCCATCATACCCAGCCGACTTGTCCACTTTAAGTTTCTTTATTTTATTCAAAACATTCTCCAGGGTAATTATCCCAACTAGATCATTTTCAGTATGTGGCAACTCCTTTGCCTATCCTAACTGATCTTCATTAAACATACTACAGAAGAAATTATTGAATTCTCTAACCGTATCTTCAGGTTTTGATACAAGTTCCCCTTCTACATTAATCGGTCCTACTTGTCTATTATTACTTCTTTTGTTGTTGAACATAGGCAAACAAACCTTTAGTATTGGCTTTAGAGTTTACTAGCTTAAGCTCTACTTACATCTTTGCTTTCCTAATTTCTTTTTTTAAATGATGTACAATTTTTCTATATTTTTCCCTATTCTCATTTGTTTGTTGCTTCTTCATTTTCTTATACTGTTTCTTTTTTTTCTAATTAGGCCAACTATAATCCTGTTTAACCAAATTGTTTTTTCCCTCTATTATTATATATCTTTTTTGTTGAATGTATCTCTCCACCAGACTATTAATTATCTGTATGAACAAATTCCAAAATTCCTCCACCGATAATTCTCTTGTTAAATCTACCCAATCAGTACTCCTTAGTTCTTTCTTAATTACTGTATAGTTAACCTTTTTATAAAGTACATGAATTGTAATTCCTCTTATTCTCTTCTTCTGTCTATCCAACTGAAATATTATTATATCATGGTCCCTTAATCCTAGGGAAGGGGTTATGTCAATAGCATTAATATCCTCACTTATATTTGTTAAAATGACATCCAAGATATTACTACCTCCAGTTGCCGTGTGGACACACTGTTCTCCTCCTACTGCTGTTAACTCACTATATATTTTACTTGCCCTAATATTGATATTCTCACCTTCCCAGTTGATCTCTGGGATATTTAGATTCCCCATAACTATAATATCCTCTCTTTGTGCCGTATCCACTATATATTTTATAAATATATCTGTATCAGTGTTGTCAGTATCCAGCGGTCTATAGAAAGTTATTTGATCTTCCTACTTGATATTCCAATGACATCTAACTCTATAATTTCTATATTACCATAGTCAGTTTCAATCTCTATCTGTTGATGTTCAATATCTTCCTTTATGTATATGGCCACTCCCCCTTCCCTCATATCCAGTCTATCTCTATTTATCAAATGGTACCCCTCTATTTGTTCCAACTTATATCCTTGTTCCACCATGTCTCAACCACTCCCATAATCTCACTGACCCTACTTCTTAAAATTTCCAAATCTGCCATCTTTTCCTTATTAAGACTTTTGGCATTGGGAAATACCATTTTTACCTTCTCCTTTTTTGACAAATATTTAGACTTGTTACTTTTCTTAACAAAATTTTGACAATCTATAGACCACATCATGATCCCCCCTTACTAGTTTAAATGTTTCTGAATTTCAGCTTTAATTCTACTTCCCAATATCCTGCTACCCTGAAAATTCAAATGCAAACCATCTCTACTATACAGATGACATTTGCCATTAAAAGTATCCCAATGCAGTAAGAAGTGATAACCTTTCTCCTGGGTCCACCTCTTAAGCCATGCATTTGTTAATATTATATTTTTCCATTTATATATTCAGGCTCTATGTTCAGGGAGTATCTCAGAAAAAATCACTTCCCCATCTTTCTCTTTCAACTTATTCCCCAATTCAATAAACTCCTGTTGTATTTCTGGTAGTTGTTTTCTACTTAAATCATTTATTCCAGAATGCACTACAGCTATTGGTCACACTCCTGCCTCTTTAAATATATTGTCCACCATTTTACATAAATCTTGCACCCCTGCCCCTGAAAAACTGTTCATCATTGTATTTTTATATCATGTCTGCAAATATACCTGTCAATGTATTTAATGACTGAATCCCCTATTATTATTATCTGCCGATTGCTAGTCCTTACTTCGGGGGGCGGGTATGCAGGGTTTCCTCTACTTCGGGGGGGTATGTATGATTTCATCCCCTTAAGTCACATCCTCTTGAATAGCAGTATATTCTGTTAATGCATGAAACATATTTGTTAACTAAATGTCTCCTTGTTTAGGAGACATACTCTTTAAAGGGGCTCTTCCTCATTTTTTCCTTTTCACTGTTGTTACTTTACACCAGTCAGTATCATCCCCTTCATTGTCTATATCTATATCCTGCTGTTTCTTCCTTTTTCACCCATACTGTTCTCCTTCTACAACTTTCTCACTAGTTCCTCCCTTATTTAAACTTGATAGGACTCTCAACTTCACAATCATTTCATTGTGGCGACCTTCCAATCTTTCCAATCTGGACATAAGTTTGTTAATATTTCTTTGAAACTCCCTGTTCTGGATACATTTGGCACATTCAAATGCTGCATAGTCTGTATTTACATCCACTTACTGATACATTCCACAAACGAGATATTTAACTCCTAGGTCGCCATTTATTGTTAAGATGGATTTGGCCATGTTTACTCAATCACTACTAACTTCAAGGAAGTAAAGACAAACATGGGGGGAATTTCACCTCTTCCACTATCTATTCAATGCCATTTTATCTCCTACTTCCATTACCCATTCACCTGCACTCAAGCAAACACCTCTCTGCCTGTGTCTCTGAGCACTTGCTCCTGCCCTTGCTCTTATATTCTGTGACCCGGAAATAAAACCCTGGTCACTCGCCCACTACCAGAGACTATTGCCCCAAAGCTACATTTCTTATTTTAAAACAATTGCAGGTCTGATATCCAGGGTTCCTGCTTAGCTAACAGGCAGCACCTCTAAATAAAACACACTTATTCGTGGCATTGTTAGTGGCATCCTTGACAGTGTTGTAGTTCTCTAGTTAGGCACCAGAACTACAATTCCCATGTAGCTACCTGTCTCAGCCTCTACGCACCCCATCAGATACCTCAAGGCAGAGACAGTAACCACAGCAAGAATATCCTTCCAACGAGTAAGCATAGTAATATATGAAGCACACCACCTGGCCCTCGACTTTTGGCCAGCACACAGTTTGTATATGCACCTCATCAGTTTCATTGTCCTGTGCTCCCCCCTACTATTCAAACTACTCTGAACAGTAAATGCCCCAGTCTACCTACAGCATGTTCACCCCACTTTCCACACTTCCCCTAATTCTCCTTTCCATCATCTCTAACACCACTCCACAAACTTCTCAATTTAAAAACATGCCCCCTCTCCCTTCCCCCACAATCTCCTAACCCCCTCCTTTATTATTGGTATTACTCCCTCTTCCTCTCAAATACTCTGGACTCGCTTCCCCCACATACCCCTTGCCACATTATTTACAGCTTCTAGCCACCTTGCTTTCCTTTGTCTTCTGATTATTCATTCACCCAGCCCCCTCCCACCCAAACACATCACAAATACTCTGCCCACCTCAGATATCCTAAACTACACTTTTTATACTTGCACTCTGATTACTTGCCTCAGGAAATGTACATCCCAATCCTGTTCCCTCCCCTCCCCCAGCTGCTATCCTCCCATTAACATACAACCTTCCACCACCACCTCTGCCCTCCCAAAGGCCTAAAGATCCTTCACTTAAATATCTGCAGCCTTGTCCTGAAAATTGATCTGTTATAGCAGATGATAATCTCTCTCACTCCAGACATTCTAATCATAACTGAAACTTTGCTGAATATGAAAACTTCTGATCCCTCCATTGCCATCCAGTGCTGTTCCTTAGTCAGGCAGGTTAGGGCAGGTAGGGGAGGTAGAGTGGCCATATATCCAGTCCTCTTTCCAATACACTACCGTTCTCTCGTCTGCCTTACCCTCCACTTACGAAGCCCTGGTAGTAAATATTGCCCTGCCTTTCTCCTCCCCTATCTTTATTGCCAGTATCTACTGTCACCCAGGTATCAAGACCTCTGAATCTATTGACTTCATCACTGCTATAGCTTACGTCTCACGCAGATGTGAGCTATGTGTATTAGGTGATGTAAATCTAAATTGGCTGTCATCAACCACTTCTAAGACACAAAGTGATATCTCTGCTCTAAATCTCTCGCAACTCATCCAAGAGCCTAACCGACTAAATAACAAAACCCGAACCACTCGCTGTTAGACTGGGCTCTCACCTCCCACGCTCACTGAGTCATCAAATCTGGCATCCTCCCAGAAGCCCTCGGTGATTACCTCCTTATCTTCATGGTCAGAAAGGTACACAGACCTAAACTGCCATATAAAATCCTGCAACTCAGCTCTTTCAGTTCCCTTGACTTAAACCCTCTCCTCAATTATGTATCCAATTCTGATTGGTTCCCAATTGCATCTGCCACTTCTATCAACCAAGACCTCACTTACATCAAAGACAGATTTATAGCTACCTGGGACTTCCATGCCCCATTCAAATGCACTAGAGTCCAAGGTATCCATCACTCCTGGATCACCCCTGAATTAATGATCTGCCTCAGGGAGCATGATTAAGCATGAAGGAAACACAAAGCCTCTCAGCTACCATCAGATCTTACTATCTATCGCAGGCTAAGAAATGCTTGTACTAAAGCAAGCAGACTTGCCAAGTCTGAATATTTTAAATCCTCTTTCCTCAATAACATAAACTCCCCCTCCAAATTTTGGAAAGTAGTCCAGTCACTATTCCTCCTCTCACATCCCCTACCCCCATGCTTAATATAAACAACACACTAGAGTCTGAACCTTGCATTGTGGCTCAGGAGTTCAACTCCTACTACACCTCCTGTGCTTCAACCCTTCTGAAATCCTTCCCCTTAAGCCTCTCCTCCACTCGTTCTCCCTCTCCCACCACTCAACCCCCCATACTCACCCCCTTTTTCATTTTCTCCTATCTCCCCTGAGGAGACACTAATGGCCCTTCTCTCTCTCTGAATCTCTCCAAAGGCTCTTCTCTGGATGACCTTGACCCTAAACTTCTCTACCTCTCAGCCCCTGCTATTGCCTACCCCCTCTCTTTAATTCTGAATCTTTCCCTCAATCATCCTCCATCCCTATGTACTGGAAACATGTGGTGGTCCTCCCTCTCCCTAAGGGTGATGATCCTGCCTCCCCTGCCAACTATCCCCCAATCTCCCTCCTTTCTGCCCTTGCTAAGGTCCAAGAACACCTGATCCTCTCTCAACTAACTTCTTTTCCTGCTGACTCCTCCTTCTTCACTCCATTCCAATCTGATTTTTGGAAGAACCACTCCTCTACCACCTCCTTCCTCATGCTCACTGACTCCATCCTTACCGGGATGGACAATGGCCTCGTCACCGCTACCATCTTTGTTAATCTTGCCAAGGTTTTTGAAACAGTCTCCAATGCCCTCCTTCTCAATTCCCTTATGGCTGCTAGTTTGTGTACTCCTGCTCCCTCCTGGTTTAGAGCTTACCTCACAGGCAGAATACAATCAATCAGAATTTAGAATGCAATATCTCCACCCCTCCCAATCTCCACAGGAGTCCCACAGAGCTCTGTGCTCGGCGTCATCCTTTTCTCCATCTTCCTAAATGACCTTCCCTTGGTCTGCTCTCCCTCTTGTTCTGTCCAAATGTATGCCAGTGACACCATCTTGTTCACCTCTGGCAAAACCACCATTGAAGTAGAAACCACTCTTCAGCATGACTTCCACCAGGTTAAGCTCTGGTTTGCCTCACATCAACTATTACTAAATGCCAAAAAGACAGCCTCCATGACCTTCGGGACTAGGCAGAGACTCTCTAGGCTCCACCCCTTACCATCTTTCCACACCCTTGATGGGACAATCCTTGAGGACACCCCTGCTTTCAGATATCATGGGGTTTGCCTGGACCAACAACTCAACTTCTCTGGCTACATTGCCATCATTCTGAAAAACTGCACCCCAAGCTTGGAGCCCTTTACAAGAACTGTAGTTGAATCCCTCCTATGGCCCAATGAGAACTTGTCCAGAAGATGACCCTCCCCATTTATGACTACTGTGATGAAGTCTATGGTGCTGCTCCCACATCTTCCCTTACCAGATTGGACTTTTTTTTCCACCCCTTCTGCCAATTCGTTCTTGATTCCCCATCTTGAACCCATCATTGTGACATTTATCATGCCCGGTCCTTCTGTTTGCTTGCTAACAGACACCTGGCTCACTGTGCCAAGTTAGGTTCCAAACTTTGGCTTGGTGTACTTCCTTCCTACCTCTCATGCTCCCTCCCTGCCACCCCCTCCGCCTTCCTCCCACTCCCTCAGATCCTTTAATACTCGCACCCTGCTAGTCCCCCATTGTACCACCCTCATCGGCCAATCAGCCTTCTCCCTTCGCTTCCATAAAATCTGGAACTCCTTCTCACCTCAAATATGATGTTCCTCCTCCTCCCACTCCCTTGCCTCTGGCTTGCATAACTTGTTCTCTGCTAGCTACGCCTGCTACAATCCTCCTTAACATGTTCCCCTATGAGCCTGCTTCAGCTTCATGCCCATATCTTTCCTGCAACACCCTTCCCCTACATCCATCCCCCAGCTCCCCTTCCTTTCCACCTTACTCCAACCCCATGTGCCCACCTCTGTGCATCACCTTACCCTCACTACCCACTCACTGTTTCTTGGCCTAGGCCCCTGGCAGGGTTCTCTGCATCTTGGAGGGGTCTAGAACCTCCTTTTCCCACCCCATTCTTACCTGAAAGGGTTGAGTCTTGACACCTCTTCTCTCCCATCTTCCTCTCTCTTTCTCTCTCTCTCTCTCTCTTGGTACTTCAGAAGCCTACTCCCCATCATTGCATACTTCTCTACGGTCGTGCTGTACCTCTGCTTCCCTCCTGTTATGCTCTACCTCTATCTAGTGTAGCCAGTGTCCACAGAATATTGGATGGGCTAGGCCCTGGCAGACCCTTCTCATCCTCCTCTCTTCCTTACTGACATACTCAAACTCCCAATGCCAACAACATGCTTCCCTCCTGTTTCTACCTGACCTCTGCCTAGTGCAGGCAGGATCCCCAGCATTCTGGAGGGATCAGGCCCTGAAAGACCCTTCTCCTCAATCTCTTGTCTTCCCTCTCCAAACCCTCCCTTTCCACTCCTCTGCTTTCTGCCTATATGCCCCCACCCACCCACCTTTCCCCTTCCTAGCTGTAGTTATTAGCTAACCCTTAATCAATAATGCACTTATAGTCAACCTTGCACTTTTGTTATACTTTGCATATTTTGCTCTATCTGTGTCTCTCCTCTCGCAATCTTGCACTGGTTCAACCTCCTTGTATTCTATCCAGCCATTTTCTAACTACAAAGCTATGTCCCAACAAGCATTTGCAAAATATATTTGTGCTATCATATCTATCTAGTTCAAGACTGTTAGCATTGTTTCCATCTAGTTCATACCTATTAGCATTCTTTCTTTTTAGTATTTCTGTATATTCTGCTCACTATATTGAATGTAATAAAATTGTGTGTGTGTGTATATATATATATATATATATATATATATATATAGATATAATATAGTGTACCAATTCTCTGTGTACTATCCTCATATTCCGCTACCCCCAAGGTCACACTGGGAGATGAGCAACTTGTTGCTCTGCATTCCTTCCTGGTGAAACATTTCAATAAATAAATAAATACAATTGCTGCAGGTATAAAGTTGCCCTGTCCAGAAAATTTAATGTCACTTTTATTGGCATATCTCAAACTGCGAGCTTTGTAATGAGGACATTACTAAAGTTGAGTTTCTCAGTACTTGTACTTAACAATCCCATGTTGACATCAGAATCTTGTCACCTGCTTTGCAAGTTCTGACATAACCATTACGCTGCAGGAACTGCATTTTCTTTCCTTGCAGCTTAGTAATACACTGAACGTGGTCTGAATACAGGCAGACTCACAGTATATTGCATTTTCTGCTGGAGACACAGCTCCAGTCTTGCCGTGGACTTAATTTTTTTTTCAAAATTTTATTAAGCTGGACACTAACTTCAGTATTGATCCATAGTGGTTGGAAGCAGGAATAGTTAACTATATACTGTAAGAAGTCCATATAGCCAAGGACAGTAGTTTATGAAGGTAGAAAGCTGTACACTTAGAAAAGAAAAATTACATGTCACATTTGTAGTGCACCTCACACCACAGTCTTTGTAAAGCTGACAGTAATGGTGACGTCTTCATAACTTTTACTACACTTCATAATGGGGAGGTCATGTCAGACCAACAAGATTGATTCCTTCAGTTGGGTGACAAAGGTTGCAGATAAGTGGTAGGCATTTGATATATTGTAGTTTGATTTTAAGTTCCCCACAAAAGAGTAATCAAAACATTAGAAGACATAGAAGCAGGTAGCAAATTAATGAGCTAGGTAGTTAACTGGCTCAGCAGGAGAATTCAAAGGGCAGTGGTGCAAGGGGAGCTATCGGGATATAGGGATGTCACCAGCAGGGTCCAGCAGGGGTCAGTGCTTAGCTCTAGGTTGTTTAAGGAGTTCATTAATGACATAAGGGATGGCATTTGAGTAAGATTAGCTTCACTGTGGACAAACCCAAACTCTGTGGAAGGTCGAGGACATAGCAAAGCTTGAAAGATGATCTGGTGTCTGCCAGCGGGGGTTTAATGTGAAAAAGTGCAAGGACATGCACACTGGTCACAAAAACCAGAGAGCTGAATACAGACTGGGAGTTGAAACCATGGTGACAGAGGAGGAAAACATCTGGGGGTAGCCATAACTAAGGCTGTAAATTTTCCATGCTAAAAAAAGGCTCTTTTCATGTGACCTGCACAAAAAAAATTATTGTATGGAAATGCGTGGAGGCACTGATGACTTCTAAAACAAGCTTTTTAATTAGGCTTTTATTGGAAATACTGTGTGTTATTACATAGAAACATAGAATTTGACAGCAGATAAGGACCGCTTGGCCCACGCAGTCTGCCCATTTCCCCTACCTACTGGATAAGCTGCAGATCCTAGTTAACCAGCAGCCTACTTCTTCCTACCCCCACCCCCTAGAATTGCCTTATGACTGTCCCATGCATGCTTGAATTCCACCACTGATTTTGACTCCACAACCTCCTCTGGAAGGCCGTTCCATGCATCCACAACCCTCTCTGTGAAAAAATACTTCCTTAAATTACCTCTGAGCCGCCCCCCTCTTTCTTCAAATTGTGCTGTCTTGTTCTTGCACAACTCTTTTTTTGAAAGATGCTACTCTCTTGGACTTTGTTGATTCCTTGAGGTACTTGAACGTTTCTATCCATGTCCCCCTCTCCCTCCTTTCCTCGAGGCTATACATATTAAGCTCCTTTCGTCTCCATATGTCTTCCGGTGCAGACCCTGCACCATTTTAGTTGCCCTCCTCTGGACAGCTTCCATCCTGTCTATGTCTTTTGGAGATTGGGTCTCCAGAACTGCACACAGTACTCCAGATGGGGTCTCCCAGCTGTCTGTACAGAGGATAATAACTTCCTGTTTTCTACTGGTGATGCCTCCCTATGCATCCCAGTATCCCCCAGCCCTCCTTGCTGCCCTCTCACATTGCTTGCCCACCTTTAGGTAATCTGATATGACTACCCCCAGGTCCCTTTCCATTTTTGTTGTTGTTAGTACCTCACCCCCCATTGTGTACTCTTCCCCTGGGTTTTTGTTTCCCAGGTGCATTATCTTGCACTTCTCAGCATTGAATCTAAGCTGCTATACATTTGACCATTCCACTAACCTAGCCAAGTCCCTTCTCATCCTTTCCACCCCACCCTGTGCATCAACTCTGTTGCAGATCTTAGTGTCATCTGCAAAGAGACATACTTTTCCTTCCAGTCCTTCTGCAATGTCACTTATAAAGACATTGAAGAGGACCGGTCCTAATACTGAACCTCGCGATTGCCTCACTAGTAACCCTCCTTTCTTCTGAGTGGACTCCATTTACTATAACTCTCTGTGTCTATTCTCCAGCCAATTCTTTACCCAGGCTGTCATCTTGGGACCCACTCCATGCTGGCTAACTTGTATATTAATCTTTGTGTGGGACTGTGTCAAATGCCTTGCTATAGTCTAGGTAGGCCATGTCCACAGCCCCTCCCTGATCTACTACTTTGGTCACCCAGTCAAAGAAATCTATCAGATTCATCTGGCATGACCCTCCCGCTGTGAATCCATGCTGCCTAGGGTCCTGTGCCCCTCTGGCCTCTAGATACTTGACAATTCTTTCCTTTTGAAGTGATTCCATCATTTTCCCTATCACTGAGGTTAAACTAACAGGTCTGTAGTTTCCTGCTTCTGCCTTGCTCCCACTTTTGTGCAGGGGAATCACATCTGCCCTTCTCCAGTCCTCGGATACCACCCCATCCTCCCATGATTTGTTAAAAGGTAGTCAGTGGTGTCACTAGTTCTACCCTTAGTTCTTTTAGAATTCTGGGATGAATCCCATCAGGCCCCATTGCTTTGTCCACCTTCAGTTTTAAGAGTTCTTTCAGAACCCTTTCTTCTGTAAATGTGCTGGTATCAACTTCTGTATCCAGAGTGTTTCTACTGTTTCTTTTGTGCACCTCCCCCTCTTCGTTTGTAAATACTAAGCAAAAGTATTTGTTTAGTATCTCTGCCTTTTCACAGTCTCCCTCTGCCTACCCTCCCTCCCCTTTATTAAGCCTCACTATACCTCTCTTGGTTTTCCTTCGCTCCCCGATGTACCTATAAAAGGTTTTATCCCCCTTCTTAACTGAGTTGGCTATCTTTTCCTCGGTTTGGGCCTTTGCTGTTCTGACTGCCTTCCCAGCCTCCTTTTGCTTTAACTGATACAGTTCTCTGTCCTGCTCCTTCTGTGATTCCTTGTACTTCCTGAATGCTTTCTTTTTCTCTTGAACCTTCACTGCCACTTCCTTTGAGAACCATAGTGGTTTCTTACGTCATTTTGTTTTGTTGCTTCACATAAAGGCTCGTTACCTCTGCAATGGCAGTTTTTATTATCTAAGATGCTAGAAATTGTATAAATGTTAAAATCATTAACAAATAGCATATATCTGCAGCTTGCCATTTATTTTAATTCATTTTGCTGCAACATAGGATAGACCCATAAATTCTCAGGCTTTCTACTCCTGCGGTTGTCTGTGAGCAGTGCTGCATAGCAGGAAAAAGATTGCTGTACACTAGCACTGTGAGCTGGAACACTAAGGCAACTAAGTGCTGTGTTTGCCAAGTTGGGGAAGTGATCTTTACTGTTCTGCTAGAACTCTATGATGATCCATTCATTGGAAGAAATTTTGTTGCATCGGATTTCCCAAACATAAGTTCGGAGGTCTGCCTTCACTCTTAAGTAGTCCTCAAAGGCTGATATTCTGCAGCAAATGTCATCCTCACAAACAGCTACTGCATTGTTGCAAGCTGAGCTGGACTGAAAACACAGACCTCTTCAAAAAACTTTGTGGCAGAATGATTGATGTGGCCATTTTCTGCTATGCAGTCCTGAATGTTTTTATCACAGGAAGCCGTAGTTGTTTTTGTTGGCAAGTGGTTTATTGTTTCTGATATCACCTCCATGAATGCAGTAAAGTCCAGCAGGTTGTCACAAACAAGGTGTGCTTTTACTTCATACCCCTCATAATTTTCTAACATTTGCACCAAGGGGTGTGTGTGTGTACGCGCATTAGATGCTACTTCATTCAGATTGAATACAACTGAGTTTGTGGATGCCAGGTTCACTACATCCTCATATGCCACACTCTCATCTTTAAAAATTTCCATGCATTCATCTAGGTGCTCTGCATGATAAAAATGGTATGAAACCAAGTATTTAACCAAGTTACCAAGTGGTCCTCCTGCACAAGAGTGGAAGTAGGGAGGAGGCAGGCAATTACAGACCTGTAAGCCTGACCTCAGTGCTGGGGAAGCTGATGGAGTCCCTGCTTAAGAAACGGGTAGTGAAGTTCTTGGAGTCACATGGTGCAAAAAACCCAAGGCAGCATGGATTCACTGAGAAATGGTCCTGTCAGAACAGCTTATCAATTTCTGACCTGGTTGGTAGATCAGGGAGTGGCGTTGGATTTGGCCTACCTGGATTTCAGCAAGGCCTTCACCACTGTTCTGCATAGAAGGTTGCTTAACAAATTGGGGAATCTATCTGTGGACTCTAAAGTTGTGAAATAGGTTGGAAACTGTCTAAAAGGCAGGACCCAGAGGGTGCTGGTAAATGGCATAAGATCCAAAGAGGGGGAGGTGACCAGCAGGGTACCACAGGGCTCAATGCTTGGTTCAGTCCTTTTCAATGTCTTCAAAAGCAAATTTGCAGAGGGACTGGAGGGAAAAGTATGACTGTTCACAGATGACACCAAAATCTGCAACACAGTCAACACACAGGAGGGGCTAGATAAAATGGGAAATGACCTAAGATTACTTGAGAAATTGTCAAGGGTTTTGTTTTTGAGTTACAGTGTTAAGAAGTACAAGATAATGCACCTGGGACACAGAAACCCAAGAGAGGAATACAGGATGAGGGGGCAGGTTTTAACCACCTCAAGTTAGGAAAGAAACCTAGGGGTTATTATATCCAATGATCTGAAGTCATCCAAACAATGCAGAAAAGCAGTGGGGAAAGCAAACAGAATGCTGGAGAGCATAGGAAGGGGCATAACCAGTAGAAGGAGCGAAGTGGTGATGCCACTGTATAGATCAATTGTGAGACCTCATCTGGAATACTGTGTCCAGTTCTGGAGACCACATCTCATGGATGACATAGACAGAATGGAAGCAGTCCCCAGAACAGCAACAACAATGATACATGCACTACACCACAAGCCTTATGGGGAAAGATTCAAGGAACTTAACAACTGTTTACTGGAAGAGAGAAGGGAGAGGGGGATATGATAGAGACTTTCAAATATCTTAGAGGAATAAATGATACAGGTGTGAAGCATATTTCAGAGAAGAACGTGCACAAGGAAAAGGGGGCATAACATGAGGCTGAAGGGAGGGAGGCTTAGGGGGAATGTTAGGAAGTATTTTTTTCACAGAGAGGGTGGTGGATCCATGGAACAGCCTACCAGTGGAGCCAAAAGCAGCATGGGGATTCAAAAGTGCATGGGATACACATTAAAGGTACCTTGCTGTACAGCAGACTGGGGAAAAGGCAGGCCAGATAAGAGTAGGGATTGCAAAACCAAGCAGGGAAATAGGTAGGCTGTATGGTCCTTATCTGCCAGCAGAGTCTGTGTTTCTGTGTTTCCACCGGGCGTTTACTGGTATTGTTGGTAGTGCTGTTGATTCTCCATTGTCATTTAAAAACTCCCTTTAAATTCTGACTGAACACAGTGTGAATGTTTTTTTTACAGCTGTAACCAGCTTGTTTAGAGTGGGGTAGTTCTTCCTCCAAATATCACATAGTAAATTGAACTGATGTAAATATCCTCCATCTCTTGCCTTCCCCCCTCCAAACCCTCCCTTTCCACCCCTCTGCTTTCTGCCTGTATGCCTCCCAACCACCCACTTTCCCCCCTTTCTAGCCGTAGTTATTGGTTAACCCCTAATCAATAATGCACTTATAGTCAACCTTGCACTTTTGTTACACCTTGCATATTTTGTTCTATCTGTGTCTCTCCCCACAATCTTGCCCTAGTTCATCCTCCTTGTATTCTATCC
This sequence comes from Neoceratodus forsteri, assembly GCA_016271365.2. Classification (NCBI taxonomy): domain Eukaryota; kingdom Metazoa; phylum Chordata; order Ceratodontiformes; family Ceratodontidae; genus Neoceratodus; species Neoceratodus forsteri. The sequence goes on along the minus strand of CM028131.1, from coordinate 42,360,935 downwards.
AGCCATATTCTAACTACAAAGCTAAGTCCCAACAAGCATTTGCAAAATATATTTGTGCTATCAAATCTATCTAGTTCAAGACTGTTAGCATTGTTTCCATCTAGATCATAACTGTTAGCATTCTTCCTTTGTAATACTTCTGTATAGTCTGCTGACTATATTGTATGTAACCAAATTGTATATCTATATTGTGTACAAAATCTCTATATACTATCCTCATGTTCCCCTGCCACCCCCCAGGTCACACTGGGAGATGAGCAACTTGTTGCTCTGCATGCCTTCCTGGTGAAACATTTCAATAAATAAATACAATTGCTGCGAGTATAAAGTTGCCCTGTCTAGAAAATTTCATGTCACCTTTATTGGCATATCTCAAACTGTGAGCTTAGTAATGAGGACATTACTAAAGTTGACTTTTCCATTACTTGTACTTAACAATCCCATGTTGACATCAGAACCTTGTCACCTGCTTTGCAAGTTCTATCATATCCATTACACTGCAGGAACTTCATTTTCTTTTCTTGCAGCTTAGTAGCACACGGAATGTGGTTTGAATACAGGCAGGCTCGCAGTATATTGCATTTTCTGCTGGAGACACAGCTCCAGTCTTGCCGTGGACTTAATTTCTTTTCAAGATTTTATTAAGCTGGAAACTAACTTTAGTATTGATCCATGATGATTTGAAGCAGTAATAGTTAACTATATAAGAAGTCCATATAACCAAGGACAACAGTTTGTGCAGGTAGAGAACTGTACACTTAGAAAAGAAAAATTACATGTCACCTTTGTAGCACACCTCACACCACAATCTTAGTAAAGCTGACAGTAATGGTGACATCTTCATAACTTTTATTACACTTCATAATGGGGAGGTCATGTCAGACCAACAAGATTGATTCCTTCAGTTGGGTGACAAAGGCTGCAGATAAGTGAAAGGCATTTGATATACTTTATTTTGATTTCAAGTAAAGGCTTCAATTCAGTTCCCCACAAAAGAGTAATAAAAAAGTTAGAGGACTTAGAAGCAGGTAGCAAATTAATGAGCTAGGTAGTGAACTGGCTCAGCAGGAGAACCCAAAGGGTAGTAGTGGGAGGGGATCTATCAGGATTTAAGGATGTCACCAGCAGGGGTCAGTGCTTAGCCCTAGGTTGTTTAAGGTGTTCATTAATGACATAAGGGAGGACATTTGGGTAAGATTAGCTTCACTGTGGACAAACCCAAACAGAATGGAAGCAGTCCACAGAGCAGCAACAACAATAATACATGCGCTACACCACAAGCCTTATGAGGAAAGATTCAAAGAACTTAAAAAAACTATTTACTGGCAGTGAGAAGGGAGAGAGGGAATATGATAGAGACTTTCAAATATCTTAGAGGAATAAATGGCACTGAAGTGTAGCATATTTTAGAGAAGATAGTGCAAAAGGACAAGGGGGCATAACATGAGGCTGAAGGGAGGGTGGCTTAGGGGGAATGGTAGGAAGTATTTTTTTCACAGAGGTAGGCGGATCTATGGAACAGTCTACCAGTGGAGCCAAAAGCAGCAGGGGGATTCAAAAGTGCATGGGATAAGCATAAAGGTACCTTGCTGTACAGCAGAGTGGGGGGAAGGCAGTCCAGATAAGAGTAGGGATTGCCAAACCAAGCAGGAAAATGGGTAGACTAGGTAGGCTGTATGGTCCTTATCTGCCAACAGATTCTATGTTTCTGTGTTTCCACCCAGTGTTTACTGGTATTTTTGGTAGTGCTGTTGATTTTCCATTGCCATTTAAAAACTCTCTTTAAATCATGATTTCTGACTGAACACACTGTGAATGCCTTTTTTACAGCTACAACCAGCTTGTTTACTGTGGGGTAGTAGTTCTTCCAAATGTCACATAGTAAATTGAACTGATGTAAATATTTTTTTGTCTCTCACTACAGTTTTCTGTTGTTAGCATGCATCTTTGTCTGGAAACCTTCATCTACACCATGTACAACAATAGTACAGCAGAAGCGTGCCAGGACAGTAGTTGGGGGTGGGGTGTGGTGGACTTGGAAGTTTGGTTTAATTCCCATTTGGAAACAATTGTTCTTTCTCACTACAATTTCTCTTGCTGACATTCCTCTATATCTAGACAATTTCTGTCTTGCCATGTGGAATCACAGCACAGTGGTAGAGCTACAGGATAGTAGATGGATAATGACACAGATTCTGTTTCCAATTGTAAATGTGTTTTTCTTTTTTATTACACTTTATGTTATTGCCTTTCAGTCTATGAGGAATGATAGCACAGTGGCAAAGCACCATAGTAGTAGTTAAAAGAGGCTTAGGTTCAATTCCCAGTTGTGAACTTTTTTTTTCTGCAGAATGTTTGATATTCAGATGTATCTATAGAAATGTTCCGACTTGCCATGAGGAATGATAGAACAGTGGCAAAGCACCAGAGCAGTAGGTGGAAGATGGCTTTCATTTGGTTCCGAGTTGTGGACATTTTGTTATTTCTCATTACAGTTTATGTTGCCTCTTACTGTTTTCTCTTTCATCAGTTATTTGAAGACTGGTCAGGATAATGTTAACAAATTTGTGGAATTTCAATATCTGCTAGATTCCAGGGACATACATATAGCACTAGTAACTGAAACTTGGAGGGGTGAAACATCCATGGGACAAAATTGTCAAGGGTTATAATCTATTTTCTATATCTATACCCTTAAGGAAAGGAGGGGGGTAGCCATTTACATAAAAGACTCTGTTAAAAAATAAATACGTAAAAATAGAACTAGATAATGTAGAGATGTGGGTTAAAATAATACCAAAAGTAACTTCCAAGATTAATTTGGGATTAGTTTATAGACCCCCTTCAATTTCCAAAACTAGAAGATGCCCTTTTATTAAACTATTTATCTAACCTGGACCCAGCAGAGAAATCTACATTAGCAGATCATTTCAATCTGCCTTAAATAGACTGGCAAGGATTAAAGGGTAATTCTAAAATAGAAAATAACTATAGCGTATACTGGAGTGTTGTTCTGTATAGAATTCCTTCCCTTTCACAATGCTGTTCTACCAGAGTTCTAAGGTCATGGAATGCTGTTCTACCCTACTGTGGTAGAACAGCATTCGAGAACCTCTAGAGACTGCATGAGTCAGTTTAATTTTGAAAGCAAAAGAACTTGCAACACACATTTTTCACACAGTACTATGCACTATGAAAAATTCAGGATGAGCAACTCTATGGACAACCAGTGTGTTTTGCCACCTCGGGGTTCTCATTCCCATGGGCTTTTCGAGCTTCGCTCTCAAGGTCAGAGGGAATCAGAATCCTTCTGTGGCAGTACACACTGGTTCTGCATAGTTGCCCATCCACTGTATCTAGATACATTTGACCAGATTGGAATGGAACAAAAAGTGAAGACAGGGATTGGGGTAGAAACATTCTGATCTCATTCTGACTAAGATGGGAAATAAGGTAGACAGCACCACAGTGGATAGTCCCTTGGGAAACAGTGACCATTGCTCTGTATTCTTCAAAATAAAAGGGGACCAAGTAATTGATAACAAAATAGGCTAACGTGTAAAATAAATTTTGGAGAAAGCTGTCTTTTATCTCTTAAATCAGATATGACTAAATGGAAATGGGAAACTGAATTTGTAAACAAAACAGTAGATGAGAGGTGGGAAACCATGATTAAGAAAATAAAGACGGAGGTAAATGAGTATATACCAAGTAAGCCAAAATATGGTAACAAGAAAAGCACCCCAGGGTGGCTTAATTCCAGAATTAAGAAGTTGGTTACAAAATATGTATATATATTTAAAATGACAAACATAAGGGATGATCCTGAAGGGAGGATGGTATATAGGGAAGCTGTCAGAAATTTAAAAAAAATAATCAGAAAAGCAAAAACAGACTATAAAGTACAATTGGCCTACAGGTCTGGATAAAGGATAACTAAAAAAACCTTTTATACTTACATTAATAATAAAAAGGGATGGCAAAATAATATAGGTCCTTATACAAATGAACAGGGAAACATTGTCAATACCAAGGAGATGGCAGACATGCAGAACACATGTTTCTGTTCAGTGTTTAATAAAGACACCAAGAGGATTTGAAATGATAACATAAAATCATTTCCGGGTAAATAATAATAGAGCAAAGTGACACACAAGAAAGGCTAAAAAATATTAATATAAACAAATCACCAGGACAAGATGATTTGCATCCTAGAGTACTCAAGAAACTGGCAGAGTTATAGCCCCTAACCCTTCCTCTCATGTCAGATGTGTGGAAGTAACAGATTAGGACAATCAGGCCTCACAAATGATTACTGTGACTGAGTTTGGCATACATATAAGTAGTATAGCAACCCCACTCCAATACCATCAGTGCCCTATGGATGAAATCTACCCAACTGATACACCCTGTCTGGTACCTTTACTAGACATGCAGACTGGATGTACCTCATGCCTTCTTATGCTGCCATTTTTCTGTTTTTATGTTCTTTCTAGGTGGACTGAGATTGAGTGTGGAAGTCGGTGAAAGTATGTGGGTGCTATGGATTTTTCAACCTGTGATGAAGGGAGACTTTTGCCAGTCCTCTGCACATGCAGAAAAGGTCCTAAGTTCTTTGTTAATCAGAGCGTAAGGTTTTTACTGTTTGTTCAGCTGAAATATGAAGTAATTTTAATTTTCAGTGCTGCATAAAAGTTATAAGCAAGCCAGCTCCATGGTGTCAAGCGAAGGGTTTGATCAGCACGCTGGTTACCTGGGTTCGCATCCCGAACCCTGGTAGCAGGAGCAGAGACCAGCAGGGAAGGGATCCAGAATGTTCATTGGATGCTTCCCTCCCAGGGGGTGGGTAGGGCCTTGGCACCTGGAGTCAGATTGGAAGTCATGTTATCGGGCGTGTAGCTGCGACATGCCCACTCACATCCCAGCCTCAGGTTGCTGTCCCCACACAGGCCCAATCAAAGTGCAGTGGGTGGGTCAGAAATGCAGAAAAAAGTCCCCTCACTGACCGGATGATGGCAACCAGTCCCTGACATGCCACAGTAGCCTGGGATAGCCCATGCTGAACCCCTGCTGGTTCCTGGGCTAACTGGTCGTGCCTAAGTGTACTTCTCCTCCAGAAAGGGGGACCCACCTGACAAATGGCTACATCAGATCACCCAAGACCAGCAGTAGCGGGGAGGGGCAGCAGATGGCAACAGAGGAAGAGGGTGGATGTGGGCCCCTTGTGGCCCAAAGCAGTAGCCTGTCAGGGAGAGGGAGGAGCAAAAAAAAAAAAAAAGAAAAGTCATAAGCAAATTATGTCTGCTGTCAATAGTTTTTCTTCATTTCTTTGATTATATTGCAACTGTTTTCTTAATCTTCATATAACTGTATTATTATTTTTTTTTTTTTACTTTCTTTCTCCCTGGCTTCCTGGTCGGTACCTCTCATCCAGGCATCTTCTCGAGTATCCGGCCACCTTCCACTCTGTCCCCCAGCTTCATCCTAAGAGGCCATCACCTTCTTCCCCCACAGCTTACTCCCTGTGGTGGGGTGGTGGGGAGCCCCCAACTCACCCACCATGACTGGATCAAGTTCTGGTGATCCCCTTCTGAAGCTGGGGTGCCTGCAGGATGACCATCAAGCCACAGCAACCAGGACATCATTTGCCCCGCTTATTTTTCACCCTGTGGTGCTCGGCATGCAGTGATGCCATTGAGGTAGACGTGCATGCTCCCATGCGCACCACCTCAAGCCTCTGCCATGCTCCACCCCCTCTAACTGCAGCACCATGGTGCTGGCCCCCAGTCACCACTATGGGTCAGGCACACAGCGACCTAGGTCCATCCTCCCCGGACGTGGAGAGCAGTCTATCAGATGCTCAAATCATCTCTCCCCTACTGACCCATGCCGACCCCTGCTCATTCCCAAACTCAGGTCGCTGGCATGGCACAAGATGTGGCATCCAGTGCCTCAACACTCAGTGCCACCGGGCTGGCATACAACTGTATTATAAAATGCTTCTAACAATAAAATATAATTTGCACTGCTCTATTCCTCTAATTGTTTACATATTGTAATTACATTCTCGAATCATTCTAGAACAGAATCTCAGATTATTTCTCCAGCAAATTATAAAACTTTGTGGGGAGCACAGCACATTCTATACATCATTTCTGGGGACATACACACAGTTTACAAGAGTCCTTCCTTTGGGTGCTATCATTAGCATTTCTATGTTCAAAACATTTTCAGGAAATTCACAAACAGTATACTAAATAACTACATTTAGTCATATACAGTACAGTATACTGTGTTCTGCAACAGGACTGAAGACATCATTGACCTTGACTACAGCAATTCTGTAAACAGATGAGTCCATTATGATGTAAATGAACACCTCTGCTACAGTAGTGTATGCATGTTGGCATTTCACTCTTAATCTGCACTCCTCACATGCCCTTTGTGAGCAAATATACCCAGCAGGGTGGGCATTTATAGGACGATGTAAGCACTCCACTGGTATTTGCTGAGGCAGGAGGTCACAGACCAAGTGTTCAACATACATCAGAGGAGTTTCTCTATCTCCGAATGAATGTGTAACTAAACCACTGTATGTCAGGTACTATGGGCTTTCCACATGGGAGGAGAAATGGACAGGGTATTTGGAAGTGTCTGATACTTGGGTGACAGACCTGGAGATTACCATGGGCACTGCACTTCACTTAATGTTGTAACTCCAAATGCTGCCCTCAGTCCCAGTAGAACAGCCTTTCTTGAGCATTGCTGTGCAACAGGAACATACCTGACTAGCAGAGCTTAATATAGATATATGATCTCTACAACTGGAATTACTGAATGGCTACAGCTGGGGAATTTCTCCTTGATTCCCCCTTTGCTTAGTGTTACATTACAGTACGGCACCTGTTCTGACCTCCATGGAGTTTGTAGCAGATCTGCAAGGGCCTCATGCAGCTCCCTTGTATGGAAGTTGCTCACCTGTCATCTCTTCATCAGCTGGGTGGATATGGGACTATAAGGTCCCTTTAATCTCTCTATGCCCATCTGGGAGATCAGCCTTTCTCGTTCCAAAGAGCAGGGACAATTTAAAAGTGTCTTGCTCTTCTTATCTGTCTCTAGTATTGACTAGTCCAGAACTAACCTAGACTGGCTGTGCTTCTTGTCTCCCTTTTTTATAGGCAAGAAGAGAGGCAAGCAGCCCCTTTGCCAGATGCTCTGATTTTACTTAAACAAATAAATGGCCTATCAATCACATGACATGCTGTGGTCTGTAGCCTTCTAGCCTCACATTCTCTGCTACAAACATCTTTAATTACTCAGTAATCAGACTAAATTCTGGGCAGGGGTGAGAGGCTGACTAAAATGGCAACACTCTGGAGTGTACTATTGTGCTTATAAAATGAGCTAATAGTAAATGCATTGATTTTGAAATTGGAGCACTATGCATTCACTAATATGTAAACCCACGGCATAAGACCTGGTTATTAAATCAGAGAGCAGTATTTGTTTCAGCTGCCTTGACGCATTTTATAAGGAGGTTATATACCAGAATTCATCAATTACAAATAATGCATGGCTTGATGTTTCTGCCTTAAGAGAGCACAATCTATGAATTACAGCAATTTATTCAAAGCCACAGTTAGCAGAGAAGTGTTGTGTGATCCCAGAGATTAGTGGGAAGTGGCACTTCCAAAATGATGCCATTTCATTTCATGTACTATCTGCTGGTAATTTCAGGTTAAATATTCCCTTTATAATAAATAAATCTGCATTTTAGCTGTTAAACAACTGGCAACCTTGAAAAGAAATTACACAGTGTAAGTATTTGGATTATCTGTTTGTTTCTGTGAATTCGATTTATTTACTGTTTGTCCAATCCATAATAGCCTCGTTTAGGTAATGTGTTTAAGGTAATGCCTATTCACAGTTTCAAAGATGGCCCTGGGAGGATAGTACAACAGCAGAGTCCAATAATTACAAAGGTATACACATGTTTAACAGTTTCTCTCTGCTAGGATATCTGAGGTTTATTACCAAAATGGTGCACTGCTCTCTGTCCCCATCTACTGCAGCACACAGCTGTGATATCCTGTGGTAAAATCCACCATTGGTAGAACATTAGAAAATCTGATAATTTCAGTCGTAATAGGCACGAGAGCAGGATAACTTTTATTTTGGGGGTTTTGTGGCACTTATTGAAAAAAACAGTCCCGGTTTCCTTGCTGCCTACAGTACTGACATGCAGTATGGGACATTGGTGTGTGATGAGACATGTATGCTTTAAAGAACAAGTAAACATGAGAGAAATGTGTTTTTCTTAACTAGGTTCTGTATGTGCATATTTGTGTGTTATTTAATAATCTCTGTAAAGACACTGCAGTTATAAAAAAAAGTTACAAATTCCCTTACCCGAAACCGGCTTAGGGGCGCAGAGGGCTGAGGTGCTGGACGTCTCACCTCGTGGCATGCCGTCGACCCGGGTTCAGGACCAAGCTTGGGTCGTCGGAGGTCGGCACGGGGGGGGCGAGGGTGGAGCTGGATGGAGCAGCCAACAGGCAGCTCTCCTCTCCGGGGAGGTGGAATGGCATCCCTCACTCATGGCTGCCCCCTGGTGGAAGCCGAGGGGCTATGTAAGCAGGGTTCCAGTGATAGGCCAATGGGTCAGGTGGAGAAGGGTGGTTACCGGGGCTGTAAGGCACATGCGTGCCACCACATGCATGCAACCTTCTCCTGGGGCCCACTGGTAAATGGGGAGAAAATGGAGGAAATAAACAGCAGCAGCATGGTGACCGACTCTCCACAGGCACTGCTCCCAGACCGGGCGTAAGGTAAGCTCTGATAATTCCAGGGGACAGTGCTGGGGGAGCTGGTCAGATGGGAGCCATTCGGGGAGGAATATAAATAAATATACAAAAAAAAAGAATTCCCTTACCCTCTGTATGTATATGTGTGTGTGTGTGTGTGTGTGTGTGTGTGTGTGTATATATATATATATATTATATATATATATAACCTTCCAAAATATCTGTATTTGTCATATCTTGTTTTGTGTTTATGTACATAGTAGTTTGCACCATCCTAAAACTAGAAAAACATGATTGATACCCCTTTGATAGCCATGTGTGTTCTACAGTCTTCTTTACTGTACTAATGTGTGCCCATGTAAGTAGTAGCACAACCCTCTCTGAAACCAATCAGAAACTGGCCAGAACCATCAAGTTCTGCTAAAGCACCCTCTGCAGCTGTGCTAATCTTGCAAATTGAAACATGGCAGCAGCAGCAAATGCTCATCAGCTCATTCAGTCTGGCTACTGTCTTCAAAGCTGGCCTACTGGCCAACCTTTTCCCTTCCCTGTTTCTCCCTTGCATTTTTCCCCTAACACCATTCTTTGAAACCCCCACCCCAAGTGTTTTGCCAGATATCACTTCCACTGGCAGAACTTTCCACTTATCCACCACTCTTTCCGAGAAAAAGTGCAAACATCCTTCTTGAACCTGACCAGTTTAAATGAATTACCCCTGGGTGCTTGTATTTGTGGTTAAGAGAAACAGTTCTTTGAAAGACACCTTGTTTACCTTATGTACTGTGGGTATTTGTAGGTCTCCATCAGAGATACCTTGGTAGCACTAAATTTAACCAGAGAGGCACATCTGATGCCTGCCATGGTGTAAGCTGAAGCTCACAAATGTTTGGTGTGGATTTCCCTTACAGACAGACATCATTTACACAGATTTGTCCTAGCCTACAAAAGTGGATTGGGTAAAGTCCCAGACTATTTAGTAGTTAAATTGCAGGAAAGGAAGGTAAACGTATCTCTCAGGAATTTGGCATACCATAAATTGATTGTTCCTATAACCAAAACATAGAAACATTGAAGTTGATGGCAGATATGGACTGCAAGGCCCATCCAGTCTGCCCATTTTTTCTTTCTCATTAATGTGCCATAGGCCTTTGCTCTGTCAGTGGTCTATCTATTCATACTCATCTATATTGCTCCCATATGCCTATCCCATGCCTGTTTGAAGCCCTGCACTGTATTCATATCCACCACTTTCTGAGGTAGGCAGTTCCATGCATCCACCACCCTTTCTATGAAAAAGAACCTCCTCACATTCCCCCGTAATCGGCCTCCCTCTAATCTCATGCTGTGTCCTCTTGTCCTGCTATTTTTCTTATATTAAAACATGTTAGACTTTTTCACCTTGTTAATGCCCTTAAGATGTTTGAATGTTTCAATTATATCACCTCTCTCCCTCCTTTGCTCTAAGGTATACATATTGAGAGCTGTTACTCTGTCCTCATATGCTTTCTGATGCAGTCCCTGCACCATTTTGGTTGCCCTTCTCTGGACTGCCTCCATTTTGTAAATGTTCTTGTGCAGGTGTGGCCTCCAGTGCTACACACAGTACTCCAGATGGGGCTTAACCAGTGTCTTGTAAAGAGGGATTATTACCTCCCTCTTATGACTTGTGATACTCCTACTGATACTCCCCAGCATCCCTCTAGTCTTACCTACTGCTTTAGTTGTTTGCTTGGATGATTCTAAGTCATCTATGATGATGATGCCCAAGTCTCTCTCTTCCCTTGTGATTGCCAGCAACTCCTCTCCTAACCTATTGGTAGCTTCTGGGTTTCTCTTCTCTATGTGCTTGATCTTGCACGTCTTTGCATTAAACCCAAGTTGCCACTCTTCCAACCATTTTTCCAGTTTTTCCAGATCTCTTCTCATTCTGCCCACCCCATCTGGATCATCTACTCTGTTGCAGATCTTGATGTCATTTGCAAACAGACAAACCTTACCCTCCAGTCCATCTGCAATGTCACTGATGAAGATATTGAAGAGGTCTGGCCTCAGGACCGATCCCTGAGGTACCCTACTTGTGACTTGCGTCTCTTCTGGCTGTATACCATTTACCACCACTCTCTGTTTTCTGCCTGTCAATCAGTTTGCTACCCAGTTGACCAACTTCTGACCCACCCTGAGCCTACCCAGATTATTAATCAATCTTCTTTGTGGAACAGTATCGAAAGCTTTGCTGAAGTCAAGGTAGGCAACATCAACTGCACCCCCCCCCTTGGTCCACCACTCTGATTACCCAATCAAAGAAATCTATGAGATTAGTTTGACAGGACATTCCTGTTGTAAACACATGCTGTCTTGGATCCTGTGCTGCTATGAATTCCGAGTGTTGCCTATCCGTTCCTTAAGGAGTACCTCCATAATCGTGCCCACTACTTAGATAAGACTGACTAGTCTGTAGTTCCCTGCCTCCCCCTGCTGCCATTCTTGTGGAGTGGGATCACGTGAGCCCTTCTCCAGTCTTCTGGGATCTCTTCTATGCTCAGAGACTGATTAAAAAGTTCTGTTAATGGATCTGCTAGTTCCACCCTTAGCTCCTTTAGTACCCTGGGATGTATGCCATCAGGTCTTATTGCCTTATCCACCCTGAGCTTAGCAAGCTTTTGTAGGACCCTTTCTTTGTGAAAGGACTTGTGCACACCTCCCTCCCCCTTGTGTCCCTGGTGCTGAGCAGTGGGCCCTGCCCTACCTTCTCCTCAGTAAATACTGAGCAGAAGTATCTATTTAGGATACATGCTTTTCCTTGGTCCTCCTCCACATACTCCCCCTTATCCCCTTTGATCTTAACAATACCCTGTCTGGATTTTCTTCTTTCACTAATGTATCTATAGAAAGTCTTGTCCGCTTCTTTTATTGTTCGTGCTAGTGTTTCCTCAGTTTGGACCTTTGCCTGCCTTACTGCCTTCCCTGCATCCCTTAGGGAAGTTTGGTATGCCTCCCTATCTTCGTCCCATTGCGTTCCCTTATATATCCTGAAAACACAAAGTCAATGCATTTCTATAGCAAAATGGTGCCCTTTCATTGGAATAATTTACCACATTGATTGTTCAGTATTAAGCGCTTTTCAATAAATACAGTAAAACAATTTTTTTTAGAAAATATCACTAGTCAGACTATTTGTTGTATTATTCTGATGACAGTGGCACTCACTATACTTAGATAGATAGGTAGATATTTTATTTATATAGCACCCATTTCCAAGGACTCTGGGTGCTGCACAATATAGCACATATACATATACCATACACTAATACAAATCTAAAACTAAATAACAACAATATATAAAATACAGCTGGGAGCAACCGCTTAACTAAGCATCACCAAAAAATATACTATTATTATAAACCTCTTCAGTTAAAAGCTTGATTAAATGGGTATGATTTGAGGCCCCTCTTAAAGGACTCCATTGTGGGAGCCTCCCTAAGTTAACCAGGCAAGGAGTTCTACAGGGAAGGCGCGGCTGCTACAAATGCTCTGTCATCCAAATGCCACAGCCTAACCCTGGGAACTTCAAGAAGGCCACCTCCTGCAGAACAGAGAGCCCGGGTCAGGCAGTATGGCACAAGGAGTTCTTGCAGATAGACTAGGCCCCCTTGTGCAGGGACTTATAGGTTAAAATCCCTATCTTGAAGACAACCCTCCACCGAACTGGCAGCCAGTGCAGTTCACGGAGTGCCTGAGTGATATTTCTACATCTTTTCACTCCCAACAATAATCTCGCTGCTGTATTCTGCACCAGCTACAGTCTGCAGAGGTTGTCTCTAGATGTCCCTAGGTACAGGGCATTGCAGTAGTCCTACCTGGCAGTGACAAAAGCATGCACCAGTGTGGGCAGGTCATCAGGCGGGATCAAGGCTCGAATTCAGGTGATATTCCTGAGATGATAAAACCCGGTTCTCACTGCTGACACCTGTGCCTCAAGTGTTAGGCTTCCATCCAGGATTACTCTCAAATTCTTCATCTGCCTAAAGAGGGCTAAAGACACACCCCCTCCAACCCAAGATCGGGGTAATGTCATACCCCCCGCCCTGATGACCCAACTCCACCACCAGTACCTCAGTTTTGTCTGGGTTTAATTTAAGCCAATTTTGAATCATCCAAGTCTGGATTTCCTCAAGGCAGCTGTTAAGTACAGAGTCTAACACCTGGCTATTGGGAGCACAGGACAGATACAGCTGTGTATCATCTGTATAGCAGTGAAAACCCAGTCTGTACTGCCTGATAAAGTCCCCCAGTGGCAGCATCTACACCGTGAACAATAGAGGGAACAAAACTGACCCCTGCAGAACATCACAGCACAGATGCTTTGGATTTGATGAGAAAATTCCTATGGTCACCCTCTGCACTCTGCAAGGTATGACCTAAACCAATTGATGACATTTCCGGACAGGCCACACCAAAACCTCAGTCGGTCAATTAACACCTCATGGTCCATGGTGTCAGACGCCACAGAAAGGTCTAGAAGGAACAAGATGGTACTGTCCCTTTCTGCTCCCTCACCTCCAGCTGTGAGTGCTGGGTCATGGGTGGGTCTGCTCCTCCTCCTCTCCTCCTATGAACTGACTGAGTCCTGGCCTGGGTGAGTCTATCTGTTTCCTACTCTGGACAGTTGACCACTGGTAAAGTGAACACTGCTGCATTAACTGCTTCTCTCCATTGTTCAAACACATAGTACTCCCGAATCCCTCCCGGGTCAATAATTTAGTATGTCCCTCAACTCTGGCTGCAATAAAAGAAGTCTTATTAGTTCCACAACCCATCAGTTCATGATATGATTGGTAAATGGTGACAAAATACAGCAACTGCCAATGTCAGTCACCTTTAGGGTGAATAAATGCACAGCATGAAACTTGTACTTTTCAATGAGCAGACTCAAGTAAGTGGGCAGGATGCAGGAAGACGTGGTCAGGGCAAAGGAAACAACATTACTGGTTGGCATGGCAGTCACCTGATGAAAGAGCAACCATTGGCTGAGACCATGCAGGTAGGCCATTCTCAGTGAGAAGTGTGCTGAATGGCCCCTTCCTCCTCCCCAGTCACTCATGCAGGAGCCTGATGTCTTCAATACAAAAAAAAGCAACATGCTGGTGCTGCCTGCAGTTAAAAAAAACTGTGCTCAACAGGGGCCTTTAGAAAGCAGGGCCCTACTCACAGGCATACGCTGTGTTGCTGTAAATCCGGCCCTGATTAGTTAAGAGAAAAAGTTCCCTTCATGTACACTGTAGCCATGATCTGTTGATTTTTGTTCACAGTCCCACTGGGAGTGATCAAGGATTAGAATTTTTTAACAATCTAGTTTTTGACATTGGATTGGAGAATAATGGGCAGGCACCTGCCTTATCAGTAGCACACACACTTGGGTCACACCCAAAAATGAGTTACAGCTGTGCCTTTCATGGTTACCAAATTTCAAATAAATAAATGTTGCTGCAAAGAATTATCTTTCTTCAGTTTTTACATACTTGTTGCAAGTGGTTTGAAGCAAAAGTCCCCTAAAACAAACATTGTAAAGAAAGGGATCCTATAGTAGCAGCATAGAGTACAACCGAACCTAGCCTCCCCTTAAAAGCTCCCCATTTAATAACAAAGTACATTTAAAAAAAATAGCTATACAAAATACCATTACTTTCAGAAAGGGTTTTTTAACTCATTGTTCAGGCTGCAAAACTGGAATTTGTTAATTAAATGGTTGAGTCTACTGCACTTGTGATTTAATAAACAGTGTGGGGAAAAAGAGTGGTGGACTACCATGCATCTTGTGACTGGCGATGGGTTTGTGACTGAATTAGCCACTAGTTTGCCACCACTCACAAGCCAATGGGATTTCAAGGGCTTTTCTAAGCCTACCAGTTGGAGCCACAGTGATGGGTGTGCCAGACTTTGGTGGCAGTTCAAAGAGCAGTGCTAGTACTGTGAGCTACATTAGTAGCAATAGCACCAATGAAGGAGCTGTCATAGTGAGGGAAAGGAGACAACGCAAAGCCCACTCCGAGCCCATTCATTCCATGGATCAACCAGCATCAGTAACACCACAACCCCTGAGTTGGAGTCCCTTCTCATTCCCCCTCAGGTTGCATTTGATGAGTCTGTAGCATTCATCTCTTCAGAGGGAGCCACAGAGGCCATCACTGAGCCATAACTCTTATTGTTTCTATCACCATCTCTTGAGGGGAGCCCAAGTAGTTTATTGTCAAGCCATGGAAGTATTGTTTCTGCCACCTTCTGCTGTGGTGCTTAGTAATTTGCTGGTGAGTCACAGCTCTATTGTTTCTGTCCCTTCTTTTGTGGGGACCCCTAGTAATTTGTCTATGATATGCAGTTCTATTCCTTCTTCCCCCTCTACTGTGGGGAGCCAGAGGATTTCATCAGTGAGTGACAGTTCCATTGTTTCTTCCGCCTCTGTTGTGGGGAGCCTGAGGAATTCACCAGTGAGACATGGCCCCATTGTTTCTGCCCTTATGTTGTGGGGGACCTGAAGAGTTCTCCTCTGAGCCACGTCTCAATAGTTCTGTTTCCCTGTCTGAGGAGGAGGGTATGGTGGTAGGAGTTCAGCGCTGAGCTGCATGGCTATAGTCACAAAATTGTGTGAATCTGTGTCCCAGGAAGTACGTGCTGCCCAGATTCAGCTGGACCCACTTGGAGGAGATGACACCCTGGTCCTCTTCACTCCACAATAGCCCAAAGCATGTCTGCCATCATGAAGATGAGTATTTATTGCCCAGTGATGCTTGGCTAATCATTGATGGTGTTCTAAGGGTAGCTAGCTGTAAATGGTACTGCTGTGTGTGATTTGTGTTGCTAACTTCCACAGTGACTGTGATGAGGTTTGAAAATAGTCCTTACACAGTAACTGCAGTAGTAACAGAATAAAATATATCTTCCATATTTAGCCATTTATAATAATTCCAAGAAGTCTGTCCTGACCATTTCAGGCAGCCGTAAAATAATTGTGTTATAATAAATACCAAAATACAATCTCAAAAAATTTATAATAGATGGAATGTTTAGAAATCCTTAACTTCTCAGAAGTTTCCAAATTCCATATGACTTCCCTTGTTTCCTTGAGAACAACTGGTCGCTATGGACAGATGTCATATGATTCCAACATAGCGTTATTTGTAACACTGAAACAGTTTTTGGTTCTAAAATTTTAACAAATACAAAGTGGAGATTGAACCAAAATTAATTTTCAAAAGGTTAGGATTTCCCAGTTTGATAACAGCAGGAGAGAGAAATCTAAGCTTCAGCAAGTACCCAATGACAATCAGCAAAACAATGACCAAAGATACCAACAAAACCCAATAAAAACTGCAGATGGAGCAGTCTAATAATTACTGTAACTCCTTGACAGAGCAAAATTAACCCTGTGGGAACATCATGGATATATAAAGTTACTGCTTGCCTTCAGTCAAACTCCACACAAGAAAATCGGCAATCAGATCATTCCATTCAGCCCACAAGATTTCAGCTTACAATTGGTTCAAAGTCAATGAAAACAGCTAAAACACAAGTACTTCTTAATAACAAAAATCATCAAAAAATGTCAATCTGATAAAGAAAAAAACTAACTAGTTCAAAAGTTGTTGTTTTTTTTCTGTAGGCCTTGATACATTGGCTAGTTTGCTTTACAGAGACACTTATAATGATCCCCAGGTCAACATCTTCTGAAGTAGTGGTCAGTTCAACTCCTCCTATCCAGTATTCTGTACTAGAGTTCCTGTTCCCAGTGTGCAGCTCCTTGCACTTTCTGTCACTGAATTTCAAGTGCCAGACATTGGATCACCTCTAACATTTGAATCTCTTTCTGTAAGTCCCATGCCCTCTCTTCACTGTCTGCCCTACCACAGAGCTTTGAGTTATTAGTGAAGAGACACATTTTGCTCTGTATTCCTTCCCCTATGTCACTGATGCACATATTAAAAACTGCCTTCAAGACCAACCACTGTGGTACCCTATTTGTGACTTCCCTTTCAAATGATTTGACCTTGTTTACCACTACCTATGCTGTCTCCACCTAATCAATTTTCCACCCACCTAATTAGGTCCTTTGCTCCTTTAAAGTCTTCAACTTCCTAGCCAACTGTGGGGCTGCAAGCCCTTTTATGACCTTATATCCCATAATTGCTGTCTACCCTTTTTCAGGGACCCTCCATCCCCTTGCAGCAGCCTTTATGTTGCTTTCAGCTGAGGTCTGCTGCAGATGCTGGGCAGAAATAGCCATTTAGAATGGCTTTCTTCTGCTTGCCTTCTCAACTACCCTGCCTAAGTCCATCAGTCGAACAGTTCTCACTCTCATTTTCCTTTATTGCCTGATGTACAAGAAGAACTGATTTCCCCCTCATTTGACCTCCTCCATAATATGCAACTCTGTGTCTGTCTTTGCATCCCTTACTGCCTTCTTGGTTTCCCTCACCTGGAAGACTGCTAAGGTACTCCCACTCCACAAAGAGAGAGATCCATCATCTGGAAGTTATAGACCTGTCTCTCTCCTTCCTTCCCCTGCTCAACTACAAGAGTCGCTAGTGAATCTCCTTGACTCCTCTTCCTTCCTGATCCCTTTCCAGTCTGACTTCAGAAGAAAACACTTGACTATCACCTTCCTTGTCTGTGTTTTTAACTCTGTCTTTGCAGGGATGGATCAGGGTCACATTACAGCAGCCATTTTCATTGATCTTGCTAAGGCATTCGATTCGGTATGCTACCCCCTCCTATAGAACAAGCTGACCTCATCAGGTCTCTCTACCCATGCAATTAAGTGGTTCTGCTCATACCTCATTAACCATCGGCAGTCTGTTCAAGTGGTGGAGTACTATTCCCCCCCATCTTTGCAGAAGCCCCTAGGGCTCCATCCTGGGCCCCATCTTATTTTATGCTTTTCTCAATGACCTCCTGAGTTCCATGACCATGATTTAATTGCTTTGAGAACAGCCCCTTTAATTTCTCAGTGAAGTCTGGGTCTCCTCCCATGTTCACATGTATGCTGATTACACAGTCATCTACACATCTTGTCCCTCCATGGCTGTGGTTGTATCCTCACTTCAGTGTGATTTCACACAATGTGCTATGTTGATTTCACACCAATCAGCTCAAAGTAAACACCAAAAAGACTGTGTCCATGACCTTTGGCATTAGCCAAAAACCAACAAGGCTCTCTCCTTCTCCGGTCTTCTCCACCCTTGATGGCACCCAACTGGAGGTAGTTCACAGTTACAAATATCTTGATGTATGGCTTGATAGCTACCTTGACTTATAAGCTCACACTGATGCTATTCACTCTAAGCTTCACCCCAAACTAGACATCCTTCACCAGAACAAGGACTGTCTCCCCACTGAAGTCCACAAGAACCTGATTGTTAAAATAACCCTCCCTATTTTTCACCATGCGGACATGGTTTACAGTGCTGCTCCTCCCTCCACCATCACCAGGCTGGAAACCCTTTGTATACCTTCTGTCACTTTGCTTCTAACTCTCCTCCATGCACTCATCACTGCCTCCTTATTTCTCTCTCTCCATTGCCCCCCTACCTTTGCAGTGCCTTTTTCACTGCTCAGCCCTCATTTGTAAATACTGTTTTGACTCCCTCCCCTCCTATCTATCTTCTGTCCTCTCCTCATCTGCTCCCTCCTCCTATCCCCTTCACAGTACGGATTCCCACTCCTTTTGTATCTCTTACCCCTGGTCCTACACTGGTCAGGCTGCTTTCTCATACCGGCTCCCCTCCCTTTGGAACCAGCTCCACTCTTTCCTTCATTAAGCCATATCTGGCCAGTAACACCATGGCCAAAATATCATGTCAGAAACAATGCAGAAGTAAGCTCATGGTCTGGAATATTGTGAGATGCAAAATAAAGTGATGAAATAATGTTGCTGGGCAGCAGTGCTGCAGACACAAAAGAAACACACAGCAACAGTGTACTAGCAAAGGAATGTAGCCAGTATCAAAGTGTGGTGTAGGGGGAAATATGCTGGCACACAGCAGGAGAACCGCCGGCAGGGAAGATACTGGGATAGTACACTGCAGGACCCACATGGCCCCATCACAATGCTGCAGACAGGGGCACGCACCAGCACCGGCACCAAGTGGAACAATGGAGAATGGGGTAACAGTGACTGCAGGACATGCTGGGTTGTGGACAGAAGGCAGAGGCCACAGCTGCACATGGAGCTCACAGGACAGTGCTCAGTGGTCTGATGGGGGCCAACAAGGCACACCGCACCACAGTGTAAGGAGGACACATGACATATCCCTGATTTGGGGGGGCCAAAGGGCATGGAGAAAAGTACTGCTGTGATGGCAGATGGATGCAGACCACACTGGAAACATACACTGACAGGGACCGAATGCAGCACAGGTGCCACTAGTGGGGACATCCAGGAGATGTAGACCATTAGGCAGAGGTGGGTTGCCACACAGTGATGAGGTGACACATGGGAGAGGGGGATCATGGATGGTGGTGGTCAGAGTGAGTGGTAGACATATGGAGGATGATGATGTCCTGCACCCATTGACAGGCAGTGTGCACTGCTGAACCACTGAATGGTGCACCAGCAGATGTGCCCCCTAGGGCTTGTTCTGGCCATGTGTGCTGTTCACCTGTATGGGTGGCTGTTGCTGTACATCCCCAGTCAGTGTCTCTGCAGTGTGTGTTATCCTGACCTGTGTGTTGACTGGCATGCACTATTATATGCTGTGATGTAATGTGCTGCCGACATTGTTGGAGGCACTGTTTTCTATGTTTTATTTTGGTCTGCAGTGTCTTTTCCTGTGATGTTACTGGCCAGCACCGTTAAGCCTGTCTCTACTATCCCTACTGTAAATCGGTAGCTAAAGCCAATCTCACACACCTTGTTCCTGCCTCTCCTCCCTCTAACCCTTCCTCCTCGGACTCCATCTCTCCTATTCTATGGTAACTCTACCTCTCATATGCATTCTCACTCTACCCACACCCTCTCTCTCTTGAGTGGGTGAGTGCTCACTTTTTTCTGATTATATCTGCCTTGATCACCCACTGCATATATTTTGAAAACAATTTTAAGTTACCTTGCACAATTGTTACCGTATACCTTAATGTATTCCTACTGCTATTTTGCCAACTACTGTTTGGAACGTGCAATGTTGTTATTGTACTTCGTTTGTTGTAACTGCCTGTTTGGCTTTTATCGCTTTTCCCATTCCCCCGGGTTGCATCAGAAATGAGTCTCGGGCTCAGTGTGCCTTTCCTGGTCACCAAACTTTGAAACAAATATTGAAATTAAATAAATGAATGAATAAATAAAGTTATTTGATGTTTGCTCCATTCTTCATCCTCCTGTTTCTCCTTGAAGCTAACAAAGGCACTTTATTGGTCCCTGCTTCCTCTCTAACCTTCTTAAAGAACCAGAATGATCTCTTGTGTCTATTACCATTGGTAACTTTCATCAAGCATGATTTCATTGCTTTGAGAGCAGCCCCTTTAATTTCTCAAAAATTAGAAAGTCCTTGGTGCCTCGATTCCTTGAATATAAATCAGAAAAGAGAATTCTGAGAGGGATGGGGTTTGTTCCATCCAATATTATAAATCCAGAAAAATACTCCAGGCAGTCTTGACTCTCCCTATACCATTATTTTATTTATTTGTCACAATATTCATTTAATTCAATGTTTAGTAATTTAAAATCACATCTTTAAGAAAACTAGCTATAAAGTCATAAAGAATAATAACAAAAATAATACAATATCAAATGTACTCATTTCATTATAGATCTGTTATTTTCCAGGCTTACTGGGTATGATGTACTTCACCTTGGACATTGTTATATTGCCTGTACATATGGATATATTTGCTGTTATTATTACTGTTATTTTCCTTGAATATTGATTGGCTCAAATCCAAATCATTTTTTTTATATTATGTTTACATTATGTATGGATATTAACTGTATACTCTGGCCAAGTCCATCTCACAAATGAGCATTGCTCAATGGTGTTCGACTGGTTAAATAAAGATTTTGATTGATTGACTGATTGATAATGTGGAAGCACAACAATAAAATATAAGTACAAATGAGAGGATCAATCTAATGCCTAAATCATGTTATAATGGCTGTTTATTCTTTCTACTTCAACAAACAATGCAGCCCTTAAGTCTATAAAGAAAGCACAAAAGACCAACTACAATTTTACCATAGCATCAGGAAGGATGTGGGGAGGATAGAGAGGGTTCAGAGGAGAGTGACAAAAATGGTAAACGGGTTAAGCTACATATCCTATGAAGAAAGGTTGAGAGATTTGAACATGTACCCCCTGGAGCAGAGGAGGGAGAGGGGGGACATGATCGAGACCTTCAAGCACCTTAAGGGTATAAACAGGGTGCCAGGAGGGAGCATCTTCAAGATGAAAGGAAGTCAGAGGATGACAGGCATGGCCTGCAGGTGGAGGAAGGACAGCTCAGGGGTAACATTAGAAAATACTATTACTCAGAGAGAGCTGTAGAAAAGTGGAACAGACTTCCAGAAGCAGTCATTGGAGAGGAAACAGTGGAAGGATTCAAAAGGGCATGGGACAACCACATGGGAGTGTTAAAGGGGGGAGGCACAGGTCCAAGCAGATAGCTGGGCAAATGGGCAGACTTGGTGGGCCTAGTTCGGTCCTTTTCTGCCATCACATTTCTATGAATCTATGAATCATCATGCAAGTTAAAAGATAAATAACTACCTAGTATTAATACTAAATACTTGTAAATAACAGTCATTTCGGTTGTAGTACTCAGTTGTCCTGGTTTCAAGTGATATCACATTACCACAAACTCCCATCCTTCTAGAATCCTTAAACAACACAGCCTTCATTTATTTACATTCAGAGTCTATCCATTGCTGAATCTTCAACATTCAAAAAAATCTATTTGAAATAAACTTTGTAGGTGAGAATAGTTATCACCTCTTAAGAATGGGACAATATCATCAGTATAATAAAGTAGGTCTGTACAGCATTAGTTTCCATAGAAGGATGATGGATGGTCATTGGCCTTATTAGAGAGACAAAGGGCTTTCTCTTAGTCCCCTTCATATTCAAAGCAATTTACAACTCTCCTAGCAGCAAACAAGTAAATTAATGATTCCCTTCTCCAGAGGGCCTGCAAGTATTATCAGCACTACGTCAGAAAGTTTGTAGGTATGAACCAGTTACTAACCCCCAACCCCCAAAACTCGTGAGGTGACTGTCACAATTTTTTTTTAACACCAGGGGATATTGCAGCCAGTTCTCAGTTTTGCACTCCCATCACTGGAACATCATCTAACTGGAAAAACCAAAAGTTTCTAGCACACAGTAACCCATAAATGGGACGCCATAACACAAATAGGCTGTGGCCTGGTTTGGTTTTGAATTAAATGCCATTTTAGAATTTGCGGTGTGGTGTTCCTCTTATGGGTTAGTGTGTGCTATAAACTTTTTGGTTTTCCTGTTCTAGCAGTTTCTTTAACACTATGTCCTTGTGCCTACTCCTTAGTCTTTGAATCATCATCAAACTGTAAACCTGTTTTACCTGTGTAGAAACCTTATAACACTAGACAATTTCCCTAATGAAATGTTATTTGCAATACAATTGCAGTATATGAACTTTGTAATGTTGTGCATGTGTGTAATTACATTTTACTTGCTGTCTGTTTTAGCATATAAAAGTGATGAGCATGGTGGAGATTTACCTAGACTGACTGTCTATGCATCTGTTCTGCATTACTTTGGAAGCTACTGCTCTAGACATGTTACAGTATCATTTCTATCTACACCATCTGTCATGCTTGCCCAGATAAATAATGCTGTAGGATGCACAATTGTCCTGAGATCATTGAAGCTGGTTCTGAGGTCTCATATCTCCTACAGCTGCTTAACCACTCTATAAAAGATAAGATGAGTTTAGCCCTCCTTCTCACTGATGTACTGAAGTGCTCCATTTCCTTACTCACTAATTATGGGTCCTACTGTCTCTGACTTCAGTACGCAGTATATGGACTCAAACCTCTGATTCTCCTAACACGAGGCAAATAAACTCAGGCTAGTGTTCATTTTTCTACCAGAACAGAAATTCTGACAGGATCCCGCAGATGTATTAATGTTCCACAGGTCTACCTATAATGTTGACTATTTATATATGTATATTTATTCATATGTAAATATATATGTACGATGGTGTGGCCTCACATGGAGTACTGTGTGTAGTGCTGGAGGCCCCATCTCTGAAAAGACATAATTCAGGTGGAGGTGGTACAGAGTAGGGCAACCCAAAATGATGCATGGCCTACATCAGAAGCCCTGTGAGGAAATACTCAAGGAATTAAATATAAACTCCCTAGAGGAAAGGACGAAAAGGGGAGACATGGTAAAAACATTCAAATATCTTAAAGGTATTAATAAGGTACACGAGGGGAGAATTTGGTACAGAAAATGATGCTCAAGGACAAGGGGGGATGATATGAAGATTGAAGGGGGGAGACTTACAGGAGAGATAATATGAGAAAATACCTCTTCAGGGGAAGGGTGACGGATGTCTGCAGCAGCCCTTCAGCAGAGGTAGTGGTACTGAAATGGCAGCAGGATACAAACAAGCACAGGATAGACACAGGGGGACCTTAGTAATAGGGCTATGGGCATAAGGCCATAGATCGAATAGGGCCTACAGTAGGTAGGGACTTTAGGGCTGACTAGGTAGGTCAAGAGGTCCTTTTTTCTGCTGATGGCTCTATGTTTCTACATAACCAGGAGAGGTATGCTGAGCTGAGGCTTATTTCCAGATGCAACCGGGGAGGGCATAAGGAGGTAAATTTTCAGTTTGTTTTATTTTTATTCAGGGTTAAACCCCTTGAGCAGAGAATATTTGCACTGACAAACCAAGGCTCATTTACAACTGGAACACAGAGTTCATTTGCAATGGAGACCCAAAGCTCATTTGTAGTTACAGCACGGAGCTAATCTATGACTGGGACCCAGAGATCACTTATAATTGGGACCTGGTGCTCATTTGGAGGTAGGATACAGAGCTCATTTGCAAACAAGACCCAGAACACATTTCTAGCAGCAAACCAGAGCTTATTTGCAATGGTGACCCAGAGTTCATTTGTAGTGGTAACCTAGAGCTCATTTGCAATTGGGACGCAGGAGCTCATTTCCAATGGGGACCCAGCGCTGATCTGCAAACAGGACCCAGAGCTCATTTGCAGTGGGGAACCAGAGTTCATTTTCAATCAGTACCCAGAGCTAATTTGCAGTCTGGACCCAGAGATCATTTGCAATGGGAACCTGGAGCTCATTTGCCAATGAGACCCAGAGCCTATTTGCAATGGGAACCCAGAGCCCATTGAAAAATGGTACCCAAAGCTCGTTCGCAATGCAAATTGAGAGCTCATCTGCAATGGTGATCCAAAGCTAATATGCAATTGAGATCCAGTGCTTATTTCCAATTGGAACTCAGAGTTCATTTGCAATCAAGACTCTGAGCTCATTTGCATTCAGGACCCAGAGCTCATTTGCAATTGAGTCCCAGAGCTCATAGAAACATAGAGGCATAGATTTTGATGGCAGATAATGTCTGCTTGGCCCACAGAATCTGCAAATTTCCTTGCCTGTCAGATAAGCTGCAGATCCTAGTTAACCAACAGCTACTTCCTCCTACCCCCACTAGAATTGTCTTATGTCTATCCCGTGCATTCTTAAATTTCCCCACTGTTTTTGACTCCACTACCTCCTCTAGAAGACTGTTCCATATGTCCACCACCCTCTCTATGAAAAAATACTTCCTCACACTGCCCCTGAGCTGTCCCCCTTTTCATCTTCAAATTGTGCCCCCTTGTTCTTGCACGTCTCTTTTTTCAGAAAGATGCTATCTTCTTGGACTTTGTTGATTCCCGTGAGGTACTTGAATGCTTCTATCATGTCCCCCTCCTCTCCCTCCTTTAGGGTATACATATTAAGCTCCTTTAGTCTCTCTCTCTCTCTTTCTTCATATGGCTTCTGGTACAGACCTTGCACCATTTTAGTTCCCATCCTCTAGACTGCATCCTTCCTGTTTATGCCCCCGCAGAGATGGGGTCTCCAGAATTGCATGCAGTACTTCAGATGGGGTCTCACCAACTCTCTGTACAGAGGGTTAACACCTTCTTGTTTTCTACTGGTGATATCTCTTCCTATGCATCCCAGTATTCCCCCCAGCCCTATTTACTGCCTTCTCACATTGCTTGCCTAATTTTAGGTCATCTGACATAACTACCTCCAGATCCTATTCCATTTTTATTATTGTTAGTACCTCCCCTCATTGTGTACACTTCCCCTGGAGTTCTGTTTCCCAAGTTCATTACTTTGCACTTCTTTGCATTAAATCTAAGCTGCCAGACTTCTGACCATTCCTCCAACATTGCCAAGTTCCTTCTCACCTTTTCCACCCCCTTGTGTATTGACCCTGTAGCACATCTTCATGTCATCTACAAAGAGGCATACTTTTCCTTCTAGCCACTGCTCAGTGTCACCTATCAGGATAGTAAAGAGGACTGGTCCCAGTACTGAACCCTGGGGTAGCCCATTAGTAACCCCCATTTCTTCGGAGTGGACTCCATTTAATATTACCCTCTGTATCCTGTTGTCCAGCCAATTTTTTACTCAGTCTACCATCATGGGACGCATTCCCAGGCTAACTTATTTATTAATCTTTTGTGTGGGACTGTGTCAAATGCCATGCTAAAGTCTAGGTAGGCCACATCCATAGCCCCTCCCTAGTCTACTTCTTTAGTCACTCAGTCAAACAAATGTATTCAATTCATCTGATGTGACCTTCCCACTGTGAATCCATGCTGCCTTGGGTCCTGTGCTCTGCTGGCCTCTAGGTACTCAACAATACTTCCAGAAGTGATTCCATAATTTTCCCTACCACAAAGGTCAAACAAATGGGTCTATAGTTTCCTGCCTCTGCCTTGCTCCCACTTTTGTGGAGGGGAAGAACATCCTCCTTCCTCCAGTCCTCAGGTACCACACCATCCTCCCGTTTGTTAAAAAGGGTAGTCCGTGGTGTCACTAGTTCTCCCCTTAGCTCTTTTATAATTCTGGGGTGAATCCCATCAGACCCCATAGCTTTGTCCCCCATAAGTTTTAGGAGTTCTTTCAGGACACTTTCTTCTGTGAATAGACTGGTATTGACCCAGCTATCCAGAGTGCTTCTTTTGCTTGATTTAGGTACCTTTCCCTCCTCCTCTTTTGTGAATACTGAACAAAAGTATTTATTCAGGATCTCTGCCTTTTCACTGTCACCCTCTGCTCACCCCCCCCATTAAACCTCACTATCTTTCCCTTATTCTTTTTTTGCTCCATAATGTACCTATAAAAGTTTTTATCTTCCACCTTAACTGAGTTGGCTATCTTTTCCTCTGCTTGGGCCTTTGCCATTTTGACTGCTTTCCCTGCTTCCTTCTTCAACTGATACAGTTCCCTGTCCTGCTCCTTCTGTGATTCTTTATATTTCCTGAATGTTATCTTTTTCTCCCTAACCTTCCCCGTTACCTCTTTTTAGAACTATAGCAATTTTTTCCTTAATTTTGTTTCGTTTGTTTGTTTTACACAAAGGCTTGCTGCCTCTGTGATGGCAGTTTTGATTTTTCCCGATTGTTCCTCTACCCCTCCTTCCTGCCCATTTGCTAGTGCATTCCTTATGCACTCTCCAGTTTTGCCAAAGGTGGCCCCCCTATAGTCCAGCACCCTCACTTTTATATGGCTTGACTCTACAGCTGTGTTTATTGTGAACCACACTGTTTGGTGGTCGCTTGTTCCCAGGTGGATACCCACTTCTAAATCTAAGATCCTCTCTCCGTCCCTGTTTGAGATTAATAGGTCTAAGATTGCTCCCTCCTGAGTAGGTTCCAACACTAGATGTTTGAGACATGCCCAATGTTGGGCATTGAGAAGGACCCTGCTCTTGGATGTGGTTGCAGCAAATGTGCTCCAGTTAACATCTAGCATATTTCAGTCCTTCATCAACAATATCTCCCTCTTTTCTGCCATTCTAAAGATGCCTTCTATCATGTCCTTGTCCCTTTCCTTCCCCTGAGATGGGGGTCTGTAAACAACACCCATGCACATTGTAGTGCCATTTCCTGTTTCCAAAGTGACCCACAGTGCCTCCTCTCCTCCCTGTTTACCCTTTAGTTCCATTGCATTGATCCCTTCCCTTATGCAGAGAGCTACCCCTCCTCCTCTTTTAACCTCTCTGTCCCTCCTGTAGTGTAGATAGTGTAGTGTACCCTGGTATGTTTACATCCCAGTCATGGTTCTCTGTGTACCATGTTTCTGTGACTGCCACAATATCCAGCTGTCCCTCTTCCATCAAGGCCACTAGTTCAGGAAGCTTGTTATCTAGGCTATGGGCATTGGTACTCATCACCCTCCATTTTTTGATGGTCTTACTCCTTTTAGCCCCATCCCTGCACTTACTGCCTTTGCTTTTTTCTCCATTGACCCCTGTCCTGCTTCCTATCAACGTCTCTACCTTGGTGTTCACTTCACTAACTACCCTGTTTTGTGAGGTGATGCTGGGAATTTTCTGCTAATTTTCAGTACCTCCCCCCTTGGCTAGTTTAAAAGCTTTCCTATGAAGCATTTAAACCTGTCACCTAAGACCCAAGTTCCCCTCCTGTACAGATACAAACCATCGTGCCAGTGTAGATCTGTATCCCTCCAAGTGGACCCCTGTCCCCAATAAAGCCAAAACCCTGTGCTCAACACCAGTTTTTCAACAATTCATTCAATCCCATTGTACAGAGCACCATAGCCTCACTCATGCCATAGACAGGCAGCACCTCCGAGAAGGTTACCATGTGTGCTACTTGTCTAAGGCCCCTCCGCAACTCATTTGCATTCAGGACAAAGAACATATTTGTATTGGCAACCAAGAGCTCATTTGTAATGTGGACCCAGAGTTCATTTGCCTTTGGGACCCCGGAGCTCATTTGAATGAGATGAAAGGGAAAGGGAGGAATTGTTTAGAAACCTGGGAGCCCAAGGATGTTATGAATATAATGATCCAGGAGAAATCTCTATTAAGTGTAATGTCCTCTTAGGTGGAGCTCAGATGTGATGGTGCAGTTCAATATTATAATACAGTTATTGCACCAGCTCTGGCAATAAGCCAAACACACAAAAACGCTTCTTACAGATGAATTCTTTATTTTCAAGTGTAGATTCAGATGTTCCAACATTTTGCCAGGATATGGCTTATTCTGGGGGACTGTAAAAATATTTATACACAATTATAAATAAATAGAATGAAAATCTTCAAAATATGAATGTAAATTAATGAGGTAAAATCCATAACTTTCAGTCTCACTCTGCAGACACAAACAAGGATTCAGGTGACAGAGGGCCTACAGATTGAATGGTGCCAGAAAATAACTATTGTTACCTCTCTCCACTGAGCTGCTTGTCCTGCTTCACTGCCCTCATTTGGCAGCAGCTCAGTGAGAAGAGAGGTAGCCAGTAGTTTTTTCTGGCACCATTCACATTTGTATGGCCCTGTCTGTCACCTGAATCCATTGTTTGTGTGCTGTAACAGAGTGGAGACTGAAAGTTATGGATGATACCTCATTAATTTATATTCATATTTTGAAGATTTTCATTCTATTTATTTATAATTGTTTATAAATATTTTTACAGTCCCCCAGAAGAAGCCATATCCTGCCGAAACATTAGGGCATCTGATTCTACACTTGAATATAAAGAATTCATCTGTAAGAAGCATTTTTCTGTGTTTAGCACAAGGAAGTTAACTGACTTGCTCAGGATCATGCAGTATGCAAGTGGGGACTGTGGGATTCAAACATAAGTGTCTAAGTTTGCAGCTCAGAGTCCTAAATTACTGCACTATACTGCCTCCTGTAGTAACGAGGACCTATTGCAATTGGGATAAATAACTTATCTGCAATTGGGACCTACAGCTTCTTTACAGTGGGGACCCAGAGCTAATTTGTAATAGGGGACCAGAGCTCATTTGCAGTTGGGACTTGGAGCTCATTTTCAGTGGCAGCCCAGAGCTGATTTGCATTCAAGACCCAGAGCTCATTTTCATTTGGGATGCAGAGCTCATTTTCAGTGGTCACTCAGAGCTCATTTGCAATCAGGACCCAGAGCCCATTTGCAATAGGGACCCAGAGCTCAGTTGCAATCAGGAGCCAGAGCACAGTATATTGCAGTGAGAACTGGGAGCTCATATGCAGTAGGAACCCAGAGCTGATTTGCAAGGGGGCCCAAAGCTTATTTGCAATTGGGACACAGAGCTCATTTTCAATGCCAACAGAGAGTTAAATCTACAACAGAAAGCCAATCTTTATATAGGTGGAATAAGCAGTTTAACATAGAAACACAGAAGCTGGCAGAAGAATAAGACCATTGGTCCTTCTTGTCTGCCTGTTATAACCTATCCTACCTCCAAAACCTAGTGTTTATGCAGGCAGTAACACACAATGAGGTGTGGGTTGTGCCCTGATAACAGCATACCCAGGTGCATTATAAGACATGAGGCACTTGCACTGAGTGCCGTTTGCACCTGGATGTGCTCTTATCAGGGCATAACCCACACCTTGAAGTGTGTTATTGGCTTTTAAAATGGGCGCCCAGTAAAGATGTTAATTAAAAAAAAAAGCAAATAAAAATGTACATAAAAACAATAAAAATATTGTATAAAAAGATAAAAAGAAAAAGTAGTCCTTGCATTGGAATGCAGCTCTTTAATTAAGTCAGTACATAAGTTGAATATCTTTCTGTGTCTGCACTACCTTCCCAGTGACTGTGTCTGCAGGACCCATGCAGACAAACACTTAAAACAATGATGATTTTATATATACATATTTCTGACTTTTCCCCCAAAGTTTGACTTACAGACAGTGGGAGACAGCACCACTGTGTAACAGTTGGACAGACTGGTGTGCTGTTTGTTGTCCCCTTCCAAATACAGAAATCATTTTTTGTGTGTGATTTTATTTTTTAAAACCTTTGTTTTCTTAAATTATTTTTTTTTTGTATTAAACAGCTGGCTGACTGGGGAGCATGGTTGTCCCTCAGTAGCCACCGAGGATGGTTGTTTCCTGGTTTGTGCTTGTAAAACCAGCAGTAACCATTACTTATTTTAAAAAAAGGAAACATCATTCAGTTTTTTTTGTGAGAATAATGCGCTGAACTTGAACTTTTGTGCAGAAAGTTGAGGATTGTTGTGGGTGCCATCTAAAGGACAGTAGGAATTACGGAGGGGGTGAGGGTTACTTGCATCAGTAATGAAAGGTCTGCTGCTGCATTTGTAGCAGGATATTAAAGCTGCAGCATGCTCTTTGGTCTCTGCTTTGCTATCTGCTGTAATGGTAAAAAAGGTTACATTTTACTTTAAAAACGAAAATATCCATGATGGGATAGTAAGACATGATTTATAAGTGTGTGTAGCTGGAGGACAGGTGGGGGTGGGGCTGCTGGCCACTTCATCTAGGCTGCTGATGCTATGCCGTCACAGCTTTGCGAGAGGGTGGCACAGTGATATTTTGTGTTGCGGGACTCAGCTTAGCACAAGTAATGCCAGTTTTAAGGCTACATCCTAATAAGGATATGGCTGAAAACCTGTTTCAGCCAGTTAGGATCTAGGATTTCTTTGCCCATTTTATAAACGGGGTTAATACTTTGGTTACCCATCCCATTTTTCTGCGTTACTGATACACGCTAAGTGACCACTAAGCCCAAAACTCTGCCGCAGTCATGTTTAAAGCCAATGATTTTCTTAGCACTCACCACCTCAGCTGGCAGACTCTTCCATGGCACAACCACTCTCCCCTTATAAATAACTGTTTCCCATACCTCCTGAATTTCTCTCCTGTTAGTTTCCACTCCTGTCCAGTGTTCTAGATTCACTTCTGCTGTTGAATAGTTCCTTATAGTTTGCCTTCTTCATTCCTTTCAGAAACTTGAACTTTACTATACAGTCCCTTTCCCTTCTGGCATCTAGCAAGTGCATGCTCACTTATCTACCTGAACAGAGTGGTAGTAAACAAAAAAAAATAATTTATGTAGAAATAAAGGATTACAACCCTCAATAGTAAGTAGACTTCAAACAAAGAAAGCTAAGTGTGTAACCTCCAAGGATGTGCTGCATAGCACGAGCAGACTTGGAGAGTAGTGTGCAATGAGGCACTGTTTGAGAGAGCTATCAGGAGAAGTGTCAGATGCAGTGAGCTGATGTGCTCCAGAGGGAGAGCAACTGCACTGAAAAGACAGCCTGGCCAACTGAAGTGTTTACAATAAGGAATGATAAAAGTGCACAAATCTGAGGAAAGGATGAACTGCCAGCCTGACAAGTAAGGTAGCTTCTTAACAGTCATTACATGAATGCTGCGACAAATAATGATGAATTAAAAACATTGAATATGTTTTTGACAGAAATGATCAACTGACAGCTAAAATTACCAGCAAACTCTACTTGGAAAATAATGAATATGTTTTTCATGAAAAAACTATAATCTCTCCAGATGGCACATTAATGTGGTACGGTTGCACTTTATAGATATGCAGGCTTGTTCCTACTGCATTGTGCTGGTAAAATTTTTAAACTGTATTTATTTAGAGAATAATATTACAAGTAACACATAACAATCATCTTTTTTGGTTCCATGAAATGCTAAACAGTATGACAAGTATAACAAAAGCAATCAACTCAGTAGAAAAAGGAAACTGACAATGTTTCACACAGTGAAAACCTCTTACTTGACTCCCTCTGGCAGGGTAGCAAAGCACAGACATATCACAGGGAACGGCATGATATCACTTTAGGTGATGAGCTGAGACAGGATTCAGAACATACAAATAAAAAGGCAAGAACATTAGCTTCATTGTGTGTGTCAGAGTATACAGCACAACTGTTAACATTACTTGCCAATTGTGCTCTGTAAACTCAGT
The DNA here is from genome assembly GCA_016271365.2 of Neoceratodus forsteri. Lineage (NCBI taxonomy): Eukaryota > Metazoa > Chordata > Ceratodontiformes > Ceratodontidae > Neoceratodus > Neoceratodus forsteri. The sequence goes on along the minus strand of CM028131.1, from coordinate 42,329,131 downwards.
CAGATGAATGGGAGTATGAACAGAAAATAAAAACATGTTTTCCTAACTGTTACAATATATTTACAGGCAACAAGGAACACAGAATGTGGTAAATATGAGAACTGCCATTTTACTTGTCCTTCTGATTCAGATACAGTTGTCATCAGGTAAGAATGCCTTTCTAAATACTATTACTTATATCAGACGTTCTAATGGCAGATGCAAAACTGTTAGATGAATAAATGTAGTTTGCAAATTAAAACTTTTCAGTATTGAGGAAAATTAGTTCCTTTCTGGGGGGGGTGCATCATGATTGAGTAGATTTCATAATGGTTTTCCAGCAGAGATGCAGCAAAGTTAAATTCCACCTACGAAGTGGACGCAAAGTGGCCCACTCCGCGTTGCCATTCTGCTACACAAAGTGCTCATTTAAAACTGTTATTTCACTACTTTGCATTGTGATTATGACTTTGCGTTGCTCACTCTGCCTTACTTTGCTTTAAGGTGGAGTGAGAATTCACAGGCAGCCCACACACATCACATGGCTTACACAGTGTAGGTCACATGAGAACATGTTCCAACCACAGCATCATAATCATAACCCAATATTTTTGCACCACACTTTGAATCATTTCCCAGAATTACTGCCCCAAATTCTTGCACCACACTTTTAATCATTGCCCAGAATTCTTGCACCACACTTCATACCATTGCCCAGAATTACTGCCTAGAATTCTAAAAGAATTAAGGGTAGAACTAGTGACACCACTGACTAAGCTTTTTAACAAATCATATGAGGATGGTGTATTACCTGAGGACTAGAGGAAGGCAAATGTTCCCCTCCACAAAAGTGGGAACAAAGCAGAGGTAGGAAACTACAGACCTGTTTGACCTCAGTCATAGGGAAAATGATGAATCACTTCTGAAAGAAAGAACTGTTGAGTACCTAGAGGTCACAGGGGCACAAGACCCAAGGTAGCATGGATTCACAGCGGGAAGGTCATGTCAGATGAATCTAATAGATTTCTTTGACTGGGTGACCAAGGTAGTAGACCAGGGAGGGGCTGTGGATATGGACTACCTAGACTTTAGCAAGGCATTTAACACAGTCCCACACAAAAGATTAATAATTAATCAATCATCAATCAATCAAAATCTTTATTTAACCAGGCAAACATCATTGAGCAAAGCTCATTTGTGAGATGGACCTGGACAGGATACAAGAACAATACACAGCACATTGAACACAATAAAATCACACAATATTTAAATAACTAACTAACATAGGGCTAAAAATAATACACAGGGTAATGACAGTGGTAGTGCATGAGTACTATATACACACTTGAGCAGATAAATACAGGTTATAGTCAAGATTGGATGCTGTGGTGTGGTGAAGGCAGATGAACAAACATGGGTGAGGGGCAGCAAGGGAAGTTAGGAAGCTGATAAGAAAAGGAAGGAAGTTGTGAACGTTAAAGGGGGAGGGTAGGCAGGGGGAACCATAAGTGTCATAGCAGCAAATATTATTACCAAGTAAATAATTAAATACCAAGTAAATAAACAGGTTAACCAGCCTTGGAATGAGTCCCGTGGTGGTAGCCTGGGTAAAAATCATTGGCTGGACAACAGGACACAGAGATTAATAGTAAATGGAGTCCATTCTGAAGAAATGGGGGTTACTAGTGGGGTACTGCAGGGTTCAGTACTGGGACTGGCCCTCTTTAATGTCTTTATTAGTAACATTGCAAAGGGATAGGAAGGAAACGTATGCCTCTTTGCCGACGACACAAAGATCTGCAACAGGGCTGATACACAAGGGGGTGGAAAGGATGAAAAGGGACTTGGCAAGGTTGGAGTACTGGTCAGAAGTATGGCTGCTTACTGTAGATTCAATGCAAAGAAGTGCAAAGTAATGTACCTGGGAAACAAAAACCCAGTGGAAGAGTACACCATGGGAAGTGTGGTACTAACAACAACTAAAATTGAAAGGGACCTGGTAGTCATATCAGATGACCTAAAAGTAGGCAAGCAATGTGAGAAGGCACTAAGGAGGGCTGGAGAGATACTGGGATGCATAGGGAGAGGCATCACTAGTAGAAAACAAGAGGTTGCTATCCCTCTGTACAACCAGTTGGTGAGACCCCATCTGGAGTACTATGTGCAGTTCTGAAGACCCCATCTATGCAGGGACATAGACCAGTTGGAGGCAGTCCAGAGGAGGGAAACTAAAATGGCGCAGGGTCTGCACCATAAGCCATACAAGGAGAGATTAAAAGAGCTTAATATGTATACCCTAGAGGAATGGAGGGGGGACATGCTAGAGACCTTCAAATACCTCAAGGGAATCAACAGTGTCCAAGAGTGTAGTATATTTCAGAAAAAGAGATGTGCAAGAACAAGTGGGCACAATTTGAAGATAGTGGGGGAAGGCTCTGGGGCAATGTGAGGAAGTATTTTTTTCATAGAGAGTGTGGTGGACACATGGGATAGCCTTCCTGAGGAGGTTGTGGGTTCCAAACAGTGAGGGAATTCAAGAATGCATGGGACAGACATAAGGCAATTCTAGGGGGTTGGGGATAGGAGGAAGTAGGCTGTTGGTTAACTAGGATCTGCAGCTTATCCAATAGGTAGGGAAATGGGCAGACTGGGTGGGCCAAGAGGTCCTTATCTGCTGTCAAAGTCTATGTTTCTATGTCTCTTGGAAAAAAAGAAGACTTAGGGGTGATGTTATGCTCACTAGAGATATTATAAATGATGAAAATTTAATGTTTGAAATTGGCATCGATTTTAAGCAGATAAACATTATCACAAAAGGACACCCACTTCAAATAAAAAGACATAGCTTTAATACACAAAAAATGTGAATATTTCTTCCCTCAGAGAATTATTAATTAATGGAATTCATTCCCTACAGATACTGTCATCAGTAAAACCAAGAATATCTTCAAAAAACACCTAGACAATGACTTACATGACCATTCCCTTTGTTATTATGTACAGTATGATTGACAGGGGTGTTCATGGGCTTTGGCCTTATACTCCTTTCAACTTTCTTAGTGAATCTTAGTGAAACTTATTCAATATACCTATGAGGCTCCAATTTGAGGTTTGGTGTCTGTCTCCTGACTTTTTACCGAAAGGATATCAGTCACAAGAAAAAATCTTGAGGGGGTCATGGTTTAAAATAGAGAAGAAGACTCGTTCCAAGAACACTGATAAAATATCTGTAAATGCTTTGTAAAATTCATATGGCAAACCATCAACCCCAGAGGAGGTGCTTATTTTTTTTTTTTATTTATTACTGCTGCAATTTCATAATCAGAAATAGAGGCCACTAATTCATCAAATTTGCATGAAGACAAAAGGGTCTGGATATGGGACAAATATGTAGCTATATCATTCTCCACATTGGGGGTGTTGACCTCCAGGGATTGAAGATGCTTGGTTATTACAGAACTTAGTTAGTGCGGGCAAGAAACTAAGTTGCTATCTTTGTCTGCTAAGCAAGTGAAAGAAGTGGATAATTTTCTTTGCTTAAAAGCTTTATAAGGGTCTCCTACTGTGGTTTTCTTGGTAGCACAATTCAGTTTGGCATTTATGGTATGGGCCCTGTCGTACTGATAATTTTTCATCTGATTTTTAATGGTATTCGTCTGGTAAGAATAATCAAACTTAGAGGAAGAGGTTTAGGAGAATAAATATTGCATTTGAGTGCGTAATTTTAAATATTGAAAAAAACATATTTTTCTCTTTACATTTTCCCAAATTTCTGAAACCACATCATAATGTCTTTTGTTATTTCAGACCCTCAGATTCATACATCCTCACATAGATGATATACCGAAGCTGTGGCCCATGAAAGATTTTCTGTCCCTTTCTTGACAAAAGGGTCAGTCAGAATGGAGGTGTTTGGCTTCCAGTGATTTTGTTTTAGACACGGGGTTTTGGGGATCCTGGATTTTTAGGGTTAGAATTAAGTGGTCTGAGAATTCAGAAGGGGAACTAGAAAAGAAAATAATGTTTATGTTGGGTGAAGTGAATATGTAGTCAATAGAGGATATATATTTCCCTCTTTTGTAGGTAAACGCAGGGCCAGATGTCTGAAAATGTACCCCATTTACTAAGCCTCCTTTCTGAATGCAGCATTCAAGAGCATGGGTATAACAGTACTTTCTTTTCCCCTTGGTTCATCATGTCTGTAGTGTGAAACCCCACATTAAAATCCCCACCTAGGAAAATGTGTCAGGAGGTAACCAGATAAGGATAGCTGGTAAATGTAATTCATGAAAATATTGAAATATGGCATGATGTTTTTTGTAAGTTAACAGACGGCATACATTCAATGAGATTAAGTCCAAGTTAACCATTTATAGTCCTGTTTGCGTTATTTCCTTCAAACAGCACATAATCAGGAAACTTTGGGCTTTCTTTTTCCCCCTTTATAAACAGAAATGTCCATTGTCAGGGCTGAAGATGCCCCAGGAGGGTCCACCTCTCCAATGTCCATCTCAGCTTCAGCCCAGGTGGTATTGGCTAAAACGGGGAAGGGGGTGTTCATGAGCAAACCCCAAACTGCTATTGCACAATCCCAGAGCTACAAACTCTCAACAAATATAGATAGACTGCTTACCATTAGCCGAGTTTCTCAAACATTTGTATTTAGGCGATGTGCTGGAGCTGAAGCCAAAAAGTGCAGATAAATAAATAGATGGAAAATACAATGACCATAAAAAGTTAAATAAATACACACCAGCACCATATTCAGTGCACCACAGCAGGCCTAAGCAGCAAGGACGTCGGACATGCACCCACGTGACATGAACCAACCAATCAGCTGACATTTCACCTGAAGACTTCCTCAGAGCTGATCTCCTCTTGTTCTACACCATTGTTGTATATCTAAAAGCATGAATATTCATGAGGTGAGACATATGTGTCATACACACACATAGACTCAGATTAAAAAGAAAATATCCACACACCAACTGCTGCCATACGCAATTAGTTAAATTATAAATAGCATTGTAATGGCAATTCCTCATTTAAACCTTCTGGGGTCAAAGCACCTAGCATAAATATTCAATAGCATTGTCTTTAATCCAGTTTTTTAGCAAGAACCCCCTCCCCCCCGGTGTCTCCAATTCCACTTTTTTTTTTTATGCCAATGAACTTGAGGCTTGCTGGCAATCCATGATTCATGTTTCATATTCATGTCTTAGATATATAACAATGGTGTAGGTGGAGAACAAATCAGCTCTCGGGAAGCCTTCAGGCAAAACATCAGGTCTGTTGCAGTGCACTGAATACAGTGCCAGCATGCACTTATTTAACTTTTTATGGTCAATATATTTTATGTCTATTTCTTTATCTGCACTTTTTGGCTTCAGCTCTAGCACATCTCCTGAATAAAAATATTTGAGAAACTCAGCTAATGGTAAGCTGTCTATTTATATTTGTTGAGAGTTTGTGGCTCTGGGATTGTGCAATAGCAGTTTGGGGTTGTTCATGAACCCCTTCCCCAGTTGCTAAGTCTGTTTTGCTATTAGCACCACACTGAACACCTACAGTGTTGTGAGACCCACATTTTTGTGTTTTTTGTCTGTACTGGCTAAAACAGAGAAAGGGTTTTCTTGTTCATTTTGTGTAGATGCAGATTCAGTTTAATATTTCTGGAAGACCTTCGGCTAGCTACCATAACCCACTGGTTTGAAGGAGGAGGCAGTGCATTCCCTTAGGTAGTGGTTTATTCAGTAGGTTTGTCCACATAACAGACTGGTTTGAGAGAGTCAGGTATTTCCTCTAGGACAGTAGGCAAGGGAAGAAGGGGAACATCCTTCTCCTCTATCTGAATTTCTAAGGCTGCTCCCTCAGGAGGGAGTGCAGACTGTTCTGTAGGTGGTTCCAACCTAGGAGGTTTGGGTTGTGATACTGCATCTTGTGCTTGCTATATAACAGTGTCCAGTTTCATTTTAAGGTACTTGTTTCTGGCAGCCCATGGGAACTCTGAAGCATTATGGCCATATTCTTCACACAAATCACAGTGGGTATGGTTGGCTCATTGAAGTGATATGTGCCCAATTTCACCACAGTTTTCACATCTGGGGTGATCACAAACATTTGAGAGATGGCTTTGAGCCCCACATTTGTAGCAGGCCCAGGCTTGGCCTGCGTAAAAGCACAACCCTCTATCTCTGCCAAGCATGAAAGAGTTTGGAATATGGCAGATGCCATCCTCATTCTGATGAAGCTTCATTTTGAATTTCCAACCTCCCATCCAGAAATTTTCTTCATCCAAGATAAGTGTAGGGGAGCTTAAAACATCACACTACTGGTTGAACCAATACAAGATATCATCAATATGCAGTCCCTCATTTCTAAACACAATGGTCATAAATTTGATGAGGGGTTTAGTAAGTGGTATTACCAGAAACGGGGTCCACAAGGGGATGAATTTTATCTTATTGTAGCACTGCCAAAATGTCTCAAGGGAGTAGGATGTTCTTAAACATATCATAATTGTCTTCCCTGGACACATTTATAATGGTGAAAAGCTCAGCAGGAAATAAATGCAGGGAATCCTTCAATAAAGTTTTCCCTACTTATATCAAGATGCTGTTTGAGGCCCCTTTTGTAGCAGATGTGGACCGCATTCCTATGTGGGACAGCCTCTCTCTTGCTTTTTGCAAATAAATCAAAGAGTAAAGGTCTAGAAGAATCATCTTGTTTGGTATTATCTGGGATACAGGGCTGCTCAGGCCCTTTTAGAATGCTACTGTCTTGCTCTTGGGGGAAGGGGTTAGTCCTGTTTTCAGCAACTTCAGCCATCTCATAGGAAACAGCAGGAATAGTAGCAGCATGTATATCTATCAGTTTAGCTAGTAAAATGAGTTCTTGATCATTTACTTTGGTTTGCCCACCCTCATGTGCACATTCAAGATTCTTTGCCCCTTTTAAAATGGCTGTAGCCAGACCCTCCACAGGAGGAGACAGTACCTTAGAGTCACAGCTTGGCTTCCAGTCAGGAGTTTGTAGAGGGAAAGAAGAATCGCATGTCGGATTGGGGATCCAGGAGGCACCAGCTATTTGCTTCCACCTGGGTTTTTTCCAGAGAACAAGGGCTGGAAACAGTCTCTGCTGCTGCTGTATTGGGTGTAGACTGAGCGGGAGTGCTTGTGACAGAAGTTGATACCGAAGGATCTTTATATGTGCTGGTTTGGGGCCCTGTAGCCAGAGGTGGAGAGGCAGCTGTTCTTCTATGTTCAGCAGCAGAGATTTCATCTGTATTGAGCAGTAAGTTTGATATATTTCATTTTTCAAACACCAGAGAGGAGCATTTTTATTTTCCAGTAGCAGAAACAACCAATTTCACAGGGGGGAGTTTGGCAGTACATGAAAAGACTGAAGAAGAGTCTTGGTCAGATGTGGAATTCTGATAATTTACCAGAGAAAGGTTATAATCCACAGCTGAGCTGACATCCTGGGTATTTGGTTGCCATGGGATGACTTAGATTCAGTACTGTCCACACAGGCTTTTAGTCCAGCAGGGCCACATGTAGGCAAGAATACCTGTAGTATCAATACAAAGTTTAGTCAAGGCATTACATTTCTTTTTGTCTTGCTTTGAAATGTTTAGCCTCCTGTTCAAGGTCCACTTGTGATATTGACAAGACAATCACAGTATCAGTTGATCAAAGGTGTTTTTTTCCTTAGTTGAAGCATCTCTATAGACAACAGCAACAACTTTCTTTGAATCGGTAAGTGTAAACACAAACTCAGAAACAGTGTCAGCATCAAAAAACTCTTCAGACTCGAGCAATACAGATACTGGGGAGGAGACCTGCTCCTCAGCCTCCTGGACATCCACCCACTCTGAAGGATCACCTGGACTGGCCATCCTAGGACTGGCAACCGGTCTTCTACTGATAAGTAGGGGAATTTTCCTGGTGTCCTGGCCAAATCCCCCCATTCACTGAAATGCCACTAACAGCTTAATCAGGTTCAGTATCAGTTGGTTACCATCTGTATCTCCACCCCTTGCCCCTGGGGTGTTCCTGAAAAAGGGACTCCTTGTCTCAGTGGGCCTACCTGGTCAGCAACATTGAGTAAATAAAATAACTAAATTGTCACAGTGGAGTTTTCAAACTGAGGAGTATCTGCCAGATCAGACACAAAAGGACCTCATGTCTCAACCGTAGTATACGCCTTCATGAACTTGAAACATGATTACCATAACAATCTTTACCTAGGGCTATCTGGATGTTTGTTGCATCACCTGTAGCTGTTGTAGAATGCCATGGCTAAGTTAGTGGCTGCTGTGTCCTGCACAGATCACATCGCACCAGTGATGTGGCAGCTGCACTGGTTTCCAATTACAATGTGTGGGGCACCACCTTCAAGATTGCTTTGTTAACATACAAAGCCTTACATGGTTTGGACTTTCTCTATATGAAAGACCTCTTGACATGGTATGCTCCCAGACTCTCTCTCTCTCCTCTACAAAGGAAATGTGGCTAGCCATCCTGAGATCCCGTTTGAAGCAATCTGGAGATAAGACTTTCTTGGCAGTGGCACCTGCAATCTGAACTCCTTGTCAAACAATCTAAGACGTTTCCCTTCAGTGAAGGCATTTAAGCAGAGCCTAAAAAACATAATTTTGAATTAGCATTTGGTTCTGATGACTAATTATATGTGCTTTGTACCTCAGTAAATTTTAATTGCCTCTGAATTTTATGTTTTGACTGTGTTTTATTTAGGTTTTTTTTTGTTAAGTGTCCTGATCTCTTGGGATACGGTGCTATGTAAATAAAATTGCCTTGCCTTTGTTCTATGTTCTAGAAAAAAAAAACATATTTCTCCACCCTTAAAACCCTGTTTGTACAGTATGTTTACCAATTAATCTTAATCCTGTTTCTACCCCTCCTTTACACAGGCACTTCCCCTGCACAGATTCCCTACCTAGCTTCCAGTTGGACCAGTCAGTCACTGCTAAACAATTGTTTTTAGTTATACTTTGTATATAATTGCTAATTACCTCATTGCTGTGCTTGTTTGTACTTTACTTTTCATTACATACCTTGTAATTGCCCCAGTGAATTTCCCTCACTCTGTACCCATGGCCAGGATGCATCTGGACACTAGCCTTGGATCAGTGTGCTGTCCCTGCCTAAGCTTGCTAAGAGGAAGGAAGGGAGGAAAATAACATTTGAAAATGGAAACTGTGTTTTAAAAAACTGGAGGCAGTGTGGTCTAGTGGTTAGAACACCACCTCATGAACTGGAATAGCACAGGTTCAAACCTTCAAGTGAAAAAAAAATCTCACAGTGTGACCTTTAGCATGTCACTTAGGCCCTGTTCAGACTTACAATTCAAATTGTTGTAGGTTTACGCCGCTGGCTTACTAGCTGCCGTGATCCATACTAATCGTGGGACCGTGATTTTAACACAGTTATATGCCTGTCCACACCTCAAATGAAAGTATGTTTTAACATGCTGTCCATTCACTTGCCAATGCAGATCAGCTGCTGGAGTTGGCGTCAGGAGGATAAGCGGCAGCGAACACAGATTGGACACCCATACACACTAGTAAGTGAAAAGGTTTTTCACTTAAACTATTTTCAACACCATGCTAAAACCTCGATTATATCAGGATTTAAACATGGTTTTGAAACATGGTTCAGTAACATTACCAGTGTGGACGCAAATCATGTTCCCTGATTTTAAAACATTACAGGGCATCTGCAATGTTTTAACATTCACAGTGTGGAGAAAGCCTTAATATCCTAGTGCTCCATTCCACCAATCTGTTGAAATGGTTAGAAGCAGGACCCCAGTGAAAATTAGATGTTGTATCTCAAGGGGCTATACTGGAAATCCAATTTGTAAAATGAAAAAAAAAAATATTAAGACAAAGTACACTCATAAAAAATGTAATACATCACCTGAGATGAAATTGTTAAAGATTGTTTTTCTTTTCTTTAAATGCTACTTTGTTTCCAGCCAACAAACTAGCTGGTTGTGATTATTTTCACTTACAATCTCCTTGGCATGTTCCTGCTTCATCTCTGACAGATATAGCTCAAAAGATTTAAAAAAACCTGCTTCTAGTACCCAAAATGCTCAGTTTTTGTTAGACCCACTCTCCTGGTGCTGGCACTTGCTTTCTGTCCCAATCCCTAGCTCAGCTTAATCCCAGTCAGACTGCTGCTGTTAAAAGTGTCAAAAGTCAGAGGAAGTACAAACTGTAACTAATGAAAGAAACCTTCAGTTGTATGTTCCCCCTTTTGGTGCCAGTGATCTTGCACTACTTGAGCCTCTTGAGCTCACACAGTGGGCTTGTTTAAATGACTGCAAGTTCCCAGTAAATTAAGAACCTTTTTGTTTTAGTAAGGAAGCCCAGTTTTATTAGAACCCACCTTCTATTTCCTCCCCTCAATCCTTCACAGAAATCTTCAGTAAAAAAAAAGGAAAAGGACACATTAAATTATTCCAGTTCAATGAATTAAATACTCCTGTTTTTGTCAAATCCTCATCTGTGATGCTAGTACTTCTTTACTAATGCTAAATGCGTGCAGCTGTTTGAAACAAGGAAATGATGTAGACATCCCATACAAAAAATAGCTCTAATGCTCAACTGCCTCAAATCACTAGTAATTAATGTTCAATTATTCCTCAGTTTTACTTTGGTTGATTTTTTTCACATGCAAATGAGTTAGTGACTAACTCCTTCTAGTTCAACCTACTGCTAACTAATTCTTAACAGTTTCAGCAGTTAGTCATTGACATGTTTCCTAGTTACAAATTAACTTATCCCCATGAATTGAGTATTAGTTTGGCATTCATTAATTACTAGTTTAAAATGACAGAGAAGGGTGAGACAATAATAGGAGGGGATTTTAACTTGCTAGACATAAACTGGAAATCCTGTACAGCATCTTCATCAACAGGAACACACTTCGTGATGACCCTGCAGTGTATAGGGCTGAGGCAGCTTCTGGATACTCCTACCAGAGGTGAAGCTGTCCTGGACTTGGTTTTAACTAACAGCAACAGGGTAAAGGAGGCAGAGGTGGGGTGCCACTTAGGAAATAGCGACCACCCATGGTGGGATTTAAAGTAAACACTAGTGAAGACATTAGTCATTCCAAGATCAGGGTTTTAGATTTCAGAAAAGGAGACTTTCAGAAGATAGATAGCCTGGCAGAGAGTCCTAGATATAGGGAAGAGAAAGGAGTAGATGAAATGTAAGAGTATCTCAAAGGCGCTATCACAGACATAACTCAACAGTGCATCAGAAGGGTGAGCAAGGCAAATAAGAAAAGCTCTGCCAGAACTGATAGGGCTGCAGGTGAGGAATATGGTCTACAAATATTGAAAATTGCCAGAGTTATGAGCCTGCATTAGCAAAATATAACATATGCTCATGAATTTGTTGTTTTATAATATTTGTAGACCACATTTTCAGCATAGCCTTGTTATGACCCTGTCTCATGAAGAAGAGCAGTGCAGATATTCAACTCCTGCCTTAAAGGTGATGTGTTTGTTCTTGTTCGCCTTGTATTACCAATGTCTGTTTATCTGCTGGTGTGGTATTGCTGGGGAGGGAAATGGATAGGGACCACTGCTCAGTTGGTTGTACCCCGCTACTATGTAACCCATTACCATTCATTCTCTTGCTGGAGGCACCTTTGTATACAAGATTAATCACCCCAGCACAGTCCCCCATCAAAGGTTAGTCAGCTATGACAGGGTGGAGTATGGTGAGACTGTACCCCCCTGAATAAACCTTACATCTCGATCTGAACTGAGTCTTGTAAATCAGTTCACAATTATGAAACCTTTTTGTAATGGACAGACTAAAGTGCAAGACAAAAGTTGGTAAAATGAAAATGTGGCAGCAGTGGAATGGTTAAAAAAATATACAAGGTCTGGTCAGAGCCAATACAGCTGCTTAGAGTGAGGCAAGTGTGACATGAGTGAGTAAAAGAATACACAGAACTCTTGCCATGCTCTTGCTGCACAAGAGTCAATCGCATATGTATGGGAGTAAATGTAGAAATACTGCATTAAAGAAGTATAGTGCATGCTGACTATATAAGGGAGCTCACCAGTGGTCACAAGCATATTGTTATTGGAATGTATCAAAAACTAAAAAGTAGCCATTCAGTTAATTATGGAACTAAGAAAGAATATTCACACGTGATGCTGAATTATTAATAAAAAAATAATCTAAAAAATATTATTAGAAAGAAACATTGGAAACTTTTTAAAACAAATGACTATGTAGAGTCAAGCACAATAATTATTAACATTGGCATGTTTTTTTATTCCCTATGAACTATCATGGAACGAAGTGTGTAGGAGCACAACCCTGTTATAGTAAGACCACTGGCATGGGCTACAGCTACCTCTGATGCCATAATTAAGGTGGCTTCCTGCCTGCAACACATTTGTATTTACTTTCTCAGAGAAAAGGGTCCATATTGATCTTTTCACCTACTGTAGGCCTATAAATTGTTGCTGCAGGCTCACCAATTTGAACAACAGCTACCAGTTTTTCCCTCTGCCCCCCCAACATTGTGAATTGAGATCCACAGCCCTGACACCTGGCAGGCAACAAAACAAGCAGTTCTCTGGAAAATACCTGAACATCTTCCAGTCTGTAAATCTAAAAACTGAGTCCCATACCACCAGAACCTGATGCTAGCCAGCACTAGACTCAGGCATCCCAATGTGGAATCCATGTCTCTTGGTGCATGACTGCCCAGTTGTCAAACCTCCTACCTGTCATTACCAGGCTCTGCCAAAGGTGCAAACCTGTTAGGGTCGGTGAAAGAAAGAGAAAAAAAGAAACAGGGTGGGAAAGGAAGGTAGAGTCTAAGTGTTTAAAAAAGCTTATGTAGTTCTTAAAAGCTCACGTACTGGAATCAGTCAGACAAGGAGAAATCAACTTCTGTGGCACAAACAATCTACTTTCAGCTGCACAAAACAATTGAATTAAGGACTATTTTATTGACTGGTGTATGCATCACATCATTATGTATTGATTAATTTTGGTTTTAGTGTTTTTCACAACTGGGTCCATTTTATTATCATAATAATGTACTCCATGGCAAGGGTTGTTGTGAGATTTACCCATTTCCTATGTGGTTTAAGACACATGACTACACCTCTTGCCACACCACAACAGAAGGCACAGGTAACTTTCCTACTAACACTCAGTGATATTTTATTGCTCAAACATCTACTATTAGTCCCACTCCTATATCTCCTGGTGGCAAGTCTATCTGGACTTTTCCCATTGGCACTGGCCTCATAGTCTGGCAAACCACCTCAGCAGTAGTGAGGCAATTCCTTCCTCTGATGGCAATGATAACAACTTTCACACTGTCATCAGCAACAAGCTCCATATGATGTGGTCTGCCACTGAGAACACAGAGCTGGTATCAGTTAATGAAGACCGCTTACATGCAGTGTAATGCCGTACATGCAATAAACTTGAACTTGAACTTGAACATTTAATATCTTTCTACTTTTAGGATTTTTGATGCATAGCTTGTTTTTTTTGGGGGGGGAGAGGTTATGCTTATGTAATTTAAAAATCAATGTAGCAAGACACAGAAAAATATACTGTAGAAAGTGGCATGCATGTAAAGCATAGACTACATGGGAGTAGAGAAATGTAGAAACATAGCAATTGACAGCAGATGGGGACCAAAGATCCATGTAGTCTGCCTTGAGCCCTACTCCCCTCTTTAGGATTTCTGTGAGACAATCCCCATATGTCTGTCCCAAGCTGCTTTAAATTCCTTTACTGTTTAGGAGTCAATGACTCGGGTCAGTAGACCATTCCATGAGTCAACCACTCTCTTTGTGAAGAAAAATCTTTGCATGTTGTCCCTGAATATTCCTCCCCTCAATTTCATCTTGTGTCTTCTTGTCATACTAGTGCTATTGACCATAAAGAGCACCTGTGTGGAGTCTCTGTTTATATCCTTCAGAAATTTGAATGTCTCAATCATGTCCTTTCTATCCCTGTGTTGTTCCAGGGAGTACGTGTTGAGTTCCTGTAACCTACTTGCTTATGGCAACTTATGGAGACTGTGTTTCATTTTTGTTGCCCTTCTCTGTACTGTCTCCAATCTGTCTATGTCCTTCCTAAGATAAGGTCTCCAGAACTGGACACAGTACTCAAGGTTGTGTCTCATATATGCAGTATGTCTTGAAGTCAGTGATGAATAGTAACAATTCAGTAGCTCACACCGGGCTGTGGCTGTCTTGGTGGGATTTGCAGGCTTTGTCACAACACAACAAACAGCAATCCACAGCAGATGCATGCAAACAGCATCTGCAATTAGTAAGTGATAATAATTCATATTTATTGCTGACCTTAAGACTTTCTTACCCCTATTTGTGGTCAGCTTGCACCAAGACAATTACTGTATTTGTAGATGAAATAGTTTTGTTGGATTCTGGAAGCTGAACCAAATATATGGGTTTAAAGGCAAACAGAAGTTGCCAATGGCCTATTTCACTAACCCTTAAATGATAAGACTGTTTATAATACAGTATGACCATACTTGTGTACCACCAGTTAAATGTGTTGACTGGCTGCAGCTAATTATTTGATTGACTGAATACTATTAAAATTATTTTTCTATCAGGGCCTGTAGGTGATGATTCAGTCTTCAACTTTGTCTAATGGCAGCGAGTAGAGTGGAAGACCAGATATTTCTAAATTACCTGGAGGAGGTGGGAATTCAGTAGAAAGGCCCTTGAATTTGCAGCATCATATACAACATGTACTTTGCATACTTGTCTTTGCAGTGCAAAGTGCATATGTATATGTGTGTGTGTGTGTGTGTGTGTGTGTGTCTCTCACAGGAGATCCCTCTGTGTGTATGTGACCCACATACCTTGAGGTAGATGACAGAGCCACAGTCACACAGACATTGCTTTCAACATTTCATTGACATTGACTTTCCCGAGTGGTGCTGTAATAGGGGAAAAGAGACACACACTCAAAACACACATACACACACACACACACACTTCATTTCTTCAAAGTATGCAACAGCTGAGTCTCTGTCTCTGTTTTTCTGTGTCTCCCTCTTTGTCTCACTCGCTCCTTCAGCCAGCGGAAGCTTTTGGCCTGCTGGGGGCCCCTGCAAAGCTCAATGGTTGTGCCCCGAACAGACAGTGTTGCCAGTGGGGGGAGGATGTGCAGCGGGTCCATTTCCTCCTAGCCATAAGGGTAAATTACCACAATAATCCTTTTTTTCTCCTCTTCCTTGTCCCCAAGAGCTCCCCACTATTCTGCTGGGTGCCACAGTTGTTGTGTCATCACAGGATTACAAGCCACCCACGTGATTATGTCTGCTGTGGTACAGTAATGAGCCACAGCATGCAATCTGCAGCTACTGCACACCAGAGAGACCAGCATTATACATCTGAAACCTTTCAGGGTCTGATTTGATCTGCATACCATGAGTACTGGATCACACCTTTGTCCCAGTCCTTTTAGTTAGATAGTTAAGGCAGGACTGGACTGTCTCTCTTGGGAGTGCCCAGGTAGAAGACCTGCATTTTGGCCTTTTGGACTCATTTTGGATTACAAATAGTGATCCCTTTAATTTTAAACTTAATAACTGTGCAGGTCAAATAACCGCATCTACATCAAACATTGGGCCTATGATGACTCAACAACTGTGTTACCCAGTAGAATAAAGGGGGCTCTTAGGGACTGTGGAGACAATATAATTGCTGTGCCTGTTAGTTGGGACTGTGAGAGACTGACAGGAATGAGGGAGAAGGGGGGAGATGGAGAGGGGATTGCAGGGATTGCCAATTTTTTTTTAACCCTTCTGTTTCCTTCCCCAGGGCCTTGTTCCTGCCTTCCCTAATAAACCTTATCCCATAGCCCTTGTGTTTGACTCGTGTGCTGTTTTCTATTGCTCAGTAATTGTATTATTGGGTTATGTAGTGGGACTGTTAAAACACAGCATAGGGCTGGCAGAACAGCCTAGACATTAGTGTAATGAGCCATGAATGAGCTAGACACATCCAGCAGAATAGGTTTGATACCCACAACCTCCTCTTGCATACTGTGTGACTCTCAGTAAGTCACTTCACCTTCCTAGTGTCCTTGGGTTGCCCTTGAAAACAGGCTCTGGGCCTAGTTGGACTTACCTTATTACCAAAAGAATAACAAGTTACAGAAGAGACTGACTTGACAACATTGTTCTAGTACTGACATTTTGGGTTGCATGGCATAGCAGAGCATTCCTTTATCAAACAAGGCTCATACACTTATAAACGGATGCTTATTTTGGGCCAATAATAGAAAACAAACAAAATGAAGCAAATAAAAAACCCAGAAAAATATTTAAGTAATTATACTCTCTGTATGATTGTTTTCATAGTTTTAATTTATTTTTGAACTACATAACTTAGACGTGGGAGTGCTGACAGCAGTAGGCAGAAGAAATTCCTACATGATGAGCCCCGGCTTCAAAGCTGAAGAAATTAGCATATTTAAGGATTCGGGTTGGGGGTGTTGAGGTCTACCTCTTACATTGCTCTGTCTCCCACATAACACATGTGCCTAATTAGCCATATGCTACTGGATCAGTGTTCAGTCAAAGTAAGGAGATAATGAGTTAACCACTAGGTTGCTGAAAGAACTCAAATTAATCTATTTGATTGAGCTGGATAGATGCTCATTCTGTAGCCCTGAAGTCACAAATACCAGTTGACCCTTACATATCCTAAAACAAATAAAAGGAGATCTTACTATACACAAAGGATAATTCCCTTGTGGATTCACTCCCTAGTTTCCTAGTAGAACATGCTGACCATGATAGTTTTAAACATAAACTTGATACATTATTGTTATAATAAACATAGAATATACCAGCTTGGCTGGAGATATGCTTACATGATCCTCGGCCTTTTGTATGTCAGTACCTCCTAGTATAACTCCTAGTAAATGACAACAGCATGAAATTTTTTTTTGTTTATGTTCTGAGAGGTTGGGAGGCACAGTAGCACCCCTTGCCTTTAAGACCTAGAAGTCAATAGCAGAACTTGGGGGAGGGGGGCACACTATTTTGCAGTTGTGGATGGATACTTCCAAAAAGTCCAAAAAGGAAGTTCCATGGTAAGCTCCTTTTTAGAGCTATTGCAAGAGGGCTGCAGGCTCCACCTACCTGCAGCCTTAATAAGAACGCTCTTTTTGGAAGAAGTTAGATAGCTCACAATGCTCTGTTTTTTCTAAAGAAAGGATAAGAACACATTGAATTATGCCAGCCCCATAAATCAAATGCTCTATTTTTTGTCAGATTCCTGCTTCCGATGCTGATGCCACTTTCCAATACCAAATGCATGCAACTGTTTGAAACAAGGCTGTGATTAGAGAAGCACAAACAATGTAAGTGCAGAGTGTGCAGCATATCCATGAGGCTGTCTCAGGTTTACAAGAATTACCAAATATTGCTGCCATGGAAAAAAAAACTGAGTGGCAATTTTTATTAGCTATACAGATATTTTATATATGCTCTTTCATTGCATTATCATTTCCATCCCTGTCACAGCATTAATTTCTCCTAATCATTTTTTTAAAGACTTTTAAACTCAACTCAAACATTCATTATGCAGCAGACAGACACAGCGAGATGAGAGACTAAAATAAATAGAATATGATATCTAAATCAGCTTCGCGTTTGTACTGCAGCAGGCAGGTCACTGTGGGTCATCACTAGTAACAGGACTGAGGCAGCAGCATGTGCAGGGCCAGTATTATATCTTATCGCTGCTCTTTTGTTACCACAAAACAGAAGTGAATGAAATATTTTAACATCTACAGTAGGAGGAGCAAGTGGCACGGTTCAAAGCGCACGGCTGAATTACAAGCCGCTAAAGGAGTGAAGTGCTCTAACAGGTACTGAATAGGTGGAATGGGGATTGTTTTTGGTGCAAAAGAGATATATTGAAGTGAATAATTATTCAGGAGACAATGAGATCACTGATAGCTTCTAATATGCACAGAAGAAAGTAATGTCTGTGCATAATTACTCACTTCAACATGTGAATGTGTAAACAACTGTGTGGCAGTTTCAAAGGACCCGATCACCCCAACTTTCCCAACCTGCAGATGACCGACAATGGCAAGGAGGCACACATTACAAAAAAATTCTCCACAAATGTATTGTAGTGTAGTGGTAGTGTGCTTTTCAATGCCTCATAGTTCATTTTAAACCTCTTTCATGACAGTATGCACCTGCTGCTATTCAATGGAACGTCCGTGCTGAGTCAGTTTACCGCAGCTCCATAATCTTATTTTATGCACGACTCATGTTTTATATGACTTTTTCTTTAAGCAACAAGCTGCAGCCAGCCATAAACTGCAGTAGTAGGCTTTGGCAGAGTGAATAATGCCCAGTCTGAAACTGAGTGCATCCAGGTAACTTATAGTATTCCAAGTACTCCAGGTGCTCACTATGAAATGTAACCAGTATAACCAATCATGACTTACAATGACCCATGCGCTTGTATACATACATACAGTATACCGTACATTTAACACACTATGCATATTATACAGTAACAGCACCTATAATGGAGAAGAGTGGTGACACAGCACAAACCTGTTATTTTTTTATTTTGTTTAATATAAGAAGGGGGAGGAACAGAGTGAGGGATAAGGGGATTTACAGGGGTGGATTTGGACGTGTTATGGGGACAGCATATATATATATAGAGAGAGAGACCAGAGGATCTGCAACTTGTGGATTTTTTTGTTATAATCATTGGGACTTGTCAAAAATGGGAGCTTTTCTGGAAAAGCAACTGTGTCCGATAACACCCATCATAAACTTGCATTGTTCCCAACCTGAAACAAGTATAATATGTTTAATGAATAATCTAGTTAAATGCATCACTATAGATGATATAATAATATGCTGATGCGTTAGACATGCTGTGGTGCAATGGTCACAGAAGTGCAACAGTGTATAAAGTTGCCTATTGTAAAATTATCATAACGGTGCTGTTATATGATGATCTCAGAATCAATTTCTACCCCCAAGCCACAAGCCACACACATGTGTGTACACACACACATACTCCAAGTCATTATTATGACATCTCATTGATACCCACAGCCTGAATACAGTTGAAAAAAAATATGTTTTTGACCATGCTTTAAAAATTCCAACTTGGTCACCATTACTCTACAGGGTCTGTTGCAAAATGTATTTATTTATTAGTGTCTGTTTGCTGGGTAAGTGCATTAGGCATGAAAGCTTGCCTATTTTCAGGCACTACCCGGGAGAGTACAAGATATAGAAATTACAATCAGGTGCAAGAAACACACAACTCATACAACAACATCAGGTATCCCTGAGGGAGAAATAGTAGAAAGCTAGTAACAATCCACCCAGGGATGTATAACAAAAAGGCAAAACTACTCACAGTGGTACAGGAGTGCTTCAGTATGACAGGCAAGAAACAATGAAGAACACAGCAAAAAAAATCAAGGGCAAATACATGCCCAAAGTGCATAACGGTGAGAGAACAGTGCATCCTTGAAGGAGAAATGAGATAAGGA
This sequence comes from Neoceratodus forsteri, assembly GCA_016271365.2. Taxonomy (NCBI): domain Eukaryota; kingdom Metazoa; phylum Chordata; order Ceratodontiformes; family Ceratodontidae; genus Neoceratodus; species Neoceratodus forsteri. Next base: position 42,309,546 of record CM028131.1, on the reverse strand, counting down.
GCCTTTTAGGTGGGGAGGTAGGGAATTCCAGGATTTGGGAGCAAAATGTGAGAAGGCTGCTCACCCATCCTAGTAGTACAGAGTGGAACTGATAGTTGGGGAGAGGCAGAGGACCTGAAAGAGTGGGAGTGAGTTATAGGATTGGGCATAGCCCCCAGAGAGTCAGGGCAGGGATTTCTGGCTAAGGAGTCAATGAAGCAACCCAAGTAATAAGAGAGCAGATATTTAGGGTTCGCTAGTGCAGGGAAGAGTAAAGCAGACAGTAGTGGGTAAGACGAGGGGCTGATACGGCAAACTTATAGATATTGTTATACGTAGAGTCCCACTTTTGGTGAGCACAAACATTAGACTGGGAAAGAACAAGGGCAACATAATTGAGACCATAGAATAGGACACCCCTGGAAGTGGACATCCTGGCAGCAGGGATGATGGAGTGATGCACTCTATAAGCAGCACCAATCTTAGAGTTAACAGATCTGCATACCTCATTAATGTGGGACGAGAAGTCTAGAGAGGGGTTCAGCCTAACCCCAAGGTATTTGAAATAGTTTGTTGTTGAGAAGGAGGTCCCATTAAGACATAGGATCTGATAGTTGGGGAATTTTGCACAGACTTTTCTAGAGGCACCAAATAACATAGCTTGGGTCTTGGTAATGTGTATGATCTGGCGTTTAACAGTAAGCCAAGGTTTGTTCTGTTGAAAAGCAGAAGATAGGAGATTGTTGAGTGTCCACAGACCTAGAGGCAGCATACAGAATCAGATCATCCACATACATAATGGTGCAGCAAGGGGGTGAGGGGATGGGAAGATCATTTAAAAAAAAGGAAAAGAGAAGGGGACCAAGTATAGAGCCTTGAGGGACTCCGCAATAAATGAGTGCAGGGGATGAGAGGACTTTAGGAGAGGAGACAGTTTGAGATTGTCCATCGAGATAGTTTCTGATTCAGGATTCGGTGGAATCAGATGCACCTGTATTGAGAAGTTCATCATGTAGCAGGAGATGGTTAACCAGATAAAATGCCTTGGTGAGGTCAATAAACACAGCACCGGTCAGAAGGCCTTTGTCCATGTTGGTTTTAACATCACTCGTGAAATGAATAAGCACAGTGGTGGTACTATGGCCTGGCCTAAAACCATGCTGTATCGGAGATTGAAGATTGGAATTGTGTAGGTGCATTGATATCTGGCGATGGATTAATTTTTTTAGCAAATTGCTTAGAGTTGGCAGTAATGCTATAGGTCGATAGCTGGTTAAGTTCTTTGGGTCACACTTTTTGAACACAGGAATGTTCTAGCAGTTTTCCAGGCCATAGGAACTGCTGACAAGCAGATTTAAAGGTTAAAAAGTCTGTTTACTGAAGAAGCAAGAATGGAGACAGCAAGTCGTAGTATTCTGGGCTCAAGACCATCTGGCCCAGCAGAGCCATGGGGTGGGAAGGCACATAGTAATTTCAGGACTTCTAGACATGAGACAGAGGTTAGCACAAGAGAGGGAGGGGCTTCGTGGGGGCCAGTGGTGGAGCATGAGAGCCAAGGGTAGTAGATGGAGAAGTATTGAGAAGTTTGGTGAATAGTGAGTTAACGGAATTGGCAATAGTCGAGGGATTGTTACAATTAACTCAGTTGCATCAGTAAAGGCCAAAATCAGATAATGATGCATCCTTATCACACCTCTATTAATTGGGGGGTGGGGCTTCTTACTTTCATTCATACTATAGCTGTACTGTAGGAAAGGTGCATAAGAATTGTTGTTTTCCCATATGAAATAAAAATGATAGTATATCATTTTAAGTAGGTGCCTTCTTAAAGGCTGTCTGATAAAGGTGTTTGACCATAGTATAAGCATTGCACTACATGTTGAGCCAAGGTGCAGCCTCATCTATTTACTCCATCTGTTCATCTCCTTCACATACCCACATTGCACTCTAATAAAATATCATAATTCAGTCAAAAACAGCTGTAAAATTATTATAAGGCATGCAACAGTAGCAGCAACTAGGCTGGTTCAAACCAGGAATACCGACTGCACATGTTTGAAATGTTACACTAGTTCACTGGGCCATTCAGCACCCAGCAGCTTTGTTCTGAGTTTGTTTTATAATTCTGTTTTCTTATTTGTTGAAGTGGTGGGAGAGAAAAATTATTTATTGCTAAAAACTAGTTAGAGGAAACAGAACAAAAGGCAGAGAGCATTTTCATACACCATAGATAGCTACACTATTTTCAACACCAAAAGCCTGACAAGTTTACATAGTGCAATGTGTAAGTAGGCTAGAACACTGGCACTACAAAGCACACCAGCAAATATGAAATAGATGTGTTTCAACCACAAGCCTGTAAAATTATACAATCAGGAAACTGTGGAGCAGTAACTGTCAAATCATTGTTTCACACACGAACAAGGAAATACTTGGGGCCTTTCAGTTCATCAGTGCCTGTTACTGTAACGTATAACTGTCTGCAACTTTTGACTTAAAAAAAAATCAGCATAAGGTAAGAATTTGGAGCCGTGGTGAATTGGCTGATCTTTGAACTGACGACTAGTAGGAGATGAGTACAGTTCATGCAAGAGTTTTAAAAATGAACCCTACTACTCTGAAAAGAATGTTTCCTATGAGCTTCTAATTAATATAAGGTTCCTCTCTCACCAGCCTAGTGGAAATGAACTGTTCCCAGCATCAGTTAGAAGCTTCTGTAAGTGTCTTGAGAATGTAGAACTGTCACTTTCAAATCACGGTTTCACACACAGATGAGCAAAACTTCATTTCAAATGGCAAAGTCTGCTATCCAGGAAAAATTTAGATGACGCATCAAAGTGCCAGATTAATACGGATTGCTTGAACAAAAGTTGCTTTAATTGATTAGCTTTACATGCAAACCAGAGATGACTTTGAAAATGGGATGAAAGAAAAACTGAAATATGATGCAATGCTTAGAGGCAGGACACCAGATTACTTTCAGTGACAGCATTTTCACACACTACTGATAACAGCGCTATTTTCAACAGCACAAGCCTAGCACATTTACATAGTGCAATGTGTCAGTATGCTAGAACACTGGAACTACAAATTACGCTAGCAAATATGAAACTATCTTGACGCACAAGTTGCAGCCAGTCCTAAATTTCAGTAGTGGATACAAAGGGTACAAACAGTCCTGAGTAGGAAACTGAGGGCATTCCTTTAGCCTTATAAAACTTGGGTGTTGACAACATACACATATTCATTAAATGTTGGGGCTTTTCCAATTTTAATCACTACAGTACATTAAAAAGGCACACTAACTGTGTCCAAGGAATAATGGATGAAAGCATCATTTTCATTCAAGTGGTTCACTTTAAACCTTTCACACAGAACTAGTTGTCTCTTTCCATTCACTATTAGTTCAGTTCTCTGTCAATTTACTGTAGCTCCATAATCTTATGTTATGCAGGTCTCGTGTTTTATAATACTTTTTTAAGCCACAAGTTGCAGCCAGTCATAAACTGCAGTATAGTTCCAAAGTGGGTGCTCCACTCCAAAGAAACAAAATACAAATGGCCAGAGACTAAATAACGGATTTAAGATGTTTATTCATCCAAAATGGTTGTGAAAGAGTGCTGGTGACCCCTACGAAAACCTGCTTGCCTTTACTTCTACTGCAGTAGTACCCTTTGCTGTAATGTACTCTTTCTTCTTTGTCTCCCCCTGTTTCCAGATAGACCAGCTAGAAAACAGATTCTCTTCTATAGCTTTACCTTTTTATTTTCTTGTTTCCAGCAGGCATTCAGTTGGAGTCTCAGTTCGCAACCCCACCCCCCCCCAAAGAGAGGGTGCAATTAGAAAGTGGTATTTTTGTGTCAGATAAACTGGGCTACATTTAGCATGGTGTTGCACAACAGTAATAAATTAAAACTTTGCCCAGCAGAGTAGGAAGAAGGTGAAACAGGAGTATGTTTTGGGCTGTGCTTCTCAGGTTACATTGTCAAATAACCCCACAGGATGCTTCATTTTCGAGTACAAAAAGTGCTGCATTCTGCTCTGCTGATCCCCCTCACACTAGTGAGAAGTCAGGGAGACTTCAAAATTGTAGAAATATTTTTTGTTGTATGTTTGGGGCTGTGGCAGACCAAAGAATGGATTTTAAAATGTGTCTGTCTGGTTGCCCAATCCCTGGGAGCCTTGTCTCTAGGCTAAGATATTTGGGTGTTCCTGGCAATGCTCCCGAATGAATTTGTTTTTTTTTTCTCTATTTCATTCCTAAATTGTAAAATGGTACAAAATACACTCTGGTTGTTGTAGCAAAGGTCACAGTAGCACAGATAAATTGAGTAATAGCCACAAAAGAACTGTCAGTAATTTGTTCAGTTTGTTTGTGCTACATGGCGTTTGCTAAGCAGACCTGAAACAGATAGAACTTCTGGACAAATACTTTGCAGAATTTCTGAAATGATTGTCTGAAAACATTTCTATTTATTTTTTTCAGTATCTGCTTACAATAAGAGCTTTTCAAGGGTACAAACTTACCATAGAATGAATTCTGTGTCCTCTCAAACTGTTGTCCACTATAGCTACCTGCTCCTGGTACTCTAAGTGTTTACTTAGGCGCTAGCCAGCTCATCTCCCTCCATAGTTATACTATGGATAGGTAGAGGGAGGGGCTAATCCCTGAATTGTTTCTTTTATTTTCTGTTTGCTGCATGAATTCCCTTTAAATGCATATTTTGGGATGTTGATTTTTGTATAGAAAATTATGGTGATTACAGGAAATAATAAAACACATATAGTTATTTTGCTTCACAGAGTGTTTTGGGGAGGAGCCTGAAGTGGTCACCTGATGGCTCCCATGTATAAAGGAGTTCATCTGGGTGTCTACTTTAGATTCATTGTGGGATCAGCCTGCTACTGATCTAAAATGGAAAGGTCTGTGATGTTCTTACAGACCCAGTCTAACCTGTTTCCAGGGTGGACTTATGCTGTTATTGCCTAAGAAAACAGAGTATGCTGATGTATTTGAACTTGTGTGTATTATTTTGCTTTATTTTGTCATACTAAGTCCACTGTTAATTTTGTTTATTTTTATTCTGGAAAATAAAAATCTGGCTTGGCAATATTTGAGCCTTGCCATCTCCTCAGTCTGTGTCTGCGTCCATCAATTTTCCCACTGCCTATGACAATGGTGTTCTGCAACTATTTCAGTCACCTGGTGAAAGTCAGCTCTGCTCCCCAGGCCCCTGACAAAGTCTATTGGATATGCAAATGGCTGGGGAGGAGAGTTAACTTTCACCAGATAACTGGAATAACTGCAGAGCACCATTTTGAATGAATAAACATCTTAAATTCATCACTTAGTATCTGGCCATTTGTATTTTGTTTCTTTGGAGTGGAGCACCCACTTTGGAATGGTCTTGCCTATAGGGCTATCCACCCTTTGTCTGCATATGTGGGCTGTATTTGAGTGCACAGACTCACCTTGTTGAAGAAGATTATATAAATTCCAGTAGCAGGCCTTGATGGAGTGAATAATCACCATTCTGAAACTGAGTGCATCCAGGTAGCTTATAGTACTTCAGACACAGATAACAGCATTATTTTCAACAGCAAAAGCCTAACAAATTTATATAGTGCAATGTGTCAGTATGTTAGAACACTGGAACCACAGCTAACACTAGCAAATATGAAATAGAGGTGTTTCAGCCAGAAGCCTGTAAAACGATACAGTAAGGAAACTGTGGAGCAGTCACTGTCAAATAACTGTTTCACACATAGACAAGGAAAGTATTATTTCAAATAGCAATGCCTATCTCGAAGAAATTTAGATAATGCATCAAAGTGCTTTCAGGATTTTGCTTTCGGTCCTGTTTTCAATGTCTTCTCTGGTTTGTTGTATGCAAAGGTCATTAATAAAATCGTATGGATTGTTTGAAAAAAGTGTTACTTTGATTAATGATCTTTACATGCAGCAAACCAGAGATGACTTTGAAAACAGGACCAAAAGCAAAATCGAGAACTATGACACAATTCTTGGAAGCAGGACACCAAGCTGCTTTCAGTGACAGCTCCAAAATCACATTTGTCTCTTTTATCGCCACAGTATTGTATCTACTACCCTATCTACTACATAGGTTAGCCCACATCACGGTACTTTAGCTTTTCTGCCTGAGCTCACATTAGTATCTGATACCCCAAATCCCAATCATCATGACTCATAAGTTGCAACCAGTTTCAAATTTCAGTAGTGGGTACAAAGGAAGCAAACAGTCCTGAGTAGGAAACTGAGGGCATCCTCGTAGCCTTATAAAACTTGTGTGTTGAAAACATACGCACATTCATTAAATGTTGGGGCATTTTATTTATTTATTTATTTATTTATTTTATTCTATCTTAGATTACAAAATACCTTTGAGTGCAAAACAACTCATTTACAAATGTTCCATGTCAGTGGGGAGGGATACAAACAGACAAGAAGAACTACAATAGAGTTTCTCACATACAGTAACAGTGTATAATATATCATGGATAATTGGCACTATTCAAAATAGGAGAAAGGAGTAGAAGTAAATAAAAGGAAAGAAGAAATGGGGTAGCAGCCAGGAGCTTTGTCAATATTGCTGAATGGAGAAAGGCGGAAGTAGGGAGGGAGGGAGAACAAGGGAGGAAGAGGGGGAAAAAAAGGGTTCTAAGACCAAGTGAAAGGGGTAGCAGCTAAGGACCTTGTCAGATTTTCTGAAGGTTTAATCAGGGTGGGGGTGAGCAGGGATGCACTCAATGGGGTGTTAGGGATAAGGACAGGCATACCTTTAATTAGGTAGGAATCTCACAGGAGCTTTCGGCTATGAGATGCTGACAGAGCATGTGCTTAAACTGGCCAAATTTGGGTAGATTAGTTAATTCACTGTGCAATCCATTGAACCAAAGTGGAGCTCTATAAAAAAAGGAATGCTGGCATTGAATTGTCTAGCACCTAGGGACAAGGAGGAATTGGGTGGTTGAGATGTGTGTGTTGGGTCCTGTGAGATTGGTTCAGAAGTTTTTCCACGCCTAGAGGCAGGAGCTCAAGGAGCACTTTTTAAGTTAGTAGGTACATTTGGCATTTGACCCTATCACTTAGTTTAAGCCATCCAGTTTGAGAATATAGCTCATGTGTGTGTGAGATGTGCAACACCCATGAGAAGTCTACACACCTAGTTTAGAGCGAGAGTTATCCTTTTGAGTGAGGTAGCGGTAGCAGAGCTGTATATGATCAAGCCATAATTGATGACTGCTGACACCGAACTGCAGATTATGAGCTTGAGAGCTTCTGGTGTCAGACTCCACCTGTGTCTATAGAGGAGCCCAATCCTAATATTAACGGCCTTGGCAATATTCTTGATGTGAAGCACATAGGAGAGATGACTATCCAAGGTTACTCCTAGGTACTTAAAGTGCTCTGTCTGTTCAAGTGGAACTCCCAGGTTATTTCTAATGGTAAGAGCATGGTTCTTGTACTTACTGCAAGAGTAGGTGAACAACATAACTTTTGTTTTCTTATTGTTTAGGACCAATTTGAGTGCACTAAAACAGTCTTCTACTTCCTTGAAGCTGAGTTGCAGATTGTTTGTTTTCAAATAGGTAAGGGTGGCTTGTCAAAATGACAATGTTGTCAGCATATAGGAGAATTCATTGGTGACAGGAGGATGGCTGGTTGTTCAGAAAGATGCTAAAAAGGAGGGGACCCAGGATTGATCCTTGTGGTACTCCAGATTGGACGGCCCTCTGTCCAGAGGTGACATTAGATATTTTCACCAGCTGAGATCTGTCTTCTAGATAGCTTCTGAACCATACGAACATACGAAATTTGCCAGCAGATAAAGGCCTAGAGGTCTATCAAGTCTGCTCGAATGTGCAGCTAGCACCCCTTATTCTGCAGCTGCCCCTTCCTTCCACCCTTCCCCTTCATTAACCCTCCCCCTTGTCCTGTCCCATCCTCGTTTGAAGCAGTCCACTGTTCTACTGCATACCACTTCTGCAGGTAATGCATTCCACCCAGCCACCACCCTCTCTGTAAAAAAGTGTCTCCACATCTCCCTCCTGAACCTTCCTCACTCCAGTCTCATATCATGGCCCCTGGTGGCCCTCCACTCCCTTACTTTGAACAGCCCCTCTGTACCTGTCTTGTTTATTCCTTCATGTATTTAAAGGTTTCAATCATGTCCCCCGCTCTCCTCTCCTCCAGTGAGAACATGTTCAACTCCTTCAACCTCCTCTCATATGATAAGTCCCCAGACCCTTGATCATCTTTGTCGCCTGCGCTGCACTCCTCCAGTAACTTAATGTCCCTCTTCAGATACGGACTTCAGAACTGCACGCAGTACTCCAGGTGTGGTCTAACTAATGACCTATACAGTGGCAGAATCACCTCCTCCCTCCTCGAGGATATACCCCTTAGCAATACAACCCAGCGTTTTGTTGGCCTTTGCAGCTGCCTTCCTACACTGTGCGAGTTGTTCATTGACCCTGTGATGAGCACACCCAGATCCTTCTCCTCCCCTCTGTCTGGGCTAGCTGCACTCCCCTAGCTGGTAAGTCCTCCTTGGGTTCTCCCAATCATCCACCTTGCACTTTTTGGCATTAAAGCCCAGTTGCCAGGTGTCTGACCAGGTTTCAAGCTTTGCCAGATCATCCTGCAACCCCTGCCATCCCCTAAGTCATTCACCACCGCTACCAACCTTGGTATCACTCAGCAAACAGACTGATCTTTGCTCTTGATGTCCCATGATATGTCTGCAATGAATATCCAAACAACACTGGTCCCAACACCGAGCCCTGTGGGACACCATCACTGCTCTTGGGTGTGAGAGCTCTCCACCCACCACCACCCTCTGTTGCCTTCCCTGCAGCCAGTTTCTGACCCATCTCACCAGCATTGCACCTGCCCCTGTGCCTAATAACTTCCTTCCCAGCCTTCCATGTGGCACTGAGTCGAATGCCTTACTGAAGTCCACATACAGGACATCCACTGCATGTCCCCTGTCCAGTTGCCTAGTTACCCAGTCATAGAACCCGACCAGGTTGGTTTGGCAGGATTGGCCACGATGAAGCCATGCTGTCTGCTGTCCTGTAGTCCTTGGCCTCTAAGAGGGCCACCAGCCTCTCCTTCAGGATAGTCTCCATTAGCTTACCCACGATGGATGTGAGGCTCACTGGTCTGTAGTTTCCCAGTTCATCCTGGGCCACTCTTGTGGAGGGGCACCACATGAGCCATCCTCCAGTCCTGAGGTACACACCCCGAATGTAGTGAGGCATTAAATAGGTCTGCCAAAGGTCCTGCAAGGACCTCTGCCAGCTCCTTCAGTACCCTGGGGTGGATGCCATCTGGGCCTGGTGTCTTGTCCACCCTCAGTGCCTTCAAACCCTCTCGAACTCTGCCCTTGTGCAGTGCAGTGCACAAGTGCACAGTGCAGAGTGCAGTGCAGTGTTTCATGGGAAAGATCAGTTGTAGTTAGTTGATGGAGGGGAAGTGGGTAATTTACAGTGTCAAAGGCATTTGTTAAATCTTTAAAGTCACCCCTACAAGATTGCCTTGGTTGAATGATTGCTGAATGAAGCTGGTGAATTCAAGAAGTGCTGTGGTGGTGCTGTGCCCTTTTCTATACCCATACTGTTGTAGGCATTGGATGGAATATCTTTCAAGGTAATCCACAAGCTGATTAGCAACAATATGTTCCTGCACTTTAGATAAAGGAGGGAGGATTGATATTGTCCTGTAGTTGGTATGCAGGGCACAGTCACCAGATTTTTCTACTGGGGTCACCAGGGCCATTTTCCAGACATGCAGGAATTGTAACAGGGTTAGTGAGAGGTTAAGGATCTTTGTTATGAGTAGAATTACTTCCTCCAGGGTAAGTACAATTAGTTTGAGGTTTAGGGAGTCCCCACTGTGCCTAAGTTTTCCCAACCCTTTATTCTGGAGTTTTCTAGCGTGGGTTACTGAAACCTTCTTAAAGTAGACTGGAGGATGTCCAGGGTTCTTGTCCTCATTTTGACTAGCAGTCTTTGCAGTGGTATCATCAAAGAAGTCCTGTGGTAGAATTCTGCTCGTGTTAGTAAAGGCATCATTAAAAATATTTGTGATTTTAGGAGGGTCCAGGGTGGTGGCTCCATCATGGTTTAGCATTGAGGGTGAAACCTTTGGACCTTTACCAGTGATTATCTTTTATATCTAACCAAAATTTCCTGCTGTCCCCCCAATGTAATCCAGTAATTCTCTATGGTATGTACTTTTCTCCTGATTAATAACCCTGTGCATCCATTCGTTGCTGCTTTATAGGCTTGCAAATCCACTTGCTTCCCTGAGGCTTTAGCACAGTGCCAGAGATATTCCCATTGTTTCATGCTAGTTATGAGTTCAGGAGTTATCCAGAAGTGCACCGTATCATGAACCTAAATCTTTTTTAATGGGGAATGGGTATCACAGGCAATATTGAAGACCTTAATGAAGTGCTCCAATGCTACATTGATGTCATCAGTGGAGTTAAATAGGGCCCAGTCATGGTTACATAACTGCTGTTTTAAGAGATCGAAGTGACAATGTTTTAGTACTCTGCTGTAGATAGTTTGGGGTGGGTGCGTGTGAAATTTGTTTGACCAGCTACAGGTAATGGGAGAGTGGTCACTAACAGAGGCAGAGTGTATGGTTGCATTGGACATGCAATCAGGATGATTGGAGATTATCTAGTCCAGGGTGGTGCTTGTCCCAGTCTTATTCTTTATTCTGGTTGGCGTGTTGATGAGTTGAGATAGGTGTAGAGCCAATAAAGCATCTTTTATAGGGCCAATGGCTGATGATAGCCAGTTTGTAGTGAAATCACCCATAAGTATTGTCTCAGCAAGGTGATTTTGGGCATGGAGATAGTCCAGAATGTTGTGGAGACCAGAGGTTGGGTCTTTAGGTCATATGTAAACTGATAAGACTGAATGTTTTGTTATGGGCACCGAGTAGTACTTAATTGCAAGTACTTGGGTGGGGCATCCAAGTCAGTCTTAGGTAAGGCCAGACCCTTTAGTGTGTTTTTTGATACATGGCACAGCCACCACCATGTTTGGATGACCTATCCAGTCTGAAAATGGTATATCCAGATAGGGAAACAGCTATGTCAGGTATTTTGGGGGACAGCCAAGTTTCAAAAATAGACAGTATGTCAGGGTCATGTTATGAGACCCAGACTTTAAGGTTGTCAGTTTTGCACAGTAGACTACAAATGTTGATAGTAGCCAAATTAATAGTGCTCTGCTTGGGTTGGACACCATTTGGAGCCAGGCCAACAGGTCCTGGAGTAGGGTGAATGTTGCTGGAGCAACAAGAGAATGATCCTAAGAAAGTAGTGTCTTTGTAGTTTTGAGGATAGTTTAACAGTCCTTCTAGTGCAGTGGCTTCTTTTTTTTTTCTTGTGTAGTGTGAGAAGGATGATCGGATCAGGTAGAGTAGGGATGACGGCATGCATGCTATACAAAGCCCAGTTATTGAGGTGAGATAGAATCCAGAAAGGTTGAAGAAATCCCAGATTTACAGCCCATGTCATAGTGCACGTTGCAGTCAAAAACCATGTTGATAGGTTGCTTTTTGTTGGTGTAAGGATTTCCAGAGAGACTGAATAACATAAAGAAGAGGAGAAGGTGGGGTAAGGTACTCAGAGGAAGCTTCCCATTTTAGCCCAGTAAGAATTAGTAGATAATTAAGCAACAAGGATAGAATTATCACTAATAATGTGATAGCACTTTGCTGAATCCAGACTGGTAGTGATCAAGGTTGCAGAAATCCCTCTAGTGGTTGGACAGTATAACCGTCTAATGGAGAGTTGGACACTTAGTACATTACACCATCATCACGTGCACAGTGGTATCTAGATAAGATAGTGCCCAGATAGGACAGGTAGGTGGGGAACTGGTGCAAAGCACCGGTAGGATCATCCGCTGCTGCTGGTTACTTGGGTCTGGTGGTGGGGGGTGGGTGGCAGCCAGGAAAAGCAAAGTCACACCACTGAGTGATGAGAGAGCCCTCTTAGGGCCTCTTAACTGGGGAGAAAGAGAGGGATAAGATTAAATTAAATAGGGCAGTCAGAGGGTGTTGGGAAACAGAGAGGAGACTAGTGGACAGTGGGGAGGTGGATAGAACAAAAGGGTTTTTGATCAGTGGGAGGTTTCAGAGAGGATAGAACAGACATGAATTTATCCAAAAGAAAGAGAATGTAAATGCAGGGCAGAACAATGCTTTCACACTTCTAGCAGCTACGCTTAGTCAATCTAGCTAACTAGGGGACACACATTTAAAAATTTGCTATTACAGCTCTCTTTGGGAATGAGTAAATTATCCAGAAAGGCTGTTTTGACTGTGTACAGAGACATTCTTCTAATTCAAATTATAGCTCATTTTAAGAGCAGTTAAACATCTTACACAAAAAGAGGCTGCATTTCTTAGGTACAGGGAGGATTTCACAAAATTCCACTGTTAAGTTAACTTAGTTAACTGTCTCTCAGAGCTATCTGAAACACTTTCAATTTAGCAATTAGACCCAAAAACATTGGCTTCCCAGGCTGAGAGAAAAGAAAAGGTGAAAGCTAAGCTGAAATTGGTCCAGCCAATTGCAGTAGTCCTAGTTCTGAAACTGGCCAGTCAGAGTAAAGAAGTCTCTGGCACCAGAAATTCAGAGAGGCAGGTAGCACAAAATCAATGTCCAGTGTTATCGTTCCTGGAGATCATCAGGGAGCTGAGGGGCTTGTAACCATGGACCGGAGGCAAAGAGCTGTTCTTCTGCTGCTTTTGGCTTCTCAGGTCTGGCGGAGTGGATGGTGGCCAGGAAAAGGAAAGTCGCACCACCAAGGGATGAGAGAGCCTGCTCAGAGCCTCTTGACTGGAAATGGTTGGGGAGCCGAGGGGCTCGGAGCCATGGAGCCAAAGCAAAGAGCTGTTCATCTGCTGCTGCTGGCTGCTCTGGTCCGGGGGCATCCAGGAAAAGCAAAGCTGCACTGCTGAGCAATGAGAGAGCCCACTTAGGGCCTTTTAACTGGAGATCGTCGGGGAGCCAGGAGGCTTGGAGCCCTGCAGGAGGTAAAGAGCTGTTTGTCTGCTTCTGCTGGCTGCTTGGGTCCGGGGGGGGTGGGCAGCAACCAGGAAAAACAAAGCCACACTGTCACATGATGAGAGATCCAGCTCAGGGCCTCTTAATTGGAGATTGTCAGGGAGCCGAGGAGCTTGGATGGGCCTTTTTTTATTTTAATCGCTACATTAAAAAGGCACACTAACTGTGTCCAAGGGATAATGGATGAAAGCATCATTTTCATACAAGTGGTTCACTTGACAGGGCTTATACAGTATTTATTTGTAATTACCTGCTCTTATAAGGATCCTTCTTATGTGGGGGAGGATCAGACCTCAAAAGTCAGCTACAATTATGTGTGGGGGGTCAGATTTAAAACCAGCTACAGTCATTTAGGGGGAAGGGGGCAGATTTGCAAAGACAGCCATGTGGGGGGAGGGGGTCAGATTTCCAATGCCAGTAAAGCTGACATATTGAACAGGTATTTCTGCTCAGTCTTTACTGAGGAAGAGGAGGGGGATGGGTCTGAAGGGAGTACAAGGGGTGAGAATGGCGCAGAAATGGACACAAGTCCCTTTACACGAGAAAGGGTCCTGAAGGAACTGGAAGTAATAAGAGTTGATAAAGCAATGGGGCCAGATGGGGTGCACCAGGGTCCTTAAAGAACTAAGAGAGGTGGTGGCTGAACCTCTGGCTATCCTGTTTAGCCGATCACTGGAAACAGGGATGTACCCAAAGACTGGAGGATAGCAGATGTAGTCCCTTATACAAAAGTGGGAACAAAGAGGAAGCCGGGAACTACAGACCAGTCAGCCTCACCTCAGTAGTGGGGAAGATCATGGAAGCACTACTGAAGGAGAGATTGGTAGAACATCTGGTTGTCAGTGGACAACAGGACCCAAGGCAGCATGGTTTCACCAGGGGGAGGTCATGTCAGACCAACCTCATTGAATTTTTTGACTGGGTGACTAGGGAGGTGGATCAGGGGAGGGCAGTGGACATGGCCTATCTGGACTTCAGCAAGGTCTTTGACACTGTGCCACATAGAAGACTATTACACAAACTGGGGAATATGGGTGTGGGCAGGACAGTTGTGTGGTGGGTAGGTAACTGGCTGGGCAGGAGGACACAGAGGGTGGTGGTAAATGGCTGTCACTCCACAGAGGGAAGAGTGACCAGTGGGGTACCACAGGGATCAGTGCTGGGACTGGTTCTATTCAATATCTTCATCAGTGACATTGCACAGGACCTAGAAGGCAGAATTTCACTGTTCGCTGATGACACAAAGCTCTGTAACAGAGTAGACACACCAGAGGGTGCAGACAGAATGAGAAGGGACCTGCAGAAACTTGAAGAATGGTCAGGGTTTGGCAGTTGAAATTCAATGCAAAGAAGTGCAAGATAATGCATATGGGGCACAAAAACCCTGGCACAATATATCAGTTGGGGGGTGAGGATATAGCATGCACCAAGCAGGAAAAGGATCTTGGGATTATCATCTCTGATGACCTCAAGGTAGGTAAACGGTGTGACAAGGCAGCAGGTAAAGCAAATAGGATGCTGGGATGCATAGGCAGGGGCATCTCCAGCAGGAAAAGGGAGGTCATAATTCCACTATACAAGACACTAGTGAGGCCCCACCTGGAGTACAGTGTACAGTTCTTGAGACCTTACCTACGTAAGGACGTAGACAGGATAGAGAAGGTTCAGAGGAGGGCAACAAAGATGATGCATGGATTGCATCACAAGTCCTATGAGGACAGGTTGATAGAACTGAACATGTACTCCCTGGAGGAGAGGAGGGAGAGAGGGGATATGATAGAGACATACAAGTATCTTACAGGGAGGAACAGGGTGCAGGAATACACTATTTTAAGTGAAAAAGATGTTCCAGGACTAGAGGGCATGGGATGAAGTTGGAGGGAGGATGATTCAGAGGAAACGTGAAGAAGAATTTCTTCACAGAATGGGTGGTGGACAAGTGGAACACCCTGCCAGAGGAAGTGGTGGGGGCTGAAACAATCACGGGATTTAAGAATGCATGGGATAGACATAAAGGAATTCTGGAGGTTGGGGGTAAGGGGCAACAGACTTCTAGGAAAACGTAAACTGAAGTTACAAGCTCAAATGGGCAGACTGGGTGGACCATAGGCCCTTATCTGCCGACACTGTCTATGTATCTGTGTAGTTACAATCCTGTAAAGGGGGGGATCAGATCCAAAGCATGCTACAATCCTGTGTGGGGTGGGTCAGATTTCCAAAGCCAGCTACAATCGCGTTCTAGGGGGTTTTGTTCAATGACTGCACTTTGTCTGCACTGAGGTTCTAAAAGTGACAGAAACTGAATGTAGGTCATTTTATAGCTGTGTCTGTGTACTAATAGCAAATGGACTAGGTCTTTTTCTATCCCTTTTTCTATGTTTTAATAGGTTAATTTTGTTTTGGGGTGTCATTTTACTTTAGTACTTGTTTTATTCCACTCCTAAAGGTCAGTATGCCAGTGTTGAATTAGCAGTGTAATATAAAACCACAATAAGAATGCTACAAAAGAATCATAATAAAAACTTTTAACGCACAAAAAATAAATTCATATTAAAACTTTTAATGTGCAAATAAATAAAACTTTTAACACCTTAGCAAACAACTTTGCAAGTGTGACATAACAGGGACTTGTACCCACTGTTCCCTGAATAATGGCCCAGTAGATGTTCTGCCAAATGAGCAATCGGTAACTAAAGCCTCCAGGCTAACCTGAAAGCTTGTCATGGCTACTAGTCAAACCCAAATCTTGCAGATTGAAATACTTGCAGCAGATAAGCCCCATGCTGTCTGCTGTTTTCAATGTCTGGGTGCTCCAAAACATTTCAAACAGTAACTGCAAACCCAAATAAAGTTCATTCCATGTTTAAAATGTTTTAGGCGGGCACACATATGAAATACGAACATACAAAATTTGCCAGCAGATAGAGGCCCAAAGGTCTATCAAGTCTGCTCAATTTTGCCAGCTAGCCTCCCACTCAGCAGCTGCCCACCCTCCCCCCCTCCTCCCTTAAACCTTCCCTTTCCTGTCCCAGCCCCTTTGAAGCAGCTCACTGTTCTGCAGGATACCACTTCTGCTGTCAATGCATTCCCCTTGGCCAACACCCTCTCCATAAAAAAATGTCTTCTCATCTCCAACCTGCATCTACCTACTCCAATCTCATAGCATGGCCTCGCATATCCCTCCTTTCCTGCACTACAAATAAAATAATTGATGGAAAAGTCCCTAGTAAAATGGAAACAATAACTGAAGTTCTTTATGGCAAGAAGGCAAATTTAAAATGTATGTCATGCAGCGACCATTTGAGTGAACACAAATGGATCGAGTGCTGAAATATTCATAACGAAATAGTCCTTATATACAGTTCAAAAAAGTACAAATACTGTATACTTGTAGTTAAAAAGATTATTGTACTGCCACGTTAATATAATAAAGAAATTGCACATAACAGAAATGATCAACTCTGAAGACCACTTTATTACAGACCATGCTGCAATAAGGAAACTGCCAATTTCATGTATGCATCTAGCCCTGTCCTGTGGATTATACATTCCTTTTTAAGCACATTAATTTATCTTCATGTCACTAAACTGTGTACTGTCAGTTTGCAGCTTATCCTTACCCTTTCAACAGAAACATGCCACAGTATTCTGTCCTTATCAGTGTTTTATACAATTGTTATATGTATGTAGCCAGGGCAAATGACTGCAACATCTGGTTGATTGGAAAGCTGCAGTAGCAGTCTTAAACTTGAACCTGTAGGGCAGCATTTTGGAAGTGCCTGCAAATGCAGACACAAACTTGAACTAGTGCTCACTAAATGGTGATATAGCAGGTGTCTTAGAGGAGCAAGAAAGGTAACACTGTGAGAGCAAGAACAAGTTCCACTCACAAAGAAAATATGTGAGCACACTCAGCAAATGATGGAGCAGCCCCCCCACACACACAATGTGTGCAACAATATATAGAGGACACAAACTATCCCTCTAAACACCCCATAGCAACCCTCCCCCAAATAAATTACAAGCATGCCTCTGAATGAAAAGAACCCTGCTACAAAAGTGAATAGTTACAGTGATGCCACTATTGTAAATTAAATAATATTTCATGAACAGTAGGTTACTGAACCGGGAACTTGATGGGACATCATAGCTAGGCAAATTATTGTCAGGATTATGTCCCCCACAGGACATCAGAGTCGGGCAAATTAATGTCAGGAAAATGTAGGGATCCCTGAGGCAGTAGGATGTTGTTGGTATCTTGCAGACATAGAACTGCCTCATGTTTCTATACGAGTGAGACACTCACACAAACTGCTGGATGCCAAGCAAACTTGAGCTACAGTACAGCAACCAAATTGAAACAGCGAGAGAGAGAGAGAACTTAGGACAGGGTCCGGGGTCCTCTCCACCAGAGTCCAGCACCAGATTACATCCCTTAACAATGATAAGCCCACACCTGCCTGTTCTGCAAACAGCACAACTTTTGCAAAATGCAAAATTGTCAGAGTCACAATCAAGTAAGAGCAAGTATCCAACTCAGCTCCTTGTCTGTTCCCAGTGGGAGGCAGGGCTCATGCATATTCATTAGTCACCTCCCAACTTGCTAGCTACAGTTTAAATGGATGAAAAAAATTTACCTGCAGCTGCTAAGGATATAATTGGCAGTTTAATAAATGGGAGGAGGGGCAGGGGATTGTTTTTTTTTTTTTCCAAGCCCAGAGACAATTTTGGCAAATGGGGGTGGGTTCTATGCACCCTGAAATATCCCCCTACACCAATGTCAAAACACCAGAAAACAAAGTGAGAGTGCATGGATTGTTCCAACACTGAAGTGACTTTTTTTGTCACCTCAACAAGCTTTTCATTCAGAAAGAATGCAGGAGTTCTTTTTCAAAGCAATAGATCTGCAGGGCTCTGCCCACTGCAGCCCTAAAAACAAAGGGCCCGATTCCAAGTTTTGGTACACCAGTGTATGTCAAGATATGCCAAACCCCTTGGCGTATCTCGTGACTTACACCAAGCAGTACACTGGCAGTTATTCCAAATGGCACCTTGCACTGTGGTGGCTACGGGCTATGGCAGCTGTGGGTTACACTACACACTATGCCGCAGCCCACAACGCAATGGTGCAAGTGTGGGTTATCGCAGCAACTGTGCCCTATTCCAGGAGGGTAGCTGCCATAATCTGTAAGCATGATTCCAAGAGTCGCACTGGTGGTGCTAAGTTAGAGCAGCCAGGAGCTGCTCTAAGGGGCACCTGGTGGTGCTATCTGTTGGTTGCCTACCCGTGCACCACAACAATGGTGCTGATGAGTCCCTTGTGCCTCCACAGGCATACCCATGCCCCCACCCTGAATGTCGGGGACCCCCAAGGGTCCAATGTCCAGTGCACCCCCTTCAGATGCCTGTGCCACCTGTCCTGCCCCCCATGCCCCCTGGTGTGTGCCATGCTCTTCCAGGGTGTGGGAGGCTTTGGAGGGGCTGCCAGTTATAGGCCGCGACTTGCAGCATGCAGGGCTTTTACACCATTGGCCTCTGCATGTCATAACCTGCATGTTGCAAGTGCTGGGACCTTGCCACTCTTGGAATGTGGTATAGGGTCCCTGATGTAGCGGCGAATATCGCAACTCGCATACGCCGGCGAGTTGCAACACTCATCTTGGAATCAGACTCCAAGTCTCCAACTTCTTCAATATCCTTCATTGATCCCTTTCTAGGACATGATTAATGGTCAAAATTGTTGTTAAGATGTTAGTTCTTTTTCAAATAGTAGTGCTGCTCACTACAAGTTTTGCTGATCTAGTATTAGTAAAAACACATATCCTAAAAATGTCTGTGTTTTATTATTGAAACATCCCATCTAAATATAAAGTTACTGACATACACTATTTTTGTTCTTTCTTCTGTTTTTATTAGAAATGTACAGAGGTCAATGTACTTTAGACTAATAATTAACTCCGGTAGTGATTGCCATGTCTGTATGATCCATGTTTATGATTGTCATTAATTTCAGATTCTGAATTAACGCTGCAGAGATTGAATGCCACAGAAGACATGAATTATAAAATGGGCATCCAGAATAAAGAAGACTCATTGGTTAAAATATATCATGTGACTGTGTGTAAAATCTGTTTTATACACAGTCATGCTGGTCCTAAACCACATCACACAATCAGCAAGTCAGTCCTCCTACAACCAGAACTATCTTCTGTCAGTACCCCTACAACCAGAATTGATCTTCCATCACAAACATGGCTGCTACCTTTACACTATAAAAAACCTTCAACTGGGCCCTAAAAATAAAACTACCTTAAATAAAAAATAAAACAAATAAATTAAATGTTTTTCCATGATCATCCCACTTTCCTTACACACATAAACAAATTAGAAAAATTAAGTATTGTTTATAGTGTTAACTATAACTGTTTCTTCACTGACAATGAAAAATCCCCCTTCTGTCTTTACCTGCTCACCATGGAAATCTCTTCTGTGTTCCCTGATAGTGAGATAATTGAGTCTCTGGCTACAACAGAGGCCTTTGTTGTCTGTGTGTGTGTTTGAAACATTCTGCCAGTGGAACTGAGCAGAATTTTAAATCTATGTGTTCCATGGGAAACATTCCATGATGAGCATTCCATATCTTGAATCTTGATGATAGCAAAGGACAAACTTTGTCCAGCAGTAATACAATGACATCATCAATGACATCATTTGCAGTGGGGTGGAAGGACTATGTTATCATAAATGCACAGAAGTAAATCTATTGATTTGACATATATACATGCCTTTCCCAATTGTAAGTTAAAAAAGAGACCATTTTATAAGCACAGAAAGCCACTCCAGGGTGTATATGGAACATATTTTACCGCACTTTCAAGGGCTGAAAGGCACTCGTGCTGCTGCCTCATGCCTCACCACACTCCTGGGCGTGTGGTAAAATATGTTTTGTACACACTCTGTCATGTCTTATTGCTTACATAATACATAGGTTTGTAACAGAAAAATGTAATCTCTTTGTGATGGTGTGGGAACAAGGGAACATCAGGTCTGTCCCCTTTTGCCTAAACAGCCTCTCTCCAAAATTATCTCCAAGGTTTTTAGAGGAACAAGAATGAGTGGGAGGTGGTGGGGAGATGATTGTAACAGGGTTACAGATACAGTAAAAGATGAAAATGTATGTGAAAGAAAATATGCTACATATGTTTTTAAAATTATCTGATACTGAAAATTGTAAAAAAAATCTGAAAGGAAAATACATTTTTTGAACTGCTTGGAAACATAATGTAAGTATTCCTCAATAGAATGTCACAATTTACCTAAGCACATTTGAGATACACATGTGCACTCCACATGCAAACATCCACCACAGTATACAACTGCGTGGTTAGGCACATCTTGTACAAGAGTTGGATACATTCAGTGGGCTATCTGTTAATGGTAATGCAATAAAAGAATAAATGAATTTATTTCTAGATAATACAAGAGTTAGCTATAGTCAGCCGGTTTTCTTTGCCAATAGTATTGCAATAAAAGCAGAAACATTTGATGTTATCAAGGTAATATAAGGGAGAATGGGGGGATATAAAACCATTGAAATGTTTAGAAAAAAGGTAAAGGAAAAGTGAGATATTTACAATAACTTAGAAATATTCAACCTCCTTGTTTTCACCCTTTCAACAGGGTCACACAGTAAGTATTGGGTTCTAGATTAGAAACTAGGGGCTCAATTCCAGAAGAGCATGTGCCGGCATAAGGTGAGATATGCCAAACCCCATGGCATATCTCGCTACTTACAGCAGGTGAAATGCTGGCCCCTATTCCAAGAGGTGAGTTGTGCCTTGGCATTTGTGGGCTGCGACAAACGCAGGTGGTGCCAACACTTACGCTGCAGCCTGCAACATCTGGTGCAATTGTGGGTTATGACAGCAACCTAGCCCAATTCCAGTAGGGTGGCTGTCGTAACCTGCAAGCGCAATTATGGAACCCACAGTGGCATGGCTAAGTTAGAACAGCTCTGAACTGCTCTAAGTGGCAACTGACAGTGCCATTCATTGGCTTCCCACCTCCTGGCACCATGGCAATGGTGCTGATGTGTCCCCTGTGTCCCCTAATGCATACCCCTGCCCCACTCTCCAAATAGCAGGGGCCCTTGGGGGTCCATCCTCCGGCACGCCCCCCACACCTGTGTCTCCTGTCCTGCCCCCCTTGATGCCCCCTGGTGCTTCTGGTGGTGTTCTGGAGTGGGGGTGCTTCAGGGGGGCCACCTGTCGCTCGTCGCGAGTTGTGACTTGCAGCTGGAATATGCCATGCATGGGCTACTGCCACATGCTTGGCTTATATTGCAAATTGTAATTGCCAGGACCCTGCCACTTCTGGAATGCAGCATAGGGTCCCTGGTGTAGAGGCGACTGGAGTAACTCGCAACTGCATGCGAGTTACGTCGTCCATCTTGGAATTGGCACCTGGGTCTCCAGATTTACTTGACAGTCTCCAGGTGCATAGAACCATACAAACATACGAACATATGAAATTTGCCAGCAGATAAAGGCCTAGAGGTCTATCAAGTCTGCTTGAATGTGCAGCTAGCACCCCTTATTCTGCAGCTGCCCCTCCCTTCCACCCTTCCCTTTCATTAACCCTCCCCCCTTGTCCTGTCCCATCCCCTTTTGAAGCAGTCCACTGTTCTACTGGATACCACTTCTGCAGGTAATGCAGAGAAATTAACCCATTACTTTTGCCTATTAGAAAAATCGCAGAAACATAATTTGTTGGTAGAAAACGACTGCTTGTGCACCGAGTCTGCTCTGTTTGTCCCTGGAGACCCTCCCACCTCCCTGTCTATTTACAGTTCTACTACTCTCCTATTATCTATCCAATGCATGCTTGAAGGCCCTACTGTTTTTGCCTCCAGCCAGTGCTTCTGGCAGTTTGTTCAAGCATGTATAAGTCTTTCAGTGAAGTAGTACTTCCTCCCACCCTTCTTAAACTCATTGCATGCCCTCTGGTCCTGGTGCTCCTTTTCATTCAACACAGACTCTTCTCCTGTACCCTGTTTATCCCAGATTACCTATGTAATCTCAAAATTAAGTCTTCTCACCTACATTATGCTGAGGTTAGGAGACCGAATTTCAAAATCCCAATGGGGATTTCTGTTATGCGGGGGGCAAAGCCCCGCACCGAGTTGTGTGTTAGCTTCGGGGAAGTGCAACATTTTTTTTTTAAAGTTCCTGTTGCAGGTACAGAACCCCATCCCCGACAGCCTGCTGCCTGAGCTGTAGGAGTATTAGCAGTCCACACCAAGGGGCAGCTCAGCAAGTACTTCTCTCTGCCGTCCTCAAATGATTACGCTAGGTGAACCCATGTTTCACGGGCATAACCCAGCATTTTGGTAGCTCTACTAAAAGACATTTTGCTGTTGGTCTGAAATGTCAGGCAATTTCGATATACCATGTTGGTAACCTCGGCTTCGGTATCCTGTAATGGTACTGTTTACCCCTGTGAGGTACTTGTATGTCTCTATCATATCCCCTCTTGTTCTTTTCTCTTCCAGGGTGTACATGTTGAAACACATCAGTCTCTCCTCATAGGGCTTTTTGTGCAGTGCCTAAACCATTATAGTCACCCTTCTCTGGACTGCCTCTACACTGTCTATGTCCTTTCTTAGGTGTGGCCTCCAGAACTGGACAAAATACTCCAGATGGAGTCTCACCAGCTAGTTGTATAGTGGCTCCAACTCCTCCCTCATTCTGCTGGTGATGCCTATTCCTATACATTCCAGTATACCACTGGCCCTACCCAGTGCTGTATTACACTGCCCTGTCATGTTGAAGTAATCAGACATGATAACCCCAAGGTCCCTTTCCAACTTAATGATTGCCAATAGCTCCTCCATCCTATACTAAACTGCTGGATTCCTATGCCCTAGATGCATGATTTTGCACTTTTGGCATTGAACCCCAAATGCAAAGCTCTTGACCACTCCTCAAGTTTTCTGAAATTGCTTTGCATTTTCTCCACCCCTTCTAGAGTATTACAGATTTTTGTAAAATCCACAAAAAAGACATGTTGGCCCCATAGCATGGAGGGATAAGGCACCAAGCCTCACCTTTCGCCACACCGGTGACCTTGGGGTGTTGGGGGTTGGCCAGGCAGAGAAGAATCGAGCATCTAATGGACTGCTCTCCTCCTCTGGTAGGAGGGTTGGGTAGAGTCCACCACTTGCCTGTCTCCTGGCAGAAGGGGGAAATTCAGCTTGGGCCAGCTGATCAGGGGATGGAACAGATGGCACATGTCATGCAGGAGATGGTGGCATGCACCTGGATGTCATTGGTCACCACACCTCCCTGGGACCAGAACAAAGGAAAATCACTGGCAGTTGGATGATGGCAGGTGCCCACAGGTCCTGCTCCCTGAATAGCTGGGCTTGCTAGCCCAAACTAGATCTGGTCCTCAGCAGGGGCCAGGGTCACCCCCGCAGACCCCACCAGGGGGGCAAATGCTGGGGGAAGATGGCTGGTGCTAAGTCCCAGTGGATGTTGGGGAGACAGGACTGGGACACCCTCCTGAAGGAGGACCGACCAGGAGAGGGTGAGAAAAAAGAACAAGAAAAAAAATACCTTCCAGTTCTTCTGCAGTGCCACTTATGAAGATATTTAAGATAACCCATCCCAGTACTGAGCCCAGCAGCACCCAACTGGTCACTTTCTCATCATTAAAGTGAGTTATGTTAACCACCACCCTCTGTTTCCCATCTGTTGACCAGTTTTTGAACCAATTCACCACTTTGGATCCCACCCATAAGCTGCTCAAATTCCTAATTAGTATCCTGCATGGGACAGTGCTGAAGGCCCTCATAAAATCCAGATTGTTTATGCCAACCACTACCCTTCTCTGATTTCATGCCCAAGTAGGGTCTGTGGTGTTACAGTAAGTAGGGAAAATGGGCAGACTAGATGGGCCAAATGGTCCTTATCTGCCATCAATATCTGTTTCTGTGTTTCTATATTAAGTGAATCCGAGATTAAACTAACTGTGCTCCCCCACCCCTGTGAACTCTTGGCAAAAACCAAATATGAATTGGGACCCATACTTTAAGCCCGAAGTTTTGATTTACTCAGAACATAAAACTAAAACTAAAACTTAAAATTGAAAGGTACAGAAAAGATAACATGAAACTGGCATAACGGTGTGTGTGTTGTTAAACTTTCCTTTCCTATAACTAGAGAACCTTGGCAATGACCATTTTATTTATATGGCACTCAATCCATGAGGTCTGAGCACCTTACAATAAATAACAAACAAAACAACAATGAGAAACAAACTATACAGTGTCAAAATCAAGAATCCCAGCCAAAGCATACATTTGTGTCAGTGCATGAAAAAGGGCTACCAAATTGTGACATTGGTGATATTTTTTAAAATGCCTCACTTATCAAAAACATTTTTTTGGGTGCTGGTATTTACCTAATGAATATTTATTATGTTGTGGGATAAATCACTTTCCATGTTCAGAGAAAAAATGTGCATGTAACAGGGTCATAAAACTGGAGGTGTGAATGTAACAGGGGACATAAAAGTCTGGATGTGCATGTAACTGGGGACATAAATTCTGGATGTGAATGTAACTGGGGTCATAAAACTCTAAAAGTAGATGCATAGCTTGTTAGTTCCAAACAAAGAAACAATGCTCCCTCCAAAAAAAAACATCAACAAATATCAGGCCACATGGTGTGTATCTTTGTTTGGAAGCCTGCTGTGATGTGTTGGCCTCAAGCAGACCATTTGGAACCCAAAAGTGAATTTTTAGGATACCAAATGGTCCGATCATGGCTGACAGACCACAGCAGGCTTCCAAACAAAGGCCCAGGCCATGCAGCATGCCCCCAGCAAGAAAAGAAATGCAGTATAATTTAAAATACATTCTAAGCCACAAACTTGTGGAAAAATGTTTGCTACAGCTTGTATCGAGTCAGATCCCAGAAACACCAGGCCGCATGGTGTGTGCCTTTAGTTGGCAGCCTGCTGTTGTGTGTTGGCCTCGATCAGACCATTTGGTTTCCAAATGGCCTGATTGAGGCTGATGGTATACCGTCACCGTAGTGAGTCCGACACCGCTAAGACCATCACAGCGACAGGAATCGGGCAAAACCCGCACGTCGCTGTGATGGTCTGTGCAGTGACTGAGACTGCCTCATTGTGTGTTCTGCCCCCCCCGGTCCAACTCTGACTCGGAGTTGGAATCCTAGAGACAAGGGGGTGGGAGGTCGAGCACTGAAAATTCCCAAGGCTACAATGCTGTCAGTCAGCATGGTAGCTGTCGCTGTAGGGAATGTCAGTGCTAGCGCTGTCGAAGTGCTATGGTAAAACCAAGGTTGACACACCACAGCAGGCTTCCAAACAAAGACCCAGGCCATGCAGCATGTCCCCTTCCCAAACAACAAAAGAAATGCAGCATAATTTAAAATACATTCTGAGCCACAGACGTGTGGAAACATAATGTTTGCTACAACCTGTACTGAGTCAGATCCCAAAAACACCAGGCTACATGGTGTGTGCCTCAGTTTGGCAGTCTGCTGTTGTGTGTAGGCCTCGATGAGACCATTTGGTTTCCAAATGGTCTGATTGAGGCTGACACACCCCAGCAGACTTCCAAATAAAGGCTCAGGCCATGCAGCATGCCCCCCTCCTGCCCCAACAACAAAAGACACACTTACCCTACCAAAGACCTGGCATTGGACAACTATGCACTGGATCAGGTCCCAAAACCAAAAAAGCACCAAGAAATCTGATATGCCATTCAGACTTTAAATAAAAATAACTGACACAAGCCATGCAGCCTTGCAGAGATCAGGGCCATGGACCTGGAGTATGCACCCAATGCAGAAAATGCCCCCAAGCATTTCTAATGTGCATCATTTAACTGCCAAAATCTGTAGTCCAAGCCATACGTCCCAACACAGACCATGCTGTTGGCCAAACAAATGACCACTTTGTGGGCTGTTTTCATGGACATCAACATTAACCATGTCCCCAGGTTGAAATGGCACCAAGCACATAATACTGTGCACCGAATGAATTAAGCTTCCCTGAGCAAGCACACTTTTGGCCCCCACCCCCCTTTACATCTGGGTGAAAAATAAATAAATCAGACCATGCATAAAGACTCAATTCACTGTGGCTGTGCTCACTCCCAACTTTGGGTCTGGGTTCTTCAGGTGCATGTTGCCAGGGAAAGGTTTCAGGGAGTTCACTTAGTGAACAGATGATACACACTCCAAATCATTCCCTCCTTCACCACATCTGTCCAGTCACCTCACGAGGATCTCCTTTTAAAAATCTCCTATCCCCACTCAGCCCCCAATTTTATTGCAGGAGTTTACTGTCACCCTGGGCAGCCGCACTCCAACTTCACTGACTTGCTTTCTAAGTTATCATTGCTAGCTTGCGGTGGTGAACTTTTCATCTTAAAGGACCCAAATCTAAACTAACTGGCCCCATCACTGGCTAACACCAGCTCCATCATCGAAGCCTTAAACCTACATCAGGTGATCCAGGAGCCTACTCATCTCAATCTTAAAACACTAAACCACTCCCTTCTGGACCTGGTTCTCACCTCCCACCCACACCGTGTAGTGGCCTCAGGGCTTCTTCCTAACTCTATTAGTGACCATCACGTGACATTCGCTGTGCGGAAAATACACAGGCCTAAATTCCCTCCTAAAATTATTCTCACTTATCCCTTCACATCTCTCGACCTGCAATCCTTGCTTCATGACTTTACACAAACTGACTGGTTCCCCCTAACCACAGCAGATTCTGTGGACGATGCCCTTCCTTATTTTGCCTCTAAGTTTCTGTAGGTCTGAAACTCCCATGCCCTGCCCCACAAAGCCAGGGTTCACAGCGGTCACCTACCCTGGGTCACCCAGAGCTCCTAGCCTGCCAGTGTGCTCATGACCTGGCTTGGCACAAAGCCTCCAACTGCCCCAGAGATCACCAATGCTACTGAGAAGTGCGGAATGGTTGCACCAAAGCAATTCGCCTTGCTAAAGCAGAGCTCTTCAATCCAACTTCCAAACCAATACAAACAGCCTATCTAAATTCTGGAAGGTTGTTCACTCCCTCTTCTCGTCTTCCTCCACCCCCCATCCCCCTTCCTCAGATCCAATCATTCTGTTCTCTCTGAACCTATTGATATTGCTGATTGTTTCAACTCCCATTTCGCCACCTGTGCCTCTTCTCTACTATGTACTCTCCCTAGTATTTCCCCTGACACACTGGCCCCCTCTTGTGCCCCTTCCAATGGCCCCCTCCTATTCCTACTCCCCCTCTCCTCCTCCCCCTCTGCTCCTCTGCCCCGTCCCCTCCACTGAATCCCTTACACCTCCTCCCTCGTTCTCCTTCTCCCCTGTCACCCCTGCTTCAACACTTCAGGACCTCCTGGCCCTCAACCCTACTAAAGGCTCCTCACCTGACGGCCTTGATCCCAGGCTCCTTCACATCTCTGCTCCTGCCATAGCCTTCCCCCTTTCCCTGTTATTAAACCTCTCCTTTATGACTGCCACTGTGCCCTCTGTCTGGAAGCATGCTGTTGTCCTCCCTTTCCAGAAAAGGGTGGCGACCCCTACTCCCCTGGTAATTATCAGCCTATCTCCCTTCTGCCAACCTTAGCTAAACTACAGGAACACATAGTACTCAAACAAATCTCTCTGTTTCTCTCTGACTCTGCTTTTTTCAACCCCTTCCAGTCTGGCTTCAGGAAATCTCACTTTACCGCCACCTCACTCCTAAGATTAACAAATACAATCTCCTCAGGCTTTGACAAAGGGCACATCACCTCAGCTATCTTTGTAGACCTGGTCAAAGCCTTTGACACTGTTTCTCACCCCCTCCTCCTTCACAGCCTTACAGCTGCTGGTCAATCCCCATCAGCTACAGGATGGTTCAGTGACTACCTGTCTGACAGGTCGCAATCAGTAAGAATTGCTGATGCTATCTCTTCCCCCCACCTATAACTACTGGAGTCTTACAAGGCTCTGTGCTAGGCACCATTCTGTTCTCCATATTTTTAAATGACCTCCCCCTGGTTTTCACCTCATCTAGCATCCACATGTATGTGGATGATACAGTTTTGTTTACCTCTGGCAATACTGTTGCTGCTGTTACTACCAGGCTTCAGTCCGACTTCACCAAAGTCCAACTCTGGTTTAGTTCTCACCAGCTATTTCTAAATGCCAAGATGATGGTCTCCATGTCCTTTGGCACAAGGCAGAGACTCGCTAGGCTAACTCACCTCCCTTCCTTCCATACCTTCAATGGAACTGCTTTAGAGAACTCCTCCTCTTTCAGGTATCTTGGCATTTGGCTGGATAGACACCTTGACTTCTCTGTACATATTGATGCAGTTCTGAAAAAACTAAGGGCTAAGCTTGGGGCACTTTACAGAAACCGCACCTGCATCCCGCTCGCCGTCAGGTGTGAGCTGGTACAGAAGATAATCATACCAATTTTCAACTACTGCGACATAGTCGATGATGCTGCCCCACAGTCCCACCTATCCAGACTGGACTCTCTCTTTAACTCCTTCTGTCATTTTGCTCTTGATGCCCCCCCGGACCCATCACTGTGATCTCTACCGTGCTCTTAACCTTCTTCCCTTACACTCCCGGTGCACACTTCATGGTGCCAAATTCATCTCTAAATTCTGGCTAGGCTCTCTCCCCTCTTATATCTCCTCCTTTCTTGGCTCCCCTACCCTCTCCATCTATTCCCTGAGATCCCATGCTGACACTCGCACCCTATCACTCCCCTGCAGAACCACTACCTCAGGTCAAAAGCCTTCTCCTACCACCTGCCTAAAATGTGGAATGTTCTCCCTCCCCAAATCTGTCACTCCTCCTCCCTCTATTCCCTTACCACCATGTTGCAAAACTACCTCATACCCTCTTGCACCTGCTTCTGACCCCCCTTCCTTATCTCTCTCTCCCTCTCTGCTCTTTCATGCCATCTCCCTCTCCCCCTCCCTCCCACCACTATTTTGCACTTATTCTTATTGACTAGCTCTTAAATTGGGGTGACTGGTTCCAACTTGCTCACCATGCTATATATTGTGCTATTGCACTGTCTGTATGTATGCATTGTCAGCCTTGTATCCTATTTACTGATTCTACTGTGTATGCACTCCTAAGACCTGTTGCACTGGAACTCTGTAACTTCAACCCCCTTTAGTATCTCAAGTGTCTTGTTCCTGTTTATAACCTGTATGTATAATTACCCATATGTACGTATTTACCTGAAATTGTACTCTGTATATCTGTTTGTCTGTATTCTGTTATCCCTTCCCCCTTCCCCCAGGACATACCGTGAGACGAGCATTAAGTTGCTCAGTGTATCTTTCCTGGTGAAACAATTCAATAAATAAATAAATAAAATACTGCACTGCATGCATTTCTGGCCTGATGTTCACCCCTTCAAATACACCAAATTGTTAAAGGGTACTGGCCCCCCTCACAAAAGCAGCAACCACATAAAAGGCAAACAGTACTTTCTGCCCTATCCCATTGCCGAGCCCACCGAAAAACAAAATCCTGAACTGGAGCTGAACATCCTAAATGGGAGCAAAAAATAAAATATAAATTTCCCTGCACCCACACAGTGGCCATGGTGAAAGAAAGGAGTTGTGTGGCTTAGCCGGTGATGAAGGTAATCCGCCATGTACTGTAACTCTCTGGATGAAGGATCGCCATGTAACCAGGGCTCTGCAGGGGACAAAAAATCTTCCATTAATGCTGGCTGGAAAAGAAAGGGACTTGTGACTGTAGGATTGCTCATTTTAAAGCATCCACAAGTCCAGTTCACTTTTAGCGACGTCACTGGAACACGCTGGTATGAGAGGCTGCTCACCCATTCCACCGAGACTCGTATGAACATCCCAGGCGTTGGACATAAGGAGGTCATCAGTGCTAACTGATGATATCATGAGCATGGCATGGGAAAGGGAGGAACTCTGAGAGGAGTGTGGGTTCTGGAAGAAATGAAACAAGGCTGTCAGACAGCAAAATGTAATAAAAAATAGTAATTGCCAGTTTAAAGGGGAGATTTGAATGTAACATAGTTGGACATAATGGGTTACATTCAAGTCCAAATGTTTGGGGCTACCAGAGGGTGGGGTGGTTGCTGCAGCACACAAAAAATGCTTGAAAAATAAAACCAGGAGACCAGACTGTGTATAACAACTGTTTATTCAGGGCCACATCACAATTCAGTCACAATAAACACAGTTTTGTGCAACCTCCCTTACAATGTCACAAAATGGCCAACCAAAATGGTGGATTTTGTCCAGAAAAAGTGAAGTTTCCATGACACACCAAGCATGTATTGTCATCATTTTTTTATTTATCAGCTTTCATGGGACATAATACATCACCCACTGCAGAGCGGCAATTGTCCTGTGTTTGTCATGCTTTGGAAGTTGGTCATTCCAGTGGTAGCCCCTTTTCATGCAGTGGCTCACTTAAAAAAAAGGTTTTTAAAGACCTCTCACTTCCCATGGAAGGGCATTCCAAAGAGTCAGAGGTGAACCACTGAATGCTCTCTCACCCGAGGATTTTAGCTTTGATCTGGGTACTGACAAGAGGTCTCCTCTAAAGTATTCTTTATACTTTTATTTCCAGATGTCAATGGCAACAAAGCCACAAAATGTCCCACATTTACTAAGGAATCCATTTATCTACACATTGTAAAATAATTCGGATAACCAAATTGGACTTGTTATTATGACATAACTTAGAGTCAGTGGTCTGTATATAAACACAGTGTATCAACTCCTGATAAAGTTGGGATCTTGAAAGAGACAAGAGTTGCTATAAAAAAACCTTCCCAAGTCATAATATTTGGCAGAGTTTGAACTGTTTAAGAAACTTGCAAAGATGTAAGTATTTGGGGTGCCATGGACTTCCATTTCTGCCTTTGACGGGTATGCCTGCATAGAGCAATCGCTCTGTGCCAAGTAATCATTTTTAGCCTCTGTGTTATCTCAACTTTGGCTTAAAATCCTAGCTTTTTCATCTGTGGCTCAAAGGAAATATATAGGCAAGTCTAGAAGAGCAAAACAGCTGACTCATACCTCGCTTTCTTTCTCGAAGATAGAACCCATGCCACAGCAATGTAAGGCTCCAGAGAGAATGGCGGAGTCTGGCTCTTCATTACAACCCATCTCGGATCCTAATATTCTGGCTATTCTAAAAGAATTAAAAGAGTTCCATTTGGAAACCCACAGTGTTTTCAAGGAATTGCAAACCTCCATAGGTACACTTGAGGGCAAGGTCTCTGATCTCACTTCTCATGTATCCGATGCTGACTGGACAAAGTGGAACAGGTCCTTACATGGGTTTTACATGACTGCCAGCAATTACTGGAGCACTGTGAAGATTTGAAGAATCACTCCAGACTAAATAATTTGAGTCTATATGGGATGCTCAAGGGTGATGAAGGGTTGGGGAGTACAATTCCTTATTTGTAGACTCTCTTGGCATCTGTGTTGGATATAATGGACCTTATTCTGTTACCAATTGAGCAGGCCCATAGAGTATTATCTCAGAAGCCTACTTCACTGGAGCAGCGGCCATGATAGATAAGCATATGATTTTTTAATTTTGTTACAAAGCAAGAGCTGCTTCAATGGGCCTGGTGGAGTGGACCATTAACCTAAAAGTGATCCCGTATCTAGTTGGATAATGATTATTCCCTGGCCCTTCAAGCAAAGCGCAGTAGGCACCAATTTTAAAAACACTTTGGGAGCACAAAATAAAATTTTCCATCATCTACCCTGCCCAGCCCTGAGTTCACTTTCCGGATGGGTCCAAAGTTTTCAAAGAATCTGAAGTTGCAGCACAGGAATTAACTCTTTGGAAGCTTCTCCCTCCAGAAGAGGCTATGGAAACCACAGAAGCAAGGGACAAGAGATCATTTCAGATAGATAAGTGGTCCTGAGTCTTGCCATGAACTAAGAAAAGGTGTATGGTAGCTTCTCTTCAGGAAATTTGAGCATTGCTTCCAGCCTACCGACAAGGGGAATCTACTTGAACTGTGCGGTGCTCTTGTCTTCTTGGATACATTGATATGAGAGGCCCCCTACTCTTCCTCCTGGTAGCCCATGGCTCCAAAGCTGGAATATGATACATAATATTTTAGTTTTGTATTTTTTTGGACGCTACCAGATCTTTCTCCCTACAGAGGGATTGGGCCCTTGATTATACTTGCTTTTGTTTTTATCTTCTTTTCCTCCTCTTTTCCTCATCTGCTCTGATTCTGTCTTTTGCTTATTTTTTATATGGTTCTCCATCTGGTTGGTTCATCTTTCTCTGGACTTCTGTTCTACCTACTTATTATGAAAGGCTCCTCCTGGTCTGGTTTCTAATGTTGTTTTTGCTGCTTTCCCATCTCATTCCTGTTTTTTTGTTAAGTGCTCTTATAAGGTTTTTGGGGCGGGGGTATGATTTTAACTGTTTTTATTTACTTTATTTTTGCAGAGTTCTCTTCTCTCTTACCTGATGGAGTCAGTGGATTGCTTGTCCAGGGGCCATTTCTTCTCCCCGAACCTATGGAGCGGCATTGCTAGTAGAGCCTTCTGGGATGCACACCTCAACAAATACTACAGTGTTGTATGTTTCTTGCAGATTTAAGCTGGAAAAATTAAAAGTGGCCTGGATTTGTAAGTAGTGTTATCTCCATTGGGGGATGGGGGGGCTAAGTGTAGTGGTGGTCGAAGTGGCCAAAATTTGCTCTGCGAAGTGATTCATGGAGTAATGTGGAATCTGCAAAGTAATCGGCAATGCGAAGTGGAGTACTTTGCATCATAATGAAGAACGCAAAGTCTATTGAAACCAATGACTTTGCATTATTCCGCCTTCCCCAAACCAGTTCTCCACCATTGATTTCAATGTACTTTGCATCACTTCGCCTTGTAATTGAGCTCCAAGGTGAATTATGCAGTGATTCATGGGACTGCAGGTCACATGGGCTCTAGATTGTTTTGCACAGCCTCAGTTGTGTGTAGTGGTAGCTGGGGACAGTTTGCTTTCAGAGCTCTGCTATTCAAAACCTCTAAAAGCTGTTGAAAAAGCCTTTTTGAGTCTTTTTTTTGCTCAAAATTTAGTACATTGATTGTAGAAAACCCTCCTGTGCTCATATCATTGAGTGTTTATTGTCTGTGTGTGGATTTTGAATGTTAATTTAGAACAGTCAGTTTGTGTACTGTGAAGTGTGCTTTGGGGGAGGGGCGTATGTAGTGTAGGTAGATTGGGAGAAAAAGGCAGTCTTTCTGTTTTAGTTATATTTTTCTTGTATAACTGTGTTACTGTACACACAGTAATATTTTCAGTAATTCTTGACATTTTTTTGCTGATTATTTTGGTGCAGCAGTGTATAATTTCAGTTTGTCTAAAACATTTGGTTATATTACTAAAAGTTTTCAGTTTGCTTCGCATTACTTATAGTGTGTGTGATGCATGCCATCAAATCAGACACCTTTTATTGTGCCACAGAGTAATTGTCTGCCGCTTTGCGCTGACTGCCCCCCGTCTCACTCACCATTGCGACCTCTATAGCAGGCTAAATTGGCTCTCACCCGCTAACCACATAGACTTCATCTTGGGGTGCTTCACTGGAAAGGTCCATGGCACTGGCACCCCTCCAGGGCTTGTGAAATTTCTTGTCCCATCCATCTCCTCCTCCTACTTCCTCAGGTCCCAGGGACAGACTTTCCTCAAGACACCAGCTACATGGACTCAAATGGGTGGGCGAGACTTTGCCGCATTCGCTCCCAGACTGTGGAACTCCTTCCCTGCCCGGGTCCATGCTGAGCACTCACAGATGTGTCTTCATTCCTCCCTATGGAACCATCTCAAACTTGCCTCAGCCTGTGGCTGCCCCAAACCCCGATGAATTGATCCATCACAGCACTCCTTTGCTCTGGAGCTACTCCTGGACAAAAGACCAGACTCCAAGAGGTTGCTAAGCTGTATATAGTGTCACATCTCAAGGATTTTGATACTGTGCACCAGAACTGCTCTTGCTTCCATAAGATGTTTATGTTGTTATGTTAATACTGTATAATCTATGCCTTACCACGACAATGCTGTGTTGAATCTGTAACATTACTGCTCTTATCTCCCACAAGGTGTTTATTTTGTTATGTTAATACTGTATAATCTATGCCTTACCATGTTTCGTATGCTGTGTTGAATCTGTGTCCTCACATGAACTGTAACATGTCTAATTTGTACAATGTTGTTGTATGTACCTAAATCTATTATTCCTGTACTCTCCCGGGTCGTACCTGAAAATAGGCAATTGTCTTGTCTAGTGTACCTACCTGGTTAACAAAAGCTAAATAAATAAATAAATAAATTGCAGCAGTGTGGACCTGCTATCCACCGCACCTGCATTCATTTTTTGTACTGCTTTGTGGTTTCTTTACTGGTAGTGGACAGTTGTTGCCATGCACTGCCCCCCAACTGGCAAAAGTTATTCTTTTCAAGATTTGGATATGTGACTTGTGAGCACTGGTTAGGTGTTGTTGTGCCTTTGCATTTGCATCTCTTGAGTGTGCAGTGCAATCTTTGTGCATTTGCAGTGTACCATTAATTTTGGGAGACTTTGCATCTCTTGTTACACTCTCATTTCACTTCATTAGCATGGGGGAATTTTCTGGACAAAGGACAGCAGCATTTTGGGGATGCACATTAATTCTGGTGACTGGGTGTGTGGGGGGCTGCCAATATTGTTGTCACTTCACCTTACTTCGCATTATGGTGGAATGACAATGTGAAGTAATAATTACAAGGTGAAGTGAACATAGCGTAGCAGAATGACAACGCGTAGTACCCACTTCGCGGGCACTTCACCAGTGACATTTAAATTCACTGCATCTCTAGCTGAGTGTGAGAGGATACCCTTTGTTTTTTTCTCCTTTGAGACCTCTGATTTATGGGGATTGCATTAGGATTGGTTTGGTTTAGAAGAAATGTTTCACAATTTGTTTCACAGAGTGGGGGATGTACTATATAGTGATGGGGGACTCATGCAGTTTGGGATATTGGGGGGTGGATATTGCTGGGGTTTATTTAGGGGATATTTTTTTTCATTGCCAAGGTTTGTGGATTGACAACTTTTGGGTAGGGCCATGCCAACTAGATTAAAGTCCTGGAGAGCAGTGATTTTTTTTTTTATAAATATGGAGAAGGGAAGGAAAAGGGAAGAAAGAAGAACAAGAGAAGGGAAAAAGGAAAACAAGGTAAAAGAACAAACAAGGAAAAGAGGAGAGGGGGACGGAAAAGCAACTGGGGTTGGAGGACTGTTGAAAGAAGGATAAGTATTTTGCCCGGTAGTTTATTTTATAATAGAGGAGATTTTGACAGCTTTGGCAAAGGGGCTCCTAGAACTCTCTTTTCCAATACCTGCCATGTTTAATTGGTTTCTTTTGAAACTGGGGATAATAATTTGTACCAACTGGTTTTCCCCTGTAGCGTGCTGTCATCTAGAGCTACCTAGGAGTCATCACCAAAGTTTGACTTCCTACCTTGCCATTGGGGCAGCCTGGCAATTTCAATCCTTTTAAGAATGACTGCATGTGTGCTAAAGGTTCCCCTAGGATATGATTGTTTATTTGTTTTTTTAAGTGGCAAGGTCATAGCCATCTTTTATCAGTTTTGTACATACAGAGGGCCAGATATTCAAAACTTTGCACCGGGCAAAAACCGCTTGCGTGGGTTTAGCGTGGGATTAGTGCGGGTCTGCTATATTCAAAAGGCCAAACTGCATTAGCACCAGGCAAAATCATAATGTATGCAAGGGGAAAACTGAGGGGGTGCATGCATGAATACAGGCACAATGCTATATTCAGCGAATAGCACTGCAGGAAGTGGTTTTGCGTGACTTAGCACGACACTTAGCGTGGTGCACATTACTGCCCAGGAAAAGCTTGTCTTAACCCTGGGCAATCAGCGTTGCGTGACACTTTGGCTTTGCATGGTGTTTGCGCAGCTTTGCGTGACCCTAACAAATAAATATGACACATAGACAAAGCCAAACATAGAGGAAAACTTGCTGATAACTGATGGCATCACAATGATGCCATCATCTGCCACCAGTCCCAGCCATACCAGGCAGTAAGTGGTGACCCTGCCACCTGTGGATAGCATGGCAGTGTGGCCATACAGCACACACCTGCGGACCACTCTTCTGTGGACACCAACAGATGCCAGCACACACATGCAGCACTGTGGGCATGGAGGATGTTGAGGGGAGAGTGTATGGGTGGCCAGGCTGTGTAATGGACCAAGTGTGGCCACAAGGCTGGGACACATCTTGCAGTGCACATGGGCCAGTATTGGGAATACCCCAACACCACTGTGCCTTTCTGATACTATATGCCCCCCGGCCACATACCGCATAGCTGTACAACTGCTACAGCACACAAAGCCGGACATGTATATGTCACTGTGAGCATCCCATGCCAGAGGTGCAGCATCTGTGGGTCACACAACAGCATAACAGTAATGTCCACTGCCAGTAAACACCTGCAGGTTGGGCCTCTCACTGTGTATAGTGCAGTCATCATCACTGCCCTACACATCATAGGCATTGCTGTGTCCACACACTACTGGCCCCCTTGCTACTGTAGTGTCTGCTGTGCACTGTAGCATGACCTAGAGTGTGACAGTTGCATGCAGCACCACCACAATCTGTGCCTATGCTGTGTTGTTCCAGTACAGCTGCAGGCAGCAGCGCATGTGAAAGTACAGTGTTCAAAACTATAATATTCCCCAAACTGTTTGCGCAGTGCTAACACATTTGCGTGGGTTTAGCGCAGGGCTAAACCATTAGCCCGGTGCAAACTGCATGAAAATCAGGGCATAATGAGATGCTATCTTGGATGTTTGCCCAGAGCCTACCTAAGTAGGCTCTTTTGCATGTCACTTTTGAATATGGCAAAGTTCAGCGCCGGGCAAACGTGTTTGTACCAGGCTAATGGTTTAGCCCTGTGCTAAACCTGTGCAAACGTGTTAGCACTGCGCAAACAGTTTGGGGGATATTTTACAGTTTTGCACACTGTACTTTCACATACACTGCTGCCTGCAGTTGTACTGGGTCAACGCATTTACTGGCACACACATTGGCCACATATTTCACCTCTACCTACCTTCACATCACTGTGCACTGTGTTGCTGTTGTGGTTTGCACTTCCTGGTTGCTATATTCAAAGCTGTCTTATTCCAGGGCTAAGTTTGCCCTGCACTCCCAGCCCAGTTTGCCCGGCCTCATTCCCATGCTATATTCAGAAGCTGTTTGCCCTGGGCTATTCCTTTTGAATATGGCCTGCTTTGTGCTCCGAGCTAAGTAATTGTTTCTCTTTTTAGTGCTGACCTTTGGAATATAACGTTGTTTATTATTGCATATGAGACTGTCAGGTTTAGTTGCCCATGAGAGACTGCATTCCCTGGTAAGATGTGAATCTTTCAAAATGTTAAAAAGCATTAGAAGATCACCCCTTACCCTGCAGGTATTTAAGCCATATAAATTCAGGGCGCTAAGCCTATCTGAATAAGAATGAGTACTGATTGAGGTTATAAGTTTAGTTGCCCTCCTTTGCAATGATTCTACCATTCTTATGTCCTTAATTAAGAGAGATGCCCAAAATCATGCTGCATAGTCCAGGTGTGGTCTAATGTAAGCAGAGTATAATGGTAGAATGCAGACCTCATTTTTATTTACAAAGACTTTTTTAATTGATGCTAAAATACTATTAAAGCTAAGTGCCACCTTTCTACATTGGTCACCATTTCTCAGTTCTCTGTTGATTTTAACACCCAAAATCTATTTTGAAGTCAACTGTTTTAATAAGACACCCATTTAATTTGTATGTGGCATTAGGATTTCTTTTGCCAAAATGAATGATTGAACATTTTTCAATGTTGAATTCAATTTTGTTTCTCTTTGCCCATTGATCTATATTACTAAGATCTTGTTGAAATGAGGCAATTTTAGAGGGAGTATCCACTTCAGAACTAAGTTTGGTGTTGCCCACAAACATCACTAGTTTACAGTGAATTGCTTTGTTGATGTCTCTAATAAAAATCCCAAACAGCACAGGGCCCAGGACTGAGCCCTGTGGCACACTACTGGTAATCACAATTTTCTCTGACAATATACCAGTTACAAAAACATGTTGAGTTCTGTTAGCCATTCATGCACTCACTTAATAGTGTAAGGGTTCAATCTCAAATTAACATTTTATTTGTAAGTAGTGCATGGGGAACCTTATAAAATGCTTTCCTAAGGTCCTGTAGCAACGCATCCACTGGGATCCCTTTGTCTATAATTTACTTTCTGATTCATAGAAGGATATTAAATTTCTGGTATACAATCTTCCCTTTATAAAGCCATGCTCGCTTATGTCACCCAAGGCCTTTTCACAGATTTCCTGTTCTATTCTGGATTTTAACAGTTTTTCTATACTTTCACAGATGATCGAGGTGAGACTTATGGGTCTGTAGTTAACTCATTTTATTCTTATTGCCATTCTTGTATATTGGCAAAACTGTGGCCTTCCTCCAGTCTTATGGACTCTCACCTGTATGATAGGATTTATTAAACAGGATCGTCAGAAGGGTAATTAATTCATCTACTGTTTCCTTAATGAATTTAGTATTGATATAATTTGGACCAGGTGAGGAGTTATCCTTAAGTTCCTTTAGAACTTTATTTACCTCTTCCTCAATTATAATATCATATCTATCATCTATGGTTACAGTAGGTACAGAGATGGGATCTGCCATGGAAAATACAGAGCCAAAGAATCTACTGAAAGCGTTGGCAATATTGCTTGGTTCCCTTAATTCCATGTTGTTTTCTATTATAGGCCCCAGACTATTATTTAACTTTTTACTGTTATTAATATAAGCAAAAAAGGCTTTTTGGTCCTTGTTTATGGATAGTTTAAATTCAGTTTTATTCCTTTCATTTTTAATTATCTTTTTTGATTTTTTTACGTTTCTGTTTGTAAATCGCCTTATTATGTTGATGGGGGAGTTTTTATATTTTATGAATGCCTTTTCCTTTTTCTTAATTTGTTTTCTTACTCTTCCTATCATTATTATAATGGCTTAAGTGGCCAGACTTCTTATGGTTAGATAATGTGTTTGTTAGCTGCCCTGTTGGCAGAAAGTGTTACTTAGTTGTTCATTGCAGGTTATTTTTTTTTTGTTTTTGTTTATTTATTAATTTTTTTGGACAATGATCTGTTAAAGGCTGTACTAGGTTTGGGAGGATTTGGGCTGCTTAATGTTAAGCGTAAGTTATTAATGCTTCAAGATGGATTGTACATATTCAATGGGTTACATTTTTTAATATGTTAATTCAAGTTTTATTGCTATCAAGACCTCTTGACATTACTAATTGTTCTATAACTAGAATGTTAGCCTATTTTATTTCCTGTGATTATCTTTGGTTTGGCACTAGAACTAATTTATATACTGTATTTTGGAATGTACAGTTTTATATCTGTTTAGAGAGGGAGGTGCTATGCAAAAGTGCTTTATTGTTTTTAAAAGGTAATGGGGTTGGGCTATACTTTAGACGGGATGTTCCTTTTCTGTGGGCCTATTTACATCTACAAGAGGTTATTTGGGGTATTGTCTCTTTAATAAGTTGGGGATAGGAAGGCAGATTTTTGGTTTGTTCATCCAATTTTATGGGACAACTTTATATTTTTATTAGTACAAGGGTAGGGGTTGGTTTGCTTACTATAGTGCTGTTTTGAGTTGCTTACAGTGGATTAATGGTACAAAACATAAAAATAATTTCAATCATAGAAATCTGCCATCAGAAAAGGACCCCTTGGCTCATATAGTCTTCCTGTAACCCCCCCCAGGAAGACCCCTTCCCCCCTTGTCAGCCTGCCCTCTGCCTGCTAGGCCCATGTGCATGTCCTAGGCTCTTTTAAAGTTGTCTACTGTATCATTCATTTTCAGGACACTGCCATACTATTTTCTTATTGGGGCTCGGGGAGCTGAACACTAACATCACTGCTGAGGCGGGGTTTGGGGTTTAAATCACTGCACCGCTCGCAAATGGCTAGACTGCAGTTTCTTATGACTGCATTTGCCTGCTGTTTCTGCTGCTCACTCAAGAGGATTTCCCCAGTAAAATGCCTGAAGGAAAAACACAAGTGTGAGAGACTGTGCTAGTTTTTCATTCATTTTCAGGACACTGCCATACTATTCGCTTATGGAGGCTTGGGGAGCTGGATGCTGACATCACTGCTGAGGCAGGGTTTAAATCACCATGCCCCTTGCAAGCATGAGTGTTGTGAGCCTAGATAGAAATTTATCTTGGAAGGAGGTTAGAACTAAAAGTTGAGTTTGATTCCTCCTAAGTGTTAACCGAGTGTTACAATGTCGATTTTACTGGGATGGCTTGTGTTTTGCCATTATCTTTGCATTCATCATAGTCTTTGTATTAAGGCTGTGAATGAACATGATGAGTCTGCATTACACTAGGACATGGATATGTTTAATGTATCGTTTGATAAGCATCCATCTGGGTGCTTTTTTTAGCTATTCAAATTTTACTGTGTTTAATTCTCATTTTAGTAACAATGTATTATGGTCACTACTTAAGAATAACATTGCTCAAATTAGTATAAAAAAAGACGGTTACTCAGACACGAAGTTGTGTTTGAAAATACTGTTCGGTCTAGGAGATTGCTGGTCTTGCTGTTATTAATGCCGGGCTTAGTGAATCTACACCCAGGCCCTAGCTGTTCCATCGATTTTGGTTCCATGGCCATTCAAAGTTCAGCTAATAGCCAGAGATATTTTGGCTCCACCCTTAAGATTGTTCATCTTAATGTGCAAAGTTTGTTGGCCAAATAGACACAATTTGTTGCCTGGGTTGAGTGCAATGATTTCAACATAATTACTTTATCTGTGACTTGGCTGAATAATAATATTTTGGATGGCGAAGTTTCCTTAGTGGGATTTAAACATCATCGATTTGACAGAGTTGGGAAAAGTGGGGGGGGCCTTGATTTATGTTCATGAGAGGTTCCATTTTACCACCCTTGATTGTCCTTTGGACAGCCTGGGTTGTGAAATGGCATCAATAAATTTATTGCTTGGTCAAGATAAACAACTTACTATAAGTACTATTTATATTCCTCTGGGAAAAGTTGAGTTAGGAATGGAGTTAATAGTAACATTTCATAGTGGGTTGCCGTTTAATAGGGAATGGATTCTGTTGGGCGATTTCAATTGTAATTGGTCCTCAGAGTTAAAAAAATGGTATTCCTGAGGTCTTATTAGATTTGGGGGTTCATCAAATTATTGAAAATGAAACCAGACCTAATTATAAAACAGGTGTTGGAACAGTTCTGGACTGGATTGTGGTAACTCACCCTGATAGAATTACTAAGTTTGGGGTCCTACCTGATGTGATGAGTGACCACTGTCCAGTATTCTGTAACTGGTCCACTAACGTAATGGGGAATCCACCAAA
Source organism: Neoceratodus forsteri (assembly GCA_016271365.2). NCBI lineage: Eukaryota > Metazoa > Chordata > Ceratodontiformes > Ceratodontidae > Neoceratodus > Neoceratodus forsteri. Next base: position 42,267,892 of record CM028131.1, on the reverse strand, counting down.
GTATATTGAATCAAGAAATCTCTCTCACTTAACAACAGATTATATTGAGACTGTATGTACTGATTTTGATTGGTCATTGTTTGATTCTCTTGGTGATTTGGATTCACTTTTGGATTTATTCCAAAAGGTTTTCTCTGAAATTGTTAACAGGGTGGCACCATTAAAGAAAATGAGAATTAGAGCCAATAAGCAAAAGTGGTTAACCTGAGAGTTATTTCTCCTTATGAGATCTAGAGATAAGATTTGGAAGCAATATAAAAAAAAATTAAAACCCTGTTACCTTACAGATGTACAAAACCTTGAGGAATAAATGTAAATCTAAAGTTAGGAGTACAAAGAGATTTTTCTTTCTCTCTGAACAAAGGAATTTGTTTGGGGATTCCAGGAAAACTTGGTGTACTTTGAATAAATTGATTGGTAGAGGAAAAAAGATGACCAATATTACTCTACAACGTAATGGTCACCCTGTTAGTGATCGTAATTCAGTGGCAGCATTGTTTAATCAATATTTTGGCGATCTCGGTAGTTATAAAATATTAGGTCATGGTCAAAGGCGATTACAAACTGATTTGAAATGCTACAGTAGTAGCCACAGACATTGCCAGCTATTTCCAGATATTTCACGGAATTTCTAAAGAGTTTCTCTCTGCTGCCCCTACTGTGGAAATGGGGAAAGCATGAGATATTTCTGGAAATATCACAAAAATTTCAGGAACTAGCTGGCAGTGTCTGTGGCTACTACTGTATCATGATGAATTTAAATTTGCGCCTGTTACACCACAGTTAGTAAAGGATTATATTCTTAAAAATGATCCCCGAGCTAGTGTGGGATATGATTGAATTGATTATAGAATTATCAGGTTAGGTATTTCTTTTTTTTTTATTACTCCTTGTCCTTGATTTTTAACAGTTCATTAAAAAATTGATTTTCCTCAAAGTTGGAAGTTATTCACTATTAAACCAATCTTGAAAAAAGGCAACCCACAGATTGTATCTAATTATTGACCTATCTCTTTGTTGAATCCTCTATCAATAAAATTTTGGAAAGGATTGTCTTAAATCAAACTTTAGAATATCTTACTAAATATCAAATGTTGACTGATAGTCAACATGGGTTTAAACCAAACCATAATACTGATACTGCCTTGGTGAGGTTCATCAGTTTCATACAGTGTGCCCTTGATAAAGAGCACACTGTTGGGGCTTTATCTGTGGACCTCACCAAGGCCTTCAACCTAGTCAATCACACTTTAATGCCTTTAGTACTAACAAATTTGCATTTTTCGGCTGAGGCAGTCAGATGGTTTTCTGACTACCTTACAAATAGGGCCTTCAGGGCCTTGATTGGTGATAGTTTTTAAAAAACAACTGTGATGCAGAGTGGGGTGCCCCAGGGTTCCATCCTGGGCCCCCTTATTTTTTCTTTATTTGTTAATTCTGCCCCAAGTGTTTGTTTAAAAATGTCCATGATCTTGTATGCAGATTATGCGGTTATTTATAGTGATGGAATTAACTTAAGTGAAATAGTAAATGATGTTCAGACTGATTTTGATTATTTTCAAGATTGGCTGATTTCAAACAACATGGTTTTGAACTGAAAAAACAACAACATTTATAATTTTTTCTTGTAGACCTAATAGAATTAATAATGAATTTACTCCTATTAAAGATAGGGATGGGGCTACTATTGAGTTGGTTGAAAATCTTAAATATTTGGGAATAGTTATAGATAATAGATTATCTTTTGAATTACACATTAAGCATCTAAAAAAGGTTATCCATCCAAGATTAGGCCTTTTTATATTGTGTTAAAGCTTTTCTAACAGTAGATTCCCATAGGCTTCTAGCCCATAGTTTTCTTTTAAGTGTTTTTGATTATGACTTATTGGTTTATTCTTCAACCAAGATTACAGTTTTGAATAATCTGAGGACCACCTATAATTCAATATCGAGGTTTATGCTAAGTGCACCTAATCGTAGTCACCATTGTCATTTATACAAATCTTCCAAGTGTCTATCTTTGTTTGATAGAATTTCTCATAAAATGGGAGATTTTTTATTTCAAATTATAAATGGGCTTCTACCAGTGTCAATCTCTGACCTTTTCCCTAGGCTTCTTTATTTTTGCAGTACCAGGCCACAGAGTAAATTTATTTTTAAATTACCGCCTGTTAAAAAAACAATGGGTCAAAGGTCACTTTTGTATTGAGCTCCTTTTATTTTTTTTATTGAAAGTTTAACAATATACAATGGACACGGTCAAAACATACAGAGCATTTAAGCATATGACAAAACAGGTTAACTGACCCCATCCCCCTCCCCCCGGCACCCCCAACACAAAACTCCCCACCCACACAGTCCCAAGGCATGACAGTCCATGACATCTGGTAGTTTAAAAATACAGTATTAAATATTAAATGGTATATAGCTTATGTAGCGAGGCCCAAATTCACTCGTATTTGGACTTGTTGTTATTGATACTCAAAATAGTCTTCTCCACTCGAAGATTAAATAATAACTTGTTTAGCCATTCAGAATAGGAGATGACCTCAGAACTCTTCCAATACTTGAGCACCGGTTTTTTAACTGACATAGAAATTAAAGCGATATGAAACTTACGCTTATTAACAGAGATCTGCGAGTAATCCCCGAAAATACAAACCTCGGGGATGAACAAGTCCCTCAGCCCAAGGAGTAGATCAACTTTGTCCTTTATAGCCTTCCAAAGGGGTAATATCTTAGGACATTCCCAGAAAATGTGAAGTAGGGAGCCTTCTGTCTGAGCACACCTAGTGCATACATTAGAAGAAGTTATTCCCCATTTAGCCAGTTTCTGAGGATAATGATAGAGACTGTGGAGGATGCGGAACTGCATTAACCATAGCCTATCTTGCATTACAAAATGATGACAGTTGTTCCATATAGTCATCCAATCCCTATCCCAGTGTGGGAAAAGAGCAGACCAAAACTCTGTAGGTCCAAACGAGACAGGGAAATGCCAGTCGTACAAAATATTTTACAATTTGGAAATACTCCGGGGATAGTTAACTAGTGGACCCAGTTCAGACAGGAAAGCAAACTTATAAGATAAAGGGGCACCCTCCCCAAACTTTTTAATGAGGAGGTTTCTAAGCTGTAATACCCTAAAATAGTCACTTTCCTTAAGCCTGAATTTCACCACGATATCTTCAGCTGATAACCAGGTACCATCCTCCTTAAGAAATGAGAAGACCCTACCATCCCCTAAACTGGGTAACCATCTAGGGGATAACACTTTGTTATCTATTTTAAAGGCAGGAGAGTTCCAAATCGATTGTTCCACATCTAACCAATTTTTATATTTTAGGAATCTGCACAACTGTGAGTGGATCCTCATAGAGATTCCAATTGTAGTACCTTTTAATTCCTTAGGTATAGAGGCGATGTTGAGGAATAATAATGCGGAGGGGGATATATTTACCGAATGGATCATTTCCATCTCTGTTTTGAGCCATGTGGGCAAATAAACAGAGGGATTGAGAACCATCCACCTTAAGTATTTGGCTGCACTACAGGCCCAATAATACATACACATGTATGGAAGCCGTAAACCACCCTTAGACTTGGGCACTACGAGCTTGTAAAAAGCTAGTCTGGGCTTCTTTTTAGACCAGATGAAATCACCAATCAAACTCTGGGCTTTTTTTAAACCAGCCACTCGGCAAACAAATGTCAAGTAGCTGGAGGAGGTATAAGAGATGTGGGAGAACATTCATCTTAACCAGACTGATTCTTCCCCAGAAAGAGATAGGTAAAGCTGACCATCTGGTCAAATCTAAAGCCACTGTGGAAAGTAATGCCTCCAAGTTGTATTTAAAGGTGCTCTGCAAATCCCTAGTTAACACTATGCCCAAATACTGCAATGAGTCTTTGGACCAGGCTAGACCCAGGGCAGTAATATCATTTTTAAAAACGTTGTGATTTAGGGGAAAAACAATCAACTTCCCTACATTTAGCTTGTAACTGGATAATTTACTGAATTGCTCAATAATATCCAACATGGCAGGAATAGATGTCTCTGGGTAAGAAAGGTGCAAAAGCAGATCATCTGCATATGCAGCAACTTTAAGCTCAGTGCCGAGAATGGTAATCCCCTGAACCTTCGAACATGAAATTAGTTTATGGATTAACGGCTCCAGGTAGAGATTAAAAAGTAGAGGAGAAAGGGGACAACCCTGCTTGGTTCCGGAATGTAGGGAGAAGGTCCTGGAGATTACCCCATTCCCAGAGATCTTAGCCATCGGGTTCTAGTATAGGGCCTTTATCCAAGATTGAAATTGTTGGGGAAATCCAAAGGAATTTAATGTTTGAAGTAAAAAACTCCAATTGACTCTGTCAAAGGCCTTCTTGGCATCCAGGGAGACCAGTGATACTGGAAAGGAGGCATCTCTGGACACCGAGAAGACGTGCGAGGGAAATGCGGAGGTGGTCTGCGGAAAATCTGCCTTTCATAAAACCCACTTGATGTGAACCAATTAAATCGGGGATAACCAAACTGAGTCTATCCACCAATATTTTTGTTAGAATTTTTATATCTTGGTTCAGCAGCGATATGGGTCTGTAACTCTCAACACATTCTAAATCTTTACCCGATTTTGGGAGAAGCACGATGAGGGCCTCGAATAAAGAGGAATCAATTTGCACACCTGATAAGATATGGTGAAAGAGACAAAGAAGATGGGGGGTAATTTTCTCCTTAAAACACTTATTGAAATTTGCTGAAAAACCATCTAATCCAGGTGATTTGTCTAAGGGTAGGCCCTTTATCGCCTCCAGGATTTCCAACTCCGTAATAGGAGTTACTAGTGCCCTACACTGGGACTTCGAGAGACAGGGTAAGTGGGCCTCCACTAGATAGGAGGAGAGAGTAAGAGCAGAGGGGGGATTAGGCATTTTGCCATATAAGTGTTCATAATAACTGACAAACTCCAAGATGATCTCCTGGGGATCAGACCTGAGAGTTCCGTCAGTTTTAGAGTGGATCGGGGGAATAAACTGGGTGGACTCCAGTTGTTTAATTCTCTGGGCCAGTAGCTTGCCTGTTTTTTCCCCGTGATCTATATAAGAAGCTTTGGTACATAAAATAGCAAACTCTGCTCTTTCATTGAGCATAGTTATATAGGAGTCCCTCAGCTTTGCCAGTTCTTGTTTAGACTCTTCAGATGGGTTTGATTGTAAGTTAACCTCTAAAGTTCTTATCCGGGTTAACACCTCCCTCTGCCTTGCCTCCCATCCCCTTTTCCTTGTCACGGCCATCCCAATTAGGATACCCCGGAGATATGCTTTGAAGGCACACCATAACACATCTGGCCTTGTGCCCTGTGTAGCATTCAAATCGAAAAATTGTGTAATATGCTCCATGATTTGGTTTCTACTCTTGGAATCCTTGAGCAATTGGTCATTCAATTTCCACCTGGTCTGGCACTTAGGCAAAGAAGTAAGGGTCAACTTACACAGCACCACAGAGTGATCAGTGGGCGGGCCTGACTGAATAGAACTTGTCACCCCTGGTAGCAAAGCCTGAGACACTAGTAGGTAATCAATGAGGGATGAAGACCTGTGGACAGGGGACACAAAGGTGTATTCCCTGTTCACAGGGCGTAAAACCCTCCATATGTTACAAAGTCCTAACCTTTGCATATGCAGCCCATTTGCATTTGCATATGCAGCCCATGATGCTTTGCATTGTGGGGGCATGTGTGATTTTGTATTTTCTTGAAACTTGGCTTCCCAGCCAAATGCCCTTTGGGGTAACCTTTGCCTCAGTGTTTATGCACAGAGGTTCTTTGTCTTTTAAATAGTTTTTTATTTTAATGGGTTCACCACAATATATCCCAGGCACACTGCCTTAGGGGTAGCTGGTCCATTCCACTGGGGTGTCAAACAGATGAGGCATACTGATGAGTCCTGGTGGATGAAACACGTGTCTATGTCTTCTGTTAGCACCCTTTGCAAACTATGTGAGAGGCCTTTTGGCACCATGCAATTCTGCTTAAGTTGGACCAGCATAACATTCTGTAGTGATTTGCATATACAGCCCATGATGCTTTGCATTGTGGGGGCATGTGTGATTTTGTATTTTCTTGAAACTTGGCTTCCCAGCCAAATGCCCTTTAGGGTAACCTTTGCCTCAGTGTTTATGCACAGAGGTTCTTTTTTTAAATAGTTTTTATTTTAATGGGTTCACCACAATATATCCCAGGCACACTGCCTTAGGGTAGCTGGTCCATTCCACTGGGGTGTCAAACAGATGAGGCATACTGATGAGTCCTGGTAGGCAGAAACACGTGTCTATGTTTTCTGTTAGCACCCTTTGCAAACTATGTGAGAGGCCTTTTGGCACCATGCAATTCTGCTTAAAGTTGGACCAGCATAACATTCTGTGGTGATTTGCATATACAGCCCATGATGCTTTGCATTGTGGGGGCATGTGTGATTTTGTATTTTCTTGAAACTTGGCTTCACCAAATGCCCTTTAGGTAACCTTTGCCTCAGTGTTTATGCACAGAGGTTCTTTGTCTTTAAATAGTTTTTTATTTTAATGGGTTCACCACAATATATCCCAGGCACACTGCCTTAGGGTAGCTAGTCCATTCCACTGGGGTGTCAAACAGATGAGGCATACTGATGAGTCCTGGTAGGACAAACACGTGTCTATGTCTTCTGTTAGCACCCTTTGCAAACTGTGTGAGAGGCCTTTTGGCACCATGCAATTCTGCTTAAAGTTGGACCAGCATAACATTCTGTGGAGATTTGCATATGCAGCCCATGATGCTTTGCATTGTGGGGGCATGTGTGATTTTGTATTTTCTTGAAACTTGGCTTCCCAGCCAAATGTCCTTTGGGGTAACCTTTGCCTCAGTGTTTATGCACAGAGGTTCTTTGTCTTTTAAATAGTTTTTTTTATTTTAATGGGTTCACCACAATATATCCCAGGCACACTGCCTTAGTAACAGACGAGGCATAGTGATGAGTCCTGGTAGGACCCTTTGCAAACTGTGTGAGAGGCCTTTCAGCACCATGCAATTCTGCTTAAAGTTGGACCAGCATAACATTCTGTGGTGATTTGCATATGCAGCCCATGATGCTTTGCATTGTGGGGGCACGTGTGATTTTGTAAAGTCCTAACCTATCAATTAACTCATGTAATGTACGTTGTGCTGGGGAAAGAGGAGCCGAGAGTGAGCTAGTGCGGTCTTTACCTGGATCCACAACTAGGTTCCAGTCCCCCCCTAAAATTATTGTGGAAGATAACAAGAAAAGGATATTATTAAGGAGTCTCATAATGAATAGAGGGTCATCTTTGTTAGGGCCATAAATGCTTCCTAATACAAAGTCTACAGAATACAAAATGCCCTTAACCAGAATAAATCTACCATGGGGGTCCTTGATTTCCTGGGTAACCTGTAAAGGAATGCCTCTATTAATAAGAATTAAAACCCCACAACTATTTGAGGTTCCTTGGGCTGAAAAGACCTGTCCAATCTGCATCCGTCTCATCTGAATGGCTTCCGAGTCAAGTAAATGAGATTTCTGGATAAAAACAACATTAGCACATAAAATATCTAAGTGCTTCATATCTTATATTGTTTAGTTTTTTTACGGGCCCCTTTGACATTCCAAGTTGAAAAACAAAGCTCCTTAGCCATTGTACAATTTCAATAGATAACAGCAGCTGAAATCACAAACTGCCTTAAAGATGAACCTCAACCAGCCTACAATGGACTGTGCCCCCCCCAAAACTACCCTATCAACCCCCAAACCCCCACCTCCACCCCACTAAGAACATCCCTAAACTATCCAACAAACACACAAACCCCATATACCATACCCTTACATCCCCCCAGCCCTCCGTCCACCCACTATTCCTACATCGCTAAGCAGCACTCCTCCAAAAAATGCACCATCCTCCTGCCCACCCCATCCAAAATCTCAGCATAGTACCCATATATAAGCAAATTAAAGAATGAGACATGTTCAGTACACTTGTGAAACACACAGACACCTAAACTAATTATGAGAACCTGTTTTAAAACCAACAGATTAAAGTAAAGAGATATCAAGAATCCTGTCCTTAATTCTATGCCTTACAACAGTGGGTAGCACCCCTAATACTGAATATCATAATACAGGATACCTCCCATCCATTACCTTGCCTCGAGGCTAGTACACAAGAAGGGGGTAAAATCACTGCCCCCGTATTCAAACAAGAGTGGGTCTCTTCCCTATAATCAAGCAGAGAAGGGAGTGGAAGAGAAAAAAGAGGGAAGATACAATTTTACCAAAGCAGGCAATACTTAAACTTGGGGAGCTCCCCCTAATGAAATGAGATTGGGAATATCCTAAGAAGCCATACACCGGCTCCATCCCGAAACAGTAACTGTGCCACCGAACGCGGTCTATATCCCAATTGCCACCAACTCTGCCCTGCCGCTGCTTCACAGCTATGAGGGCTTCCAGCAGTCCGGTAAATAATATACTCAATACCAGAGCAATACTCCCGTCTTGTGGCCACCAATTGTGACTGCATCAAAACCATCCTCCCCAAATGTGGACCCTATACCCCCTTGTAAAACTGCGAAAAGCAAAGAAAACCGGAAAGGGCACCTACCCCACTAATATCCTTTAAAATTCATCAAATCCTGCAAAATCAGCCATGAGCCAGTTACCCAACCTCCCATCACCAGGGCTGTTATCTGACAAGGAGCTCCCATACACCGACCATGAAGAGAAGGGGGAAGGACAAAGCTGGACACACACGGTTCGAAGATGAGATGCAAGCACCGCCCTACCCTGCAACTTCGTTTTGGCAGCCCAAGCCTCTATAATGGGTGGCTCCACACAAAAATGCCCCCCTAAGCCCTAAAGACCTTCTCAGTCCCCAAAAAAGAGCTCCTGAGCAATATCGGGCGTTATCCTCCTATAACTTTGACTGAAAATGTCCCAACTATTCCCTTTGCCATCCCCCCAGAGAATTTAAAGTGTACCTAATTAACTAAACACTTTAAAGGTACAACTACTTTTCGTTTTTTAACCCCAAATAGAGAGGCAATCAGAAACTGATAATTGTAGTCCAGAAAATAAAACACAAGACATTTCCGTGTTATCTGTTACATCTCAAATTTCCCAAGTGGTCCCCTCTAATAACCCCCGTGATATTTAAGAGCCTTTGAAGAGATCAGGCATAGCCTTCTTTAATCCTTCCATTGCAGAGTCTGAGTCTTCATATGAGTGCCACTGTCCGGATATCTGGACCTGTAGCCTAGAGGGATACCGCATTCTAAATTTGAGACCAGCTGCCAGGAGCTTCTTGACCACCGGGTGGAAGGCAGCTCTATGCTGTCTAACAGAAAGCGGCAAGTCCAGGGTAACTCTAATTCTCACTCCTTCCCACTGTAACTCTTGGATGGTCTTCAGTTTGACAAAAAAATGCTGCTTCTCCAGGAAGTTGAGAAAGCGAAAAATTAGAGGTCTAGGAGGGGCCCCTATTGGAGGCTTAGAACGCAATGCTTTGTGGGCCCGCTCTATAATGTACTGGGGGCCATAAGGAGAGGGTCCTATAATTTTCTCAAAAAACTTCTGAACAAACAGGACCACGTCCTGCCCTTCTTCCATCTCAGGTAATCCAATAATGAACGCATTATTCCTGTGGCTATGACCTTCTAGGTCCTCAAGCTTTTGCTCCATCCTGTTAATTATTTGCCTAAGCGTGGCCACTTCGGGATTCTGCTTATCCACCTTCCTCTCCAGAGAAGTGAGTCGAGTCTCAACATCAGATTTTCTCAATGCTATGTCCTCAATAGCCTGGGAGAGGGTTTTAAATTCAGAAGTGAGGTTTCTTAGTTCCTCTTTGAACGGTTGAAATTCGGCCAGGAATCCAGCGAGGGTTAATGGCTCCTGTTCTGGGCTAGGATGTGCCGTTGCCCGCGCTGTACCTGTGGTTCCAGCCCGCGGCTTCTTAGGGGCCTTCTCTGGGGTGACCGGGGGGTGTTTTTAGGCTGAGGCTTCTTCATTTCAGCTTCCATTCTTCACCAAACACACCAAATACGCTCTAGAGAACGTCCCCCACCAGATAATAGCTTTAATCAGGCTCTCAATGCTATTAAACTCAAAAAAAAATATGGAATTAACAGCAGTGGGCAGGAGAGAATGGGAAAGCATCTTCTCAGGCCTGCTGCATCACGTGATCCACTAAACTCCTTTATTTTTTAATTCGGTTCCTATTGACCTGGTTGATTGTAAAACTCTTTCTTGTTATAAATCTTGTCTTAAGCAATGGATTTCTAATAAGTCTGAATGTATTTGCTGACCATATACTATGATATAATTGTCACTTTATATGTATTTAATATTTTGCATTGTATAATTTATTATACTGCCTTGAATGTTGTTTTTTTGTACTGTTGTAACTTGTCATCTGTGAAAAAGGGCAGATTTGCTCATCAGATTCACAAGTATAATAAGTAAAATGAAATAAAACAAAATATCCACCCTCACAACCCATTCTAGCAGCCTGTTCCGTGACTGTACCAGTCTTTAGGTAAAGAGCCTTCTCTGATGTTCCCCCTGAATCTGCTCCCCTCCAATTTGTAGGTATTCCCCCTAGTGGAGTTGTTCTTATTCATTTTGAAGATGCTGTCGACCCTCACCCTGTTTATGCCCTGCAAGTACTTGAATATCTCCACCATGTCCCCCTCTCCCTCCTCTCCTCCAGTGTGTACAGACCTAGTTCCCCCAGCCTCTTCTCATATGACCTTCCCTTCAGCCCCTACACCATCTTGGTTGCTCTTCTTTGGACCCTTTCCAGCCTATCCTTGTCCTCTTGCAGGTATGACCTCCAGAACTGGACCCCATATTCCATTTGCATTCTGACCATGGTTTTGTATAGTGGCAGGATCACCTCCCTTCTCCTGCTCACAAAACCCCTCCCTATGCATGCCAGCATTCTTAGTGCCTTTCCTGCTGTCCTGTCACATTGGCTCCAGACTTTTAGATTGTCTGAAATGGTTATCCCCAGGTCTCTTTCCTGTTATGTCTCTTCCAGCTCTTCTTCCCAAGTCAGTATTTTACTTTCGGGTTATTACACCCTACATGCATAATTCTGTATTTTTGCATGTTGAACCAGAGCTGCCAACTTTCTGCCCATTCCTCCAGCTTGGCAAAATCCTCTCTCATATTCTCCATCCCCCCTTCTGCTTTATCAACTCTGTTACTAAATAACTTCATGTTGTCCACAAAGAGACATGCCTTCCCCCATAGACCCTGTGTGATGTCCCCAATGTATATGTTTAGAAGTATGGGTCCCAACACAGACCACTGGGGAACACCACTCATCACTTTCTCTTCCTTTGAGTGCATCCCATTCACTACAACCACCTGTGTCCTCCCCTCCAACCAATCCCTTACCCAGCTCATGAGCTTGCTCCCCACTCCCAAGCTGTCTACCTTGCATATCAGTCTCCTGTGGGGGACTGTGTCAAATGCCTTCCTAAAGTCCAGGTAGTCCACATCCACCACCCCACCAAGGTCCTATATCTCTGTCAATCTGTCAAAGAAGTCAATCAAGTTGGCCTGACAAGACCTACTACCTGTGAATCCATGATGAATGTCATTTAGATGGCCCTCCCCCTCTAAATATTCAGTCAGCCTTTCTTTAACCAATGCCTCCAATAGCTTCCTGACCACAGAGGTAGGGCTAATCGGGTGGTAATTTCCTGGCTCCTCTCTCCCTCCCCTTTGTGTAGGAGTACCACCTCTGCCTTTTTCCAGTCCCCAGGAACCCTTCTCTTATTCAGTGACAGGATAAATAGCCTCATGAGTGGGGCTGCCAATTCCTGTTTTAATTCTTTGAGTGCTCTCGGGTGAATCCCGTCTGGCCCCATCACCTTATTTGTCCTCAGCCTTCCTAATTCTTCCAGTACTCTAGCCTCCATGAAGGGACTTGTGTCCATCTCTCTACCCAAACTCCCTCTATTTTCCAGTTTTGGTCCTTCCCCCTTCTCCACCGTGAAGACTGATGCAAAGTATCTATTTAGGATATTGGCTTTCTCTATGTCCCCCTCCATCAGTGCCCCCCTTCCCCACTGAGCCTAATAATCCTTTGCTTCCCTTTTGTTCTGTTGCTCACGTATCTGAAAAACCTCTTGTCTCTCCTTTTCACCTCCCTTGCTATATACTCCTCTGTTTTGGCCTTCACCCACCTGATTACCTTCCCTGTTTCCTTCAGTTTTTCCTCAAACACCTCCCTGTCTGCCTCCCTCTGCAATACTTTATATAACCTGAATGTCCTCCTTTTCTTCCTAACTGCATTTCTCACATCTGGTGTGAACCAAGGTGGTTTCCTTCCTCTCTTTTTCTTGCTCACTGTCCTAATGCATAGCTTTGTCACCCTCAATATCCCCATTTAATTTCCCCCTATGGTTCCTCCATATCTTCCAGGTCTTCCTTCCCCTTCAGCTCCTCCTGGACCAATGCCATCATCCTCCTAAAATCTGCCCATCTAAAGTCTAGCACCCTAGTGTTGGAGCTGCCCTTAATTTGACCCTGTCTAATTCTAAATTTTACCATTCTATGGTCACTGTCACGAGAATTTCCCCCCAACCCCACTCCCTCGACACTGTCCCTGTTCGTCATTACTAGATCAAGTATGGCCCTACCCATAGTAGGTTCCATTACCAGTTGGTTGATCAATACTTCCTGTTAATGTTAATGGTATTTCTAACCTGGTGAAACATTATGGATTATTTCAATATTGCCATCAACAATGAGTAGACATCATTTTCTTTCAAGAAATGCATTTGTCTCCAGCTTTGCATAAAAAAGTTTTGAAGTTTGGATTTGAAAAGATTGTTTATGCTTCTCATTCCAGAACGAGGTGCAGAGAGGTTCTTAATCTATGTTGTAGGGGGTTGCAGTTCAAAGTTCATAACACTGTAGCAGATTCTGAAGGTAGGTATGTTGTGGTAAATTAGCTGCTTTATTGTCAAAAGGTCAAGTTAATTAATACCTATTTTCTACTGGCTACAAATAAGGCAGTCTTTTTTAGCTTTTTCTCTCTCTACTTACATCATCATCATTAAAAGGTAAATTAATGTGGAGGGATTTAAATTTAACATTGAACCCTGCTTTAGATGCATCCAATATAAAGTCTTACTGTTGCGCTAATGTTTCTAAATAAGTTCATTGTATCCTCCAACATTTGGGTTTAATAGATGTGTGGAGGTGTAGTCAGGAATGGGCTTATTCTTATTATTCAGCTTGTCATGGTAGCTCGACTAGGCTGGATTATATTTTTTCTACTACCGAGTACGTTGATGACATTCATCTGGTCAAGCTGGGTTCCACTCACCTGTCGGGTCACTCTCCAGTTTTGGTCACTATTGGCTCCCTAAAATATGTTGGTCATTGCTTTTGGTGACTTCACCTGGCATATTTGAGGGACCAGTCCTTAACATCTGAACTGGTGGCTTAGGTTAAGAATTACTTGGAGGTGAATGACACCGGATAGGTGACGGCCTGTATACTTTAGGATGCCTTAACAGCACATATTTGTTGCAAACTTATATCTTACACTTCTGCAAAGCAGAAAGAGAAAAAAAATGTCAGTTTTATATAGAGATGTCTAAACCTTACAGTCGGTGTTATCACAGGGAAATAGATCTGTACATCCCAAATTGTTGGTGGTGAAAACTGAGTTACAAAAGTGTATTGGCAACAAAAAAAAAATGCACTGTACTACTTAAGGCAGCATTATCCCTTGGGAGGGTGCCAGATATTTAGTCCGATGCCTCAGATCTCACCAGGCAATGGCAACTGTACTTAAATTATTTAATCTGTTAATGGGGAAGCCCACATTTAGTAGTGATGCTATTCTATCTTCTGAGAATACTATTATTCTCTTTACACTGAAGAGGTTCCTTCATTGCTGGCAGCTGATAGAATTACTTTTTTTGGCCTAAGTGAAACTTCCAAAATTAACATCTCAACAGGCGTCTTCCCTAACAAACCCAATTTCCTCTAATGAATTGCAGGCTGCAATTCAGTGAGAACATTTTGGGAAGAATCCTGGTATTGATGGGTTCCCAGCTGATTTTTCAAGGTGAAAGAGCTAATAAATGGTTTTGTGCCCTCCTTTCTTAGGGAAAGAGGAGGGTTGAGGAGGGGGAGGATCCTCCCCTTTCCTGGAACCATGCAACTATAGCTACATTGTTAAAGCCAGATAAAGACCTGTTCAAGCCAGACTCATATAGATCTATATCCATGTTGAATGCTGATTACAAATTATTTATGTCTATATATGCATCTAGGTTACAGGGCCTTCTCCAATCCTTGGTTAACCAGGATCAGGCAGGTTTTGTCCATAAAATGAAGATTTTTGACAATGCAAGGCTTGTTTACCTGGTTTTGGAGCATGCTAAGAAAAGGTCAGTTCCTTTGGCTCTGCCAGCCTGGATGCGGAGAAAACCTTTGATCAACAGTCGTGGTCTTTTTTGTGGTCAGTTTTGCATTTGTTTGGATTTCCATCAGATTTTATTAATATGTTATTGAAGGTTTAAAGTACATCGTCCACCTATGTTAAGGTAAATGTTAGCTTTTCCACTCCTTTCAAACTAGAGAGGGGCACCCTGTCAAGGGTGCCCCTTATCCCCTCTTTTATTTGCTTTTTGTATGGAGTAATTAGCCTCCCATATTTGTCTTTCAAAGAAAACTGAAGGCATTCTAGTAGGGGGTAGGAACTATCAAGTGGCGCTGTTCTCTGATGACATCTTGTTAACCTTAACGAGTCCCGCCTCCTCAGTTTGGGAGGTATTTCATCTTCTGGAGATTACATAGATTACATAAACAATACTGAGCATAAAGACATTCGTCCGTGAGCTCACAAGTAACACCTAGTTATATCCTTTTATATTCTTCCTTTCCAAGAATTTATCTAGCTGTGTTTTAAATTCCTGCATTGTACTGCTTTCCACAACCTCTCCTGGTAGCATATTCCAAATTTCTGTTACCCTATTACTTAAGCAGTATTTCCTTCTATTTGTTTTATATCTATCCTTAACCAGTTGGTAGCAATGTGCTCTAGTGTCATACATTTGAGCCCTTTTAACCAAGCCCAGTAAGTCCCATAAGTTAGTATCGGTCCATGCCCTATATATCAAACACATATCGCCTCTCATTCTACGATATTCCAGGGAATACAGCTTCAAATCTTGCAGTCTCTGCTCATAACTCAATCCATCCAATCCCTTGATTCTCTTTGTAAGTCTCCTCTATACCCCCTCCATCCGTGCAACATCCCTTCTCTTATATAGGGCCCAAAACTGGACACAGTACTCCACGTGGGGATGTACCAATGCATTATACAGAGGCATCACAACCTGCCTATCTCTACTTTTTATGTGTCTCAATATACAGTGTGTTATACTACCCATCTTTTTAATAGCTGTATTACAGTGTAAGCTGAAACCAAGATCTTTATTAACCATAACCCCCAAGTCTTTCTCTTCATCCACTACTTTTAGTACAGATCCTCCTAAATTATACTGGAATTTGTTATTTTCTTTCCAAAGTGCATAACATTACACTTTCCGATGTTAAAAATAGATTGTTTCTGGGAGGCCCATGTGTCTAGCCTATCCAGAGCTGTTTGTAGGACTAGATGTTCTTCGTAGTTATTTACTGGACTCCCAACCCTAGTGTCATCTGCAAATTTAGATAGCCACACATCTGTATGCACCTGCATGGATGAAATATACATATTAAACAAACATGGTCCCAAGACTGAGCCCTGGGGGACACCACTAGTCACTCCGACATAATCAGAGTATTCACCTTTTACGCAGACTTTCTGGACTCTGTCCGTAAGCTAAGCCTTCACCCATGTTTGTATCCATATTGGTGTCTCCAGCTCATAAAGTGCTTTAACAAGCTCCCCATGGGGCACTTTATCAAAGGCTTTTGAAAGTCCAGAAAGATCACATCCACTGCATTACCCATATCCATAGCCTTGCTAACCTTATCGTAGAATTCTAATAAGTTAGTTTGGCATGATCTTCCCTTGGTGAATCCGTGCTGAGTCATGTCTATCCTGCCTGTCCTCTCAATATGTTCCATAATACAATCCTTGATTATACCCTCCAGAATCTTACCAAGAACAGAGGTTAGACTCATAGGTCTATAATTTGAGACGGTCTGCCTACAACCTTTTTTGTATATGGGTACAATCACAGCTTGCCTCCATGCCTCAGGAACCTCACCAATGTTAATACTTTCTTGAAAAAGGAAAGATCTTTGAGAAAGTGTTGGGGTTTTGTCTAAATAAGCTTAAAACTGAAGCAATTGCTTACCATTATTCTCCCCCAGATGAAATTTTGGAACTTCTCCCTATTAGCTAGTACATAAATCATATTAAATACTTAGGGGTAGGAATAACAGAGTTTCTGAATCACAGAGACAAACTGAATTTTGAGCCCCTTGCCCAGTCTATAAAAAAGGATTTGGCAACTTGGTCTACATTACTGTTGTCATTTCTGAGGCATGTTGAAACTATTTTGACAATTATTTTGCCAAAGATCTTATTTTTCTTGCAGATGCTCCCCATCCCCCCGTCAAGCTTACCTGAGAAACTGGCAAAGATCTACACTGTATTTGTTCTGGCATGAATGGTGACCCAGAGTTAGCACTGCCACTTAGAAGTTATCTCCCTCATGGGTAGGTGGGATAGGTCTCCCCAACCTTGATTGGTACACTCAGGCCACCCAGTTGTGTACTTTATGTTGCTGGACTAATCCTGTCTATAAGGCATATCGTAAATATATAGAATGCATGTTAAATGATTTTTATAATGTAGGTAGTTGTTTTTATGTCACCACCACATATCAAATTCCCGATTTCACATTTTTATGATTATGCAAGAGGAGGTCTGAGAATACGGTCTAGTTATCAGAGGTGTCTTTCAATAGAAGAATGTTAGCTTGTGACTGCATTAGCCTGGGATGAACAAAACTCGCTACACAAAACAGATCTATTCCTGTGTAAACGAGCACGCTTGGGACTGGTATTTTACCATTAATTATTTGATGCCCAGGGTCGGCTTTCATTTGCTGAACTGCAGGCATGTTATGGTCTCCCCAACATGAACCACTTTAGATATTTGCAGCTTAGTTCTTATCTCCAATCTTTATGATTTATTAAGCAGCTACCTGTGTATCTGTCCTCCCTGAGTGTATAAACTATCATAGCAGCACAGCACAGTGGGAACTTGGAGCCTTTAGTAGGAATTTTATAGTCCAATTTGAGAGAAACTAAATTGGGCATGACTCGATCAATTTACACCAGGTGGAAACAGAAACTTGAAGTAACTTGTACTTGGGAAGATCGGGAAAAAAATGCTTTGAAGTTACCATCTTTCTACCACACCTTACTTAAAAGGGTTTTCCTGGAAGTATTACTCCAGATTTTTCCTAACTCCAGTGAGTGTATAAGGGGCCCCAAGCTGTGAGCTGTTGTGACAATGTGGAGAGGTTCACGTGGATCAGGTGCATATATTTTGAAGTTGTCCTGTATTGGCATAATTTTGGCAAACAGTTTTATTAGATCTCCATCAGGTCTGTTTTGAAGGGTTGGATTTAACTCTAAAATTGGTCTAGCCCCATATACCTCCTGACACTCCAAAGTTTTCCCAGTGTCAGGTAAAGCTTATTTTGATCCTTGTACTTTGTGCCAAAAAAGCTCTCACTAGATACTGGCAAAGAACTAAAGTCCTGGATCAATCGTGCTGGTATGAGACAGGTAATATTATCTATGGCTTGGAGAAGACTTCAAATAGACACTTAAACAAAGAGGCTATTTGCCAGGAAATTTGGAGACCTGGGTTAATTTTCAGCTTGTGACAACCTCGACTTGTGTCCCATAGTATTTTACTGGACTTGTAATTTTTTCTATCCAGTTACAAAATTAGGCCCACATTTTTAAGATTATAGACCAGCCTTCTTCCTCCTCCTTCTATTTATTGTTTCTAGGCTTCTCCTTTCAATTTTTGTGTTGGTTCCAGAGGATTTTGTATTTTTTTTTTAGAAATTTTTTTTATCTTACTTGATTAAGCCCTGTCACTGGTTCATTTGCTGATTTGTATAGAAAGTCAAAGTTCTGTGGTATGACAGTTCTTTCAATGGACCATTGTTCTCAGTATGCTTTAATGTTGTGATCTTCCATGCTGTATTATACTGGATCATTTCTCTTGTTCATTTTTCTTAATAAAAATTAATTATATAAAAAAAAATATTTGGGATGTCACACTTGTTCATTTAAAAAAAAATAAGAACTGAAACCACTCCATAGCTAAGCCTTCTTAGGGGTATCTGGACCAGAAATAGTAGCCCTTAGAGAGGCAGAAAAAATAATGTATGAAGAACAACAACTTAGTTAACCTTATTAGGGCCCTCTTGATCAATTGTAAGCTATGCTACATCTGGCTTAACTGGGTTTATTCAGCTGCCCCTAGAGCAGGTGCAAAATAAAATACTCAGAACATTGGTCTTAAAATTCAAAGAATGAGATAAAATATAACCCAAATAGGTAAAAACAGGTAGCAAAAGCACTTTAAAAGCATTTACCCATTTTTGTTTAGACTATTTTCACATCTTCCATTTACATTTTGCTATACAGATTTCTAGTTTATTTTATCTATTAAGGGTAGTTATATCCCCTAAGCTAAATTTTATCCATAAAAAAGTAATGTTAGTGTTGGTCAACTGAATTCCAGCTTTTCAAATAGCTCCAGAGGGATGCTACCCCAAACATGTCTCCACACTTTTTGCTCTATTTATCACTGCTCCAAACATTTGAGAAAGGAGTCTATTATCTCTAGTCCATGATGGTCCATGGCCACATCGGGTATATACAAACAAATGTTATCTGTATAAGTTCAATAAGGAAGGAGAAATCTCATGAATCCTGTGGTCAAAATGTGTCTGTTTCAACAGGTGGTCAAAAGAAAAGATGTATAGGTAAGGACTGAACTCGCACCCTGATGTACCCGTATTCTAATGGGGATGTTTTTACCCAAGTGTTCATTGACTATCAGTACTGTTGTAGCCCTGTAATATAAATTACTTATCCAGGCAATGGAATCTTTTTGGAATACCATAGAAGGACAGAATTAAAAACAAATAAGTATGCGATACCTTATCAAAGGTCTTTTCTTGGTCCAATGATAAGACATAGCCTGAGAGAACATCCCTATTCCTATGATCAAAACGATCCTGAAGTATATACATATTTTCATGTATGGATCAATTTGGGACACAGCAAGCCTGTACAGGCTCAAATAACTCTTTAGCAACAAGTGCTAAGCATGTATAGAGTGTTTGAGATACAGTAGTATTTTATGCCAGAGTTCAGTAAATATATTTGCTTCCATTTACAAAGATCCAATCCATCTCCATTTTTGAACAAAAAATCAAGACAGACTTCTTAAAAAGGGGGAACACCATAATCAAAATATGCTGAAAAACTCAAGTTAAATATTCATATATGGCGTCTGAGAAAGATTTATAAAATTCATTCAGTATCCCATCATGACCCAGGGAGGAACCATTTTTTAACTCAGCAATAACTCCACAAATGTCCTTCTTGTTATGAGGGAGACATTAAGTGTTGTCTTACTCTGATACAAAAAAACCAAAACAAACAAAAAAATCTCAGTATTACAGGAGGGCATAAATTCTGTGCCAAATGTTTCCACACAGTCTTTCATAACATTAACCTTCTTTGGAATGGTAGTCACAAGGTCCCTAGAATTATGTCTAAGCAACATAATGGAAGTATAATAACTGGGGAGCACTTTTTCCCATAGGGAAAGTGGGTTATAATTTCCCCGTTATAACCTGTGGGTTATAATGGGTCAGTGCACGTGCAGAAACCACTCTTCCAGTTCTCTTTACTACATAGCATGTTGTAGTTCGCCACCAGTTGGAATCAGCAGTAAGTTAATTTAAACTATGAACAAAATACTGTCAAAAGAGTGCTTCCCAAAGTGGCTAAATTACTAGATTTTTTACCACAAGGAGATTTTTAGCATGAGCTGCAGACCGCGTCAAAGCCGACTAAGTGCACGATGCCATGGGGATCTCTTTATTTTATATAACTGCTGAGGTGAAAAAGTGATCCCCAGCAATTATATAAAATAAAAGCTGGGGAGGTATATGAAATTCAAATTCTAGACATACCCTTAGGTGTGGGATGCCTGTACAAACCCCTCCAGCTTCACTCTTGGGGTTTATATGGCATCCCACATCTAGGGGGTGTCTAAATTTCTCATTATACTCACCTCTCCAGCCATTATTTTATATATCACTCACCCTGTTGTTACAGACTACAAAATGGTCACTATAAGGAGTTGTCCCCAATTTTAATCCAGCCAATAGGTATGCTGCCCTGTCACATGAACATGCCAGCAGAAAAAGACCTTATGGACTATCTTGTCTGCTTGACTGTGCAGGTCCCCTCTGTGACTACCAATATCATACTACTATTTAGCCCTTTCTCATTTTGGAATTGTAATCTGATCTTTATAATTCTCACCACCTTCAGAAGCATTAGACAGAACTTTATGAAGCTGATTCGGAATGAATAGATAATGAAAACAAGCCTGTCTCAACCCATGCTTTCCATATTTGTTAAATACAGGTAGTTCTCTCATATATTTTTAAGAATCCTTCCACAAAAAAATTGAAGATTATCATACTAGCATAGAACAGCATATTTTGCAAATAAAAGATTCACAACTTATTTTATGGAACGCTGAGACATCCAGAAGTGAATTATTTATTCTATACATCTACTGTAAAGCAGAGGGTGGTTGATTTAAATACTGTAGATTATATAGCATCCAAGAAGCAAATTCTCTGATAGTTCAAAAGGGATCTATTTAAATTTGCTTACATCAAAAATTAAGGATAGCACAAAAAATAATCAATCCAAGAGTAAATAAACTTTTATTAATTAAGTGACTATTCATGGAAGCTTTGGGTGCTGTACATTATAAAGCATTATAAATTAACATACAGAACATGAACAATAAGTTAAAATACAAATTAACCAAAACTTTAAAAAATTGAAAGAAATGACTTAAATCAGTGATCAAGTCTATTTAAAAGTAATTGTAAATATAAGCAGCCAGTGAATTAGAGTAAACAAAAGCTTCCTTAAAAAGATGTGAGTTCAGACCTCTCTTAAGGTTTCTAAAAAAAAACAACTTACACAGGATAAACAGGAAGGTAGACAGACATGTTATGAGTAGTGCAATGTAGTGGCTGTGGGGCAGCAGTCTTCCAGGAGTCTTTCTGGAAGCTGAGATTCTGCCCTATTTGCAGGCAACTCTCTGCCCTGAAGGAGGAGGTTGCCTGTCTTCAGGCCACACTGGACAGTAGTAAGGGAACCTCCCACACACAGGGAGCACCAGGGCCACCACCACTACCTCAGAGATTTCCAAGAAAGTGCAGCAGTTGGACCACAGTGGGCTCAGGGAGGCTGAGGGTGGTAGAACAGAGGTACACTCATTCAGTTGTACCACTCCACAATCCATACACTATTCCGGTGGAGCATAGTTCCCCTATGGATGCACCCGCAGAGGAGACTAAGGAGGTTGCCGACAACTGTCGCAAGGGAGGCCCACAGGAAGCAGGCAGAGGACACTACAGGGAAAGGAATCAGCTCCTGGTGGGGGACTCAGTTATCAGGGGGATAGAACTGGGGGGAGCAGGGAAAACTGAAGTAAGGTGCCTGCCTGACACCATGGCTTGGAAAGACAGGAAGCGCATCCTCAGGATCATGAGAATAGCTGCACGGGAGACTGAGCTGGATATCACTGTTCACCTAGGGATGAATGACTTGGCTCAACATGAGATTAGAGCAGTGCAGGAGGAGTTTGTGGAGTTGGAGAGGGGCCTAAGGCAAGTAGCACACACAGTATCCTTCTCAGAGGTGCTGCCTGTCTATGGCAAGGATACTTCACACCATATGATTCAATGAATGGTTGAACAAATGGTGCAGAGCACAGGGGTTTGGAATCATTGGGGGCTGGGGTTTCCACCTGGAGGGATACCAGCCTATACCGACAGGATGGTCTGCATCTGTCCAGGAAGGGAAGGGAACAAGTCTTCTGGGAGATCAGTTTAAATGCTTCATTGGCAACCTTTTAAACTAGTCAAGGGGGGAGGCACTAATAAGCAGCAGGGAATTACCAGCCTCCCCCTACAAAACAGGGTACTAAATGAGGTAAAGACCAAGGTAGAAAGGTCAGTAGGGAGCAGGACAGGGGTAAATGGAGAAAGCAAAGTCAATGAGGACAGGGTTGATGCTACAAGAGTTAAAGCCATCAAAAAATGGAGAGCAATGAGTACTAATGTACGCAGTCTGGGTAACAAGCTTCCTGAATTAGTGGCCTTGATGGAGGAGGGACATCTGGGTATCATGGCAGTCACAGACACGTGGTACACACAGAACCATGACTGGTATGTAAACATACCAGGATACACTATCTACAGGGAAGACAGGGAGGGTAAAAGAGGAGGAGGAGTAGCTCTCTACATAAGGGAAGGAATCAAAGCAACAGAACAAAAGGGCAAACAGAGAGGAGAGGAAGCACTGTGGGTCAATTTGGAGACAGACAATGACACCACATTCCACACAGGGGTTGTATACAGACCCCCATATCAGGGGGAGGAAATGGACAAGGAAATGATAGAAACTATCCTCAGAATAACAGAAAAAGGGGAGATATTGCTGATGGGGGATCTGAATATGCCAGATGTTAACTGGAGTGCATTTGCAGCAGCCACTTCTAAGAGTGGGGTCATTCTAGATGCCCTACAGGGGGCATGCCTTAGACAACTAGTATTGTAACCCACTC
The DNA here is from genome assembly GCA_016271365.2 of Neoceratodus forsteri. Lineage (NCBI taxonomy): Eukaryota > Metazoa > Chordata > Ceratodontiformes > Ceratodontidae > Neoceratodus > Neoceratodus forsteri. The sequence continues at coordinate 42,244,944 of CM028131.1, read as the reverse complement.
AAGAGGGAGCAATCATAGACCTGGTGCTCTCAAATGGAGATGGCGAGAGGATCACGGATTTAGAAGTGGGTAGCCATCTGGGAACTAGTGACCATCGAACAGTGTGGTTCATGATAAACACAGCAGTAGAGTCAAGCCGTACAAAGACAAAGGTACTGGACTTTAGGAGGGCTGATTTTGCCAAAATGGGTGAGTGCCTAAGGAATGCACTAGCAAATGGGCAGCAAGGTGGGGTGAAAGAACAATGGGAAATAATCAAAATTGCCATCATAAAGGCAAGAAGCCTTTGTGTGAAGCAAATGAATAAAACAAAATGATGTAAGAAACCACTATGGTTCTCAAAGAAGGTGGCAGGGAAGGTTCGGGAGAAAAAGGAAGCATTCAGGAAGTACAAGGAATCACAGAAGAAGCAGGACAGAGAATTGTATCAGTTAAAGCAAAAGGAAGCAGGGAAGGCAGACAGAACAGCAAAGGCCCAAACTGAGAAAATGAAAACCAACTCCAATTAAGAAGGGGGATAAAACCTTTTGTAGGTACATCAGGGAGTGAAGGATGACCAAGAGAGGGATAGTGAGGCTTAATAAAGGGGAAGGGGGTGGGAAGAGTATGACTGTGAAAAGGCAGAGCTACTAAACAAATATTTTTGCTCAGTATTCACAAATGAAGAGGGGGAGGTACCTAAACCAAGCAATAGAAACACTCTGGATACGGGGGTTGATACCAGCCCATTCACAGAAGAAAAGGTTCTGAAAGAACTCTTAAAACTGAAGGTGGACAAAGCATTTGAGCCAGATGGGATTCATCCCAGAATTCTAAAAGAACTAAGGGTAGAACTAGTGACACCACTGACTACCCTCTTTAACAAATCATGGAGGATGGGGTGGTACCTGAAGACTGGAGGAGGGGGTTACTAGTGGGGTACCGCAGGGTTCAGGAATAGGACTAGATCTCTTTAATGTCTTTATAAGTGACATTGCAGAGGGACTGGAAGGAAAAGTATGTCTCTTTGCAGATGACACAAAGATCTGCAACAGAGTTGATACACAAGGTGGGGTGGAAAGGATGAGAAGGAACTTGGTAAGGTTGGAGGAATGGTCAAATGTATGGCAGCTTAGATTCAATGCTAAGGAGTGCAAAGTAATGCACCTGGGAAACAAAAATGAAGGGGAAGAGCACACATGGGGGGTGAGATACAAACAACAACAAAAATGGAAAGGGACCTGGGGGTAGTCATATCAGATGACCTAAAGGTGGGCAAGCAATGTGAGAGGGCAGTAAGAAGGGCTTGGGGGAAACTGGTATGTATAGGGAGAGGCATCACCAGTAGAAAACCTGAAGTTGTTATCCTTCTGTACAGACAGCTGGTGAGACCCCATCTGGAGGACTATGTGCAGTTCTGGAGACCCAATCTCTGCAAAGATATAGACTGGATGGAGGCAGTTCAGAGGAGGGCTACTAAAATTTTGCAGGGTCTGCACCAGAATACTTATGAAGAGAGACTTAAGGAGCATAATATGTATACCCCTGACGAAAGGAGGGGCATAATAGAAACTTTTAATTACCTCAAGGGAATCAACAAAGTCCAAGAGGGTAGCATCTTTCAGAAAAAGAGGTGTGCAAGAACAAGGGGGCACAATTTGAAGATGGGGGGACAGCTCAGAGGTAATGTGAGTAAGTATTTTTCACAGAGAGGGTTGTGGATGCATGGAACAGCCTTCCTGAGGAGGTTGTGAAGTCAAAAACAGTGGTGGAATTCAAGAATGCATGGGACAGTCATAAGGCAGTTCTAGGGGCTGGGGGTAGGAAGAAATAAGCTGTTAGTTAATTAGGATCTACAGCTTAACCATTAGGTAGGTAAATGGGCAGATTGGGTGGGTCAAGCAGTCCTTATCTGCTGTCAAATTCTATGTTTCTATGTTTCTATTTTAGGAGGCCTCCCTCAACGATCTTGGAAATGAATTCCATCGGTCAGGCCAGCTATGTCAAAGGCCCTCTCACCTGAAGATTTCAACTGACTCTGTGAATCACAAGAAGGCCTACCTCAGAGTAACAAAGAGGGCAGAAGATATGATGAGGAAACAGAATGAAACACAGATAGCAAGGGTAGTATATGTAGGGTGGTATAGGTCAAAAAGATGACCTTGAAGAAAATCCGCCACCTCACTGGCAGCCAGTGCAGATTGTGCAACACCAGGGTCATATGACAGGACCAAGGAAGGCCTGTCAAGAACCTGGCCACAGTGTTCTGCACCAGCTATAGGTTATGCAAGGTCCCTTCATTTAGCCCAGGGTAAAGGTGTTGCAGTAATCAAGTCTGGAATTCACAAAAGCATGCACCGGTAAGGGCAAGTCATTGGGTGGGATAAAAAGTTTAATCTAGGTGATATTCCTAAAATGATAAAAAACATTTTGAATCTGAGCCTCCAGTATCAGTTTGTTATCCAGGATAGTGCCCACATTTTCTAACATTAGTGGAGACAGCAAGAGAGAAAGAAGCACAAGTCCAGCTGCATCCTCCACCACTGCACTACCCCAGGTCCCCATCAACAACCAGGCTTGACCACCTGTACCTTCTTCTTATCTTGGTTAAGTCTCAGCCATCTGTGGGACATCCAGTTCTGGACCTCAAGGCAGGAGTTCAGTACACAGACTGCAACCTATGTCCCTGGTGCAAAGGACATACACAGTTGGATATGATCTGCATAACAATGAAAACCTGCCTTGTAATGTCTAATGATATCCCCCAAGGGTAGTATGTACTCCACAAAGAACATGGGTGAGAGAACACAGCCCTTGGAAACTCTATAGGACAGGGGCTTCAGGTGGGAAGAATAATTTCCCATCACCACCCTTTACAACCTACCTGTAAGAAAAGATTCATACCAGTTAATGACAGTACTGGTGATTCCAAAGAGCTCTCCAAAGTGATCTAACACCATGTGGTAGTGATGATTCTTTATAACAGATCAAACAGACAGTTTAGTATAGTGCATAAAAACGCATGGCATGCATTTATCATTTTATTGTCCAATATAAAGAAAATTAAGAAACTTAACAGAAAGGAAAATACGAACATACGAAATTTGCCAGCAGATAAAGGCCTAGAGGTCTATCAAGTCTGCTCGAATGTGCAGCTAGCACCCCTTATTCTGCAGCTGCCCCTCCCTTCCACCCTTCCCCTTCATTAACCCTCCCCCTTGTCCTGTCCCATCCTCGTTTGAAGCAGTCCACTGTTCTACTGCATACCACTTCTGCAGGTAACGCATTCCACCCAGCCACCACCCTCTCTGTAAAAAAGTGTCTCCTCATCTCCCTCCTGAACCTTCCTTGCTCCAGTCTCATATCATGGCCCCTAGTGGCCCTCCCCTTCCTTACTTTGAACAGCCCCTCTGTACCTGTCTTGTTTATTCCTTTCATGTATTTAAAGGTTTCAATCATGTCCCCCTGTCTCTCCTCTCCTCCAGTGAGTACATGTTCAACTCCTTCAACCTCCTCTCATATGATAAGTCCCCCAGACCCTTGATCATCTTTGTAGCCTGCGCTGCACTCCCTCCAGTAACTTAATGTCCCTCTTCAGATACGGACGCCAGAACTGCACGCAGTACTCCAGGTGTGGTCTAACTAATGACCTATACAGTGGCAGAATCACCTCCTCCCTCCTTGAGGATATACCCCTTGCAATACAACCCAGCATTTTGTTGGCCTTTGCAGCTGCCTTCCTACACTGTGCCGAGTTGTTCATTGACCCTGTGATGAGCACACCCAGATCCTTCTCCTCCTCTGTCTGGGCTAGCTGCACTTCCCCTAGCTGGTAAGTTCTCCTTGGGTTCTTCATCCCAAAATGCATCACCTTGCACTTTTTGGCATTAAAGCCCAGTTGCCAGGTGTCTGACCAGGTTTCAAGCTTTGCCAGATCATCCTGCAACCCCTGCCATCCCCCTAGGTCATCCACCACCGTGCCAACCTTGGTATCATCAGCAAACAGACTGATCTTGCTCTTGATGTCCCATGATATGTCTGCAATGAATATACCAAACAACACTGGTCCCAACACCGAGCCCTGTGGGACACCGGTCGTCACTGCCCTTGGGTGTGAGAGCTCCCACCCACCACCACCTCTGTTGCCTTCCCTGCAGCCAGTTTTCTACCCATCTCACCAGCATTGCACCTGCCCCTGTGCCTACTAACTTCCTTCCCAGCCTTCCATGTGGCACTGGGTCGAATGCCTTACTGAAGTCCAGATACAGGACATCCACTGCATGTCCCCTGTCCAGTTGCCTAGTTACCCAGTCATAGAACCCGCCAGGTTGGTTTGGCAGGATCGGCCACGTATGAAGCCATGCTGTCTGCTGTCCTGTAGTCCTTTGGCCTCTAAGAGGGCCACCAGCCTCTCCTTCAGGATAGTCTCCATTAGCTTACCCACGATGGATGTGAGGCTCACTGGTCTGTAGTTTCCCGGTTCATCCTTGGGGCCACTCTTGTGGAGGGACACCACATGAGCCATCCTCCAGTCCTGAGGTACACACAAATAAGTGGGTGTTGGTCCTTCACACCAATGCAAATCATAAGGATATAATTCTTCTCCAACAAAAATTGCAATAAAAGAATTCCTGTAATTTTCCTTCCATCCAGTGTGTAACCGTTCCACACTTAGCTCTTCTCAGCTCTTATTCAGTCTGAGGTCAGAAAACAACTATCATCCATCCTATCTCTCTAGCCCTCTGGTGGACTACCTTATAAAGCTGCCTGATGAGACATCAGAGGTCATGTGATAACATAATTAGTAGGGAAACAGTATAATGGTCCATTCTTGGGCCATTACTTTTCACCCTCTTCCTAAACTCCCTCCCTCAATCCTGCAGTGGGAAGCTAATGCTTTATGCAGATGATACTGTAGTTTTTTGGAAACATTCTCATCCTGATGTGCTCCAATCTGCCTTGCAGGGCTTCTTTAGAGAACTTGAAACTGGTTCTCTGAACACCGCTTTATACTAAACTACAAGAAGACCAAATCTATGATCTTTGCTGACAAACTCCCTGGGCACTGCCCTAGAGCAGGTGCACTGCTTCAAATACCTGGGAGTCATGTTGGACACCTCCCTCACCTACCACACGCACATACAACAAGTCTCCTCCTCTGTTAACTCCAGGCTCGAGCTCCTGTATAGACACAGCCACTGCATTCCCCCACAGGCAATGCACCTAGCAGTGTTTGCCTCCATACTACCCTTGGTGGACTACGGCATAGTAATCTATGGGTCTGCTGACCTTACTGCCCTACGCAGCATCAATCTCACCCTAAATAAAGCCTGCCATCTGGTATCAAATTGTGACAGGTTAACCCATACCTGTGAGTTTTACAAATCTACTGGTTGGCTAAATTTCCAAGCTAGGCTTAAATATCACACCTGCCTCCTTGCAAAAAAGATACTACACAAACAGGCAGTATTGGCCACCACCCCCTCATCCAAACAGTTACACACAGGAGGGCACCAAGGCACTCTGCAAACACCCGCTTCCAAGTACCTCACTGTAGAATCTCCCTTGGCCAGTGGTCCTTCCGATATCGTACCCCCTCGTGGCTAAATAACCTAGCATCCAGTATGTCCCTTCCATATCATCCAGTCTGGGCCAATTTAAAGCTGATCTCAAATCCTTTCTCCTTAACTCTGCAATCTGTGAATGTACATAAAGTACAAATGTACTTAACTCCCCCCACCTCCAGGTTCCTCCTCCAGTGCAATGGGTTAGCCCTCAGCAAAGTGATTTCTTCTTTCTTCTCAAATGCTAGGGCTCATCAAACTCATTGTAAATATTTTATGACTCTGGGCCTAGTATTACGACCCTCTGAAACTTATACTGTCACATGAACATATTATTAACCTAGACCTGCTTTTAAGATCACTGCTGATGTAACTGCAATGGTAACTGTGCTGAATATTTTGATGTGTATATTTAAGTGATGCTTGTATATTTTCTTTTTTTACTGACCTGGAGCCTTTGCAAAGGAGTCTATGACTCAAAGGTTGTCATTCCGATTCTTTCAATGAATAAATATTAAATCTCTACGTTTCATAAAACAATGTCTTAGCATTCCTGGCATAATGCTAGTCTCTATGTCCACCATACAGGCTCTTAAGGAGTCTCTATTCTGAGAGGAAGAAAGCTAAAAAATCTTATTTACTATGGTATGACATCACCATGGAGAGCTGGCTTCTCCCCTGCTGTGACATCAAAAAATACTTCTCCCATAAGTATAGCCATTTCAGGTGCTGCCAGCCCTATAGCAGGACCTCTGAAAAACATCTCCTGGTATTTACCTTCATACTTTTTTATTACTGGCTTATAATAACATTTACACATTTATTTTCAGTATGCAGTAGGTTTTGCAAGTCTTGAAAAATGTAAATAGATAAGGCCGCACTCCTTATCTATTTACTTTTGCAAGATCTAGGATTCTACTGCTTTTGAATAGAGAAATAATGATTTTTACTTGTAACATGAAGATAAAACATTTGCAGGGCATACATTTCTCAATGGTTTCTACCATAATTACTTGTGGCTTGTACATATTTATTTTTTTATTCAGCAACCAACTTTGTCTAATCCTTAATCAGTGTTGTACAACAGCTGTCAGCTGAAACCTTTCAGCTGTCGATAACTTTTCATTGTAGCCCTTATTTGTACTGACAGCACAGACAACCTCTTTGCTGAACCTTACATACATAGCTTTTCTTTAAAGGGGCAACACAGGGCTCAATATGCTTGAACTCCCTTCATTCTTTCTTAAGGGAGTGTTTTTCTCAGTTTCCTGACTGAGTTAACTCAGTCTACAAACTCGCTACAAGGCACAGGAGCACTGAACCATTTGGGGCAATTCTCATTATTTTCCTGGGCTCTGTGGCTATTTTATCTACTTCCGAGCCCTACCATTTACAGGAGAAACTGCACCCCGTGGTTAAATAAACAACTGTTTTCTCCATTTTTCCTGCACGATCATGCACATAAATGCCTGCACAAATGTACGATCATGTGATCGTGCGAATGTGCGCACATTCTACCGCGCAATTGCATGGACTTAAACCATTTCTGTCATACTGCTAGCAGCAGCAGGGGACCACTTCTCTTTCTTAACAACTAAGGTACAGTTTTACAGGAGCTGCTTACTAAGTGGGCACACAGGCATTTTGTAACAAACAGGGGGTCGAAAAGAATTAAGATATCAGGTTGGCCACCCTGATATGTAAAAGTAAGGATAGTTAGAAAAGAGAGAAGAAATAACAGTGTGAAATAGAAAATATTTTGGGGAATGCCTGTTATCAATCCTCATTCTGGCACACTCTTCCCCACACAAAAAGGCAACCAACAAATGTTTGCCGCAAGACCCTCCACCCTTGGAAGGGTTGGAACTTCCACCTGCCCATCTCCAGAAGTTCCTCTCAGGGACCCTTAAACAACTAAATGGTATAAAACATTCAGTTGATTCAATACAATATAACAAATACCATTTTTCATACTTTCATTCCCTGAGGTGTGTACTACGTGCATTATGCACAGTCAAAGTTTCCACTGACTGAACAGTACCATTAGGAATCTGGTCTGTTCCAAACCTTGACAAGAAAGCAACGTTTTGATGTTGCTTTCTAGCCCTATGCCTAACAGAATGGCATTGAGCAATAAATACCATCTTTAAATGTGTGAATTCTTGTCCTTCATCAGGTTCAACCAACATAGGGGGTTGTGATCAGTAGCAACAATGAATTAATTCCCCCACAGGTAATATTTGAGGGCCTCTATCACCCACTTCATGGCTAAACATTCCTTCTCTACAGTAGAATATATTTCCTCTCTCTCTCTCTCTCTCATGGAGCTTTCTACTGATAAACAGGATAGGATGGTCTCCTTGGTGGTCATGTTGACTTAGAACAGCCCCATGCCTGTATCAGAGGCATCCATTTGAAGTTCAAAGGGCTTGGTGAAATCAGAGCTATGTAAAACTGGGGCAGAACACAAAATGGCTTTTATTTTCGTGAATGCCACCTCACGTGCTGAACTCCATTTTATTTTATTTGGGTTTTTGTTTTTCGTTAAGTCAGTCAAGTGAGTAGCAATTGTAGAGAATTCTGGAATGAAACATCTGTAGTAGCTGGCCAGCCCTTAAAAGGACCTGACGTGATGTTTGGTAGTTGGCACAGGACTATTTGCTACAGCCTCTTACCTTATTTATTTCAGGCTTCACAATCCCATGACCAATAATGAAACCTAAATAGCGGGTCTCAATTTTGGCTATGGCACATTTTGATGGAATAATGGTAAGGCCTGCATCCTTAATGCTCTGAATAACTGCACTGAGGTGTATCAAATGTGTATGCCAGTTTGGGCTGTAGATGACAACGTCAACTAGGTACACTGCACTGTACTGTTTATGTGGTCTTAAGACATGGTCCATGTACCATTGAAAGGTAGCCAGAGCTCCGTGCAAGCCAAATGGCATGGTGATAAAATGGTACAGTCCAATCAGGGTGCAGAAAGCAGTTAGGTATTGGGCTCAGGGTGCTAACGGTATCTGCCAGTATGCCTTTGTCAGATCTAGGGTACTGATATACTTGGCAGAACCGATTTGGTCTAGTAAATCATCAATTCGAGGCATTGGATAGCCATCGAATTCTGACACTTTATCTTTCTGAAATCCAAACATGATCTAAGTCCTCCTTCCTTCATATGTACTACTACTAAAGGGAAGACCAGGGACTACCGGAAGGAACAATCACCCCTGCCTTCTCCATTTTCATTACCTCAGCAATAACTTCAGGCCTGATTTTTTTCCTGGGAGCCTATATGGTTTCTGGTGGATAGGCTTGGTCTGTGTGACTCTTATGTCATGTACCACCCCCTTTGCTCTACCTGGTGTTTTGGTAAAAGTCTCTGCAAAATATGCCAAGAGGTGATCAATCTCTTGTCTCTGTGTCTGGTCTAACTCAGGGTTTATCTGTATGCCATCCTCATTTCCTGTTGTCTCTAACCTTTCATAGGCTACGTCTATCTCAGTTCCTCCCTGTTCAGGGTTAATGAACAGTGTTTGGGCCTGTGGCTTTTCTACCCACTTTTGTAACAAATTTGCATGGTAGATTTTCTCCAAGGGTCTATGGCCAGGCATTTCTATTTCATAATTGACTACACCAATCTGGCATAGTACTGTATAAGGCCCTTGCCATCGCATCAACAATTTATTTTCAGGAGATGGTAGTAACAATAACACTTATTCACCTGGTTCAAACATCTTGGTTTTTAACCACACATCATACAGTTGTTTTTGTTTACATTGAGTCTGGTCTACATTCTGATGTGCTATTTTCACATATTTCACCAACTGCTCCCTGAAAGAGGTTATGTACTCTAAAATGTTTTCACACCCCACATTGGTTCCTGCCTCCCAATATTCTTTTTCCACATCAAGCAGACCTCGGGGATTCCATCCATATAATATAGTAAAAGGAGAGAATCCTGTGGTGGATTGGGGCACCTCCCTGTAGGCGAATAGCAAAGAGGGTAGGAACTTATCCAAATCCCTGCCTTCATCATGCATAAAGTTCTGTAGCATGCTTTTCAGAGTCTTATTAAAGCGCTCTACAAGACCATCAGTTTGGGGATGATAGGGAGAAGTTCTAATAGTTGATACTCCCAACAGTTTATATAACTCCTGCAACATTACAGATGTGAAGTTGCTACCTCTATCAGTTAGAATGACTTTTGGAATTCCCATCCGACTGAGCACATTTGCTAATTCCTCAGCAATGCGAGGAGTGGTGGCAGTCCTCATTGGAATGGCTTCAGGGTACCGAGTGGTGTAATCACATATCACTAAGATATACAGGTTACCCTTAGAGTTCTTCAGGAGTGGACCAACCACATCCATAGCCACTCTGTCAAATGGGGTAGTAACATGAGGTATAGGCTGCAGGGGTACTGAGTCTTTCTTCCCTTTTTGGGCCACTAGTTGGCATTTCAGGCAAGCCCGACATATGCAGCTACATCTTGATGAACCTCTGGCCAACAGAATCGAGACAGAATGTGCTGCATTGTTCTGTCTCTTCCCCATGTCCAGCCATGGGGATGTTGTGCTCAATATATCACTTTATCCCTGTGCTTTACTGGTACTACTAACTGTTCAGTTTCTTCAGCAGTTACTGGATCAACAATAATGCGGTACAATATTTTATTTTTAAGGATAAAGTGTGATTGTCCTGGCAGTACATCCTTGTTCACCTGAAAAAACGAAGTTTGTAAAGTCACATCCTGTTTTTGTTCCTGTGCAATGTCCTGCACTGGAGCACCTGGCATATAAGGCTGGCTCCCAATCTGATGCAAATCCTTCCAGGCTTCTTTTTACATTTTTCTAGCTTTTTGTGACTTTCTGATCTTGCTGCCCATCTCAAAATAGTTTGTATCAAAAGGAAAAATGTCCTGTAATAGCTGTGTTTTAGCCTGGGACCTGGTAACCACATGTACAGGTTCTTGCACGGTATTATGGGTTTTCATCAGGAGATCAAAGTGAGGGAAATCCTGACCAACAGTAACAGACACTGGTAGATGTGGGTCTAATCCCACCAACATATTATGACTCTTTTTGTTCACAGTGATGTCTAAACAAGCTGTATGATATTGATGGATGTCTCCATGAACACAACAAACAGTTGTATCACAGTCACATTTGATGGATGTCTCCATGAACACAACAAACAGTTGTATCACAGTCACATTTGGGTACATCCAGGGCTAAATCTGCTCTGATCAATGTCTGATGACTCCCTGAATCTAGTAGGCCCAAGGTTTGCTGTTTCCAAATTCCTACAGATGTCACATATCAAAAATTAGCTAGGGCTATGTGGGTTAGGTCAGATCATTTATTGGGGGCTGTTCCTCATGATATGCCCTTTTCCTAGGCAACCATGGCAAATAATCTATGAGTAAGGGATCCTACCACCTCTCTCCCTTCTATAGAACTGTCTCTGGGGATTAGAATCAGAAAATTGGTTCCTTACCAGTGTGCTGGATTGTCCTGCATTACCTTGGGTACCCATGGCTCTGGTGGTCCATGCTGTCAAGTAGTCCTCTGCAAGCTTGATGGTGTCCTCAGCTGTCTCAGGCTTGTGCTCTTTTATCCATAATTGTACATCCACTGGTAATACTTGTATGAATTGCTCGATCACTATTAGTTCCATTATCTGATCCACGGTCTTGGTAGTGGGCCGCAGCCACTTGCCACAATAGTCTCTTAGGTGAGCATACATTTCTCTAGGAGTGTCTAGACTGCCCATTTTCTGGGAGCGAAAATGCTGCCTGTATGTCTCTGTACTTACATTGTACCGACATAAGATTTCCTCCTTGACTCGATCAGAGTTCAAACTGTCAGCTCCACTTAGCTGACTATATACCAGCTGTGCCCTTCCTGAGAGGCATGGGACCAGTTGAATCATCCATTGGTCTCTGGGCCAGTTGCAGGTTTGGGCCACCCTCTCAAAGGTTGTCAAGTATGCCTCGATGTCATCAACCTCTGTTAATTTAGTTTTATGTCTCTAGGGGCAAGTCTATCCAGCTGTCCCTATGTCATATCCTGGATGGCTTTTAGGGTTGCTGTTCACTTCTCATCCTGTCTCTGTCTCTCCTCAGCCTGTATTCCCCGATCTTCATCCCTCTGCCTCTGGTCCTCCTCTCGTTGGCACTCCATCTCGAGTTGGCGTAGACAAAGCCATTTTAACAACTCACCTGGGTCATCTAGTGCTGGGAAGGTCTGGCCTTCTTCCCTCTTCTCCTTTTTAGGATTGCCAGCCACTGCTTTGGCTCCTTCCACTTTGTCCTCATCCTCAGTTCGCATCATCTTAGATCTGGTTACTGGATTCAAACCTGGTAATGGTTGTATACCAGTTCTCTGACTTATGGACCGTGTCAGATGAAATGCACTAATGTCTGTTTGCTCACTCTTACTCATCTGTTAGGGTGTTTTTGTGGCAACACCCCCCTGGCAATGCCTCCCGGGTAGCCTCAATGTACCAGGGTAAGAGAATCCCACTTCTGACACCAGTTATGGTAGCGAGGATTCTTTATAATAGGTCAAACAGACAGTTTAGTATAGTGCATAAAAAATGCATGGTGTGTGTTTATCATTTTATTGTCCAATATAAAGAAACTTAACAGAAAGGAAAATAAGTGGGTGTTAGTCCTTCACACCAACGCAAATCATCAGGATATAATTCTTCTCCAACAAAAATAGCAGTAAAAGAATTCCTGTAATCTTCCTTCCTTCCAGTGTGTAAACTCTCCACACTTATCTCTTCTCAGCTGTTATTCAGTCTGAGTTCAGAAAACAACTATCATCCATCCTATCTCTCTAGCCCTCTGGTGGACTACCTTATAAAGCTGCCTGATGAGACATCAGAGGTCATGTGATAACATAATTAGCAGGGAAACAGTATATTAAACCTCCATGTTTCATAATACAATGTCCTAGCGTTCCTGACTTAATACTATCCTCTGTGTCCACCATACAGGCTCTTGAGGAGTCTCTATTCTGAGAGGAAGAATGCTAAAAAAACCTTAATTACTATGGTGTGACATCACCATAGGGAGCTGGCTCCTCACCTACTGTGACATCCCAAAATACTTCTCCCATAAATACAGCCATTTCAGGGGCTGCCAGCCCTATAGCAGGATCTCTGAAAAACATCTCCTGGTATTTACCGTCATACCTTTTTATTACTGGCTTATAATAACATTTACACTTCTATTTTCAGTATGCAGTAGGTATCACTAGACTTGAAAAATGTAAATAGATAAGGGCGCACTCCTTATCTATTTACTCTTGCAAGAGCTAGGATTCTACTGCTTTTGAATAGAGAAATAATGATTTTTACTTGTAACATGAAGATAAAACATTTGCTGGGCATACATTTCTCAATGGTTTCTACCATAATTACTTGTGGCTTGTGCATATTTATTTTTTTTATTCAGCAACCAACTTTGTCTACTCCTTAATCAGTCTTTTGCAACAGCTGTCAGCTGAAACCTTTCAGCCATCAGCTAACATTTCATTGTAGCCCTTATTTGTACTGACAGCACAGACAACCTCTTTGCTGTACCTTACATATGTAGCATTTCTTTCAAGGGGCAACACAGGGCTCAAAATGCTTGAACTCCCTTCATTCTTTCCTAAGGGAGTGTTTTTCTCTGTTCGCCGACTGAGTTAACTCAGTCTACACATTCGCTGCAAGGCACAGGAGCACTGAACCATTTGGGGCAATTCTCATTATTTTCCTGGGCTCTGTGGCTATTTTATCTACTTCTGAGCCCTACCATTTACAGGAGAAACCGCACCTGGCAGTTATATAAACAATTCCCTGTTTTCTCCAATTTTCCTGCACGATCATGCGCGAATGCCTGCATTAATTGTGCGACAAAGGCTGTGCACATTCCCACCGCGCACCCGCATGGGACTTAAACCATTTCTGTCATACTGCTAGCAGCAGCAGGGGACCACTTCTCTTTCTTAACAACTAAGATACAGTTCTACAGGAGCTGCTTACTAACTTGGCACACAGGCATTTTGTAACAAACAGGGGATAGAAAAGAAAAGAAAATAATTAAGATATCAGGTTGGGCACCCTGATATGGAAAAGAAAGGATAGTCAGAAAAAAGAGAAGAAAGAATAGAGTGAAATAGAAAATATTAGGGGAACGCCTGTTATTAATCCTCATTCTAGCACACACCACATGATCCACAGTGTCAAATGCTGAGGAGAGGTCAGTAGAATAAGGATTGACTATTCACCTCTATTCTCCACCCCCCAAGGAGATCATTTTGCATTCTGATTAGTGCAATATCCATACTGTGCCTGGACCAGAAACCAGACTGGAGATGCTCATAGATGTCAATAGCAGTGAGATGTGCTTCAAGCCATAGGGCCACTACTTTCTCAGTAACCTTCTACAGAAACAGGAGGTTAGAGACAGGTCTATAGCTTGCGAGGCAATTCAGGTCCAGTAATGGTTTCTTCAAAAGTAGTTTCACCAGTACCTCTTTTCGATCCCTTGGAAATACTCCCTTTGAGAGGGAGCACCAGATTTTCTCAGTGAACACTGGACCATTGGACACCACACAATCCACTATGCAATGAATTGGGCCTGAGTCCAGATCACAAAATATGGGCTGCAGCTTTGAGATTATCTCACTGACCTCTTCTACCCCCACTGGGTGAAACTCATTCCAGACATGAAGATTACTTCTATTAACCTCAGACCCGTCACCACAGACCTGCTGTATCAATTCCCCCCGGGAGATGCCCACCTTTATGAAAGACACCTTGTCAGCACAGAACAGAGCAAACTCTTTGCATTTTGTGGATGACAATGCTCTCAATGGCTGGAGACAGGCAGTATGGAGAAGCCTGTCTACAATCCTGAAGAGCTGAGCAGTTCTGTTCTTTTCTGCGGCAATCTCAGTGGACAGAAACTCTGCCTTCTTAGAGAAGATGGCCCTTTGATACTCATAGTGAGTTTTCAGAGCCAACCATTCTCCCTCAGACTGGGATCTCCACCAGAGCACTCCAACCTTTGATCCATGGTCTTCATCTCCCTGAGCTCCCCATCAAACCATGAGGATCTCAATCAAGAAGGCATAGATAGTACATGGATGGGTGCTACAGAATTGAGAGCTGAGGCAATGACCCTGCTATAGGCTGCTTCCAATTCTCCCATTTCTGTCTCACAAGCAGCCAACACACCCAATAGGTCAAACTCTGCTACAAGTCTTGAAGGGCTCAGCCCTTTTAAAAATGGTGGTAGCGGACCATCTCCACAGGAGGAACACTGTCAGGGGCACCAAACAAGAAGTTCACTGTGCAATGATTTGACCATATGACTGGGTCAATCTTGATCTTATCAGCCTTGAGCCCCAGTGAGAATACTAAGTCCAAGATATGGCCATGAATGTGAGTCACAGAGGTAATGACTTGAGACAGGCCCAGCAACTCCATAGTTTGGAGGAAGTCATGTCCAAATTGCCAGAGTTCATTGTCAAATCTAGCATTGAAATTGCTCTGAGCTAACCATGGGAGCAATTTCAACACATGGTTGGTGGCAAAATCTGTTACTTTTCGCAAAAATTCCCTCTCGTGCCTCAGAAGCCGATACATGAGAAGAATTCTGCAGCCTGCACCTGTACCCTATTGAATGGCCACACACTGAAATGAGGTAGACTCCACTAGGAGCACAGAGAAGTTCAGGCTGGATCTGAAACAGATAGCCACTCCCCTTACCCTGTATCCTTTCTTGGGCAGTGCACAATGGAGAACCTGGCCCGAACTGACACCTCCAGAAGTTGCCCAGTGCATCACTCAAGCAGGTCTGTATAATGCAGACCAGATCAAGCAAGAAAATTAAGTTTGCCACAATTGCAGTCTTATTCCTTATCAACCTAACATTGCACAGCATATCCCAGATGGGACTGGTGGAGGCTACTGGCCCTGCCCCTGCCTGTCCACTCAATGTGGTGAAAACTCTGGGTAAGGGAACCAGAAACAACTGACCCCCTAGCTCCCATTTTGTCCCAGGGTGCCTTCTGAACTTCACCACCTTGAAAACACCCTCCTTATTAGAGCTCCTAGCTCCCCCTCCCCTTCACATCCATTTTCTAACAATGCCCATCACCCTGCAGTGACTATAAAGTAGTGGCTGATGAGGAATGATCCTTGAAAGCTTGGAGGTCCAATAGCTTAGTCACAGAGTAGATAAGCCTTGGGAGTCAGATGTCCCAACACATCACTAAATTGGCTATAAAGTGAATGTCCTGGCTAGAGCATGATAACTATGCCAACAATATTTATCGTAACTAAAACTATATCAAACAAGCCAAACCTCTGATAGATACAAATATTAGGATGACCCTCTCACCCTCCTAGAACCTATATATAACACACCAAAACACAGACTACTTTACATAAAATAAAACAAATAACTCTCACTCCAACAACCAAACTGGACTACCCACACACATTGAACATACCCAACACCTAAAATAAATAAACCTGCAAAAACTTAGAAGAGCCCCAACAGATTTACCATATTCACAAAGACTGTAGTGCTATTATATATTATAGATCAGACTTGAACCTCGCAGCATTTCCGGTGGGAACAGTGAGGTCCTTTGAATGTGTAGTCGTCCAAAGGTTTGCAGGTGTGGGTTGCAGGATACTTCTAATATACTGATGTCGGGGAATGAGAAGAAATTCCTCCAGGAACTCGAGGACTTTGTCACTGACCTGGTGGCAGAGTTCCCCATATGGTATATTTTGAGAGATTTCAATTTCTGGGTCAATGACAAACCCTCGCATTTTGTACAGGTCTTCCTTCAGCTTATGTGTTTGTTGGGCCTCACACAGCTTGTTACCTCTGCAACCTGTATTCACAGCCATTCTCTGGTCCTCGTCTTCCTGCTGGGAATGGAAGTATTTGACCTTACGGTAGAGCCGGTCACATGGTCGGACCACCATACTATGAGGTTCTTGTTTGAGGCCCCCCCAAATAGACCTCCCCCTACACAGATGGTCCTCTACCACTCTTTAAGGGATGTTACCCTGAGGGTCTGATGGCAGCGCTGGACCTGTCAGCAGGGACAATGGTTTTCCGTTTTTACCGGTAACACCGGTATAAATCACGGAATCCTGCTTGGTTTGCGGATTTTGAATTCTTGTACCGGTGCCTCACGGAAATTGCATTTCTCTGCACAGAATCCCTAAGATTTCAGCATATTTTTAAAAGTTTTTATTTTTTCTTACTATGCCCCCTTCTCACAGCATCAGTCTCCACTTTTCAGAGATCCCTAGGCTGGGTATTCCCTAGCTTCACCCCAGGTAATGCTCAGGAGCTCCTGTGAGCCTGCCCCCATTCTGCCTAGGTTGTACCCCCCCAGGTGGGAAGGGATATGACCCCAGGTCACTCCTCCACAGTCCTTTAATGTGTGTCGGGCAGCCCAGTGGGTTCCTCATGGAAACTGATTATGAAGTCTGGGGCAGCTGGGTCCCTTCTACCAACATCCAATGTGGGTTGATTGTTACTGGTTTTGTGGCCTCTGTTCCTGAGGGCACCAACACTCGAGAGGATCCAAGGAAGTAGGAGAAATGGAGACATGCCGCTACTCCAGATCCTGGCTAGCTTCTTCTCTTCCCGATTGCTCTGCAGTCTCATTGCACCATCACCTGTGGTCATCCATGTGGCAGTAAGGCAGCAGGACCTGCAGGCCACCGTTCCCAGAGAAGGAGAGCAGCCCCCCAGGTGCTCGATCCCACTCCCCTGGCCAGACCTCTAGCAATGGGAATTCACTTCAGATCCCAAGTCCGTGGCATTGCAAGCAGTAGTGCAACCTCAAGCTATTTACAGTGCTCTGCCAACTATACACCCACTTTGGTGTAGGAAAACGAAGCAGATGGAGAGGAAATAATTCAGTTTTGGTAAAATGTTGCAAAGTGTTCAATGTTCATAATTTGCACTGTAGGTACTGTGCACTATTATTGAAATCATATATTAAAACATTATATATGGGTGTTATGGCTGGCAGTATAGCCTAGTGGTTAGAGTAACAAACAGTGATTGAACTGAGTACATTTAGAAGACTTGGGTTTGATTCCCACAACCTCCACTTGCATACTGTGTGACTCCAAGCAAGTCACTTAACCTCTGCAATGCTAGTGTATCACCTCTGAAAACAGGCAGTTCTGCCTAGTGGGCTTACCCGGTTTACAAAAACTATAAAACAAATACCAATATATGTTTACTACATCATACAGTAGTCAGGGTACCATGTAATTTATTTGAGTTTTACTAGGGCTGCAATGATTTTGTATAGGTAAAGATTAAATGTTCAGATACATTTTATGTTTATAAGCTGTTTTTTAGACTTTAGTCAGGTTTTATTGCATTTTTTGCATATGAACATCTAGGATATAGATTGCTAAGTGCAGGATCACTGTTACCAACTAGTTTATTCAGGTTTATAATCTGCAGGGCCATCCAAAATCCTCAGTTGTTTGATTGAAAATTAGTCTGAATTAAAGTATTTCCACAAGGCACAAGCTGCCTTACTACTTATTTAGGTGAATGGGATAGAAACATAGACTTTGACAGCCCACCTAGTCTGCCCATTCCATCATTTGCACCTTCTCTCCCACCTGATGTGTCAGTCTCTGTGACAACAAAAAGTTTTCTGATAGACTGCTTTAATAAAAAGCAAATGTTACGTGTTTAAGTGTACTTATGCTTGGCCAGTGGAATGGAAAGCACATTCAGTGACACACAGAAGGTAAGACCCCAGGGACTGTATGATGCTGGTGGGTAGAGTGGTGCTCAATTCACATCCGAGCTCAGACACGAAAACTGAGAGACACCCTTTTCAAGGAGACCAGGGGAAAAAAAGAAATCCACATATTTGTGAGATGCATTAGAAGGTCCTCCACTATTCACTTGTGAATTTTTTTTTTTTGGTGAAGAGACTATTTCAAAGAAGCAAATTCAGGCAGTTTTTTTTTGTTCCTCCTACCCCCTGGTCATCCATTCCTTCAGGCCTGCCAAGTCCCCCTTCCACTGCTGCCGAGTCCCCCCCACCATCATCCACCACCCCTTATGGCCATGCTACCAGGTACCCCGAAGGAACCCTTTATGGGTCGGCCCCTACCCCTGTGGGAGGCTAACAGGGGTCAGAACAGATACATGTGTCTGGGACTTCATGCTTATGGAGGGACCAAGGACCATCCCCTGTGTGGCCAGCAGATGTTTTTCTATTTTCATGAGAGCGTGACAGGCCACATGATGTCAAGGCACAAGCTGATGTTCATCACGCTCTCTTCTGCAATGAGGGCCAATGTGTTGCCATGCGTCCGGCCTCCACCTGGGGCCAGCAAATGCTGAGCTATGATATACCCCCCTCACAGGAGAAGAGGCGGGTGGTTGTTGGACTCTCAAGTCTTCACCCCCCCAGCCGGTCCTCCAGCACCCAAACCTGTTCCCAAACCCTGGTCGGTGGTGTCACAGGCAGAAATCCAATTCAAGCAGTTAAATGATAGGAAAAAACAAATGTGGTCCACCTAAGTAGTGATGGTGGTTCAGATTAATTCACATCTGAGTTCTAAGAAGCAAAGAGACTAAGTAATTTGTAACTTGTGCATGTGGGGTGTGGGTGTAGAAGAAAGAGGATCATAGTGCTGTCACTACTGCCATCATCCCTGAGAGATGTGGACTGCATTGTTGCTACTGCCATCACACCTGAGAGGCGAGGGGGGTCATAGTGCTTCTGCCATAACCACTGGTGGATGGGAAATGTTGTACTGCTGCTGTCCACCATAGGGATGGGGGCCATAGTGTTGATACTGCCATCACACCTGAGAGGCAGGGGCTGTAGTGCTTCTGCCATAACCACTGGTAGATGGGGAATGTTGTACTGCTGCTGTCCCACCTGAGGGATGGGAGCCACAGTGCTGATACTGCCATCACAACTGAGGAATGTGGAACGTAGTACTGCTGCCATCACACCTAATGGATACAGACCACAGTGCTGGTGCTGCCTTCACACCAGAGGATGGGTCTGTAGTGTTGTTAGTGCTGCCATCGCACCAGAGGATGGGGGCCTTGCTGCTGTTTCCATCACACCTCAGGGATGGGGGCTGTAGTGCTGTTGTTGCCATCATATTTTGTACCTAAAATAACTTTAAATTGGTACAATGATGGAAGGATGTGCAATAGTGGAGGTCAAAGCTGCTAAAATGCATGTTAGTAGAGTTAAAAATTGTTAAATAAAATACACAAAACCAAACACCGGTAAAACCGGATTTTGGCTTAGCAGACACCAGTGACAGTACCGTGTTTTACAATGTGCAAAATGGAATTTGCCTTTTCTCAATCCCGGTAAACCAGTGTCCCTGCCTATCAGATTTGATGAGAGTGTCGAGGAGCCAGAGGAATTGGTACTGACCAATAACAGGGTTGTGACTGAGGCCCTCAACTCCATCACACCTGTCTGTGTTAGACCCTTCACCTTGCACCAGAGGTCCCCTTGGTTTGATGGGATGCTCAGGGAGAAGAGGAGAAGAGGTTGAAGATTGGAGCAATGTTGGCGGAAGACTGTTATGGAGGAGGACAAGCTTGTATTGATGGTTCATTATAGAGACTAATAATCAACAATCTCCCATAAGAAGGCAGCATTTCTGTCCAGGGAGATTGCTGTGTCAACCAACAGACCAGCTCAGTTCTGCACTGTTGATAGGCTGTGCAATTCAGCCTATCTCCAGTCTGGAGGAGCCTTTTCACAAGCAAGTTATGATGAATTTGCTCTGTTCCTTGCCGATAAGATTGCCAACATCAGGGCGGAAATCCAGTCACCACCATCAAATGGGTCTTGTATTGATGGGCTTAAGGTCACAGGCACTTGGTCTGTCTGGTCCAGTTTCTACCAGCTGGCTGTTGAGGATGTTGTGAGAGTCATCCAGGGATTATGGTCAACTTGCTGTAATTTGAATTGGGCTTAAACACGCCTTCTAGTGGGGGTGCATTTGAATCATTGGCCCAGTTCTAGCCAGGGTAGTTCAGGGTTCTTTTGTGACAGGGGTCTTTCCAGGACCCCGAAGGAGGCAGCTGTAAGACCACTACTGAAAAACCTTTATTGGATACAGACTGCCTGGTTAACTACAGACCAGCCTCTAACCTGACTTTTGTGTGCAAGGTTATCAAGAAAGTGGTATCCATTCAACTGAAGACCCATTTAAAACTCACGTCTACAATCATCTAGTCTGGTTTCAGGAAGAGGCATAGTACTGAGATTGCCCTTGTCCGGGTGCTAAATGATCTCCTGTCATTGAGGGTTTAAGGGAGGCATGCCATTTTGGGCTGCTGTTGGAGTACCAGCATGTTTGCTGTGGACTAGCTGGTACAGTCCACAACTGGTTTAAATAATTTCTCACTGGCAGTTCAATGAGGGTGGGGTCAGGGAATTTTTCCTTGGCTCCCATGCCCCTATCATGTGGGTCCTGCAGGGCTCTGTTCTGTCCACCATGTTGTTTGCGGTGTATACTCTTCCACTGGGGAACATTATAAGATGGTACAGGCTGAGTTTCCACTGCTATGAAAATGATACTCAGCTATACCTGTCTTTTGCACCTGAACAACAGGAGTTGGTCTCAGTATTTAACATATGCTTTGCTTAAATCCAAGGCTGCATAAGGACCAACCAGTAGAGTTGAACCTGGATAAGACCAAGGTACTAGTGCTGGAATCTGGTTGTGGGGGTGAGGGAACAATCTGGACAGATCTCTGGGCTTTGTCTTGAAGACTCAGTTACTTGCCTCAGATTGGGTGAGGAGCCTTGGCGTTGTTTTGAACTGCTGTCTGACACTCCAGTGGCAGGTGTCAGTCATTGTCTGTACCTTTTTTTACCATCTGAGGAATATCGCTAGGATTAAGCACCTGATTTCTCCTGGGGATCTGCCAGTGCTGGTTTGTACCTTTGTGACCTATTGCCTTGATTACTGCACTGCCCTATACGTAAGGTTGGTGGGGGGGGGGATCTTTGCCACCTGCATCTAATGCAGAAGGTGGTGGCCAACCTGCTGGCTGGTCTGCCTGGGTCATGTCATATTATACCTGTGCTTCACTATCTGCACTGACTGCCAGTTAGGTGGCGGGTCTCCTTCAAGGTCGGTTTGCTGACCTTCAAGACCCAACATGGGTAGGGGCCTGGCTACCTGAAAGACCTCCTCTGACCTTACTATCCCTTGCACTCCCTCCACTTCATGGATAAGGGATTACTGGAGATTCCAAGTGCTCATTTACAGTTATCTGGGGCACACACTGTTGAATATGCAGCCCCAAGCCTCTGGAGCTGTCTGCCTCATCCTATACGATAAAGCCGGTTGGTTGAACAGTTTAAGCAGGTGCTAAAAATCTATGTATTCAGATTAGCATCTCCTGAAGAGGACAAATATTTTACTATTTATTAATGATTTTGTAGTAATATGACTTATGTGTGTATGTTTTTAAAGTTTTTATGTTTTAATGCAAAGCGCATTGAAACACCACAAGAACTGCGCTGAATAAATACAAACTGATTGATTATAGTCTGAATCACAAGTCAGCTGTACAAAGGCTTGAGAAATCCAGACCAATGCCTCAAAGTTTGTTTAAATAATCTCTGCTCTCAACAGAGAAACTTGAAATGTTTAACAGATGGTAATGCGGTACTCTCACTACTGCCAGTAGTGTGTTTACAGCTCAAAAATGAAGCACAAGGGTTGTACTAAAATAAGTCACAGAGATGTTGAAGCTCTAATCCCAAGGGTTCTTTCACTACCCTCAGAACTTGCAAATTTCTTTCAAGCTTACTCTCAGTTTCAAATAAAGTGGGTCCAGGGGAACCACATGGTGCTCTGGAAGAAGTATTTTTATCTATTTGTTTTTATTCATTTTGTTAACTGGGTAGGCCCACTGAAACATAGCTGTCCCTTTTCAGGGGCAACCCAAAATTAATTACATTTAACAAGCAAGCTGAACAGTATATAGTCAAGAATACATTGTCAGGACAAGTCAAAATAATTGTGTGAAAAAATTTGTCATAGCTAGTCAACAGCAATAGCAGTTGTTGCAGCCATGGCACAGGACCTATGAACAACCTGAACTCCTGCCAACATAGCAGCAGCTGTAACAGCTGTTAGAATTCTGATAGAGAGACAGAGAGAGACAGAGAGACAGAGAGATCGAGACCAGATGCAGAATGCATCCTCAAAACTCTCTCATCAGCTCTGTACACTGCATTGCAGCTCCTCATCCACTTCCCACAAGGAAAGGCATTAAGAAGGAATCAAAGGCATTGGCACAGACTGAATCTCAAAAGCACTTCAATTTCAACCCAGCTCAGTACATCACTAATCCAACACCAGTCTTTGGCTCCAAAACTGGAGTTACACTGCAGTTTTAAAGTAGCACATCCCAGGCAAAAACAGGTCACATGAAGCTAAATACAAAAGCCACTGTAGGGACTTAGCCAAAAAACCAAAAAAGCTGCCACCTAATGCTAACTCACTCGCTGTCCCCAACTATACTAACTTCCCACCTAACTACCAGCTACAGTACCAAGAGTGGAAAAGTCACTGGATTACAAAACATTTACAACTTGGCAACATTAAACTTAAAAGAATTAACCAAGTTGCTGGGTTCCTCTAATAAAAAATTTAATAGATACGTATATTATAGTGGCACGGTAGTGCCACTATAGTTAGGGTTGAGTACTCCATTTAAGGTTAAAGTGTGAAATTATGTGGCTTAATAACTTTGCCACTGTATAACAGATTTGTCTGAAATTTGACAGGCGTGGAGCAGCACCATAGATCTCTGGATCTGCCAAGTTTGATAACTGTCGGATATACAGTTGTGGAGCTATAAAGTACAAAAGAAAGTAGCAGTTATGCTTTTTTGCACATTTTTTTTGTGCCTACAGGTTGCAGCTTTTGGGGGAAAAAAGGCTGTGCATTTTCCTTACTGGTATAGTTAGCATTTCCACTTGCGTTTCTGTTACCGTTTGTGTTACCGTTCCCGTATATGCCACTGTGTGCATTGCACTTTGCGTTTTCATTTGCACTTGTGTTTGCGTTACTGTTAACATTTGTGTTTCCATTACTGTTTTTGTTTGCATTTCCTTTTGCGTCACTGTGTGCATTTCCATTTGCATTTGTGTACGCGCTTCCGTTTCTGTTTGTGTTACCTTTGGCATCATCGTTGCTGTTACTGTAAGTGTCTGCCTTTCCAATTGCATTACCATGACCGTGCGCATTACAGTTTGCATTTCCGTACGAGCTTGCATTTGTGTTTCTGTTTTCATTAACGTTTGCACTTGCGTTTCTATTACCGTTTGCGTTATCATTTACATTAGCATCACCATGTGCGTTAGCGTCTGGGTTGCCGTTATATCACTATTTATAGTGCACATTCTCAAAAAGAAGGGAAATTCATGGCAAAAAACTCCATTTAATGCATCAGTTAGGGTTATTATACAGTGACAAAAGTGAGGAAATTCGATGTTAGGGTTCCCATCCCCCTTGCACCCCACCTCCACCCTGCCCCCACCAACAGGCATCAAGGAGTGTGTTGGGGTCATCGATCCTAACTCTCACACCATTCTCCTATACTGCACCACCTCAGCTTGTTTACACATGGGATGGGGTGAGAGTTAGAAACGAGCATGACCCCAGCGCACACCGTGCCTGTTGATGCGGTTGGTGGGGGTGAGATGCAAGGGGTGGGAACCCTAACATCGAATTTCATCACTTTGTCACTGTGGAACAACCCTAACTGATGCATTAAATGGAGATTTTTCCATATATATATATATATATATATATATATATATATGTTATAGTGGCACAGTAGTGCCACTATAGTTAGGGTTGAGTACCCCATTTAAGGTTAAATCTGAAATTTGGCAGCTTAATAACTTTGTAACTATATGATGGATTTGCCTGAAATTTGGAAAGCGCAGTCTGGTTCCAATGATCTCTGGATCTGCCAAGTTTTGTTACAGTTGGATGTACAGTTGCGGAGCTACAGAGCACCAAAAAACACATAAATTATGGGGTTTTGTGCATTTGTTTGCTCATGCTTACAGGTCACATGGTTTGCATGATCGGTCTGAAACCTTATGGAACATGCAGCTGTGGTCCCCCATGTGTCTTTCAAAGATTTCATGAAAAAATATGAAACAGTTCATAAGTTTTTCAAAAAAAAAGTTCCCATTATAGTCTATGGGAAAAGTTAAAATATTCAAAAGTGTCACAAATGCAGTTTTTACTGTCACAAATGACCCTTTTACTTTCATGATTAAGCCATTTTTTTTCAGTTGGTGGTCAGAGAAATGCTTGGTGTTTAAATTTGGGACCCTCAAGGAACACAATTATTGCTGTGCTCACCTAGTCGAGCCCTGAGGATGCTAGCCTTGTCTTTTTTTGAGGGTAAAACACCCCAGAAATATGTTTTTAAAATTTGTGTAAACAGTAGTGTTGCAAAGTACTTTCGAATCTGTGACACATTCGTGATTTTATTTGAGAAAGTGTCGTGATTTGCGATAGTACTTTGAGACGCTATGGCCAAAACAACAGGAAATGTTTGCCACCCTGCAGCAAAACAACAGTTTGGTCTTTTGGGCTGAAATTTGCAGGGAAGAAAGCCGACATCCAACAGATGTGACTTTTGGTGGTTTGGTGACAAAATAATATGGGGCTGCAAAGTTATGGCACTCCAAAGTTGACAATTTTTCCCAAAAGATAACATTACGGCGTCTTCCACGCCTTTCGGTCCTGTATCTCGAAAACGCTTTGAGATACAGACTTTTTGTCTCAAAAATTCTTAGTCCCCCACTTGGGGGGCTAAGCTGAAAACTAGCCTGGAAAGTCATAAGTAAAATGATATTTTAATTTTTTTCTACGTCATACGGTTCCTAAGATATAAACAATTTAGTATTCCAAGTGCTCATTTTCTGTTCTGTGGGCCATTATTGTTGCCACATTCTTTGTATTCACTGTGCTTCTTGATGCACCTTTTAAGGAAAAAAGTGTGTGTACTTGTGGTACTGTGACTGTTAGGGTTTTCGTTTGCGTTTACATTACCATTTGTGTTTCAGTTTACGTCACCATGTGCATTACCCTTTGCTTTTGAGCTTGTGTTTGCGTTACTGTTACCATTTGCGTTAGTGTTTACTTTTGCATCACCATGTGCATTACTATTTGCGTTTGCATTTGCGCTTGTGTTTGCATTCCCATTTGCATTACTGTTTCCTTTGGCATCATCATTGGTGTTATCGTTACCGTTTGCATTTCTGATTGCATGTTCATTACCATTTGCATTTGCGTTTCCATTACTGTTAGCATTTGCACTTTTGGTAGCTTTTCCATTGTCATTTGCATTGCTGTTTCCTTCTGCATCGTTGTTGCTATTACTATTTGCATTTCTGTTACCATTTGCATTTTCGTAACCGTTTTTGTTACTGTTTGCATTTGCGTTTCAATTGCCATTAGCGTTTGCATTACTGCTTACGTTACCATTGGTGTTTGCATTTATGTTTGCGCTTGCATTTGTCTTACTATTCGCATTATTGTTTCTGTTTGCATTACTGTATGTGTTACTGTTTGCGTTTGCGCTTGCGTTTGCATTATTGTTAGCATCACTATTTTCTTTTACCTCACTGTTGCCATTACCATTTGCGTTTACATTATCATTTCTGTTTTTGTGTTTTAATTACTGTTTGTGTTACCATTTGTGTTTGCATTAACGTTTGCACTTGTGTTTACGTTACTGACTGCATAACCATTTTCCTTTGCGTTAATACTTGTCTGTGCATGTCTGTGACATTTGTAATACTTGCTCTACTATGGTACTTTTGTGCATTTACCGATTTTCATTTGACATCTGCATATGTTTTTTGCAGAATGAAGCACCCAAAAATGTACTTTTCATCACTCATGCAAAGTCTTACACTCGTGCTGCTCTGCAACTGTTGAAGAGATTTGGATAAGATTTGGTATACATGGAGTGGAATGGTGCATCTATTAATTTACCAATTCATATTTCACTGTTACATATGTTTTTTGCATAGCGCAGTGCAAAACATTTTTTTTTGCTTGTTTTCTACACTGTCTTGTGTTGCACATAGTGCAGCCACTGTGTAGTTGATGGGTCTGACACTTGGCACATAGAAAGTCCTTTCTTCAAGGAACATACCAGTTTTTGTTTGGTGAAAACATGTTGTTCCTTTCCAGTGTTATAAGCATTTGAAGTTGCCCCACTTCACAGTCAGAGATTTTTCAGCTGTGAGTTCCACCATTATACTGTATTTTCGGCCGCAATTTCTGCCATTTTGGGGTGGAAAACTTCTTAAAGGTGCAGAAATGTGAAAATTGAATATCTCTGGAATGGTTTGGTCTTTTAACATGAAATTTGGAGGGTGTTGAGTGGATGTCCTGGAGATGTGAATTATGCTGTTTAGATGTTGGAAAAATAATTCACTGCGGAGATACTGCATGATGCACTTATCATTTTGCACATAGCATTATGCATGGTGCTAGTGGCTTGAAATTTATAGTGTAGGTAGCCCTAGTGGCATGGAGGTGCCTTTCAGTGGTTTGGTTCACATTAGCCTTTGTGCCGTTATCTCGGAAACAAAGTGAAATACAGACTTTTCGCTACTGTTTCCTCAGATCTCCTTTGTGCTGTTATGTCGGAAATGAAATGAAATACAGACATTTTGCTACTGTTGACTACATCGCCTTTGTGCTATTATCTTGAAAACAAAGCGAGATACAGACTTTTCACTACTGTTGTCTTACATCAGCTTGCTGTTACCATTTCCGTTTGTGTTACCATTTGCGTTTACTTTTGCGTCTCCCTCACCGTTTGTGTTACAGTTTGCATTTCCACTTCCATTTCCATTACCATTTCTGTTTCTATTTATGTTGCATCACTTTTACTATGAGTGTTAGCATTTATGGTTATATTTACTGTTACCATTACCATTGCCTTTGGCATTTTTATTTGTGTCACTGTCACTATTACCATTACCGTTTGCGTTTGCGATACCATTTGCATCACCATGTGCATTTGCATTTCCGTTTGCATTACCATAACAGTTACAGATTGCATTTGCATTCATGTTTCTGTAGCTATTACACTTACCATTAGCATCTGTGTTTAACTCACCGTTACCATTACTGTTAGTGTTAGCACTACTGTTATGGTTATTACGCAGACATGGGAATCATTGCTCCCAGCACCAGATTCCATTCACTATTTGTATTGCACATTTTCAAAAAGAAGGGACAGTCATGGCAAAAAATTCCATTTAATGCATCAGTTAGGGTTGTTCCACAGCAGCAAAAGTGAGGAAATTTGATGTTAGGATTGCCACCCCTTGCACCCCATGACCACCCCGCCCCCACCAACAGGCATTGGGGTGTGCGTTGGGGTCATTGGGCCTAACTTCTCCCCATTCTCCTATACTGCACCACCTCAGCTTATTTATACATGGAATGGGGTGAGAGTTAGCCACTGACCCTAACGCACACCCCAATGCCAGTTGGTGGGGCAGGGTGGTATGGGGGTTCAAGGTGGCAACCCAATAATCGAATTTCCTCTGTTTTATAGCTGTGGAACAACCCTAACTGATGCACTAAATGAATTTTTTGCTATGAATATATATATATATATATATATATATATATACATATATATATATATATATATATATATATATATATATACAGTATATATATGTATTTTATATACATATACATATATCCAGAAAACTCCCCAGTGCTGACAAAGTGAAATGAGAGCATACCAAGAAATACAAAGTCTCCCAGAATTAATGGCACACTCAGTCATGTACACGGTAGTCACACACAGTCACCAGAATTGATTTGCATCCCAAAATGCTACTGACTTGTGTCCAGAAAATTCCCCAGTGCTGATGAAGTGAAATGAGAGGGTAACAAAAAATGATAAGTCTCCCAGAATTAATGGCACACTCAATTATGCACGCAGTGGTCATACACAAAGTCACCAGAATTAATGTGCATCCCCAAAATGCTACTGTCTTGTGTCCAGAAAATTCCCCAGTGCTAATGAAATGCTACTGTCTTGTGTCCAGAAAATTCCCCAGTGCTGACAATGTGAAATGAGAGTGTAACAAGAAATGCAGTCTCCTAGAATTAATGCACAAAACGCACAGACAGATTAAGATTGTACTGCGCACTCAAGGGATGTAGACGAAAAGGTACAACACCTAACTGGTGCACACAAGTCACAAATCCAAATCTGGAAAGGGATACATTTTTTCAGTTGGGGGATTAGTGCACGGCAGTAACAATCCACTACCAGTAAAGATACCACAAAGCAGTATACAAAATTCATGCAGGTGCGGTGGCTAGCGGGTTCACACTGCTGCAATTACTCTATGGCACAATAAAAGGTGTCTGATTTAATGGCATGCATCGCTCACACACACACTACAAGTAATGAGTAGCAAATTGAAAACCTTTAGTAATATAACCAAATGTTTTAAACAGACAAATTATACACTGTTGCCCCACAACAATCAGCAAAAGAATGTCAAGAATTACTGAAAATATTACTGTGTACATTAACACAGTTATACAAGAAAAATGCAACCAAAACAGAAAGACTGCCTTTTTCTCCCAGTTAATGTACCTACACCACAAATACGCCCCCCAAAGCACACTTCACGGTACACAGACTGACTGTTATAAATTAATATTCAAAATCCACACACAACAATAATCACTCAAAGATATGAGCACAGAAGGGTTTCCTACAATCGATGTAGTAAATTTTGAGCAAAAAAAAAGACTAAAAAGGCATTTTAAACAGCTTTTAGAGGTTCTGAATTGCAGAGCTCTGAGAGCAAACTGTCTCCAGCTACCACTACACACACACTACCCAGGCCAGAACTGAGACTGAGCAGAACAATCTAGAGCCCATATGACCTGCAATCCCATGAATCACTGCAGAATTTCATTTGGAGCTCAATTACAAGGCGAAGGGAAGCGAATTACATTGATTTCAATGTACTTTGCCTTAAAATTGGTGGAGAAGTAGTTTGGGGAGGGCAGAATAACGCAAAGTCATTGGTTTCAATGTACTTTGCATTCCTCATTATGAAGCGAAGTACTCCGCGGGTTCTGCGTCACTCCATGAATCACTTCGTGAAGCGAATTGGGGCCACTTCGCCCACCACTACTTATAGTACTGTAACTCACATGCTGTACAGGAAGGAATGTGAATACCTATGCCTGTACTTCCCTGATGAACTGCAGTACAAAACTCTCCAACTTTAAAACATGTATTAATGAGTACAATGGTGGGGTGGTGAAGCCTGGAGAGATACTATAAAACAGGCTTACAATACATCCAAGTAACTAGAAAAAAATTAATGTGATTCATGACGTGAGCGTGAATCATGATTTGTGACTGCATTTGTGACCGTGATGATGAAGAACATGATTTGTATCATGAGTGACTCATGATGATGGTCCTGACTTAAAAACACATATTAATGAGTACAATATTCATGCAGAATTATGCACCGCACCGGTCAAGTACTCTGAAGAGAAGCCAAAGAAACAACTGTGACTTAAGTTACAGATGGAGATTGGGCCCTAAAGAGATGCAAATGCACAGACAGATTAAGATTGCGCTGCACACTGAAGAGATGCAGACACAAAGGCATTACACCTAACCAGTGCTCACCATCAGAAATTCAAATCTGGAAAAGAATACCTTTGCCGATTGGGGTGGGCCATGGGGGTGCAGTGTACTGCACTGCTGCAGTAACTGTCACTAGTACTAGTACCAATAAAGATACCACAAAGAAGTACAAAAATCACACAGCTGCAGTGGAGAGCAGGTTCACATTGCTGAAATTACTATGTGGCACAATAAAAGGAGTCTGATTTGATGACACACATCACAAACATACTCACACACACACCAAGTAATGCATAGCAAATTGAAAACTTCAGTAATATAACCACATATTTTAAACAAACTAAAATTATGCATTGATGCACCTTGACAATCAGAAAAAAATGGCAAGAATTATTGAAAATATTACTGTGTGTACATTAACACAGTTATAAGAAAAATATCACCAAAACAGAAAGCACTGTCTTTTTCTCCAAGTTAATCTACCTACACCACAGATACGCCCCTCCCCAAATCACACTTCCACTGTCTCTCAGTACACAGACTGAATGTTGTACATTAACATTCAAAATCCACACACAAACAATAAATGCTTAATGATATGAGCACAGGAGGGTTTCCTACAATCGATGAACTAAAGTTTCAACAAAAAAAAAGACTCAAAAAGACTTTTTTAACAGTTTTTAGAAGGTTTGAATCGCAGAGAGCTCTCAGAGCAGACTGTCTCCTACAGCTTCCTACACACACTAGCCCAAACTGAGGCTGTGCAGAACAATCTAGAGCCTATGTGACCTGAAATCCCATGAATCACTGCAAAATTCACCTTTGTAGCTTAAAAACAAGGAGAAGTGAGGTGAAGTACATTGTTTTCAATGTACTTCGTTTTAAGAATTGGTGGAGTAGTGTTTTGGGAAGGCAGAGTAATGCGAAGTCATTGTTTTCAATGGACTTTGTGTTACCCATTATAACACGAAGTACCCTGCTTCACGTTGTGGAACACTCCGCGAATCCGCCTTCACTCTGCAAATCACTCCGCGGATCGAATTGGGGCCACTTCGCCCATCTCTATTGCTTATATCTCAGGAACTGTATTACATAGAAAAATAATTGAAATTTCATATAATTTATGACTTTCCTGGCTAGTTTTGTACTTAGCCCCCTAGCAAGGGGCTAAGCAATTTTCCGATGAAAAGTTCGTATCTCCAAGCGTTTCCAATATACGGGCCCCGAAAGGCACGGCAGACGCCGTAATGTTATCCTAGGGGAAAAATCGTCAACTTTGGAGTACTGTAACTTTGCAGCCTTGTAATATTTTGTCACCAAACCAACAAAAGGCACATCTGTGGGATCTTGGATGTCGTCACTGCAAATTTCGGCCCAAAAGACCAAACTGTTCTTTTGCAGCAGGGTGGCAAAGATTTCCTATTCTTTGGGGCATAGTGTCACAAATCATGACACTTTTGCAAAAGAAATCAAGAAAGTGTCATAAGTGCGACACTACTTTGTGACACTACAGTTTACAAAAATTTGAAAAACATATTTCTGGGGTGTTTAACCCCCCCAAAAAAGACATGGCTAGCATTGTCAGGGCTCTAATAGGTGAACACAAAAAGAATTGTGTCCCTAGAGTGTCCCAAATTTAAATGCCAAGCATTTCTGTGACCAGTAACTGAAAAAAAAAATGACTGACTCATGACACTACAAGGGTAATTTCTGACACTAAAAACTGCATTTGCGACACTGTCGTATAGTTTGTTAACTTTTCCCTTTGCCTATAATGGGAAAGGCACACCTGGGACCCTGGCTGCATGTTCCCTGAAGGTCTCAGACCTGTCGCACAAGCCATGCAACCTATAGGCATGAGCAAAGAATCCGCAAAAAAAGTATAAATGCAACTTTTATTGTGCTTCATAGCTCTGCAACCGTATAACTGACCATTATGAAACTTAGCAGATCCAGAGATCTGTAGCACTGCTCCATGCCTACCAAATGTCAGGCAAATCCATCAGACAGTGGCAAAGTTATTAAGCTGCAAAATTTCACACTTTAACCTTAAATGGGGTACTCAACCCTAACTATAGTGCCACTGTTACATACATATATATATATATATACACACACACACACACACACACACACACACACACACAATATATATATATACACACCAGTGGGCGTACGGCCATACCATATGCTGTTAGTCGGCGGGCAGCCGGGCGGCTTGCAGGTGGGGTGCTGCTGCCCGCCGCTGACTGGGGGGGAGTACGGTGGTGGGACTTAGTGGGTGTGTTGGGAGGGGGGAACCGCTGGACCACCAGGGATATAGGACAGCTTTATTATATTACTTTTGCCCACTATCGGGCTGGCAGCGGTCCACTGGACCACCAGGGATACAGGATGAATATTATTTAATACTTATGCCTGCGATCGGGCTGGAAGTGGTCCACTAGACCACCAGGGATTTTAATTCATTGAATGCGCGTGATCGGGCATTGGGGCACATTGACCACTGGGGGCAGAGGGCATCAGTCCCTAATGGCTGCAGCCTGGCAGGGGCGCCAGGCACAAGTCACCATGGATTGGCACACCTGCATGCAAATGGGGCCATAATGACATGCAAATGGCCCCATTTGTGTCTTGCATGCATTATGGCCCCATTTGCATATCCACCGCTGAATATCGCAGTTGCTGCACCTAGTGTAATGCCACTTGTGCTGGTGCATCCCCCTGCTCCTCTCTGGCCACTTGCACTGGCACAGTGCCACTGCGCCATGCGCAGTGTGGGTGGCCACAGTGCCATATTCAACGATGCTGAGCCATGGCACAGCACCATTGAATATCACCCTGTCAACGCCCTGGCGCATCCCAGTTGTGCTGCACCCAGGCTTGTGCCACAGCCTGGTGCAGTCTGAATATCCCACCCCAAGTGTTCATTTTCTGTTCCGAGGCCCATTATTATGCATACATTCTTTGTATTCACTGTGTTTCTCTATGCAGCTTTTGAGAGAAAAAAAGGCTGTGCGTTTTCGTTACTGGTACAGTTAGCGTTTCCATTTGCATTCCCATTACTGTTTGCATTAGCGTTCCCATCTACACCACCGTGTGCGTTACCATTTGCGTTTTCATTTGCGTGTGCATTTGCGTTACTGTTAACATTTACTTTTCCATTACTGTTTTTGTTTGCATTTCCATTTGCGTTTGCCTATGCGCTTCCATTTGTGTTTCAGTTTGTGTTTCCTTTGGCATCATCGTTGCTTTTACTGTAAGTGTCTGCGTTTCCAATTGCGTTACTGTGACTGTGCGTGTCATGGTTTGCTTTCCGTACGTGCTTGCATTTGTGTTTCTGTTTTCGTTAATGTTTGCGCTTGCTTTTCTATTACTGTTTGTATTATCATTTACGTTAGCATCACCAGATGCGTTAGCATTTGCACTTGCATTTGCGTTGCCGTTATTTCACTATTTATAGTGCACATTCTCAAAAAGAAGGGAAATTCATGGCAAAAAACTCTGTTTAATGCATCAGTTTGGGTTGTTCCACAGTGACAAAGGAGAGGAAATTCAATGTTAGGGCTCCCACCCCCCCTTGCACCTCACCTCACCCCCACCCCACCCCACCAACAGGCATCGGGTGTGTGTTGGGATCCGCCTCAACTCTCACCCCATTCTCCTATACTGCACCACCAGCTTGTTTACACATGAGATGGGTGAGAGTTAGACTCGATGACCCCAACGCATCACACCGATGCCTGTTGGTGGGCTGGGTGGGTGGGTGCAAGGGGTGGGAACCCTAACATTGAATTTCCTCGCTTTTGTCACTGTGGAGCAAACCTAACTGATGCATTAAATGGAGTTTTTTGTCATGAAAAAATATATATATATATATGTATGTATATAATAGTGGCATGGTAGTGCCACTATAGTTAGGGTTGATTACCCCATTAAAGGTTAAATCTGAAATTTTGTACCTTAATAACTTTGCCACTGTATGATGGATTTGCCTGAAATTTGGAAAGTGTGATCTGGCACCACAGATCTCTGGATCTGCCAAGTTTCATTATGGTTGGATGTACAGACGTAGAGCTACAGAGCTGAAAATATGCATAATTTAAGGGTTTTTGCATGTTTCTTTGCTCATACCTACAGCCTGCACAGTTTGTGAGATCAGTCCAAAAACATCAGGGAACATGCAGCCAGGGTCCCCGATGTGTCTTTCAAAATTTTGTGAAAAAATATTAAACAGTTCAAAAGTTATTCAAAAAACACTTAATCCCATTATAGTTTATGGGAAAAATTCACAAACTATGCGAAAGTGTGCAAGTGCAGTTTTTACTATCGCAAATGACCCTTTTACTTTCATGATTCAGCCATTTTGTTTTCAGTTGGTGGCCAGAAAATGCTTGGCATTTAAATTTGGGACCATCTAGGGACACAGTTCTTGTTGTGTTCACCATGTTGAGCCTTGATGATGCTAGCCATGTCTTTTTTTTTTGGGGGGGGGGGAACCCAGAAATATGTTTTTTAAATTTTTGTAACAAGTAGTGTCACAAAGTACTTTTGCAAATGCGACACTTTCGTGATTTTTTTTGCGACAGTGTCATGATTTGCAAAAGTAATTTGCGACACTATGCCCAAAGCAATAGGAAATCTTTGCCACCCTGCTGCAAAACAACAGTTTGGTCTTTTGGGCTGAAATTTGCAGGGAAGAAAGCCAACATCACACAGATATGCCTTTTTTGGTTTGCTGCCAAAATATAACAGGGCTGCAAAGTTACAGCACTCTGAAGTTGATGATTTTTCCCATAGGATAACATTACTGCTTCCACCATGCCTTTCGGGTCCCATATCTCAAAAATGCTTCGAGATACAGACTTTTTGTTCAAAAGTTCTTAGTCCTCCACAGGTGGGCTAAGTGTAAAACTAGCCTGGAAAGTCATAAATAATATGAAATTTTAATTTTTTTTGCTATGTCGTATGGTTCCTGAGATATATGCAGTTTAGTATTCCAAGTGTTCATTTTCCTGTCCTAGGGCCACTGTTATGCCTGCATTCTTTGTATTCACTGTGTTTCTGGATGCACTTCTTTAATACACAAAGCGTGTGTGTTTGCAGTACTATCGTTAGTATTTGCGTTTATGTTTCCGCTTGTGTTTACGTTAGTGTTTGCGTTAGTGTTTCCATTTGTGTCACCATGTGCATTACCATTTGCAGTTGTGTTTGTGTTTGTGTTACCATTTGCATTACTGTTTCTTTTTGCTTCACCATTGGCGTTACCATTTGCGTTTCCATTACCGTTTTCATTAGCATTTCCGTTTGCATCATCATGTGCGTTACCATTTATATTTGCGTTACTGTTTCCATTTGTGTTACCATTTCTGTTTACGTTTATGTTACTGTTAGCATTTGCATTGGTGCTTGTGTTTCCGTTGTCGCTTCCATTACTGTTTCCTTGAGTGTCGCCATTGCCATTACCGTTTGCATTTGCATTTGCATTACCATTACCATTAGTGTTTATGTTACCATTTGCTTTAACATTTGTGTTTGTGTTTACATTTGTGCTTGCATTTCCATTACTGTTTGTGTTATCGTTTCCATTTGCATCACCATTTGCATTACCGTTTGCATTTGCATTTGCGCTTGTGTTTGCTTGTCTCTTTGCGTTACCATTACTGGTTGTGTTTCCATTGCCATTTGCATTACCATCTGTGTTTGGTTTCATGTTTGCGCTTGAGTTTCTATTACTGTTTTCATTACCGTTTCCGTTTGCTTTTGAGCTTGCATTTGCATTACCATTTGCGTTACTGTTACCTTTTGCGTCACCATTGGCGTTGCTGTTTCTGCTTGCACTTGCGTTACTGTTACTGTTCATCTTTTTATCATTTGCATTACCATTTTCCTGTATGTTTCCGTTACCTTTTCTGTTCTCGTTAATGTTACCGTTACCGTTTGCATTACCATTACTGTTTGCGTTTCCGTTACTGTTAGCATTTCCATTTGCATCACCATGTGCATTACCATTTGCATTTATGCTTGCATTTGCGTTTCCATTTACATTACTGTTTCCTTTGGCGTCACCATTACCATTACCATTACAGTTTGTGTTTGTGTTTCCATTTGCATTAGTGTTTCCTTTTGCATCACCATTGGCGTTACCATTTCAACTTGCATTTGCATTACCATTACTGTTTGCATTTTTTCATTACTGTTTGTGTTACCATTTGCGTGTGCATTTCTGTTACTGTTACAGTTCTCGTTACTGTTACCAATACCATTTGCGTTTGTGTTACCATTAATGTTTGCATTTCTGTTACCGCTTTCGTTAACATTTCCATTTGCATCACTGTGTGCATTACCATTTGCATTTGTGTTTTCATTTGTGTTTGTGTTACTGTTTCCTTTGGCTGTACCGTTGCCATTTTCGTTACCATTTGTGTTTGCATTTCCATTACCGTTAGCGTTTGTGCTTGCGTTTCCATTGTCGCTTGCATTACTGTTTCCTTGTGCATCGTCATTGCCGTTACTATTACCATTTGCATTTCCATTTGTTTTGCCGTTGCCGTTTGCATTTCCGTTACCATTTGCATTACCATTAGTGTTTGTGTTAACGTTTGCACTCGCGTTTCCTTTACTGTTTGTGTAATCATTTCCATTTGCATCACTGTGTGCGTTACCATTTGCGCTTACTTTTCCTTTACCATTAGCATTGCTGTTTCCTTTTGACTCACCATTGGCATTACCATTTGTGTTTGCGTTACCAATGCCACTCGAATTTCTGGTACCGTTTTCATTAGCGTTTTCATTTGCGTCACTGTGGTACTTACCCGTTTGCGTTTGTATTTAACAGCATTGCATTTCCATTTGTGTTACCATTACCGGTTTCATTTTCATTGCCATTTGTGTTAACACCTGTGTTTGTGTTCAAGTTAGCCCTTGCATTTCCATTACTGTTTGTGTTTGCTTTTGCACCTGCGTTTGTGTTACCATTTGTGTTACTGTTTCTTTTTGCATCAACACTGGCATTACTGTTTCTGCTTGCATTTGTGTTACCATTAGTGTTTGCATTTTCGTTACTGTTTGCATTACCATTTGAGTGTGCATTTCCATTACCGTTACTGTTCACATTACTGTTACCGTTAGCGTTGGCATTACTGTTAGCATTAACATTCCAATTAGGATTACCGTCATCATTGCTGTTACTGTTAGCGTTACCATTACTGTTAGGGTTATTATGCACTGGCCCCATGCTCCCACTACCACATACCATTCACTATTTATAGTGTACATTTTCAAAAAGAAGGGAAATTCATGGCAAAAATCTCTGTTTAATGCATCAGTTAGGGTTTTTCCACAATGGCAAAAGTGAGAAAATTTAGTGTTAAGGTTGAAACCCCTTGCACCCCATGCCCACCCCATGCCCACCAACAGGCATTGGAGTGTGTGTTGGGGTCATTGAGCCTAACTCTCACCCCATTCTCCTATACTGCACCACCTCAGCTTCTTTCCCATCATCCTGGAAGCAAACAGTTGGGTCCTTTGGGCTGAAATTTGCAGGGTGGCAAGCCCTGGTCCCACAGATGTGCCTTTCCCTGCTTTTGTCCTAAAATACTTTAGGATGAAAAAGTTACACTGTTCCGAAATTGAGTAATTTCTCATAGACTTTCATTTTTTATTTATTTATTTTTATTTTTATTTATTTATTTTAGTGTTTGCTAATTGGGTAATGCCCACTAGGCACAAGTGCCTGTTTTCAGGGGTAACCTGGGAGCACTGGGCAGTTAAGTAACTTGCTCAGAGTCACACAGTATGCAAGTGGAGGTTGTGAGAATCAAACTCGGGTCTGATCTGCTGGATGTACCAAGCTGTTCATACCTTATTCCTCTAATCTCTAGGATATACTGCCAGCCCACCTCTAGGCTTGCATTGTGGCACCCAAGATGCCGTTCACCACCCATATATTGAAAATGTCACACAGTATGCAAGTGGAGGTTGTGAGAATCAAACTCGGATCTGGTCTGCTGGATGTACCAAGCTTGTTCACACCTCATTCCTCTAACCTCTAAGCTATACTGCCAGCCCACCTCTAGGCTTGCATTGTGGCACCTAAGATGCCTTTCGCCACCCATATGTTGAAAACATAGTGAGGTACACAGTTTTTCGCTACTGCCACCTTCTTTTACCTTTAGGAGAACTAACCTCTTGAAACAAGTTTGAAAATACTGTATCATACCTGCAGTTGGATTTCTTACCTACTTGCTACATTAACACAGGTATACACCTCCTGCTAGTTGTGTGTGATTGGTTGTGTTGCCTTGGTCCTTCCCCTACTTGCATGTATTTGTGTGTGTGTGGTGGTGGTGGGGGGAATGCACAGTTAAGGTTTTCAACCCTAACACTGAATTTCCTCACTTTTGTCACTGTGGAGCAACCCTAACTGATGCAGTAAAAGGAATTTTTTGCCATGAATATATATATATATATTACACCTTATAAATAATAAATAGAGGCATAGGGATTCAGGAGTTCAGCAAACTTGTACCACACAGCCACCCAGCCTGGTGGCTATCCAGAGAAAACTTGATTTCTGGGAGTAAGCTGCACCACCTGAGGTGTGAAGTAATGCCCTACCAGGTTGGATGTCTGCAAGTCTGTCAACCTTCAACCCAGAATTTTAAATAGAATGCCCACCCATCAGCTTTGCCTTCCCTAAATGTCCAGAATGAGAGGCCTGCAAACCCAGCCCCTTTTTGCTTTAAGAAACTTCAAAAAAGGACTGTTCCAAAGATTTCTGCAGAACAATTACCTCAATAGGTCCATGCTGTAAAAAGAAAACTACCTCATGCCTCCTGGGATTCTTTATACTATTTGCATTTATTTCAAGTTTTAGGATACCCATTTAGACAAAAGAGAAAAAAGGCAGGCCTATATTATCATCTGGTAACTCCCCTTTGCAAGTGACAGCTTTTTTATTTCTGGCACATTATGGGGCTATTCTTAAAGGGTTATGCATGGTGCAAGGTGCTTGTGTCAAAGAAGAATGATGTAAGTAGCACTTTGCACCAAAAGATGCATCTGTAGGGATTCTCAAAAGTGGCCTGCCACAAATGCAGGCTGCTTGCATAAAAGGGGACTTACACCACCCTTGTGATCCACTTCTGGCTGTGCCAGGGCAAAAGTGAGGTATGGCGCCACATCCCCATTTTGGGGAATTCTCAAAGCCTAGTCGAGGTCACAGGACATGGTGTAACTTGCTTGCACCACCAGGACTGCAAGGGAAAGGGGCTGCCAGGAGCATTTTGTTGGGGTGGGAGTGGTGGCAGGGAAGTATCATGGGGATGGCCATGCCAGTTGAAATTGGTAGTAGCATCCAGTGGGGTTTGTTTACTACACATTGCAACATTTACATGGCCCCATATACACATGCTGTACTGTACAGCATGTGTATATGGGGGCATGTAAATGTTACAATGTGTAGTATATGCACCCCACTGGATGCCACTACCAATTTCAACTGGCATGGCCATGCCCATAACACTTCCCTGCCACCCACCTTTTATGTTGCCCCTTCCCTCTTCCTGGTCATCTCACACCATAGATCTGCTTCCCCACCCTCTATCCTGGCCCCAATAGAGTTGCACCAGGTGGGCAGGTGGGAGGTTCCAGATCCATGTGCCCAGTCCCACAGATGCACTGCTGGTTTGGCACAAAAGTGAATGCAAGGCAGACCCAGGAACTTTGGTGCAAGAACCCTGTTTCTTGTAGACTCAGGCACAGGGTCCCTTGCACAAATGAGGTCTGCTGCATCGAATGTATGTTGTAACTTCCGACATGCATAGGGGTGCTTTGAGACTAGCCCCCCGTTTGTTTTTCCTGTCTTTCTCCTTTGTTTCCAAAAAAGGGACAGACATACTGTGAAAACATAGATAACAGAGCTGTGCAGAACATAAAATTCTGCCTGTGGAATGACCAGTCCAATTCCATGGAATTCTGCAAAATTCTGTGGAATTTTTGTAAATTTGAAATTTCTGTTATTTCACTATAATTTTAAGAGTACAGTACCACATAACACCAAATGTGAAATGTAAACAGTAACCAGTATCATACAAAAGTGTACCAAATTTCAGAGCCATAGGTTGAAAGGGGGCAGAGTTATGATGGCCAAACATTAATCAAAATTTAATTTTCAGTTGTTTTGAGATACTTTTAAAATTTCTTATCAAAATTTTTCCACCATGTCAGTATTTTGAAAAGCATCCATCATGAGTATATGCACCACACTTTATGTCTCAAGGTTTGATGGGAGCTGAGTTATAGGTAGCCAGACATTTTACCAAAGTATAGATTTCTGTAATTTTAGTATAGTTTTGATAATACCCATTGAAATGTTATAAAATCTGACAGGTATACAGGTTATTACTACTGTATATTTGTATATGTACATAGTTACAGATATCTAGCTTCAAATGGGACTGAGGCATAGCCTGCCAAACATGTTGCCAAGATTTAAATTTCAGTTATTTCCCTCTAATTTTAAAACAACATGTCCAAATTTAACCAGAGTTGAAACATTTAAACTACTCCACCACATGGTCATTTTTGAAAAACTTAATATTTGCAGCTTTAAAAGGGATTGAATTAAAAGTAATCAAACTTTCATAACATTTAAAAAGGTAATTTTAAAAGAATGTGAACTACAAATTTATAACACCCCGAAACTTTAAAACCAGAGAATACAAAACCATCAAATTTGCCAGGTTATTAGACCTTACAAGGAGACTGTGGGTGCCAATTTTATTAATTGCATCTTGCCACAAATTGCAAGATAACATCTGCACTTAACATACAATCCCATGAGTCCTTGTGAAAATAGTTGAGTTTCATAAAAAGTCCATAAAACTGGAATTTGCTAATTTTACTCAGCCTTATCTCAGGGATTCTAATTAAAGGATGGGGTATTAGAGGAAGGTAGTGCAGCTGGTCATCAGGTTCAGGAGTTAGATGTAGAGTTTCACCCAAAAATGGACAGCTAAGCTGGGTAGCACAGCAATGGTAGACTCCCAGGTTGGAGCAAGGAAGCAAAGTATCAATAATTCAGACCTGAATGCAGGATATTTAAGCATCACATCTAGTAAATTTATGATTCCTGTAGCCTGGTGTACATGCAAGGCTGGGACTTAAAGGCACTTAAAAAGATGTGTGGGGGGAGATAATGTCGGAGGCAGCAGGGAGGAAGAATTCTGGCTATCTCAACATAG
Source organism: Neoceratodus forsteri (assembly GCA_016271365.2). NCBI lineage: Eukaryota > Metazoa > Chordata > Ceratodontiformes > Ceratodontidae > Neoceratodus > Neoceratodus forsteri. Next base: position 42,203,398 of record CM028131.1, on the reverse strand, counting down.
TAGGTCACTAGGAAAAAAAGTAGGTGACTCATGTTTTGACCCTTGCTCTGCCACAGCCTGATATATCGGTCCAAAATTACTTTGCATTCTAATTCTGTTGGCAGCCTAAGGGTTAAGGGAGTTTGTCACTGTGAAGAACAAAAAGGATATTAGTGGGATCAGTAGTTCTACTGAGTCAATCTGGCTATGCAAACAGGGAAGGGGGGGGATAGTCACCCAGAGATGAAAAGCATGACTGCTAAAAGCTCAGCCCAGCTTATCAAATGAAGTACTGTAGTGATATGTGCTTTGTTAATGTTAAATTCCACAAAAAGAATTCTGGATGCTTCATCTATTTGCCACCATAAATATGTAAGAAAATATTACCAGTATATTTTTTCTACTGTACATTTAAAACTGCTAAACCAATGAATCCAGTGACACCAAGATACACTGGCTATGGATATGCATGCCAAATGTTAAATGTATGCCTGCAAGAGCATCAAAGTTACAAGCATTCACATTTTTTGTTTTCACAAAATTTTGTAATGATTTACATTAAGAGTTAAACCCCTGTAACTTACACATCTCTATTCCAGTTCTCTCCATATTTAAATCATTCTATAAGCATTATATAAAGGGACTTTGTGCTAATTTACACATGTCTGGCTCCAAATGTGCCTGAGTTATATGCAGTTGAATTTTTTCCATGAAATTTCCCACAAAAAAAAGTAAAATGACAGATTTTGAGCACATATAGTTTTGAGATGATGCATCAAATTGTCATGACATTTGGCACATTGTTCGAACACCTATCATCAAGGAATCATGCCAAATTTAAAAGCTCTGACCCAATAGATGGCTGGGGTATATGCAGATAAAAATGTTCATGAAATTTCTCACAAAAACTAAAATGACAGATTTTGAGCACCTATAATCTTGAAACTGTCCATCTGAATATCATGATTTTTGGAAAATTATTGGCACTCCATGAAAAGAGTGACCATGTCAAATTGCAGAGCTCTAGATTAAACGATGGTCGGGTTTATGGCCAAATAACTAAATATTAAAACATTCACAGAATTCCAATGAAATTCCACAAAATTTCATGAAATGTCACAAAATGTCATCACAATTCCATTAATTTGGAATTGTCCCATTCTGCATAGCTCTAGTAGATAGAGAAACAAAAACATGGAATTTGTCAGCAGAAAAAGGGCTACTCAGTCTGCCTGGGTTACCTATATCCAAATCTCCCCAGTTTATTTGTGATTTTAATTAAATCAAATGTATTCCTCAGCAGGAGATGAGGGGGTCAGAGAGCTTCTCTAATGAGATGTCTGGAGGTGAAACCATGCTCAGTGGTGCAGGCTTGGGTGCTGCTGACGGGGTGAGCAATCCTTGTGAATTCAAAGCCAGTCTAAGAATAACACATTGTTAGGATACAGAAAGATGGCTAGTTGCTTTAGCTGCTGCTGTGGCTCACCCCAACAAAGACCTACTAAGTGAAACTACAGGTGGGGAAGCCTTGAATTTTTGAGGAAGAGCTGAGCCAGAGCCAAGCCAAGGCTCTGGCTTGGCACTAACAGCCAATCACCAGCCAAGCCGAAGGGTATCAGAAATTCAAAAACTGAGCTTTTTTTTTATTTTTTATAGTGCAATAAATTCCTACAATGTATTTTGCATATTGCTATAAATGCCCAGATTTCAGGGATGTCCCAGATGCTGCCTCAAACATTTTTCTTGATCCCTTTGAAATGTTTGTCACTGAGAAGTATTACTTTGAAGCATAATATGAGGACAATGTGACAGTCTAGTCCTCCAACAAAAATGTTTTTTCCCACTAAGCAGTAATTTTTAACAAGTCCTTCAGATTTTAAGATGTGCTCCAATTTTGAGGAATCAGTACCTTGATTTTGTTTAAGCCCAGTTAATCAATTATGAGAGACAGGTTGAGGCAAAATCAATCATATAGCCCCAACTCCTTCCAGTCATATCTGTCTTCACATAGCCAAATTGGGCCGAAATCTAACTGCCTTTGTCCTCTGAAAAATAAGGCATTTTTAGTCCAGACTCCACTCAAAAAAGAGGATTAAAAAAAACAAAGAAAAGAGGCTTTAGGAAGTTTATTCTTGTAAGTCCCTGGGAGAACTTTGTTTTAAATGTCAGCCTGAAAGCAAAGTCTGTGTTCCCATTTTGTGTGTGAGCTCACAAACTCAGAGGGGGAGGGCACTGCTGGTAATGTGTACTGAACAAACAGCTCTGAGGTACTGCAATGCAAATTTAATTGTTTCTTTTCCTCAAGTATATCTAAATTATTTAGATAATTATCTGTATAGGGTTTTCCATCCAAATGGTGGGAATAACAATTGAAGACTTCACAAATGTATGAGAGCGAGTTCTTGTGTGACTGCACTGCAGTGTCATAGGGCTCACCTTTTATAGTGCATGCCATTGGTTGATGCTGCTGTCTGAAATGAACTAAATAACAATAAATAAAGGTAAACACTAATATCAGTGATCAATGGGGCTGGAGGAATGACTGGAGAGACTTCAGAATCTGTTGGGTTTTTTGCAGAGGATTAACAATAAAGATTCCAATTTGACCACCAGGATCAGCTAACATGCAGACACACACAATATAACAAGCAATGTGTTCCTGCATATCCCTCACTGGGTTTCTAAATCACAAACTGAAATAGAAATAAAACAGACAAGCAGTCATCTCCCCCAATTTGCTCTGACAGAATGAGACACTAGTTGATTCTTCACAAAACTGCAGCCACTTCCCCCAGCACAACCAATGTATACACACATTCCCTTGAATGCTGCTTTTTTCTTTCTATCACAGTAGCTAATAAAACAATTTTTTTAAAACTATCCAACTGTTATAGAGAACTAAGCCAATGACATCATGGCACATTGATATGACACCCCATTCAATGGCCAGCTACTGTAGTGGCTAACACAATGCAACTAACCCATTAGCCAGACACACATTTTCACCTGCAGTGTGTCAGCTGTTTACATGCTAGCCAAAAATTGTGTCCACCTTCATAGCCAGCTGTGACATGCTGTTTTATATTATTTAATCAGACTTTGCCCACTCATGCACAACACACACACACCTTCTTTTGCAAGAACCACAGGGGAAAGTGCACCAAACTGAAACCCACAAAATATCCATTTTATTGGAGGACCAGTGGGAATGAAGCAGCAGACAACATTAATATGTCCAAAACCCCTTTATAGGACCAGTGGGAATGAAGCAGATGACATTAGTATGTGCACAACATCATTGAGATAGCACAAAGAGATAGACAGCAGTGCTCCCATCTTGCGTCAACCAACACTGTGACTGTGAGCCCCCAGCTCACTTCAACCAGCATTGTAAGCTACACAAAATTAAAAGAATAGGAAGGGTTAAAGGCTGGGACAGCACATCACTGCAAATTCAAACTCACATTGTGCAGTGTGCACACATTAACCTCAGCTCCCTCCTCCACGCACCAACATTACCAGTACAGCAATATGTAACATTTATACAACTGCCAAACTTGTAGGATTGAAACAAATTATTGATTAAAGCAAAATATAATTTGCCTTACTCATAACCAGCAGTGACAATATTTAATTTTAACTTTTAGAGTCAGTGCAGTTTTTGAATCAACTAATATTACTACTTAGTCCATTCTAAGAGAAGCAGGGCACCAGGTGGAGCTGTGCATGGCTGCTCCACAACCTGCATGGAAACTAGGCAGCATAGCCAATGTGGCTTAAATTCCTGGTGCTAGTATTAAATGCATGAAACAGTGTTAGCCAGCCAAGCTCACCCTCTGCCCCACCCCCTCACATGACAAAACATCATGTGTCCGTCTTGTATTATTTACAATATATAAAATCCTGCTCTTCCCTCCCATACCACAGTCCTATTTTTACATTCTGCTTGCCCTCCCTACCCTCTCTTCCCTAACATTGTCAAACTGAAGAGGCCCTGGCTTTTAGAAAGCTGGATGGAGACAGTGAATGTCACAACATTTGCTTCAGCCACTGTAGAGACCAATAAGATGTCTACTCCAATGTTGTCTCACTCACCACCAGTGTTGCCTTTTTTTCCTGCTCTCCTCCATTCTGTGGCTGCCTGCTGCTGTGACTGACCCAGAGAGTGGGCTGCCGATTGCAAATTCAGCAGCACTGCATCAGTGCAGTGCACACTGTGCCACAGTGCCACTGCACCCGCTGGGCCGGGCCTGGGTACCTTGGGCCTACTTGTCGGTTCCACTCTGGTCCATCACACACAGCCAGGAGTCCACTTGAGTCTGCTACCAGTGATGTCACAGGGTGGGCGACTACAGTGAGGAGGTCAGACTGCATTGCAGTGCAGACTAGTACGGATGACATTACTTCAATTTTTTTTTTTACTCGCTGCCTTTTCTTCCCTGCTCATTGAAATGACACACGGTAGTTAGCTGAGTCGACAGACTTCTCCCACTTAGACTGGTGATGTTGTCTTGATCTTGATGATGTTGCCTCCAAGTCTGATGATGTCTGACCGTTAGCCAATAGCCGGGTCCTGTTCGGCACTCTAGCGCATGTGGTAGTTCCTACTCTGATGGCGCTAGGGAGACTGCTGGGAGTTTGAGCTTTTTTCTTGCAAGGAGGCAGCAGTCTGTGAGACCAGAGCCAGAGAGAAGGATTAAAAAAAAAAGCCAGGCATCCGACCAGGATGGCTTCCCAACACCCGCCGTGCTGCAGGCACGGGGGTATGGAAATATCTGCGGTATCACGTATCATCCTCCCAACCCCTGAACAAAAATGGCATCAAGTTGGAGGTTATGGGGGGCACTATTCATTAAAAACAATTAACTGTCCTTTGGCTCAGCTCGTGGCTTGTAATTTAACACTGCAGACGAGCCAAGCCACATCTTTGGCTCAAGCCTGTACTGGCTTGCCCAGCTATAAGTGAAACTGCCGGGTCATTTAAGCAGTGGTGACTGTCTTCACTGGCTTTCAATACACCTCCATATTGGCATTTAATTTTGTGGATGGTCATCTTTTAAGCTTGAAGTTTAGAAGTTATGGTCACTCAAACTCGAGTGAGCTGCAGCAGCAGCTACAGTTACTAGAGCAACTACTTGTCTTTTCTATATCCCGATTGCATGCATTGTTCCCAGATTAGCTTCACTGAAGAGCTAGACATGATAATCATTCCGTCATGGGGCATACCCAGCTGAAAAGATGATGATTTCTTAATAATATATCATGAATGATCTTATCAAATGTGTTCAAAGGTCAAGTTCAAGCTTCAAAAACCATCCCTGTGATCATAATTAACAATAATTAAACATCAGTATTAACTGGCCACCAATTGAAAACCATGATGTTATGGAAATGGCGATCGTGATTAATGATCATCTTGTATTATTATGATTTTTCATAATTGCCCATGATCACGATTACAGAAATACATTAAAAAAATCAATTTATCTTTTTTTCTATACTTTTGGAATTTATCTTGTATTTAGACATCTTTAGTAGAATGATCAGATATGACACATCTTCTTTAGAATCCCAAAGTGATCAGTATACTTATTCTGAATCCTGACATCTTACTGGAGTTGAGCAGGCTCATATTGGTTTATATAGCCCCATTTAGTGGTTCCTTTTGTAATTGTGGTGAGTTCCAAAAAGTACCTGGTTTGTGCTCAAAAACTTTCCTAATAGTCTGCAAACTAATACTGTCAATGCAAAATGAGTTTAAAAATAGAAAATACCATTGTTTTTTCCCATAAACTGTGCTTTTGAAATATGCAAATTAGGAATGCAAATGTGTATACCATACCAGACATTGCATGTACTCTTATGAATGGGATTAACACTTGACTTCACATGACTTACATTATAATTCATAACTAATTTGCCTTTGCTGATATGTAACATTTATATTTTCATAACTGTTACAATTAAAACTGTAAGTGTTACTTTTGTGACTTGCAGTCTTATAATACTGAACCAATATAATCATCAATGATCATCACTTGATCATCCAGACATCATCAACAACCATAATGTTGATTTAAGCTTACAAAAATTATCGATTATCATCAGTTGATTTGGAAGTACATGTTTGATGTTTAAATCATGATCTAGATGATGATCCTCAATCATGATCTCCTTTGATGATCTTATGGGAAAATTTGATTATTAACAATCAATCATGACTGACCTTCAAAAAACATGATTGATGATTTACTGATTCTCCTGGGTAAGTTCCTGTTCAGATGGGTGGTGTTCAGTATCAACCATAACAGATGTCTGTGAGTGGACATCAAGTATTTCGACTTCTTAAACCATTGAGTTGGGAGAACCCCATTCACAGATGCAGAAGCTAAAGCTAGTGGGTTTGAAGATGTCAAGGAGTGCATAGCTAGTGTATTAGCTGAGGATGTCACCTGTCTGAGTCTTAGATTAGGCATCTCAGGAGTAGTATCTGAATGACTTCAAAGAGTAGCAGCTGTAGAACTTAAATGTTGAGCATTCTGAAGCAAATTATCATGATCCATGTCCTCCTTTAGATTGTTTGATGAACAGTTTGCCCCCCTCCTTCCACAGGTTATTCCTGTAGTGTTTCCTGCAAGCCAGACTTGTGTGGGCAAACTCACCACAAAGGGTGCAGAACAGTTGCTCACAAGCACTACTCAAGTGTGTCTGAGCTAAACATTTTTGGAACCCCTTCAGCCCTCCTGCATAGAAGCAGACACCCAAGTCCTTCCAGCAAAACACAATCTAGGAAATGTGTGGGCCCACTGCAGATTATTCAAGCTTGGCTTGGAAAAAACACCCACCAGTTTATATCTTCTTTGAATCTATGATTGGTTCAGGTGGCCCCATCACCTCACATCTCTGCTTCAACCAAAAATGAATATCCCAAACATTTACAGTGATAGTTATCTAAAAGTTGACTACCTCGATGCACCTCGGGGTACCACTGTAGCACTCAAGTTACAATTTGCATTGACTGTAATGTTATTCTGCCTCAGTATACCCAGGTATATCTCAGTACTGATCAACTTTTGTATGACTACCACTACCCTTTAATTTCAAAACAGGATTGTAACATTTTTATAAAATAGGTAGGGCAGTCTGCAAATCTGATTGGCACAGCACCCCTTGACAGCCATACTTTTTTCCCAGTATACCACTGAAAAAAATAAGTCCCCCAAATGGTATCCATGTGCCACCACCCCTTCACACCTGCAAAAACCATCATCTTGATTACTCAGTAATAGGACATGAAAAAAAAACTATTTTACCAAGTGATATTGGAAGCCAAAAAGGTAAAATAAAACAATCGCAACACTTAAAAAGTGGTTTGTCCTTTGAAAGCTCTTGTTGCCCCTCTCAAGCTGCTCCCTCCCCCTTTTTATCCGCAACTTTATGGAATCTGCATACTCCCCCTGAAACCCCAAGCAGAGGGAGACTGGTGGCACTTTCATGGAACTTGATATCGCAGGTGGTAGCTTTCTGCAGGGCCTGCAGCCTGATGTAATGACTCAGTGGCTGTCTTCAGTGCTCCTAGTGAAAACAGTTTATTTAGCAGTGTCCCTAGCAACCCAAGGAAAATAGAGACACTATTTCACACCAAACCAGATATATTTTTATTTCAATATTTAAAAAAAAAAACAACTTACAGTTGAACATCATATATACTGTACATTTTGTAAGTGCAATATCTCATTTCTAGGGGTAGTAATGCATGAGACCACAACCTGGCACTTCACTACACTCCAAGGCATGCATTTAACAGAATATAACCCACACCCTGTTGTGTTATTGCTTACTTATCTAAGATTTTGAAAGGGGTATGACAATAAAAGGAATCCAGTGCAGGGATAAATTTCAGTTGATTGTATTTGAGTCAAAAAATTTCAAAACATTGCAAAGTCTTGAAACTATTATCAAAATTATCACCCTCAGAAACATGCATAAGTGCATAGATTTCAGAAGAGAAAAATGGCATGCAATTGCAGCGAAAGGAAAAGACAGTCCTTATATTCCATCTGAGAGACTATTTGCCCTGCTTAACATCGTGCTACATGCTGACTGTGAGTGATTAAAGTGTCCTGGACTATGTCTCTGTAAGACAGCTATTGTTATTAACAGACCTCAAGGTACACTGCAGTGAAGGAAAGGACAATCTAAATATTTCATCTGTAAGAGACGCTTTCCTGTTTTATAATTTGCTGTTGCTGACTGATAGAGTTTAAATTGGGTCTGTGTTTAGATCAGCTGTTCCATATTTCATCACTCCCCATGCAGATTGTGGTTTAGGGGCTTGGTGGTGAGCCATAGGGTGAATCTGCAAGTGGGGAGGGACTCTGTGGCATTAAATCTAGCGCTGCTTCACTGCATGAGCTCAGAGAGCGAGAGCGTGAGTGGCGTGAGTGCCACTCGGCATCAGTATTTTAAATAATTTTAAAGGTTAGCGAGTTAGTGTTTGGGTTTATATTTACCTAAGAATATAGTAGTAATGTGGTTTATGCTAGAGGGTTAGATATGGTTGTTTAATTAGATAGAGATTATTCCTTTAGTACAGACTTATGTGTTAAATTATTAGGGAAACTAAGTAATAATTACCTTCTAACTTAAGACGCCTAGGATAAGAGAGCTATACCAAGGCATAGGGTGATTGTTCAATGTGTTAGTGCTGAATTATCCTTCTTTTGTATGGATAATTTACATCTTCCTTGTTTTTTTCATAGATCAGGTATCCAAACATATGTATGCTTATAACATTGTAAGATTGACCAGTTTATCCTATTGCTAGCCTGCATGTACATAACAACGGCCTATGAGAATAGGCAAGTTGAAAGGGTTACAAGTGAGGGATTTGGATATCATGACAAGTGTGTGAACTGGTTAATATCTTCACAAATTATGTCTCAGGGGGTACATGGGTTGTTATTTAAATTAAGTAGTATTCATATGGGTTTTGGAGTACAAGTGCAGGCTTGTATCTCTTCAATTAGTATGTATAATAAAATAGAAGGGCCATGATTAGGATTTGCTTCCAGAAGAAATCATGGGTTAAACTTGTTTTTGTTACAACACTGTTATTGTTAAGTGGAAATGTACACTTGAATCCTGGTCCACAACAAAATGAAGCATTTCCTATGGACATTTTAGATAGGGAAGATTTTTCAGTTGTACATTTCAACATGCATAGTTTGGGTAACAAAATAGATGCTTTCAGAGAATGGGTCATAGAACATCGAGTAGACATAATTATATTAACGGATACCTGGTTAAGTACAAAGACCCCATCTTCCTTTTTTGAAATAGATGGTTATTAGTTGTTTAGGCAAGATCAAAATAAAAAAGTGGTGGAGTGGAGTTATATGCTAAGCAGCAATTAGATATTAGACTCTTATTAAAATAAGTGGATTTCCAGAGTATTGAAGTATTAATAATGGAATTACAGCTTCCTTTTTCCCAACCTGTAGTGACACTAGCTATATATAAATCTCCTAAGATCCATTCATCAAAATTTGAGATTATGTATGATTATTTATACAAATTTAAATCAACACATGAAATAATGCTGATTGGTGATTTTAATGTAAGTTGGGAGTATGTAACATCTGACCATGAATTGGCTGACTTGTCTATTAGACTGGGCATAAGTCAACTAATTGAAGGGGTAACTAGAGTTAATAGCAATGATAGTGAGGTGTCCTCAGTTTTGGACTTGATTTTTACTACAAGAAAGGAAAATTATAAAATGAGTGGGGTTTTGTTAGACACCTTCAGTGATCACCAGGGGGTGGTTTGTGTGAGAGCAAAAGAAAAAGGAATCAAAACTGGAAATTGGGTCCTTAAAAGATAATTTAAGCATTTTGATTACATTGCCTTTATGCAGGACTTGGAAAATGTGAATTGGGAGAGGTTAGCTTTAATTCCTACTGTAAATGAGGCTTGGCTGTATTTTAGAGAGGAATTTGATAACATCTGTAACCTGCATGCACCTATGAGAAAGGTGTATCGTAGGTTAAAAAATGCTATTTGGTATAATGGGAATTTGCATAAATTACGTAAAAAAAGAAACCGCCAATGGCAAAAGGCAAGGAAATCAAAGGCTTAGGCAGACTGGGATAGGTATAGAGCTTTAAGGAATAAATATTTAAAGAAAGTAAGGAAAGCAAAGGTAGATTATCATAAATATGTTTTACAAGATTCACAATTTTCACATCCTGGTAAGTTTGGAATTTAATTAATAAATTACAAAATCCAGGTAAAAATGGATACCCAAAAACCTTTTGTATTAATGGTAGGGATATGGAACAGTGTTCTGAGGTGGTGAATTGTTTCAACGATTTATTTGTTAATATGGGTGTTGTAAAGGATGTTACAGGTGTAAATACCTCAATTGGGGAACAAAAGTTTTTTGATAATAATGAGGAGTTAAAACAGCTGTTTAACTTTAATAAAATAAATATTAATGAGGTAATGTCATAATTGTTGAACATTAATGAAGGTAAGGCAGTAGGATTAGATGTATTTAGCAGTAGATTACTGAAATTTGCAGCCCCAGTCATTGCCCATCCCCTGACACAAATTTTTAATTTATCATTATACACAGCTGAAGTGTCTGATGAATGGAAACTTGCAAAAGTAATTCCAATTTTTAAATCTGGCTCTAAAAAAGAAATTACTAACTATCAACCAATATCCCTGATACCAGTGGTAGCAAAGATTTGTGAAAAAATGGTTGCGAAGCAGGTAAAGCAGTATATAAAAGGACAGGGTATTTTGCATAGCAATCAGTCAGGTTTTAGAGAAAGATATAGCATGCAGACTGCATTAGTAAAAGTAACGGGGGATATTCAGATTGCAATGGATAATGGATTATTAACAGGAGCAATTATGATTGATTTGTCAACAGCTTTTGATTCCTTAAATCGTAGTATACTTATTAATAAATTGAAAAATATGGGATTTTCGGATAATGTTGCAGATTGGTTTGTCAATTATTTAAGGAGTAGGAAACAAAAAGTGTTTTTAAACACATATTCATCAGATTTCAGGCAGATTAAGCAGGGGGTACCCCGGGGATCAATCCTGGGGCCCCTTTTATTTAATTTATATACAAATGACTTGGAATTTAAACAAGATAACTTATTATATCATCAGTATGCTGATGATATTATTGTGTACACTTCAGGAGTGGATTCTAATTGTATACAACATACTTTACAAGTAGCATTTGATGACATACAGAAATACTATATTAAAAACAAACTAGTATTGAATGCCACTAAGACTAAGGTAATATTGTTTTGGCAGAAAAATAAAGACCCATATATCATAAAACCCCTGGAAATAATAGTGAAAGATGGTTCTAAATTACAGTTGGTAAATGAATACAAATACTTAGGGTTATGGATGGACATAAATTGTAAGTGGTCCTTTCATATAGATAAATTGGATAAGAGCAATGATTGGGGATGTTGTATAGATTAAAGAATTATTTCCCAAGGAACACCAGGTTGCATGTTGTAAATACTATCTTAGTACCAGTGATTGATTATTCTGATATAAAATATGGGGGGTGGGGAAATAAGACTGATTTAAAAAAAATAGATAGTATATGTAATACAATGGCTGGGTACATTACAGGGGTGCATAGGTCTACACATCATTGTGAGTTATATAGGGAGGTGGGTTGGGATCATTTGTATAGTAGGAGAAATCAGCATATAACCAAAATGATGTATAAGTTTATGGAAAATAAATTACCTGAATATATTACTAAAGAACTGAAAATTAAACACCCAATTAAGGGTTTGAGATCAGCCCCGTATATAGAGTTTGAAGTACCAAAGTGTAGGACAAAACGGGGGGTGTGCAACATTGTTTTATTTGGGTCAAAAAATTTTGAATAACCTACCTGCTGATCTTAGATCCTATGGTGTCAAAGTGAGCTGGACAAGGATTAGGCAGTGGTACCATAAACAAAGTGATGAATTGCGTGAATGTTGCATAACATTGGAAAACGGATAGTCTTAATAGTAGGGTAATTAGTGATTGTGATATGTAGTTTAACATGTTGAAATGTGTTTAAAATGTATAAGTATATTGTATTTTTGTATTTTGTATGTCTTGATAAATTTTCGCCCTAGACTGTAACCAGGTTATGCACTTTAGAAGGTGTCCCTTGAAAATGAGTGTACTTGTGTACTTAATGGAATTGTTCACCTTGTTCATTAATAGATGTATAAAATCATTACTACTAAAGTAGCAGCCACATATATCCTATCAGGATGTTCATTAAGCTCTCCTGCACTTGAGGTGGACAGTGTTCTTTCTTGGGGCAGGCTCTGCTCATTTGCTGAAAAAGGTCAGCAAACCAGGATAAAAAAAAATGTTCAAGAACAAGGGGCCATGTGATATGAAAATAGAGGGGGTAGACTTAGGGGTAACATGAATTTTTTTTTTTAATGGAAGGCTGGTGAATCCATGGAACAGTCTCCCAGCAGAGGTTGTAGGGGTAAAAACAGTAGGGGAATTCAGAAATACAAGGGACAGACATAAAGGAACTCTAGTGATAGGAAAGAGAGGGTAAAGTACAGATCATTTAGGATCTGCAGTATATGAAACAGGTAGGGAAAATGAGCAGACTAGGTAGGCCAAGCAGTCCTTATTTACCATCAAATTCTATCTTTCTGTGTTTCTATGGATCCTTACTTTGGTTGTCAGAGAGATGGACCTGGACCAGAATTAATAGTTTGCCCAGTATTATCATCAGTATCATGAGTTCCCATAGCATCAGGTACCTTACCAGAGATATGGTGCAGGCACTCAGTTGAAGCCTTATGTTTCTGCCCTGTCATGCAGATTGGGGACCACTGGAATGCTGTGGTTCCACTTTTCTCACTTTTCCTTTACAGGCAGTAGGTCACCCCTTGCTGCTGAAGGCTCAGACATAGGAGTCTTAAGTAAAACAGTAATGCCCCTCAGTGGTGAGCAGGCTATCATCAGGTGAGTCTGTGCTCAAGCCATCTGCACCTTTAACTATCTCAAGTGGAAAGCAAGATTCCTTAGTAATAGCTACATGAGGAATATGGTGCTGTTCTTGTTCCTGCTCTTGGAGCATCATTTTTTGCAGCCTTATGCATAACAGACCCCAGTGAGGGCCTGCTAATTAAGCAATAAGGTACAACCAGGGGTTATGTTAATGTTCTAGTTAATCACCCACTGGGAGTGTAATGTGGCATGAGGTGCAGCCGAGTGCCATATTGCCCCCATTGGGTGATTAAGTTGAACATGAACATAACCCCTTGGAGTACCTCATTCCTATTATAAAATATAAAAACAAAAGATGTTGGATAGTGTACCTTTTTTTATTTTTAATTATGATCCAGATGCATATCTGACAATAAATAGTCCATTTGCTGTCTCTGGAATGTTGACAGTGCTGTCTTGCATGCTCCCAACTACTGCCAGCATAAGCAAATTTATGAGCTCAGTAACATGCAGCTTCATGTCTCAATAGCAACTAACTGTGACATTGTTGGCAGGGCAAGTTAAATCAGTTATTTTCTCTGGTGGCAGCTGCTCGTCTTCCCTATGTGTTTTCTGTGGACAGTGCTTTTAATATCAGCCACTGTATCACAGTATAAGCTAGAATGCTAATTTAGTATCTCAAGTGAACATCCTAAAGGTACATACATTGTTGCCTTGGCAATGATAGGCGATCGGCATGTGTGTACATGTTTTTTTTTCTCCTAAACATTACCAGTCCCCCCCCCATGTGTAGGTAAATCTGCTCTATCTGCAAATTGTCAGGGTCAGCAGAGTAGTATTTTTCTGGTGCAATTGGTAAGCACAGTGGATTTAAAAGTGAGACTAGTGTGTATCAGGTGCATGAGATCATGCAGGGGAGTTGGACATTTGTATTCAAAACATAGATGTGGGGAAAGACAATTAAAAACATTTCTGAATTTACTATTTTATGAAATATTAAGTGGGAGTATAGCTTTTCAGAGCAGGTGAATTTGTTGTTTTGTGGGTGACAGAACAATCACAATTGGCTGTTGATATAAGAAAAAAAGTGAATCCTTCTCTAGCTGTGATGGAGAAATCAAAACATCTATCAGTCATCTGGAAAAAAGTTCCAGTTCGAGGAGAATGGAAGAGTGACCAACACCAGGCAGAGAAATTAAAAATAGTGGCTTTCAATTCCAGAAAAAGAATTTTTAGCAGTACGGATTTTATTTTAACAAACCACTATCCCTGTGATGAGGATCTACATGCGTATTAATTAAAGATTAATGTTAGGCTATTAGAATCTTTACAGCCAATCAGGATATTCCATTTCAGATACCCTTTTTGTAATATTAATCACAGTTTTGGTGTTATTAGCATGTAAAATAACAAAATAAGTACCTGCTGTCAACTGGGTGGTAGTAGTTGGTTCCATTCCATAGGAAGATGTGCCACTCCCTTCCTTGTTTCATTCGATTTACCGATCAGTGATTCTACAGAGATGGGTGTCAGATGGCTAGACTGGATGGCAGGAAACATCACTAGCTTCCAGTGTTGATCAAGGGGTATGTCTGCTTGCATAGCACTCACTTCAGCAGTGCTTGAGTTCCAGAGGTCATAATTCTATGCTCAGCTATAGTCAGCAGTTCTCTGGCATTCCCATCCTTGCCTTTAAGGCGTAGTAACCCTGACCCATTAGGAACTGATTTGGTTCTATTGGACATCTTGATTCGGTTGCATTCTGAGACCTGTATCATGGTGCAATACAATCAATTTGGAGGAATTACCACCTCAGTCAAAACCAACTGTAGGGTAACACAAGGGTGACTTTTGGCTCTGACACTTTTTAACATCTACATAAATATTATATTACTGAATTTAGAAAATTAAGACTTTCATTCCCTGGGGGTTAAGACTAAAAAAAATAGCATGTCTTGCTTACACTGATGACATAGTCTTGCTTTCCAACAGCTTTTCTGGGCTTGCAGAGGAAGGTTAAGTATTTCTTAGAATTATGTAAAGAAAATAGACTTATGGTTAGTAAGGACAAAATGAAAATGGTCATCTTTGGGAATAAAAGTAAGAAACTTCCCAAATTATTTATTAACGGCCATGTTGCTTTTGATCCTGCAATCCACTTGTTTCAAGGTATTCCACTATCCTTCCCTTCAATACTGATTCCATGACCTTGCACATTAATGAAGTCAGGCTGACAGGTCTGCAATTTCCTGCTTCCTCTCTATTCCCGCTTTTGTGAAGTGGGACCTCATCCACCCTTCTACCGTCTCTCGGAACCACCTCTGTTTCCAGATCAAAGTTAACAAAGCTGTCAGGAGTGCAGCCAGCATCTCTCTGAGCTCCCATAGCATCATAGGGTGAACACCATCTTGACTCATTGCTTGCCAACTTTTGATTTTGCTTGCACCGTAAGGACTTCCTCCTCTGTAAAATGACTAGTGTCAAACTTCCTACCAGTTCTGCCACTGTTCTTTATCTTTGACCCGTCACCTACCCCTTCTGTTGTAAATACTGAACAAAAGTATCTGTTCAATGTGACTCCCTTCCCTTGGTCCCTTTCCTCACAGACACGTCCTTCACCTTTTATCCTTGTTATCCCCCCACTGGCCCTCCTTTTCTCACTAGTATACCTAAAAAAGGTTCTCTCCCGGTTCTTTATTAACTGGGTAATATTCTCCTCCATTTGTGCCTTCTCTTTCTGCACTGCGTTCCCTGCCTCCCTTTGTTTCTCCTGGTAATTTATCCTGTCATCCTCCTTCCGTGTCTTTTTGTACATTCTAAATGCTATTATTTTTACTTGCACTGTTTCAACTAGCTCTCTAGAGAGCCATAGTAGTCTTCTTTTCCTTTTGTCCTTGCAGACCTGCTTGACACAGAGATTTGTAGCTCTTTTATGCCTTCTTTTAATTTTTGCCTACTGGTCTTTTACCCCTGCTAACCTCCCTATCCCTGCCAGGGCATCCCTGAGGCATTCTACCATTGTCTTGAAATCAGCCTTCCTAAAGTCCATGATCCTTGTCCTTGTGTGGTCTGGTGCAAACCCATTTTTAGGGCTGTGGGTGGAGCCTACAGCCATTCTGTCATCGATCAGACTATAGCTCTAAAACAGCTTTTTCTGCAACTACCTTTTTGGACATTTGGATGTATTCCTCCACATCTGCAAAGTAGTGCACTCCCCCTCTGATTGTTGCTACCACATATTTAGAGTTATGAAGGAACTTATATGTTTAAGTAAAACTTTTGGGCGTTAATAACTTTGGACCAGTTCAACGAATGTGCATGAAATTTGGTATGCATGGTGGGGCATGGTAGATCTCTTGATTTGCCAAATTTTGTTTCAGTCATACTTACGGTCTTTGCATATGAAAATGCTGACAAATGCACTTTTTAGCCAGTTTTGTGTGCAGTTTTGGGGATTTTGCCCATGGTGCTGCTCAGCCACTTTGTAGTGTGCCGCTTTGCAATATGGCTCATTTGAAAGAGCTTCGCTGGCCGAACACGCCACTTTTCATTTTCTGAAAAAATATGAAGCCATTCAATAGCACTTTTAAGCTCCCATTATAAATCAATGGGAAAATTTATATGGTTGTTTTGCAAAAAAAGAATGGGGTTCTGGACATCTGGTCTAGTCTCACAGTCAAAGAATTTACAGCCTCATGGTAAAGAGTCTTTGTCCCCGAGAATTCTTTGATCGCGAGGTCTGCTATCTTGTTTTTGAAATCTGACTGTAAGAAATCAAATATCTTGGCTCTGGGGTCTCTCCTGAAGTAAAACTTGCATGGGTTTTACTCAAGGGGCTTCGATCTATCGTCCCATGCCCTTGGTTTCATGTAAAATGGTAAAAAAATAGTATTATAATATTTTAAATTCTTTGATCATGGCTGCTAATGATCTTTGATCACAAGCCTACAAATTCTTTGATCGCAAGCTTACAAATTCTTTGATCGCGAGATTCTTTGATCGTAATCTTGCATTGTGAGGTAAAAATACATTTGTCTCAGCTCAGGGGTGGCCTAGGAACACAAATGAGGGTGGGTTTTGCTCAGGGGGCTTTGTTCTATCGAGGCGTGGTTGTGGTTTCATCTAATTCTGCTAAAAACTCACGTATCACCATTTTTTATTCTTTGATCATGAGCGTGCAATTTCTTTGGCTCCCAGCCTGCAAATTCTTTGATCGTGAGTGAGGGACGAGATGGCCGAATGAAAAAATCACATTTCTCAGCCCAGGGGTGACCTAGGAAGACAAATGAGGGTGGGTTCTGCTCAGGGGGCTTCTTTCTGTCGAACCATGGTGATGGTTTGCTTTACTTGTGTCAAATTTTTGAAGTATACCATTTTTTAATTTTTGATCATGAGCCTGCAAATTCTTTGATCACGAGATTCTTTGTTTGCCTTCTTTGATCGCGAGATTGGGACAAGGTGGCCAGATTTTATAATGCATTAGATAGACCAATTTCACCAATCTTTAACATTGCATATCTCAGAAATGGTTTGGTCTTTTTACTTGAATTTGGAGCGTATTTATGGCATGTCCTGTAGTTGTACATTACGGTGTTTACAGGTCAGAATTTTTTTTTGTGAAGATATTGCATGGCGGAGTTCACATTTTGAAAACAGCATTTTCAATTGTTGTAATGGCTTGAAATTTGTATGGTAGCTGGCCTTGCTGCTGTCAATGTACTTTTTTGTCCTTAGGTGTGTAACGTAGCCAGACAATCACACCTTAATAGCACTGCTGCATAGCCCTACTGAAACAATTTGTGCTTAACAGTGCGGAGCTGCAACTGACAGAAAGAGTGAATGAGATGCCAAAGAGGTGGTACTTGTCCAAGAAGTGGATTTGATGTAATGTGCATGCTGAGCATTGTGACATTGGCATGCATTATGCATGCATGCACAGGCTAATCCGCTTGCTCAGGATCAATGTGATCAGCATGCAAAACACACTGCAGATTGTGGTGCCCTGCATCAGTCCAGCAAGAAGTCCACCCAAACCAAAAAAAGACATGAAGAGCCTCACTGATGGTTGGAACAGCTGCACCAGAGGCACTGCTAGACCTTCTCAATACCTAGGGTCTCCACAATAAAACTAAACAACAGCTCAGTGGAAAAATTGAGAGAAAACAAAAGGGAAAATAGCCCTATCTCTCAGCACAACACAGGCAACATAGTGTAGCAGGCTATAAAAGGGGACACCAAGCTCAGATCTGTAGTAAAGGACACAAACGCTGGTTAAGAAAAAAAAAACAGAAATCAGACACCCTGCAAGTGGCAGGTGGTCCCTATTCAGGCACAGCAGGAATAGAAGTTAGCTACACTAGCAGGTTAATCAATTTGAGAGCCACAGCTTAACAGGTATGATTTCCAAATTTTATGGGTGCTGCCTGAACCAAGTAGCCCCAACCTGCCAGGGAGTTCTTTCAATCCAACTGAAAGTAACAAACATAAGTAGAAAAGACAAAACTCTTGAGAGATGTGCACTATACATGTTACCCCTTCAGTGATACAACTGAAACTGAGTAACTGCTGTATCTGGAATGTTCATGTTTACTGGGTTCTATGTTAGTCACAGCTTTGGGCTGTAATGCTGCCCCAATGGGGAGCACATTATCCATATGTATTAAATCTATATTAACAATGTAGAGTGATACAGAACAGAATATTATAAATTTTGTTGGGGGGGGTTGAGGATGAGAGGAAGTCTTGGGCAAAAGAAGTCCTGTTCACATGTTACTATCCTTGGTAAAAAAAAGAATTACAGGAGTTTAAATTGAATATTTGAAATAAAATCTGAATTATGTGTAGTGTTCATTCAAAATGAAAACGTTCGTGGAAATGTGATAGATGTAGAATACATGAAGGTGATACACTGCAAAACAACAGAACAAGTGAATAGAATATTTTTTTTTCCAGCATGGAGTGTTTCATTACCAACCATTGCAACTAAAGATGAAACTATGCTATGACTATGATGCTCTTTGTTTTTTGTACATTCAGAATCATTGTCAAACCTCTAAATTAATATGGATCTATATAACATTCCATTCAAAATGTGATACATAAAATACAGACAGGATATAATTAAACTGAGTATTGTTCTGTAAATTACATAATGGGCCTGATTTTAGAAGGGCTTTGAATCAATGCAAGGGACTTTCATCTAAGAGTTCGACTCAAGGGGCAACTTTTGTTGAACATTGAAGGATCTCCGATTTTGTAATGAAGCCTGCCGCAAAACGACACAAGTCCCTTACGTGAAGTGTCACAGGTTAGGCCAGCTCCCAGATATAAGTTTGAGCCATTTGGGGATCCATTTTACAGGTCTTGTGCCAAAGATTTGGTGTAAGCTGCCGAAAAGTGTGGAGAATGTTGCAACTGCACCAAATATCTAAAATTAGGTGCAAGTTGTGACAATGTGTTTGGTGCAGTTGTGTCAAACATCAGGGTCGATGCAAGGCTTGGTACAAGTCCTGTGTCTACCTTTGAAAAACGGGCCCATGTGTTCATGTTCACTATGGAACCATAGGTTTAAGGATATATTCATGCTTTATGTTTACTGATTAAATTATGATATTTTTTCTATTTCCTTAGGTTTGTTTAAAGTTGTTGGTCAAAATTATCCAGTTCTAGCTGCCGTTGGCACAGACATAATATTACACTTCAAGCTAGAGCCGAACACCCTTCCAGAGAATGTGGAGATTTCCTGGGAAAATACACAGGCTAACAAAATTGTAAATTATTATCGAGATAATCGGGAACAAACTGAACAACAGGACGAGTACTACAAATACAGATCTGAAATTTTCCAGGATGAGATTACAAAGGGAAACATTTCTCTTAAGCTGAAAAATATTCGCCTTTCAGATGATGGAATTTATCGCTGTTTAGTGAAGACAGAGACCTACTTTGACACAGCATTTGTTTCAGTAGAGGTTGGATGTAAGTTCATCTTTATATTTGATAACATATTTCCTTTTACTGTCCCATTAGCTTATTTGTGAAGCTGTTTTAGTATGAGGCTGTATTAGTGTACTTGTAAAAATGTGTCTATTTCCTAGTCAGCAGAAGGTAAGAAAATGAGCTGTGGTGTGGATTAACTGATAAAAGTATTGACTGTCAAAACAAAAGCAATGTTTTCAAGCAGGCATCTCCTTCCTTCCTGTCAGGTGAGAATGTACAGAACTGCAGACTTGGTTCCATGAGTGCCTTGGTACATGTGATGAAATGAAAAACTACAGATTTATAGTAATTCCACCATCCAGTTTCCATCAAATAAATAAATACTGTAAGATAATGTGCATACACAAGCAAAAAAATATTAATAACATATAAAACAAATGAGCACAAAATTATTGGGAAGATAAATACAACACATTATCTAAGCTGTGCCTCAGTGTAGATGGAGGACTGAGATAAATACAAAACAGTGGGAGTAAGATTTTCAAACAGGATCCATCTACCTACATTTTCAAAGCAGACATCTGTACAAACTATTGAACCATCTGTTAGACAGTCTATCAGTTTGGATATAAAATACAGAGCTTGAATCAAAAAGAGGCATGTGCTTCATAATTGTGATGTATTCATTTGTTTATCACAATTTTTACTAGGTGAACATGCAGAGATTTATTTAGCTTTTGTTAACCAGATAAGCACACTAGGCATTCAATGCCTATTTTCAGGTACAACCTGGGATACAATAAAAGTCACATTTTCAGATGTGACTTGGGTGAAGGGAATGAAGACAGAGAGGTAGGGGATCCTACAATAAGAATGAAAACAACAAACACTGTTATTTTTGGCAATAACTATATGTGGATTAAGGCATTAATCAATAGTGAGGGGGCATGCAGTGCAGTAAATACAACCATAATACATAATGTGCCTTCAGATGCAAGTACAGAAAGACACAATGAAAAGTTTGAGAAACTATTTAGCTGAGGAAAACCTGGTAGGAGGACTGTTACCCAAGGAAACATTATTTCAAACCTGTGGGAGTCTATGGCTAAAGGGAAGTTGGCCAGATTTCTGCTTGTGCGTGAGTATATGGAACCTGCAAGCCATGTATAATGGGAAGGGGTCTGATTGGAGGGAATTTGGGAGAACTTGTGCAGTTGTGTGATTGTATAATGCCCCTATCCATTTTTCAAATATGGGCCCGAACCCTTATATGGCTGAGTACACCCTGCAGGTAGTCCCATTCAATGGAATCAAAGGCCTTTTCAAAATCTATAGCCACTGCTGCTGCAGGAGAATGTAGGTCTTGGGCCACATGGATTAGATTTTCAAGGGACCTAAAGTGATCTGCCCATATCTCCCCTAGACAAAACCAGCTTGGGATGGGTATATTAGATAGTAGCGGATGGTTTCAGGGGGTTAAGTCTTGCTGCTATCACCTTGGAAAAGACCTTGCTATTGGTATTTATGAGGGAGATGGGACTATAGCTACCCGTCTTAGTGGGATCTGTCCCCTTTTTCAACAATACAGTGATCACTGCCTCTCTTAGGGTGGGAGAGAATCTGCCATTGACCAGAGCTTCTTCAAAGACAGAATAGAGTACTGGGGAGATTTCTGAAGCCATGGCTTGCCACAGTTCTACAGGATATCCATCCCCTCCTGGAGACTTTCCCTTGTTTTGGTTGTGTAGGGCCAACCTGATTTCCTCTTCTAAGATGGGGTAATCTAATGACCTTGCCTGCTGTTCTGACTGGTGCAGGATTTTGATGGAGCTTATGATTTTTTCCAGGGTCTGGAGGTCTAGTGTTCTACAGGAGGTATATAGTGTAGCATAGAATTTGAACATGATCTTATTTATCTCCCTTGTCTTAGTTCAGACTTACCCTTTTTCATCTACTAGGAATCAAATGTTTTTTCTGCTTGCTGTTTCTGAAGCCTATAGCCTAAGATCTCCCCCCCCTTTTCCCCACCCTCCCAGTACTTGTGTCTAAGTCAAAGAATGGATATCTCAGATTTGCTTGACAGGAGCTCCTTTATTTTCCTGCTGACACCCAGGATGGTGCAGCCTAAGGGTGAGTGTTGGTTAGCATGACAAAGGGTCATAAACTTGGCCTCTGCTGTTTGGAGTTCATCTTCAGTTGGGAGAGACACTGTTCCTTTTTTTCCTGCATGCTGTGCATACCCTATGGTCCCCCAGCACAGTGTGTAGTCTTAAATGCCTCCCAGGTATTCCACACTGTAGTCTCCCATAGGGGATTCTCTTTGAAGAAGAGAGAGGCCTTCTTTTTAACCCATTGTATGAATTCTGGGTCCCTTAGTAGAAGGGAGTCTAATATCCATGATTTAGATTTAGGGACTGGAGGCCCCAAAGAAATGAACAATTGGACTGGGGCATGGTCCGAGATTATCACAGGGAGAATTCTGGATTCTATAGCTGCTTGCGTGAGTGTGGGGGATGTCAGCCAGAAGTTCAGCCTACTGTGCAAGCCACGGACTGGTGAATAGAATGAATAGTCCCTTACTCGGGGATGCAGCAGTCTCCATACATCCTCAAACCCTGAGTCCTCCATCAGTTGCCTCAGGGCCCAGAGGCCTCTGCCATGGGACTCACAGTCCATCAATCCAGATGCCTCTCTCCATACCTGCTCTCCCTGTGCTGCGTTAAGAACACCAGATACATATATTAAAGTGCAACTGATGTACTTCCTCCTCCTTTGTTCCCCTGATAATCCCATTGTTGCCCTCAAACCTCTGTATGGCATGTCATCTGTTAACCTTACAAAACAACCAGAACTATTTACATTCACTTCACTATACCTTCCACTTTTTCTTGGAGGGCAGTAGAAGTCCAAGGCTGACAGCTGACGGCTGCACAAGGCTGGCTTCATTGCTCTGGAGCATTTCAGCTCTCTGCACCAGACTGACCTAGTATGTATGGTCTTGGCAAATGCTGTTTGTATGACTGCCAGTCTTCAGAGAGGGGTAGCATGCCATACTCTTTCTCCTTACCCCCTCAAAGTTGACAGTGCCTTAATATGGCATTGGCAGCTCTATGTGCTCTTCCATGCCCTAGGACAGCTTCCCAATTTCTGCTGCCATGGACAAGGTTTAAGTGCTGGATAGGACTCCATCTGTAGTTTCTGCAGATCCTGCAGCTTCCTAGGTATGCCTTTGTTACCATTAAGCCATTCAATTTGCATGTGAAACCGGGACGGGGGGAATGACTGGTGGTGCACAATTCCTGATTTAACAATATGTTCAACACCCAGGCCAAACTATATTTACTTGATGACACCAAATAGAGTATCATGCCCGACACTTTGTCCTTTTCCATTGGGGATAGAAAGAAATGGGGATGGGGTACCAACTTAAATGGCCCTAAATAGATCTGAACAGGCCCTGCCCCCTTGTTTCCTTTTGTTGTTCCTTTTTTGTCCCAGTGGAAGACAGCACTTTCTCCCCCTACCCTTCTTTGCATTTATGTCCCCCCCCAAGATATCATAATATACTGTGCATCAGTAACATTCCCTTGAGCCGTCCAGCTCATTACTCACAGAATATTGTCAATATTGCCCTCTGCACTGCAGACAGCTGCCATGTGTTTTTTTCAGTATTCCCCACCATAGTTCATGCATGAGGGATGTGGTTAATTTACTCTAGACTCTGCTCACTAGAATATTGGGGGATGTGGAGCATTAGAACTGCAGCCAGGTAAAGGAGGGAGCCTCTTGTACCTATGTCCCCTTCTAATACCATCATCAGTACAGGAAACCATTATACCATCATGGGATACAGACCTCTGCCAAGCCTAAGTTCCCACTCCACTTTCCCCCAGAAATCAGTAATTCAGAGCTTAGACATTTGTCTGATCCTCTTCGTCTTGAGTCCAGGCCACTGACAGGCTGTTCTCCTTGTGACTACTCAGGGTTCAGTTCTAGTGTGACTGGTTGCAGCAGAGGTTCTCCAGACAGTTCCAACTCCTTTTTGATGACTTGCAAGGCCCACAAATGCTCAGCACTTGGGTTTGGTTATCGTGCTACTGCTTCAGGCTGAAGTAAATATGCAGAGGGCTGGAGGCTTGGGTCTCAGGAGTTGCAGACCACAGCATTTCATATCTGTTTGTTGTGTGGTAGGCCTCCATTGGCTCTTTAATCTCCAGGCCTAACATTGGGGCTCCAGGGGAATCCCTTACTCTAGGGTGCACTTCTTTGACATGGGCCTTTCAGAGCTGTCTTTTCTGGTTGCACTGGGGGAAGAGACAATGCTCCATCTGCTCCAGACCTTTCCGCTACAGTTCCTCCTCTGCCCCACATGGTGCTCATCTCCATCCCCTCCCTTCTCGACTGACCCTGCTGCAAGGACTGCTGCTTCATGTGATTCACTTCCCTTGGCCAAGTAGGGGACAGGAATTCTACTGCTGCCTCTGGAGTATTGAAGTTAAGAGGGACTAGCTGGATACTGCAATACAAATGTAATTCCTGAATGATGAAAGATTTTATATATATATGTGTATAATTATGTGATGCATTTGCCAATATAGGACGCCTTGCATTCTGGCTGCATCCATGATCACCTTGTTGACTTTAAAGTTCAGAAAATGGGCCACTATGGGTCTTGGTCTGTCTTGGGTGGTGGGCAAGGGATCAGTCAGCCCATTTAGTCTCAAGTGGGTTCAGAGGGGTTCATCTGATTACTCAAGGCAGGCCATCTTGTAAAAAGCTACAGGTATCCATCATTTTTGCACCTTCTGGAAAACCTAGGACCTGGAGATTGTTTGTTCTGCTCCAGGTCTCGGGGTCATCCACTTTGTCAGGCAAGGTGTGCAGAGCCTGGCTTTGCTCTCTGACCATGTTGTTTAGTTCTCTAATAGCCATGTCATGAAAGCTTACCATCCATTTAATTTGATAGAAGCTCACCTCCATGTTTTGTATTGCTTAGGTGGTGTTTTTTGAGGTGATCGTTACGTTTTCCATTTAATTCATTAATTGGCCAAACATATTTTTGATCACCACAGGGTCCCAGCATGAGGCAGAGGGAGCTGCCATACTTGAGTGTGTGTCTCACCTGTCCTACAGGTCCATTGATTTTAATTGGTATACATTTGTTTTTGGTGGAAGGAAGTTGATCAATGAAGTCCTTCATAGTAGAGCTGTCATCTCTTTAGCTTGGTTTTGCACTGATCAAACTGACACCAGCAGATTTAGTAGGATAAACACCTTGAGGTGGGTACAGCTAGAAAATTAGTAGGCCATCTTATCTTAGACTAACTCATTCATGTGTATTTCTCTACAGTTCAGCAAGAAAATCCCATGGAACCGGACAAAAATTCATCAGACACATTCAGAAAATTTCTAGTTTCACCAAAGGTGGAAATTCAGAAATTTCTGCAAAAGTTGGCAAACTTTCACAAAGGTTCTGCTGAAGCAAAATTTGCAAATTTGGCCCAGCTCTAAAGTCTCCCCACTATAGAATAAAGAAAGTTTTTGTATCAGTTTGTAACCAGTATCTAGATATGTGAGGAAAACTCCAAGAATTTCTCAGATATGATAACGATATGACAGTGATTGGGCTGGTGTTGTTCAATGTCTTCATTTGTGACATTGAGGATGGCATTAAGTGCCAACTGTGCCTATTGGCACACAACACCAAGCTGTTTGGGAGAGTGGACACAACCGATGGGATACTGAACCTGCAGGATGATCTGTAAAAGCTGAAAAGGTGGTCCAGGATCAGGCAGCTTGGCTTCAATGCCAAGAAATGCAAAGTTATGCACATTGGAGCCAAGAATCCCAGGGCAGAGCACTACCTGGATGGAGCCCAGGTATCTGCATCAGAGGAGGAGAAGGACCCAGGAGTGATGATCACTAGTGGCCTGAAGCACTCCACCCAATGTAAGAATTCAGCAACAATGGCAAACAAGATGCCGGAATGCACAGCTTGGGGGATCAGTAGTAGAAGAGTTGAGGTTATACTGCCCTTGTACAGGTCACTGGTCAGGCAACATCTAGAGTACAGACTTCAGTTCTGGTGCCCACATTCAAAAAGGACATTAACCTGCTGGAGAAGGTCCAGAAGAGGGCGATAAAGATGATAGTGAGTCAGCAGGGTAAGGCATATGAGGACAGGTTGAAGGCACTGAGCATCTACTCCCTGAAGGACAGTAGAGGGGGTGGCATGATTGAGACATTCAAGTACTTGAAAGGGATAAATAAGATTGACAAGAAGGGTCTCTTTAAGTTAAGTGGCAACCACAACATGAGGGGGCACAGTATTAAGCTTGAGGGGGGAGGTCAGGAAGCACCTTTTCACAGATAGGGTGGTAGACACTTGGAATGTGCTGATGGAAGAGGTGGTCTCATTGAAGATGGTGGGCAGCTTCAAGAGAGGTTGGGATAGGCATAGGAGGTTGGTAAGGATCATGGGTAGGGAGGATGGAACGGTTGGGAGGAGTGTGTAGGGAGGCTTGGTCAGTAGCTCAAGCTGTGGACCCTGCAATACAAGCAGACTAGATAGACCAAATGGCCTTCTTCACCTGGCTTCTTTGTATGTTCATATGTAAGTAAAAAAAAGGTATTTATGTTCAGTCACTGATTTCAAAATAAACCATCAGAAGTATTAATGACTGGGTTTTGGAAACCTGACAAACATTTGTTGAGCCAAATAGCATGGAGATAGTTATAAAAATATTTAGGGCTAAACAATTTCTTATTAACCAGATTGCTGAAATCAGATTTCAGAGCATTGGAGATTGCCATATGACTTTGATATGTTGCATAAAGGACAATGTCATTCACATAAATATGGATATTATAGAATTTTACAGCCAGAGGGAGGTCATTTACCAAAATATAAAAATGGAGTGGTCCCAATACACAGCCTTGGGACCCCTTCCCCAAAATACTTGCCTAGGGTGTGGAGAGCTGAGTCTTTAGAAATAGATTAGGAGCAACCAGAAAGGTATGAAGAGAACCATTAGAGTGAGGGGACAGGTGAGGCAAGAGGCAGAACACTTTTTACAGGAAGAGTAGGATCTACCATGTCAAAGGCTTGTGTTAGGTCAAAGACCATGGTACCAGTAGGCAGGCATTGTCTATGCTGCAGATGATAAAGTACATAGTCTTAGAAGAATGGTGACTGCTGAATGAGCTGACTAAAAGGAAGATTGGAAGTGTGAAATGATACAGTGCATGGAGTAAACATTGGACAGCTACCTAGCTACCAATCTCTTAGAATTTTGAAGAGAATTAGAGGCATTTTTGGGATGCAGGTTTCAAAAGATTATGGAAATGGTTTCAGAAACTCAGTGCCCATTGCAAATAAGGCTTCTATGTTTTGCTGCACTTCAGTGGGTATACATATTGTATATGATGCTAAAAATAAGCTCCAGAAGAGGGTAACTAAAATGGTTCAAGGGTTACACGAAAATCCGTACAAGGAGAGACTAAGGGATCTTATTGTGTACACCCTAGAAGACAGGAAAACAAGACGTGACATGATAGAGACCTACAAGTACATCACAGAGGAGAACAGGGTGTACAAAGGGAGTCTCTTTCAAATGAGAAAGAGCACCAAGAGCAGAGGGCATGTGATAAAGCTGTGATGAAGTTGGGGGAGGAGTTTAAGAAAGATATGAGGATGTTTTTCTTCACTGAACAAAATGCCAGAAGAGGTGGTGGAGGTGGAAACAGTGGGAATATTCAGTCATGCTTGGGATAGACACGGGTTTATTAGAAAACAGGCAATGAGAAGTGCAGCATGCTGGAGATCAATTAGGGTCTTCGGAGACAGTCTATGCAGAGAGCACCTGGGCAGACTGCATGAGCCAAGCATTCTTTTTCTGGTGAAGAATTCTATGTTTCTACAGTTCCATTACAATGTGAATTAAAAATGACAACTTTACAGAAAATTCATTATGGCATTTTAATATGTGGGGTAAGAACAGGTGATGTTT
Source organism: Neoceratodus forsteri (assembly GCA_016271365.2). Lineage (NCBI taxonomy): Eukaryota > Metazoa > Chordata > Ceratodontiformes > Ceratodontidae > Neoceratodus > Neoceratodus forsteri. The sequence continues at coordinate 42,175,448 of CM028131.1, read as the reverse complement.
TGAAACAGATTCAAAGACTTCTTTTTGTTTTTACTCCTTCCATGCTCCCCTCTGTCCTCCCACTCATTTGAATTATTCAGCTGCCCTCTTCTGTACCTTAGAATTACTCTGCACTGGCAATAGTCACATCCTGAGTAGTGTTGGGGAAGTAGCCAAAATTCACTCTTTAAAGAGATTCACGAAGTAACGCTGAATCAGTGAAGCACTCCACAATGTGAAGCAGAGTACTTCACATCATAATGGGGAACGCAAAGTCCATTGAAAATAATGACTTCTCGTTATTCTGCTTTCTCCAAACCACTTCTCCGTCTATTTTAAGGTGAAGTACATTAAAATCAATGTACTTCACCTCTCTTCACCTTGTTTGTGTGCTCCAAAGGCAAATTCTGCAGTGCTTAATGGGATTACATGTCACATGGGCTCTAGATTGTTCTGCACAGCCTCAGTTCTGTGTAGTGAAAGATGGAGACAGTTTCTTCTCAGAGCTCTATGATTCAAATCCTCTAAAAGATGTTAAAAAAGCCTTTTTTGAGCTATTTTCTTTGCTCACAATTTAGTAGATTGATTGTAAGAAACCCTCCTGTACTGATATCATTGAGTGTTCATTGTTTGTGTGTGGATTTTGAATATTAATTTAGAACAGTCAGTCTGTGTACTGTGAAGTGTACTTTGGGGGAGGGGTGTATCTGTGAGTAGGTAGATAAACTGGGAGAAAAAGGCAGTCTTTCTGTTTTGGTTATATTTTTCTTGTATAACTGTGTTAATGTACAAACAGTAATATTTTCAGTAATTCTTGACCTTTTTTTGCTGATTGTTGTGGTGCAGCAGTGTATAATTTCAGTTTGTTTAAAACATTTGGTTATATTACTAAAAGTTTTTAATTTGCTATGCATTACTTGTAGTGTGTGTGAGTGTGTGTGCAATGCATGCCATTAAATCAGACACCTTTTATTGTGCCACAGAGTAATTGCAGCAGTGTGAACCTGCTATCCACCACACCTGCATGAATTTTTTATACTACTTTGTGGTATCTCTACTGGTAATGGACTGTTACTGTCATGCACTACCCCCCCCAACTGGCAAAAGGTATTCTTTTCAATATTTGTATTTGTGACTTGTGAGCACTGGTTAGGTGTTGTGCCTTTGTGTCTGCATCTCTTGAGTGTGCAGTGCAATCTTAATCTGTGTGTTTGAAGTACACCATTAATTCTCGGAGACTTTTCATTTCTTGTTACACTCTCATTTCACTTTGTCAGCACTGGGGAATTTTCTGGACACAAGACAGTAGCATTTTGTGGATGCACATTAATTCTGGTGACTGTGTGTGACCACTGCACGCATGACAGAGTGCACCATTAATTCGGGGAGACTTCACATTTTTTGTTACCCTCTCATTTCACTTCGTCAGCACTGGGGAATTTTCTGGACATAAGATAGTAGCATTTTGTGGATGCACATTAATTCTGGTGACTGTGTGTGACCACTGCGTGCATGACTGAGTGCGCTATTAATTCTGGAAAACTTTGTATTTCTTGTTATGCTCTCATTTCACTTCATTAGGGACTGGGGACCCAGCTGGAGTGATGTAGCCCTTTTGAAGGGCAACAGCCTACATCCATCCAGGAACAGGATGGCAGTCCTCAATGAATGGTTTAAATGCTTCCTGGGCAAGCATTTAAACTAGCCTAAGGGATAGCTGCGGGAGCTGAGAGAGACTCAAGAAGCCCACCCACCAAGATTAAAGCAGTCAGAAAGGAGGAGCAGGAGGAAAAGTTGAAGACAGGCTCATCTGTACCTGTCATAAAGGGTAAGGCAGGGGAAGGGAGGCAGAAAAAGCAGGATTCAAGAAATGGAGGAAAAAAAACAAGAGGCCAAAAATGGGAATAGAAGGGGGGGGCAGGCATTAAAATGTGGAAGGCCAAGACTACAAATGCCCACAGCCTGGGAAACAAAATCCCAGACCTGGTGGCCAAGCTGACCTGGATGTAGTGGTAATAATTGAGATGTGGTACACTGCAAATCATGACTCGGAGATAAATGTACCAAGTGATGCAGGGTTTTATTATCTCCAAAAATTGATTAGCGTTTTGCTCATAAAAGTGTAAAACCTTGTGAAAATGCATATCACTTGCCTCATTGTGTTTAACAAACATAACACTTCTAGAAAACCTATATAAATACTTTCTGTACAGTTAGCATTGTCCCAAGAAAAAAACTGCTAATCAATTATTTAAAACCCTGCGATACTCCACTCAGGAGGGATAGGGAAAGTAACAAACTCTGGTCAGAGCAAATATGGCTGTGAGGAGCTTTAGGGATACTTTTACCCATTATTTCTGATGAATCTTCAGAATGCAGGTCTGTGGAGAAGCAGTTTCAATGCAATCTTTCTTGTACACATTTTTGCAATGTGTTTTCCTAGAATATGCCTGCTGATTGCTATATATTTAGCCTGGATAGTTTGCAGAAAAAATGGCATCTCATTTTCAGTGGGGCTCTACATCTACACAATATTATGCTGCATAGTGTAAAATCATAACGTACTTAAAACAATATTTTATGTCGGGGGCTATATTAAATGCTGGATCGATGCACGGGCAGAAAGATGCATTGCACAAAGAGGATGCACCGGTTGATACTGATACATTATTCAAAGAGAATGCAGCACCGGTACAGGGTGTGCATATAGCGAAGCCCACCAGAATGAAGCACAGCACTGCAGTATTCTGCAGTAGAGTTACTGCAGCAAACAATGCAGTTTCAAATGGAATTAATCCCTTTTGCTGTGCAGTAAACCTGTGACACTGCACTTCATACTTGCAGGCTTCATTGTTTCTGTTGAAAATGTGACCCTGGACAGGTGTCGCAGTGCAGGCAGCCACCAAGTCAGGTGCATCCAGGCAGGACTGCAGCTATGAATTTCGGGGCCCAGGACAAGTCACTTGAAAAGGGCACCTGTTTCCCAAACTAGCTAATTCCAGGGATAATGTCAGCTCCTCAGATGGGCCCCTCCTGAGCTTGGGCCCCTGGACAACATCCTCACTTTCTCCCCATTACTGCGACCCGGCCTCCAGGATGACCCCAACTGAATACCTTCCAGGAGGAATGCGTGGCACATGCTGGTATGCACTGCAGCCCCCATGGGTGATATTCAGCCCAGGAATGCAAATGAACAAATTGAGCATGCAGGGTGCAAAGGGGCCTTATGCATGTTCATTACCAGTCCATTTGCATGTTGGCATGGGGAGGAATGCATCAGAGCAGCTCTCAACCCCAAGCCCTGACCCTGATCACTCTTATGTGGGACAAGCCCCGAAGTCTCTGGTGGTATAGTGGCACCCCCCCATCTGTTCCACCAGCCCCAATTGTGCTAGAGTCTAGGCTCTATTGGTTTCATATTGTAGGAACCCCAATGCTATCCCTAATGGCACCTGAATACATCTACAGTCCATGACCCTAGTGTAGTGGCCCCCACTTCCCTTCAACAGTGCACAGACACCCCCTCCCTGCCCCCATCCCATCCCATCCCATTGCGACAACTGGCTCTGTAATGAGATTGTACCACTCCATTGGCAGGTGGTAGAACACTTGCAGTAGGATGCTGGACTGTGTTATACATAGGCACGAGCTGCGTGTGGGTGATAACACCCAGTGGCCATACTCCTCAGGCACTGGCATGCGGATCCATCATCCTGGTGCCATTGCACTTCTCAGTGTGGGTGACGGCCGATGCTGTACCCAATCACACAGGTCCCAAAACAGGCATGTTATAGCTGTAATGGGGTAATAAAATTACCTTTCTCAGGTTCTTTTGGAACTGCACAAAAATGAAGAGACAACAGACAAGTGGCATCCAACAGAACATATAATTTATTACTGGTATATAAAGTAGACTTATAACCAACTGTGTGACCACCAGGATAATACATCCAGTTTTCCTTAGCTACGTAGGCAGCAGTCTAGTTTCACCTCAGAGGAAATGTGTAATGCAAAGGGTCATATACCCCTGATAACTGTCATAGCAATGGCTACAAAAGGTACATAAAAACTGTATAATTGGACAAAAGCAAATAGCCTGACTCCCACCTAGCATGGGGAAGTTTGCTTAGCTTAACAAAAAAGATAACATAAAACAATGGGATCTTGTGCTTCTTCCAAGGACACTTGCGGTTACAGTTCTGCATAAGCCCTAAAGATGGCAGCATTGCCTAACTAATGATTATACAATAATATATATATATCTATAAGCATCTCCCGGTGCTAAAACATAGTAAGAAAATATAGTAAGGCATAATTATACTTTGCAAAGATACAGTAGAACTCAAATTCTGACACATATGCTTGTACGATAAGTGTCTGCATCCTAAGAATAGTACACATATCTATATAAGCATTGCTATCTGTGAGACAGGGACCCAATCAGGGGTACTGGTCCATGGGTAACACAGCCAACCTCCCATTCATTTGTGCAATTGGGGAACTGTGGATGAACTATCTGTAGCCTGAAGAATACACTGTAAATGGCATTACAGGATGTTGCACCCCATGGCACCAGTGATACTCCAGCAGTCTGGATGGTGGCATGTTACATAAGAGAACAGGAAAGAGTGTGGACTTGCAGCAGTGTATGACAGCAGAAAGATACAGTACTGGCAAGGCATGCATTGGGGGCATGTAAATACTGAGCAGCAAATTAGAACTCTTTTCCTAATAAAAGGCTGCTGATATAATAAATAAAGAACAAAGTCATTAATAAGGAACCCATGGCTTATGAAAAAATCTACAGGGATTTATACAGGGATTTGATTCTGCCTTTGTGCGGAAAACACAGGGAAAATGAGGGTTTCTTACAGAGTAATGATTATTTGGATCCGAGAGCACTGAATAATTATTACCCTATATTTTGTGTCTTGGATAGGGCAGGAGAGATGCTACATCTCATTGTCACAGGAATGTTCATTTATACATTTTTGCACTGTATTTCCTAGGCTGTCCCAGATTAGATGCAATAGCTTGTTTTCAGTGAGGTCATCTACCATTTTTATAATGTATTTAATCTACCTAGTCCAGTGCTCCTGTATTCAAAGGAGATATGCAGTGCATTCCAGTGGAAAAGGGAAATGTGCAGCACAACTCCAACAATGCACAGCAGCGTGATATTCAAATGATGCACTGGCTGGAAGAGAATGAGCCAGGGCACACACAAATGGTATGTCATTCAAGTCGAGGGGGCACTCCCATGCATATGCTGTGCTGCAGCATATTCAGTGGGATTGTGCCTCTCACAGTCCAAAGCACTGCAGCCCACAGTTAGGCCATGGATAACTGGCCTAATCCAGACAGCCACCCACAGACAGGCTGCAGATATCCATCCAGTTGCACAGTAGCCTGTCAGCCCTGGTGGACTAGAGGAAGCACCTTTCCATCCCCAATTTAGCCAACTCCATCCCTGAAGAGCTTCATAGTGTAAGGCTCCCCAGACCTAATTGCACCAGAGGAAACCATGGTCCATATCCATAGTCTAGAGGACTCCCATCCACCACTCCTGTACACAGACACCCTCACTCCCCTCATACCCAGCCTGTTGCAAAGACTGATACTGTCCTCCGCACCCTGCCATGGCCAGCCATTGACTGCACTGAACCAGGGCTGGGGTCCTGCACTCTGGAATGACCCAACTGGCTGTACTGTGCATTGGGGCACCATGCCAGCTGGGGATCCACCATTGTATGCAGCTGTGTGTACGTCCCTGGCAAGCTGAAGAGGGACGTAATATTATATGTCACGATGACCTTGGAATGATTTGGATTTATATGCTATGCATAAGGTATAATGGGGGACTATATGAAATAACAAATATCAAGCTCATTATTTCATGAACTATACTCAAAATTAGTAATCACAAGTCATACAATTCTTCAAAATATACTAGTATTGCCTGTAATCATATTTATCACAAATAGAGACATATACATTATACTGGCCCTGTAGGGCCAGTTTAGTTAGGGTTTGTAGGAAGGTTTAATGTTAATAAAGGGAAATTTTTCCTGGTTAACAACTTTAAATTAGTTTCACAGATGTTCCTAAAATTTGGCATGCATCATCTGCCGTGGAAGGCCAGTTGATGTACCAAATTTGGTTTGAATCCCTTTTGAGATTTTTGAGATATAAAGTGTTGAACATACAGAGATTTCCCTGGTTTTTGCTGTTTTCTCGGCCACCTGTATCTCAGAAACAGCTTTAGGTTTTGGGCTGAAATTCTCAGGGTAGAAAGCCTTGCCCTCATAGATGTGCCTTTTGAAGGTTTGGTAAACAATACTAATCCATTCCAAAGTTATTAAATCTTGAATTTGCCATTATTTCCTAAGGGAGAAAATAGATGTAAAAATTGAAAAGTGATTTTCGCACACTGTCTTCCAGTTTTGCATACTTTGCACCTGAATAACTTTGCAACACTCCAACAGATTTACAGGAAATTTGACAAGCATCAGTGTAGGGCACAGGTCTCTTGACTTGACAATGTGGTTTGAATCCCTCATTTGGTTTTTGAGATACATAGTGTTGAAAAAACAGATTTTTGAGGGTTTTGCTGTTTGTGCTTATTAATGTAAAAGGGCAATTTTTGGATCTTAACAACTTTGTAATGGTTAAATTGATTTCTACAAAATTTGGCATGCTTAGTTACCCTGGGGAGGTGTTTGTAAGGGATACATTTTATCTTAACAGCTTTAGCTGTTTCTGAGATACAGTGTTAAAAATAAAGGTTTGGGGGTTTGACATTTTTTATTTGTCCACCTATATCTCAGAAATGGCTTTAGCTTCTGGGCTGACATTTTCAGGGTAGAAATCCTTGGGCTCACAGATCTGTCTTTTGAAGATTTGGTGGAAAAATAGAAATTTGTTCCAAAGTTATGACATGTTTAATTTCTCATTATTTCCTATGGGGAAAAAAACAGATGTCCCACACAACACAGGATTCTCATTTGAACTAGGATTCTGCTTTGAACTAGGATTGTGCTTCAACCTAGGATTCTGCTTTAAATTAAAATTCTGCTTTGTATGAGCCCTATGGAAAGGGATTCTGCACTGAACAAGGATGCTATATTGCAGTACTAAATCCCTTTTAGCAGACAGAACCAACACAGCGGGGAAGAGGAATCAACATTCAACCAACTCTGCCTATTCTATAGCCCCCAGGGCCCCACCCCAGGCTGCATAAATCCCCTAGAGTTTTTTTTAAAACATAATCTCCATTCTGGGGTGATCTGCCAGGCTTTGTTTTCTGCAGCACAGTGAAGTGAGATTTAAACTTGCTATAGAACTGAAGTGCTAACCTTTCTGCTGGTTTTCCAGCTCAGAGCTTTTCAACTGAGTTTAACACCCTGGTAAGTGCACCTCATGCTTGAAGGCTAAAAGTTTTGTGCCATTGAGCTACTGTCTTTTGTGCTTTTTGCTGTTTCAATATCTTATTCCCCCACCACCACCACCAGCACAGTAGGACACTGCGGAGCCCACTCCCAGTGTCCCAGATAAAGCACCTCTTCCCCCCCACTGTGGGACATTGGAGAACCCACTCCTTGGTGTCCATCCACCTAACTCGTACACCATGCAAATATATTGTTCTATACCACATGATTAACAGCTCAAACAGTGAACTAGTTCAGTGGAAGGACACCAAGGGATGAATCAAATAACTGTTTTGTTTCTAATGTTTGCAGAGATTGGTGTTATCATGCTGATACACGTATTAATCCTAACATTGAATTTCCATACTTTTAAAGGTGTAATGGAAACCCTAACTGGTTTTGTAAAACAGAGTATTTTGCAATGAATATAAGATATATATAGATAGATATGTTCAAGCAGAACACCTCTGCAAACCCAAGGAGCTCTGGAGGCAGGTCAATGCACTGGTAAAAGAGAAGGCTGCCAAACTCCAGAGCTCCATCTCTGCCCAGGGTGTTACCCTCACTGACCCCCCCCCCCATCTACTGCTGTGGGCTTTAATGACTTTTTTACAGATCTACACAAATACAACTCACAATTCCATAAGTCTCCTGTGGTACCCTCAGTCCATTCATCTGTGGAGGAAGTCTGGACTAGACCTTTATTTCACTTGAAACTGGCCACATGTAATGAAGTCCAGAGACTTCTTGCCACTTTGAAGGCTGAGTGTTCTCCTGGTTACGACTCCCTGTAGCCAAAATTTCTTATGCTTGGCACATCCTGTTCATGACCTATTTAATCATTCCTTCTTGCTAGTACTGTTCCTGACAAATGGAAAGTAGCTGTTGTTATACCAGTGCATAAAGGCAGATTCAGCTCTGTTGTTGAGAATTTTGGACCAATTTCCACCCTTTGCCCCCTGACCAAAATACAAGAGCGCAATATTTACAGTCACCTTGGGGACTACCTGGATAACCATAATCTGCTTTCTCCTTTCCAGCATGGTTTCAGAAAGAACCATAGCACCCTTGCCACCCTGATTAAGGTAACCTCAGCCATCTACCAAGCCATGGACTATGGTTCTGCCACTGATGCCATCTTTATCCACCTTATGAAAGTGTTCGGCCTAGTGAACCACAGTCTTCTACTTAAGCAGCTTTGTGTTATTGGTCTGTACTCCAGTGCCCTCCACTGGGTCCATAGCTATATCTCCTCCTGGTCTCAAAGAGTCAAGTGGGCTGGCTCTTTCTCAGAATTTAGATCAATAACTCATGGGGTCCCACAGGGCTCCATATTGGGTCCTTTATTGTTCTCACTTTTCATCAACGGTTTACCCAACAACTGTGGTGGGGCTGCTGTGCATCTCTGTGCAGATGACGCTATCATATACCGCTCTTCTCCTGATGTTGTTTGGATTAATAGGGAGTTTGCATGTGACTTTGCCCATCTTGAGGATTGGTTCATGTGTAATCAACTTGTCCTAAATATAAAAAAGACAAAAAGTATAGAAACATAGAAACATAGAAGTTGACGGCAGATAAGGACCGCAAGGCCCATCCAGTCTGCCCATTTCTTTTTCTACCTTATAAATGTGCCATCGGCCTTTGCGATGTCAGTGACCTATCTATTTATAGTCATTTGTATTGCTCCCTTATGCCTATCCCATGCCTGTTTGAAGCCCTGCACTGTATTCATAGCCACTACTTCTTGTGGTAAGCCATTCCATGCATCTACCACCCTTTCTGTGAAAAAGAATTTCACATTCCCCTTAATCGGCCTCCTCTAATCTCATGCTGTGTCCTCTTGTCCTGCTATTTTTCTTATATTTAAACATGTTAGACTCTTTCACCTTGTTTATGCCCTTAAGGTGTTTAAATGTCTCGATCATATCACCTCTCTCCCTCCTTTGCTCAAGGGTATACATATTGAGCTCTGTTAATCTGTCCTCATATGTCTTCTGATGCAGTCCCTGCACCATTTTGGTTGCCCTTCTCGGACTGCCTCAATTTGGTTAATGTCCTTGTGAAGGTGTGGCCTCCAATACTGCACACAGTACTCCAGATGGGGCCTAACCAATGTCTTGTACAGAGGGATTATTACCTCCTCTTACGACTTGTGATACCCTACTAATACACCCTAACACCCCCTAGCCTTACCTACTGCTTTAGAGGTCTGCTTGGATGATTTCAGGTCATCAGTGATGATGATGCCCAAGTCTCTTTCTTCCTTTGTGACTGCTAGCAACTCCCTCCCAGCCTATAAGTGGCTTCAGGGTTTCTTCCCTATGTGCATGATTTTGCACTTCTTTGCATTAAATCCCAGTTGCCACTCTTCTGACCATTCTGCTAGTTTATCCAGATCTCTTCTCATTCTGCCCACCCCATCTGGATCATCTACTCTGTTGCAGATCTTGGTGTCATCTGCAAACAGACAGCCTTACCCTCTAGTCCATCTGCTAGGTCACTAATGAAGATGTTGAATAGGACTGGCCCCAGGACTGATCCCTGAGTACCCTCTTGTGACTTGCATCTCTTCTGACTGTATACCATTTACCACCACTCTCTGTTTTCTGCCAGTCAACCAGTTTGCCACCCCGACCAACTTCTGACCCACCCCGAGCCTACCTAGCTTATTTATCAATCTTCTATGTGGAACAGTGTCAAACGCGTATGCTATTCTGTCATCTACTTCCCTTCTCCCACCCTCCCTACCTCTCTCTGTATTACCTCCCTCAATGGTGATGCTCTTGAGGCAGTCAATACCTTCAAATATCTGGGTATTACCCTGGATTCCTCTCTCCCACTCACCACCCACGTCTCTACCCTAATTAAGACTTTTAATCAGAAACTTGGTCTTCTCTATCACTTCCACCCTTTCCTCTCCTCCACCTCTTACCTTAAGATCACATCCTCTTCGTTCTCCCCTTCCCTACCTATGGGGCTCCCCTACTGCTCTCCACCAATACTTCAAATATGTCTCTCCTCACTCAAGTATACCATAGGGTGGGAAGGTTTGCCCTAGATGTCAACTCCCGCTTCCATCATTGTACTGTTCTCTCTTCATTCTGCTGGTTACCTTATGGATCAAAATTGAGGCTCTCCTCCCTGAGCTTCTTGTACAAACACATCCATAAATATACCCTCCCTTGCTTCAGTGGGATTATCCATCGGAGACTGGCACCTCAGACCCTCACATCAGCCTCCCTCCTGCCCTCTTCTCCTTAGACCTCACCTGTGGCTAGCTGTCACATGATACACCTTCTCCTTTGCAACAGTAGCTAACTGGAACTCACTGCCCTCTTCAGTCCTGTCCGTCACCACTCTTCCTATGTTTCAATCATGCTTACTTGACTTTCTTCCCTCCTCTGTTAAATGCATCTGCTTCTGTTGTTGGATTACTCACCCCTGTGGCTGCAGGCCATTTGACTGTACAATATTTAGATTGCAATTCTAATCACCCTCTTGTACCCCAGAGTAACATTACTCCTTTTGTTTTTCTTACCTGAACCCCCAGTCCCTCTCTCCCTTCCTCTGCTTTGCCTTTGTTACCATGCTCCCTTTACCAGTTATCTGACTCCCCCACTCCATAACTGTTTATTTGTTTTGCTGGTTGTGGTTGCTGATGGGGCATACACTTGTACATTGTTTAGAGTTGCATGTAGCTGAACATGTGATATTCTCTCTACTACATATTGTGTTGTGCATTTAGACCTGCTAGCTAGGACTGCTGTTCATCCCTCACTTGTGCTTAGCAATGCAATGCATATATTGTAATTATATTTCAACTTTATTCCTCATTGTTACTTGACTTAATGTATATAGAATACTTCTGCTGGATCCTGTCTCTTCCTAAATGTGCTGTAAATAGCTTGTATTTTTGTGTTGTTGTCTTCTGGGTCGACCCTGAAAAAGGTACTGTAATTCTCTCAGCGGTCTTACGCAGTTAAGAAAATTCAAATATATATCTATTATGGTAGTGCTACCATAGTTAGGGTTGAGTAGCACTTTTAAGGTTAAAGGGTCAAATTTTGTACCTTGATAACTTTGCCACAGTTCAACGGATGTGCCTGAAAATTTGGCAGGCACAATTGAGCATGGCAGTTCTTGGGATCTGCCAACTTTTGTACCAGTCAGATATACAGCTGCAGAGTTATTAAGCAACAACAAAATGTACAATTACGCTTTTTGGTGAATTTTTTGCTCTCACCTACAGGTCGCCTGGTTTGTGTGACCAGTCCAAAAACATAAGGGAACGTGCGGCCAGGGTCCCCAATGTTCCTTTTGAAGATTTCATGAAAAAATATTGAATGGTTTAAAAGTTATTCAAAAAAACAAGTTCCCATTATAAGTCAAAGGGAAAATTAACAAAAAGTTCGACACTTTCGCAAATGCACTTTTTTAGTGTCGCAAATGACCCTAGTAGTGTTGCAAATCCGCCATTTTGTTTTCAGTTGGTGATCAGAAGTTTGACACTTTCGCAAATGCTCTTTGTAGTATTGCAAATGACCCTAGTAGTGTCACAAAGCCGCCATTTTGTTTTTAGTTAGTGATCAGAAAAATGCTTGGCATTTAAAATTGGGACACTGTAGGGACACAATTCTTTCTGTGTTCACCTAGTCGGACCCTGAGGATGTAGGCCATGTCTTTATTTTGTGGTTACACACCCCACAAATATGTTTTTCAAGTTTCTGGAAAAAGTAGTGTCGCACTTGTGACGCTTTCAAAAAATTTTGCGAAAGCTTTCGCAAATTGTGGCACTACTTTTCCAGACTATGGCCAAAATGACAGGAAATCTTTGCCACCCTGCAGCAAAAGAACAGTTTGGTCTTTTAGGCTGAAATTTAGAGGGAACACAGCCAACATCACACAGATGTGTTTTTCTTGGTTTGGTGGTAAAATATTGCACGGATGTCCAGTTACGGTACTCCAAAATTGACTTTTTTTTCCCCATAGACTAACCCCTTTCAGGCTCATATCTCACAAAAATGGTGTGAGATATGCAATTTTTGTCATGGCAATGCGTAAAGAATGTAGCCAGGAAATTCATGAATCATGTGAAATTTTTTTTTCCTCTACGTCATACGGTTACTGAGATATAAGCACTTTAGTATTCCAACAGCTAATTTTCTGCTCTGACACCCATTATTATGCATACATTTTTTGTACACACTGGCCCAGATATTCAAACTGTGCCAGGCTGTGGCGCAAGCCTGGGTGCAGTGCAACTTGGCTGCCAGGGGCGTTGACTGGGCGATATTAAACGGAGCTGCGCCATGGCACAGCATCATTGAATATCGCACCCTTGCCACCCGCAGTGCACATGGCACAGTTGCACTGCGCCAGCGCAAGTGGCCAGAGTGAAGCAGGGGATGCGCTAATGCAACTTCCATTGCACCATGCGCAGCAACCGCGATATTCAAAAGTGCACATGCAGATGGTGCCATAATGTAGGCAAGGCACAAATGGGGCCATTTGCATGTCATTATGGTCCCATTTGCATGCAGGTGAGCCAATCCCTGGTGACTTGCACCTGGCGCCCTGCCAGGCAGCAGCCATCGGGGACCGATGCCCCCTGCACAGTGTGGCAATGTGCCCCACATTCCAATAGAGGGCACTCATAAAATAAATGAAATTCCTATCTCCCTAGTGGTCCAGTGGACCGCTGTCAGCCTGATCATGGGCATTTGTAAAATAAATAAAATTCCTCTATCCCTGGTGGTCCAGTGGACCACTGTCAGCCCGATCACAGGCATTTGTAAAATAAATGAAATTCCTCTATCCCTGGTGTTCCAGTGGACTGCTTGCACCCCAATTGTGGGCATTTGTAAAATAAATAAAATTCCTGTATCCCTGGTGCTCCAGTGGACCGTTCGCAGCCTGATCACAAGCTTAAGTATAATAAAATTATGTCCAGTATCTCTGGTGGTCCAGTGGACCGCTCGCAGCCTGATTGCAGGCTTAAGTATTGATAAAATAAATTCCAATATCCCTGGTGGTCCAGTGGACTGCTTGCAGCCCGATCGCAGGCTTAAGTATAGTAAAATTACGTCCAATATCCCTGGTGGTCCAGTGGAGCGCTTGCAGCCCAATCATGGGCTCAAATATTGATAAAATAAATTCCAATATCCCTGGTGGTCCAGTGGACCACTTGCAGCCCAATCATGGGCTTAAGTGTAGTAAAATTATGTCCAATATCCCTGGTAATCCAGTGGACCCCCCTCCCCACCCTCCCACTGAGCCCCACCACCCTGCTCCCCAGTCAGCAGCGGGCAGCTCACCCCACAGCCTGCCACCCCACTGTCCGCTGACTGACACCATCAGAGTAGGCTGTATGCCCATTGGTCCACAGTAGTGTGCCAATGGGTGTGCAGCCCATACAGCTGTACTACACATTCTAGATATGTGACTGGATCCATTCACATATCTGGAATGTGTAGTACAGTATGGCTGTACACCCATTGGCTCACACCTGTGGACCAATGGGGTACAGCCCTACCTATGGTGTCAGTCGGTGGGCGGCGGGTGGCAGGCAGGTGGGGTGCTGCCACCCACCACTGACCGGGGGGTTGGGCAGTGGGGCTCAGTGGGAAGGTGGGGAGGGGGCTCCACTGGCCCACCAGGGATATTGGACATCATTTTACTATACCTAAGCCGATGATTGGGCTGCGAGCAGTCCACTGGACCACCAGGAATATTGGAATTTATTTTATCAATACTTAAGCCCGTGATCAGGCTGCGAGCAGTCCACTGGACCACCAGGCATGGAGGAATTTTATTTATTTTACAAATGCCCACAATCGGGCTGCGAGCAGTCCACAGGACCACCAGGGATAGAGGAATTTCATTTATTTTACAAATGCCCATGATCGGGCTGACAGCGATCCACTGAACCAGCAGGGAGATAGGAATTTAATTTATTTTACATATGCCCGTGATCGGGCTGTGAGCGGTCCACTGGACCACCAGGGATAGAGGAATTTCATTTATTTTACAAATGCCCGTGATCGGGCTGACAGCGGTCCACTGGACCACCAGGGAGATAGGACGTGATTTTTTTAAACAGATGCCTGTGATCTGGCATAGGGGGCGCCACCACAGAGGTGCAGCCGGAGCTTGGGTGGCTACCCACAGGTGGCAGCTGCCATGTTGCACCCTGCAATATGGCAGCTCACCTGTGGGTAGCCAGCCATTGTTCCTTTTTTTTTGGATCAACTGTGTGCAGCTCAAGTAGGGGTTGCACATACATGGACTCAGCACATCCTTGGCTGAATATCGGAATGTGCAGAGTATGCATGGGCACGCCCCCCTACCTGCACCGCATATATTACTGATGCGCTCCAGCGCATCGGGATTTGTGCCAGGAACAATTCCCATTTGAATATCGTGCCAGGGCACATCAGAGGGTTGCACATGGTGCAACACTGTTGCACCATGTGCAACCCTTTTGAATATCTGGGCCACTGTGTTTCTTTATGCAGGTCTTGGGCAAAACCAGGGTGTGCACTTCCATTACTGTTACCACTTGTGTTTCCATATACGTTTGTGTTACTGTGTACGCCACCATGTGCATTACCCTTTGCGTTCTTGTTTGCATACTCAATTGCATTTGCATTCTTGTTTCTGTTTAGTTTGCATTTATTTCTGCTGTCAACCTTACCATTTGTGCTTACAATTGGCGTACTGTGACTGCGCACATCATGGTTTGTATTTTCATATGCGCTTGCGTTTCCTTTTGTGTTTCTGTTTCCTTTGGCATTACTGTTGCTGTTGCCATTACCATTTACATTTAGAATTGTGGTAACATGACCGTGCACGTTATGGTTTGCGTTTCTGTACGTGCTTGCGTTCCTGTTTCAGTTTCTGTTTCCTTTGCCATTATTGTTCATGTTAATGTTACCAGTTGCGTTTACAACTGTGGTACTGTGTCCGTGTGCATTACACTTTGTGTTTCTGTCTGCACTTGCATTTGTGTTTCTGTTTCCTTTGGCATTGTTGTTGCTGTTACCATTAACATGTGCATTTACAAATGCGGTAATATGACTGTGCGCATTACGATTTGCATATGCGTTTCTGTTCCCATTTCCATTTCTCTTTGTTTTGGTGTTATTCTTGATGTTAAGTTTACTGCTTGCTTTTACAATTGTGGTACCGTGCCCGTGCGTGTAATGGTTTGCATTTACATGTGCGCTTGTGTTTGCCTTTCCATTTCGCTTCCCTTTGCCATTCTTTTTGCTGCTTCGCTTAACATTTGCATTTAAAATACTGGTGCCATCACTGTACGCGTAACCAGTTGTGTTTTCATATGTGCTTGCATGTCGCTTTGCGTCACTGTTCACTTCTGCGTCTCTTTGCACTTGTGTTTTTATTAACATTTCATTTACCATTTACATTTGCGTTACCATGTGTGTAACTGTTGCCACTTGTGTTTGCATTGATGTTCCTGTTACTATGTCAGAACACATCATGTGGCAGGTTTGGGCCCCATGCTCCTGCCACTGCATTACTTTCACTATTTATCATCCTCATTCTCAAAAAGAATGGAAATTAGAGGAAAAAAACCCATTTAATTTTTTTTTTTACAGTATAATCGAAATTACAATCCTTTGAGTCATAGACTCTTTTGCAAAGGCTCCACGTCATTTACAGGGGGTGGAGGGAGAATCAAAGTACAAGGAAGACAGATGGAATGAGCAATTATATACAGGTTTCAGTACAGACAGTTTTTTTATACAATGGCTCCACGGTGGTTACAGGGGGTGGAGAGACACAAGACAATATAAAGCATTAAAAGAAACACAATTTTTTTTTTTTACACTTTGATTTTTTCAGGTTACAGAATTGACATGGCACTTGAGAGGTGTTTTAAAAGCTTATGGGAGGCATACATGTGGGCCCAAGACAGAGCTAAATGCAGAGGGTGGAACGTAGGGACTAGGAAGTCCCAGAGTCAGTTAAGGGGATGAGGGGTGGAGAGAGAGCAGGCCTTATTGGCATTCACATTTAGAGTTTTCAAGGAGGTGTGTTCGAAGGCCTGTTTTGAAAAGTGTGATGCTGTGGGTCTGGGAGAGAGTAGGAGGGAGGGTGTTGAGCCATTTGGGGGCACGGTAGCAGAAGGATCTCTGCCCTAGAGACGTTCGACATGGGGTGATCACGAAGGATGAGGTAGCCGACAGTCTGGTAGTCCGCCTGTGAGGGGCCGGGCTGATGATGGGGAGTAGTCCGGCTGGAGTAAGCTGGAGGTGGATCTTTTTTGCTAAGATGCAGGTTTGATATTTGAGTCTTTGATGGAAATTAAGCCAACCTGTTTGTGTGTACAGGTCACAGGTGTGGGTGAGTCTGTCACAGCCAGTAATGAGGCGGCAGGCTTTATTAAGTGCTGTGATTATGCTACTTAGGGTGGAGTTGTCAGTGGTGCCATAGATAACAATCCCGTAATCGAGAAGTGAGAGGATGGAGGAGGTGACAGCTATCTGCATGGCATGGGCTGGCAGGCTGTTCCTGATCCTGTAGAGGGTACAATTTCTGGAGTTAATCACTGACGAGAGGAGGCGTACATGTCTGTGGTAGGAGAGGGAGGTATTTAAGGTGACACCTAGATATTTAAAATGAGTAACATGTTCCAGATGGGTACCATCCAAGTTTGTGATTTGGAGTGTCATCTGGCTGTGTGGGCTTTGGCGATGTGCAAAGGTCATGGACTTAGCTTTTGGAATAGTTAATGATCAGGCGGTGTACAGTAAACCAGTTTTCCAGCTCCCTGAAAAACCCCTGAAGGGTGAGCTGGAGGGTGTCTGGCTGTGGGTGTTGCCAGTAAAGAACAGCATCATCAGCATAAAGTAGGAGATGACTGCTGCAAGCTTTGGGGAGTGAGTTAAGGAAGAGTGTAAAAAGCAGTGGGCCCAGAATAGACCCCTGTGGAATGCCCGAGCACACAGGTTTGGGGTTGGAGATGGTGGAGTTGATTCTTACTTGCTGAGAGCGACCCAAGAGGTAGTTCTTGAACCAGGCTGAGACCTCAGTGGCTACATTTAGTTGTGGCAGGACTTAGATGAGAAGATCGTGATTGACCGTGTCAAATGCCTGTGTTAAGTCTACGTAGATGGCCCCAGCAATAGATCCTTGGTCCGGGGCCCCATGGATGAACGTGGTTAGTTCAGTAAGGGCTGTGATGGTACTGTGGCCAGCACAGAACCAATGTTGTTCCTTACTTAGGAGGTTGTGTCTCATAAGGTGCTCTGTAAGCTGGTCTGAGACTATTTTTTCAAGCGCTTTGGAGAGAGGAGGGAGTATTGAGATTGGTCTATAATTACCAGTGTAGGTGGGGTCGCCATTCTTTAAGATAGGAGTGATCAAGGCTTTTTTCCAGTTAGAGGGGAATTGGCTGAGGCAGAGTGAGAGGTTAAGAATTTTTGTGAGATGGGGTAGTGTGACATCGAGGGTAAGCCTAATCAGTTTTAGGTCCAGGGAGTCATTGCTGAAGCGAGTGTTAGCGATAGCTTTGGAGATATAGCGTTTGGCGAGGTTGTTGGGAATGATTCAGAGCCAGAACAAGGGTGAGAGGTCTATATTCTCTGGACATGATGTAGGGGGGTTTGGGAGGGTGGAAGAAATTTGAGAGGAGGATATGTGAGAGGTCAGAGAAGGAGTCGATGAGGGCTTCAGCGATTTTAGCTGGGTCTTGAGTAATGTCCCCATTCACATTGAGTTGGGTAGGGGTGGGGGAGCGAGTTTTGCCACTGATTTCCTGAATGTTGCTCCAGAATTTTTTCCCGTCTCCCCAGGAGGTGGAGAGGGTATGCTGGTAGTATTCAGCTTTTGCCCTCCGAGTTGCCAGGTGCATTTATTACATGCCTCCCTATATAGTTGTCTGTCCCTAGTGCGCTGTGTGTTTATGGCCTTGTGCCAAAGGTTGTCCCTGTGTTGCATAAGGTTTGTAAGGGAAGGTGTGATCCAGGGAGTAGTTCTGGTTTTCACCACCTGCTTTGTGAAAGGGGCAAATATATCACAGGCTTTGTTAAATGTAGTTATAAAGTGGGTAAGGGCGGTATCCACTGTCTGTGCATTATATATGGGTAGCCAGTTGCTATTTACAAGGTATTCTTTGAGGCGGTCAAGGCCTCCTTTTTTGAGCTTACGATGCCATGTCGTGGTTGGTGGTGCTGGGGGTAGTTTACCCGACCACCAGCAGATAACTGGGGAGTGGTCACTGATAGCATCTGGGAGCACTGAGGCCCGGGTGATGTTACGTGGTCTGTTTGTAAAAATAAGGTCCAATACTGTGGAGGTCCCAGTTCTTGTGTCAGACCTTGTTGGTGAGGTAACAATTTGGGTGAGGTCCATAGCCTGTGCTGTGTCTTTGTAGGTGGAAGAGGATGGGGATAGCCAATCAATGTTGAAGTCGCCCATTAATATGGATTCGTTAGCATTTGGGAGGTGAGCGATCGTGTGTAGGATTGATTCAAACGCAAGTTTCTGGTTTCTCGGGGGGACATAGGAAGCGATGATGTGGATAGTTTTGGTGCCCAGGCTAATTTTGACTGTAAGTGTCTGCGCCCCATGTTCTGGGGGGGGTTTCCATGACTGTGGCACTGAGTGTAGATTTAACGAATATTGCATAGCCACCCCCACGCTTATCAGGTCTATCTGCCCTAAAAAGGTTTTAGTTACTTAGGGAGACTGCATCGTTGGGGATTTTTTTGGATAGCTAGGTTTCTGAGAGGGCTAGAATGTCAGGAGCATGTTGGGTAATCCAACCTTGAAGTAGCGTGTGTTTTTTAGGGAGACTACAAATATTAATTGAAGCCAACAGCAGTCTTCCCTGAGGTTTGTTTGGGGGGTTGTGATGGGGGGTCCAGGGTTGGGGTGAATATTTCCAGATAGCAGGAGTAGGAGTAATGTGTGCCTTAGTAGAGAGAGCCTGCAATGTTTGTGGGACCCAAGCTGAGAATGATAGGGTGACTGTTTTATTTTTTTGTTGTGGGTGGGCACTGGTAGACTAGAGATGATGCTGGGAAGCAGGGAGGTTGCAGAGGGGGGGCCAACGTCACATCTTCATGGGTGGAGAGGGGCTGAGATGTATGCTGGAATAGGGCAGAGGTACAGTGTTGACCCATCAGTAAAGTGGGTGTAATTGCAGGAGTATGAGAGAGAAGGTAAATTAGGACAAATTGATGTTGGTGTGCAGTGTAGGAGTGTCTCTGCCAGCCAATGTCTGGGGTAGATGAAGGGATAGTGAAGTTGATGAAGTCATGAAGTGGAGAAGCCACAGGGTGGGGTTGCAGAGCAAGGAGAGTGAGCCTGCTGGTCAGCAACGTTGTGATTAATAGAAGATGCATAGTGACTTTATGTCAAGAGGGAATGTGCGACAGCGGCCTCTAGTGATGGAATTGTATAACCTGCAGCTGGAAAAGTGGGCTGATAGGTTATTTCACCCTGTCACCTGACTTGAACAGGGTATAAGTTCAGGAGCTGACCAAGGGCGGTGGTGGGGAGCCGAACACGTAGCGTTCGGCCGGGCTAAGCCTGATCCGAAACTCACAGGGCAAGGCAGCTGCTTTTCTGCTGGGGTGAACTAGCGGCAAGGCTGGGGGCTGGTGGCCATTTGAAAAAGGTGCCACACAGCAATGGATTCCTTAGGTGAGCAGCTAATTACCTGTCTCAGCGTGCTGTGCTTGTCTTTATGGCAGGAAAGGCTTCTCGGCTGGCCCTCATGACCTCCGGTCTCCACGGGGGAGAGGGGTGGTGGTCTGCATAGAAAAAGGAGAAGACAAGGGGTTTAAGTAGGCAGAGGGAAAGGTTAAAGCGATTAAGTAGCAGGGCGGGCTGGGAGCTGGGTGGGGGGAGATGAACAAAGGAGCTGGGGCTTCTGATCAAATTACGGCCCTGAGAGCTGTTGCAGTGACTGCAGGTTTCAGTATCACAAGCACACTTCTCGGCTGGCCCTCACGATCTCTGGTCTCCACGGGGAAGGGGATGGTGGTCTGGCTCAGCGTGCTGTGCTTGTCTTTATGGCAGGGAGGGCTTCTCGGCTGGCCCTCACGACCTCCGGTCTCCATGGGGGAGGGGGGGTGGTGGTCTGGCTCAGCGTGCTGTGCTTGTCTTTATGGCAGGGAGGGCTTCTCGGCTGGCCCTCACGATCTCTGGTCTCCACGGGGAGGGTGGTGGTGGTGCATCAGTGGGGTTGTTCTACAGTGACAAAAGTGAGGAAATTCATGTTAGGGTTGAAAGCCCCCCTTGGTCCCCCTGCCCAACCCCCAAAATGGCTTTGGGGTGTATGTTGGGGTCGTTGGTCCTAACTCTCACCCCATTCTCCTATGCCTCTGCTTCTTTACACATGCAGTGGGGTGAGAGTTAGAGCCGACGACCCCAACGCGCACCCCAAAGCCATTTTGGGGATTGAGCTGAGGGGACCAAGTTGGGTCTTTCAACCCTAACACCGAATTTCCTTACTTTTGTCTCTGTAGAACAATTCTAACTGATGCAATAAACAGAGTTTTTTGCCTCTAATATATATATATATATGTGTATATATATATATATATATTATGGTAGCACGGTAGTGCTAGCATAGTTAGGGTTGAGGAGCCATTTACATGTTAAACCCCAAATTTTGCACCTTAATAACTTTGCAACCGTTAGGTGTATTTGCCTGAAATTTGGAATACTCGATCAAAACCCATACGCCTTGGGATCTGCCAAGTTTTGTACTGGTCAGATGCACGGCTGTGGAGTTAAGAGTGATCTGCGCATGCATTTATGCTTTTTCTGGAATTCTACAGTCGCTCCTACAGGTCGCACGGTTTGTGCGACCGGTCCGAAATCTTCAGGGGAAAATGCGGCTAGGGTCCCTGATGTGCCTTTTGAAGATTTTGTGAAAAAATATTAAATGAGAAAAGTTAAAAAAAGTTCAACAGTGTTGCAAATGCACTTTTTACTGTCACAAATGGCCCTTTTACTGTTGCAAATCTGCCATTTTGTTTTCAGTTAGTGATCAGAAAAATGCTTGGCATTTAAAATTGGGACCCTCTAGCAACCTAATAATTTTTGTATTCACCTAGTCAGGCCCTGAGGATACTAGCCATGTCTTAATTTTGGGGTAAAGCACCCCAGAAATATGTTTTTCAAACTTCTGGAAAAAGTACTTTCGAAAAGTAGTGTCACACTCACGAAAGTGTCACAAATTTTTGCAAAAGCCTTCGCAAAGAATGACAGTACTTTTCTGGGGCTAGAGCAACACTCTCTCTGCCCTGCATTACGTCTCTGACGCTGCCAACATTCTCGCTCTGTGCTAGCTCTCCAACTGCTTCACACGGCAGCTTTTTTACATGATTTTGAATTGAAATAAGCTGAAGTGTACAGTTTCTTTGCTTTTCTGCTACAGAGTGTGACTTAGTTTCACCATTTGGCTGCACATTACGTATCACTTTTGACCATGCTCGATCATGCTACACGGCACTTATAAAAGTGAAAGTCCTATCTACCACTAGCTTCAGCTCGCTTCTTTTTTTAGACAGTTCTCAATAAAAATAAGGTAAAATGCAGTTACTTTGCTTTTTCACACCGAGGGACTTGCTTTCAGTGTCTGCCTGCATATTAGCTACCATTATTGACCACGCTCGGGCAAGCTGTATCTCACTGATAAAAGTGAAAGTGTTCCCCACTGTTTCTCCTCCCTCTAAAGACGACGACTTTATTCTAGGAATACTAAATCAAAATAAAAAGAAATACAAACCTTTTTTTCTTTTTTTTTAAATTCTTATGCCACACAGGGACTACTTTTTTGCTCTCCCACAAAAATATTTATTTCCATTTTATAAGATAGATAATCCACTCTAGGGTGTGCGGTCGCGCTCTGATATATGCACGCCTTGGGTGGTCGAATGCACAGCAAGGCATGCGTGTATCAGAGTGTGACCGCACACCCTAGAGTGGATTGTCTATTACATATATATATATAAATATATATGTATATATCATGCCACTATAGTTAGGGTTCAGGGGCCACTTACATACAAAACCTCAAATTTTGCATGTTAATAACTTTGCCACCATGAGATGGATTTGCCTGCTATTATGCAAGCTTGATCTGTCACCATAGATCTCCGGATCTGCCAAGTTGCGTTAGGATTGGATATATGGTTGCTGAGCTACAGAACACCAAAAAACACCAAAAAACTTACTTTTTGCACATTTCTTTGCTTGCACCTAGAGCCTGTATGGTTTACGTGTTTGGTCCAAAAACTTCAGGGAAGATGCAGCCAGGTTCACTGATGTGCCTTTCAAAGATTACGTGAAAAAATATTAAACGGTTCAAATGTTATTCAAAAAACAATTTCTCAATTATAGTCTATGGGAGAGTTAACAACATAAGCGAAGGTTTCAAAAATGGCCATTTTTACTGTCGCAAATGACCCTTTTACTTTCATGAGTCGGCCATTTTGTTTTCAGTTAGAGCTCAGAAAATGCCTGGTGAGCGAAATTGGGACCCTCTAGGGACAATTTTACAGTCCACCTAGTCGGGTCCTGGAGGATGTTTGGCATGTCTTTTTGGGGGGGATTAAACCCTCCAGAAATGCCTTTTTAAAATGTTTTGAAAAAATTTTTTCACAAAATACTTTCGCAAATACGAAAGTTTCGTGATTTTTTTTTGAGTAAATTTCATGATTTGCAAAAGTAATTTGCCAAAGTATGGCCAAACTAACAGAAAATCTTTGCCACCCTCCTGCAAGATAATGGTTTGGTCTTTTGAGCTGACATTTACAGGGAAGAAAGCCAAGATCCCACTGATGGTACATTTTGGGTTTGGTGCCAAAATATTAGAGGGATCCAAAGTTACAGCACTCCAAAGTCCATGATTTTTCCCATAGAATAACATTAAGGCACCTGCCATGCCTTTTGGGTCCCATATCTCGAAATATCGAGATATGGACTTTTCATCCCCAAAATTCTTAGTTACCCATAGGTGAGGCTTAGTACAAAACTAGCCTGGAAATCCCTAAATATATAAGCAATTTAGTATTTCAAGTGCTCATTTTCCTGTCCGAGTCCCACTATTATGCCCACATTCTTCGTATTCACTCTGGTTCTTGATGTACCTGTTTTGGACACAATGCATGTGCATTAGCATTACTGTTAGTGTTTCGGTTTGCATTTGCATCAATGTCAGCATTACGTTTAGCGTTATCATTTGCGTTTGCATTTATGCTTGTGTTTCCATTACGATTTGTATTACAGTTTGGATTTGCACTTGTGTTTCTGTTACCGATTCTGTTTTCATTTATGTTTTTTGTCACCGTTAGCATTACTGTTAGCATTTGCATTTATGTTACCATTGCCATTACCATTTGCATTTGCATTTACGTTTCCGTCACCGTTTGCGTTACCATTTTCATTTGTGTTTGCATTACCATAACCAATAGAGGTTGCATTTGTGTTCACATTTCCATTGGCATTACTGTTACCATTAGCATTTGCATTTACATCACCGTTAGCATTACTGTTAGTGTTTGCATTTCTGCTACCATTACTGTTAGTGTTCGCGTTTGTCTTTGCATTTGCATCACCGTTACCATTAGTGTTAGCGCTTGCATCACTGTTAGCATTACTGTTAATGCTTGCATTTGCATTACCGTTTGTGTTAGCATTACCATTAGCGTTAGCGCATGCATTACCGTTACTGTTATCGTTACTATTAGCATTACCATTAGCGTTAACATTACTGTTGGTGCTACCATTGGGGTCAATGTTACCATTAGTTTTACCATCACCAATAGCATTACCGTTAGCATTACTGCTAGCGTTAGCATTATTGTTAGGGTATTATGCAGGAATGGGCTCTCCCACCACCACATACTATTCACTGCTTACAGTGCACATTCTCAAAAAGAAGGGAAATTCATGGCCAAAAACTCCATTAATGCATCAGTTAGGGTTGTTCCACAGAGACAAAAGCAAGGAAATTCAATGTTAGGGTTACCACCCCTACCACCCCATCCCCACCAACAGGCATCGGGATGTGCCTTGGGGTTGTCATGCCTAGCTCTCACCCCATTCTGCTATACTTCACTACCTCAGCTTCTTTACACATGGAATGGGGTGAGAGTTAGGCTGACGATCCCAACATACACCCCGATGCCTGTTGGTCGGGGTTGGGATGGGGTGGTAGGGGTGTTAACCCTAACATTGAATTTCTTTCTTTTTCTTACTGTGGAGCAACCCTAACTGATGTATTAATGGCATTTCTTTTTGCCATGAATACATATAAATATAGATAGAGATACACACACAAATGTTATTTTTGCATCTTATAGTTGCTAGTTTTAAGACAAATTCTTATAGACTTTTTTCTGTCCACCTGATGGAATCTTGACTGAGTTAAGTAAATGTTATTATTTTATCAAGGCCCTGATCCAGCAACTCAGTAAATACACACTCTGTATATCATATTATAAAATGACTAAAAAACTGTCATCTGTTTGCAGTTGTTTGATCAGGGATTTTATGAATGGTATAAGCTCTTGTTGTTACATCTAATTTGGTCCAATACAAGGTAACAAATCATTTGTTTCTGTATTGCTCATGGTTTGTCAGCAGTTAATTCATTAGTTGAGGTCTCCCTTGCCAGAGTTTGACTGTTTCTCCATCCCTCCACCAAAAACACACACACACTCTCATATACACACACACACACACTTACTATAAGAGATCTCAGTAACTCTTATCTGTTATGTTTGGGAAGCAGGCTACAGCCCTTGTCAAAAGAAATGTATGTATTTAATCTGGGTAGCTCACTGAAGATCTGGCATTTTTATCAGCTAGGTCTTGAGAGATTAAAAACAGTGTAAATCTTTACAAAATTTGCTGGGAAAGGGTAACATTTATGAGGTATGAATCTTTCTTGAAAGATATTCATCCTCAACTGAAGTGAATGTTTAAATGCTAATCATTTAAATGTGCAAGCTGTTGCATTTCAAAGTGGGTAAACAAATCTCCAGTTTAACAGGCAACTAATATTTAATAAGCTGTTTCAGATTCCTAATGGCCATTAGATAAGCAGCTTGGAGTTATGTCTCCAACATTCTAAACAGAAAGAAGGGATTATTTGATTTTAGTTGTCATAGTGATTTATAGATATAGAAGGATACATTGAAATGTCTGAAAAATGTGTTCCACGAAACTCTATTTTCAAGCAACAGATAGCAGAATGGCTGTAAGCCCCACCCACAGCCATAAAAGGGGGAGAGGGTGACTCTGTATGTCAGAGAAGGTATAAGAGCAACTGAAATACAGGGTAGACAAGGGGAAGGCAAGGCACTGTGGGTCACCCTTGAGTCAGACAGTGGTATTGCAATTTGCACAGGGGTGATCTACAGGTCTCCTGCTCGGGGAAGAGGCGGATAGCGGGCTAGTGAATGAAATACAAGAGCTGGCAACAAAAGTAGTATCAGATTAATTTTTATTCAGGAAAAGATCTTGCTTCACATCTTTAGGCCGAATCCTTTTTTCAAGATGGTCCTGACAGTAGGATTTTAAAATTACATCAAATACAAACACAATTGCAACAATCATTTTCAGTCTCCAAAAATTTTAAACATTCAATAAATATGCTTATATTCCAACCAGATTCATACAGCTCATTTAAGTACTTAGAATACAAATATAAAAACTAGGATATTTCTTCTTCACCTATTGCACACGCATCTAACTTTCAATTCCACTGTCAAATATTTGGTAACCAATGACGATTTATAAACTGGTTTCTTTTTTATAGAATTTAACAATTGACAGTTTGAGGCATATTCAGCTTTAAATGTCATTTGAGTGAAGTGATTTTTTACCTTAGGTTTGTAAGGGATCACCCCATTATTTCTTAGCTTATAATAATGTTTAGCACTTCTGTCCTCTATTTTGTCCTTAAGATATTTTGGCCCCCCTGTCTTTAGTAATCTATGTGTTTGTAAGGCCCTTATCAGTTTTCTCTTATTCTCGAGTGTTAACCAGTCTAATGTTGAATACATTTCACACTGATGAGTTTTATAATCACACTGTAAAATAAACCTAGCTTAATTGTTATAGGTAACCCCAACCTTTCTTAAAAGAAAGTTTGGGGCCCTTCCATATATATGACTACCATAATCTATTGTTTGAATTAATAACTGGTTTACAATTGATTTCTGCATCCTAACATCAGTGCAAAATCTGTTTCTTTGAAATGCCCCTAGTTTTCTGTTTACTTTACTTACTAATATTCTATATGAATATCAAATTTCAAACCCTGGTCTACCCAAATTCCTATATATTTATAATGGGGAACCTGCTCTAATATTTACTGTTTTTATGTTTTTATATTCAATTCCTGTTTTTGGTACTTTTTACCCATCTGAGATGAAAAAAGAAGGGTTTTAGTTTTTTTTGCTATTTAATACTAATTTGAATTGGCTAACCAATTTTCTAACCCTAAAAAAATCTTCCTGAAGCCCCCTTTCAACCTCATTAATAGTTATACCATGTGCTAGCAGGACTGTATCATCAGCATATAATTTAATTTTAGTGTTAACAGCAATTTTTACCAGATCATTTACATAAATCAAAAACAGGGTCTGGCCCAAAATGGACCCCTGTGGTACACCTCTAATTACTTTAATGTGTTTTGAAGTTACATTTTCAACTTGAACCAGTTGTGACCTTTCTGATAAATAAGAAGAGAATCATCCTAAGGTTTCAAGATCTAAGCCCAGTTTTTCCAGTCTCTGAAGTAGAACCCTGCGGTCCATGGTGTTGAAGGCCTTAGACAAGTCCACAAACACCGTGTCCACCTCCCTGCCTTCCTCAAGCTGAGAGAAGACAAGGTCTATCAAGTCGGTGAGTGCAGTGTCCATGAAGTGTCTTTTTTGGAATCCCGATTGTGAATCCGAAAGTAGCTGATATTTCTCGAAGTAATTATTTAGTTGATTTTGGACCAGTTTTTCCATTACCTTTGACACCATGGACAACAGGGCTATTGGCCTATAATTTGAGGGGTCAGTTGGGTCCTCCCCTTTAAAGACTGGAACAACTTTTGTTTTTTTCTAACTGGAAGAAAGTCTTCTATCTGTTAAACTCCAATTAAATAGCTTGGTTAGTACAGGGGCCAAAAAAGCAACAACATCTTTTAGAAACATATTTTCTATTCCTTCTAACCCATATGCTTTGTTAATTTTTAAATTATTTAGTTCTTTATTAACCTCATTACAGCTTATTTTCTTAAATCTAAATCTTGGAATATTTAGGTTAGCAATGGATGGGGAATTCAATGACAATTTGTTTTCACTTTCAGGAATATCTGTTCCAGGTAAATTTATAAAATATGCATTCAGGATATTAGCAGAATTCACTATACCTTGAAGTACACCATTTTGTTAAATTTGGTCAGGAGGTTTATTTATGACTGGTTTCTCCAAGGAGTGGATCAAGGACCAATATTTGCGTGGGTCTACAATATCAGCAATTTTCATTCTAAAATATTGCTTTTTTTATATTTTTTATTTTGTGCTCATTTTATTTCGATGGATTTTATACTCTTTCCAATTATTTATACTTAAAAGATTTATTTGCCCTCTTCCATAGTAGACATTTTATTCAAATTTTCTTTTTTTAATTTCTCAGTCATACTTGGGGGAAGATTTTTCTTCATTGCAATTAATTTGAAAGTAGCAACCCTAATACAAGCCTCAAGAAACATTCTGGAAAATTCCCTCACAGCTTGATCCAAATCAGGGATGAGAAAAATCCTATACTACAGTACTTCATATTTGCCAGTGTGTGTAAAAATAATTCTTTCCTACAATATTTAAAAGACCTCTTTCTTATTTTTATAGGGACTTCTGGTTTTATTCCTTGACCCTAAACCTTTAGTTCACATTTACATATAATTGAGCAATGGTCACTCAAAATTGGTTGGATAACCTGTAGCCCTTGTATTTTTATATGTTCTGTTACAAAGCACAAATCTAACATGTTTTCTTTACTGTTCAATTCTGTCTTTCTAGTGGGAGTCATCACAACCTGGGTCAGGCCAAGGGGACTTAAGCTTTGTGATAAAGCATTGCCCCTCGGCCTGCACCAGGTTCCATTGAAATCCCCCAACAAAAGCAGGTTACAACCCATTGTAAGTTTCTGTATATAGAAACATAGAATTTGACAGCAGGTAAGGACCACTTGGCCAACCTATTCTGCCTATTCTCCTACCTAATGGATAAGCTGCAGATCCTAGTTAACCAATAGTCTACTTCCTCCTACCCCCCACTAGGACTGCCTTATGTCTGTCCCATGCATTCTTGAATTCCCCCACTGTTCTTGACTCCACGCCCTCCTCAGGAAGGCTGTTCCATGCATCCACTACCCTCTCCATGAAAAAATACTTCCTCACATTACCTCTGAGTCATCCCCCCTCTATCTTCAATGTGTGCCCCCTTGTTCCTGCACATCTCTTTTTCTGAAAGATACTACCCTCTTGGACTTTGTTGATTCCCTTGAGGTACTTGAAAGTTTCTATCATGTCCCCCCTCTCCCTTCTTTCCTCAAGGGTATACATATTAAGCTCCTTTAGTCTCTCTTTGTATGTCTTCTGATGCAGACCCTGCTCCATTTTGGTTGCCCTCCTCTGGACAGCCTCCACTCTGTCTGTGTCTTTGAGGAGATGGGGTCTCCAGAACTGCACACAGTACTCCAGATGTGGTCTCACCAACTGTCTGTACAGATGGATAACCTTTAATTGCTGCAAATTTAGTCTTGGCTTGTCTGACTTGCCCTGTAGTTTGGGTGATGGGTGTTAATTGTCTGACCTCTGACCTCAGCTATGTGATAACTGGAGGTGGGGCTTAGTCAGAGTTGAAGTAGCAAGTGAGTTTTATCATCTCAGAAGAAACCAGAAGGGGAAGGAAATGTATTCAATTCAGTGCTTTACAGTAACTGGTAATTGCTATTTTTCTTTTAAACTAAGATTGTGGGCTTTTAGTGACACTGTACTTTCTTTGTTGTCTTTACTTAGAATTGTTTTTGGTCTGTTGAAAATTTAAAATGCAGTGGTGGTGTATTTCTTTGCTGTCTGTAATTGCTGCAAATTTAGTCTTGGCTTGTCTGACTTGCCCTGTAGTTTTGGTGAGGGGTGTTAATTGTCTGACCTCTGACCTCAGCTACGTGATAACTGGAGGTGGGGCTTAGTCAGAGTTGAGGTAGCAAGTGAGTTTTGTCTTCTCAGAAGAAGCCAGAAGGGAAGGAAACATATTCAATTCAGTGCTTTACAGTAACTGGTAATTGCTTTTTTTCTTTTAAACTAAGATTGTGGGCTTTTAGTGACACTGTACTTTCTTTGTTGTCTTTACTTAGAATTGTTTTGGGGCTGTTGAAAATTTAAAACGTAGTGGTGGGGTATTTCTTTGCTGTCTTTAATTGCTGCAAATTTTTGCCCCCTTCCCTTCCCCCAACTCTTAATTATATGCCCTGTTAAATCTGATTGACAGGAGCTAAACACAGGGGATAGTAAGGCATGTGGAGTAGGAGGGGCTTAAGGGGGAAGAAGCCCATCCTCAGCACGACAAGTGTTTTGACTCATTTATTTATTTATTGGTTTATTTTCTTTTTTTTTTAAAGAAAAGTATCTGAGGATCAGTGGCAGGATTTTTAGGATAGTAAATTAATAAAAAGGGAACTAGGATAGCTTCAGTAGCAGACAAGTCATGGAATAGCAGTAGAATTGCAGTATAATGTGGGAAGTGGTGCAATGCAGTGGCTATGGGGCAGCCATATTCAGGCAGACCTTCTGGACACTGAGGTGCTGCCCTATCTGCATGCATCTCTCTGGACTATGGGATGAGGCAACCAGACTCAGAGCAGAAGTAAACTGGGTCAGGAGTACCATCACCCCTATCCAGAGACCACCTAGTCCAATGCAACTGCCTCAAAGGATGCCAAGAATGAGGAGCACTTGGATGACAGTGGGCTCAGGGAGGGTTAGAGCGGTCAGGCAGAGGCACATCCCAGATCCTGTTCCACTCAAGAACTCAAATGCCACACTGGCAAATGGGGACAACCAAATAGAAGGTACCCAGAGAAGTGGAAGGAAAGGATGTGGAGGTTAGCCAAGGAGGTGACCTCAGCGGGGAGAGCTGTGGACCCCAGAGGAGGAGGATGCAAATCCTGGTGGGGGACTCCATCATAAGAGGGATCCAGCTAGGAACACAGGAGGGGAGGACAGGGAGGTGAGGTGCCTACCAGGTGTCACGGCATGGAAGGATGGAAGGAAGATCCTGGGGATCACTGGGAAGGCAAGATGGGAGGGTGAGCTGGATGTCATTATCCACCTAGGTACTAATGACCTGGCAAATTGGAAGCCAAAGGAAGTTCAGGAAGAGTTTAGGAAATTGGGGAGGGGGTCTCAAGCAAGTAGCTACTTCTGTCACTTTCTCAGAAGTACTACCTGTGAGAGACAAGGGAGATCATAGGGGTGCATGCACCAGGAATGTTAAATCATGGTTGAAGAACTGGTGCTGTGAGGAAGGGTTTGGATTCATTGGTGACTCAGGACCCACCTGGAGGGATGGAGGTTTGTTCAAGCCTGATGGCCTGCATCCATCCTGGAGGGGAATCCAAGCACTCAATGATAAGTTTAAATGCTACATTGACAAGCATTTAAACTAGCAAAGGGGTGGCAGACCAGCAAGGAGGGTACCTACTTGTTCACCCCCCAGCTAGCAGTGGAACAGTAAAACTGGAGGAGTGGCTATCTCACAAAGCAGTGTGCAAAAGATGGAGATTAGCACCCAAGAGGTGGATAGGCAGAAAGGGCAAAATTCAGCAGAAGGGCAGACAGCAAGGAGAACCAGGGATAAAGGACAACCAAGGAAGGGGCTGGAGTAGAACAGCAAAACAGTCTAGGGAGGTCAAATCATGGAAAGCCATGTATGCCAATGCCAGGAGCCTTAGCAACAAGATGGAAGATCTGGAGGCTGTCATGGTGCAGTCAGACCTGGACATTGTGGCCATCACTGAAACCTGGTGTAATGATAACCAAGACTGGGAGATGGTCATACCTGCCTACAACGTATTCAGAAGAGACAGGGTAGGTAGGAAGGGAGGAGGAGTGGCACTGTATGTGAAAAATGATGTAAGGGCCACAGAGATCCAGGAGGAACAAAATTGGGGAGAGATACTGTGGGTTAAGCTGGAAAGGAAAATGGGGCCAGCCATCCACACAGGTATGATCTGTAGACCACCAGCCCAGGAGGAAGAAACAGATAGGGAGCTGATGCTAGTCATCCAAGGGATGGCAGACAAGGGTGAGGTAGTACTGGTTGGAGACTTCAATATTCCAGACATGGACTAGAACATCCCAGCAGCAGCATCAACTAGGAGCAGATTCATCCTGGAATCCCTTCAGGGTGCCTTCCTCAAGCAACTGGTCATGGAACCAACTCAGCAGAAGGCAATACTGGACATTGTGCTCACAAACAGGGACAGTGTGATGGGGGTAACAGTGGGGGAGCACCTGGGGAACAGTGACCACCAGTCATTGTGGTTTGAAATCTCAGAAAGAATGGAACCAAACCACACAAAAACATGTATCCTGGATTTTAGGGGGGCAGACTTTGGAAAAATGGAGAGATACTTGAAAGAAGTATTAAGGGGAATGGGGCAGGAATCAGGGATTGAGAAACAGTGAGCAGTATTTAAAATGAGGATTACAAGAGCAACAGAATTATGCATTAAACAGGTTAGCAAAAGAAAAAGGAAGAGGAGACCATTACGGTTTTCCAAAGAGGTAGCAAAGAAAGTGAAAGTCAAAAAGATTGCATTTAGGCAATTCAAAAAGATGCAGGCAGAAGGGGATAGGGAGAAGTACCAGGAGAAGCAAAGGGAGGCAGGGAGGTCAGTAAGGGAAGCCAAAGTTCAGACAGAAGAATGTATTGCAAAATCAGTGGGTAGAGGGGACAAAACCTTTTACAGGTATATAAGTGAAAAAAGAAAGGCAAAGGGAGGGATAGTGAGACTGAAAGGGGAGGATGGGGGCCACGTAGATGATGACAACAGTAAAGCTGACATATTGAGCAGGTATTTCTGCTCAGTCTTTACTGAGGAAGAGGAGGGTAATGGGTCTGAAGGGAGTACAAAGGGTGAGAATGGTGCAGAAATGGACACAAGTCCCTTTACACGAGAAAGGGTCCTGAAGGAACTGGAAGTAATAATAGTTGATGAAGCAATGAGAACAGATGGGGTGCACCCAAGGGTCCTTAAAGAACTAAGAGAGGTGATGGCTGAACCTCTGGCTATCCTGTTTAGCTAACCACTGGAAACAGGGGAGGTACCCAAAGACTGGAGGACAGCAGATGTAGTCCCCTTATACAAAAGTGGGAACAAAGAGGAAGCGGGGAACTACAGACCAGTCAGCCTTACCTCGGTAGTGGGGAAGATCATGGAAGCACTACTGAAGGAGAGATTGATGGAACATTTGGTTGTCAATGGACTACAGGACCCAAGGCGTCATGGCTTCACCAGGGGGATGTCAGACCAACTTGGTTGAATTTTTTGACTGGGTGACTAGGGAGGTGGATCAGGGGAAGGCAGTGGACATGGTCTATCTAGACTTCTGCAAGGCCTTTGACACTGTGCCACATAGAAGACTATTACACAAACCGGGGAATATGGGTGTGGGCAGGACAGTAATGTGGTGGGTAGGTAACTGGCTGGGCGGCAGGACACAGAGGGTAGTGGTGAATGGCTGTCACTCCACAGAGGGAAGATTGACTAGTGGGGTACCACAGGGATCAGTGCTGGGACCGTTCCTATTCAACATCTTCATCAGTGACATTGCGCAGGACCTAGAAGGCAGAATTTCACTGTTCGCTGATGACACAAAGCTCTGTAACAGAGTAAACACACCAGAGGGGGTAGACAGAATGAGAAGGGACCTGCAGAAACTTGAAGAATGGTCAGGGGTTTGGCAGTTGAAATTCAATGCAAAGAAGTGCAGGATAATGCATATGGGGCACAAAAGCCCTGGCACAATATATCAGTTGGGGGGGTGAGAATATCCCTGGTGGTCAAGTGTACCTTCCACCCCCTACCCCTAGAGGCAAAGTCCCACCCCCATCCCAAAGCCAAGAGTGGGTCCCCAGCACAGCCCTCCTTTCTCCTCCACTGCCAGCAGCCCACTGAGCTGTTAATGAATGTGAGCATGCCCAATCTTGGGTTTGGGATGGGGTGGGACTTTGCCGCCAGGTGTGGGGGTACATTAGACCACCAGGGATACTGATTTTAATTCAGGGTTTGAGGAAAGGGAAAGAAGGTTACTAGACCACCAGGGAGGATTTTGTTTTTAATAGTAACTACTGTATACGGCGGTTGATGTGGGATCAGGATGGGGTTACTGCAAAGGCTAAGAGCATGTTGCCCTGGACTGGCAAGGTGGGTAATCGGGTAGGGAGAGGGGCCGCTAGCCACCAGGGATTGAGAATTCAATTTAATTTTTACATATCTGGCACTTGGGAAGCCATACAGGGTAGGAGGAAATTCCTCAAAAGTTTGGAAATGGATTTCTGAACCTTTGTGGAAGTGAAAGTCTGACTTTCACATCAATTCCTCAGGTGAAAGTTTTTTTTTCACACCCCTAATTGTGAAATACTTGGAACCCAATGGAGCCCAGGATCTGTGGCAGCATGGATTCATAGTAGGAAGGTCATGTGAAAAAATCTGATAGAGTTTTTTGATTGGGTGATGAAGGAAGTTGATCAGGGGGAGCAGTAGATGTTACCTACCTTGATTGCAGCAAGGCTTTCGACACCATCCCACACAAAAGACAGATGAACAAGTTGAGTAGCATGGTTGTGGGCCACAAGCTGATAAACTAGGTTAGAAACTGGCCAGGGGACAGGAAGCAGAGGGTGGTGGTAAATGGGATCCAATCTGAGGAGAGGGGTGTGATCTGTGGGTACCTGAAGGATCAGTCCTGGGGACAGTAATTTTTAATGTGTTTATTAGTGACATCATGGAAGGGCTGGAGGGGAAGGTTTGCTTGTTTGCACATAACACAAAGATCTAAAACAGGGTGAACACTCTAGATGGGGTGGAGAAAATGAGGAGGGACCTAGGAAAGCTGGAAAAATGGTCCGAAGAGCAGCAACTTAAGTTCAGTGTGAAGAAGTACAAAATCATACACCTGGAATGCAGAAACCCAGTAGAGAACTACAGGATGGGGAGGGAGTTGCTTCCAGTCCTCAGAGAAGAAAGGGATCTGGGAGTCCTCATCTCAGATGACCTAAAGTTGGCCAAGCAGAGTACAAGGGCTGTAGGGAGGGCCAGTGGCATGTTGGGGTGCATGGGAAGGGGTATCACAAGCAGAAGGAGGGAGGTGGTGACACCACTTGACAAAACACTGGTGAAGCCTCATCTGAAATACTGTACACAGTTCTGAAGGCCAAATCTTTGTTAGGAGATAGACATGTTGGAAGCAGTTCAGAGAAGGGCAATAAAGATGGTACAGTGCTTGCAACAAAAGACAAATGATGGCTGACCCATCTGCACAGTGATTGGATTTCTGCTTGTGACGCCGGCGCCCCCAGGTTTGGGAACAGACCCCGATCACTGGAGGGCCAGCTGGGGGAAGAAGGCTGATGCATCTGATGACTGCTAGCCTTCTCCAGGGAGGAGGGTGGAGATGCAACTTGGTGTGTGCTGACTCCAGGTGGAGGCCGGGAGCAGAGCATTTTGGCAAACTCGTTGTACGCAAGGGGCGTGGTGGACATCAGCATTTGCCTTGGTGTCTGTGACACACCACACCCCAGAGGAGAAAATGGGAAAAGCAGCTTCCTGACAGACCCGATGAAGGCTGCCAGCCCCCCCTGCCACAGAAGCCCTGTGTCTCCAGTACCACCTCTGCAGCATCTAGGGTCTGAACAACAGTCTGCTGGTTGTCCTCCCTGGTGCCTTCCCCCCTCAGAGGAGAGGGACCCATCTGGTGAAGGGTGACACAGGGCTACCCCTGGGGTGGCTAAAATTTGAGGTGGAGGGGATGAGGCAAGCATGTTGACAGGGCCTAGGCTAGCCTGAAGGAGAGGTGGGCCATGGAGTCAAAGGGAGGAGCAAACAAAAGATGACAAATGAGGAGAGACTGTAACACCTCAGAATGTATACACTGGAAGAGAAGAGGGAATGGGGAGACATGATTAAAACCTTCAAGTATCTTCAGGGCACAAACAATGTGCAAGTGGGTAACATCTTTCAGCATATGAGAGGTACTAGAATGAGGGGGGCATGATATGAGATTGGAAGAGGGCAGGATAAGTGGAAATGTGAGGACATATTTCTTCATGGAAAGGGTAATAGGTGCATGAAATAGCAGCCTCAGGAGGTTGTGGGATCAAGTACAGTGGAAGGATTTGAACATGTATGGGATAAGCACAAGGAAACCCTTGTGTTGGGAAGAAGAGGCTAAAGCTGATGAACAAGTAAGGTCAGCTGCTGCTAATAAAGGTAGGGTATATG
This sequence comes from Neoceratodus forsteri, assembly GCA_016271365.2. NCBI lineage: Eukaryota > Metazoa > Chordata > Ceratodontiformes > Ceratodontidae > Neoceratodus > Neoceratodus forsteri. The sequence goes on along the minus strand of CM028131.1, from coordinate 42,139,488 downwards.
GGCAGACCGGATGGGTCAAGAGGTCATCTGCCAACAGTTATTATGTTACTATTATTGATGTATAGTTTTAAACTGTACGCTATTTTATAGGTTACATACAATCTAGTGAATGGTATACATATCTAAACAATATACTGTACAAAATAAATGCACATAGCTCAGTAGTGAAGAAACTGGGAATTATAGCAATACATGTTATTTTTGCATACATATCTATTTTCACTTAGAACACTTCCTATTTTACTTTTAACATGTTGCTTTACTAAAAAACACATTATTTAACTTAAAACATGCTATTACCACATCAATCTGGGAATGAGACACTGAGAACAATGGGTCAGATAGTCTACAATGCAAGGAAGGGCAGTATGCTTTACAATAATTTAAAACACTACCCCCACACCAATACTGATGCTACTCCTACTCGTCTACCTTTTCATTTCAAAACCATAACTAGGGCTGATGTCCTCAAACTATTAAATACCATTTCGGACAGCACAAGCGTTGGTTAAGATGGTCTATAGCCCAGGCTTCTGATACTTGCCTCTCCCTTTATTGCATGCCCCCAGGCAAAACTCTTTAATCTATTTGTCCTCCATCGCTTCAGTACCTAGTATATGGAAAGTCACCAGAATTACCCCGGTTTTCAAAATGGGGATCCTAAGGACATCTCCAACTATCAATCAATAGTCATACTTTCAGTTCTGAGCAGCATATTAGAGAAACTGGTTACCACACAAACCATCTCCTTCCTCCTGCAACACAACCTTTTCTCCAATAGCCAACGTGGTTTCCGTAAATTACACGGTACTGTAACAGCCTTCCTTAAAGTCATGAATGATGCTATTACTGCTATGGATAAGTGTTTTCTTATGGATGCAGTATTCATAGATCTTACAAAAGCATTTGATCTTGTCAGTCACTCACTTCTCCTTGCCAATTTACTATCCCTGGGTTTCTCACCACAAGTAATGGACTGGTTTAATAGCTACCTGCCAAGCAGGGAACAAGTCGTAAAATTTAACTCCGCCATATCCAGTTCAACAATCATAAACATAGGGGTGCCTCAGGGGTCCATTCTATGCCCCCTCCTATTCTCCATTTTTATCAACAAAATTATGGAGGCACTGCTAAAGGAAATGATTGTTGATAGGGCTGGGCACCCCTTCATGTTCATCCCTGCTGTATGCAGATGACCTGGTTCTGTATTTTAGCTCCAGGAATATGTCATACTGTTTACAATGGCAAGAAAAAATCCTAGCTTCTGATTGGTCAGTTGACCATCACAGCAGGGGTGTTATCCAGGCATAACATCCCAGCTGATTGCATTGCATTGCATTATCATATTCTCTTAAGAAACAAAAATATTTTTACACACTAACAAAAACATTCTTTAAAATTATTTTTTTTTATTCTGTATAAAACAACAAGCCACTTTATAATAGGAATAATGACCTCTAAGTGGGTGTTATGCTGGGATAACATCTCTTCTCAGTTGTTGGATACCCTTGGCCTGTGGCCTCGGGCCCCACCACCCAAGATGGGATGTTACCCCAGCATAACACCCAGCCTGTTGGGCATTCTTCCTTTATCAATCTATCCCCCTCATATGCTTTTCTGAATATCCAATCCTGGCTCTCAGAAAACAAACTTGTCCTCAATACTGGTAAAACCCAAGCCATGCTTTTCATCCCAGCTGCCAAGCTTAGAAACAATGATAACCGGCTAAAAATCTACTGTAAGAATGTATCTCTGTTAGATACTGTTAGCTTCTTCAAATATGTGAGAGTACTACTAAATGGATCCCTGTATTTTGATCAACATATCTCTGCCACATACAAATCTCTCAATGTCAAATTTGGAATCACTTACAAAACTAGCTATTCCCTTACCCTCCCCAGCTATATGGGCTATTGCCTGAGGCATTCTGCTCCCTGCCCTCACCTATGGGGCTGTCATGTATATAGGTACATCTAAAGCCTCTCTTCATAGACAGGACATGACTTACAATATCTGCCAGCATGCCTTCACCTCTCCCTATCACAAGCACCGCTGTCCGCTTTATGCCGACTTAAAATGGCCCTCCCCAAGGCCCATTAACTACTCTCTATTGGCTCTCTGATAGATAACATTATCAGGTCAGGAACCCCCACATTCTTAGCCTCCCTGCTGTTCCACCAACCCACCTCACAAGGACTTTGACCTGCTGAACAAACCCCTCCCCCTTCTCATCTCAAGGTGTAAAACAGCCAAATGTATCTATGATTTCTCCCATGCAGCACCTCACTATTGGAACTCCCTTCCCTTAGCCGTCTGGGTGGTGCCAAGTCATGATATCTTTAAAAAGGAACACCTTGTTCACCTGACCAAGTTAGCCCCCTATGTTTTTTTCAGTTCACCTTAAGCCCTCTCTGCTTGCCTACTACTGCTTGTATGACTCTCATCTTCCCTTGGACTTACACTGCTATCTCCTACTCTTGTCATCCTAATGCACTTCTCCGATCATCCCCTATTCACTTCCAGGTCTAAAGCTCCTACCTCCTCTCCATGATCTCCTGTTCCACTGTTACACAACCCTATATTTTTTTGCTTACTACTACCACCCTCCTTTGTACAATGTTCTGCATATAGATACATATGCCCCTGATGCTTGCCAGGATTAAACTGAAGTCCTGTCATTAAACTGTTGTAGTGGATGGACTTGCTCTACATGCTTGCCATTGAATGTCCCATAATGGAACAGCATTTAGTATTTTTCCATATCTTTCCTTAAAAACTCAGGATTCTGTCTGCTCCTGCTGTACTGTAACTGATTTTCTACTGAATGTTAGACATTATTGTATTGTATTTCACCATCTATGTGTTGTGTGATATTTCTACAATTGTTTTCCATTAAACTTGGGGTACTATTGCCCCTGCTGTACTGTACTGTACTGAATTTGTACTAAATGCAAACCATTATTGTATTGTATTACTCCATCTAATTGTTGTATTAAATCTTTGCAATTGTCCTGTATAAACATTATGTAACCTCCCAGGTCATGCCTGAAAATAGTCATCTGCATGTCCAATGCTCCTATCCAGTTACCAAAAACAAATACTGTACATAAATTAGTAAACACTGTACATAATGGGCTACCATAAAATAACAGTTTGGCAGTAGATGGCAACTAGGCTGAGGTTGGAATGTTCTTGTAAGAGGTTCTGTTCAATGGATGACCAGATGGCTCTGCCATCCCATTATAAGGACTACCTGATGGTAATAACCCTGAAGAAGACAGAGGTCCTGTCATGGGTTATTATCTTCAGAAATAATATGTGCTGTGGACAGGTTACTCAATCTGGACTTCCTATGTCCAAAGGAATTCTGTCTCAAAAAAGGTGTGTGGAGTTTGGGTCTTTCTTTCTGGACGGAGTGTCTTCCATTCAAGTTTGGATCTTGACACGTGGCCTGTCAGGGGCCAGCAGTGACAGTGGGGAGAGGCACAAGGGCAGTCCATGTGTCTGGAGTAGGTCTCAGACAGTTATTATGGAGGAGGTGCTCAAAATGGTTGCCGCGCAACCACCACTTACTGTATGTCATATCCTGAGCCTACTCTGCTGTTGATCAACTGTTGGGTGACACTAGTTCCATTGCTTTCCAGCTTTGTCCAGGATTCCATAACAAAGACCAGTTCCCTTCCTATTGGTTCTTAAAAATAGCCATGCTGAGACCTTTCTCTTAAAGAAACCATCTTTGTACCCAGAAGTGTTGGCAAACTATCGGCCTGTCTTGAACCTTCCTTTTTTAAGAAGGGTTCTAAAGAAGGTGCGGGGAAGCAGCTGGAGGCTCATCTCAAGGACATTGACATCTATGAACTGTTCCTTTCAGGTTTCAAGCCTCACCACAGTACAAAGACTGCATTTGTGAAAGTGTTTGATGATCTGCTCTTAACAAGAGTTAAGGCAGTTGTCGTTTTCCTCTACCTCTCCTCAGTGTTTAACACCATGGACAATAGAGCATTGATAGGGCATCTTGGTGAATTTGTGGGACTAGCCAGGACTCAATGGATTCTAATGGGGACTTTCTCTTCACTGCCAGTGACATTCAGCTATGGTGTTCCCCAGGGTTCAAATCAATCTTCCATGTTTTTTGTGGTGTATGTTCTGCCATTGAGTATGTTATCTTGCAGGGGGGGGTGTTTTCACTGTAATGCAGATGACAATCAACTGTACATGTCCTTTGCATTGGACAGACAATAGGCAGTCACTCTAATGGAGCTTTGCCTGAAAGAAATTGCTGGATGGCTTCCAGCTGGCCAAGGTTAAATTTGACCAAGACAGAGTTGTTGCTTGTGGAATCAGGTCCTCCATGGTTGACTAGAAGATATGATGACAGTAGGATTACATCTCTGAATGGCATATTTCTGACAGCTGTGGATAGGGTAAGGAATCTGGGAGTCATTGTCAACTCACAGCTGACACTAGAACATCAGGTGTCAGCTGTGGACTGAAATGGATTTTTCAAGTTAAGGAATAGCTCATGGATCAGAACCTGTCTACTGTAAGATGACATGGCATTGCTAGTTCACATGTTTAAGACCTCAAGACTGGATTATTGTAATGTCCTATGCCTTGGGCTCTCTTATTTAGTTGTTTAACCAGGAGTAGCACACTAAGCTGAAAGTTTTTTTACAGGTGTAACCTGGGAGCACAGGGGAAGTTAAGTGACTTGCTCAGGGTCACACAGTATGCAAGTGGAAGCTGTGGGATTCAAATCCAGGTCTGGTCTGCTGGATGTCACCAGATTTGCAGCTCAGAGCCTTAAACCATAGTGCTATACTGCCTTCCTGCCAAGTCTGGAGTGTTGGTGCATCACCTGCAGCTGGTGCAGATTGCCACAGCCATGTTGGTGGTTGATGTGCCTTATAAAGATCATATTACTCCTGTGCTGTGGCAGCTGCACTGGCTACCCATCAGGTGGTGCACCACCTTTAAGACTGCTTTAACATACAAAGCCCTGAATGGGTTGTGCCCAGTCTAGCTGAAAGAATCCTAGTCTTGGTATTGTTGCTAGCCTTTCTGAGATCCCATCTGAAGCAATATGAGGACAGGGCTTTTCGCTGGCAGAACCTGCAATCTGGAACTCCTTGCTGTATCATCTTAGGCATTCTCACCTAGAGGAGATATTTAAACAGCACCTGAAAAGCCATCTTTTTGAATTTGCATATGAACCTGATGACAAATACATGTAACCAGTATCTTTGCATATTTTAATGTTTCCAAATGTTAAGCTTTTATGCTGTTGTTTTATGACTGATATGTTAAGTGCACTGAGCCCCTGGGATAGGGTAAAATAAATAAAACTGCCATACGTTGCCTTGCCTTATCTCCACACAAGTGGCAATACCATCATAACTAATTTGTGGTTTGCCAGTCATGAGATATGAATTTACTATTCAACTTATTGAGATAAATGTGTAATTCCACTGTAGAGACAGGTTCAAATTCCACTGCAGTTAACTGCTGTGAACCAAAGCAAGTTACTTTTTTCACTAGTTCCTCAAAGCTATAGCCAGTACTTCTTTTTTAATTTCCCATATGTACATATTGTGGGATGATGAGGGGAAATAATGTCTAAATTTAAATAATTTTGTTTTTAAGGTAAGAATTTTTAATTTTTAAGACTTTGTTAATCATATTTAGTAAGGGTTGAACCGGTTGGTATTTAAAAGTGTATAATATGTGAACCTTCTGAATGGTAGGTGTAAGGATTATAATGCAGGTAACGAAGCTGAGTGGTCCTTTTGCTATGGGTCTTTGTTGGGTTTACCTATGGGTAAAGATCCAAAGAGACCAATTGGATTGCACCATTTTTCTGACCATGTTATACAGTAGGCAAGCAGTAATACACAGGGTACATGATATACAGTATATGAGATATCATCATGACTTTGGTGCATTGTGAGTCACAAGGTCACAGGCGGAGTGACTCATGCACCCACAAAGTTACAGTATCCAGGATATGACACACCCTGGAGTGAATTGTTTCTAATATACAGTTATGAAAAAGAGGACTTGAACTAGTTCTAATTTTTAATTCAATAGAATTTGTTTAAGAATAAAAATAGTTCTAACATTAGGTTAACAGGTTAAAAACATTAAATTAGCAATTAAATAGTTAAAGTTACTGCAGGAATGTATGCTGTTCTCTCTCTCTCAGCCATCTAAGGTAAATTCAACTGCAGAGAATGAATGTGCAGTGATTTATTGTTCATGTTATGACATGTCTGACTTGAACAATTTATTCCCTGTTGTAATGTGCTGGGATTTGCAACAGCTCTTAGCCAATGAAGTCTCTTGCTTGACACAGTTATGTAATTAGCAACACAACCTGTCTTGATAGCCTAAAGAGATTAGAGAAATTGTTATATTTAATCCATTAATGCTTTTAGCCTTGAATTACGAAAGCGTTGTCTTCCTTAAACACTGTTGGGCCAGATCTCTTACTTCCAAGAGGAGGTCCTTTAATATTTCTTATAGGATAAACCTACTCTGCTGTGACCCCATTCCATCATAATGACTTCCCTTCTGAAGTGAAGAAACAACCATCTGAACCAGTGCAAGTATACATTTAAAGAGCTACTGACACGATCTGGGCAGACAACCCATACATGTACTGTAGTTACCATCGCTTTGAGCTTTTTCAGCTACAAATTAATGTTTTCTGCTCTGTGGTTTTAAATATATTTCCCTCATAAACTCGACTCGTAACTTCTTGGTGCAATTGAGCAATCACCAAGTGCTGCAGCCCCACCCATAAAAATATCATAATTATGATGTGAGTGTGACAGGAAGATCCTGCCACTCTTGAGGACCAACCTTTTTCCTAAATCTGTTGCAACAGTTCTTCTATTTCTTAGTCTAATCTGTCCTTTACAATATCTAATCCATAAGGTTGGTGACCTATGGGCACCCCCTCCTTTTTCTTGACTATGTTATAATGTCATCTTTAATTTCCTTTTCCTTTTCCTTCTCCTCAGGTCCTCATACTGGGAGGTTATTGTGGTGACCTCCATGCTGATGTAAAACAGGCTGTGTTCCTTGTTGTTGACCTAAAGTATGTTAAAGTACTGTGTCATAAATGCATTGATGTATATATCTTATGTACAATAAATCCAACTGCAGTTGCCCCACCCAGTTTCAATGCTGAACCTTGCCTGGCTCCTAATTTCACATAAGTCTCCTGATATACTAACATCTCCGGTAGGCTCGCACTTTCCCCACTTTTCTGCACTTACAGTATTTAGTTTTTTTCAATTTTTTTAGTCAGGAGTGGCACACTAATTTAAAAGCTTGTTTACAGGTGTGACCTGGGAGCACAGGGAAGTTAAGTGACTTGCTCAGTGTCACAAAGTATGCAGTATTTATTATTGTCCTTTCTTAACTCCTTTAAAATTATTCTGGTTCTTTATTATCTGTCCATCCTGTTTCATTATCTTAACTGTTCTGCTATTATGTATTGTGTTATATCACTATCCTTGTGATTAGATTATTTGTATCTGCTATACTCTGTTATTTTTATTTTTAACTTCTTGTATTCCTACATGGGATGTTTGTAAACATGGTCATTTCTGATCACATACTTTCCAGTATATAAATGAAATTGACTGACTGATTATGTATATGAAACCTTTAAATGTTTAAAATACCATAGCACTAGGTGTTTTTAATAAAGGTAAGAATTACTAGGTGACTGTATCATAAACATTAAGTTACTTTGGTAGAGATATCAGTAAACTCCCATTGTGTTGTTTAAATGCTTATAAATTGCAGATTTTTTTTATTTTTTTATTTATTTATTGAAATGTATCTCCAGGTAGGCACACTGAACAACAAGTTACTCATCTCCCTGTGTGGCCTGGGGAGCAGGCTGAATACATAAAAATACAGCACAGTATCAGATAATTACACTGGGAGAAATTAGTGCAATGGTAGACATTAAGCAAAATGGTAAGCAATGTACAATACATCAATGTAGGAAACAGTATGTAATACATAACATTCAGAAGTACATGAAAGCTGGAAACTTGAAATAGAAACTATTCTGGATGCTGAAAACATAAACAGCTAATCATACAAATAAGTGCTAGTAGTTATATTTAAGTGTGGCTGGGTACAGACAGTAACAGTCCTGGCTGGAGAAAGAGAGATAGGGAGCCTAAGAGTGAGGGAAACAGGTACAGTTAGGGGAGAGAAAATTTTGAAGGGCAGAGGAGAGGGAGTGGGAGGCTGAGGAGTGACATATTTTTTAGGGAAGGGAATTCCAGATTTTAGGGAAGTAGTGAATAAAAGTCAGTTGGCCTGCAAGAGTAGAACAGCGGGGATTAGCAAAGGTTTATGAGTCAGTGGATCTTAAGGAGTGTGCAGGAAGGGGTGGGGTAGAGAGAAAAGAAGAGATATCAGAGCAGAGAGCCTAGCCAAAATTTAGAGAGCAGTTTGGTGCAGTGGGAGAGGCACCTGTTTTCAAGGGAAGGGAAAGACAGAGTGGTAGAGATCACAGTGGTGAGTGTGAGCAGCAGAATTCTGAGTAAAGCAATGGAACAAGTTGAAAAGGGGGTCCAGTCTGGATAAGGTGGATTTGGGAGTGGCACTGTAGACTACATCACAGTAGTCAAAGATCAGGAGGATCATCTTCTGGACAATTTCATGCCTGGCCATAAGAGGAACGCTATTACTGTTCCTGTAAAGGGTGCCGAAGTTGGGGTGCAGTTTTTTCAGGATGGTGTTAATGTGACCAGAGAAGTTGAGGTATTGGTCCAGCCAAACACCAAGGAATCTAAAAGAGGAGGTGTCCTCTAGTGTAGCCCCATCCAGGGTGTGGAAAGTGGCAGAACAGAGAGCCTGGCAAGTCTGCCTTGTGCCAAAGGTCATGGAGACTGTTTTCTTGGCATTTAGAAAGACCTGATAGGAGGCAAGCCAGTGCTGGAGCTTGTTGAAATCAAGCTATAATCTGGCTTCCACATCAGAAGTAGAGTGGCTGGAGGGGAATATAATGGTATCATCAGGGTACATGTGTATTGAAGAGGAGGAACTGACTGATGGTAAGATATTTAGAAAGATGGAAAAAAGAAGGGAACCCAGCACTGAGCCTTTCAGTACTCCAGTGTGGAGAGGAGCTGGACTCAGCAATTCTAACTGACTGTGTCTGACCTGTGAGGTAGGCCCTGAACCAGTTAGTAGTATAAGGCAAGAGTCCAGAAAAGGAGAGGGACTGGAGAAGCAGTGGGTGGGAAACAGTGTTGAAAGCTTTGGCAAGGTTAACAAAAATGGTGGAGGTGATCAATTCTTTGTCCATTCTAGTTGGACTGAATCAGTAAGCCTGAGTAGGGAGGTTGTGGTGGAATGTTGTTTCCAAAAACCACATTGGAATGCAGTAAAGAAGTTAGTGTCAGAAAGAAAAGAAGAGACTTGAGAAATAATTAAATGTTCTTGGAGTTTAGCTAGTGTCGGGAGCAGGGAAATAAGGTGATAGTTCCTTGGAGAAGTGGAGTCATCAGCTTTTGGGAGAGGGAGGATGACTGCATGCTTCCAAGGCATGGGGACCTCAGTGGTCAAGAAGGACAGGTTTAGAATTTCTGAGAGAGGATAGGGTATAGCTGTGGCAGAGAGACAGAGAAGCTTGGGGTCAAGGTCATCAGGCGAACTGCCTTTATACGAATTAATACACAGCAGGGCATTGACGGTATCAGTAGGCAAGACTAAGGAGAATAAGAATGGGAGAAAGTCAGGAGCATTGAGGGGGTTGTCTTTGTCACAATTGGTGGAGGATGCTGGAAGGGGGGAGAGATGCTAGAAGGGTTGAGACACACAATGTAAAGTAAGAATTAAATTTCTCTGGCCACTACTGCATGGTCCATAATAAGATAGTTGTTTATTTTAAGAATGGAGGGAGGAGGAGGATGGGGGGGGAGAAGAGGGAGTGAACTACTTTCCAGAATTTGGAAGGGGAATTTAAATTGGTGTGGAAAGTAGTTTGTAAAGTATTCACTCTTGGCAGGTCTCATAGCTTTAGTACAGGTGTTGCCAATTTTGCAGTAGGCAATGAAGTTGCTTGGTAATTGAGAAGCTTTGTGTTTCCTCCATGCCTGGTCATGCATTCTGTGAAAAGTGATCAGTTCATGGGTGACTCAAGGGACATGGTTTCCACAAACTCTGGTATGTTTGAGTGGGGCATATTGGTTCCAGATGGCAGAAATTTTTCTAAAAAGTAGGCAAGGGCATTATCCACCTTGGGAGCAGAAGAGATTGGAGTCCATTCTGTGTTTGCTAGGTCATGGAAGAGAGGTGCTAAGTCAAGGGATTTATAGGAATGCATCAACAGAATTTTATGAGGAGGTTTAGGCCTGTGAACCTTCCTGACCAGGTATATCAATTGGTGGTCCCTTATGGCATCAGGAAAGATTCCTCATTTGATGATGTGATGTGGATAGGAGGTGAAGACCCAGTTGAGTAGGGCATGACTTGGGGTTTTGAAGTTCAAATGAGTGGGTTCATTAATAATCTGGGTTACATTATGGGTGGCAGTAGAGTTGCATATGTTATTTTGAGAGGGAGACTACCAGTTTATGTTGAGGTTACCCATGAGTAACAGTTTGCCTGATTGAGAGTGGAAATCAATAATAGAGATATGGTCAGTGGCCTTGGACAGAGGAAGGTTTGGGCAACAGTAGCTGCTCATGATGAAGATGGGAATGGTAAAGGGTAGGACACCCGAATGACCAGGGACTCATAGTTTGCAGGTATACAGGTGGACAGCATGGTGGCATATTGAATGGAGGAGGAGATGTACATAGCTACAACCCCACCTGGGAGGCCCATTAGCACCATGTATTCCTTCTTGAAGCTGAAACAGCCTAAAATGTCATGGTGATTTGCATATACATCCCATGATGCTTTGCATTATGGAGGTATGTATGATGTTGTATTTCTTTGAAACTTGGCTTTATTGCCAGTACCCTTCATGGTGACCCTTTCTTTAGTGCTTCTACAGTGAGGTTTATTGTCTTTAGCTTCTTTGGGGGGGGTGTTCTGTTTTGAGTTCCCCATCACCCAAACACACAAGACAAACACAGAGAATAAATACATTTCCACTGAAGAGATAGATCAGTAGATCAATGGAGCAGTAGGTACTGACTAAGTGCAGAGGAAGGACATGCATAGTCTGTTGCTGCAAGCTGATATATTGAAGAAGGGATATGCCATTGTGTAAGGCTATACCTCATGTTTTAAATAAGCATCAAACAAAGATTGTGTTGAACGTGAAGTTCTGTGTCTGGTCCATCTGTTATTCCACAACCCTCCATGGGCTTTGTGTCAGCAGTGGGATAACTTGCTGGAAACGTCTTAACTGGGCTAGAAGAACTGGACTGATACTCATGCTGGTGTACAGCCAGATTTGGGATGCACTTTTAAATGTGATATTCAGCAAGAACAAAATGCACACCCTTCACTTAACCCTTTTTTCACAGGTGGGGAAGAGAATGGAACGAGGTGCCTTTCAGTTTGTGGTAAAACAGGAAATACTGTACAGAGAATACACTAACCCCAGAACTGGAGAAGTAGTAAACCAACTAATGGTTCCATAAAAATTCCACTCCCAAATCATGTATCTGGTTCATGACATACCTTTAGCAGGCCATGCAGGCAGCTATAGTACCTTGAATAGGATATTACCCATATTTTATTGGCCCTCTATCGACAAGAACATAGCTGAGTATTGCAAAGCATGTGCTGAGTGTCAGAAGGTAGCTCAGGTAGGAAAAAGGGATAGAATACCAAAACAACCCATCCCCATTTTGATCAACCCCTTTGCCAGGATAGCCATGGATGTAGTTGGCCCACTGGAAAAGAGCTCCAAGGGTAACAGATTTGTACTGATCATCTGTGATTATGCTACCCACTACCAAAAGGCTATCCCCATGAGAACTGTCACTGCCCCAAGGATAGCAGAGGAGCTAAAATAGGTGTTTAACTGCATGGGAATCCCTCAGGAAATATTTACTGACCAAGGGAGTCATTTTAATGCACATCTGCTAAAAGAGTAGTACCATCTGCTTGGTGAGGAAGCAGTGCATGATTCCTTATACCACCCACAGACTGATGGCCCATAGAGAGGTTCAATCAAACATTAAAGAAAATGTTAAGGAAGAATTTAAAAGAAAAGGGTAGAGACTGGGCTAGGTACCTCCTTATTTACTCTTCGCTTATAGAGAAATCCCACAAGCATCCATTGGTTTCTCTCATTTCTCATTACTGTATGGGAGGAACCCAAGGGAGCCACTTGGTGTGGATAAAGAACACTGGGAATAATGGACGGAGGTGGGACATCTTAATTTCATAGAGTACATGACTCAGTTACACAAATGCCTGGTGAGGTATATCAACTTGGCACACCAGAACTTAGAACAAAAGCAAGACTTGCAGAAAGAAAAATACTGCCAGGGTTTGAAGACTAAAATATTTCAGTCAGGGGACAAAGTGTTGTTACTCCTTCCCTCCATGGAGAACAAACTACTTATGAAATAGCAGGGCCCCTTTACCATTTTGAGGCAAACATGAGCAGTGAATTATGAGCTTAGCATGCCAGAAAAGACACTCCCCAGAAAATGTACAATGTGAACCTCCTTAGGAAATGGTGTGAGAAGCCTAACCCCTCATTTTACATTCATCCTGATGTTAGGGAATCAGAGGTAGAAGTTGCCTATAAAAGGCTAGAGCAGTCATGACCATTAGGAGAGATCCATATAAATCCTGAACTGGGGCCTCTGCAACAGAAAGATTTGCAGGGGGTATTACAAGAATTTGAGCCCATATTCACAAACATCCCATGGAGGGAGAAAGGCATTGTACACACCATAACTGCCACTCAAGACAAGCCTATACACCAAACACCCTACAGATTGCCCATGAAGGTGAGGGATCAGGTGATTTAGGAAGTCAAAAAAATGGAGCAGTTAGGCATAATTGTGTCCTCAAAGAGTGCATGGACTTCATCCATGGTCAAACTGGATGGTTTCACCATGCTGCAGCGACACAGAATTTGTTCACCATTGGTACAGCAATGGCACAACACTGACAATTGGTGTTGTGCCACTGCTGGGGGAACTGGTGTTTTCTGTGGGGGGAATCACCCCCCGCACTTAGAATTACTAACTCCAGTCAGAGTTAGTTCAGGTAGGGGGCAAACATCTCAGAGGCAACAGTGTCGGGAAACATGGAGACCATCACAATGAACTGCAGAAAATGTCACTGTGATGGTCATCGCTGTATTCCCATCGCTGTTGCAATGTGATACCATAGTGGACAAGAAAGGAGGGTGGGATACATCTATACATAGATTTTAGAAAGCTTAGCAACATGTCACTACTCAATGGCTATCCAATGCCTGGAATAGATGACATCATTAACAGGCTATGCAATGCACAGTATATCTCCACCCTTGACCTTACTAAGGGATATTGTCAAATCCCCTTGTCACCCAATTCACAAAATAAAACCTCATTTAGCACCCCATACAGTTTATACTAGTTTGTCACAATGCCGCTCAAACTACATGTGGCCCCAGACACTTTTCAGTGTTTTATGGACCACATAAAAAAAGTACTCCTGGCCCGGGGAACATCCACATTAACCACACTGATGCCAGTTGATTAAAACTCTTTGGGCTGAAAATATCCCACATTAATATCTGTAGCCTCCCGTCTAAGCTCCCAGAGCCTGAGGCATGGGTAACGCTATACAAGCCACAAGTCTTAGGCCTCTCTGAAACCTGGTTGAAGCCCACCCAGCCAGACTCCCATTTACAACTACAAGGGTACTCATTCCTGCACCAGGTCAGGCCAGACAAAAAGGGGGGGGGTAGCACTGTACGTGTGTAAATTATTGTCACCACCACCAGCTGCTTAACCCCCTCCTCCCCAAACAAATGGCTCCTTGATGAATTAAACCTAGGTGCATCTAAAAAAATCCACATTGGCAACTGCTACAAGCCACCTTCAGGAGGCATCACAGGACTATCCAACTTCTTGGATAGCATGCAGGGTACTACCCCTCATGTGATTTGGTCACGACTGGAGACTTTAGCCTAAACTGGCTGGATGCCTGTGCTCCAGATTATGCTAGCATGCTAAAGGAACACAATCGGGAAAAAGTTATCTCCTCCCTCACCAGACACAATGCCCACTCACTCAACCTCTCCCTCATTGATTGGGTGGCCATAAACTGTGCTGACTTGGTCCTTCAGGCTGGCACAATGGCCGACTCAATCAATGACCACACCCCAATCTATGTCATACTGTCTTTCAAAATGATCTGTTCTCCGTACATGCTCCTAACATTCAGAATGTTTGACCATCAAGACCCAGCACTGGTCCACAGAGAGGTCTGGGCAGCAAAATTAGTCTGCCCTCTACCACCACAGCTACATCTCTGAGGCAGTCATGCTCTTTACCTCCACCCTCACTCACATCCAGGATACACACTTCCCCCTCAAAACCAGAAGGATTAGAGAAGGTTGCACCTGCTGGCTATCCAAGGAACCACTGGCACAAATGAAAGACTGAGACTGTAAGTGGGGTTCTGTGTCACAACGCCGACCACTGAAAGGCAATCGCTGTTATGGCAAAGTCAGAGTGCTGAAAATCACTTTCGGTGCTCTGACTCCCCAGTGCACAGCAAAACAATGCCAGGGACTTGTTTTCACGTTTATGGGGGCTTTGCCCAGCGCCTCTAAGGATTCTTAACTCCAAGGGGTGCATGCGGAGGGCAAACGTAAAAATTAGAATTTGGGCGGTCGCAGAAAAGCATACCTGCCCCAGACCCAACCCAGCACCCCACCCACTCAAAGCCGGGAGCCGACCCACTACACCATGGGAAAGCTCGGCAGCCAACCACTGCACCACCCCTCAAAATCCCTCCCCACCCCTTGCCGAGCATGCTCACTCCCACCTCCCATGTGCATACATGTAGCAACTTTCTATCGCTACAGTTGCCAACCCACCCCATCCGGTCTCTGTACCTCCCCGGTAGCTCCTACGACATGCACCATGATTGAATCACCCTTTAGCAGGTGGCTCAGTCATGGTCATTGATATCATGAGCCACTGTGAGTGGAAGGAATACAAAGCATCTCCCTCCCCTCAACACTGAAATGCATGCAGATAGCTGCACAACTCCTACAAGCAGACAGCCAAGTCACTAAAGCATAAATATTATCTAAATCTACAAATCAACAACTCTGGTAACCCGCAACATTTCTGGGTCTCAATTGGTTCTCTCCTAAACCCCAAAAATAGCATGCAGATAATGCAGCTCTTATCCCCCTCGGGTCTCATCTCAGACCCAACTGAGATAGCAAATGCTTTCCACTTAAAAATCACAGACTTCTCCCACTATCTCAGCAAGCTCCCTGCCCTGTCCACCCCTGCCCAAAACCAGCAACCATACAATTCACCCTCATCCACAACTACCACCCTGTCCCCTCCTTGCCACTTTATTAAAGCTATTAAAATTCCTACCAGCCAAAGGAAGCCCTGGCAGCGATGGTCTGTACCCTGCATTTCTAAAACTAATTTCTTCTGTAATCGTAAAACCACTCACTTTCATCCTCAATCTTGCCCTTACCACTGCTGCTGTACCTGACTCCTGGAAACACACTAGCGTCATACCGATCTTCAAAGTTGGTGGTCCCCTCTGCCCCAACAACTATCAATCCATCTCCCTCCCCCCGCATGTGAGCAAGCTGCTTGAAAAATCCATACACTCAGCTAATACAGCACCTGGAAAAATACAGCCTCCTATGCCCCCCCAAACATGGCTTCTGTAAGCAACATGGTACCTCCACTGCCCTGGCCCTGTTTTCCGATCATATACTAAGAAGTATGGACCAGGGCAAACACACAAGCATGGTCTTCATTGATCTGTCAGAAGTATTTGACCTGGTTGACCACCACCTCCTCTGCTCAGACCTTCTTCTCTTTGGCTGTTCCCCAGGACCTACAGCCTGGTTCCACAGCTATCAAACAAGACTCAATCCGTTATCATTGGCAAGGCTTCCTCTGCTCCCCTTCCTGTACTCACTGGAGTTCTCCAGGACTCCAGTCTCAGACCACTGCTCTATTCCATGTTTATTAATACACTCCCCAATGACAGCCTCAACTGTAAAGCTGTTCTCTACACTGATGATTTGGTCATCTATTATAGCGACAAATCTATTGACTCAATCTCATCAACCCTCACACAAAACTACCCATCAGCCCATCATTGGTTCCTTTCAAACAAGCTCTTATTCAATGAAAAAAGACTAAATCCATGCTGTTCAGTTCCAAATCCTTCCTATCCAAAGCCACTAAAGTCAACTCCTCCCTCCTAGTTCTCACCCCTACTGGTCCTTCCCCTGAAATTGTCACATCCTTCAAATATCTTGGTGTTAACCTTGACTCCTCCCTTTCTTCCTCAGAACATGTCAACCACATGGTGCACCGGATCTTCCAGAAGCTAGGCATTGCATGCCACTACAAACATTGCCTATCCATCGAAGAGCGCCTGGCCATTGCAAGTAGCAACATTCTTCTCCTCTTTGACTACTGCTCCCCAGTTTGCTAGCACCTATCCACCACTGTGCATAAGTGACTAAACTCGACATGTAACTCTATCTGTTGATTCATCCCTTAAGTCCCTTATCAGTCCCACCACTGCTCACTCTACCAGTCACTTGGGTGGCTCACCCTACAAGGTTGCTTTGACTATGCGATGGGCTGTCTCGTGGACAACTCCCTCAGGAGCTAACACATGTCCCCTTACTCACCCCTCTTGACAGGTAGAGTGGTCTGTAGGAATCGTAGGGCATCCTCATTCCCCCCACTAGAAGTACCCCATGCCTCCACCACCATGGGAACCCAAGCTTTCTCAGTCACAACACCCTCCCTATGAAACAAGCTCCCCCCCCATCTGTTTGCTAGTTCCCCTCCCACTTAGCTTTTAAACATAACCTGAAGACCTGGCTCCTCACTGCTGCAAAATGTCACTGTTCCATACAGCAACACTAGGGTCTACAACTTAAATATGCTCTAATGGCACTCAGACTTTCACCTGATGCCCTTCAGCACTTATACCCCCTCCTGCCCCCATTAGCTTGACCCTTTTTCCCCACCTCTCTCCTTCTTTCCCCACCCCTAAGCTTTGCCCTGTCCCCTCTTCTCCTGTCTTGCCCCTTTGATATAATGAACTGTGATTGTTTTC
Organism: Neoceratodus forsteri; assembly: GCA_016271365.2. Taxonomy (NCBI): domain Eukaryota; kingdom Metazoa; phylum Chordata; order Ceratodontiformes; family Ceratodontidae; genus Neoceratodus; species Neoceratodus forsteri. Next base: position 42,122,208 of record CM028131.1, on the reverse strand, counting down.
CTATATAAATTTTTAGTACAGCAGCTGTTTTTCTCACCTGTACTTGAATTGGACGATGTACCTGTATACCATTGCTGCTTGTGTCTTGCACTGTCTGTATTATTTCACCTGTGACTAAGCTTATGTACACACTGATATAGCATTACCTGTCTACCCTGTCTGTTCATTGTAATTGCATTACCGCTGTTTCTCTCTCTCTCCACCCTTGATGCTAGCTATTGGGTGTGCACATATTCTATCTGGTATTGTAAAGACGCAGTATAGAGCAGTGGGTTAAGGCTCTGAGATGCAGATCTGGATACCTAGGTTTGAATCCTACTGCTGTCTAGGTGCATGCTGTGTAATTCTGAGCAAGTCACTTAACCTCATTGTGCTCCCAGGTCACATCTGGAAACAAACTTCAATTTAGTGTGCTACTTCTGGTTAAACAATGTTCCCTTTCCCTATCTTGTAATTGACTGTCTGTACCTGTACCTATTTTTTGCCACCTTGTGGTCCAGGTCATGACTGAGAATGGTCCTCTGAATCAGTGCACCTCCCCCATCACCAAATAAATAAATAAATAAACATACTAAGACCACACACACTCACTACTAACATACTATTTGCCAGCAGATTAGGCCTTACGGTCTATCGAGTCTGCTCGAACCTCTGATCTCTAGTTGGGTGCCGAGGCCCTCCCCTCCCTTGTGTTCCAGAAACCCCTATCATCCATCCTCACCCCCCCGGGACAGGCCATCATCTGATACATCCCCTTTTTGTGTCTGTCCCACCCTCTCTTGAAGCCCTCCACTGTGGATCTCTCAACCAGCTTGCCAGGCAGTGCATTCCAAGGGTCCACCACCCTCTCAGTGAAAAACCTCCTTCTCTTTTCCCCCTCACCCTTCCACCTTCCAACTTCAAACCATGCCCTCTGGTGATACCTCCCTGCTTTAGTCTAAAGATCCCTCCATGTTTACTCCTATTTATTCCCTTGAGGTACTTGAAGACCTCAATCATGTCCCCTGTCTCTCTCTCCTCCAATGAAAACAGGCAGAGCTCCTTAAGTCTGTCCTCATACGTCAAATCCCCTAGCTCTCGTATCATCTTAGTTGCCCTTCTCTGTACCCTCTTCAGGAGCTGTATGTCCCTCTTCAAGTGTGGTCTCCAGTACTGTACACAGTACTCAAGGTGTGGTCTAACCAGTCCATAGGTGTCAGCGTGGCTCAGTTGGTAGCACATCCGCCTCTGGACCAGAAGGTCGTGGGTTCTTGTCCCACACCGGGATTGGACTTGCACCTAAAAATTGCTGGCATCCAAGTGCAGTATTGGGGGGTGCTGTACTGCTGGGGTGTGCTGTCCTTCGGATGAGACGTTAAACCGAGGTCCCTTCTGCCCATCCTGGTGTTGTCCTGGTGGGTGTCCAGGTGGAAGTAAAAGAACCCAGGGCACTCTTCGCAAAGAGTAGGGAACATTCCCGGTGTCCTGGCCAACATTCCCCTTCCCATAAAACCAGTTCATGCAATTATCCAGGCTGTGTGTGGGTGATGATGTGCAATATAGCCACCACCACACATTCAGTCACTTCACTACCAGTCTAGCATTGCTTGTAAAGCACTTTGGATGTATGAAAAGCACTATATAAATGCTGATTCTTCTGATTCTTTTTCTTCTTCATTGTACAGCGGCAGAATCACTTCCTTGCTCCTAGAGGTGATCCGCCTTATGATGCATCCCAACATCCTGTTTGCCTTGATAGCCACTCTCCTGCACTGCTCAGAGTTATTCATACATGCATCCACCATGACCTCTAGGTCTTTTTCCCCTATTGAGGCCTCCAGCGCCTCCCCTCCCAGGGTGTACCTGTGTTTAGGTTTTCCTGACCAAGATGCAACACCTTGCACTTGGTGATATTGAAATTAATTTCCATGTGTGAGCCCAGCTTTCCGGGTGTCCAGGTCCCAGGCGCCAGCCTCCCTCTTCTCCTCAACTACTGCTCCCATCTTGGAGTCATCAGCGAAGACTAATTTCACACCCTATACCCTCTCTGATGTCCAATATGTATGCATTAAACAGGATCGGACCCAGGACTGAGCTCCTCATGGTACCCACTATCAACCTCTAGGGTTCAAGCTCTCCACAGACCACTACTCTCTGGGCACGTCCAGCTAGCCAGTTTTCAATCCATCTGACCATCAAAGGGCCTACTCCTAACCCCATCAGTTTCTCCACCAGACCATTGTGGGGGACAGAGTCAAACACCTTGCTGAAGTCCAAGAATAATACATTCACAGGTGTTTCCCTGTCCAGTTCTGATGTTACCCATTCGTAGAACTCCACAAGATTGGTTTGACATGATCTACCTGGCACAAACCCATGTTACTGACTATCCAGACCTCCCACCTCCTCCAAGTACACCCCAATTGTTCCTTTAGTATACTCTCCAATAATTTTCCCACCACCGAGGTCAAACTGATGGGCCTAGAAGTTGTCGGTATTTCCTCGACCCCCTTTATGGATTGGCACCAAATGTGCCTCTCGCCAATCCCTAGGTACCCTCCCTGTCTCAAGTGACCTGTTGAAGAGCTCCGCAGGGGTGCAGCCAGTATGTCTGCCAATTCTGATAGTACTCTCAGATGAATGCCATCCAGCCCAGGAGATTTGTCTTTCTTTAGGGCCTTGAGGGCTAACCACACCCTTTTGGCAGAGATAGCATCATCCATCCCCTCCACCTTACTGGTTTTTTTATCCTTATCCAGATGTGACACCCCTTGGGTACCTCTCCCTCCTTCTTGCTCCATTTCTGTTGCTCCCCTGATCCCACTCACTGCCGCTTCTATCCCCATAATACCTTGCTTTGTAGATATCCCATCCCCCTCCCTAGTGAACACAGAGGCAAAGTACTCGCTAAATACCTCTGCCTGGTCCCTCACCTCTTCCACCCACCCTCCTTCTGATCTCAATCTGCTGAGATGGCCCTTAGTTATTCTCCACTCCCCAAGGTACCGGAAGAACCCCTTTTCCTCTCCATGTATTTCCTGTGCCAGCCGCTGCTCTTTAATGGACTTTGCTCCCCTCACCATCCGGGTGACTTTTCTAGATGCAAGATGGTACATTTCCTTATCTCTATTCCCTCTTGTTGTTTTATATTTTTTATAGGCCACCTTCTTTTCTCTGACCGCTACCTGTACCTCACTGGACCACCAGCATGGTTTATGTGACCTTGCTCCCTTATGTTTCAACTTAGTGCAGATCCTGACTGCCTCATGAAGTCCCCATTTTATGACCTCCCATCTCCTTTCCACACTTGTCATTGATGTAATCCCCTTCAAGTGATCCTTGAGAATATTTTCCATGCCCAAAAAGTCTGCCCCCCTGAAGTCCACTGCCAGTGTCCTAGATCTCAGCCCCCCATGCTTATTTGAAACCAGACAGTATTGTGGTCACTCCCAGTTGGGGTCCTCTACAACCAGGTCCCTTACCAGATCCCCATCTGCTAGAACCACGTCCAGGACATGCCCCTCCCTTGTGGGCTCCATCACATGCTGTGTTAAGAACACATCCTGGAAGCCATCCAACAGCCTCTGCTCCTTGGCCACCTTAGAGGACATGGTTCCCCAGTTTGTACCTGGCATATTAAGGTCCCCAATCAACACCACTCCTTCCTCTTTTGGTCCACACTGGGCAATGCTGTTGTCCAGCAAACCATCCTCTAGAACATCACTCATCCCGGCAGGCCAATATATTACCCCCAGCTTGACCTTATCTCCTGCTGGGGATCGTAAGGTGACCGATAAGGCCTCCACGTTTCCCTCTGCCTCTTCTACTCTAGCAATTTCTATGTCATCTCTAATGAACATAGCCACTCCACCCCCTCTGCCCTCCTTTCTATCCTTTCTAAGCATAGTGTACCCCCGCACACTTAGGTCCCAGTCATGGTTTTTGTTGGCCCATGTCTCCGTGACTGCTGCCACATCCACCTCCCTTCGAACAGCATGGCCTGGAACTCTGGCAACTTGTTTCCCAAGCTCCTGGCATTTACTAACATCAACCCCCACCCCTTATCCCTGATCCCCTTAGTCAAACCCCACCCAGGTTCCTTATACTTCCATCCTCCCTCTGCTCCTCCTGAACCTCCACCCCAGTCTGTTTCCCCCTCCCCCTTGGGTTTGAAGGCTACTTCCCTCATCTGGAGGAGAGGGTTCTGATCAGCCCTCCTGCATCCTCCCTTCCCTCACAAGTTTAAACCCCACCTTCTTGGAATGTAGTCAGCCATCCCTGTTTAAGGACTTCCTTCCCTAATTGGGCAAGATGAAGCCTGTCCTGCATACAGTCCCTTATCCTCCCAAACTCCTTTCCAGTTCCCTAACACCCCAACCCACTCTTCACCCCACTTCCTGAGCCAGTCATTAACCTCTGTGATCTTCTATTTTTCTCCACTGAGGCCTTTGGTACTGGCAATATCTCAGAAAAGAAATGTTGCATCCATTATCCCGACAGACTCTGGCAAGTTCCTGGAACCTTGCTTGATTTCCAAAATGCTATTTCCTCTAGATCATTAGTTTCCAAATGCCAGGAAATCCAGTTTCCTCCCAATCCCTAACCAGTTCATACACCATGAACTTTGCTCTGTGCACTGTCAGCCCAGAGATACTCACTACCTTCACCTGGCTATGGCATCCACCCCTCTGTCCCTCCCACTGGATACCCCTAATCATCAAGTCTCCCAATAACAGAACAGAGGAGGCAGTATAGCGCAGTGGTCTAAGGCTCTGAGCTGCAAATCTAGTGACATCCAGCAGACCAGACCTGGGTTTGAATCCCACAGCTTCCACTTGCATACTGTGTGACCCTGAGCAAGTCACTTAACCTCCTTGTGCTCCCAGGTCACTCCTGTAAAAAAGCTTTCAGCTTAGTGTGCTATACCTGGTTAAACAACAAAAAATAAAAAACAATAAAATAAAAAAAAAAGAATCTTAACACCGCCATCATCCTTATGATTACCTCCACTATGCCCTCTCAGCCCCCTATCCCCCCTTTTATTCATGATCTCAATTCCATGGGAGTCTTCCTGCCTTATTAGAGTCCCCTTGTCACCCTCCCCTTTCTGCCTCCCTCGCTATTTTGCCCACTTAACTCAGACCCCCCTCTGAATAGGTGTCCCCTTTCACCCTCTCTTATCCAAACCATTTATCTTGGCCCTGATGGTTTCCCCTTCCCCCACACTGCCATCCTCCCCCCTTGTAATAGTACCCCTGCCTCCAGAGGCTCTCTGTGGATCCCCTTTAGCTAGGGCCCCATCCTTGGTACTGACCCCCTTGCTGAAGGGGGGGCTCCTCTCCCACCTCCTTGTCTTCCAGTTTCTCTCCAGTCATGCTCTTCTCCCTCATATCTGCAATATGTTGCATCTCCCCCATCTGGTTAACATTTATGTTTCCCTTTCTCCCTCTGGGACTATTTCTTTCCTTTCCATTACCGGTCTGTGATGCCCTATGGGTATCCGACTCTCTCCCCCCGGCATCTGTATCAGTTTCCTCATTTCCACCAACCCCTTCCTCCCCCTCTAGGTTGTTTAGTAGCACAAATTTATTGTGACACTCTATGTCAGCCTCCGTCAAGTAACCCGAGTTTTCCCTGACTGCACCTCTAAACTGCCCCTCTTCTTCCCCTCTTGCTCTGTTCTCCTTAGGAGCTCCCTTCCCACAGTCTGCTGTTTTAGGCTTCCCCACAACAGCCCCTCCCTTCTCAATGTCTGCTCAACTAGGCTTCCCCACAACAGCCCCTTCTGACTCTTCCCCCTCCACTCTCTTTGTATTTGGAATGTTCACCCCGTATGCTTTCCCCTTAGCATCAACATCCCTATCAAAGGGTCCTCTGTCCCTAATATCCCCCCTCCTGCTTGCTGTAACATAATGTCCTGTAATTTCAGAGCATTGCCACAGCCTCCCCTCAGCCCCACCCTTCTGCTGCCCATATTCACACCCCTTATCCTTGGACACCCCCCCAACCTACTCCTTAACTAATATACCTCACTCCTGATACAAGACAGCTGTCTATAGAGTGGGCAGCCTCCCTCTCTCCAGGCCCAATTGAGAATTAGTGCAGTCCCACAGCCTGTGCAGCCTGCAACCCTTCCGAAGATGCCTGCCATGGTGGAATATGGCCACCCTGTTTGTCCCCCTCTGTTTATAATGGCACACCCCCTTTTCTCAGTCCCTTCCCCCTGGAATACAGTTTCTCTCCTTACTGACTGCAGTTATTTACAAACCCAATTTCAACCCCACCAATAAAGTTCCCAAGTCTTACAAACACATACAGTCCAGTGTGTGTCCAGTTCCACTAACAGTGTTTGTATGCAGACATCAGGTACCGTATGATGTCACAGGCCCACTAGTTTTTTTTTGTTTTATTTAGTTGTTTAACCAGGTATAGCACACTAAGCTGATAGCTTTTTTTACAGGAGCGACCTGGTAGCACAAGTTAGTTCCTGTTGCTTCGAATTTCAGTCCCAAACATAAATACACAGCCCTTCAATCCCAACCCCCAGTGGCTTTTCAGTATTTAAGAAAGTCTACAAAACAGGGTTGGTGGGAGGGCTCTTACCAACACCAGGCAAACATCACATTTAAATTTCACTCTAATTATCACTGCCAAACAAGTGTTCCCAAGCCTCAAAAGTTACAATATCACAGCCCAAGTAACAGTTCTAGCTCAAAGTAGTAATTTTTAATACACAGAAATAATTTCACATACAAAACTATTCAAATATTTCAGTTAAAACAGAATATAACCCCAGACCTCTGTCCTACCAGCCTCCTGCTTGTGTTCCCAAGTGAACAGTGAAAGACAAGGTGATTGCTGTTAATTCCCCTCCCCCAACACCAGGGAAACATCACATTTAAATTTCACTCTAATTATCACTGCCAAACAAGTGTTCCCAAGCCTCAAAAGTTACAATATCACAGCCAAAGTAACAGTTCTAGCTCAAGGTAGTAGTTTTTAACACATATAACTAATTTCACGTACAAAACTATTCAAATATTTCAGTTAAAACAGAATATAACCCCAGACCTCTGTCCTACCAGCCTCCTGCTTATGTTCCCAAGTGAACAATGAAAGACAATGTGATTACTGTTAATTCCCCTTCCCCAACACCAGGCAAACATCACATTTAAATTTCACTCTAATTATCACTGCCAAACAAGTGTTCCCAAGCCTCAAAAGTTACAATATCACAGCCCAAGTAACAGTTCTAGCTCAAAGTAGTAATTTTTAACACATAGAACTAATTTCATGTACAAAACTATTCAAATATTTCAGTTAAAACAGAATATAACCCCAGACCTCTGTCCTTACCAGCCTCCTGCTTATGTTCCCAAGTGAACTGTGTGGCTTATTTGAACAATGTGGTCATACTCAGCCCTGACTGTGAATCCCATGGTAGACACTTGTCTCAGATACTGCAAGCATTAAAAGAAACAGGAGTGACCATTAACCCTGCTAAGTGTGCCCTAGCAAAGACCAAGACAAGATACCTAGGGCTCATTTTACGCATCGGACAAGTAAATCCTAAGGAAGAAAAGGTTACAGCAGTAGCATACAGCCCAATACCTACCACAAAAAAGCACATGAGATCTTTCCTAGGTCTGGCTGGTTATTACCAGAAATTTATTCCTAATTTCTAAGCCATTGCTAGTCCTTTGACTGATCTCACTAAAAAGAGGTACCCGAATAAGGTTCAGTGGAACCCTATTTGTGATAAGGATTTTAGAAATATCAAGGCCATTCTATGCACAACTCCTGTATTGACAAGCCCTGACTTCAACCAAGTGTTTGAGGTTCAAACTGATGCATCAGAGTATGGTATTGGGGGAGTCTTATCTCAGAAAATAGATGGGGAAGAACATACGATCATGTATATCAGCAGTAAGCTACATGAAAGGGAGAGAGAATATGCTACAATACAGAAAGAATATTTAGCTCTGAAGTGGGCTATTGATTCTTTGAAATATTACTTCTTGGGAGCTGAAGGGCTTTAAGGTTTCAACTGATCACAACCCCCTCTGCTGGTTGCACCAAATGAGAGAACAATATCCCTGTATAATGCAGTGGTACTTAGCATTTTATTCCTATTGATTTACTGTGTTTCATAGGGCAGGGACAATGCATATAAATGCTGATTTCATGGCTAGCTATGGTGCAGGAATTGATGTCAATGAAATACGATTGACTTTCCCTAAAAGGAAATGGTACAAGGAAGGTACTGTTAGTCTCTGTTGAGAAATCTATTTATGCCTCAGGGTATAGAATTATGGTACTCACTATTTTTATGGTGGAAATAGAATGTTTATCACTAATAGGGACCCTGAGATGAAGCTTCTGAAAATGTAGGGGTGGAAGCTCCATCACTTAATGGAACAGGAAGGTGATAAGCAGTCTGAAATAGCTGCTTCCATCTTAAGGTGGGGGATATGTGACAGGGAGATTCTGACACTCTTGTGGACCAACCTTTTCTTAAATCTATTGCAACAGTTCTTCTATTTCTTAGCCTAATCAATCCTTTACAATTTCTAGTCAATAAGTATGGCCAGCAGTGGGCACCCCTTCCCTTTCTTGACTATGCGATAGTGTCCTCTTTAATTTTTTTTTCCTTCTCAGGTCCTCGTACAGGGAGCTTATTGTGGTGACCTCTGAGCTCTTGTAAAACAACTGGCTGTGTTCCTTGTTGTTGACCTAAAGTATGTTAAAGCAGTATGTTGTAAAATACCTTGATGTATATACACTATGTGTATGAAACCTGTAAATGTTGAAAATACCATGGCACTAGGGGCCAGATATTCAAAACTTTGCCCCGGGGCTAAATTAGCTCTTCCCAGCAGGCAAACTTAGTCCAGAGCACAAAACAAGCCATATTCAACAGGAATAGCTAGGGGCAAACAGCTTCTGAATATAGCATGAGAATGAGGCTGTGCAAACTGGGCTGGGAGTGCAGGGGAAACTTAGCTCTGGGATAAGACAGCTCTGAATATGACAACCAGGAAGTGCAAACCACAACAGCAACTCAGTGTACAGTGATGTGAAGGTATGTAGAGATGAACTATGTGGCCAATGTGTGTGCCAGCAAATGTGTGGACCCAGTACAGCTGCAGGCAGCAGTGTATGTGAAAGTACAGTGTGCAAAACTGTAAAATATTCCCCAAACTGTTTGAGCAGTGCTAACACATTTGCGCGGGTTTAGCGCAGGGCTAAACCGTTAGCCCGGTGCAAACATGTTTGCCCGGTGCTAAACTTTGCCATATTCAAAGTGACATGCAAATGAGCCTACTTAGGTAGTCTGTGAGCAAACATCCAGATTTGCATCTCATTATGCCCTGATTTGCATGCAGTTTGCACCGGCTAACTGTTTAGCCCTGTGCTAAACCCGCGTAACTTGCTTACACAAACAGCTTGGGGAATATTATACAGTTTTTGAACACTACTTCCACATACGCTGCTTCCTGCAGCTGTACTGGGACAACACAGCATAGGCACAGATGGTGGTGGTGCTGCATGCAACTGTCACAATGTAGGTCATGCTACAGTGCACAGCAGACACTACAGTAGCAAGGGGGCCAGTAGTGTGTGGACACAGCAATGCCTATGGTGTGTAGGGCAGTGATGATGACTGCACTATACACAGGGAGAGGCCCAACCTGCAGGTGTTTACTGACAGTGGACATTACTGTTATGCTGTTATGTGACCCACAGATGCTGCATCTCTGGCATGGGATGCTCACAGTGACATGTACATTTCTGGCTTTGTGTGCTGTGGCAGTTGTACAGCTATGTGGTATGTGGCTGGGGAGCTCATATATCATCCGGAAGGCACACTGATGTTGGGGTATTCCCAATACTGGCCCATGTGCACTGCATGATGTGTCCTAGTCTTGTGACCACACCTGGTCTGTGGCACAGCCTCGCCACCTATACACGATCCCCTCAACATCCTCCATGCCCACAGTGCTACATGTGTGTGCTGGCATCTGTTGATGTCCACAGAAGTGTGATCCGCAGGTGTGTGCTGTATGGCCACACAGCCATGCTGTCCACTGGTGGCAGGGTCACCACTTACTGCCTGGCATGGCTGGGACTGGTGACAGATGATGGCATCATTGTGATGCCATCAGTTAGTAGCATGCTTCCTCTATGATTGGCTTTATCTATGTATCATATTTATTTGTTAGGGTCATGCAAAACCCACATTAAACCAATGCAAACACCGCGCAAAGCCATAGTGTCATGCAAAGCTGATTGCCCAGGGTTAAGACAAGCTTTTCCTGGGTGGTAATGTGCACCATGCTAAGTGTCGCGCTAAGTCGTGCAAAACCACTTAGCATGGCGCAAGTTGCTGAAAATAGCATTGCACTTGTATTCATGTCAGTTTGTCCCTTGCATGCATTATAATTTTGCCCGGCGCTAATGCAGTTTTTTTTTATTTTTTTATTTTGTCTTTTTTCCGGGCCGTGCTCCGTCTTAGCTCGGCCCTAGTCACGGCCTCCTGGAGACCTCCACCACCGCCTATGGCTGCTGAGATCCCTCAGTCACTTCCAGCTTGCCCCAGAGGGTGGGGCCGTGGCCACCTTTCACCGGCGACCCACGGAGCTTATGTCTGGTCTGGGATCTGCAGCGATGGTGGTGCCTCGAGGTCCTCCGGGGAGGGTTTCATGTATACAGTTGCTCTTGCCTCAGTTTTTTTCTTCCTTATGGAGGCGGGGATGTGCAATAATGCGAGCGTCTGCCCCACCTCCCAGAGCTGTATATGTTGATAGCCTGAGGACCCCCGGCCTCTGCTAGGAGCCCTCAGTGTGCCGATTGCTTCCCCCACCCTCCCCCTGGAGAAGGAGAGCAGTACTTGGGATGCTCTATCCTTCTCCCCCCTTGGTGGCCCTCCGATGATCCGGGCCTGTTCCCGAACCCAGGTCGCATGTGCCGCAAGCGGAAAATCCCACTGCTGCACCAATGGGCCCTGAGCTAATGCAGTTTGCCCATGCTATTTTGGCTTTCAAATATAGCAGACCCGCACTAATCCTGCGCTAAACCTGCACAAATGGTTTTTGCCCAGTGCAAAGTTTTGAATATCTGGCCCAAAGTGTTTTTGAAAAAAGGTAACAAGTACTTGGTGACTGTATTATAGAAATTAAGTTACCGGGGTAGAAATATCAGAAAAAAAAACATTGTGTTGGTGCTGCTTAAATGTACTAAGATTATCTTTGTTGACATATTCACATGTATGGGGCTAATATATATATGTGTGTTTGTGTATATATATATATATATATATATATATATATACATACACATATTCATGGCAAAAAAAACTCTGTTTAACACATCAGTTAGAGTTGTTCCACAGTGATAAAAGTGAGGAAATTCAGTGTTAGGGTTGCTACCACTTGCATGCCACACCCACCCCACCCCCCACCAACAGGCATCAGGGTGAGCGTTGGGGTCGTTGGCCCTAACTCTCGCCCCATTCCATGTGTAAACAAGCTGAGGTGGTGCAGTATAAGAAAATGGGGTGAAAGTTAGAACTGATGACCCCAATGCAACCCCAATGCCGGTTGGTGGGGGCGGGGTGGGCGTGGGGTGCAATGGGTGGCAACCCTAACATTGAATTTCCTTGCTTTTGTCATTGTGGAACAACCCTAACTGATGCATTAAATCATTTTTTTCCCATGAATTTCCCTTTTTTTGAGAATGTGCAGTATAAATAGTGAATGTAATGTGGTGGGAGCACGGGGACCCTTCGGGCCCCACATTCCCACCATGTGATTTTGTGTCACATTCTAATGCTCACCGTAATGCAAATGCAAGTGCAAATGTCAATGCCGATGGTGAAGCAAATGTAAATGATAACGCAAACAGTAAGAGAAATGCAAGCACAAACATTAATGAAAGCAGAAATGGTAATGCAAACGGTAACATAAACGCTAACAGCAACAGAAACGCAAATGGTAAGAAAATTGCAAATGGTAACAGAAACGCAAACAGAAATGCAAATGGTGAAGGCAACAGCACCGCAGAAGGAAACAGTAACGCAATCGACAACAGAATCACAACCGAAAATGCAAGCGCTAAGGCCAACAGAAGCACAAATGGTGACGAACATGGAAACAGTAACAGTGACACAATTGTAAATGCAAACAGTTACAGTAACAGCAATAATGATGCCAAAGCAAACAGTAACACAAACGGAAACACTAATACAAGCGCGTGCGGAAACGCAAATGGTAATACACACAGTCACAGTACCGCAATTGGAAATGTAAATGGTAACAGTAACACCAACGATGATGCCAAAGGAAAGAGAAACACAAACGGACCCGCATATGCAAAAAGTAATGCACAGGGTGACGCAAAACAAAACACAAACAAAAACAGTAATGGAAACACAAATGGTAACAGTAACACAAACGCAAGCACAAATGCAAAGGGCAATGTACACGGTGATGTTAACAGAAACAATGATGGAAACGGAAGCGGAAACGCTAAATTTAACAGTAACGGAAAGGCACACACTTTTTCCCCCAGAAAGCTGCATTTAGAAGCACAGTGAATAGAAATAATGTATGCAAAATAATTTCCCTCAGAGCAGAAAATGAACACTTGGAACACTAAATTGCTTATATTTCAGGAACTGCATGACATAGAAAAAGAATTTAAATTTCATATTATTTATGACTTTCTTGGCTAGTTTTGAACTTAGCCCCCTTTTGGGGGGGCTAAGCATTTTTCTGACAAAAAGTCCGTATCTTGAAGCGTTTTCAAGATATGGACCCGAAAGGCGCAGTGGATGTCGTAATGTTAACCTATAGGAAAAATAGTCAACTTCGGAGTGCTATAACTTTGCAGCCCTGTAATATTTTTTTACCAAACCACCAAAAAGCACATCTGTGGGATCCTGGCTTTCTTCCCTCCACATTTCAGCCCAATAGACCAAACCACTGTTTTGCAGCGGGGTGGCAAAGAATTCCTGTTATTTTGGGAATAGTGTGGCAAAATAGTGTTGCAAATCACGACACTTTCGCAAAAAAAGTCATGAAAGTGTCGCAAGTGCAACACTACTTTGCAACACTACTTTTTACAAAAATGTTAAAAACATATTTCTGGGGTGTTTAACCCCCCAAACAAGACATGGCTAGCATCCTCAGGACTTGACAAGGTGAACACAAAAATAATTGTGTCCATAGAGTGTCCCAAATTTTAATGGCAAGCATTTCTGTGACCAGTAACTGAAAAAAAATTGGCAGACTCATGACACTACAGGGGTCATTTGTGACACTAAAAACTGCGTTTGCGACACTGTCAAACTTTTTGTTAACTTTTCCCATTGACTATAATGGGAAATTTGTTTTTTGAATAACTTTTGAACCATTTAATATTTTTTCATGAAAGCTTTAAAAGGCACATTGGGGACCCTGGCTGCATGTTCCATGAAGGTTTTGGACTGGTCGCACAAACCGTGTGACCTTTAGGCACGAGCAAAGAATGCTCAAAAAAGTGTAAATGTGACTTTCTATTGTGCTTTATAGCTCTGCAACCATATACCTGACCATTATGAAACTTAGCAGATCCAGAGATCTATGGTGCCGATGCTTGCCTGCCTAATTTCAGGCAAATCTGTCATATGGTGGCAAAGTTATTAAGCTGCAAAATTTCACACTTTAACCTTAAATGAGGTACTCAACCCTAACTATAGTGGCATGGCACTCCATTTAATGCATCAGTTAGGGTTGTTCCACAGCGACAAAAGTGAGGAAATTTGGTGTTAGGATTTAAAACCCTAACTCTGCATTCCTCTCACCCCCAGTACCCCCACACACACACACACATGCAAGTACAGGGAGGACCAAGGCAACACAGCCAATCACAGACAATCAGCAGCAAGTTACGGAAATAAAACACAACTGTGTAGATGTAGTACAAGACACACCCATCATCATGAGGCTACAACTGTAGCCTTTGAGCATTTGATGTTCATGCCTGTAGTTTCGCTGTGGCTCTCCACTCAGGATGCAGTACCTGTTCGTGGGGTGGCATAGCCTGGCTAAGGCCATGCAGCTCATAACTGTACTAACTGCAGTGTACCTGCAATCATGGAGGTGTACTGTTGATGTCCATGGCCTATGTTTTCCTGTGGCTGTATGCTCAGGATGAAGTAGCTGCTGGGGGTGGGGAGGGGGCATTGCCTGGCTGAGACTGTGCAACTCCTAACTGTGCTAACTTGTGTACAGCTGCAATCAGAGAGGTGCACCATTGATGTCCATTGGTTATTTTTGCTGTGGTTGTACAGTCAGTATGCAGTACCTGGTCTGTGGGGGGGACGTTCCCTGGCTTAAGCCATGCAATTCCTAGCTGTGCTAACTTGAATGTCCTTTCCATCAGGGAGGTGTGCCATTGATGTCCATACCCTCAGTTTTGCTGTTGCTGTTCACTCCGGATACAGTACCTGGTGTGGAGTGTTGGGGAAGGATTGCCTAGCTCAGGGCGTGCAAGTCATAACTGTGCTAACTGAAGTGTACCTTCAATCGGGGAGGTTACCATTGATGTGTATGGTCTTTGTTTTCCTGTGGCTGTCCACTCAGGATGCAGTACCTGTTCTGGGTTGGGGGAGTCCTGCCTGGCTAAGACTGTGCAAGTCATACGTGTGCTAATTTGTGTGCAGCTGCAAACAGGGAGGTGCACCATTGATATCCATGTGTTTATTGTTGCTGTGGCTCTCCAATCAGTAGGAAGTACCTGGTCTGTGGGGCCCTGTAGATTGTGTGGCAGAGCTCATCCAACTCCTAACTGTGCTAACTTGTGCATACCCACAATCAGGGAGGTGTACCATTGATGTCCATGGCCTTAGTTTTGCTGTGGAGCTCCACTCAGGATGCAGTACCTGGTGTGGTGGGGCATGGAGCATTCCTAGCCAAGTCCAGGTAACTGCAGCATGCAGTACCTGGTCTGGGGGTGGTGGGCATGTGTCTTGTAGTACATTTAGACAGCTGTATTTTATTTCTGTCACCTGCTACTGGTTGTTTGTGATTGGTCGTGTTGCCTTGGTCCTCCTTCTACTTGCATTTGTGTGTGTGTGTGTGTGTGTGTGTGTGTGTGTGTGTGTGGTACTGGGGGGTGGGGGGGAATGCAGAGTTAGGGTTTTCAACCCTAACACTGAATTTCCCTGCTTTTGTCACTGTGGAACAACCCTAATTGATGCATTAAATGGAGTTTTTTGCCTCTAATTTCCCTTCTTTTGGAGAATGATGGCGATAAATAGTGAGTGGAATGCGGTGGTGGGAACAAGGGGCCCTTTAGGCCCTGTGCTCCCACCACATGATGTCTTGTTACATAGTAACAGAAACTGTAATGCAAATGCAAGTGGCAACAGTCACACACACAGTAAAGCAAACGTAAATGGAAAAGCAAACGTTAATAGAAACGCACACGTAAAGTGATGTCAAAGTGAACAGTGATGCAAATGGACATGCAAGCACGTATGAAATAGCAACAGGTAATGTGCACAGTGATGGCACCAGTATTGGAAACACACATGTTAAGAGCTACAGCAACAAGAGCGCCAAAGGAAACAGAAACAAAAACATGAATGGAAGCATGTAAACTTGAACCGTAATGCACACGGGCATGGTACTGCAATTGTAAATGCAAATGGTAAAGTTAACATGAACAAAAATGTGAAAGGAAACAGAAACATAAATGCAAACACGTATGTAAACGCAAACCATAATGCACACGGTCACATTACCGCAATAGTAAACGCAAATGGTAATGGTAACGGTAACAGCAACAATAACACCAAAGGAAACAGAAACGCAAAAGGAAAGGGAAGCACATATGGAAACACAAACCGTAATGCGCATGGGCACAGTAATGCAATAGGAAACACAAATGGTAACAGTAACAGCAATGAAGAAGCAAAATGAAAGACAAACACAAATGCAAATGTAAGGGCTGCCTTAAATGCAAATGTCAATGCACACAGTGACGCAAACTGAAATGCAAACACAAACAGTAGTGGAAACGCAAATGGTAAGAGTAACGCAAATGAAAGCGCAAACGAGAATGCAAAGGGTAATGCACATGGTGGCGTAAACAGGAATGATAATGCAAATGGGTATGTAAACGCAAGTGGAAACAGTAACTGTAACATTAACAGAAGCGCATACCCTGTTTTTCCCCCCCAACAGCTGCATAGAGAAACACAGTGTGTACAAAGAATGTATGCATAATAATGGGCCTTGGAGCTGAAAATGAGGCGTAGCAATACCAAATTTCTTATATCTCAGTAACTGTACAACATAGAAAAAAAAATTGACATGATTCATGATTTTCTTGGCTACAATTTCCTGAATGCGCATTGTCATGACAAACATTCCATATCTCGCACCATTTTCGCGATACGAGCCCCGAAAGGCCCGGCGGACGCCACCATGTTAGTCTATGGGAAAAAAAGTCAACTTCAGAGTACCATAACTTGGCATCTATGCAATATTTTTCCACCACACCATGAAAAGGCACATCTAAGAGATGTTGGCTGCTTTCCCTCCAAATTTCAGCCCAAAAGACCAAATTGTTCTTTTGCAGCAGGGTGGCAAAGAATTCCTGTCATTTAGGCCATAGTCTGGAAAAGTAGTGTCACAATTTGCGACACCTTTCACAAAAATTTGCGAACATGTCACAGGTGCGACTCTACTTTGCAACACTACTGTTTCCAGAAATTTGAAAAACATATTTCTAGGGCGTTTAACCCTAAAATAAACACGTGGCTAGCATCCTCAGGGTCAGACAAGGTGAAAACAGAAAGAATTGTGTCCCTAGAGGGTCCCAATTGTGTATGGCAAGCATTTTTCTGATCACCAACTGAAACAAAATGGTGGATTTGCGACACTACTAGGGCCATTTGCGACACTAAAAAGTGCATTTGCGACACTTTCAAACTTTTTAACTTTTCCCATTGACTTATAATGGGAAATTGTTTTTTGAATAACTTTTGAACCATTTAATATTTCTTCATGAAATCTTCAAATGGCACATCAGGGACCCTGGCCACATGTTCCCTGAAGTTTTTGGACTGGTCGTACAAACCGTGCGACTTGTAGATGAGAGCAAAGAATTCACAAAAAAGCGTAATTGCGCATTCAGTTACTTCACTCCACAGCCGTATATCTGACTGGTACAAAAGTTGGCATATTCCAAGATCTACCATGCCCAACTGTGCCTGCTGAATTTCAGGCAAATCCATTGAATGGTGGCAAAGTTATTAAGGTGCAAAATGTCACCCTTTAACCTTAAAAGGGCTACTCAACCCTAACTATGGTAGCACTACCGTGCTACCATAATATACATATTATTCATAGTTAGGGTTGAGGAGCCATTTATATGTTAAACCCAACATTTTGCACCTTAATAACTTTGCAACCGTTTGACGGATTTGCCTGACATTTGGAATACACACTCAAGAACCATAGGCCTTGGGGATCTGCTGTTTTGTACCGTCAGATATACAGTCATGAGTCATTAAGCGTGATCTGTGCATGCGTTTATGCTTTTTCTGGAATTCTACGGTCACACCTGCAGGTGTATTGGGGTAATTGGTCCTAACTGTCACCCCATTCTCCTATTCCTCAGCTTCTTTCCACATGTGATGGGGTGACACTTAGGGCCGATGACTCCAATGCACCCCCCGATTCCATTTGGGCGGGTGGGCTGGAATGGTGCAAAGGAGGTTTCAACCCTAACATCGAATTTCCTAGCTTTTGTTGCTGTGGAACAACCCTAACTGATGCATTAAACTGAGTTTTTTGCCTCTCTCTATATATATGAATATATATATATATATATAATATGGGTGCATTCGAGCCTCTACAATTCTGGTTATCAAGGAATTTTAACATTAAACTTGAAATTTTGCACGTTAATAACTTTGGACCCATTTGATGGATTTGCATGTAATTTGGTGTGCGTGGTGAGGCATGGTAGATCTCTTTATTTACCAAATCGCGTTTTGGTCAAATGTATGAATTTTGCGGAATTAATCGCTGAAAAATTCACTTTTCTTCAGTTTTGTCAGCATTTTTTTGGATTTTGTCCATGGCACTGCGCGGTCACTGTGTGGTGTGCCAGTCTGAAACCTGGGTCAAGAAACATGCCGCTTTTTGTTTGGTGAAAACATATTAATCCATTCAAAAGTTATTAAACTTCTTAGCTCCCATTATAAGTCATTGGAAACATTTATGTTTATTTTGCAAAAGAAGAACAGGGTTTTGGTCATCTGGTCACTCCTCACAATCAAAGAATTTGCAGGCTCGCAATCAAAGAATCTTTGATCGCGAGAAATTTATTGATCGCAATGGCCATAATCTTGTTTTTAGTTTGGGGATGGGGAAAAAAATAGCTCAGTCCAGGGGTGACTTCTGAAGTAAAACTTGAATGGGTTTTGCTCAGGGAGCTTTCCTCTATCAATCCATGCCTTTGGTTTAATGTACCTGTGTCAAAAAATAGAAATTTAAACTTTTAAATTCTTTGATCACAGCTTGCTAATGATCTTTGATCGTGAGCCTGCAAATTCCTTGATCGCGAGAATTCTTTGATTACGAGCTTCATTTATGAGGGCTGGATGAGTTGGCTAGATCTTTGCTGGACCTGATGTCTCGGGACCAGATAGCCCGAATTTCACTACCAGATGTCCCCTCATGATCAAAGATGATCTTCGATCTGAGGTCATGGCCGATTCTCACGATTAAAGAATTCTTAAAGGTGCACAAACTTTAAAATAAATTGAAAATCTCCGAAATGGTTTGGTGTTTTAACTTGAAATTTGGAAAGTGTTGAGGGGATGTCCTGTAGATGTGAATTATGGTGTCTGGGTGTTGGAAAATAAATCTGTTGTGAAGATATTGTGTGATGCAGTTTACATTCTGCGGATAGTGTTCTGCAATGCGGTAATGGCTAGAAATGTTTTCGGTAGCTAGCCTTACTGCCACTAAAGTACTTTTCAGTGTTTAGGTGTATAAAATGTAAACAGGTGCAGAATTATGCCACTCCAATAAATGAAAATCTAAAACTTTAAAATTAAATATCTTGGAAACGGTTTGGTCTTTTAACTTTAAATTTGAAAGGCATTGAGGGGATGTCCTGTAGATGTGAATTATGGTATTTAGGTGTCAGAAAATTAATTTGCTGTGGAGATATTGCATGACACAGTTTACATTTTGTGGATAACGTTCTGCATTCTGGTAGTGGCTTGACATGTGCAGGATAACTAGCCTTACTGCCACAGAGGTAATTTTCAATGGTTAGGTGTGTAAAATGTAAACAGGTACAGAATTATGCCACTCTGATGAATGAAAATGTGGTTTGTTTCAAGTTGGTGGGAGTGAGGGGCCCAAATGGCCCTGTGCTCCCACTAGCTAGTGCAACAGTGTACTTTACAATGCTTTCTCAAAAAGTAAGGAACTTCTTTGCAAGAAACTGTGTTAATGCAACATTTATGGTTTTTAACAGTGATGAAAGTGAGGAAATTTGCTGTTAGGGTTACCACCCCTTGCACCCCATGTCCAACCCACCACCACCAACAAGCACTGGGGTGTGCATTGGGGTCATCAGTCCTAACTCTCACCCTATTCTCCTATACTGCACCATCTCAGCTTATTTTCACATAGAATGGGATGAGAGTTAGGGCCAATGGCCCCAATGCACACCACGATGCCTGTTGGTGGGGGCCGGTTGTCATGGGGTGCAAGGGGTGGTAACCCTAACGGCGAATTTCTTCACTTTTTACACTATAAAACCCCCTAACTTTTGCATTAACACAGTTTTTTTTTGCAAAGAATATACAGTATATATATCTATATATATGTATCTATATAGATATATATAGTCTATGCAAAAAACTTTGTTAATGCATCATTTGTGGTTAAAACACAATAAATCAGGAAATGAAAAATCTTTAGGGTTGCCCCTCCCCCACGGACCCACCCATCATCCCAAGATTAACAGCTGACGGGGTGTGTCATTGGGGTTGTGAGAACTAAATGTCACCCCATTCCATCTGAAATTACATTCACAAGCCACAGTAAATAAGAATGGGGTGACATTTTAGGCCTCACACACCCCAATGACACACCCCATCGGCTGTCAGTCTTGGGATGACAGGCAGATCTGGGGGGGCAACCCTAAAGATTTTTCATTTCCTAACTTCTTGTGTTTTAACCCTAAATGATGCATTAATAACGTTTTTTGCATAGAATTTCCTTACTTTTTGAGAAAGAATAAAAAACTAAGAACTTACACAAGTTGGTGGGAGCGTGGGCACTTCAGGCCCTGCGCTCCCACCAACTTGCGGAACTTTGTGAGGACACCTCCTTTTATCACTCAGAACCTGGCTGTCTATTCCCCTCAACTGTCCCACATTAGGAGGGGCATCTCTAAAAAATCAAGTAAGGTTGGGCAAACTTATGGCTGCAAGGCCTTTTTCTGCCGATAACATCTATGTTTCTATAGATAATAACATCACTGGATACACCTTTAAATGCACTGTGATAAGGAAGTTTTTCATGTTTCCTTTTTTTTTTGTTGCTGCACAGTACTGAGTGTGTGCAGCTGCTCAGGTGGTGGAAGACAAACATGATGGAATGCTGGTCTTTTCCTATATAGCATCTCTTACATTTCCATTTTACACACTGTTACTGTTTTTCCACACCTCTCTAATGCTCCACATTAAAAAGGAGAAGGGGGTGAAAACCAGAATACCGAAATGCACCCAGAATGATTCTTATGTTCCTACTGGCACTAGCTAGAATGCCCACCGAACCAGTCAGAATACCCCTCCAAACCTCCCAAATTACCACTAACCTGGCAGAACAGCCATTGTGACCAACCAGAATGCCTACAAAACCAGTAAGAATGGTCACTGGACCTGCCAGAATCTGCACCCAAACAAGCCAGAATCCATGTATTCTATCGGGTCAGTTGCCATTCTGCCAGATAGCAGTGGCTATTCCAGTAGGTAAGTTGGGGTGTATTCCAACTAGCTGGGTGGGTATTTCCCTCAGCTTATGGTAACTATTCCATGGGTCAGGAGCATTCCAGTAATTTGGTGGCCATTCTGGTTGGTGCCAATAGGTAAACTGAAACATACATAGAAACACAGACAATGGTGGCAGAAAAAGACCAGAGGTCCATCTAGTCTGCCCAGATTCCCTATAATCTCTGGAACTTACTGTTCCTCCCTGGGTACTAACCCTCCCCGTCCTCTCTCTAGTCTCCTCCTTGGTCCTGTCGCCACCCCATAACCACTATTCCCTTCATTATGTCCCAGCCCTGCTTGATTCCCCTGACTGTTTTCATTCCCACCACTTCAGCTGACAGACTGTCTGAAAGTGTCACTACTCTTTCCATAAAGTAGTACTTCCTCACATCTGTCCTGAACCTACCTCCTGTTAATTTCCATTCATGACCATGTGGCCGCGTATTGATATTCAGGCCATATAGTTCCCCACAGTTCACTTTAATTCCTTTAAGGAACTGGAAGGTCTCTGTCATGTTTCCCTTCACGCTTCTGGTCTCCAGTGACTACATATGTAGTGCCATGAGGCACTCCTCATAGAATCTGCCCTGCTGGCCCTGAATTATTTTTGTTACTCTGCATCGTCTCCAACCTATCCTTATATTTTCTGAGATGAGAGCTCCAGAACTGGGTGCAGTACTCTAGATGAGGCCCCGCCAGGTATCTATAGATCAGCTGCAATCATTCCAGTTCTGGGTGCATGCCAGTTTTGGATTAATGCCATTTGCCTCTAGCTCCCATTAATAGGGATGTCTGACTCTCATTTTACCACAAAGGATTACTATATGCCACATCCCAAATGGAAAAGCTGTTGACCACATGAAGAAGGTGCTGTAAAGTCAGCATTTATAACAGAAATTCACAATACTCTGTTATGATGCTAAATCAAAATTGAACTTTGCACAAAGAAAAGCACCAAGCTGCATTTCCACAATGTTCTGAACTTGTACCCCCGTGTTACATGATGTGCCCCACATTGTGAATGTCAGTGTCTGACATACATTTCAATGCTAGAAGTATGTGGTACGGTAGGAAAAAAGTCCAAACCAGCAAAAAAAAAAATCAGGAGGCGTTCCCCTCGTTCCATCACAAATACTTCTGCATCAATCAGACAGGGGGTCCAAGTTAATGTTCGTCCTTGCTCACTTTAAAAAGAGGGTTTAATGTTTTTCTCGGTGCTGCCTGTGTTCTTTCCTGCAGGATCATTGGGGATGAGCTTTGGTTAGAGGTACTGAATGGCCTGGACTGATGGGTTATATGTGTTTTCTGCTGACTTTCTTTGATGTGCAGGACGTGCACAAGGCACAGCCACTCCCTGCAGGAAATGCACTCCCACTGTATCAAAAGACACACCCGGCAGGATATCACACACCATGCACCATCTCCCTCCATAACACAACAAGCAAGTCATGAAGCTGACATTTCATTTTGCTTTGAAACAGTATTATACATACATACATTCAGTGCTTACCTGTCCATGAAATTGTCAAAGGCTGATCAAAATCTTTCCCGCTGACCAGTCAGAATCCCCCCCAGGGTCCTGGGCCCTCTAAAACTACCTTTAAAGACATGGCTTGTGGACTTTTCAACAAAATAAAGCAAAGCTCAGCATGTGTGTGCAGTTTATTCAAGACGCGGTGGGACTTGAATGAACCTTGATGCTCATGCAGCTGTTTGGTTTGCGGTGAGCAGCCCGAGCTGTGAGGTGACTGACAAGTGGCGCTCTAAAAAAATATTCCTACTGCTCCTCTCCTTCTCTTGGCTTCAAATGAACCACCAACCCTCGCTCTGCATTCCTCCGCTTTCTTCAGATTCGCCCGAGACAGCTGGGCAGCCATCGCATGCTATTGCAAGTAGTGGGGGGTATGCTGGAAAGCAGATGAAATTGCCAAGAAAAGTTATCCTTCTCCACGATGCCCACAGGGCTGCTGCCAGATGGACAGTTTTTTTTTTAAATGGCAATTTAAAAAGGGTCAATTTTTTTTTGTACGCAGTGGCATACAATAAGTATGCATGGTTACACCACTGCTATAGATGCTTTACTAGGACAGAAGTCCCAAGGTTTAAAAAAAAAAAAACTACAATTTAAATGCAGGTGGAGAAACTAATTTTATAACAAACTAATCAAACATCTAAGAGTTTTAACAGTTAATAACATTTATATTTTAAAAAACATTATTTAATACAGTTGTCCATTTTCTAAGCAAAAAATCTCACGATCAAAGAATTTGTAGGCTCGTGATCAAAGAATTTGCAGGCTCACGATCAAAGAATACAAAAAGGCTGTAAATCAGAAATTTGAAGGAATTGCAGTAAACCTCCACCCATGGTTCGACAGAATGAAGCCCCCTGAGCAAAATCCACCCTCATTTGACTTCCGAGGGCACCCCTGGGCTGAGAAAATTGATTATTTAATTCGGCCATCTCATCCCTCGCTCGCAATGCATGAAAGCGATCAAAGAATCTCACGATCAAAGAATTTGCAGGCTCGTGATCAAAGAATTTGCAGGCTCATGATCAAAGAATTAAAAATGCTGTAATTCAAAAATTACAAGGAATTGCAGTAAACCACTGCAATGGTTCGACAGAACAAAGCCCTCTGAGCAAAACACACCCTCATTTGACTTCCTAGAGCACCCCTGGGCTGAGAAAATAGATTTTTTAATTTGTCCATCTCGTCCGCTCGAGATGCATGATCGTGATCAAAGAATCTCGCAATCAAATAATTTGCAGGCTCGCAATCAAAGATCTTTAGAGAGCCATGATCAAAGATTTTAAAAGCTTATAACTCTATTTTTTGTCTGATTTAGATGAAACCAAAGGCATGGCTCAATAGATCGGAGCCCTCTGAGTAAAACCCATCCAAGTTTTACTTCAGGAGTGAGCCCTGAGCTGAGATATTTGTGTTTTTCTGATCAGAAAGCTAAAAACAAGATGGTGGACCTCACGATCAAAGAATTCTTGGGGACAAAGATTCTTGAACCACAAGGCTGCAAATTCTTTGATCGCCAGGAGAGACGAGATGGCCAGAACCCCATTCTTTGTTCGCAAAACATACATATACATTTTCCCTTCGACTTACAATGGGAACTTAAAAGTGGCATAACTTTTGAATGTCTTAATATTTTTTCACCAAATGAAAAGCGGCATGTTCGGCCACCAAAGCTCTTTCAAATGAGCCATTTTGCAGAGTGGAATGCCACACAATGGCCATGCAGTGCCATGTCCAAAATCCCAAATGCTGCCTCCAATCTGGATAATTTTGCATTTTTCAGCATTTTGGTGCACAAAGACCGTAAGTTCAACTGAAATGAAATTTGTAAATTATGAGATCTACCATGCCCCACCATGCATACCAAATTTCAGGCAAATCCATTGAATGTGTCCAAAGTTATTAACGTGTAAAATTTTGACTTTAACATAGAAGTGTCATCTCAACCCTAAATATAGTAGTGCAACTGCACCACTATTTTATACATATATGTGTATATATATATATATATATATATATATATATATATATATATATATAAATATGATAGTGGCATGGTAGTGCCACTATAGTTTGAGTTAGTACCCCATTTAAGTTTAAAGTGTGAAATTTTTGCAGCTTAATAACTTTTCCACCATGTGACATATTTACCTGACATTTGGCAGGCACAGAGTGGTACCATAGATCTCAGGATCTGCCAAGTTTTGTACTGGTCAGATATATGGTTGTGGAGTTATAAAGCGACATTCTGTAGTGCATTTACACTTTTTTGCGCATCCTTTGCTCATGCCTACAGGTCCATGGTTTGCGCGACTGGTCTAAACACTTCAGGGAACATGTGATCATGTTCCCCGATGTGCCTTACAGAGATTGCGTGAAAAAATTTTAAACGGTTCAAAAGTTATTCAAAAAACATTATAGTCAATGGGAAAAGTTAACAAAAGTTTGACAGTGTCGCAAATGTAGTTTTTAGTGTCGCAAATGACCCCTGTAGTGTCGTGAGTCAGTCATTTTTTTTTTTCAGTTAGTGGTCAGAAAAATGCTTGCCATTTAAATTTGGGACCCTCTAGGGACACAATTACTTTTGTGTTCACCTAGTCGAGCCCTGAGGATGCTAGCCATGTCTTTTTTGGGGGGGTTAAACACCCCAGAAATATGTTTTTCAAATTTTTGTAATTTGTAGTGTCACAAAGTAGTGTCGAACTTGTGAGACTTTCGTGTTTTGTTTTGCGAAAATGTCGTGATTTGCGACACTATGGCCAAAATAACAGGAATTCTTTGCCACCCAACTGCAAAAGAATGGTTTGGTCTTTTGGGCTGAAATTTGGAGGGAAGAAAGCCAACATCCCACAGATGTGCTTTTTTGTGGTTTAGTGACAAAATATTGCAGGGATGCAAAGTTATGGTGCTCTGAATTTGACGCCTTTTCCCATGGACTAACATTGTGGCGTCGGTCGCACCTTTCGAGGCCCGTATCTCGGAAACTCTTCGAGATACGGACTTCTCGGCAGAAAAATACTTAGCCTCCTACTAGGGATCTAAGTACAAAACTAGCCAGGAAAGTCATAAATAATATGAAATTTTAATTTTTTTCCTACGTTGTACGGTTCCTGAGATATAAGTAATTTAGTATTCCAAGTGCTCATTCTCTGCTCCGAGGCCCATTATTATGCATACATTCTTTGTACTCACTGTGTTTCTCTATGCAGCTGTTGGGCAAAAACAGGGTGCGCACTTCTGTTATGGTTACAGTTAGTGTTCTCACTTGCCTTTCCGGACCCGTTTGCATTAGCGTTCCCGTGTACGCCACTGTGTACGTTTCACTTTACATTTTCGTTTGTGGTTGTGTTTTATTTATTTTTTTTATTTTTATCAATTATTTTACCAGGTGAGACGCACTAAGCTGAAAGCTTGTTTGCAGGTGCAACCTGGGAGCACGCGGAAGTTAAGTGACTTGCTCAGGGTCACACAGTATGCAAGTGGGGGCTGTGGGATTCAAACCCAGGTCTCCAGATTTGCAGCTCAGAGCCTTAAACCACTGTGCCATACTGCCTCCTGTTTGTGTTACTGTGTTACTGTTACCATTTGCATTTCCACTACTGTTTCTGTTTGCGTTTCATTTTGCATCACTGCGTGCATTACCATTTGCATTTGTGTATGCGCTTCTGTTTGCATTCGTCTTTCCTTTGGCGTCATCGTTGCTGTTACCATTACCATTTGCATTTCCAATTGCATTACCATGACCGTGCACATTACGGTTTGCATTTCCGTACCCACTTGCATTTGCATTTCTGTTTCCATTACCATTTGCACTTGGATTTATATTACCATTTGCATTAGCGTTTATGTTTGTGTCACCATGTGCATTACCATTTGCGTTTGTGTACATGCTTCCATTTGCATTTGCATTTGCATTTGTGTTTCCTTTGGTATCATTGTTGGTGTTACCATCAGCGTTTGTGTTTCCAATTGTGTTACCATGATGGTGCACATTACAGTTTGCATTTGTGTATGCATTTGCATTTTCGTTTCTGTTTTCGGTAATGTTTGTGCTTGTGTTTCTATTACTGTTTGCATTACTGTTAACTTTTGTGTCACCATGTGCGTTACCCTTTGCACTTGCATTTGCATTACCGTTATTTCACTATTTATAGTGCACATTCTCAAAAAGAAGGGAAATTCATAGCAAAAAAAAATCTGTTTAATGCATCAGTTTGGGTTGTTCCAAAGTGACAAAAATGAGGAAATTCGATGTTAGGGTTCCCACTCCTCTTGCACTCCACCCCCACCCAGCCCCCACCAACAGGCATCGGGGTGTGCGTTTGGGGTCGTCGGTCCTAACTCTCAACCCATTCTCCAATGCTGCACCACCTCAGCCTGTGTACACATGGGATGGGGTAAGAGTTAGGACCAATGACCCCAATGCACACGTCAATGCCTGTTAGTGGGGGTTGGGTGGGTACCCTAACATCGAATTTCCTCACTTTTGTCACTGTGGAACAACCCTAACTGATGCATTAAATGGATTTTTTTGCCATGAATGTGTATATATATATATACATATATATATATACACACACACACATACACACACACACACATACATATATATTTATAAAATGGATGATTTTAGTTGCAACAAATCCAAACTTCTGATTGTATAAAACACATCACATGACCATGTGTATATCAGAGCATAACCACACACCTACACTTTTACCCCACTCCAAAATAATTTTGCCATTTTATAAGATAGATAACCCACTCTAGGATGTGCAGTCGCTCTCTGTTACAATCACATCTTAGGTGGTTGACGCACTCAGCCTGCGGCCTTATGCATTACAATGCATACCAAGACGTGTGTATATCAGAGTGCGACCACACACCTTAGAGTGGGTTATCTATTATATACATACATACATACTGTATATATAAACATATATTTGTCTCATACATGTACAGTATGTATGCCAGCAAAGATAATTTTAGTACATTTAGGCAGCCTCCTCCCGATTACATTATATTCTCCATAGTGCATCTACAGACCTCATTCCTGACCATGTGTCATAATTATATTCATTTCAGGGGTGGGGCTACAATGCTTGCTGATCTTCCAGCTCATACCAGGAAGTTATGAAACTGTCTTTACGAAGGAAATATCTTTAAACCCAAGGAGCAGAAAATGTTAATTTGTAGCTGAAAATACCACAGGTATGAGTTGCCTGCCTAGGGCAAAAAAAGTATCAGCTGCTCTTTAAGGCACGATACTGCAAACTAAAACTCTGATTCATTTATTCATTCCTTCAGTCATTCATATTCACTTGGCATTGCACTTGAAGAGTACTGTCATTGCCTGTCATGACAATATGGTACTTAAAGATATTTTTTTCTCCATAAAGGTTTTTCTGTACCACCATAGCACAGGAGAAGCTAATCAGCCTTGCTACGTCCCCCAAGACTCACCTCAGTCTGAAGTTCCTCCATGAATTCACCCTTGTGGTGCCATAGGGAGCAGGCTGTCCCCCACTCAGTACAATATTCTAGACTGGACTGTTGATCTGTTTCTGGGTGGAGGTGCAGACTAGGAGAAGAGAGGGCACAGGTTCATTAAGCTTAATCGATACGTTCATTAAGCTTGGGTGTCAACGTGGCTCACTTGGTAGCAGATCTGTCTCTGGACCAGAGGATTATGGGGTCACATCCCACACCCAGACTGGACTTGCACCTAAAACGCTGGCATCTGAGTTCAGTATTAGGGTGGTACTGCACTGCTGGTGTGTGCTGTCCTTCGGATGAGATGTTAAATCACAGTCCCTTCCATCCATCTTTTTGCTGTCCTGGTGGGTGTCCAAGAGGAAGTAAAAGAACCCAGGACACTCTTCACAAAGAGTAGGGGACATTACTGGTGTCCTGTCCAACATTCCCCTTCCCATAAACCAGTTCATGCAATTGTCCAGGCTGTGTGTGGTTGTTGATGTGCAATATGGTCACCACAACACATTCAGTAACTTCACTGTCAGTGTGGGATTGCTTGTAAAGCACTTTGGTGTATGAAAAGTGTTATATAAATGCTGATTCTTCTTCTTCTTCTTTATTAAGTCACAAACTTCCTGTTTTCCTGATCTTCTCTCCACACCTTGTCATAGGACGTCAAGTGCATGCATGGAGTAACACACATGGAAATTCTCACAGGCCCCTCTTTTCTAGCTGCCCTCATTCACTTTCACCAGACCTCCACCTGTTGGTAGTCTAAAACCAGGACAACATCCCTCCCCTCCTTGGGAGAGGAGAGTAATTCCTTGGTGGCTCAATCCTCTTCCTCCTTCACCAACCCCTGATGACCTGAGTCTATTCCTAAGCCTGGGTCACCAGTAAGGGTGACCTCAGCCCTCTACACCACCAGGCCAACCATACTTACAGATATTTATCAGTTTCCAGCAAAACATTTACAACTGGCATCAGCAAGGCTCACTTATTTAAATTTCCTAAAAATCTGAATATCAGACTCTTTCATCTTTTATTACTGAAGAGATATTCATTAAAACCAGGGGATTGGTAGTATAGTCTGGTGGTTAGAGAAACACATTACAGTATGAATGAGATTGGTACATCCAACAGATCTGGGTTTGATTCCTGCAATCTCAGCTTGCATATAGTTTAACTCTGAGCAAGTCAGTTAACCTCCCCAGTGCTCCTGAATCACCCCCAAGAAAAGGCATGTGTGCCTTTTAGACTTTGTCAAGTTACCAAAGAATTATCAAACAGAAAAAAAGGATTGTCTGTCTGCAGGTTCTATCTGTTTACAGCATTTGCACCTGCCAATAAGTCATAATCCTCTGCTTGTAAAAAAAAAATAATCGGTTGCCATGGATATGATTTTGATGTCAAAAACAGAACTGTGAATTCAAAGCAGGAGAAGCATGGGGGGCAGATGAAGTCTACGAGGCAAACAGCCTGATTTCATGCAAATGTACAATACGGTGATAATGAATGTAATAACCATAAATAAAAAATGTGTTTTGGAGGGGATCTTTTAAGATTTCAGTTCTTCCGATAGCAACAATATTTTTATAGAAACCTGGAAAATCACATTAAATCAACCCTGTTTTGGAATTCACTGAGCACTGAAGTTATTTCAATTTTGCCAGATATCTACTTATAATTCGAGCTGTGACAACTAGTTGTGCATTGTTGCACCCCAGTGTTTTACGTCAAATGTTTATAGCAAACATCCCAGTACAGTTTTATATTTATATCTGTAACCAAAATCATTTTCATTGTTCTGTTACCAAATTATGCACATGATTTATAAACTCCTG
The DNA here is from genome assembly GCA_016271365.2 of Neoceratodus forsteri. Classification (NCBI taxonomy): domain Eukaryota; kingdom Metazoa; phylum Chordata; order Ceratodontiformes; family Ceratodontidae; genus Neoceratodus; species Neoceratodus forsteri. The sequence continues at coordinate 42,092,309 of CM028131.1, read as the reverse complement.
CTAAGGAAACCCTAGAGAATGATGCAAGAGGTAATAAAACAGAGTTATAAACACCACAGCAAACAATAGTAAATGGCTGCATGTGACATTAGATTTGTTGTCAAGCCTGTCCTCGAGGGGGACTGTTACTCAGGCTCAGTTATGTTTGTTTTATACCTGTAAAGCTGCAGGGCTGTATATTTGCATTTTACAAAGCTGTAAACATAAGGAGCTATAAAATGGTTAAATCATTAAACACTGTGTGTAGCTGTTGTCCAAAGGGCTAACAGAATGGTAGGGTGCATGAAAATGGAGAGGCCAGCAGAGCAGGAAAGTAATGCTGCCACTTTGCGAGACCCTGGTCAGGACCATATGGCACATGGTGTGCTATGCTGATCTCCTTAATAAAAAAGAAACTGAGTCGGTCAAGAGAGCGCAAAACATAAAGCCACCAAAAACATCAGTGACATAGGGACTCATGCTATGGGGAGAGGCTATAGACCCAAAAACAGTCATCCTGAGGAAAAGGAGGCTGAAAGGGGATGTTGTCAGTCTTTAGCATACTTGGTGATATATGCAAGATTGAAAAAGCAGTGATATTTTATCTAGAGTCATGCAAAAGGACAAGAACACCCATACACTCAAAGGTGGTAAAATCAGTGTAAAGATTATTTTAATCCCAGAGAATGTTGCATATGTGGAACAGGATATCAGTGCAGATACAGTAGTGTCACAAAGCCAGTACAGACATTCAAGGTAAGCCAAAAACACAATCTGCTTATTAAGGAATTCACTTTGCACACTGGGTAGTAGAATGGTTAGAGAATCTCCATAAATAGTGTATGTTTGTACACCATATACTGTATACAGTATTTCATTCCTGCTCTTGGATCCGTGTGTGGACATGATAAATGTAGAGTCTCTTCAGATTTTTAATTACTATGTTATTTTCTACATTATGTTCTACCACAAAGAAAATGAAATTTTCTTCAGAGTTGATGTTTGCAACTATTTATAATTTCAAACTACAGGTACTGTTTTTCTTTGTTATTTAGCTGTAGGAATTCAACCTGTAATGATCATAGAAAGTGTGAGAGAAGATGGTATCAGCATCATCTGTACTTCCTCTGGATGGTTCCCTAAGCCAAATCTTGTGTGGACAGACAACTTTGGAAAAGATCTGACTGGTTCAAGTCGAACATCATCAGAGCAGAATGGCAATGGTCTAATCATGATAGAAAGTCATTTGCAGTTACCCAAGCTTACTGATATATTCTCTTGCACAATTTATAACACAATGATGCAGAAAGAAAAAGTTGCAAAAATAAAATTTTCAGGTATGTAAAACCTTTGACAAAAAGTAAACATTTATTTATTTTGATAACTGGATAGGCTTACTTAAACCATTTTATTTTATAAAATCTAGCTGCAACTTTTTTACCCATCTGATGAAGTTACCCAGCTACAGTAGTTCCATGGAAAGTTAATTACGAAGGCTGTTCAGCTATTGAAGTAGTTACTTTTAGCACTTAAAGGAAAATACAGAAACATAGAATTTGATGGGGATAAGGACCGCTTGGTCCAACTAGTCTGCCCATTTCACTACTTAATGGATAAGGTGCAGATCCTAGTAAACCATCAGCCTACATCCTCCTACCTCCCACAAGAATTGCCATATGTCTGTCCCATGTATTCTTGAATTCACCCACTGTTTTTGACTTCACAACCTCCTCAGAAAGGCTGTTCCACGCATCCACAACCCTCTCTGTTAAACAATACTTCCTTGCATTACCTCTGAGCCATCTCCCTCTATCTTCAAATTGTGCCCCATTGTTCTTGCACATCCCTTTTTCTGAAAGATGCAACCCTCTTGGACTTTGTTGATTCCCTTGAGGTACTTGAAAGTTTCTATCATATCCCTCCCCCTTTCCTCAAGGGTATACACATTAAGCTCCTTTAGTCTCTCTTTATATCTTCGGGTGCAGACCCTGTACCATTTTAGTTGCCCTCCGCTGGACAGCCTCCATCATCTTTATGTCCTTGTAGAGATTGGGTCTCCAGAATTGCATGCAGTACTCCAGATGGTGTCTCACCAGCTGTCTATACAGAGGGATAACAACTTCCTGTTTTCTACTAGTGATGCCTCTCCCTATGCATCCCATAATTCCCCAGCCCTCCTTACTGCCTTCTCACATTTCTTGCCCACCTTTAGGGCATCTGACATGACTACTCCAGGTCCCTTTCCATTTTTGCTGTTGTTAGTATCTCATCCCCCATTGTGTACTTTTCCCCTGGGTTTTTGTTTCCCAGGTGCATTCCGTTGCACTTCTTTGAGTTGAATCTTAGCTGCCATACATTTGACCATTCCTCCAACCTTGCCAAGTCACTTCTCATCCTTTCCACCCCACTTTGTGTATCAACCCTGTTGCAGATTTTTGCGTCATCTGCAAAGAGACATGCCTTTCCCTTCCAGTCCCTCCGCAATGTCACTTATAAAGACATTAAAGAGGACCAGTCCCAGTACTGAACCCTGCTGTATCCCGCTAGTAATGCCCCTTTCTTCATAGTGGACTCTGTTTACTATTACCCTCTGTTTCCTGTTGTCCAGCCAATTTTATTTACCCAGGCTATCACTTTGGGACCCATTCCAAAGCTGGCTGACTTGTATATTAGTATTTTGTGTGGGATTGTGTCAAATGCCTTGCTAAAGTCTAGGTAGGACATGTCCACATCCCCTCCCTGGTCTACTACTTAGGTCACCCAGTAAAAAAAATCTATTAGATTTGTCTGACACAAGCTTCCCACTATGAATCCATGCTGCCATGGGTCCTGTGCCCCTCTGGCCTCTAGGTACTCAACAGTTCTTTCCTTCAGAAATGATTCCATCATTTTCCCTATCACTGAGGTGAAACCAACCGGTCTGTAGTTTCCTGCCTCTGCCTTGCTCCCACTTTTGTGAAGTGGAATCACATCCACCCTCCTACAGTGCTCAGGTACCACCCCATCCTCCCATGATTTGTTAAAGAGGGTAGACAGTGGTGTCACTAGTTCTATTCTTAGTTCTTTTAGAATTCTTGGGTGAATCCCATCAGGCCCCATTGCTTTGTCCGCCATCAGTTTTAAGAGTTCTTTCAGAACCCTTTTTCTGTGAATGGACTGGTATCAACCCCCCTATCCACAGTGTTTCTATTGTTTGGATTAGGTACCTCCCCCTCTTCTTCTTTTGTGAATACTGAGCAGACGTATTCATTTGTCCTGCTTTTTCACTGTCACCCTCTGCTCACATTCCTTTCCCTTTATTAAGCCTCAGTATCCCTGTCTTGGTCTTTCTTCACTCCCTAATGTACCTATAAAAGGTTTTATCCCCCTTCTTAACAGAGTTGGCTATCTTTTCCTCAGTTTGGGCCTCGGTATTCTGACTGCTTTCCCTGCCTCCTAATGTTGTTACTGATACAGTTCTCTGTCCTGCTCCTTCTGTGTTTCCTTATATTTCCTGAATGCTATCATTTTCTCCTTAACCTTCCCCGCTATCTCTTTTGAGAACCATAGTGGTTTTTCCTTTAATTTGCTTTACATGAAGGCTTTTTGCCTCTGGGATAGCAGTTTTGATTTTTCCCCATTGTTCTTCTACCCTCTTTCTTGTCTGTTTGCTAGTGCTTTTCCGAGGCACTCCCCAATTTTGCCAAAATCAGCCCTCCTACAGTCCAACACCCTTGATTTTGTATGGGTTGACTTTACAGCGGTGTTTATTGTAAATAACACTGTTTGGTGGTCGCTTGTTCCCAGATGACTACCCACTTCTAAATCTGAGATCCTCTTTCCATCCCCTTTTGAGAGTACCAGGTCTAAGATTGCTCCCTCCCAAATGGGTTCCAACACAAGCTGCCTGAGACATTCTCCCTGTAGGGCATTGAGAATGACTCTACTCTTGGATGTGGCAGTAGGAAAGGTGCTCCAGTTAACACATGGCTTATTGAGGTCCCTCATCAACAATATTGCTCCTTTGTCTGCTATTCTAAGGATTTCTTCTATCATTTCCTTGTCCATTGCCTCCCCCTGGGAGGGGAGGTTCTTTAAACAACCCATAAGCGGATTGTGGTGCCAATTCCTGTCTCCAGGGTGACCCACAGTGCCTCTTCCCCTCCCTGTTTACCCTTTAGTTCTGTTGCTTTGATTCCTTCCTTTATGTAAAGAGCTGCTCCTTCTCCTCTTTCCCCCTCCCTGTCCCTCCTGTAGATTGTGTACCCTGGTGTGCTGACATCCCAGTTATGGTTCTCTGTGTACCATGTTTCTGTGACTGCCACAATATCCAGGCATCCCTCTTTCATTGAGATCACACAGAATCTGGATATTACTTGCGGTATCAGCATCTGTTTACAAATAATTCAATGGAAACATGCCTTACTAAAGAATTAGAACTGTGTGACTGTGTATGGGAGGGCTCACCTGAGGGTCAATGTGGGAAATAGCTCCTTCCACAACCTCTACATAAGTCCTCCATTGACATACATCCCTTGCTTAGGGAGTGTTTTTTTATGCTCCTGCATAGCTTGTATGGCTGCTCCCGCATCTCCCTGCTGTTCTAGTTCCTCACCCCCTGCTTTCTGTTCGTTCCTCTCCTCATGTGGCCTCCTCAGCTTCTCTCCCTGCTGTTGTTTTGTTCTCTGCTCACCTTCCCCCTTCTCTTTTCTCTGTCCTCTTTTTTATTTTTTGGTGGCTTATTTGGCACCCTGCACTTACGGTGCCTCCTCCTTCCCATTTTCCTGTGCTCTTCTAGTGCTTTTCCCCTTTCGGCTCCTGCCCTGTTCAGTTATCTTGCCATCTCCACTGCTCCGGCTCACCCATGCTACTCTGTATCAGGCCAACAGGACACGATGCTAACCCGACCGCCCACCATGGGACTTCATCTCCTGTTCCTTTCTCCAGTTATCTTTATACTTAAACCAATGTGAGTTGCATGATTTGAAACAACACGCTACCACCTGGGCAGTACCAATTAAATGTAGGTACAGCAGCACTAACCTGGAGAGGTGTCTTTTGGTCAATTAGCCTTGCTAGCCTCAAAGGTGATGCCCAAGATGTAACGTGACTGTTCCCTCCATGCAATTTCAGAACCAGCAAATTCTTTTGTCTCTTGATTTGTTATTACCAGCAGCCTAGCAGGGTAATGTTTTCTACATTTGATATTGGCAACATGTAGAGCTTTCTTAATTGGCTTGTAAACCAGTTGTCTATTCTGCTGGCAGTGTATACTGCCTGCTTGGAGGCAGGTGGGGAGAACAAGATGGACCTGAAGTTCTTTCTCAACTTCAGAAATACATAGAACCTGCTTCAAAATTCAGAGTCAATCACCAGAATGTGTAACGCTTACATACCACCACAACGCCATATTACTTTGTTACCGTTTGCATATCTCAGCTGACTATACTTAGTTCCACAATTAGTCTTTCATTGAGGTTAGAACCAAGTTAGTGAATGCAGTCAGTCTTATTTAATTATTGTGTTTTACTTCTTTTGTTTCACCTCCTGAATGACTGGAATGGTTTATCATGAAGATACTGAATGCTTCAATTATATATTAACCCTCGAGGATGTAATAAGACAGGATGGCTGAGTCAGGGAGGGCATTACACTGAGGAATCCAAATAGATTGAAACAGGTGTCTGCTGTTTGCCATTCTCAAGTTAAAGTGGAATAACTTTTATTCTGATATAATCCTGTCAGTCTGCACCAAACAGGGATTTCCATGTCCATGATAGTTGACACTAGGTTTAAGGCTTTGCAGTTCATTCATGTAGTTTGGAGAGGCACACAGCTAAACATTAAATTACTGTACAAGTCTCACTAGAAATTCTTTTGGGTTGTCTGCTTTCTGCAATATTGTTCTGCTACAAGGTGAACTGTTACATTGCTCTTGGTGGCATAAGTCTATTTAGTGTGAATCTATGCTAGAAGCACCTTCCCAGCTCATTGGATTTTCCTGGGTAAAATTTGCCCTCATTCTATTGTTTTCTGTCACAAAACTTCCACCACTCACTGCAAATGCTGGTTTCTCAAATGCCTGCTGGAATCTATCTATCTATACCCTGCATGACTAGATGTGGCGCTTCACCTTCCCAGGGTTTACAAAACATCTCACTCCCATGCTCAGTAGTATTTCATCTTACTTCAGCCATGCCTGTTATTTACCCATACCATTCTCATGTACTTGCTTCATGGAGGGGGGGGGCACCGCAAGGATGGTTGTCTTTCCTATAGTGCTTGCTGCACCTCATTCAAATGATTTGTACCCTCATAGCTACCGAACTCATGCGCTTTCTCCTGACACTATCTATTCCATTATGTATTCTCAATGGTTACCTTGGATCAATTATTCTGACCTGCTCCACTATGCAGCAATACATTTCCCAAGCACAGAAATATGCTCCAAATCCACTACTATGTATCACCACTCCTACTGTATGCCTGACCTAATTTGCCTTCTCCTTCCATAATACTAAGCTCCCATTCATGCCATCTCCTCTCTACACCAAACCTCATTATTCTATGTTGCCATTCCATTCATTTACCTCTCTACCTACCTTTCAGCTACTGTTTCTTTTACCTTTGCTCCTTCACTTTTCTACTCTCACCGCAACAGTGCTGTGCATTGGACAGCCCATACAAGCAGTATTCTAATCTCCATCCCTACCTCACGCTTCCTGGGGTGCAGAGAGACATCACCCCGACTACCATGATGCAAGCCATGGCTATATTCTACAGACAGTTACCTACCTTCTCTACCTCATACCAATTACCTACCTCATACCAAGTTGCTGCTTCCTTTTGTGAACAGAACTTCCTTTAATTTGCATCATGTCTCTCAGCTACAAACTGTTATCATACCTTCTCTAACGGTACCAGTTGCTGCTTCCCTTCGAGAATGGAACTTCGTACTACTACCACTTCAACATTCTCCATCCCTAACGCTGCTGGATAGCATCAAGTGAAGATTAGCTCATGCCGCTTACCAGGGATGGAAGTCATGTCTACCATCTGCAAATTATCCTGACTTCTCCATGTCATACCTGTTGCTGCTTCCCTTCGGGAACAGAACTACCTTCTGTTTTGCCAACTTGACATTCTCTGTCCCTAACTCCGTTTAGCAGCATTGAGTGTTGGTTAGCTCAGCATGTCTATGGGGATGGGAGCCATGTATCCATTCTACAGACTCATACCATGCCTTCTCTCACTATGCCTGTTGCTGCTTCCCTTCAGGAATGGAACTTTCACTCTCTGTGTACCCTTATTGACATTGCTGCTTCAGGTCACCACCATTCATTTACCATCCCTGACAGTTGCTTGGGTCTCCAGTCTACTGCTTCATCTGCTATGTTCTCAGTCTGATAACTGGCCACCGAATCCCTTCAGGAACAGGACTTGGCTCATCTTACTCCTCCACCTTATCTGAGCTGCAACCTAGATGACTTTCTTGACTGGGAGCCTGATTTTAATAGACTGTCTACGCTGATTGCATCTACACTGATGCAGATTGCCAATTTCATTCTGGAACAGGACTTCTCCAACCACATTATCTCATTGTTCATATTCCCTAGCCACATCCAGCCCTGATCATTTTGCCTCGACTGACTCATCTGGACCATATCCTTCCATTCAGCTGCTTCACATGTGTTTCTTTGCCCGTTGTCCGATGTCACAACCTTCCTGGACTTGGACATCTTCCTGTGCAGTCTCCACATCTCCCTGCCACAGTTGTTCTTCTAGCCTCACCATTCAGGCAGTGCAGAGTCTAACATCCCTGGCCCTAGCTCACAATGCTGTGTCTGCTGTCTGTTTCCTTCCCTATTGCAGATTGCTGCTTCCCTTCAGGACCATGGTAATTTCACTCCTCCATCTTTCTGCCTCTTGGCTCTGCCTGTGACTTTGACTATGGAACCAGGACCTCACTGATCAGCCTCATCATATGGTTCCTCCTGGCATGTCAGTCCCTTTCTATCTCCAGGTCGACTGCCTCATGGACTTCATTGCTGCATGTTCCCCATTCAGCTTCACACTTGTTTTCTTTGCAGATATGGAATGTCATCCTTCATCGCTCAAGCACCTTCCATTATTTCTCTGGGTGCTTCTAGCCTTTGTCAGATGTGGGACTCCCATTGTTCATGGTGCTTAGCTTAGCTGCTTGGCCTTCTGTGGATCATCATCATCTAATGTCTTGCTTCAACTTTCCTGCACTTTGCTGCTGTTTACCTTGGATATACCCTCTGATTCCTGTCTATCCAATCACTATTATTCCTCATTGCCTCTTCTCATTCACTGTCATCATACATGGAAAAGACTTAAATCCTTCTGTTCTATTCAAATGTCATAATTGGCATCGCCTCTACAGATACCAGGAATCATAAGTAATCGGTGCAGCTATGGACTTCATCCATTTACTTCATGCCGCCACTTAGTTCAATGACACTGAAGACCATGTTACTTGACTCCTACTTCCCAACAGTTATTGCTGGGAGTGGTTTAACTGCCTGCTTGTCTTTTTCCTGATAATTTACCTCCCGACTTCAAGTTCCTGTAATCCAACTTCCCGTTCAGTATAGTTTGCCAACTGCATTTTGCCCGACCAATTTAAAAAATGCTCACGTTCATTACATGCATCTCGGAAAACACGCAACATTTTTTTAGGTTGCACAGCTTCTCAGAGGAGGTGCTTTATGATAGATTACTGATGCAATTCACAGTCTGCACTGAAATGTATCTTTTAATGTGCTCTAAAATTATTTACAGCTTTATTTCACAGGACAAATGTGCAACATTTCTCAGGTTGCACAGCTTTTCATAGGTGGTGTGTTACAATAGATTACTGAAGCATTTCACAGTACACATTGAAATGTACCTCACATTTACTTTAAAATAGCTTACCTTTACTGCTGCATGTCACAGGGGTATTACAACAAAACAACCACAAATGCTGCACAACAAAAAAAATGGCAAATGCGTGCAGGACTGTACCAAGGTTTGAAGGTATGGCTCTAACTAAAAGTAATTGAAAGAGCCCTGACCTTTACAGTGATTTGTTCAGGACAGTGGGGCACTGATGGCAAACCATTAAGTTAACCTTATTTGTGCAGCATTGCTGAGCCATACACTCTTTTGCTTGCCTCACAGCCACAATTAATAATTCTTTGCTTTGCTTTGAGTGTTATGGCTGAGGTCATCGTTTGCTAGTTGGTTCCTTTGCATTGTGGTCATGACAAAATTGCAACTGGTGGCTACTTTTACATTAAGGAACAATGTCTTGGGGACCTGTATTATTGGTGCTGTCAGAGCCGTAAAAGCTTGCAATGTCTGAGGCATGCATAAACAGCCCTTGTGGGGGGTCAGCATCACTTCAGGAAAGTCACAGAGCATAATCACTCCTTCGAGGCTACTGATGCACCTGTCACTGTCGCTGTTTTGTTGGACAGTCACTGTTATGGGAAATTATTTGTCAGAAATTTAACCTAGTTGGGAACTTGACACTGGGAAGTTGTTTGTTGGCAAGTGACATGTTGGGCAGTGGTATGACTCCCTTATTGCTAGTTCAGGAATTGCATAGATATCATCCAGAATATTCATCATGGGATCTCCATCGCCTAGCTGATTTCCCACTCTACGCCATCCACACCTTCGATTTCACTATCAGACATCATTATTCCTTATACTATTATCCACACCTGTTCACCTAGTACTTTCCACCAGGTTAATCGTTCTTCCAGTGGCCATTTCAGCCTCTTCCTCTCAAAGTACTTTCATTAACTTCTACAGTAATGACCATCACAGAGAACTGACTCTTCTGACTTCTGTCTGGCAATCCATAACAGCCAAGTCAAATTCATCAACTCAGACTTGCATTCTAATTGGCATTTATCTGTTGTGCACTTACTCCTATGGCATCCTGCATTTAAAAGTTTCACTACCAATCCAGCCTACAGACTTTTCCTCTCATCTTCCTCAAGCTTTTCTCATGTGCTTCAGTATCAGGATTACCCGTAAACTTAATCAGTTATGTTACCACAGTGCATTCCTAAGTGATCACTCCACAGGAATACCCACACTTACTTCAGACAGCAAAGGATTAAGCATAAAGTCATGAACATCATGACCAAAGAAGCTAACACTTCCTTATACCACATTTCCAATCATTCCCCATATAAAATAGGTTACCATCTGGAAGGCTTCACAATTTATCTTCTGTGCTTTACTAATCACTTATGGCATTACTCTTATCTGGCACTCAAACTCCTCGGCTCATTTGCTCTGGGATACTTAACTAGTGACTTTTGCTCACTAATCGATTCTTTACCTTCAGACTGCCTAAAACATCGAACATTATACAAATTGGATCAGTCACTCATAACTTTGCTAATCATCATAACTATCACAGTGTACATTCCGGTCTTATATCAATCTCATCTTGCTCTCCCGCCTCATAACCTCCATACAATTCCTTGGACATCCATCCTTTGTCATTTCAGAACTATGGTCTAAATTAGTCCTTCTTTAACTGGATCTGCTTTACACATAGGATTTTACCATCCCTACAGAAAGTTGTATCCTTCATCTTCAGGATCATCATTCAAGCTGTATCATCCTTGGATCGAGAATGAACCATCATCTCCATGGCACTAAAAGACTCTTCTACAAATCATATTCTTATGGATGTTTCCTTAGCAACTCCCTTGTTCAATACAGGATTTCTAGCCTCCAGACCATATCCTTACATTTGAGCCTCTCACAAGTTGGATCATTCACTAATGACTTCTTCTACCATTGCAGTTTCATCATTCCCATCTTACTATCTTATTGATCCACTCATAATCCCTATGCCTATTACAGTTCAGTTGGACAAGCATTGTTCATCATCTCTGATACTTGGCCTTCTTTCTTCCTCCTTCACTTGGCTGTACTTTATACTCAGGATTCCAGCACTCATTTAGAATGGATCCCCTCTTCAACCACAGCATCATCATGCGATTGACATGATCCATGGATCAAAAATGGATTATCATCTCTCCAAACAGCTCTCCAGCCTCAAATTAGTTATGGTTATTAGAACCTAGATTCTTCTCCATTCAGTATGCCCAGAAGGACAGGCAGACCTCCAGCCATGGGTCCTCAGAGGTTTCCTCCACCTGGATATTTTTCCTCTCCTCAGAGCCAGGGGGTCATACTCTCAGTGAGTTGGAGGAGGTTTCTTTTTGGGCTTTCTACTCCCTACAGATTACTACCTACCTACTTCTATGCAAGGGTGGGAATAAAGTAAAGCCACAAAAAGTACCACAAAGTTACACAAGCCTATATATCTCAACTCACCTCATTGCTATTGCACAAACATTGAATGGAAGGGCTCACCCAAGGTTCAATGTGGGGAACAGTCCACTCACCTGCCAGATGCTGCATGGCCTAACCTTAACCTCCCTACCTCATAGCACTTCTTAACCTTCCTATCTCCTTGAGAGCTAATCTACCCCAACTCCCCCCTCCCTCACACCTCAGTCTTGTTTCAGAGGCTGTGATAATGTATCCTGCCCAGTCAGGAATTTGCCCTTGCCTTGTTTCACAGCCTATTTGAATTTATTTATTTATTTATTAACCATCAGTTTACAGCCTTTGAGCCAGAGGCTCGTTTACAAAGGTACCTCATCCCAGAGAAGACAATACAGTGATAACAACTTAGTACAGAGAAACAGTGTATAGTTTTTTTTTTTTGAGGATACAGGAGAACAAATGAGATCAACAGTTTACCACATACAGGGTTGGTGAAGTTAACATTGTTCAGGGAAATAACTAGAACATCAGAAAAACACAGGATATCAATACAGTGTGTTTTAGCAGAGTCAACAGGGAGGTAACAGAAACCAAGGGTAGAGAAGGTAGATGATTTGAACAGCCAACAGGGGGCTTTGTCAGACAGTGAGCAAGATCTTAGAAACAGCAACAGCTGTGAGTGGTGAAAAGGTGGTTCCAAAGGGTAGTTTTAAAGCAAGAGATTGTGGGGGTGTCTGAGATACTGGCAGGGAGGGAATTGTACCAAGAAGGGGCATGATAGTGGAAAGCCTGTGGTCCATGAGAGGTCCTTGCCCTAGGTACCTTCAACTTGGTTTTACAGGAGGACCGTGTTGAAGCTAGGGAGTTAACATGGTGAATAACAGTAGTCAAACCAGGAGGAGAGAGCCCAAGGAGAGTTTTTTTTGTAAGGATACAGGTTTGATACCTAAGAGGTTCGTCAAGATTGAGCAGATTAGCCTGGGAGTAAAGATGGCAGGTATGTATAAGTCTAGGAGCATCTAAGATTAGTCAACAGGCCTTATTTAAGGTGATGCAGATTTTGTTTAGTGAGGTCTGGTCAGCAGCCCCATAGACTGGTAAGCCATAGTCAACAAGTGACAGAATGGAGGACATAACTGTGAGTTGGAGGGCATCAGGGGGAGACAGTGTTTGTAGAGGTAAAGGATTCCCAACCTAATATTGATGGTGGAGGCTAAGGTGGAGATATGGGAATGGAACATGAGGACAGGGTCAAAGGTTATCCCAAGGTATTTGTATGTGTAAACTTGTTCGATTGGGAACATAGAGCTGGTGAAGACTTGAAGTTGGAAATTACTAGCTTTGTTTTGGGGGTGGGAGAAGATCATAGATTTGTTTTTTTTAAGATTGAAAAACAGTCTATGTTCTTTAAACCAGACTTCCACGTCTTTGTAGGATAATTGCAGGGAATCTTGGAGGGTGGTGGGGTTACGGTCAGAAGTGAAGATAACAGCGTCATTTGCATAAAGGAGGAGTTTACCAGTACAGACACCTGGCAGGGTGTTGAGATAAAGGGAAAAGAGCAGGAGCCCAAGAATAGAGCCCTGGGGACTTCCAGATCAAATAGGGCAGAGGTCAGAGAGGGTGCCATTGATTTTTACACGATGGGACCAGGCAGACAGATAGCTGGAGCACCATGAGACAGGTCCTGCAGCAAAGCCAGCATTGCTGAGTGCATCTAGCAGGAGAGGATGGGATACTGTGTCAAAGGCTTTTGACAGATAGATGAACACTGCACCAGCAAGAGAGCCCAAGTCCAGGGAGGAATGGAGGAAGTTAGAAAACTCAATGAGGGCGGTATTGGTGCTGTGCCCAGCACGGAAGCCGTGTTGTTTAGGGCAGAGGATACTGTATTTGGTAAGAAACTCAGATATTTGGGATGATACTACTTTCTCTAAGGCTTTTGAGAGTAGTGAGAGGATTGAGATGGGACAATAATTACCGGAAAGGGCCCTATCTCCACCTTTATGTATGGAAGTGACAGTGGCAATTTTCCAGGCTGATGGAAATTACCCTAGACAGGGTGATTTGTTGAAGAGGCAAGTGATTGGGGTGATGACCTGGTCCAATGCCAGGCTGAGGAGTCCGGGGTCCAAGGAGTCACTGCCAGTGGTGTTTCTTCTTAGGGCCTTGGTCAGATACAGTCTGACTTCATTGACAGTAACCCGATGGAAGTGGAAAGATGCGTGTGAGGGAGTAGGGTCAGGAGAATGAGAAGGGGGGTCAAAAAAGTTGCTAGGGAGTATAGAGCTAAGGTCAGTAAAGGATTTATTGAGATGGTTAGCAATGAGGGTAGGATCAGTAGAGATTTATTTAGTTTTTGTTAACCAGGTAGGTGCACTAGCCATGAAATGACCATTGAATCTTCATTGTTGTGATTAATTTGAACAATATTCCTTTGCTGCTATGTTGAGGTATCTCTTCCTAGACTGTGTAGGTTTTCTCAGCCTAAAAATGTTACGTGAATTGCATTGATTGTTATTGTCCTGGATGCATGTATTCATTACTACTAACTGTTTTGACCTATGCTATTGTAATTTCATTGTACTCATTCAATGTACCTGCCTTTGATTGTTGTACTCTCCTGGGTCAAGCCTGAAAATAGTCATTTCATGGCTAGTGCACCTATGCGGTTATCAAAAACTAAATAAATAAATAAAAAGCTCTTCCCACAACTTCTACATAAGCCCTCCATTGACACACATTCTTTGCTTAGGCAGTGCTTTTCATCCATCACCATACCCTTCTCCTCCTTCTCCAGCGCTCTTCTCATCCTTGCTCCTGGACCTTCTATTCCCTACAAATTACTACCTACTTGACTACTACTATGCAAGGGTGGGAATAGAGTAAAGCCACAAAAAGTACCACAAAGTTACACAAGCACATATATCTTATTTCACCTCATTGCTATTCCAGAAACATTGAATTTACTTTTAAAACAAACAGAAGCATTTAACATTCCATATAACAGCTACTACATCACTTTAATTAAAATAAATTCAGCTCTTTGTAGCTGTACACCCCTCCCCGGCACTGTTTTGCCATTTAAAATGTTATTTGATCTCCACTTTTTCCTATTTAGCTCTTTAAAACTCTTACAAATCTGCCAAAAATCATAAACACACACACATATTAGCCAACACTATATTTTGTAGGGAACACCCTAGTTTGGTAAGACAGCTATAACATCTTCCTACAACCTGCTTTTACTTATCTGATGATATTTACCCAGCTAGCTTCCATGAAGCTTCCATCAAGGGTTGTTCACCTATTACAGTAGTTACTGTTAGCACCTAAAGGAAAAGATCACACAGAAGCTGGTGATCACGTATACCACCTGTATCTATCTGTTAATTCGAAAGAATTCAGTGCTGTGGCTGCACATTTATACAGAAAACAAACATGAACATTTACCATTCTAAATAACACTTTCCACATACCATCAGTTAAATTACATTCAGCCCTTTGTAGCTGCACATCTCCTTCCCAAACTAGGTAAAATGTTTTAAACTTTCGAATACCTGTAAGTCTCTGTACAGTTCCTACTGCCTTACAAGGATGGGTGCTGTCCTTGGTGTTGAGGAAATAGTGTCTACCACATTGATGGGCCAGGGGAGCTCAGATATGATATCCTCTTGGTCCTCTGGGTGTTGCTTTCCTCTTGTAAATCCTCTGACTCCAGCCCTGTGATAACAAGAGATATCAAAAATAACAAAACTTCTTCCCAGTTGTTGCTGAGCTCAAAATATTTTTATACAGGAAAAAGAAAATTCTTCTCTCACCCACCCAAAATAGATGGTCAAGATTCAGAAATTCTCAATTAATTATTGCTTACCAAATCGTCATTTGCTAGAAAAATTAATTCCCTTTTTTAGCTAAGGCAACCTCCCTAAAATAGCTTCCTATTCCTGATAAAACTTTTATTTTAGCTTCCTTTTCTTGTTGTTCTCTGGGGCACTGGGTTCCCAGCTGCAGTGTTCAGTTCTATTTGGGTCAGCCAAGTGCAGACAAGACACCCATGTAACTTCAACTCTAGCCCTTTGTCTGAACCTACTTCATCTCAGATTGAACAACTTGAAATTCCCCTGGGTACAGGACACCAATCCAGGTGGAGTGTACCCCCAAACCAAGAGGACACAAATGCACAAATGTCTTTTCTGCTGTAAACTCTGAGTGAAAGTTACAGTAGCTCCACAGCGTGAACCATTTTTTTCCTGGACAGAACCATACAGTCATTAAACACCTTATAGGCATTAAACTGCAGAAACATCTACTAATTGAAAAGGCAAATACAAATTATATTTTTTTGTTCAACCCAGGGACAACTCCAAACTATATTGTTTATATAGTATAGATTATATTAGATATATTAGCTATATTAAATTATTTATTATAGTGCATGGTATGGCGCTGCACCTTTACAGATAATGGAGCTGTCCCAGCATTCACCATACTTCGGGGTAGTGAACTTTTTGTAATTAAATTAAGCTACTTTGTGGCAAAAGAAAAAAGGTGTTTTTCTATGAAAAGCTAAACCAGAGGGTAAGGTTTGCAGGGGAGGAGAGAGACCCTGTAAATGACTGTTTTCCTTTAAGACAAAAAATATTCTGTTCTCCTTTTAATCACAGGAATGTAACTCTTTCATGTCTATGCAAGCCATAGATGAGATTCCTTATCACTGGCAGTGCATGTTCCTCATTTCTGCAGGTTTTTGGGTGGCTGCCTTGTGCCCTATAAGTAATGTCCTTGTGCTCCAGTTGTTATGTAAGTGGTGCAGTAGGCAGCTGGGGAACATTCTCCACCTAAGACAAAGCAAAACTTGACAAACACTCTCACTATAGTGCTACCTTCCCCACCCATAGGCTCACCAGAAGAGCAGTAAAGGAGCATTGCTACTGTCCACACTGTACCTGCCCAGTTACCTTGTAATGTACCTGCCCTGTACTCTGCCTTCCCTGCACTCTGCCTGCCCTGCATTCCGCGTGCCCTATACTCTACCTGCCCTCCTACACTGTACATGCCTCACACTGTACCTGCCCTGACCCTGTGTCTGCTTCACATTGTATCTGCCCCTGCACTATACCTGCCCCACACTGTACCTGCCCATGCTGTACCTGTCCCACACTGTAACTGCCCTCATGCTGTACCTGCCCTGCTCTTTACCTCCCTCATGCTGCACCTGCCTCAACACTCTACCTACCTCAGCACTGTTCCTCCCTCACACTGTACCTGCCCATGCAATGTCCCTGCCCCCTGCACTATACCTAGCCCCACACTGTTCTTGTCTACCCTGTACCTACCTCCATACTGTTCCTGTAACCCACACTATAAGTAACAGAGGATTTTTAGTCTCCAGTGCCATCATCCCCTCTAATCGCCTTACATTAAGAGCACATAGAAACATAGAAACATAGACTTTGACTGCAGATAAGGACCACTAGGCCCATCTAGTCTGCCCATTTCCCTACCTACTGGATAGGCTGCAGATCCTAGTTAACCAACAGCCTTTATCTTCCTGCCCCCCACAAGAATTGCCTTATGTCTGTCCCATGCATTCTTGAATTCTCCCACAGTTTTAGACACCACAACTTCCTCAGGAAGGCTGTTCCATGCATCCACTACCCTCTCTGTGAAATAATACTTCCTCACATTGCCCCTGAACCGCCATCCTTCTATCTTTAAATTGTGTCCCCTTGTTCTTGCAAGTCTATTTTTCTGAAAGATGCTACCCTCTTGGACTTTGTTGATTCCCTTGAGGTACTTGAAAGTTTCTATCATGTCCCCCCTCTCCCTTCTTTCCTCAAGGGTATACATATTAAGCTCCTTTAGTCTCTCCTCCTACGGCTTCTCTTGCAGACCCTGCACCATTTAGTTGCCCTCCTCTGGACTGCCTCTATCCTGTCTATGTCCTTGCGGAGATGGGGTCTCAGAACTGGACACAGTATTCCAGATGGGGTCTCACCAACTGTCTGTACAGAGGGATAACAACTTCCTGTTTTCTGCTGCTGATGCCTCTCCTATACATCCCAGTATACCCCAGCCCTCCCTACTGCCTTCTCACATTGCTTGCTAACCTTAAGGTCCTCTGATATGATTACCCCAGGTCCCTTTCCTGTTTATGTTGTTATTTTCTCCCACCCATTGTGTATTCTTCCCCTGGGTTCTTGTTTCCCAGGTGCATTATTTGCACTTTTTGCATTGAATCCTAGCTGCCATACGTCTGACCATTCCTCCAACCTTGCCAAGTCCCTTTTCATCCTTTCCATGCCTCCTTGTGTATCAACCCTGTTGCAGATCTTGTGTCATCTGCAAAGGCATACTTTTCCTTCCAGTCCCTCTGCAATGTCACTGATGAAGACATTAAAAGGACTGGACCCAATACTGAACCCTACGGTACCCACTAGTAACCGCCCTTTCTTCAAGTGGACTCCATTTACAATTACCTTCTGTGTCCTGTTGTCCAGCCAATGTTTTCCAGGCTACCACCCTGGGACCCACTCCCAGGCTGGTTAATTGACTATCAATCTTTTGTGTGGGACTGTGTCAAATGCCTTGCTAAAGTCTAGGTAGGCCATGTCTACAGCCCTCCTGGTCTACTACTTTGGTCACCCAGTCAAAGAAATCTATTAGATTCATCTGACATGACCTTCCGCTGTGAACCCATGCTGCCTTGGATCCTGTGCTCCACTGACCTCTAGGTACTCAACTATTCTTTCCTTCAGAAGTGACTCCATCACTTTCCCACCACAGAGGTCAGACTGACAGGTCTGTAGTTTCCTGCCTCTGTCTTGGTCCCACTTTTGTGAAGGGAATCATCCGCCTTCCTCCAGTCCTCGGGTACCACACCATCCTCCCATGATGTATTAAAAGAGTAGCCAGTGGTTTCACTAGTTTCTTCCTTAATTCTTTTAGAATTCTGGGGTGAATTCCATCAGGACCCATTGCTTTGTCCACCTTCAGTTTTAGGAGTTCTTGCAGAACCCTTTCTTCTGTGAAAGGACTGGATCGACCCCCTATCAAGAGTGCTTCTGTTAATTGGATTAGGCACTTCCCCTCCTCTTTGTGAATACTGAGCAGAAATATTCATTCAGTATTCTGCTTTTTCACTGTCCCCCTCTGCCCACCCACCGTTCATTCTATTCAGCCTCACTATCCCTCCCTTTGTCTTTCTACGCTCGCTGATGTACCTATAAAAGCTTTTATCCCCCTTCTTAACTGAGTTGGCTATCTTTTCCTCAGTTTGGGCCTTTGCTATTCTGACTTCCTTCCCTGCTTCTTTCTGCCTTAATTGGTACAGCTCTCTGTCCTGTTCCTTCTGTGTTTCCTTATACTTCTGGAATGCTATCTTTTTTCTTCCTGACTTTCACAGCCACCTCTCTTGAGAACCATAGTGGCTTTTTCTTTTGCACTAAACACACCATAGTGTGGTGAAGCCTGCACTGTACCTGCCCTGCTTATGGCACTGTAAACAAACAGGGGGCTTCAGCCTTGGTATACACCTCTAGTTGAAAACCCCTACAGCAATATGTGTCACTGCTGACAACAGCTCCATGTTGTTGTAGAGGTTGTGCCCGGGACCCAGCAACACTTTCTGTCATCTTGTACCCCCTCCCTGAACCAACTCTGACTCGAAGTTGGTATCCATAAAGTTGGGGAGGTGCGGGGGACAGAGTTCCCCACATGGGGGGCTCAGGAGGCGAAGCCTCCAGAAGAAAAACACAGACTCTGCTGTGTGCGGTTCCTTGCCAACTGCAACTCACAGTTGACAAGGAGCCTGGAGCTGTGATGCAGTTTGACAAGTCAATTGTCGACTCGGCCTCATAGCACCTTCAGCCTCAAGTGCTGTCAGTCCCTTGCTTTTCATCAACATTAAATGGATTACACAGTGGGCACTCCTGCATGGCACCTGTCTGTCTGGCTAAATGGTCTTCAGTCTCCAGTGTTGTTAGTCCCACACCTTTCACCAGAATAAAATACTTCACAGAGTGAAATCTGCACTGCACTTGCTCTATTTATGGCATTACAAACAAACAGGGAACTTCACTCTCCAGTGCTGTTATTGACTGGTCTCTCACTTTTCACAAGCATTAACTACATCACACAGGGGGCACACTTATTTTATGTATTTAGTTACATATGTGTGTATGTATTTATTTATTGATTTTACTTAAATTCTGATGACTGTGTATAGGTCCATTGAAATGTGCAAGTCCCTTTTTCATAGGTGACCCAGAATTAGCATGCAGAACTGAAGAAAGCTTTTTTCAGTGATTGCTGTGCAAGACTAGCTTTACTGATATAATACAATACACGGGAGAAAATACCAAGTAAATAAAATATATTCTATGTACAGTGAACATCAGTTTGTCATAAGTTGAGTAGACATGCATGATACCTGTCCTTCTGGGTAATCAGAGGGCTTCAGTCTCCAAAGCTGTTTGTCCCTCACCTTGCACCAGCATTAAATACATCACACTGTGGGGGGACCCTCATCCTACCCTGTATTTGCCTGCACTCTTCTTATAGATAAATAGAAGGTTTCAGTCTCCAGTGCTGTTAGCCCACACATTTCATCAGCAACACATACGCTACAGTGATAAAGTCTTATGTTGGAGTCTGTATGGAGTACTGATTAAGAGCACTGACCTACAAACCTGAAGACCTGGGTTTTTAATCCACAGCCCCAACTTGCCTACTGTGCGACCCTGAGCTAGTTACATAACTTCCTTGCGCTCCCAGGTCACATCAGAAATTACTCTGTCTTAGTGTGTCTTTGCTGGATAAATAATTTTCCCTTTCCCTAAGTCTGTACTGTGCCTGCTCTCTATACCTCACCCTACAGGCAAATGTACAACCTCAGTCTCCAAAGGTGTCAGTCCCTCATCTTTCACCAGCACTAAATACATCACACTGTGGGGAAGCCTGCACTTTCTCTATCCCTGTAGATGAACAGAGGGCTTTCTTTCCTAGTGCTATTAGTCCCTTGCCTTTCACCAGAAATAAATACATCACAGAGTAAGTCTGCACTGTCTGTCCTCATTACACCTTTGCCTACATACAAGCACAGGCTGCAATTAAATATACATAAAAAAGCATTTTCTGTACAGAACAGCTCTAGCAGTCAGAAGTAAGCTAGTTATAGTGGCTGGGGGGATTTCAGATAGAACAGTCAGATGCAAATGCATAGAATAACAAAAAATATAACTCACTTTCATTAGTGCCGAGCACCCTTCTGGGGAAAATGAAACATTATCCTTATTTTCAGTTGTGAATAAATAAGCCTTTGCCTCCCAAAATTGTGAGCCTTACCTTAGCAAGCACTACTGGTCCACCGTGGAGTCTGGATTAAAAACTAAATGCAAGCCAAGTGTGAGAGACCCACTTAACACAAACACACAGCAAGTAATGCCTGGCATGGTGTGACTGATTCAAAGAAACACATTCTTAAACCTAGCAGGACACTTGTAAGGGCTCTGCCAGTCCTTATCTTAATGATCAGATGTTATTTATGATATTTATATTAAAAGTGCTTCTTGAGTCAGCAAAGCACCTCTTTTGTTTTGTGTGTGTACTGGAACTTAATTAACATTGTCATGCTAGATTGCCTTAATGTGTCTCAGGTTGTGAAACACATATAAGGGGGAGCGGACTCTGGAGTCTTATCTTAGATGCTATATTATTATTTATGTTAAAACCATTTGACAGGTCTTGAGTTACAGAAATGCAGAGAGAGCTAAGCACCTCTTCCTTGTTTTATGTGTGCCTTGTGTCATGCTAACTTACACTTGCAGATTTTTTTAATTGCTTAGAGGCAAAGGGCAATCTCCTGTGGGTCATAAAAAGTGACAATACTTTTGCCCCCCTCACCCTATTGTTCTGACATCAATGGGAGGCATTAATACCTTTATTTTAGCCCACATAACTGGCATTCACTTTCTTAAACAATCCAGAGAGAATACTGATACTTTAGCCCACACTAATTCCTTTACTTTAGCTTGCTTAATTAGTGTTCACTTTTAAAACATTTCACAGGGAGCACTGCTACTTCTAATTTATCCCGCAGTGTTATTGCGCTCTATGTTTAAACGTAATGTCAGAAGTCATGGAATTTGTACCTCAAGGTTTTGGGAAGTTAAATGGTCACTTAATCAGTATCTCTAGGGACATGTATTAATCTGTGAATCGGGAGAAAAAAAATGTGTTTAATAATTGTATTCGAACCAAAATGCAAGGGCACCTTTAAGTTCCAAGATTAGGTTTCTTCACTTTAGTGCCATGTTTATATGGCAGTCATTCACTCAGTACTGTGCTAGTGTTTAATAATGTTGGTGTTTAAATGGAAGTGGAGACTGAGGGGTGGACTGAGCTCCAGTAAATCCTGGCAGTGCAGGTGAGCCACCCTGTGTGGCAGCCTACATCCTGGTACCAAGGATCTGTGAGTGCTGGAGGTTACTAAGCAACCAGACAGCTAGCAGGTCATCATAGCTGTAGGGCTATAGGATGTTTATTCCCTGCACCAATGTCTCAGAAATGCTAGAGCATAAATGGGGTAAATGCTAGTCTGTAGTCTCACTAATGGATATTTAATTCACAAGTTTTCAAAAAAGAATGACATTCAGATCATTTGTTGATTTACAAGTGCAATTCACCATATCCATTTGTGATGTTAGGACAAGAAAGCAAAAGACATTAACACAATTACTATCATTTCTGTCTAAGGAAGTATCCTAAAAATGATCTCTTAGTGTATTTGAAAAATACTTCATGATGAGAACCACTCAACATAAGGTTATTGATGTAGCTGTTTCTTCAGCAAACAAAGAGACTGAACAAAACCCATGCTCTTGTGTAACAGAAATTCTATGTCTATGTATCACTAGAGAAAATATTCCAGTACTGTTAAACTCATCATAGTTCTCAATAGCTAAAGAGTTCATTGTTTTGTATTTTATTTTCTTAATGAATTCTAAATAATGCATCAGGTCACATCTGTGGGAGACATCCAGTGACACAGAGCTATTGAATGGACTGGTAAAAGTTAGTTCTGCTCTCACGCTGCTTCTTTTTCATCATTTATCTGCTTATTTCCCAGTCTGAAGGACTGAATTTTGATCTGTCTGCTGTTGTCTACATGGGTAGTAAAAAAAAAAAAAAAAAGGTGCCAAAGTCAGGGATCCAGCTGCAATTCAGCAAAGTTTAATCTACTGCAGAAGCCTCTGCTATGGTGACAGCTCCAGATCCTTCTTCACAACAGCCTGCCAATTCTGCCATATTAAATTTCTCTAGGCTTTCTGGGTGGAATTTTGTTCACTCCAAGCCAAGTTTAGCTTTAGTGCATCTCTGGCTGCTTTGGAGACTCGAGTGGGCAAACTTGAGTGGGCTGTTTCTAATTTGGATACCTGCATTGATCAGTTAGAGAGGCTTTGTCACCAAATCTCTCCAGGACCAACATATCCTTCTAGACCAGTGTGATAGATCTGGAGAACTGATCTAGGAGAGAAAATATCAGGATTTTTGGGGTCCCCAAAGATGCCAGGAATAGTGACATGATTTGCTTCCTGCAGGATTTCAATCCCCCTCTCCTCGGCTCTGAAAATCTTCTGTCTCTTCAAATAGAACAGGCGCATAGGTGTTTAGCAGCCAAGACATAAGCCTCCTATGCTTCCTCATGTTCCAGTGTTGTACACTTCCTCAAATACTGTGTTAAGCAGGACATTTTATCCTGAGCTTGGTGAAAGGGTGCCCTTTTCAATAAAGGTAAATACATATACATGGACAATGACTACTCCCCACTTCTGCTGTCTAAATGTTAGGTGAATGGACCTATTCTTCACTTACTACAGGATCATAAGCTAAACTTTACTTTCCCTTATCCTGCTCACCTCCAAATTCACTTTTTGGATGGTCCCCAGATTTTTTAAGATCCTGATTCTGCAGTTCAGGAGCTCCACAATAGAAACATAATTTAATCAGAGGAGCAAATGGAGGTGGACACCATAAGGGAAAAAGGGGCCCTCCAGCATGACCAGTGGACCAAGTCATCACCACTTAGGAAGAAATGCCACAAGGAGCAGACCCTAGAAGATATCAAAGCTTGGTTGCAATCATATCATCTCCAGGAACCTTCTAGAAATGCCAGCTGGACTGTTTAGAACTCCTACTGCTCCTTGCATTAGTCTGGGACTGTACCCACTTTCTCCGTCTTGGTGAATGTGCTGAGTATCCTTTTTTAATTACCCTGCTACATACAATTGACGATGCTTAAGTCCCTCCTTATCTTTTAACTCTTGAGTTTTTCTTTGTGCTAGTTTTCTATTTCTTGTTCTTTTTTCTTTTCTTCTCTTATTCATCTATTTTTTCTCATTCTTTTTGCTTACTTGCTTTACTGTGGCTTAGTATGTCATCATCTTGTGCTTACACTGTTCCTTTTCTGCTTTTTGTTCCTTTCTCCTTGCAGTGATTTTTTATTGCATGTTTTTTTTCCTAGTCTAGAGTCCTGTTGCTAGTTTTGTTTTTTGTTTGTATAATTTTTCTTTGCATTTACTGGGTCTCTGCTATTGTGATATTTATACTCCCTGTTTATGGACACTCTTTGTTTGTTGGGATCCTCTTTATCTTACAAAACTAAATTTTCTTTGTAACTTTTGGGCTTCGTATTTGTGAGAATCTTAATTTTGATTATTTTGAAAGGTTCCCTCTGTGGGCCCTGCATAAGCTTTATTATTACTCCTGTCTTATCCTAGATCCATCTGTTTTTTCCTTTTTGCTTTTTCTCCACTTTTGGTTATGTCAATTTTCTCTTATTTTTTTTCTGGTCCTTGTCTCCATCTGCTGCAAATTTCTGTTATTGTTCTGATCTCATTTTCTTTTCTTAAAATATATCTGTTTTTTATAAATAAATAAAAAATCGGGGGATACTATTTGTGCACTTGGAGTCAGGTAGAGAAATGACTCCTACTGGTTGTGTTTGCTTATATGCGAAGTCGGGTGCATACAGACTCGCACCGTCAATATTTACTGGGCTGTATTGTTTCTTTTTATCACCACCTCTGGTCTTAGTGGTGGTGTAGGGGGCCAACTGTTGTTCTGTTACTTTTCCTCCTTGGGAGTCTCATTTTGCTCCCATCTAGGAGGTATTTTATTTGCCTCCCTGCCTAGTAGGTCAGAGTACTGGGTTTAACTTATTTATCTGTTCAACAGATTCTCTTGTCTCTCTATGTATAAGACTATGTTGGTTATTCACTTACACTTTGTCTTTTAAGATGTTTGCTACTGTCTGTGTGTTGTATTCTAACCATGGTTTACTATGCTCATGGTTTGAGCTGGTTCTTTTGTAGTTCTCTTAGCAGTTATATCCCTGCATGTTGCAGCAGAGTGATTTGTAGTTTTTTTAAACTGCTAACTGTAGCTTGAAAGAAAGAAAAGTGGAAGATATATTATTCATGTCATTTAACATATTTTATATGCATTTATTAGGCTGTTGTAAATGTTTTACCATTCTTGATTAGGGTAGGGGAAGAGGTCCTTGTCACGACAGATTGTTTGAAATATGCCTTTGTTTTGATAAGTAGTCCTTAGATATTTCTCTAAATATCAATGGATTTCATAATCCCATTAAGTAGTCAAGTTTGATACAGTTTCTTAGGAGGGAAAAACAGAAACTGTTTTCCTTCTGGAGTTGTCCCCTGATGAGCATAATAAGGTTAAAGTCCTTGGTTTCCCAGTAGCGATAGCCTCTTCTCATGGCTTGGGCAAAAGGCGAAGGACAGCCATCCTTGTTCCCAAAGGAGTTCCTTTCGATCTGCAGGAGAAAGTAATTGACCCAGAGAGTCGATATGTTATAGCAACAGGTGAACTGTATGCACGCTCTGTTACTTTGGCCTCTGTCTGTTTTCCTCCAGGCTCCCCTAAGACCTTAACTTAGAAATATTTTTGACAAATGGTGACAGGGTGGGAGAAGTCGCAGTGGGGGAACACCTTTGTTCGAGTGACCACAGTACTGTCTGGTTCAAGCTACAGACATCAGCTGAGATTGTTCGATCCAAACCGAAAGTACTAGATTTCAGAAGGGTAGATTTTCAGAAAATGGGGGTGTATGTGAGAGAGATGATAACGGGGGAGAAGAAAGGGGTGAAAGACATGTGTTATTGCTTGAAAGGGGCCATAACTGAAGTGACAGAAATCTATGTCAGGAGGGTAAATAAGACCATGAGGAAGAGGAAGCCTCTTTGGTTCAACAGGGAAGTGACGTTCAGGAGGGTCAAGACAACGCAAAGCAAGAGGACTGGGAAACATACCAGACAAGACAAAAGGAGGTGGGCAGAGAGATGCTGAGGGTGTAGGCCAGGGCAGAAGAAGAAATTGCCAAATCAGTCAAAACTGGTGATAAAACCTTTTTTAGGTATATCAGTGAGAGGAGGAAAACTGGAAGGGGGATATCCAGACTTAAAAACAATGAGGGGGTTTTGCTGGAGGAGGATAGAGAGAAGCCGCAGTTATTAAATGACTATTTTTGCTCAGTATTCCTGGTCAAGAGAGGAGGAGAGTTTAGGGTCAGTAATACTGAGATTGAGGCAGGGATTAGTGTTGATATGAGTTCATTTGAGGAGAGAGCAATCTTGAGAGAGCTGAAGCAATTGAGGGTGGATAAAGGCATGGGGCCAGATGGGGTGCACCCTAGAATGGTGAGGGAACTTAGGGATATTCTGGCAGTTCCACTGGCAGCTCTCTTTAGCAGATCCCTGGAGACAGGGGAGGTCCCAATAGATTTGAAGAAGGTGGATGTGGTCCCTCTCCACAAAGTGGGGTATAGGGAGGAGGTTGGCAACTATAGGCCTGTGAATTTAACCTCCATAGTAGGTAAAATTATGGAGAGATTACTTAAGCTTAGGATTCTGTATTACTTAGAAGAAAGCAACCTTCTGGACAAGCCTCAGCATTGTTTCACTAATGGGAAGTCCTATCAAACAAACTCAATAGAGTTATTTCACTGAGTCACTAGGGAGGTGGGTTATTGGGGCATTGCGTATCTTGATTTCTGGAAGGCATTCGTTTCAGTACTGCAAGGGGGACTACTTTATAAATTGGATGGTCTGTGCTTGGGAGAGAGGGTGGTAGGGTGGGTGCAAAACTGGCTAAAGAGTAGAAGCCAGAGGCTAATGGTAAATAGGGTCACCTCAGGAGAGGGAATTGTCACCAGTGGGGTTCCCCAGGGGTTAGTGCTGGGACCACGGCTTTTTAAGATATTCGTAGCAGATATAACAGAGGAATTTAGGGGAAGGGTGTGTCTCTTTGTGGATGATATGAAAGTCTGTAATAGGGTGGATAGCCAAGAAGAGGAAGAGAATATGTGCAGGGACTTGAGGATGTTAGAGGTTTGATCTAGGGAATGGAAATTGTCCTTTTACATACAAAAGTAGAAAATCATGCACTTAGGGAGGAAAAACTGGAGAGAGACTTACTGTCTGGGGGTCATGCCCTAGAAGTAACTGAGAAGAGTGACCTGGGAGTCATTATTTTCAGGGGACCTCATGCCAACTAAACAGCGTGAGAGGGTGGGGGGCACTTTCACTGCCCTGATGCCCTCCCTCACGTACAGTGCTACCCCACATCTACCCTCCCTGTCCCTTCTGAACGAGTACCCGGGAATTTCCATGTCCCAGTCCTCATCTCCATGCCACCATGTTTCTACTATCCTCACCAGATCCAGGCTTGTCTCAGCCATGACTGCTGCCAGGTCTGGAACCATATTGCCTAGACTTCTTGCATTTGTGCACAGTATTCTGCACTCTCCCATCCCATTATCCCCTTGATCTCTGCCTTCCTCTTTCCATCTCACAGTCCCCCTCCTTCAGTGTATTCATTTTTCTCCTGTGCCTACTGCATACTAGTTTTTGGTTATGATTTGGGGGGGGTGGTCTGCCCCCCCCAAACCTCTCTCAGAGTATTGCAAAATCTTGACCCCCCCCCAAGCTAGTATTCTCTCCAGGAACTCCACCATCTTGCATCTAAGCACTGATGCTCCCTCTAGATTCCAATAAAGTAGAGCCTGAGCATAGAGACTTTAATCCTTCCATGTGTCACCCCAGTCACCCAGGAATCCGAACATGCTCTCAGCACACCAGCCTTTCAGGCAACCATTAAACTCCTCTATTTATTGCTTTGTTTCAGAACTCACTCTCAGAAATGGCAACACCTCCAAAAATGTAATTGACTTAAATCCCAAACCACTTCAGAACCTGGCCAGTGCCCAGAACCTAGCCTGCACCTCCATTACACTGTTTTCTGCCATGTCGTTAGTTTCTAAGTGGAACAACAGGTGCATCTTTTCATCCTAGAATTTCACCCTGGATGGGATATAGTGGATAATGTCCCCTGCCATCATTCCTGGTAAGCATTCATCCCACATACCCCTGTTCTTGTTTATCTCCCCTCCCCATCTCGTGACCTTTATCGAGTCCCCTACTATTACTGCCTTCTCCTCAACAACCTTCTGCTGTGTTATCCTTCCCCTTTTGCCTACCCTCCTCATTGCTCCTCAGCCATCTTTCTTCATCATTGTTTTTCGCAAATTTGTCCCTCCCCAAGCATATCCCCCCTCCAGAGGTCCGACCTCCCACCCCTGCCTTGCCCTCTTCCTTTCTCCACCGTATCACCCCTTTCCTACCTTCTTCCACCCCTTACCTTTTTGCACTGATCGCCCTACTGCCCTACCCACCTCACCCTTGTCCTTTGGGAAACCTGTAAATACTAGCGTTCCTTCCTCCAGCTGCTCAGATATCTCCAACACCTTGACAGCCATTTCTCACTGCTTAAGATATGAATAACCTGGAGTGTTGCTTCATCCCCCTTCAACCTCTTGTCTTTTTGCACCATTTCCCTATCCTCACTAACCCTCATGTCCCTGCCTTTTGTAGATCCTGTAGCCTCTCTCTCATCCTTGCCCTTTGCTGCTCTTGCAGTCTCAAGCTTCCCTTGCTCCTCCTCACTTTTTCCCACCTTGTCCCTGCCTTTTGCAGATCCTGTAGCCTCCCTCTTGTCCATGCCCTTTGCAGAACCTACAACCTCATGCTTCCCTCCTCATCCTCACTTGTTCCCCCAACACCTTAACAGCCATTTTCTCACTTTCAAAGGTCTCCTGCCCATCTTGATCCTGAATTTCTTTGCATACCCCCCTTAACATTTTTCCCACTCCCTCAACCCTTGGGCTCCTGCTCGAGGTGGGAAGCCTCCTCAATGACCTTTGATTCACTCTTACCCTCTTCTCCCAATCCCCCTCTTTCGCCATCTTCTACCTCTTCCATCTCCTCAACTACCAGAGTCACAAGTGGTGCAAACCTGTTGCTAAGTTCTGTGACCCTTTCTTGCCTATTTCCAGCCCTAACATACTTGGTGATCTCTTCTCCACTCATATGTATACAACCTGCAGTCCTATTTCCAACCTTTCACCAACCCCCAGGCTCCTTACCATGTCCCAGGTCTCTTCTTGATATCCCTGTAGCTTCTCTCCCTTTTCATCAGCCTCTCCTTTTTTAACCACAAGCTATTCCTTCCTAGTTCTGTCCTCTCTGCTACCACTCCCTGTGGGGTTGGAAAAGCCATCCCTATTGCCTCTAACTGCCTCGCCCCTACTAGGCCCCATCTCCCCTCACCACATATCCAAGAGAATCTCCATTCTGCCCCTGAATCTGCCCACACCTTTAGCAATTCCACTACTGCCCCCCTTGGCTGCTCCAGTTTTTTGCACACCATACAACCCCCCCCATCCTCCAGGCTATATCCAATACCATGGCTTACCCACATCATGTGCACCCTGCAATTCTATGAAACGAGACCCCCCATCCTGGTAATGTGAGGCCCTCTCCCCATTCCAGATGCACATTTGGGACTGCCACCCCATCCTTAAACTGCCCCTTGTCCTGGTCCTTTCTCTCCCATGCAAGTCCCCCAGGCATTCGGAACACTCTTTCTTTGTACCACATATACTGTCCTCTCATGTCTTGTTATGTGGGAGGTGATTCATCTATTCTTCCAGTGTTTGAGCTAGAAGTTAAGGTGCTGGAAAACACAGACCCCAACAGGGGTGACTAGATGGCCCAGTGGCTAGCATCCCAGCCTTTAATGCCAAGGGTCAAGGGTTCAAATCCTGTCATGGGTTTCCTTGCAAAGACTAGGGAAGACATCCAGTCACTGCTGGGTCAGTCAAATATCCAGGCATGGAAGCAAAGATTAGGTGCTGAAAACCCTAAAACAGATATAGCCAGTACTAGGGCTCAGCAGTGCCTCCTATTGGTAGGGTTAGTCCCTCAATCTCTGATTCTTATAAGGGTTTAGCAGGTTATTGACTCTTTCGCACCACCATGTGGTCATCCAATATAACCTGAATGTGAGGAAATGGGGACTTAGAAATCATGCCCAATTATGCAGTCACATGACTTGCGATGAGAAAACACTATTCCCTTGCCACTCCTGTTCCTGCTTGTGCTGCAGGCCAACCTCCGGTCCCATACCTCTGTCGGTGAAGGGGACTTTACCATTGCACCTCTCCTGCACACCAGCAGCTACCTGTGAACAAAAGGCAAAAAAAAAACCACATCAGTCTCCCTGCTCCAACAGGCCACCTCCCCCTGAATCTCAGCATACTCCCCCATCCCTCTCAGACCCTCTTGCAAGAACAAAGGCCCAACTGCTCAGCAGGAGTTCCCCGTGGGGGAAGATAAGTCCCTCTACTGTAGTGACTCATACCAAAAACAGTCTAGATGTCCTCAGTGTTTGCAGTGAGAAAGATCCCTAAAATACCCTCCTCTGGCTCCTTAAAGCTCCCCACCCAAATGACCCCAAATATCTGATATTTCCTGAGCATCGGCCAGCCAGAGTCAATCTGTGGTACTTGGCCAACTGAAATTCTCTGAATAAACAGTTTCAGTTGCACTCAGCAAAGCTGCACAGAGTCCACAAAGTCTGTTTCAGGTTTCTGATTGTTCTTCTTTTTTTGTCTATTTTCACTGTTCCCCAGCCACTCTCATATCTGCTTGTGCTGCAGGCCAGTCCCGCTTCTTTGTCTGGGAGGGGATTTGCTGCACTCCAGCAGCTACCTGCTTGTGATGCAGACCGACCTCTGGTCCAGTTAATCTGTCTGGGAGGGGGGGCTTTACCACTGCACCTCTCCTGCACGACAGCAGCTACCTGCTTGTGCTGCAGGCTGCCCTCTGTCCCATTCCTCTGTCTTACATCTACTGAGATAGGGTGGAGGAAATAGAGAGGCAGGATCCAGGATCCAGCACTGGGGCCAAGAAGAGAGAGAAAGGTCAGAAGGGGATAGGGAAGATAGCTAGCAGCAGGGAGAGGAGGGCTAGAAAGAGGGAGTGGAGGAGGTGAGTTGGAGAGGAAAGAGACCAGATGGGGATGACCATACTGGGTGGAAGGAGCATGAGATCCAGACAGTAGAGGTGAGGCACTCTTGAGGATAGAAAATGCAAAAGCAGTTATAGTGTATGGAGATTCAATCATCAAGGGGATTCATTGGCTAAGGAAGAAAGTAGCTTTTAAGGGGAGTTCTTTTTTATGTGACCCAGGAATGGAGGCCAGAAGGGCACTCCCTAGGATAAAGGACTGCATTAAGTTATCACCTGTTATATTGTATGCCTCATGTTGTTATATTGTATTTGTCCCCAGGACGCTTCTGGAATTGAGCAGTATTCTGCTCAGTATGCCTTCCTGGTAAAACTCTTAAATAAACAAATAAATAAATGAAGTTAGTGGGAGGTAAGCCACACCTAGTATTTGCATCTAAAAATAAATGACTTTTCTGTAGAAGAGGTAGAAGGGGTTCAAAGGAGGTTCAGAGATCTAGCAGAGGGATATAAAGGGCTTGTCAGTTTTCTGGCTTTCTTGGAGGTCCTGCCAGTGCATTGTGCTAACATGGCCAGGCAACTCAGAATAAAAAAATTCAACATCTGGCTGAGACAGTGGTGCAGGGAGGAGGGCTTCATATGTTTGGGAGATTGGGGGATACATGGGTAGATGAGCATCTGTAAGCAAGGGACAGGCTGCACATAAGTGATACAGGGGCTAGATTATGAAGAGCGCAACTGCAGGAGTACATAGATGAGAGACTTGGGATCAATTTAAATTTAAACTAGACAGGGGAGAGTGTAACACTAGGGGAAGAGGGGAATCTCAGCCTAGCAGAACTAACCTATCTCGCACTCTCCCAATGTGGGTGAAAAGAGACAGCAGGAGGGAAGGGTTTAAAGAGGTGGGGTGAGATGGAAGAGAATACTGGCCAATGCCAGGGGTCTAGGAAATAAGGGGGATCAAACGGGTGTGCTCATTTGGAAGGGAATACTTTCCAACCCCAGGAGTCTAGGGAATAAAATGGGTGACTTAGAGGCAGTGGTGGGAATGGATGACCTGGACCTAATTGCAATAACTGAAATATGGTGGACAGATTGCCACAGTTGGGAGGTGGAGTTATGGGGTACAGTCTTTTCAGGAAGGATAGACAGGGGAAAAAAGGGTGTGGGGGGGTAGCCCTCTATGTAAGGGATAGGATTAGAGCAGTGGAGGACAAATAGGAGCAGGGATCTGCTGAGATCCTTTGGGCCACCTTAAGCAGGAAGGAGGAGCAGGACAATAAGGATGAGGGGGTCTACAGACCACCACATCAGGGAGAGGAGGCAGATAGGGAATTGGCTAGGGGCATACAGGAGAAGGCCAGCAAAGGGGAGATTCTGGTGGTAGAAGACCTGAACCTACCCGATGAGGACCATCAAATCTCGTCTGCCACATCCAAAACAAACTCTGGTTAGAGCCAATATGGTTCTGGAGAGCTTTTGGGATGCTTTTACCCATTATTTCTAATGAATTTGCACAATGCAGATCTGTGGAGAGGCAGTTTCAATGTGATCTATAACATCACAACATCACAGATCTAGTCCAAGCACATACATGGCCACATTACGGGGGGAAGGTGAGGAAAAGGCAGATACCTTGACCAAATACTTCTACTAAGTGCTCACAGAGTAAGGAGAGGGGAGGGACCATGAAAAAAGTAACAAGAGCTATGAAGGAGAGATGTGGACAATAGCCTTCTATCAGAGGAGAGAGTCCTGAAGGCACTTGCTAATCTGAAAGTGAACAAAGCAATTAGGCCAAACAGGGTGCATCCAAGAGAGTTGAGGGAGCTCAGAGAGGTACTGGCTGCACCTCTGACAGACCTATTTTAAAGATCACTGAAATTTGGAATGGTCCCAGAGGACTGAAGGAGGGCAGATGTAGTCCTATTTCACAAAAGTGGTAGTGGGGCAGTTATAAGCCAGTCAGCCTGACACTGGAGGTGGGAAACTTAATGGAAACACTGCTGAAGGAAAAGATTGTGGAATTTCTTGAATCCAACATGCTACAACTGTGTGACTGCCTTGATGGCATAAGGCTGTATGCATTGAGTGATGTCAATAGCTTAGAGGTAATTCTCGATGGGCAACATTCACTTGAATTTCAGGTGTTGGCATCCATCAGGATTTGCTTTTGCCAACTTGTGAATATTGCTAGACTGCACCCATTTCTTGAGCCTGCAGAACTTCCAACCCTGCTCTAGTTCATACCTTTAATTAATATTTATATTTTGTAAGGGCTTACTGTGTGGTCAGCTATAATATTAGGGCTGACAGTATAGGCGAGAGGTTAGAGTAACAATCTGTGAATGAGTGTGGTACATCTAGCAGACCTGGGTTTGATTCCCACAGCCTCCACTTGCATAATGTATGATTCTAAGCAAGTCCTCCCCAATGATCCCAGGCTGTCCCTGAAAACAGGTATTTGTGCCTAGTAAGCCTACCTGATTACCTAAGGAAAAAGAAAACATCTGCAGCTGATTGAAAACATGGCAACATGGTTTCCGACCTCCATTCAGGGATAGATCATATGAATCCCCTGCTACATGTTCTATGTTAGAAACATAGTAAAACAGACAATGATAACAGAGAAAGAACCATAATCCATCCACTCTGCTCATGATCCATATTTAGCCCTTGGACCTATGGTCTCAACTAGGGTTCTAGCCCTCTTCAAACTCCCTCCATTCTTCTCCCAACTTCTGCCACCGTGAGTAAGCAGTATACTCTTCATTCTGTCAGAACCATGCTTGAAACCACCATCATTTATTGCTGTTCCCACTTTAGCTGGTAGACTGTGTCACAGGCCCACGCTTGTGGGGCAAGGTTCCCTGGGTTACAGAGAAGTCCCCTGAGGGTGGCCTGTGCAGTATGGCTCAGAACATCCCCGTCCTTCTGAGATGCTTGCTGGAATTACAACTGAGCATCCACCAGGAGGTCTTGGGGCTTCCTTCTCACTGTCTGAGGGGTGAAAATATAGCCTCGAGTCTGTGTTCCTGGGTGAGAACCCTTCTCGCCACTGCATAGCAAAAAAGAAAAGCACAAGACATTTATAGGCCTTAGGGGTGCCGTATAAATTCTATATATGTCTTTTCCAGGGAAAAGCAGGGACTGGCTTAAACCCTACAGACCACTCTGTGAGACCTCACTTATCTCCCCCTACATTTACACAGTCCATTCTTGTGTTCTGTCCTGGTAGCGTTCAGCCTTTAAGCATTCGATCTGGCATGGAATTGTTTGAACAAAACCCTCCCAAGTTTCTACACACAATAGACAATTTCAGATGTATTGTAAAATTATGCCAAAAGCTGTACTATCTATTAGAGAGAATATCATTTACTATATTAATAGCACTCAAAAGATTGGGTTTAAGATACAAGAATTAAAACTTGGACAATAAAAAAAAAAACTTGCACTTAACTTTCTTAAATTTAACATGTAGTTTCTACCTTGTAGTTGCAGTTGATGTAGCTAATGTTAGAGACGTTGCGAAGTTAAACTTTGCCCACAAAGTTTGCATGAAGTGTCAAATATTCATGCTTTGCAGAATTCACGGAGTTCTGACTGACTGCTCGTAATTCTCTTTGTGCAATTTTTATGAATTTTGCAGTGAAATTCAGCTTGCTTTACTGTGACTTGTGAATTTCATGGGAGAAGGATGAAATTCACAGGCAAAATTTCGTGCTTCGTGGGAAAATTCACACATTCTGCAGCCACGAATTTCGCAAAAACGCACTGCAAATTTTGCAGACTGCAAATTACACTGTGGAGCAAATTTCGGGTGACTTCACACACCTTTAGTTAGCATCTAGTAAAATTGTCCTTGTTACCCTTCTTGAGGTGAAACTCAGATTGGGGTCCCACCTTATCAGTTCCTCATCACAAACATAATTGAATTCACCAAGTCTTTCACTGGCTTTTACAAAGGAAAATTCAAAAGGACTACCTCTGGATTGTCCTACTGTGATTGTCTGGCCTTTGTGACATGGCTGCAAAGAAAAAAATTGACTCTTTATGTTTTAATTTAAAATTTCGACTGCTCTATGGGTCCCGTCCCCCCTTCTGATTAGGACAAAAGAAACCAGCTCATACTGCTACTTTGTGTTTTGAGACACTATGGCACCCCAGCCCCTGCTGAGATAGCAGGTCCGAGGCCTTTTTCCAACTTCTTTTCCCACAAACTATTCAGACTTAAATGGTTTGGCTTTTTAGCTTCTAATTAAGAAATGTAAAAACATAGACTTTGACAGCAGAGAAGAATCGCTTGGCCCATGTAGTCTGCCCATCTCCTACCTATTGGATAAGCTGCAGATCCTAGTTAACCAATAGCCTTCTTCTTGCCCCCCCCAACAAGAATTACCTTATGTCTGTCCCATGCATTCTTCAATTCCCCCACTGTTTTTGACCCCATGAGCTCCTCAGGAAGGCTGCTCCATGCGTTCACCACCATCTCTGTGAAAAAAGACTTCTTCACATTGCCCATGAGCCATCCCCATCTTCAAATTGTGTCCCGTTGTTCTTCCGCATCTCTTTTTCTGAAAGATGCTACCCTCTTGGACTTTGTTGATTCCCTTGAGGTACTTAAAACTTTCTATTATGTCCCCCCCTTGACGGTTTACATATTAAGGGCTCTACCACACTGGTTTGACATCCTTTATGTCGACCGGCACCTTGCCGACGGGAATCATGTCGACCGCAAGTTGCAGTCTACATGATTCCTGTGTGTCTCCCGGTCCTGTTTTTTTTTTTTCTTTTATTGGGGGGCTTTGGCCCCTGAACCCTCCATGCAGGGGGCTCTGCCCCCCAATCCCCTATCTTTAGGATTGTCAACTACAGTCGGAGTTGATTCAGGGTAGAGGTGCAGGACCAGGAAACAGCATGCCCCTGTCTTGGGCACACCAACACAGCAACCTGTCAGCAAAGTGTTGATTTTGCTGACAGGTGTGTATTTTGCTGTCTTGGTGTCACTGTAAGGGTGGCATACACATATTAAGCTCCTTTATTCTCTTTTCATATGGCTTCTATTGTAGACCCTGCACCATTTTAGTTGCCCTCCTCTGGACTATCTCCATTCTGTCTACGTCCTTGCGGAGATTTGGTCTCCAGAACTGGACGCAGTACTCCAGATGAGGTCTCACCAACTATCTACAGAGGGATAACAACTTCCTGTTTTCTGCTAGTGATGCCTCTCCCTATACATCCCAGTATCCCCCTAACCATCCCTGCTGCCTTCTCACATTGCTTGCTTACCTTTAGGTCATCTGATACGACTACCCCAGGTCCCTTTCCATTTTTGTTGTTGTTACTGCCTCACCCCCCCATTGTGTACCCTTCCCCTGGGTTTTTGTGTCCTATGTGCATTGCTTTGCACTTCTTTGCATTGAATCTAAGCAGCTATATTTCTGACCATTCTCCAGCCTTGCCAAGTCCCTGCTCATCCTTTTCATCCCCCTTATATATCAACCCTGTTGCAGATCTTTATGTCATCTGCAAAAAGGCATACTTTTCATTCCAGTCCCACTGCAATGTCACTTATAAAGACATTAAAAAGGATCAGACCCAGTACTGAACCAGTGGTACCCCACTAGTAACCCCCCTTTTTGCAGAGTGGACTCCATTTACTATTACCCTCTGTGTCCTGCTGTCCAGCCAGTGTTTTACCCAGGCTACCACCCTGGGACCCACTCCCAGGCTGGCTAATTTGTTTATTAATCTTTTCTATGGGACTGTGTGAAATGCCTTGCTAAAGTCTTGGTAGGACATGTCCGTAGCCCCTCCCTGGTTTACTGCTTCAGTAACCCAAAGAAATCTATTAGATTAGTTT
Organism: Neoceratodus forsteri; assembly: GCA_016271365.2. NCBI lineage: Eukaryota > Metazoa > Chordata > Ceratodontiformes > Ceratodontidae > Neoceratodus > Neoceratodus forsteri. The sequence continues at coordinate 42,055,766 of CM028131.1, read as the reverse complement.
GACCTGACCTTCCCACTGTGAATCCATGCTGCCTTGGGTCCTGTGCTCCACTGGCCTCTAGGTACTCAACAATTCTTTTTTTCAGAAGTGATTCCATTATTTTCCTTACTGCTGCGGTCAAGCTAACAGGTCAGTAGTTTCCTGCCTCTGCTTTGCTCCCACTTTTGTGAAGGGAAATTACATCCACCCTCCTCCAGTCCTTAGGTACCACACCATCCTCCCATGATTTGATAAAAAGAGTAGTCAGTGGTGTCACTGGTTCTCCCCTTAGTTCTTTTAGAATTCTGGAGTGAATCCCGTCAGGCCCATTGCTTTGTCCACCTTCAGTTTTAGAAGTTCTTTCAGAACCCTTTCTTCTGTGAAGGGATTGGTACCCCCCCCCATCTAGAGTGCTTCTATTGATTGAATTAGGTACTCCCCTCCTCTTGTTTTGTGAATACTTAGCTAAAGTATTCGCTCAGTATTCCTGCTTTTCACTGTCCTCTCTACCCACCCACCCTCCTTTATTAAGCCTCACTCTACCTCTCTTGATCTTTCTTCACTTCCTAATGTACCTGTAAAATGTTGTATCCCCCGTTCTTAACCGAGTTGGCTATCTTTTCCTCTGTTTGAGCCTTTGGTATTTTGACTGCCTTCACCACTTCATTCTGCTTTAACTGGTACAGTTATCTGTCTTGCTGCTTCTGTTTCTTTATTCTTCCTGAATGCTATCTTTTTCTTCCTAACCTTCCCTGCCACCTCTTTTGAGAACTATAGTGTTTTTTTTCTTTCATTTTGATTTGTTTACTTGCTTCACACAACAGCTTGTTGCCTCTGTGATGGCAGTTTTGACATTTCCCCATTGTTCCTCTACCCATCCTTCTTGCCCATTTGCTAGTGCTTTTCTGAGACACTCTCCCATTTTGATAAAGTCAGCCTTCCTAAAGTCCAGTACCCTCACTTTTGTATGGCTTGACTCTGTGGCTGTGTTTATCATGAACCATACTGTTTAGTGGCACGTGTTCCCAGAGGGCTACCCACTTCTAGATTTGAGATAATTTCTCCATCCCCATTTAAGAGTACCAGGTCTAAGATTGCTACCTCCTGAGTGGGTTCCATCACTAGCTGTCTGAGGCATGCCCCCATAGGGCATCAAGAATGACCCTGCTCTTGGATGTGGCTGCAGTAAAGGTGCTCCAGTTAACGTCTGGCATATTCAGGTCCCCATCAACAGTATGTCCCCTTTCTCTGCCATCCTAAGGATAACATCTACCATTTCCTTGTCCATTTTCTCCACCTGAGACTGGGGTCTGTATACAACCCCCATGATGATTGTGGTGTCATTTCTGGTCTTCAGGGTGACCCACAGTGCCTCTCATTAACTGAAACTGCCTCACCCAGTTACATTTACCCACAATTACCTTCCCATTAACTGAAACTGCCTCACCCAGTTACAGTTTTCTGAAAACAAAGGACCATTTAAAACTAGTAGATTAGACTCAATAAATATTCCATAACAACAAAAGTTTACAGAAAAAAACAAAACAAAAACAGGCTTTACCAACACCATACAACAAAGGGAATATTAACTATAAAACCCCAACTAGTGGACTAAGCCATCTGTGTTGGCATTTTCAGCCCCTGACCTACATGTGATGTTCATAACATATGCTTCTAATGCAGTACTCCATCTTATGAGCTTCACATTAGTTTTACCCACTTGGTTCAGCCATTTTAGAGGGTTGTGGTCTGTTTTTACCTCAGAGTTCCTCCCCCAGAGGTAGGGCCATCTTTAGCAACCACACCAATGCAAGAATCTCCTTCTCAACAGTGGAGTTTGCTGAGGACTGCTCCAGTACCCATATCAGAGGCATCCATCTGTATACAAACAGACTGGTGTAGTCTGGGCTGGCTGACAACGTGGCACTACACTGTGTAGCTTTCAGCCATGTGAAGGCCTTCTCACATGCTGGGTCTAATTTCTCTCTCTTAGGTTGTCTCTTTTAATTGGCCAGATAGAAGAGCTGCCAAGGTGCTATAGTTGGGTATACATTTTACGTAGTGCCCTGCTGTCCCAAGGAAGCTCCTTACCTGCTTCTGGGTCATGCTGCAATCACCTCTATTTTTGCCTTGTTTGGGATGAGTTTCCCCCTGCCCCATGATGTGTCCCAAATAGGTCTCCTCTGCCATAGCCACCTGGCTCTTCTCTGCCTTCACAGTTAATCTGGCTGCCTGTACTCTGCCTAAAATTTCCCTCAGATGGTTCAAGTGCTTCTCCCAATTATGACTGAATATGGCAATGTCATCTAGATATGCCACTGCATAATCCTCTGTACCTTGCATCATCTGATTCACCAAATGTTGGAAAGTGGCAGGTGCATTCTTCATCCCAAAGGCAAAGACCTTAAATTCAAATAGGCCTACTGAGGTGATGCAGGTTGGCTTTTCCCTAGCCCCGTCCATTGGTTCTACCTGCCAGTACCCTTTAGTCAGGTCTGTAGTTGTCAGGTAGGTCACCAGCTGCTTGTCCAGCAACTTGTCTGTGTGGGGCATTGGGTAGGCATCAGGCTTTGAGATGGGTTTGAGCCCACAATAGTCTACACATAAGCATGTAGTCCCACCTGGCTTGGGGATGAGGACCACAGCTGAGGCCAAGGGACTGTGGGATTTTTGGATCACCTCTAGTTACATCATCTCTTCCACCTCCCTTCTAATATCTTTTAGCAATGCCTCAGACACACAGTGGCCTGTCTGATCTATTGACATTTGGGAATCGGTGTCAACATCATGAACTGCTACTTTGTTTACATCCAGTTCTGGACAGACCCTGCTAGCAAAGTCCTGTAAGATTTTTACTTACCTCCTGGGCCTGTTCAGTTGCCAACTGTGGAGACAGCTTGTTGGCCTCCACAGATGTGTACAGCTCACTCTCAGCTAGCAAGTAAAGAACAGGGATCTCCTCATGCATCTCCTCCCCAGGTCTGCAAACTATAAATACCATATCAGCCCTATTGAAATAGGACTTCCTCATTATCATGTGGTACATCCTGTGGGGTCATCTCCAGTCAGGTAACTCCACAATGTAATTTACAATACATTGTTTCACTGCTGGACTATATTGTATGGTCCCATCCACTCTGCCTGCAGCTTCTCTTTCCAGACTGGGATCATAAATGTGATTTCCTGTCCTACTCCATATAAGTGAGCTCTGGCTCTGCAGTCATACCATATCTTTTGTATCTGCTGTGTAGTGAACAGGTTACTCTGTGACACTCCAGTCGCTGCGATGTCAGGAAACCCCCCAGCATTCCAGGGTGCTCACTGGGTTTACAAGTGAGAATCTACCAGGAGGTCCCAGGGCTTCTTTCTGTCTGTGTGAGGTGAAAATATAGCTTTGAGTCTGTATACCAGGGAGAGAACCCTCCTGGCCACTGCACAGCAAACAAGAAATGCTACAGGTGTTTATAGGCTTACGAGGTGCCTTATAAACCCTGTATGTGTCTTTTCCAGGGAAATCCAGGGACTGGTTCAAATCTCACAGAACACTCCTTCCCATTAACTGAAATTGCATCACCCAGGCACAGTTTTCTGAAAACAAAGAACCAGCTAAAACTAACAGAATAGACCCAAGAAGTACCCTATACCAATAGAAGTTTACAGGAAAAAAATGTTTGACCAGCACCATACAAAAAAGGAATAGTAACTATAAAAACAAAAGAAATATGATATGGTGTTATTCTGCCACATGCTAATACATGGCTCCACCACCTCTTCTGTAAAATAATACTTCCTCGTTTTCCTCCTGAACCTCCCTCTTGTTTGTTTCTACTCATGTCCACTTGACCGCGAGCTAGTATTCAAGCAAAATAGTTCCTAACATTTCATTGTGTTAATTCCTTTTAGGAACATGAAGGTCTCTATCATATCTTGCCTTGTTTTGTTGCCTGTTTGAACCTTCATTGTTGTGACTAATTTAAATATTTCTTTGCTGTTATTTTGTGTTATTTCCTCCTTGACTTTGTGGGTTTTTATGCCCAAAATTCTATGTGAATTTCATTGATTGTTATTTTCCTGGCTGCATGTATTCATTACTACTGACTGTTTTTGACCCATACTATTGTAATTTCACTGTACTCATGCTATGTACCTGAGTTTGATTGTTGTACTCTCCTGGGTCATGCCTGAAAATAGCCATTTCATGGCTAGTGCACATACAAAGTTAACAGACACTAAATAAAGTAAATAAATAGATATATCCCCTCTCTCTCCTGGCCTCCAGTGAGTACATGTTTCATGCCTCATAGGACCTACCCTGTTGGCCCTGAATATTTTTTGTCAACCTGTGCTGCACAATCTCTAGCCTATCCCTATTTTTAAACTATATCTTGGACATACACACCAACATAAGGAAGAGAAATATATATTCATGCTTTATTAATATTAGATCAGCATTCAATTCTATTAACAGAAACTTACTGTGGGAAATATTAACACGTAAGGGCATTGACCCACACCTTTTGGCCATATTATGCATGCTGCACACAAATACCGAATATTGAATCAAACTATCTAAGGATGGCACTTTACTGGCTCAACACTAATTACATGAGGAGTAAAGCAGGGCTTGGTTCTAGCCCCACTATTATTTAATCTGTATATACAAAGCTTAATTGAGAAAGTATTAAAAATTGATACATTTCCCCAAAACTTGAGGGGGGCTGAGGATTCCCCATATGGCATTATATTACCGGGCTAGTCATCTAGCAAAATGTCTGAGATGGATATCCCCAGGCCCTGAAATGGCACAACCAGTATGGCTTAAGATTGAGTTAGATGCAATCAAAGCCAAATGCCTGGATCCCTCAAACTTATTCTACCTAAAGCTGTCCTATGTAAAGATATCTGACTGCACCACAATAAGCACCTTTTTTAAGAGTTTATACAAAATTATGTTTATTTCTTCATTATTCCCCTCAGACTGATTTAGCTCAGTCTATTGGGAATTCCCCATCTTTTTTTTTATTTACACTTTTTGCCCCTCCTCTGTGCCAAGTTATCCTTGATCATGGATCCCCCTGCGGCATCCCCCATTATTGTTGCACTCGGTACTCTGGCTTACCCCCAGGGCAGGGGCGTGACACCCGGGCTCCTTAGGTGCCATGAGCAGCGGGATAGAGGCGGGGCCGTGTTTTGAGGAGCCTATGGCAGCCCAAGGGATGGGCATCATAGAGGCGTCAGGAGGTAGGCTAGGTTTTTTCCTCCTTTAAGGGGGCGAGAGCGTGCAATGATGCCTGTGTCCATCCCACCCCCTTCATAATGCTGTTGGCCCCGAATGTGTGAGGTTCTCCTGGTCTCCACCAGGGGTCCCCCATGCATTGGTGACTCCCCACGTCCTCCCCGTGGAAAAGGACAGCAGTCGTGAGACGCTCGATCCAGCCTCCCGGGCGGCCTCCGCGACCTGAGTCTGTTCCCGAACCCAGGTCGCCGGTGTCACAAGCAGAAATCCAACCGCTGTGCCAGTGGGCCGGCTCTGGAATTCCCCATCTTTTACTTTTAATGGTAAGTGGATTCCCCGCAACAGGCTGCCTCAATTAGGCAATGGAAAACTGCTTTCCTTGGTGGACGGGGAAGGGCATTGGTTGTCCCCACATAGAATTATTGACAAATTCCTTATCCCGGTCCCATCTCACTTTAAAGTCATTCAGTTAAGACACCTTCTCACTGTAGCTCTGGGGAATTCTCCCCCTCCCAGATGGTATCAGCTCTGATTCCTGAAATATCCCCTTTGTCTGGATCACCAGGCACAGTTTCTAAGCTATACAGGGTGTTATACTATAAAAAATACGGGGATACCTTTGGACCTAGTAGTTTCTGGAACTCACTCCTCCCTCAATACCAGTTGGACTGGCAATCCCTTTGGAGATCCTAAGTATGTTTCCCAAGATAGATTGCTTCTCATGCAATATAATATTTTACAGAACATGTATTGCACCCCCATTAAATTAAAAAAATGGGGCTTCTCAAACTCTAGTACATGTACCAAGTGCTTGCAAGAAGAGGGTACCCTCCTGCATATGTTCTGGTTCTGTCCCAAAGTTTCCTCCTTATGGAATTCAACTAAGATGTCTCTTAATCCCCTACTGGGCCTACAGGAGTATTTTATTCTGGAGGTGTGCCTTCTAGGGGATATGTCCCTGGTCAGTGTTAGAATTAGGAAATACCATATTTCTAAGGTTGCACTTTCAGTTAAGAAACGTATACTACGTCATTGGAAGGAACAATCAGCTCCTTCCTTCCAGGAATGGTTACATGAAATCATTGCTAATCTTCAAACAGAGAAGGCAATTGCAAGTCTTCATAATAGACTAGCAGCATATAGTAAGATATGGGATCCACTTCATTCCTTACTCTTGTTACCTCACTGAGGATATATCGCTTTCTGGTATTACCCATATGTTCATCAGAATTGCGCACTGCACATTAGGGCGATCATGTTTTGTTGCTGCTGTAAGGGAGGGTGGGATGTGAGGGGTGGTTTGGGCAGTTTTCACTGTTCAAGTGCTACGTTACACCCTGACTTTCTGTAACTGCCCTTTATAACGGAAATGTATTAATAAAGTTTAAATTATAAAAAAAAATTTATACATTTCTACCACCTAAAATGGTATTAAAATTACAATTTTAATGTGTGCAGATGATGCAATCATTTTGTCTTGGACTCCCTTGGGCCTTAAGTGAGGGATTAGGATTGTATTTCAGCAGCTCTAGTAGTTAGACTTTAAATTAATGCATGGTCTTCAGTAAAAACAATATAAAGAAACATATGTGGTGTGTGGAGGGTCTAAAAATAGAAATGGACGATGAATATAAATATGTAGGCATGTATTTTTGATGCTAAAGTAAACTGAAAACCACAAATATATAATGTGTGTGCTTAGCACGGCAAACATCACCAGCTATATATTTAGTTTTTGACACAAATTTGCCAAAGATTCACAGCTTGTGTATAATTCCATCTTTGTACAAGAAACTTGTTGGTCCAATAAAAGGTATTGAATCTTTCATCATCTCCGAAGATTCACACAAAGCACTGTGGACTGCTTTTAACTCCAAAGTCAATGGCCAAATATTATATGGAAGTGAAATGTTGGGTCTAAATATAAATTCAAACAAGTTTGAACCAGTGCAAAACTATTTTTTTAAGATCTATACTAGACATTCCAAAGTGATACACCCACAGCTTTTTAAGAGTAGAAATGGGTACTCTAGCATTGGTGGCAAGCATCCTGAGTGGTGCCTTGCACTTATGGAAGAGACTAATACTGATGAATATGAATAGATTGCCTAAGGTGTGTTGGATCTATATGAGATCAAGGTGTGATGGCAATAATGACCATAACAAATTGGTTTAAAAACCTAAACCAAAAAATGAGATGATTTGGGATGTATAATATGAAATTTAAATTTGATAAGTGCCAATCGTAATGTATTTGTGACAGAAGGGATACAGAGGATTTCAAACAATTTTGCCCTGAAAGATGCTGATAAAATCCACTACATTGATAATAATGATATTTATATAAAACTGTAGTGTGAAGGTACTACTGAGCAATATGTATTATTTTGTGAGAATGACATCCAGAGGACTGTCCTTAGCATAGACAGGCTGAGTACGTTAAGGGGATATTTCCCTTATACTGTCAAAACACGGCCACTTAGAAAGGTTGCTAAAAAATGTTTGTGCAATAATTAATTATTAATAATAATGCAGCATTTAATTTTGTGCTGTGAAGCCCTACAAAATGAAAGACATTCATTGACTGACTCGTATAATGGTTTAGAGTTTAAAAATGAGAATAAGTTAATTGAATACCTGATGAATTTGTCAGATACACGAAAGATACATGGAGTGACCAAGTTTTCTAGCTTAGCTTTATTTAAATTTAGATGTATATGAAGATGTGCTAAGGTGAGATACAAATGTATTTCTTTTGTATCTTTTATGAACATTGAATTGTAATTAATATATTTTTTATCTGAATCGTACAGTGTCATAATTCTATTGAATTTTATACATTGAAATAAAAAACTTTTGAAACTATTTTGAAACTATCCCTATCTTTCCTGCTGTGGCCTCACTAATTATCTATATAGGGAAGTATTACATCTTCCCTTGTTCTAACACTACCACTCCTGACACAACCCAGTATCCTGCACACTTTGCTATATGCCTTGTTGCACTGACTTGATTTTTTGAGGATGTCACTGATGATAGATAGCATTAAGGCTGAGGAACAGGGCCTTGGCATTAAGTCTCACCCCACCAATCCAGTACTCTGTCCTGGTATTCTTGTTCCCCTAGGTATATTACCTTGCACTTGTTGGCATTAAATTTCAAATACCAAACCTTATGCCACTCCTCTAGATTTTGTAGGTTTCTATGTATTTCCCAGATTCCCTCCTTGCTGTCCACTCTCACACAGGGCTTAGTGTTGTCCACAAAGAGACACAACCTGCCCTGGATTCCCTCACCAATGTCATTGATGAACATAAATTGAACCTAGGACAGATCCCTGTGGTACTCCACTCAAGACCTTCCTCTCTTCCGAATTGACCCCCCTGACCAGGACTCCCTGCTGCCTCCTATTTTGCCACTTACCTGCACAATTTACAATGATCTTAGCTGCTCTCAGATTATCCATCTTCTTCAACAAACATCTGTGAAGCAGAAGTCAAAAACTGGCTGAAGTCAAGTTAGAGCAAATCCACAGTGTGACCACAATCCAATTCCCTCATCACCCAGTCAAAGACAACTATCACATTTTCTGACAAGACCTCCTTACCACAGATATATGCTATTTTCTGTCCTGGAGCCCATTGTTCTCTATTTTTCTTATTTATTTATCAAGTCTAGGATTACAAATACCTTTGAGCCTTGGCTCTTTTACAAAGGCTCCACGTCAGAGAAATACAAATTATGGGTAACATCAAGACAGACATTACAACAATGTGGACATTGCAAACAGAATACAGATTAATACAATTCAAGGGTAGCATTGTAACAAGTCAGCCAGCGGCATTTGTCAGAGAAAATAGACAACAGACAATATGTAGTCCATGAGGTCCTCTTTGTCCAGTGACTCCATCCATCCATTCCCTTCAATAGAAGTAAGACTGACAGGTCTGTAGTTCCCCATTTGTTCCTTATCCCCTTCACCCTTATGGAGTGGAACCATGACTGCCATTCTCTAATCCTTTATAACCACCTCAATCCTTAGTGAGCTGCTGTTAAATTGACCTACTAAGCCGGCCCAGTGGCACTGAGGGTTGAAGCACTGAACGTCTCACTTCACACCACACCAGTAACCCATGTTCAGGAATGAGCATGGGCCACCGGGGTTGGTGGGGATGAGGAAGGATCGAGCATCCCAAGGATTGCTCTCCTTCCTCTGTGAAGGGGGGTTGCCCTTGCCAGTCCAATAGCAGCCCCTGGTGGCTACCAGGTGATTGCATTGCCCGGCTGGCAGATGCAGGGGATTGGGGCAGCAGCAGATGCCTTTCAAGTGCGCATGGGAGCAAGGGTGGCTATATTAACTTGAAGAGGGGTGCAGGGGCAACACTAAAGACACTGTGTGTGGTCTGGCTGGGGGGTGACCCAGTCCATTCAGCTCACCTTGGTGTCACCCTTTTGCCTGCACCCTCATTTACTGACCACTCTTTGTTTGTTTACCAGCATGGGTGACCTGTACAGTACACATGCTATTTTTGATGACTCCAAGATAGGTGACATTTATTTATTTTATTTCTGTTTTATCAGTAAGGTAGACTGGGTTAAAATGATCCATTTCAGCCATGCCTGGGTTTTATTAACTTCAAGGCCCTTTTGTTGACATACAAAGCCCCAATTTAACTAGAAAGCATGCACTTTCATGAACTTCAAATCTGGAATGAAAAACAGGTCCATAGGACAGGGTCTACTTAATGCTCTTTACTGCACCTAAAACAGGATAGGCAAAATACTGTTGAATATGATCTTGTCTAAATGATTAATTCCCAAATAAAACAGATGAAATTGAATTTTTTTAAAATTTCACATCTGACTTGGCATACAAATAGCACCAGCATTTTACTACCAAACAATAGAATCATATTTAATTCTAATCTGATTTATGAAGCATATGTGTCCAAAAGAGACAAAATGTTTCATTTTCTTAAACTTGATATAGCATTTCCAGGTAATAGATTGGAATGAGTCTCACATTTTAGAATATGAGCCAGTGATGTCTAGATAGTTAATAATAAATATTTGTCCCAGTTATACTTTGGTAACTATATAAAGGAAAGTTAATAACCATCTTAGAGTTACCTTCTTAACAATATTCTGCAAGGTATCTAAGGCTTTGTTTGGTTTGAACAAAAATACATTTTCTTGTTGCTTGTAAAAATTAAATTATAAAAAATGTTTCCCTTAATGTCTCTACATTCATTAACTGAAATATTGTCCAATTTTAATCTGAACATGGTTAAAGCTCTAGTTCTATAGATTTTAAATTATTTCCCTGTGATTCTGTTGTTGAGCACTTTAAATTCACAATTTATAAAATGAGCTATTTCTAAACTTGATGTTCACAAATTTGACCAGGACAATGATTGCACTGCACTCAGATTATAATATTCAGTTGAATACATTGTAAACAAGTGAGGTAAAATGCAGATTATGCATTCAGGATCAAGATCAAGGAAAATCACAATTCTAGATACTGATAATGTAATGAATACAACAAAACTTTTGTAACACTTTTTTGTCTTGCAGCTTCCCTTGCAACACAGCACAAAGAAGTCTCTGTCTGGGCTATTGCATTTGGAGTGTCTTCTTTCATTGTTCTTATTTTGGCAGGAATCATGTATCAGTTGAAGAAGAAACTAAGGAAGAAGGGTAAATCCTTAACCTCATTTTACAATACAAATCTGCAAGCCCCTTATGTACTGTACATTCTTTGTACATAACATGAATGGTTTCTAAGCCCTTTTGTAATAAAGGAGTTTTCCATTTTTTCTTTACAAAACATAAATGGTACCAATAAAAAATATTCTGAGTGTATAACAAGCATACTATTGCAACTAACCCATTTTTTAAATCAAAATAATTATCTGAAATATCAACTGTGGTCAGTTGATGGAAAATGCAAAAAAATGGCATTCTTCTAAATAGTGTCAAAAGAGAGAAGAAAAGGAGTAAGAAAAAGAGGAAGATGAAGAAGGAAGGAAGGGAAGGCGGTAGGGAGAAAAAATGGACATAGAAAAAAGGAAAGATTGAAAAGCAAAAGGCCTACAAAATGATAAAAAGAAAGAAAGATAGATGAAGAATCAGCATTTATGCATCACATATTATACACATGTATCCCAAAGTATTTTACAAGCAATTCTAGACTGGTAGTGAAGTGGCTGAACATGTAGTGGCAGTCATTTTGCACATCAATACCCACGCACAGCCTTGGAAAATAGCATGCACTGGTTTTATGGGAAGGTGAATGTTGGCCAGGACACTGGGAAAAATACCCTAGTCTTGCAAAAAGTGCCTTAGGTTCTTCTACTACCCCCATACACCCCCCAGGACAGCACAAGTGAGGGGTAGAAGGGACCCAAGTTTAACATCTCATTCAAAGGACAGCACACCCCACTAGTACAGCACACTCATAGTACTGCATTCAGGTCTCAGCATGTATGGCATGAGCCCAATTCTGGAGCTGGACAAGCTCCTGGCCCAGAGATGGATGTGATACAAACTGAGTCAGATACAAACATAGAAACTAGTACTGGAATTTCAAAGAGTTGCATAACAATTGTAATGCAGTTACTCTTATTTCATCATGACTGTCAAACCACAAAAACTGTGGTATAATGTATAGATGGATTTACCACAAATGAACACCAGGAATGATCTAAATATCGATGTATGCACCATTGTTTGGCCATAAAGTGTGTAAAGGGTCATAAATGTGTCAGTGTCAGTGGCTCAGCAGGTAGCACACTCGCCTCTGAAGCCGGAAGATCAGAAGGCTGTAGGTTCTTTCCCCACACCAGGCACTTGGGTTCAATCCCAGTACTGATACTGTACTGCAGCATGAGGGGGGTGCTGCACTCATAAGATGCCATCTTTTGGATGAGATGTTAAACCGAGGTCCCATCTGCCTGTTCTGGTGGTAGCTGAGGTGGACATTAAAGATCCCATGACACTCCTCGCTAAGAGTAGGGGTGTTTTTTTATTAAAGTTAACAATACAATATATAGAAAAAACATACAAATTGGAATAGTAATTTCAGTGTAGTAATACAGTGGTATACAGGCAAGTAAAAAGGGAATGAAAAAGAACAAAAATGTCTTCAGTCAGATAAACAAAATCAAAGGGAAAGAGGAGGGGAAAAAGAAAACAGAAAACACAGGATACAGGTCATACAATACTGAATTCAAACTATACAGAATATCCCTACCGAATTATACTAGGTAATCCATTACAGTGATAAAGGCTCACTGTCTTTAAAATTATTTAAACTTAATGAAAAAAGAGAGACCCTCCACCATGCAGTGGTTACATGCAGGCCATATTTTCTACTTCTTTTATCCTAATACTTCATGATGCATTTTCGCATAATGTTTTGAAAATCACAAATGGCATTTTTAGCTGTCTAATCAACCATTGTACTCAAGCATTCCAAAGATAGTATTTTAATACTGCAAAAACCACCAATAATTTGCCATCTTTATATTTTAATAAGCCATGTCAGTAATCCCTAAATATCAACGTCTCATATGTAAGATTCAGTAAGCATGGTAAGTTGCATGCCATGGCCAAATATACCCAAAGGTTACTAGAGTAAACACAGTGCAGTACAAAGTTTTCCATTGACTGTTCAGGGACACCACATCCCAAGTATGGATACGTTTGTTCCTCCACTGGCTTATGTTTATTGTTTCCTCTTTCATGCAATCTCCCATACGTACTGAACCAGAAAACTCCCCACATGTGTTCTGGGATTCTTTCTTCCGTTAACGTTTTCAGAAACTTATCAGCATTTTGCACCTGACAATGTTTGAATTCTGGAGCAGAAGGTGCAACCCTATCCAGAATATATTGATAAAGTTGCAACCTAGAGTGACTTAACAAAAAGGTTTTAGGTACCTTCCATTTATACAGTTTCTGAACTATAGATTTCATTGAGTCAGGGATTAACAACAGGGAATTTAGTAGCATACACATTTCAGTTGTTTAAAAACACTTATGAACCATGGTGTTCATTTTAGTCCATGGTGGTTTTATGGAATGTACCCAAACTAGTGCATGAAAGAATGCTATAGTGTCTATCATTTCTAATCCACCCCGTCCTGTGGGTAGATACATATAGCCACATTTAACAAGGTTAAGGTGGATTCCCTACAACATATAAAAAATATGCTATATAGTTTAGTTTCTAAAACCAATGGCAATGGAAAAATCTTAGCTATGTATGTGAGGCTTGGAAGCAAAATTTTTTTATGGCAGAGATCCTTTTAATTTGGATAGTTTCCAACCTTTCCAGTGGTTGACCTTTGCTTCACAAACTTATAAGGTCAGCTGCCAATTAATAGTAGCCAAATTCTGAGATCCAAAGGTAATCTACAGGATTTTAACAGGGCCTGATGAAACTGGGAATTGTCCTACAATGGTAGGATGGTCTCTCTCTCTGCACCAAAGAAGACAGCCTTGTATTTTGATAAATTAAGTCATGAACCTGAAACCTCAGAAAAACCTTGCAATTCCCTGCTAGCTGTAAGAATACTATCTATATCTTGAAGAAATAAACATATATAATCAGCATATGCCAGAATCTTGACTTTGTCCCCATCAACAAGACCTTTCAAACCATGCACTTCTGGGTTTTTCATCAAATTTTGAATAAAAAGGTTCAAAGAAAATATGTAGAGCAAGGGGCTCAGGGGACAGCCTTTATGTACTCCCTCCTGGACCACACATTCTGGACCAACAACCCCTCTGATATAGGGACTCCATGAAACATTGTGATATAGCATTTTGATTTTATCTAAAAAAGAAGGGGAATACCATACATGTGTAAGATATCAAAAAGAAAGGAATGATTCACCCCATCAAAGACTTTCTTCTGATCAAGTGATATGATTCAGCCAGTCCATTACCATTTAAAACAGAATTCCAAAATTTCCCTTAAAATGATCAGGGGCTGGTGTATAGAAGAAGAAGAATCAGTATTTATATAGTGCTTTTCATACATCCAAAGCGCTTTACAAGCAACGCTAGACTGGTAGTGAAGTGACTGAATGTGTGGTGGCGGCCATATCACACATCATCACCCACACACAGCCTGGATAATTGCATGAACTGGTTTATGGGAAGGGGAATGTTGGCCAGGACACCAGGAATGTTCCCTACTCTTTGCTAAGAGTGCCCTGGGTTCTTTTACTTCCACCTGGACACCCACCAGGACAACACCAGGATGGGCAGAAGGGACCTCGGTTTAACGTCTCATCCGAAGGACGGCACACCCCAGCAGTACAGCACCCCCCAATACTGCACTCGGATGCCAGTGATTTTTAGGTGCAAGTCCAATCCCGGTGTGGGACGAGAACCCAAGACCTTCTGGTCCAGAGGCAGATGTACTACCAACTGAGCCACGCTGACACCTAGATCTATTAAGTAAACTACAAAATTGGAAGGGATATATAATATGTTCTGCCAGTTTCCGGAATCTAAGATGCAAGATCTGTGCCAAGATTTTAAAATGTCCACTGAGCAGACTAATTAGCCTCCAATTCTGAAGGAGCAATCTGTCTCCAGATTTAAACAAATATATAGTCAAACTTGTTCAAAAAAAAGATGAAACCAAATTCTGGGAATAAAATTATGCATATGTCTGTTACAGGCAATATGCCAGCTTGGAGGAGAAGGTTTTATAGAAGTCAAAATGTAGATCCCAGAGTGGCCCCTAGTTTCCGGGTTTGAATCACCTCAGGGATTTCTTGATGAGAAATATATCTTGTGAAGGGGTCAATCTCTTGGGAGGAGAATGAATGCTGTTTCAAATTTGAGAGGTAAGAACTTTGATCCCTAGACTGGGTGTCTCCCCCTGTAGTGGTGTCCCCAATAATAGTAAACAGATAGTGAATAGATGTAGCCAGAGTGCCATCTGCTTTCTATAGACCAGAGATAGTAGACACCTGCCGATTTATAGACCTCACAAAGGTCCACTATCGGGGATTTCTGGGTCCCATAAGAGAGTTCTGCATGAATTGAGCTAGTACGATTGTATTGCAGGTCTTGCATTTGAAGTTTTATAGCTTCAGTCTGTCCGCTGAGGTCATTCCCCTTTTTAGGTATTAAAGATAATAAATACTGGTATTTTTTCCTTAAAGGTAGATATTTAAAATATTGGGGTTTAGATTTGTTTTTACCATGGTGCTGAAAGAAAGCTGCTATGTCATTTTTAGTTTGATGCCACCAGTCCCCCACATCCTCATAGAGATCTGTTACTGAGGCCTGGTGGCTAACAATCATTTAACCTGAAGTTGTGCATTTGGGTCTGAGAGTGTCTGGGTATTTAATTTCCACCTTGTTTTAGTGGTAAGGTGAGTATTCTCAGAACCCAGACACAATGATTATCTGATGATCAGAAAACTCAACCGGGCAGAGCATTGAAGAAACAACTACCAGGTGTTGGGGAAACAAAAAGATAATCTTTAATGGTGGTATATTGTGCCCTTTTATAAGTAAAGTATCTGGGGTTTAAAATGTGAGAGTTACAGTTACTAAGGCCAGCAGAAGTAACACATTTTTTTAAAGCTATAGAGACACTGTATACATTAGCATGAAGGTATGATCCCTTCGGGACTGTTAGACTGCAATTAAAGTCTCACCCAAGAATGAGGAGTCTTGCTGTTCATAAATAACGCTGAATCTGAGAAAAAAGCTTTGTTCTATCAGCCTTGATCTGGGGGCATATAAATTAATTAGTCTACAGGGCTCCCTATCCCAGTATCTGTCCAGAATGATGGCCTCCCTGGGTCAAGCTCAATAATCCAATACAACAAAAAAACAGCTCCCCCTTAAAAGAAAACCCACTCTGTCCACCCTGTCAGTCCCAAACGACCAATAGGAAGGACCCCATGGCTATTCTGACTTAAAAATCTGTAGTTGAAAAACAGTTGCCATCCAAGTTTCTTGGCAAAAAATAACATCTAGGTCCAAATTAATAAGTATCTGAAAAATAGTTTGTCTCTTTTTGTTTGTTATTTTAGCTGTGCAATTAAGAGGTGCCACTAGAGTATTAGCAATAGTCATACATGATAGTCAATGAGTAATTCTTTCTTCTTTTCTTTTTCCCCACATATATTTTCTCTATGAGTGGTGGATGATCATTTCCCACTTCCATTGTGTCCTTCAGGTCCTCGTCTTGATCTGAGTCACCCCATTTGGAGGTCTTCAGAATTTGTATGACTTTTTAGTTTCCACCAGAGGAGGAGGGTCCACCTACATCAGTCTCCGGGAGGATCTCCTCTGGGATAGTGGGATGGATGCTGATGAAGCAGGGGATGACTGCTCTACAGTTAATATGACCTCAAATGTAGGAGTTTCTGCATAACATACTGATTGTAGAAGGGGAGCAGCCACTGTTTTAGTTTTTGGTTAGAGTAGTAGGTCATGCTTAGGAGGTAGAGTCATAACCTCCTTAGTATCAGGTGCCAGCTCCACATTTAATGGAACTTTATGAGCATGGGAAGGTCATGGGGGGGAGGTTCCTGGTCTTCCGCTGCCTATGCCTTATTGATCAAATCTTCCGGGTCAAGGGTCTGGGGCATGTTTGCCGCCACCCATGAGCAATCATTATACAAATGGCCCTTCTCTTCACAGAGGTTACAGTGAGAATAGTTTGTGCATTGGGAGTTGATGTGTCCCACCTCATTACAAAGGCTACAATGAAGCTTGTCACAAATGCTAGACAGATGAGTGTGGGAGCCACAATGGTAACATGCTCTGGGGATAGTACCACACACTCCCGATCCTGACCCAGAAAAAAGCAATTAGGAATACGTACAATCCCTTCCTCCATCTGGTGCAGTTTTACTTG
The DNA here is from genome assembly GCA_016271365.2 of Neoceratodus forsteri. Lineage (NCBI taxonomy): Eukaryota > Metazoa > Chordata > Ceratodontiformes > Ceratodontidae > Neoceratodus > Neoceratodus forsteri. The sequence continues at coordinate 42,038,652 of CM028131.1, read as the reverse complement.
AAATTTATAGCCACCCATCTAGAATTGTTCATCATCCAATATTGCAGTGGGAGCACTCAAGACTTGGCACTTCTGTTGGAGCCAGTGGTAGATATCACCCAATGGGACATTCTCATTATGTAACATTATTGTCACAGATTTAGTCCGGGGTTTTGTCAGTGGGATTGCTGTAAAAGGTATCCACAAGGGGGAGGATTTGAGTTGGTTGTAACGGATCAAAAACTAATGTCAAAAATATCTTCTCTGGAGATGTGTATGAAGGCAAAGACGTCAGCGGGATAAAACCACAATGATGCCTTAATCAGAGTTTTACCTACATAACTGTGATCCAGGTGTGAATCCAGGTGTCCTTTGTACTTCAGGAGAACAATGTGTTTTCTAGGTAGAGGTTCTGCTGAATTTACTTTAAACAGGTCAGACAGTAGTGGTCATTGGGGAGGCACCATCCCAGGGTCAGTGGGTGTACAGGATGCTTCCTCTACCATGTCAGCACTAGGTTTCCCAGCAAGTTGTGCCAGTTTTGACTGTAATTGATTAAGACCCTTTAATTGTGGTGAGGCCTGTGGCTCTAGAGCTGGGGCATGTGGTGTATTAGTGTCTAGGCTGTCCTGGTCCACAGAATGTACTGTCAAAGGTGGATGCCTGTCTGAATCAGAGACATGAACAGTTGCATGAACAGCCATAGTCTGATCAGGGAAGGGAGGCAACACTTTATCCACCAAATGGAGTCGCCATGTGAAGAGGAGGTGGCATCCCATGTAGGATCTGGCACCCAGTGCCCTGCAATATCTTGAGTCCAACTCTCCACATGGAGGTCTGAATCTGTCCTAGATTTTTCTCCATCAGCATGGACATCCAAAATGAATGCCTGTTTCAGAGAAGTGGTGGTGGATTTGTGGGGGGTGGGGCAAAAGGGATATGCTCCTGTGAGGGTAAGACAGCTTTTGTGGCTATAATGTGTCTGTTGCAGAACCACATTCTCCCTCTTTTTCTTGGAGTCATCCAATTTCCATTTTTGCCCAGCTTCTTCTGACATTGAACTAATGTGAGGCTTTCCCCCCAGGTCATGTCCTGGGGTCGAGAAATCATTATTTGAGCCCATGGGATGAGATACCACAATGTCTGCACTGGCAAGAAATTAATTTCAGGATAGTCATAGGCCCAGGGAAGGAATCTCTGGTAGTGCCATTCCTGACTGTTTCCTTGAGTCATCCCCCATTGATTTATTCAGTGTTTGGGGAGACAATATGGGTTAATGCAGGTTCAGGGCACCCTTATTTCCATTCATCAGCACCTCATGACTTCTAGAAACATTTTAATATTTCTTTGACATCTGCATATGTTCTATCTTACCACTACCATGGATAGACTGCTGTCTACCCAACACAGGTCCCACCACTCAGGGGTTATCAGAGAAAGAGACCCCAGGTAAGCTAATTAGTGACTGCTCCTTTCCTAAGGTTGATTGAACTTGTTGCCATGAACCAGTAAACGTGAACACAGTAGCAGAATCTTGATTATGCCCAGTGGTCCAGTAAGAAATAAGAGCTGTATTTACCTGTCTGGGGCAGTGGGAGCCTGTAGCAGAGCTGTGATGTCCATTTTAGAATCAGCCATTAGAAGCCCTGCAGTCAGGTGTGGCCACTGTGCCTCATCTGAAACCTGTGTTGCAGCCTGTTGGAACTCTTGATGACATTCCCAGTACACAGTTTCTTCTTCTTGTATTAGCTGCTGTAATACCTGAGGAGATTTAGTAGTCAGGGGGAAATAACCTTCCATATATTTTCTGGTTTGTACATACACAAGGATTCTTTATCCAATACATCCACATCCTTAGAGTCAGTCATATAAAAAAAGAAAACATTGGTCTCAGTCAAGCCTGTGACCAAGACCAGGTCCCCAGCCACCTCTACATACATCTCTCTCTGCTCCTCAGTCAGACTGGCCATCACACAACCTTGATGCTCACTATTTCCCAAAACAAATGGACTTTTCTCTGCAGTTGCCATTGAAGATTTAGACATTCTTCCAGCTTCTCCACCACCAACCGACCGGTCCACCATCTTGGTACCGCAGAAAAAGGGGTCCCCTCTGCTCACAGGAAGCAAGGCCCCCTGCATGAAGAGTAGGGGCATTTTTTATTGCAAATAATAAGACAAAACAAAATCTACAAAGAGCAAATCAATACAGAAAACCTATACAGTAGTTCCAAAAACTGAAAAAAAAAGAAAAAAATAAAATACCAAAATAGAAGTATAATGCACAGTGTTCTAAAAGAGATAAAACAAATGTAATACAATGAAAAATAAAAGCATTTACAGCACCACAATTCAAGTAACTCCTTCAAAAAGAATCAAAGGAAGTGCCCTTCACCAATATGCAACCAAAGCTGTAGGCAAAGACCATTTTTCAGAGGCATATAAATGTGAAATTGCTTTGGTAATAAGGCATATTTAACCAGTCAATGAGGTCTGTTTTTGTTGAAGCACAAAAATGCATCTGCTTTGCCAGATGCACCAGTTAAAAATGGCAAAAAGCACTCTTAAGAGTACCAGGATAGAAAATCCCCCAATCAGACCCAAATTTCCCATACACCAAATCAGTGTAAGTCATAGTGGCTAACACAGGTAAGAACCACTCATGAGCCAACTGAGCCCATAATGGTGCAATATAAGGACACTCAAAAGACAAATGTGCCATAGTTTCTACTTGACAAATATGGGAGTCTCTAATTCAGAACCTTTCTTGTAGATTTTTATGTGCTTGATTCCCCTTAACATTCAGTTTATTGTGACAGCACAACCATGAAGTGTCCCACATTTTCAGCGGAATTCTACCATCCAATAATTGTTTCATCAAGTAATGGTTCTCTACTGGTAAATTAAAGCAAGATTCTGACAGAAAATTCTGAGCTAAAATGGAAGAATAGAGGAGTTTTTGATTTTGTAAGCCTGGCAGATAGCTGGATACATTCCATTGTCTTATTTTTTTATATACCTCAGTGATATACCCAGAAGTCCCTTGTGGGATTTTAGTGAAGGGTTTCCATGTTGGTGCTCTCCACTTATCTATAAAATATTTAGATCTAGAAGCAAAACTCTATACCCAAGCTTCATAATGACCAGCCAAACTAGGGTAAACATTAGAGTGCACAAATATGGAAATGAAAAATAAAACAGGATTCACCATATTCACACCCCCTTGTTTTACAGGCCAGTAGGTAACTGATCATTTAACAATGTTCAAACAACTACTCCATAAAAGAGGAAAACATAAATTATACAGGCATGCATCTAAATGGAGCGGGAGGGGAAAAGCATAACTAACCAACAAAAAGATGGGAATAATGAAAGATTTCAACAGGTGAATACATTTTTTCCGAGACACAGGAAAATATTTCCATTTCTTAATTTTGTCTTCAGCAATGGAAAGTTGGTTGATCCAGTTACGTTCTGCTGCTAAGGGATCACCAAAAGAAAGGCCCAGAATCTGAATATGATCAGACCTAATATTTATCCCACCAATCACATCCTGTTCATCATGTAAGGGAACCTTCACAGTTGTACCAGTACTTTTCTGGGTGTTCAAAACTGACCCAGAAATTAAAGAGAAAGAATGAACAATCTCAACAGCATGTAACCATGATTCATGAACTGCTACCAGTATACAAATATCATCAGCATACGCCATAGCACTAGGAAAATCTAGGGAAGAATTATCAGAAATATGCCTGATGGTAGAATCAGTATTCAGTCTCCTAAGGAGGGGGTCTATGGAAAAAACATACAAAAGAGGGCTTAAGGGACAACCCTTGCATACCCCTCTTTTAATTCAAATGTGAGAGCCCTTTAAACCATTCACTACTGGAGTCATGGAGGCATGCTTGTACACGTTTTTAATCCAGAAGACAAACTCCTGTGGAATACCATACCTTTCCAACACTGCAAAAAGATATTTATGAGGAACCCGGTCAAAAGCTTTGGACTGATCTAAACTAAGCACATATCCCTTCGTACCAAACCCATCAAACACTTCCCTTATCAACTTCAGATTATTTAACAGAGATCTGTTTGGAACTGCACATGTTTGCTTATGAAAAATCAAATTTCAAGCTATTTTTGAAAGTCTACTATTAATAATCTTACACAGTATTTTCCAACCAGAATTCAATAGAATAATGGGTCGCCAATTATCTAAATTTTCTTTATCTTTACTTTTATATAAATAGATTAAGTTGCTATCTGCAAAACCCATTGGTATCAGCAATATCCCTTGAACAATAACATTAAATATTGCAGTTAAATAGGGTAAAAGCAACAATTTTGCTTTTTTATAGAATTCATTAGGAATTCCATCTGGACCTGGGGTTACAGTATTTTACAGTTGACTAATGGTAAGATCAATTTCATCTATGATGATGGGTCAAACTAAATCTTTAGAACATTCAAGAGATATCTGAGGGATATTTATAGAGCCAAGGAAGATGTTCCAATCATCTGGCTGAAATTCCTGGCCATATAAAGTTTGTGTATGATAAAAAACTAATTGCATAATTCCTGCATTATCAGAGATCCTAGAGCTATCTTGAGACACTAATGAGGGCATATATTTAGTATGAACCTGCTGATGACTACTATCAAAAGGGTTAATAATTTTAGCCAATCCTTTCCTACCATACTTTTGTTCTAGAAAAAGGGAGATGGTCCTATCATATTGATAGGTACACATTTCTGCTTCAATTGCTGAATCTGTGCAGCGTAATCTAGATGAAGTTCTGTTTGTCAAGAAAGCAATTTCTGTAAGTGACGTCGACTATTCAAATACTTAATATACCGTCCAGAAGAAAAAGATTTAGAAAACCTCACACAAACATTTCTAATTTCCATTTTGGTTTCCTGCCACCAAAAAGCAGGATTATCAAATAAATCAAACACAGACAGTTTATCCTGGAGAACTGTGTGCAATTCATGCCATCCATGTTCCTCATCCAAAACAGAAATATTCATTTTCCAAAAACTATGAGAATCTGGTTTGTAAAGTGAACGTCCCAAAGATACAACAATCAGACAATGGTCAGATGTCTCGCAAGGAATAACTGTGTACCGAGTACCTGGCAACCAGTTAGAAATAAAAAAATAATCAATCCTGGTAGAAAGTCTCCCACGATTAAATGAATGTGCAGGAGGCTGCGATCCAAATGGGGCCCCATCTATTAAGCTTGCTTTAGTATAAAGTGAATAAAGAAAATTATAATCATTATATAACTTTTGAGTCACTCCAGTTTTATCAGAGAGAACTAAAATACAATTAAAATCCCCCAAAACTGTAGATTTGGATGAATGAAGAAAGGACTGAATAGCTTTAAGAGTGGCTATTCTTTGAGTTTTAATCAGAGGATTATAAATATTAATCAATCTCCACTCTTGGATTTGAATGATAACATCCAAAATTAGCACCCAACCTTGTATCATGTCAATAAGTTTAATAACTTGGACCTCTATATCATTAAATAGGATGCCTACTCCAGCACATACATCTTCTGAAAGTGACCAAAAAGACAGACCACCCCTCCAATCACGAGATGCTTGATTGGACTCTCTGGTGTCTTGTAGAAAAACAATATGGAGTTTAGTGGAAGTAAGCAAAGGAAAAATAGCTCATCTTCTTTTAGGATTTTTCAGGCTATTGGCATTTAAATTGCCTAAAATCAATTCCTCCCCCATTTAACTGAAAAAATCAGGACCTCTTTTTTCCTCTCCCTTTCCCTGGTGATTTCGTTTTATATCTCTTTTTCCTGGAAGTTTTGGAATCACCTGAGAGCTGATCAGTATCAGTTAACATTTTTAGTTGAGAGGAAGTCACAGAGGAGGCATCAGAATCGTCCTCAGTCTCTGTTGCCTGTTTACGTTTGTGTAAAGCAGCTAATTTGTTTCTAGTAAGAAAATTAGGAACCAGAATTCCTTGGTAAGAGGAGATTCCTTTAGAAGTAGAACTTCTTGTTTGCCTGCAAGCATCCACTTGAACCCAGCCAGGATCCTCAGGAGGAGGCATGACATCTTTAGAGTCACACGACTGGGTGGAGGTGCTAGGAACACTATCCTGAGCAGAATGTAAAACACTATCCAAGGGGACAGTGAGATCAGAAAGAGGTATCACCCTTTCCTCATCAGGAGCAGGGTCAGCAAGTAACTGAGACCCAAGTGGGTTGGTTAGAGCATTTTGTTGGGTTTTAGAGACAGTCTCTTCCTGACTCTCATGTAGCATCTCTGGGTTATTGTGAGAGGCTCAAGGACACTCTCGATAGGAATGAGAAGTATCCTCACACAAATTACAATAAACTGGTCGTGGGCAATTAAGACTAACATGACCAGAGCCCAAACAGAGGTAGCATTTAAGCCTATCACAAGCATTACTCAGGTGTGTTTGAGCTCCGCATTGAAAACAGGACTTAGGTTATCCAGGGTAAAAAATAAAGCCTCTGTCCTGCCTAGATAAAAGCAACTAGGCAAATGCTGGATAGAACCATTCACCAAAGGCAGTTTCACTTGTAACTTCCAGCCACCTGTTCAAAAATATTCTGAATCTATAATAGGATCAGGCAGTCCCAAAACTGTACATTTAGAGGATAACCATCTAATAATATCAGTAATTTCAGCCCCCTTCATTTTTGAACAAAACCGTAATAAACTTTATTGCAGGCTTTGTAAGAGGAATAGCAATAAAAGGGGACCATAACGGAGTATGTTTGACCTGCTGATACCTATGCCAAAATGTTTCAAGGCCTGCAGATGTTTTCAAATTAATATCAAAATTACTATCCCCAGAGGTATGGAAGAGAGCATAGATTTCAGATGGTGAAAACTGTAAACTGTTCTTTATCAATGTCTTCCCAACATAAAGATGATGAGGAAACATATCAAGCCCACCCCATACCTCAGTCTCACAGCATTTCTCCACTTGGCCTGCTCCATAGGAGTATGAAGTAGGCCAGCATAAGTTCTGTTCCTCTGATGACCACTAGATTGATCAGGGGCCCATTTAAACTGAGTATGATCCTTAGCAGCAGATTGTCCATCTGGTTGTGGTAAGTACCCTTCGGTCATGTGACCCCCATCTGAATTTAGTCCAATATCCAGTATGTGATCATCCTCTACCCCAGTGAGAAGAACAGTGGTGTCATCAAAATGCAGTAAATCAGAGGATTCTTTTCTCTGTATAGTAGAAGGTGGAGAGCCTACCTCCGTAGAGACCCACAGAGTGGAACCATGCTTCCTACTACCAGCAGAGGAGGCTAGAACCTTTTTGTTTAGAATCAACAGCATGCCAGACAGGGCTTTGTGTTAAATGAAGCCCTGAGGGAATTTCAAGTGGGTCAGAAATATCTAGCAAATCCCCTTGAGGCTCTGTATTTGTCCGAGTAGGTGAGGTCCAGGTATCATCCATGTGAGATTTTACCCAGAAAGCCCCTTTCAGGGCTTCAGCAATAGTAATGCCAGAAACAGACAAATTATTATCAAAATCAGGAAAGGGCTGACCCAAATCAGAAGCTCAGTCCTCTGTACAACACTTCAAGTCTTGAATTATTAAACCAGTATCAGGGCAAACAGAGGAAGTGTCAGAGGGAGCAGAAGAGTTCACATTAAGTTGTTGAGAAAAAGAACAAGTACCTGCACCCAAATCAGGAGACCGAATGGAAGGCGAGACCGCAAATAGCTGGGCCGGGAGACGCTGTCTTTTTCCCAGTTCTGTCCAATGTTCTTGCAAAAAATCAGTAGTCGGGTCCATGATCAAAGGCTGCACTAAAAGAGCCAAAGAACAGTCTCAAGACTCTAGGCACTCACCACAAGGTCTATTGGAGCTGCTAGTCTCAATAGAGACCGTTGAAAAAGGAGCTGCAGAAGCCTGCGAGTAGCCGCTGAAAGGCTCCAAAGACCGTACTTCATCTCACAGCTGGGCCCTGTCAGAAGATGTCAGCGCATAAATGACAGGTACACAGGAAGCTGGAGCTGCTGATATTCTAGTCACACTCTATGTAGAAACAGGACGAGAGTAAAACATTGCTTCAGAAGAAAGGCAGGAACCGGAGTTAGCACCAGCAGACTCCCTCGTAACAGTAGTAGTCTTTAAAACCGTGCCAATTCCAATAGAAGAAACAGAAGAGGAACATAAAGGATCATTACTGCTGTTTTCCATCTTGGTCTCTGGTAGAGGGGAGGTGGAGAAAGAGACCGGATCCCCTACCTCCAGCACGTTGCACCGTCTGATGCCGAACTCTGAGTGGCCATTCCAGAGAAACAACCAAGCCTCCTACAGTCAGAGTTGGGGAATTTCCCCAGTGCCCTGGCCAAATTTCCCCCCATTCACTAAAAATACCACCAACAGCTTCATCTGGTTCAAGGTCAGTTGGCATTCATCTGTTTTCCCCTCACCAGGTCGTGCCTGAAAATAGAATTTGTCTAATGCACTTACCTGGTCAACAAAAACTAAATAAAATAAATGTGTCAGAGTGTCTGGAAATAGGGTGTGAATATCCCAATGCATTATGATGCAGCTACATCAGTATACTGTAAATGATGCAAATGTTGCATCCTTGGCTCTGCAAATCCAGGCCATATAATTTAACAGACAGTAACATACTTGTGGTCCATTGAGTCTGTACTATCCCTACTCTAGTCCCACCAGTCTAGCACTGGATAGTCCTATGTAGTTCTCCATGTTGGCAGCTTCTTCTTGTCTTCTGAGCAAACCCTCACCCCCACTGTATTTGCTAGATCCTTATGCGTATTCTACTCTCTCTTGAATCCTGTAATCATCTTGAGACATTCAAGTACCTCACAGAGGTGAACAGAGTGCTGGGAGGGAGCTGCTTTCAAATCCCAGGGCTAGGGGGCATGAAATAAAAACTAAAGGGTAACATTTTAATAAAGGATGTGAGTAAATACTCTATTTTTTTACCAGGGAGGTGGACTAGATCAGATGAACCATTTTCAGTGCATCATGTAATAAAAGAGAACCAAAATAAGTGACTGTAAAAAGAGCAACTCATTTTGGGTGCTGTAATTGGGGGCTACTATGCAGACTATCCCCTGGATGGGAACGCAACCATGGGGAAGGCTGAATGGAAGTGAGGAATAATGAAGGGGGAGGGACAGGGAAGGTTTTTTTGAGGATTACCGTACCTGCTGTCACCCAGCTAGCCATGTGGTGTTGTGGTGCGGGTGGCTAGCTAGGGCACTGCAGGTACAGGATTTGAGACTGGCAAGTGCTTAAATTTTTCCACAGCTACAAGCTGTAGCACTTAATGTTTTGCAATATCTGGATTTTTGCCCCCTTCCCAACATGCACCCCCCCTGGAGTTGATAATTTAATTCAGAGGGGATATGGGAGGGCACAGCACCCCCCAAAAAACACTTTTTTACTGTCTGAATGTTGGATTGCCTTTATGTGTATATCGCTGATGTGCTTTTCGGTGACAAACTCACCGTAATAGCAATCACTCTTTTGCAATCACTATTATGACTTAGAAAATGGGCTTTTTATTTGCTGGGATCTTATTGGCTAGTACCCCTGCCAGGCGGGGGGGTGCATTAACTTTAAATAGACGCCCAGCAAATAAAAACTTCCAGCACAAGTGCTCCTTAACCTATTCAAGTATCTTTGTGCCCACCCTGCTTGCCCATTGGCTGAAATCACCCCGTTCAATTTGAAAAAGCCACCATTATTTCTCTTGCTTAGTGAGAGATACTGCCCTACCAATACCACAAGCTGCCACAGGAAGCCACACACCAACCTCCCCTGAGCTCACTTTACTACATAAAAGAATTATGCTCTCTCTCCTGTTCTTCCATAGGATGCTCTCAAAAATGCTTGTGCCCTCCCTTAGTAGGCAACAGCAGTTTCTTAGTAACCATTTGCTGCTTGCCAAAGTCACAATGACATTCTGTACTGTTTCCTCTCGTGCTTACCTGACAACTGTGAATGCCATTGCATCCCACTACCACCTCAAGTTTCTAGCCGTCCCCGTCATCATTTTCCCTCAGCTTATCATGCCAATAATAAGCATATAAAAAGAAATCTACTGCTGCTGTAGAAGGGAGTCCATCATACAGCCCATGAACCAGTTCACAAATACTCTACCCCCACCGCACGACTTCAACTCCAAGCATTTGAGAAAAGTCCCATTTCTGTCTAACCCACTCACACCAGAAAGCCGATCAGTATCACAGAACACTACAGAAGTGGCAACCCATTTCTGTCTTGACTTTTTTTTTTTACTGGCCTTATTCATATTCCATTTCACTGTGTGTGTGTGTGTGTGTGTGTGTGTGTGTGTGTGGGCGCATGTGGGCTGTTCATGAATCATGGTCGTTTTCTTCATGCCACACTAGGGGGCTGTCTGAGCTGCTGACATGCTGTTTCACCAGTTACAGTTATTCATTTTTGTTCATTTTTCTTTGTGGCAGTGAGAGCGATCACATTCGAATAACTGTGTATGGGGGAAAAAAAAATTGGGAACAGCTCGGTGGTGGAGATTGTAGTGACAAGCCGTCTGGTATGGATGAAATATCCCCTTCCTGTCTCTCTCTGTAATGTGGATGCTCACAGTTTCCAGTGCCTACCCTTCAGGTTCCACCGAGATCCTCCCAGTATTTCTATTGGAACCTGCCATCACTCATTTAAACAGCGCAACTCAATATATTTTTCTTACCATGGTCAGAGACTGCTTCTCAATTGCTATAACACTCCCCAGTTGCCTGACTGACAACACTTCTCCTTGGCCAGTTAATTTAAAATGAATAAATAAATATATATATATATATATATATATATAAATGTAAAAAAGGTTTTAACTTAAGCCCTATATGTCTGCAGGGGAGATAACCATAGAAACCAGCCCTAAAGGTACACCTTAAAACTCCCTAGGTAAAGGCAGAGGGACTATTTTATTACAAAAGAACTCAAACAGCTAAGAGTTTTAACATATAAAACATAAAAGTATTTTTTTTAAAACACGTATGATACAGTGGCCCATTTTCTAAGTGCAGTAATACCCACCAGGGTGGTTGGCATGGGCAATACCGGACCTTCCAGGGGCTATGAGGCCCTCCACCTGTGGCGTCGGACCTCATTACACCCCGGGTGGTCTGGTATTGCCCAATGCCACCCACCCTGTTGGGCATTATTGCTTGCATGGAACCATTTTCAGTCATGCCTGGGAAAAAGGGTTACACTAGGAAAACATCATACCTCACAATAACCATCACATCAAAATAAAATTAGATATTACAAATATCTTGAAATATATTTACATTTAAACATTACAAGCATGCATCCATCAATCAAGCACTTTCCAAGCAATTACAGATTGATGAAACCTGTATTTATTTTTTAGGCTTCTGTTAAAATGCATGCCCTTAAACTAACATCTAATCAAATTTCTGCCAGTTTATTCAGCAATGTTAGTCCATAATATGACAAAGAATGTTTTGCTAAGTTCAATTTAATTCTGATTTCACTAAGCAGCCTAACAGATGTTTAACATACATTTTTGAGAATTACAGTAAGTGACAATCTATTATTTAATAACACTAGGATATCTTTAATCCAACTTTTTTTTGCAAAAACACTGACACTGTATAATAAATCCAAATTGCAGTGATAGTGTTTCAAATTTTGGTAAAGATCACAGTGCTAAACATTTTTGGTAGACTACTGTAGGTGAGAAATCAACATTGTTAAAAGTTACAATGTATTTATGAAGAGCTGTAGCTGAGAGATTAAAAAGAAACATAATTATATTCTAAAATTGGCAGTCAGACTTGTTTATAATATTTCTGACACATGGTTAAATTATTTTGATTTTTGTATAGTTAGACCAATTTACTATTTGCTTTCTTTGTGGCCTTTTGTATATGTTCATGAAATAACAAAAACTGATTCAGCATAATACCAAAATAGTTACAATTAGATACATCTTCCACTCTGTATATATTTACCTCTTCAATTATCATAGTTCACTTTAATTTCAATGATCTGTATCATTCCAAAAAAAAAAACATTCTTTTGGTTTACTTTTCATTTAAGAGTTTTGTTATCAATAAACAGTCTTGTAAATTATGATGGATGGGTTCAGTGTTTGGTTTCAGATCAGCTTCTGTCTTCCCTGTACAAAACAATACCGTGGTGTCAGCATACATTATTGTTGATACCCCTCTGCATATTTGAGGCAGATTATTAACAAAGGTCTTCACAGAATGGTTGGTAGAAGCATGAAACCAACTGCCAGTCAAAGTGGTGGAGGTTAGAACAGTGATAGGTTTCAAGCATGCATAGGATATACGCAGCAGCAGTTTAGCACAGAAATGGGAGGGAGGAGGGTCCCCAGAGACCAGTTATGGTCTGCAGAGGTACAATAGCAGGGAATCATTAGGAGGACCGGATGGACTAGCAGTTCTGTTCTGCCAATGATTTTCTGTGTTTCTATGTCCAAGTTTTTACCCTAGCATCCTGTTTTATAATTTCTGGAAGAGCAGTTCAAATTAGGCCTGTAAAGGGAGAGTGTTATGGATAACAGGCATTACGAGCTACAGAAAGATAAGTATTCATACTGTATAAGGCTTTATAAAATGGGTAGGCTAAACCAACCAATCAGAGACGTAGCTCACCATGCATGAAATCTGTTCCATGCATGGGTTAAAAATGGTCAGAGAAGCAGACATGCATTTCAAATAAAAATCAGGAACATTAGAATGTTGGGGTTTTAAATGCTGCCATCTTCTATTCCCTTACTAATGCTCCAATGACCACAAACCGTTAGTCTCAGACTTTAGTTCACACCACTGAGACTTCAGAGAGGGAGCAGGGGGTTTATCCATTATCCAAAATCTTGGAACATAAAGTCTATGAACAGGTAAATAATTATTTAGATACAAATACTGTAATAGTAGATGAACAACATGGTTTTAGAAAGGGGAGATCCACAAACACTGCCCTGTTGGAATTTAATGACCTGGTTGTTACATCTATGAACCAAGGAAAGTACACAGGGGCAGTGTTTGTCTAAGGCTTTTGATTTAGTTCAATATGATTTGATTTTGACTAGGTTAAAGGCCATAGGGATTAAGGGCCAAATATTAAAATGGCTTGAGTCATATTTGACAAATAGATATCAATGTGTTCAATGTGGCATAATGACGTCGGCCACTGGGAAACTAGAGAGAGGTGTTCCTCAGGGCTTTATTTTGGGGGCCCATTATTATTTAATATTTATGTTAATAATTTGGTTCATGAAATTAAACATAGTGAGGTGACACTGAATGCAGATGATACTGTTTTAGTGGCGTCTGCTGACAGTCTCACAGGTATGATGGATTCACTTCAAAGTGAATTGTTACAAATGCAAAAATGGTTCAGTAAATCTGGTCTTCTTTTGAACGCTAAAAAAACACAAACTATGTTGTTTTCAATTGGTTCATATAGAGGAAAAGAGCCCAAACCACAATTACATTTACAAGATGGTACAAAGATTGAAAATGTATTAACATACATATACTTAGGGTTTCAAGTAGATGTTAGAATGACATATGTAAATCATATATCAATTCAGGTAAAGAAAGTGAATAAAAGATTAGGGGCACTTAGAAGATTTGTGGGAGCTTTACCTTTGGTGGCAAAGGAGCAATTGGCAAAACAGATGCTGTTACCCATATTGGAGCATGGTTCTGTAATTTAAATGAATTCAACTAAAACTGCTTTAAATTTGGTTAATCAAATATATTATAGGATAGGTAAATTTGCTTCTGGAAGTATTAAAAATGAGCATCATTGTATAATTTATAATAAGTTATATTGGCTTCAACCTGAAGCAAAAAGAAACTATCTCTGGCTTACTATATGTCATAAGATAATTCACAAAAAGTATAACCATCCTTTGTATAAGCAATTAAAAAGAAAGATAAATAACGAATCATATATAAAGACTAGGAATCCATTAAGCAATATCCCAATGTATAGAAGCTTTAATAGACATGGGGATAGTATGCTCCAGAATAGAGTAGCATTAAGTTGGAATGGTTTGACTGAATCACAGAAAACAAATTTAGATTTTTTTAAATTTAAAAATGAATTGTTTAATAGTTTGTATTTTTTATGTATGTGTTTTAAATAATGTATGTATGTAGAGTGCGATTATGTTTGTTTGTATTAGTTATGTTAAATGTCAATTGGTAATTGGTAATTGTATTAGAATCTACATGCAGGACTTTGTTGTAAACGGGACTTTGTCCTAACAAATGAATTTCCTGTGAAAAAATAAACTTTTAATCAATCAATCAATCATTATGCCCCAGGACATTCAATACTTAAGAGCCTCGCATTTCAGGAAACAGGTTACCATTTATGACAGCGAGCTGTGGTAAAGGTCTGAGAAATTAACCAAGTCCCTCACTTGGGGTCTCCCTTCATCTTCTATCCTGTAACACTTTATCCCCCTACAGTCCCTGAGACAAACTGCTGTCCCTGTCACACACACATGAGCGCCACTCTACCTGGTGCTGTATCCTGCTAGTGGAGAGAAGCGGCTCCCAATAGCTCGCTATCTCCTGCCTGCCCCCACGCACCATTGTTCTAATTGTCATGACACATCTTCATTCAGGAGGGAGGAGAGAAAGGCTTATGTTGACAAGGGAGTTCAGGCGACTGTGCATGCATGGGCATGAGAGCCAGAGGGCAGCACACAGAAACAACTGCTGGTGGGAGGTACAGCGACTTGGGCTAGCATAGTCCAGTTTTACTTGTTAGATGCCAGGCAGGGGTAGCATAGCTGTTAAAAGGACAGACCATCTATCAGGTAATGAAAAATACTGACACAGTACTTGAATAATTGTTTTTATGGTTTCCAGAAAAAAAAACTCAAATTTTACCATCTTCCAGGTCTAGGGAAAAATGTTCCAGCACTTGTTTATTGAGAAAGCAGAACAGACTGTGCACACTACACGTGGCAGCCTGGAGTTAATTTTAAATACAAATGAGCTCATAAATATTAAAACAATGTCTGCCAAAGGACTATTTTATCATAGATTAGCAGCATAAATTTTTTTTTTTTTACATTCAAGCATGATTTTTCTAACTGTAAAAAGTAAAATAAAGATAGGAGCCCATTTCATAAGTGCAATAAGACTCTCCAGGCTGTGCATGGAACATATTTTACTGCACACCAGGGGATAAAGGCACTTGGCCAGGGGTCTTGTGCCTTATTACACACCTGGCCATGCAGTAAACTATGTTCCATGCAGACTCTTTTGTGTCTTATTGCTTACAGAAATAGTACCAATTTCCCTTAAGCAGTCAGAAAATTATTTTTAATATTAATAAAGATATTTGGGGTAAATTGGGTTATATGTGTGTAAACTAGCTAGTGATTAAGTTCTAGATCAAATTAGATTTTTGAAGTCAGATCTTATGTGGTGAGGGAATATATTTAAAGAAGTTGTTTACTGGGTTGTGGGGCTAGAAGATGCTGGGACTTGATGCAAATGGACCATGCGGGAGTATGTTTGTGACAGCTCATGTGCATGCTCTATAATCTTCTGCAAATAAGAACCTGTCAGTCACTCATCCTATTGCAAGAGAAATGAATACAGTAGTGTATAACTTGCAAAGTGAAAGAACTGTAATTTGTGGGGTAGTAATTTAAATTTTGCTAGCAGGAGGGGAGTGTAAGGGATTAAAGTCCTCAGGAGCTAACATAAAGTATATTTATTTAGGCAGAGAAAGGTGTCTAATTTACCCTAAGCAGCCAGAAAATTCTTTTGACTTGTAAGATCAATGGAACTTCAGCTCACTTCAGTAGTCCAACAGTATAGAGAGCAGCACCCACACCAGTAGACAAACGACCAGGACACCAAAATCTGCAGTTGTCAGTCCTTTATAAAAAAACAAATGTGGCCATTCCAGTGGCACTGAGGGTTGAGGTGCTGGATGCCACACCTCACACCACACCGGCAACCCGGGTTCAGGAATGGACTTGGGCTGCCGGGGCTCAGACGGGAGGAGGAGGAGGAGGATTGAGCAACCCAATGGATGCTCTCCTCCTCCTGGGGTTGGATCCTGGGGTGCTTTTGGGCACCCAACGCTCCTGTGCCTGTGGAAGCATGGGCTTCAGGTCACCAGGTGGTTCTGCAGAGTCAGGGAGGGAAGGATGTCGTGGGCACTTGACGACGGTGTGCATCTGCATGTTGTCTGTCTGGACATCGGCCCTGCATACTGACGTCCTTAGAGGAGATGGGGTTATGGGACGGACAGAGAGAAAAATGGAAAAACACCCTCTCTCGATCCTAGATGAGGACCAATCCACACCTCTGATCACACTCCCAGAGGCAGACCCTGCTGTGTGCAGGGACTCCTAGGAGAGGAGTCAGGAAGGGGAGGACTGGAGAGAGCCTGACACTCTGCTAGACTTCTTCAGAGTTGTGTTGTAAGCCGCAATGGCAGTGTTTTATTTGCACATTTGTTTTTTATAAAGGACTGACAACTGCAGGTTTTGGTGTCCTAGTCATTGATCTAACTGCTTGTGTTGGACACTGGACCAGTTAGGTAGTTGGGGAAAGGAGACAAGATGTTTTTCATTCCCTGAGGATCTTGGCTAGGCTCCGGATTCATCTGGTAGTCTGTGGGAGGTAACTGAATGTTTTTATTCTCTGACAAGCCAGGTTGGGCACCAGACTCTTCTGCTTCACAGCAGAGTGGGTTGGAGTGTGCAGAGTAATGTGATCCAGGAAAAGTTCAGAGCTGAGCCTGACCACCGAGAGAAGGAAAGAGCAAGAGAGGGAGAGTTGGGTAGTGGTGCTAGGATCACTGGCACTTGGTTACAGCCTCTGAAGTGTGCACCATCAATCCTCCTGGGTCCATTCCCCTATAGAAGTGCATGGGCATCTGGCTGAGGCTGAAATACCTTAACCAGCTGGTAGGAATAGCAGTACTGCAGCAGCATCAAGCCTTTCATGCAGTATTTCAGCCATTTATTTGACCTGAGTGAATGGATTTGGAAAGTACAGTGCTGTAGTACAGTACCCCACTTATTCCACCTTACACTTACTGCTTTGCTGCTGCTCCTTCTTATTTCCCTTTGGCTTAATACATGGGCTAAACTAGGCACAAAATACATGAGGTAGCTGAAGGTAGGGGAACACATTTTTTCCCCTGATGAGGTGGGTTGGGAACCAGACTGATAAGTAGTTGGGGGTTAGATGGACAGATTTTCTTTTATTCCCTGATAGGTGGGGTTGGGCAATGGACTTGTCAAGTTATTGGAAGAGGGTCAGGTTTTTTTTATTCCCTGATAGGCCAGGTTGAACACCAACCCTATCAGTTTGTTGGGGAAATGTGTTACTTTTTTTATTATTCCATGACATTTCAGGTTGGGCACTGAACCTTTCAGGTTATTACAGGAGGGGAATATTTATTTTTCAATTTTCTGTTGGGTAAGGTTTGGCACTACACCTGAGAGGCAGTATGGGTGAGGGGACAGATTTTGTTATTCCTCAATGGACCTCATTGTGCAACCCATCAAGTTGTTGGGGGGAGGGGGTTAAATTTTTGTATTCTCTGCCAGGCTGGGATGCATACCAGATCCATTAGGAAGTTTGGGAGGGAAGAACATATATATTTTGTTTTATTCCTTGATGGGCAGGATTGAGTATAGATCAGCAGGTACTTGGTGGGGAGAGAGGGACAGATGTAATTTTTGACAGAGGAGAATCTTGTTTTCAGAGCAAATAAAAGCTGACTAGAACTACAGCTTTCTGACTGATAAATCACTTCTGTCTCAGCAGGAGTCAGTGTCTGCTTGGATTAAGCAAACGGATACTTTGTTAGAAGCATGGGGTCTCATTTAAGTAAAAAACAAAAGAAGGTCACTGTGTTTCTCTGTTTGAGGAAGGGGGCTGTATTAACTTAATTTGCTGAGTCAGGAGCAGAGACTAATTGGGGGTGTGGCTTAGGAGCACAAAAGCAGGTGTCTCCAATTACAGCTTCCTGCTGTAGTTTTTGACAGAGGAGAATCTTATTTTCAGAGCAAATAACAGCTGACTAGCACTACAGCTTTCTGACTAATTGCCATCCTTCCCATCCTAAGCCAGTTCTACTTTTAGAGCCAATGGATTTGACTGACAACAGGAACTTCCTGTTTGGCAGTAGGAAGGAAAGGGTCACTGAGACACATTAGTTTCATCAACCTTGAAGGAACCTAAAAAAATAGCCCCCCCCGCTGCTGTTGGTCTGAATTCAAGCAAGGAAGGAGGAGACTGCTGAAGACCACAGGAAGTTCTTGTCCCACAACAGGAAGGGTGAGAGTTGTAAGGACACATAGGCAGTAGGAAAGTAGGTGTAAAAATACATAGAGGGAGGAGACCGTAAGCATACAAAGCAACAAGAGAGGAGACACAAAATAAGTCAAGCTGGGAGTGGTGCAGTGCAATGCCTGTGGGGCAGCAGTGTTCCAGGAGACATTCTGGAGGCTGTGATGCTGCCCTATTTGCAGACACCTCTCTGGTCTGAGGGAGGAGGTTCCCCATCTCCAGGATGACCTGGCTAGGATTCATGAAACCTCTTCCCTCACCCAGGGACCACCAGGACCCCCACAGCTACCTCAGAGGTAGAAAGAGGAGCAGTTGGACCAAGGTGGGCTCAGGAAGGGAGGGAGAGGGTGGTGGAACAGAGGTGCATCCCTTCAGTTGTACCTCTCCACAATTCATATGCTGTTCTGGCAAAGAGCGGCTCCTCTATGGAGGCACCTGCAGTGGAGACCAAGGAGGATGCTGGCAACCTCCACAAAGGAGACCCACAGGAGGGTGGCACGAGACCCCACAGGGGAAAGAAACAACTCCTCGTGGGGATTCAATAATTAGGGGGGTAGAATTGGGGGAGGAAGGGGATAGGGAGGTAGGGTGCCTGCCTGGCACCATGGTTCAGATGGACAGGAAACAAATCCTCAGGATCGTGGGAGCAGCTGCACATAGGAGGGAGTTGGATGTCATTGTCCACTTGGGGACAGATGACCTGGCTGTGAATGTAATCAGAGCAGTGTGAGAGGAGTATGTAGAGTTGGGGAGGTGTCTTAGACAAGTAGCATGTACAGTAACCTTCTCTGAGGTGCTGCTTGTCTATAGCAAGGATGATGCTAGGGTATTCCTCACCATGGGATTCAATCAATGGTTAAAAAACTAGTGTGACACTCAGGGTTTTGGCTTCATTGGGGACTGGGGAGCCACCTGGAGGAATGCAGGCCTATACTGGTGCAATGGTCTGCATCTGTCTGGGGGGGGAACCAGGATCCTAGGTGATAGGTTTAAATGCTTCATTGGCAAGCATTTAAACTAGCCAAGGGGGGAGGCACTGAAAAGGAGCTGGGAAATCCCAGCCTCCCCCCGCAAAACACGGTAGTTAGAGAGGTAAACAACAAGGTAGAGAACTCAGTAGGGAGCAGGACAGGGGTAAATGCAGAAAAAGGCAGTACGGACAGGGGTGGGGCTAAAAGGGGTAAGGCCATCAAAAAATGGAGGGTGATGAGTACCAATGCCCACAGTCTGTTTAACAAGCTCCCTGAACTAGTGGCCTTGATGGAAGAGAGATGACTGGATATTGTGGCAGTCACTGAAACATGGTACACAGAGAACCATGACTGGGATGTCAACATACCAGGATATACAATCTACAGGAAGGACAGGGTGGGTAAAAGAGGGGGAGGAGGAGTAGCTCTCTATATAAGGGAAGGGATTAAAGCAACAGAACTAAAGAGGAAGCAGGAAGTTGATGAGTCACTATGGGTCTCCCTGGAGACATAAAATGGCACCACAATCTGCACAGGGGTTTTATACAGACCCCCATCTCAGGGGGAGGAAATAGACAGGAAAATGATAGAAGGCATACTTAAAATGGTAGAAAAGGGGAGATATTGTTGATGGGGGACCTGAATATGCCAGATGTTAACTGGAGTACCTTTGCTGCAGGCACATCCAAGAGCAGGGTCATTCTTGATGCCCTACAGGGGGCATGCCTCAGACAGCTAGTGTTGGAACCCACTTGGGAGGGATCAGTCTTAGACCTGGTAATCTCAAATTGGGATGGAGAAAGTATCTCAGATTTAGAAGTGGGTAGCCATCTGGGAACAAGTGACCACCAAACAGTGTGGTTCACAATAAACACAGCCTTAGAGTCAAGCCATACAGAAACAAGAGTATTGGAGTTTAGGAGGGCTGACTTTGGGAAAATGAAGGGTGCATCAGAAAAGCACTAGCAAACCGGCAAGAAGGAGGGATGGAGGAACAATATGGAATAATCAGAATAGACATCACAGAGGCAACAAGCCTTTGTGTGAAGCAAATCAACAAAACAAAACAAAGGAAAAAAACATGATGGTTCTCAAAAGAGGTGTAAGGGAAGGTTAAGGAGAAAAGGACAGCATTCAGGAAATATAAGGAAACACAGAAGGAGCAGGACAGAAAACTTTATCAGTTAAAGCAGAAGGAGACAGGAACAGCAGTCAGAATAGCAAAGGCACAAACTGAGGAAAAGATAGCCAACTCTGGTAAGAAGGGGGATAAAACCTTTTATGGGTACATTAGGGAGCGAAGAAAGACCAAGGAAGGGATACAGCGACTTAATAAAGGGGAGGAAATGTGGGCAGAGGATGACAGTGAAAAAGCAGGGATACTGAACAAATATTTCTGCTCAGTATTCACAATGGAAGAGGAGAGGGAGGTACCTAAACCAAACAAGAGAAACACTACTGAATGGGGGGGGGGTCGATACCAGTCCATTCACAGAAGAAAGGGTTTTGAAAGAACTCTTGAAACTAAGGGAGGACAAAGCAATGGAGCCTGATGGTAATCACCCAAGAATTCTTAAAGAACTAAGGGTAGAGCTAGTAACACCACTAACTACACTCTTTAACAAATCATGGGAGGATGGGGTGGTACCTGAGGACTGGAGGAGGGCAGATGTGATTCCACTTCACAAAAGTGTGAGCAGGGCAGAGGCAGGAAACTAAAGACCAGTTAGTTTGACCTCAGTGGTAGGGAAAATGATGGAATTGCTTCTGAAGGAAAGAATTCTTGAGTACCTAGAGGCCAGTGGGGCACAGGACCCAAGGCAGCATGGTTTCACAGCAGGAAGGTCATGTCAAATGAACCTAATATATTTCTTGGACTGGGTGAACAAAGTAGTAGACCAGGGAGGGGCTGTGGATATGGCCTACCTAGATATTAGCAAGGCATTTGACATGGTCTCACACAAAAGATTAATATACAAGTTAGTCAGCCTTGGAGTGGGTCCCAAGGTGGTAGCCTGGATAAAACACTGGCTGTACAACAGGATGCAAATGGTAATAGTAAACGGAGTCCACAGTGAAGAAAGGAGGGTAATTAGTAGGGTACTGCAGGGTTTGGTACTGGGACCGGTCCTCTTTAATGTCTTTATAAGTGACATTGGAGAGCACCTGGAAGGAAAAGTATGTCTCTTTGCAGACGACACAAAGATCTGCAACAGGGGTGATACACAAGGTGGGGTGGAAAGGATGAAAAAGGACTTGGCAAGATTGGAGGAATGGTCAAATATATGGCAGCTCAGATTCAATGCAAATAAGGGCAAGGTAATGCATCTGGGAAACAAAAACCCAGGGGAAGAGTACACAATGCGGGGTGAGATAATAACAACAAAAATCGAAAGAGACCTAGGAGTAATTATATCAGATGATCTAAAGGTGGGCAAGCAATGTGACAAGGCAATAAGGAGGGCTGGGAGGATACTGGGATGCATAGGGAGAGGCATCAACAGCAGAAAACAGGAAGTTGTTATCCCTCTGTAGAGACAGTTGGTGAGACCCCATCTGGAGTACTGCATGCAATTCTGGAGACCCCATCTCAGCAAAGACAGACAGAGTGGAGGCTGTTCAGAAGAGGGCAACCAAAATGGTGCAGGGTCTGCACCAGAAGACAAAAGAGGAGAGACTAAAGGAGCTTAATATGTATACCCCTGAGGAAAGGAGGGAGAGGGGTGACATGATAGAAACTTTGAAATATCTCAAGGGAATTAAAGTACAAGAGGGTAGCATATTTTACAAAAAGAGATGTGCGAGAACAAGAGGGCACAATTTGAAGATAGAAGGGGGAGAGCTCAGAGGTAATGTTAGAAAGTATTTTTTTTTTACAGAGAGGGTGCTGGATGCATGGAACAGCCTTCCGGAGGAGGTTGTGGAGTCAGGAACAGTGGAAGAATTCAAGAATGCATGGGACAGACATAAGGCAATTCTAGTGGGGGGTAGGAGAAAGTAAGCTGTTGCTTAACTAGAATCTGTGGCTTATTCATCAAGTAGGGAAATGGGCAGACTAGGTGGGCCAAGCAGTCCCTATCTGCCATCAAATTCTATGTTTCTATGTTTCTATGTATGTTGTTTTATACCCGGATGGGTTTCGTTGGATCTGATGAGTTGTGAGGGTAGGTGAGAGGTTATTTTATTCCTTAATGGGTTGGGTTGGGCACTGGATCTCTTCGGTAGGTAATTAAGGGAGGGCAGATTTTGTTATATCCTGATGGGATGGTCACTGAACTCATCTGGTAGTTGGGAGAGAGAAATGTATTTTTTATTCTGTCTTGCCAGGTCTGGCACCACAAATTCTAGTCAATTCTGTTTTTCCTGCCTTACCCATATGGAATTCCTGTGCCTTTTAAAATACTTTTTGATTCAGTGTGTGTGAAAGTCTTATATAGAACTAAATTTTCTGATATTCTTCAATCCGTGAACTACCAGAATTTAACTTATGTATTTTGTAAAGTACCAAACCTGTCATAGTGGGGGGGGGGGAAGGGTACAGATCTGTTTTTTTTCCTGACAGGCTGGGTTTGGCACCAAATCCATCAGATACTATGGGAGGGGTAGATTGTTTTGTATTCCCTTTTAGGTAAAGATGGTAATTTGATGTTGCCCACACCTGCTGTTTTTTTCCAAAAGCCATGGAGGTGAGTTGAGGGCTGTGCTGGTGGCCCGCAGCGGTGGTCATAGATGGGGGAGTGCGGGGTAGGATGGAGTTACTACCAACAAGGTGGGGGGTCCACTAAACACCTGGGATAGGTTTATCTTTTTACAAGAAGACTGATGTTGGCCCCAGCACTTATGGACAATGGGGGGAGGGGGCGAGTGTGAATCTGGGGGGAGGTGTCATTCTTCATTTGGCAGTCGATTGGCCACAGGGTGGGGCCACTAGACACCAGGGAAATTTATATTTATTGGAGATGGGGGACGGGGTTCAATCTAGGTAGGGGAAGGGGGAATTCTTCATATTGTGGGCTGGCAATCAGGCAAAGATGATGGGACCACTAGACAACAGGGATGTGGCATCTTGGGGGGGAGAAATTTTAATCTTGGCTGGACAGGAGGGGGGGAAACACTTGTATTTATATATATTATCAGCCCCCTGGCTCAAATGTGTAATTTCACCCATGGGTGGCAAAATTCTGCATTTTGCCGGTGAAATGATCATTTCATAGGTGAAATTCCACTTTTTGCCAGGGGGATTTTTCACCCTCAAAATATTTTGCGAAATGCCGGGATTACATGAAATATTTTGCCAGGCAAACTTTTTTAAATTTCACACAACACTAATCACTGGTACTGAACTAGTGTTGCTAAAGTACAGCACTTCAGGCTTCCTGGATATATTGCCTCTTTTCCATAATGGCCTTAACTGCAGCTCACAAGCTCGCCCATACGATTTCCAAAATTGTTTTCTATTCTGTTGCCCATTTTTGATGTTATTCTTATAGATCTTTCTTCCCATCTTTTATGTACAGCTTCAGTGGCTGGAGACTGCACCTGTCTGAATGCAATTCTATTCTCAAGTTTATAAAGTTCATCTCACCAACCTTTCCTTCCATGTTGATCATGGCTGAGCAACTCTAAGAGTTTTGACTATAAGACTGTATTTCTCTATCCTTCTCCTTCTGTTTGCTCCTGTTTCTATCTAACTCAAGATAGAGAAAGGGAAAATTGCTTAACAAGCAAAGGCACACCAAGCCGAAGCATGTGACCAGGCAATACAAGGAAGTTACATGACTTGCTCGGGGTCACACAGTGTGTAGTTAGGGGCTGATGGGACCAAATCCAGGTCTCAAAGTTTACAGCTCAGTGTCCTTAACCACTACACTATACTGCCTCCACAAGAGGTTTACAAAAAACTAATTTGCTGCATCAGACTTACCACCCAAAATGTGGTAAAGAAGCTCTGTATTAAGGCATGTCTGTGTTCCAGCCAATATAAATACAAGTGTTTACTCTTTAGTGTCTCTCTAGCACAGGAATTTAGAAATGTACAATCTCTATTGTCATAGTGAGGCATTTTAAAAGAAAACTTAGAGGTCTTTTTTGTTTTATCTTGGTCTAGAAAGCTGCCCACTACAACCTTCAATTGTGTCTCCTTATACTGACTTCAATTTTCACAGAATAAACTACTGTACCTTACCCAACAGGACTGATTGTGGACTGTGGCCAAGGTACTGCCAAATCTTTAACTGCCACCAAATCACTAATACGTTATATTGCATCTCCTATGCTGGAGACCTATATACTATATTCTTATTTTTGATAGGTAATTTGTGTCTATGTTTTGCTATGTAAATTGTTCCTATTTATTTTCCTTCCCCTGGATTGCACCTGAAAAGGAGCCTCAACTCAGTGTGCCTTTCCCTTTTACCAATATTTCTACAAATAAATACAACTTTTAAAGCAAAAACATTGTGTCACATCTGTTTGATTTTAAGAAGACAAGCAACAAAGCAATGTCCACTCCTATACTTTTTAAATCTATTTAAATGCTGAACAGCTGTATACAATGGATTTTAATTGCTTTTTGTGCATTTTTCAAATGCCAATTTAAGAATTTCTTTATTTATTACTTATGTCATGCAAATGTTCTTCTGTTTTTGTTTGATTATAGAATCTGCACTGAAAGAACTTGACAGGTTGTGTGTAGCAGTTCAAGACTACACACTTCCCGAAGAAGATGAGTTAAAAATGAAAGTTGGTGACTTCATAGAGATTATAGAAAAGGTAAACAAAAATATAACAAATGTTGTTTTCTAGCTATTTTTTTTAATTTGATACACAGAATTTTAAGATGCCATATCATACTGCCTGACCCTAAATACATATTTCTTCTGTAACAGATAGAAACAATAATTTGATGACAGAAAACACCTTGCCCATCCAGATGGAAGTGATGGTCCCTGCCTAGTGTGTCTCTACAGATCCCACCAGATCTCTAGTGACCGCCCCTCCTCTCTGTCCATTTCTTAATATTCCTCTGTGTCTATGCTATGCATGCTTGAAGTACCCTACTATTTTAACCTCCACCACTCCTTCTGGCAGTCTATTTCTGGCATCCGGGCACTCTTTCAGTGAAGCTGGACTTCATCATATACCTCCTAAACTTCTACCCCTTCAGCATCATTGCATGCTCTCTAGTTCTGGTGCTCTTCCTTGTTTAAAAGAGACTCCACTTCTACACCCTGTTCACCCTCGTGAGGTGCTTGTACATCTCTATCATGTCAATTTTTACTCTTTTTTCTCTTCCAGGGTGAATGCGTTGAGATTCTTCAGTCTCTGCTCATACTGTGTTTGGTGCAACCTTTGCACCATTTTAGTTTCACTTGTATTTGTAGGATTAAAGACATTTTTACTGACCGTCTAACTTGTAGGGTGTCAACAATATGTTTAGTGGTCTTTCTGAGCAACAAATGTGAATCGTTGCTCTTGACACAGTCCCCAAAGAAGGCCCAGATACAGTAAGTGTCAAAAGTGTACAGATGGGCTGCAGAACTCTGCTGTTGCAGAGTTGTGCACAAGTGTCAGCATCAAAGAGATAACCCTCAACCTTCACACTTCACATGTGAAGATGATTGCTAGGGCAACAGGAGACAGTAGGAAGCTAGATGGCATTGTCCACCTGGGGATAAATGACCTGGCAAAGATCAGGGTAGAAGGAGTCCAGGGAAATTTTGAAGAGCTGGGAAGGGCTCCAAAGCATGCAGCATATACAGTGGCTTTTACCAAGGAGTTATCTCTGTATGGCCAGGCAGAGGAAAATGTAGTTTGCACCAGGGCTTATAGCAATTACTTAAAAACATGGTACATTAAGGAGGTATTTGGCTACATTGGGGACTGGGGGCCAACCTGGGAGAATTTGGACCTCTGTAGAGGAGATGGCATGTATCTTTCCATGAAGGGGACCATAGTCCTTAGTGGGATGTTTAAAAGCTACTTGTATGAGCATTTGTTAGCTGGGGAGGGGTTCAGGAACATGGGAGGCAACAATTGCCCCAAGACAATGAATCAACAGGAGGGAGGGAGGAAGGCCCAACACAAGTGAGCTGCCACAGGAAGGGGTGCAAGAAGACAGGCTAGGGACAAGGCTGTGGACAAGAGGTGATAAATAAGGAAAGCAAAATGAACAAGCATTTGTCAATGCTGAACACTTAATGCTTGTTAAACAATTTTTTTAATTATGATTTTTATTTTTACCCCAACTTTTGAAGCTACTTATTTTAGGATTTGCCTTATGGACATAACATGTACCACTTAGTCTCTTGGCCAAAATGTTATTTTGCACCAGAAGTGCAAAAACACATCTCGTCCAGGATTTTAAAAATGGCATGTCACAATTATGAGGTGGTGTGGAAAAATGGCTATGTTGAAAATGTGGAGTCAAAATATTGACATTTAGTGACGTTATGAGGGAACACAGAAACAGTGTCATGTTCAGTCACACCCCAGGCATTTTATCATATTTGTACGTGAACATTTCAGCATAGTGTTCTTATTACCCCACATAATTAACCCGATAGGTAAGAACGTACAAATCCATGATTAAATGTCATTCCACATGACCGAAACATCATTCCACGCCAGGGTAATTGGCCAGGATTTTAAAAATGACAGCTGTCACATTCATAAGGAGCTGTGAAGAAATGGCTATGTTGAAAATTCGGGATCAAAATATTGAAAATTACCAAAGTTATGAGCCTGCATTTACAAACTTCAACATAGGCTCATAACTTTGCTGTTTGAATATTTTTAAGCACAATTTTCAACAAAACCTTCTTATGACCCCACCTCATGAACAAGGGTGGAGAAAATGTCCAACTCCTGCACACAATGTGGTTTTGCACAGTGACTACAAAATCACTTTTTGGGACAGATTTGCCCAATTTCACTGCCATTGTTCATAAGAT
The DNA here is from genome assembly GCA_016271365.2 of Neoceratodus forsteri. Classification (NCBI taxonomy): domain Eukaryota; kingdom Metazoa; phylum Chordata; order Ceratodontiformes; family Ceratodontidae; genus Neoceratodus; species Neoceratodus forsteri. The sequence continues at coordinate 42,011,373 of CM028131.1, read as the reverse complement.
GTTGTCCCAGAAAAGGCATGTTGAAAATCTGATTAAAAAGTATTCAAAAATGGACAAGATATGCCACTAAGTTCAAAATCCCATTGAAATACATTGAACTGCATATCTGATTTCCTTAATTTGCTGTCCAGCTTTGAAGAGTGAAGACATGTCTGCAGTCCAGGGAGGATTATGGCATTGAACCCCAGTTGGGTAAGTAAGAGCTTGTGGGCATGGAGGGGTACTGACTGTAATGATCGGGTGGGGAGACTGTTGGCACAACAGACATCGATTGATATTTTTTAAAATATTAGTATTTTATTCACACAGCAGAGAACTTGTACACAAAAATGGATGGCAGTTATACAATAGGGGTGAAGTGATATGCCATCACTTAAAAAAGCATATCTCCACCCCGTAGTGAAAATCAAAACGTGACATGTACACAACACAAAGAGCTCCAAATGTCTATACTGTGTACACATCATCTCAAAATATCACCCGTCTACAGGTAATTTCAAAATATCACCCCTGTGTACACATCATGTCGAGCACTTGCCGTAAAAATAAAACATGTTAACAATGATATCTTGTTGCATATTCCTTTCAAGGCATTAGTTTATAAAATGCAATTGTATATTATAGCATTCTACAATCAGCGAGCTTTTGCATCAACTAGTAAAAGAAATAAACCCTCCAAATATATCTACAGGTACTCATCCTCCCTCCCAAACAATAAATCAGAGATGCAAACTTTCAAATATGAAGGCAAAACTACCAAATAAAATCACTTGTAGCACTTAAATGGCACCAAAATACCTTCCAGTCAACTTTAAGTTTTGATTCTCCGATCTCATGTAAAAAGCATTGATACCAGATCCAAACTTGTCCTCTACAATCAGAAAACTAAAAAATAAAAATCTTTTAAAACTGTTTTCAAACTTTAAACCATAGCTAAAAGTAATAGAGATGCCGTACAATGAATATCATGAGCAAACTGGAACAGCTAAGAAAAACAGCAGCCAACGAAAAATACAGACAAACCAAGAACCAATCACAAACAAACCATAAATATCAGAGTCAATGAAAATGCACCAGGAATAATATGTTTAAAAAGCAGCTCAGTTTAATTGGACACCACGTCTAAACTCCTCCTCCATTGGATAGGACACCTACAACTAAAAAGGCAATCAAAAAGCAACAGATAACATCTCAGTAGGAACCATACAGATAACAATGACCCAAACACATAAGGTAAATTAACTTAAAATACTACTTTACATATCCTATCAACAATGAAAATACCCCATTGCATAAAATACATACGTGATGTCAAGAGGTGTGATATGTCATATCTTAACTCATGGCAAGTGAGCTTGAGAAAGTCATCACCTGTGGCTCTGCAATGCAAAGCCCCTTGTGATATTTCCCGAGTTCACTTGCCACTCATTAAGATATATGACATATCACACCCTTTGCCATCATGTAACCCCTTAAATACAACATAGTATAAAATGCAAGTCATGACAAGAAAAGAAAAGAAAAAAAATGGGATTGTACCCCATAGTCATATACATCAAATATAAATATTCAAAATGTAATTAAGTAAAAATGAACAAAATCTGGAAGTAATCAGACATACTGTATGATCCCTGTCGAATGAGGGGGAAGGGCACCCCGGCACAGTGCAAAAACTGGCAAAAAAAATGTTTTAATAATCCCATTGTAATCTACCCCTACAAAAGGGGAACTGATCATGGGTTCGGAACTACTGTGTTAACTTAAGGAAGCCAATGTTCTTCTATAAAAGTGTAATAAAACAAACAAGGTCTCCAGTGATTCTCAAATTGCTCCAATTATTTTTGATGAGCTGCTACACATTTTTCCATAAAATACATCTCTAACATGATGGAATGCCATATCTCCAGTGTCAGTGGAGCAGGTTTCATCCATAAGTGAGTAATTGCTTTTTTAGCAGCCAATATGTACAGTATATCCAAAGCATGGACATATGGGGTAAACATTGGTTAAAGGGTAGTACTGATATCAAAATAAATTCAGGAGTCACTGTAAAGGATTGGGCTGTCAGGAGATTTATCTGAGTCAACACTGACGCCCAGTAAGAGTGTAGAATGAGGAAAAAGTAAAAAAAAGATGAGTCTAGTCAGCAGGATTACACCTGCAGCACCACCAGCTGTCCACAGAGAAATGTGAAAGTATGTGTCTAAGAATGGCAGGAGCACAGAAATACCAAGAACGACATTTCCATTCAACTTCATGGCATAGGGCAGATGAGGTATGTGATAGTGAGATCCTGCCACTCTTGAGTACTGACCTTTTCTTAAATCTGTTGCAACAATTCTTCTATTTCTTAGCCTAATCTATTCTTTACAATTGCTGGCCACCTATGGGGGCCCCCTTTCATTTCTTGACTATCTTATAGTGTCCTCTCTAATTTTTCTTTTTCCCTCTCAGATCCTCCTGCCAGGAGGTTATTGTAGTGACCACAGAGCTGGTGTGAAACAACAGGCTGTGTTCCTCATTGTTGGATTTAATATGCAATAGCACTATGTCATAAAACACCTTGATGTATATGCTTCATGTGCATGAAATCTGTAAATGTTGAAAATACCACAGCACTGGGTGTTTTGATAAAGGTAAAAAGTTACTAGGCGAATGTATTATAGAATTAAGTTACCAGGGAACAGATATCAGAAAACCCCGTTATATTTGTTAAAATGCATGCACTTTGCAGGTTGTTTGAGAGACCCTTTTGCACCATGCATGCCTGCTTTAAGCTGAACCAACCTAGAATATCATGGTTATTTGCATATACATCCCATGATGCTTTGAATTATGGGGGTATGAGTAATGTTGTATTTCTTTGAAATGTGGCTTTCTTGCCAATTCCATTTGGGGTAACCCTTGCTTCAGTACTCCTACACTGAGGTTCTTTGTCTTTATCTTGTTTTGGGATTTTTCTATTTTTGTGCTCCCCATCACCCCAACACACAAGACCCACACAGGGATTGAAATAATTTTCACTAAAGAGATAGATCAGTTGATCAGTAGATTGCTAGGTGCTGACTAAGTACAGAGGAAGGACATGCATAGTCTATTGCTGCAAACTGATATATTGAAGAAGGGATATGACATTGCTTAAGGCTAATCACTGTGTTATAAATAAACATCACACAGATTGTGTGTTGAACCTGAAGTTCTGTGTTTGGTCCATTTGTTATCCCTCAACCACCCACAAACTTGGTGTTAGAAGTGGGGTAACTTGCTGGAAATGTCTGGACTGGGCTAGGGGGATGTTTTCCAGTGGATATCGCCCAGATCTCCCAGGTGGACCGATGCACCAGGAGTTGTTAGAGGAGAATCCAAAGAAGAAAGTCAGTGGAGTTCTGACCAGAACCATGGTCAACAGACATTGAGAGAAGCTGCTGCCTGGACTGGACCTGGGAGCTCAGAGGAAGGCCAAGCCTGAAGATGATGAAGAGATCAAAGGGGATGAGGAAGAATCAAGAAAACTGCCTCCTTTTGAAGACACTCCACCTGAGGACAATGGGAGAGTTGTTGAAATGGCTCTGCATAAAACAGGTGCAGATGGAAAAAGAGAGAGAGATATTGAGTGGAGAGATAGAGACATTAAGTGGAGAAGGCAATATTCCAAATGGGCAGATACCATGAGGGTCATGCATTCCATTGATGCAAGACAAACAGAATAAATCAGTAGCCCAAAAGACATTAAACTGTCCAAACTATTGGACAGTGAGGACATTGAAGCCTACCTCACAACATTTGAGAGGATCACTCAAACATGCTCATGGCCAAGGGAACAGTGGGTTGTTCGACTGGCACTGCACCTGACAAGCAGTGCCCAGTTGGTTTATAGCCATGTGGACTCCTGAGAGGCAGAAGACTATGACCGTGTGAAGCAGTAGATCCTCAGGCACAATGACATAAACACTGAAATCTATCACTAAAGGTTAAAGTTTCTTAAGATGCAGTCACTGAATACCCACTGTGGGAGACTTATGCCCATCTCAAGAAGCTCTGCTGCAAATGGTTGCCTCCAAATAGCAAGAGCAAGGACCAACTTCTGGAGGCAGTAATTACTGAACAGTTCAATAGAGTTTTACCCCAGAAGGTACAACTTTGGGTTCAGAAGCATAAGACGGATTCTATGGATAAAACCATCATGTTGGTGGAAGACTTCCTGGCAGCCCGACAATCCAGGCCCAGAGAGTTCCAAGGGACATCAGCAGCTACAGCCACCAGCAATCTAGTAAGGAACCCTTTTACTTATAAACTGTCAAATCCAGCCCCAGTGAAACAAGACTGGAGAGCAAAGAGAGAGGGGCTAATTTCTGTAGCAGAGATTGTATGTCATGGGTGCCAGAGAAGGGACATTGCATAAGAAACTGTCCTAATATAAAGAAAGAGACAGATCATGTAGCCTTAGTGAACTGGGATCACTTTTTGGGTATAGTGCAGATTGGATTACTGCAGATGATGGGACTGATCAATTCAGGGAGCCACCAGACTCTAGTGCAAGCAGATCTGGTGACTGGGAATAATAAAGGGCTAGATACAGCAGTCATCTATGTACATGGAGATACCCATTGCTGCCCTACAGTCACCATACAAATGACTGTTCAGGAAAAGACACATGAGGTAGAAGTGGGGTTGGTACCTCACCTGCCCATGCCAGTTGCTACTGGGCATGACCACCAGACTTTGCTTCATTTATACATTGTCATGCCACCCAGGAATCTGCTGTAGTTGCTGTAACCACCAGAGCTCAAGTGAAGAAGGGACATTTACCATCTGTGCTCCCATTTGCTAATGATGTTTTTGAGGATACTGGCAAGGACTATAAAACTAAGGCAGAGCAGAGGAATCTAAAGAAGGACTGGACTGATACTCATGCTGTTGTACAGCCAGACTTGGACACACTTTTAACCCTTGCTGTGCCATGGACTGATATATCAGTCCAGAATTCATATATGTTCTAATTCTGCTGGCAGCCTAAGGGTTAAATGTGATATGCAGCATGAGCAAAAAGCAGACCCTTCACTCAAGTCTTTTTTTCACTTAACCATTTTTTTTCCACAGGAGGGGAAGGGAGTGAAAAAAGATGCATGTCAGTTTGTTATAAACAGGGAATACTGTACAGAGAATACACTAACCCCAGAACTGGAGAGGTAGTAGACCAACTAATGGTTCCAGAAATATTCCACCCCCAAATCATGCATCTGACACATGACATCCCTTTAGCAGGCCATGCTGGCAGAGAGAGCACCCTGAATAGGATATTACCTGGGTTTTATTGGCCCTCTATCCACGAGAACATAGCTAAGTATTGTAAAGCATGTACTTAATGTCAGAAGGTAGCTCAGGCAGGAAAAGGGGATAGAGAACCATCATAACCCATCCCCATTGTCACTATCCCTTTTGGCAGGATAGCCATGGATGTAGTGGATGCCCTGGAAAAGAGCTCCAAGGATAACATATTTGTACTGGTCATATATGATTATGCTACCCACTACCCAGAAGCTATCCACATGAGAACTGTCAGTGTCCCAAGGATAGCAGAGGAGCTAGCAAGGTATTTAGCCACATGAGAATCCCCGGGGAATACTTACTGATCAGGGGAGTAATGTTAAGGCACACCTACTAAAAGAATTGTACCATCTACTGGCTGTGGTAGCAGTGCATACTTCCCCATACCACCCACAGACTGATGGCCTCATAGAGAGGTTTAATCAGACATTAAAGAGAATGTTGAGGAAGTATGTAAAAGAAGAGGGTAGAGATTGGGATAGGTACCTCCCATATTTACTTTTCGTTTACAGAGAAACCCCTCAAGCACCCACTGGTTTCTCTCCTTTTTCATTATTTTATGGGAGGAACCTGAGGGGGCCACTGGATGTGGTTAAATAACACTGGGACGAAGGGAAGGAGGTGGAACATCTTAATGTTGTAGAGTACATGGCTCAGTTATGCAAACGCCTGATGAAGTATATCAACTTGGCACACCAGAGCTTAGAACAGAAGCAAGACTTCCAGAAAGAAAAATATGACCAGGGTTTGAAGACTAAAACATTTCAGTCAGGGGACAAAATGTTGTTAGTTCTTCCCTCCATAGAAAACAAGCTATTCGTTAAAAGGCAGGGCCCCTTCATCATTTTGAGGCAAATAGGAACAGTGAATTATGTGCTTAGCATGCCAGGAAAAAGACCCTCCCCCCCGAAAATTTACAATGTGAACCTCCTTAGGAAATGGCCTGAGAAGCATAACACTTCCCTTTATATTCATACTGAATATAGGGAGTCAGAGGTGAGGGTTGCCTATAATAGGCTAGAGTAGTCAGGGCCTTTGGGTGAGATCCAGATAAACTCTGAATTGGAGCTTCAGTAACAGAAAGATTTACAGGGGGTATTACAAGAATTTGCGCCCATATTAACAAACATCCCAGGGAGTGCCAAAGGAATTGTGCACACCATAACTGCTATGCAAGACAAACCCATACATCAAAAACCCCACAGATTGCCAATGAAGGTGAGGGATGAGGTGATTCAGGAAATCAAGAAAAATGGAGCAGTTAGGCATAATTGTGCCCTCAAAGTGTGCCTGGTTCACCCATGGTCATAATGGACAAGAAAGAGGGTGGGATAAGTCTATGCCTATATTTCAGGAAACTTAACAATACATCACTATTCAATGGCTATCCAATGTCCCAAATAGAAGATATCATTGACAGGCTAGGTAATGCACAGTATATCTCCACCCTTGACCTTAATAAAGGATATTGGCAAATCTCCTTGTCACCTGATTCACAAGATAAAACTGCAGTTAGAACCCAATTGGTTTATATCAGTCTGTCACAATGCCATTCTGACTACATGGGGCTTGAGTCACTTTTCAGCATTTTATGAACCACATACTAAGACCACACACTGAGTACTGTGCAGCTTATTTGAACAATGTGGCCATATTCAGCCCTGACTGGGAAACCCATGTTAGACATTTGTCCCAGGTATTTCAAGCAATAAAGGAGTGACCATTAACCCTGCTAAGTGTGCCCTAGCAAAGACTGAGACAAGATACCTAGGGTTTATTTTAAGCAATAGACAAGTGAAGCCCAATTTAGAGAAGGTTACAACAGTAGCAAACAGCCCAGTACTGAACCTACCACAAAAAAAGCATTCAAGATCTTTCCTAGGCCTGGCTGGTTATTACCGGAGATTTATTCCTAATTTCTCAGCCATTGCCTGTCCTCTTCTATTTGTGATGAGGCTTTTAGGAATATCAAGGCCTTTCTATGTACAGCTCCTGTATTGAAAAGCTTTGACTTCAACTAAGTGTTTGAGGTTCAAACTGATGCATCAGGGAATGTTATTGGGGCAGTCTTATCTCAGACAATAGATGGGAAAGAACATCCGGTCATGTATATCAGCAGAAAGCCACATGAAAGGGAGAGAAGATATGTTTACATAAACAAAGAATGCTTAACTCTGAAAGGGGGTTATTGAGTTGCTGCAATATTGCTTGTGGGGGACTGAATTTAAGGTTTAACTGATCATAACCCCCTTTGCTGGTTGCACCAAATGGCAGAAAAAAATCCCTGTGTAATGCAGTGGTATTTAGGTCTTCAGCCCTACTGATTTACTGTATCTCGCAGGGCAGGGAGAAAACATGTACAGTAAATGCTGATTTCATGTCTAGATATGGTGCAGGAATTGATGTCAATGAACTATGACAGACTTTCCCTAAAAGGAGATTGTGCAGGGAAGGTACAATTAGTCTCTGTTGAGAAATGAGTTACTGCCTCAGGATGAAGAATGATGATATCTACTATGTTTATAATGGAACATTTATCATTAATAGGGACCCTGAGATACAGCTTCTGAACATGGATGGGTGGAAGCTCAATCCCTTCCTGGGATAGGGAGTTGGTAAGCAGTCTGAAATAACTGCTTCCCTCTTAAGGTGGGGGATATGTGATAGGAAGAGCCTGCCACTCTTGAGGACTGACCTTTTCTTAAATCTGTTACAACAGTTCCTCTATTTCTTTGCCTAATCTATCCTTTACAATTTCTAACCCATAAGGTTGGCCATCTATGGGCACCCCTCCCCTTTCTTGACTATGATATAGTGTCCTCTTTAATTTTTCCTTTTCCCTCTCAAGTCCTCATACAATGAGGTTACTGTGGCAACCTCCGAGCTGATGTAAAACAACAGGCTGCATCACTCATTGTTGTATTTAGTATGCAATAGTACTACATCATAAAATATCTTGATGTATATGCCTTATGTGTATGAAACCTGTAAATGTTGAAAATACCACAGCTGTAGGTGTTTTGATAAAGGTAAAAAGTTACTAGGTGACTGTATTATAGAATTAAGTTACCAGTGTAGAGATATCAGAAACCCCCGTTGTGTTGTTAAAATGTGTGTAAATTGCAGATTGAGACTGAGAGGTCCTTTTGCACCATGCATTCCTGCTTTAAGATGCTCCAGCCTAAACTGTCATGGTGATTTGCATATATATCCCATGATTCTTTGAACTGTGGGGGTATGTGTGATGTTGTGTTTCTTTGATACTTGACTTCATTGCTAATGCCCTTTGGGGTAACCCTTGCTTCAGTGTTTCTGCACTGAGGATCTTTGTCTTTAGCTTGTTTTGGTGTTTTTCATTTTTTGAACATCCCATCACCCAAACACACAAGACCAACATATGGGTTAAAATAATTTTCACTAAAGAGATAGATCAGTGGGTGCTGACTAAGTGCAGAGGAAGGACATGCATAGTCTGTTGCTGCAAACTGATGTATTGAGGAAGGGATATGCCATTGCTTAAGGTTATTTGCGGTGTTATAAATAAACATCTCACAGATTGTGTGCTGAACCTGAAGTTCTGTGTCTGGTCCATCTGTTATCCCGCAACCATTCCACAATGTAACTTTGTAGGGTGTGAAGACTGAACTCTCCCATTGAGTATACTCAATAGAAACTTGAAGTTCTTGATTCCATTTATCCAAGATCAACCAGGTTGATTCAGTATAGAATTGTTGTAGTCCATTATATATGTTCCCAATCACATGTTCCCCGGGGTGATCATTCTGAAAATCAATTATTAAGGCTAACAGTGTAAGAAGTACTGTGGGGAGTTTAGTATATTCTTTACACTTATGTAATAGGTACTGTATGTTCATACCTGAAAGTATTGGAAGTGATCTCTATTAGTAAGACCATATTTCTGTTAATTTTTCAAAAGGAACCACTCTATAATTTTCTAAAAATGTATATATATGTAAGAGACCACTGCATCTCCATCTACAAAATGTTAGGTCCATAGCAGATGGGAAAAATTCCTCATCAGTTGCCAAAATTCTATGAAAATAAAAAACTAGGGGAAAAGGAGGGTGATGCTGAATGCTAAACCAGACCTTCAGAGTTTGAGTAGTGAAAAAGGTAAAAGGAGTAAGGGAGAGAGCGAGTGTCTGGCTAGGAAAAAGAAGAGGACCCAAATCAAATGGATCATTTATGGTTTAATCTATATTTTTCCAGACAGGTGTAGCCAGGGGGAGAAGCCATGTGAAGATAATGTTTAAATGAGCAGTCTTTGCAAAAAAAAAGAGGAAATTCAGAAGATTCCGTATTCCTTTCGTCAGAGGGAGTTGAAGAATAGAGTAGCGAAACTGGGGGCGAGAACCCCCCAAAGACATCTGGAAACCCATTTATTCCAAAAAGAAAAATTACACAGTTTGAGGAACAGGGGGAGAGTTTGAAAAAAGTATAGTAAGCAGAGAAAATGTTCATGTGGATGATTTCTATTTTAGAGGAAAAAGGAAGCATTAATCTGCCCCATTTATCTAAGTCATCTGTTCCATAAGGGGTTCATAATTTAAAAGGTTAAGATTTTGCCGGTCTAAAGAGATAGTAACCCCAAGATATTTAAGTTTAGCCTTCTGCATATTCCAAGGAAAAGATGCACAGACCTGAGGGGGATGGGGATAATTATAAAGTAGAGTTTCTGTCTTGTGCAAGTTGAGCTTAAAGAGGGACCACAGTCAAAATTTCTGGCATCAATAAATTTGTGCGTAATGCTTACATGCATAAGTTTTTCTTATGCTGACTTGCGCAAGTTCTTCTTTATGGAAAGGGTGGTGGCTCCATGGAGTAGTTTACTTGCAGAAGACATTTACTCCAAAACAGTAAGGCAGTTCAAGTCTGCTTGGGATAGGCATAAGGGGATTGTCTATAGGAAATTCCAAGAGGGAGGTAGCACACAGGGCAGGCTAGATGGATATTTGGTCCCCATCTGACATCACTTTCTATTGTATCTTTCCGTCAGCTTAGCCACAATCAGCCTCATGCCAAAAATGAGATCTTTAAGTTACTTTGTTTAAAAGTTACAAATCATTTTACAACCCTAAATTCACTGCTTGTTCAAAAAATCCAGTTTCAGTGAAAAGCTGCTGCTGATGTCTTCTTCTGAACTCACAGTCTAGTTTTTCCTGTCAGCAAGCTTATAGGACCTGTTTCTCTAAAGTTTTAAAGATCATGTACAATGGTTTTTACAAGTAAAGCAGGCAGCACCATTCAATAAACATTGCTTTAAAAACTATTTGTATTTCAGGTTTTGTAACACCGTTGACAAATTTGGCATTTTCTTCTGGTGCCTTTTTGTTGTGGTCCTTTTCTCCAGGGTCACTGGATACTGGTTATATACAATAGCACACTGCTATGATGTTTGCAGACTGAATACCCGTCTAATGTGGTTAAAGGCTGAGATCATTCACACCTGTCTTTCAATTGAAGTGATTTCTCAGGATGGCACAATAAAACAATTATTCCTTCTCCCTGTCAATGGGGGTGGGAGAGGTGATGCGGTTTTGAAACCTTATTACGAGTTTCTATACATTAGCCAGTCCAATGTTTTCTCCCTGTCAGGCTGTCACTTGACCTACATTTAGGTTCATCTGTTGTCTACTCTACATTAAAATTATCTTTTTACCAGGGCTAACACTTTCACCCGTAGTAGGAATGAACACATATAAGGCCCCTATTAAAACATAATGTAAAGCAGACACTGACAAACAGCAATGAAGATACCAGCACTACAGTACTAGTAGCAATACAGCTTCCTATCAGGCACAGTACAGTAGCACTCCAAATAGTTTCAGCAGCCTGGAGGCATCCTGAATCAGCATCTAGCAACCCTGGAGAAATGGACCACACCAAAAAGGCATTCAAAAATACAAATTTTTAAACTGTGTTACAATTAAGCAATACAACACAACAGAGTGTGGTATATCATGAGATATCATCACACCTTGGGTGGTTAGAGGCAGAGGCCACAGACCGAGTATTCTAACTACGCAAAGTGATTTATATCCTTGATATACCACATCCTGGAGTGACTTATTGCTATTATGAACTGAGTTTCAAGTTTTTTAAATAAAAAAAAATAAAAGAAACAGGTTTTAAAATGTTTTATGAATGAGTTTTTGGGTGGTGTAGGAGTATATTTTGAAAAAATAGTTCTCAGACAGTTGAGAACAAGGAGGCTGGTGGCACCAGAACTTTTCTGAAGCCGTGATGATGTAGCCCGATATCATCATGGCTTCAAAGAGCTCTCAGCCAATCAGATTCCTCTGTTTACAATCCTCAGTTCATAATATACAGTTTATAATCTGTATTCAAAACCGAAATGGGCCTATAGAACAAGAGATTAGAGGAGGGTCTTTGCCTGGTTTAGGAATGGGGCTAATAGTGGTAAGAAGACATGAAGGTGAAGGGGCTTCTGCCTTTGTGATTGCATGAAAAACATGAAGTAAATAAGGGCAAAGAGAATCAGAAAAGGCTTTATAGCACTCTTCGGAAAATATTAAGGTTGGGTAATTCTTGTCCAGCAGCCTGCCTGAGGTCGGAATTTGGTTTAATTAACATTATCACACATGCCCACACAATGCAAAGCATCATGGGCTGCATATGCAAATCACCACAGAATGTTATGCTGGTTCAACTTTAAGCAGAATTGCATGGTGCCGAAAGGCCTCTCACACAGTGAAGGCCTTTGACAACTGTTTATCTAATTCTGCAAAATGTGCTCTCTTTAGTGTTTACATATCTGTAATACTTTACGTGTCAATGTATTAGTATTCTATTTAAAACCTCTTGAAACTTGGCTTCCCAGCCAAATGCCCTTTGGGGTAACCCTTGCCTCAGTGTTTGCGCACAGAGGTTCTTTGTCTTTTAATTAACATTAATGCATCTATTGAAAGTAGAAGGATTAATCACTGGATAAAATGCACTAGGCTATAACAAAGTAAATTGGCCAAGCAGTGTCTAATGAAAAGGAGAGATGGGCTACAAATATGGATATTGGTTTAACAACATAATTACAGCATTGATAAAACATAAACTAACCAATCTCAGGTGGGCTGCTAATCAGGGAATAACTCTAAGCCTGAAATATAATAAATAGTGTTAAGAAGGGTGACTAGATTTTGGAATAATGATGATTTAAAACACATAACAAAATCACACTATGCTAAATGGTTTGCAAACAATAACTATTATCGTGGATACAAACCATATGTAAATATTATAATGGAACCTAGATATAGACTTGTTTTTTTGATCTACAAATTTGAACAGTTTCGTAGTAACTTATTGACTTATAGATACAAAAGACCAGGTATACAATCTACTGAATGTGATTGTGGTCTCAGAGAGAAAGAAGACATAGTACATGTACTCTGGAATTGTAGATGGTATTCAAAGCAAAGGTCTTATTGGCTAGGGCCTTTTCTTAATAATATCTATCAGACAGATACATTTCTGCCCACCAACATACTTACTCACACAGAGGATGCATGGTTTCTAGATAGTAAAGAAATACTTAGATAACCTATCAAAGAAATAAGAAGAAAAATAAATATAATTTCATGTTAACGAATGTCCTCCCATATATAGATGTGAATCATGAACTATACCTATGCTGCTAGACATGATAGTGCTGCTACATGAAATAGAACTGTTGAGTTTTTTAATGACTGTATTTATGATGCATGTATATTGCATATCTTTTCTCTGTATTTTTATTGCCTTTTTTGTTTGTAAAGGCTACTTTGCCATACAATTAAATGAGTTTGAATTTACACTTAATGGTAAAGCCATCAGGGCCAGGACATTTTGTTGATTTTGAAGATTTAACCGAGTTCTTTATCAGTAATAGGAGATGCGAGATTCTCCTGTTGAACAGTAGTCAGTTTATGAAGGGGGACGAGTACTTAGAAAGTGTTGAATAGCTTTAGGATCAACCAAAGTAAAGATAAGGTATAAGTCAGCATAGTAATGTTTAAAAATGTCTTGAATTTTAGATTTCTCATGTGTTATATGTCCTGTATTGGAGTCCCAAAGCTGTAAAATGTGCACTGCACAATGTTGCACCCAAAGCTTACGGGCCAACAAATGAGAGCATTTAGCTCCCCCCCAAAAAAAGTGATGTGTCATATGAGATGGTTTTCATCTATACAGGATTTTTAAAGGGACACTATCAGCTTTTTTTTATCCAATTTTCAAACTGTCTGGTAGCCTTAGTCCTGTCGATATTAAGTATGACTGACTAGCAAAATGCCTTAATGCCTTAAGATTTGTTACATACTGCCATTTCTCTACTTTTTATGAGTAAAATTCAATTTATACTTTCCGAGTGACCCACTCCAACAGACACCAGCTGAAGCTCCCGCATGTCCATGAGTGGCATACAATGCTGAGCTGTTGGTGAACTTGTTCACAGAGGAATTTGATATTTTTAAGCATATTAAATAAAGTTTCTGAAAGTATGGTTACTGATCTTTGTAACATGACCTGCTTTGAAAACCAGTTCTATAACCTTGTAAACTCAGCTTTTGAAAGTTGAATCTATGACTTCAGGCATGCACAGCAGCACCAAGGCAAATCTGAATGCCTGGAGCCACAGCATCAACTTTCAGAAGCAAAGTTTACAAGGTTACAGTGCTCATTTATAGAGTAGACTAATTACAGTCAATACAGTTCATACCATCAGGGATGGTATTTATTTAACATACTTGAAAAAATAACAAACTCAGCTATGAATGAGCTTACCTGTGGCTCGACACAGTATGCTGATCATGAATGGGCTGGAGCCTTGGCCTGCAGCCACTAGAGCAGGTCACTTGAGAAAGCGTAAATTGAATTTTACCTCTAAAAAAACAGAATAATGGCAATATGAAAGTTAGTCATACTTATGCCAACAGGAATACTGCTACCAGGCAGTTTGAAAATTGTGAAAACAAAGCAGACAGTGTTAAAGGCTACCTGTCTGTCAGGTTCCTGATGTTGACAGTCATGCTGACCTGCTTCATGCAACTCAAAGGACCGAAGCCCTCTCTGATTGGAACACCTTGGTCCTATTATCCATGGACCAGCACCCCTGATTGGGCCCCCTCCTCTCACAGACAGTAATAATTAGGGCTCATGCACTTATCATATTAGCATGAGTGTCAGGATCTGGGTTCCACTGTTCTATTAGCATTGCTGCTACCGATTACAATGCTTATTGCTGTATTCTTGCTATATAATCACAATACTTCCAGTAGGTCCTGTCATATTACCCCGGTGCTGAGCGAACTGCACTGGCTGCCTATACGGTGACAGATCGCCATCAAAGTCAGTTTGCTGACTTTTAAAGCCCTTCATGGTCAGGGTCCGGCCTATCTGAAAGAACTTCTGGTCCCTTACTGCCCTGGCCAATCACTCTACTCGGCCAACGAGGGGTTGCTGGAGATTCCAAGAGTGAATCTTAAATCATCTGGATGTAGGGCATTTTCTTATGCTGCGCCCACTTTTGGAATTCTCTACCTCGCCGTTTACAGGAGTGCACTTCCGTGGAGGAATTCAAGAGGGGTTTGAAAACCCATCTTCGGCAAATGGACTTTTTAGAAAACTAATTGTTCTGAATTTGATGATTTTATTATTGTCTTTATCTTTGTTTGATATTCGATTTTAATGTTTGATTTGTACTGTTTTAAGCTGTACAGCGCTTTGGAAATTGAAAGGCGCTATATAAAAAAACTATTATTATTTATTATTATATAAGTATTAGAATGCCTTATATACAATTATCATGCTTTTATTACTAATATTTCTACAGTTATTGTGTTTTACTAAGAATCATTATGTGCTGTACTAATAATGCACTGAGGAGACACTGCCATTTGGATATATTGTATAACTACTGTCATTAGTTGTGCAATGCTGCCATCTTTAGGTTTAGTGCAGAATAGCTATTATTAGGTAAGGTTTATCATGACCTCGTTATACAAAGACTAGACTGTTTCTTATCAGTATTTTTGTTACTTCGGTGCATGTTCCCAGGCTAGTACGAATCACACCATTTCTGCTATTAGCCAACCATACAAGTTTATTATATCTTATTGCTAGTTTCTATAGCAATAATCAGAGGCATAAGAATGACTATTCTGCTCAGAATTGTCTGAGAAAAAAGCTGAAACTACATGTAGGTAAGGAAGGCCTGGATGTTCTCCTCAGTGGTGTATATTTATCACTGATTTGGTTATAAACCTGTTTTATATACCAGAAATAAATCATTATCAGACTCTGGAAACCACGCGTTTGTTGTTCCTCTACTCTGGCAATTCCATCTCCACCCCTTTGGTGCCTCAGAAGGGGCAACAATGGTCCTTGAAGTACAAGACATTTCCACCCAGCAAGCAGTGAGTGGTGTCACGACCACAATGTAAGATCATTGATCTTGACTGCCGATTCCCTGCTATTCTGAATTGCACTGGGCTTGGCAGTGACACCCCCCAACCCCCCAATCCTCTTTCAGTGTAACAAAACATTTGGTGTGCATGTGCATCAAACATAAAAAAGCAGTAAGGAGACAGGAAACTGAGACTACAACAAGGGAAGATGGGTCAGGTAGAGATTCACGGAGCAGCAGAAAGCAGAAAAGCAGCCAAGGAGAGGGTAAGCTATGGAGAGCTATGTCTGCCAATGAAAGGAGTCTGGGAAAAAAATTACAGACCTGGAGGCCAACATGGCAGGTACTAACCTGGATATGGTGGCTATATTAGAGTCCTGGTGCACTGAGCACAATGACTGGGACATGGCCATACTTGTTTACTGTCTGTTCAAAAGCAACAAGAAAGGAAGTAAGAGAGAAGGTTTTCTACTATATGTGAGGGAGGGAATCACAGCTACAGAATTAAAGGAGGTACCAGAAGAAAAACAAGTGCTGGAGGTGCTGTAGGTCATCCTGGAGACAGGTAATGGGGCTGCTATACATACAGGGGTGATAGATAGACCTCCAGCATTGTAAGAGGATTTGAATAAAGCACTTTGTAAAGCCATTATCATATTCATAAACACAATATGTGACTTAAAATTCACACAATATAAATTCCACAAATTTCAAATTGAAGAAGTGTGGTGAAAAAGTAAATCATTTGCAACAAATCAAGTTACATATTTAATAGCAAGGAAAAGACAAGTCAGTTTCTTGAATGGTACATTTATATCCGCAGAATAAATGAATGCCCTGTAAAGTGTTCCATGCTGTCACATTGTTTTAAAAATAAGATCTGAAAAGGAGTTGATAAAGCAAGGGGGTAGATGGGGTACACCCCATGGACCTAAAGGAACTAAAAGAGGTGATGGCTGAACCTCTGGCAATCCTGTTTAGCCAATCACTGGAAACAGGGGAGGTATCCAAAGACTGGAGGACAGCAGATGTAGTCCCCTTATACAAAACTGGGAAGAAAGAGGAAGCAGGGAACTACAGACCACTCAGCCTGACCTCGGTAGTGGGGAAGATCATGGAAGTAAACAGAAAGAGGTGGTACTATAACTGTATAGATCACTGGTCAGACCTCATCTGGAATACGGAGTCCAGTTCTGAAGGCCTCACCTCAGGAAGGACATAGTCCGGGTGGAAACAGTACAGAGAAGGGTGACAAAAATGATTCAGGTCTGCAGTACATGCCCTAAGAGGAAAGAATTAGGGAACTGAATATGTACTCCCTGAAGCACAGAAGAGAGAGAGGGAACATGATTGAAACATTCAAGTACATATTAACAAGGTACAGGAACTTTTTCACTTCAAGAAGGGCTCCAGGACCAGGGGACATGACATCAGGCTGCAAGGAGGGAGATTCTCTACCAACACCAAGAAGTTTTTCTTCACAGAAAGAGTGGTGGACGCTTGGAACAGCCTGCCCCAAGAGATTTTGGGGGTCAATACTGTGGGGGAATTCAAGAATGCATGGGATAGGCACAAGGGAGCCCTGACTAAAAAAGGACAACTAGAGTGTCAAAATAGGTCTAAAACAAATGGGCAGGTTAGATGGACATAGTGGTCTCCTTCTATCATCACCTTCTATGTTTCTATGTTCAATGTTACTGAAGGAGAGATTGGTGGAGCATCTGGTTGCCAATTGACTACAGGACCCAAGGCAGCATGGTTTCACAAGAGCGAAGTCATGCCAAACCAACCTCACGGAATTTTTCAACTGGGTGACAAGGGAGGTGGATTGGGGGGGGCAGTGGATGTGGCCTATCTGGACTTCATCAAGGCCATTGACACTGTGCCACATAGAAGGCTATTAAACAAACTGGGGAATATTGGCATGGGCAGGACAGTAGTGCAGTGGGTGAGAAATTGGCTGGGTGGCAGGACACAGAGGATAGTGGTAAATGGCTGTCACGCCACAGAGGGAAGTGTGACCAGTGGGGTACTGCAGGAATCAGTGCTAGGACTGATCCTTTTCAATGTCTTCATCAATGACATTGCACAGGACCAAGAAGGCAGAATTTTCCTGTTTGCTGATGACACAAAGCTCTGTATCAGAATGGACACATCAGAGTGTGTGGACAGAATGAGGAGGGACCTGCAGGAGCTTGAAGAATGGTCAAGGGTTTGGCAGTTGAAATGCAATGCAAAGAAGTGAAAAATAGTGCATATGGAGCATAAAAACCCTGGAACAACATATCAGTTGGGAGGTGAGGATACAACGTGCACCAAGCAGGAAAGGGACCTTGGGGTTATCATCTCTGATGACGTCAAGGTAGATAAACAGTGCTACAAGGTAACAGGGAAAGAAAATAGGGTGCTGTGATGCATAGGCAAGGGCATCACCAGCAGGAAAAGGGAGGTCATAATTCTACTATACAAGACATTAGTGAGGCCCCACCAGGAGTACAGTATATAGTTCTGGAGACCTTACCTATGTAAGGACATAGGGTGGAGAAAGTTCAGAGGAGGGCAACAAATATGGTACAGGGATGGCATCAAAAGTCCTATGAGGACAGACTGAATGACTTGAATATGTATTCCCTGTAGGAAAGGAGGGAGAGAGGGGATATGATAGAGACATACAAGTACCTTACAGGGAAGAACAGGGTGCAGGAATACACTGTTTTTCAGCAAAAAAGATTTTCCATGACTAGAGGGCATGGGATAAAGTTGGAGGGAGGGTGATTCAGAGGAAACATGAGGAAGAATTTGTTCACAGAAAGGATAGTGGACAAGTGGAACACCCTGCCAGAGGAAGTAGTGGGGGCTGAAACAATCATGGGATTTAAGAATGCATGGGATAGACATAAGGGAATCTTGGCGGTCAGGGGTAAGGAGTAACAGACTTCTAGAAAAACATAAAGGGAAACTTCCAATCTCAGATTGGCAGACTGGGTGGGCCATAGGCCCTTATCTGCTGACAGTATCTACAAATCTGTGTATCTAAGATACACTGCAACATAAATGTCTCTCCATGGAGACACAAGTGCACATGTGCCTGCTAACTATGTAACCCATTTGATGTAACCAAAAGTCTGTTATGTATTTGTCCTCAATGTGACGAGGTACCTTTGGAAATGAGCCTCTGGCTCAAAGGTTGTAAACCGAGGTACAAATAAATAAATTAATTAATACAAGTCCAGGAATTCACTACTTACTTGACTCTTTTTACCAGTACTGAGGTTTTACAAAACAGTAAAACATCAGAAATACACATTTTTATATTAGCAAATATCCAGAAAAAACATAAGCTGTTTGTTATACTGCAGTAATACTATAGTGACAGACTGTGCCAATATGTTTGTTACACCTGGATGGCCAAAGAGATATTATTTAGACAGCTGGAAAACAGGATTGGGCAAAGGATAGACCCTAGTGGAACACCTAAGCAGATGGGGGTGGAGAGATGATGTCTCTGGTGTGGACAGCTTGGGACCTGCCCTTTAGGTAGACACAGGGCAATAGGAGGAAGGGAGGATAGGGTGGAAGAAGGCACCAGAGGGCTTCAAAATGTAGCCAAAAAGATAGAGGTGACATCCAGGAAGCCAGAGGAGGGAGACAGGTTGGGAAGAGACGAAAAGGGAAGAATGGTAAGGTAAGTTAGATGGAAGCAATAAAGGAACAGCCAGAGTAAAGAAGCTGGAGGGAGGCTGTGCTGGGTGAAATGGAAGTGAGGAGGAGTAATGCTGGTAGCAATATACCTGACACGTAGATGCCAGACAGGGTGTTGGATTAACCATAGCAGATAGTTATTGCTGGGAGACAATATTAAGCACCCAGAGGGGACAAAGGAAAAGGAGACCATAAAAGAGAAACAAACTAGGAATCACCCAGCTGAAAGGCACCAGAGTGCATGCATATATAGCAATAGTAATAAATGTAACACCTAGAAGGAGAGGCAGCTAACAAAAGCCTATAATGGTGAAGGAAACAAATATAGTAGTCCCCCACTATAACAAACTGTTGTGGAACCATCTACTCCATTCATTATAGTGAGAGTTCATACTGTAATGGCACTGTTCCCTTTGAAAGCAGTGCAATTCACATGGGTAAGCACAATCAATGCATAACACACCTGAAAAAGTGAGTCATCGTTTTATTAATGCACAAAATTCATTTGTCACTGCATTAAAACTGTTTAAAGGTTAAAAACCAGCAACTTTTTTCCAACTACATAGAACAAAAAGCATTGAACATTTAATGTAGAAAGTTGTCAAGTGTGGTTTGCATGGTTGCTTTTCAGATGCTCTTTCTTTGCAAGTGACAGCATCTGTTCAACTGCAGAAGCTGCAGCAAGGACATGTAAGGCTGTCTACTCTGGTCTGCAGTGCCGCAATCCTTTCACTTGGGGGCACTATTGATACTGGCTGCTAAGTTAATCTTATGTCATATCCGTTTATATTTTAATATGTTGAGTTATACCGCAGCCTGTTCTGTATTTTCTGATTTATGTACAATGATTTGAGCCTTCAGCATAGGGTGTTCTATAAATAAAGATTGCATTGCCTTGCCTCTTCAGTGTCATCTTTTCCTTAATTCCCCTCTCCTGCATTAACACATTTACAATTGTTTGGTAGCTCTGTGATTGGTCAAATGCAATAATTGGGATCCATTGTCATGGTTCCTTATAGACGAGATTCAATATTATGGGATTCATTATAACAAAGGTCTGCAGTAATTAGAAATACTTAAGAATATGGAAACTACTGGAATGCCAGGAAGATAACAATAGTCAGCAAAAGTCAATGTAGGCAGCATCAAAAGAAGTCAGTCTTAAACTAGAAGGCATGCACGGGGAGGTACAGTAATGGGGGGGCAGTAAGGTTTCAACAGTAGGAATGGCAGTGGTACAATAGGACAAAGCCAGTTGAGCACCTAATGTGCTTTATAGGCATGAAACAGTGGAGTACACAGCAACATACCAATGCAGGGAGCAACAGGTGTTTTTTACAATGCACTGGTAGAGCATGATGATGTGCTCTTTCCTGAGCAGGGTGCAATGCATGGGTTCCAGTGTCATACACAGAGAATAATGCCTGTGCAGGTGAGTGTTCTGTGGATTTTTCACATACCTTAGGTGTGTGATAATCCTAAAAACCTGAAACTGACACTCCAGAGGTTTATAAGATTATCGCACACACAGGATGTGTGACAAATTCTCAGAACACAAGTCTTGCACATCAATTAACTGTTTATAACTGGTACAAGGTTTTGGTAATACAAAACCAGTAAGCTCTATTTGTGTTGGGAGAGATCATGTCCGTGAGCAGCCACTGTAGCGAGCTGCTTTTGCTTCAGGTTTTTCTTTTTATTAAGAAATGTGTTTAGGTGGCTGCTGCGACTGAAATGGTTTGCTCAGGAATGGATGGCAGAAATGTAAGTGTAGTAGTGCACTTTATTGTGGGGACAAAGAGTGAAAAAGTGGTCTCCAGCTACTGTGCTTTCTTTTACACTTCAGTGAAGGGAGAGTGCAAGGAGGAAAACATTGTAATAACCCACTATCGAGTTATTACAGAATTCAGTGGGTTACCATGACGTTTTATCAGTTGAGCATATCAATTCATTATAGGGGATCACCAGTTATTATATTATGATTCCATTCCACAGTTTCTGATTTGAGGTTAAGACCTCCACAGGAATTCTGGGAGTTAGGTGTCAGGCATTTGGCGGTGTGGTTTGTATTCATGCCTGTATAGAGAAACAAACATAGAAAAAAAAAAAAAAGAAAAGAGTAAGTGATGCAGTGTATACTGAACCAGTAACCAGATGCAGAATGTCATCTAATAGAGAAAGTAAAGACTGAAGCATATAAAAACAAGAACCAGTCTGACACCTTGGCTAGAGGAAGGTTTCTTTTTAGCAGAAGTGTTAGAGCTATTGCCACTGAGATCAGTAATGCAAAGAATCCTGGCTGTGGCATAAATACATGCAAATCTGTCATTCAGTTTACAGAACATGTCCCACATTAGATTTGGAGTGGACATTACACAGTGCAGATGCTACATATCAACATACAAATGTACCAGCAGATAAAGGCCTTATGGTCTATCCAGTCTCCTCAAGTGTGCAATTCCCACTGTGTTTACAGAGGGAACAGCCCTCTATCCCCATATTGCCCTTGACCGCTCTCAAATAGCCCTTGCACCCCTCTCTCCCTCTCTACCTGCAATTTTCCACTCACCCTGCCCCAACCTCTGTTGAAGCTGTCCACTGTTTTTAGGGATACCGCCTCCTATGGCAACCCATTTCACTTAGCTAGCACCCTTTTAGTGAAAAAAGGAGCTCCTCATCTCCCTCCTGAACCTTCTCCCACCAGCATTAGACATTTACCCCTACTGGTCTTGTTTCCAGTAAGGCTGAGAAGACCTTTAGTGCTCACCCTGTTTCTACCTTCAAGGTACTTGAACCTCAGTCATGTCCCCTCTCTTCCTTCTGTCCTCAAGAGAGTATGTTGAGTCCCCTGACCCTCTCCCTGTAGGTGCTGCCTTGCTGGACTTGGTCATCTCGCTTGCCCTTTACTGGACCATTTTCAGCAATTTGATATCCTTGTCAAGATAAGGGCACAGATAGTGCACACTGTACTCTAGGTGTGGTCTTATCAGTTTTCTGTATAGCAGCAGAATGACCTCTGCCTTCCAGCCTGTAATTCCCCTGGCTATGCAGCCTAGCATCTAATTTGCTTTGTCTGCTTTTTTCCTGCAGTTTGCTGTTTCAGGTCACTCGTGATAATTACACTAAGGATCTTTTCTTCCACTGACCTGGATACTTACACACTACTCAACCAATATTTGATCCATGGGTTTCACAACCCCAACTACATAACTTTACACTTTTTGGAGTTGAACTCCAATTTCCAAATGCCAGACCAATTCTCTAGCTTTTCCATGTCTTCCCAGAGTTCCTGTCTCTCCTCTTCCATGCCTACCCTCCTACAGAGGTTTGTGTTATCCAAGAACAGGCAGATCATACCATTGATCCCGTCCTTGATGTCACTTATGAATGATAAACACCAGATTGAGCACAGAACCTTGTGGGACTCCACTGGTCACAGGTCTGGCTTCTGATAATTCCCACTCAATTACCACCTTTTGGATTCTGTCCTGCAGCCGACTTCCGACCTACCCAACAAGTAGGTCATCACATATAGGACAGTGTCCCAAGCAGTCCTTCCAAAGAGAGACCGAGAGAAACTATGGAGGAAGAGAAATAACTCCAACAGAAAAAAATGGAATCCAGAATGGATCCAGCCTAGGACAGAAAGTCCTGTAACACGGCTAGGCCAAAAACCAGCCCTCCGCCTAGAAGCAATGTCCAGACTGTAGTGTTTGGTAAAGGTATGGACAGAACTCCAAGTGGCTGCGGCGGCACAAATATCAGCCGCAGAGACATTTTGTAAAAAGGCAGCAGAAGCAGCCATGCCCCTAGTAGAATGACCTCTTATGGTACCCAGCAGAGGTTTTTCATACTTCTGGTAGCAATACCTAATGCAGTTGCCTAACCATTTGGAAAGGCCCTGCTTAGAAACTGGTTTGCCCTTCGATCTGGGGGCAAAAGAAACAAAAAGCTGGTGACAACTATGATATTCTTTAGTCCGGTGGGTGTAGCGCACTGAAGAATCCAATGTACATCCATGGTATGGAGGAGTGCCTCACTCTATTGGAGGGGGATGGAAAATACACAGGAAGCTACCCAACAAGCTTTAGCCCCCACCCCTAGGTTTTCTAACTTCCTGACCAGTTTCTTGTGAGGTACAGAGTAGAAGGCCCTGCTGAAATGTAGATACAGAATATCAACCTCTTGGCCCTTGTTCACTGTATTGATTACCCAGTCAAAGAAGGCAATTAAGTTTGTCTGGCAGGATCTCCCCAACACAAATCCATTCTGCCTCATGTCCCAAAGCCCATTGTCCACCAGAGAACTCACTTCTCTCTTTCACAATGGTCTCCATTAGCTTGCTCATAGTTGAGGTAAGGATAACTGGCCTGTAGCTTCCTCATTCATCCTTTGGCCCACTTTTATGAAGAGGTACCACCTGTGCCATTCTCCAGTTCTGAAGCACAATCCAGGACTCTGGAGAGGTGTTAAACAGGTTTGTCAGTGGATCAGCAAGAGCCTCTGTTATTTTCCTTAGGATCCTTGGGTGCATGCCATATGTTCCTGGGGATTTATCCACCTTTGGAGCCCTTAGTCTGCTTGAATGATGCCATCTCTGACTTCCCCACTCTCCATTTCCACCACCCTGTTCCCTTGTGGCACTTGTCCGTCCTTCTGTCTAGTGAAGACTGAACAGGAGTACTTGTTAAGTACCTCTGTTTTCTCTTCACTACCCTCTGCCAAACCACCCTCCTTTTTCAATACAACTATCTCATCCTTTGTTCTATTTCTCCCTAATAATTCAGAAGAAGGCCTTCTCCCCTGTTGTTACTTCCTGTGCTAGCTACAATTTCTTTACAGCCTTTGGTGCCCTAACTGCTCTTCTCACCTGCCTAGGTTTAGTAGAGTAATCAACCCTATCCTACATAGAAACATAGAAATTGTCGGCTGATAAGGACCACTAGGCCCATCTAGTCTGCCTGTAAGTCCAATACTTGTATGCAGCTACTGACCCTATGTGGTCATTGGCTTTTCATCACTTCCTCCCCACCTAAAGATTCCCTTGTGCCTGTCCTAGGTATGTTTAAAACCCTCCACTGTGATTCCTCCCACCACCTCCTGTGGCAGACTATTCCAAGTGTCCACTATCCTCTCTGTGAAGAAAAATTTTTTCACATTTCCTCTTAATCTACCCATTCAATTACACATCATGCCCCCTTCTTCTGCTTTGGAAATAGTCTTCCACCTGCACCTTGTTTTTGCCCCTGAGGTGCTTGAAAGTTTCTATCATGTCCCCATGCTCTCTCATTTCCGCCAGCAAGTACATATTGAGATCTGTTAGTCTCTACTCATGTGTTTTGTGGTGCAGGCCATGTACCATCTTTGTTGCCCTTCTCTGAACTGCCTCCACCCTGTTTATGTTCTTTGGCAGGTGTGGCCTCCAGAACTGCATGCAGTACTCCAGGTGTGGCCTTACCAGTGATGTATACAATGGCATCACCACCTCCCACCTCCTGCTAGTGATACCTCTGCCTATGCATCACAGTGTGTCACTGGCTCTCTCTGCAGCCATTGATCTCTGCTTCCATACCTTTAGGCCATCAGAAATGACAACTCCTAAGTTCCTTTCCTCCTTGGTGACTGTCAACACCTCTCCACCCATTTGTAGCTCTCCCCTGGGTTCACTCCACCCAGATGCATTATCTTGCACTTCTTTGCATTGAACCTCAGTTACCACACCTCCAACCATACTTCAAGCTTCTCCAGGTCCCTCTTAATTTTCTCCACCCCTCCTGGAGTATCCACCCTGTTGCAGATTTTGGTGTCATCTGCAAATAGGTAGACCTTTCCTTCTAGCCTCACTGCAATGTTGCTTGTGAAGACATTTAACAGGACTGGTCCCAGTACTGATCCCTGTGGTACCACACTAGTCACCTCACTCTCCCCAGATTGAATACCTTTTACCACCACCCTCTGCCTCCTGTCCGTCAGCCAGTTACTAACCCAGTGTATCATCTTTTGTCCCATGCCCAGACTACCCATCTTCTTAGTCAGCCTTCTGTGTGGGACAGTGTTGAAGGCTTTACTGAAATCGAGGTAGGCAACCTTCACCGCCCCTCTCTGATTAACTTCCCTACTCACCCAATCAAAAAAAATCTATCAGATTCATTTGATATCACTTTCCCACTGTGCATCTGTGTTGCCTCAGACCTGGGCACTGTTTGTTTCCAGGTGTGCCACTATCATTTCTTTCAGCAGTATCTCCATAATCTTTCCCACCACTGAGGTGAGGCTGTCTGGCCTGTAGTTTCTGCCTCCTCCTTATTGCCACTTTTGTGTATTGGGACTACATGTGCCCTCCTCCAGTCCTCTGAAACCACTCCTGTGTTGAGTGACTCAGTGAACAAGGCTGTCAGAGGCATTGCTAGTTCCCATCGTGGCTCCATTAATATCTTCAGGTGTATGCCATCTGGCCCCATAGCCTTGTCCACCTTCAGCTTTGTGAGCTCTTTTAGAACCCTTTCCTCTGTGAATGGACTGGTGGCCACTTCTCCTCCCCCTTTGTCACTACTGCCCAACTGTGGTCCATGATCCTCCCCATCCTTAGTGAATACTGAACATAAGTATTTGTTCAGTATTTCTGCCTTGCCTAGATCTGCTTCCTTACACTCCCCATCTTCCCCTTTGAGCCTCATAATCCCTCACTTGTTTTTTCTTCCTTCTCTGATGTACCTATAGAATGTTGTGTCCCCTTTTTTCACAGTCTGTGATAGTCCTCCTCTGTCCATGCCTTTGCATTCTTAACAATTGTCCCTGCTTCCCTTAGACATTCAAGGTACACCTCTTTGTTTACCTCCTTATGGGTCCCCTTATACTTCCTGAAACTCTCTCTTTTAGCCCTTACTTTGTCTTTCACCTCTTTAGAGAACCATAGTGGCTTCCTTCTTCTTTTCCCTTTGGCCATTATCTGGATACATTGGTTGTTACATCCACTATGGCACCTTTCAGTTTCCCTGACTGTTCCTCAACCCCCTTTCTTTCCTCCCCCTTCCCCAGGGCTTCTCTGAAACATTTACACTTTCAACTCAATCAGCCCTCCTGAAATCTAATACTTTTTCCCTTCTGTGGCATAACTGAGTTCCTGTCTCCATGGTAAACCACACTATGTGGTGGTCATTGGACGCCAGATGACTTTCTACCCTGATTCCTGCGACTTTGTCCCCATTGGTCAATACTAGGTACAGAATCAACTTGTCCCTTTTTGGTTCATGCACCTTCGGTCTGAGGCCAACCCCTGTAGGGATTCTAAAGTGGCTGTGCTTCTGGCTGTAGCAGCTGATGGGTGGTCCAATCTACATCCAGCATATTGAAATCCCCCAGCAGTAGGATTTCACCTTTAGATGACATGTCGTGAATTTCCTCCACCAGTTCCCTGTCCACTTATCGTCCTCCTTCAAAGTTCACTTGTACTTCTGAAAGAGTGCCTGCTTGTCACCTACACCTTTTGCCACCACCTTTCTGAACCAGCTGGGCTTTTTGGTGATAGTTTACTTACTTTTGATTTTGGCACACTCACTAGTAGCCTCCATCAGTTTCTCCTTTATTATTGTCCATTGCTGTTCCACATCCATCTCCCCTCTGATACCAGGAAGATTTCATACTAGAATTTATCCAGTCCTAGCAAAATGTGTCCCCTTAAAGTCCAAAACCTTTATTCTGGTCCTGACTATCCCCCAACCATGTGCAAATGGAACCACAACAAGTGGTGGGCACTGCCTGCAAATGGTGCTTCCACTTTCATATCCTGAGCATGCTCACAGTTGGACAGGACCAGGTCCAGTACAGCCATCTCCCTAAAGGGTTCCATAATATCATGGGGCAGGAAGCTACCCTAAAATGCATCCTACAGTACTTGCTCCCCAATGCAGGAGATAGCCAGGATTTTTCAGTCCAATTCACGTAGCTTGAAATCCTTCATTATTAGTACTTCCATCTTACTAGCCATTACCTTGGCTTGAGACCCTAGCACCCTGTTAAACTCCTATTCCTGGGAATGTGGCCCGTAGACCACCCCCATCCTTAGTTGTCTACCCTGTTGGATTGTACCTGTACCCACAACACTTCAGTTTTACCCTACACCTCTTCCTTTCTGGTACAAGGTATCCCTTCTTTAGTGTACATGGCCACCCCCCCCTTCCCATCCCCTATATGTCCTATACAGTTTATACCTGGGAGCTGCAAGGTCCCAGTCATGGTTTTGTGTGGCCTACATCTCTGTGATGGCCACTAAGTCACCTGTTCATCTACCATCAGTGACTATAATTCTGTCATCTTGTTTCTCTTGCTTCTGGCATTCAGAGACATCACCATCCATTGTGGCTTGGGACCTAACTTACCCTGACCTGCCCCCACAACACCCCCTTCCTGCCTCAGTCACCTCTCCCTACATTCACCCTTCTCATCTAGCTCCTTCCCTTGCTGTTCTGTTGGGGGTGAACCTATCAGCCTCCTCCACCTGGTAGCTGGAGGGGGGGCTCTGCACCCTGCTGCTTCCCACTTCAGTATAAATTGAGTTTTTTCTTTATAAATTCCTCCAGTTTGCCCTGAAGGACACTTGTACATTTCCTACTCAGAAACAACCTATCTGGTGCATACAGGACTCATCCCAGGTCCTTCTCCAGTCACCAATGAGCTACTACAACTCCCTTTCACACCACCAACTAAGCCATTTATTAAATTCCTCTATTCTTACATTCCTTGCTGAATCAGTTGTTAGGACTAAAAGCATGTCCGAGAAGACTCATTGTAAATTCTCCCTACTTCCAAGAACCTCTCTTATACCTCCTTTACCTCACAACCTGCAAGGTCATTTACTTCCAGGTGCACAATAATGTGAGATTTCTCTGCCCCCCCACACACACACTGTCTGTGCTATCAGAGATCCAACTTTTCCTATCGCCATCCCTGGCATACATTCTAACCTCCCTTGCCCTTGACTCCTTATCTCTCTCTGTCCACCACCTTTGTACTTGAATCCCCCAAGTTTACCCCCTCCTGTCACTGTTCTAGCCTTCCACCTCTCTGTCCATCTTGCTTCCCACTCCCATTTTCCTACCCTAACATCTCATGTCCCTCTTATATTCCACTGACACCCAACCCCAGCTATCCCCTTCTCAATTCGCTCCTCCCAAGTGTTTTTCCCACTGGTAAGCTCCCTATCTTTCCTTTTTGCTCATCCTCCCCCATCTGCCCTCTCCCTTTCCCTTTTGCTCCTCCCTGACCTACTCCATAAATTCTCCCTTATCCACAATTCTTCTGTACTCCACCTGGCCTCCCCTTCTCACCTGAACTTACTATATCTCTCTTTCTTCCTTACATTCCCTGAAACCTCCCTCCTTACTTCCGTTCCTTCCCATCCTACTATCTCTCCCCATTTAACCTGTTCCCCCTCCTCCCCCCTGTCCAGTGAGATGAATCTGTGCTGCACCAGCAACTCAGGAGATACTCTCACTGTCCTGCTTTACCTTTTCTCCTTGCAGTTGTTCAAGAGGTTAGCACCCTTTAGAAAAAGAGATGTGCAAGAACAAGGGGACACAATTTGCAGATGAGGGGGGCAGCTCAGGGGCAAGGGGAAGAAGTTTTATTTCACAGAGAGGGTGGTGGACGCATGGAACAGCCTTCCTAAGGAGGTTGTGGGGTCAAAACCAGTAGGAGAATTCAACAATACATGGAACAGACATAAGGCAATTCTGGTGGGTGGTAGGAGGAAGTAGGCTGTTGATTAACTAGGATCTGCAGCTTATCCATTAGGTAGTGAAATGGACAGAATGGGTGGACTAAGCATTCCTTATCTGCCATCAGAGTTTGTGGTTCTATGTCTCCCTTTCTCTTTCCTGGGCTCTCTCTTCTGCTGGGGGAGGGGGGCCCATCACAGTTGTCTAAGTACCTGCTCCTTCCTACCCTCCTTCTTGGCCTCTCCCCATATTGTGTCCATTCATACTCCACCTCCTAATAGTGTACTTTGGTAACCCCTTAACCTTTTTGTAGCTTCTAATTAAGACTATCTGTAGGCCTGCTTTATGAATGCACTATAAGCTTTCCTACAAGATTTCATGCCTGCTAACTCCCCTGTATGCTGACCTTAGATAGGGAGTAGATGAGATCCCTTGATACCACTGCCACCACCAGCTGCCTATTCTGAAGACTGCCACTAGACAGGGAACAGCTGCTGCCTTTATTTAACTAAATAAAACAATAAATAAATAAATATAAAGGGCAGACTAGATGGGCCGGTGTGATCCTTTTCTGCAATCAAATTTCTGTGATTCTGTAAAACTATGTCCGGTAGTGCCATTATTACATGACTTAATCCAAAGGTGTGGAATAAATTATCTAATTAACCCAGACCTCAATATATTAACATTAAATGGAAAAATATAAAGTCATGGTATTATTCACAAGAAGCATGCCCAAGAATCTGTTTTACAGCCACTGATTCTGGTTAAATAGTGCAGTAGTGTCATTATAAAGTTGTTTTAAGTATTATCTTAATGCTGTTTTGTGTCTATAAGATATAACAGGGTACTGTCCTTAAGTTATTTAAGTATTGCTGTTGTGTGGTAACATGATAATGGGTAATATTGCACCTTAAATATTCAAGCATAATGTATTTTAAATGTTTTAAATGAATGGTTATTTATAGTTGCATAGTAACTTGATTTTTCCTAAGTTTTTGTAACCAGGACAACTGTATGGTGTCCTTTGTAAATGAGCATTCCTCTCAATGGGAATTTAACCACGTTCATTTGTAAAATGAATAAAAATCATTACTACTACTAAACCTCTATTTACTCTTCTCTTAGCCTGACTTGCCCTACCTGCCCTCCTTTGAGTGATGTGGCCTTGGCCTGTGGATGCTCTTCGGAATATGCCAGACTCCTGTTTCATGGCACTTCCACTACAGGGTCACTCACACAAGTAGTGTCTAGGGATTATGGGTTGAGATAGGAGGAACAAGCACTCTATTGGCTGAATATAACAAGGCAGCTACTTGGCCCCCACCAGTCTGGTTGGCTTGGCTCTCAGTCATCCCACTCTCATCCATCCCTCTGCAGCCCTCCTCCCAAATCCTTTCCCCCCACAGTAGTTAACACATTAGCATTTTTTTTAAAGTACAAGCAATCAAAATAAGTCCCAAGTACATCCCTGGTTGTTGCTCCTGGTCTCAGAAATCTTCCACACGCCAATGCTCCCCGATCCTGACTGGAGAAACTCGCAGTGACATCTGGTTTCAGAGGATGAAGTTACAGCTGCCAAATTGACTGGCAGTAACCAGGCAACCACTCAGCCCCACCAGTCTGGCTAGTTGGTTATCAGTCTCAGCCCTCGTTCATTCCTCTGCAGCCCTCCTCCCTTCCCTGCACAGTTAACACATCATCATTGTTTTTTTCTAAATGTAAAGCAATCAAAATAAGTTCCCAGCACTTCCCTGGTTATTTCTCTTGGTTTCAGTTGAAAGACGTATGTTGGCAGTCACCTATCCCAACTGGAGCAATTTACAGCAAAATCCAGTTTTACAGATCAAAGTTGCAGCCGCTGTATTAACTGGGTGTAACCAGGCAACTACTTGACCCCACCAATCTGGCCGGCTTGACTCTCAATGCTCCTTCCCTTGTTCCTCCCTCCTCTCTTCTCCCATCGACCCACAGATGACAAGATCTTACTTCAAGAGGGTCCCCTCAGTAGGTCATCTCATATAGGACTGGCGCCACCTGGTGTTGGGCCACACAGCAGACTTTTCTAACAATCCTGATGGGGGACTGCCCACCCGACATCATGTGACCGACCAACCTCAGTGTGGCTTTATATAGTGGGCGGTCCCCATGCCCACGCTTCAGTTCTTTCCTGCCATTGCCTCGTGTCAGTCTCATTGCAGACTTCCATACAGTGATCGTCGTGTAAAGTTCTTACGTCAGAATGTTTTCCTTCACCCTAAATCTCTCATCTTTAGTACTTGCTAGCTTGATGTCTTCACCTAAGAAGTGCTTGTCCTGTGGCACGCAGATCCCGCATAAGGATGGTCACCTTAAGTGTGTGATCTGTCTGGGCCAAGACCACCCGGTTTCCTCCTGCTTGGAGTGCCACACTTTCAACCAGGCCACCAAGAAGTGGAGACAGCAGACTTTGGAGGCTCACCTCTTAGAGACCCACTTAGCATCTTTTGAGAAGCAGATGGACTGCATTAAGGAGTCCTCTTCTGAAAAATTATCTCCTTCAAAGAAACACCACAAAGAGAAGTCTCAGGAGTGGGAGCACTCCATGGAAGAGGCCGCGCAGCCCTCGATGAGTAAGGCCCAGCCACCATGCCCTATGTCAGACAGTAAGTCTGGCAAATCCTCCGTGGGTCAATCGGTCGTTGGCCTATGCGACAACTGCACCACAAAGGCTGCTAAGTTGACCCCAGCTCTTCCAGAGACTGCATGGCCACTGGTAAGATGGCACCCCAGGCTTCAGTGACCCACCTGGCACCCATCGATAAGTTGACTGGGGACTCCTCCCCTCCTGCCCGATGCCGTCTGATAAGATGCCCATCCCTTACGGCCGCTGAGGTGTGGTTCGGGGGGCCTAGTGGCACCTCACCTGATGACCGGCAGGACCAGGAGGAGAAGGTCCCTCTCCCCCTTCTTCCTTTGCCTGTATCCTCCGCTTCACCAATGGGTACTTGAAGCAAGGATAGCGTGGAACCCCTCGACATCATCAAAGCCTCGGGGTCCTTCCCGCACTCTCCTTATGGGGATACGGAGAAAAAGGCTCCTCCTCAGCCATCCAGCCTTCCAGTGGAGGCCCCTTCTCCTCCCTCCGGTGGGATTCCTATCAAGCTGGCAACAGCCCCATTCCCACTGTTGGACCTGGCAAACCCTATGCTGACACCGGATGTCCTGACACCTGTTTCTCAGCCACGGCCCAGTGATCAGCCTCAGCCATTAGCTTTGATGCCAGACATGATCCCTCTGTCAGACCCCCCTCCATCCAGCTTTGACACCAGCCCCTCTGATGCTGGATCCCTTTCCAGCACCAGATCGGGTAATGCCGGTCCTTATGTCAGTCCCCCTGACAATGGCTATCACAATGCCGCATCCACAGCCTATCTACAATACTGCGGGTCCAACGTGGGTACCCCCGCCATCAGACCTGACAATGAGGATTTACACATGACCCCAGACTCTCCCACATTACTCTCTTGGGTGTCCTGGGGACCATTCTCCAGCTGGTCCCCCCTTCAGACTGGAGTTCGTATGGGCAGTACTACCCTGGCTTCCACCCGTACCATTATCAGGGGTACCAGGGTTACCACTACTCCCCCACCAGTCATACTACCCCCTTCTCCTCCTTCACCCCCTCAGCCCTAACTTCCTCCTCCACCCCTCCACCTCCTCCGGCTACACCAAACTTTAAGGCTCTCATCTAGTCTTGGTGACAGGGGGCTTGTACGGAGTTGGTATCTGACCTGGAGACAAGAATCCTGCTCCCATGGTCTCCAAGGTCTCCATCCGCAAGCAGTTCTTCTGTAACCACAGTGCATGTCTCAGGGAAAGCTCATCAGGACATTACACTTCCAGATGTCCATCACCATCACGACAAAGGGGCAGATGATGACAATGATGATGATGATGAGGGGGGCTGATGAGTTGGCAGAGGACATCCTGGAGGAGCCCGAGGGTCTGTCAGGCAAGGTTTCCCCTAAGTCCCTCCAGAAGACCATGCCTTTTCAGACCTTCTGAGGTCCATGAAGGATTTCTTTGACTGGCGGTCAGAGGAACAAGCCCCATGAGACAGAGACTAGCCGAGCACCTGGACCTAGAGTCTCTGTCTATGGTCCCCATTCTTCCATGGATTGAACCTCATCAGGATCTAACCTCTATGGTCTGACAGATGCCTCATTCCCTCCTGGCTGTCCCCAAGTGGGCAGACGGACTTTACTCTGCACCAAAGGATGCCACTTTTCTTAAGGTGCACCCTAAGGCTGACTTTGTGGTCATCTGAACTGCTCATGACTGCTTCACTGCACCCAAGCACATGAGCACCTCTAATCCAGATGAAGAGTCGAGGCAGATGGACAAGTTTGGAAGGCAAGTTTATGCTTCAGCCACATGTGCCCTTCGGTCCCTCAATTATGTGGCCCACATGGTGTCCCACCAGAAAGCTACCTTGGAAGTCCCTAGAGTCTCCTCTGCCATGCCCACTCCCTATGGAATAAGCTCCCTATGTCGCTCCACTCGACTGACTCTCACTCTTCTTTCAAAACCCACTACAAGGCCTGGCTGCTGTCAGAAGCAAAATGCTTTTGCCCACCCGGGTAAAGTGGGCATCTTCTTCCTCCTATTCCCCTTCCCTGTTGTGGGGGCCTACCCTCTTCAGAGGCTCCATCACCCTACCTGACTCTGCACTCTCCCCCTACCTGGCTCTGTACTCTCCTCCATTCTGTCTATGACATAGCACTTACCTTCTGCTGATTGTTATATTGTAACTGTGTATTACCTGATTACTAAATGGTTTGCTGTACCTTGTACCTTACTGTAATTCAATGTATCCCTATGTACCCTGCTTGTTCCACCAAAACTGTGATGCCTGTTATACTGCTTATCCTCCCTATATATGACTTACTCAATGTGCCCTACCAGTGGCCCGGGTCATGCCAGGGAATGGTAGTAGTGTGTATGGTAGCTAGGCAACACCACACTCCACTTGTGAAATGCTTTGGCCTTGCTGCTTTTTCTGGGTGCACTTAATTTGAGCCTGTTTTTATGTGTGGGGCTCTTGCCTGACCTTTTAAGGGCAGACAAAACCCCTGGTTTAATTATTTTAATTTTGGCTGTAGCGAGCGCCTGGAAGTACGAAGGGCACAAAATTTCTGGTACTCATAGTTTAAATTAGTGACAATGGCGAGCACCAGAGAGCCCAGTAAAGGCAACACAGCTAAGGCAGTAGCTGTGTCTGCCATGTCAGCCAGGGAAGAGGGGAGAAGGGGGAAGAAATGATTGGAGGCCAAGTAAGAAATCCTGTGGTGCAACAAGGTAATCACAATCTACTATGTAGTAATTGGATATTATGTAGTAAATGTGGTATGATGGGGCAGCTAGGAATGATGGAAGAGCTTACCTGTTATAACTGTAAACTCATAGCACAGTTAGAAGCTAAAATTAGTGTATTGCAAGAAAGAATATCAGTCCAAACAAGGATTAGTGAGATAGCGAGATTTGTAAAAACAACATAATCTT
This sequence comes from Neoceratodus forsteri, assembly GCA_016271365.2. Taxonomy (NCBI): domain Eukaryota; kingdom Metazoa; phylum Chordata; order Ceratodontiformes; family Ceratodontidae; genus Neoceratodus; species Neoceratodus forsteri. The sequence continues at coordinate 41,976,663 of CM028131.1, read as the reverse complement.
TAATAGAAGATAGAGAAAGGGAAATGGTTACAAAACAGGTAAACAAGAGACCCTGTGATAAAAGAAAAGCAAGTATGGATGAGATACTCCTGGATGAGGGAAAGGATGATAATTGGAGTGTTATTAAGAAGGGACATAGGAAACGTAGAAGAGGTGGAGTAACTACTTTAGAATTAAGAAATAGATTTAATGGTTTAGAGGATGAGGGATCTACTTTGATGGTGGAGGGTAAACAAAGGAGTTACATTAATAGTTTGGATTCAAACAGGGTAGTACCTTGCCCTTCTCAAAGCATAAATGATGAAGGAGTATTACCCCTCAACCGTGTGAACAGTGATGATCCTGTTATACTAAGTACAGACTTACTGGGAAGTACGCCTCAATCTAGTCCTACAATCAATTCCAGGACAAATCAGAGGGATATAGGAATTACAAGTGACTCTATGTTAAAAATAGCTGACAAGATTATTTGTAATAAAAGGAAAGAACAAGTAACAATGTCCTGCCTATCTGGTGCTGGGATAGCTGACATTAAACAATGTCTAGGTGGATTTCTAGAGAATGCTGAGGATCCTGTGGTTTTTCTACATATAGGTACAAATGCTATTGGGAGAAGGAATTTTGCAGATATTCAAATGGATTTTGAAGCAGTGGGCAGAGCACTGAAAGATAAAAATATACCTTTAGTAGTTACTGAGGTCCTTCCAGTACCACGGGCTAACACTCAGAGATCTATTTATTTATTTATTTAGTTAAACATCAGTTTAGAAACCTTTGAGCCAGAGGCTCATTTACAAAAGTACCTCGTCCCTATATCTAGGGATATAATTAGATTTAATGTTTGGCTTAAGAGGTGGTGTTTAAGAGAAAAGCTTCAATTATTGGAGCACTGGCAAAGATTTGTTAATGTCCCACATCTATTTGCTAAGGATGGTCTGCATCTTAATAAAAATGGAATAAGGATACTGGCCGATAGGCTCAATGCTAAAATTTTGAATGTTTTAAACTTGCAGCAAGGGGAGATGGTGGTAGCTCTATATCTAACAATATAAATAAACAATGGCAGGTGAATAAGCTTCACAGTCCTGAAAAATCCAATAACTGGACTGTCTTGTTGGCAAATGCTTGTAGTTTAGTCAATAAAAAAGATGAATTGGAGATAATACTAAAAAAGGAAAACATAAAGATGTGCGCAGTCACAGAAACTTGGTGAAAAACAGATGATTGGGGTATAGTTATAGATGGTTACTAGGTATTTAGAAGTGATAGGGAGGGCAGATGCGGAGGAGGCATGACACTAGACATACAAAATGGTATTATAGATCACAAAATTACATCACCATTGGATTTTGAATTTGAACACCTTGTAGTGCAGATTGTGCCCCCTTGGGGAAAACTAATATTGGTGGGTGTATATTATAGGCTGCCCTCTCTAAATAGTGGAAAAAGAATTAGACCCATCAAAAAATAGTTTACTTCTCGGTGATTTTAACTTCAGTGGAATCAATTGGAATTCTTTGATTTCTTCTTCCTCTGGAGAGTCAGCTTTTTTGTAGGCAATTGACATGTTAGCACTACAAAATTACATACAGGAAGAGACTAGAAGTACAATGATATTAGATCTAGTGATTAGTAATGTGAGGGAACAAATTATAGGATGCAGAGTTAGAGAGCCTTTGTTGGGTAGTGACCATAATATGGTTGAGCTATAAAATGAAATTAGAGAAAGGATACAGGTAGGGTCTACTGCAATTAAAAACTATAATAATGTAGACTACGACAAACTACAGATGATAGCTGGCAACTGGAATTGGAAATTGAAGTTTTCAGAACTTGGAGCAGTAGAAATGTGGAGTGAATTTAAAGCATTTTTACATGATTTAATAGAAACCAAAATCCCCACTAATATCAAATATAATTTAAAAGGAAAGATTCCATTCTCGTACTCCAATAAAATTCATAGGCTTATTAAAGGGAAAAGTAGGTCCTACAAACAGTTAAAAAGATATAATGATATGAGGTCCAAAATGAAATAGAAAAAAAGATTGAGGGAGTTAAAAAAAGAAATAATTAGAGCTAAGAAGAACTTTGAAAAAAAACTTAGTCTCCCGAGTAGCTGACAATCAGAAGGCATTTTATGGCTATATTGCTTCCCTAAAACAAAAATATAATAAAGTGGGCCCTCTGTTGGCAGGGGATAATAGAGTTTCTGATAATAAAGAAATGGCTATGGAATTCAATAAATACTTTAATAGTGTTTATTTAACTGAACCCAAATCTGATAAGGTGTTTCACATAGAAGTTACCGATAAATTGAAAATATCTGTTCCAAAAGTCTATGAAAAACCTACAAATTTGAAAGAAACTACTTCTCCTAGACCAGATGAGCTGCACCCTTGATTACTAAAAGAACTAGCTCCAGTGATATGTGACCCTATCCAGGTCATTTTCCAGTCCTCTCTAGATAGTGGAGTGATACCAGAGGACTGGAGAATGGCCAATGCGATTCCAATATGCAAGCAAGGGCCCAAAACTAATTGTTCAAACTATCGTCCTATAAGTTTTATTAGTATAATTATTAAAGTACTGGAATCTATTATTAAAGAGTATATTGAAAGGAAAGTAAGGGAAGAGGGAACTGTAGATGTGAGGCAGCATGGATTTATAGGAGGCAGGTCAGTTGTAACAAATTTAATGTCCTTTTTTGACATAGTGAGTTTGGCATTGGATAATAATCTGTCAGTAGATGTACTATTTATCGACTTTGAAAAAGCATTTGATATGGTATCTCATAAATAATTACTCGTTACATTGGGTGAATTGGGTATAGATCGTTATGTCCTTAGATGGATTGCTGCCTGGTTGGACAATAGGAAACAGTGAGTTTGTATTAAGGGTCAAGTGTCAGTCTGATCTCCAGTGCCTAGTGGTGTCCCTCAGGGATCTGTGCTGAGGCCAGTTCTGTTTGGGGTGTTGGTTTCCTCCTTAACTTGTGATGGTAATGCATGGCTTGTTAAATTTGCAGATAATATGAAATGTAGTGCAGCAGTCACTAATCAACTAGATGCTAAGTGATTTCAGGACAATATTAATCTTTTGTATAAATCAGCCATGGGGAAAAGATTAAAATTCAATTTACCAAAATGTAAGATTATGCACTTAGGAAGAACAATCATGAATTTGAGTATTCCTTTGATGGAGTCAGTCTATCGTTAGCAGATGTAGAAAAGGATTTAGGAATATGGATTAATAAAGAATTAGAATTTTCCTATCATTGCACCGTGATGGTTAAAAAAGCCTATGGGATCTTAGCATCTATTATGAGGAACATTAAAAGTAGGGAAAGAGATATGATTATGACCCTTTACCGGTCTCTTGTTAGACCCCACTTGGTGTACGCTGGGTCTGTATGGCATCCTAGGCTAAAACAGGATATGAGGCATCTGGAGGGGGTTCAGATATGGGCAACAAGGAGGATTAAGGGTCTGGAGACCTTATGAGGATAGACTGAGAGAACTCGGACTGTACTCACTTCAGTATAGGAGATATCAAGGGGATATGTGTCTGATTTATAAGGCAAGTAGGGAACCTGACATATGGGAATGTTTAGATTTAAAAGGTCAGCTAAATATAGTTACTAACCGGGGTCATCAATATCAACTTACAGTAGAAAGGAATAAATCAAATAAGAGACAGGCCTGGGTTTCACAGTGTCCAGTTACCCAGTGGAGTGCCCTACCTACTTCGGTGATTTCTCATGAAACTATGAGTCAGTTTAAGATTGCTCTTGACAAACAGAAGATTAACTATCTTTATCAAATTGTGTAATTAGATTGTGCAGGACAATAATGGCCTAACAGCTAAAGCTGCTGATTGTTTCCTATGATCCTTGAACCTATGTTGCTTTAACACTGTGCTACTTGCCATTCCAAAGCTATTTTAACCTTTTTTTAAACTAATAGCAGAAAATAGTTTTCACGTTTATATTTCATTGACATGCAGTCTTTTATTTACTGCAGCGTGACAGCTGGTATAAAGGAAGAAATAAAGGACACGAGGGACTATTTCCATCTAACTATGTTCGGGAAATGTCTGGCAGTGTTTCAGGTAAGGATTCAGCATAATACACTGCACATTTGGAAATACTTGGTGAACACAGAAAACTTCTTCAGTCTTAGTGGGAACACAACCATAAGGGGGCACTGCTTTCAAGTGGCAAGGGGAAGGTTCAAGAGGGAGATCAAAAGACACTTTTTCACAGAGAGCGTGGATGTGTGGTGAAATGAACTCCAGGAAGAAATGGTTTCCCTTGAAATATCAGATGTATTCAAAATGACTTGGGATAGGGTGAAAGGGAAGGTCTTGGAGAAGGGGGAAGAGAAAGAAAGGGGAAGAACTGTAGGGGAAGGATGGATCCTTCTGTAATAAAGGGCTCTGCAACATGTGCTGTCTTGATAGACCAATAAGTCTTCTTCTGCTGGCATTATTCGTATGTTCATATTTAGAGCTTTTAAAATGCTCTAATAAAAGGCAGAGCCTGAAGACAATCAAATATGAAGCATTTTAAAATAGTTTAGGAGCTATAAAAATGAAATGATACAATGCAATGCAATGCAGCACAACACAATACAGTGCAATGCAAAGCAATGCAACACAGTGCAGTACAATACAATGGAGTACAATAAATACAATTCAATACAATACAACTCAATAAAATAAAATGCAATGCAATCCAATTTAATGCACCACAATATAATACAATACAGTACAATGCAATGCAACACAACACAACACAACACAATACAATGCAGTTCAATACAATGGAATGCAATGTAACACAATACAATACTGTGGTGTTTTGGTGTTGGTCTGCCACTAGGATCCTTACCTTTTCTTCAGGTCTCCTATGCCCATCTCTCACTGCTCTACATTGTCTTGCTGGTCCGTATGAATAACTGAGTCATAAACAAAACAAATAAAGGTAGAAAACTCTTAATTTATCATAGGGAACATCAACACGCCATAAGGTTGAAGTACTGTGTCCAATTCTGGAGGCCAAACCTCAGGAAGGACATAGATAGGCTGGAGACAGTACAGAGTAAAGCAATAAAGGTGATGCAGGGCTTACATCAGAAAATGTATTAGGCAAGATGGGATGACCTCAAATTATACTCCCTAGAACAACACAGGAATCATGGGGATATGATAGAAATATTCAAATACCTTAAAGGCAACAACAGGGTGCACACACAGAACCTCTTTCAGGTAAAGGACTACAACAGGACTAGAGGGCACAACCTTTGACTTGAGGGAGAAAAGTTCAGAAGCAATACGAGGAAATTCCTCTTCACAGAGCATGTTGTGGAACCATGAACTAGCCTGCTGGAGGGGGTGGCAGGAGCCAAGACGGGGGGGAATTCAAGTGGGCATGGGACAGACACTGTAGGATACACAAGCAGGCAGCTAAGTAAGGGGGTAGGAAGTCAAGGCCAGACTTGATGGATCATATGGTTCCTGTCTGCTGACAACTTCTAAGGTTCTACCTCAGACTGATGGGTTTCCCAGACTGTTCCTAGGATCACATGGCACTACCAGGCAGTGCAACATTCTGTAACAACAGTAGTGTTCTGAGTGTTGTTAAAGAGACGGTAGCTAAACATTAAGCCCCATGCTTAACTGTGTACTTCACATCACCCCAGAGGTCATGATCATGAGTACCACTCAAACAAGCAAAAATATAACAGTATAAAACATGAACACAGTTCAGAAATACCAAGCATTACAGAGAAAAAGTTAGGAGTGCTCTACTGCAAGGGAGTGTGGCAGGGAGATACTGCCAGTCTTGAGGACTGACCTTTTCTTAACTCTGTTGCAGCAGTTCTTCTGTTTCATAGCCTGATCTATACTTTACAATTTCTAGTCAATAAGGTTGGCCACCTGTGGGCACCCCCTTCTATTTTCTTGACTATGCTATAGTGTCCTCTTTAATTTTCCTTTTCCTTCTCAGGTCCTTGTACAAGGGAGGTTATTGTGGTGAACTCTGAGCTGATGTAAAACAACAGGCTGTGTTTCTCATTGTTGGATTTAGTATGCAATAGCACAATGTCATAAAATACCTTAATGTATATGCCTTATGTGCATGAAATTCAGTATATGTTAAAAATACCATGACACTAGGTGTTTTTGATAAAAGTAAAAATTTAGTAGGAGACTGTATTATAAAAATTAAGTTACCAGGGTAGAGATATCAGAAAGCCCCCTTTGTGTCATTTAAAATGCATGTACATTGCAGATTGTTTGAGAGGCTCTTTGGTACCATGCATTTCTGCTGTAAGCTGTACCAGCGTAAAAGTTCATGGTGATTTGCACATACATCCCATTTATGCTTTGTATTAAGGGGTTATCTGTGATGTTGTGTTTCTGTGAAACGTGGCTTTATTGACAATGCCCTTTGGGGTAACCCTTGCTTCAGTGCTTCTGCATTGAGGTTCTTAGTCTTTAGCTTGTTTTGGTGGTTTTCTTATTTGAACTCCCCACCACCCAAACACACAAGATCCACATAGGGAATACATTTATCTCAACTAAAAAGGGAGATCAGTAGATCAGCAAATTAGTAGGTGCTGGCTAAGTGCACAGAAAGGACATGCATAGCCGGCTGCTGCAAACTGATGTATTGAAGAAGGGATATGCCATTGCTTAAGGTTATCACCTGTGTTTTAAATACACATGACACAGAGATTGTGTGTGTTGAACCTGAAGTTCTATGTCTGGTCCATCTGTTATCCCACAATCCCTCCACAGGGAGGAGAGGATCTGGTCTATGATGGTGACCAGTCAGTGTAGTGTTAGGGGGAAGGGTGAACAGTACGGCAACCTAAAGCTTAGACAGAACAACAAGTGCTACAATGTATGGAAGGGAAAAGGGAAGACAAGGAAGGAGAAGCAGCTGGAGATTACCCAGAGATATGATATGCAACATTCCAGTAAACTATTGCAGAACATGAAAACACGTCAAGCTGTTCTTTTGAAGAAGACATTCCAGCAGAGAAAAAAAGCTGATGCAGTTGCAACATCCAGTACCAGTTAACAAAACATTTATGCTTAGAAACAGGTACATTGGGACATTTACTGCAGAAGAACAATTAAGCAGAGACAGTGAGGAAAACCATGAGCATCAGAATAATTAGTCCCAAATGACACTGAGTCCAGATGCACAAAAGTTCAAGATGTATCAACTTTTACAGTCAGTAGGAATAGTGTTACGAGTTGCTAGAACCAGTTATTGACAGGATGGGATAAGGTCCACAAAACAACCCAAGAATTCTGAGAACTGTCAAAATCACACCATTTAGCTCTATAAGTCCAGGATCCATTCACAAATTGTTTGGTAAAATTTTCTTGATCTGGTACATAGGAAGCTGCACAACAGTGTTCTGAGAAGGAGAGGGCTGAGAAGTACCAAGAAATTCATCTGCCAGAAAGTCAGAAGCAAAATAATCCTGCTGGAGAGAGTTACAAGCATGAGGATCAGAACAAACTGGTTGCAAATTATCAGGGAATTTCTTACTCTGAAAGGATAGCGGGCTCAAGTGCAGCTTCATTACTGGGAGGACTGGAATTTTCTGGGAGGGTGTTGCTTGGATACCCATGCTTCAGATGACTGATGTGGACTTTGTTAAGCACAAGCTTTCCATTTGACTTTCATTGCAGATGGTCATGAAGTGTAGGAAGCTTTTCCACAATGTGGAATGGACCAGTCCAGGAACAGAGAAGTTTCTTTGTGGCACCCAGAACTAAGACAGGTTGATACAAATAAATTGTACCCCCCCACACACACACACACTCAGAAAATGAAGGTTTGCGTGACTTGACTGATGACTTTTTCTGCATGTTAGATTTCCTCTGTCCCAGTGTGGTGACTGCCACACATCTGTCAAGTTCATGCTGTTCCAGTACAGGACTAATGTATGAAGAAGCTGGCTGGTTTGGAACTTCTATTTATATATTTATTTGTCTGTCTGTCTGTCAATCTATCCATGTCTCTGTTTGTATATTTATTTATTTAGCTTTTGTGAAAGATCCATGCCCAAAGGAGTTATTGGATGGTGACTATGGACCAAGGAAAATGGTGTGTGCTCTGTACCGTCAACAGAAGGGCTTGTGTTGTAGGCAAGATGAATAAAAGGAACAAAGCAATCCCAAGCATTGTGAGCTTCATCCAAGTACTTGGAGAGAGTGTTTAGAATGACAGACATCATTCTTTCACTTTGTCCATTACATTGCAGATGACAGCTTGTTGTGTGTCTTTTTTTATGTTGGTAAGTTTGCAAGTTTCTCCAGCAATGGTTGCAAGATAGTTAGTACCTCTTTCTGAATGCAGGAATGTAGAGGTACTGTGACAACAAATAAAAGTGTTCATGTTTAAGTTTCGTTATTGTTTGACCTTTTGTTTAAAAAGTCATCACAGTATGTCATAAATAAAACATAAATAGATCCTCTGAACACAACACAAGATAATTATCACAATATATAAATACATTCCCATGAACTTCCACAGTAATCAAAAAGTTCTATACTATATTGCACAATATAATTAACATATTTAAAATTGGAGGTGGGGGCCAGAAAGACAGGCCCTCAGTTATTTTCTATTTTTTTCAGGTGCAATCCCTTCATCTCTACAACATTAAAAAAGAGGCCACTGCATTCAATATCTGCACATTATTTGATTTAAAAAAAATGCCACCATGGTTATAGACTCATATTCCAATAAGCTTAAATAGGGTCCCAATAGTTGTTTTCTTGCTTCATTATAGAGAGGGCACAAAATCATCAGGTGTTTTAGATCATCCACATCATTTTCACAGTTACATAGTATCCTCTCCTTATTTCTATCTTTTTTATACAAATTTATTTTCCAATTGCTTGTAAACAATTCAAACCTAAGCCTGGTCATTTATTTCCTAAGATCTGGATTAGTCATTTTTACCGAACATAATTCTACTTTGTGTAATCTTTTAATTTCTGATAACCAATTACAAATCTTACTTTGCTTTCCTAATCCCAAATTCCTTTGCCTGTAATTATCTTATATTCTCTCCTTATTTATTGTCTTTACCTGAGAGAATGGTAATTAGAGGCTATCCATTATGTTATTTAAAAGTCCTAGAGGTTTAATAACTTTTTTCAGAATAACCATACTTGGAAACATTATGTTATGGGACTTATATTGCAAAGCTGCCTCAAGACATAAGCTGGGTAAAAAACTAATATTCCTTGTATGTGCCTTTAAACAATAATTTACTTCTCACTGTCTGATTTGACACTCTATTGGTAATTTCCCCATGTCTGCCCTTACAAGGGCAGAAGGTGCACTGTTTGGAAGGGCCATTATCCTTTTATAGAATTTATTTAATATAGAGGCTAATTTCTTACTGTTACCTTGCCCCAAAATTCCTGCTCCATATAATAGTAAACTTTTAAAGTTTGCATTAAGAACTCTCAGAATTCCTTTTACTGGTTTGCCTCTGTACTATAGGCAAAGAGATTTAGGGTTGGAAGGAATCTTCTTGCTTTATTTTCCACTTCATTAATGTGTTTATTCCATGTTTTATCATGAGACAAAATCAGCCCAAAATAACAAAATTACTGTACCACCTCTAATTTGTTGCTATCCAACTAATAATTGTACTCCTTTTTATTGTCCCCAAACACCAGTACCTTCATTTTCTCATAATTTATCACCAAATCTGCTTTTTTTACATTCCTCTGAAAACTTATTCACCATTCTTTTTAACCCAATATAACTTGTGGAAATTAATACTGCATCATCCACATATGCCAGATATGGGCAAGATGTGCCAATCCTTGGCATATGATAATCTGAATTATATAAACTGTTCAACATAATTTGAAAATAAAGATTAAACAATAACGGCAATAAAGTAAATCCTTGTTTCATACCAATATTTGCTGCAAACCATTCAGTAAGAGATCCATCATTTGAAAATCTGACAGTTGTATAATTATTACAGTAGAGAGTATTTATGATACCCAAAAGTGCTTGATCAGTACCCAGTTCTTCCACTCTAGTCCATAATTTGACTCTGTTAAAGCTGTCAAATGCTGTTTCAGATCAACAAATAAACAATATAAGTTTTGTCCTTTGACCATTTTATATTTATATATCAAGTGCACCATTGTAAAACATTGGCCTATTGTTAACCTCCCTGACAGGAATCCAGCCTGAGCTGCATCGATTATTCCTCTTTCTTCTACCTACTGGTCTAACCTAGTATTGATTATTTTAATGAACAGCTTTTCCGTACTAATTATCAAGCTAATAGGTCTATAACACTTAGGTTTTGTCTTCTCTCCTCTCTGAAATAAGGGGACTATCACATTTAACTTCCAACTAGATGGCACTATGTTATGTTTCCATATGGAGTTAAATATAATTTCCAAAAAAGGGATCCATGTACCCAACATTAAACTTATTACATCAGTTAGAATCCCATCAGGTCCTGAGGCTTTATGTCTTTTTGTTGTTATTATTGCTTTTTCTATTTCTAAATATGTGATGGGACTAAATATAAGATCTTCCTCCCCTTCTGTGTTCCTTGTATTTAATGTCCTTATATATTCCTGATTATCCAAATAAAATACATTTCTACAATGACTAACCCATCCTCCAGTTCAACATGGACTCCCAAGTCATCCCTGTAATTTTTCATTCCTTTATTCACCAAGTTCCAAAATATTTTTGTTTCATTTTTCTTTACCGCATCTTCAAGTTCCATCCACAGTTTCATTCAATATTTCTTCTTGTCCACTTTTAATACCTTATTATATTGTTTCCTTATTCTATTTCTTTCTTTATTCAATTTACAATTTACAGATATATGTCCCTTTATCTGTCTCAACTGTTTACTCAGCTCCTTTTTAGCCTTCCAGCATTCATTATTAAACCATGCCATACCTTCTTTTTTATTTTGCATCTTATATTCCTTTGTTATAATATATCTTATATTACCCAGTATAGTGTTACATTTTGTCAATAATAGATTTATGTCCATGTTTTCAGAGATGTCATTTAAATTTTCCAATATACCTCTATCATTCATATTTTTTTAAAGTTCCCATTATATATTAATTCCCAACCTATACAGTCCCTATGTGTTACCTTCAGTCTATTTTCTTTAACCAGTGTCAATGAATATCTTCCCTCCATACTCATATGAAATTCCATTATTGCATGTTGACTTTCAAGAGATGATCTTACTTCCAATCTCTTGCAATTTTTTAATGCAATAGGATTGATATAAATATAATCAATCACAGAGGATCTTCTCTCTCCTTCATATGTATACTTTCCTGGTATGTCTCCCTCTACACGCCCATTTAACACCAAAATATTTGTATCTTTCAATATTTTGTGTAACCTTGTCCCTCTATTATTTGGTGTCAAATCCACTGACTGTCTTATGTCCCTTAAATAACCTTATTTAGTTGACTAGTAATATATATTTGATCTTTAGTGATACCCTCTAATAATAGTGTTGAAGAAGGCATTTGCTATTGCAGTAGCTTTGATGTCTCGTAATGGGATTAGCACAAGGTCTTTTGTAAGACAGTCAACAAAAATAAGAATTTATTTGTTGTCAGAGTGAGAGCATTTTGGTAAAGGTCCAAGAATGTCTGTGTTAACTCTTTGAAATGGTTTAGTGGTTGCAGGCATTTGAATGATGTGTGCCTTTGTCAATTTGGCAGAATGCTTTTTTGGGAGCAGGATTAGACAGGTTGGACAGTGTCCTTGTTCATGTGAGGCCAGACAAAGTGGAGATATGACTTTTTGAGAGTTCTGTGACATCTCACATGACCTCTGGAAAGTGAAGAAGCACGTGTGGAGAGACCAACTTCATTAGTTAGAGAGGCAGGCACAACTAACTGTACATAAGTTCCACCTTTGTGACGGCCCTTGCCTTCCTTTGTTCAGGTGTGGAACAGCACACCATCATTGAAGAAATGTTGTGAAATACGGAAAAGCACATCCTGGTGATGTTGCTTCTATTGCAGTAGCTTTCCAGACTCTATGTAATTGATTATATCTATGAACTGAGAATCTGCTCTTTGCTGTAGTTTTACCGTTGCCAGAGAGAGTGCAGAAGTAGAGGAAGTGAGAAACTCTTTCACTAATTAAAGTAACCAAGGATTGGTGCTTCTTCCTAAAAAAGCACTTCGGTGCAGCAAAGCAGCTTGAGGTGCTATAGGTATGTTCATAGGAAGCACTTCTGTGGCATTGAAAGGAAGAGGCTTAAGAAGGATTCCACATCAGTTGAGAATGATGCAGAGGGATACCACCTCCAACTAACACCATCAGCATTGGGTGACCTCAGCCTGGTCTATACTGAATTTTATAGTTGTAGCTTTGCAGCATGACAATCCATTGGGCAAGATTCAACATGGAGCCTTTATAAAAGAGTTCATTACTCAAAGGTATTTGTAATCTGAAACTTAATAAAATAAAATAAAGCTTGCCAACTGATCCTTCATTCCAAATGTAACCCTTCACCCCTGCCTTTTTAGCAAAATGACAGGTGGCATGCTGTTGAAGCTGACAGCAGCACCTGATGGGGACTGGGTTCAGGGAGGATGAGGTTACTCAGCACAGGGGACCTAGGTTTGGCTACTCTGCACAGGGGCACCCAAGTAAATCCAAACACAGGAAGCAATAACTGTAATGTCCAGAACCAGGAATGGATTCTTCAGTGTGGCTTTATTCACATCCAAGCTGAACAAACAAAGCATAGATGGACCCCCATGGGGCTACATTTCCTGGTAATGCAGATTAGAGACAACATAACACTTTATCACTATTTCCAGCCCTCAGGCTTTAAACCCACCAGGCACACAGCCTGGACTTACATGCAGCTTTGGGTACACAGCCCAACTTGTACACTGCTTGGGTTTTCTCCAATGGCCCGGCTCTTCCGCTGGCCAATTGATCCATGGTCCATTTTGGGAATGAACCAATTGTCCTGTTGTGGCTCCCCAAACCACATTAGAGCCTTCAACTCCTACAGAGAATTGTCCTTACAATCCCACATCTGGGTACTTCCCTCATCACTGGCCAAGTGCCTGAGGTAAAGTAGAAATCCACAGAGCAAATCCGTAGAGGTGGACCTGGTCACTAAAGATGGGGGGTCTCCCACCTCCAGCTCCCACAGCCCATACCCAGCCATTTCTCTGGAAATGAAACAATTCCTTTACTGAAAACTTGCAAATGTAGATTCATTGGTAGACGCCTGTCACATCTCCTCTACATATCATTTTCATCCCAACAAGATCTGGACTTGAACCTACTTTTACTTGTTGCTTAGCTCATTATTCTAGGCTTCCCACTATTTTAGTAGTTCAATCCCCATATTGTCACACAAGTCCCAGGGTGAAAAACATAGGCCCTTTCAGGAAGAGCAGACACTCAAATAGGCAGCTTCTCCCTTAGTAGAAGAACCAGGGGGGTTGCCCCAGGAATATGCAGAAAACCCTTTCCTGGCCCCATCCCTGGAGGGAGGGGGCACTGAGACTCAAATCAGTGGTCTCCACCACTTACAGACTGCTTCTGTGTCTCTCTTTTGGTGGAGACACACACCCTTTTACCTAAATGTAGCCCTCTGTCAGGGCTGAGGCTCCTAGAGCCTACACTGAGCTGCTGTGCTTCTTTCACAGCAAGCTCCCAACACCAACTCCACACTGAGCTGACTGAATCTGTTTAAAACTCCCAACGTTCTATTCCAACTCCCTTGCTGCAGATTCCAATGTGGCTCATGCAGCTGCGATAGTTCTATTGGTGATGTCATCCCTCAGTCTCAGCTGAGTCTGAGAACAGAGTGAGACAGTGTGAAACCCATTTAACTGGAGTTTCACAAGCTGCCTTCCCTGCCTACCACTAGGTCTTATTGGGATTCTAGTAACCCCGGGTAACAAGGGGGTTACACAAACAACTCTCTGATGGCAGAATGATCTTAAGAATTGCCCTCCTTCCCTCCCCTCCACCCTCTCAGCCTTAGCCAGTTTCACTTTTATAGGCACTGCATTTCACTGAAAACAGGAACTTCCTGTTTGGGAGTAGGAAGGGAAGGATCACTGAGACACATAAGTTTGGCCATCCTTGAAGGAAAACAGTAGCTCTCCCTCCTCCCCTAGCTGCTGGAGGTCTGACTCTGAGCAAGGAAGAAGGAAATTCCTGAAGAAAGGGAGGTTACTAGCAGGGTACTGCAGGGTTCGTTACTGGGACCAGTCCTCTTTAATGCCTTTATAGGTGACACTGCAGATGGACTGGGAGGGAAAGTATGCCTCTTTGCAGATGACACAAAGATCTGCAACATGGTTGATACACGGGGGGGTGGAAAGGATGAGAAGGGACTTGGCAAGGTTGGAAGAAAGGTCAAAAGTATGGCAGCTTAGATTCAGTGCAATGAAGTGCAAAGTAATGCACCTGGGAAACAAAAACCCATGGGGAGTGTACGCAGTATGGGGGAGGTACTAACAACAACAAAAAAAGGAAAGGGTCCTGGGTGTAGTCATATCAGATAACCTAAAGGTTAGCAAGCAATGTGAGAGGGCAGTAAGGATGGCTGGGGGATACTGGGATTCATAGGGAGAAACATCACTAGTAGAAAACAAAAAAGTTGCATTTTCCTCTGTAAAGACAGTTAGTAAGACCTCATCTGGGATACTGCATGCAGTTCTGGAGACCCCATCTCTGCAAGAACATAGACAGGATGGAGGCAGTCCAGAGGAGGGCAACTAAAATGGTGCATGGTCTACAACAGAAGCCATATGAAGAGAGGCTAAAGGAGTTTAATATGCATACCCTTGAGAAAAGGAGGGGGGACATGATAAAAATATGTAAGTACCTTAAGGGAATCAATAAAGTCCAAGAAGGTAGCATCTTTCAGAAAAAGAGGTGTGCAAGAACAAGGGGGCACAATTTGAAGATGGGGGGATGGCTCGGGCAATGTGAGAAAGTATTTTTTCACTGAGAGGGTGGTGGATGAATAAAATGGCCTTCCTGAGGAGGTTGTGGAGTCAAAAACAATAAGGAAATTCAAGAATACATAGGACAGACATAAATAAATTCTAGTCGGGGCTAGGAGGAAGTAGGCTGTTGGTTAACTAGGATCTGCGGCTTATCCAATGGGTAGGGAAATGGGTAGACTGGGCTGGCCAAATGGTCCTGATCTACCGTCACAGTCTAAGTTTCTATGTGATCAACAATAACTGTGAATAAGGAATAGTGAAGATAAGTCAGATTTCTGTATGGCAAATGCCATGGCCAGACATTCTTTGTCTGTGATGCCACAGTTATGTTCAGTTGAGGAAAGGTAGTGCCCAGAATAGGAAACAACTTGTTCTTTTCATTCTTGCACTTGATATAGCACAGCACACACTGCAAATGGACTAACATCTATATAGAGTTAAAAAGGTTGGTTGATCCTTGGAAAGGCCAATGCAGGAGCAGAAATTAGCTTATCTTTTAAGGTATTAAAGGCCTCTTTGAATTTATATGCCTAGGTATATTCACATCTGTTTTTGGTGAGGGTGTATGATGAAGCTCAATTTTGCCATAGTTACTGATGAACTTTATGTAATATCCAGGCAGGCCTGAGAAAGCGCTGAATATTTTTTTTCATATAGCTGTTTGGTTCTCACTGCCTCCTCCTGCCAGCTGGTGATGGGGGCACATACTATAGGTATTTTAAAGGTTTTTCTCCCATGACCCCCCATGGCCCGGCACATGGCTGTGCAAACATGTGGAGGCATGCAACACATCTCATTGTGCCATCTCAGCCCTTTCCACCTCCATAGCTGTTTGCTGCTCCCTCTCCGTCTATACTACCCACCGGACCCCGACCCCTTGGGAGCAGAACTACGGGAGCCACCAACCCACCCTCACCACCCTAGGGAGAAGAGAGCTGCCCATCAGCATGCTTGCTCCTGCACCCCCTCCCCCCCACACCAGCACTCCGATGGCCCGAGGTCATTCCTGAACCCGAGTCAGTGGTGTAGTTTGAGGCATGGCCTCCAGCACCTCAACCCTCAGTGCCACCAGGCCAGCCAGCTCTGATGTCTTTAAGGTTTTTGGGTTCTGGATAACCTTTGACTACTGAGAGCTTGTCTGGATCTGAAGAGATGCTTTGAGAACTATTGAACAATGGCAAGAAAAATTCTAGCATCTTGATTGGCTGCTGACCCCTAGACACAGTGATGTTATTAAACAATAACATCACTGTATCTAGGGCAGGCAGAAAGATGACTGCTCTACAGATTGAATATCTATCCCTGCTGGTCTATCCCAAAGCCAGTATGGCTTCACGTTCCCCTGCTGACAGATGGCTGTTTCCAGTACTTCAAAATCCAAAGTACATTCCACACATAGAAGGCAAAGGCACAACACACACCATTTTCCTATGTGCCCCCTAAACAATTCTCAACTATGGTATTTAGTATAAAGTAAAAGAAAAGCTGTAACTGAAAACCGCTTCCTCAACACTTGCCACGGTGATCAAGGCAGCACAGCTCAGCCTGAAGTTTGCCGCTTTACAAACAAACCCACACATATTTACAACCAAACCCACACATAACCTGGATACAAGCCAAAGTACTTTCTACCATAGAGTTTAAAAGCCACTGATGCACATCCTCTGTTCTCGCCCTAATCCTCTGTACTCACCAGGAAAAACCAAAAAAAGCCATGAAAGCAAGCATTTTTTCCAGCTCCTGTCTGCCACAGTTGTCTTTTCACCGTGTGCACAGTTTACAACCACGCTTTACAATCATAGAGCGACTCACCAACCACACAAACAAAGATAATGTTCACCGCAAAAATCAAAAACAAAACATGAAACACAGCCCCAAGTTAGCAGACGGAGGCAGTATAGCTCAGTGGTTTAAGGTGCTGAGCTTCAAATCTGGTGACATCCAGCAGACCAGACCTGGGTTTGAATCCCACTGCTTCCACTTGCATACTGTGTGACCCTGAGCAAGTCACTTAACTTCCCTGTGCTCCCAGGTTGCACCTGTAAAAAAACGTTCAGCTTAGTGTGTCTCACCTTGTTAAACAACTGAAAAAAAAAAAAAAGACGGGCTATCGGTAGTGGTGTTGGGGGGATTGATAAACATCACATTAGGACACAGAACACAAACTGGGCAGCTAAGATCATTCAGACTGCACCTCCACCTAGTGGTGGAAAATATTCTGCACTTTGTTTTGTAATAGTTTACTTCCACACACAAAAATCAAACATAAAACACATTAAATATGTTTTTCTATTCTTTTTCTTGTTTTATTAACAAACAAGCCATAGTATAATAGCAATAAGGCACTCCAGAGTGTGTGTTATTGTGTAATAACGTCACTCCTGGGGTGGGTGGAAGCACAAGGCGAAGTCGAGTGCTTCCACCCACCCCAGGAGTGACATTATTGCACAATAACACACACACCCTGTCATGCCATATTGCTTAAATAACATGTCCCAGGTAATGAATTTGAAGCTGTGCAAAACAACATTTCCCTGGGGAAAATTTGAGGCTAGAAACACAGAAACATAGAAGTTGTCAGCAGATAAGGACTGGTAGGCCCATCTAGTTTGCCTGTAAGCCCTATACCTGTATGTGGCCTCTAACCCTATCTGGTCAGTGGTTTTTTTATTACTCCTTCCAACTCCTTCTCACCTCAAAGTTCCCTTGTGTCTGTCCCAGACATGTTTAAAACTCCCAAATGTGCTTGATCCTGCAACCTCTTGTGGAAGACTATTCCATGCATCAGACACCTTTTATTTTTTTAGGGTGTTTTTTTTTTCATAGTTTAATTTTTATTCGATTAAAAGAGAACACAGATACAAACAGATATAAACAGAAATGAACAAACCATACATCTTACAAACTGTTAGAAATCCAAAGAAACAATACTTGTGCCAAAATTTAAGAAAGTCCTATAAAGGTGGGCATGTAGCCAATTCATGACATAATGCCTCTCGAAAGTCCAGAGATCTCATTTATCGCCAGAAGCACTATTGTTGTCAATCAGTTCTGTAGTACCCTCTTAGCAGTTATAAGAATTACAGTATATAAAGACAATCTACTGCCAAAGCATTTCACGTACCACCTGCATTGAGTGTATAAAGCTAGTAACATCATCATTCAGAAAATAAATATAGGTATCCAGATCAGGTTTATACATTCTAATGTTTCTCAGCATGTTGATCCATGTACCCTGGATGGAATACTTTTTAAAATATTTCTAAGAACATGTTTATGAAAAACACAGAATAGATATGTGGTATATCAACTTGCAATAACAAAAAGACGAACTCCGATAACAATAAAACTGTAAGACAAGAGTAAACTAAATAGGCTAACAAAATGGAAAATGGTTTTACTGAACTGAACATTAAAAACTAAAACTAAAACCTAGATGCAGGAATTCCAAACAATCGGTATCTATATGTAAATGATCTGTTAAATAAATATCAATAGAATACATAAGCAAATAGGAGCCCCTCTCTGTTTTCATTCTACTTCTTCAGGCACACAATCCAGATAATTCTGCAACTGATATATTGTATGACCCATGTAATTTAAAATTCTTAAATCGATCACACATTCAAATTGAAAGTCTCTCCAGGCCATATAGTTCCAGAGTTAGGTTCCTCCAAGATTCCAAAGTGGGTATTTTAGTAGTGTACCAGATTCCAGTTATAACTTTTTTGACTACTAATATTAGCAATATGACCTGCTTATACATCACCTAATCTCTACGCTCTGGAGGTGAATGTATAACAGTGCAAGGAGGTTTGAATAGTCATATATTTCTATAATAACATTCAGCACCTCTTGCCAATACTGCTGTAAGAAGGGATAAGACCATAAGATATACTCGTAATCCACTGGAGCAACCCACAGCCCCTCTAGCACTCCCCTACTGAAATAAGTCCCAGTCACATCAACTAGGCCAGAGTATGAAAAAATTGTTCCTACTCTTCCAAGCATATTCCTTCGAATAAATTAATCCAGATACTTTCTGAGTAATGCAGGCCAACTTACTCCAAGCATATGTAGGAATTTCACATTGCAACTCCCTTTCCCATTTACTTCTAGAATTATCCATGATATGAGTACAATAGCTTAAAGCCTTATACAATAAGCTAATAAGATGGCTTATAGGAGCCTGATCAAAATGTTATTGAATAAGAGTTTCTAGAGGAGAAGGGTTCATCACCATGACTGTCAACTTATCCTCCCATGGCTGCAAATATGTTTTCATTTGTAGATAGCTATGGAACTCTAACAGTGGATGACCATATGTCACCTGAAGAGAAACAAAAGAGAGCAATCCTGTTGGAACCACCATTTGCAAAACAAAAGTCAAGCCGTATTTCCGCCACCTCTGAAAAGCCCTTTCAAATTTGTTAGGTGGGAATTCTGGGTCATGTGTCAAGGCATTTAAAAGTTTTCTTTCAATCCAAGTGAAATGTTTCCCTAAGACCTTCAACCAACTACACAATACCACAGCCATATAGTGTGGAAACTTAATTACAGGCCTGAATGTTTTAGGGTTTCCCATTGCATGCAGCAGTAAGGTATGTAAATCACTAAATGTAAGCTCAGTATGTTTCCAGTGAGCCTTATATGTTGGGGACAACCAGTACAACAAAATATGTAGGTGGGCTGCTAATGCATAATTATACATATTCGGAATGTTCAGTCCCCCTTTATTTTTCGGTGCCTGCAAAAATGAAAAACTTTTTCTGGGGGACAGCCCTCTCCAGACAAATCTTAAAATCAATTTATTCCAAGTTTGAAAGTAGACTGTACTAGGCATAATCAGTAAGGTTTGTAAAGAGAAAAGACTCCTGGGAAGAATATTTTGCTGTATAGCCTCCACCCTAGGGAGACGGCACATTGGCAGTTGAGACCATCTGGTCAAGTCCTCTATCAGCTGCTGGGTAAGGGGTTCAAAACTGACTAATTCTACATGGACCAAATTGTTTGGTATCTTCACCACTAAATATCACATTTCTGTCCTATTCCATTTAAAAGGGTAATTAGTCTTACGGGTCAAAGAAGGTTTATAATTATAAAGTAATACTTCTGTTTTTTGTACATTAATTTCATAACCAGACAAGGCAGCAAAACGTTCTAACTTTTCCCAACCCACCAGAAGAGAACTTTCCAGATTGGTCAGGGTGGGTAAAACATCATCTGCAAAAAGTGAAATTTTAAATGAATGCCCCCTATTGTTTTTACCTTCTATCTAATGATGCACACTATCGCAAAAGGCTCAAGCACAGTGCAAAAAGTAAAGGCAATAGGGACCATCCAGCTTAACATAGGCTTGCAGAAACTGATATAGATTTTTTAGCTAGGTTATGAACCAAGGTGGAAAACCAAAATGAGTTAGTGTCGCCCATTAAAAAGGGCCATGTGACCCTATCAAATGCCTTCTTGGTGTCAAGCCCTAAAAGAATCAGAGGTGTCTGATGGATCATAGCATAATCTAAATGTAAAAAAGTGCAGCTGACTGCATCTTGCACCTGCCTCCTTTTAACAAAACCAATGTGGTCAGGGTTTATAACACATGGAAACAAGGAATCCATTCTTTGATCTAACACAGAAGTAAATTGTTTATAATCAAAATGTAATACAGACATTGAGCGATATGAAGCTGTTTTTTGGGGTCTTTTAAAGGTTTTGGGATGGCTGCAATTGTGACATGCTTCCAGGATCCTGTACTGCATGAAAAAACTGAAAGCAGGGGTGGATATCCACCCAGACTGTGTGATTTAATTGTCTTTGCCATTTTATGTGCTGCCTGTAGTTTGGATACTGTCATCAAGGCTAGAAGAGAATTCACCTGGATTTCTGTCAACTTAGGCAAAGGAATATTTGCAAAATACTGTTATAACTGCTAAGGGGGGGGGAGAGGTTTCTGCCTCATGACATGACTGGTAAACCTGAGCTAAAGCACTTGTAATCTCCATATGCTTACACACAAGATGACCTGCTCATGGGTCAGCCATGGTGGTAACACAAGTCTTTGCCTTCCCCATTCGTAATCTTTGGGCCAAATTCTTTTCCCCTCTAGGACCTCCTTCATAATAAGAAAGTTTAAAATATAATAACTGTTTCTCTTTTTTTATCAATATATTTTCGCAGCTGTTGTTTAATTTGCTTTAGACGAGGTTTAACTGTTGAATCCCCCTGTAATAAAGCTTCCTGAAGTGTGAAGAGTTCTGATTGCAGTTGCATCATTTTGCCCTCCCTTTGTTTTTTTCTGCCTAGCTGAATACTGAATTATCTCCCCTTGTCAAACCATCTTAAGAGTATCCCAAAGTATAGTCGGGGATGTACTACCATCATCATTGTCTTGCAATTTAATGGGGATACAATCCCCCACCAACTTTCTGAATTCTGGATCCCGAAGATGCATGCACTTAAGGTGCTAATGTTTTGTTCTACTTATTTTCCCTAGTGAAAACGTTGCCAATAATGGGGAATGATCTGAAAGTATTATAACTCCATGGAAAATATCTTGCAGTGTGTCCATATGCTCTGCTGTAGTAAATAAATACTCTAACCTAGCTGAAGTTCAAATTCTCGATAAATAACGAGTGTACCCTTTCCCTGTCGGAAAGCAATGCCAACAAACATCTACAAAACCTAAAGAATGGAGATCAACATTTAGCTATTTTTGAAGGAAGTTTTTCCTATGGATGGAAGGAACTGAGGCATCTAAATTTGGGTTAATAGTGATATTAACCCCCACATTATAAACTGACCTTGTGTCCACCACCCTCTCTGTGAAGAAAAATATTCTCACATTTCCTCTTAATCTATCCCCCTCCAATTTCATATCATGCCCCCTCATTCTTGTACTCCTTCTACATTGGAAGATGTCTTCCCACTGCACCTTGTTTATGCCCTTCAGGTGCTTGAACATTTCTAACATGTCCCCTTGCTCCATTCTTTACTCCAGTGAGTACATATTGAGGTCCTTTAATCTCACCTCATATGTTTTGTGGTGCAAGCCATGTACCATCTTTATTGCCCTTTTCTGGGCCACTTCCACCCTGTCAGTGTTCTTGTGCAGGTGCAGCCTTCAGAACTGTACACAGTGCTCTAGGCAAGGCCTCACTAGTGTTTTATACAATGGCATCACCACCTCCCACCTTCTGCTAGTGATACTTCTGCCTATACTCGCCAGCATGCCACTGGCCCTCCCTGCAGCCTTTGTGCTTTGTTTTGACACCTTTAGGACATCATAAATGATAACTCCTTGCTCCTTTTCTTCCTTCTTGATCATCAGTAACCCCCCCATCCTGTAGCTCTCCCTATGGTTCCCTCTTCCCAGATGCATCATTGTGCACTCCTTTGCATGGAACCTCAGTTGACATTCCTCAGACCATTTTTCAAGCCTCTCCAGGTCCCTCCTCCTTTTATGCACTCCTTCTGGAATATCCACTCTGTTACAGATCTTGAAGTCATCTGCAAACAGGCAGACCTTTCCTTCCAGTGCTTCCACAATGTCATGAATGAAGACATTAAACAGGACTGGTCACAGGACTGATCCCTGAGGTACCCCACTGGTCACCCCCTTGCCCAGGATTAGATCCCGTATACCACCACCCTCTGCCTCCTTTCCATCAGCCAATTTCTAACCCAGTTTATCACTTTGTGCCCCATGTTCTGACTACCCATCTTGTTAACCAGCCTTCTATATGGGATGGTGTTGAAGACTTTGCAAAAATTGAGGTAGGCAATGTCCACCACCCCTCCCTGATTTACTTTCTTTGTCACCCAATCAAAACATTTATAATGACATGACCTTTCTCCTGTTGCTTTGGATCCTGAGCACTGTTAGAGTTGATGTGAGCCACTATCCTTTCTTTCAGCATTGCCTCCATGATCTTTCCCACCACTGAGGTGAGGCTGTAGTTCCCCGCTTCCTCCCTACTGCCGCTTGTGTGCAGAGGGACTACATGCACCATCTTTCAGTCCTCTGGAACCACTCCTGTGTTGAGTGCCTCAATGAGCATGGCTGGCAGAGGTGCTGCTATTTCCCTTCTCAGCTCCCTTAATATCATTGGGTGTATACAATCTCGTCCCATAGCTTTGTCCGTCTTCTATTTTGTGAGCTCTTCCAGAACACTCTCCACTGTTAATGGACTGGTGTCCACCTCTCCACCCTTTACATCTGTTATCCAGCTGTGGTCCCTGATCCTCCCCCTTCTCAGTGAATACTAAACAGAAGTATTTATTCAATGTTTCTGCCTTGTCTAGGTCTCCTTCCTTACACTATCTCTCTTCCCCTTTGAGCCTAACAGTTCCCTCATCTGTTTTTTCTTCTTTTGTTGATGTACCTTTAGAATGTCTTGTCACCTTTTTTTTACTGTCTCTGCTAATCCCTACTCTGTCCACATCTTTGTGCTCTTAGCTGCATTCCCTGCTTCTGTTAGACACTCAAGGTACACCTCCCTGTCTTCCTCCCTTTGGGTCCCCTTATATTTTTTCAAACTCACTCTTTTAGCCCTGATGTTGTTTGCCACCTCATTAGAAAACCACAGTGGCTTTCTTCTTCTCTTCCCTTCAGACACCAACCTGAAGCATCTGTTTGCCACATCCACCATGGCACCTTTCTGTCCACCTTCTGCTCCTCACCCCCACCTCTCTCTTCCCCAGGGCTACTCTGATACATCTACCCATTTCAGTGATGACCACCCTCCTGAAACCTAATATCTCCACCTTTGTGTGACTTGACTGAGTCTCTGTCTCCATTCTAAATGACATTATGTGGTGGTTGCTGGACCCACGCTGTCCTTTGACCTGGACATCTGCAACCCTGTCCCCATTGGTCAATACCAGGTTCAAAATCAATGTGTTTATGGTGGTATCAAGCACTAGCGGTCTGAGAGTTTTCCACTGTAGGGAATTTAGGATGGATCTGTTTCTGACTGAAGCAGCTGCCTGGGTGGTCCAATCCACATCCAGCATACTGAAATCTCCCAGCAGTAGGACTTCACCTTTTGATGCCATATCATGTATTTCATCCACTAGTTCCCTGTCTACTTCTTCCCCCTCTGCCAGGGGTCTTTTCATCACCCCTGTGGTTCAAGGGTGACCCACAGTGTCTTTGCCTTCCGTTGTCTTCCCTGAGCTTCTGTAGCCTTTATACCCTCTGTGGTGTACAGGACCACCCCCAACCTTTTCTACCCTCCCTATCCCTTTTGAACAGAGCTAAACCCAGTATATTGATACCCCACCCAAGATTAGCAGTACACAATGTCTTTGTTATAGCTGCTATGTTGAGGTCTTCATCCGCTAACAAGGCCTCCAGGTCAGGGATTTTATTTCCAAGGCTGTGGGTATCTGCTTGCTGGAGATGTTCAAACACTTCTTTGAGGTGTTGGAGGTGCTCTGGAAAAGTTCTGCTGAAAACAATAACATCATCTAGGTAGACTAAGCAATATTTCCAAGACAACCCATGTAGTACTGGTTCCATAACATGCTGGAATGGGCAGGTCTTTTCCAAATTCCCATAGGCAGTCAATTGAATTGAAAAAGTCCTAAGTGACAGCATCATACTGTATATAGATGAGAAGCTGTATCTATGGCTACTTGGCAGAACCCTGTTTGAACGTCCACAGTGGTGATGTAAGCTGGATTGGCTGCACCAGGACGCTCTAAATCATCCTCAGTTGTGGGTACAGGATGATCATCCAGCACCATGCAGTCACTGAGTTTTCTGTAATCCACTACAAAGTGACACCCCTTGTCCTTCTATTCCATTAGCAGGTGTGATGCGCTCCAGGGACTTGTGGATTCTTCAACAGTGTCTTGTTCAAGCATGTCCTTGATAATGTCCTCTAGGATATGTGTCTTTTTGTGTCCCACATTGTGGTCCCATTGACGGACTGGTTTCTGACTGGGTTTCACCTCAGTGGTATGTTGCAGAATATTACAATATCCAAGCTTGTTATCTGTACCAACAAAGACAGCTGGGTATTCCATCAGGAAATTCAAAAGCTGTTGTTTCTCTGTTGGAGATGCTGGGAGTTTGGAAGAGGACATTTACTTGCTGAGGGATAACTCTGATGAAGCTGGAGTGGTGGTGATAGCACTGACAGAAATAGTGTTGATGAAACCAGGCTGATGTTTTTGCATGAGATGGAGCTGGTCCCCAGTAGACAAGCAGACACAATTCCAACATTGACACCCTTGAAGGTGATTACTTGTTTATCTGTAAAGCTGCAAAATGCTTGTAATAGTGTGCTACCTTGCACAGCAGACAATGTGTTTTCCAGGATACCTGAAGAATGCAAAGCAGTGGATCAGTGATGATGCCAACACCTTGTAGGAGAGGTTCACCTCGAATCTTGGCAAACAAAACCACCTTTGTTTAAGGAGGCACAATGACTCAGTCTATAGCTGCAAGTTGCCTCTGAGGGTCTAGTGACAGTTTGATGCAAAGTTTGGGATGATTTTGTGATATCTGAGGAAGTCCATGCCAAGAATCATTGATGGTTGTAGATCAGGCACAAGGTAGAACTTAACAGTAGGTTTTTGTGAGCCAAACAGTATCTTAAAATGGACAACACCTGTGATAGATACTGTTGTGGCATTTGCTGTGAAAACATACATTCAGTCAGCTGGAGAGACATTAGGTGACTGATGAAGAGCTCTGCTGTTCAGAATACTAGAGCTGATGACTGAAACATCTCCTCCAGTGTCAATCAAGACATACATGGACCAATCTCCAATGGTTGCCAGGACATTGTTTGCTAGAACTTGTGATCAGATGACAGCTACTATACATTTGCTCCTGGAAGTGAGATGGACCCAGAGTTAATTCTTGGAGCTAAAGAATGCTGCTTGTGTGAGTTATAAGAATCAGAGGGATTGTCAGTTGATGTGTTCTCCTGCCAAAAAAATGTCCCTAATTTTTTTGACAGCACTCGTTCCACTGATCCTGGGAGTAGGAGTGTTCATTTAGTTGTTGATGCTGCAGTGGACATCTTTGGTACCTGTTTTTTCTATTATCATACTTTAACTTTCTGCACACTACAGCAGTGTGTCCTCTGAATCCATACAACTGGCAGAAATCAGGCTCTTGAGAAAGTAGAGGCTGTTCAGATGTCTGTTGAGGTGGTTGCAGAGCACTGACAGTGGCAGCAGATCAGAATTATAAATTATTGATAGATGTGATGAGCTTTTCTGTCATTACTTGTTGCTTTTGGACACATGTTGTGAGTGCAACTATTTGGTAAGAGTGAGATGCACATGTACTTGTGGCCTGAAACACAGATATGGACTCCTCTGCAAGCTATGCAGCTTGGATATTGATCATCCAGGTTGTCGCTTTCTGTTGGACCACATAAGGCTGAAGTTCAGGGAAAAGCCATCGGACAATGGCTGTGATTTGATCTGTCACTGTTTTCTTTTTTTTCAATTAAATATACTTTATTGAGCTTTTTAAGACAAAATAATGAAAAACACCATGTCCAAATTAGCATTAATACAGTGAGCAGAAGCAACATGCAGACAAACACGTCCCCCTCCCAAAAAGAAAAAAAAACCTAACCACCCTCCCATCCCTGCAAGGCCTCCCCCAACCCCCCAACCCCACCCAAAAGCATGGCTAACAAAGATGGAAAAATCTTATGGAAGAGTTATGAGAGTAATACCAATGAAGCAGTACTAGCAAAAGCCAGTGGGTGGCTCCACCAACCAGATAAATATTAGGAACACTAATAAGCATGCTCCCAACCCCCCCCCCAGTAAAACCTAGCGTATGGATAGCAGGACAGTATAAAGCCCAGGCACCACCCTGCTCCACCAAGGACTCTCCCAACTCCAATAAGAGTGCATGTAGGGTTTTCCACCGATGTCTGTAGGAATCCTTCCTTTCATACATCTTCACAATGTGTTTTTCAACCACTAAGGCATAGGTGACTTCCTTATACCACTCTCCAAAAGATGGAGTACCTTGGTCATGCCAATGTCTAAGAATGACTGTTTTAGCTGTGATAGAAAGTAAAGCCATGTAAGCTCTACGGTGTTTAATTAGAGAGGGAGGAAAGTCATCTAAGATACAAATTTTTAGAAGTGGAGGCCCCCATAGACCCAATAAAGGCTCAAGGGATAAATTAAACAAATTCCAAAAGGGCTGTATCTTAATGCAGTCCCATAACATATGCTTTAAATCACCAACCAGGAGACCACATCAGGAGCAGGCAGGAGTCAGGAACCTTCCCATCCAACATAACTTAGCAGGTGTATAATATAAGTTGAATAAAATTCTAAACTGGGACCATCTATACCAATCCCATTTCACAAATTTAAATATGTTGCACCATATATTTTGCCATTGCTCTGGAGTATAGTTCAGATAAAATTTTTGTTGCCAGTAGAACTGAATCCCTGACAGTGAGTTAGGGTCCAATAATTGAAGGTAAAAATATAAACCAGAGACTGAATGGGATTGGGAGGCTATGGACATAAAACTTGACAGAACTCCATTGTCCGACACCTGCCGGGGACCAGGACTGAAAAAGTTCCTCAGAGCCTTTGTTAGTTGCAAATATTTAAAACTGCACAAAAGGGGAGCTCATACTTGTCTTGCAACTCCCTGTGAGTTAACAGTTGATCATTTCTGAGAAGAGATTCTACCCTGACCTCCTTCAGCAATGGAAAAAAGCCAAAGCTATAGGGTTACCTGCAATCTGAATGTGGGGGTTGCCAAATTCTGATTGAGTTACTGCCTTAATCCAGTCCATTTTAAAGTGACTCCTTAACTGGACACAAGTTTTCAATAACCATATGAAAGTGGTCCATCTAAATGAAGGTTGCAAACTGGATGGCTAGAGATAAAGTAAACTATCAAGTTGCAGCCCTGCTTTCTTACACAAGCCAGCTTCTGGCTGAAGCCAGAGAGGTTGGTAAGTGCTCAGCACAAGTCCATCAGCCCCTCTTCCCCATTGCAACCACTGTGAACTATGTATGGCTAAATAATATAAAAAGAAGTCGGGAAGGAGAAGTCCTCCCTCTCTCTCTCTCTCAGCTGCATTAGTTTAAGATAGGCACGGGGAACAGCTCCTCCTTTCCACAAGAATTGATTAAGGAGCCATTGCAGTTTCAGAAACCATGATTTTGGTAAACACACACCCATCATCCCCAAGGGGTACAACAACTCTGGGAGGATATTCATTTTAATAGTACTAACCCAGACCCATAATTACAAAGGTAATGTCGCCCATCTCTGAAGGTCCACTTTAATTTTCTGAAGGGGGGGTTCCCCCTGCACAAGTCTGAGAGGAAGAGGGGTTCCTGGATTCCCAAATATCATAGCTCACTCAATTTCAAAGTCAGCCCTTAAGTTTGTATCCCCTGCCTAGACACCAAGTTATTTAATGGCATGACCTGAGTTTTTTCTCCATTTAACTTGTAACCAGCTATTTCAGAGAACTTCTGTATCTCGTCCAGTGCAGTTGGGATTGAGGTCAAGGGGTCTTCAATGTGCAGTAGTAAATCATCTGCACTGGCCAAGTATGTGTATCTATCCCCCCCATTAGGATCCCCTGCACAGATGTTTTTTTTGTTGTTTTTTAAGTAGGGGCCCTCAGTATAAATTAAACAGAAGGGAAGAGAGGGGACAACCCTGATGGTTGCCCCTCTGAAGCAGAAAGGTAGCTGAGGAGAGACCGTTACAGTGAATCTGAGCCAAGGGGTTAAAGTGCAAAACCTGTATCCATTTACAGAAATCAGAGGGATGACCAAATTTTTCTCAACACTGCTAACAGAAATGGCCATGAAACTTGATCAAAGGCTTCTTCTGTGTCCAGGAAGACCAAGGCCATAGGGACCTTGCTTTCCCCAGACACAGAAATCAAATGGAGGAGCTTTCAGGGTGATCCCTCAAGAGAAGACCCAGCATGAATCACATGTTCATGGGGGAGATGAAACTCTCCCAGACTAATTTGTCTATCTGCAAAAATCTTGACCAGTAAACTTAATATTTGAATTAAGCAAAGACACTGGTCGATAACTAGACAGGAGTTGTTCATTTTTGCCCTCCTTGAGGATCAAGGATATCCAAGCCTTAGTGAAGAAAAGATCAGTCATCCCTTCTGTTAGCAGAAATTAAATAATTGAGACGGGAAATGGGAGAGCTGTTCTACAAAAGTGACATAAAACTCATTACAGAACCTGTCTAGCCTAGGAGCCTTATTTAAAGGGAGCTGACCAATCACTTCCCTCACCTCAGAAATCCATGTAGGACCTTCCAGATGCTCCCATTGATCAGGGGAAAGATAGAGTAGAGGAAGACCACCCAAATATTCTGTGATTCGAGCATGAAGCTTGGGGTGGCCAGCCTATCCTCATAAAGTCTACCATAAAAAGACCAAAATGCATCTACTGTGTCCCTAGGATTGGTGAGAGTCTCCTCCAGCGAGCTCGGACAGTGCCTGGGAATTTTTATTTATTTAGCTTTTGTTGACCGGGTAAGTGCACTAGACAAATCCTGCCTATTTTCAGGCACGACCCGGGGCAGGGGATACAGATGAATGCCAACTGACCTTGAACCAGATTAAGCTGTTGGTGGTATTTTAGTGAATGAGGGAAATTTGGCTGTGACACCGGGAAGTTCCTCACTCTTTTCGATAAGTGCCATGGATCTTTAACATCCACCTGAACTACCACCAATCCAGGCAGATGGGACCTCGGTTTAACGTCTCATCCGAAAGACGGCACCTCAGAAGTGCAGCACCCCTCTCATGCTGCACTACAGTGTCAGTACTGGGATATTAACCCAAGTGTCAGATATAGGAACTGAACCCACAGCCCTCTGATCTCCCGGCCTCAGAGGCGAGTGTGCTACCTACTGAGCCACTGACACTGCTAAATGACTCTCTCCATCTCTATATGTCTGATTCTCCAGGTGAGTAACCTCCTAGCTCATTCATCCAACTTGAGATACCTAGTTTTACTGCAGAAAAGAGCTAAATTGGCCTTCTCCATGAGTAGCTCATAATAGTACACCTGAAGATGATTAAGTTGTCTCCAATAATACAGGGAGGAAGCTGATGACAGCCAATGCTCCATTTGCCTAATTTCAGATAAGAGGTTGTCCTCCTTGTGAGCTTGGAATTTCTTCTGTTTAGCCATTAACCTGACATATTCTCCCCGGACTCCACATTTTACTGCCCCCCACAGGTGATTCAGTTTAGGAACCAATCCCTCATTTTCCTCCATAACTCTGGTAAGAAATTCCCTCACATGCTGAGCAAATTGTGAGTCCTTGAGGAGCTGAGAGTTTAATCTCCATATTCTATCCCTTTTCTCAGTTTCATTTAACCCCAAAATCATGCATACTGGAGCATGGTCCAATATGACAAGAGGTAAAATATCACTAGCAATAAGTCCAGAGAGAAAATTCTTACTAAGGAGTTAAAAATTGAAACAAGAAGAGGTCCTGAGTGTGTTGGGGGTTAAAACTTAAATTGCCTCCCTGTAATGTTCAAGGTCTGCCAAGGATCTGTTAGACCCAGTTGATCCATGAGTTGCCTGAACTCCCGTTGAGCAGGTGTGAGCCCCTTCCACTGGGACCCTGATCTAGCTAAATTATTTTGACAGACCAAATTCCAATCCCCACACGAAATGGCCAGCAGTCTAGGGAAAGAGGCAAGCTGCAACACCAGCTCTGAAAGAAACCCAGGAGAATTAATATTTGGTCCATATATAGACCCTAGAATAACCTCAGAAATCCCCAGTCAGGCATGGAAAAGGACAAAGCATCCCTCTTTATCACAGTATTCCCATATTAACTGAGACAGGAGTCCCCTAGCCCCCTAATACCACCCCACATTTCTTTGTGCTGGAACCTGCCATGAAAACCCAACCAACCCAGCTTCTCCTAAACAGAGAAATGTCCTCTTTTTATATGGGATACTTGGAGCATAGCCATACCCACCTGAAGTTTTTAGATGCTTTAAAATCATATGTAATTTTTGCTTGCTCTGTGCTCCCTAATATTCCATGTTATAAATTTATACGTCAACTTACTCACCATTTATCTAGGTCAAGAAACAAATGAGCACACTAGTGCATGATCCAGATTGGAGGCAGTCCAGAGGCGGGTACCTGAAATGGTGTATGGTCTTCCTCAGAAGACCTATGAGGAGAGACTGAAGAACATCCATATACAAACCCTGGATTAGAAGAGGGAGGGAGGGAGAGATATGATGGAGTCCTATTACTATCTCATGGAGCAAATAAGGTACAGTAAGGGAGTATTTTTAGAGGGAAAAGATGCACGTGAAAAGGGGGACATGCAGTGAAGCTGGAAAGGGGTAAATTCCAGAAAGATGTGAAGAAGAACATCTTCACTGAAAGAGTCATGGAATCCTGAAATAGTCTTCTAGTGGTGGGGGCAAAAACAGTGTTGGGCTTCAAGCATGCATGGGATAGGCAAAAGGGAATGTTTTGGGAAGCAAGGAGACTGAGAGGAAACCTGAGATCAGTAAGGTCTGCGGTGACAATATAGGCAGGGAACAAAAATGAGCAGACTAGGTGGGTCAAGCAGTCCTTATCTGCCATCAAATTCTGTTCCTATTGATAGATTCATAGATTCTGTCAGCAGACAAGGATTGCCAGGCCCATCCAGTCTGACCATTTATGCTTCTATGGTGCCATGAATACAATAACAGGTTTTAGAGTGGGATTTAAGCAATAATGCACAATAGGGTGTGTATTGTGCTGGGATAGCATCACATCTTGGGTGGTTAGGCATGAGGCCACAGTCTGAGTGAGTCCAATACCTGAGACGTGATGTTATCCTACTGCAGCACACACCCTGGATTGCATTATTGCTATTATACAATCGCTTATTTGTGAAACAATTGAAACAGTGATGAAAAAGTACTTTCAAAGTAGGTTTTTTTTGAATGGGTAGGGTTACTTCATGAAAAGGTAGTGCTGATTTAGCCAGCAGTAGCTGTGCAGTCCCTATAGCAACCTTTTTCCAATATCACTACTCTTTGTTAATATGCCATTATTGCCTCAGTAATTATGTTGTCTTTTGTCATGGCTTTTATGTTGTTTTTACCTCTGTTTGTCTTTCTGTGACTCAGTTTTCATTGTGGTTCTGACTAAGAATCAGTCTTGCCCCCCCACCACCATCATTTTATGATGTGCCACCCAGTGCCGCTGCTGTGTGGATGTCTGTAAAAACAGTATAGAAGGAGGTAAGGAGGATGTTTCTGAATTTTTATGGGCCACTTAAAAAAGAATATGAGTTGAATAGTGAACAAGAGTTTCAGCTGCTTGCTTGCTCATTCTCTGGGCATGCTCAGTCTTTGAACCCGATGGTAATCAAAGATTTTTACTTAATTGTTTTTTTTTTTCAACAGGAGAAAGATACTTTAGCAGCAAAGTATAAGGGTTATTAATTTTTTTCTTTTGCTGGTTACTGGGTTTTGTTTTATGATAATGGAGTTGGGGATACTTTATGATATAGCAAACCACATGACCAGTAGTTGCTGTCTGGGTTCACTGATGCTTCTCAGATATGACACATGTTTAAAATAACCATTTCCACCCTGTTACTGTAGTAGATGTTTATTGTGTTGTTTGTGCTAAAGCAAAACTTTGAGAGAGCCATAACAGTGGCTTCTCAATAACAGTATCCTGGAGTTTCTAAATTGTGGACGTTGTAGCTAGGCTTGCGAGCGGGATCACTGAAGAGGAATTACCATTTGGGGATCACAAAGGCAGGCTGCCTGGAGTGATTCCACAAAAAGTTGATGCAGTCATGTGTATGCTTGAACTAGACCCATGACATTGTACTGGGATGACATCATGGGTCCAATCCCAGACTTGACCAGTTACAGGCCAGTATTCTTACTTGCCATTGTAAAATCAAAAGTGATACCTACCGTGTTCATTTGATGGTGATACAAATAGTTACTAAGTTGAAAATGTTCATTTAGAAGTAAAAATATTGCAAAAGTTGTGAGTAAACATTAAAATAGTGAACATTTGTTCATAACTTTCTTCAGTTTTCACCTAAAATGTTCAACATAGTCATTTTATTACACCACCTTATAAACATGACAGGTCTCATTTATAAAATCTTGTCCAAAACATTATTTTGCAACACAAGTTTGAAAAGGAGACTTCCGGTGACATCACCGACATGTAAGAAGCATGGACCCACAACTCCCTCACTTTGGCAATAAAAATCAACTTTAATCCTCCCTATCTAAGAACTTTTTTCTAAGGAAAATAATTGGATCTGCTTTGGGGAATGCCACTGAAGGGAAATAAAGAAAACATGTTCAAATCGGGCGCTCCAACAGCGTAAATGAAACAATTAAAGCTGGGGGCAAGTATGGAGAACTTCACAGCCTGAACTCCTAAACTACTCTCAGCTTCAGATTCCTCATCTGACTCGATGGAAGACGATAGCCTGCATTTCAGAAAAACTAGCCGTACCTTAAAACAAATTCTTTGTTGGGTTCAAAAGATCGAATCCTTGGTGGCAGATCTTAGACAAGTTTAGAGAATGTGAATCAAAAAGTCATAGACAATACAGCTAAAATATCAGAGGGGAGACTCAAGATACATCGAATCAGCTCTTGGTCTACCTATTGAAACAGGACTGAGTATCATGTACAATAATGGAAGACATAGAGAACAGGGCAAGGAGAAACAATTTTCGATTACATTGCATGCCAGAGGGAACAGAGGAAGGATTCCCATCTTTGACTGACTTTGTGCAGCAAATTCTGTGGACCACTCTTTCATTTCCAGCCAACTTCCATTATGAAATGGACAGATCCCATAGATCGATGGGCCCAAGACCAACCAACACATCGGCCAGACTGCGCTCAATTATAGTGCACATGGTATATTACTAGGCCATGGACTATATCCTTCAAGAAGCCTGGTGACAAAAAGAAATCAAATGTGATGGAATACAGATATTCTTTGACCATGATTTTTCTCCCTCTTTACAAGCGGAGAGGCAAAGGGTTAGGAGAATAATTAAAGAAATCAGGGAGAAAATGGGACTTAAGGTGCAGCTAAATTTCCCAGTGAAACTGAAGATCCATACCTCAGATGGAATTAAAATATTCTCTTCGTTGGTCAAGGCAGCGCCTTTGCTGAGAAACTGGAAAATACAGATGCCAGACTTAGAGATGGAGGAGTTGAAACAGAAAATACAAGGAGAATCCTGGAACAGGGCCAGAGGGAATACTGGAAGGGACAAGCCAGGAGCACTCCCGAAGGGACTGGCTAGAGACTTGAATTGTTTACTTCGCCATACGGAGATCTGAGGGGTAGATACTAGAAATCTGAGAATCTAGATTGAGAAGAACAATGGAGAAAATGAGATGAGATCAGCAGAGGTGACCTAAAGAACAAAGGAAGCAATAAGACTGGCTAGTGGGCAACTGCTGAGTGATAAACTGTAATTTGGAACTACTAAATATGAAAGCAGAACACCAGAACTAAGGGGGGAATTAGCAAGATGGGCAATATAGACACTGAATGAAGAACATGGAATGGGCAGTAATTAATGGGAGAAGTAAAAGATTGAAAAGAGCTGAAGAAAGAGGGGAAATAGAGGTAACCAGCTCTAGTGATGTTTTAATTAAAAGAGCAAATCTCCTCCATTAATGTTGACTTGTAATTTGAAAAAAGAGCCCAAGGGAAATGGAAAGCTGAAAGGGAGAGTGAGGCAGGGAGGGTTTTTATCTAAACAGCAGCTTCTTACATAAGGTGATCAGGCTCTGAACCTGACAGGGGAGACATTCCCTGTACAGAACATATACCAAGAGAGGGATAACAGGCCCAATTAGGCCACTACACAGAGGGAGAGGAGTTGCTACGTTGACTCACAGTTCTTCTGAGGTAGAGACTTAACATAGGAAGAACACAATTTTGGTTAGTGTTACTCCTGTTGGAGTTCTGTTATCTTCCCGAGGTTTAAGGGGAGGAAAAGTTAAGTATGTTGGTATACTGTTATATCATGTTTGAAAGAAGAATTTTTTATAATGGTTTTGAAAAGGTTTTACAGGCACTTACATGGAGAACAAAAAGAAGAATGGAGTTAAAGAAAGAAACACAGAGTGTTTGGAAGGAAAGGTTTAGAATACTTCAAAAACCAGAGACGGATGGCTCAAGAGAGGAAATGTCAAAAAAAAAGAGTTCGTAAGAAAAACGAGGGGAGAGTTAGCAGGGGTATGGATGGAAGAAAAATGAGGGCATGAACAAAATAATGGGGGATATCAAAATTATTTCATATAATGTAAAGGGCATACATTCTCTGGTGAAAAGAACAAGATTATTGGGGGAATTGAAATGGATGCGGGGATATAGTTTTTTTTTACAAGAAACACACCTGATGGGGACAGAACATGTCAAATTAAGAAGGGGCTGGGTAGGTAGGGTGGAATCAGTAGCTTCTCTGAATCCTAGAAAAGTGGGGGTAGTGATATAAATTAAGAAGGATCAGCCATTCCAAATAAAATCAGTGGAAGCAGGAATGAAAGGACGTTTTGTAAGGATCACAGGAGAATTAAAAGGGTCCTTAGTGCATCTAGTAAATATCTACAGGCGTAATCAAAATCCAGAAGAGTTTTTGACTAAAGTCCTACATAAGACAGCTAGCTATCAAGAGAGACAAATAATAATGGGAGGGGATTTAAACACAGTTAAGAATTCCTATATAGATAGAGCCTCAGGATTTACAGTAACAAATACTTAAGCAACAAAGATTTTAAACAGTTTAACTAAAGAACAAGGGCTGGCAGATATATGGAGAAGTCAACATGGGAAGGAAAGGGATTTCACTTTCTACCCCCCAGCTCACAAATCATATTCCAGGATTGATGCCTTCTACATGCAGCAGCAATATTTATACAGAATATCCAAATTCCAGATAGGGAACTTTACCTTATCTGATCATGCCCCAGTGGTAATCCAGCTGAAAGCTGAACAGGAAGAAAGACAATCTTTATGGAGACTAAACATTTCTCTGTTAAATAATAAAACTCTGAAAAAAAAGCCGGGAGAGACTGTAGAAGTAGTAGTTAGACTGAACAGACTACAATGATGCTTGAATTTGCTTATTTGGGAAGCTGTCAAAGCTGTGGTCCATGGGGAACTAATTAGCTATGCAGCAGGCCTTAAAAAAATCAAAAACATAAAACAGGTAGAGTTAATGGGAAAAATAAGAGAACTGAAGAAAGTACACAAACAGAAGCCACAAGCCTCTAAAATAAAGAACTATTAAAAGTTAGAGAGGAACTGCATAACATGGAACATGAGGAAACAGAGGGTAAATTAAGGTTCTTAAGTCACAAATACCAACAAGTAGGGAGGAAGCATAAAAATTATTAGCATATAGATTAAAAAAAAAACAGGTGGAAAGGGTAATAACCCATATTACGAATAAAGAAAGTCCTAACAATCCTTGGACTAGCCCCAAAGAGATAGCCTAACAATTTCAAAATTTTTATAAAAAACTATATTCAGAGGAAGAAAATGATGAAGAAGTGAAAAGGGGAACTAAAAACTTTCTGCAAAAGTTAAAGCATAGTAATTCCACAGATTCAACTCAATTGGCAATATTCCTTGATGCTGAAAAAGCACTCAATCGCTAAAATTGGACATATCTAATAATGGTGTTAGTAAAAATGGGAATTGGAGGGGAATTTCTGAAGTGGATTCATTTATGTTATAAACAGCCGAAGGCTCAGATTAGAGTAAATGGTACAGCTTCTGAGTCATTTAATACAGAAAGGGGATCACAGCAGGAGTGTCCTTTGACCCCATTTCTGTTTGCTCTGAGTTTACAGCCATTGGTGGAAGCCATTAAGGCAGGCTCAGATATAAAAGTCATTGCAATGGGGACAAATACTTTTAAAACATCAATGTATGCAGACAATAGCCTGATTTATTTGGAGGAGTCAGAGAATTCTATACCTCCTCTCCTAAAATTACTGGAATATGAAAATATATCAGGTTTCAAAGTAAATAAAGATAAAAGTGTTGCATATAAAGGGGAAAGTTAACTATAAGATCCAGGACTTAATTCCATTTAAATGGGTACTGAGTAAGGTTAGGTACTTGGGCATTTGGGTGTCAAAAAGTATAAAAGAGCTAATTAAGGAAAATTACATTCTCCTGTTCAAGTAAATCGCTGCAGACCTAAATAGGTGGAATGACCTTCCCCTCACCTTTTCCAATAAAATAGAAACAATAAAAATGAATATTTTGACAAGATGTTTATTTCTTTTCTCTGCGCTTCCCTTGAGTATACCATCCTTGGAATGGAAAAGTCTGAAGAGGAAGCTCTCCCACTTTGTGTGGGTTGGGCAAAAACACAGAATTAGATGGACGGTACTTCAAGAGGTAAAAGAAAAAGGGGTCTGGGGGTTACCAGATTTTAAAAATTACTACAAAGCAGCACAAATACAAGTGATAATCAAAATTACTAATCCTAGACAGAGAGGAGGGTGGCAAATACTAGAAAAGGATGCCCATCCTCAGATTCCCTTGCATGTGCTGCCTTGGACAGTGCTGAAAGGGGAGCTGACTGAAATTCATAACAGTTGGACAAGGCACACATTAAGTGTCTGGTTGTAAACCAGGCAGGTATGGGAACTACCTACTAAAATATGGAGGTATATCCCCCTCAGATATATTTTTGAGCTCTCAAGGGGGATGGTATGTAGATGTCTGGAAAGATGATAGTTGAAAGGGCGGAGATATTTAGACCAATTATGGGAAGACAAAGCGGTTAAAACATTTGACACTATACAACAGGAATATATGCTTCCTAAACAGGATTTTTTTGGGGTATCTGCAGTGTAGGGATTTTATACTAAGAGGTCTGCGATTAAGCACCATTAAGGAAGACCCAATCCCAGTGGCTCAACTGATTTATAGAAGAGGCCCACAGTCAGAAATTAGAAACTTAATTTCACAGGTGTATAGATTCCTACAAGAAGCGAAGGGCACACTAGCAATTCAGAGTATCCAGAACAAATGGGAAGCAGAAGGTGAATTAATGATAGAAGAGGAGGACTGGGAATGGATTTGGTGTGGGGTGCACAAGACCACTGCCATGGCATCATGGAGAGAGTTCAAGTGGAAGGTTTGTAGGAATATTTTCATAACACCTTTAATGTCAAAACACTACAAGAGATCTCACTCTGACTCCTGCTGGAGAGGATGTAGAGAAAGAGGAACATTTTACTATATCTTCTGGAGTTGTCAAACTGCAATCTCTTACTGAGAGCAGATTAAGAGTGCGGTCAGGAGTATAATGAATTTGGTAGCCCCACTAACTTTTGTACATTTAGTCCTGGGAAGACCTCCTAGGGAACTAAAGAGAGCAAACTTCAGATACCTATTCTGTGTCTTAATAGTGGCAGCACTTAAAATAATAACTCAAAGCTGGATGACATATAATAATTTGACTCTTAAGCAATGAAAAGTAAATTAAAGAAAACAATTAGAACCTTAGAGGCTATTATGGCAAAAATAAGATTACATGTAGACAAATTTAATTCACGCTGGCTGCCCTTTTTCACATACATAGAAGAGGTAGAGGGGATAGAAGTAGTGGAACAGTTGTTGGGATGGGGGAGGGTGGGTTGAGAAACTGAATAAGTAATCATTATTGGGAATTGATAAAATTAAAAATTTGGAAATGGGCCAGATCCAAGAAAGACATCCTTCCTTAGGAGAAGATATAGTAAAATTCTAGAGTTCATTCATATCTATGATCAACTAACTGAAGTGCAACAACAAACAAGAGTTTGCTCTCTTTAGTTCCCTAGGAGGTCTTCCCATGTACAAAATATTAAGAAATGACAAAGATGTGAGTAAAAGTTGCAAATTCTTGAAAATATTTTTACCAAAACTACCTTGTTTTCAGTCTTTTACTAGTGGAGCTTAAAATAAGCAGGGCATCCGAGAAGG
The DNA here is from genome assembly GCA_016271365.2 of Neoceratodus forsteri. Taxonomy (NCBI): domain Eukaryota; kingdom Metazoa; phylum Chordata; order Ceratodontiformes; family Ceratodontidae; genus Neoceratodus; species Neoceratodus forsteri. The sequence continues at coordinate 41,937,609 of CM028131.1, read as the reverse complement.
AGCAATGCTGGGCCGAATAGGTAACTATGGGATGGCGAGGTTGAGTGCTGAAAAGTGGGTTAGGGTGGGAGCAGAAGTCATTACTGGACAGTTTTCAGGTTTTACAGGTTTATAGACAGGGACTGGGAGAAGATTTGAGAGGTGGATTCAGTACTCAGCTGTGGGACGATGCTTTATTCAATGAATGGGGCACTGGAAAGCATCAGGAGGTGGGTAGGATACTTGGCAGTGGAAGAGTGTTTATGTTTATGGATGTGACACAAGGAGAAGGATTGGGAAGTGATTAAGAAGCTTAGTGAAGGCAGGGTGTTTTATTTGTATAGTCTGGGTGCAGGGAAAGATTGGGAGGTGGATGGGATACTTGGCAATGGGAGAGAATTTATTTTTATGGTCAGGGCACAGGGGAAAGGATCAGGAGGTGGTCAGGACACTTGATAGTAGGAGAGTATTTTGTTTTTATGGACAAGGCACCAGGGGAAGGCTCAAGAGGCAGCTTGTTGTTTGGTGTCATGCTGATGAAAAGATTGGGCATCTCATTAATAACATGGTCACAATTGGTATTACCATGTCTCATTGATCTCATTGATAGAAGTAGTTCACTCCTGTCAACTAAACAAAATTTCCACCCCATAAGCAAAGAACACTCTCGTGATCAGGCTCCAGTTTTAGTAACATATAGAATAGTGGATGGGTGACCATCCACAACAAGGCTGTGTTTCCCTTGAGGGAACTGATGACATCATAGAGACCTTGAGAGCAAAGTTCAAGAGGTCTTACTGATGTCATCAACTCCCGAGAGGAAAACATAGCCTTAGTTGTGGATGGGTGACCATCCACTGTTTTATATAGTATATGGTTAGGGCTTATTTCTTTTTTTACATTGCTGGTTACCTCATGTTTTTTATTTGGTGTTGCTGCTCCTGCTCTACGCCTCGCCGATGCCTGCCTCTCGTTTCTGCTTCACTGCACTCCCGCTGGCTGGGGCTTCTCTCCACTCCCGCACACTCTTTCTCACAGTGGCACTGTTTAGTTTTAAAAATTAAATGAAAAAAAAAATAGTTTCATGACACAAAGCCATCTAAGGCTATTTGTGTCAGAAGAAGGAGGATCTACTGTTCTGCCGCTCTGCGCCCGCTTAATCGTGCCACCATGTTTTTACTTTTCTTTCTCTGATGCAGCCAGTCGAATCAGACAATCCGGAGGTAGGACAAGGCTGAAAAGTTGTTGTACTATCGATGTGATGTCAGAACGATAGTACAAAAACTTTTCTGACCTTTGAACTGTCCTACAACAAGATTTGAAAAGCCACTGATTTCAATCTACAATAAGCCCTAACCAAATACTATAATATATTTGCTTCACATATGTGCAAGCAAACATAAAATCACTCTCTGGTTCAATGCTGTTCTGCTTTAATAAGAAATTACTTGATTCTGTACCTCTTACATATGTTTTACAAATTGCTGTTATGTAACTTTCTTGATAAGGCTATATGTTTCTGGCTGTGGTCAATATATTTGAAAGTTTTTTTCTTTGTCAGATTACAAGACAAAGAACATATTTTATGGAATGATGAAAAAAGTGAGTAAGACAATAGAAAAACTTTAAAGCAGGCTCATGTGAGCAACATTTAGGAGTACACTGGATCCTGTTTGTTATTTAACTCATTAAAACTAAAACATATTAAGTATAAAACAAGCTTATGCATTGTTCGTGTTTATAATGGCAGTGTATTATCTTATTTCAGAAATAAAAATGATCTCTCCTTATCCAGTGAGCAATGAAGGTAATCTATTTAAAATGTTTTATGTAGAAATCTATGTAACTTTTAGTACCACAGTGCTGCTGTTACACTAACCTGTTGCTTTTAATATTTAATTTTTAGACTGGGAATCTATTCAGAAATGTAAAGGTAAGGAATAAGAACATTTAAAATTTCTAATCCTGAATAAAATATGACAGCGGCCAATAAGTATATTTTCAGCTATATTCTTAAGAATCCATATAAATCACTTTTCCACTAAATAGCATGCATCACTTTATGTTTCTGGGCACAATCTCATGGTATTAAGTTACTGTGCAACAACAAGGTAACTCTTGGTACTGTATGACATGGTACATGGTAATGCCAATTGTTACCATGTTATTATGCAGTGTAATTACAAAACCAAATAAACTGTGCCCTGAAACATAACGTGATACAGAAATATCCAAACATGGAGGTTATTGCCATGTAACTCGGGCAACAGTAACTAGTAATAGAAGTAATAGTTACTAATAGTATTTTTTTTCATAATTGAAGGGGACCAGGCCCAATAGATTAGGCACTATATAAATGAAAATGCATTCTATTACATAGCATTGACAGTTACAGTGAAACTGCATACTTATTTATTTATGTATTTATTTATTTATTTTATTTTATTTAACTGACTATAGAATTACAACCTTTGAGTCAGGGACTTATTTACAAAGACTCCACATCAGAAAAAACAAACACAAGCACTTAATACATATAAACATAGAATGGCAGCTAAAGGTTACAGTTTTTTCAGTTATACAACATTGCAGAATCAAGATCAGCTATACATTGCACTGAACATGTTACTGGGAGCTGTATTTTACAGTTTTCAAGAGAACAATAAGTTTGCTGATAGAGGGAAGGAGTAACAGGTTTGATATTTACAGTGAAGTAGAGATTTAGACAGATATTTTGTGACTGCAGGTAAAGGAGGTATTGTTAATAGATAATGTTTGGTAGCCTATTGGTAGCAGCTCAGTGGTGGGGTGGTCCCGTAAGATGATAGATAGATGACCTGGCACTAGCTGGTACATTGGCAGCACCATGAAGTAAGAATGTGCTCTCTGAGGGCTGACTTGAAAGGTCCTAATTTGGAGATGGAGAAGATGTCAGAGGGGAGTTCATTGTACCAGACTGTGGCCTTGTGTGGGAATGACCTTTGAGCCACGGAGGTTCTAACCCTCAGGAAGGACCACACCTGTCATCTGGCAGTGCTGGTCTTCACTGAGGTGTGGGAGGATAGGAGAGAGGGAGAAACCCCCAAGGGGGTAAAGCCCAGGTGTATTTTCTTTGTGAGGAGACATGTTTGATAAAATAGCCTTTCATCCAGGGTGAAGAGATTTGTCAGGACATATAGGGTACAACTATGAGTACGCTTGTCTGCCCTGAAGAGGAGTCTGCACGGTTTGTTTATGGACAGGTGGATTTTGTTAAGGGCTGTGTGGTCAGCAGCTGAGTAGCTAATGAGCCATAATCAACTAGGGAGAGGACTGAAGAGGTGACAGCCAGATTAAGGGATTCCGGAGGTAGGCAATACTTGTGCCTATACAATAGACCTATATGGACATTTATGGCTGATGATAGCGTGTCAATGTATGACTGGAAGGAGAGGCTTGAATCAAATGTGAGGCCCAGGTATTTATATGTATGGATCTGTTCTAGAGGAAGGAGAGAGTGGCAGAGGATTGTTAGCTGCTCATTCTTGGCCTCATTCTGTCATTGAGCAAAGATCATGGTCTTTGTCTTTTTTACATTTACCACAAGTCTTTGGTCATGAAACAGTTTTCAATCTGGTTTAATATGTGTTGGAAGGAGGACTGCAATACTGTTTGATCTGGGTGCAAGGCAAAAAGAATTACATCATCTGCTTAGAGTAGTAGGTTGCTGGAGCAGGAATTGGACAAGGTGTTTAGGAAGATGCTGAATAATAGAGGGTTGAGGATGGAGCCCTTCGGAACCCCAGAGCAGACTGGCAGGGTGGCTGAGAGGGTGTTGTTTATTTTGACATGTCGTGATCTAGCTGTGAGGTAACTGGTAAACCAGGAGATGGGTCCTTGGGACAAACCTATGTGGCGGAGTGTGCTTAAGAGTAAGGGGTGGGCAACTGTATCAAAGTCCTTTGACAGCTCAATGAAGACAGCTCCAGCTAGGTGTTTTTGTATCCAGGGCATAGTGAACAAAATTAGAGAACTCAGTGAGAGCTGTAGTTGTACTGTGCCCAGATCTGAAGCCATGCTGCTCCCTGCAAAGTAGGTTATGAGCAAGCAGGTACTCAGTAAGTTGGGTGGCTATCGGTTTTTTTGAGGGCTTTCGAGAGTGGTGGGAGAATGGATATGAGATGTTAGTTATTGGGGGAGGTGCTGTCACCACTCTTCAGTATTGGGGTGACTGTGGCAGTCTTCCAGGCAGTGGGGAACTGCCCCAGACTTAAGGAGTGGTTAATGAGGTCATTCGGTGGGGAGAGGACTGTATCTAGTACTAGATGTAGGATTCTCATATCAAAAGAATCTTTGCACTAGCAAGAGCCACTGAGTGCTTTAATGAGATAAGGCCTTGCCTCATTCATAGAGATCACCCTTAGATGGAAGGGGGGATGCTAGGTGTTAGGGGGTGAGGTTGCGGAAGCGGAGTCAAAGAAGTTATTTGGGAGTACTGCACTAAGGTAAGAGAATGATGAGTTGAGGCAGATGGCAATGGTCAGCAGGTCAGTGATAGGAACATTATTGACACTTAGTAGGGAGGGGAAGCTGGGATTTGCCGTTGGATTCTTTGTTATTGTCCCAGAACAACCAAGCATTCCCCCCAGGAGGAGGCAAGGGTCATTTTGTAGTAGGCCAATTTGACCTGTTTTATGGCCCAAGTGCATCTGTTGCGAGCTGCTTTTTAGGCTTGCCTGTCTGCCTGCGTGCCGGATGCGACTGCTTTATACCAGAGATCATCTCGATGTTTTAGCTGTTGGAGCAGTGCAGGCATGACCCAGGGGGCATTACATTTCTTGGATTGCACTTTTGCTAGTGGGGCATAGAAGTCATATGCTTTATTAAAAGAACAGGTGAAATAATCAAGGCCGTCATCTATAGTAGGAGCCCAGGAGATAGGGGACCAATTCCATTGAGTTAAGTATTTTCTTAGTTTTGTGAGGTCTCCTGGTAAGAGATGACGCTGGGCAATATAGTTTGGTTTGGATTTCTGCTGAAGACTTGAGCAGGAAAAGAGGATGGGTGAGTGATCGCTTAAGGAGTCCTGAAGGACCACCAGGTCAGAGTTTCTGTGGGAACGGTTGGTGAGAAGAAGGTCAATCAGGGTGCTAGAGCCGTTAGTGGGGTTCACCTTGGTAGGTTGACTGATCAGCTGGGTCAGATCCAGTGCAGCGAAGGTGTCCTTGATGTGGGAAGCCGAACTGGCAAGCCAGTTCACATTAAACTTACTTTGCTATTTACTTTCATGTTACTTGGTAAAACCAAACGTTGCCTTATTATGCAATTACTACCATATAATGACCTTTTGTATATTGTGGAAATGGGTAATACATACAAAGTTTGTATGATAAGAGACATTGACTCCCTATGAATTCAGAGCGTAATGGTATTAGTGATAGATCTATTAATCCAGTGTTTGATTCTCCTTTGAATACTTCTACTGCTCATTATTTGGATAAGTATAACGAGCAATTAGAACTATTATCTTGGAATATTGCAAGTATTGTTCTAAATTTGTAGACACTGAATTTAAGACATTTCTTAATCAATGTGACATTATTATGTTGTAGGAAATATGGCATAGTATAAATGTAGTGGATAAAACAAAGCTAAATGGAATCTCCATATACAAAGCTCTGGGTTAAAATTAAAAAAGATGGGGCACTATATGGGTGGACTAATTACATTTATCAGGATAACTGAGTACATTAAGGTTATTGACTTTACAGTTAATCCAAATTACCTTCTTACAATAACCAGAATCTGGAGTTATTTAATTTTACTGGTCAATTTTTATAATCCTCCCCCAAACACATCACAGTATGATAAAGAACTGACAAGTAGAATGGTACATGACATAAATTCCATACTGTCTAGTAATTCATGTACTGTGATTCTGATTATGGGATATTTTAATATCAGGTTTCCTAATGAAAAACAAAATGATGTTTTGAGCAAAATGACACTAAACCTGGACATACCAAATAGAAATTCCATTGGCAAAAAAATACAGATAAAAACAATCAAATGGCAAATATCCTGAACATATTGCAACTAAGTATACTAAATGGTAGATTATCATCTGATAATGAAGGAAAGGCAACATGTCTAAATGCAAGAGGGTCTACTACTATAGACTTTGCCTTGTGCTCGATATATGATTTCAAAAGATATTTGGATCTGAAGTTTCTGCAAAGAACAGAAAGTGATTATATGCCTTTAATACTGTACAGGTCCTTTAACACACCTATTGTACATACTGGAGAGGAAGTAGTAGATATTAGGAATAATACAGTAGGATGGGACAGGATCTCTGCGGAAAAAGTAGGTGCAATATCTGATCGGTTCATAGAAAATATGATAGTATATTTTCAAAATTACCTGGAACCAGAGAAATTTTACAGCACAATGCTGCAATTGTATTATACTTGAATGGATATATTAATAACTAATGCCTCCAAAGCTAGGACAAAATACAAATATGAGAACTGGTTTTATAAATATTGCAGACATGAAAAGAGAAAACTAAATAAACAACTAAGCATTACAAAAAGGGACCCTACAAGAAAGAACATAACAGATCTTAATTTGGCCAGGAATAATTATAAAATCAAGATGTGGTTCCACAGCGCTCACAGAAACAACGTGGTGCAAAGAACAAGGCATGGCACTCCTTCACTATAAACCACAAACATGTATAGTCCAGCACTCCAGAGGCGCAATAAATTCTTAAGGCTGCTGGGTATTGACTCCCAGTTTATGTACCTAACCTGGAAACCTGTAAGCAAATAAAGTGATTGTTATTTGAATTTAACACTGTGGTCTGAAGTATAAATTAAGGATTTATTACACCTCTGGAGTGTTGGACTATACATGTTTGTGATAGTTATAAAACCCATGTTACTAAAATGAAACTTGAGCACCAGGATCACTTGCAAGAAATAACGTACAATACAATAATAAATAAAGACAACAAAATGTTTTGGACACTGGTGGCCTCTGGTGCTGAAACAACCAAAACAAGACTGGATATCTATATTGTCCCTGAATATGGGTTGACAATTTCTCTAAAATGTTATGGGATGAGAAAGTATAAATGGAGGCTGTGAACACTGAAATCAGTGGGGACTTTAAGTGGTTCAAAATGAATGAAATAAGATTGGCTCTATCCAGTTTCAAGAGATAAATCACCAGGGCTTGGCAAATCTTCTATAGACATCTGCAAAATCAATATAGATTGGTGGTCTAAGGTTCTTACAGACTTATTTAATACACTGATAATGTATGCATATTTCCCTTCAACTTGGTATGGTAGCTATATACAACTTATATGTAGAAACATAGAAACATAGAATTTGATGGCAGATAAGGACTGCTTGGCCCACTTAGTCTGCCCATTTCCCTACCTAATGGGTAAGCTGCAGATCCTAGCTAACCAACAGCCTACTTCTTCCTACCCCCACCCCCTAGAATTGCCTTATACTTGTCCCATGCATTCTTGAATTCCACCACTGTTTTTGACTCCACAACCTCCTCAGGAAGGCTGTTCAATGCATCTACAGCCCTCTATGTGAAAAAATACTTCCTCACATTACCTCTGAGCTGTCCACCCTCTAACTTCAAAATGTGCCCCCTTGTTCTTGTACACCTCTTTTTCTGAAAGTTGCTATCCTCTTGGACTTTGTTGATTCTCTTGAGGTACTTGAAAGTTTCTATAATGTCCCCCTCTCCCTCCTCTCCTCGAGGCTATACATATTAAGCTCCTTTAGTCTCTCTTAATATGTCTTCTGGTGCAGACCTTGCACCATTTTAGTTGCCTTCCTCTGGATTGCTTCCATCCTGTCTATGTCTTTGCGGAGACTGGGTCTCCAGAACTGCACACAGTACTCCAGATGGGGTCTCACCAGATGTCTGTACAGAGGGATAACAACTTCCTGTTTTCTACTGGTGATGCCTCTCCCTATGTATCCCAGTATCCCCCCAGCCCTCCTTATTGCCCTCTCACATTGCTTGCTCATCTTTAGGTCATCTGATATGACTACCCCCAGGTCCCTCTCCATTGTTGTTGTTGTTAGCATCTCACCCCCGACTATGTACTCTTCCCCTGGGTTTTTGTTTTCCAGGTGCATTACTTTGCACTTCTTAGCATTGAATCTAAGTTGACATACATTTGCCCATTCCTCCAACTCTTCTCTTCCTTTCCACCCCACCTTGTGCATCAGCTCTGTTGCAGATCTTTGTGTCATCTGCAAAGAGACTTAAGTTTCCTTCCAGTCCCTCTGCAATGTCACTTATAAAGATATCAAAGAGGACCGATCCTAGTACCGAACCGTGCAGTACCCCTCTAGTAACCCCCCTTTCTTCAGAGTGGACTCTGTTTACTATTACCCTCTGTGTCCTGTTCTTCAGCCAATTCTTTACCCAGGCTACCATCTTGGGACCCACTCCCAGACTGGCCAACTTGTATATTAATCTTTTTGGGGGACTGTGTCCAATGACTTGCTAAAGTCTAGCTAGGCCATATCCACAGCCCCTTTCTGATCTACTAATTTGGTCACCCAGTCAAAGAAATCTATTAGATTCATCTGATTTGACCATCCCACTGTGAATCCAGAAGACTGGACAAGGGCGCATATGATCCAGCTCCACAAAAGTGGAAGTAGGGAGGAGGCAGGGACTACTGACCAGTCAGTCTTACCTCAGTAATGGGCAAGATTATGGAGGCACTCCTTAAGGAAAGGATAGTGCAACACCTAGGTCTACAGGAGCACAGGATCCAAGACAGCTTGGGTTTACAAAAGGAAGGTCCTGTCAGACTAATCTCATAGATTTCTTTGACTGGGTAACCAGCGTGGTGGACCAAGGGGGAGCAGTTTATGACGCCTACCTTGACTTCAGCAAAGCTTTCGATACTGTTCCACATAGAAGATTGATTAATAAGCTGGGTAGGCTCAGGGTGGGCAAGAAGTTGGTCAACTGAGGGCAAACTGGTTGACGGGCAGAAAACAGAGAGTGGTGGTAAATGGTATACAGTTAGACGAGATGCAAGTCACAAGTGGGGTATCTCAGGAATCAGTCCTGGGGCCAGTCCTCTTCAATATCTTCATCAGCAACATTGCAGATGGACTGGAGGGTAAGGTTTGTCTGTTTGAAGATGACACCAAGATCTGCAACAGAGTAGTGCCAAAGGGGTTGGGCAGAATGAGAAGAAATCTGGATAAACTAGCAATATGGTCGGAAGAGTAGCAACTGGGTTTTAATGCAAAGAAGTGCAAGATCATGCACATAGGGAAGAGAAACCCTGAAGCCACCTATAGGGTGGGAGGGGAGTTGCTGGCAGTCACAAGGGAAGAAAGAGACTTCGGCATCATCATCACCGATGACCTGAAATCATCCAAGCAGACCACTAAAGCAGTAGGTAAAGCTAGGGGGATGTTACAGTGTATTAATAGGGGTATCACAAGTTGGAAGAGGGAGGTAATAATCCCTCTTTACAAGACTCTGGTTAGGCCCTATCTGGAGTACTGCATGCAGCACTGGCGGCTACACCTTCACAAGGACATTAACCAAATTGAGGCAGTCCAGAGAAGGGCAACCAAAATGGTGCAGGGACTGCATCAGAAAACATATGAGGACAGATTAACAGAGCTCAATATGTATACCTTAGAGCAAAGGAGAGAGAAAGGTGATATGATCAAAACATTCAAACACCTTAAGGACATTAACAAGGTGAAAGAGACTAACATGTTTCAATATAAGAACAATAGCAGGACAAGAGGACACAGCATGAGATTAGAGGGAGGGCGATTAAGGGGTAATTTGAGAAAGTTCTTTTTCACAGAAAGGGTGGTGGATGCAAGGAACAGCCTATCTTAGGAAGTGGTGGATATGAATACAGTGCATGGCTTCAAACAGGCATGGGATAGGCATAAGAGAGCAATACAGATGAGTATGAATAGATAGGCCATTGAGAGAGCAAAGGCCGATGGCACATTTATAAGGTAGAAAAAGAAATGGGCAGACTGGGTGGGCCTTGTGGTCCTTATCTGCCATCAGCTTCTATTTTTCTATGCTGCCTTGTGTCCTCTGCTCCTCTGGCCTCTAAGTACTCAGCAATTCTTTCCTTCAGCATTTGTCAATGCTGAATGTTGTCTTGCTGGCACTGGCATTGGTACTGCAGGAGTTAGAGAGATGCATAATAGGAATGACGGTGTAGTATGGAACTGACATCAACCCCACCCCACCCTGCAGAGAGTGACAGGCGTTGAGGTGTGCCTTTAGGTCATCATCCATAACTCTCATCCCATTTCACCTCACCCTACTCTGCAGACTCTGATAAGTGTTTCATTGTGCTTTGAGGTCATTGGGCCTTATGCTCACCCCATTCCATAAGGAAGTATGTTGATATTGGTGCAATATAGGAGAATGGGGTGAACGTTGGGGCTGAAGAGTCCAAGGCACACCTTGATGCTTGTCAGTGGCTGCAGGATGGGGGTGGAGGTGCAGTGGTATGAGCATTACAACTGACAATCCAAAGGCACATCCCTGATGCCTGTTAGTCTGTACAGAGTGGGATGTTATGATTAGAAACCCTAACATCCAGGGCATTTGTTGGTATTTGCACTCCAAATTTTCAACATGGCCTTTTTGTGACACCACCTCATGAAAGCATTTGTGACCTCTGTTCATGAACAGTGGTGCTGTGATTTTGTTACTCTGTCCGGTATGTTGATTTCCCACAACGGCCATGCCATTCTGCATCATGTCTGAAAGCACAGTTTGGGCAGGATGTGAAAAAATGACAGTTGCACCATTCATAAGGATGTGTGAAGAGATGGCAATTTTGAAAATCAGGAATGTCAGTATTAAAAATTCTTGAAGTTACAAGCGTGTTTGAAAACTGCAAAATGCACTCTTGTAATACAGTAATTTTTGAGAATTCTTTCATCAAATTTTTAACATAGGCATTTTGAGACCACTGCTCATGAACAGGGCACTATGATTTTCTTAATCTGTCCTGAATGTTGATTTCCCATTGCAACTGCGCCATTGTGCATCAGATGTGCGAAACCACATTTTGGGCAGGATGTGAAAAATTACAGCTGTACTGTTCATAAGGAGGTGTGCAAAAATGGCAGTATTGAAAATCTGGAGTAAAAATATAAAAAATTCTCAAAGTTATGACTGTGCATGGAAATTGCACAACACACACTTGGAACATAGTCTTTCTGTAGAATTTTTTCACCAGATTTGCAACATAGGTTTTTTGGGAACCCACCTCATGAACAGTGACACTGTTGTTTCGTTAATCAGTCACAAGAGGTGCTGCTGTGCAGTGACCGCAAAATCACCTTTCGGGACTGAATAACAAGATGACAGTGACTGAATTCATGATGAGGGGTCCCAAATACCCCATGTTGAAAATTTGGTGCCAAAATTTGCAAAAATGGCTAAGATATGCACCAAAGTTGAACCCCCTCCTCCATTTATGCCATCATACAGCTTACCGGCATTTCTTCAGTTTACGGTCAACTTTGAAGAGTGCAGATGTGTTCCCGGTCCACCAAAGATCATTGCACCAGGCTCTGGAGGTATGTATGGCGTGAAGGGGGATGTGGGAAGGTGGGGTGTACAGAGGATGGGCACGTTTTGGGGGAAGGGCACCAAACACATCAAGGGACCATTTTCTCATTTTTCAGGGTAAAAAAAAAAACACAAAGACAACGCAGGTCAGTTTTCATATTTTGCAGGTGTGTTTTGGCACACTAGGATGGGCTCCCAGTGTGCCACCTGTATTTGTGGGGAAGGGGTCCAAAGCCAATGGGGATTGGGCCACCTGTCAGCACAGAAATGTGTCTGGGGATGGTGCATGATGCCAAGGGGGATTGGGCACCCTCTCAGCACACAAATTAAATGATAAGGGGACCATTATGCTGATGGGGATTGACCTCCCTCATTGGCAAACTGAACTGGGAAAGGGGCATGCCAACAGGGGGATTTGGCACCCCTCAGCGTCAGCTTGATTGGGACTATGAGGAGGACTGCAACAGCTGCTGCCATGCTTTACTGAAATGTTGCACCCGGCAAGGCACGTCCTGCAATGAGGGGGAGCTCCCTCACTGCAGCTGCTAAATCATTTCAATTTGGTGGTGCGCATTTGCACTGCTGTCATAGACAGCTTGCAATCTAATTTGTGCCACAGAGCCCAGCCCAAAAAAACAGTGACACCACTGGCCACAACATTACCGTGCCTCCGAAACTTGCTATTCCAAGCTACCTCAAGATGTTGCTTGCACATGCGCAAGACAGCATAAAAAAGATTCTAACTTAGACCCTGGTAACTAGAGACCGATCAGTTTACTGGACAGTTTGACAAAGTTATTTGTGACAGTACTTCTGGATTGATTAAATATCTGGCTTGAACATAATAAAATATTATCTCAACTACAAGTGGGCTTCACTAAAAATAAAGGCACTGTTACACAAATCTTCTTATTAGATCATCTGTTGGAAAAAAAACGATGTCATTAGGAAACAACCACTTTTTGTTGCTTACATAGATTTTTCAGCTGCATTTGATTCTCCATTCAGATCACTGTTGTGGAAAAAATGCAAAAACTAGGTACAGATAGAAATCTAATTGACTTAATCAGAAGAATATATACAGATACTTGGGTGTAGGTTAAAGGGCACTGTCAGCTTTTGGTGTCAATTTTAAAGTGCTTGTAAAAATGTGTATGCCACAAGCACTCCCAGTGTAAAATACATACATGGCAACAGATGTGCACACTAGTGCAAAATATCCACTGTGTGATTTTTGTAAAAAAAATTATACTTTATTTTACCCAACTGAAATGTCAGTGGCGTGCCTTCACATGTGGAAAGGTGAGAAGCCGCCAATAATTTTTTTCATGAATGAGTTAGTTATTTTTGGTTGCATATTCAAAAAAGGGTTGTAGCCCTTACAGTTCATGCTGTAGAATTGCACAAATACATTCCATTAAAAAACAGTGCTGCAGTCTATTTTACTTTGCATGTAAGAGTTGAAACCATAACTCCAGGTATGTGCATTACTAATGCTGATGCTCAGAGTTATGGCTTTAACTTTTACATACAAAGTAAAACAGATTATTAATACACATGCCCAAAGCTATGGCTTCAAGTTTCACAAAGTAAAATGGATTACAGCACTCGCTTTTTAATGGGAATGTATTTGTACAGTTCTGCAGCATGAACTGTAAGAGCTACAATCATTTTGGAATATACAACCAAAAATAACTAACTCGTACATGAATGAGTTTACCGTCAGCTCCACGTCTTTTCTGCAGTGGCAGCATGCCACCAACATTTCAGCCCGGTTGAATAAAATGTTTATTTTTTTTTTTTTTACAAAAATCATAGGTATTTTGCTCTAGTGTGCATATCTCTGGCCATATATGTATTTTACATTGGGAGTGTTTGCTGAATATACATTTTTACAAGCACTTTAAAACTGACCTCAAAAGCTGGCAGTGTCATTTTTAATATACAAAAGGGAGGGGCTTGATTGACGAGATTAAGGCAAACCTCAGAATCCATCAGGGCTGTGTCTTGGCTCCAATGCTGTTTAATATCTATATCAATGATATTATAGTTGCTTTGGAGAATCATGATCAACATGCCCCCACAATAGGTAGCTTTTTTTTTAAATATCACTGCTTGCATACGCAGATGATCTTGTGATAATATCCACCAGCAGATTAGGTCTGCAGGAGGCTCTAAATCTGATGTAAGGTTTATGCATTACACATAACTTAAAGCCTAATACTAGTACGATACAGGTTAAAGTTTTTGGAAGTACCAGGAATTATTGAAGTGTATACCTTGCTAACAAAACATTTAAATATGTCAATGAATATCACTATCTGGGGGGTATGGTCCTCGGCTAACCTGAAATGGAACAAACATATCAAATATACTATTAATAAAGCAAGAAAGACAATAAAATTCCTGAACATGTTTAATTACCAATATGATGGATGTATGGTAGTCCAATTTATAAGGACTATGAATGCTAGCATAATTTCACAAATTCTTTATTCAGTAGAAGTTTGGGGTGTAGCCAATATAGCTAATATCAGTTCAGTTATAAATACTGCATATAAGAGATTACTCAGAGTTTCGTTGGGCACCCCCAGTGCAGATGTCAACTTGGACAACCTTGTCTCAGTTATATGATTCAAGCAAGGCAAATCAACTTTTGGGCAAAAGCTAAAACAGTTATGTCACATCAGCTTATTAAAGTATGTGTAAAGGAGAAAGAAAAATCTATTCCCAATAGAACACTTCTGGCAGGCTAAGTACAATAGAAAGGTCTCTGGAATTCAATGGATTAATCTACTTAAAGCATTAGGATAAACAGAATATTAATACAAGTAAAACATATACTAGGTACATAATCAAGAAATTGTATGAAACCAACGGAGAGAAAGACCTTGCTGATCTAAAACAAATAAAAATATCAAACTGGCTGGTGGGTAATACTACAGACCACACCCTGACACTTTACCTGTATATTAAGAAAACTACTGAATATAGAGTGGTCTTAACTAGGTTCAGATTTGAAACTTTTAGAAGTAAAGTATTGGATGTTAGATATAACAAAGAACAAAATATATCTAAACCATGCCACTGTAATACACAGGAAATTGAGGAACTTAAGTATGTTACACTGAGATACCCATGATATGATAAACAGAGGAATAAGTACCAGAGGAAATTTTTAACTACCTGTAATATCCCTAATAAGTTTATGCTGGACTTGTTCAGTTAAGACAATTTAGAAATACATATAGATCTAGCTCTTTATCTAATCACTATTGTTAAGATTCAGGAGAGGAGAATGGCTATGCTAGCACTTTAAGGTGTTAACAACACTATTGTAATTAGTTTTTTACAACTTTAATCTGTATACTCCATCTAATGCGTGATACAATGTCATTTAGTGCACTCTGGTGAATCTATGCAACAACTTGTTACTGTTGTTTGTAAGGGGAGGAAGCAATGCTTTTTACAAAATGCTATGTTATTCTCTTTGATATGTGTTAGAGAATATATATATACATATACATATACATATACATATACATATACATATACATATACATAGTTATATGTGCAGGTTTTATCTGCCCATTCATGGGCTTTTTCTGGATTCTGACTATGTGTTTACTTGTATTGTAGTGAGATATGACAATGTATGCTATGTATGATATATTTTAATTCTTGAAATGGCTTTGGCCAATCAATAAATTATTACATTACATATAACTACTTGTTCTATCTGAATGTTTTATTTATTATTCAGCCTGAATATTATAGTGATAATACTATAGTATTCTTTGTTTATGAGATAATAACAGGATGAGGGGTAATAAACACTTAGGCTGAGGTGTTTATTAACCCCCACTGGCTGGTTATTACCAAGGAAACCCAGGCCACTAATAATATTATCACTATAATACTGGAAAAAAAAAATTAATAAACTGCCATTTCCTTGTGCTAGAGCATGTCTTTGAGAGATAAGAAAGCAAGAAGTTTCTCACAGAATCACAATAGGATTTCTAGACACTGCTGACTGGCTGTTGCATGTTGAAGTGTGAAGGCAAACTGGGTATGCTGTCTGATAAGCTGAGTACACAAGCAGTTATCAGTTCAGAATGCAGAGCCACTGTCTCATTATTTAGTCTGCTGTTCAGTTATGGCAAAATAATTGGACAGTAACCTGAAATTCTGATTGGCTAAGAGGGAATTTTTCCAGTATAATATATTTTGTGGCCCACATGTTCAGGTATTTGTCATCTATTATTCCATATTGAGCTTGAATGTTGTTGGGGAAAAAAACAAAGCTTTTACTAGGATTACTAGGAGTACTAGGATGATTTAGACACAAGGCGGCACAAGACCCATCTGGAATGTCTCCCACACAGCTGGGTAACTAGATCAATAATAGTTTCAAGTAGTATGTACTATCCAAGTATCTCTTAAAAGACTCTAAAGTTGTATTATCTACAATGGATTGAAATAGTTTGTTCCATGCCCTAACTGCTCTCACTGCATAAAAACTTTCTCTTTTTATAGTGGACACTCTGGGTAAAAATCATTTTTTATTGTGGGATCTCGGACTGTTTCTGACAGTACTATATTTATGTTCCACTCATTCATGAGTTCTTGATTGTGAACAATTTTAAACAGAAGTGGTAAGTCACCCCTTTGTCTTCTTGCTTCTAATGAGTACAGTCCTGTCTCTAGCAATCTATTTTCTTAAGTATAATCCACAAGTTGGGGTATATATTTGGTCATAGTTCTCTTCCCCATATCAGGTGATCCAGGCTAATCTCCTGGCCATACTCATTCCTATTCCAATTTTTTCATAACCTCTTCCCCTTTCCCCAGTATACCAAAGAGATTTAAAAACTAATGGCAATGAATCTGACATATCCAGTCACCCCCCCCACAGCACACCTGACCTGCTCTCCTTCAGTGAATGGAAGGAGCAAGTGCTAGTTGGTGCATGATCACATAGGAGTGGTCCAGGCAGTAACATCTGTTCTTATCCTGAAACACCTAGGACCCGATTCACAAACAGCCTGTAGGTTGTCACAATTTGTAGTGATCTAGGGCTGTGGCAACTCTGGGTGTGTCAGTGACCCTCTGCCCAATTCAGGAAAACCAGGGATCCCTGTGCCAAAAACTTGAGAGTTGATGCACCCAAAGGCTAGCACTGAACAAGTGGTGCACCTTGGTAATTGCTGCAGGGATTGGGCTTCCCCCAAACCGGTGCCACACTAGAGGTGCTGGGATTTTGGTGGTGGGCATGTTAAACATGTTTTCTAGGAGGGCCCTGGAGAAGAACAGACATGGGGGGTGCCAAGGGGGGTTGGGAGATGGTGGGAATGCAAGAAGATAATGTGGCACCCTGTGGGGGTGCTGTTATTTTAACCATTATGCTAATAGATGGGACCACGGGGGGAGCTATAGGACTGGGTAAGCAGGAGTTGGTGGCAGGGGATCACCGAGAACTACCTTAAGAAACTTGCATGTCCCTACTATAAATTCAACTCCTACACCCTAATATTAAAAGACACAGTCTGACCCAGTAGGTTACACAACCACAAACAAATAATGACAGATTCATCATAACTAATCCTGAGATGGGATGTGAACTGTCAACCCATGGCCCTGTGTGGGAGGATGGGGACAGGTGGCAGAGGGATGGGGTGGGAGTGGTACTTCAGCGGATCCATGAAACAGAACCACTGTGGGGAGCACACTCCTGCCCCATCCTCGCCCCCAGTGAAGGGCAGCCAGCACAATGGAGGCCAACCTTAGGGAGGCAGTATAGCGCAGTGGTTTAAGGCTCTGAGCTGCAAATCTGGAGGCCTGGGTTTGAATCTCACAGCCCCCACTTGCATACTGTGTGACCCTGAGCAAGTCACTTAACTTCCTGTGCTCCCAGGTCGCACCTGTAAACAAGCTTTCAGCTTAGTATGCTACTCCTGGTTAAACAATTGGGGAAAAAAAATCTGGGAAGGGCTAGTAGGGTTTGGGAGGCAGTCCAACCTCGATTGCCATCTCCTCACCCCCACCCAAACCTCGACCAGCATCTGCAGGTTAGATGCAGAGGACAGCTTCAGAAGGACAGCAGAAGTGTCTGCAGTACATGCCCTGCACAAGACATATCCCGGCTGCAAGGAAATTCATCACAGTCCTCCTAGATTGATTTAGCAGATTTCTAGGCAGGATGATTTCCTGCACTTCCCTGTAAAGTACATTATATCCTAGTTAAGCCAAACACAAGAGCTTCCAGATTGATTGGGCATTCTCCCTATACCTACAGGGCACTTTTCCTATGGTCTCATGTAGATTACATTGCTTCATATGGAATCCAGACTGCTCTCTTTTCCTAAACTGTATAACCAATGCAAATCCAAGGGAAGAATTTTCTGGTAGATGGCCCCAAATTCCAGTAATAAAACAGGAGTCCTTATAGATCTGGGAGTCCTGCAAGCTGCTCTAGTTTCTATTTGAAGCAAGGAAGGCTGATGGAGGTCATTTCCCTATAGGTGGCACCAAACCCCTCCAGAATGTGGGAATCCCATTAATCTAGACTGCCCTGCCACTGACAAGCTCCCAGATACTTGGACAGAGATGCAAACACAATCCATAGCCGGCCACCAACAAAGTTGATCTTAGGGGACTACACATAGCACAGACACAGGGAGACTGGATAAGGAGAGAAATGCCGGGGAAGTCACAGAACCATGGCAGAAACTGGCCCACAGACTTCCTCATGCTCAGAGCAGCCGAACACCAACCTGCCTGATAGAAGTCTCACGAATAGAAATGAGAGATGTTATATGCTAGGGGGGGGCTTATGAGCGAATAGGTGCTATAATAATAAAGGCACATCCTCTATAAAGAGCACACTCATTACACCAGTCGCAAGACACCCAGAAGACCGATGGGGGAGGATCAAATGGAGCAGTAGGAAGGGGGGGGAGAGATCCCCCATCCAAAAACTGAGCAAATGAACCATCCAACAATGAACTACAGTATTAACTAACACAAAGTCAGTTGTGTGCCGTGGACAAAGGGGATGGCCATCATGAGAGCCTTTCATGAACCAACTGTATTGAGGTGACATTGACCCCAACAATGCCCCTGATGCCCAGGGCGAGGGGAGGTGCGGGCTAACCAAGCCTCTCTTTTTGAATTGTTGTACATAGTAGTTAGCAGTTTTCTTAATTTAGTCATGTACTGTATAAACAGCCATTCCTGCCATGCTCCTGACATTCTAGCCCTCTCAGAAACCTGGCTATCCAAAAAAATCCCCAATGATGCAGTATCCCTAAGTAACTATAACCTTTTTAGGGCAGATAAATCTGATAAGCGTGGGGGTGGCTGTGCAATATTCATTAAATCAACACTCGGTGCCACAGTCATGGACCCCCCCCCCCAGAACATGGGGCACAGACACTTACAGTCAAAATTAGTCTGGGCACTAAAACTATCCATGTCATCACTGCCTATATCCCCCCGAGTAACCAGAAACTTGCTTTTGAATCCATTCTACACACTATCTCTCACCTCCCAAATACTAACGAATCTATATTATTGGGCGACTTCAACATTGATTGGCTATCCCCATCCTCCTCCACCTTCAAAGACGCAGCACAGGCTATGGACCTCACCCAAATTGTTACCTCCCCAACAAGGTGTGACACAAGAATCGGGACCTCCACACTATTAGACCTTATTTTTACAAACAGATCATATAATATCACCCGGGTCACAGTGCTTCCTGATGCTATCAGTGACCACTCCCCGGTTATCTGCTGGTGGTCGGATAAACTACCCCTAGCACCACCTACCACCACATGGCATCATAAGCTCAAAAAAGGAGGCCTTAACCTCCTCAAAGAATACCTTGTAAATAGCAACTGGCTACCCATATATAATGCACAGACAGTGGATACCGCCCTCACCCACTTTTATAACTACGTTAACAAAGCCTGTGTTATATTTGCCCTGCTCAGCAGTAGGTGAAAACCAGGCTACCCCTGATCACACTCCTCCTTATAAACCTTATGCAACACAGGAACAACCTTGACACAAGGCCATAGACACCCAGCACACTAGGGACAGACAACTATATAGGGAGGCGTGTAATAAATGCACCTGGGCAACACGCAGGGCAAAAGCTGAATACTTCCAGCATACCCTCTCCACCTCGTGGGGAGATGGGAAAAAATTCTGGAGCAAAATTCAGGAAATCAGTGGCAAAACTCAGTCCCCCACCCCAACCCAACTATATGTGAATGGGGACATTACCCAAGACCCAGCTAAAATCGCTGAAGCCCTCAACGACTCCTTCTCTGATTTGTCACATATCCTCCTGCCAAATATCTTCCACCCTCCCCAAAAAAACCCACACCTATTCCAGCGAGTATAGACCTCCCACCCCTGTTCCGGCTCCAAACCATTCCCGGCAACCTGGCCAAATGCTATATGTCCAAAGCAATCGCTAATACTCGCTACAGCAGTGACTCCCTGGACCTAAAACTTATTAGGCTTACCCTCGATGTCACTCTACCCCATCTCACAAAAATTCTTAACTTCTCACTCTGCCTCAGCCAGTTCCCCTCTAACTGGAAAAAAGTCTTGATCCCTCCTATCTTAAAGAATGGCGACCCCACCCACACCGGTAATTATAGACCAATCTCAATACTCCCTCCTTTCTCCAAAGCACTAGAAAAAATAGTCTCAGACCAGCTAACTGAGCACCTTACGAGACACAACCTCCTAAGTAAGGAACAACATGGGTTCTGTGCTGGCCACAGCACCATCACAGCCCTCACTGAAGTAACCATGTTCATCCATGGGGCCCTGGACCAGGGATCTATTGCTGGGGCCATCTATGTTGAGTTAACAAAGGCATTTGACACGGTCAATCACGATCTTCTCATCCAAGTCCTGTCACAACTAAATGTGGCCTCTGGGGTCTTGGCCTGGTTCAAGGACTACCTCTCGGGTCACTCTCAGCAAGTAAAAATCAATTCCACCATCTCCACCCCCAAATCTGTGTGTTCTGGTGTTCCACAGGGGGTCAATTCTGGGCCCACTGCTTTTTACACTCTTCCTTAACTCACTCCCCAAAGCTTGCAGCAGTCATCTTCTGCTTTATGCTGAGGATGTTGTTCTTTACTGGCAACACCCACAGCCAGACACCCTCCAACTCACCCTTCAGGGTTTTTTTGGGGAACTGGAGAACTGGTTTACTGATCACCGCCCTGATCATTAACTATTCCAAAACTAAGTCCATGACCTTTGCACATCGCCACAGCCCACACAGCCGGATGACACTCCAAATTACAAACTTGGATGGTACCCATCTGGAACATGTTACTCATTTTAAATACTTGGGTGTCACCTTAGATACCTCCCTCTCCTACCACAGACATGTATGCCTCCTCTCATCAGTGATCAACTCCAGAATTGATACCCTCTACCAGATCAAGAACAGCCTGCCTGCCCAAGCCATGCAAATAGCTGTCACCTCCTTTATCCTCTCACTTATCGATTACGGGATTGTTTTCCATGGCACTGCTGACAACTGCACCCTAAGTAGCATAATCACAGTGCTTAATAAAGCCTGCCGCCTTGTTACTGGCTGTGACAGACTCGACCACACCTTCGATCTGTACACACTAACTGGTTGGCTTAATTTCCATCAAAGACTCAAATATCAAACCTGCATCTTAGCAAAAATGATCCACCTCCAGCTTACTCCAGCCGGTCTACTCCCCATCGTCAGCTCGGTCCCTCACAGGCGGATTATCCAACTGTCACCTACCTCATCCTTCACGGTCCCCCCGTGTCGAATGTCACTAGGGCAGAGATCCTTCTGCTACATGCCCCCCAAATGGATCAACACCCTTCCCCCTACTCACTCCTAGATCCACAGCATCTCATTTTTCAAAACCAGCCTTCGAACACACCTCTTTGAAAACTCTAAATGTGAATGCCAGTAAGGCCTGCTCTCTCCTCCTTCATCCCCATAACTGACTCTGGGACTTCCTAGACCCTACGAACCACCTTCAGCATTAGCTCTGTCTTGGGTTCACATATATGCCTCCTAAAAGCTTCAAAACGCCTCACAACTGCCATGTCAATTCTGTAATCCTGTAAAAATCTAAGTGTATATAAAAATTTGCTTCTTTTATTGTTTTATACTGTCTTGTGTCTCTCCACCCCCTGTAACCACCGTGGAGCCATTGTATAAATACTGTCTGTACTGAAACCTGTATATGATTGCTCGTTCCGTCTGTCTTCCTTGTACTTTGTTCTCCCTCCACCCCCTGGAAATGACGTGGAGCCTTTGCAAAAGAGTCTATGACTCAAAGGATTGTAATTCCAATTATACAGTAAATAAATAAATAAACTGTACTGTAGTAGTTCAGACTATCTATTCTTGTACTATCCGTTTTTGATTGATACACATGATCTGATGCTGGGTGGCTGGAATGCTCTAAATGGCATAGTATCACAACTCTCTACCCCAACAAAAGCCCCCAGTACACAAGAGTATGCTCTCACACTTCACGAGACATAACCCACCCCTTTGGAAACCCCTCAACGCCATCTCATGATGCTGGTGTACACCTACACAGATGGCCAATGGCTAACCAATATACCTGCACAACATGGAACATCAGAGGGGCCTAAATCAATGAAAAAAGACAGCAGGTGCTTTGTCACCTGAAACACCCCAAAACTCAAATTACCTTCCTCAAGCAAATGCACACATTAGCCACATAGGCCCTACTATGGAGAAGGGAATGGGTGGGGCAGTCCTTTGCAGTGGGAAACAAAAACCGAAGGGAGGGGTGGCAATCCTCATCCAGAGGAACATTCATCTTAAGCTGGAGGCAGTATAGTGCAGTGGTTTAAGGCTCTGAGCTGCAGATCTGCAAATCTGGAGACCTGGGTTTGAATCCCACATCCGCCACTTGCACACTGTGAAACCCTGAGCAAGTGACTTAACTTCTCTGTGCTCTCAGGCCACACCTGTAAACAAGCTTTCAGCTTAGTGTGCCACTCCTGGTTAAACAATTGCAAAAAAAAAAAAGCTAATTGAATAAACAGCAGAGGGGAGGTATATATTAGTGAAAGGCCAACTAGACAGACGGAAGCTCACCTTAGCAGCACTCTACTGCCCAAACACTAACAATTTCTGACTCTTCACTGCACTCCTCCTCACCCACCTTAGTTGCCCTATTACCCCTCCTAAGCACTGTTGCCAAGGGACTGGAAACAAGTCCAGGCCAACAACCTGGACAAGTCTAGGTCCAGATGAATTGGCCTTATGCCAGTCCAGTGGGCCTTAAGGGAACTGACAATCTCCATAGGCCTAGAAGACATATGAAGAGTCCTGCACCCCAGCTCTAGGGAATTCACTTTCAAATCTATCCCACATAACCCCCAAACAAGACTTGACTACATCTTGGTCAACCGCAAGATCCAGAAGGTGACAACCCCCTGTGAAATTAAGGCCAAAACCATTGCCATTTTCCCACACCTCCTTATGAACAGTACAGCTGTCATTTTTCACATCCTGGCTGAATGTGTTTTTGCACCTCCGGTGAAGAATAGCATGGTCACTGTGGGAAATCACTGTTTGCGAGACATGAAGAAAATCACAGCTCATGAGCAGAGGTCCTAAAATGCCTATATTGAAAATGTTGTGATGAAAGTCCATAAAATGCTTGTGTTACGTGCATGCGTTGCGCAGTTTCCACGTGTGCTCGAAAGTGCGAGCATTTTAAATATTCACACTACAGATTTTCAACATTGCCATCTCTTCACACCTCCCTTTGGATGGTACAGCTGTCATTCTTCACATCTTGCTCATCTGTGTTTTCATACATGTGATGCAGAATGGCATGGTCGCTGTTGGAACTCAAATTTCAGGACACATTGACAAAATCACACTGCAACTCTTCTTGAGAAGAGGTCCCAAATGCTTTCATGAGGAGGGGTCAGAAAAAGGCCATAATGAAAATTTTTAGTGCAAATACCAAGAAATGCCCTGTACAGACTGACAGGCATTGGGGTGTGCCTTTGGATTGCCCACTGTACTGCTCATGCCATCCTACCCCCTCAGCCACTGACAGGCATTGAGGTGTACCATGGACTCTTTGGGCCAAGACTTCCCTCCATTCTCCTATGGTGCACCCATTTCAGTGTATGTCCTTATGGAATGGGATGACTGTAAAGCAAAACACCCCA
This sequence comes from Neoceratodus forsteri, assembly GCA_016271365.2. NCBI lineage: Eukaryota > Metazoa > Chordata > Ceratodontiformes > Ceratodontidae > Neoceratodus > Neoceratodus forsteri. The sequence goes on along the minus strand of CM028131.1, from coordinate 41,913,780 downwards.
AGGCACACCTCAACAAGTGTCAGTATCTGCAGAATAGGGTGATGTGACATGGCATGACCATCATGGGAGACAACCCAAACACTTACCCCACTGCCTGTCCATCTGTACAAGGTGGAGATGGGGTTGGCATGAAGTTCAATGCTTCACTGCCATTCCTATTCTGCATCTATCTAACTCCTGCATTTGCAATGCTAACACCAGCAAGCAAACATTTGGCATTGACAAATGCTTATTTTGTATATGAGGGAGAAGGCATGTCTTTTCTTGTCTAGATCACACAGCTTGTCCCTTTTTTGGATGTTTTTGAAGTTCTGTGGCTCCATTGGGCACCCCCGTCGGCACATTCTGAGGGGGGGTGCAAGAGCCGAGTGGAATTGGGCAACCCCCTAGGCAGAAAGCAACTATTGTTTTTTTGGGGGGACATTATGCTGATGGGGATTGGGCTCCCCCATCAGTAAATTAAACTGGGCAGGGAAGGGACTGAAACTGATGGGAATTGGGGCCCCTGTCGGCAAACAAAGTCAGTTTTTTGGGGGGGCGCATGATGCCGAGGGGAATTGTGCACCCCCTTCGGCAGGCAGCATCTGTTTGTTTTTGGGGGAGACATTATGCCGACAAGGAGTGGGCTCCCTCTTTAACAAATTAAACTAGGACAGGAAACATTATGCTGACGGGGAGTGGGTTCCCCCATCGGCAAATTAAACTGGGACGGGGACCGAAGCCAACTGGGATTGGGCCCCCCATTGGCAAACAAAGACTGCTATGGGGGAGCGCATGCTGCCGAGGGGCATTGGGCACCCCCTCAGCAGCGGGAGCTGAATGATATTGTTTGTGTACACTGCGGTAAGCCACCGCCATGTTCACAAACAGTATTACAGTAGGCAATGTTCTGCCCAGCAATGATGGGTCGCTCCCTCATTGCAGCGGAATGGCTGACACTGCAATGATGAGGCAGACCCTGATTGCTGCAGCAAAAACGTTGCAAGTTGGTGGCACTTTTGGAAGCCAGTGTCATGAGCACACTGTGCCTCCATTGGCCACCAGTGCCAAGCCCCCAAATGCAGTGTCTTAGTTGGCTGTCACACTGTCATGCCTCCTCAACCCGCTTCTGTCCTAAGCTGCCACATAATGTTTTTTGTGCATGCATGCAAGCAAACCTAAAAATTAGCAGCCTTCTCAACCAACCCTAACTTGGATAAATATGCATATTAGCAATCAGAGTTTCAGGACTTAGATTCCCCAGATAGCAGGAAAACACTATGAAAAAAACACATTCACACTACTAAAATTTGATGGTATCCATCTAATGCAATTCAGAATCAATCACAATCTGTACTACACACCAGCCAAATTTTACAAAATGGGAACACTAGAGTTGACTAGCTGCGCTCACTGTAAACAAAGTAGAGGCACACTTAAACACATCCTCTGGGATTGCGCAATAGCCAAGCCCATATGGGAGTCAATTTTCAGAAATCTCGATCCAATGCTGGGTTTAGAGCCAGCTTTTAACCCAAGGAGCTGTCTACTAGGACTGGGCCTTGACCCTCTCATAGGGGTCAGGAAACTCCATATCGCCCTTATTGCTTTGAAGGCCAAAAAACTCATATTAAAGTATTGGATGGATGTCATAATCCCCTCATTCATGGAGTGACACAACACAACCCTAGAAGCACTGTGTATGGAGAAAATGATCCACCACATACAACACACACCTGTGGTAGACAAATCCAGATAGGCCACACTAGAGGCCCTCCTAATAGCTGCCCAGTCCATCTGTAGCTGAGCATCCGACATGTCCAGCATCAGAGAGGGAGTGGCCTCTCCCTCAGTGCCTCACCATGCTAATAAGCTGTAAATAAATGATGACAATCAGGTTAAGGATAGCATCATTTGCCTAAACAAGCTGTATCCAAACCCTTCTCCATAAAGGCAGACAGCAACCTGCACTGTTGAACTTCTGTTATTGCCAGTTTGTAGTGTTTTAGTTGTATATGTAATGTGCAGCCTTATAATACCTCAATAAAGTATACTAATTTCAAAAAAAAAAGAACAACTGGGATCAAACTATTTTAAAGTTCAGAAGGTTACAACTGGACGTAGTAAAACTGCAAAAAATGGTCATAACTTTCGTCACTTTTTGATATTTTGGCTTCAAATTTCAACATAGTCCTTTTATGACCTTACCTCATAACCTCATAGGTGAAAATGTTCAAATCCGTGCCAGAACATCATTCCATGCCACAGGTATGGAAACACATTTCAGACAGGATGTGAAAAATGACAGCTGTACTGTTCATGAGGTGGTGTGAAAAAATGGCTATGTTGAAAATTTGGACTCAGAATATTGAAAATTACCAAAGTTATGCATGTGTGTAGAAAGATTTCAGTGAACGCATGTAACTGAAGCATTTTTAGGACTCGCTTCATCAGATTTTCAACATGGCCTTTTTGGGACCGCACCTTATGAACACTGGTGGTGAAATGTTGTTATTCAGGCCCAAAAGGTGATTTATCGCTACACCCACAAAATCAACTTCTGGACCCAATTAACAAAATGGCAGTTGCAGTGTTCATGAGGAGGTGTCCCAAAAAGTTCATGTTGAAAATTTGGAGAAAAGATTGAAAGATACCAAAGTTATGAACCTAAGTTCAAAACACCATTGAAATGCATTATGTGGGACTTACCTTGATTTTTCAGTTTGTGGATTGGCTGTAAAGAGTGCAGATGTGTCCTGGTTCTCAGAAGATGACAGCCTATGACATCTGGTAGTAAGTATGGGTTAAGGGGGAGTGTGGGGTGGTGGGTGTTCAGTGGAAGGGTAGGGATGTGGGAGGGGGGTGGAAGAGATGACAGGGGACCATTTTCTTTTGTTTAGGATTTAAAAAAAAGACTTTGTGGGACTGCTTTCTTTTTTCCAGGTCTAAATAAATAAATTAACCATATTGGGATACTGGGGGTGGGCTCCCCAGTGCCCCACACTTCCGGGAGGGAGGTGCACTAAATTCAGACAAGAGGATTGGGCCCCCTGATGTCAGTTTAATAATATATAAAACAATGGGCCATTGAGGGGCATCCAACACTGGGGGTGGGCATCCCAGTGTCAGATAGTTCACATTAATGATAAGAGGAGTAGGGGATGGTAAACAGAGGGTGCAGGGTGCTGTCTATATTAAAAAATAAGCAGGAGCTGGACTCTTGCTTCAGCCCCTTGCTTATACTTTGTCAGTTCTAGATAGATAGACAGACAGGCAGGCAGACATATACTTTATTTATATAGCACTCTTTCCTGCACATTTCATAAAAAACATCCAATGAAACACATCAGTATAAAAACATTCTGCATAAAAAAATCAAATAAACATGCAGTTCTAGGTGCTTGTATTTTAAAAGAAGCTGAGGATGTTGCAGCACCAGGACATACCTTGCCATGGTAGATAGTACCAGAGAATTGGGCCTGGGTAAATCAATCTGTATTTCGACCCCTGTGATCTAACTTTTAGCAACATTTGTTTCCCGTTATTACAAGATGGCTATGGCCTGAACTGGGGTTAGGTGTTCAAAACTGTGCTCTACCAAGCGTTTCAGGAGCTACTGGAGTTGCAGAAATAGCTTTTTGCTTGTGATGCGATATTCTGACAGGCACATTGTGCTATAATAGAAACCCAAAAAACGTAGACTTTCATCATTAGTAAAGGGTCATTGGAGGCAGTGAGTGGAGGGTGGAGGTGCCTCTAGACACCTGGGAAAATACAGGGAAAGGATTCTTGCATCACAAAAAAGGATCCTTTTGTCTCTATCTTGTACTATTGATGAGAAAAGGTTTTTTTGGGATGGCAAGGCCTCAATTTGGTGATTTTCCAGAATTGTATCATGAGTCATAGACCAACAAAAAACATGTCAGTGTATCACAAACTATGTGATGCCTACCCAGATCATCCTTTTCCATGCAGTATGATGTTGGGGCATAGTCACGTGACATGCCTGAGGCACACAGAACTAAAAGCAGGGCCCCTTGTTTCCTGTGATTCTGCAGTTGCAGCAAACACCACAGAAACATGTTCCTGCCACAGAAACATTTTTTGGTGCAATAAAAATGGCTGTCACCACTGAAAACCCCAACTAAACGTCTAAAATGATTGTGAGCAAGCTTAAAATGGCATCAGTGGAAGTTGCTGGCAGCTCTGTTATACATCCTTCTTCCCTGGGTTGCAGTAGTCTGTGGGGCCATCACTTTCCAATCCACTGGCAATCAGTCCTGAAGCGTATAACCGTTATGGCCTTCTATAAACACTGAGGGAACTTCAGGAAGTCTATTTAGGTAGAAGGTAGAAGACTTGGTTTGCTGGCCAAGGCACCTAGCTTCACCTGAGCTCTTTCCTTCTAAGACTGCTTGAAAGGCAGAGTAGAGAAACTTACCAGAGCAAGGGAGAAGGATTAAGACTTAGTTTGGCTAAGCAGATTTACTGTGTGGTGGTGTTTTTATTTTTTACTCACAGGGATTGCTACTGTTTGTTGCTAACATTTCATTGCTTTATTTTTTCTCTGATTCAAATTGTTGTTGCTGGTGTACCTTCTTCTGCATGATTACAATGTGTGCCTACAGGTGTGTGCTAACAGATTACTGCTGTAATCTTCTGATTCAAATTGTCTTTTGCAAGGTATATCTTCTGTTACTGCTTTATTTTTCTCTGGAGCAAAGTGTTTCTTACAGGGTATATCTTCTCTGAAATTACTGTATTACAGGTGGAGCTTACATTTTGTGACTTTTTATCATTGGGCTAAGCAAAATTACTGTTTGACACTGTGTTTTATTTTATTCTTGTTTGTTGAAAAGGTTTGTTGTCTCAGAGGTGTTTCAGTCTCCTTCTCACATTGAAGGAGCTAATTGCTTTCCTCCCACAGCTCTTCAAAGGATTAGGTGTGTATGTGGAGGTGGAGCTGGCAAACTGTCAGTAATTTCCAACAGAAAGAAGAGTTAAAAGTCAGGTTAGTTGATATCTTGGAGGTAGAAGACTTGGTTTGCTGGCCAAGGCACCTAGCTTCACCTGAGCTCTTTCCTTCTAAGACTGCTTGAAAGGCAGAGTAGAAACTTACCAGAGCAAGGAGAAGGATTAAGACTTAGTTTGGCTAAGCAGATTTACTGTGTGGTGGTGTTTTTATTTTTACTCACAGGATTGCTACTGTTTGTTGCTAACATTTCATTGCTTTATTTTTCTCTGATTCAAATTGTTGTTGCTGGTATACCTTCTTCTGCATTATTACAAGGTGTGCCTACAGGTGTGTGCTAACAGATTACTGCTGTAATCTTCTGATTCAAATTGTCTTTTGCAAGGTATATCTTCTGTTACTGCTTTATTTTTCTCTGGAGCAAAGTGTTTCTTACAGGGTATATCTTCTCTGAAATTATTACAGGTGGTGCTTTACAGGTTTTACAGTTTTATCTAACATTAGGTTAAGCTTTCAGGGTTACTGCATTTGTTGTTGACTGATTGTTTCTGCTCTTACCTCCTTGTTCTTTCGTCCGTGGTTCTTCTTTTAGGCAGGAAGGGCCCAGCCACCCACCCCATCCCCAACCACCCCGCTACACTCCATTTATAGGGTACCACAGTTGTGACATTTCCTGTGGCAGAGCAGGAAGGGTGGATCAGTGGGCCTCCACAAGGTGATCTCATTTACAGGGCACTAGTAATTTAACTTGTTATAACAAGTTAAACAAAGCACAATTAAACCATTACTTGCATTTTTTCCTTCTAATTACTCTGACTAGGCAAACCCAGCAACTTATTTGGAATGGATTTCATTAACTGCAGGTACTGTGGAACAATTTTCAGAAGGACATTCTTACAGGATTTAGGACACTGTCCTACATGCTGGCCTTGGAGATCTTAGGTCTCAGCTCCGGCAGCATGGGCAGAGATTGCACGCCTCAAATTTCATATTGAAGAGGAAATACATTATAAGAACCACCCGCCATTTCCCCAGCATCCAACAGAAAAACTCTCAACCGCAGAGGGTAGTTGGTCCAGGAGGTTGGCAGGTGGTTAGAGGAGCAAATCAGTGCCCCATCACTCTCTGCTCCAACACATTACCTCAAAACCATATAAACACTACAAACAGGTATCTGCCTCTATCTCTGAAATCAAATAAAGAGGCAGAAGACACTGCAGAGCAGGACACTGCGGCACAGGAGCTAGCACAACAATACTCACCCAAATCAGGAACCAAAACTAAACAAGCACAAAGGAAATCCAAAAAACTTCTGATCATAGGTGACTCCATGATTCGGGGAGTTGATACCCATCTCCAGCCAGGGGTGATGGTCAGATGTCTCCCAGGTACATCAGCATGGAGAGACACTGACCGCATTGCTAAAATTGTTCACAAAGCAGGAGAAAACATTGATGTCCTAGTACACATAGGGACTATGGTCTCGCCAGCCGGTCAGTTGTGGAGACCAGGAACACCTGACTAGGCTGGGTGACAAACTATCATCTATTTCGTCCGCATCTCCTTCTCTGAGATCCTGCCAGTCTGGGAGAAGGAGCAGATGGACGGAAGGTCAGAGAAGGGAGATAGGGGAGCTAAACACATGGCTCAAGGACTGGTGCCAGAAAAGGACACAGATTTGTAGGGAACTGGCAACAGTTCTGGGAGCAAAGTTCTTTAAATTTGATGGACTGCATCTGACTAAAGAGGAGTCAGTGCATTGGGGCAGAAGTTTGGCGTCTTTGCAGAATATTTAAACTAGCAAATGGGGAGGGGTGCAGCACCCCATCGTTGAATGGGAAGAACACCCTCCCCTCAGCTAGTGGTCAAACTGGAATTCAGTGTGTTTGCCGCTCATTTGCATCACCAGGTAAGAAAAAAGGTTTGTCTCCCCATACGATGCACAGGGGTAATGCCAAACCTCACCCAACAACTAACACACCAAAATCTGGCCAATGGAAAATCATGTACACAAATGCTCACAGCCTGGGAAATAAGATCCCAGACCTGCAGGCAATAATGTCAGAGGCTAAACTGGACATAGTAGCAATTAGTGAGATGTGGTTTACCAGTAACCACACTTGGGAGACTTCAGTACCTGGCTATGTATTGTTCAGAAGAGACCGAGGTGCAAAAAGGGGGGGAGGAGTGGCCCTGTATGTTAATGAAAATATCAAAGCTACAGAAATTCAGAATACACATAAGGAGCCAGAAGAACTGTGGGTCACCCTGGAAACAGGAAATGGGACAGCCATAAGAACTGGGGTTGTCTACAGGCCCCCAGACCAGAGGGAGGACATAGACACATTACTGTTAGAAGATATACAAAACATGACAGCTAAAGGGAGGTTCTGATAATGGGAGACTTCAACATGCCAGATACAGATTGGTCAATACCAGCAGGAACATCTGCCAGAACTAGACTCATAGTGGATTCCCTGCAGGGAGGGCCTCAAACAACTGGTACAGCAAACCCACAAGAGACAGGGCTATCCTAGATCTAGTACTGACTAACAAAGAAGGGATCACAGATCTCAGGTAGAAGGTCACCTGGGGCCAGTGACCATCACATGGTATGGTTCAATTGGCTACTACATCTAAATCATCCCATTCCAAGGCAAAATATGGGACTTCAGAGGAGCTGACTTTGATAAGATGGCCAACAGAGTTAAGCTAGCCCTGGCAAAAAGAAACACAGGTGAGGAGGTACAGGCAAAGTGGGCAAGCATTAAGGATACAATACTTGAAGCAACATCCCATTGTGTTAGACAGAAAAGGAAGTGCAAAAAGAAGGAAACCACTTTGGTTCTCAAATACAGTAGCAGAAAGGTCAGAGCCAAAAGGCTGGCCTTCAGAAAATATATAAGGAACACAGCGGGATGAAGATAGGGGCATACCAAACTGCCCTAAGGGAAGCAGGTAAGGCAGTAGGGCAGGCAAAGTCCCAAACTGAGGAAACACTAGCACAAACAGTAAAAGAAGGTGACAAGACTTTCTATAGATACATTAGTGAAAGGAGAAAGTCAGAGGGTGTCTAAGCTTAATGGAGAAAGGAGCATGTGAGGAGGAGGACCCTGTAAAGGCATCTATCCTAAATAGATACTTTTGCTCAGTATTCACTGAAGAGAAGGTAGGGCAGGGCCCACAGCTCAGCATCATGGACACAGGGGGAGGGAGGTGAGCACTACTCCCTTCACAAAAGAAAGGGTCCCACAAGAGCTTGCTAAGCTCAGGGTGGATAAGGCAATGGGACCTGATGGCATACATCCCAGGGTACCTAAGGAGCTAAAGGAGGAACTAGCAGCCATTAGCAGAATTGTTTAGTGAGTCTCTGAGCACAGGAGAGGTCCCAGAAGACTGGAGAAGGGCTCATGTGATCCCACTCCACAAGTGGTAGCAGGGAGGAGGCGGGGAACTACAGACCAGTCAGTCTTACCTCAGTAGTGGGCAAGATTATGGAAGCACTCCTTAAGGAAAGGATAGTGCAACACCTGGAATCCATAGGGCACAGGATCCAAGACAGCATGGGTTTACAAAGGAAGGTCCTGTCAAACTAATCTCATAGATTTCTTTGACTGGGTAACAAGTGGTGGACCAAGGGGAGCAGTTGATGTCGCCTACCTTGACTTCAGCAAAGCTTTTGACACTGTTCCACATAGAAGATTGATAAATAAGCTAGGTAGGCTCGGGGTGGGTCGAGTTGGTCAACTGGGTGGCAAACTGGTTGACTGGCAGAAAACAGAGAGTGGTGGTAAATGGTATACAGTCAGAAGAGATGCAAGTCACAAGTGGGTACCTCAGGGATCAGTCCTGGGGTCAGTCCTATTCAACATCTTCATTAGTGACCTAGCAGATGGACTAGAGGGTAAGGCTTGTCTGTTTGCAGATGACACCAAGATCTGCAACAGAGTAGATGATCCAGATGGGTGGGCAGAATGAGAAGAGATCTGGATAAACTAGCAGAATGTCAGAAGAGTGGCAACTGGTTTAATGCAAAGAAGTGCAAAATCATGCACATAGGAAGAGAACCCTGAAGCCACTTATAGGCTGGGAGGAGTTGCTAGCAGTCACAAAGGAAGAAAGAGACTTGGGCATCATCATCACTGATGACCTGAAATCATCAAGCAGACCTCTAAAGCAGTAGGTAAAGCTAGGGGGTGTTAGGGTGTATTAGTAGGGGTATCACAAGTCGTAAGAGGAGGTAATCCTCTGTACAAGACATTGGTTAGGCCTCATCTGGAGTACTGGCGGCAGTATTGAGGCCACACCTTCACAAGGACATTAACCAAATTGAGGCAGTCCAGAGAAGGGCAACCAAAATGGTGCAGGGACTGCATCAGAAGACATATGAGGACAGATTAGGAGCTCAATATGATACCCTTGAGCAAAGGAGGAGAGAGGTGATATGATCGAGACATTTAAAACACCTTAAGGGCATAAACAAGGTGAAAGAGTCTAACATGTTTAAATATAAGAAAATAGCAGGACAAAGAGGACACAGCATGAGATTAGAGAGCCGATTAAGGGGAATGTGGGAAATTCTTTTTCACAGATAGGGTGGTAGATGCATGGAATGGCTTACCACAAGAAGTAGTGGCTATGAATACAGTGCAGGGCTTCAAACAGGCATGGGATAGGCATAAGGGAGCAATACAAATGACTATGAATAGATAGGTCACTGACATAGCAAAGGCCGATGGCACATTTATGAGGTAGAAAAAGAAATGGGCAGACTGGATGGGCCTTGCGGTCCTTATCTGCCGTCAACTTCTATGTTTCTATGTTTCTATGTATTTCATGGGAACAAGTGGTGTTTCTATTTGCTAGTTGCAGAATGGTGGAATGAAAATGTATTAGTAATTATTGTAGACAAAAAATGGGAGGCTTTCTGGACCTTTGTCTAATGTAAAATGATCCAGCTACTCTCCAGCCACACAGTAAATCCTTACAATGTGGGACAGAAGAAAGCAGGAGGAAACAATTAGAGCAGCGTTACAGCACAAACCATCACCAACAGGCTTCAAGAAATTGGGTGGGAGGAGCCATTGGAGCAGCATTGTTTTACAACCAGGCAGCACTGGTCTTCCAACAACTGGGCAGGCAGGGGGAGAAATTCTCAGGAGCACAGCTGTGGTAAACCAGCTATTGGCAGGTGGGAGGGAGCAATGGGACAATAAAGCACACTACAGTAAAAAATAAATAACCCATCGACTCCTCCATGCTCTACATCCAATCAAAATCATGATACCAGAATTGCTTTGCATTGCCTTGCCTATACTCCTTCCAAACTGCCCCAGGCTGCATTTTCCTGAGCATTCTTTCTTGGTAACTAGATTTTATTTTGTGGCACATTTGAGTTGCAGAGAATGTAAAGCCTATTACAGAACTGCTGCACAATGACTGTAGACTTGCTCATAGCCCAACCACAGCAAGCATGAGGTCCTGCTGCAGAACGTAGGTCCAGTTTGCCTCAGTGAACACAGGACCCTGCCTAAATATTATCTTTTTACAGGTCCACAGGAGTGGCCCGACTTAGCTTTTACAAGATGTTTGGACCACAGTTGTCCTGTTTGTGTACTTATTGTGTGACTTTGGGGTTTCAGATCAGCCTGTACAGTGCCTGTGGCAGTAGTCCAGGTCACACTGCATCCAAAACAGAAAATGTTATGTCTCTATCTTCTACCATTGCCAAAAAAATTAGTTTTGGGGATTGCAATGCCTCAATCTGGTGATATTCCAGAATTGTATTATTTATTTATTTATTGTAAAATCGGAATTACAACCTTTGAGCTAAAAGCTCATGTACAAAGGAGCCTCATCGAACAGAAGGTGGTGGAACATCAAGTACATTAACAGTGGAGAAAAAGAGAAGTAGCTAGTAGGCGTTGTTAGTAACACATCATTAAAAAGGCTAAACAGCATTACAAATAGAAAGATGGGAGAGACAGGATACATTGCAAAAACCATCACTTAATTACATAATATAGAAGAAAATAGTCCCATAACAGGTTAGGTAAAGTGCAGATTCCAACTATGTACAAAGTATGAGAATTCCCAGAATGCAGCTATGGAGCTTAGCTAGGTTCCCAGAGGGAACAATTAATGTCACCACCAACAAGTACAGCTATTAAGGGAGAGTAGGCTACAGGTTAGACTGGTGAGAGGAGAGCACAATGGTGGGTGATAGCTCAAGGATCAGGGGCTAAGCAGGGGAGGTTGGGGGTATGGAGGGTCAGGAGGGCTAAGTGGGTGAGGGGGTGGGAGGAATGGGGGACCAAGGGATGGGTAGGTGGGGATTACTTGGAGATTCTTAGGAGCCATGGGTCACCACAGCCAAGCCATATTGTGTCAGGGGGCACCGGGAGGGCTAGAAATAGCTGGGGTGTTCTTTACAACAACATTGTACTAGAGGGGAGATGGTCTTCCAAATTTCAGATTTGAACTGACCAAGGCTAGTAGTGGCCTGGGGGAGCTCATTTAGCCAGGTGGGGGCCCTTACTGCAAAGTCTTGCCTCCCCAAGTCAGTTCTTCTATAAGGCATTGCTAGGGCATGTCTTGTAACACTTCTCATGGAGTGCTTAGCTGGGACCGGACAGAATAAGGTTTGTAGGGAGGGGGAGTGCAAGACCTAGAAGGGTCTTCTTCCCTAGAAGGCAGGATTGGAGTGTGATTTGGCCCATGAGAAATGTAAAGCTGCACATGTGTATAAGGCAATCTGCGTCTAAAACAAAATGGCATGCTTTGTTGAGGGTAGTATGGACCCTGTGCAGGCTGGTTTAAGAGGCTGCACCATATACCACATTACCATAGTCCACTATGGGTAGAACTGTCCCTCTTACCATCTGGACCCTAGCCTCAGATGTGAGGCAGAACTAAAGCCTGTATAGGGTCCCTAACTTCCTGCTGGCAGCAGTGGTAATATTTCATACATGTTCACTGAAGGAGAGGGATTCATCGATTGTAATCCCTAGGTATTGCAAAGAGAGCACCTGCTCAAGGGTGGAGTGGGAGTGTCATAAAATTGAGAAGGGAGTGGTATACCTCCTCTTTTGGCTTCCGGCAAAGAGCATTGACTTGTTTTTTTTGCTGTTGAGCACTAGCAGGCTATGTTTGAGATGTAGAAGAACAAAAAGCATGACAATGTGTCACAAACTATGTGATGCCAAACCAGGTCATGCTTTTCCTTGCAGTATGATGTTGGGTGATGTCACATGATATGCCAGAGGTACACAAACCTAAATGTTGTATTTTTACATGTCCACAATGGTAGCTGGACTTGATTTTTTTTATTTGTGATGATATACATTTTTGGATATTTATGATGTTTATGTACTTATTGTGTGACTTTGAAGTTTCAGTTCAGACTGTAAAGTGTCTTTGGTAGTAGGCCAGGTCACACTGCATCCAAAACAGAAAGCTGTATGTCTCTATCTTGTATCATTGCTGAGAAAATGAGTTTTTTGGAATGGCAGGGCCTCAACTTGGTGATTTTCCAGAATTGTATAGTGAGGTATAGACCAACAAACAACACAACAGTGTGTCACAAACTATGTGATGCCAACCCAGATCATGCTTTCCAATGCAGTATGATGTTGGGGTGTTGCCACATGACATGCCTGAGGTACACAGACCTCAGTGTTGTATGTTTACAGGTCCAGAGTGATTGTCGGAGTTGACTTTTACAAGATTGCTGGCCCACATTTGTGCTGCTTGTGTACTTATTGTGTGATTTTTGGGTATTCATATGTAATCCCCCTTGAAATGGGGGTTCTCAAAAAAGTCTTCCAGGAGCTTGCTTGAATGCTCCAAGCCTGAATGGTGTTTGGCATTTAAGCCATTTATCTGTGAGTGCTTTTAGAGCCTCTGGTGCTGTCTCTTTAAGAGTTGTCTGTTTGTAGACATAATTAGTTTGTATGGGGGGGGGCTGTGTGTTTTCCTGCTTGAGTCCCGCTCGAGCTGCTGCCAAATCACTCTGTTTCTGCTGTCGCTAAGTAGGCAGGGGGAGCATTCTTCAAAGATGTAATTGTTTGCTTGTAACCTGTTAGAGTAATAATGAAAATGCAGTTTGATTTAACCTGCTTTCTTGTAGCAAGGACAGTGCAGAGTAGCTCCCTCATGTTGGTTCTGAACTGCTGAATTGGACCAATCGTGGTGGGGATCCTTTAAAATGGAGCCTGCTCTGGGCGAATCAGAACTTGGACTCTCCTCTAGAGCCTGCTGTAAGGGGATTGTAAAGGCAGTGACTCTGGGAAATGTAGTTTTGACTTTGGTGCCTTTCTTCCACAAACAGGGGGAGTTTACTGTGAGTGACAGCCAAACCAGCAAACTGAACTGGGAGTAACTCAAAGGAAATGTTCAGCTCTGTCTACTGGAAAGATCAGATCAGTTTGGGCTGTGAAGAGACAGGGAGCTGTGTGCTTCTTCGGTGTGTAGTTTTAGCACAGGGATCTCGTGTAAGGCCCTAAGTTTCGGTCTGCAGTTTGCGAAAGCGCCTGTTTGGACTGAAACTGACCTGTGAAGAGAATCAAGGAGATCTGAAGAGTAGAAACTAGGTTCACCCTGTAGAAGACAGGAGAAATTGCTGAATCGTGCTCGGTCTGTCAGGAACTGAATCTGCTGTGTGTTCTCCCAGGTATTGTGCTGTAATTGCGATCGGGATAGAGATGCAGCCTGCCTGGTATAGTACTTTCCTTTTACATATAAATTTGTGTAGTGCTTGTAGGGAATCATATTTCAGATCCCCTGTACAGTGAATAGAGTGCATGAAGCTGGAAGTAAACCCCAGCTTAATCCAGACTACATCCATTTGCTCTAAACTGCAGTGGGGTCCAGTCACAAGGACCTTGTCCACTTGGTCTGCTCCTCCTGGCAATCCAGGACAATCGGCCCTATATCCAGTTCCCAGCATTGAGTTTGTGAGTACAAAGCAGGGTAGCTCCCTGCCATCTGTTTATTGTATTGCAAGTGTGTCATCTAATTGTTGTTTTTTTGTTTGTTTCTTCATGAACTGAGCCAACCGGCTCCGGATTACAATTTGGGTATTGTGCCAGTGTTTTTTCCATCACAGGGCCCCAACCAGCTGCAACTGATTCTGGCTAGCCCCCATCCTGGGTACCCAGTGAAAGTGACAATTTGGGACTCTGAATACGCGCACAGTACTGTGATTATTAATGTGTTTAACCTAATTAACCTGATTTCCCCCTTCCTTGTTACAGCTTCTTAAATAAATCAGATCTGTTGGTTTCAGCAAAGTTACACTGGCTGAGGTATTCATTTATGTTAAAGTATTATACTGTGATTTTTGCACTGTATCATCGTGTTTTGCAGGGGGTTCCCCGGGTCCAGTCGATGGAGCTAGTCCTGGGGGTAAGTGTACATTGTGAAGATATTCCTAATGCATTGTGTGGGCCACTAGTGGGAAGAAAGGGGGGTTACAGTATCCCAGAGGGCTGTGACCAAGTTAGTTTAACTACTGCAAACCCTGACCTCTGGGTGGAGGCACCCACCAGTGGACCTAGGCCCCTCAACCTGTTAGGAGTTAAGCAGGCAGGGGTAATAGCCCTTGGGATAGCGCCACCTAGGGGTTACATCTTGGAGGCACCTCTGGGATTAGCGTCCTTTAGTGGCCACATTTATGATTTACTGTAAAAAAATAAATGGGTACCCCAACAGAAGTGGCTGTACACCTGCTGGTGAAGTGGTGTACTGGGGAAGAGATCAACCCCCAAAATGCTATACTTATCTTGGATATCCCGCTGGGTACCAGTACAGACAATATAGAGGGAGTACTTTCCAAGGCTGAATGTTTACGAGACCCTGTGGTAGAGGGGTGACAGGTTGATCTGCTCACCCAAACTTTCATGGCCCTAATAGGGTGTAAGGACCCTGTAGACAGTTCTAAAGTGCCACAGACTGTTACCTCCGGGGAAACCCTCACTGTCTGGAGAGTGATAACCAAAGACAGTAAAGAACTCAAGGAGAACAAGCCTCCCTCATTATCTGAAACTTTTGAGGAGAAATTTGCTACATTGTTGTTAGGGGAAGGGAAAACTGTGGAGGATTTAAAGAAACTATTATTGCCACCAGAGAACGTTCCTCCACCAACACCCTCTTCCCCTCCAGCACCCGTTATTGCCCCTCCTTCTGTGCCAGTGCAAGCCCCCATGTCTGTACCTGCCAATAGTCACGACTCTTACCGCAGGTTGAAAATTTTCTCCGGCACCCTTCCCACCCCACAAGGGGAGGATGATTGGGAGACCTGGATAGACTTTGTTGCCCCTTTGGTATCTGAGTGGCAGTGTACAAAGGCTGAGAAATGGAAAGGAATCCTAGACAGCTTGAGAGGTCCCACTCTGGAAGCCATTAAGTCTTTGAGGTCCACAAACCCTGAGGCATCTGCCCAAAATTACCTAACTGCACTTGAATGCAATTTTGGGAGTATTGAGTCAGGGGAGAGCTTGATGTGGAAGTTTCAAGGTACAAAACAATGGCCAGGGGAAAGTTTATCTGCATATGTTACTCGTCTGGATGGAGCACTAGAGGGCCTACTGGAAAGGTGGGGGCGGCCGCCAGTGACTTATACCGTGTGAGGTTGGGGCACATATTGCAACATGCAAAGCACTCAAAATTGCAACTCCTTCAGTTGAGACTTCATAACAGGAGAGGTAACCCACCGGACCATTGTGATTTGATGAAAGTAATCCGGGAAGTTGAGGAGGAGGAGGATTTCTCAGAGCCCTGCATAGTTGTAGCTGCTACAACCTCTGCTCCAAGAGCGGGATCGGCTGCTGACGGCCAGGGATCACCGAAAACCCATGATGAAAGTCAAGGATTAAGTGCCTGCCAAACGGGGATGGCTGTAAACACCCCACACTGGAAGGAGTTGCTGAGGGAGATTAGGAAAGTAACAGATAGTCTCATCATGAAGGATACCCCTATGAGTACAGGCACTGACACTTGCCCAACTGCTTCTGCTATGGGGGTGGGGGTGCCCACCCAGGCACCTCATGTTGACAACAGTTTGAAACTTGATGCATTGACTATGGAAGTGAGGGAACTGAAGAGATGTCTCCACATGTCCAACCCACAGCTGGCTGAGGTGGCACCAAGGTTTTCTATCAATGGTTCCCAAGCCGCAGTCCCCACAGTGATGCCTCAGTCACACCAAATTTCAGCAGACATATTTGCCATAATTGTGGGAAGGAGGGGCACATGAAGAGGGAATGACAGTCTCAGAAAAACTTAGAGAGAGTGGTGAGCCAGCTACAAGGAGAGCTTCAGAGTCAGTGGTTAAGAGGTGCATGAAATGGTGCCAGTGAGGGTCCCAAAAATGCTAACTCACCTAGCACTGACACATTCTGGAACACACAGTGTGTGTACAATAATTACTATGTGTCCATACTGCCACTTTTGCTGTCTATCAAGTGTTCACAATCACTGAACATCACCAGCATTATTTATGCTAATCTCAATTATGTGACTGCTGGGTGGGTCGGTCACTAATCTCGTCAGCTCGATATTTCTGCACCCCCGCTCTGGTAGCACCTGTCAGCAGGCTATGGGGAGACTTTAATGATTTAATGACTTCTGTTGGCAGACTGATTTCTTTTGATGGCATCCACATGAATGGCCAGGTAGGTGCCTTGCAAGAAAACTAACGTGCATCTTGAGGTATTCAGTGTTACCTGTGAACCATGCAGTTGTGCTGGGTGGGAGGCTGGCAAAGGTTCACAGCCTATGGGGACACAGGGAAAGTGAGCAGCTTGAGGAATGCCTCTCTTACTTCTGCGGAACTGCTGCTGCTGCTGCTTGGCATTGCTCTAGTGCATGGTTTTGTCTGGGAGGTTCGCTCCCATTTTTAGACATAACGGCAGATACTACTGTGTCAACTGGGTTGGTGGATGGGAATTCTCAACAGTATGTGGTTCTCCTATGTGGCATGATGGGAAGAGTTTGCAGCCTACCGGCAGACAGGGAACATGACCACTGCGAGGAATGCCTCGCTTACTTTTGCATTACTCACTTACTTTTCTGGAACTGCTGCTGCTCCTCCATGCTGCTGTGCTCCACAGAATGTCTGATATTACTGTGTCATACGGGATGGGTGGGTGGGAATTCTCAGCAGTGCAGGTACTGGCATGGATACAACATGTTATGTGCACAATGGGCTTAAACGAGATACCTATGTGGGTTTCTTGCTTAGCAAGATAATTTTATGGCTACCACTGAGTAATGAAAATGCTCTGAAACAACAAGTCTGGGTCTCCAGCTTTCTACGCTGGGAAATGTCTGCCACACCCAAGAGCTGACTGATTAACAGAAATTAATCAACAGTCATATGATTAATTTCTGCCAATCACATTACACAAACATCATTGTCCACGTTATAAAAGCCATTAAACAACTTACAAAAGGACCAGGATTAATGAGTTTACCAATTTTGGGGGGGAATTGAAATAAAAATGAATTATAATGACTCTAATTGCTAACAGTAGTATAAGAAATAGAAACTGATGTGTTTTTTAGATGAAATTTGCACCAACTTAGCTGTTCCACATGGCAAGCATGCAGTATATGAGTTTGATGTGATGTTTAAATGATGTTCACACCAGCTTCACTGCTTCACTCATGTCAAGCGTGCAACACACAAACCTGATGTCATTTTTTAGAAGATTTTCACACCAGCTTTCCAACTGCGCACATGTCAAGCTTGGAGCATGCAAACCTGATTTACTTTTCAGACCTGGTTCCCTTAGGATCACTTAGTGAATGCGAACCACATGCTAACATTTCACAATTAAGCATGTGGCGTGCATTTTGCATGTACGCCAGCACAACTATATTTCTGTATGGGTTTAGTACTTTCACTTGCTAATCCTGTGTTACCTGCCTACCTCCCTACCCCTAACACTACCACCACCACCGCCAACAACTTTGTGGTCTCTATTTTCAAGATGGAACATGTACTGTATAAGAGCTAGTTAAAAATGAACTGCATTGGGACAGAAAAGTCAGACTTACATTAGCAACAGGATCACTGTTAGTAAGAAGGTAAATGAGTCCCTTTAACTGCAGTAAACTGTTATCAAAGACATTTGAAACCCAAAAAGGACATGGCATGATTTAATATGTATTTAGAAAATGGCAAGTCTGTATTCTTTCTCTCCTGATTGGCTAACAGCACTTCCTTTCAATATATGCCCAGCTAAAAATAAGTGCCAGTCCAAGTGCCAGTTCACCGCATACCATTCTACAGTGGTGGCTAGCCTGCTTTGTAATTGGCTGAAAATACCCAAGAAAATTTGAAATACCCACCGTATATTCTTCTCTCGCTTAATGAGAGCTACTGGTCTCTCCCAACCCAAACACTCTTTACCTGCAGCCACTCCACTGCCTCTTAAGAAAAAAAAAGCTGTCAATGTCAAAAATACTTGATTCAAGCAAGTACCTCTCAATATGTTTTACACTGTAACTCCACCTCAGACATTACTGACGCTGATCCACCACCAAACACGAAACCTCTCAACAAGTTACTTCAAAGCGAAAAGTGTCTTAAAACTGGAACAGTGCTGTTGTCTGAAACTAAAGCAGCGCTACTCTGTGATACCTAAATTAAAGAAAAAACATTTATAGTGCTGTCAGGCCACATCGAATCTGCCGGTGCATACTTCGGGCTTTTACATGGTAGGGTCGTGAAAGGTCATGCATCTAACAGCCACAGCTTCTGATCGGGGGAAAAGAAAAAAGTCTACCAGGAAGAGCAGAAAACAATTTTTTACTTTTAATAAATCTACAATAACAAGAGACTGCTGAGGAGAAGGAAAAGAAAAAAGTTAATATCTTGAACTGGCGATCATATGTGTGTGTGGGGGGGGAGATAAGTTGAGCAGAATGGTTCTGTGGGGGAGCAACAGTAGATGTAACATCACAAAATGAAGGAACTACTTTACAACAAAGAAGTATAAAAGTGGTTATTCTAAATTTCCAAAATGTTTTTCTACATTTTTTTAAAATCCCATATAAAAATGACACCTTTTTTCCATTTTCTAAGTGCAACAGTACCCTCCAGGGTGGGTGGTATTGGGAAATACCAGACCTTTCAGGGGCTATAAGGTCCTCCGCCTGCAACACGATGCTCTGGTGTGCACTTATCTACAGGTGCTTCGAGGAATACGTTAACAACTGTTGGGACCTGAGCTGGTGAGAGAGTTGTAGCTTCCCAGCTGTGCCCTGTGGCTGAGTGAGTGCTCCTTCATTTCTTCTGTTGCTCCTTGGGAACTTTGCTGAAAGTGCCTGAGACTGGTGAGTGTAGCCTCAGTGCATTCTCTTTGTGGTGACCTTGCTGGTTGAATAGTTGCTCAAGTAGGAATCTCATCTGCCCTTGAGACTGATACAAGGGGTGCAGTGAGAGTGCTCTCTTTCTACAAATTACGAAGGCTGGACTCTAACATCGCCGATTAACTTTGGTGCAACTAAATGATAATTATTGGACAACACACTTTTGGGTATTCATATTTTCTTTGTGGCTTGGGGGCTCTTATTCTCCAGAAGAAGGAATTGAAATTATATCTCTTTGTTGCCAACTGGTCTTTTGTGGGTAGAAGGAAGGTTATAAGGGGGGTTA
This sequence comes from Neoceratodus forsteri, assembly GCA_016271365.2. Lineage (NCBI taxonomy): Eukaryota > Metazoa > Chordata > Ceratodontiformes > Ceratodontidae > Neoceratodus > Neoceratodus forsteri. Next base: position 41,894,167 of record CM028131.1, on the reverse strand, counting down.
TATAGTAGAAGATTGATTGTGGGGTGGGGGTTTATTTTAGGGTTTTAAGTAATGTATGTATGTATGTTTGGCATGAATGTTGTTAGTATATTTATTTTATTAGTGTGTGAGAGTGGTGTGAGTGGTATTAGGTGGGTGTGCTGGGACCTTGTTGGATGTGATGTGTCGGGGGCTGGGTGGGCCAGAATAGTGTATGGGGCATCTCGGCTGCATGACCTATAGCCCTTTATCCATCTCCTGTTTTAACACCACAGCAAGATGCTGTCAGGAGGTGGGGATTTGGAGGGGCTGTGGTGATGCTGGGCAATGGGAAGACTGGTGCACGGCAGAGGGTGGCAGGATAGAGATCATCAGGTGCAGAAGGCTCCCTGATTACATCAGGCACAAGAGAGAGGACAGATGTGTTTAGTGCCTGTTACCAGGGAGTCCACCAGACTGAGTGGCCAGGTAACTTGGGGGGTGCTCCCTTGTGTGTCACTCCCCTATGGGCAGTGATGAGCAATGCCAGATCAATCAGAAACAAGACTGCCATTATTGCAGACTTGATTTCCTTGGTCGATCTGGCTTGCATCATGTAAATCTGGACTGGGGACAATGCTGGCCTGGTTTTGAGGCAGCTGTCCCTTCTGGGTATACCATTGTGCACTACCCCAGAGAGGAACGTAGGGGAGGTGGGGTAGCCATCTGTTTTAGATCCAGTTTGGGCTTCACTGTTCACCCATCGAGATCCACAGGTTCCTTTAAGTGTGTGGCAGTCAGTGGGGGTCTACAAGGCTGCAAGATTCTCCTGATTTACTGCCCCTCTGGGGCAGTGGGAGATAACCTGTAGGAGGTTGCCAGATTCATTATTGGTGAAACATTGGAAGCCCCCAGATGTATTGTCATGGAAACTGCAGTGGGACAATGAAGAGTCATCTCAGCTTGGTTATAATCTCCTCCAGATCATGAAATCACTGGGCCTCTTGCAGGTAGTTTCCTCTGTGACTTACCAGGGCGGGCACACCTTGGACTTGGTGTTCTCATTGGGGCTTGAGAGAAATGATCTCAAGATTGATGGGGCGACATGGTTGGATCACTGCATGGTGCGATTCATGTTCAGGGCACCCATCAGATACCATCCTCCTAAAGAGATGATGGGCTACTGTCTTTTGTGGGGAGAGACCTCGGAGAGTTTTCAGGTGGTGACTCATCTAGTGTGGGAATTGCATGTGTCAGAGGCATTGGTGATGCAGTTGGCACCAATAACAGTGTGCTATTGGATGCTATTGACTCCCTTGCACCTGTCTGTGTATGACCCAAATCTTTCTACTTGAGATCCCCTTGGTTTGATGGGGAATTCAGGGAGTTGAAGAAGGATCAGGAGTGGGAGTGATGCTGGAAAAAGACTAGGCTGAAGGAGGACAAACTGGCCCTGCGTGCACATTATAAAGCTTACCAGGGGGCAATCAACAGTAAGAAGGCAGAATGTCTGTCCAGGGAGATTGCTGCCAGGAAGAACCAACCAGCTATACTTTTTCAGACTGTGGACAGGCTACTCCATCCAGTCTGTCTACAGCCAAAGTAGATTTTTGCCAATGCTGAACATGAAGAGTTTGTTCAGTTCTTCTCAGACAGGGTGTCTGATATCCAGCAGGGAATTCCTTCAGTCAGCCAGACCAGAGCTGCCAGTGGTTATCCAAAGAGTCCTGAGTGCACTCTGTTTGGTTGTGGAGAGTTTAGACTGGTGGAGATAAATGAGGTGATTGAGGTAGTGACCAATCTGAAGCACACCTTCTGTAAACCGGACCGGTGCCAACACATTTCTTGATAAGAAGCATTGACATTGTGGGTCCAGTGTTTGCTGATGCATCGAAGGAGGCGTTAGTGAGACTGCTCCTAAAGAAACCAACTTTGGACCCAGAGGTCAGGGCAAATTACTGTTCCATCTCCAGTCTCCCATTTTTGGTGAAGATTGTGGAGAAAGTAGTGGTGCTTCAGTTGGAGGAGCACCTTCTGACCCATGAGTTATATGAATCTCTCCAATCAGGGTTTTGGATGAGGCATAGCAAAGAAACTGTGCTTGTTCGGGTACAGAATGAAATCCTCAAGGCTAGAGATTGAGGGGAGAGGACAGTTCTTCTCCTTGATCTCTCCTCACCATTTGACACTGGGGACCATTGTGTGTTGCTGGATCATCTTGAGGAATTCTGTGGACTCACCGGTACAGTCATCTGCTGGTCTGAGTTGCTTTTAAACAACAGGAGGCAAAGTGTTGTGATGGGGAATTGCTCCTCCACTTCTAGTCTCTAGCTATGGAGAGTTCCCCAGGGTTTGATCTTGTCCACAATGCTGTTTGCAGTGTATATGCTGCCCCTGGGGAAGGGGGCTCATTAAGAAGTATGGTCTGGGGTTTCATTGCTATGCTGATGATACCCAGCTATACTTGTCCTTTGTCTGTTGGTAGGGATGAGGTATGCATGGGGTGCAAGGGGTGGTAACCCTAACACTGAATTGCCTCACTTTTGCTGCTGTGGAATAGGCCTAACTGATGCATTAAACAGAGTGTTTTGCCATGAATTTCCCTTCTTTTTGAGAATGTGCGCTATAAATATTGAATAGAATGTGGTGGTGGGGCCCCACGCTCCCAACATGTGAATTTTTGTCACTTCTCTGTGCAAAAATTGAATGACTGACTGAAATAAAACTTGGTGAATGAGGACATGTACTAAAGTACACTGTATGTCCAGAACTGTGTGAACATTCGTTCAACGGCCGCACAGTGCCACAAGCAAACAACTGTGCAGGCACAATTCAGCAACTGTAAGTGCCAGCAACCCAAAAATTGTCACATGCAAAGATGTATTAGAAACATAGAAACATAGAATTTGATGGCAGATAAGGACTGCTTGGCCCACCCAGTCTTCCCATTTCCCTACCTAATGGATAAGCTGCAGATCCCAGTCAATCAGCAGCCTACTTCTTCCTTCCCCCACCTCCTAGAATTGCCTTATGACTGTCCCATGCATGCTTGAATTCCACCACTGTTTTTGACTCCACAACCTCCTCCGGAAGGCCATTCCATGCATTCACAACCCTCTCTGTGAAAAAATACTTCCTTAAATTACCTCTGAGTTGCCCCCCTCTATCTTCAAATTGTGCCCCCTTGTTCTTGCACACCTTTTTTTTGAAAGATGCTACTCTCTTGGACTTTGTTGATTATCTTGAGGTACTTGAAAGTTTCTATCATGTCCCCCCTCTCCCTCCTTTCCTCACGGCTATACATATTAAGCTCCTTAAGTCTCTCTTTATATGTGTTCTGGTGCAGACCCTGCACCATTTTAGTTGCCCTCCTCTGGACAGCTTCCATCCTGTCTATGTCTTTGTGGAGACTGGGTCTTCAGAACTGCACACAGTACTCCAGATGGGGTCTCACCAGCTGTCTGTACAGAAGGATAATAACTTCCTGTTTTCTACTGCTGATGCCTCCCCTGTGCATCCCAGTATCCCCCCAGCCCTCCTTGCTGCCTTCTCACATTGCTTGCCCACCTTTAGGTCATCTGATATGACTACCCCTAGGTCCCTTTCCATTTTTGTTGTTGTTATTATCTTACCCACCATTGTGTACTCTTCCCCTGGGTTTTTGTTTCCCAGGTGCATTACCTTGCACTTCTTAGCATTGAATCTAAGCTTCCATACATTTGACCATTCCTCTAACCTATGACTCTTTCTGCATTACAAATGCCAGACAAATCGGACATATGGTTCAAAAGTTATTGAAGCAGAAAGAACCACATTTCCATTTGTCAGAGTGACATAATTATGCACCTGTTAGTGTTTTACACACCAAGCCACTGCAAGGCACCTCTGTACCATTAGGGCTACCTACGGTATAAATTTCATGCTGGCAGCACCATGCAGAACACTATGTGAAAAATGGTAACTGCGCCATGCAATATCTCTGCAGCAAATTATGTTTCCAACATATAAACTGCATTATTCTCATTCCCAGGACATTCATTCAACACCCTCCCAATTTCATGTAAAAAGACAACACCATTCCAGAGAGCTTCAATTTTTATGTTTCTGCATATTTATGAAGTCTTTTACCACAAAATGGTGGAAATGGTGGCAGAAAATGCACTAAAATGGCAGTCCTGCAGCTGAAAAATCAGTAACTGCAAAGCAGGTCAACTTCAATTGGCAATAATTCTGGACTGGAACAACATTTTTTCACCAAACACAAACTGACATATTCCTTGAATAAAGGTATTTCTATGTGCCACATTTCCAGCCAATCAACCACACACTGGCTGTGCTATGTGTCATGCAGGAGATTGCAGAAAAATAGCAAAAATATCATGTTTTGTAGTACACTATGCAAATGCAAAAAACATAAACGGTAACATTGACACAAACGGTGATGGAAACAGTAAGGTAAAGGAAATTAATAATACTAACAGTAACTCAAATGCAAGCACAAATGGTAATGCACACGGTGACACAAATGGAAATGATAACAGTAAGAGAAACGCAAGTGCAAACAAAAATGAAAACCTAAATGGTAACGCAAATGGTAATGCAAATACTAATGGCAACAGAAACGCAAACAGAAATGAAAATGGTATTGGAAATGCTAACGGCAACGGAAACACAAATGGTAATGAAAATGCAAATGTTAACAAAAAGTCAAACAGAAACACAAACGGTAATGGCAACAGCAATGCAGAAGGGACAGTAATGCACTCAACAATGGAAATGCTACCAAATATGGAAACACTAAGGCCAACGCAATCTGCAATGAACACACAACTAGTAATGGTAATGCAATTGGAAATGCAAACAGTTATGGTAACACCAACGATGATGCCAAAAGGAAACAGAAACGCAAACAGAAATGCAAGTTCATACACAAATGCAAATGGTAACGCACACAGTCACGATAATACAATTGGAAATGCAAATGCTTATGGTAACACCAATGATGACACCAAAGGAAACAGAAATGCAAACGGAAATGCAAACATAAGTGCATATGCAAACGCAAATGGTAACGCACATGGTGATGCAAAAGTAACACAAACAAAGAACAGTAACGTAAATGCAAATGCAAGCGCAAACACAAAGGGTAATGCACACAGTAACATAAATGGAAAACGCTAATGCATGCAGTTAAGGAAATGCAAATGGTAACAGTAACGCAAATGCAAGAGCAAATACAAATGCAAAGGGTCACATACATGGTGACATAAAAGTAAATGCAAACAAAAATGGTAACGGAAACACATATGATATCAGTAATATAAACGCAAGTGCAAATGTGAAGGGTAACGCACACAGTGATATAAATGGAAACACTAACATAAACGGTAATGGAAATGCTAACGGTAACAGTAATGCAAACGCACAACCTTTTTTCCCCTAAAAGGTGCATTTAAAAGCACAGTGAATACAAAGAATGTATGCACAATAATGGCCCTCGGAGCAGAAAATCAGCACCTGGAATACTAAATTCCTTGTATCTCAAGAACCGTACAATGTAGAAAAAAATGTAAAATTGCATATTATTTAATACTTTCCAGGCTAGTTTTGTACCTAGTTCCCTAGTGGGGACGAAGTGTTCTTCTAATGAAAAGTCCATATATCGAACCGTTTTTGAGATACAGGCCCCAAAACGTGCGGTGGACACCGTAATGTTAGCATATAGGAAAATGGTCAACTTCTGAGTGTTGTAACTTTGGAGCTGTCTAATATTTTGTCACCAAACCATGAAAAGGCACATCAGTGGGATCTTGGCTTTCTTCTTTCCAGATTTCAGCCCAAAAGACCAAACTGTTCTTTTCAGCAGGGTGGCAAAGATTCCCTATTGTTTTGGCCATACCGTTGCAAAGTAGTGTCGCAAATCATGACACTTTCACAAATAAAATCACAAAAGTGTTGCATATCTGAAAGTACTTTGCAACACTACTTTAAAAAAAAATAAAAAAACATATTTCTGGAGTGTTTTACCCCCAAAAAAAGACATGGCTAGCATCCTCGGGGCTTGACTAGGTGAACACAACAAGAATTGTGCCTAGATGCTCCCAAACTTAAATGCCAATCATTTCTATGACCACCAACTGAAAACAAGATGGCCAATTTGTGATACTACAAGGGTTATTTGCAAAAGTAAAAAGTGCATTTGTGACACTTTCGCATACTGTGTTAACTTTTCCTATTTACTATAATGGTAAATTTGTTTTTTGAATAACTTTTGAACCGTTTAATATTTTTTCACAAAATCTTCAAAAGGCACATCGGGGACCCTGGCTACATGTTCCCTGAAGGTTTTGAACCAGTCGCACAAAAAGGGCGACCTGTAGGTGTGAGCAAAGATTGTGCAAAAATGCGTAATCGGTGTGTTTTTCGGTGCTGTGTAACTACGCAACTGTACATCTGACTGTAACAAAACTTGTCAGGTGCAGAGATCTTTGGTACTAGACCATGTATGCCAAGTTGTAGGCAAAGCTGTCTTACAGTGGCAAAGTTACTAAGCTGTCAAATTTCAGATTTAACCTTAAATGGGGTACTCAATCCTAGTTATAGTGGCACTACCGTGCCTCTATAATATATATTAGAGGCAAAAAACTCAGTTTAATGCATTAGTTAGGGTTGTTCCACAGCAATAAAAGTGAGGAAATTCGGTGTTAGGGTTGAAAATCCTGACTCCGAATTCAACCCCCCCCAGCACCACACACACAGACACACAGACACACACACACATATGCAAGTATGGGGGAGGACCAAGTCAACACAACCAATGACAGACATCCAGCAGCAGGTGACAGAAATAACAAACAATTGTCTAAATGTACTATGAGACATCCCCACCCACCTGACCAGGTACTGCATGCTCAGTGGAGATCAACAGCAAAACTGAGGCCATGTACACCAAACATACACATCCCTGATTGCAGCTGCACACAGCGTACCACACTTAGTAGTTGCATGGTCTTATCTACTGATGCCCCATGCCACATCACATGTGGTGGACCACCTGCGCAATACAGTTTATCAAAACTAAAGAGTAGTACATCTATTATATCTCTCATTATAAAAAGGCTCTGAGAGATGCAGCTTTCTGATTAGCTGTAAACATTGTATCAGCCTTATGTTTACTTTTTATTAGCATACATGTACAGCCTAAGCATATCATGCACATGGTTTAATGTTGTTACAAAAAAACAAAACAGTTTTATCATGATAGCTATAAGCCACTCCCAGGTATTATTTAAATGGGCAGTTTATAACTGTCTAGCAACATGTGGCAGTGAGCTACACCTCATTCAACATTAAAGCACTATAGAGTGATTAAAAAAAACATTTAACATAACTGTTGATCATCCCTTATTGGTCAATGACCTTCATGTGTAGATACTTCCTCTGCTAGACACTGCAGGAGCTTTGCAAAACAGTGTGTGACCCAGTTATACCATGCAATGTCTACTTACTGGACAATAGCTGTGAATATGAACTCATGAAGATGAGCAGTGTAACTTAATATTACAGTAATAGAAACTTTAGTGTGATTATAATTAACACAGTCAGTGATAGAGAAAAAAACTGTGCTGTCCTATTACACTTATCCCATTGTGAGATAAATAAATGCTGAAATACATTCTATTTATATGTACAGTATACCTACTTGTTTCGTGTTGTAGGACAGTTAACATAGTTATCACTTTGATGACATCAGTGACAGAATTGTGTCATGCCAAAACACTTGGCATACAGACTGAGTATGAAACAACTGTTAAAAAACTAGCCTCTGTACACAAGTGGCATAGATCATACATTGTAACAACAGTAAAAGTATGTGTATTTAAAGAAGTTACTAATCACAGATGCAATGACATTGTCTTTATCAGGTACAACATACTTACTAAGTGGACACAGGAAAATCTATGCTACAAACATGTCAGATACAGCTATGTCATTGTTGCTTCAGTAGTGCTATTATATTTAGTCGTTGGTTGGCCTGATGCATGCAATTACACTGTTTCATACAAAGAATACTTACTGCATCTTAAGTATTCAAACACACTGAAGGTATATGTATGTACATCAGCAGTACACCTTCATCAATAAGACTGCATCTGATACTGGCAGTATGAATTTCACAGCGTTCAACAGGCAATGATTTTTATACATTTAGATCAGGCTCTCAATCTTCAGTAAACAGTAGCAGTAAATGTACTATTATGTAAATCACTTACTAAATGCAACAGTACTTTTATGTTGACCATGGCTCTGCCTTCTAATTAATGAATGTAGTTCTTTCAATTCATGTATACTCACTAGTGTTAAAACCTTTGTACAACTGTGATCATGGCCCTTCATAATTTATATTGAGTAAAGGCACAGTACAAGGTCTGGTGTGCTCTGTGTCATCAGTAGGTAAGGCCATGCAACTACTAAGTGTGGTACATTGTGTGCAGCTGCAATCAGGGATGTGTACATTTGATGTTCATGGCCTCAGTTTTGCTGTTGATCTCCATTGAGCATGCAGTACCTGGTCAGGTGGGTGGGGATGTCTCGTAGTACATTTAGACAATTGTTTGTTATTTCTGTCACCTGCTGCTGGATGTCTGTCATTGGTTGTGTTGACTTGGTCCTCCCCCATACTTGCATGTGTGTGTGTCTGTGTGTGTGGTGCTGGGGGGGGGGTGAATTCAGAGTTAGGGTTTTCAACCCTAACACCGAATTTCCTCACTTCTGTCGCTGTGGAACAACCCTAACTAATGCATTAAATGGAGTTTTTTGCCTCTAATTTCTCTTCTTTTTTTGAGAATGATAACGAGAAATAGTGAATGTAATGCAGTGGCGGGAGTGCCCGCCACATGATGTCTTGTGGCATAGTAACAGGAACAGCAATGCAAACAGAAGCGCTAACAGTGGCGCACATGGTAATGCAAGTGCGAATGAGAACAGAAAGGATAACGCACACGGTGGCATAGACGGGAACGGTCTGCCATGTGATGTGTTGTCACATAGTAACATGATGCCTGCAAACGGAAATGTCAATGGGCATGGTGACGCAAAGTGAAACAGAAAGAGAAACAGTACTGTAGACACAAATGGCAAAAAATAACAGAAACGCAAGCGCAAATGAAAACACAAAGAATAACGCACATGGTGGCGTAGATGTCAACGGTAAGTGAAATGGGCACGGAACCGCAAGCAGAAAGGGCAACAGTAACAGTAATGTAAGCGCACAGGCTGGTTTTCCCCAAAAGCTGCATAGATAAAGACAGTGAGTACAAAGAATCTATGCATAATAATGGGTATCGAAGCAGAAAATGAGGACTTGAAATACTAAATAGGTTATATCTCAGGAACCGTATGACGTAGAAAAAAATTTAAAAGTCATATGATTTTGGACTGTCCTGGCTAGTTTTGTACTTAGCCCCCATTAGGGGGCTAAGCTTTTTTCCAACGAAAAGTCCGTATCTCACACCGTTTCCAAGATACGGGCCCTGAAAGGTGCGGCGAATGCCGTAATGTTATCCTAGGGGAAAAAAAAAAGAGGTTCAGAGCACCATAACTTTGCCTCCCTGTAATATGTTTTCACCAAACCACTGAAAGGCACATCTGTGGGCTGTTGGCTATCTTCCCTCCAAATTTCAGGAAACAAGACCAAACTGTTATTTTGCAGCAGGGTGCCAAAGGATTCCTGCAATGCGGCAGGCGCCGTAATGTTATCCTATGGGAAAAACTGTAAAATTTGGAGTGCCTTAACTTTGCCACCATGTAATATTTTTTCAATACAATACTGAAAGGCACATCTGTGAGATGTCGGCTGCATTCCCTCCAAATTTCAGCCCCAAACTCCCAACCATTATTTTGCAGTGCAGTGTCAAAGAATTGCTGTCATGTTCCCACAGACTAGAAAACTACTGTCGCAATTTGCGAAAGCTTTCACAAAAATTTGCAACACTTTTGTGAACACGAAAGTACTTTTTCCAGAAATTTGAAAAACATATTTCTGGGGTGTTTTGCCCCAAAATAAAGACATGGCTAACATCCTCAGGGTCTGACTAGGTGAATGCAAAAAGAATTAGGTTGCTTGAGGGTCCCGAATGTAAATGCCAACCATTTTTCTGATCACCAACTGAAAACAAAATGGTGGATTTGTGAAAGTAACAGGGCCATTTGCAAAAGTAAAAATGCATTTGCGACACTGTCAAACTTTTTGTTAACTTTTCCCATTGACTTATAATGGGAAATTGTTTTTTGAATAACTTTTGAACTGTTTAATATTTGTTTACCAAATCTTCAAAAGGCACATTGGGGACCCAGGCCACACATTCCCTGAAGATTGTGGGCCAGTTGCACAAACCGTATGACCTTATAGGCGTGACTGTAGAATTCCAGAAAAAGCGTAAATGCGAGCGCAGATCATGCTTAATAACTCCGCAGCCGTATCTCTGAGCGGTACGAAACTTGGCAGATCCCAAAGTCTATGGCTCTTGATCATGTATTCCAAATTTCAGACAAATCTGTCAAACAGTTGCAAAGTTATTAAGGTGAAAAATTTTGGGATTTAACATAGAAATGGCTCCTCAACCCTAACTATGGTAGCACTACCATGCTACCATAATATATATCTATATCTATATATATATATATATATATATATTCATGGCAAAAAAAATCCATTTAATGTATGAGTTAGGGTTCTTCCATAGCGACAAAAGTGAGGAAATTCGGTGTTAGGGTTGCCACCCCTTGCACCCCATGCTCACCCTGTCCCCACCAACAAGCATCAGAGTGTGCATTGGGGTCATCAGCCTTAACTCTCACCCCATTCCATTTTTAAACAAGGTGATGTGGTGCAGTATAGGACAATGGGGTGAGAGTTAGGACCGATGACCCCAGTGCACACCCTGATGCCTGTTGGTGGGGATGGGGTGGGTGTGGGGTGCAAGGGCAGGCAACCCTAACACCAAATGTCCTCACTTTCATTGCTGTGTAACAACCCTAATTGATGCATTCAATGAGGTTTTCTGCCATGAATTTCCCTTCTTCTTGAGAATGTGCACTATAAATAGTAAATGGAATGTAGTAGTGGGAGCGCGGGGCCCGATGTGAATTTTTGTCACTTCACTGTGCAAAAACTATATAACCAGCTGAAATGAAACTTGGTAAATCAAGACATGAATCATAGTACACTGTTTGTCCAGAATTGAGTGAACAGACATTCAACGGTCACACAGCTCCACAAGCAAACAACTGTGCAGGCACAATTCAGCAACCATAAGTGCTAGCAACCCAAAAATTGTCTCAGTCAAAGAGGTATTAGAAATCATTCCATATTCCAAGTGCCAGGCAAACTGGACACATGGTTCAAAAGTTGTTAAAGCAGAATGAACCAAGTTTTAATTCATTGGAGTGGCATAATTCCAAACCTGTTAATGTTTTACACACCAAACCAGTACAAGGCACATCCTTTCAACTAGGGCTACCTACACTATAAATTTCAAGCCAGTAGTACAATGCAGAATGCTATGCACAAAATGGTAACTGTGTCATGCAGTATCTCTGCAGTGAATTATTTTTCCAACATGTAAACAGCATTATGCACATCCCCAGGACATCCACTCAGCACCCTCCAAATTTCATGTGAAAAGACCACACCTTTCCAGAGATATTCGATTGCTACATTTCTGCACCTTTAAGAAGTCTTCCACCACAAAATGTCAGGAATTGCGGCAGAAAATGCACTAAAATGGTGGACCTGGCAGCTGAAAAATCAGTAACTGTGAAGTGGGCCAACTTCAATTGGCAATAACTGTGGAGCAGAACAAAATGTTTTCGCTAAACAAAACCCAGCATGTTCCTTGAACAAATGTCCTTCTACCTGCCAAGTTTCAGACAAATCAACTACACACTGTCTACTCTATGTGTCATGGAACAGAGTGCAGAAAAATAGCAAAAACATAATGTTTTGCACTGCAATACACAAATGCAAAATCACAAACAGTGACTTTAATGCAAACAATGATGGAAACAGTGAGGTAAAAGAAAATAGTAATGCTAACACAAACACAAGCAGAAACAGTAATGTACACAGTGACACTAACTGAAACAATAACTCAAACGGTAAGAGAAATGCAAGTGCAAACATAAATGAAAACAGAAATGGTAACGCAAATGATAACACAAATGCTAACGGCAACAGTAACACAAACAGTAACAAAAACATTAATGCAAATGCTAACAGAAATGCAAATGGTAATGAAAATGGTAACGAAAATGCAAACGTTAACACAAACGATAACAGAAATGCAAACGACAACAGCAACTGCAATGAAGAAGGAAACAGTTACACACTCAACAATGGCAGTGCTGCTGAAAATGCAAATGCCAAGGCCAACGCAAACACAAATGGTAATGAGCACGCAACCGGTAATGGTAATGCAATTGGAAATGCAAACAGTTATGGTAGCACCAATGATGACACCAAAAGAAACACAAGCACATACACAAACACAAATGGTAATGTACATGGTCATGGTAACACAATTGGAAACACAAATGCTTATGGTAACATCAACGATGACACTAAAGGAAACACAAATGCAAACGGAAACACAAGCACATACTCAAACGCAAATGGTAATGCACACAATGCCGCAAAAGTAAATGCAAACAAAAAACAGTAATGGAAATGCAAATGGTAACAGTAATGCAAACACAAATGCAAAGGATAATGCACATAGTGATGTAAATGGGAACGCTAATGCACATGGTTATGGAAACGCAAATGGCAACAGTAACACAGACGCAAGCACAAACACAATAGCAAAGGGTAACAAACACGGTGATGCAAAAGTAAATGCAAAGAAAAATGGTAATGGAAACACAAGTGGTAACAGTAATGGAAACACAATCACAAACGCAAAGGGCAAAGCACATGGTGATGTAAACCGAAATGCTAACGCATACACTAGGAGAAACACTAACACTAACAGTAACGCAAATGCACACTCTTTTTTCGCCAGAAAGGTGCATTCAAAAGCACAATGAATACAAAGAATGTATGCATAATAATGTCCCTCGGAGCAGAAATTCAGCACTCGGAATACTAAATTCCTTGTATCTCGAGAACCATACAACGTAGAAAAAAATTTGAAATCTCATATTATTAACAACTTTTCAGACTAGTTTAGTGCGTACCCTGTAGTGAAGGACTAAGCATTCTTCTGACGAAAAGTTCGTATCTTGAACTGTTTTCGAGATATGGGCCCCAAAAGGCGCAACAAACTCCATAATGTTAGCATATGGGAAACATTATCAAATTCGGAGTACCATAACTTTGCATCCCTGTAATATTGTGGTACCAAACCACTAAAAGGCACATCTGTGGGATCTTGGCTTTCTTCCCTCCAAATTTCAGCCCAAAAGACAAAACCACTCTATTGCAGCAGTGTGGCAAAGATTTCCTAATCTTTTGGGCATAGTGTCGCAAAGTAGTGTCGCAAATCACGACACTTTCGCAAAAAAAAAAAAAATCATGAATGTATTGCAAGTGTGACACTACAGTTCACAAAAAAAAGACATTGCTAGCATCCTCACGGCTGGACTAGGTGAACACAAATAGAACTGTGTCCCTAGAGGGTACCAAATTTAAATACCAAGCATTTCTGTGACCAGTAACTGGAAACAAAATGGTGGATTTGCAACATTACAGGGGTAATTTGTAACACTAAGAACTGCATTTGCGACACTGTTGAATAGTTTAACTTTTCCCATTGACTGTAATGGGAAACTTGTTTTTTGAATAACTTTTGAACCATTTAATATTTTTTCACGCAATTTTTGAAAGGCACATTGGGGACCCTGGCTGCATGTTCCCTGATGGTTTGGACCAGTCACACAAACCGTGTGACCTGTAAGCATGAGCAAAGAATGCACAAAAAAGCATTAATATGGCTTTCTATTGTGCTTTATAGCTCTGCAACCATATATCTGATCATTATAAAACTTGGCAGACTCAGAGATCTATGATACTGCTATATGCATGCCAAGTTTCAAGCAAATCCATTATATGGTGGCAACGTTATTAAGCTGCATAATTTCATACCTTAAATGAGGTACTCAACCCTAACTATAGTGCCTTTAATATATATATATATATATATATGTATATATGTATATATAATCAGGATTACTGCACAAATTCCTATGTTTTTAAAGCTTTCTGGATGTAAATTAGGGATACTGGGTTCAAATCCTGCCACAGCCATTGAAACAGTGACCACAATGTGCATTTTCAGAAGCACACCAGTGTTATATAGTTGGCAAAAAAAGTATTTATGCCCTGTCATTTAAGTTTTAATAGAGTACTAAGAGGGAATCCATCCTGCTTTGTGATGTCTGCTTTTGGGATGGAACATGTATAACATGCATTAGGATGCTGAGTGTGTAGTTTCATTGTGTTTGCCATATATCATTCTAGGTGACTTGGAAATGCTACTCTAGTGGTTCATAAAATGGTACCACTGCAAAGTGGCAATTATTACAATGAGTTATTTTATAAATAAATAAATAATATGCATGACATTTTATTTTCCAGTAAAAATGGTATGGGGTCACCACCTTTTGCAGTCAGGCATCTTTACATTCTGATACCTACTTTGGAACCTACAGTAGGCCCACTACCAATACTACAAGTTACGACATAAGTGTTCTGTAAAGTTGATGTTTTGGATTGTCCCCAGGCTATAAGCACATTGCTGAGGATATACTTGGGTAAAATTTGTTTCAGGCATATAAACTGCTTAATGACCATTTGTCTGAGGAGAAACCACAAACAAATAATTTCAGTACTTTATTAATCTAAAGACAAGATAATGGTTTGCATGGAGATGAGGCAGCAAAGGGCACTGGATAGCGTGAACAGATATGACCCATATCTTTTACTGAAGCATCACAGAGTTAGAAGTAGTGATATACTTGTGAGCACATTTATACTAATCAGGATTAATTACCTGCACTTTTAGACAATGAGAAAATAGGCATATGTATGTGTGGGAAGTCCTGTACTTGTACATAGTGGTTATTTTCCACAGTCATGTGCAAAGAGTGGTTACACTTTATTGTATAGATATCACAAGGCAGGCAAGACAAGGCAATTTTTATTTATAGGGCACCCATTTCTGGAGGCTCTGGCTGCCTAACAATAACAGATCAAAAGGTAGAAACAAATAAATAATTTATAAAACTCAGAACAGATTAAATTTAGAATCACAGCTTTATAATACATATCATCAATGATTCAACGGTCGGGCTGGAGTAGTTAGTCCAAAAAGGTCAGGCAGAAAAGGTGGACCTTTAGCCTCAGTTTGACCACCCAGATTGATAAGGCCTCCCAGACTGCAGGTGGTAGTGAGTTCCTCAGGGTCAGCCCAGCGACACTTAAGGCACAATAACTTGATGTCTTGAGCCAAACCCTGGAAACATCCAGGAGATCCCTCAAGGAGGAGCGAAGGGAGTGGACAGAGGTTGCAGGTGTCAGGAGCTCAGACACAGGTAGCCAGGACCCAGTCCATATTGGGCCATAAAAGTGAGCAAGTCCACCTTGAAAAGGACCCTCCACCTGACAGGCAGTCAGTGCAAACTATGCAGGACAAGGGTCACATGACTGGACCTGGGCAGGCCTGTCAGTAACCAGGTCACCACGTTCTGCACCAGCTGCAGTCTGTGGAGGGTTCCTCCCATGACCCCAAGGTATAGAGAGTTGCAGTAGTCAAGCCTAGAGGTAACAGATCTTCAGGTGGAACAATGGGCTTGATGCTGGCAATGTTTCACAAGCAGTAAAAAACACTTTTGACTACAGATGATACCTGATCTTCAAAGGTCAGTCTGCTGTTCAGGATCACACCAAGATTGTGCACCCTCAGGGGAGGCCACCAATGGATCAGAGCCCAGGAAAAGACCTGTGTTAGCACCAGGTGACAACCAATTATGCCTGTGACACTGTTCGAAGACCAGTACCTCCATCTTATCCAGGTTTAGATACAGCCAGCTGGAAGACATCCAGTCATTGATTTTAGCCAGACAGGTGTTTAGCTTGTCTACAACATTGGATATTCCAGGAGCAAATGACAGACACAGCTGGGTATCATCTGCATAGCAGTGAAACTCTACACTGTACTGCTGAATGATCTCACCCAGGGTAACATGTACACTACGAAAAACATTGGTGACAAGATCGAGCCCTGTGGCACTCCACATGACAGGGGCATGGGGGGAGGAGGAGAAATTCCCCATCACCACCCTCTGCACCCTATAAGATAGATAGGACTCAAACCATTTGATGACAATCCTAGTGAGTCTGCAGTACTCACAGAGCTGCTTGAGAAGCACAAAGTGATCCACAGTGTCAAAAGTTTAGGAGAAATAGAAAAGAACAAGAACAGACTTGTCTCCTCTGTCTCTAGCCCAGAGCAGATAATTATGTACCCTAACTAATACTGTTTCCATGCTGTGTTTGGCCCAAAAACCTGAATGAAATGGCTCATAGATGTCAAAGAACATGAGGCAATCCTCAAGCCGTTGTGCCACAAGTTTCTAAATAACCTTGTTCAAAAATGGCAGATTAGAGATAGGACAATAATTCACCAGGATGTCTGCATCAAGGGATTGTTTCTTTAAGAGAGGCCTCACTAGCATTTCTATCAAAGCCATTGCAAACACCCCCTCCACCATTGAACACCGGGCACACCGGGCCAACCGTCTTGGCGCAACCCATTAAGAAACTTGTTAGAGCTGGGAGAGCTGGGTTCAGTTCACAATAGAAGTGCTTCAACTTTAAGATCATGTCAGTGACCTCTGTCACCTCGACTGGCTTGAACTCTTCCCATTTCTACAAAGTACCGCTGTTCCTCACAGTCTGACTACCGTGAGGCATCGATGACCTTCCTAATGGAATCCCCGACTGGATGAATGACACTCTGGTGGAGAAAAACAGCAAACTCTTCACATAAAGTGGATGAAAAAGTCTTTCTTGACTGTAGACAGGAGGGATGAAGTAGCTTATCCACAGTCTGAAAAAGTTAAGAGGTTTGTTTCTCCCTGCTATAATTTCCCTGGATAGGAATTATGCATTCCTAGGAGAAATTGCCTCCTGGTACTCACTGTAGTGAACCCGCAGGACCAGTTTGTCAGCCTGCAAACAAGAAACAAGATAACTGGTCTTGACTCAAAATTAGTACTATAAACTTATCCAAGTTGGAGATCCACTGTGAGCAAGGTTAATACAAAAATTGGAGTTCTTCAGAGAAAAAACAACTTTATAAGTAGAAAAGATAGAAAGAAATGAGCCAAACAATCGATCTTACCTTCTTTAAGGTATGGGGAGGTAATCTACAGATCAGCTAATAAACAACTATTAGATAAACAAGACAAAACCTATTACCATATTGCAAGATACATTTTGAAAGCTGATTATAGAACACACCACTGTTTTTTGCAGATCACTCTAGAATGGCAACCATTGGTTCTGGTCCACATGAGACAGTGGCTAATATTAATCCACAAAATGAAATATCTTCTTTTATCCTATCCTATTTTACAACTTTTGTTTCCTCCTAGTACCAACCATAAGAGGACTTCAATTCTTTCAGTTCACTTAAACAGAATTGCCCCTAAGATTAGTGTAAATAAATTTAGTGATAAAAATCTGCTTCAAAATGCAGCAGGTATTTGAAATAAACTCTCCCCCCATATTCATGAAATTTCAGATCTACTATTATTTAGACATTCAATAAAGGAAATGTTTTGCCATGTTTGCGATTGCTAATAGTGTTTGTAAAGTGTTGTTTTATTGTTCGTTTTTTGTATGTCTAAATGTTTATTGTTTAATGTAGATGTTAATTGTCCTCAGTGTTTTCTTATTCATGTTTTTATGTTATTTATTGTAACTATTTGTAACTGTTTACAATTTTGCACAATTTCTGCACAAAGCTGTCTTGTAAACTGGATCTCTGATTCAAATGATGTGTATTCCCTGTATAAAAATGAAGTTTTTACCTACCTACCTAACTACAACTAGATTTGCCACCAGCAATGCTCCAACTTCTGACCCTTGATCTTCTTTGTCTTGAGATCCCCATCAAACCAAATGGGATCTCAAGTGAGAGGATCTGGGTCATGTATAAACTGGAGTGATAACATCCAGTGCCTCGGATACCACCCTATTATAGGTGGCCACTGCCTCACTGGTGCAAATGGCACATGCTGTGTCCACTCTCAATAGATCAGCTAATGTCAATAATCCCTCTGGGCACAAAACTCTTAAATGGCAGCAGCTGACCATCTCTACAGGGGAAAGGAGTTCCGGGGGGGTCCCAAATGTGAACCTCATAGTACAGTGATCAGACCACAAGACTTTATCAATCTTGGTTCTATCAGCATCAAGACCCAGCTGGAACACCAGGTCAAGCATGTGACCGTGTTGGTGGGTAGCAGAAGCAACAACTTGTGCCATGCTCAGTGATGACATCAACTGGAGAAGGTCAAAACCAAAATGTGAGGATTAATCATCGACCCAGGCATTGAACACCTGGGGGACTCCAACGCCTGGTCAAAGATGAAGTCCACTATCTTCTAAAGGAACTCCCCCAGGAGCTCAGTATATGAGAAGAATCCTGCAACCTGCACCTGGACCTCCACACATTGCAACACATTCAAAAGATCTGGCATTACCAGCTGGTTGCACCATGAAGCCCAGGTTAGATTTAAGAAGGATGGCCACTCCCCCATCCCTGTGATCATTCCTTAGGCAGAGCACTATGGAGTACCCAGCAGGGACAGTTGCCTTTAAAACAGGGCCAGCATCATCAGTCAGCCAGGTCTCATTGATGCAAGCCAGGTTAACAGAAGAAATCGAGTCTGCAAAAATGGCAGTCTTGTTCTTTATCGACCTGGCATTACAAAGCACCACCAGAAGAGGATTAGAGGGCTCAGTTGGCCCTCCAGCTACCTGCCCACTCAGTCTGGTGGGACCCCTGGGTATGGAGACCAGACACATCTGACCTCTCTCTCTCTCTAGGATCCACTTAAACCCAGGATGTTGACACCGTATTAAGTTATAAAGTTGTCTCAATAGTGTGTTAAATATTTTTGTGTAGTAGAACACTTCTAAAGTAATGGCCATTGTTTGTGTATTGCTTTTTAATTTCATTTTTCTACAGCATCAATCACAGAGTGCGTTACAGCATGAGTCAATAAAAACACAGCAAATCTGGAAAGAGAAAAATGCTAGAAGAAACAGTAGTACTAAAATAAGATTAATCGAACAAAACCATAATAGTTAGAGTTAACACTTAAAATAAGAACATATGAAAACATAAAACTGCCAACAGATAAGTAAGTAGTAACCCACGACAGAGTGTGTGGTTATTGGGGATTGATTAACACTGTGGGTGCATTATGAGGCATGACACTGCAGGCTGTGTGTCCTCACAGCACCTGTGGTGTTGATTAATTCCCAATAACCACACACCCTGGAGTGGTTTACTGCACTTATAATATGGGTTATGTTTAAACAACAACAAACTTACCTAAAATATATTTTTTTGCTATTTAAACAGTAAGAAAGGTACAGTATGCTGCAACCTTGCAAGAGTCCCAAGCAAATAATGCTCACTTTACTGCTGTTATGCAGCTAGAAATGTCTCACATACAATACTCAGATGATGTGTGACATTTCTTCTGCATAATATTGTGTGCTACATTGAATTACACCCTTATTGTACAACCCCCACCCCCACCTGACTGTCTCTGAGAAACATTAACATGTTGTGGAACAAACAGAGGTGCATCACACTTATCTTACAGGCTACTGTTCTCTCTCACTATCTCTCACCCTGACACACACAGAGATGCTACTGAGCAGGATGATGGATGACATGTGACTTTCTTTCCGTCTCTGATGCCAGCAAATCAGCACTTTCTCTCTGCCCATGTTTGCTTTGCATTTGGAGTGGGGGGGGGGCATGATGATTGCAGTGATGGAGACACACAGACAAGACACTGCAGGACCTCTCCAATACATGTCCCAATGTCACACTGCCACTGTCTCTGTCACTGTGTCTGCCTCTCTCGTCATCCATGGAGGTGCAGGGCTTGCTTCAGCGCATCACTGCAGCTTATCGAATGCACTGCTCTCTCCCCATACCACAGTCTCTCTGGTGCCTCTCTCTTGATTGCTTGACCACATTGCACTCATAAGAGGACACAGCCACTGTTGCTCCTCATACCGCAAATGACAGAGTGACATATCTGTGGGACCATTGCCACACACTGTGGTGGGGGTAATGATCTTTGTCTCTTTGCTGCTCACTACCAATACCATTGCAGTGGTCAATCCCTCTCACTCTCCTATCTGTCACCCAGTAAGCAGTAACCTGCAGGGTAGGTGGGTGGGGAGTGTCATACTATGCTCGCTCTATCACCCAACCACATGCTGGACACTCTGGCTTGGGCACAAGCTGCAAAATAGCACAATTCTGTACCTCTACTCCTCTCTCTCTCTTTCTTTCTCCCCCTCTCTCTCTTTCTCTCTCCCTCCCTCCTTGACCCCAGAGCAGCAGGGTAATTTCTACAGTTGGCTTTCACTCTTGATCACCCTGTGTCATCCTGCCCAACAGACAGACATAGACTGTAACACTGTGGGGTGCACTGTATATGCAGAGGGGATGCCAGACTCTCTCTCACTGTCTCTCCCTCACTCCTGACCAGCTCTGGACATCACTGCAAGCTGTGGGGGGGGGGCAATGTTCTTTTTCTATCTCTGCCTCTCACTCCCAATGTTACGGCAGCCACAAGTCCCTCTCTCTCCCTTCTGTCATCTGGTAAGCAGAGATTCATAGTGTGGCAGGGTGGGAAGCCAGCACGAAACTACCTGCTACACACCCATCATAGGCACTTCTTACCAGGTGCTTCAATGCCTGCATGAATCACTGCAATGGCCTCTCTCTGTGTCCCTGCAATTACTTCAGCAGCTCAAGGAATGTGGAGCAGAGATCATCGGGCAAGGGGTCACCGTGCTCCAACTCCAGTCTGGTATATCTTGGCCAATGCCTGTGTTATGAAGTTACTACTGTCACACCATGGGCAACTGCACTTCTCAGACAGACAGAGAGACACAGAGAAACCCCGGCCCTGTTCACATACACAGAGAAACAGCAACAAGTAGTGGCACATTCTGCAACTCCAGAGATACTATTGTGAATGCAGACAAGAGGAGCACTAAACACTGTTGCTTGATAATGTCACATTGCAAATAGCTGTCACTACATTTTGCATTGCAATGTGGAAAACAAGAGCTGGCAGTGGATCTTGAGAGTTGCTCCAGGGGACTGTGGATTAATGCTAACCTAATTCACAGCCTTGCAGTCTGACTCAGCCAATTGGGTTAAACATTCCTGTCAAAGCTTGTTGTAAAGGCCATTATGGTCTATCTAGTCTGCTCGAGAGTGCAGCTCAGCTGTGAGATTACAATAGAGCTGCTGCCCTCCCCATCCCCCATCTCAAAATTCCCCTCTCTCCCTCCGCTTCCAACATTCCCTGTTCTCAGTGTGATTTTCCTGATAAGCCAATCCCACCCACTTTTAAAGCCTCCCACAGTCTTGGCAGAAACCAACTCCTCCAGAAACATATTCCATCCTGAGACCACCCTTTTGGTGAAGAGATGCCTCCTTGCATCTCTCTTAAATTCCCCTCTCTGCAACTTTAGCTGATGTCCCCTTGTTATCCTTGCACCCTTTAGGTTAGAAACATAGACTTTGGTGTCAGATAAGGACCACTTGGCCCACCTAGTCTGCACATTTTCCTACCTACTGGATAAGCTTCAGATCCTAGTTAACCAACAGCCTATTTCTTACTAACCCCCTCCAAAAAAAAATTGCCTTATGTTAAACAAGCCCTCAGAGCTGACTTTGTTTATGCACTTAAGGTACTTAAAGGTTTAAATCATGTCCCACCTCTCTCTTCTAACTTCTTTCTTCCAGTTTCTACATGCCAAGTTCCTTTAGTGTCTCTTAATAGGGCTTGTGTTGTAGGTCATGAACCATCTTGGTCACCCTATCTGCACTCCCTTTATCAAGTTTATGTCCTTTTTTTAGGTGAGGACATTTAAAACTGAACTAAGTACTCATTTAGCAATCTCATCAGTGATCTGTACAGGAGCACTATGACCTCCCTATTCCCAGATATGAACCTACTGGCTGTGCAGCCCAGCATTTCTGTAGCTTTAGCCACCACTTTGCTGCACTGCAGGGATTGTTTCAAGTTATTGGTGATGATAACCCCTCTCTTCCTCAGTCTCTAGTACTTTCACCCCCCAACCAGCAATCCACCCCCTCAGGGTTTTGTATGCCAAGGTGCATTACCTTGCACTTTTTTGTTGAAAGATAGTTGTCAGGTATTTGACAATCTCTCCAATTTAGCCAGGTCTTCCTGTAGCTCCCTTCTCCCATCTCCCATCCTCTGTATCCACCCGTCCTCTGAGTTTACTATTGTCCGTAAAGATTTGGATTTTACCCTTAATCCCTTCCACTATGTCTCCAATAAAGACATTGAATAACACAGGGCCAAGAAAAGAGCCCTATGGTACCCCACTGGTGGCCGGCCTAGATTCTGAGATTTCCTCCACTACCACCACACACTGACTTCTGTCTTGTAACCGGTTCTTAATCGACCCCATTGGCTCCTCCCCAACCCTAGTCCCTTCAGTCTGCTGATCAGCCTTCTGTGTGGGACAGAGTCAAACACTTTGCAGAAGTCTACATAAAGTACATCCACCACCAGTCCCCTCTCTACTGCCCATGTTACCCAGTCAAAGAAGTCACCAGATTTGTCGGGTACAATCTACTTGACTCAAAACCATACTGTCTAGGCAGTTGGAGTCTGCATGACACCAAATAATCCACTATTTTTTCTTTAAGGATGGAATCCATCAGTTTTCCCACAGTGGAGGTCAAACTGACAGGGCAATAGTTTCCCGAGTCATCCCTAAACCCATTTCTTGTGGAGCTGCACAACGTGTGCCAGCCACCAGTCCATTGGCACCTTCCTAGTCCCTAGAGAGGTTGTAAACAGGTCTACCAAAGGACCAACCAGAATGTAGGCCGTATCTTTTAACACCCTTGGGTGCACCTTGTCTGGTCTTGATGCTTTGTCCACCTGGATGGACCTGAGGCCCTTTAACACAGTTTCTACCAAGATGGGCACTTCCCTTCTCCCCTGAATCCACTTCCCCTCTGCCTCTAAATACTGGTTCCTCTTTTTCCCTTCTGAAGACTTAGCTGAAGTACTGATTTAATACCACAGTCTGCTCTTCACTACTCTCTGCCCATCCTCTGCCTTCTTTAGTCTCACTATTAGGACTGTGTGAATACCATTTCCAGAATATTTGACCGAATACTCGGTATTCAGTGGCCAAATATTCATTATTCAGTATTCATTCATTAAAAACAAACAATAAAGAACCAGCCCCCTCCCTCCTAGGTTTGCTGGTAAAGGCACCTAGCTTCACCTGAGCTCTTTTCTTCTAGGTTGCTTGTAAGGACAGAGCAAAGAACCTTACCAGAGCAAGAAAAATGATTAAGGCTTCTTTTGGCTAGGCAGATCTACTGTGTGTTGTTATTTTCTTTTGTACTTACATGGATTGTTACTGCTTGTTCCTAAAATGGTATTGCTTTATTTTTCTCTGATTCAAATTGTTGTTGCTGGGTATACCTTCAGCTGCATTATTATAGGGTGTGCCTTCAGGTTTGTGCTTACAGATTACTGCTGTAATCTTCTGAATCAAATTGTCTTTTGCAAGGTATATCTTCTGTTACTGCTTTATTTTTCTCTGCAGCAAAGTGTTTCTTACAGGGTATATCTTCTGTGAAATTATTACAGGTGGTACTTTACATGCTTTACAGTTTTATCTGTCATTAGGCTAAGTTTTCAGGGCTACTGCATTTGTTGCTGACCTATTGTTTCTGCTCTTACCTTCTTGCTTCTTTCATCCATGGTTCTTTTTCAGCAGGGGAAAGGCCCTGCCACCCACCTCCATCCCCTACCACCCCAATCTACACTCCTTTTATAGGGTAGCACAGTCGTGACTTTTCTTGTAGCAAATCAGGAAGGGGCGTATCAGAGGGGTATCCACACAGTGACCTCATTTACAGGGGCACAAGTAATTTAACTTGTTACACAAAAACAAACAAACAAAACACAAAATCAAACTTTTGCTTTCATTTTCCTCCTTCTAATTACTCTGACTAGGGTATAAAACCAGCAACTTATCTGGAATGAATATTATTAACTGCAGGTACTGCGGGACACTTTTTAAAAGGGCAGTTATACGGGATTTAGGAAACTGTCCTACATGCTGGGCCATTGGAGATCTAAGGGCTCAGCTTCAGGCAGCATGGGCAGGATTTGCTCACCTCAAATCACATATTCCGGAGGAAATATATTGTAAGAACTGCCAGTCATTTCCCCAACATCCAAGAGAAGCACTTTGACTGGAGGGGAAGCAGGGAAGGCTGTAAGGCAGGCAAAGGTCCAAACTGAAGAAACACTAGCACAAACAGTAAAGGAAGGTGACAAGACTTTCTATAGCTACATTAGTGAAAGGAGAAAGTCCAGAGAGGGTATTGCTAGGATCAAAGGGGATAAGAGGGCGTGTGAGGAAGAGGAGAACCATATAAAATTCATCTATCCTAAATAGACACTTCTGCTCAATATTTACTGAGGAGAAGGTAGGGCAGGGCTCATAGCTCAGCTGCATGAACATGGTGGGGAGTGCACTAATCTCTTCACAAAAGAAAGGGTCCTACAAGAGCTCGATAAGCTCAGGGTAGACAAGGTAATGGGACCTGATGGTATACATTCAAGAGTACTAAAGGAGCTAAGGGTAGAATGAGCAGAGCTATTATCAGAACTGTTTAGTGAGTATCTCAGCACAGGAGAGGTCCCAGAAGACTGGAGAATGGCTCATGTAATTCTGCTCCTCAAGAATGGTAGCAGAGAGGAGGCAGGGAACTACAGACCAGTCAGTCTTACCTCAGTAGTGGGCAAGATTATGGAGGCACTCCTTAAGGAAAGGATAATGTAACACCTGGAATCCATAGGAGCACAGGATCCAAGACAGCATGGGTTTACAACAGGAAGGTCCTGTCAAAATAATTTCATAGATTTCTTTCACTGAGTAACCAGTGTGCTGGACCAAGGGGAGCAGTTGCTGTCTCCTACCTTGACTTCAGCAAAGCTTTCAATACTTCTCCACATAAAAGATTGATTAATAATCTGGGTAGGCTCAGGGTGGGTCAGATGTTGGTCAACTGGGTGACAAACTGCTTGGCGGGCAGAAAACAGACAGTGGTAGTAAATGGCATACAGTCAGAAGAGATGCAAGTCACAAGTGGGGCACCTCAGGGATCAGTTCTGGGGCCAGTCCTCTTCAATATCTTCATCAATGACATTACATATGGACTGGAAGGTAAGATTTGTCAGTCTGCAGATGACACCTAGATCTGCAACAGAGTAGATGATCCAGATGAGGTGGGCAGAACAAGAAAAGATCTGGATAAACTGGCAAAATGGTCAGAAGAGAGGCAATTGGGGTTTAAAGCAAAGAAGAGCAAGATCATGCACATAGGGAAGAGAAACCCTGAAGCCACCTATAGGCTGGGAAGGGAGTTGGCAGCAGTCACAAGGGAAGAAAGACACTTGGGCATCATCATCACGGATTACCTGAAATCATCCAAGCAGATCACTAAAGCAGTAGGTGAGGCTAGGGGGATGTTGGGGTGTATTAGTAGGGGTATCACGAGTCGTAAGAGGGAGGTAATAATCACTGGTTAGGCTCCATCTGGAGTACTGCATGCAGTGCTGGAGGCCACACTTTCACAAGGACATTAACCAAATTGAGGCAGTCCAGAGAAGGGCAACCAAAATGGTTCAGGGACTGCATCAGAAAACATATGAGGACAGAATAACAGAGATCGATATGTATATCCTATAGCAAAGGAGGGAGAGACAAGATGTGATTGAAACATTCAAACACATTAAGGGCATTAACAAGGTGAAAGAGTCTAACATGTTTCAATTTAAGAAAAAGAGCAGGACAAGAGGACACAGCATGAGATTAGAGGGAGGCTGATTAAGGAGTAATGTGAGGAAGTTCTTATTCACAGAAAGGGTGGTGGGTGCATGGAAAGGCCTACCTCAGGATGTGGTGATATGAATACAATGCAGGGCTTCAAACTGGCATGGGATAGGCATAAGGGAGCAATACAGAAGAGTATGAATAGATGGGCTATTGACAGCACAAAGGCTGATGGCACATTCATAAGGCAGAAAAAGAAATGGGCAGACTGGATGGGCCTTGTGGTCCCTATCTGCCGTCAACTTTTGTGTTTCTATGTTTCTCCTGTCCGAGCCCATGCAAGCAGCAAAACCCAATTCCTCCCACCTCTTTAATACAAGCATATTACCCCCTCCCCCAGCACCCACAAGTTGTTTTTTTGTTTTGTTTCTTGAAAGAAGATCCCCATACAATTATTAATACTTGCTGGTGTTGGGTGACTGGCTCAACCCACCTGCATCCACTGCCAGTCAGTAAACTTTGTAAGCCAATCTATGCTTTTGCAAAAAAGAACACATTATGATGTCCCCTCAGCACCTGACCCTTGTGTCCACCCAATCCACCACCCAGTTATTCAGATTTAAGGTGAGAAGGTGACCGCACTACCCTACTTCTTGTACAGCAGGCTACCATCTCGTGAATGAAAGTACTTCTACACTTGCTGTAGTAAGACCTGCTGATCACTATGTAAAGGACTAGACACCCATCCAAATTTATATTGCAGTGTCAGCGGCTCAGTAGGTAGCACACTCACCTCAGATGCCAGGAGAGCAGAGGGCTGTGGGTTCAGCTCCCACATCTGGCACTTGCGTTAATATCCCTGTACTGACACTGTAGTGCAGCATGAGGGGGTGCTGCACTTCTGAGGTGCCGTCTTTCGGATGAGACGTTAAACTGAGGTACCATCTGCCTGGATTGGTGGTAGTTCAGGTGGATGTTAAAGATCCCATGGCACTTACCGAAAAGAGTAGGGGAATTTCCATGGTGTCCTGGCCCCTCTTAAAAAAACCCCACTATACTATAGCCTACCACCTTCTCAGGTAGGGCATTCCACTTATCCACCACCTCAGTGGAAAATTGTCTCCTGATTTCCCTCCTTAATCTTCTCCCCCACAGATCTCAATGTATGCCCTCTCATATGACCAATACACAAACCTGACAAAGGTACAATTCAATATTTGTTTTTTTTTAGTCATTTAACCAGGAGTAGCACACTAAGCTGAAAGCTTTTTTATAGATGTGACCTGGGAGCACAGGTAAGTTAAGTGACTTGCTCAGGGTCACATAGTATGCAAGTGGAAGCTGTGGGATTCAAACCCAGGTCTGGTCTGCTGGATGTCACCAGATTCGCAGCTCAGAGCCTTAGACTACTGCACCATACTGCCTTCCCTATATCCTTCCAGTAAGAGCAGAAGTGGTGCCATTTGGTTCCAATATCAGGTAAGCTCCATGCAAATTTATTGGTTTGAGATACCAGATAGTACCAACAAAAATTAGAGAGTTGAAGTCTCCTGTGTTTTTTGCTAGTATTAGTTTAAAAAGAGAGATATGAGGCTTTTTACCTTTCCAGAGAAAAATCCAAGAATGACCATTCAAATTGAGAAAACCATACTTTTGAAAGGGGGACACCAGTCATACTAAGAAGATACAGTACCCTGGGCAAAACATTCATATGAGAGAGGGAAATCTGACCCCACAAGGAAAATCGGATGGTTTACCAATGAAGCAGATCTGATTTGATGGTATGGTGTAGTGAGGCAAGGTTCCTATATATCAGGGATTGGGTGCTGAATGCCATCCTGATGCCTAAATAGGTAAGAGCAGAGGAAGACCAGCAATTCCACAAATCAGAGGGAAGGTTATGTTTATGGGTCAGATGATTAAGGGACATAATTACCATTTTTGAGAGACTTAATTTGTAGCTCTACAGGGAGTGGGGCCCAAA
The DNA here is from genome assembly GCA_016271365.2 of Neoceratodus forsteri. Taxonomy (NCBI): domain Eukaryota; kingdom Metazoa; phylum Chordata; order Ceratodontiformes; family Ceratodontidae; genus Neoceratodus; species Neoceratodus forsteri. Next base: position 41,866,055 of record CM028131.1, on the reverse strand, counting down.
TTTAATGTGGACTTGTATAGCAGCTGGCAAGGAGTGAGTGCAGTGGGTAAGATGAAGTAAAATATCATCCACGCAGGTAGATAGTTTAAAGGAGTAAGGCATGATGGGGATACCAGAAATCTGTGGGTGCTGTAAAATATGCTTAGTTAGAGGCTATAAATATAAATTAAACACAAAAGGGGATAGAGAGCACCCTTGGCATGTAACTCTTTTCAGTGTAAATAGGACAGAAAATCACCATTACAAGAAACAAGTGTCAAGGGAGAAGAACAGAGAAGTCTAATCCATTTAATAAATTCATCCTGGAGCCCAAAAGCCAATAGGGTGTAAAAAAGGAAGGACCAGGAAACCTGGTCAAAAGCTTTCTTGTCATCCAGGGAGACCTGCACTGAAGGGGTACCAGATTACCAAGACACTGAGATCAAATTAAACATTTTCTGCATATGGTCAGAAGCTAACTAGCCCTTCATAAAGCCCATTTGTTTATGATCTATCTGCGTTTGCCATACTGAACCCAGTTGGTGGGCTACAATATGGGGAAGAATCTTAACGTCAACATTCAGGAGGGAGATTGGTCTATAACTGACAACTTCGGTATGGCCTTTTCCCAGATTTAGTATAACAGTAAACAAAGCCTCAAGGAAGGAAGGAGGAAAAATATTTGACTGATGAAAATAATTGTAAAACTCAGAAAGGTAGGGCACTAGTTCCAACTTATAAGCAATATAAAAATTTGGGGAAAACCCATCTGGTGCTGGTGATTTATCTGGGGTAAGGGTGGAGGTAGGAATGACATCAGCCTCCTTCTGATGAAGCGTCAGGCAATAGACGCAAAGAGCTGAGGTTGGGGGTTCACCATAGCTCCTAAATAAACTTCTAAATGGCAAAAGTCTTTACTTGAAGTACATTTATTTTTTTCAAGCTTGGAGTGCAGCTTGTTATGTGGTTCATGAATCATTAAAGCAGAAACTGCACCCTCCCTGTTTCCCTGAAGCACGGTGTCTGTCTTTATACAAGCGTCAGGGCGGAGATAGCCTGCTCAACATCTCAGACCGTAATCAGGGCCATAAGTGCCTGTGCCACTGAGGGTTTAAATAGGGAGATGGACTTGCTGGAGATATTCAGTGATCAAGTGATCCTGAATCTGCAAAGGTATATTTTAATTATACAGATTTTCATAATAGATTTTTAATTCTGCCAATATCTCCCTTGGGAAGGTTAGGATACAATTGTGCTGGCTAGACCAAATTACCTTAATCAGGCAGGACATTTTCTGTTGCTTAAGACACATAGCCAGAGGTCTACTGGCCTTTTCACCATACATTTCATAGTTTAGCTTAGCTCGAAAAATTGCATGCACTGCTTGTTCTCTATTGAGCTCCGCATATGTTGCTCATTCCTGGTTAAGCTGTGACCAATCTTGATCTATAGAATGCGGGTTACTGTTTTTTTCCAGCTGAAGGATGGACAGCAGTAGGTCATAGAGTACTTTTTACATATGCTTCTTCTTAAGGGTAACCTGATGAATAAGTTCTCTCATATAACACATTTATAGACACAACAAAAAGTGGCCGCCAATTGAGTAGAAAATTGATTTCAAGCAAAATATTCTGCTGTCATCTGCTTCAGTTTGTTAAGGCACCAGTCTTCTTTAAGGAGATGGTTATTCAGCCTCCACCATTTGTCCACACCCCTAGAAGGAAGTAGGCAAAGAGGGAGACTGGGGCGTGCTCACAGAGGAATAAAGGTGGAGCTGATCAGGGCATTCTCAGCTTGGAACTGAGTATTATGTGCAGATGATGTAATTGTGCACTTCTGCTCCGAAGAGTGCAGGACCCGCCAGATGTCTGCAAGTCCATAATTATCCAAGAGGTCTTAGAGGACCATTTGGGCCAGAGAGAGGCTTTTATGAGGTAAGCCTGATCTGTCCACTGAGTCATCAATAGTGATGTGCCAGTCCTCCATAATAACCTTGGGGAGAGAGCAATGACTCAATATAATATTCATAAGATGGGCAAAAAAGGAGGGAGTGTCTACATTTAGGCTATAGACACAGTCCAACAACATTTCCTGCATTCTCACTAAGGCTCCCAAAAAAAGAAAATGCCCCTCAGGGTCAGTATATTCCTGGAGTAGCTGAAATGAGAGGTGTCTCTGGATCAATCAAAGGACCATGGCCAGATGGGTATTATTATCAGCCCCATATGAGTATCCAATCCAAAGCTTATGGAAAAAATGAACATCCTTTGTGAGGGTATGTGTTTCCTGAAGCCTTGATAGGTCAGCCTTAATGGTAAAGCAATGTTTAAGAATTTGAATTAATTTCTATTTGGAGTACCCCCCCTCCACTTAATGTTCCGTTACACAAGTTAGTTGGGTAACTGCCATGGGGGTGAGACTGGAAATGTGTAATGTAGCCCTGAATGGCAGAGAGAGAGAATGTGACATAAATGTGTGCACACTCTTTGACAGAAAACATGTTCCCTTAACAGAATGACCATATACCTAAAACAGTCTAACAGCATCCCTGAATGAGGTGAGCAAATAAATAAATATGGAAACCAACAGCTATCCAGAAAGACATTCAACAATAAGGCAAACCGCGACCAAATCATAATAAGAAACAGTCAACTGAACCAATCAAGAAGAAAGAGCGGGAACCCCTGTTAATCTCTGCCAAAACATGCAAGGGTGGATAGGGGAAGTGCCCCATGGGGAGGGGGCACAAGGCCACCAGCACTAGAAGGACCGTGGTGTTGCAGTGAACATGCACACCCCCTGGCCACCACGTCCCAGCGAATTGAGACTGTTATAGAAAAGTAGCAAACAGCCACCTAAAGTTCAGGGGGGATGAGCAAACTGCCCACAAAATAAGATAAAAAATAGGAAAGGGGGGTGGGGGAAGCGAGGACTTTGGGGGAATACAACACAATTAGAACAGACCTAGGGAAGGGGGATAAAAGGAGGGAATAAAAGAATAAAGAGTAAGATATCTCCCTGCACCCATTGCTTTTATAGTTCCCCATCAGCAGAAGATGAACTCTTGGAGCCTCCAGGGAGAAACAATATGTCCAGAAATACACAATTGAGGTGATAGATGGTATGAGATAAGCAACTGAGTTGGAGAGTCTCTTTGTGAGGTGTATCTCCAACATGTGTTAAGTATACAGTATGCTCAGAAAAGTGTGTCAACAGTCAGCAAACCAGTAAAACCCACTGTCACCAACCCATTCTAAAACCACAGGAAGTTCCAAAAATGTAACTAGTCCCCACAGGTTGAAGAAAGGAGAACATGCCATTGTCCATAAAGAAACCTGGGGGAAAATTCAGCATAGTGTCTGAAGAGTAGAGTTCAAAACTCAAAGTCAGGGCAACCAGACAAAAACTAGTAAGAATTGTATCCAGTTATGATAGCAACTCTAAATGAGTGACCATCAAAACAGCGACTCATTTACAGCGCTATACTTTTTGGCAACCATCTAAGGGTAGCAACATAATGCCTCTGCAATAGTAGGGATGAGCAAGGGAGGGTGACTGGAAGGGGAGGTATAGGGAGAGGAAGGATAGGTAAGAGGGTTTGTGTGGGGTAGTGTGCCATGCTGCTACCGAGCTAATTGTTTGGTCTGGTGGTAAGGGTGGCTAGCTTTGGTGCAGCAGGTAGTGTGTTCGGGGCTGGAAACCAGGGAAAAGTTTACTGCTTCCTCAATTGTTTTTTTAATTTCAAACTGCCTCCCCCTTCCTGACATGCACCCCCCTGGAGTTAGTTATATTTAGTCAGGGGAGTGCGTGGGGGTGAAGCCCCCCATGAGGTGGGGGTTGCATCCCCCCATGTAAACACCATTATAACTGTGTGGATGTTTTGTCACCCACTAGTGTACATTGCTGATTTGCTTTTTGACAGTGTACACTTGCTGCAACAGTGATCGTTGTTTTACGATCACTGTTATGACATTGAACCAGTAAGAACAGTTAACAAGTGCAACTAGAGGTCTCCAAATCAAGAGCTGCTGAATCCACAGAGAAGAATCCCCCAAGTAACAAGTCAGTGAGGATTAGAGTGGAAGAGAGTTGGGAAATTATTTGGGACACTCCACCCGAGTTTGCTCTGCTGTGGAGAATTCCACTGTGCCTGTTGCTGTATGTACAAACAGTGAGATAGGGTATGTCATATAGCACTTAACCCCTGCCTTGTATAGTGTCTGCTTAATGCCCTTATAAGCAAGCTGGTATTCCCATACCAGGGGAGTAATATCTCTAAAGATCTGAAATGGTTGATCGTTTCAAAGGAGGAGAAGTTTGGCCTGAGCTTTCTGCTGAATTATCACCTCATCCTGGTAGTTTAAACAGCAAATGATAATAGCCCGAGGTTTGCCATTTGAGGGGTGCCTGAGGCCAGAGCGAGCGACAGACCTATCCCATAGGGAAGGAAGGGCCATGAGGGGGTCCACAAATTCTTCTAATAGGGACTGAATGAATGACAGCATGTCTGAACCTTCAGCCTGCTCTGGAATTCCTACTAGTACCAGGTTATTATGGTGATTACAAGCTTCTAAATCATCAGTTTTTGCTTCTAGTTTGGAGATCAGCAGCTCCTTTTCCTCATGAACAAGTGAGTCCTCCAAATGACTGATATGTGCCACAGCATCTCCAGGACATCCATGGAATGCTTCCAGAGTAGGTTTGAATAATTGAAAGTCCTCCACTACATTTGCTAAAATGATTTAAATTCCAGCCATATTTTCCAGAAAGAGGTTGAGCTTTATGGGCTCCAGGTTGACCTCAGGTGAATCCGGTGTGGGTTGTTTGCATGGAGGTTGTGGCCTGACCTGTTGTACATCAGCTTCAGTCATCCCTGCCGGCTCACGAGTAACCACTGATTCTGCTGCCACTGAAGGATAATTGGTGAACTCTATTCTGTAGAGATAGACACAGGAGTCAACAGGAGACACAAGTAAGACTATTTACTGTGTAAAAATATAAGTTTCAAGTGCTGGGAACCCAGAACCACAAGGAGTGCATCCAATCAGCCTGAGTGCGTCACATGACTATTATCAAATGTGATTCGGTAAAGCAACCTGCGTAAAATCCAACACAGCTGCACAAAAGCCCCCTTGCACTATGGTTACAGCACACAACCAGGTGCACAAAGTAGTAAGGGAGGCTTGCACCATGACGGGGCTGCAACATTTCCCTTTTTGGGATTCGGCAAATCCCCACCATAGATGCAACAAGGGGTATCACTTAGGTAAGCCTGGAAGTGGTCTAAGTGACTTTGTGCCAGTGGGAGAGGATCTCACAATGGGCTACTGGCTGCAGACATGGCATGGGAAGTGTTATGGGGGTCACAGTTGAGCAACAACAGGAGCAGTGGCACCTGGCAAAGTGTGTTGGCATTGTACTGAACTACACAATGCACCCAGCAGGGTGCGTTGACATTGTACTGAACTACAGTGCACAGTATCATTACTTTACTGTGGGCCCATACAGTATAGTTATCTTCCCTGGAGGTCTAGAATCCCCAGATCCTCAGTGTCCTTGAGAAATAAAGTTCTGACCTGGTAGTGTAGCAGCCCCCCAGACCCTTGATGTCCCCAATAAATAGTTGAAGATCATCTCTGGTGCCCCCTTCCCACTGATCTCCGTTCTCCCCCAAATTCACTCATGTCATATTTCCCTAGTGGTCTAGTGGACCCAAAACACTGGCAGACAATGCCCCACCACCCCATTCCCCACATTCAGTACCCCAGTCACTGACTGGCACAGTCCTCCACTCTCCACTACGGCTTGCTGCCCCACTAATCTGTCACTGAGCATGTACAATATGTGTTCAGTGACAGATCAGTCAGGAGGCTGGCCATGGTGGAGAGTGGGGGGCTGTGTCATTCACTGACTGGGGTTTGAGATGGGGGGTGCAGGGTGATGGGGCACTGCCTGCGGGGTGGGGTGGTGGTGGTCCACTAGTCCACAAGGGAATATGACATGAATGATTTTGGGAATGATCAGAGATCTGGAGGCTGCTAGACTACCAGCGATGATCTTTAATTATTTATCTGGACAGCAGGGATCTGGGGGTGCTGCTGGACTACCAGGTCAGAACTTTATTTCTCAGAGAGATCAGGGATTGAGGGGCTGCTAAACTATCAGGGAAAATAACTACACTGTGCAGGCCTACAGTACAATAACAATACTGTGTAGTAAAGTACAATGCCAACACATTCTGCTAGGTGCCATCACTCCCACTGCTGCCCTGCTGTGACCCACCCATGACACCTCACATGCCCCATCTGCACCTGGCTCCCTCCTGTACAGCACATTCCCACACACCACCATCCCAGCCCCACTAGTGTTGCACGGGGGGGGGGCAGATCACTATAGCAATTCCTGCAGGTGTGCCTACTGTTTGGCACAGTTGGCGATGTGCGGCAAACCTGGGGAGTTTGGTGCCCTGACCCTGAATTTTACAGAATCATGTGCAGGACCCCTGGTGCTCCCAGAATCTTCTACATCCCTGGAGTGACATAACTTGCATTGGTCTAAGCGATCTTTGAGAATAGACCCATGATATTCAAGTGTCAGCCTTGAGTCCATAGTGATTCCCAAATTTGTTTACATAGAAACATAGAAGTTGACGGCAGAGAAGGACCGCAAGGCCCATCCAGTCTGCCCATTTCTTTTTCTGCCTTATAAATGTGCCATCGGCCTTTGCTCTGTCAGTGGCCTATCTATTCATAGTCACTTGTATTGCTCCTTTATGCCTATCCCATGTCTGTTTGAAGCCCTGCACTGTATTCATAGCCACCACTTCTTGTGGTAAGCCATTCCATGCATCCACCACCCTTTCTGTGAAAAAGAATTTCCTCACAGTCTCCCTTAATCGGCCCCCCTCTAATCTCATGCTGTGTCCTCTTGTCCTGATGTTTTTCTTATATTGAAACATGTTAGACTCTTTCACCTTGTTAATGCCCTTAAGGTGTTTGAATGCCACGATCATATCAACTCTCTCCCTCCTTTGCTCAAGGGTATACATATTGAGCTCTGTTAATCTGTCCTCATATGTGTTCTGATGCAGTCCCTGCACCATTTTGGTTGCCCTTCTCTGGACTTCCTCAATTTGGTTAATGTCCTTGTGAAGGTGTGGCCTCCAATACTGCATGCAGTACTCCAGATGGGGCCTAACCAGTGTCTTGAAAAGAGGGATTATTACCTCCCTCTTACGACTTGTGATACCCCTACTAATACACTAACACCCCCTAGCCTTACCTACTGCTTTAGAGGTCTGCTTGAATGATTTCAGGTCATCGGTGATGATGACGTCCAAATCTCTTTCTTCCTTTGTGACTGCCAGCAACTCCCCTCCCAGCCTATAGGTGGCTTCAGGGTTTCTCTTCCCTATGTGCATGATTTTGCACTTCTTTGCATTAAATCCCAGTTGCCACTCTTCTGACCATTTTGCTAGTTTATCCAGATCTCTTCTCATTCTGCCCACCCCATCTGGATCATCTACTCTGTTGCAGATCTTGGTGCCATCTGCAAACAGACAAGCCTTATCCTCTAGTCTATCTGCAAGGTCACTAATGAAGATGTTGAAGAGGACTGTATACCATTTGCCACCAGTCTCTGTTTTCTGCCTGTCAACCAGTTTGCCACCCAGTTGACCAACTTCTGACCCACCCCGAGCCACCCCAGCTTATTTATCATTCTTCTATGTGGAACAGTGTCAAAAGCTTTGCTGAAGTCAAGGTAGGCAACATAAACTGCTGCCTCTTGGTCCACCACCCTGGTTACCCAGTCAAAGAAATCTATGAGATTAGTTTGATAGGACCTTCCTTTTGTAAACCCATGCTGTCTTGGATCCTGTGCCCCTATGGATTCCAGATGTTGCACTATCCTTTCCTTAAGGAGTGCTTCCATAATCTTGCCCACTACTGAGGTAAGACTGACTGGTCTGTAGTTCCCCGCCTCCTCCCTGCTACCACTCTTGTGGAGTGGGATCACATGAGTCTTCTGGGACCTCTCCTGTGCTCAGAGACTCACTGAACAGTTCTGCTAATGGCTCTGATAGTTCCACCTTTAGCTCCTTAAGTACCCTGGGATGTATGCCATCAGGACCCATTGCCTTATCCACCCTGAGCTTAGCAAGCTCTTGTCGGACCCTTTCTTTTCTGAAGGGAGTAGTGCTCACCTCCCTCCCCACTGTGTCCATGATGCTGAGCTGTGGACCCTGTCCTACATTCTCTTCAGTAAATACTGAGCAAAAGTATCTATTTAGGATAGATGCCTTTACAGGGTCCTCCTCCTCACATGCTCCCTTTTCTCCATTAAGCTTAGCAATACCCCCTCTGGACTTTCTCCTTTCACTAATGTATCTATAGAAAGTCTTGTCACCTTTTACTGTTCGTGCTAGTGTTTCCTCAGTTTGGGACTTTGCCTGCCTTACTGCCTTCCCTGCTTCCCTTAGGGCAGTTTGGTATGCCTCCCTATCTTCATCCCGCTGTGTTCCCTTATATTTCCTGAAGGCCAGCCTTTTGGCTCTAACCTTTTCTTCTACTGTATTTGAGAACCAAAGTGGTTTCCTTCTTCTTTTGTACTTAGATACATAGATACATAGAAAGTGTCAGCAGATAAGGGCCTATGGCCCACCCAGTCTGCCCATTTGAGCTTGTAAGTTCAGTTTATGTTTTCCTAGAAGTCTGTTGCCCCTTAACCCTGACCTTCAGAATTCCTTTATGTCTATCCCATGCATTCTTAAATCCCGTGATTGTTTCAGCCCCCACCATTTCCTCTGGCAGGGTGTTCCACTTGTCCACCACCCGTTCTGTGAAGAAATTCTTTCTCATGTTTCCTCTGAATCGTCCTCCTCCAACTTCATCCCATGCCCTCTAGTCCTGGAACATCTTTTCGCTTAAAAATAGTGTTTTCTGCACCCTGTTCCTCCCTGTAAGATACTTGTATATCTCTATCATATCCCTCTCTCCCTCCTCTCCTCCAGGAGTACATGTTCAGTTCCTTCAACCTGTCTTCATAGGGCTTGTGATGCAATCCATGCACCATCTTTGTTGCCTCCTCTGAACCTTCTCTACCCTGTCTATGTCCTACGTAGAGTATGGTCTCAGAACTGTACACTGTACTCCAGGTGGAGTCTCACTAGTGTCTTGTATAGCGGAATTATGACCTCCCTTTTCCTGCTGATGATGCCCCTGCCTATACATCCCAGCATCCTATTTGCTTTACCTGGAGCCTTGTCACACTGTTTCCCTACCTTGAGGTCATCAGAGATGATAACCCCAAGATCCCTTTCCTGCTTGGTGCATGCTATATCCTCACCCCCACTGATATATTGTGCCAGGGTTTTTGTGCCCCATATGCATTATCTTGCACTTCTTTGCATTGAATTTCAACTGCCAAACACCTGACCCTTCTTCAAGTTTCTGCAGGTCGCTTCTCATTCTGTCTACACCCTCTGGTGTGTCTACTCTGTTACAGAGCTTTGTGTCTTCCCTCTGTGGAGTGACAGCCAATTACCACCACCCTCTGTGTCCTGCCACCCAGCCAGTTACCTACCCACCACACTACTGTCCTGCCCACACCCATATTCCCCAGTTTGTGTAATAGTCTTCTATGTGGCACAGTGTCAAAGGCCTTGCTGAAGTCCAGATAGGCCATGTCCACTGCCCTCCCCATATCCACCTCCCTAGTCACCCAGTCAAAAAATTCAATGAGGTTGGTCTGACATGACCTCCCCTGGTGAAACCATGCTGCCTTGGGTCCTGTAGTCCATTGACAACCAGATGTTCCACCAATCTCTCCTTCAGTAGTGCTTCCATGATCTTCCCCACTACCGGTGAGGCTGACTGGTCTGTAGTTCCCTGCTTCCTCTTTGTTCCCACTTTTATATAAGGGACTACATCTGCTGTCCTCCAGTCTTTGGGTACCTCCCCTGTTTCCAGTGATCGGCTAAACAGGATAGCCAGAGGTTCAGCCACCACCTCTCTTAGTTCTTTAAGGACCCTGGGGTGCACCCAATCTGGCCCCATTGCTTTATTAACTCTTATTACTTCCAGTTCCTTCAGGACCCTTTCTCGTGTAAAGGGACTTGTGTCCATTTCTGCACCATTCTCACCCCTTGTACTCCTTCAGACCCATTACCCTCCTCTTCCTCAGTAAAGACTGAGCAGAAATACCTGTTCAGTATGTCAGCTTTACTTTGTCATCCTCACTGGACCTCATCCTCCCCTTCAGTCTCACTATCCCTCCTTTGTCTTTCTTTTTCACTTATGTACCTGTAAAGGTTTTGTCCCTCTACCCACTGATTTTGCAATGTGTTCTTCTGTCTGAGCTTTGCTTCCCTTACTGACCTCCCTACCTCCCTTGCTTCTCCTGGTACTTCTCCTATCCCTTCTACCTGTGTCTTTTTGTATTGCCTGAATGCAATCTTTTGGCTTTCACTTTCTTTGCTACCTCTTTGGAAAACCATAATGGTCTCCTCTTCCTTTTCCTCTTGCTAACCTGCTTAAGCACATAATTCTGTTGTTCTTGTAATCCCCATTTTAAATACTGCCCACTGTTCCTTAACCCCTGATTCCTGTCCCATTCCCTTAATGCCTCTTTCAAGTATCTCCCATTTTCCCAAAGTCTGCCCCCTAAAATCCAGGATCGTGTTTTGTGTGGTTTGGTTCTGCTCTTTCTGTGATTTCAAACCACAATGACTGGTGGTCACTGTTTCCCAGGTGCTCCCCACAGTTACCCCATCACACTGTCCTTGTTTGTGAGCACAAGGTCCAGTATTGCCTTCTGCCGAGTTGGTTCCACGACCAGTTGCTTGAGGAAGGCACCCTGAAGGGAGTCCAGGATAAATCTGTTTCTAGTTCCATAGCTCCTAGTTGATGCTACTTCTTTTTCTGTCTAACACAATGGGATATTGCTTCACGTATTGCATCCTTAATGCTTGCCCACTTTGCCTGTACCCACCCCCTCACCTGTGTTTCTTTTTGCCAGGGGTAGCTTAACTCTGTTGGCCATCTTATCAAAGTCAGCTCCTCTGAAGTCCCATATTTTTGCCTTGGAATGGGATGATTTAGATGTAGTAGCAAATTGAACCATACCAGTGATGGTCACTGGCCCCCAGGTGACCTTCTACCTGGAGATCTGTGATCCCTTCCTTGTTAGTCAGTACTAGATCTAGGATAGCCCTGTCTCTTGTGGGTTGCTGTACCAGTTGTTTAAGGCCCTCCCCCTGCAGGGAATCCACTATGTGTCTAGTTCTGGCAGATGTTCTGCTGGTATTGACCAATCTGTATCCGGCATGTTGAAGTCTCCCATTATCAGAACCTCCCCTTTAGCTGTCATGTTTTGTATATCTTCTAACAGTAATGTGTCTATGTCCTCCCCCTGGTCTGGGGGCCTGTAGACAACTCCAGTTCTTATGGCTGTCCCATTTCCTGTTTCCAGGGTGACCCACAGTTCTTCTGGCTCCTTATGAGTATTCTGAATTTCTGTAGCTTTGATATTTTCATTGACATACAGGGCCACTCCTCCCCCCCTTTTTGCACCTCGGTCTCTTCTGAACAATACATAGCCAGGTACTGAAGTCTCCCAAGTGTGGTTACTGGTAAACCACGTCTCACTAATTGCTACTATGTCCAGTTTAGCCACTGACATTATTGCCTGCAGGTCTGGGATCTTATTTCCCAGGCTGTGAGCATTTGTATACATGATTTTCCATTGGCCAGATTTTGGTGTGTTAGTTGTTGGGTGAGGTTTGCCATTACCCCTGTGCATCATATGGGGAGACAAACCTTTTTTCTTACCTGGTGATGCAAATGAACTGCAAACATGCTGAACCCCTGTTTGACCACCAGCTGAGGGGGAAGGGTGTTCTTCCATTCGGCGTCAGGGGTGCCCTCTCCCCATTGCTAGTTTAAATATTCTGCAAAGACGTCAAACTTCTGCCCCAATGCACTGACTCCCTCCTTAGTCAGATGCAGTCCATCAAATTTAAAGAACTTTCACTCCCAGAACTGTTGCCAGTTCCCTACAAATCTGTGTCCTTTTTCCTGGCACCAGCCCTTGAGCCACATGTTTAGCTCCCCTATCTCCCCTTCTCTGACCTTCCATCCATCTGCTCTCCTCTTCCAGACTGGCAGGATCTCAGAGAAGGAGATGCTGGATGAAATAGATAATAGTTTGTCACCCAGCCTGGTCAGGTGTTCCTTGGTCTCCACAACTGACCGGCTGGCGAGATCATTAGTCCCTATGTGTACTAGGACATTAATGTTTTCTCCTGCTTTGTGAACAATTTAGCAATGCGGTCAGTGTCTCTCCATGCTGATGTACCTGGGAGACATCTGACCATTAACCCTGGCTGGAGATGGTATCAACTCCTGAATCGTGGAGTTTCCTATGATCAAGTTTTTGGATTTCCTTTTTGCTTTTTGTTTTGGTTCCTGATTTGGGTGAGTTTTGTTGTGCTAGCTCCTGTGCTGCAGTGTCCAGCTCTGCAGTGTCTTCTGCCTCTTTGTTTGATTTCAGAGATAGAGGCAGATACCTGCTTGTAGTGTTTATATGGTTTTTGGAGGTAATATGTTGGAGAGCAGAGAGTGATGGGGCACCGAATTTGCCCCTTCTAACCACCTGCCAACCTCCTGGACCAACTACCCTCTGCGGTCAAGGTTTTTCTGTTGGATGCTGGGGAAATGGCAGGTGGTTCTTATGATGTATTTCCTCTTGAATATGAAATTTGGGCGTGCAATCTCTGCCATGCTGCCTGGAGCTGAGCCATAAGATCTCCAAAGGCCAAGCATGTAGGACAGTGTCCTAAATCCTGTAAGACTGTACTTCTGAAAAGTGTACCGCAGTACCTGCAGTTAATTATATCCATTCCAGATAAGTTGCTGGGTTTATAACCTAGTCAGAGTAATTAGAAGGAAATTAGAAATGCTAAATGCTGATGAGAGAACAAAGAGAACAACAGTAGAGTGTTCCACCATCCCTTGCAAGAATTACTTTACTCCATTTACAGCTGCCAACATAGTGCCCTTTAAAGTTGGCAACCTAATGGCCTCTAGTCTTGTTGCTGACCGTCAAGGACCTGGTTCCACAAACAACAGCTCTGTTTTTGTCAGGTAGAGGATCAGCCAGATGGAGGCAATCCAGTCCTTGATTTTTAAAAGCATTGTTCTAATGCAGAGATTGCCTGTCTCTCATTCAGTGTAAATGACAGGTACAGCTCCTTGTCACCCTCTTAACAGTGAAAGCATAAGCCATACCACCTAATCACCGATCCCAATGGTAGCATATAGGCCATGAAAAGCATGGGGGACAAAACTGACCTCTGGGAAACCTCACAGCTGCCAGTCACCTGCTGCAATGAGAAAGAACCCAACATAACCCATTGTGACCTGCTAGGCAGGAAAGACTCAAAATATTTACATTTTTTCCTTTTGAGTTGCACATATTTACTGAGGTATTCCATCAGCACTGTATGATCCACAATGCTAAATGCTGATGAGAGAACAAAGAGAACAACAGTAGAGTGCTCCACCATCCCTTGCAAGAAGCAGATCATTAAACACTTTGATGGCTGCAGTATCTGTGCTGTGAGGAGGCCCGAAATCCAACTGGAAGGTCTAATAGATGTCAGTCATCACAAGGTGAGCTTGCAGCTGCATTGCCATGACCTTCTCAATCATCATCCCCCAAAAGGTATGTTTGGAAACTGGTTTGTAATTAGCTAGCACATTTGGATCCCAGGATGGTTTTTCAGGAATGGCTTCACCATGGCACCTTTAAGATCTAAAAGGAAACAACCCTTCAAAAGGGAAGAGCTGAGTTTACCAACAGTCAGATTCTGGTCTACCAGGCAGTCCAACAACAGACATGGAGGGATGGGTGTGATTCTTGTCAGGTTTTAAAAGAGGGAATGCCCAATCCTGAAATAAGGGGCAAACAGAGATTTAATTTCTGGAGCTGGATAGAGCCAATGGAGGATATGCACTCTGGAGTCTAGCAGCAAATCAGTATGGTCCTCCTTAAGCTGAGTTGGTACAATCCACTTTAACTGAGTTGGAACACAGAGCTCTGCATACTCTGAATCTCTGAACTAGACTAAACTCAGATACACAATCTGAAGGTTTTTATAGTCCCCCCATCCCAAAATGTTCATAGACTGGCTCACTCACATCACTGTCCTTTATAAGTCATCATCAAATTTGCAAACGTTTTAAATAAAATGCAGTGCTTATTTCTTTTTCTACACATTCATATAAAGGGTTTCCGCACACAACAAACATAATAAGACAATTAAAAAAATTATCTGAATTAGATTGTACCTAAGCTAGTCAGGCAAACCACCCCCAATTTTTATTTCTCTCTCTCTCTCTCTCTCCCCTCTCCCCTTCCTGAGAGGCAGCCCAGAACACGAGGCTGCATGGATGGAGAAAAACAACAACAGAAAAACAATAATTTAACTGTACAGCTTTACTCTATAATCTCACACATGCTGTGCTACTCCTTAGAGCAGTCAGAAAGAATACTGCCCACTGTAACAGCATGTGTCTGTTCGGCCCTGTTGAAGACTGAGTGAATGTCAACATGCACATACTGCTCCAGTGGAGATTACAGTGAGGGAAAAAGTAAAAAGAGAGAAAGTGAAAAGAAAACGGGGGATGATGCACATAGCACAGACAACTGGTATTTCTATAAACAAATGACTTGTTTCTAATGTGCATGCCTGTCAAAGAAGGTACATATCCACAAATTAAGTAACTTTGTACATAAACGAAGTTACTGATACACAGATTATATTCTGGAATCCCAGAGCAGCTCGTGCTATGAGCCTGCTAGTTCTCAAAGGGATTGCTGGCAACAGAGGGAGCCATACACTTATCTCTCACATAATTCTGTTACTTTTTTGGTAATGCAAACACCTGTCTGGTGGGTTTCTCCAATTTATGCTTTTCCTTAGCATTCAGAGAGCACCCTCTATCCCCGACTTACCTCCTGTCTTCAAACTGAACCCTTCCTCTGATTACTTCCTCACATGCTACTACCTATTATTTCCCCTCCTCCCACCCCTACCACAACCTGCTGTGTCATTTTGACTCTACTGCCATCCACAACCTACTGTGCTATTTCTGCACACTACTGCTGTCCTTCCCCCGCTACCCCTCCCCCAACTGATGCTCTCCCTTTTACCATTCCTAGTTTACCCCTATTTTCTTCAGCCTCCTTATTCCGTATCCCTCTCCTCCCCTCCAGTCACCTGCCACGTTCCACTCCTCCTCCTCCCTGCCCCCCTTCTCTCCCCTCCTTTTCTTACCTGGTTATGTCCCCCTAGCATGGTTCTCTGTCATCCTGAAGGAGTATAGATCCTGTCTCCCTCTCTTCTACCCCTACCCCCTCCCTTCCCCCACTTTTTAATCAATGAACCCCTTGAAGGATTCTCTGTATTCTGAAGTGGTATAAGATTGTCTCTTCCTCTTTTTCCCCCTCTCCCTTTCCCCCCACTTTTAAATCTATCAGCCGCCCACCTCTCTACTTCCCTGTCTCTCTCCTCCCCTCCTGTTCCTCTGCCGCTCTCTTCTCTACCTCCCCATTCCATTTCTCTTCCTTCTCTTTCTGCCTGGTCCTATCCCCCTTTCAGGGTTCTCAGCATCTTGAAGGGATTAGATTTTGGCTGTCCTTCTCTCTCTCCCCCTTTTCCATCCCCCATGTTCTACCTCTCACTTGTCTATGTCCCCACTTGTCTAATAACTGCCCTCCCTTAGGTACACAATAGGTCTTCAAATGGTGTGCTCAGACTACTACTTCTAGCACTTCAAATGAGTTATCCATCCTCTAACCTTTACCCTACTAGATCACCTGCTCTTGGGTTGTTGCAATGTATGTTATACCTGAACATGGTTTTGTTTATCCTGGCCAGTTGGTCTGGGTTATTTCTGCTCTGTAATTGTACTACACTGATTTGTTTTAGTAACTGTACTTGTATTGCTCTGTTATTGCTATGTGTTTGCCTGTTTTCCCAATTCATGTACCCCACCCCACGGATGCTTCTGGAAATGAACTGTTTGCAGCTCCTGTTGTCTTTCCTGATGAAACACTTTCCAAATAATTCCAAATAAATAAAACTATACATCAATGTACACATTCTCAAACTTTACAGTATGGTTCATGGCCATAGCAGTACAAATAAATGGCCACAACATTCTTACTATCAGCTTTGTGTTCAGCCTGAAAACCGTATGGTTGAAGGGCTAAGTACCATCTGGTTATACAGGCACTGGAGTCCTTCAATTCATGCCGTCACTTTAGGGGATTGTGGTCAGTATAAACCATAAATTCAGTACCCATAAAATAATATCTAAGTGACAAAATCATCCATTTCTTAACCAGGCATTCTTTTTCTATGGTCAGTACCATTTTTCACTTTCACAGAGCTTGCAATAGATAAAGAGAATAGGTAGTTCACCATGATCTGTTTTCAGACTAAGCACTGCCCCAACCCTGCATTAGAAGCATACACATGTACAAGAAAATGCTTCTTGAAATCAGGACTTATCAAAACAGGATGTGACCACAACTGGCTTTGATAGTCAATAAAGCATCTTGATATGAAGGGGACCATTTAACTCGGTTTGACATCTTGTTTTCTTTATTAAATCTGTCAACAGAGTTGTTAGGGAGAAGTCTTGTATAAACCTTTGATAATAGCCTGCCAAACTTAGGAAGGCTTTTACATGTTTTGGTTTTGTTTGTTCATTTGTTTGTGGTACCTTGCATTTGGAAATAGCATCTACCTTTGAGACTTCAGGCTGTACCTAGCCCCATCCTAACAAAAAAACTTACGTATCAAGTCTTCCTCATTCCCAGGGCACATTTTATTGGATTAATTGTCAGACCAGCCCTTTGTATGGTATCTAAAATGTTCCTCAAATGCTCTGTTTTTCCCAATTGGGACTGTAAATAACCACATCATCTACAGTAGGTAAGCAGCTATATACCCAGAATGACTCACTAGCAACTCATCCATTAGGCGTTGAACAGTTCCCAGTGCCCCATGTAAACTGAACAGAAAGGTGTTAAAATGAAACAACCCAAGAGGGGTAGAAAAAATTTACTTGTTCTTGTCTGAATCAGAAAGGGAGATTTGCCAATATCCTTTTGCTAGCTTTGTGGTGGAAATATACTGAGCTGCCCGTAGCTGATCTACCAAATCATGTACACTAGGAAGTGGGTAGCCGCTGAATTTCACTACCCCATTTATTTTCCTGAAATTTATGCAGAAACAAAGCCCACCCTCCTATTTTGGGACCAATACAATGGAAGAGCACCAAGGGCTTTGTGAGGGTTCAAGTATACCCAAGGCCAATAGGTTCTTGACATATCAGACACTTCCTTTTTTACAGCTCCAGCCAACCTGTATGGTGTCTGGCAAATAGGTGGACTATTGCCAGTATTGATGTGGTGCTCAATTACTGTTACTTTGCAAAGAATCAGAGAATGTGGAAGCATGTTGGTTCAGAATCTTATTCAAATTGTTTATTTAGCACATTTGTCAGTTCAGGATTGCTACTCAAATTTTTATGTGTAGGTTGTTCTGTAGCAACCCTCTTATATGCGTTTTCAAATTCTCCATTTTATTTATTTATTTAAAAATGTGTTAACTGAGAAAGGCACACTGGGCCAAGGCTGGATTCCAGGTATGACTGATGGGGTAGTGAAGTTCAGCGGCTACCCAGTGCCTAGTACAGATGATTTGGTAGAGCAAATCTTTATCAGGAAAAGCAAACAACACAAAGTTAGACTGTGATTTTCTCTCCATCCATTTTTTTTAAAGACTAACATAGTAGACTTCTAGTGACGTCACCACTAAGAATGGTGGTGGAGTGAAGAACCTCCATTATTGTTTTTAATATTCCTCCCACATTTTGGACTTGTACCTTCATCTACACTGCAGCAATGTGATTGGGAGACTTTTTTGCAGCAGAGGGAAGACAAAAAAAATCTAATGAAGCAGACTCACCAGTGCCATCACCAAGTGGAACCCCACTGAAGATTCGAGAACCTGGTGTGGCTCTCCTGGTTGCAGCTGACTCCCCGTACTTTGTCACTCCATTGATGGACTGAACCATGTTGAACGTACTGAGAGCATTTCATCGGGAGACCTGTGAACTGTTGGCAGATCTAACTAGCAAGTTGTCCCATCTTGATACAAAGTTTCAGGAGCTATAAGGACATCAAGCATCTACCTACTCCCATATTGATTGTGTGGAGTGGGTCATGATAAAAATAATGTCAGATACTAAGCAGCATGCTGAGAGATGCATCAATGTGGAAAACCATGCTAGGTACAATAATCTTCGTATTATGGTATTTCTGAGGGGGCAGAAGGTAAGGGTGATATGTTGACTTTTCTTCAGAACTGGTTCTCCAAAATATTGGATGTGGATGACTTGCAACCTTTATCAAGAGAGAGAGAGAGAGATTGTCCTTTGTCCCCCCATCCCTCCTAATCAGCGCCCCAGATCTATAGTGTGCCAATTTAACAATGTTGCAGTTAAGCAGGCCCTTTTTTGTGTGAGCCTGGAGAAAGGGACAGATCCTTTATAATGGGAGTACTATTCACCTTGACAATGATTACTCCGAAGAGGTTTTGGCACAGTATCAGGAATTAGCCCCTGTGCTGCACATTTTAAAGAAGCACCAGCCGAGATTTAATATTTTATATCCTGCACATATGAGGATTTACTTTGCAAAAGGGGTGAAGACTTTTACCGATTTTGACGCAGTGGTGCAACAGTTCAGATCATGTTCTTTGTGGCCTCAAGAAGTGGATATGGAGATTACAGAGTCCAGGGAAAAATGGGAGTACCATCAGGATGTCTGGAAGAAGGTGTCTCCTTCCAGCAAAAAAAAAAAAGAAAATCTGATAAAGCCCTGCATGAAGTAAAAGTTCTGTTAGTCATTTCAGAGGGAAGAACTAGCTTGAGTTCTCTGGGATCTGAGCTTTATCCTGGATTTTATTTACCTTGCTTGGGACAATCTCCACTGCTGCTGGAATTCTGCTACTTTCTTTCTTTCTTCATCTGTGGAGTACTGGAGATTAAGTGGCTGTGGGCTGTCCGAACCTTAGGTTGATATTTGGACTTCACTTCATGGTTACTGGCCATTTACTGACTTTCTCAGTTGGACTTCAATGAATAGTTTTGTGCTTGACTGGCCATAAAATTGATCTGTTATTATCGACATGCTGTCCAGTTTATTCAGGTTTTTGTATGCAGTTTATCATGCAATGGTTGTAATTTTCTATCTATGCTCTGTTTTTTTTTTTCAGCTTCTTGAAGGGCTTCATTGCTATTTATTCCACAAGGTGACAGTATGGTTATATGTTATTCCAAGTAGGTCTACTTGGGGATTTTTTTCAGGAACCACATTTTAAATAATTTGACTTGGGGGTTATTCTGTTTTCGAATCTACATTCAGCTTACCCACTGGTTCCTGATTTAATTTTCATTGGTACTATTCTCTCCTTAGAGAATATTTTACTGTTAAGTGTTCCTGGTTTAAGATTTAGGGGACCTGTGTTTATAGTGAAACATGGGGGGGGATTTATTCAACATGCCTTTTCTTTTTTCATGTTGAATGATTCTGTCATATGTGAGGTCTTGGGGTTCTTTCTTTTTAGGGATGCAGGAAGGCAGATCCTTCAGCCTTCTTGCATTAGCTCTAAAAACAGCTTACCATGGAACTTCCTTTTTGGACTTTAGTTATTTCTTTATTTATTGAGATCTAGGAATTACAACTCTTTGAGACAGAGACTCCTTTACAAAGGCTCTGTTTTGGGGGCATGGCTTGGCTACCAATGAGATGGCAGCTTGAACTCTCTGCTGCATCCCTGGCTGGATGAAATCTGCAGCTGTCTTTCTTGATCCAAGGGTCTAACTTTCAGGTAAAGTCATAATTTGCTTTCTGACCCTCCACGACTATCTGGTGTGATCATTTCCTGCTTGGATGCCAAGTTATTGCGACTCAAGTGCCGGTGTGTTTGCGAGTCAGTTTGAACAGAAATAGGCCATGCAGGCCCCATCCCTGCCTTTTAGCCCAATATGTGTAGAGGAAACCAGCTCAGGAGAAAGGATTCTGCTGTACTTCTCTACTCCCTCTCACCATTGCTACCCAACACCTGGACTCTAGCACTGCTATACTGTACCACCAAATTGCAGACCAGGATGCCTCTCTTAATCCTCCTCAGACTGTCCCCTCTCTGACCGAGCGGGAGCCCCTACCCCAGTCGGCTACTGTAAGGGACTCCTTACAATATATCACCAAAATGTTGGAGGTTTTACTCACCAGGGTAGATGACATTAATGCTGCCCTTACAGGGACAGTGGCAGACGTCTGCAAATTGGAAGATAAAATAAATATTTTCAAACAATGTGCCAACAATTTGGAACTGCAGCAGGGCAAAATTTGACAGTGCTTACAGGCCCATGAAGTCAGGCTGGCAACTTTGTGGGAGAGAACTGAGGACCAAGAAAACTGGGGGTGCCATAACAATATACAGATCATTGGCATCCCCAAGGGCTCTGAAGCACAGAACATGGAGTGGTTTTTGAATGACACCGTCCCTTGGATGCTGGGTGATAGGTGGACAGACCCTGTGGATGTGGAGAGGGCCCACAGGCTGACAGTCAGAGTGGGGTGCCCTGGTCAATCACCCAGACCCATAATCACTTACCTCCTGTTCTATTCCACAAAAGAAAAGGTGCTGCGAGTTGCCCAGGACATGGGAGCTGTCACCTGGCAAGGGGTCAGAATATTCTTCTATCGGGACTTTTCTCAGGAGGCTGCTGCCCAACGGAGGTCCTTCATACCCATTAAAAGAATGTTGCAGGTGCATGGTTCCAAATATACATTCAGGGACCTTACCTCATTGCAGGTATCAAAGATGGGAGAGAGATGTTAACCTCTCAGTCGAGAAAAGTTGAACTTTGGATCTCCAAGTTTTGACCAAGCCTTATGTTCCAAACTTCATCCCCCAGATGCCTTTGGGAGCCTGGAATGTCACCTCAGTATAAAGGGAACCACTCTGCAGGGAAAGCATTTCCTGGGGACCTTTTTCAGACCGGACTGTCCCAGCCTCTAGTGATTCCCCCAGGTCCAATCTCAGGAACTGCCCTGTTTCTCTGATTCCTGCTCTTCCCATGCCCAAAATCCCCCTCTGCAGCAAAGGATACCTCCTTGCAACCACGCAGATCTAGCTTAGTGCACCACCCTAGAGAGCACTCTAGGAGAGGGTACCATCTCTCCCTGATCAGCGCCTCGCAGCTCCACCTGCTAAGCTTCCCCAAGATGATCTCCCCTTGGATGAGGATGTGCGTCATCCCTTAGCATCAGCTCAAGATGTGATGGACATTGGGACCTGCCTAGACTAGTCTGAAGTCCCCGTTGCCACCACTGAAGCTGAAGTGGAAGATCAACTGCCCATAAGACTGGGTTTGAAATCTTTTGCAGTAGTGGTTGCAGCACCCCCACCTAAGACTGTGGATGTGACCCCCCATGCCGGGTGCTTCCTCATTGCTAGACTCTGCAGAATGATTCTGAGTCTGCTGTTGTGATTTTACTTTCTATGGCTGGGACTCCCTCATCATTGGGACTTGGTTGGGCAATTACTGTTGGGGGTAGTCACCGTTGGGGATGTTTTGTAATGTGGTACCCTATATGATGCTCTGTATTTTGGGATAGAGAATGGGCTGCAGTGGAAGGTGGTGCTTGTCCCCCCACTCCTGGATATTTCTGGATCGAGCCTAGGGGTAAGGTGCGGCATCCATTGTGTCTTTCCCCCCGCTGCATATCACATTGATGTCTGTGCTGGTGAGCTTCATCCAGTGATGATCACTGAGGCCCCCTTCAGGGCAAATAACCAAACCCCCACCCTAGCTGAGAGGAGGCGGACTGCTAGAATGGTCCTGACACCTGGCTTACCCACCTGGCCTGGTCCAGCTCTGGCATGAGTCAGGTACTTTCCCCCCGTAACTCTGGCTACCCTATTCCCTGGAAACAGGGAGCGTCCTCCCTCTAATCCTTGTAATCTGTCTGAGTGCCCCATGGCTGCACAGTGGACAATCTGAAGATCAGTCAGGGGGTCACCCCCCCACCTCCTCCTCCTTCCCTTCCCTCCACCCTTCCTATCCAGCCTCCTTTCTGGGCCCCCCTTCTACTCTTTCCCCCCTTCCTCCCTTTCTCCCTGCCCCGGTATCATAGAGTTCAGCATTGTGGAGTACTCCAGTCAGGGATAAGTTTTCTCCCACTGGATCCACCTTTATACAGTATCTCCCTGATTGGGTGAGTGAGTTAGCATAGCTGAGGATCTCCATTTTTGCAGCATCTCTCTTACGTCTTTAGCTCTTCACCTTTAGTGTGTTCACTGTTAATTGTGATTATTACATTTTGCCTCCTCTGGTTGTTCCTTTTGGTGTGTAGGACTTATTGAGGTGTGCTTCTGTTTGTTGTTAATATTTACATTGTATGTTCTCTGTATTCTCCTCCAGGTTTGTGACTGTTCAACAATGTTGTTACTGTTCTAATGCTATTTGACAGGATACAGGCGCTGCACCTCCCACTGACAGACTTAGGTCTCCTTGCTCTGCAGACCCAATTGCCTCTATTATTTTAGGTACCTTCTCCCTTCCATCTGAATCACAGGTCCTGTGGGTGAGTACCTCTTCACATCCTGTCCCTACCTCAGCATCATGTCATCCAATCCCTGTAGAGGTGTGAGATTAATCTCCTGGAATGTCAAGGGGCTCAACCACCCAGTTAAGTGCACCAAGGTACTATAATATCTGCACTTCTCATAGGCTGACATTGTGCTCCTTCAAGAGATGCACCTAGAGCTGGCCTAGTGGTGCTGAGGGTTGAGGCACTGGACACCACACCTCATGCCACGTCAGCGACCTAAGTTCTGGAACAAGCTCGGGTGCTGGGGGGGTCAGCAGGGGAGGGATAGGATTGAGCACCTGCTGGGCTGCTCTCCTGTCCCGGGGGGAAGGTGTTGGGTGGCTTGGCACTCCGGTGACCCCTGATGGAGATCAGGGGCACTGCAAAGTCCTGAGCAGCACATACATTGCGTGGTCCGACGCTGGCAGGGTGGCCGTGCGCTGAGATGTAAGGATATGTGCACCACGCACGGGGGAGGTAGGGGAATGAGGGGCTTAACAAATGAGGAGGAAAAACCCTCCTCAGCCAGACAGGTGATGGCTTCCTCCAGTGCCGCCACCACATGTCCAATACCAGTCTCCCGTCACTGCCCCTTCTATCTTTTCAGGGCTGTTAGGGGCCCGTGACCTCAGAGAGTCATAACGATTATGAAGATGACGGGAGGGACGGTGGATGGTAGAGCGATCAGGCCAGTGGGGTAAGCCCGAGTGAGTTCCGGTCTGAGAAGTGAGAAATAGAAATAAAAAGAAAAAAGAGACGCACCTCACTGCCAGGACCATACAATTGTTAAAAAAGTCCTGGGTAGATAGGGTCATCACTAGCTCCGTGTCCACTAAATCCAGGGGGGTTGCCATTCTGGTGAGTAGCTCCTGACCCTGGGTTGAAGAGGAGTTGAAGGCTGACTCACAAGGCTGGTGGGTGGTTGCTAGGTTTACTTTCCCAGGAGAGAGTGTGGTACTGGTCAATGTATATGGCCCCAATGTTGACAGTGCCGATTTCTTCCCCAGTATTAGTCAGGCTATAACTTCCCTCTCAGCCAGTCACCTCCATATTCCCGTTCTGATTGGAGGGGATTTTAACTTAGTCCTGGATATTTTTCTAGATATGTCAAGACCATCTCCCCAGGTTCATCCCAAAGCCAGAGCTGCCTTACAAGAAATGATGGATGTGTGGGGCCTTGTAGACCTGTGTAGGCGAGACTACCCCACTGGACGGGACTATACATTTTTTCCTCCAGTTCATGTCATGCATAGCCATATAGACTTTTGGTTGTCCAACCCTGTGTTGGCCACTGGTGTGTCTGATATCCAGATAGGCAACATCCTGATCTCCGATCATGCACCAGTAATGTGTTCCTACACCTCTCCAGTGCAGAGTGCTACTGGTACTAGGGGGAGATGCAATCTGCTTCTGCTGCAGGACCAAGAGTTCCATCAAGCAGTGCTACAAGAAGCCAAAGACTACTTCTCCCTCAACTCTAGTGGTGAGGTAGCAGCAGGCACAGTGCGAGAGGCCTTTAAGGTGGTCCTGTGGGGTGGCATTATTTCTTTTGCTGTAGCTAAAAAGAAAGAATGGTGGGCAACACTCACTCAGCTGCAGTCTGATCTTTCGGTGCTCAAGGCCTGTTTAAGGCATCAATTGCTACCACCTAGGACCAGTCTCTAATTAGAGACATAGTAGGGATTAAATATTAAATCAACTCTCTGCTGCAGCGGAAGGCGGAGTGGCTGCTACTCCACACGAAACACTTATTTGGGGGGGAGGGTGGCAGACTCTTAGCCTACCAGTTAAGGAAACAAGCATCATCTCACATTCACATCCTCAGGGCCCCATCAGGTAAGTTGATCATGGATCCCAAAGGGATTAACACCACCATGCAACACTTTTAACAGGCGTTATATCAATTCCACACTTCTTTGGATCCTGCCCAACTGTCTGGGGAGCTGAGTTTGTTCTGCCACTCTTTTAGTGTACCCCACCTCTCTCTGGTGCATGTGAAGTCCCTGGATAGGTCCTTCACAGTTGAAGAGCTACAACATGTGCTGTCACAGGTGTCCAAAGGCAACACCCCCCGGCCCCAATGGCATGATGGCCGAGCTCTATCAGCTTTTAAGTCAGGAAATTGCTACTCCCCTGCTCCACGCTCTGCAGGAGGTTCATATCTCTGGTGTATCTTCCCCCCACCATGAAGGAGGCCCTCATAACCCTCCTCCCAAAAAAGTCAAACAACCCACTTGATTGTGCTAACTACCATCCCATCTTCTTCCTCTCAGTGGGCATGGAGATAGTGGTGAAAATTCTGGCCAATACAATGATAGAAATCATGCCATTCATTATTCATCTTTCGCAGGTTGGTTTTACTAAAGGGAGGTCCAAGGCTGATAACACCAGGCTTTTTCTCAACCTTATGTGGCTACCACTCCGTTCCTCCATCCCCATGGCAGCCCTTGCTGAGGATTTCTCCAAGGCATTCAACTAAGTGGAGTGGGACTATCTACATAAAATCCTTCTCTTTTACGGTTTTGGCCCTTACTTCTTCCAATGGGTTTCAACCCTTTACAGCTCCCCGGTGGCCAGTAGCATGGCTAATATGGATATCTCCCCCACCTTTACGTTACATAGAGGCACCCATGAAGGTTGCCCCCTCTACCCTGTGCTGTTCCTCATGGCCCTAAATCCCCCCATGAGGAAACTTTTCTCCTTCAAAGAGATCTCGTATTCAGGTGTCCAGGGTCACCCATCTGGCTGCCTCATATGCGGATGACCTCTTGCTTACTTTATCTCACCCACAAAACTCCATGTGTAGTATTCTAGTGGTTTTGCAAGACTTTGCTGGTCTTTCTTGGCTGCAGACTATTCAGAAAAAGACTATCTCTGCCTCACTCAACTCTGCCTCCACCAAAGTCTGTTTACAAGGTGGAGACCTAGCTTGGGCCCCACAGGGGTTTTCTTATGCAGGAGTAGTGATCTCTTACAGTTGGAAAGATCTTGAAAAAGCTAACTTCTCCCATTTAATATCTAGCCTTTCAGCGGAAATCGGTTGCTGGCGTAAGCTCAACCTCTCGCTATGGGGCAAAGTGGCAGCTATATGTATGCTCCTTCTCCCCCGGGTGGCTTATTTACTCAACAACCTGCCCATTCATCTCTCCCCTATGTTATTTTGCTCCCTGGACAGCATGATATCCCTTCTGCTATGGGAGGGAAAGTGGCCTTGATGGAGCCGCAATTAGCTGTGAGCCCACTGGACCCAGGGGGGCATGGGCCTCCCTTGGCTCCAGGGATACCATCTGGCACACCTGGCCTCTCAGACCACCAAGAAGTTTGTCCTTTTCCACTCTCAGACCCTCTCTGGGTTGATCTGGAAGCCAAGATACTGCATGACCATCCTCTTAGTGCATTACTATAATCTATATCCGTTCCGTCCCCTGGTCTGACCCCAGTTATGACGGAAACAGATGGGCCCGGCACCATCTCATGGCCCTTTTCAACACTCCACTTGTGGCCTGGGCCCCCCCCCAAGATACACTAATCTCTGGAATAATCAGCTGATATCCACAGATAAAAAAAAAACTATTTGCTGGCCCAAATAGGCTGCTTGGGGTATTTTGCTTATCCAGGACCTGTGCATGTCTAATTCCTCAGAACTGATGTCCCTTGAGCAGCTGCAGGTCCCAATTCAATCTTCATGCCATGGACTTTTGGAGATATCTCCAAATCCATAGTGCGGCCCGTGACCTCCAATTGTGCTCCTGCTCAGACCCCAAGTGGCAGTGGTTAGCCTCCTTACATAAGAAAAACACCCTCCTAGGTTTGGCCAGGTGCTTCTACAGGGTATGGCGTGATTCCCAGCCAGACTACATGAACTCATGTCAGCACAAATGGATGTCTAATACTCAAAACACCATCTCACCGGAAACATGGTCCCGTTGCCTTAAATCAGCTCACTTAGCCTATAGTGATGCCAGACGCGAACTCGTACACCTCAAAATCCTGCTTCGGTGGTATAAGACCCCAGATACCCTCCACTCGAAAGGGATACTCCCCCATTCTGAATGCTGGCAGTGCCAACAAAGTCCTGTTCATATCTTGCATGTGCTCTGGCAGTGTCCCCACCTTACCTCCTTCTGGGCCTTCATCTCTGCAGACTGTGCTAATGTGCTGGGCCAACCGGTCAATCTCTCTGACCCCATGCTGCTTCTGGGTGAACCCTCTTCTCCAAACACACTACTCCCTGAGCATAGGGACTGGGTTCTGTTGGCGCTCTTGGAAGCCAAGTGGGTTCTACTGATGAAATGGTGTCAGCTAGCACCCCCGGCATACTGCCCTGGCAAACCTTGCTATCCTAGGAAGGCCCTCCTACTCTCACTGCAGCCAGCTTGCTAAGTATTTATAGAAATGGGATGCCTATCTTTACTCATCACTTTGCAAGGTTCCCACTCCTCCTGGTAACCCACCTATCTAAGTTTCTGCATTTGTCACCTCTGGCTCTCCCCCAATACAAGGCCTGATCCACTTACCGTCATTTGGATGTACTCCTACTGCAGAGATCTGTCTAGCCCAGGCCCTGTGGTGTTATCGGGCAACCCTTTGAGGCCTGCCCTGCTGTTACCCAGGCTGAACTCCCACCTCTGTATCTTGGGAAGCGCACGCTACCTGCTGTGCTTCTGTCAGAAAAGATGTCTCCGATAACTGCTAGATGCATGCCTTTTCCTTTTGTTGATGTATACTTTGACTAGGCTTGCTAACAGTTTATATTAGGATTGCTCACTATGGCACACTAAATCAAGTGCTGTATCCTTATCTAGTTTTTGTACTTTTACTGCACAACTTTGTAA
This sequence comes from Neoceratodus forsteri, assembly GCA_016271365.2. Classification (NCBI taxonomy): domain Eukaryota; kingdom Metazoa; phylum Chordata; order Ceratodontiformes; family Ceratodontidae; genus Neoceratodus; species Neoceratodus forsteri. The sequence goes on along the minus strand of CM028131.1, from coordinate 41,838,504 downwards.
CTTGGAAAATAATAAAATTTTCTATGATAAAAAAACCAAAACAAAGTCTCCGCATCAACAGGAAAAAGGCAAGGCAGGACAAACAAATGTTACAAAAATGAAACAGTACTTCCTACAAGTATACATCATAATAAAAACATAGTTATACATTATAGTAAAAAATACATCAGCAAATTGCAAAGGGTTTAGGCAGTGTAACAGGAAGTTAGGCTGGGAATTAGTGAAATAGGACAGAAGGAGAGGAGAGTATAGGGAGAGGAGGAGCAGCCTAAAGGACATTGTCAGGTAAGGAAGGTTAGGAAAAGACAGGGACCCAGGGGGCGAGAAAGGAGAGAGAGGCTACAAACAGTCGCAGATTGAGGAGGTGAAAATATGATCCCCCAAGTTGGTTTTAAAAGGACCAATTCTGGGCTCAGAAAGTAGTGGACCAGGAAGGGCATTCATCCAAAGAGAAGCTTGGTACTTGAAAGAGCTTTGGCTGGCAGAAGTTTTAAATTAGGGGTTGTTACGGTGTGGGTTCTACAGATGGACACAATGAGACAGAAAGTAAGGTACAACCCACTTTTGCTTTTTGGGATGTTTATTTCAAGGGGCCGCTATCTTCCTATAGTAGCCCTCAGTACACTGTGAGGCTTCCCAGGGAACAGAACTCTTATGGCTGCAAGGGGCTCCAACACCAACTAAACAGAGAAACAGAACCATATAAGGTATTGTTATGCCTCTTTGTGTAATGTTTTCAAGGGCCATTCCTGCTTGTCTACCTAGGTAGGAAAACTAATAAACAAACTAAGTTTGCAGGGCTACTCTCTGAACACAGCCTCTTTCATTATCTGCTAGCACTAATATTTCATAAGAAATGCAGGGGGATAAGCAAGCAATAATACCCGACAGGGTGGGCGGTAGTGGGCAATACCAGACCACCCAGGGGCGTAATGAGGCCCGACGCCGCAGGCGGAGGGCCTTATAGCCCCTGGACGGTCCGGTATTGCCCATACCACCCACCCTGGAGGGTATTATTGCACTTAGAAAATGGGCATCTGTGCAAATTTCAACTGAGTAGTACAAATAACAGAGGAACTTAGTTTTAAAATGAAAAGAAACAGAAAAAATTTTTTTTTGCAGTGAAGTAGTTCCTCTGTTTTAGTGCTGTTCTGTTTGTTGTACCCCCCCACCCCACAGAGCCATTCTGTTCTAATTATTCATCCCCCCCACGAGGAACCTGCCTTTCTTTTCAGTTAAAATAGAAGACGTGCTGTTTCATCCCCCCCCACGAGGAACCTGCATTTCTTTTCAGTTAAAATAGAAGACGAGCTGTTAGGTGCGTGACCTTTCCTTACCCTGCAGTTGTGTTATCCTGATCAGTCTCTTCTTTTTAGCCAAGAGAAGAGATTTTTAGAAAAAAAATAACTGTCTTCCTTGTGTGGTAAGAGTGGGTGGAGGCCAGAGCAAGAGGCTTAAATCTGTCATACAGTTAGTGTGACTGTGGTCGTTTCAGTTATTTTTGTAAAACGCCGTGACTTAAAAGTGGCTACCACTGTTGGGACGCTGGAGGGGAACTCCAGCTGATACCTGTGGCATTGCAGGAGAGATGGGACGTAATCTGTGGGTTACGGGATGCTGCCTTTCTGGTCAGGAGTTAATTAATGAAGTGACAGTCGGTTGGTATCTTTCGCTTTCTTTTTTTTTTTTCCGGGCGGTGACAGCTGCATTGGTGGGGACATCACTAAGCTGTACCATCTGAACTGAGCCATTATGGCTAAACCGGGAAAAGTACAACAATAAAAGAGGTAACAATTTTGTTTTAAATGAGATTCACAGTGTTGCTGCTGAAAGTTCCGTTCCTATAGTACTGGGTATACTATGTCTGGGCTAAGGACTCATGGCTGGTGGGGGCTCTCTCGCTAAGCGAGGGAAGAAAATGGTGGCATTTTTAACTTGAAATGAGGTGTTGCAGCCAATTAGGAAGCAGGGTGAGCACCAGGAGACATCCTGGGTGAATGGGGCATTGTAGACTGGTGCTTTTTGTTTCCTGGGCATCTATTAAAAGCTAATGTACCCCTCTGGCAAGGGTACTAGACAATCAGATGCCAGGAAATAAAAAGCCCATTTTCTAACTGTTCTTAGAGGCTTCTCTAATAAAAAAAAAGGTTTCCAGAGCTGCAGAGATGCAAGAAAACAGAGTCCCAGAACTGTAGAGCTGCTAGGAAGCAGAGTTCTCTCTTTTACCACAGTGGGGGGGGGGGGATGAGGAAAACAACCTCATTACTTAACTCTAGGCATGATAAACATGGCAATGTATTTATACCTAAGGCACTTAATATTTCATAAGCCTTTCTTTTATTCAGGCAAGGACAGCACAGGATACAAAAAGAAAAGGGAAAAGGGGGTGCTGCTTGCAGCCGTCTCATTATTAAGGCAGTTAGTCTGCCATCCTACTGTATCCATTTTTAAATAAGGACCCAGAGGAATATAGTGGAAAATCAAAGAGGGAATAAGAAATGGGGAGGGGGGATTGTAAGGAGGTGGCCTGTCTCCATACAGAAAAACAGGGATAGCCGTAGGAGAGGGAAATATAGTTTTTGCAACCAAGAAGAGACAGTAGATGGGTCCATAACTAAAGTGGCAGGGACTGACCCTGTCACATTTATCCCCCCTTCTTAAGAGGGAAGGCGGTTAATAGACTCCTGCCTCCAGATTCCCCTAGAGGGGGGTGGAACTCCCACCCACCCATTCTCAGGAGTTCCATCCCAGGGTCCCACAACTAAACACTCTGACATACCCTGGGAAATAATGTACCAATACAATTCATGCATAGGTTATATCAAGCAAATGCAGGAAAACATTTCTAGCCTAAATGACTGTAACCAAAAGTCCAACCCCCTGACATACGAGGGTTGGAGGAGCTCCGGCCCACCCCCTCCGTGAAGCTCCATCCCAGGGTCCCATAGCATCAAGCACCGTAGTGCCTACATAATGGATATCTCTCATACTGCATTAACCTGGGATCTTTAAAAATTAGCTTTTTGCAATGACCATTTGATTCAAGGTCAAGTAGCTAAAATAGTTACCTAACTTTTGTTTCAACATCAGCATGGGGATTCCTCAAGTCCTGCCCCATATCATGACAGGAAATCCGCATTGGCATGTTCACTCCCCTTTTTATGTGAGACAGTAAACCGGTACTGCTGCAAAGCCAAATACCATCTCATGATATGCGGGTGTTTCTCTCACATCTGAGGCAACCAGCTGAGGGGGTTGTGATCTGTCACAACTTTAAACTCTGCCCCCCAAAGGTAGTACTTAAATGATTTAATTGCCTATTTAAGGGCAACACATTCTTTTTCTATTGTCGCATACCTGCACTCTCTTTCATGTAGCTTTCTACTAACATAGATAAAGGGATGCTCTTCATTGTCTATAACCTGAGTTAATACTGCCCCTAACCCAACCTCTGATGCAACCATCTGTACAATAAAAGGTTTAGTAAAAATCAAGGCTTCTCAAGACAGGATATGCTCAAAGAGAGGCCTTTATCTGTCTAAAGGCTGCATCACACTCTGGAGACCACTCCACCCTGTTAGCATATATCTTCTTGGTTACTTCTGTAAGGGGCCTGCTGTCGCTGAAAATCTGGGAATGAAGCGTCTGTAATATCCAGCCAGCCCCAAGAAGACATGGACCTGTTTTTTGGTCTTGGGTATGCCACATGCAGAGACTGCTTCTACTTTGTTCCTTTCTGGGCAAATAACCCCTTTTCCTATAATGAAACCAAGATATTTGGTTTCAGTCTGTCCCGAACAACATTTTGTAGGGTTTATGGATACTCCTGCCTACTTAATTGCCTCAAGGACTTGCTCTAGATGGTGCAGATGGGTTTCCCAATCAGGGCTAAACACCACTACATCATCTAGATACGCAGCACAGACCTCAGAAAAAGGTCGGAGTATTTGGTCCATGAAGCGCTGGAAAGTGGCAGGCGCTCCATGAAGGACAAAGGGCATGGTGACAAACTTAAATAACCCCACAGGCATACTAAACACAGTTTTCTCTCTAGACTGAGAGGTAAGGGGTATCTGCCAATATCCTTTTGTGAGGTCTAGTGTAGAAATGAAAGCAGCATTCCCCAGATGATCAATAATATAATCTATTCTTGGCATGGGGTATCTATCCAGAAGAGAAGCGGTATTCACCCTCCGGAAGTCCAGGCAAAGTCGAATACCTCCTTCTTTCTTATTAACTATTACAATAGGTGAAGACCATGTACTATGAGAGGACTTGATTATTCCTAACTGTTCCATGTTTCTTACCTCTTTTATTGCCTCATCCCTGACATGTACAGGTAATCGATAAGGTTTCTGGTGTATTGGGGTACTCTATGTAAATCTAATGTCATGTTCTATGCCTATTGCTCGTCCTGGTACATTTGAAAAGGTTTTTGAAAATGTACACAGCAGTTGTTGAATTTGGGTGTGTTAGTAAGGAGTTAGGGCAGGGTTAACTTGGACCTCTTTTATTTGACCAGTCCATTCTAATCTCCTGTAGGCTACATCAAGCTCAGAGTCCTGAGATACTATCTGGATATAACAGCTTATGTTGGGGGTTTCTGGTCTCTCATGCCATAATTTCAACAAGTTTGCATGGTATATCTGTTTGCTACACCTCTTATTAGGCATGTGAACTTCATAGGTTACAGGTCCCACTTATCTAATAATACTGTAAGGGCCTTGCCATTTCATAAGGAGTTTATTGTCAGTGGCAGGCAAGAGGAGTAGTACCTGATCTCCTATAGAAAACTGTTTATGCTCCACCCCTTTATCACATTCTGCCTTCTGTTGTGCCTGTTTTTTCCACTAATGATTGGTGGGCCAATATGACATATTTCCTGAGGCGTTTCCTTAACGCCATCATATACTCCAACAATCCCTGCTTCCCTATTTGGGCATTTTCCTCCCAATGTTCTTTGATAACAATTAACAGCCCTCGGGGGTTTTGGCCATACAAGATGGAGAAGGTGGACAATCCTGTTGAAATTTTGGGCACCTCTCTATAGGAGAACAGAAGGTATGGCAGAAAGATGCCCCGATTTCTTCCTTCCTCACTGACAAATTTCTGGAGCATCTTTTTAAGTGTCTGATTGAACCGTTCCACCAACCCATCTGTTTGAGGATGGTATGGGGAGGTTCTTACAGCTTGGATCCCCAGCAGTCTATACAGCTCTGTTAGCATTACTGAAGTAAAATTGGTACCTCTATCTCTCTATATTACCTCCGGGATGCCCGTTTTGCTAAATACCTTGGCCAGTTCCTCCGCTACCCTTTAAGCTGTTACTGTCCTCATGGGGATCACCTCAGAGTATCTGGTAGCATAGTAGCAAATGACTAAAATGAATCTATTGCCCTTAGAACTGGTTTCAAGGGGGCCTACCACATCCATGGCAATGCGATCGAAAGGATGGCTAACTAAGGGTATATTCTGGAGGGGCATCATATTCTTTTTTCCTGTTCGAGCTACCTTCTGGCATACCAGACAGCTTTGGATATATTCTGACACTTGGTCATGAATACCTGGCCAATGGAATCGACCCAGGGTCCTGTTTATAGTGGTATCTCTCCCAGAGTGAACCACCACGGATATATCATGTGCCAAGTGTATTATTTCTTTCTGATATTCCTGGGGAACAACCAACTGTGTTACTTTATTCCCATTTTTGGGGTTTGTACACTCCCTGTACAGAATATTATTCAACGTAAGATACCTGGGGGACCCATCATCAGTATATTTTTCTACCTGTGAAAAGGAAACAGTTACATAGAACATAGAAACTTAGAATTTGATGGCAGATAAGAACCGCTTGGACCACCCAGTCTGCCCATTTCCCTACCTAATGGATAAGCTGCAGATCCTAGTTAGCCAGCAGCCTACTTCTTCCTACCCCCACCCCCTAGAATTGCCTTATGACTGTCCCATGCATGCTTGAATTCCACCACTGTTTTTGACTCCCCAACTTCCTCTGGAAGGCCGTTCCATGCATCCACAACCCTCTCTGTGAAAAAATACTTCCTTAAATTATCTCTGAGTCGCCCCCCGTCCATCTTCAAATTGTGCCACCTTGTTCTTGCACACCTCTTTTTTTGAGAGATGCTATCCTCTTGGACTTTGTTGATTCCCTTGAGGTACTTGAAAGTTTCTATCATGCCCCCCCCTTTCCTCGAGGCTATACATATTAAGCTCCTTAAGTATCTCTTCATATGTCTTCCGGTGCAGACCCTGCACCATTTTAGTTGCCCTCCTCTGGACAGCTTCCATCCTGTCTATGTCTTTGCGGAGATGGATCTCAGAACTACACACAGTACTCGAGATGGGGTCTCACCAGCTGTCTGTATAGAGGGATAATAACTTCCTGTTTTCTACTGGTGATGCCTCTCCTGTGCATCCCAGTATCCCCCAGCCCTCCTTGCCCTCTCCATTGCTTGCCCACCTTTAGGTCATCTGATATGACTACCCCCAGATCCATTTCCATTTTTATGTTTGCTTGCATGCATGTGCAAGAAACATAGTGCCATCATCGGAGTTTTCAGAGGTGTGTCAGCCCTCTTCCAGTTCAGTCAGTGTGTTTGCAGGCATGGCCGCAGTTCTCCAATGCCAGCTGGAGCTGTCTATGACAGCTCCAAAATGCAGTGGTATACAGTTGAAAGGGGGAGCTGCGCTTCAGTGACCAGAGATCAGATATCACCTGCTCATGCACGCTCCCCCTATACACACACACACACACACACACACATGCTGCTGCTCCATCCCAACGCACACACTGTATAGCCGACGAGGGTGCCCAATCCCCTGTCGGCTGTGTTGCACCCCCCCGAAACACAGTTTCATATGCCACGCTGGGTGCCCACCCCAGCATGGCTACATCGTATAGCCGACGGGGGTGCCCAATCCCCCGTTGGCTCCACTGTGTCTGTCCCCCCGGGTACAGGGTGCCACGCTGGGCAACAGATGCCATGGCCCACGAGGGTGCCCAATCCGTCAGCTCCACGCCCCCCAGTCATCTTTCTACCACACTGGGAGCCCACCCCAGCTGGCAAACATCCCGCATCATCTTTTAAAACAAAAACCTGTAATGAAAAACGGTCCTCGCAGTCTCCTGCCCCCACAACCCACACTCCACCCACTGCGCACTCCTTGCTCCCTACACTCCCCTCACCCCATACTTACCTCCGAGTCTGGCGCGACGATCTTTTGGTGGACCGGGAACACGTCTGCACTCTTCAAAGCCGACTGCGAACTGAGGAAATGCCGGTAAGCTGTATAATGGGATAGATAGGGTTTTTTCAGCTTTGTTGCATATCTCAGGCATTTTTTGGAATTTTTGCACCAAATTTTCAACGTGGGTTTTTTGGGACCCCTCCTCATGAATTCTTGCACTGTCATGATGTTACTCAGGCCTGAAGGGTGATTTCGCAGCCACTGTGCGAAATCACCTTTCCAGAATGATTAATGAAATGACACTGCCAGTGTTCATAAGGTGGGCTCTCAAAAAGCCTATTTTGAAAATTTGGTGGAAAAATTCCTAAAAATGACTGTTTTATGAGTGTGCATTGCTCAGTTCCTACGCACGCTCGTAAGTTTCGCGAATTTTCAATATTTTCACTCCAGATTTTCAGCATTGCCATTTTACCACACCTTCTTATGAGCAGTATAGCTGTCATTTTCACTTCTCATCAAAATGTGTTTCTGCCTATGTAGCGCACAATGGCGCGGTTGGTGTGCGAAATCAATGTATGGGACACATTAAGAAAATCACAGTGACACTGTTCATGAGCAGAGGTCTTAAAATGGCTATGTTGAAAATTTGGTGAAAAAATTCCTAAAAATGACTGCTTTGCGAGCATGCATTGCGCAGTTCCTACGCACGCTCGTAAGTTTGCGAAATTTCAATATTTTCACTCCAGATTTTCAACATTGCCATTTTACCACACTTCCTTATGAGCAGTGCAGCAGTCATTTTTCACATCTCACCCAAAATGTGTTTCCCCCCATGTAGTGCACAATGGCGCAGTTGGTCTGTGAAATCAATGTACGGGACACGTTAAGAAAGTCACAGTGACACTGGTCATGAGCAGAGGTGTTAAAATGGCTATGTTGAAAATTTGGTGAAAACATTCCCCAAAATGACTGTTTTAGGAGCGCACATTGCGCGGTTCCTACGCTTGCTGGCAAGTTTGTGAATTTGTAATATTTGCACACCAGATTTTCAACAGTGCCATTTTACCACACTTCCTTATGAGCAGTACAGCTATTTTCACATCTCATCTCAAAATGTGTTTCCGCATGTAGCGCACAATGGTACAGTCATGTGCTAGCGAAACAAATGTTTGGGACAGATTAAGAAAATCACAGTGACACTGGTCATGAGCAGAGGTCTTAAAATGGCTATGTTGAAAATTTGGTGACAAAACTCCGTAAAATGACTGTGTTACGCGTGAGCATTGAGCAGTTTCCACTCACATTCGTAAGTGCTTGAATTTGTAATATTTTCAGTCCAGATTTTCACCAGTGGCATTTTTCCACACCTCCTTATGAACAGTACAGCTGTCATTTTCCACAACATGGCCGAAATGTGTTTTCACACTTTCATCACAGAAATGTGTGGTTGCTGTGGGAAATCATTGTTCGGGACAGATAAAGAAAATCACACTGACACTGTTCATGATCGGAGGTCCCAAAATGCCTGTGTTAACAATCTGCTGTAAAAAAATCCCCAAACTAGTTACATTACAGGTGTGCGTTGCACAGTTTCTATGCACACTCGTGACTTCACCAGTTTTTTTAAGATTTTCACAGCAGATTTTCAACATTGTCACTTTTTACACCTCCCATGAACAGTACCACTGTCATTTTTCACATCCTGTTCGGAATGTGTTTTTGCACCTGTGCTGCCAAATGCCATAGTCACTGTGCAAAAGCAGTTTTCGGCTATCAAACTGATATTGCCACGGTTCATGAGGTGGGGGTCACAAAAAAAACATGTTGAAAATTTGGAGTGAAAATACCAATGAATGCCTGAGGCGTTAGGGTTTCCAACCATAATGCCCCACCCTGTAGCGAATGACAGGCATCAGGGGTGTGACTTGGGATTCTTGCCTATCATGCTCATACCATTCCACCCCCACCCACGCCCTACAGACAGTGAGAGGCATCAAGGTGTACCTCGGACTCTTCGGGCCCAAACTTCACCCCATTCTCCTATACTGCACCCATCTCACCATATTTCTTGATGGAATGGGGTGCGCATAAGGGCCAAAGACCCCAAGGCACACCGTGACACTTGTCAGTGTCTGCAGGGTAGGGTGTGGTGAAATGGCGTGGTCATTATGCCTGATGACCCAAAGGCACACTCCAATGCCAGTCACTCTCTGCAGGGTGGTGGTGGGGTTGACTTCAGTTCAATACTTCGCTACCATTCCTATTATGCAGCTCTGTAACTTCTACACTACCAATGCCAATGCCAGCAAGCAAACATTCGGCATTGACAAATGCTTGTTGTTGATAGTATCTCAACCCCATTGTGTACTCTTCCCCTGGGTTTTTGTTTCCCAGGTGCATTACCTTGCACTTCTTAGCATTGAATCTAAGCTGCCATACATTTGACCATTCCTCTAACCTTGTCAAGTCCCTTCTCATCCTTTCCACTCCACATTGTGAATCAACTCTGTTCCATATCTTTGTGTCATCTGCAAAGAGACATACTTTTCCTTCCAGTCCCTCTGTAATGTTGCTTATAAAGACATTGAAGAGGACTGGTCCTCATACTGAACCATGCGGTACCCCACTAGTAACCCCCTTTCTTCAGAGTGGACTCCATTTACTATTACTCTCTGAGTCCTGTTCTCCAGCCAATTCTTTACCCAGGCTGTCATCTTGGGACCCAGTCCCAGGTTGGCTAACTTGTATATTAATCTTTTGCATGGGACTGTGTCAAATGCCTTGCTAAAGTCTAGGTAGGCCATGTCCACAGCCCCTCCCTGATCTACTACTTTGGTCACCCAGTCAAAGAAATCTATCAGATTCATCTGGCATGACCTTCCCACTGTGAATCCATGCTGCCTTGGGTCCTGTGCCCCTCTGGCCTTTAGATACTCGACAATTCTTTCCTTCAGAAGTGATTCCATCATTTTCCCTATCACTGAGGTTAAACTAACAGGTCTGTAGTTTCCTGCTTCTGCCTTGCTCCCACTTTTGTGATGGGGAATCACATCTGCCCTCCTTCAGTCCTCAGGTACCACCCCATCCTCCCATGATTTGTTAAAGAGGGTAGTCAGTGGTGTCACTAGTTCTACCCTTACCCTTAGTTAAAGACACATCCTGCTTTTGTTCATGTGCTATAGTCTCTGGTTTAATATTCAAAGGTCCCATAACATTCTTATTTTTCCAGTCCTTATTTTCTCTTTGTTTCCTCATTTTTCCCTTCCGAGTTTTGCCTGGGGACTCAAATAGTTCTTCTGTAAAGGGAAACAGCTTCCCCAGTTCATTTTGGTGTTTTCTTTGTGACCAAGTTGTCACTGCAACCACAGGAGAAAGATCATGTTTTACCAACAGTGAAGAAAAGTCAGGGTGATCCTATCCAATGACTACATGGACAGGTAAATGGGGAACAATCCCAACAGATAACTCCTGGATTTGTCCATTTATAGTCAAATCCAGAGAAGTAGTGGAATAAAAATGAGTGTCCCCATGTATGCAAGTAACCATTGTCCCTCCTCCTGTTCTTTCTGCACCCTATACCTGGTTGGCTTGAACCAGCGTCTGATGGCTTTCAGGGTCTAAGAGGCCTAGTACATTGTAGGGCCCCATTTTTACTGTGGCTATAAAAGGCACCCAGCTGGCTAAGGTCAAATGTCCTAAATCTCGTTTCACTGATGGACAGTTCCTTATTATATGACCTTTCTTCTGGCAACCATGGCAGACTATTTCCGTTAAGGGTACTCTTGCCCTCCTTTCTCTCTTAACCTCAGAACTGGTTTTAAAGTTATTAGAAAAGGTAGTTCTTACCAGGTTAGTGGAAGGAGTGGATGCAGGTCCTCCTGGGTTTCTCCCCATCGCAGATCTTGCAGCCATGAAGTCTTCCACCAGGGCAATAGTTTTCTCTGCTCCTTCGGGCTAATGTTCCCGAACCCACAATTGCACATCCTGCAGTAGTATTTTGATGAACTGCTCAGTCATGATGGCCTCCATAATCTGATGGACTGTTTTGCTACCTGGCTGCAACCACTTATACCTCAAGTCCTTCAGATGGGCATAGACTTCCCTTGGGGCATCAGTGGACTGCATGTTTAGGAAACAAAACTGTTGCCTGTAGGTCTCTGTATTTATATCATATCTTCTCAGTATCTCCTTTACATGATCATAGTTATCCACAACCTGTATATCCAAATGACTATACACGACCTGTGCTCTTCCTGTTAATTGGGGGGCAAGACGTACCACTCATTGTTCTTTTGGCCACCCACACGTTTGCGCCGCCCTCTCAAACGTCATCAGTTACGCTTCAATATCATCTGTGTCCTGTAGTCTCACCAGTTTAATATCTCTTGGGCCCTGGTTGTTCAGCATATTCTGTCCGAATGGCCTGCAGCACCTGCATGGTGTCTGCCCACTTGGCATCCTGTCTTCGGTCAGTCTCACTCTCCTGATCCAACTAAACTTGCCTGACACATAACCATTGTAATAGTTCTCCAACATCTTCCACTGGAGCTTGCTCAAGGTAGGAGGCATCTACCTCTTTCTCCAGGCCTTCAGTTTCCAGGGGTGGATCTGTGGGTATCTCTTCCCCATGCTCACTGTATTCCTCATCTGTCCTCGCAGATGGCTGCCTCTTAACCTTCGGGCATGTATCAGGCAAACTAGTCAGCAGCTGAGCCCCTGTCTGGGCTGCCATATGTCTTGTGAGTGGGACCTTAAGCCTGGACACCCTCCACCTTGTCCACCTCGGGAACCAGGAAGTACCCGCCACAACGTCTCCCTTCCCTGGCAAGATGAAGCAGGCAGTAGATATCCCACTTGTAACACCACTTGTTATGGTGTGGGTTCTACAGATGGACACAATAAGACAGAAAGTAAGGTACAACCCACTTTTGCTTTGTGGGATGTTTATTTCTTCATAAACACTTCCCAAGCACCATAAACAAAATAACATAAAGGAAAAACAAGTTCTTCAAAAAAAGAAACAGTGAAAACAAGAAGATTATGTAGCTTAGACCCTCTCTCTCCTCTGGTCAGGAGAAACTGACCCTGTCTAACTGGTGCCTGCTCAGGTAGGGCTTAAGTACATGCCTACCTGAGTCAGGTGACATAGCATCATCGATTCAAAAACATTTCTTTAAGGCCTTTAAAACAATTTTAGGAACACCTAACAGAGTAATGCATGATAAGCACAAACTGTATTCTGGTCAAGAAGTAGTAAATACCCATTGCTAAAGATTTCATATTCACCAGAATGTTCGCCTGACAATGATTGACAGATTAGTGCATATAAATATAGACCACAAGGGGCCGCTATCTCCCTATAGTAACCCTCAGTACACTGTGAGGCGTCCCAGGGAACAGAACTCTTATGCCTGCAAGAGGCTCCAACACCAACTAAACAGAGAAACAGAACCATATAAGGTATTGTTATGCCTCTTTCTGTAATGTTTTTAAGGGCCAGTCCTGCTTGTCTACCTAGGTAGGAAAACTGACAAACAAACTAAGTTTGCTGGGCTACTTCTCTGACTGTTTTTAAGGGCCAGTCCTACTTGTCTTCCTAGGTAGGAAAACTAACAAACAAACTAAATTTGCATGGCTACTCTCTGAACACAGTCTCTTTCATTATGTGCTAGCACTATTATTTAAAAAAAAATGCAGGGGATAACTGTTTTTACAGGCTTCTCTAATAAAAAAAAAAGGTTTCCAGAGCTGCAGAGCTGCAAGAAAACAGAGTCCCAAAACTGTAGAGCTGCTAGGAAGCAGAGTTTTCTCTTTTACCGCAGTGGGGGGAATGAGGAAAACAACCTCATTACTTAACTCTAAGCATGATAAAGACAACCATGTATTTATACCTAATGCACTTAATATTTCATAAGCCTTTCTTTTATTCAGGCAAGGACAGCACAGAATACAAAAAGAAAAGGGAAAAGGGGGTGCTGCTTGCTGACATCTCATTATTAAGGCAGTTAGTCTGCCATACTACTGTATCCATTTTTAAATAAGGACCCAGAGGAATATAGTGAAAAGTCAAAGAGGGAATAAGAAATGGGAAGGGGGGGATTGTAAGGAGGTGGCCTGCCTCCTTACAGAAAAACAGGGATAGCCATAGGCGAGAGAAATATAGTGGTTGCAACCAAGAAGAGACAGTAGATGGGTCCATAACTAAAGTGGCAGGATCTGACCCTGTCACAGGGGACTAGGAAGGCAGCTTTTGATGAAAGTCTAGTCACCCAATTATGTAGAACCGGGGAAAGAAGGTGTTGGGTCAACACAGGGGAGACTCCCAGGGAGATTTTCTTGGCAAGCAGGCACATCTGTTAGGTTAGCCTGCCTTTGAAGTTCAACCACGCAGATCGTTGATACAGATCACATGTGTGGGTAAATCTGTCACAACCGTTGACCAGGCATCAGGCCTTGTTCAGAGCAATCTTGACCCTGTTCAGTGCAGTGTTAGAGGCCAAACCATAAACAATGATACCATAGTCCACCAGTGAGAGAACAGAACTGGTGACAGCCAATCTGAGAGCAGCAGGGAGTAGGCAGGACCTGATTTTGTAGAGCAGGCCAGTCCTACGGTTGACTGCCCTTTAGGCCACAGCTATGTGGGCATGAATTGAAAGGGAGGGCTCTAGAGTGACTCCCATGTACTTGAAGCTTGAGACAGGCTCAAGAGGGGCTAACTGGGAGTTGAAGATGGAAAGAGAGGTGGACCTGTACTTATTATGAGGGTGGGAGAATAACATTACCTTTGTTTTTATTTTATAATTAAGGATGAGTTTATGGTTAGTAAACCCAGATTCGACCTCTGTGAAGGATTGCTGTAGGTACTGTTGTAGGGGGCAGGGTCAGGATGACTACTGAAAAGGACAGTGTCACCTGCATAAAGGAATAGCTTCCCTGAACAGGCATGGGGGAAGGTGTTTAAGAACAGGCTAAAGAGCACCGGACCAAGAATGGAGCCCTGTGGGATACCAGAGAGGACTGGGAGGCTGGAGGAGAGTGTGTTGTTAATTTTCACCTTCTGTGACTGACCAGTAAGATAGTGAGCAAACCAGGAAGTGGCATCCTGGGATAGCCCCAAGGAGAAGACTGAGTCAACTAGAAGCAGGTAATTGACACTGTCAAAGGCTTTAGTTAGGTCTATATACACAGATCCAACTAAGTGTCCATGGTCAGGGGCATCGTGGATGAAGGAGGTGTATTCCAGTAGGGCAGTGGTAGTACTAGGACCCTTTCTGAAGCTGTGTTGCTGTGGGCAAAGCAGATTATGGGTTTCCAGGAACTCAGATAACTGGTCAGTCACATTTTTCTTGAGGGCTTTCGAGATTGGCAGCAAGATGGAGATGGGCCAATAAATGCAGAGTGAGGTGCAGTCCTCACTTTTGAGAATAGGGGTTACAATGGCCAATGTTTACAAGGAGAGGAACTGACCAAGGCACAGAGACAGATTCAAAATCTTGGATAATGAAGACAGGACAGCATCAAGGGACAGATTAAGTAGTTTCAGGTCTAGAGTCATTACTGTGTCTGAATTTACCCAGGACCTTTGAGAGGTAAGATCTAGCAATGCCTGGGGTGATAACCCTGAAGTAGAACGCTGGGATGCTAGGTGAAGGGGAGGGATTGGAGGACCAGATGTGAGACTGAAAAAGCTTTGGGGGAGAACATTACTGAGGTCAGTAAAGGTGGAGTTAAGGGTATTGGCAATTAGGACAGGGTCCTGTGTGGAAACATTATTAAAGTTTAGTAAAGTGGGTGGGTAGTAGGTGGAATTCCCATTCAGCTCTTTGATATTGTCCCAGCATTTACATCCTTGTCCCCAAGAGGAGGAGAAGCTGGCTTGATAGTAGGCAGCTTTGGCCCAATGGATCTCCCATGTGCGCTTGTTCCTGACAGTCCGATACCTTTGGAGGTTTCTGTCCACAATTGCAAAATAGTGCATTCTCCCTCTGATTTTTATTGTTTGCTCCTCTGTGTTAAAGGCATCTGAAGGGAGGGCAGAAGCTACTGTGCCTCCCAACTTCTTAGGATATAAACAAAAAAAAAACCTTTTGAAGCTTCTGTGTAGTCCCTTAATTTAACCCTTGCAGGGCTGCAGACTGAGCATCTGACCAGTTCAATCAAATAGATTCATTCTAGTTCTTTCAGCAGCCTAGGGGTTAACTCATTATCTCAAAGCATACTGGAATTTCCATTATTGTAGCACTGAAACAGCCAGGGTCTCATTAAAGAAGACTACAGTGTCAAATTACAGGTAGTCCAGTAGGATATGAGACCATTTTCTTTGTTTTTTTATATTTTTTCTATTTAACCTTTGTACTGTTATGTTTGCTATCCAGTGCTAGTGAAATGTGGGGCTTTACAACAACTCTGTTTATCCACAAAATCAGATTCACTGCTGACTTTTCCACTCTGATGTTTTTAATGCTCATAAAAGGTACAGCTCAGACAGTCCCTCCCTGTCTAAATTTATTTCTAAGCATAGTTTCTGAAAATTCAGTGCTGACAATTACCTCTCTGACCTCAACCTTATAAACTGGAAAAGCCTCTATTTAGCCAGAGCAGTGGATGAGACCATCACCATCATCAATGATAACTTATCACTGTTGACTAATAGGCATGCCCCTTTCATCAAAACCAGAGTCCACAAGTTCTCCCACCCATGGTTCATGCCAGGCCTCAAAGCTGCACTAACCAATCAGGACAAACTCTGGGCCTGTGTCAGACTGAATCTCAGGCTTTTAGAACTGCCAGAAATTCATGTGTCAGTTTAATACACTCTGCCAGATCTAGCTATTATATTGAAACCCTTGAACAGGCGAAAGGGAACCCAGCCAAGATCTTGCAGATTATAAAATCGGTCAAAGGACATACAGCTGCCCCTTCTGTCCCATACAAAATCTGTGCCAATGGAGTTTAAATTGAAGATGGTGGCCTTATCCTAGAAAAACTGAATTCCCATTTTGCCACTGCAGGGTTTGCATTTCATTCCTCTCCCTATGCAGGGCCCCCTAGACACCAACATTCGCTTTGTTTCCTTGTCTCTGTACCCCTTCCAGCTTCACCTCATGTCTTACAAGGAAGTGGAAGACGATGTTGACAAAAAAGATACCAAGAAGGGAGGTGGTGAACCTTTTCTCCTCAAATTAGACCACTACTACTGCATCTTACCATACCCATCTTCCACATTTTTAACCTGTCCATATCCACCACCACAGTCCCTTCTTGCTAGAAATCTGATCATATTCTGCTTCTCTTCATATCCGGTGACCCCCTTCGATCTGAATTTAGGTTAGCTCTTAGTAAAAACAACACATTGCTGTATTCTTATATTAATTCTAATTGTTGAAACACTATAAATAACGTTGGTCCAATTCTTTCTGACAACTTAATTATTAAAGAAGTAGTTGTCTCAGATAAAATTAATGAATATTTTGCCTCTGTTTTCTCTCCTAAAATACCCTATAACAATCTTGTTCCAGTGACTTGTGAGAATGAACTCTTTACTACACCAAATGAGGTACAGTACATTCCACACTGACTCATATAAATACTCACTCTAGCCCAGGTCCTGATGGAATCAATCCCATGTTACTAAAACTCTCCAGTCATATTTTGGCCTTGCCTTTGTCTAAAATATTCAACCTTTCACTTATTGAAGGTACTGTCCCTAATGACTGGTTAAAAGCAATTGTACCAATATACAAAAAAGATATTAGAAATAAGGTAGAGAACTACAAGCCAATAAGCCTACTTTCACATGTATGTAAATTAATGTAGAAACTTGTTAAAAACAAGATTGAAACAATTATAAAAAATAAGGGCCTTATGGACCAAAGTCATCATGGGTTTACAGAAGGAAGATCCTGCACTACAATTTTAATTGCCATTTATGATAAAATAAGCAAGAGTGTGGATCTTGGGATTCCAGTTGATGTTGTCTTTCTTGATTTTTTAAGGCATTTGACAAAGTCCAGCATCATTTGTTAATAGCCAGACCTATTATTCTGGGCATAAGTAATCATCTCATAAGATGGATAAATAACCGGCTTAGCAAACAAACTCAGTGTGCCAGAATTAACACTGTTCTATCCAACGAATGCTTTGTTTAAAGTGGTGTCCCATAGGGATCAGTCCTGGGTCCCACTTTATTTATTATTTACATTAGTGACATTCACAATAACTTGCACAATAATATAATTAAATTCATTGAGGATACTAAAATTGCAGGTGTGGTGAATGCTTTTAACAAACACCAATCTATTAGAAGTTACCTCAACAGAATAGAAACATGGGCTGTCAATAATGGGATGTCTTTCAATATTGACAAATGTACTGTTCTACATTTTGGTAATAAAAATCCCAATTACAAACACATATTGAACAATAATATACTGTAATTAAGAATGCTTCACGTGAAAGAGATCTCAGGGTTATAATTAACAATAATTTATCATCTAGAGACCACTGTAATTATGTCACTCAGAAAGCGATGGTCATGTTAAACAATATTAAGTGCAGCTTTACCTGCAGAACTATACATCTCCTTACTACTTTGTATAAAAGCTACATTCAACCCATACTTGATTATGCCTCACCAACATGGTCCCCTTATATCCAGAAAGAGATCTATCAGATAGAAAGGATCCAAAGAACACTAACTAAGCTAATTCTGTCCATTAAGCATTTAGCATATATGGACAGGCTAAAAATAAGTGGTCTTTGTTCTTTACAAGCTAGGAAATAGTGCGGAAACATATTATTATTATATAAATTAATTAAATCCCCTGATTTAATGTCACTATCTCATCTTAATTCAGCACTACACGTAATAATCTAAGGTCTCATCAATAAAAACTTCAAACACCTTTAGTTTCTACAAACAAACAAGACAATTTCTATACAGTCAGAGTGCCTAAAGTTTGGAATAGACTCCCCGAGAGCATTGTAGCATGACCAGATTTGACTAGCTTTAAAAGAGCCCTAGATTAAAAGTATTACAACAACCTGAGCATGGTTTGAATATCTCACACATGTGGGGGACAATTTTGATGGGCATTCAGTGCCTTCTTTTGTCCTAAGAACTTAAAAACAATTATAGGCCCATCTCCATACTTCCAGTACTGTCTAAAATCCTCGAAAAACTGATCTACAGTTAAATAAAAGACCACTTTGAAAAATACTCCCTACTCCACCCAGCCCAGTCTAGTTTCAAACAAAATCATAGTACCATCTCTGCTCTAGCAAAATTTACCAGTGACTGGTTCACCGCTCATGATTCTAAACAAGTAACAGGTGCCATTTTCTTAGATATGAGCAAAGCATTCAACACCATGGACAACAGCCTCACTTTTCTTAGCCTTTCAAATCTAGGTGCTACTGTCACTACAGTACAATAGTTCTCCAACTTCCTCACAGGTAGATGTCAGAAAATTAAAGCTGATGGCCTTTTCTTGGACTCCCTTCCCATCACAAAATTTGTCCTGCAATGGTCACTATTAGGCCCTATACTATTTCTATCTATATTAACACCCTGGACCCCAATATCATTAAGTCTAAACTGCAATTTTTTTGCAGATGACACTGTACTTTGGCCTGATCCCTATGGGACACCACTTTAAACAAAGCATTCATTGGATAGAACAGTGTTAATTCTGACACACTGAGTTTGTTTGCTAAGCCCGGTTATTTATCCATTTTATGAGATGATTACTTATGCCCAGAATAATAGGTCCACATTGGCTGAAGTCTGTGATGAGCTGTAGTCTGATTTCTTGCAGCTTAAACGTAACCTCATCAAAGCAAAACTCTTGCTAAACATGAACAAAATGAAGGCAATGTTCTTCAGTCTTAACAACAACCCCCACCCACCATCCAGACTAAGGCTTTCATGACAACATTAGGAAAAACACTTGAAGTTGTAGGTAAGTTTATATACTTAGGCATATGGTTTAACAGTAAGCTGTCCTTTAATGCCCATATCAATTGCCTCACCAACAAACTCAAAGCTGGACTAGGATTCTTCTTTAGAAATAGGGCACTCATTCCACCCGAGGTCAGACTTAAATTTGTTCAGGCCACATTCCTCTTGCTTCTAGATTATGGCAATTTAATTTATAACTGCACCTCGGCATCTAACTTACACAAGCTCAATGTTCTGTTCCATCATGCCCTTTGTTTTATCACAAAGGCACCTTATAGGACACACCACTGTGACTTATATAAAGAAATCAGATGGACATCCCTAGCCACCAGGCATCTGATTCATCTTGGCATGTGGATGCTCACAATACTATTAAAGAAACTCCCGGGGTTACATCTCCTCTCTTATTCACATTTCTCACAGCACCAATTCCCTAAGGAAGTCAGTGTTCATCCTCCTGGACATGCCTAGGACCAGCACCTCCCTTGTAAGGTTTCTATCTCCTACATCTTCCCCACTGCATGGAATAGCCTACAGGTGGTGTTTAAGCTCACCAGCCTTGTCTTGGTCAGCTTCTTCAAAACACCCTGGTCACAAAACATCTTAAGGTAGTTTGTAATTGTCGGAGGGCTTAGCTTTTTCTCTTGTCACTTCTTCCCTCTACCCTCCACCTGGCACTCCCTGTTTACCCACCCCCTTCCCCTTCTCTCTTCCCCTTCTCACCCTCTATAACCCCTCCTCCCTTCCCACCTACCCTCCACCTGTCCCCTTTCAAATTTTCCACTCATCTGTCATCTGCTTACCTCCCTTCCCCCTCCCCCTGCCACTACCCCTGCCCCCTGAACCTTTATCCCCTGTATGGATGTTTCCTTGCTCCACTCCCAAGTCACCCCTAGGCACTCAAGCACTTGACTCCTTTCCTTTGTTACTTCCATTCTCCCTTTTTCTTTTTTCTTTTTCTTGTCTCCCTTTATTCCCATGACTCCCTAGTATGCATGCCCCTCTCCTTTTTTTCTTTGTTCCCCCTACCTCTGGCTTAACTGGATGCTTACCTTTCCTCTATACTCTCCTTCACCTCTGAATCAGCCACTCCTTTAACCCATTGCCTATCGTATGTACATTCCCCACTCTTTGTCTCCCTACCTCTGCTTATCCTGATACTTTACCCTCCTCTCCACTATCTTCCCCTCTGCACCAGTCACTCCTTCAACCTTATGGCTGTAGGCTTCACAAGTGGGTTCTAGCATACACCCCTCTTGCTGTTGCTCAGGTCTTCATTGTTTGAACTGCTTTTTCACTTTCCACTCTGTATCTAATCAATACATTTACAATCAATACAATACATTGGGCTGGCAGTATAGCCTATAGGTTAGAGGAACGAGGTGTGAATGAGCTTAGTACATCCAGCAGACCAGACCTGAGTTTGATTCTCACAACGTCCACTTGCATACTGTGTGTCTCTGAGCAAGTCACTTAACCACCCAGTGCTTCCAGGTCACCCCTGAAAACAGGCACTTGTGCCTAGTGGGCCTTAACCGGTTGCCAAAGACTAAAATAAAATAAATAAAAAACATTACCATGCACATTATTCCTATACTGTTTGATCATGATATACATCCTGTTTCTTTTCTGTGTCATACTTTATTTTAGTTTTCATTGCTGCCATGCAGTTGACCTGTATTTTGCATAACCTGTAATACATAGAGGATAATGTATGGTCCTCTATCTATAACAACCACATGTAGCCATTGAAAGGTTGACAATGGTGACCATTTAAACCTTGAGAGCAAAGCTCAAGATGTTTTGGTCATTATGGCAACCTCGAGATGGCAACTTACGGTTGTTATAGACAGAGGATCATGCATTGTCTTTTATATTGTATGGTCCAGTATCGTGGATAAAAGAAGTAAGGAGGTGTACAGCTCTGTCCTTATGTGTTAAGTTTTTTGACTACGCACCGCTCTCCTCATCACCTGCTCTCGCTGTTGTCATCACTTCCCAATGGGTGGAGTTCATGTAACATGCATGTGCGAAGGCATTTGTTGTTGTTATGCTGCAGTATCTATGTTACTAGTGCAGCACAACAGCTACAATGATTTAGCTACTGCAACATACCAACGCTATTCTATGGATGGATTTCCATCCCTAATAGCATTCTACCATACACTATTTTGTAATTATGCTCTTATGCATTGCACCTACCCTTGTTGTCTTTGTGTATGTGCTTGTTATGTGTAACCAGGACATCCTTATGAATGAGACTGCTCGATGGAGCTTATCCTGTAATAAACTTCAATTGAATTGAATAAATTTTGAATATTTGTTCTTGATGCACTATGTTATTCATACTCCATAGTCTTTTATAAGTCCCCCCAGGTTTCAGCACTATATAAGAGTTTCCCATTAATCTTGGCATCAAAACACCTCTGCATAGTCAGAAAGGAGACATACGTGAAGTTATGGCTGAACTGCTAGATCCCTTTGATTAATACAGTGGTAACCCCATTCTGCTCCTAGAATTCCCATTCCATATGTACCCCAGTATCTGGCTAGCTGTTCTTACTGCCTTGTCACACTGCCCTGCCAACATAAGATCATCAAATATGATTACCCCAAGGTCTCTGTGTTGCTTGGTGATTATAAGTACCTCCCCTCCATCTTATACACAGACCCCAGGTTTTCTCACACCAGGTGCATAACTTTGCACTTTTTGGTATTGACACCCAACTTCCACTGCCTAGACCACTCCTCTCATTTCTCCAGATCCTTTTCATTCTCTGCATAACTTCTTGGGTGTCTACCATGTTGAAAATGTTTATGTCATCCACAAAAATATATACCTTCCCCTCCAGTTCCTCAGGATGTCACCTATGAAGACTGATTCCTGCAGTATTCCACTGATCATTCTCCCTTCTACTGAGTGACTACCATTTGCCACTCCACTCTGCTTCTGATCTTTCAATCCATAATATGCCTAGCTTACCACCTCCCCCCCCACCCCCAGGATGCTACGTTTCATTATCAGCCTCTTGTGTGGCACAGTGTCAAAGGCCTTACTAAAGTCCAGATAGGCCACATTCAGTCCCCTCCCCTGATCTACCTCCCTAGTTATGCACTCCAAGAAATCTATGAGATGTATTTGATATGACTACCCCACTAGTAGTAGTAAGTAGTAGAAGTAGTAAAAGTAGTAATAAGCTTATTTCTGATATCAGAAACAGGATAAGCCAATTTAGCAGCAGCTAATTTACAAGGGGGTCCTACTGTACAAAAATATCAGTTTCAATCTTAAAAATACTATATATACATACAACTGAATTCATACATAAACAAAAACAGCAATTTACAATATGTGCAAATCTTTCAAATACAACAACTTTTTGGAGACAGTGCCACCCTTACAAACCAAGATCTTAATACATTCCAAGATGTTTTGTTAGTACATGACCTCAAGTGCCCTGGCAATGAGTTCCACAGTTTTGGGCCCCTCATATACATAGCAGTGTTGGCCCCTCATTGTTCTCATAAATGCTACCCTAAATTTAATTTCCCCTGCAGATCGCAAATCCCTCCTTAACATTCCACTCCTCCAAAAACTCTATTAGATATCCTGTTTTTTTTTTTAAATAGCAGCTTTGAGTCAAGCACTGCACATGTATATTTTGCCGTTCCACCAAGGATATCCAATTTAAAGCCTTATAAAGAGTGCAATGATGTATATTCCATGGTGCATCCAAGACAAAGCTCGCATATCTATTGTAAATAACATCAAGCCTTCCCAAGATGCCTCTAGCAGCCCCATTATACACCACATCACCATAATCAATATGAGAAATTACCATTGAATTTACAGTCTTTATCCTGGCATCAAATGAAAGGCAATCTCTATGGTTGTACAATACCCCCAACTTCTTATTCAATTTTTGTATTAAACTGTCAATATGGGAATCCCAATTACAATGGGGGTCCATCCAGACTCCCAAATATTTGTAACAATCCACAAAGACCAGACTACACCCATCCAATGTTTTTATATCTAAATCCAAAGATACTTTTTTATTTGAAAATAACATTACCTGTGACTTTAAAGGGTTTAAAACCAACCCATTTTCATAAAAATGTGTTTGCAATATATTCAATTGTTTTTGTAATTTTCCTGTATGTGCCCCACATACAGTATTTTCCTTCAAGATACAATATTGTATCATTAGCAAGTATCAACACTATGAAGCTTTGTTGCCAGTGGTCCAGCAGCCCATTTGCCTCCAGGTACTCCATCAGCTTCTTCTTCATCAGGGTTTCCATTTACTTCCCAACCACTGATGTAAGACTGACTGGTCTGTAATTGCTGACTTCCTCCTTGCTGCCACTCCTGTGCAGAGGGACCACATTGGTCCTTCTACAGTCCTCTGGAACTATCCCCTGTCTCTAATGGGGTGCTGAATAGTGTTGCCAGCGGGGCAGCTAGCACCATGCTCAATTCTTTTCAAACCCTTTCCATTGCACCTTGGTATAGTATACTCCCTCACCACCTCAGAAAACATCTGGAAATGAGCTGTTACCAGCTTAGCATGTCTTTCCTGGTACAACTTTAAAATGAATAACTAAATTCCCATTGACATCTTTTTTCCCCAGATGTATCCGAATTAGTGCTTTTACCTGCATTGACCCCTTCCACATTTTGCAGCTCTGTGTCTGCTTTTGCCTTCTTGACTGCTCTCTTGGGTTCCCTAGTTCTCACTTGATACTCACGCCATTCTTTCTCCACCTGTTTTTCCCTTGTACCTGGTGAAGGTCTTCTCTCTGGCCTTCATTGCCTCCCTGGCCTTTTCAGAGAACCACAGGGCTCCAAAGTTGCATAACTCACTCCCACATGACCTTCAAAATGAGACCAAGCTAGGTCCTTTCAAAATCAAACTCTGCTCCCACCTTACCAGTCTTATGGCATGCCACTGCCCCTAACTAAGGTTTGATGGATCCATATTCATGGTTATCATCACTGCTCCCTATTTTCCTGGCCCATAACTCCCTCTCACCCCCACCCTCTTTCTTCTCCTCCACCTCTAACCTGTTTTCCTCTCCATTTCCTCTCTGCTACCATTCCTCCACTCTACCACCCACTCTGCATGCCTCCCCTCCCTATCCCTCCCTCCCTACCCTCAGCTCCCCTAATCTTTCCTCCTCCTCCTCCTCCTCACTCCTTCTACCCCATCTGCTCCTCCCCTACTTCTATCATTGCCATCTCCACCTACCCTGACATTTATCAAAAGGATATTCCATATCCCGATTTCAATCATCCCCACCTACTACCCTCTGACAATGAGAATCACAGTTCTCTCCTGTTCCCTGCCTTAAACTGTTTTAATTCCTACCTTCTTCAACACACTGTTTTGTGCCCTTTATTTATTCATTTGTTATTTATTTAAAAGTTTTACCAGAAGGGCACAATGAGTAGAGTACTGTTCAATTCCAGGTGCATCCTGGGGGGGGGGTACAAAAGGAAAACATACAGTACATTGAGTGATAATTACTATCGAAACAATACAGGTAAGAGAAGTAACAGCATACAAATAAGTAATTACTGTACATAACAACACTTGAGGAGCAGTATATAGGCAAGCAATAAAAACATTCTGTTCAGGGACAAAATACCAGTTGCGGAAATAAGGGGCCAAAGCTTTTAGTTCATTTGCAGGCACATCTATCTGCATGAACAGGTCATGGAGAAATGCTCATTGATAAGACGGCCTAGGAGAGGTGAAGCGGGGGTTATCCAAATGCTTACAGGAAGGGAGTTCCATAGTTTGGACATGCAATGTCTGAATGCAACCTGGCCAATTGTTCTCTACGTTTAATTTATTCCCCTTTCTCTTTTGAAGCCACGTTTTACCTTAAGCCAAATATTCATCCCTTCTGTTCTTACTCCCCCTCTGATAACCATTGTTTGATGCCTTTATTATTATTATTGCTGATTATATACTTTGTTGTGTTTTACAACTGCTGTACTCTGTTTTTGAATCTCAAATTGTTTCACTCATGTGTTTGATAATGTGTAAGTTCGACGTGGAACCTTTGTAAATGAGCTTACGCTCAAAGGTTGTAATCTGAGAAATTAATAAATATTGGTCTCTCATACCTGTTTTTTTTTGTTACCATTCTCATACATGACTTAATTGCCTCAAGATTGGCACCCTTAATTCATCCTCAGATTACCTCCACTACCCTGATGCTATCCACTGCAACTAACCTGTGCTAAACTAATTGCTCAGCCAGTTGAAGTTCACACTTCCGAAATCCAGACCTTCAGCCTTTGATGAAGACTTCATGGTCACAAGAGCCAGCTCGAACTATGTATTTTTTTATAGTTGCTGCACCCTAGTGACACACCAACCTATACCCCTCCTATCATTTCCAAATTGGTGAGCAAAACATCCAAATTTAATGCCTACCTTCTGGCTTCCTTAATCAGCTACACCAGCAGGCAGTCCTTCTGTGTATCTAGCAGCACCTGACTTCTGTTGCTCCCACCTGCTGTAATGTTCTAATCAATATCTGGCACATTGACATCACCCACTACCACCACTTTCTCCTTCACCACTGGCCTCTCTACTGCTGCCACTACTTCCCTGTCTCTCATCCCCTAGGTTCTGGTGGTCTATAGACCCTCCATCCATACTGTAGTTTCTTACCTGAGGTTGCTATGAACTGAATCCACAGTGATTCTATTTCCCTATTTCCTCCTATGATAAATCCATCCTCCACTGCCTCATTGTCTTCCCTGACATAGATGGCAACTATTCCTCCATTACATTTCCCTCTATCCCATCTAAACCTAGTGTAGCAGGAGACTGTCGGGTCCAATTCATTATTATCTGTGTCCCATGTTTCTGTAATAGCTAACTGGCCAGATATTCAAAACTTTGCCCAAGGGCTAAATTAGCACTGCCTGGCATGCTAAATTAGCCCTGAATCATTAGCAAGCTATATTCAAAGGAATAGCCCTGGGGCTAAACCTGCTGAATATAGCATGCAAATGAAGCAGTGCAAACAGGGCTAGGAGTACAGTGCTAAAATAGCCTAGAAAAGAAGACAGCTATGAATATAGTGACAGAGAAGTGCAAGATGCAACAGCAGCCCAGTGGACACAGAGGTGGAGTAAGGCAGAGTTGAAGCTGATGGACAATATGTGTGTGACAGCAGTGAAGTGCTTCACAATAACCGCAAACAACAATGCAGGCTACACACTGCAGAACAGTGCTATGCTGATGAGAGGTTTGCCCGGGGCTAACCCAAAGAACAGGTTAGCCTAGGGCAAAATATTGCTGTATTTGAAGAGCCTATGCAAATGAGCCTACTTAGGTAATCCGAGGGCAAACAGTCACATTTGCATCTCATTATGTGCATATGTGTGTGTGTGTGTGTATATGCATGCGTGTGTGTGTGTGTATATATATATATATATATATATATATGTATATTCTATGCAAAAAACTGCGTTAATGCATCATTTAGGGTTAAAGCAAAAAAAAGTCACGAAATGGGACATTAGGGTTTAACCCCTAACTCCTCCCAGACACACCCCACTCTGATCTTCCACAGACTGACAGACTCCAGAGTTTGTCACTGTGGTCATGAGGCCCATATCTTACTTGAAATTTTCAGGGTTTTGAGGGGATGTCCTACAGAAACAGTAGTGGAAATGCAAATGGTAGCAATAATGCAAGTGCAAATGAAAATGCAAAGGGTAATGCACACGGTGGCGTACACGGGAACGCTAACGCAAACAGGTATGGAAACGCAAGTAGAAATGCTAACTGTAACAGTAACAGAAGTGCACACCCTGGTTTTCCCCAACAGCTCCATAGAGGAACACAGTGAGTACAAAGAATGTATGCATAATAATGGGCCACGGAGCAGAAAATGAGCACTTGGAATACTAAATTGCTTATATCTCAGGAACCGTACGATGTAGAAAAAAAATTTTAATTTCATATTATTTAATACTTTCCTGGCTAGTTTTGCACTTAGCTCCCCAGTAGGGGCCTAAGCATTTTTCTGATGAAAAGTCCATATCTCGAACCATTTCCAAGGTAGGGGCCCCAAAAGGTGCGGTGGACACTGTAATGTTAGTCTATGGGAAAAAGCATCAACTTTGAAGTAACGTAACTTTGCATCCCTGCAGTATTTTGTCACCAAACTACCAAAAGGCACATCTGTGGGATGTTGGCTTTCTTCCTTCCAAATTTCAGCCCAATAGAGCAAACCAGTATTTTGCAGCAGGGTGGCAAAGAATTCCTGTTATTTTGGCCATAGTGTCACAAAGTAGTGTCGCAAAACATGACACTTTCACAAAAAAAAAAATCACAAAAGTGTCAGAAGTTCGACACTACTTTTCCTAAAAATTTCAAAAAAAAAACATGGCTAGCATCCTCACGGCTCGACTAGGTAAACACAAAAATAATTGTGCCCCTAGAGGGCCCCAGTTTTTAATGACAAGCATTTCTGTGATCAGTAACTGAAAAAAAAATAGCTGACTCACCACACTAAATGGGTCATTTGCGACACTGTCGAACGTTTTGTTAACTTTTCCCATTGACTATAATGGGAAATTTGTTTTTTGAATAACTTTTGAACCGTTCAATATTTTTTCACAAAATCTTCAAAAGGCACATTGGGGGTCTGACTGCATGTTCCCTGAAGATTTGGACTGGTTGTGTAAACCATGCGCCCTGTGGGTGCGAGCAAAGAATGCACAAAAAAAGCATAAATGTGCTATGGAATGTTGCATTATAACTCCGCAACCGTATATCCAACTGTTACGAAATTTGGCAGATCCCAAGATATATTCTACCACTCCATGCCTTCCCAAATTAAGGCAAATTCATCATACAGTGGCAAAGTTGTTAAGGTGCAAAATTTCACAATTTAACCTTATATGGGGTGCTCAACCCTAACTATATACATATACTGTAGATACACAATAGGGGTGAGGGATAAATGAGTGAGATAAAACAGTGTATCATCCACTGCAGTGTATTTGAACCCTCTGCTCTACTGTGATGATATCAGCCATTTACACACACAGGTCACACAAAGGTCACTGATATCATCATTCTAGGCAGCTTTCCCCTCAGCATGCAAGAAACACCTATGCTGTTACCATAGACACAGATGCAGAACTGCATGAAAGGTCTCACTATTGCCTACAGCTAATTCAGTTAGCATTACAAAACACACCTATTCCCCACTCTGACTTTTCCAGCTCATTACTGTGATACTCTCAGCTTGACTGCAGCCAGAATTCTAAACAGCACAATTTCACACAACACTCTGTTCCTCACTGCTGCCTGCAGCTCACTCAGTTACCACTAAACACAGAATCAGCTGTTCTGACAGTCTGCTTCTCAGCCCATTACAATTACTGTGATGCTCTCAGCTTGACTTCAGTCAACTTCTAAAGAATACAGCTTCCCAAAAGTCTGTTTCTCACTCCTACCTAAAACTAACTCATTTAGCATTGCTAAATGCACTCATCCGTTTCCCAGAGTTTATAACACTGCCATCCCATTCAGAAAAACTCACACACAGAATGAGCAAACACATAGACAGGAACAGAATACAAGACAGCATAACAAAACTTCTGAAACTCTTGGCCCTATTGTATATATTGAATACATGATGTGCAGATTGTGTGCTATGGCAAATATTGTTACTCCTGCAGAGTGAGGTCTGGATATATTTGCCATACCACACTCATGCCCATCATGTATCCTATATACTGTATATGTGTATATATATATATATATATATATATATATATATATATATATATACTAGAACCACTAGACTACCAGGGATTTACATATTTACATCAGTATTACACAGAACAGGAGTCAGAAATTGTCATGGGGGGACCACTAGACTACCAGGCACATGATTTATTTAGAAGTACTATGAGACCGGGGATCATGCTGGTGGGATGAGGGAACCACTAACTACCAGAGATACCACTTATTAAAATTAACTATGAGGTCAGGGATCATGCTGGTGGGGTAGGTGACCAGTAGACTACCAGGGATACCATTTATTAAAATAAACTATCGGGTCAGGGATCATGCTGGTGGGGTGGGGGGACCACTAGACTACCAGTGATACCATTTATTAAAATAAACTACAGGGTTGAGCATAGTGTTGCCAGAGTGGAGGGACCACTAGACTACTGGAAGTAATTTGAAGTTACACTTCACATTACTTTGACTTACTTCCAGAGACCCCGTCAACATTACCGCAAGCTTTTTGCAGGTGGTAATTGACGCTGCGCTACTGGTGGCACAACAACCTGTAGCACAGTGCGACTCTTCTGAATATGCCAGCTGCATCAGCATTCATGGCCCCTCCCCTCAATCCCTCCCCTGCATACATTAACTTCTAGTGTTGGTGGTATCACTCACCGCCAGCGCTAACTATGCCTTTGAATATTGCAGCCTGATGCAAATCTGGCACTATTCCAGTGATACAGCTTTGCACCAGGCACAGTGTTTTGAATATCTGGGCCATGATGTCTATCTCTATGTCTGCCACAATTACATGGAGTACACTCACTATATTTTTCAGTCTTCTGGCAATAAGGCACACCACTTTATGTCTTACTCTTGATTTCCACTTGCTTTGTACTGGTTCTTACTCTTTATGTTTCTGTTGCCTCCTTAGATTCTTGTTTTTCTTGATGTTTGTATGCTTTCTGAGCCATCCCTCCCTGGCCTTTCATCCTTACCATTTCCCTTCCTACTGCTCTAGCCCCTAATTCAGGGTAAGCACTAGCTAGGTTCCCCACTCCCTGCCTCTTCCTTTTTAGTGGTTCCCGAGCCTCAGCTTCCCTAATGGTCAGTTTAACTATCTACCTTTATATTTATTTATTTATTTTAAATGTTTTACCAGGAAGGCACACTGAGCCAAGGTTCATTTACAGGTCCATCCTGGGGAAAAGTGGAAGGAGGAAATACAATTAAAATAAATATAAAATAAATCATAAGTAATACATAATACAATACAGTAGTAAATAAGTTTGGAACAACAGTACAGAGACTGATGAACATGAATATTAATATAATCTTATTACGCTATAGAGATTACTTAAGAAGGAGAAGCAGCTTTACCAATTGACAACCCTAGGAGAGGGCAGATGATACAAGTACAAAGTTAGAGGGAGGTAGGTAAAATGGTACTGAAGGATGTTATCCAAGAGGGGAAGGCATAGGAGGGTAAAATTAGGAGCAGGTGCAAATGTGTGGAGGACGTTTGTGAAAGAGAGAGGAAAGGGCAGTGGTAGAAGGGCCAAGTCAGAGGGACAGAGGGAGGGAGTTACACAATTTAGGCAGTAGGTAGGAGAATGCAGAATGGCCCTTGGAAGTGAATCTTTGGAGACTAGTTAGAGAGTAAGGGTCATAACTATGGAGGGAGTGAGTGGGGGGTAATAGTGATAAGGAGGAGGAGAGATAGGATGAGAGGGAACCTAACCAGTATTTCACTGCGAAGGAAACACAGTGGGAGCACTGCCTATCCTCGAGAGAGAGAGGAAGGACAGGGAGTTATTGAAGCCAAAGTGATGGGATGGAGGGGGAGCATCAAGAGCAAAATGGCAGAAGGAGTTGTAAAGTGTGTCCAGTCTGGCTAGGAAGGATTTAGAAGCAGCACTGAAGATTATGTCAATGTAACTGAAAATTGGGAGGATACTTTTCTTCACTACAGTACAATGGGCAGGCAGTGAGATGCAAATGTGATTATGGTAGAGAGCACCAAGCTTGGGGTGAAGTTTTTGGGCAGTCAAATCCATGTGCTCAGAAAAGTCAAGGTGCTGATCAAGATAGACAAGAAGATACATAACTGAAGAAGCATCCTTCAGTTTTGTCACATTGAGGGTGTGGAAATAGGGCAGAAAGGTGAAGCGAGACAATCTCTGACTAGTGCCAAAGGTCATGAAGATAGTCTTTTCTGCATTGAGGAATAACTGATGGAAAACTAGCCAGTGCTGTACCCTACTGAAGTCCAGTTGTAGACTGGTAGTAACACTAGAAGGGATGGGCCAGATGTGTACAGAACAGTGTCAACTGCATAACTTGGTAAGTTGTAGACAGAAGAAGGCATTAGCCCATCAAGACTGTCTCCCACTCAGTGTGGAACATTCGCATATTAGTAACCCATATATTTCTTTATTTCCTTTTTACATTTTTGATGGTTTGTAGTATTTACCAGACAATGGGGTAGTTTATTCCATAGTCTTGGTACCCTAACTGTAAAGTAATTTTCCCTTTTCATTGTGTTGGTTTTGGTTACTTCAAATTGCCTATTATGTGATCTTAATTCAAGGTCCCTCCTTATTGGTACAATATTGTAACCAGTGCTAAGGTCTTCATTATTTATTATATTGAAGGACTGTAGATAATCATCTCTAGTTCTCCTTTCACTTAGTGTCATAAGGTTTGATTCTTGGAATCTTATATCATAAGGGAGGTTTCTAAGTCTTGGTATGAGTTTTGCTACCCTTCTTTGTACTCCCTACAACAACAGACTATCCTGCTTTTTGTAAGGTGCCCAAAAGGTGGAGGCGTAATATAGATTAGGTCTAACATAGTTCTTATATAGATTCATTATAGTGTTCATCCCTGGAAATGAAAGCCTTTTTAACAATATTGATGTGTTTGTTAGCTGTCTGGGTAGATTTACACACCTAAGCATGCATTAAGAGTGAGTTATCAATTATTACACCAGGATCTTTCTCCATAGTAGCTACAGATAGGGGGTGATTATTTATATAATATATTTTTAGAGGGTTATTATGGCCCAGATGTAACACTGTGCATTTATTTATTTTTATTTCCATTTTATTTTCTATGGTCCAAAGTACAATTTCTTCTAGGTCCTTTTGAATGGATACATATTTAGGGTTGGTAACAACTTCCCGTTATTTTAGAATCATCAGCAAATATGATAATTTTATTTTGTAATCCTATATGAAGGTCATGGATAAAGCAGTTAAACAAAAAGGGTGCCAGGACAGACCACTGGAGGACTCCACTCATCACAGCCCCCTCAGATGATTTCTTCCCTTGGAGTCTCACCCTCTGTGTCCTGTTACAACCAGGATTGTACCCATTTAGTTAGATAGTGACTAAATCCCATGTTAACTAGCTTCATCAGAAGATCTAAATGGGGCACAGTATTAAATGCCTTTTAAAGTATAGAAGTATTATATGACATGGTTAACCAACATCTAAGTTTGCACTAATTACATAGAAACACAGAAGGTGTTTGCAGATAAGGACCGCAAAGCCCATCCAGCCTGCCCATTTCTTTTTCTATTTTATGACTGTGCCATCAGTCTTAACTCTGGAAGTGGCCTACCTATTCATACTTACCTATATTGCTCCCTTATGCCTATCCCATGCCAGTTTGAAGCCCTGCACTGTATTCATATCCACAGCTTCCTGAGGTAGGCCATTCCATGCATCCACCACTCTTTCTGTGAAAAAGAACTTCCTCACTTTACCCCTTAATCGGCCTCCCTCTAATCTCATACTGTCATCTCATAATGCTATTTTTCTTATATTGAAACATGTTAGACTCTTTAACCTTGATAATGCCCTTAAGGTGTTTGAGTGTTTCAATCATATCACCTCTCCTTTGCTTTAGGGCATACATATCGAGCTTCATTAATCTGTCCTCATATGTTTTCTGATGCAGTCCCTGCATCATTTTGGTTGCCCTTCTCTTGCCTGCCTCAATTTGGTTAATGTCCTTGTGAAGGTATGGCCTCCAGTACTGCATGCAGTACTCCAGATGGGGCCTAACCAGTGTCTTGTAAAGAGGGATTATTACCTCACTCATACAACTTGTTATAGCTCTACTAATACACCCCAACATCCCCCTAACCTTACCCACTGGTTTAGTGCTCTGCTTGGATGACTTCAGGTCATCTGTGATTATGATGCCCAAGTCTCTTTCTTCCCTCATGACTGCCAGCAACTCCCCTCCCAACCTGTAGGTGGCTTCAGGATTTCTCTTCCCTATGTTCATGATCTTGCACTTCTTGGCGTTAAACCCCAGTTGCCACGCTTCTGAACATTTTGCCAGTTTATCCAGAGCTCTTCTCATTCTGCCCATTGAATCATCTACTCCGTTGCAGATTTGATGTCATCTGCAAACAGACAAACCTTACACTCCAGTCCATCTGCAATGTCACTGATGAAGATATTGAAGAGGACTGGCCCCAGGACTGATCCCTGAGGTACCATACTTGTGACTTGCATCTATTCTGATGGTATACCATTTACCACCACTTTCTATTTTCTGCCTGTCAACCAGTTTGCCACCCAGTTGACCAACTTCTGACCCACCCTGAGCCTACCCAGATTATTATTCAATCTTCTATGCAGAACAGTATTGAAAGCTTTGCTGAAGTCAAGGAAGGCGACATCAACTGCTCCCCCTTGGTCCACCACTCTGGTTACCCAGTCAAAGAAATCTATGAGATCAGTTTGATGGGACTTTCTTGTTGTAAACCCATGCTGTCTTGGACCCTGTGCTCCTATGGATTCCAGGTGTTGCACTACCCTTTCCTTGAGGGGTGCCTCCATAATCTTGCCCACTATTGAGGTAAGATTGACTGGTCTGTAGTTCCCTGCCTCCTCCCTGTTACCACTCTTGTGGAGCAGGATCACATGAGCCCTTCCCAATCTTCTGGGACCTCTCCTGTGCTCAGAGACTCACTCAACAGTTCTGATAATGGCTCTGCTAGTTCCACCCTTAGCTCCTTTTGTACCCTTGGATGTATGCCATCAGGTCCCATTGCCTTGTCCACCCTGAACTTATCAAGGTCTTGTAGGACCCTTTCTTTTGTGAAGGGACTACTGCACACCTTCCTCCACCCTGTGTCTATGGTGCTGCGCTGTGGGCCCTGCCCTACCTTCTCCTTGGTAAATACTGAGCAGAAGTATATATATAGGATAGATCATTTTACATGGTCCTCCTCCTCCTCACATGCCCCATTATCCCCTTTTATCTTAGTAATACCCCCTCTGGACTTTCTCCTTTCACTAATGTATCTATAGAAAGTCTTGCCACCTTCTTTTATTGTTTGAGCTAGTGTTTCCTTGGTTAGTTTGGGCCTTTGCCTGCCTTACTGCCTTCCCTGCTTCCCTTAGGGAAATTTGGTATGCCTCCTTATCTTCATCCTGCTGTGTTCCCTTATATTTCCCAAAGGCCAGCCTTTTGGCTCTGACCTTTTCTTCTACAGCTTTTGAGAACAAAGTGGTTTCCTTCTTCTTCTTTTGCATTTCCTTTTCTCTGTAACATAATGGGATGCCACTTCAAATA
This sequence comes from Neoceratodus forsteri, assembly GCA_016271365.2. NCBI lineage: Eukaryota > Metazoa > Chordata > Ceratodontiformes > Ceratodontidae > Neoceratodus > Neoceratodus forsteri. Next base: position 41,803,964 of record CM028131.1, on the reverse strand, counting down.
TTGCATCCTTAATGCTTTCCCACTTTGCCTGTAACCCCTCAGCTGAATTTCTTCTTGCCAGTGCTAGCTTAACTCTGTTGGCCATCTTATCAAAGTCAGCTCCTCTGAAGTCCCATATTTTTGCCTTGGAATGGGATAATTTAGTTATAGTGGCCAAATTGAACCATGCCATGTGATGGTCACTGGCCCCCAGGTTATCTTTTACCTGGAGATCTGTGATCCTTTCCCTGTTAGTCAGTACTAGATCTAGGATAGCCCTGTCACTTGTGGGTTGTTGTACCACTTGTTTGAGGCCCTCCCTCTACAGGGAATCCACTATGTGTCTAGTTCTGGCAGATGTTTATGCTGGTATTAACCAATCTGTATCTGGCATGTTGAAGTCTCCCATTATCAAAACCTCCCCTTTAGCTGTCATATTTTGTATATCTTCTAACAGTAATGTGTCTATGTCCTCCCCCTGGTCTGGAGGCCTGTAGACATCCCCAGTTCATATGGCTGTCCCATTTCCTGATTCCAGGGTGACCCACAGTTCTTTTGGCTCCTTATGTGTATTCTTAATTTCTGTAACTTTGATATTTTCATTGACATAAAGGGCCACTACACCTCCCTCCCTTTTTTGCACCTCGGGCTCTTCTGAAAAGTACATAGCCAGATACTGAAGCCTCCCAAGTGTGGTTACTGGTGAACCATGTCTCTCAAATGGCTATGTCCAGTTTAGTCTCTGTCATTATTGCCTACAGATCTGGGATCTTGTTTCCCAGACAGTGAGCATTTGTGTACATGATTTTCCATTGGTCAGATTTCAGTGAGTTACTTGCTGGGCGAGGTATGGCATTTCCCCTGTGCATCGCATGTGTCCAAGTCTAGGGGCAAAACCTGGTCGGGAGTTTTGCTGCTTTGTTACACAGTTTGTGGCCATTTGCCATGTGTGCTGTTTTTGCATATAAAACGTTTATATGCTGAAGCCTGGTGCTGGTCTATTTATTTGCTTATACTTTGCTTTTACCAGGCACAGGTAACTAGAGTGGAGCATTGGTTTTGTTCTTTGATCTTGAAGTTTAGCCAAGATCTGAGATAATACAAATACTGGGGGCAATGAGAAGGTGCAACAAGGGGAGTTTATGTAGCAAACTCCAAGTGTTTAGTTGGGCACTTCTGAGTCCCTGAGGAAGTTGGAAAGGGCAGTGGGGTAAAGGGCCTGGGCTAGGTTCAGTACCACCTGCTATTAGGAGCAAGAGAACAAGTAATGACTTAGCAGGGCCAGATCTCCTTTGAGAGGCTGAAGGGGAGGAGTAGCAGTGGAAAAGGTGAGGGGAGTAGCTAGTTCACAAAGATTTGTGAAACAAGGATATAGCAGGTAAGTATGGTGGGGCAGCACAGATGGTCCTTTAATCCATGTATTATGGAACCAGGAGAGGACATAGGGGGTGAAGATTAAAAATGAACAAAGATTGATAGGAGGAGGAAAAGATAGAGGGTGAAAATAAGGTTTGGGGAGGGAGGGGGAAGAGAAGTGGCAGAGAAGAGCATGGGAAGCAGTAATTACAGTACAAGTCATATTAAATTGTTCCTCCAGCTCACTGCTCTTACATTGTTTTTATATGCTGACAATGCAGTGGCAACTCTAAATGCTTAAAATACAAACTCTGTTTCAACCATCCATCATCTCAGAAGTAGCTCACATGCAATGCACCTTCTGCTCCCTTATGCAGTCTCCCACTGCAGCAGTAAACTACATCAATCAATCAATCAATCAATCAGTCAATCAATCTGTATTTATTCAGGCGAACATCATTGAACAGAGCTCATTTGCAAGATGGACCTGATAAGGTCAAGCTTCAATAGCTGGTACATAAACAGATACATTTAAAACAATTATATATACATAATCAAAAGACAGAAGTTGATTAAAGCATAACAGGACAAGGTAGGACATAAGAAAAGTACACTAGATAATACAGTATATACATATCCCAATGGAGGAATCAAGGCATGCACTCAACATAAGGCACCCAAAAATTTCCAAGTTCCAGGGCAAGCCAATGCAGACAAGGAGACACAGTATTTGAGTGACTGAGAAAATGGTGATCACAGCCTCTGGTAAAAGACATGGAAGGGAGGGTATAGGGGACTCGGACAGGGGCTGGGGCTAATACTAGGAGGTGTAAGGGAGTAACAAGGGCTGGGGTAAGGGCCAGGAATTAGTGGGAGAAGATTATAGCCAGGGGTAGCAAGATCAGTGTGGATAAGGTTATAGGGAACTGAAGTACCATAAAATGAGGGCTGCTTGGGAGGGAGAATTGTGGGGATAAGTTATGGGAAATGAGTTGCAAATTATGATAGTTGTCTGGAAGGGGGAGGGTAAGGAATGTGAATAGACTAGAGCTTGTGGTAGCAGTTGCATTTCTCTTAGAAGAGACTTATGCAAAGCTGTTCAAAGGATGCTAGAGGTATCAGATTGATCAGCTTCAGGGACTTCTGTAAAGTATTCCATGCCATAACTAGAGAATAGCTGATTGCAGACCTCCCTTGCCGGGTATCGACTTTAGGCACCTTGAGCATGATGAAGTTGTTGCTTCTTAGGGCATAGGAGCTAGCTGTGGCCTGAGTGAAGCAGTCTAAAATATAATTTGGAAGCCTCTTAGACAATGCTCTGTAGATTCATAGTGCAGCATTTCTGTTCCTTTTGAGGTGTAGGGATGCCCAAACAACTGCAGCATAGAGAGAGCAGTGATGAGTGTTAAATGGAAGATCTGTTATGAGCCTTAGTGCTCTGTGGTACAGTGTATCCAGTTTGCTTAGATAGGAGATGGGGCAGTGACTGTAAAGGAAATCTGCATAGTCAATAACTGAAAGAAAAGTGGCCTGGACCAACCTCATCTTAGAGTCTCTGGTTAGGAAGTGTTTTATTCTGAAGAATAGGCCAAGCCTCTGGTGAAGTTTTTTCAGAAGTTCTTCAATGTGATGTGTGTAATCAAGCCTGCTATCAATCCACACACCCAAATATTTGAATTTATCTACATAGTCCAGGCTTTCTCCAAGGATAGTGGATAGCTGGGGGAGATTGTTTAGTGAGGAGGTATTTGTATAGCTTTGGTTGGAGAAAAACATTGCTTTTGTTTTCTTTGCATTTAAAAGAAACTTTTTTTTTTCAGTAGTTGATGTTGTAATAAGGATAATTCTGCTTGTAGAATTTCACAAGCTATTGCAGGCGATGGGTTGCTGACATATAAAACTGTGTCATCTGCAAAGAGCTGAACAGTGACTTTGGTGAGGTTTGAGTCAATATTATTAATGTAAATGGCAAAAAGGATAGAACCCAGGATAGATCCTTGCGGAACTCCTCTTAGAAGTGGTTTTAGTGGAAATAGATCACCTTCAGCTTTCACTTGCTGTGACCTATCCATAAGGTAACACCTGAACCACTAAGGAGAGTGGGTCCAAGCCTATGGAATGCAAGGAAGAGAGTAGCAGCTCATGGTCCACTGTGTCAAATGCCTTGCTGAGATCTAGAAATACAGCACAGACACTGTTCTTTTTATCCAATTTGGTTTGCCAGTCATTTGTAACTTTGGCCAGTGCAGAGATAGTATTATGCCTAGCTCTAAACCCAGATTGAGCTGGATTTAAGAGATTAGCATCTTCAAGGCATTCTCTTAGCTGGATGCTCACTAATTTCTCTAGCAGCTTGGATAGCACTGGGAGAATGGATATAGGCCTGTAATTGTTGAGGTCCATGGGGTCCCCTGATTTTAGTAGGGGGAAACACATGCGCTGTTTTCTACATTGTAGGAATAGAACCAGCGATTAATGACAGATTAAAAAGATGTGTTAAGGGAACTGCAAGTGCATATATCGCGGTCTTTAGAAAGTAGGGGTCAAGGGAGTCTGCCCCTGCACTTTTTTTGATATCCATTTGCAACATTAGATCCTCTACTTGCTTCAACAGGATCGGTTTGAAGGAGAAGGAAGAATCAGTTCTCTGAGCTCCAGTGTGCTGGGAGCTTAGTTTTGCACATAGCAGATTAGCTGGAGAGGTGTCAAAAGCAAGGCCAGCAGTTGTGAAGTGATTATTGAAAGCATCCAGTACTTCCATTCTGTCTGAGATTGTACCCTTATTGTTGTGCAATTGAGTTGGCAGTGAGGTGCTAGAGTCCTGTCCTAAAATACCCTTAATGGTGCTCCAGAACCTAGCAGGATTGTGGTAGGAGGAGTCAAGTTCAGCCCTATAAAAGGCAGCCTTTGTATCCTGTACTTTCCTGGTATAGCTATTTCTGGCTTTCTTAAACATCACCCAGTCATTTGGGTTCTTGGTCTTCCTCGCCAGTTTCCATAGCTTGTCTATCTCCAGCAGTGCAAATTTAAGGTCAGCAGAAAACCAGCGGCAAGATTTGTTTTTTATTCGAACACTAGTGATTGGTACATGAGTGTTAAGGGCACCTAGTATTATGCTGTTTAACACCTGATGTGCTTTTTCCACAGAGTGTGTGCTAGGTAAAACTCTTGCCATCTTGTAGAATGAGTTAGATCATGGAAATATCCCTCAATATTGAAGTTTTTCTTGGATCTCCTCCGTAGGAATTTTGCTGGGGGTGCTGATTTGCCGGATGATCTTACTCCTGCAATGAGGCAGTGGTCACTTATGTCACTGAAAAGCACTCCAGTGTGCATGACTAGGTGGGGTTTATTCACCAGAATGATGTCAAGTAATGTGCTGTTGCTTCTATTCTTTAAGTTGATTCTTGTTGGCTCATTTATCAGTTGTGAGAACCCGTGTGTATCACAGAATGAAACTAATGGTGCTGCTGCCTTGGAAAGCCAATTTAGATTTAGATCACCTAGGATTATGATTTCTTCAGTGCCCGGTTTGATCAGATTCCCCAGGTGGGTTAGAAGCTTGTGATCAGCAGAGGGGGGCCTATAGCAGCCAACTAGCTGAAAAGCTGCCGTGTTGGAGAGCGTTACTTTGAGGGATATACATTTGAATTCTTTGGGCATAGATGTTGCATTAAGGCAGGATACAGGTATACTGGATTTTACATATATAGCTGCTCCACCGCCCCTTGTCTGGCGATCCGCTCGGAATATTTGATAGTTGGGTAAGTTTACATCCCTATATGCTGTGGCGGGTTTGAGCCATGTATCAGACACCACAAGAAAGTCTGGCAGGGTATGGGCAACCCAGGCTTGTATCAATGTGAGCTTTTTTAGGAGGCTGCATGCATTGATATGTAGAAAGCTTAGGCCTTTGGTTGAGGCTAGGTCTGCTGGTGAGGTGATACTCTCAGGAGGGCCTGGGTTGATTTCCACATTTCCAATACAGATCAGCAAAAAGAATAGGAGTTTCATAAGGGCTTCAAGAGATAGGGAGAGGGGACTGTCTTTGGCCCTCCTTTTCTTATTTAGCGGCTACTGTTTTGAGGTATTCCAATCGGGGTTATGGCTTTGTGCCGAGTCACTAAGTAGTAGTTTGGAGGTCAGGCATAATGGGGAACTGTATACCCAATAATGGAGCATCGAGCGGAATGTACACATGACAGTTTGCGTCTCTTTATGGAGGTTACCCCACTGATTGTGATGTGGCATCGGTAGGGCATATGTGAGGATCCGTTCATATTCCAATAAAGGCGAATCAGAGAGGCTAGGAAGGTGGGTCGCATTTTTTATTGTGGTATTGATCGGGGGGATATCTCCCTACATCTCCCAGTAGATTCAGCTGCTGGGCTAAGTCCCCCAGTACAACAGTAAACTACACCTCTGGCTAATTTGCATGTGCTTAGGGGTTCTTTATTTAACATATTTGTGGCCCTTCTCACTCCCCTTCATGTCTCTGGACCCTGATTGGCTTATTCGGAGGATCAGGATTGGGGGGGGTTGGGGGGCCTCTGATTAACCACTGTTGTGGTTTTAATTTAAGTATGAACTCCACTGGCTTACACATATCCATGTGGCCATATAGTGATTCGGTCTTCTGCTCCTCCGGCCACACTTTCACTGGGAATACATTACAGGGGCCAGTAGGAGGGTTGAGCAAGCACCCAGGATCTGGGCTGATGGCGATGGCAATGGGAGAGTCCACGGGGCAGCAATTTAAGCACCACACTTTTGGGGGGCTACACAAAGAAGCAGTAAGATTAAAACTTAAATTGCAGGGCAGGGCAGACTTTTATTCAGCTCTCAGTGAGTCCAGGTCACTGTTTGAGGACTCAGGAGTCAGAAGGATTTCTTTCTCATCTATGTGGAAAGTATTCTGAAAATTAGATTATATCACAAGTGTGTGATGTATTGTAAGGTGCAAGTGAAGCAAGGAAAAAAAAAACATGGCAGTGAGGGTGGAGTTACCAATCTGATTCCAGGATTGCAGTTAATAGGAATTGTTGACAGCTTCTTGGGATTGTATAGAATGGCATGTCATTCAAGGACATTGCAGTGGTGAAACTGGGCACCAACTCAGTGGTTCACATTTCTTATGGGTTGCTGAATGTGTTGCACTCATTAATAAAAGTTTCCAAAGAGCTGAAACTGAATAGCAACTAGAAACAAACTATTAGGAAACTTTTATTAATTCAGTGCTGTGGCAAGGGCACACACTAAGCAACTCATTGAAAAATGCTAAACCAGTGAGTTGGAGGAACAGTTTAATGTGAGTTTTACTGTAGTAGCAGATTCATTATGATAGCACAAGGAATGGATGTGTATAGGGCAGGGTAGAGATTAATAGTATACTAATCTGGCTGTTTCATGGATGAGTGATCAGTGTAACAACAGAGGTGAGGGCAGCAGTAGGGAGGTACTAGAGGTGGGGGAGGAGAGAGGGTCAGCTGTGCAAGGTATAATTTTGTGTTCAGATCAATTTCAGGATAGGAGGGAGACACAGCTTTTTTGGGGGGTAGTGAAACAGAGTTTGGGAAAGAACCACTTTGAATGACAGGGGTGGGTTAAGCTGAGGTTAGTGTGGAAGGATCCAATGACGAAGACCATAGGTGTGTGCAATTGAACAGATTGTTTCTTGCATGTCTTTAAAACTAGGCACACCGAGTCTGGGAGGTTGGGTGGTTGGTGAGGGACAGTGGCTAGGGACTAAGTTGTGTCACTCAAAGTGAAGCTCCATTAATGCACCCATCTGATGAACTGAGTGAAAGGCCATAATACCTGCAGATGTTATTAGGGGATGATGTGGAGTGACCGCCTCTCCAGTGTTTGAAGTGGTGGAAGAGTGGAGGGCTGAGTAAATATGCCTACTACCCTGGAGCCCAGTAGTGGAGGAAGCAATGAAAGGTAAAGAGTTGAGCTCAGGGGTCCTTTTTGAGAAACAAGGAAGTCCAGAGCCAAAGAGGGTAATGGGAAGGCAAGTGAGGGGGAGGGGGAGGGGGCTAGTTCAAACCAAATGGGGAAAAAGCAGACCTATCCAGCAGTTCAAGAGCAGACTCTATCAAACCAATCCTAGCAGTCACACAGTAGGTTATAAAACACAGTACACATTGGGTAATGAAATTACAGAGCTAAACTACAAAGAAAACAGATAAATAATTAAAGTAACATTATAAGCCTAGGTGAATCAGAGCAGAACCAGATTATTTGTCAGGGCTACAAACCTTTCAGTAATGCTCTGCTGACTTAAAGTTGGCTCTGCAAATGCACTTGTCTGTTGAACTGAGTGAGAGGCTGTAATACATGCAAGTGTTATTAGGAGCTGCTGTGGAGCGAACACCACTCTGGTGTTTTAAGTGGTGGAAGAGTGTAGGGCCAAGTTAGCATGCCCATGACCCTGCCATGTAATGGCCCCCCCTCTCTTGTTAGGTGAATGCCATCACCCTTGAAAAGTTCCTCCAGTTAGTTAACTGATATTTGGCATTATTTCATAAAATACTTGGTATGTGTGAAGCTGTCCTTGAATCTCAAAGCAGCTTCATCTTGGCCAGTAAGTACGTAATCTAAGTTGGATAACAAATTACTGTGCCAGTGTCTTCTAGATTTATTGAAAACAAGAAAACAAGAAAAACTCCATGCTACAGAGCAAGGGAGAGGTGTGGGTGAGGCCTGCATACCCTATTTAGATCAACAACAAAACAAGACCCACCGCGCACTTCAGAGCCAGGAGAAAATTGCACCCCTCCAGTGAAGGTATTAAATAACACCTAAGTCCAGGCTGCTTCAATACAAAACACAGGAATTTATTCCAAAAATCTCTAGAGAGAGTAACGATAGCAGTAGCACAACAGTTGTATGCAAGGTCTATGGCACTTTGCCAGTTAAGGCTTCATCAGGAGGATGGTCCCTGCAATTAGAAGTCTCCATTTATACTAAAAAAAATTACATTTTGTCAAGTGTCATATGTATTGACCAATCAGGTCACAGTATAATAAAAGTTATATTAATCGAAGTCTAAATAACAAAGCTAGAAAATAAATAACGTTTTCATGTATCAAATACCATTGGAAACAGGATTCAACAAAAATGATTTGAAAATGATAAATTAAATTGCATCAGCCAATGAGATGGCTCGAATTTAATTCTATTGAATTTGAAAGTAATTCATATTGAATCCATTTTAAATTTATGTTGCCAGTACAGTCCAGGTATTTGATGCATAACGTGACTTGTTTAGCATAGAATAAAGCAAAAACATTTCTCATATATCAAGAAACTGCATTTACAAACACTACTGAAATTGTAATGTCTAATAAGGAACTTCATGGTTTGTCCCTTTGCTTAAACTTGTCTAATTTTGAATTCAAATCACATTTAATATTTATAGGCAATTTCTTATCTCTTAGCTGAGAAATAGTAAGAAATTAGATCAGGAGCAGTATCCACTGGTCCAAGCCATAATTATAGCTAGGTCACATATGGAATGCATTATTTCCTGCGCTCACAAATCACCTCTGGCAAGAAAAAGTACAAGAGAGAAAAAGAAAATGACTTAATTGTGAATCAACAATACAAACCTTATTTAAAACATCTTAATATGAGAGAACAAGCCAAGCACCAGGAGGAAGGAGCTGCTGCTATAACTAAACTTCTCTGCTGGGACTAAGAACTAGAACTCTTGTACTGGGACTTTCAATTTAGGGTAAAAAAAAAGTTAGTGTGTTTGTCAGAGTTAGTTGAAGTGAATTGTTATCTGTGTAGTTATCTAGGTGCTTGTCACAGGTGGCTGAAGGGAACTATCTGTGAAATTAACTAAGTGTAAAAAGATTTGCAAAGTAGGGGAGTGGCTTAGCTAGAAGGAGCCAGGTTAAAACCAGATTTAAACAGTGCCCTAGATAACTTCTGCCAGAGAACAAGCATAGTACCAGGAGGAAGGAGCTGCTGGTATAATTAAACTTCTCTACTGGGACTAAGTACTAGAACTCTTGTACTAGGACCTTCAATTTAGGGTAAAAAAAAGTTAGTGTGTTTGTCAGAGTTAGTTAAAGTGAATTATTATCTGTGTCTCTGTTATCTGTGTAGTTATCTAGGTGCTTGTCACAGGTGACTGAAGGGAATCATCTGTGAAATTATCTAAGTGTAGAAAGATTTGCAAAGTAGGAGGAGTGACTTAGCTAGAAGGAGCCAGGTTAAAACCAGATTTAAACACTGCCTAGATAGCTTCTGCCAGAGAAGAAGCAAAGCACCAAGAGGAAAGAGCTGCTGGTATAACTAAACTTCTCTACTGGGACTATATTGCCCTCCTTCCCTCCCTTCCACTCAAAGGAAGTTCTACTTTTATAGGCACAGGATTTGACTGACAGCAGGAACTTCCTTTTTGGGAGCAGGAAGTGAGTGATCACAGAGCTAACAAAGACTCACCATCCTAAAAGGGCAAGAGTAGCTCTCCCCCAGCTGCTGGAGGTCTGACTCTGAGCAAGCAAGGAGACTACTGAGAAATATAGGAACTTCTTGTCTCAGAACAGGAAGATCAGGAGCGTAAAAAGGCACACAAGCAGTATATAAGTAGAGAGCGAAAAAAAAGAAGAAATAAACAAACAGAGGAAAGAACAAGTATTCCAAACAACAATTAGGAGTCCAGAAATAAGACATGATGGGAGTGGTGCAGTGCAGTGGCTATGGAGCAGCAATCTTCCGATAGACGTTCTGGAGGATGCGGTGTTGTCCCATCTGCAGGCACCTCTCTGGACTGAGGAAGGAGGTTGCTCATCTCCAGGCTGAGTTGGTCAGGATTTGTGGGACCTCTTCTCCCTCCCAGGGACCAGTGGGGTCACTGCCATTGCCTTAGAGGTTGCCAAGAAAGAGGAGAGCGGTTGGACCACAGTTGGCTCAGGGAGGGTGAGGGTGGTGGAACAGAGGCACATCCCTCCACTTGTACCTCTCTACAATTTTTATGCCGTTCTGGAAAAGTGTGGTTCCTCTATGGAGGCAACCACAGTGGAGACCAAGGAGGATGCTGGGAACCTCCACAAAGGAGACCTGCAGAAGGGTGGCATGGGACCCCACAGGGGAAGGAAACAACTCCTGATGGGGGACTCCATTGTTAGGATGGTAGAACTGGGGGAGGAAGGGGAGAGGGAGGTAAGGTGCCTGCCTGGCACCATGGCTTGGAGGGACAGGGAGCGAATCCTCAGGATCGCAGGAGCAGCAGCACAGGGAAGGGAGCTGGATGTAATTGTCCACCTAGGGACAAATTACCTGGCTAAAGAGCAGTGCAAGAAGCATTTGTGGAGATGGGGAGGGGCCTTAGATAAATAGCACGCACGGTAACCTTCTCGGAGGTGCTGCCTGTCTATGACACAGGTGAGGCTAGGTGCTCCACACCATGAGATTCAATCAGTGGTTGAAAAACTGGTGCAGAGCTCAGGGATTTGGCTTCATTAGGGACTGGGAGTCCACCTGGAGGGATGCAGGCCTATACTGGCATGATGATCTGCATCTATCCAGGAGAGGAATCATGATCCTATGTGATAGGTTTAAATGCTTCATTGGCAAGCATTTAAACCAGCCAAGAGGAGAGGCACTGGAGAGGAACAGGGAAATCCTAGCCCCCCCAAAAAAATCAGGGTACTAAGTGAGGTAGACACCAACGTAGAAACATAGAAACAGACTTTGCTGGCAGATAAGGACCACTTGGCCCACCCAGTCTGCCCATTTCCCTACCTGTTGGATAAGCTGCAGATTCTAGTTAACCAACAGCCTACTTCCTGCAACCCCCCACTATAATTGCCTTATGTCTGTCCCATGCATGTTTGAATTCCCCCACTGTTTTAGACCCCTCAACCTTTCCAGGAAGGTGGTTCCATGCGTCCACCACTCTCTCCATGAAAAAGAATTTCCTCACATTACCCCTGAGCCATCCCCCCTCTAACTTTAAATTGTGCCCCCTTGTTCTTATACGTCTCTTTTTCTGAAAGATGCTACCCTCCTGGACTTTGTTGATTCCCTTGAGGTACTTAAAAGTTTCTATCATGTCCCCTCATTCCTCCTTTCATCCAGGGTATAGATATTAAGCTCTCTCAGTCTCTCTTCATATGGTTTCTGATGTAGACCCTGCACCATTTCAGTTGCCCTCCTCTGGATGGCTTCCATCCTGTCTATGTCCTTGCGTAGATGAGGTCTCCAAAACTGCATGCAGTACTCCAGATGGGGTCTCACCAGCTGTCTGTATAGAGGGATAATCACTTCCCTTTTTCTACTTGTGATGCCCCTCCCTATGCATCCCAGTATCCCCTTGGCTCTCCTTACTGACTTCTCACATTGCTTGCCCACCTTTAGGTCATCTGATATGTCTACACCCAGATCCCTTTCCATTACAGTTGTCGTTAGTACCTCCCCTGCTATTGTGTACTCTTCTCCTGGATTTTTATTTCCCAGGTGCATTACTTTGCACTTCTTTGCATTGAATCTAAGTTGCCATATGTCTGACCATTCCTCCAACCTTGCCAAGTCCATTCTCATCCTTTCTACCCCCCTTGTGTATCAACTCTGTTACAGATCTTTGTGTCATCTGCAAAGAGGCATACATTTCCTTCCAGACCCTCTGCAATGTTACCTATAATTAAAAGACGTTAAAGAGGACTGGACCCAGTACTGAGCCCTGAGGTACTCCACTAGTAATCCCCTTTCTTCAGAATGTGTTCCATTCACTATTACCTTCTGTGTCCTGTTGTGCAGCCAGTTTGCTACCCAGGTTACCACCCTAGGACCCACTCCCAGGAGAGATGTCAATAGGGAAAAGCGCAGGGCTAAATGGAGAAAGTGACAAACACTATAAGGACAGGGATGGGGCAAAAAGAGGTATGGCCATCAAGAAATGGAGGGTAATGAGTACCAGTGCCCGTAGTCTGGGCAACAACCTCCCTGAACTGGCAGCCTTGATGGAAGAGGGATGCCTGGATATTGTAGCAGTCACAAAAACATGGTACACAGAGAACCATGACTCGGATGTTAACATACCAGGGTACACAACCTACAGGAGAGACAGGGAGGGCAGAAGAGGAGGTGGAGTAGCTCTCTATATAAGGGAAGGGATAAAAGCAATTGAACAAAAGAGTAAACAGAGATGAGAGGAGGCACTGTGGGTCACCTTAGAGACTGGAAATGGCACCACAATCCGCACAGGGGTTGTATACAGACCCCCATGTCAGGGGGAGGGAATGGACAAGGACAAGATAGAAGGCATACTTAGGATGGCAGAGAAAGGGGAGATACTGTTGATGGGGACCTTAATATGCCATATGTTAACTGGAGCACCTTTGCTGCAGCCACATCCAAAAGCAGGGCCATTCTTGAGGCCCTTTAGGTGGCATGCCTCAGACAGCAAGTTTTGGAACCTACTCATGAGGTAGCAATCTTAGACCTCATACTCTCAAATGGGGACAGTGAGAGGATCTCAGATCTAGAAGTGGGTAGCCATTTGGGAACAAGTGACCACCAAACAGTGTGGTTCATGATAAACTCAGCTACACAGTCGAGCCATACAAAAGTGAGGGTTCTGGACTTCAGGAGGGCTGACTTTGGCAAGATGGGAAGAGTGCCTTAGAGAAGCACTAGCAAACAGGCTAGAATGAGAGGTAGAGCAACAATGGGGAAATATCAAAACTGCCATCACAGAGGCAACAAGCCTTTGTGTGAAGCAAATAAACAAACCAAAATGAAAGAAAAAGCTACTATGGTTCTCAAAAGAGGTGGTGGTGAAGGTTAGGGAGAAAAAGATAGCATTTAGAAAGCATAAGGAAACACAGAAACAGCAGGACAGAGAACTGTACCAGTTAAGGCAGAGAAAGCAGGGAGGGTAGTCAGAATAGCAAAGGCCCAAACTGAGGAAAAGATAGCCAACTCAGTTAAGAAAGGAGATAAAATCTTTTATAGGTATATTAGGGAGTGTAGAAAGACAAAGGGAGGGATAGTGTCACTGCGCGAAATCACCCTTTGGGCTCGAATAATGCCATGACAGTGACATCATTCATGAGAAGTGGTCCCAAAAACCCCATGTTGAAAATTTGGTGCAAAAATTCCAAAAAATGACTGTTTTACGAGCGTGCATTGGGCAGTTCCTACGCAGGCTCATAAGTTCGCGAATTTTCAATATTTTCACTCCAGATTTTCAACATTGCCATTTTATCACACCTTTTTATGAGTTGTACAGCTGTCATTTTTCACATCTCGCCCAAAACGTGTTTCCGCCCATGTAGCGCACAATGGTGCAGTCGGTGTGCAAAATCAATGCATGGAACACATTAAGAATATCACAGTGACCCTGATCATGAGCAGAGGTCTTAAAATGGCTGTGCTGAATATTTGGTGAAAAAATTCCTAAAAATGACTTTTACGAGTTTGCGTTGCGCAGTTCCTACGCACGCTCGTAAGTTTGCGAATTTTCAATATTTTCACTCCAGATTTTCAACATTGCCATTTTACCACACCTCCTTATGAGCAGTACAGCTGTCATTTTTCACATCCTGCCCAAAACATGTTTCCACCCATGTAGCGCACAATGGCGCAGTCAGTGTCCGAAATCAATGTATGGGACACATTAAGAAAATCACAGTGACACGGATCATGAGCAGAGGTCTTAAAATGGCTATGTTGAAAATTTGGTGAAAAAATTCCTAAAAATGACTGTTTTACGAGTGTGCGTTGCGCAGTTCCTACTCACGCTCGTAAGTTTGTGAATTTTCAATATTTTCACTCCAGATTTTCACCATTGCTATTTTACCACACCTCCTCATGAGCAGTACAGCTGTCATTTTTCCCATCCTGCCCAAAACGTGTTTCCGCCCATGTAGCGCACAATGGCACAGTCGCTAAGTGAACTCAGTGTATGGGACACATTAAGAAAATCACAGTGACACTGTTCATTAGCAAAGGTTTTAAAATGCCAATGTTGACAATTTGGTGAAAAAATTCCTAACAATGACTGTTTTACGAGTGTGCATTGCACAGTTCCTATGCACGTTCCTAGGTTTGCGAATTTTCAATATTTCCTCTCCAGATTTTCAACATTGCCATTTTACCACACTTCCTTATGAGCAGTACAGCTGTCATTTTTCACCTCCTGCCCAAAACGTCTTTCCGCCTATGTAGCGCACAATGGGGGTAACAAAAAGGTCATGCTGACAATTTATTGTGCAAATACCAGCAATCACACAGGGCATTAGGGTAAAGCACCATACATGCCAAACACCACTGCAAATACCTGCAAGCGAACGTTCGACATTGACAAATGCTTGTTAATGTCTTTATAAGTGACATTGCAGAAGGACTGGAAGGAAAAGTATGCCTCTTTGTAGATGACACAAAGATCTGCAACAGGGTTGATACACAAGGAGGCGTGGAAAGGATGAGAAGGGACTTGGCAAGATTGGAGGAATGGTCAGAAGTATGGCAGCTTTGATTCAATGCAAAGAAGTGCAAAATAATGCACCTGGTAAACAAAAACCCAGGGGTAGATTACACAATGGGAGGGAGGTAGTAACAATGACAAAAGTGGAAAGGGACCTGGGGGTAATCATATCAAATGACCTTAAGGTTGTAAACAATGTGAGAAGGTGGTAGGGAGGGCTGGGGGATACTGGGATGTATAGGGAGGCATCACCAGCAGAAAACAGGAAGTTGTTCTCCCCCTGTACAGACAGTTGGCGAAACCCCATATAGAGTGCTGCATCCAGTTCTGGAGACCCCATCTCTGCAAGGACATAGACAGGATGGAGGCAGTTCAGAGGAGGGAAACTAAAATGGTGCAGGGTCTGCAAGAGAAGCCATATGAGGAGTGACTAAAGAAGCTTAATATGTATATCCTTGAAGAAAGGAGGGAGAGGGGGGACATGATAGAAATGTTTAAGTACTTCAGTGGAATCAACAAAGTCCAAGAAGGTAGCATCTTTCAGAAAAAGAGATGTGCAAGAACAAGGGGACACAATTTAAAGATGGAGGGGGGACGGCTGAGAGACAATGTGAGGAAGTATTTTTTTACAGAGAGGGTGATGGATGCATGGAACAGCCTTCCTGAGGAGGTTGTGGGGTCTAAAACTGTGGGAGAATTCAAGAATGCATGGGACAGACATAAGGCAATTTTTGTGATGGGTAGAAAGAAATAGGCTGCTGGGGGGTGTGATCTGGCCACCGGGAAGATGGCAGCCTAGAAAAAGAGCTCCTGCCTAGACAGTGATCATCCATACTCGATTGCCACGATCCCGTGGAGTCCTGACACAAAATACGACTTTATGAACGGGTGACATCCTACTCTCTGGGTGGCGTATGTTTTAAACGGACTTCGGGCAGATTTTGTTCTGACATTTAGTGCTGTGTTTATGAGTCCTCCTCAATCTTTAGTGGGCCATGAAGGCCCCGACCACAACCCCGGATCCACTGCTGTGGACATCAGTGATCATAGCCACGCACAGTTGAGTATTTAACAGAAGGATGTGTTTCTTCAGGGTACAACCTTGCTCTGCCCCCCTTCGGGCAATTATGAGCTCCCCGACTCTCATCATTGTTCCAACTGCAACTCCTCTAAGCAGGGACACGCCTATGTCTGTTGGTGAATCCCTACAACACATCACACTCTTGTTAGAGGCCCTAATCTCTAGGATGGATGACCTAAGCTTATCCCTCTCAAGCACAGTCACAGAGGTCATGTAACTTCAAGACAAGGTTAATGTGCTAGATCAAAAAGCAGAAACTTGTGAAGACCAGCAGTCACACATATGGCACAAATTGCAGCAATATGAAGACCATGAAAATAGAAATCACCACAATAATCTGCAGATTATTGGTTTGCCTGAGGGGGTGGAGGGGCAGGCCATGGAGAAATTTCTGAATCACACTATTCAGCTTATCTTGGAGGAAAGATGGCAAGGTCCCATTGAAGTTGAAAGGGCCCACAGAGTGGCCACAACAAGCAATCTGATTATCCATGCCCTATAGTGGCTTATCTGCTTCGCTACTCAATTAAAGAGAGGATCCTGAGAGCTGCTAGGGATATTGAAGAGCTGCAATGGCGAGGAACACCAATACAAATTTATAGGGATTTCATATAAGAAACGGCAGCAAAAAAGAAGAGCTTTTGGTCCTATTAAGCGGTTTCTACACCAAAATGACTCAAGAACCTTACCAGACTCTATGTCAGCAAAGGGGGAGCATGAGATTATTATGGATCATCCAGTGGAGTTGGAGTGATGGTTAGCTCCATTCTGGCCTGGCTTGCGCTTTCAAACTACCACACCCCAGAAAGCTTTGGGAGCCTAATGCAACTCTGCCTCCTCCTAGGAACCTTTCTACTGGTCGAGATATCCCTAGGAGCGCAATAGCAACCAGACCTGTGCACCCATCTGGCAATCCCCCTTATAGAAGAGGCAATAAACAACCGAGTCAGCTTAACATGATGTCCCTACCACAAAGGTGAGATGCTGCTTTTTCTAATTCCTGACAGCGAGTGAGAAGTAGCCCTCAACATTCGCCTAGCAAGGATCCTCCTGCAAAAATTCCTAGGGATGACCCCCCCCCCCCACTATGTTTGAATCAAGGGACTTGGAACTTTCTCTTAGCTCTGAAATGGAGACTGAACTTACAGGGGACTAGGCAGATTTTCCTGATTCCACATTAATTGAAGTGGCAGAAGATCCCCTTCTGGTGAAACCTGGCCTCGTCTCATACACAACGGCTTCAGCGATGGGTTCTGCTGACCCTGGAACACTCCCACAGGGTTTACCCGAGCTGGCCGAAGGGCTGAATACTTGAACTGGCTCACAGCTGAAGATGAGCATTGTTTAATGTTGTTTCTTCTCAATAGCTTACCCCTTCCTCCATCTTTTAATTTCCACTATTGCATGCGGAGCGGATAATGCAGGGTGTGCCCGGTGCTGCTTTTACTCTTTCCATGTTCCTTGTCTTAAACACAGTGGATACTGCCTCTCATTGCCACTACATGGGTCTTAAGGGTATCCTGCTACCTCTGCCGTATTCTGCTGGCTAACCCATGAAGGACAGCATGCTTACCCCCCATTTACACTTAGCCTACATGATCCTGTTGTTGTTGGAAAATGTTAACATTGTTACTATTATATTATAGAAGTGCCGAGTGTATAGTTATATGGAGGGTAGAGCAGTAACCAGAAGGTGGATGTCCCCACCCCCCATGACCCCCCATCCAGTCTGCATATGGGCACACTGTTCTAGCTACCTTAAATGTCGAGCAGGACATGGGTGGGATTTATACTCTCCTTCCCCCCACATGGAGTCGAGGCGACCGACTATGGATGGTTACCTGGCTCGGGCTGTCTCTGTTAACTCTGTTTAAGTGACCACTTACTCTATTCACAACCCCGTACTGAGAGCAGGAGCTAACCTAACATAGCTGTAGGGTGATATTATAACCCTCTTGTGCAGTGATCTCCACTCTCATAGCTTAGATATGCTTGGTGTCCACTTTGGCGACACTTGGTTTATTAATAAGTCAGTTGATTGTTGGTTCAATACTTTTTCTAACTAATTGAAATTGTTTTTATGCTATTTCCCTCTTATTATAGCAGTAAGGTAAAAGTCTGAAGAATAAGGTCCCTTGTTCTTTCAAGGCAATGCTTCCACCCCTGTTTATCCTACTCTCAGGTTGGATCGTGTTTTTCAGTGCAAGGTACAGCGCTACTTCACTAAATACTACTAAAAGTCTCCTCCCCCCTATAGACCTCGCAGTAAGTACAAATTTTTTCTACTCCCTTAGGGGAATAATGGTGTCGAACCCTTCCCCATCCCAAACCTGTAGATGGGTGTCCTGGAATGTTAAAGGGCTCAACCACCCAATCAAAAGAACAAAAGTTCTGCAGCATTTAAGGTCTCTGAGGACAGAAGTGGCTCTACTCCAAGAAACACATCTCCTAGCTAAATTCAATGCATGGCTGAATAAATCTTGGGTAGGTGCAGTGGCGGCTAGTTCCACCCCTAAAAAATCCAAGGAGGCAGCCATATTTCTGAGATGCTCCTCAGCCTGGAAAATTGACAGTGTAAAGAAAGATAACCAAGGCAAATAGTTGGTATTATGGCTATCCTCACCGGAGGGAGCTTTGATTTTGGGTAATCTTTATGACCCTAACAGTGAACACACAGATTTTTTCCCGGCAGTGAGTCAGGCAACCTTGGAGCTCCAAATAGATGGGCCCCCCTCTCCCATCATATTGGGAGGGGATTTCAATTTGTTGCAGGACATTTTCCTGGACAAGTCAACACCCACCTCATCTGCCATCCCTAAAGTGAGACAATCTCTTGCTGAGCTGCAGCAAGAATTGGCCTTAGTAGATGCTTGACAGAAGGAGCATCCCACTGATAGGGATTATACATTTTTTTCTATCCCACATCACACACACAGCCGTATTGACTACTGGTTGATGAATGACATTGCAGGGAGAGGGGTCACCAACACAGGGATAGGTTCGATAGTGATATTGGATCATTCCCCAATCTGGCTTTCATACCTCCCATCTATACAACCTATCCATAAAGTCCGATGGCACTGTAACCCACTCCTTTTTAAA
Source organism: Neoceratodus forsteri (assembly GCA_016271365.2). Lineage (NCBI taxonomy): Eukaryota > Metazoa > Chordata > Ceratodontiformes > Ceratodontidae > Neoceratodus > Neoceratodus forsteri. The sequence continues at coordinate 41,785,002 of CM028131.1, read as the reverse complement.
GATCCAGACTTTGGGTGAATGCTGGCTTCTGCTATAAAGGAATATTTCTCTCTAAACTCAGACTGTGGAGTATCTCCGAGCATGGTCTGGGATGCTTTTAAGGTGGTTCTGCGGGGGCGCATCATCATCTTTTCTGCAGCAAGGAATAAGGCACATAAGGCTAATCTCACTTCTATGCAGGCTGAACTAGCCAGTTTGGAATCGAGGTTCAAAGCCACCTCACAGACCAATGTAAATAAGGACGTATATCGCAGAATACTTAACCTTAAATACCAGATCAATGTAATACTACATCAAAAAGCCAAGTGGCACTTACTACATTCCAAGCAAGAATATTAGGCCAATGGTGAAAGATCTGGGAAGCTCTTGTCCTACCGCCTACATAAGCAGCTTGTGGCTACATGGCTACACTCCCTCCGGACCTCATCAGGTTCAGAAGTCAATACCCCAAAGGATGTGAACCAAACAATGCGGCTCTTCTACGACTCCCTGTACCAACCCTGGTCTACTATAAACCCTGCTGAACTGGGACAGAAGTTAATGGGGTTCTACCATCGAGCACAACTCCCCTCCCTATCCCCTCCCGAGCAAGTGACCCTATTGGAGGCACCTGTATCCTGCAATGAGTTAAAGCTTGCATTAGCTAATATGGCACAAGGGAAAGCCCCTGGCCCGGACGGTATGTCAGTGGAGCTTTAACAGGCATTAGGCTCAGATATCTTCCCCCCCATATCAACTGGCCCTTCAAGACTCGCATAAAAAGCATATCCTTCCACCAATCATGATGGATGCTATTATCACTCTTCTACCGGAAAAATCATCCCACCCATTGGACTGTGCAAATCTCAGGCCAATATCTTTATTGTCGGTTGATGCTAAAATTCTAGCAAAGGTGCTTGCCACTAGCTTGAGCTCAGTGCTCCCCTGTATCATTCACCCTGCACAAGCTGGCTTCCTCAAGGGGAAAACAGGAGTGGACAACACACACCTTCTGCTTGGCCTTAATTGGCTGGCTTCTAAAGCCCCTCACCCTGCAGCTGCTTTGGCAATAGACTTTGCTAAAGCATTTGACTCCATAGAATGAGTTTTTCTACATGAAACTCGAAATGTGCTTGGGTTTGGGCAGTATTTTAAACAGTGGGTATGCACTCCGTATGCTTCCCCTATGGCATGTATCCTTACAAATAGTGATATTTCTCCACCCTTCTCTCTCCATAGAGGTACCAGGCAGGGTTGTTCGCTGTCCCCTCTCCTGTTTCTCATTGCCTTAGACCCACTGATTTGGGCTCTCATTGCAGACCCTCACATACAAGGCATAGAGAATAAGGGGCACGTGTTGCCATGACATACGCAGATGACCTCCTTCTGACTCTAACCAATCCTTGACAAGCAATTCCTGAGATACTTCTTCTTTTGGAAGAGTTTGCCACACTCTCAGGTCTTCAGATAAACCAAAAAAAGACTATTTTGGCACCTCAAAACTCATTGTGTATGAAGGATTGTATACAAGGTACCAACTTTACCTGGGTGGAACACAGTTTAAGCTACCTAGGGATCCAAATCCCCTTTAAATGGACAGCCTTGGAAATGGCTAACTTCTCTCCACTGTGCACCCAGCTTGCTGTTGAAATGGAAAGATGGCGCAGACTTAAACTGTCCCTTCCAGGTAGGGTAGCTGCAGTGCGCATGTTGTTCCTGCCTTGGGTTTTGTTCCTTTTGAAAAACCTACCCATTCCCCTCTCTACAAAACTCTTCCAGTTCCTGGACAAATTAGCATCCAACTTTATCTGGGACTATAAACCACCAAGGTGGAGCAGGCAAAAAACTAGAGCACACTGGGCTAGATGCGGCATTAATGCACCTTGGTTTTATTGCTATCATCTAGCATGACCCAGGCCACCAGGTGGTTTGCATCGTGAAACCTGGCAACCTGCCCTTGGGTTCATCTGTAATCTGACCTGGCATGTCCCTATATACTTTATAATCTCCTAACATCTCACTCAAAAATTGATCCACAACTCCCCACTATGATCTCCTATACCGCCTGAGCTTGGAAACCATTATTTTCTAAATCTCATACATCCAAGATGGAATGGTACCCCAATACAATTTTCCCCCATTTGGCACAACAAACTAATTCAGATTGATGAAGAGGGAGTCTGTTGGTCGAATTGACAGCAACAGGGTATTCAGAGAATCCAAGACCTAGTTATTCCCAGAACCAAACAGTTGCTATCATTTGGGCAACTGCGGAGCAAATATGCTCTGCCAAGTAAAGATTTTTGGCACTATCTGCAGATCCGCAGTGCCCTATCCCCCCTTCTTAACAAAAGTACAGATGGCAAGCAGTGGCAATGGCTTAATGACCACTGTTCCTTGGATACTTGAAAAGGCCTTATGGGTCATTTTTATTGTACTTGGAGGGACTCGTAACCTGGATCCACACAGAACTGTAGAGTACAATGGGAAAAACTACTGGAGTATTAGTTTCAGAAACGTAATGGTTGACCTACTGTAAAAGTATCTATCACTCCTGCAAATATTTTAATAGTCATTTTATACAACTAAAAATATTGTTGCTGTGGTACCGCACCCCAGAGTTACTGCATAGGAGGTGCTTACTTAATCATAGCCTCTGCTGGTGTTGTGCACAACCAAACGCTCACATCGAACATATACTCTGGTTCTGTCCCTCCCTTACTCTCTTCTGGGCTATAGTGGCTAAAGACCTCTCTAAGGTGTTGAAGGTTATGGTCATCTTTACTGCCCCCTTGGTACTTCTGGGGGATACAAGCCAAATGGCAGCTCTTTCTAAACCCCTGCAGTATTGGGTCCTCTCTTCCACACTAGAAGACAAATGCCTTTTGATCATGCACTGGAGACAGACCATAACACTTAGGAGGTCTATGTGGCACGTGGCTGTTGCACTCCTTTCTCTGTTTGAGTGACTATCTTCCTTGCAGGGATCAAACATGCATCTATTTTATGCCAAATGGGGACCCTATCTCCAGTCTGACTTTTTGAAAATTTCAACCCAGCCAAGGAACCCTCCCTGAATAACTAGGGGCTACTGAGATCTCCTTTCCTCCCCCCTCATCTGGCTGTGATGGTAAGGGGATCTTTTAAGACTGGGGTGAAAGCATTGACCATCATTGTTTAATATGGTAGGATGCACACAATGTATGCCTATGATTTCCATCTTACATACCAATATGTTTCTAAGGAATACATCACAGACTTACGAAGTTTATATCTACCGTTTGTGTATTAGCACTTTGTGTCTTTGACCTGATCATATCTCTTTACTTATTACAACACTGCGAATTGTATTATGTATGATAAAGGAAATACTCAATGAAAAACATTATATGATAAAAAAAAGAAATAGGCTGTTGATTAAATAGGATCTTCAGCTTATCCTCTAGGTAGGGAAATGGGCAGACTAGGTGGGCCAAGCGGTCCTTATCTGCCATCAAAGTCTATGGTCTATGTTTCTATAGCCCAGTACTGTCCGGACATACTTGGACTAACTGAAACATGGCTTAGGCCAGAGATACCTGATTCCATGTACAAAATACCTGGCTACAGCTTGTCCAGATCCGATCGCCCCACCAAACAAAAGGGTGGAGGAGTTGCCCTCTTTATTATAAAGAGCATCTCAATGTCTCTGTACTCCAGTCTTGGATAACAAATCACTGTGAAGCTCTGCATACAGTTCTACAACTGGGTGGTGATAAAAGGCTAAATCTGATCTGTGCCTACAAACCTCCAAAGGGGGATCTCCCTGGCTTAAATGGGCTCTTGGATTATCTGGCCACTCTAAAGGGTAGATCTGAAGTCATACTAATGGGAGACTTCAACCTAGACCTATCAGGGGAGTCACGCCGGTACATATACTGAAGCTCTCGCCCGACTTAACCTCACTCAACTTATCTCTAGCCCTACACGCATCTCTTCAAACTCAGAGTGCCAATCTCTCCTGGACCGGATGGCTACAATTACAGCAAATAAAATAATTGCTGCATGGACCTTTTTGGATTCTATTAGTGATCACCTGCCTACGTTCTGTATCTAGAATGGCCACTGCCTTAATCCCCCACCCAAGAATCATTCAATTTCGGGATTTTGCCAAACTAAACTGAACTGCACTTCTCCGAGGATATTAATAATATAGACTGGTCTCCCATCTTTCACACTGATGATGTAAACACAGCACTTGAATACCTGATGTCTCAGCTTCTGGCCCTTCAGGATCTGCACATCCCTTTGAAAAAAAGACGTCTCAGGGGCTCCCCTTATAAATGGCTAAAAAAGACTCCCTTCGAGCCATGATAAAAAGAGACAAGGCCTGGACCTTGACAAAGAAGTCCCAACAATCAGAAGACTGGGTTAACTATGAACAACTGAGAAATGTCTGCAAAAAAGATATTCGGAAGGCTAAAAGGAGCTACTGCCTTAAGCTTCTCCGGTCTTCAGCGGGTGATACCAGGGGTTTATGGAACCACATCAAAAATTTCATTGGGCAAAAGCCCAAGACGGCCATTACCGACATGACACTGAATGACGCAAATTGTAATAAGTTACCTACTATTGCTAATGCTCTTAATGCACAATTCTCAGATCTCTCCGAATACACTAAGAAATTCAACCATCCTCTTTCACCTCCTCCTGAGGTGCAGCTTTCGCATGAAACCCCTTTTCATCTCACATTAGTCTTCTCCACCGAAGTGCTGCATCTTGTCAAATCAGTATCCACCTAAGGATCTGCTGCCCCGGATGGGCTACTGCCAAGCTTCTTGAAGCAGGCAGCCCCTGTCCTTGCTGTTCCTATTGCAAGAATCTTTACTCTTTCCATAATAACCCATACAGTACCAACATTGTGGAAAATCGCTCGCGTTGTCCCTGTTCACAAAAAAGGGGATACCAAAAATTGTCAAACTATAGTCTGATTGCCATTCTCTCTACCCTAAATAAACTTCTCGAGAAGGCCATCGCTACTCAGGTCACAAATTACCTGCACCTTAACAACCTTATATCCCCTACCCAGAACGGATTCCAAACAGGACACAGCACCACAACGGCTCTACTTCAGCTGACAAATGCAGTCCTTACAGCGATGGATAAGAGCCTGCTCACAGGGGCCATATTTATCGATCTCACAAAGGCATTTGACCTTGTGAATCACTCTCTGCTACTTTCCAAACTGTCCCGCCTTGGCTTTGACCTGTTGACCATCTCCTGGTTCAATAGCTACCTCTCAGGGAGGTTGCAATTTGTCCAAATTGAATCTGCCATCTCAAATCTTTCCCCTACCTCTGTTGGAGTCCCCCAAGGATCTATTCTTAGCCCACTACTTTTCTCCCTTTTCATTAACAACTTGCCCTCCCTTCCCTGCTCCTCCTCATTAATCCTTTAAGCTGATGACATGGTGCTTCTCTCCAGTGGTAAAGATCCCTTATCAGTAAGAGCACATTTTCAAGCAGACTTCAACTGCTTGCAGGATTGGTTATTATAGAACAGGCTCCTAAAGAATGCTAAGAAAACTGTAACTATGCTTTTTGCCCCGCCCCCGGGTCAAGAATCAGATCTCTTACTCCAGACTTATTGATACATTCTCTAGATGACTCCCCTCTTGAATTTGTTACCTCCTTCGGGTATCTAGGAGTTGCTCTCGACCCATCTCTTGACTTTAACCTTCACATTGCGGCTACATATAGGACAGTTTACTCAAAACTTGGACTTGCCTTTAAAATTAGGTCTTCCCTCAGTGATGCTGCCCGCATGCTATTGCACAAGGATTTCTCCTCCCTGCTCTAACATATTGCTCTCAGGTTTACCTTAAAGCTAGCAAAGGAGCACTCCAGAAATGGAGCACCTGCTATAACAGTATATGCAGATTTGCTCTCTCCGCTCACAGACTTACCCATCATTGCCTGCTCTACTCGAAACTAAATTGGCTCTCCCCAGACTCGCTCAGACACTATTCTGCAGGCTGTACAATTGATAATATGATCAGAATGGGGTCCCTTAAATATCTTGCCGAACTATTAACTCAGCCCTCCCAAGCATACCTCCTCACGGCATCTGCTCAAACCCAACTTGAAATTCCCAGATATCTCACACAAAAAGGAGAACAATCCTTCACCATATCTGCCCCCCATTGCTGGAACTCCATTCCCTCCCACATCAAACTCTCCAAATCCCACAAGGCCTCTAAACTACATCTTCGGGCACACCTATTAGAATCCGACTGCTGCTCTTGTGCTGTAACTTGAGCCTCTCTCCTAGCATTTTCTCCTTCCTATGGCACTTACTGATTTCCTGCTGGTCTCCAAAATCTGAAAGTTTCCCACATCCAGCAGAAATCCTATTGTTATAATGCTACTTCATTTAAGTTTTGTTTGCTGTTTGTCGTTTCAATTTAGTCATTGATGTATCATCAGATGAAAATAATTAATGTAATGTTATCTGTTTCTCTTTGTCATCACTGATAATGACTGTACCTGGCTGTATGCTGTTCAAATGTTTGTTCTCACCTCATGCTGCATCATGAAATACTCTTTAATGTTGACTCTGGTCTCCCCTGTCTGTACTCTCCCGGGTCGTGCCTGAATATAAGCAACATTGTTGTCTAGAGTACTTACCCGGTAAACAAAAAACAAATAAATAAATATTCCTTAAGAGATAAATGTTGTAATATTTTACTAGCTTTACACAACCTATATCCTTTAGAACAACAAAGCTTGACATATGATTATATATAAAGAGCCATGGGTTATATTTAATACGCTGCTAGTCAAGTAAATAACAAAAATTTTTATATTTTCTTAGCGAAAGGGTTTGGAATCCCATTCTCTGTTTAATGCATCTGGTGTCAATGCTTTTAGTACACAGATCCAAAACATTTCTCTTTGTTCTAGCCTATTAAGGCAGTCCCCTCCTCTCTTTCCTAGTCTTACTTGTTCTAGACCAGTAAACCTTAGAGATATTGGGTCACCATTGTGTGAATAAAAAAAAATGTGTTGCAACAGGACTTGTTACGTCTACATTTCTGAAGTCCCTATTGTGCTCCTGTATTCTAGTCTTTAAGGATCTCAGAGTTCTGTCTAAGTACAGTTTCTGAGAGGTGCACCATAGTGCATATACTACAAATGTGGTGACACAAGATATAAATTGCCTTATTTGTACCAACCTCTGATTAGTTGGGGCTCTGAATATTTTACCTTGTTGACAATTATTATAAATGTTACAATTGCCACACCTGTACATTACTGGTGGTTTGACTGGCAACCAGGTTTGATTTGCTTTTGCATTTTTATAAAATTGACTATGTACTAAGTCGTCCTTTAGACTTTTCCTTTTAGAAAAGGTAACTCTAGGTTTGTTCCCTATATTTCCTGCTAGTAAGGGGTCATTTAATAAAATAGGCCAATATTTGGTCACAATATTCCCTATAGTTCCTGCTGCTGCATTGTACCTTGTCACAAAACTAAGTTTGTTGGTTCAGATCTCTTGTAAGTTTATATCTGAATGGGTTTTCTTAAGATGGGACATCACTTATGAACGCTTGATGGGACTTGTTAAGCTGTTCACTTTTAGGAAGTAAATCTGCATTTGTCGTGCCATTATTTCTCTGCTATTAGTCTCTGTCCCTGCCCCCTCACTGCTTCTGGAATGAGACATTTTTATTGCTAACCACATTATTTGTATTTTGTTGTAACTTATTGATCATTTGCTAACCTGAAAAATTAATCAAACATTTCTAACTGGGAATAAAACTGGGGAATAACTCTGTGCTGCAACTTGCAGCCTAACAACTGCCGAAGAGGTTGCCAAGTGGGCTGCCTCATCTGGAATGAAATGCTCATGGGCTTCTATGTCCAAGCCCTGGTTGGAGGAGCATGGACAGCTTGGCTTTTTCCCAGCTTCAGGAAAAGGATCCTGCTAGGGTCCTATAGGCACATTTTTTGATGTCTGGTGGGAAAAGGGGTAGGTTTGTGGGACATCATTAGGTGTCCCAGCCGTAGCTTGTTATGATAGTTCGGGTAACTATCACTTCAGATCCGTCTATTGTACCTTGTCTCTCAGGGGAAGGGAGAGAGGAGGAGTAGGAGAAGAAAGGGAAAGAAGAGTGGGGAAGAGGGGTTGGGAGGGTAAGGGGGATAATTAAATAAGAGGGGGGTTGGATAGAGGCACCTCTGGATTCAAAATACCACTTTTAAAGTCAGTTGTTTCTGCAGTCTGTAGCCTGATACATACAGTTAAACTCTGCCAACATTAAACTACCAGTGTGAGTAGGTTTGACTTATTACTTGGTTATTCTATATCTACACCACCCCACCCCACCCAGTTCCACCCCAGTCCACTTCATATCCTCATACAGGGCTGATCTACACCACATTTGATGAGTCTCTCTCTCTCTCTCCTGTAGCAAAACTTTAAAGGGGGCAGACCACCTTGGAGGGTCACTGCACTTCAGTTTGTCCTGGTTGCTATTGTAGTGTTTCACCATGTTTTCACCCAAAGGGTTTGCATTGAATGATCCCGACTCCTCAGGTATTTAAATATACCATTAGTGGAGGCCCTCCAGGTGGAGTTCGAGGACCCTGTTCAGGGAATTAAGTGTTAATACAGAAATATATTATCTTAAATCCCCCCCACAAAAAATTAAAAATTCACAGAGTAACGATTATTCCCCTATTCATGGATTTACAACTCAGGGTGAGAAATAATAATTCTCCATCAGCTTGAGCTTGTCAATACTGCTGTCACATATGTCAGTTCAGTTCTGATATTGGTGTATAACTGCAGTATAGGTCTTAGTCCAGTGGCTCCACCTTGCTGGAGTTTCCAAAATAAGTGACTTTCTTGGTGGGTAAAGTAGCTGGTAGTATTTACATACCCATTCAGTGGTACAATTTGTAAAACCTTTCTCCCTGAGGCAACAGCAACATGTTACTATCACGGGGATCCCGCGGGGGGGGGTTAAATTCAGAAACTGTCCTCGGTCACCCGGTTCGAGGTTGCTCACCTCTACACATTGTGATGGCACTAGGGTACTTATAATCCCAGGAAAGGCTTTACTGTGTCTGGTCTGTTATTACCCATGCTACTCTACAGGAGAGTGTATTTATGCAGTGCCATCTTGGTAGACTGATGAGCAGCACTATGTGGCAACACCATGAAAAACATAATTATGGCTGTGGGCCTACACCGCAGGCATCTCTCATAGTAAAGACCCCTGAGGAATTTGGAGTGGGTTCTACTACTATGTAGATTATATTAATCTGGTTAACAAGGGCTCTAGGAGACCATTGTGTATCAAATATGGTGGAGCACACCAGACCTACCTCTAATTTTTAGTATGTTAATGTCACTCAGGTATTTCTGATTGAGGATTCAGTTGAGATCTGTTGTTCAGTGTCCCTGTCACACAGCGTAGTGACTATCTTTTGAATAGCTGCTGCTCCTTGTCATCACCTCTGCTGCTTGGGGACATTGCTTTGCCAAAGCCTACGAGAAAGCTTCGTGGCCAGGGAGGCAGTACGTTCATGATCTTCATCTGAGAAACTGGTATTTTTCTAAGATTCAAATCCAACGATGCCTTTTCTGCTGTCTCATACATTCTGGTGCCTTTTAGATAAAACACAACCAGCTTAGAGGGGTATGGAGTATGGAATCTAATATTTTGTTGTTTTAGTGCTTTCATAGCTAGGGCATAGGCACGTCTTCTGGCTGCAATGGTTGGAAAGTAGTCATTATCAAAAAAGATCCACTCTGTTTTGTACATAATTGTCCCTTTTTGTCAGGCTTTATGTTGTATCAGCTCTTTTTCTTGATGTCTGAGAGATTTTACTACTATCAAGTGGGGCCTTGAGTTAGGCTGTTATGATTTGGGGTCAATAGCTCAATGCACATGTTCCATCTCCAGGATGTATTCGGGTAGGATGTCCAGCTCTTTTTGCAGTAATTGCTGCAGAAATTTAATAATTTCTGACTCTTCCTTGCCGTCTGGAATGCCTGTTATTCTTATGTTGTTCTGTCGATTATGGGCCTCTGCATCCTCAGCCCTCTACCGCAAGGCCTCAATTGCATGATGGAGTTGGACCATGACTCTCTCAACAGAATCTAGCCAGGTGTCTGTGCTGGTAAATTGATCTTTCATCATCTCCTAGTGTTTGGACAGCTTAACAATGTCAGTTCTAAGCATGGTTGTAGTGAGCCACATTTTGCTTCTGGTGTCCTGGAGATCTTTCAGGATAAGGACCATTTGTTTGTCTAGCATTCCGCCTTCTCGGTTATTCAGAATGGGAGGCCTGCTTCTGCTCGATGAGTGGGAGTCCTTGCTGTTGGAGTGGAATTGATCTCCATACACTGATTTCTCCGGGGTTGTGGGGTGACTTCCTCTCCATCTGGACATTATTCTTTACTGCGGAAGTAGTCATCTGTATTTTGAATCTGAAATACTGAGTTTTAATCATTATTGTTTAGTTGGCTGAGATGGAGTTTGGTCTTCACGCTGCTTCCAAGCTCATGATATAAGCGGAAGTCCCCAAAGAGGTATGTTTTTTATTCTGTTTTAAAACCTTGGATGATCAGACATTCTCTTATCCTATGCAGGGTAAACAGTTTCAGAAATATGGTGGCTCCTTATCCCGCATACTGAGGAGCCGCCAGACTGAGAGTTGTCATCCATTTCTCTTTATCAACCAGCTCATCATCTACAAACAAAAATCTATCTGGTTGATCCCGTCATTCAGAACCCGCAGTGAACAACTACTACCAGCTGGAAAGCTGGAATTGGGAACAGCTCAGAGGCTGAAGTACCTGAGGTAAGCCCGATCATGACTGTGATCCAAATGTCCAGTTCTGCAAGTTTGCAAGTGAAAAAATAAATGCCAGATTAAAGAAAAAAGCTTTACAAGAAAAAAACAAAGAAGACAAAGATATAATGTGTGTGTGTGCATGCGTGTGTGCATGTAACTGACACATGAGTGAAACACCGCCCTACCAAATGCACTTTTGCAAAAAAAAAAATGCTGATCAGCAATTATACAAAATAAAAAGCGTGAAAGTATCCTACTTCAATGTAGCCTACTCAAATGCAATTATCTCTCTTGGTGTGCAATGCTTTATTAATCCCTTCAGGCTTTGCCCTCAGGGCTTATGTAGCATCCCACACCTCGGACGACCATTAAATTCTCGTAATGCACACTTCCCCATCTATTATTCTGTATGCTACAGTCACTGCACCATTTATTTTAATCGTAAAAGATTTTATAATGATTTTTCAACAATGGAACTTATGTGAAGCAGAGATGGCTTGGCATCAGATGCAGTAGGTAAAGGTTGTGTACTTAACGTGCTTATAGGATACACTGTTTGCAAATATAGGCATGTACTGAAGTAATTTAACACTATGTAGAACTCTACATTGGGATGATTAGTACCTCTTTATATTAACCATAATAAGTAAGAACATCAACCATTACATAGTGAACCATACCCTCTAACCCTGAGTCGATAAAGGAGTTTACAGCCTGGGTATACATCAGCCTGCAAGCAGTGTGGGCTCATCTTGTTGAACTTTTACAGAAGGGAACTTAGCAAAATCCTGATTATTACCAGCTATTGCTGACACATTTTGGGGAGGGGGGACTGAACCTGTATTATTAAGAGTGACTCCTTTCTAGGAGCTTTCATCCTATAAATGTTGCTCTATATGTGAGCAACAGTATGGAAAGTAGGCAAATTCCTATAGTTTCAGATTCAAATGCTAATACTAAGATCATCCTAGTTCAAATAAAAACTGATAAAGTATTAACCATTGGTTTATGTTATAGATCACCAAATTTGGATACCATTTGTAATTAACTATTTTTCCAAACAATTAAACAGCTGGAGGAATACGAAAATTAAATTTTAATGGAGGATTTTAATTTACCCACTATTTGTTGGTCAACACTAACTGGAAAAACTAAATTAGACTACAGGTTCATTTAACTATGCCTTTTACATAATTTAGATCAGCTTGTGCTAGAACCCACTAGACAAGAAAATATTCTTGATATTTTCCTCAAAAATATTACTACTATAGAAGCATTACCTAAAGTTCTAGAACCTTTGGGGATAGTGACCACAATATTTTTTTGGGAATATGAAAAATTTTGCTTTTGCCAATTGTGGTACTACTAGGACAAAATAAATTCATAAAGCTAATTATTCGGCTATTAAAAATCATTTTAATAACTGAGACTGGAAGTCAGAATTAATAAATGAAAATAGTGAGCAGATCTGGGCAGCTATTAAAAGGAATATCGATCAATGCATTAATACATGGGTCCCAGTAAATAAGAAATACACTCCAAATAATAAAAGAGTTCCCCCTGGCTAAATGGTAAAATTAAAAGATTAATAAGAAATAAGAAGAAAACTTATGCCAAACATAAAAAAATTCCCCTCAGAGGAGAAATGGCTTAAATTTATTAGGATATCTAATCAGTATAAAAAAACATTCAGAGTTGCAAAGAAAAATTTAGAATTAAAATTAGCTACTGTAACAAAGGACAACTGAAAACAATTCTACAATTACATTGGTTCATTATGAGGAAAGGCCCCCACTATTGGTCCACTAATTAAAGATAGTATGCTTATTGATAATGAGTTAGATATGGCCAAAGAATTTAATGAATATTTTCTCAACGTCTATAAAACTGAAGACGTTTCCTGTTTAGATAATATTGATGTTAATCAAAAACATCCTTTGATTACCTTTGACGAAGTTAAGGCTGCTATACAAGTAACTAAGGCAAATTCATCATCAGGACCTGATGGAATTCCAATAATCTTCATTAAAGAATTAGGTTCTGTTTTCGTTGATTTATTCACTTTATTATTTAATGTATCTCTTAAAGAAGGATATGCAATAAGAGAATGGACTGCTGCTACTATTGTGCCTATACATAAAGGTGGAAATAAACAACTAGCAAGTAATTATAGACCAATCAACTTAACCTCCTGTATAGGTAAATGAATGGAGAGAATCCTAAAGAAAAAAATGTTAGGCCATCTACAAAATATAGGCTTTTCAGACATTAGTCAGTATGGTTTTGTACAAGGAAGATCAAGCCAACTTAATCTTATTAACTTTTTCGAACCAGTAAGTTTGGCACTGGATCAGGGCCTTCCAGCTGATAGAATCTTCTTGGACTTTGAAAAAGCATTCAGTTCAGTACAACATGGCATTTTAATAAAGGAATTGGTAAATGCAGGTTTTAATGCTTATATAGTTAGTTGGATAAACTATTGGCTCACCAATAGGAAACAGCAATAGTATTAAAGGACATTTCTCTGAATGGGGTGATGTAAGCAGTGGTGTCCCCCAGGAATCTGTGTTGGGCCCCTTGTTGTTTAACTTACTAATAGCTAGCATGCAAACTACAAATGATGTATGGATTCACAAATATGCAGATGATAGTAAACTTGCCAGTATTTTTAATTCTTTTTTTTTTTTTTTTGAAATGACTATTTTTTTCTCCTTCCTGCCTGCCATCCCCGACCCTTCAGGAGCCTCAAGGCAGACATTCCTCTGCCTTCCACCCTGCCCGTATGACCCCACAGGAACCCCATACAGCTTTGGTTTACCCACCGAGCGGGGATGGGGCAGAGCCCCCTTACCCCAACAATCAGATTTCGACAATCCGGGGGCCATCAGGTGGGCGGAGGCAGATCGAGGGCACGTCTCCGGAGGCTCCACCTTCCCGGTGATGGCAGGCATTTTTCCACTTTCTCCCACCCCCTACAGCATAGGACTCCCTGATGTCAAGGCGCAGAGTGCCAACATCACACTGTGTGTCGGCAGCCCTTCCCCTCAACATTGGGGGCTTGCAGTACTCCGAGCCTCCGCTCGGAGTCAGACAAGTGTTCGGGCTATAGCCTGACCCTCCCCGGAGTAGGCGAGCTGTCATGGGATGCCTGCCTAACTCCCTCGGTTGCCCACCTCCAGGCGACCCGAGTCTCGCTTCCGAACCCGGTCAGCCGGGCGTGATTGTTAATAATTCTAATGCAGTCTGCTCTTTACAAACTAACCTTGAAAATTTAGTTAAGTGGTCTGTTAAATATAAAATTACATTTAACCCTGTCAAGTACAAAGTTATGCACTTAGGAAAAAAAAATCTATTAGCAAGTTATAAAATCAATAATTGTAATATACAATCTATCACATCTGAAAAAGACTTGAGTATTAGCATTACACATGATCTAAAGTTCATTTCACACAACAATAATATTTTTAAAAAATGCCGTGGTACACTCTCTTGTATTTTTAGACATATTAAGAGAAGAGAACCCGAAGTATTGATTTCACTGTTTACTAGTTTGGTGAGGTCACAGATTGACAATTGTGCCTCTTTTCATACTCCAACATCTATGGGAGGTATATTATCATTGGAGAAGGTACAAAGGTGGCTGACTAAAAAGATAAAAGACTTAACTGATTTAGATTACAGTTCTAGATTGCGATCACTGGGTTTATTTTCTCTTCAATAAAGGCCATTTAGGGGAGATTTGTGTTTAGCATACAGATCAATTAAGGATCAAGCATTATGTGAGGCTCTTTGTCTCCAAAACACCACTAGGTTATAATACTAGATCACATAATTTAAAGTTTAAAACTGCGATAAACACCACCACTAAGAGAAACAGATTTTTTACACAAAGGTTACCTCCAATATGGAATTCCTTACCTACCGACGTTGTTGCCAGCAATAATCTGGCACAATTTAAATATGAGCTAGATAATTGTATGGGTGATAAGAAATTTGAATTTCACAAATAAGCGACAAATTCATAATGGGACCCCCACTTAACTCGTGTCATACCTATGAAGCTATGAACCTATAAGGACTGATGTGAACCTGTTCGTCTGGAAGCTTAAAGTGGAATAAGAATGTTGTCTGGGTCAGAAGGGTGGGGTGCCAGGTGGTGGGGTGGTGGTAGAGCATAGGTGTGATCTGAGATAAAGGCCCCATTTCTTGTTGTAAACCTGTGTGTGGTTGGAAGGGGTGTATGTCAACTGTGCAAAAAGTTTAACTTAACCACTGTCGTATGCCATGAAAGAAGACAGGGAGGTAGATTCTGGTGCCACCTCATTAGGATAGTCCTTTTGGCTTCAAGTAGTACCATGAGGAACCATTTTTTTGATTGGGTGGAACAATTTGACACCTTCAAGGTATTGCCCAAGAGGTAAAAGGTCAGGGTAGCAGGGGCTTGTGTTAGCAGGATCTTCAAGCAGTCCTGAATTACTCCTGTCCAGAAGGGCACTAGTATGGGACACTGCCACAGTACATGCAGCAGATTGGTCTGTGGGGCATGGCACCTCCAGCATGTGGAATGGGGGATGAGTCCCAACTTTTAGAGTGTGTCTGGGGTATGGTACACTCTCAACAATACATTAAGGTGTATAAGCTGGCTCCTAGAGTCCCTGTAGACCAGATAGGCATCTTTGAGGTATTGACACCCTTCGGTGTCTGTTAGCTTTATTTCTAGGTCCTGCTCCCATTGCACCTTACACTTAATCATGGTATAGGGTAGGGAGTCCCAAAGCATGCCATACATCTTGCCTGCAGTGCCCTTTACTTTGCCTTGTTAATGCATGGTGGTCAGCTATTTCCACCCATCTCCCATAGGTGCTGTAGCTCTGAGGGCCTTGGATGCATCCCAGATCTGGAGAAATCTCCAGAAGTCTGCTTTGTGTAGTTGATACTGTTCCTGCATTTGCAGAAAGGACATCATGGTTTCAGAGTCTAGTGCATAAAGATTGGCTGTCATACAGATGCCCTCCTGCTGCCAAGAGTGCCAGTTGATGGATTGTCTCCCCCACTAGCACATCTGGGATACCCCATAAGGGGCTGTACAGTGCAGATGGTGCCCATAAGTGGGCTGGATACTGAGTGAGATGTTTGCACTTGTTCCAGGCTTCTCTTATCTCATGGGTAACAGGAGGAAGGTGGACCTTTGGGTGTCCCCCTTCATTCAGCAGGTCCCCCAGCCATTTGGATTCTTATAGGTCCATTTTCAGATTCAGCCACGCATGGGTATTTGGGGTTTTAGGGAGGAACCATCTGACTGCTTGTGCAGCCCTCTATCCTAGTAAGTATCCCTGCAACCAGAAGAAACCCATTCTCCCCCAGACCAGTGCACCCATAATCCAGTTCTTCCAAATCTTAGGGCTTTGCCTTCCCAGATGAGCCCTGCTATCACCTTGTTGATTTTCAGAAGTGTGTTTGGTTGCATAGGGATTGGTAGGTTGCACATGAGGTGCTATCTTAGGCAGCACGAACATGCATACCGCATCTACCCTGCCTTTCAGCTTAGTCCATCTTTGTGTTTCTGCTCTGATGGAGGCTGTAATGGGTGTATAGTTTGCTTCAACCAAGTTCCTCCATAGTGTGGTGATGTTTATCCCCAAGTAGGTAAAACCTTAGGGTGCCCATACTGTTGGCGTACCCTGTAGGCATTCCTTCGTGCAGGCAAGTTTAGTGGTGACAGCATGCCAATGCACCATTTTAGTTGCCCTTCTCTAGGCCACCTGCAACCTGTGCATGTCCATTCAGAGATATGGTCTCCAGAACTGGACACAGTACACTAGTTGAGGATTCATCAATTACTTAATTTTACAGTGGTACAAACACCTCATACTTCTCTCTGCTGATAATCTATGCACAGAAACATCCCACTGGTGCACCCATCTACTTTGTCACACTGCTTGATTCTTTTAGGTTATCAGAAATGACAGTCCCCAATTTTTTTTTCTCTTTTGTGTTCATCCATTGAAGTACACAATTCGTGTACTCCACCCCTTGGTTTCTATGCACCAAGTACTTGATTTCTAATTTATTCACAATGAATGTATGGCATATTGTAAAGTGTTATTCTGTGTAGAATTCCATGCCTTTCAATATGCTGTTGTACCACAGTTCGAAGGTCATGGAATGTGACTGAACCCTTTTGTGGGACATCATTCTGAAAGCTAAAGAGACTGCGCATCTAAGTATCGTTCTGAAAGCAACATAACTGCTACATGCAAATTTAATGCAATACTATATACAATAAATAAAATACATGATAAGTAACTTCATTCACAACCAGTGTGTTCTGCCAACTTGGGGTTCTGATTCCCACTGACATCTCCAGCTTCACTTTTGAGGTCAAAGGGAACCAGAACCCACCTATGGCAGAACACACTGGTTGTGCATAGTTGCTCATCTGGTATTCTCTATTTAATGACACATACTGGACCACTCCTCAAGCTTAAGTAGTTCTGTCTTTATTGTTACATTTAATTTTCCACCCCCCCGATAGTGTCTACCCTGAGGTAGATCTTTGTCTCAGCCATAAAAAAAGCATATCTTACCTTCTAACCCCTCTTTATTATCACCAGTGTTGTCAATAAATATGTTCACTATCACATGTAACACTATGTTCAGGAAGGACAGAGGGGAGGGAAGGGGAGGAGGGATAGCAATGATAGTAAAAAACTGCATTGGCATAGGGGGAGTAGAGGAGGCGGAGGGAACCGTGGAGGCGATTTGGGTCACCTTGATAACAAGGGGGGGCAAGAGAGTAAAAATAAGAGTGGTGTATAGACCCCCTGCCCTGGCGGAGGAGCTGGAGGACAGTCTGGTGGCAGATGTTAGGAGACACTGCAGACTGGGCAGAGGAAAGGTGGTGGTGTTAGTGGACTTAAACATGCCAGGAACAGACTGGGAGACTATGACATCCTCTGTGACCAGGGAACAGAGGTTGTTGGATGTCTTTCAAGACGCGTTCCTAACTCAGCAGGTGAGGGAACCGACCAGGAGGCATGGTACTGGATGTGGTCCTGGCAGACAGTGACCAGATTGGGGGCCTGGAGGTAAGGGACCCATTGGCAGGAGTGACCATGCCACCGGTCTGGTTCTGCCTGGACCTGGGATGGGTAGAAGGCTGCACAAAGGCAGGTAACTGACTTCAGGGGTGGATTTTTAAGAGTAGGAAGGATCCTTAGGGAGCATTTGGATGGATTGGGTCAGACATGGACGCTGATAGTAGGTGGGAAATCATCAGAGAGGGGTGCAGGATGCTATCAGCACCTGTGCAAGAGTAAGATGAAAATGCGGTAGGGCCCAAAAACCCTGTTGGTGGACCAGGGAGGTCCAGGAGGTGGTGTGGGGAAAGAAAGCAGCCTATAAGAAATTTAAGTGCTCAAGGAGTGAAAGGGATCGAGGGGAGTATGAGCTGATGGCTAGAAGGGCCACTAGAGTGGTGAGGGTGGCTAAGGCAAGGAAGGAGCAGAACCTGGCCAGGAAATTAGGAGGGAAAAAGGGGTTCTTTAGATACATTGGGGAAAGACAAAGGGTGAAGAGGCAGATTAGCAGGATTAAATCAGGGAGAGATGGGCACAAGACCCAGAGGAGCAGGCTGAGGTACTAAATGAGTACTTCACCTCCAGTTTTCACCAGGGAAAATGGGGATGCTGCATCATACATGGGAGGAGACAGAGATAATGAGGAGGGGGCCCTTACCAATCGGCAGGTCTGGGGAGAGGGGGGCATCACTGGCAGGTGGGGGGAGGGCTAAGCAGGAAGAAGAGGTACTGGAAGTGGAAATCACAGCAGAGAGAGTGAGGGAAGCCCTCAGCTCCCTTAAGACGGAGAAAGCACCGGGGCCGGATAAATTACATCCTAGAGTGCTGAAGGAACTTGCAGATGTCCTGGCGAAACCCCTGGCAGAGCTTTTCACCATCTCTCTGAGGACAGGGTGGGTGCCCCAAGACTGGAAGGTGGCTGCATGTGGTGCCTATCCACAAGGGGGATCAAGGGAGTGGCAGGAAATACAGGCCTGTCAGCCTGACATCAGTGGTGGGCAAGGTGATGGAGGCATTGTCAAGGAGAGGCTAGGGGGCCCTGGATAAGTCAGGGTGCCTGACGATAGACATAGATTCATCCCGGGAAATCGTGGTCAGACAAACCTGGTGGAGTTCTATGACTGGGTGACAAGTGCCTTGGACCTGGGTAGACCAGTGGATGTCCTCTTCTTAGACTTCAGCAAGGCATTTGACACTGTTCCTCACGTGGGCCTGTTGGATAAACTAGGAGAAATGGGGTGGAAACCAGATGATCCGATGGATAGGCAATTGGCTCCAGGACCGGACCCAGAGGGTCGAGTTGGTGGGATAATCTCTTCCCAAGGAGGGTCATTATGGGGTCCCACAGGGATCAGTCCTGGGCCCCTTCTGTTCAACGCCACGATCTGACATAAGGACAGGAATCAGGAGTGAGATGAGTCTCTTTGCAGATGACCTAAACTGGGGGGTGGTGGATGGGAGGAGGGAGGGTGGCTCCCTGCAGGGGACCTGGAGGCTCTGGAAAGATGGTCTAGAAAGTGGAAGCTGAGGTTTAATGGCAGGGAAATGCAAGGTACTCCACCTGGGGCCAGAAACCCAGGCCAAGTGTACACCGGGGGAAATACTACAAGTCTCAATGGCTGAGAGGGACCTGGGGGTGGTAGTGGATGTCAAGATGAACAACTCTGAGACTTGTAGGAGGGCAGCAGCCAAGGCAAACAGGATGCTGGGATGCATCGCTAGGGGGATCACCTCCAGAAGGAAGGAAGTGATACTCCCTCTGTATAACTGCTTGGTGAGGCCGCACCTGGAGTACTGCGTGCAGTTTTGGAGGCCACACTTAAAGAGGACATTAACCTCCTGAGAGGGTCCAGAGGAGGGCAACCAAAATGATTTGGGGCTTGGGGGACAGGACCTATGAGGAGAAGCTCAAGAGCTAAATATGTACACTTTGGAAGAGAGAAGGGACTGGGGGACATGATAGAGGTCTTCAGGTACATGAAGAGGTAAATAGGGGAGGAACAGGAGGGTGCTTCAAGGAAGGAGGAAGGGGCCACTAGAGGGCATGGGTGGAAGCTGGAGGGGAAGATTCAGGGAGAAAGGAGGAGGTGCTACTTCACTGAGAGGGTGGTAGAGCCATGGAATGCACTACCTAGGGGGCTGGTGGAGGCAGAGACAGTGGAGGGGTTCAAGAGGGGGTGAGACTGGTACAGGGGAAGGGTTCAGGAAGCAAAATCCAATGCATCAAGAATATCTGGAACTGGGAAGGGAGAAGCCAGAGAAGGTGAGGGGGACAGCAAGGTCAGCACCCAGGGTGGGGGCTGACCAAACGAGCAGACAGGAAAGACCATTAGGCCTATTCTGCTGGCATTTTAGTATGTTAGTATGTTAGTAATAAAAGAGTACAGGCCAAAGTACTGATCCCTGTTGTGCACCACTGGTCACGACTCCTACGCCAGGTAAATGCCATTTCCAACTACCCACTGATGCCAACTCCCCAACAAATTCTCTACCCAGTTTAACATTTTTGTACACACTACCAGGCTGCCTGATTTCCTTACTATTCTGCTATGTGGAAAGGTATTGCAGGCCTTAAAGAAATCCAGGTAAGCCACATCCACCATTCTACTCCGATTAATATCCTTCATTACCCCCTCAAAGAAAACTATAAAAACATACTTTAATATCAGTCCCCCCCCCATGTGAACCAAGGCAGCCACAGGATTCAAAATATTCTACAATACTTTCCTTCAACAGTGTCTCCATTACTTTCACCTCCACCAAATGCAGGTTGATTGACTTGTTGTCAGCTTACTGCCTGCTGCTAGCCTCCTTCCTGCTTCCATCATTATACAAAAGAGCCCTTGGTAAGGGTACAGCTCTGTAATGCTGCTAGCTCTCATTACGTGATGTTGCAAGCATTATGCAGGGAGGCAGTGGTGCACAGCATTGCAAATGTGATGAAGAATGCACTTGAACATAGACTCCCTGACAATGAGTCACTTTTGTCACATCCACTTGGCACAGTAATCTAGAATAGAACTCCCGGCTTTGAACATTTAGATCCCATAGATTATTTTATGCTCTAATGCAGTACCTCACAACAATCTCTAATTGGTGTTCCTGCACATACTGATTTAATGTGAAAACATTTTTTCCTGACTTTGTTATAGATAACAGTATGATACTGTTAGACCCCCCAAAAAAGTCTGACCAAATTTCCAAGCAGTATAATACTGTTTCAATAAAAAAATACTTTCTATCACCACCCATTAAGTTGCACACTTTCAGCAAAACTGTAAGTCCTCTTCCAATTGTGTGTTTACACACACACACATACACACATTCTTTCAGTCCTAGCAAAGTGCATGTATAAAACTAATATTTAACCTGGTATCTGTAGCTAGCAGCAGATGTTTTGAAGAAGAAGCCTCCTGTTTATTTTTGAACTGGATATTTCTGATTTTTTTTTTATACGTTACATAAGTTAATTCAAGTATGTCAATAAGAGATCAGTAATTTTTCTGTTGTAACACATAGCAAAGATTCTGAGGCAGTAAAACAAGCTCATTTACTGTTTAAGCTAATCTTGCTATATATGCAAATGAGTCACTTGTAATACAACCCCCTCTCATTCTTGGATATCACTCAGATGCTCTGAAAACATAAAGTTTTCAATGTCGTCTTTCTCTTGTCTGTAATGTTTTCAATGCTTCCTATTTGTATTTTGTGTTGTTTTCAAAGGCTTAAAACAGTTCTATGACATCACCCATACAGTACTTATTGCCTTTATTTAGGGAAAATGTATTTTTTATATTTAAAATGCTCCTTAAACCATTATTACTGACTGGAAATATCAAGAGAGGGAATGACTATGACATGGGAGAAATGAAGAAAATTGCCCGCTTCATATTCCTTTGTAAATTAACCCATTCACCACTGATTTTAGCATACATTCCAAGGAACAGACAGGGCAGAACAGAAGGGAGTATGCACCACACACACACACACGCAAACACACAAAGCATAACCAATTGTAAACAAAGCAGAATATGTGTGTGTGTGTGTGTGTGCATGCAGTAGGGAGAACAGGTCTGGAGAACATCATGGCAGATGTGTGTCAACCCACCTCTCTCTCTCTGGGCTGTAACAGCTTTCAGAGAGGTGCCTGTATTTTGGTATTCACTGCCACCAGCTGGGTTCACCCAGCACCAAGCTGTCCCTTTCTCCAAACTGGGAAGTCAAACATGCAATTGCATAGATCAGAGCCTGGTAGTGTGTCTCTCGGGTGGCAGATGGTAAACAGAGTTTTGCCTCAGCCAGTGGAAACCATAACTTACCTTAGAAATAACTGAACTCGCAGCCACAGCTGTTCAGTAAATAAATAGCACTTTTCTTAACAGAAGGTCAAAAGTAACATTAACACAAGAGAATAACACTGTTACAGGAAAAGTAAACAAATGTTTTTAAATAACATATAGCAAATGAAGAAGGCTTTTTATGAGATATGCTATTATTATTCTTACCCTTCTCTATCCATCAAGAGAAACTGAACCCTATGCTATCTGCCAGCTCCCATGAACGTAGCTGGAGGAGTAGGCCCAAGCTTAGCCTGTTGGATGTAGCTTCCCCAACTCTAAGAGCAACTCCCCACTCACTGTCTTTCAGCATCTTATTTTACATGGAAATATATTTTGACAACAGATAAGGACCGCTTGGCCCACACAGTCTGCCCATTTCCCTACCTAATGGATAAGCTGCAGATCCTAGTTAACTAGCAGCCTACTTCTTCCTACCCCCACCCCCTAGAATTGCCTTATGACTGTCCCATGCATGCTTGAATTCCACCATGGTTTTTGACTCCACAACCTCCTCCAGAAGGCCGTTCCATGCATCTACAACCCTCTCTGTGAAAAAATACTTCCTTAAATTACCTCTGAGCCGCCCCCCCTTCTATCTTCAAATTGTGCCCCCTTGTTCTTGCACACCTCTTTTTTTGAAAGATGCTACCCTCTTGGACTTTGTTGATTCCCTTGAGGTACTTGAAAGTTTCTATCATGTCCCCCCTCTCCCCCCTTTCCTTGAGGCTATACATATCCAGCTCCTTAAGTGTCTCTTCATATCTCTTCCAGTGTAGACCCTGCACCATTTTAGTTGCCCTCCTCTGGACAGCCTCCATCCTGTCTATGTCTTTGCAGAGACTGGGTCTCCAGAACTGTATGCAGTACTCCAGATGGGGTCTCACCAACTGTCTGTACAGAGGGATAATAACTTCCTGTTTTCTACTGGTGATGCCTCTCCCTATGCATCCCAGTATCCCCCCAGCCCTCCTTGCTGCCCTCTCACATTGCTTGCCCACCTTTAGGTCATATGATATGACTATCCCCAGGTCCCTTTCCATTTCTGTTGTTGTTAGTATCTCACCCTCGATTGTGTACTCTTCCCCTGGGTTTTTGTTTCCCAGGTGCATTACCTTGCACTTCTTAGCATTGAATCTAAGCTGCCATACATTTGACCATTCCTCTAACCTTGCCAAGTCCCTTCTCATCCTTTCCACCCCTTGTGCATCAACTCTGTTGCAGATCTTTGTGTCATCTGCAAGAGACATACTTTTCCTTCCAGTCCTCTACAATGTCGCTTATAAAGACATTGAAGAGGACCGGTCCTAATACTGAACTCATGGGTACCCCACTAGTAACCCCTCTTTCTTCAGAGTGGACTCCATTTACTGTTACTCTCTGTGTCCTATTCTCTAGCCAATTCTTTACCCAGGCTGTCATCTTGGGACCCACTACCAGGCTGGCTAACTTGTTTATTAATCTTTTGTGTGGGACTGTGTCAAATGCCTTGCTAAAGTCTAGGTAGGCCATGTCCACAGCCCCTCCCTGATCTACTACATTGGTCACCCAGTCAAAGAAATCTATCAGATTTGTCTGGCATGACCTTCCCACTGTGAATCCATGCTGCCTTGGGTCCTGAGCCCCTCTGGCCTCTAGATACTCAACAGTTCTTTCCTTCAGAAGTGATTCCATCATTTTCCCTACCACTGAGGTTAAACTAACAGGTCTGTAGTTTTCTGCTTCTTCCTTGCTCCCACTTTTGTGAAGGAAATCAGATCTGCCCTTCTCCAGTCCTCAGGTACCACCCCATCCTCCCATGATTTGTTAAAGAGGGTAGTCAGTGGTGTTACTAGTTCTACCGGTAGTTCTTTTAGAATTCTGGGATGAATCCCATCAGGCCCCATTGCTTTGTCCACCTTCAGTTTTAAGAGTTCTTTCAGAACCCTTTCTTCTGTAAATGGGCTGGTATCAACTTCTGTATCCAGAGTGTTTCTACTGTTTGTTTTAGGTATCTCCCCCACTTCCTTTGTAAATACTGAGTGAAAATATTTGTTTAGTATCTCTGCCTTTTCACAGTCACCCTCTGCCCACCCTCCCTCCTATTTATGAAGCCTCACTAACCCTCCCTTGGTCTTCCTACGCTCCCTGATGTACCTATAAAAGGTTTTATCCCCCTTCTTAACTGAGTTGGCTGTCTTTTCCTCGGTTTGGACCTTTGCTGTTCTGACTGCCTTCCCAGCTTCCTTTTGCTTTAACTGATACACTTCTCTGTCCTTCTCCTTCTGTGATTCCTTGTACTTCCTGAATGCTTTCTTTTTCTCTTGAACCTTCACTGCCACTTCCTTTGAGAACCATAGTGGTTTCTTACATCATTTTGTTTTGTTTATTTGCTTCACACAAAGGCCTCTGTGATGGCAGTTTTTATTATTCCCCATTGTTCTTCCACCCCCTCCTTCCTGCCCATTTGCTAGTGCATTCCTTAGGCACTCACCCATTTTGGCAAAGTCAGCCCTCCTAAAGTCCAGTACTTTTGCCTTTGTATGGCTTGACTCTATTGCTGTGTTTATTGTGAACCATACTGTTCGATGGTTGCTAGTTCCCAGATGGCTACCCACTTCTACATCTGTGATCCTCACTTCATCTCCATTTGAGAGAACCAGGTCTAAGATTGCTCCCTCTCAGGTGGGCTCCAATACTAGTTTTCTAATGCATGCCCCCTGTTGGGCATCTGAATAACCCCCCTCTTTGAAGTGGCTGCTGCAACTGCACTCCAGTTAACATCTGGCATATTCAGATCACCCATCAGCAATATCTCCCCTTTTTCTGCCATTCTTAGTATTCTTTCCATCATTTCCTTGTCCATTTCCTCCCCCTGAGAAGGGGATCTGTATACAACCCCTGTGAGGATTGTGGTGCCATTGCCAGTCTCCAAATTTACCCACAGTGCTTCTTCTCCTCCCTGTTTTCCCTTTTGTTCTGTTGCTTTGATTCCTTCCCTTATGTAAAGAGCTACTCCTCCTCTTTTACCCTCCCTGTCCCTCCTGTAGATAGTGTATCCTGGCATGTTTATGTCCCAGTCATGGTTCTGTGTGTACCATGTTTCTGTGACTGCCATGATATCCAGATGTTCCTTCTCCATCAAGGCCACTAATTCAGGAAGCTTGTTACTCAGACTATGGGCATTGGTACTTATTGCTCTCCATTTTTTGATGGCTTTACCTTCTTTTGCAGCATCCCCCACTGACCTGTCTACCTCAGTCTTTTTCTCATTTAGTACCCTGTTTTGTGGGGAGAGGCTGGGATTTTCACTGCTTATCAGTGCCTACCCCTGGACTAGTTTAAAAGCTTGCCAATGAAGCATTTATACCGATTGCTCAAAAAGATTCTGTTCCTTCCTGACAGATGCAGACCATCCTGCCAGTATAGGCTGGTGTCTCTCCAGGTGGAACCCCAGTCCCGAATGAAGCCAAACCCCTGTGCTCCACACCATTTTTTCAATCATTCATTAAACTGCATGGTGCAAAGTACTCTCGCCTCACTCATGCCATTGACAGGCAGCACCTCAGAGAAGGATATTATGTGTGCTACTTGTCTTAAGCCCCTCCCCAATTCTACAATGTCCTTCTGCACTGCTCTAATCTCATGATTAGCCAAGTCATTTGTCCCTAGGTGGACAATGACATTCAGCTCAGACTCCTGTGCAGCTGTTCTTGTGATCCTGAGGATACGCTTCCAGTCTCTCCAAGCCATGGCACCAGGCAGGCACCTTACTTCAGTTTTCCCTGCTCCCCCCAGTTCTATCCCCCTAATAATTGAGTCCCCCATTTTCTCTCTTGAGAACAGATGATTCCTATTCCACCTTTGAATGCACCATCCATCTGCCATGTATGTATTTATTTAATTGTCCCAATAAAGTTGAACACCTATCAGTGTCCAATTATATTCATTCATAACCTTAGGTTTATATTTGAACAATCCAATCCATTTAAACTCTGAGTCTGTGTGTACATGTCCAGTCCCCTTCATGGTCCCTGTGTCTTGAGGTTTATTACTCAACCCTTATCTAGATGCAGATAGACAGTGGAAACCCAGCCTGTGTGTTTTTTTCAGACTGCTAAAAAAATACCAGCTTGAAAATCCAAGCCATTAACTTCCTTCCTTCCCATTTCTGTCACACACACACACCCAGGTGATGAAGGCATGTACTTTGGGCCACCCCAAGTGACACAGCCATTCATGCAACTGCTGGGAAATGCCCAAAGTATCCATTAAACCATGCCATTAGACCTGCCTATATAGCCCATCTGCTTTGGCATTTGTGTACCACTGCAGTGCTGGATGGTCATATTATATGTCTGCAATACCAAACTGCAATGCAGTAGTTTTCCTTTTTGCCCACTTGACCTATGAAACTAGATCAAGGGATTATGAACTGTGACCACAGCAAATTCTCTCCCATATAGGTAAGGCTGCAGCTTCTGAAGGGCCTACATGATTCCCAAGCACTCCTTCTTGACTGTGACATAGGCCTCCTCTCTGGGAAGAAGCTTCCAGCTGATGTACATGACCAGGCGTTCTTGCCCTTGCTAGGTAACCTGGCTCAGCACAGTGCCCAGCCCGTGGTCTGAGGCATCCACATGGACAATGAACTTTAGACTGTAATTGGGACAGGCCAGTATAGCTGGCCCGCTTAAGGCTTTCTTTAGCCCCCAAAAGGTGACCTCACAGCCCTCTGTCCACAGCACCTTATCTGGCTTTCCCTTCTTGGTTTGGTCTCTCAGGAGCTTAGCCAGATCACTATAGCGAGGAACAAACCTCCGGTAGTACCATGCTGTCCCCAGAAATGCCCTTACCCATTTCATGGTGGTAGTAGTAGGCCAGGCCAGGATGGCATTGACCTTGGCAGGCTCCAGGTGTATGCATCCACTACTCACACGGTGCCCAAGGTAGGACACTTCTGCATACCTATCTGACACTTTTCTGCCTTGATTGTCAGACCTGCGTTCTTCAGCCTGTGGAACACATCCCATACATTCTTGATGGGCTCATAGAAACATAGAAATCAATGGCAGATAAGGACCGCATTGCCCACCTAGTCGACCCATTTCCCTACCTGATGTAAAAGGCTGCAGATCCTAGTTAACCAACAGTCAACTTCCTCCTACCCCCCACTAAAATTGCCTTATGTCTATCCCATACATTTTTGAATTCCCCCACTGTTTTTGACTCCACTACCTTCTCAGGAAGGCTGTTCCATGTATCCACAACCCTCTCCATGAAAAAATACTTCATCACATTACCTCTGAGCCGTTCCCCCTCTATCTTCAAATTTTGCTCCCTTGTTCTTGTGCACCTCTTTTTCTGAAAGATGCTACCCTCTTGGACTTTGTTGATTCCCTTGAGGTACTTGAACATTTCTATCATATCCCCCCTCTCCCTCCTCTCCTCAATGGTATACATATTAAGGTCCTTTAATCTCTCTTCATATGTCTTCTGGTGCTCCTCCCAGGTCTAGCTGTATATAGCTACAGTATATCATCCATATAACAAAACCAATGCAAACTCACCTACCCCAGACAGAATGAGATCTACAAGCTGTTGAAAGGTTGCAGGTGCATTCTTCATTCCAATGGCATTACCTTGAATTCGTATAAGCCAAATGGAGAGATGAAAGCTGATCTCTCCCCCTGGCTGCAGGGGTCAGAGGTACCTGTCATTAGCCCTTTGTTAGTTTTATTGTGGTCACATACTTGGCTCCTCCCGGCACTCCTGGGACTTGTCTATTCTGGGCATGGGATAGGTGTCAGACTCCATGCAGCTATTAACCCTCTGGTAGTCAATGCAGAATTGTGTGGTACCCTCCTTCTTGGGGATCAATACCATGGGCGAGGCCCAGGTACTACTAGATTCTTGGATTACTCCCAATTCCAGCATCTCCTTGAGTTCCTCTTTCATGGAGTGCTTAACCTGCTTGGGTATCCTGCGGGGAGACTGTTTCAGGGGAACCTGGGTCCCAGTATAAATGTGGTGCTGTGGCATCATGATGTACCCCAGTTTCCCCGTGAACATCAACTCAAATTCTCTCAGCACACCCCAAATCTCCTGCACCTGGGCTGGTGTCAGCTGTTTGGAGAGGGTAAGGTTGTTCACAGAGAATGCAACCCAGGCCTCCTTGAGCAGGTCCACTAGTGGATCCAGCATAGCTTTCTCCTCTGGGGTGCTGCACACAGCAAGGACCAATTCCTCCCTGTCAGAATAAGACGTCAGCATTTTAATATGATACACCTTTCACCTGCATCTCCTGCCCAGTATCCCTAGCATGTAATTGACATCACTAACCATTTGGACAATGTAGAATGGCCCCCTTCCATGCTGCCTATAGTTTATTCTGTCAGTCAGGAATGAGTGCCATCACTTGCTGTCCCACCTCGTATTCTCTGACTGGGGCCCCACGATCATACCAAACTTTCTGTGGCTGTTGCGCAGTGGCCACACGCTCCTGAGTAAGTCCCATGAGCTCCTTAAGGTGGGTCCTGAAGTTCAGGACATACTCCACAACAGACTTCCCTTTGGAGGCATGGTCATCCTCCCATTCATCACAAACCAAATATAGGAGCCCCCTCATCCTATGGCCAAACAGGAGCTCAAAAGGTGAGATCTCTATGGATTCCTATGGGACTTCCTTGCATGCAAAAAAGAGATGAGGCAAATATTTGTCCCACTCTCTCCTGTGCTGGTCTGAAAAACTCCTTAGCATGGTCTTAAGGGTTGCTCCACTAGACCATTAGTTTGGGGGTGGTATGTCGAGGTTTTGAGCTGCCTTACCCCACACTTCTTCCACAAACTACTCATTAACCCTAACATGAAACTGGTGCCCTGATCTGTCCAGTGAGTCATGCCTGACACACATAGAAATACTAAAGCAGTTCACAGAAAATTTATGTGTACACACTCACAGCAGTGCACACACCAGGGGTGAAGACACACAAAAAATTAAAAACTCACATGCACAGGAGGCCACTCAGGTGCAGTGAGCTGTGAAGGGAGGAGTCACCTGTGACATCTTGCTTACTCAGTTGTACAGGAACTGAGCCAAGAACCAGACCACAGTGAGCAACAATTCAATGGGCCAAGCCTGACCCAATGAGAAAAAAATACGCTGCTTTATAAATCACAAAAAAAATAAATGTGTGCAGACAACTGTGGATGCACTTGCAAGACACAGATTATGAGAACAACAATACAATGCACACACAAATGATGTATGCACCATGGTACACTGCAATGCAGACAAGAGAGAGTCAGATGGCAATCACACCTCACTTATGCAAGGAACCGAGCCCAGAACCTGATTATAGCAAAATACCAATTTGCTTCACAAAAGAAATAGAACATACTACAGGGCTGTGTATGGATTTGGAACAAAAAGCTAAGCAAGCACAGCAGTGGGGTTGGGGCAGTCAGCAAAAGTGTGAGTCACTCACTGTTACTGAGCCCAGTAACAGTTACTCATTACATGCAAAAGCCAAGCTGGATTTTGTTGACAAAAATAAATCCTGATAAGAACTAATTGATTCTTAAAGCTGCACTGTCAGATTTTTCCAAGAATCTGTAATCTCACTCACCATTCTGAATTTAGGCTCTGTGGTGCTCCAGATTTCATCCATCAAGACACAACCATTTGTTTGTTTTTCTTCCTTGTACTTTTGTAAGAAATCCAAATATAACTTTGCTATTCTGTGCTGTGTGAGACCCTGCCTTTGGTCTGATAAGAACCTGCCCTTGGCTCTGCCTGCACTTCTAACAATGTCTAAAGCAGGTGGGGGAGGTGTGCAGCCACCTTCAGTAATTCGATCCTACTTCCTTCCTCCTACAGTCCCTCTATATTTCTTCCCCATTTCTGTCCCATTCCCCTTTAGCATGACAGCTAGTGTCATCCTGCCTACAAGCTTCCCAGAAGTCCTGCAATTTCACCTCAGAATGGCTAGAAAATTGGTAATTACAAATGATCTAATGCACAAAGAAACCTATTATGTATAGCTTTATTTATCTATCATTTCTGTTGTACTGTAGTCTGCTGCACTTTTCACACATCGTATTTATCAGTTATCAGTGTGTCAGTGGGCACCCCATGAGCTTTAGGTGCCTACAAGTGCACTGATGATGAGACACACATTTGTTGTAACATTGCCTTGTAACACTGCCCATTTATACTTTTTGTAATGCACTCCTATGTCATGTTCCCTAATGCAGCACTTAATAATTTTTGTATGTATGCTATCTCCCTCCTCAAAGTCTTAATTGTTTTCTTGATGTAATAAATCCCACTTTTCAGCACCCTGATTTAGTGCTTACTAATAGTGATATGCCATCACTCTCCTCAATGTCCGGCATCTCCAACCACACTGTAGTGTTCTGCTCCTTGCTGATGTTTGTGATACAGATGTTTATTATAAATCCATGTTCCCTTTCCATGATGCCGAATTTTACTTCTTTGAGATCACTCTCCCCTTCGTCCAAGGCTGCCAGTTCATGCGCCATATATACCCCCCAAAAAAAGCACATACTTGGTGGTCTACTTGACTGAACCACCTGCTATCATGCACAATGTACCCACCACCTTCCACGAAACCCCATGCCATCACCTTGACACATTGCCCCTATCACCAACACCTCTGTTTAGTGACTGTGCTGTGCATGTGTACTGTTGAAGTTCACTATATGGTTAATGGAGTGTACATTCCCACTCACTGACAGTCAGTCGTCAGCTCATGGTGGTGGTGAGAAGAGGATGATATGCAGCCTGCAGCTCCTTCAGGGTTCTGTTGTAGTAAGTGTTGTGAGGTGGTGTGAGGGTGGTTGCACTAGATCACCATTAATTTGTTGTGTGGAGAATTTGTATTACTGTATACATTGTTTTTTTGGTTGGGGGGGCACAGGAACATGAAGAATGTCCATACCAGTTTGTGAATAACATTACCTAAATTCAACTATCTGTGCAATGTAAAGATGCACTGAATAGTGGTGCCTCACTTATCTCCTTTGTTTACAGGCAATGCATTTCTACATGTTCTACCACCTCTGAGACAGCATGGTGAGAATGAGATTCAAAAATGAAACTATTGTTGCTGCTTGGTGCATATTCTCATTTTCCTAAGTGTAACCCCCTTAAAAATGGGGTTTAACTAGAATGCCCTCTCAGTGAGCTCTTCAAGAGCTGCCAGCTTGCTGACCCAGTCAGTTTACTAAGAAGGGAAGGGACTATGGGTTCTCTTGCTCGAGTCCCACCTGAGCCACTGGGTAGGTGCTCTATTTTTGCCATTGCTAAGTAGGCAAAGCGGGCCCCTTATTGGGCTGTGGTATTTATGTATTACATGTTGACTGAGTATTAAGGAATGTAGTTTATCTAAACTGTTTTCCCTTGCAGCGGGGACTTTGTGCATTTTGCCCCTCCATTTTGGACCCGGACTGTCTATGAGGTCCAATGAAGATCCAGGGGCACTTAAAATGGAGCATTGTGCAGCCAATTAGGGCTGGGACTCTTTCAGGAACCAGCTGCCAATGGGAGGTGTGGTCCGTGATCTGGGAATTGAAGTCCAGAAGGTGGCTCCTTTTTTTGCACCAGTAGAAGGAGGTAGAGGGGATTGGCTGTGGGAGCCCTCCAACAGCATTGTGTTGCGCCAGAATGAGGAACCCCTGCTTAACGGCTGAGGGAGCAGAGTCGTTGAGGCCATAAGCAGAGAAGGAGCTCTGGGCTCCTGCGCTGTAGAGTCTTCATGCAGGAAGCGCATGTGGAAGCCAAGAAGTCGGGCAACAGTATCGCCAGAAGGAACTGGACAAGATCCACTGTGGCATGCAGGCAGAGGAGGCTGTATACATGACAGCTACCTACCAGGCTCACCTGTAGATGACTGGAGAATCTGCTTCAATTGTAGCGGTCTGTCAGCAAAAGTGAAGCTGCGTTGCATACCGGTTTGTGCAGTGAAAACATTCGGCATTTTAAAGCAGCTGCCTGGTATGGTACCCCTCTGTCCTACATATAAATGTGTGGAGAAGTGTTTGGATCACAGGCCTGTGTCTTGCAAGTGGTGTGAGAGGGATCCTTCTACAGGAGTCGTGAGTACTAAATCAGGGTAGCTCCCTGTCAGCAGTTCTATTGAGGGCAAGTTTGGTCTGGCTGCTCCACTGTCCACCTGAACTGAGCCTGCTGGTCCTAAGATCTCTTGGGATAGCGCCACCTTGGGGTTACATAAGCACTGATAGTTGTGGATCAGCTGCTGTTTGAAGCATCTTGGCCATGCCGGTTAATATTTTTTTTGGGGGGGGGGGTTGCTTGGGTGGGTGACTGCAAGACGTTGACAAATGGGCAAGTAATGACTAAGGTGATAGTTGTGACTCATTTTTCCAAAACCTCAAATTAATACCATAAACATAAACACATTATTGTATGTTACCGGTCAATCAGCAATGGTTTTGTTCACACTGTTATACTACTGATACTCCCTCTTGGTGAGTAGCACAATAGCGTCAATTTCAATGGCTGACACACAATTAGACAGTAGTGAGGGGAGAAACAAGCTAAGCATGCAACCGTGGCCATTGGGGTGGGTGATGAGAGACAATGGGATGTGAAATGACGTACAAGTGGAATTGTTGTTGCGAGACCGGGACAACTTTCATCCTACAGGAGGCGAGCAACTATTGCAGATGGACATTTCCACAGCACTAGGAAAGTGACCAGAGATGTCCAGGGGGAGCCTCAAGGGGGGGTGGGCATTGGTTGGCGTGCTAAGTCTCTTCAGTCATGTAAACCCGCTACACCCGTTGGTATAAGAGGTGAGCGGCGGATGGGAGGATGCAAATGATGATGAGACATCATTGATGTTAAGACAGGGAACTATTACAGCTATGCAGATACAAACCGGGCAGAGTGAAGTAACACAGCAGAGGGACACATCAAGGAGATTGGGAGGCATTGAGGCAAATACGGCTCAGGAGTGGTGGAAGACAGTAGGTACAGGAAAAAGAAGGAAGAAGCTGGATATTGTGGGCCTACATTCATAAATGGGCACAACAAACATGGGAAGGACAAGCCTGGGTGTCCAGCAGGAAAACAGTTATACCCTTCGTCACACACTGACAGGGAAGGAAGCAACTGATAGGAACCACCAGGAGGGACTAGCAGGAGCAAGGAAGGATACTCCCCTCGGGTATGGTTCCGGGGCACACAATCCTCTGGGAACATGGGAAACTTCTCTTGGAGTTGAAATTTCCCCCAAACAAGAAAGTATATTTTTTTGGGGGGGGGGTCACCTGGAGGAGACACAAGTAAAGTGAGAAAATGGGTGGCATTGGTTAAGGTGGAGGGAAAATGACCTGGTGGTGGTGGGTGCCAGTGCTCCAGTAGAAGATACTGGGTTGTCCCGAAGCATCACTGGCAAAAGACAGGAGTCTCCGGGTGGCGGCTCAATGAGGAGGAAGCTCTATAGATGGGATGGGGGGTGGTGCCTTGCTCCGGTGGTACAAACTGTCATTGTCCACAGTGATCCTGCAGGATGTAATGGAACCAAGGAGGTCAGGACAAATGGAAATATGGGTTCGAGCCTGGGTGATGGACATGGTTCGGGCAGGAGGGAGGGAGGGTGGAGGAGACAAGCAGGCTAATGTAGGGGAACAGGGGGGACACACACATAGTTAGTGGTAACAGGGATAATGAGGCAGTGAGAGTGATGCTCTTGGGTGACTTTTTGACTGCCCAGGACACCAGAACAGCCACCAAGAGAGCTGGTGTCCACCATAGGACTCTCAGTGAAGTTGGGAGGTGAAGAACAGTGGGGGGGGGCTGGAGTGGCTACTTCATTGAAACAGGGACGTACACCTGTAATCCAGGACTCGACTGGGCTGACATGAGTGATGATGAGCCATGGATCACTTAGGGTGAGCAGATGCTTACCTGTATAGAGACCCAGCTGACAGACAGAGAATGGCATAGCGAGTCTTTGTCTGCCATAAATATCCATTTTTCTATGTTTGTTTGTGTCATCATTCCATGTGTGCTGGTTCCAGTTTTCCTCTTGTGCTATATACCCTGTGTCACACTTTGTGGTGCGCGTCCACTCTGAGTGCTTTTACTGGCCAGCCAAAATTAAAAAAAAAAAACAGACACTGATATTTGTTTTTCTCACCATGGTATTCACCTTGCTACAACATAATTACACTTCTTTTCTGTTCTTCTGTTTTGGGTGTGTGTGTGTGAGGATGGGTGTTCATTTGGTAATTCAACAGTCCCATTGTGTATAAATGCATCACTTGCTGTCAGTTGACTGCACTCATTATGACTCCCACTGAGTCTCAATCAGGAGCTATTCTCACCTTGGTAATGTGCTTCAGTTTTTGTCAGAGTACAGCACCATCACAGACACATTGGGTCATCAAGCTAAATGTAGGAGTTTGACAACACTGCAAAGCACCTTGAATGGAGCACATAACTGTCTTTGGCATCAGATTACCAGTCAGACATATTTGTGTTCCTTAGTGGCCTGTTTTGTACTGCGGAAACACAATTCTGTGGGAATGAGCACTGTGGAAATTATCCACAGTGGTTGATATACCTATGTTCCACCATCCCGGTGTCACTGTTGGTTTAGGCGCTTATATGCCACACCGCACATGCGGCCGTCAATCCGTGTTGGTTTAGTAAGTGAAGCTGATGCACCAGCCATCGTTGGCAGGGGAGAAGTCAGGACACAGACCAGAGGAGGCAGAAGGGGGAATAGCTGGGGGCTAGGGAAAGGGGTGTTTTGAGGCAGTGAAAGAGCATGCAGAAAGAGAGGGAGAGAGCCCATAAAGGAGCAGTCATAATTCTGGAGGACTTTATTGTAAAGGGATCATATGGTAATGGTGAATGGGGACAGGACAAGCAGCATCTGGGAAGAGTGCATGCCTGACACGACAGCAGATAGGGTACAGCAGCATATTGATTATTGTACAGAAGTTGGTGGGAAACCACACATCATCGTTTCACCGGGGAACACATGCTCTGGAAGAAAGGCATACAGGAGGTTCAGCACATATTCAGAGCAGTGTGGAAGCAATGCCAAGATGATGGAAGCAAGTGGCATTCTGAGACATTATGCCATAGACAAGTGCATGTACAGACTGAGAAAGCGGGACCATGGACTTCAGCAGTGGTTGATAACAATGGTTTGCCTTTCATAGATTCTAAAACTGAGTGTGAGTAATTATGCTTTCTCAGTATGCAGCCCAACATCGCTGATTTATTTATTTTCTTAAATGCTTCAACATAGAAACATAGACTTTGATGGCGAATAAGAACCGCTTAACCCACCTAGTCTGCCCATTTCTACCTCAAGGATAATAAGCTGCAGATCCTATTGGACAAACAACAGCCTATTTCTTCCTTGTTTCTAATAAAATTGCCTTATGTCTGTCCCATGCATTCGTGAATTCTCCCACAGTTTTAGACTCCACAGCCTCCTCAGGAAGGCTGTTCCATGCATCCACCACTTTCTCTGTGAAAAAATACTTCCTCACCATGCCCCTTAGCCATCACATTTTGTTTGCCTATTCCTCCCAGCCATTAACCAACCAATGGCGTCAAACTGTCTCTAAAGCCACCACCAATCTTCTAATTATGTCCCCTTGTTCTTGCACATCTCTTTTTCTGAAGGTTGCTACCCTGTCAGACTTCATTGATTCCACTGAGGTACTTAAACGTTTCTATCATGTCCCCCCGCTCCCTCCTTTCCTAAAGGGGATACATGTTAAGCTCCATTATTCTCTCCTTGTCTTGCTTCTCTTGCAGACACTGCAGCATTTTTGTTGCCCTTCTCTGAACTGCCTCCATCTTATCTATGTCCTTGTGGAGATGGGGTCTCCAGACCTGGATGCAGTACTCAAGATGGGGTCTCACCAACTGTCTGTACAGGGGGTTAACAACTTCATGTTTTCTGCTGAGGATGCATCTCCTGATACATCTCAGTACAACCCCAGCCTTCCTTACTAATTTCTCACATTGCTTCACAACCTTAATGTCATCTGATATGATTAACCCCAGGTAATTCCATTTTAGTTGTTATTATTACAACCTCCCCCATCATTGTGTAATCTTCCCTGGGTTGTTGTTTCCCAGGTGCATTATTTGCACTTCTTTGCACTGAATCCAAGCTGCCATTGGACCATTTCTCCAACCTTGCCAAGTCCTTCTGATCTTTTCACACTCCCTTGTGTATCAACCCTGCTGCAGATCTTTGTGTCATCTGCAAAGGGCATCTTTTCCTTCAGTCCCTCTGCAATGTAAACATTATAAAGACATTAAAAATGACTGGACCAGTACCGAACCCTGCGATCCCACTATAACACTCCTTCTTCAGAGTGGACTCCATTTACAATTAATGTCTGTGTCCTGTTGTCCAGCCAATGTTTTACCCAGGCTACCATCCCTGGTACTTACTTCCCAGGCTTGTGAATTTGACTATTAATCTTTGTGTGGACTGTAAGATAGCTTGCTAAAGTCTAGGTAGGCTATGTCCACAGCCACTCCCTGGTCTACTACTTTGGTCACCTAGTGAAATAAATCAATTAGATTTGTCTGACATGACCTTCCAATGTGAACCCATGCTGCCTTGGTTCCTGTGCCCCACTGTCCTCTAGGTACTCAACAATTCTTTTCCTTCAGAAGTGACTCCATCACTTTCCACTATCAGAGGTCAAACTGACAGGTCTGTAGTTTCCTGCCTCTGTCTTGATAACACTTTTGTGAAGGGAATCACATCTGCTTTCCTCCAGTCCTCGATTACACCATCCTCCCATGATTTGTTAGAAAGGTAGCTGCAGTGGTATCACTTAGTTCTCTGCTTCATTTTTTAGAATTCTGCTGAATTTCATCTTACTAACATACTAATTGCCAGCTGATTCAGCCTACGGTTTATTCGGAGTCTGCTCAAACCTCAGATACCTGCAGTGAGTACCAAGGCCCCCCTCCCCGTGTTCCAGAAACCCATATCAATCCCCCCAAAGCCAGGTCATCATCTGATACATCGCTTTCAGTGTCTGTCAACCCTCTCTTGAAGCCTCTCCACTGTGGACTTCTAAACCCAGCTCACCAGGCAGCACATTCCAATGATTCTACCACCCTATCAATGAAAGAGCATCCTTCTCTTTCCCCCCCCTCACTTCACCTTTCAACTTCGTAACCTTGCCTCCAGTGCCTCCTGCTTTAATCCAAGATCCCTCCATGTTTACCCTATTTATTCCTTGAGGTGCTTGAAGACCTCAATCATGTCCCCCCGTCTCTCCTCTCCTAAAATGAAAACAAGCAGAGCTCCTCAAGTCTGTCCTCATAGGTCAAATCCCCTAGTCCTTGTATCATCTTAGTTGCCCTCCTCTGTACCCTCTCCATGAGCTGTATGTCCTTTTTCAAGTGTGGTCTCCAGTACTATACACAGTACTCAAGGTGTGCCTATCCCATGCATGTTTGAGTTCCATTGCTGTGCTATCTACCACTACTTTCTGTGGTAGCTTATTTAGTTTAACATGTATCCACATGGGTACAGACTTGCACTAACCCACAGGTCAAAATGTTAATCATTACTGTACCATACTATTTGCATTTCATGTAAAATGTGTTTTGGATACCGATGTCAAGACCTCGATATGTACACCAGACTGTGCCACTGTATATTTCAGAAGCGCCTCGCCATTTTGCTCCAGTCACTGTACATGCTGGCAGGTGAATTCAAATCGTAATTTTATCCCTTCTGTAGTGCTAGTCTTTGCCTACTGTACATCACACTAAATATTTCTGCTTGATCCATATAAAAGAAGTTGTGGATTGCTTATTTATCAATTGAATATTCATGAGGATTGTTTGCTATAAGAAGCAAAGTGCACTGCAGTGCTACACACAATTACATATGTAGCAATACATGCATCAGAGCAGTGCAAGATGCATTTGTGGAGATGAGGATTGACCTTAGACCAACATATGCGCATGGTAACCTTCTCTGAGGTGCTGCCTGTCTATGGCATGGTTGAGGCTCAGGTGCCTCCCACCATAGGATTCAATCAGAGTCTGGCTGTTTCAGGCTCAGGGTTTGGCTTCATTTGGGACTGGGGGTCCACCCAGAACATGCGAGGCCTATACTGGGCGTGATGTACCTGTATCCATCCTGGAGGAAACCAGGATCCTGAGGGATAGGTTTAATGATTCATTGGCAAACATTTGAACTAATGAGGGAAGGCACTGCAAAAGGAGCAGGAAAGACCAGTCTGCCCCCCATAACACACTAATTAGAGAGGTAAGTACCACGGTAGAGAAGCACGGGGGAGCAGGACAGGGGTAAATGCAGAAAAAGGCAGTAAGGACAGGAATGAGGCTAAAAGTGATAAGGCCATCAATAAATGTGGGGTTATGAGTACCAATGCAGTCTGAGCAACAAGCTCCCTGAACTGGTAGCCTTGATGGAAGGGGTGCCTAGATATTGTAGCAGTAACAAAACATGGTACACCGAGAACCATGGCTGGGATGTTAACATGGTGCCCAACCTACAGGAGGGACAGGAGGAAGAGGGTGGAGGTGCTCTCTATGTAAGGAAGGGATAAAAGACTCAACAGAAAAGTAAACAGGGAGGAAGTGGTACTGTGGATTATCGGGAGACTAGAAATGCACCACAATCCACACAGGTGTTGTATACAGACCCCATGTCAGGGTAGGGAATGGACAAAGAATGATAGAAGCATACTTGGGATGGCATGGCAAGGAGAAATACCGTTGATGGGGACCTTAATATGCCAGATGTTAACTGGAGCACCTTTGCTACCTCAAAAGCAGTGCCTTGTCGATGCCTTCCAGGTGGCATGCCTCAGACAGCTAGGTTTTGGAACCTACTTGTGAGGGCGTGCTGGATAACAGGACACAGAAGGTAACTGTAAATGGAGTCCACTCTGGAAGAAAAGAGGAGTTACTAGTGGGGTACCACAGGGTCCAGCACTGATTCTATTTCTTTTTAATGTCTTTATAAGTGACATTGGGGATGGACTTGAAGGAAGAGTAAGCCTCCTTGTGCATGACACAAAGATCTGCAACAGGGTTGATACACAAGGAGCGTGGAAAGGATGAGAAGGGACTTGACAAGGTTGGAGGAACACTCAAGTATTGCTAGCTTCGATTCAGTGCAAAGAAGTTCAAAACAATGCACTTGGGAAACAAAACCAGGGAAGATTACACAATAGGATGGAGGTAGTAACAACAGCAAAATGGAAAGGGACCAGTGGGTAATCTTATCAGATGACCTAGGTTGGCAAGCAATGTGAGAAAGTGTTGTGGAGGGCTGGGGATACTGGGATGTACTGGGAGGCATCACCAGCTGAAAACAAGAAGTTATTATCCACCTGTATAGACAGTGGTGAGACTCATCTGGGTACTGTGTACAGTTCTGGAGACCTCATCTCTGCAGGATACAGACAGAACAGAGCAGTTCAAGGAGGGCAAATTAAAATGGTGCAGGGTCTGCAAAGAAGCCAGCATAAGGAGAGACTTGAAAGTAGCTCTAATATGTATACTCCTTAAGGCTTGGAGGAGAGGGACATGATAGAAACTTTAAGTATTTCAGTGAACTAATGAAGTCCAAGAGGGAAGCAAGAACAAGAGGACACAAGTTTGAAGAAAGTCAGGGGAAGGCTCAGGGCAATGTGAGGAAGTATTTTTCACAGAGAGGGTGGTGGATGCATGGAACTGCCCTTCCTGAGTAGGTTGTGTGTCTAAAACTGTAGGAGAGTTCATGAATGCATGTGACAGACACAAGGCATGATTTTCAGAAATTGGAAAAATAGACTGTTGCTTAAATAGGATCTCCAGCTTATCCTCTAGGTAGTGAAATGGGCAGCTGAGTAAATAAGCTGTCCTTATCTGCTGTCAAAGTCTATGTTTCTAAGAAAGAGTCCAACATGTTTCAATATAAGAAAATAGGAGGACAAGAGGACACAGCATGAGATCCGAGGAGGCCATTAATGGGTAATGCGAGGAATTTCTTTTTCACAGAAAGGGTGGTGGATGCATGGAACAGCATACCTCAGGAAGTGGTGGGTGAGAATACAGTGCAGTGCTTGAAACAGGCATGGGATAGGCATAAGGGAGCACACCGGTGATTATGCATAGATAGGCCACAGACAGAGCACAGGCCGATGGTACATTTATACGGTAGAAAAAGAAAAGGAGACTGGATAGTCCCTTAAGTTCCTTATCTGTAAATCCCTTCTATGTTTCTATGTAAACAAGCCCTGCAGTCTACTACTGGGAGCCCCTTGGTGCCCCCGTATGTGTCTGCTATACTCCAACACCAACTTGCTCAATCTTGAAGAAAGACTCCGCTTCCAAACCTGCCTTCTTGTGAAAACATAGAAACATAGAAACATAGAAGTTGACGGCAGATAAGGACCGCAAGG
Organism: Neoceratodus forsteri; assembly: GCA_016271365.2. NCBI lineage: Eukaryota > Metazoa > Chordata > Ceratodontiformes > Ceratodontidae > Neoceratodus > Neoceratodus forsteri. Next base: position 41,744,313 of record CM028131.1, on the reverse strand, counting down.
CCCATCCAGTCTGCCCATTTCTTTTTCTACCTTATAAATGTGCCATCGGCCTTTGCTCTGTCAGTGACCTATCTATTCATAGTCATTTGTATTGCTCCCTTATGCCTATCCCATGCCTGTTTGAAGCCCTGCACTGTATTCACAGCACCACTTCTTGTGGTAGCTATTCCATGCATCTACCACCCTTTCTGTGAAAAAGAATTTCCTAACATTCCCCCTTAATCGCCTCCCTCTAATCTCATGCTGTGTCCTCTTGTCCTGCTATTTTTCTTATATTTAAACATGTTAGACTCTTTCACCTTTGTTTATGCCCTTAAGGTGTTTAAATGTCTCGATCATATCCCTCTCTCCCTCCTTTTGCTCAAGGGTATACATGTGAGCTCCGTTAATCTGTCCTCATATATGTCTTCTGATGCAGTCCCTGCACCATTTGTTTGCCCTTCTTGTACTGCCTCAATTTGGTTAATGTCCTCGTGGCTGTGTGGCCTCCACACTGCACGCAGTACCCAGATGGGGCCTAACCACATGTCTGTACAGAGGATTATTACCTCCCCTTACCGACTTTGTGACAACCTCTACTAATACACCCCTAACACCCCCTAGCCTTACTCTACTGTTTTAGAGGTCTGCCTGGATGATTCTTTTAGGCCATCAAAGTGATGATGATGCCCAAGTCTCTTTCTTCCTTTGTGACTGCTAGCAACTCCCCTCCCAGGCCTATAAGTGGCTTCAGGGTTCTCTTCCCTATGTGCATGATTTTGCACTTCTTTGCATTAAATCCAGTTGCCACTCTTCTGACCATTTGCTAGTTTATCCAGATCTCTTCTCATTCTGCCCACCCCATCTGGATCATCTACTCTGTTGCAGATCTTGGTGTCATCTGCAAACAGACAAGCCTTACCCTCTAGTCCATCTCTGCAGGTCACTAATGAAGATGTTGAATAGGACTGGCCCCAGGACTGATCCCTGAGAGTACCCCACTTGTGACTTGCATCTCTTCTGACTGTATACCATTTACCACCACTCTCTGTTTTCTGCCAGTCAACCCAGTTTGCCACCCAGTTGACCAATCCTGACCCACCTCGAGCCTACCCAGCTTATTTATCAATCTTCTATGTGGAACAGTGTAAAAGCTTTACTGAAGTCAAGGTATGCGACATCAATCGCTCCCCTTGGTCCACCACTCTGGCTACCCAGTCAAAGAAATCTATGAGATTAGTTTGACAGGACCTTCCTTTGTAAACCCATGCTGCTCTTGGATCCTGTGCCCCTATGGATTCCAGGTGTTGCACTATCCTTTCCTTAAGGAGTGCCTCCATAATCTGCCCACTACTGAGAGTAAGACTGACTGGTCTGTGAGTTCCCGCCTCCTCCCCGCTACCACTCTTGTGGAGCGGGATCACATAAGCCCTTCTCCAGTCTTCTGGGACCTCTCCTGTGCTCAGAGACTCACTAAACAATTCTGCTAATAGCTGGCTCTGCTAGTTCCTCCTTTAACTCCTTAAGTACCCTGGGATGTATGCCATCAGGTCCCATTGCCTTATCCACCCTGAGCTTGTAGCTCTTGTAGGACCCTTTCTTTTGTGAAGGGAGTAGTGCTCACCTCCCTCCCCTGTGTCCAGTATGCTGAGCTGTGGGCCCTGCCCTACCTTCTCTTCCAGTAAATACTGAGCAAAAGTATCTATTTAGGATAGATGCCTTTAGGGTCCTCCTCCTCACATGCTCCCCTTTTCTCCATTAAGCTAGCACACACCCTCTGGACTTTCTCCTTTCACTAATGTATCTATAGAAAGTCTTGTCACCTTCTTTACTGTTCGTGCTAGTGTTTCCTCAGTTTGGGACTTTGCCTTACTGCCTTACCTGCTTCCCTTAGGGCAGTTTGGTATGCCTCCCTATCTTCATCCATGTGTTCCACATATATTTCCTGAAGGCCAGCCTTTTGGCTCTTGACCTTCTGCTACTGTATTTGAGAACCAAAGTGGTTTCCTCCTTCTTTTGCACTTCTTTTCTGTCTAACACAATGGGATGTTGCTTCAAGTATTGTATCCTTAATGCTTGCCCACTTTGCCTGTACCTCCTCACCTGTGTTTCTTTTTGCAGAGGCTAAGCTTAACTCTGTTGGCCATCTTATCAAAGTCAGCTCCTCTGAAGTCCCATATTTTTGCCTTGGAATGGGATGATTTAGATGTAGTAGCCAAATTGAACCATACCATGTGATGGTCACTGGCCCCAGGTGACCTTCTACCTGGAGATCTGTGATCCTTCTTTGTTAGTCAGTACTAGATCTAGGATAGCCCTGTCTCTTGTGGGTTGCTGTACCCGTTGTTTGAGGCCCTCCCCTGCAGGGAATCCACTATGAGTCTAGTTCTGGCAGATGTTCCTGCTGGTATTGACCAATCTATATCTGCATGTTGAAGTCTCCCATTATCAGAACCTCCCTTTAGCTGTCATGTTTTGTATATCTTCTAACAGTAATGTGTCTATGTCCTCCCTCTGGTCTGGAGGCCTGTAGACAACCCCAGTTCTTATGGCTGTCCCATTTCCTGTTTCCAGGGTGACCCACAGTTCTTCTGGCTCCTTATGTGTATTCTGAATTTCTGTAGCTTTGATATTTTCATTAACATACAGGCCACTCCTCCCCTTTTGCACCTCGGTCTCTTCTGAACAATACATAGCCAGGTACTGAAGTCTCCCAAGTGTGGTTACTGGTAAACCACGCCTCACTAATTGCTACTATGTCCAGTTTAGCCTCTGACATTATTGCCTGCAGGTCTGGGATCTTATTTCCCAGGCTGTGAGCATTTGTGTACATGATTTTCCATTGGCCAGATTTTGGTGTGTTAGTTGTTGGGTGAAGTTTGGCATTACCCCTGTGCATCGTATGGGGAGACAAACCTTTTTTCTTACCTGGTGATGCAAATGAATGGCAAACATGCTGAATTCCTGTTTGACCACTAGCTGAGGGGGGAGGGGTGTTCTTCCCATTCGACGTATGGGGTGCTGCACCCCTCTCCCTGCTAGGGCTCTTCCCCCCGGGGTTGCCACCACCCTGCAGCATGTCTCCCCCTCAGTCTCCACATGCAGCACTGTCAAAACCTCCCTTATTATCCCCAGGGTAATGGCCTCTATGGCCAAGAGATCCTTCTGCTATCAGGCTCCCTCCTGGTTCAGTTCCCTCCCAGCCAACATAGCTGACTGCACTATGCTTGGTCCTTTCAAGGTCTCTCTCAGATACCTTCTGACAAGCACTCGCTGCTCCAACTGCACATAATCCCTCCACCTTCTACCCTAGCCTGGGTCAGCCCTGTCTACTTTTGCTGTAGATGCCTGGGGTATCAGTCAACATCTCTTGACTATTGTAATAAACTATCTCTGGTTGCTACCTGACATGGTACTCGTGTATCTATATTATGACTACTGTGATCTACCTATTACCAAGCGTGTACCACCAGTCAATTCGTAACACTTGTTGCTTTTTAATCAAATTGTTATGTTACTTCCTGTTTTGTTTGCTGTGATGTCTTGCTCTCTTGATGAGGTGCCTTTGTAAGTGAGTCCATGAGTCAAAGGTCTGTAAACCGAGGATCTAATAAGTGAGTCTATGAGTCAAAGTTCTGTAAACCGAGGATCTATTAAATAAATAAGTAAAAATAAATAAATGAGCCACAAACGTCCTAGAGTTCAGCTTTGGGTGACTTAACCATGTTGCGTGACATGTTCTTGGAGTAGATCGGGGGTAAAGGTAGTGGTGGCTAATCTGTTGGATTGATTAAAGCACTTGCTTCTGAAGGCAGGAGTATGCGATGTCAAGAGCATGGTGCAGGCAAATATCAGGCAGAGTCCACTGTGGTTCAATATGTCCTTCAGTGATAGAGTAGAGGATAAGAAAGTGGTGTTCTACTCAATATAAGAGGGCTCAAGGTAATGTGTGCACAGAAACTTACACGTAGACTTCAGGCAGGAGGAAGAAGAGGAGAAAGGCAAGAATTCAACATTCTCTCTGCATATTAATGAGTAACTGAAAAGGGCATACAAATTAATAAATTCTCCTGCTACTGTCCCTTCTTTGACTGCATGTATCCATCGCTCAAAGATATAACACTATGAATTCAAAGACAGTGCTGTTCCAGACTTGCAGGAGCTAGCCCAGTCTCTCCAAATTGAGGTTTGCCACATAGAGCTATTATCCCACTATAATCTCATCACTGTGTAAAGTTGCATTTCATTAGCGCGGAATGGCATTCATTAATTACATTCAAAGCTAAACTGCTATTCAATCACCCCCCTATTGTCACCTGTTCTTTGACCATTTTGATTGCCTTTTCATTGTGCAATAGATATCAGCATTGCTAACACACAATTGGGTGGTAAGTGCTCATTGCATAATGCCTCAGGAGTGCCAAAACAGATCATTATAGTCCATGGTTATGCTTTCAGTGTCAAGCTGTCACTGACAATTTTACATGCATTCTAGTGCTCTCCAAGCTACTGCCCTGTGAGCCAAGCAACCTATATGCTTACCAGCTGACATGTCAGACTGATGGCCTATTTCTCTGTTATTTCATGGGTACGGGTCAAGGTGCACAACTACAGCTGCCTCTGCTGTTTGTGCATGTGTGGGGATTAATGGTACACCACTGCCTCAGGGATTTGAGATGGGAGTAACGGACGAAAGTTAGACTGTGAGGATTATGATTACTGAGCTTCTGGACGCCCTGATGATAGTGGTGTTGGGGTGGGGGTGGCAGCAGTCACGAGACTTATTCCACGGCAAGACAGGATTGGGATATAAACATACAGTACTCTGTTACATCACAATTCTGAGGTGATGGTGTGGAGGTAAGTGGATTGTGGGTAGATTTTATCATTCATGAGATACTACCATACTAACATACTAAAAGTAAGCAGAATAGGCCTGATGATATCTTGTGTCTGCTTGGTAGCCAGCTTCCTACTGGGTGTTTGCTTCTCTCTCCCCAGGCCAAAGAAGGCTCATCTTTGGTTTCAGTTTCCCTTGTACCTGTCCCAACCCTTCTTTAATTCCTCCATTGTGCCCTTCTCCACCAGACTCCTAGGCAGCGCATTCCATGGCTCCACCACCTTCACAGTGAGGTACTGTCTGCTGCGTTCCCCCAGTAATTTCCCCCTCTAGCTTCCACATGTGCCCCCGAGTTGTTCCCCCATCTGTAGTCTGAAGTTCTTATTGGCTCTGCCTTTGTTCATTCCTCTTACACATTTGAATACAACTATCATGTAGCCCCTATCTCTCCTTTCCTCCAGCTAGTACAACCTAAGTGCATCCAGCCTTTCTTCCTAAGCCCGCCCTCCCCACCATGCCCTGTGTCATCCTGGTTCCTCTTGTCTTGAATCTTCTCCATCAGTGCTATGTCCAACTTTGAGATGAGGTCTCCAGAACTGTACACAGTACAAGAGATGCAATCTAACCGGGGAGTTATGCAGAGGAGGGATCACCTTCCTCCTCCTGGATGTAATCTCCCTGGCTATGCAGCCCAGTATCCGGTTTGCTTTTGCCACAGTTCTTCTGCAATTTTCTGTATTATTCATTTTAACATCTACCATCAATCGTAGGTACCTCTTGCTTCATGTGGCTTTCAGTGATATCACCTCCCCCTCAGTGGATACATGTCCTAGGTTTCTGGCCCCCCCATTTCATCACCCTACACTTCCCTGCATTAAGGTCAATCGCCACCTCTTGACCACCACTCCAGGGTATCCTGGTCCTCTGGACTATCTGTCTTGCTTCTTCTATGTCAGCTAGCACTCGCAGTTCTGAGACATCCACCACTACACGTGGTTTGCACCTCCATGCATCCTCAACTCTGTCAGTGAAAAACAAACCTCCTGTCATTCCCCCTAAATCGTTCTTCCTTCTAATGTCATGCTGTGTCCTCTTGTCCTGCTATTTTGCTTATATTGAAACATGTTACAGTCTTTGACCTAGTGATGTCCTTTTCTATTGTTTTCATCATATCACCGCTCTCCCTGCTGTGCTCTATGTTATACAGTACATATTGAGATCTGTTAAGCTGTCCTCATTTTTCTTCTGATGCAGGCCCTGCACCAATTTGGGTATCCCTTATCTGGACTGCCTCAATTTGGTTAATGTCTTTGTGCAGTGTGGTCTCCAGTACAGCAACCAGTACTCCAGCTGATGCACAGCACAACTTGTGGCTTGCTATACCCCTAATAATGAATGAGGAATCTGCATAAGTCCCTATCTATTGGATACAGATCCTTTTCTATCAACAGCCTTATTCTTCCTCCCCCTCTGGAATTGCCTTATGTCTGTCCTATGCATTTGTAAATTGCCATCCTTCTGTTAACCCCACCACCCCATCGGGAATGCCATTCCACATGTCTGCAACAGTCACAGTGACAACATACTTGCTCACATTACATTGGCCCTGAGTCATTTGACTTCTGTCTTCACATTGTGCCCCCTTTGTTCTTGCACATCTCTTTGTATGCACCCTGTTGCATGACTGCCCAGATGCAGTAGTGTTGCATCTCACGTTGTGTCTTCAGAAAGCTAGTATGGAACACAGCAGGCAGCAAGCAACTGTGGTCGAGATTGTGTAGCCTGCACCTGGTGGTCCACACATATGCAACATATATAGGAAGAGTCAAAGGTTGGGTACTGGACACAGGGAGTGGTGCAGCACCCATCCATGGCTGGGGAGGCTGGTCTCGGTCAGCCACCAATGTCAGTGGCAAGAAAGTGTTGTATGCTCCCCAAGTTTGTGGAGCTGCCATTTTTCTCTTAGTGGCATGTAGTGCGGGGGCTTTATGTTCTGCTGTCTGCTGTTTTGGCATACGGAGGACATTGTGTGTCTGAATAAGAAGCTGGAGCCATGGGGGTGATGGTCAACATAGGGATGCATGCTAGTGTTGGGGGAACCCAAGGAGTTGCACAATACAGCATGTAGCAGGCACCAAAACAAATGGGTGAATGGGTGGCAGGATAAGAGCAGGGATATCAGCCTCATGGAGGGGTGACTGGAGTCAGTCAGGTAAAGGTTATTAACAGCAAGAGCAGATTTTAAATTTTAGCTCATGTGAGCACACAGATCCATATTCAGTTGATAGTCTACATCTCAGTAATGAAGGTTCACAGGTGCTGAAGCAGACTGATGTAATTTATCATGGTGAGGTATAATTAAAACTAGCAAACTGTGTGAGAGGCCATTCGGCACCATGCAATTCTGCTTAAAGTTGGACCAGCATAACATTCTGTGGTGATTTGCATATGCAGCTCACGATGCTTTGCATTGTGGGGGCATGTGTGATTTTGTATTTTCTTGAAACTTGGCTTCCCAGCCAAATGCCCTTTGGGGTAACCCTTGCCTCAGTGTTTGCACACAGAGGTTCTTTGTCTTTTAAATAGTTTTTTATTTTAATGGGTTCACCACAATATATCCAAGGCACACTGCCTTAAGGGTAGCTGGTCCATTCCACTGGGGTGTCAAACAGACGAGGCATACTGATGAGTCCTGGTAGGACTAAACACATGTCTATGTCTTCTGTTAGCACCCTTTGCAAACTGTGTGAGAGGCCTTTCGGCACCATGCAATTCTGCTTAAAGTTGGACCAGCATAACATTCTGTGGTGATTTGCATATGCAGCTCACGATGCTTTGCATTGTGGGGGCATGTGTGATTTTGTATTTTCTTGAAACTTGGCTTCCCAGCCAAATGCCCTTTGGGGTAACCCTTACCTCAGTGTTTGCACACAGAGGTTCTTTGTCCATTAAAACTAGCTGTTGCATAGGCAATGGAGGTTGAAAGAAGCTGGGTAGGGGGTCAGATGACCTATCCCCACATCTGGGACAGTGCCAAAACTGACTTGGGGTGTTGATGGAGGGGTGTGTAAGGAGGCATCAAGGAGAGGATCTGGGTTGAGAGTGGTATCCGAAAATGCTACTAGCATGGGAAACAAGATACTAACATACTAAAATTCCAGCAGAATAGGCCTAACGGTCTTTCGTGACTACTCGTTTGGTCATCCAAAACCCTGGTAGCTAATCTTGCTTCCCCCATTGCCCTATCTTGCTTCTCCCTTACCAGTCCTGGATTTTCTCACTGCACTGGATTTTGCTTCCAGGACCCTTGCCCTGTACCTGTCCAACCCTCTCTTGAACTTCCACCTTCTCTGCCTCCACCATCCTCCTGGGCAGCGCATTCCAGAGCTCCACCACCCTCTCAGTGAAATAGCACCTCCTCCTTTCTCCCCTCAATCTCTCCCCCCATCTTCCACCCATGCCACTAGTTCTCCCCCTTCCTTCACAGCACCCTGACTGCTCCTGCCCTGTTTACCCAATTCACGTACCTGAAGACCTCTATCATGTCCCCGCTCCCTTCTCACTTCCAGTGTGTACATATTTAGCTCTTCAGAATCATTTGGTTGCCCTCCTCTGGACCCTCTCCAGGAGTTCAATGTCCCTCTTTAAGTGTGGCTCCAAAACTGCACAGTACCTGGTGTGGCCTCACCAAGCAGTTGTGCAGAGGGAGTATCACTTCCCTCCTTCCTGAAGACTGCTGAGTTTCAGGCATTCATGGCAGAGGGGGGAAGTGGACATAGCTGCCATTACCGAGACATGGAGTGAAATGTAACCATGCATTTGATTGGCATTAGGTTGCCATTGTGGGATGCATGAATAGCATCACCCTGTCATTAAGGATGGTCTGCAGAAGCAAACTAAAGTTAATGTACATGAGTATACTATTTTGGTCACTGTGTCCTTATCTGATGTCACGTGTTACCTTGCTATGTTTGCCGTGAACTAGTGGCCTTGATGGAAGAGGGTTGCCTGGATATTCGGCAGTCATAGAAACATGGTACACAGAGAACCATGACTGGGATGTCAACATACCAGGATACACAATCTACAGGAGGGACAGGGAGGGTAAAGAGGAGGAGGTAGCTCTTTATGTAAAGGAAGGGATCAAAGCAACAGAACTAAAGAGTAAACAGGAGCAGATGAGGCACTTTGGGTCACCATGGAGACAGGAAATCTCACCACAATCCACATGGGGTTGTATACAGACCCCATCTCAGGAGGAATGGACAAGGAAATGATAGAAAGCTTTCTTAGAATGGCAGAAAAAGGGGAGATATTGTTGATGGGGGACCTGAATATGCCAGATGTTAACTGGAGCACCTTTGCTGCAGGCACATCCAAGAGCAGGGTCATTCTTGATGCCCTACAGGGGGCATGCCTCAGACAGCTAGTATTGGAACCCACTCAGGATGGAGCAATCTTAGACCTGGTACTCTCAAATGGGGATGGAGAAAGAATCTCAGATTTAGAAGTGGGTAGCCATCTGGGAACAAGTGACCACCAAACAGTGTGGTTCACGATAAACACTGCCATATAATCAAGCCATACAAAGCAAGATACTGGACTTTAGGAGGGCTGACTTTGTGAAAATGAGAAGTGCCTCAAAAGCACTAGCAAACAGGTAAGAAGGAGGGTGGAGGAACAATGGGGAGTGATCAAAACAGCCATCACAGAGGCAACATGCCTTTGTGTTAAGCAAATCAGTAAAACACAACGAAGGAAAAAAACGCTACGGTTCTCAAAAGAGGTGGCAGGCAAGGTTAAGGAGAAAAGGACAGCATTCAGGAAATATAAGGAAACACAGAAGGAGCAGGACCGAGAACTTTATCAGTTAAAGCAGAAAGAGGCTGGGAAGGCAGTCAGAATAGCAAAGGCCCAAACCGAGGAAAGGATAGCCAATTCTGTTAAGAAGGGGGATAAGACCTTTTATAGGTACATTAGGGAGCGAAGAAAGACCAAAGGAAGGATACTGAAGCTTAATAAAGGGGAGGGAATGTGGGTAGAGGGTGACAGTGAAAAAGCAGGGATACTGAACGAATATTTCTGCTCAGTATTCACAAAGGAAGAGGAGGGGGAGTTACCTAAACCAAACAAGAGAAACACTCTGAAGACGGGGGTCAATACCAGTCCATTTACAGAAGAAAGGGTTCTGAAAGAACTAATAAAATAGAAGGTAGACAAAGCAATGGGGCCTGATGGGATTTACCCAAGAATTCTAAAAGAACTAAGGGTAGAACTAGTGACACCGCTGACTACTCTATTTAACAAATCATGGGAGGATGGGGTGGTACCGAGAACTGGAGGAGGGCAGATGTGATTCCTCTTCACAAAGTGGGAGCAGGACAGAGGCAGGAAACTACAGACCAGTTAGTTTGACCTCAAGGTAGGGAAAATGATGGAATCACTTCTGAAGGAAAGAATTGTTGAGTACCTAGAGGCCAGTGGGGCACAGGACCCAAGGCAGCATGGATTCACGATGGGAAGGTCGTGTCAGATGAATCTAATAGATTTCTTTGACTGGGTGACCAGAGTAGTAGACCAGGGAGGGGCTGTGGACATGGCCTACCTAGATTTTAGCAAGGCATTTGATACAGTCCCACACAAAGGATTAATACACAAGATAGCTATGCCAGCCTTGGAGTGGGTCCCAAGGTGGTAGCCTGGATAAAAAATTGGCTAGACAACAGGACGCAAAGGGTTGTAGTAAATGGAGTACACAGTGAAGAAAGGAGTGTTACTAGCGGGGTACCGCAGGGTTCAGTACTGGGACCGTTCCTTTTTAATGTCTTTATAAGTGACATTGCAGAGGAACTGGAAGGAAAAGTATGTCTCTTTGCAGATGACACAAAGATCTGCAACAGGGTTGATACACAAGATGGAGTGGAAAGGATGAGAAGGGACTTGGCAAGGTTGAAGGAATGGTCAAATGTATGGCAGCTCAGATTCAATGCTAAGAAGTGCAAGGTAATGCACATGGGAAACAAAAACCCAGAGGAAGCATACACAATGGGGTGAGATACTGACAACAGTAAAAATAAAAAGGGACCTGGGGGCAATTATATCAGATGACCTAAAGGTGGGCAAGCACTGTGAGAAGGCAGTAAGGAAGGCAGGGGGGATACTGGGATGCATAGGAAGAGGCATCAATAGTATAAAACAGGAAGCTGTTATCCTTCTGTACAGACAGTTGGTGAGATCTCATCTGGAGTACTGTGTGCAATTCTGGAGATCCCATCTCCGCAAAGACATAGACAGAGTGGAGGCTGTCCAGAGGAGGGCAACCAAAATGGTACAGGGTCTGCACCAGAAGACATACGAAGAAAGACTAAAGGAGCTTAATATGTATACCCTTGAGGAAAGAAGGGAGAGAGGGGACATGATAGAAACTTTCAAGTACCTCAAGGGAATTATCAAAGTCCAAGAGGGTAGCATCTTCCAGAAAAAGAGATGTGCAAGAACAAGGGGGCACAATTTGAAGATAGAGGGGGGATGGCTCAGAGGTAATGTGAGGAAGTATTTTTTCGCTGAGAGGGTTGTGGGTGCATGGAACAGCCTCCCTGAGGAGGTCAATGAGTCAAGAACGGTGGGGGACTTCAAGAATGTATGGGACAGACATAAGGCAGTCCTAGTGGGGGGTAGGAGGAAGTAAGCTGTTGGTTAACTAGAATCTGCAGCTTATCTGTTAGGTAGGAAAATGGGCAGACTAGGTGGGCCAAGCGTTCCTCATCAGCGATCAAATTCTATGTTTCTATGATTCTATGTTAAATGTATTAGGTGTGTGTTGCATACATGCTCAACCCAAAATATCAGTCATGAATAGAGTTGGGTGATGCTGACACAAACTTTCATTGCCATGGTCAATACCTGCAGGCCCCATGACACCAGTCCATTTTCAGAATCCACTTTTGAAAATGTACATGGAAAGATAAAATGTGAGCAGGTTATGCTAACACCACCTGAGAATCAAATGTCAAGCCATCATCAAATATCACACCCAGATTCGTTATCCATTCTGTAGGGAGAAATGGTATTCCCCCAGTACAAGACAGTGGTTATCCCAATGAGCCCTGCCTACCACGACCACTCTGATCCACCACCAGCACCTCAGTCTTGTCAGCATTGTGTTAGCCAGTTATACCATAGATGCAACTCAAAAGATATGTCGACAACAAGTAAGCGTAAGTGGTGCCCATGCAGGCTGCTGTACTGCAGACAGGAGCATGGCATGTCAATGATGTCTAAAGTGTTTATTACTCGTTTGGTGGTACTGGGTCAAATGGCTTACGAAAGTCTAGATAGGCCATGTCCGGTGCATCCCTTGTCTACTACTTCACTCACCTGTAAGAAATCCATTTGATTCGTCTGATAGGACCCTCTTGCTGTGAATCCATGCAGCATCACGTCCTGTGATCCACTAGCCTACAGGTACTCAACATTTATTTTCTTCTAAAGTGATTTCATCATTTTCCCTATCACTGATGTCAAACTGACAGGTCAGAGAGGGGGGTATGTATACAACACCTCTGTGGACTGTGGTGGGCTTTTCATTTGCTATAAGGTGCCCCACAGTGCCTACTTTCATCCCTTTTTACTATTTTGTTCCACTGCCGTTATCCCGTCCCTTTCACATAGAGCTACTCCTCTCCCTCTTCTGCATGGCATGTCCCTCCTGCGTGTTGTGTAGCCTGGTATGTTAACTTCACAGTCTTTGTTCTCTGTGTAACATGTTTCTGTGACTGCCACGATATCCGTGCATCCTCCTTCCATCAAGTCCACCAGTTCAGGTCCTTGTTGCCCTGGCTACATGCATTCTTACTCATTAACCTCCATTTCTTTATGTCCTTATCCCTTTTCCCCAACCCTGTCCTGATTGCCTTTTGTCATTTTCTAAATTTACCATTCCTTCTCCATATCAACGTCTCTATATTGGTATTTACCACACTAATTACCTTTATTTCTTTGGATGGGGGGTGCTTGGACTTCCCTACACCTTGTCCGTGTCTCCACCCGTGGCTAGTACAAATGCTTGCCAATGTGAAGCATTTCAACCTATCACCAAGTGTCCTGTTTCCCCTTTTGGACAGATGCCGACCATCATGCAAATATATTTTCTAATCACTCCAGGTCTACCACCAGTACCAAATGAAGCCAAAGACAGCATCTTGGTGCAACTTTTTCAATCACTGATTAAATCCCATGTTGTGGAGCACATTAGCCTCACCCATGCCATGGACAGGCCACACCGCCCATACTGTTACCATGCGTGCTGCCTGATTAAGGATCAGCGATAAATCCCCAAACTCTATCAGCATTACTCTTATCTCTTTCACTGTAAATTACTTTGTCCACATGTGGACAAGGACATCAACATCCCTCCACCATGCAGGTGCTCCAGGGATCCTCAATATTTGCTCCCTGTCACATCAAGCTATCGCACCATGCTTTACCTTACCTCCGTCTACTTCCTCCAATGGAGTGCTTTGATTTTGTGTAGTGGTCCTCTTCACAGCCCTGGGTTAGCATTCAACATACTGGCATGCAGACATCATGTTTTATCACAGTCACAGTCTCAGCCAACCAGTGATTCACCAGAGTGGCGTGTGTACCAAAAGTGCTGGTTAATGTCATCGCAAGTTGAGAGAGTCTGCTGTGGATTTGATCCTGGAGACTGCATTTCAGAATTGCCAGTGCGTTGGACTGCATCCGGTGCCTGCTTCTTTGCTCCTGTCTAACCTGTGCACTGTCACTGTTATGCAACCAATGTTTTGCCACATGCATCTATCTATTTATAATATTTGTCCTAATAAGTAAGCTGTGTCTTTGCATGCACTGTTCATGCCTCAATACGATGTGACTTCACCTATTAAATGATTGATCAACACGGCCAAACATGCAAGCATGTACACAAATGAACCCAGTCTAGTACACAAGATGTGCTGTGGTGATGTTCATTTAATTCAAATGTGCATTATGGTGTGTGGGTCACAAATGCACAGCTGAGTGACTTCAGCACACAGGAATTGGGTACATCCTCAATAACTCCCACCCTTGAGTGCCTTACTGCAATTACACAATGAATCTCGCAATATAGACACCTTAAGTAAGAGAGTATTTGCTGCCTCAACCCTGGGTATGCCCATTGCCAGTTACCAGGGCTATTTTTCTCAGTATGAGTATGTACTTTTGCATTCCCTCAAAGAAATGGTAGACACTCTGCCCGAATTGGAAGTTAGCTCAGAGCTACTCCAGACCATAATTAGGGGTATTGAATCCAAGGTTAAAGCTGCAAAGGATGCCAAAGATATCAACTCCTGCGTGGCGACAGCTGGCATCTGCACCCACTGCCACTCTTGGCTATGTACTTCGGGCTTCACAAATGATGCCCAGCAGCAGGTCATGGCTTTACATTTTGACGGTATGTATCTGTTCAGGTCTCAGGTGTAGCAAGACTCAACAACTGTTTGCTTCCTTCAGCAAGAGCTGGCTGGATCACCCAGTCACTATCAGATGCATTTCAGCATGTCTGGTGGCATGCCTTCACCATTGCTATTCTGTGACACAGATCAAGCTGGAAGGCAGAGTGTACGCTCACTCTACCACAGCAGTCATGGCATCTCTGGTGGAAATCCGTAATCTGCCCATTGCAGATATTTGCAATGTGGGCTACCTGGAGCTCCATGCATACTTTCGTTAAGCATTACGCCTTGGATGTCCATGCCAGATGACATCTGTCGTTTGGAAGGACCATTCTTAATGAACTTCTATCCTAAGCATGTGAGCTCCTTATCTCCTGCCGCCTGTCTCGGGGGATTATTTAGCTCAGTACTCTCCCATTAGTGTGAATGAGTGGTGGAGACTTTATGTCCAGAAAGATATGGAAATTACATACCTACCATAATTCTTGATCTGCTTGGATGAAGTCTCTACCACTCATTCACATGCCCACCCACCATTCCCTGAGCTCACTTCTCTGTTTATGGTCTTTACTCCCTCAATGGCTGGGCTGTGAAGACATTATTGTTGACCCTTCTTAAACAGATCATTCGGACTATTTTATGTCTGATTTTTAGGCTAGTCTTTCTAGGTTAATTATGCTGCACCTCCTCAGAAAAAGGGAACTGAGGCACTTGGAGGTTGGCCGAGATAGTCATTACCACATGAGCCTGTGCTTGCGGTGCCGCTTCCTCACGACTCCATCTCAGGCGCCAGCCCTCTTGAAAAAGTTTGCTCCTGCTGGATGCTAGCACCTCCGGCAAACTCCCATTAGTGTGAATGAGTGGTGGAACCTTTGTCAAGAAGATCAGAATTACGGTAGAGTGCGTAATTTCCATTGTTCCTTTTCTTCTTCCACAGGCATGTATAGAGGTCATGACAGATGATGAAGTTCAGGACCTCTGTGTTAATTTTTCTCTTCTCAATGCTGGACTTCTTTTTGACAGTCTGTAGGGCAGAGTGGCTGCTATCGCTCAATAAAGAGATCCACAATATAGTGATGCTCCACACTGGTGCGTATGCAACTGCTGTCAGCTGATGCCTACTGCAGTGGAAAGCATATGTTGTGGGTGCTTACCTGAGCATTGCATCTCGACTCTCCCCATATCAGTCTGAGATGTTTGCAGTATTTTAATATGCAAGTCATGTTGCAAAATTTCACCAGTAATCATAATAAGTGCCCTACAGTCTAGCCATTTTTACCTGAGTGTGTGTTGCCTCAGCTCTAAGAACAATTTCAATTCTGAAATTGTCAGCACTTGTTCCATCCTGTCTTGAGGTATCACCAACTAAAGGTATTGGTGTCATCTTCAAATAGTTTTACACTCCATTACTTCCTTGACTTGGTGCCACTACTGAAGACATTGTGGCAGACAGGCTCAAGCGCAGATCACCGACTCCACTCGCTGGTCATCATCACACACTACTGGGACAGAACTCTGTTATCCACCTCACTCTGTGTCATAGCGCTCAGCCAATTAGTAACACAATTTACCAATGTAGGTCCCACTACCATACAGCACAAATGGTTTAATAAACTCCAGTTGCGGGCCGCTGTCCAATGCATTGTTGCAATCCCATGACTGCATGTTAACATACATTACGAATCGACCACATGGTTGCATCATTCAAAGCAATCTATCCGATTGGTTGAACAGGATATCAAAGCTGTGAATCCTTGTGCCCTTTTGTGCATGAACTGTTCATTCTGTTCATGTACTTGAAGTTTTCAATCATATCCCTTCCCTGCTTTGGTGAGTACATGTTCAACTCCCTCTGCCTGCCCTCATCACTGCCCTATGTGATCATAGCTCCCCATGCACTGCCACCCTCTGCTGCCATACTTGCAGCCTGCTCACTACACAGCCCACCATTTTTGCACCCTCCCATGTACCTAGTGGCTTACTACCTAGCTGCCAATGCCACACAGTCAAAAGCCTTACTGAAGTCCAGCAATAGGACATCAACTGCAAGTCACCTGTCTAGTTATCTAGTTACCCAGTCATAGTCCTCCACAAAGTTGGTCTGGCAGGAGCTGATCGTAACAAAGCCATGTTGCCTACTGTCGTACACTCCTTTGTCCTCCAGGTGGAGCACCACTGTCTCCTTCAGGACTGTCTCCATCAGCCAACCCACAATGGATGTGATGCTTGCGGGCCTATAACTCCCTGTCATACTTTTGTAATGTACAATACAAAGACAGTGATGAAACCACTGGTGAATCTCCAACAATGCAAACTAGTAGCATTACATTTCCTGAGATGAACAAAAATATTCCAGTTGCAGGGATGCTGCTGCCCTAGTGAAGGTGTCCCTTAGTCAGATACCACTGAAGATTAGTATCTTACATATGTGCCACTCACAGCCATAAAGATTATGTTATCTGTAGGCTGAGAAAGTGACATTGCACCATAGCACAGTGTTACGTGTGTGAGGACCATTAACGCATGTATGTGCTTACATCCAATATGTGTTACTGGAGGGAAACATGTATTTATTCTACAGACGTGATGTTATTGTTTTCTTGCAGGGAGATGTAACACCTACTTTTGGACCCAGCGGTAACTTTATTGGCCACTACATATAGGCGTGATGTGTTTGCTCTGCCTCCTGATGCTGATGCCAACCATTTCCAGACAGCACTCTGCCTACTGGCAGTACATTCTGTGGCATAATGGATGCCTTGGTCACAGAGCACGAGACCTGTGCTGCTGTTGTGTGTGGCATATACGCAAGACATATCCCGATCCTTATGGACGCTACACAGGATTCCTACCATAGTGCCTCGTGTAATAGAAATGTCAGTGATAATACAGTGCTTAACAAGGATGCATCAGACAGTGTTTAACTCTGGGATTATGTTAGAAATTTTTATGGTATTGGTGAAATTATTGCATTAGGTGCCATAGCATGCTAAAGACTCCTTTAATTTTATCAGAATAAATCCAATCTACATAATGGCGCTTGTAGAGCGAGAATGATTCAACTGTGCTGGAGGGATAAATGCACATTGTTAATTATAAATCAAAAATCTCTGGAGATCACGTGATGGGCTGAGTCGCTCGAGACGTCTTCTGTGCTGCTCCAGGACCCGATGTAAAAGTTTAATTATTAGAAGCTCTGAGGTCTGCTAGATTCAGCTGATATTTAACTAATTAAGCGAGGAAGACTCGACGGGTCCGCTTTTGGGCAGCAAGTTTAAAAATAAAGAGAGCCGGGAGTGGAATAAGCGCTGAGTCGGTGCGCTGCAGTCGGAAGCTACAGGCCGTTTTTTGAAAGGCAAGATGGAGGCTGAAGTTGCGGAGCCCCTCGCAGCGAGATCCCCTGCGACCAAAAGGCCGAAGTCTCAATCCCCTACCCCTACAGTGACAGAGGCGGACCTGGGAAAAGACAGGGGAATGGGCCAATCTACCGAGGACATACAGGAGATTAAAAAACTGTTGCAAGGGTTGGTGGTGGACTTCGCAACTGTGTGACCGGCATTACACTCTCTCGCGCAGCGCATGGGGGATGCAGAAGCTAGGATAGCCTCGCAAGAAAGGAAATCATCCACACTGGAACAAGAGCTTATAATTGCCAAAAAGCAAATCAGGAAACTCGAGGAGAGAATGGACGATCAGGAACCGAGAAGCCGGAGGAACAACCTGATACTGGCAGGGCTTCCAGAAAGGGCTGAAGGATTGGATTGTGTCACCTTTATACAGGACATGCTTTTTAAATTGTTGGGCCCATCGCCATTGAAACCTACAATCTTGAGAGAGACCCACAGAGCATTAAGGAAACACCTCCGCCGGGGCGAGACCCAGGGTGATTATTATGAGATTTCTCCACTATAAAGAAAAGTCTCATGTACTGTTCAAGGCTAGACATAATAAAGCACTTCAACGGAATGGCGCAACAATCTGGATGTTTCAAGATCAAACTCCTTCGGTTAGGGAGAAACAGATGGAATACTTGGAGATCAAGAAAAAGCTGTATCTAGCAGGTATTAAATTTTGTTTGCAATACCCTGCAACGCTGATGGTGAGACTGCAGTCGGGTGAGAAGTGATATCTATCTGCTAGGGTTGCCCTAGAAGGCTTGGGGTTGAACTTCCTGAACTGTTTAAGTCACGACCTGAACTGGACTAACTTTGGAAAGGATGCACCGCTTGTTTAAGTAATTATGGACAAAGGGAAAATGGGGAGGTTTGCAGGTTGTAAAGTTATGACAAAACATTTTCTAGTTATGGTTGTATGTTTATCTTTATATTGATAGAATATTTGGGGGTCATACTAAGTTTGTTGGGCTAGGGTGGGTCAAGTCTCATGGCCCGTATTAGGGATTTATCGAGGATTCCCCTGGATCTGGTGGAAAGAATTCGGGGGTTACTGTAGATATGGTTTTAGCAAGGAGAGGGTGATCTTTTTGTGGGACATACAGGATGGCACTTTGGCAAGCTCGTCAATGTCAGAAGGATTATCTTAAATAAAACTATGACAAGTTTTTAGTGGGGATTGACCCACCCATGAGTTGCAGTA
The DNA here is from genome assembly GCA_016271365.2 of Neoceratodus forsteri. Taxonomy (NCBI): domain Eukaryota; kingdom Metazoa; phylum Chordata; order Ceratodontiformes; family Ceratodontidae; genus Neoceratodus; species Neoceratodus forsteri. The sequence goes on along the minus strand of CM028131.1, from coordinate 41,725,443 downwards.
TGCTGAGTGTACCTGACTTCACCTATTGAGACGGCAGGGATGCTGTTTTTTTTTCTTTTCTTTCTTTTCTTCTGTGCTCTAGAGAAAGGAGGGAAGATCGGGGATGATAGTAAAATGGAGTAAGGGCAGAAAGTCAGAGAGATTAGATGATGGGCAGGCTCTCAGAGTGATAGGGTTTTGAAGAGGGCAGGAGCAGCACAGAGGGGTTCATCCATGATTCGATTTATGCTAGGAGGGACGATCAAGGATCGGGGCGGGGAGGGAGGACATGGGGATCTGGAAAGAGAGAGAGAATCCAAGAAAGGAAATCAAGGAAAGGTAGACCGTGAAAGGGCATGGGAAGAGATCACTTGTTACAATCCTTGCGTTTTGATGGATAATGACTGGTTTAGAATAATTTCATGGAATGTCAAAGGTCTCAGGGGCAGACAAAAAGAATGGTTATTTTGAGACATATTAATCACTTGGGAGCTCATATAGCTGCTTTACAGGAAACCCATTTACTAACGGAGGAACTAAGCTGTCTTAAGAGGCTATGGGTGGGCCAGGTCTATGGGAGGGCAAAGAAAAGGCATCGGGGGTGTGGTGATCTTAATAAGAAGCTCCTGTGCATTTAAGATGGAGCAAGTGTTGGTAAGGGAAGATGGCAGGGGGATATATCTCTCGGGGATTCTGTCGGGTAAGGCACTGTCAGTGGCTTCTGTTTATGGTCCCTCCTTCTACTGCAGACTTTTTTGCTTCTATTGAAAGGGACATAGCAGCTATCCCTACTGACTCGCTCATTTTGGCTGGGGATTGGAACGCTTGTCTTAATAATCTGGAGGATAGGATACCCCCATCTAGTAGCCCCCAAAACAGGGCACAGACCGCCTTGAACAGGATGCTGGAAGTGACAGCGTTGGTGGATCTGAGTAGGACCCACTCTAAGGGGGGAAACACTATGACCTTTTACACTGCGGCCCACAAGACTTAATCGCGTATTGATTTTTTTCTTGTTAACAGGGAGGCACTTAGGGAAGTGAAGGATATGAAGACAGGTGCAAGAGTACTTTCGGATCACTCCCCTATTTTCTTGATGTGGGAACCGAGTCCTGCCCCCCCTAGACCTGCTCAGTGGAGATTAAATGATCTGTTGCTGGTGGAGGCTGCAGTGCGGGAGGAACTAGAGGAAGCTTTGTGAGGGATTTTACAGCATCAAATACCCTCTCTACAAAATCAACATCTGGCTTGGCCGACATGTAAAGTGTTGTATGTGGGGATAGTGCAGGGTTTGGCAGCGCAAAGAAATAGATTGAGGAAGGCAAGGGAGGAATTTATTTTGGAGGCAATAGATTCTTTATCTCCTCTGGAGGGGTCATCCGGGGAAACTGACTCGGAACTTAAAACCCTGAGAGGGGAATGGGTAGAAATTATGTATGGGAAGGTGGAATATTGGTTGGAAAGAATTCAGGCTAAATACTTACTGCGGGGGGATGTCCCAGGGCGCTCACTTGCAGCTAGGGTCAGAGAATGGGAAACAAGCAGAACAATTACCTCTATATGGTACGAGGGGAAGCTGTTAACGGACTCCCAGCAAATGTCAGATGCATTTGCGTCTTACTTTAATGACCTATATCGGGTGGGAAACCCAGCTGGAGAGGAGGAAATCAATGCCTTCTTGGAGGGAATACCTCTTCCGGTGTTGGACCATCTACAGGCTAGAAAGTGCTGGCTCCTATTAGGGAATAAGAGCTATGAGATCGTACAATCTCTGCCGGCTGGTAGAACTCCGGACCAGATGGTCTTACAGCTAAGTTTTATCAGACTCACATACAGACTATACTTCCAGTTTTGTTAAATTTTATAATACTATTATGCAAGTGGGATGTTCCACCCACGCTGTACCAGGCATATATATCATTGATCCCTAAACCAGATAAACCTAAGGATTGGGTGGATATTACAGGCCTATAGCGCTAATGAATCAGGATATTAAGATCTTAACAAGAATATTAGCTAATAGAATTTTGAGGTTGCTTCAAGCTAATTAGTCAGGAACAGGTGGGATTTATGCCAGGGGAGGGGCACATGACACCCATAGGAGATTACATCATATTCTTAGCTATGCAGGTTCCCAACTACCTCTAGCTTTGATATCGCTATGGCAGCCAAAAGAAGCTTCGATAGGGTCTCCATCTTTTTGTTTGCTACAATGAGGAAGATGGGCTTCCCAGAGGGCCTGCTCAGAGGTATTAAAAACTTGTATGCGGCCCCATTGGCTAGGGTATTGTGTAATGGCTATATTTCACAGGAAATTCAGCTGAAAAATGGGACAAGACAGGGGTGTCCTCTATCACCGATATTATTCAACATCTATTTAGAGCCCTTGTTGAGGGCCATAATGGAGGAGGAACTTATAAAAGGGGTACGGTTAGGGGGAAGAGAGCTTAAATTCTCAGTTTTCGCGGATGATATTCTTTTGCACTTAGAGGACCCGGCTTCCAGTTTTGAGGGAGTAAGAGATTTAATTGGGCGATACTCTGTGGTTTAAAATTATAAGCTGAATCTGACCAAGACTCAGATTCTCCCTCTGACCCCATATGTATATAGGGCAGATTTTGCTCCATTACAATTGCAGTGGAAGGCAGATAGGATTAAGTATTTGGGTATATGGATTACGGCAAATGGAGAAAAAGGGGCGGAAGCGAATCTGGAGGGGGTTTTATCTGTTATAAGAGGGACATACTAAGATGGAATAATCTTCCATTGAATTTTATGGCTAGACTGGGCCTCATTAAGATGAATTTACTCCCTAGGTTAATATACCTAGTGTATCACTCATATGATATTCATGTATCATGGTTTAGAACAATTAAGCTTCTCTCTGAATTTCTATGGAATGCTAAACCGCCCAGGAGAAAACATGAAGTACTCGTTTACCACAGGCAAAGGAGGATCAAATTGCCTGATCTTCATGTATATTATGTGGCGGGACAATTGGGTCTTATGTTTCATTGGGCTAGGAATTTGGAAAGAAACATACACACCAATATGGCTACAAATGGAGGCAAATATTGAGAAGTGTGGCCTCTCACGGAAGCAATGTTGTTTGCCAGTGTTGAAAAAGAGTTTAATAAAGGGGGCGGGAATCCGATTGCGAAATCAGTAAGAGCCTGGTGGTCCTTCCTTACACCGGCACAGAGAAAAGTACAGATGAAAGCCCAGGACCAACCAATTTTGGGTAACCCTACTTTTGAAATTGGGGGGCAGGTACTTAACGCTCGGTGGGTTAATCAAGTGAGGGGTCTAAAGGTAAGGGATCTTATTCAGGGTGAAAGGGTTAGTCTACCGACTTCACTGGAAGGACTGCCTTTCTTTCGAAGGTTGAAGCTGACACGACTGTTGGAGGGGGTGATGAAAAGGAATGGAGGGTTTTAGATAGCTCTTTCACTTGGGATCATTTAGAGTGGACCCGAAGTCAAGTGCGCTCCGCAGGTGAACAGTGTGTTGGTGGAGTTCTTTAGTCCGGCCTCACCCATACAAGTTTCATATTGGGATAAAGTAATGGCTCCTAGGAATCTAGTTTGGGATTCTATTTGGAAAAATTACAGGTACATACCTATACCCAAGTTTAGGAGTATGCAGCTTTTTGTCTCTAACATATATTTTACCCCAGTAAAACTATAGACAGAAAGCTTAGACAGACGGACGTGCTTCAGATGTGAGGCGGGAATAGGTGACCTCTTACATGTGCTATGGGAATGTGGTAGAATTTCGCCTCTGTGGGGAAATTAGACAACGATGGACCCTCGATTGATACTGAATATATAACTCGGAGGTTTGTGTCTTGGGTCATTTGTCAGCAATACCTGGAGCCTTACCTAAATTCCATCTGTCTCTGATGACTGCGTTAGTCAAATCTTTTTGGTTCAACATTGGAAGGGCGATCAATTATACAGTATAAGCAGTGGGTGCGGATTTGATGGGGGCTCTGGGTAAAATAAAAAACAACTCTGTTTGGAGGGAAAAAGGGTTATATTTGAAGAGATGGTTATCTTTAGAAGCGATTTATGCCCTACAGAGACAAGGTACCCAAATACAGGTCCGTCTGTCAGGCTGCGAATAGCGTGAGATTGATAAGTGGGAATGAGAATGTGGTCAACATTGTACTATGTTGACGCTTTTGACTATTTAAGTAAGGGTATGAACAACATGTGATCCAAGCAAGATCCGATTGAGTTTGGGACTTTGGTCTACCAGGCACTGGGGGGGATGGGGACTCTCTCTCTTTCCAGGGGGCATGGCAGGACTCCACCTCTGAGTGGGATTATTAGAGGGAAAGAGGTCTATGTTAAGTTAATATTTATAAGACAGTATGTACGCTACTATGGCGAATTTTGCTTTTGTTCTTGTTTCTTTCCTTAAAGAGCTGCATAATTCTATCTCCTATTTAGTGGGGTTGTAATTATATGCAATGCTTAAGTTGGGATGTGGGCTGTATTATTACTTTTTAGGAATGCAGATTGTATTTTAATATTTCTGGAGATGGATTCCTGCTGTGCATGAAATGTGGGGTTGTACATAGTTCTCACAGTCAGTTTTGGACTGTGTACCCTAGCTTGTCCAGGTTTGTCTTTGAGTTCACAGTTTGTAAATTTTAAAAATAAAGTCAATAAAGATGTTTTAAGCAAAAAAATAAATCAAAAATCTCTGTATTTGGTGTGTGTGTCATCTTGCTTTTATGGTTTACAAATTACAGTAAAGTATGTATTGGACTGCACACTGTCTTTTATGGAGAGTTGGAAATACGATGGGAGATTGAAATGGGCCACGCCCAGAGCCAGACAGTATCACTCAGCTGAACTAAAATGCAGAGAATTCAATGTGTCCATCACTGTACATACAACAAAAATGTTATAACTGAAATAAAGTTGTTGAGATTATCACGAGGAAGCATGGTATGTAATGAAAAGTGGCAACACTCTGCTGACTGGGGCGGGTGGTGACAGTTTTGAAGAGGATGGTAGCACAATCTGCAAGGTCATGTGTACATATGTAACCCCTAGATGGCGCTATCCCAGGGGCTACTACCCCTGCCTGATTTGCCACTAACAGGTTGAGGGCCTGGATCCAATGGGTGCCTCCACCCAGAGGTCAGGGTTTGCAATAGTTAAACTAACATGGTCACAGCCCTCTGGGACACTGCAACTTTCTTCCACTAGTGGCCCACAATATATCAAATTACCTTCACAGTATACACTTACCCCAGGACTGGTTCCGCACTGGGACCTCTGTGAAATAAGATACAGTGCAACAATCACAGTACAGTACTTTAACATAGACAAATACCTCAGGCAGTATAACTTTGCTGAAACAAGCAGCTCTGATTTATTTAGGGGAATATAACAAGGACAGGGGAAATCAGGTTAATTAGCTTATACTTTACTCATCTACCTATGGCTCTGTGCACAGGCCTATCCCTACCAGTTACTGTCCTGGGTACCCAAACCCTAGTGGCTAGTCCAAACCGTGGCAGCTGGTAGGGCCCTTTCACACAGAAAAGAAAAATTAGTTAAACAGTCAGCAGTACAGTTATTCCATTTGGATTCAATGTGGCAATTCAACAGGGAGACCTGAATTAGTACTCACGACCTCCAAACAAGATAGGGTCCTTCAATGTCAGCAGGGCTACTCTTGAGCTCCACGAGACTCCTCACACATTTATATGGTAAAAAGAAAGTACTATACCAGGCAGGCTGCTTCTCTATCCCGATTAATTACTGCACAATACCGGGAGAACACACAGCAGATTCAGTTCCTGACAGACCGAGTGCAATTCAACAATTTCTCCAGTCTTCTACAGGGTGAGCCTGGTTTCTACTCTTCAGATATCCTTTGATTCTCTTCACAGGACAGATTCAGTCCTAACAAGCAGTTACACAAGCTGCAGACCAGAACTCTGGACCTTACACATGTTTCCCGACTAAAACTGTGCACTGAAGGAGCACAGGGTTCCTTTCCCCTTCACTGCCAGAGCTAAACTGAAACTCCAACAGACAAAACCGGGCACTTCCTTTGAGTTCCTCCCAGTTCTTGACTGGATTGGCTGTCACTCACAATAGACTGCTGCTGTTGGTCCAAAAAGGCGCCGAAGTCTAAACTACATCTCCCAGAGTCACTGCCCATACAATCCTCTTGTGGCTGGCTCAGATTATGAGTCCAAGTTCTGATTCGTCCAAGGCACCATTTTAGAGCTAGCTTACCTCACACTGATTGGTCCAGTTCAGCAGTTCAAAACCAGAATGGGGAACTAGGCAGACATAGTTCTGACTGCAAAGAAAGCAGGTTAGACAAACTGTAATTTCATTATTCCTCTAAATGATTTCTGGCAAACAGTTACATCTTTCAGATAGGTTCCCTTTGCACTCCTAGTGACTGCAAAATGGAGTGAATTGGCAGCAGCTCGAGTGGTACTCAAACAGAGAAGCACACAGTCCCCCATACAAACTAATTATGTCTGCAAGCAGACAGTTCTTAAAGAGACAGTACCAGAGGCTCTAAAACACTCACTGATAAATGGCTAGCATGCAAACACCATTCAGGCTTGGAGCATTCAAGCAAGCTCCTGGAAGTCTTTTGGGAACCCCCATTTGCAGGGGGTTACACATATGATAGGAATGTGTGAAATAAATTCACAGTCATGCAGTGTTGAGGCTACCATTACCGCATTATGCCTGGACGGATTCATTGTGGAATGAAAGCCATGACTGCGATACAACCATGCCATGCATCCCTGTGTTCTACAAGGACAGGATGCTAAACAAATCTGTCACATTCTATCATTATGTGATAAAAGGAAAGAAGCAGGCTGTGAGCCTGAGAGTGGGTCCAAAGGTGGTACACTGGGTAAGACATCCATTGGGGGATACACTACGGAGGATGGTAGTAAACATAACTCACTCCGAAGCAGGGAAGGTGACCAGTGTGATGCCACACCGATCAGTACTGGGAACAGTTCTATATGTCTTTATTGGTGACATTGTAGAGGTTGTCGAAGGGATGGTATGCTTTTTATCAAATGACACAATGATCTGCAATAGGGTAGACACTCCAGGGAGTTACTGCGTGTGCGTGTGTATGTGTGAGAAAAAAATGAATAGATATCTAAGAGATATGTCTGGAGAATGGGTGAACTAGGCAGAAACAGAGAGCAATGGAAACCTAAAAGTTGTTGTCTGATAAGGACCATATGGCACACCTAGTCTGCCCTAAATTCCCTACCTATAGTGCCTCCAGAGACCTTACTTGGACTCCTGCTTACACACACTTGCTTCTAAGATTCCTTGAGTCTATCCATTGCATTCTAAAATCCTGTGCCTGTTCTTGCCCCATTACCCCCGCTGGTGGGCCAAGTGGTCCTTATCTGCTGTCAGTTTCTATGTAAGTCAGTCAACTGGTACACATACCTTTCACCCCTTTCTTTTTCACATCCCTCAGGCTAGCAAATGAGCAATGGTGCAGGTGTTCGAAACATAATAGATGTTGTCAGCAGATAAGGACATCCTAGCCCACCTAGTCTGCCCAATATTTCACTAACTACACAATGCCACCTCAGACCCTACTCAGCCTCCAGTCCCCCCCCTTGCCTTACATCCAAGATTCCCCTCGTGTCTATCCCATGTATTCTTGTTTTTTTTGGGTTAACTCTGTTTTTCCCCTACATATCTGGAACTCTCTCTAGCTTCCTCTCCTCCTCACCCTCTACCACACAGTCTGAAGCTCTCCTGTCCGTGAAATCAGGGACAGACACTCTCCCTCCTACTTGATCCATCAACCTGGGAGCACAACCATCGCTGAGACCTAGGCAGATCAGAGGGACTGGGATAGCCAGAAGATTTATTCGACTATTGGGCATGTGATAGTGGTGGCCCTAGATGGTGCTTCACCTATCCGTAAGTGGGGTGGTTTTCCTGCTATTTCCTCCCTTGGATTGCAGCATGCAATGACACCAACACACAGCTGTCCTGCTGGCGTCTCTGCACTCCACCCTTATGTTGGTTGGTGTACCTGTAATACCTTGATCACCATCGGGGTTCGTTATGAGCCGAGCCACCCGGGATACCTCCACAGAGAGAGAGCTGTCCTCCTGATGCTTGATCCTCTCTGCCCTTTCTAACCTCCAGCTACCCGAGTCCATCACCTAACCCTTGATCAACAGTGTGGCGCAAGGTGTGGTGTCCAACAGAAGTACTTCTCCGCACCCCTCTCAGCCTCCACCCCACCTCCAGATTCATAGTGAGACCAAATGTCATTGAGCATCTTTTTCTTTAGAAGATGCTCCCCCTCTAACGAGTGTTTATATCTGTGAGGTATTTGAATGTTTCAGTCATAACCTCCTTTCCCTCCTTCCTTTTAGGAGTACATATTTAATTCCTTAAGTCACCTTTTTTTCATAGTACTTTTGGTGCCGGCCCCATAACATTTAGGTTGCCTTCCTCTGTACTGCCTCCACCCTGTCAATCTCCTTTCAGAAGTGGGGTCTCCAGAATGGGACACAAGCTCATCAGTGATTTATACAGTGATATCACTACCTTCGTGTTCCGACTGGTGGTACCCCCTCCCTATTCCTTCAACGCATCCTTCTCATTTTTCACACCGCCATATCTCACTGTTTAGTTACCATCAGGTCATCAGTTATTATTACCCCTGATACCTTTATCGTTTTGTGACTTTTAGTACTTCTCCCTCCATTTGGTACATTGCCCTGGGTTTCTGAATCCGATGGGCATGATTTTGCTCTGTTTTGATTTGGAACCCAGCTGCTAAGCTCATCACCATTCTTCAAGCTTCTTTCTATCCTCCTTCATTATCCCCCCGGGCTAACAAAGGCTACAGATGCTTGCACCAGGACTAGAAGCAAGAAGGGCAGGGCCAGAAAACCATGCTGGCTGAACAGTAAGGTGCTGGAATAGGTGAGGGTGAAGAGGGCTGCGTATCTGAAGTTCAGGAGAATGAGGAAGGGGAGGATAGAGACTTATGAGAACTGGTCTAAGGTGGTGACCAAGCGGTGAGAAAGCCAAGACCTCCAGAGAACTAAAGTTAGCACAGGACATTAAGGGCAGGAAGAAGGACTTTTAGATACATTAGGGAAACGAGGAAGTGCAAAGACCATATAGTGAAGATAAAGTGGGGAGGAAAATGGGAGGATAACGGGGTGGAACAAGCAGAAGCTTAGACTAGCAGTATAGCCTAGAGGTTAGAGGAACAAGGTGTGAATGAGCTTGGTACATCCAGCAGACCAGACCTGAGTTTGATTCTCACAACCTCCACTTGCATGCTGTGTGACTCTGAGCAAGTCACTTAACCGCCCAGTGCTCCCAGGTCACCCCTGAAAACAGGCACTTGTGCCTAGTGGGCCTTACCCAGTTACCAAAGACTAAAATGAAAAAGAAGTACAGAATGAGTACTTGTGCTCTGTTTTTACATACACAAGAGTGGGCCTAGAGATGAGCCAGAAAATTATCGGGCTGTTGCCCTCACGTCCATAGTGGAGAAACTGATGAAGACGATATTAAAGGAGAGACTGTTATTGTTCCTAGAGGGAAATGACCTCCAGGATAGGTGGCAGCATGGGTTAATCTTGGGGAGATCTTGCCAGATGAATCTAATAGAATATTACAGCTAGGTGACAAGAGAGCTGAATGGGGGTTGAGCTGTTGATGTCCCTGTACTTGGACCTCAGCGAGGCCTTCAATTCAGTGCCTCATGGGAGACTTGGGGGGAAGCTGATGGCTGTATAGGTGGGGAAAAAGCTGACACTGGATAGAGAACCGGCTGAAGGGGAGGCTGCAATGGGTGGTTGTGAGGGGGAGGAGCTCTCGACTCCCAGAACTGTGACAAGTGGTGTACTGAAGGGGTCTGTGCTGGGCCCAGTGTTATTTGGGCTATTTATCTCAGATACTGCAAACGGAGTTGGGAGCAGGGTTAGTCTGTTCAGAGATGACACCAAACTGGGGGTGGTGGTGGATGAAGAGGAGGGAAGGAAGCAATTGCAAGGGGACCTAACCAAACTGGAGGGTCTTGTCAGAGAAGTGGCAGCTGGAATTCAATACAAAAAAGTACAAGGTTATGCACTTTTGGGCAAAACCCAAGGAGGGAATACTGGCGGGGAGAGTGAGGCTGCAGATCACCAGAGGAGGAGGAGAAGGACCCACAGTAGGGGCATTAATAACAGAGAGCATGAATAACTCTGCCCAATGTAGGAGAGCAGTGGCTAAGGCTAACAGGATGCTGGGCTGTATCTTCAAGGGTTTCTCATCCAGGTATATGGAAGTGATCCTTCCCTATGCAGATCGTTGGTTAGGCTGCACTTGGAATACTGTGTGCAGTACTGGTGACCATATCATAAAAGGGATATTAACTTACTGAAGAGAGTGCAAAGGAGGGCAAAAAAAATCTTGCAAGGGATGGAAGGAAAGGCCTAAGAAGACAGGTTGCGAAAGCTGAATATGTATACACTGGAGGAGAGGAGGGATGGGGGGATATGCTTGAGATGTTCAAATATTTGAGTGGGGGAAAAAAAACAACACTGAAGGGGTGTTTAAACTGAAGAAGGGACACGAGGAGGCACAGTCTAAGACTGGAGGGGAAAGATTTAGGAGGGAGATGAGGAGGCACTATTTCACCAAGAGGGTGGTGTCTAAATGGAAAGCTGTACTGAAGGAGTGATTTCATGTAAGACAGTGGGAAGTTTCAAGTGGGGTGGGACAAAGCAAGGGGGAAGGTCTGGGAGGCAGGGGCAGAGGCAGTCAAAGGAGGAATGGATGGGGGAGGGGGTTGGGGCAGCTGCAAACTATGATGCTAGCTACGCACTCAGGCAGACATAGATAGACCAGGTGATCTGTTTCTGCTGGCAAATTTGTATGTTCATTACAATATCACTGCTGAAGTAACAGTTGTAACTGAAATTACTAATTTAAAAAGTTGTAACTCACAGCACTAATTTAAAATACAAACTATTCAAATATCAGAGTTAAAACAGAAGATAAACAGAACCACTTTGCTGAACACACCTCCCTCTTCTGTTCCCAGGTAGACACCTGCCCAAGTATGTCACTGTAGGTCAGCACCCCTGTTCTCATATGGTGGATTCAGCTATGCCATCACCCGTGGTCTTCCAGGTCCCTGGTCCATTTTCTACAGGGCCCTGGTGAGTCTGCATGAGGACTACTGCTCGCACCTGCCAGAGTATGCCACTGCAGGCCAGTGGCTGTGTTTATGTCTGGTGGATTCAGCTATGCTATCACCTGTGGTCTTCCCAGTCCCTGGTCTGTTTTCTTTAGGGCCCTTGTGGGTCAGCATGAGGAGTGCTGCAGGATATTGACAAAGTAGATAAAAGCTATATAATATGTGGACAACTGGTCAATGTGGGAGATGGGCCTTATTTGGTAGAAGGTATAGAAACTGTCAACAAAGCTTTCAAAATAATGGAGCAGTAAAGCAATTGGACACTACAAACATTTATTGGTGTAATTGGGGCTGTAGTAATCAATGGGTGGGATATTCAAAAGGGTTGCGCAATGCGCAATAGTGTTGCGCCTGCGCAAGTCCGAAAATGTGCCATTCTGCGATATTCAGCAGGAGGCAGTTGCCCCACTGAAAACATGCTGAGCAACAGCGCAATGCTAATGAAGGCATGCACAACCGAAGGGGGTGGAACCATGCATAAAGTGCGCAATACGATATTCAAAGACTTGCGCAATGCGCAACTGTGGACTAGGTGGAAGTTGCGCCATAGCGGAAATGAGACAAAATAAAAAGGAGCAAGAAAGAGGTGCAAGAACGCTACAGGGAAGCCACATGAGGCAGGGAGACAGACAAGGCCAGAGGGAGAAAGAGTGCAGGCCAGGGAGAGCAGAGGACAGAATAGGGGCAAGGGAAGGTGTGTGGGGCCACAGAGTGCAGAGGCCAGTAGGTGTACCTGGTGCAGTGGAGGTAGCAGTCAGGACAGTGGGGAACAGAGCAACAACAGCTGGGGGGGAACACAAGCCAGGGAAATGGACAGTGCCAGCTTCCACATGGAAGCTGTAATGAGGGGGGTGAGAAGGTATGCTGCAGGGGGACGTGGCCGTGGAAGGGCCCGTCGGCGGTATGCCCCCAACAGGCAGTACCGGGCCCGCACCAGCTTTGAGCTCTACTCAGATGTCGAGATTGTGGGCCAGTACCTCCTGAACAGGGCAATACTGAGGTGGCTCTATGAGCTGTGCAGTGATGTGATGCAGGCACCCTCACGACGGAGTCACGCTCTGTCAGTGGAGACAAAGGTAACAGCCTGCATGTGCTTGCTCACCATGGGTACCTTCCAGAGACCAACAGGGGACACCACAGGCATAACACAGTTGGCCACGTCACGCATCCTCATGCAATTCCTCAGTGCACTGCTGCCACATGCTGCGGAGTACATCCATTTCCCCAGCACTGCGGCGGAGCGCACAGCAAACATACAGGAGTTCCACAGGGTAGCACGTATGCCTGGCGTGCTAGGGGCGATGGAGCTGCACCCATGTGGCCATTTGCATGCCACCTGGCCCGATGGGGCTGCCTTATATGAATCGGAAGGGTTATGCCAGTGTCAACTGCCAGGTGGTGTGTGATGCCAGTGGGCGATCATCTATGTCTGTGCCACACACCCTGGGGAAGCACATGATTCATTTATATGGTACCAGTCAGCACTGTGCCATCGATTCGAGAGTGGGGACATCCCCACAGGACATCTAGTGGGTGACTATGCATGTAGGACTGACAAATCGGGGGTAAGGGTGGGTAAGCCACAGGTGCCATGGGTGTGGCACACAGGGTTAGGGGCAATATGAGCCTGAACAAGATACTAGCCTCCACTATCTCCACACAGGTGACAGTGGATACCCACTCTGTCCCTGGCTGCTCACACCCTACCAGTGGCCCACGATCCCATCGCAGCAACACTTCAATGAGGCACATGCCGCCACACGCAACATCATTGAGCGGGTGCTTGGGATGCTGAAGGCGCGCTTCCATTGCCTAGTCACCTCCGGTGGTGCCCTACAGTATAGCCCCTCAAAGGCCTGTGGGATATTCCTGGCCTGTTGCATCCTGCACAACATGGCCAAAAACTGTGGGATAGCTGTACAGGTCAAAGAGGGGGACAGCGATGGGGATGATGGTGTCACCGATGATGATGGGGATGGGCAGCCCCCCCTTGGACGACGTGACCCCCGACTGATCCGGCTGGTCCAGCTGCACCGGGACACCATCACAGAGGAGCACTTCACCCAACACAGGTAAGTCATGGGGCCATGTGCAACCAACAGTGGCTAGGGCACAACCCACATACACACAGGGAAACACACCAGGGGTGCATGACGGCAAGGGAAGTGGTAGGGCACAGAAGCACACACATACAACCAGGGAGGGGTGAACAGTAACACGCCACATGGATGGACACACACACACACACACACACACACACAATAGGCACAAAGTGCACAGGGGTCAGGTGCACAACAGAGCTGGAACACAGACACTAAAAACACACATGTCCACAGGCCACCACATCCACTGACTGTCCATGTACATGTGTCAGATGCTGGGCACCTTCACACTTTGGTGTACAGCGCAATGCAGGCATCATCATGCACACTCACCTGTGGACAGCAGTCGGGAGGGTGTGCAGGTGATCCATGTGTCTGCGTGTAGGGTTGGGCACCCACTGGTGCACTGCCCACCGAAACACACATTGCACACAGGGCAGCACCAGACAGGTCCCGCAGTGGGAGACAGCTCAGTCTTGCGGCAGAGTGCCACAGCCACCTCAAATGCATGGGCAGCCCCAACGAGACCCAGCAGCACTGGCAGGCTGAGCACGGGCCTCATGGGGTGGCACCGATGGACCACCAGGAGTTGCACTGTGCTGAACAGACACTTGCCCGCAGCAGGGGTCTGCAGCACACTGAACATACCTGCACCAGGGGTGCTCAGGATGCCCACAGCTGAACCCGCGCTGACAGGGTGGGTGTCGCCCGTGCCAGGAATGGGGGTGGATAGCGTACTGCACAGTGTGGCGGCACAGGGTACCTGACTGTGTGCCCAATGTGGCCATGACAGCGACCAATGCCCATGTCTGCCTGTCAATGGCAGTAGTCACATCCATCCGCAAATGGTCAATCCATGACAGGATCCTCTCGTTGTCCCTGCTGTGCCACTTCAGAGCCACACACAGTGCCTCCACAGATGTTGCAACCCGCATCTGCTGCTGTACTGATGCCTGCAGCAGGCGGGTGTGCTCGTCAAAGGGGTCATCTGCCACATCGGCAACCTGTCCCTCAGGGTATGAAAGGGCCTGATGTTCAGTACCCCTTGAGGGTGGGCACTGCTCACCAGGACCAGGTATGGGCAAGTCCACAGGCGGTGCACATACGCCACCACTGAACCCTGTATCCCCAGTCCCGGTGGGTGACTGCTGCTGCTGGCCCTCCGCCTGCTGTGCCCAAGGGATCAGTTGTTCCGCTGCTGTGGCTGCAACAGTACCAGTGCCTGGCAGCCACGGTGCTGCCTCCACCGGTGCTGACAGGCACAGCACAGAGACTGCTAACTGACGTGCACGGCACACATGTCGGAACCAGCTAGGTCCATGGGCGTGAGCTGCTCTGCTGTGTGTCCATTCTGTGACACACACATGTCACTTCCCATAGTGGTCGTTGGTATCATCAATGGAGTGCAGGTCTGTGCCACAGCCACAGCCACAGCATGCTGGCATGCTTGATGCCAGACCACTAAGACACAGGAAGGGCACCCCCCCCACACCTGTCTCACCGACATCAGTGATGGCTGCCAGGCGTGCACACTGGTGCAATGCACGCCGGCTACCTGCGGAGGTGGATGGTCCCTTCTCCAACTCTGGATGGCTGTCCGCAGTGGACAGGCCCTCCACCACTGACTCCTGCAGATGCACAGGATCTGTAACAGAAAGTGAGAACACGTTAGTGCATGTGATCTATCTTCCCCCCCGACCATGACATAGCATGCAGTGATGGGCTACCACCTGTCTGGAAGCCACCTCCAGGAAATCTCTCAATGGCACTGCACTGCATGCTTGCAGTGAGCTGGTCCTCTGCCGGAGTCAGCTGCACCACCTCCGGCTGGCCCCCCTGTGCAGCACATGCCCCCTGATGGATGCCACCTTCTCCTTCACCCTCCTTCTGTCAGTCCCCATCTTCTTTTTACACTCCTGCACAAAGCGCTGGTGGCTGCCATGCAGGTTGATGGCACGTCCCACCCCCTCCCATGCAGCAGCACGGGCCTGAGGGGTGCCCTGCCATCCACTGAGAAGTGGCTCTTTATCCAGGTAGGCCTCGAAGAGTGCCTCTGTCTAAGCTTTTGTAAAATTAGCCTCCTCTTCCACCCACCATCATCCTCCTCACCCATTCCTTGCTCGGTCATATC
Source organism: Neoceratodus forsteri (assembly GCA_016271365.2). Taxonomy (NCBI): domain Eukaryota; kingdom Metazoa; phylum Chordata; order Ceratodontiformes; family Ceratodontidae; genus Neoceratodus; species Neoceratodus forsteri. The sequence goes on along the minus strand of CM028131.1, from coordinate 41,709,984 downwards.
ACAGCCTGTATGGGTGAGAGTGGTCACCTGGGAATGTGCAGTACACAGCAATTTCCTAAGATCATAGTCCAGAACATCACACAGCATGCGACTCACCTATCAACTGCAGTAACGAATATGGACACTACAGAACAGCGTTGCATTTTATAGCACAATCCATGCAAATTAGGTGTGGCGCAACTTTAATGAGATGCAATTGCGTTGCTGCGCCATTGAATGGCTGATCGGATGATTTGCATATGACGGCTGAATATCGCGCTGTTGCACTTTGCGCAGTTGTGTTGTACGTGCTGAGCCAATGGCACAGTTCTGTGACTGCGTAGTACACCGCACTGTGCATGCCCAGGTAGCTTACGCAGGCATCTGCCGCACTGATGATGTGCTGTGCATGGTGGGCAATTCAGGGCATGGCCACCATTGTGCCAGTGGCACTATAGCGAGGGTCACTACATGGCGCTGTGGCACAACTGCGCAATAGTCCGCTGTGGCAATGACACACAGGCGACCAATCATGCTGGACGCATAGACGTCCGATGGCACTGTGCATGGCCAGGCACCAGAGACCCATGACCCTGTGCCCGACCTTTTCCCCCTTGGCGCTGTACGTTTGGCATGTCTGCAGCTCTATCGTGCTGTTTGGTGATAGCGCAATAGGGACTGGCGGTGCTGTACCGACAGCGCAATAGGGAATAGCGGCGTTGTATTGCACAGCAATTCCACGTGGGGTTGCTGCACTGTGGAGCGCCATATTGCCTACTATACATCCAGAGATGGCACGTAGAAGAGCCCCACAGTGGAGTGCCCTCGAGCTGGCGAACTTGGTGGCCATTGTGGAGCCTCACTATGGCCCACTATATGGGGAGGTTCCCTTAGACAGGGCCAGGACACAAGTGTGTCAACAGGTGGCCACTAAGCTGGAGGCGACCACTGGCCAACGGAGGTCCACAGAACAGTGCAGACACTGCTATGGGGACCTGCAGAGGATGGAGCCGGCACTACTGGCACGTCTGCGGTTGCGTGCCAGGAGGGGCATGGTGCCTTGACCAGGTGGGTGATCCGTCTACGCACCTGTATGATCTATATGGGTAACACTGTCTATTGTGTTCAGCACATGGGGAAGGGTTGGTCTAGGGTTGGCTGTGGCAGTGTTTACAGGGTTATGTGATGTATGGGTCTGGCTGGGTGGGTGGGCACACTCATTGGGGCAGGGGGAATATGCTTTGGGATTGCACTGATGTGTTTCTCACCTTTTGGTTCCCACAGGTGTGGCAGAGCGGAGGAGGGCCATGGCTGAAGAGCAGGGAGTGGTGCCAGCGGTACCCGACTGTGATGGTGGAGAACCACGACACCAGCAGCAGCCCGATGAGGGTGAGTGTCATGAAAACATGATTGCTATTGCATGCTGTGTGACAGGGTGGGGAGCAGGGCATGGCCACCATCCATGGACACCACTGCCATGCACGCGACATGTGACAGTCAGCACTGTCCAGTGGCACTGCATGTCTGGGAGTGCGTCAATGGTGGTCCATGCGTGCACTGGGCACATGGCTGTGGCAATGCCTGCCCACCGTGTAGCAACGTTACTGTACGGCCTTGGTTGTGCTGTGCTGGACATGGGCGGTGTGTGTGTGCAGTGGTACACGTGGCTGTTGCTGCCTGTTTGGGCATGTCTTGTGCAAACGGTCACTGTGGGTGGGTGCAGTCCATCACAGGAGCGGGGCACTTGGCAGTATGCCGTGCATGATAGGTGGGCTTCAGGGATATGGACAGTCACACCCATTGACTCTGATCTCTTGTCCTAGGTGTCCGGATACTACGACAGATAGAGAGGTCCATGCAGCAGCTGTTGCAGGTAGCAATGGACTCACTTGTTATCCTGCAGGACCTACAGCAGCATGGGGTGCGAAGGAGAAGGAGGCCCCCGGGACCAGCACCAGGCAGCAGGGGAGCAGGCTGGAAGACAGTAGCTGCCCATCACCTCCCCCCTTTACCTATCCCTCACACCCTGCCTTCCCTCTCCCAGTTGTTCACCCCTGCCCCTTACCCACCCCTACCTTGTACCCGTACCCCCACCCCTGTTTTGTACATATGTTTATAGTTCCTGTTGTTGTTATTCTTATTGTTGTTCTTATTGTAATACAGTTGTTTTGATATATATACTGTGGTGGTCTCTGATTTGCAGCTGGCTATAGGTGCTCAGTTGCAGTGGTGTGCATGGCATCTGGAGTGGTATAGTCATGGATATGTGTGTGTGTGCATGGGGAGGTGTCTTTGGTGTGGGAGTGGCTTTCAGTCGGTATCTGTGGTGTGTGTTGTTCACTGTGCATTGCATTGCTGTGTGCAGTGATCCATGATGCCTGCTTTGTGTCCATTGTGCCCTTATCAAGCTGTCCTTGGCCTGTGCAGCTGACACCCTTGCATTTCTGTGGCCTGCCAGGTCTGCTGCCTTGTCAGTGGGTGCTGTCCCTGCAGGTCATCCACTGTGACCGTCACGATGCTGGGTTGCCACCTGTCACCGGTGGGGTGCATGTTTGCCTCGGGTGACACTGTGGCCTCCACAGTTGCTGTCCCACCTCCATGCTGTGTCTTGTGTGTGTTGCAGGGGCAATACAGCACTGTCTGTGACTTGTGCTCCAGGCGTATGCTGGTGGCGTACAGGGCCACAGTACATGCACAGGGTGGGTGTCACCCATGTGCCATGGTGGACTGCAGGCTGTGTGTGCACAGTTTACATGTGCCCACACTGAGGGCTGGGTTGCCACACTACTGCGTCCCTGTGTTGGTGTCCCCGAGGGTATGGGTGTGTGTTTGCCCCTGCACTGTGTTGCATCCGGTGTGCTGCATGCTTCCATGCACCACTGTGGGTGTCTGTGCTGGCTGCTGTGGCTTGTGGTGGGTCACGCTGTGACACCTGTCTACTGTGCAGGGTGCTGTATCAATGGCAGTGGTGTCAGGGGCACACCCTTTCCCGTGTGGGGTACCACTTGTGGCGACACATGTTCGGTCTCTCAGCTGTGCCTCAGGGGGGTTGTGCGTGTTGGCACTGTGTCTGCCATTGTTGCATTGCCGTGTGCTGCCACCCACTGCTGGGTGCTCATGGTGGGTCTGGCTTGTATGGTTCTGTGGTACACGAGGTTGCAGTGTGATGGGGGGATGCATGGGGATTCCTGCAGTGATGGTCACTGCTCATGGGGGGTGTCTTGGGGTCACAGTGCAGGGTGCGCTGTGCACAGGGGGGGCTGCTGTACACTGGGGTGGTCCACCCTCCTTGTGTGGCAGTCTTAGCTTGCCAGTGGGTGTGCTGGGGCAACATGGCCCAGCTGTGCTTTATTTGCTTGTCCCCATAGGCCGGTGGGTATTCCGTCTCTCCCCCCAGTTATGCTGTGCTTGGGGTGTGGGGGCGCATTGTCAGTTCTGCAGTGTGTTCCTGTGCCCATCTGTGGCTTGGGTGGTGGGCCTCTGCCTACCTCCCTGGTTGTGCAGTTCCATTGCTCTGCTGCTTACGCTATGGCACCTCTGGACTGCTCAGCTGGGCTGCCCTTGTTGCGCTATAGCGCATCGTATCTGCTCAGCTTCCACTTCCTGGTTGTGCTATGGCGCAGGTTGTGTGATATTCAGACGTTGGCTGGTTGCGCAATTTGGCTTGCTCCATGTTTGAATATTGCGTCTATTGTGCATGTGCGCAATGGACTTGTGCTTGCTCCTGCTATTGAGCACATTTTGGGCACAGTTTGAATATCCAGCCCAATGTATATAGTGTGTATTATGTGGTATGTGTATAGCATAGAGTTTTTGTTAAGGTTTTAGTAGAAATGTATTGTGTGTATCTAGGAAATGATGACAAACAAATGATGCAGTTGCCATATTGGTCCTTTTAAGAACAGATCTCAAAACAAATTATTTGATACATTTTATTGGACCTACATAGATGTTACACAAAAAAAGAACAAAGTGCTCTAGCTTTCAGACCAGCCAGGTCCTTTTTCAGAAGCTTTATGGCCATACAGCACTTTTTTTTTCAATTGTTTAACCAGGAGGGGCACACTAAGCTGAAAGCTTGTTGACATGTGCAACCTGGGAGCACAGGAAGTTAAGTGACTTTCTCAGGTTCACATGCAAGGGGGGCTGTGGGATTCAAACCCAGGTCTCCAGATTTGCAGCTCAGAGCCTTTAACCACTGTGCTATACTGCCTCCCTTTTTTTGTGTAACATCTATGTATGTCCAATAAAAGGTATCAAGTCATCTGTTTCTGGATCTGTTCTAGGAAATGATGGAAGGTTTGATGCCTACTATTGGACCAAAAAGAGTCTTGTACTGTACAAAGGTGGCATTTTACACAAGGGGCCTCATAGGTTCCTTCTTCAGGTGAATAGCACAACTGATTAACATAAGCAGTATATCCAATATATCTACTGTGGAGCAATTTAAAATATAGCAGGAAGTAAAGTACTGTAGGAAAGAGATAAAAAGGAATTGAAATAAAAAAGTCTATATAAGATGCAAAGTAAAGAAATGAGTTACAGAAAAACAGAAAATGGGGAGGAGGGGTGGGAACTGGTCAGTAGGAGATAAAGGAAGCTAGAAGGGTAAAACAAAGGACCAGACAGGAATACAGATAAAAAATATCTGATATCAGAGGTTCGTTAATGAGGGTAGAATGGACAGGAGATGCCTAAGAAATGCATGGAAGTCAAGACAATAGAGGAAACAAAAGAACAAAGGCCCAGCTAAAACAGAGTGTGAGGTAGTGTAAACAGTAGGTGTGAAAAAAATTAGGAGTTGACAGGACTGAACTGAAGAGTTTGTGGGAAAAGCATGGAGAATTAAAGTACAGGCAAAAAAACAGATTAGGCAGTTTCTAAGAAAAAAACAATAACGAGAAATACAGAACCAAAGTATGAAAAATAATGTAATGGTTTACTCTACAATAAATAGAGGATAATGTATGGTCATCTATGGTTAACTGATTTGTTAACCATCGAGAGGTTGCCAGGGCGACCATGTAAACCTCGAGAGCGAAGCTCGAGAGGTTTACGTCGCCATGGCAACCTCAAGATTGGATAACAAAATGGTTAATCATCAATGTATCATACATTATATTTTATAGTGTATGGTACCATTTAGTTTTTTTAAGAAAAGAAAGCAGTTCCTTTCTGCAGTCTTTTTTCAGTCACCGCCGCTCTGCCCTCACCGCCCCGGCTGTTTCAAGCCATCCGATCCAGCAAGCCCAGACTGTTTCTGGTTGTTAACCTATTGATGTGACTTACCATCGATGGGTTAACAACATTGTGATGTCACATCAATGGTAAAACGTTGTTATAAAAGGTAAATTTCTACCTATAACAACGTTCTACCAAACATATATAAAGAAAATTACAGTTGGCCATAGTGTGTCATGAATCCGATGTCCCAATTCAGTCTAGAAATGTTAGATTTAAACTCTTTAATATATTTCAACTCCATGTCCTTCTGTCCTGTGTGTTTTTGAAGTTGCTTCTTAGTATCAAGACAGATAAATCCAGGAGAAAATTATCTGTTTGTGAAAAATGGTTTCCTGCTAGAGTGCTGATAACCTGTTTACTATTGTGTGATGGTGGTGATTCATCCTGGTTTTCAGTGGTTTACTGTTTTCTCCAATATAACATCCATTAGTGCACTTCTTGCACTAAATTAGGTAAACAACATTGCTGGATTGACATGTGGAGGATCCGTTAATTTGTATTTTGTTGTTCTGGCTTGTCTTGATGGTGGTCTGTGTGTACATTTGGGTGCAGGTCTTACATCTTGCCATGTTGCATGGTGTTGTCCCTCTTGTTTCTTGGTTATTATGATCCACTGGGAGTTTGTTATGAATTATTATGTTCAAGAGACTGGGGGGCTGCTTATAGGCAATGACAGGTGGTTCAGGGAAGATGCCCTTCAGTGTCTCATTTTCTCTCAACATCTCTTTATGGTCTGTTTAGAGGGGGCTTCTTTTTAATTCGATGTACTTTATTTATTTTCATTTGGCCCAACAAGACCGTCTTTATACATAAAATAACAGTAGACAATACAGTATACAACAGAACATACCCCCCCAGCCCTCCGCAGCCCTCCCCACATGGTATCGGCAGTACAAAGAGAAGAGAAAGAAGAAAATAATAAAAAGACAAAGAAAAAGCACTGAGTTTGATGTGCTCACACAGTGTATAAACATCAGCTAAAGGGAGTATAGTGTTTGTAGTCTACTCCAGTATTTTTCAAACTTGGGCAGTTTATTATTCACACCAGCTATTATTTTCTCTACTGAAAGGTTGAGCAAAAGTTCCTGCAGCTACTCTGAATATGCGATGGTTTCACTGTCCAGCCAATGTCTTAGGACTACTTTCTTTGCCGACATTGCCATCATGACTAGATGATACTTCCACTCTGTGACTGGTATAAGGGAGAAGTCACCCAACAGACAAGCAGCTGACTCTATATACTCAGCAATACCTAATAAGGGTCTGCTCTGTTTAATGAGAGCCCAAAGTGGAGCCACTTTAGGGCAATCCCCAAAATGTGATATAGTGACCCTGTTGCTTGCTTGCAGTGCCGGCATGTTGAGGAGAGGAACCTGTTCATCTTAACCATCTTGGCTGTTATTAATGATTATGAATAATGTTATTAATAATCTGATACTGCATTAACCTTAGCCTGTCCTGAGAAATAAACCTAAAGGTGTCTTGCCAGATCTTCCCTCAATTAAATGTTTTCTCTGAAAATTGAGCATTCCAATGCCTGGAAGACCCATCTTGTTGTGGAAAACCTCTTTCTAGTGAGTGGAGTATATGCCAGAGACCACATGAGGTTATGTGGCTATAAAACTAAGTGGCTGCATGAACCTTCCCCCATCCTCTGTTCCCTGTTTAAGTTGGGAGTTAACCAACATATGTCTGAGCTGGAACACTTTGAAACCCGATTGAGGTTTAATACTATATCTGCGAATGATATCCCCCAAAGTCCTAACTTGCCTTTCATTCCATAAGTCAGCAAGAGAGAGGTAGTTGGGGAAGCCAGGAGGCCTTAACCATTTTTCCTCCTATTTCTTAGTTTGGGTTACCAACTAAAGCTTGGATAGTGTCTTTCATGTTCTTGTAGGACAGGGAGGTACACATCTGATTGTGGATCTTTGAGATTCCATTTGGTTTGTCAGCAAAGGGTGGTGGAAGCAGCTTGAAGGGTATATGCGAAAGGGCACAGGGTGATAGGCCTTGAGCAAGGATGAGTTCTATCTCCAGCATGAGCCACAGGAGTCTGTACTGATCTAGGTCTAGGTCCTCGGATCTATCTGCCCATCTCAAATACTTTGCAGCATGGCTAGCCCAATAATAGAGCTTAAGTGGGGAAGCCTCAGCCCTCCTTTAACCCTAGGGACAGTTAATTTCCTATAGGCCCTTTGGGGTTGCTACTTTTCCAAAGGAAGTTGGTTATCATGGAATGTAATTTAGAAACCAGGCCTGTGGCAACCAGCAATTTACCATGTTGAGGTGGTAGCACATTCATTTTAACTAAATTTATTTTGCCAAGAGTGATAAGGGTAGTACTGTCCACCTGTCCAAATCCTGTTGGACTTTCCAAACCAGAGCATCCAGGTTACTTTCTTTGAGCAATTTGGGTTCCCGAGTAAGAATTATCCCTAGGTATTTAAGTTTTTTGTTTTCTCAGCGTAGCCCTAATCCATCCACCTCCTTCCTATAGGTGACTGAGTTCAAGGGGAATACTATAGTCTTCTCCAGGTTCAGTTTATGATTGGATAGTAGTCCAAATTATGTGATCAGCCACAGAGTTCTGCTGATCGAGGCGCTTGGATTTGTTAGGTGGAGAAGTATATAATAATAATAATAAAACTTTATTTTTAAGGCGCCTTTCCAAAACCAAGGTGCCGAACAGGTTTAAAAACAAACATATTGCACCATTTACATCAGCTTGATTAAAACACAGTCATCTAGACAAACTTATAAATAAAATCATAACACAACTCTATCACCAAATGCTTGGTGCCAAAGATGAGTTTTTAAACCATTTTTAAATCCCTCCACAGTCATGCACTCACGTAACTGGTGGGGTAGAGAATTCCAGAGGGAAGGGTCCACGTGCATGAATGCCCGGGCCCCAGAAGATTTTAAACACATTCTTGGAATCTCTGGCATCCCCTCACCAGCTGAGCTGAGCAATTGCCCAGGGCAGTAGGGAACCAGAAGCTCTTTCAGGTAGTCAGGACCCAGTCCATGTAGAGCTTTGTAAGTCTGCAAACTGACTTTAAAGGTGATCCGCCATTGTACTGGCAGCCACTGCAGATAATGCAGCACTGGAGAAATATGTCAAAAGCTGAGCTGTTGCATTCTGCACTATTGCAAATGGTGGATTTCATCCCAGAAATCCCAAGATACAGGGAGTTGCAATAATCCAAGTGGGAGGACACAAAGGCATGAACCAGCGTGAAGGTCACCAGATGGTACAAGGTTCCTAATCCTGGCAATATTCCTCAGGTGGTAAAGAGGTCTTGACCAGGGCTGACACCTGCACATGCAGGGTCAACCCCTCATCAACAATTACCCCCTGGTTATGCACCTGTTCAGAGGCTGGGAGTGGCAAACCCCCAAGGAATAATCCTGAGGGTAAACCTATGCCTGACCCCCCCATCCGGCATCCTGGGTCCACAACCAGCACTTCAGTCTTTCCTGAGTTCAACTTCAACCAACTTGAATCCATCCATTCCTGGATTTCCACCAGGCAGTTATTAAAGACTGAGAGAGCTCCACTCTGGTCACGTGCAAAAGAAAGGTATAGCTGGGTATCATCAGCATAGCAGTGAAACCTCAGCCCATACCTCCTTACAATGTCTCTGAGGGGCAGCATATATATTGACAACAACATGGGGGACAACACTGATCCCAGAGGAACCCCACAAGACAGAGGGACTGGGTCCGAGGAAAAAATCCCACACACCACCCTCTGTGTTCTTTCAGTGAAGAAAGATGTAAACCACCTGAGGACTGTACCAGACAGGCCACAGATGAACCTCAAATGATCAAGGAGAACCCCATGGTTCACAGTATCAACGTTGATGAGAGATCAAGAAGAACTAAGATGTAGCAGTTCTTCCGATCTCTAGCAATCAGAGACATCACTAAGCACCCAGACCAGCGCTGTCTCTGTACTCACGCCTCTTTCGGAAACCAGACTGGAGGGGTTCATAGATGTCACGGATGGTCAAATGGTTCTCCAACTGTACTGCCACTACCTTCTCAACTACCTTCCCTAAAAAGGGAAGGTCAGAGATTGGTCTGTAGTTTGCAAGACAGTTTGGGTCCAGGGAAGCTTTCTTCAGGTGGGGTGTTACCACTGCCTCCTTCAGGGAGCTAGGAAACTCACCTGTTTCCAAGGAGCACCAAACTATCCGAGCAAGGACTGGACTGATGGAGTCAATACAACCCAAAATCAGGGAAGTTGGTCCTGGATCTAAACTACAGTACGTAGAATGTGCATCCTGGGCAATCCTCATGACATCCATGAACTCCGGGCAGTCAAAGGTACTCCAGGAAAACTGAAGACCAGTAGCTAAGTGCTGATCATCAGCAACACCCATAGAGTGTGCTGGATAGAGAGCCGCCCTGATGTCGGCCACCTTAGTCGCAAAGAACCGAGCAAGTTCATCACACTCTATTTGTGAAAATGCTTTCTGAACTTGCAGACATGCCAGACTGCACGGCCTGTCCACAGTTTGTGAAAGCTGAGCTGGTCAGTTCTGAGTGACTGCAATTTCCCCGGACTGGAACTTACGGGAGATTGCAGATTGATAGGCTTGATAATGGTCCATCAATTTAAGGTAAATGGCATCAAGGGCAGATCTCGCCAGTCATGCTCTAACCTTTGACCTTGTCACAGCATCTCCTCAAAGTCCCATCAAACCATGGAGACCAAGGGTGAAGGGAGAGGATGAACATGGACAGGAGCAACAACATCCAGGGCCACTGTAATGGCCATATTATAAGCCATCACGAGGTCCTCTGATAATTTTTTTTTCCAATTGTTTAACCAAGTGAGACACACTAAGCTGAATTCTTGTTTACAGGTGCAATCTGGGAGCACAGGAAAGTTAAGTGACTTGCTCAGGGTCACACAGTATGCAAGTGGGGGCTGTAGGATTCAAACCCAGGTCTCCAGATTTGCAGCTCAGAGCCTTAAACCACTGTGCTAAACTGCCTCCACTGTGTTATACTGCCTAATTTGAATTCTGATGGCCTACAGTGATTTTCTGAATACTGGGTCCCATTTAATCCATACCAATAGTGGTTCCAAGTATAAATTGAACAAAAGAGGGGATAGGGGACAGCCCTGTCTGGTGCCAGAGTATAAGGGGAAGTAGGAAGAGAAGGTTCTATTGCAATAGATATGTGCACTTGGTTTCATGTAGAGGGCCTTGATCCATTGCGTAAAGAGGGGAGGGAACCCGAATCTGAGAAGTGTACGGAAGAGAAAGCACCAATCCATCCTATTGAATGCTTTCTCTGCATCCAGAGACATCAACACTGCTGCAGAAGGATTGTCCCTGGATGCAGAGAAGATACGTTCTCATTTTCTCAAGTGATCCAAGGATGATCTGCTTACCATAAAGCCCACCTGCTCTGCCCCAATCAAAGTGGGCATAACCTGACCCATTCTATTTCCTGAAGCTTGGCCAATGTTTTGATGTTGTAATCCAGGAGGAAATCGGCCTATAGTTGGAAACATTTACGGGTCACCTCCCTTCTTGCAATACCACTATAGGGCTTCAAAAGATAGGGATGTTAGGAGTCCCCAGCCAGGATAGACTGAAACAACTGGTGCAACAATGGGGTCAGATCCTCCTCAATACTTTACAGAAGTTCGGGAGAAGCCATCTGGATCTGGAGCCTTGTCCAACATTAAGCTTCCAAATGCTAGTTTAATCTTGGCCTCTGAAATTAGGATAATCAAAAGAGATTGCTGCTCAGAAGAAAGCTCAGGTAGCATCAGGTCCTGCAGATATGCATCAACCATCTCTGTTGATAGAGGATCAGCCCTGGCATTGTATAGGCCCTTGTAAAATGACTGAAATTCTTCTGCAATGTCCCTGGGGAATGTCTTAAGAGACCCGTCCTCCTTTGAATGAACTGCATTAACCAGTTAGAGGTCTCCTGTTGTTGCACTCTCAGTGCCAGTAATCGGCCGGCCTTTTCCCCCGATCTATATAAGTGGAATTCATTTTGAGGATAGGATACTCTTCTCTTTCTCCCAATAAATCATTATATTGTGCTCATAAGCAAATCAGCTCCTGATGGTGTATGTCAGTGGAGGAAGGGGATAGACTCTTCTTCAATTGCCTGATCTTTTTTTTCTTTTCAAAATATTTTATTGGGAAAGAAAAGTGCCCACATCATACACATTAATACACTTACAGTTGGATTCATACATTGCATACAGCACTTTTACGTTACATAGTATGTAGAGCAAAGAGTACAGTAGAAGGACATTTGTATATCTGTTGCAATACCATTGTCTAATTTGTTAAGACCATTTGTCTTATTTGACCATTTGTACCATTTGTAATTGGGCATCCAAAGCAATAAGTTCTAGGGGTATCCAAAAGTCCATAGGATACTGTACATTGTATGGTGATGAAATGATGATATTGGTATTGGGCTGGTGGATTTGTCTGGGGGTCAATTAACTGATATGTTCATATCTTAAGCTATGATGCTCTCCTCAGCAAATATAGAATGTGATGTCATGTAGAGAAAACTCCAGACTCCACTGCTTCAAGCAATGGTTTCCAAATAAGTTGAAATTCAGTGCTCTAGAAACATAGAAACATAGATTTTGATGGCAGATAAGGACCGCTTGGCCCACCCAGTCTGCCCATTTCCCTACCTAACGGATAAGCTGCAAATCCTAGTTAACCAGCAGCCTACTTCTGCCCTTGAACGTTACGCTGAGTTCTCTCTAGGGCCATATAGGCTCTCAGATTATGAGCCCATCTTGTCACAGATGGGATGGTTCAGACAACCACAACTGGGCTATAGTCCTCCTTGCATTTATAAGGGCCAAGGACCACAAGGGTCTATGTGACGTGGGCACTGAGGAAGAGGGATCTGTACCCAACAGGAGCTCCAGCGGAGACCTAAAGGGTGTATAACCTACAACTTCACTCATGATCTCATGTACTGCATGCCAGAAAGGGGCAATTTTTGGACAGGCTAATGCTAGGTGAATGAAGTCAGCTTTCACGACTAGGCATTTAGAGCACAGCTCCGATCTAAATTCATCCATGGTATGCAGTTTCACAGGAGTCACGTGCCCTATGTAGAAATTAAGCTGTATTTGGTGATGCTTATTACTTTTAGAATGGTTCACAAAATGGTCACAGGCGTGATTCCAAGAAAGTTTATCTATTGGCAACAATAGGTCTTCGCACCACCTAAGCTTACTGTAGTTCTGTAACTGACTTTGAAGGTGACCCTGGATTGTGCAATAATAGACTGAGAGAAGCCCCTGGCCAGGATGTGGCCTAAATAACTCTTGTTCCAAGGGTGAGGGTTCAGACCACCCGTGCTCTTGCAACAGTGATACTCCACACTTGTGATGCACTCTAAAGTACAAAAAGAAGTCTCCAGGGGGTATTCCCCACTCATCACACAGAGTCCTGAAGCTTTTGAAAGTGCCTCCCTCATATACAGTAGTTGGCTAACTGCTACCAAGAAGTCACATCTGCTGATCTCAATTGCATGCCACTGCCATGGCACTTAACGCTCCTAAGGTACTTCCCTCCTCTCTAACTCCCCATCTCCTAGCTGAACCTACTTACTACATGCCTTAAACAGACTGCTCATCAGAGGTCACACGCTACCTCCTGAATAAACTATATGCAAAGTACTACCAATTTATACTGTGTCATGATGATAACCATGCCTGTAACCATGCCTGCATCCACTGTTTTTCCTGTAACCACCTCATGATGTAACTGACAATGTCTCAAATGTTCTTTGTGTCCTTGTTCAGTTTTATAACTTGTATTGTTATCCTGGATCACCCCTGAAAAAGGGACCTTCGGAGCTCAGTGGGCCTACCTGGTCACCAAAATTTAATAAATAAATAAATAAAAATCCCAATCTTCTCCAGGCCCATAAACATTGTATTACTATAGGTGCGAGGTGCTCACTGTCCCACATAATATTCAACAAGCTCATGTTAGGGGATTCCATACCTCTGTATCCAATACTCTGATGTGCTCTCACCCATATTTGTAATGAGGTTTTGTAAAAGGATTGGATACTAGACACCCACCCGTATCTGCCAATACACTTACTAGGGTGTCATTCCTGAGGTTCCCTTTTAGCATGTCCTCCTCTAACCTCAGCCATGTGCAGCTTGAATCCGTTGACCTCAAGGGTAAGTAAGCAAGCTGTGCTACCCAGTAGTAAGTTTTAAAATTTGGTAGGCCCATACCCCCTGCACAAGGAGGGAGTTGGAGAGTAGAGCGTTTAATTTTAACTCTTCCTCCTCCCCAAATAAATGTAGTTATGAGTGCATCTATTTGTTTAAAATGCTTCAAAGGGATTTTGATGGGGAGTGACTGATATAGGTAAAGTATTCTTGGTAAAATGGTCATCTTGACCACCCTACTCTGCCCAGTATGGATACAGGAAGGGCAGTCCAACATTCACAGTCCTCCATGAGTTTCACTAACAGTGGAGTAAAGTTTAGGGCATACAGTCGATTCATGGAAGCCAACATCTGTATACCTAAATATTTAATACTAGAGACCATTTGTAACCCCACCATGTTTGCTATCAATTGAGCTCTATCCTGTAGACCCACCAGAAGCAACTCACTTTTGGTCCAGTTGACTCGGTATCCTAAAAGCTGACTGAAGGTCCTCATAAGGTCATGGACCACCTGTAAATCCTGAGCAGGGTTTTGCAAGTATAGGAGTTGGTCATCCACATACATTGCTATTTTATGTTGTCTGCCACCCTCCTCAAATCCCCTGACTCCTGGATGTGATCTCAAGGCTGCTCCCATGGGTTCCAGGGGAAAGGACATAGAGGAGGGGAGACAGTGAGCAACCATGTTGGGTGCCCCTACCAAAATAGAATGGGGCTGTGAGCACACCATTAACCAGAAATTGAGCTTGTGGGTGGGTATAAAGTACTTTTATCCAGGCACAGTAGACTGGGCTTATCACAATTCTTTTTAATGCTTCAAACAGGTACCCCCATTCCATGCAGTCAGATGCCTTCTCACCATCCAGTGCTACCATAGCCGCTCCTTTTTTTTTAGAGGTAGATGTGGAGAGCCAATTATTTATTAAAATCACCTAGGACATGGAGTTCTCCACCTGATGCAAGGTATTTTAGGGCTGTTAGGTGGCCCATGATAATGGACACAGAGTAGTTGGGGTGGGTGGTAGGAGCCAGCAATAAAAATTGGGATGGATTTGGGGAGTGTGATATTCACCATAAGGAGTCAATAGGGTGTGATAGCAGTATGGCAGTGAAGTTAAGGGAGGAGCAAATGTACATTGCAATGCCACCTTCCTGTTTAGCCTTGGGTCGATCTTGCCAGATTATGGTGTGTCCTGGAATTGAGATGCAAGCATCCGGTGTGTGATTTTAGCCAGGTTTCAGTGAAAATTAGAATGTCTGGCATTAGGATAAGACAATTGGCAGTAGCATTGCGATTTTTGGAAGGAGGCTCCTAATTTTCAAGTGTGTTAGTTTTAGGCCCCATGGGAGCTGTAGATGGGGGTTTTTGGCCGGGGTTGATTCAATGTCTCAAGCCAACAGTAGCAGTAATGTTATCAGGGGCTTGGATAGGGCTAGCATTTCTTTCCTGTGGAGGGAAGGGGGCCATTGCAACAGTGCTGGAGTTGCCAGGGGGGGAACTTAATGGTAAGCAGGCCAGCATGGAAGCTAGGGAGCATTATTGAAGCCCCGGGTATCCAAGTGAGGATCAGAACAACAGTGGGAGGGACAAAGGAAGAGGTAGCAGAGGAGGTTCTGGTTTGCAGCACGTGAGGCTGGGTAAGGACAGGTCAGTGGCTCAGGGTGGAAGATGGCAGAAGGTACACTAGGGGCATAAGGAGGAAGAGACATGAGAGTGTAAAAGCATCATGGTGAGGGAGCAAGAGTATGGGCTGGCACCAATGGTAGTCAGACTTCAGGTGAGATTAGTCTGAGATGAACTATTATATTTGGAGCACCAGCAGCATCTAGTGGTGAGAAAGTGAAAGGGAATGTAGACTGATTGTTTTTGCACCACATGACCACACCCTATATAAGGACAATTCTGCCAGGGTGGTGGTGTGGGTGGTGGGTAGCTGACGCTTGCATTGGTGAGAAAATTTCAAGTGGCAATTTCAATGCAACACCATAGAGTGGAGAAAGAAGGAGCCCAAACATCATACCTACAGAGATATTCAGCAGCTGCTTGGGGAGGGTAGTCAGTAAGGACATTAAGTCCTCCCCCGAATCAGTGTCACCAGACACTTCTAAAGCAGAGAGGTACTCAACAGTAGAGGCCTCCAGATTGGTGGACAGGAGGAACCTGATAGCTTCATGTGCAGGGACCCGCAAGCTCTCCATGAACCTCTAGTGCATTTTACTTTCTGAGCATTGCTACTCTTGGACCCAGGAGGATGCATAGTCTGGCCATGTCTCTAAGTCATCTTTGACCACAGGGGTAGGAACACTGCCCAAAAACAGTCTGATCCTGTGGTAAGAGTACAAATTCACAGAGGGTACCACTATTGGGGACACTGCAATGGGAGACAGCATAGCCAGGGGTGTAGAGGCTGTAGGGGAATTCACCAGAGTACCCCCCCCAGAGTTCTCCATGGCCCTCTTCAGATCCTCAAAGGTCTGTCACTCAGTTGCTAACAATGTTTCTAATCTTTCCCTGAATCCTTCAACTTTGGGTGACAAACACCCCCGGGGGGGGGGAAGCTCAACTATGCATAGTGATGACCCTCCACCCCACTTGGGATCCATCAGGCATAATAATGGGGGGTACAGTCTCTGGGTGGATAGGAGCACTACATTCAATAAGATTCATTATGTCTGAGCAACAAAGTCAGCAGTTCAATCCCATACTGAAGTTTTGCCCTAACACTTATCCTTACTCAATGCCTCCTCTATAATAGCATTAGTGGTCCCCAATGGGATATCCAGTAACATTAAAACATGGTGGGGATTAACATCTTTCACCTCAGTCCACCCCAACATATAGTGCATGGGAATGTTGTGGGGGGAAATTTCAAGTTTAACTGCAGCCAGTTTCTCCATTTTGTATTTGGCGCAAAGTTTACAGTTAATTACAATGTCATATGTTGGCCACTAGGGGGCACTAATCCCAGCATTCCTCTCTTATGACCTCTGCCTGTACTTCTAACCAATGGTTGAGGGACCTGGATTCAATATTACAGTGCCTCCACCCAGATTAGTGATAGTGGGGGTATCTACCTAGCCTGGTGTAGCCCTCTGGGAAGCTATAACCACCCACAAACCAAGTTAGTGACCACTTACCATGTAATAGGAGATAACCATTTGCAGTAGTTGACACACAGTTAGTAATTAGCAGTAATAATATGCACACACACCTTGCACTTATCACCAGGGACTGGTTTTCAACAACTCCCTTGGAACCCCATACAAAGACAGTGTTAATAAAACTAGCATGCACATTCAATATGGTTATGCCAAGTAAGAACATGCGCATAAGCCAGTTTAAATGTAAAATAGCAAAGCAGGCTTATGAAGGGGACATGAACAAGGATGGGGCATAAATCTGGAAGAATGATTACTATACTGATTTGATTCAGGTTACTATTCATGCATGCACTTTAGTCCCTCAAAAGTCTGATAACACTGGGTACCCAGAATGTTATGCTGGCTGGCAAGAATCAGTGGCCAGCACTGCAGCTATTTGTGTGGCTCTTGACAGAACAAAATGGCAGCTAACATGTACAAACAAGACTGGTTATTTGTGTTCCTAGCCAGTTGACTCAGTCCTCTGTAACCTTGTAGCACACTGAAGCAATCAATGATAACACAAAGTAATTAAAAATATTGTTACAGGGAGCTACCCTGAGTTTATTCAAGTCACTAGCTGGCTGGTCTTGGCCTGGCAGTATAAAGACCTGCAAATCACTGAAGAGCATGGGAAAGCTGGGCTGTGTGACATGGTAGTCTAGGACCCTGTCCCAATTGTTTTGGAAAGTGTTTAAATGCAAGGATCTGTTGTGTTATATTCCTTTCCTGTATCTTGCCTGTCTGGTTGCACTACCAAATATTCCTGTGAAAGCTAGGATTTGATCACCACGACAGTCTTGCAATTCTTTACATTTCACTGTCTCTCAGTCTCCGCTTGCTTTCTTTTCTCCCTTGCATTTCTGCTGATATAAAATATATGCAAATCAATATGTGGAAATGAAACTGATATTGGGATTCCTTTCTTTAATAAGTATATAGTGTTAATTTTTGAAATGTATATAATTATAGTTTGAGATGATTGCAAAAAGCTATTAGGAACTCAAAAGGTTACCTGAGGGCAAGTTTAAATCCTTTTGTGGAAGAGCTGTGAAAAGGGGCCTCAGCTAAGCGACACTGTGTTCTTGCAGCACCTGCCTGAAACATACAAGAACAGGATGCTTGTTAAGAATGGGAGTTGGAAGGACTTACAGAAGAGCTTAGCTGCAATTGCTTGGAAGAGGGACAGAGAGAGAGAGAGACAGATCAAAGAGAAACTCAAATGGATCTTCTGTTTATTTGACATTTGTAAGTAGTTATACAAAACAAGTATATTTTTTTATATTACTGCTAGTGTAAATAAATATTCTGGCGAATTCTACAACTGCTCCTGGTTTTTCCTCTGCTTCCTGACCTGTGCATCGATGATAGATGGTGTTAGGAGTGGGATTTATGCTGTGCATACTCTAAGCCAGGAGTTTTGTTTGTGGGTATTGGACCTAGTACCAGGGAAGCAGAGAGAAAGGTATGGATTCTGCAGAAGCAAGTCCAGGAGTGGTTACCAGGAGAATGGCAGCCAAATTAGCAGAGACATAAGTCCAAGTTGAGATTGTACAGCCAGTACAAGTTATGGAAAAAAAACAGGCAGTGACAGAACCTGAATGCCTGATGGAATTTTTCAAAGGGTGGGCTATTCAACAAAAAGAGATGGAGCAGCAGAGGAGAGAAGAGATGCAGCAACAGGAGCAGCAATGGCTGGATGTCTTGCAAGCTATCAAAGGCAGAGGATCTGACACACATCCAGACAAGAAACAAAACATAAGCAACTTAAAATCCATTACATTTACAAAGTTGTGTCCCTTGGATGATATCGAGGCATACCTGGCAGCTTTTGAAAGAGTTGCCATAGCCTGCCAATGGCCAAAGCAGGAATGGACAATGAGACTGTTACCCTACCTAGCAGGGAAAGCCCAACTTGCCTATAGCAATATGGGCACTGCACAGTCAGGAAACTATGACCTGGTGAAAAGTGAAATCCTGAAAAGGTATGACATCTCTGGAGAGGCATACAGGCAGAGATTTCAATCTCTGAGGTACAACTCAGTCGACAATCCTCGAGATGCCTTCACCTGACTCAGAGAACTCCTGAAAAAATGTTTCCAACCAGAGAGCAAAACAGTCCCACAGATCATCAACATATTTGCCTTGAAGCAATTAATTCAACATCCTGCCTACAGGTGTGGAGCTTTGGGTAAAGAAACACCGACCAGAGAGTGGGGAAAGAGCTGTTTCTTTGGGCAAAGACTATCAAATAGCCAGACAGATGCCACAGCAGCAAGATAACAGACAGGCACTAGAAAGATACTCTTCTTCCCATTTAAACTTCAAGCCTGATAAGAACTCAGGTGGAGGTAGCAAATCTGTGCCCAAAGACGTTATTTGTTATAACTGTAATAAGCCAGACCTTATTGCAAGAAACTGCCATAGTAAAGAGAGTGGCACTGGAACAGATTTGTCATTGGCAAACTGGGCAAGTACTTAACAAACGTGATGGTGGTGGGAAAACCTGTAAAGGTCTCATTAATTAAGCAAGCAGACAGACCCTAGTGCACCTTGAAGTCCTGGGAAAACACTACAAAGGTCCAGGTACTGGTATCACCTGCATCCTTGGGGACATTCGATACTACCCCACAACCCAAGTGACTCTGACCATTAAGGGTGTGTTGCACCAAATTAAAGTAGAGGTAGTACCTAAGTAACCTATACCTGTGATTATTGGAAATGACTGTCCAGGATTTACTGAATTAATTTCAGAGGAATGGAACCCTACTGTTTTAGCAGCTGTGGTGACAAGACCTCAGGCAAAGAAAATTTCAGATGGAGGGGACTCTTTTCCTTTTGTTAATTTTGATTTGGACTTGTTTGTGCACAGCTCCATGATCCAGAAATCCAGGAAAGAAAGACGATGCCTGAAGAAACTGTGGCAACAAATGACTGATGTGTTGGTCGGTGAGAGGAAGCATTCCCTTGTGTCTCCTGTTCTGACTTTAGTAGGCCGGCATTGACAGATGTTGTGAGGATTATCCAGACTGTACGACCAACGGGTTGTAGTTTGGACCCGGGTCCTACACCACTGTTATTAAGTTGTGTAGATACTATCTGCCCAATCCTTGCTGAAATTGTCTGGAAATCTTGGAGCAAGAGGTTTTCCTGCCCCTCAAAGGAGGTGGTCGTTCAACCACTCCTTAAAAAACCTTAATTGAATTAAGATTTACCAGTGTCAGTGGCTCAGTAGGTAGCACATCCTCTGAGGCCGGAGATCAGAGGCTGTGGGTTCAGTTCCCACATCTGGCACTTGGGTTAATATCCCAGTACTAACAGTGTAGTGCAGCATGAGAGGCGTGCTGCACTTCTGAGGTGCCGTCTCTTGGATGAGACGTTAAACCGAGGCCCCATCTGCCTGGATTGGTGGTAGTTCAGGTGGATGTTAAAGATCCCATGGCACTTATCGAAAAGAGTAGAGGAATTTCCCCGGTGTCCTGGCTAAATTACCCTCATTCACTAAAAATACCATCAACAGCTTAATGTGGTTCAAGGTCAGCTGGCATTCATCTGTATTCCCCTCCTCCGGGTCGTGCCTGAAAATAGGCAGGATTTGTCTAGTGCACTTACCCAGTCAACAAAAGCTAAATAAATAAAAAATAAAATAAAGATGTCCCAGCTAACTAGAGACCTATCTTTAACCTGCCCTGTGTGGGTAAGGTTATTGAAAAGGTGGTTGCGATACAGTTGGATGACCATCTTATGAATCACAACATCTATGAAGCTCTCCAGTCGGGGTTTAGGAAAAGACATAGCAATGAGACTGCCCTTGTTCGGGTTTTAAATGATCTCCTAATTGCGAGAGATCAAAAGACTTGTACTATTCTCGTCCTTCTTGAGCTCTCTGCAACATTTGATACTGTGGATCATTCTGTTGAAGCACCTGCACTTTCTTTGCGGTCTGGTACAGTCCTACATTGGTTTCAATCTTTCGTCACGGGGTGGACATAGAGGATTACTATGGGGATTTATTCCTCTGATACTATCTTTCTGTCCTGTGGGGTACCGCAGGGCTCCATCTTGGTGCCCATGTTGTTCGTAGTCTATTTTCTGCCATTAGGAGATATTATTAGGTGTTACAGTCTGGGTTTTCACTGCTATGCATATTATACCCAGCTGTATCTTTCCTTTACTCCCGGTCAGGATGATGCAGTCTCTCTGCTTAACAGCTGTCTAGCCGAAATCAATGACTGGATGAGCGCCAGCTGGCTGAGGTAAAACCCGGATAAGACTGAGGTGTTGGTTGTGGACCCTGGTCACCTTGAAGTGGGTCATAGGACTGAAGTACCATCAGGCCTTTGGCTTGGTGATGCCCAGCTCTTGACCTCAGGCCAGGTGTAGAACTTTGACAGCAGTTTGACCCTGAAATCACAGGTGTCAGCCATTGTTAAGTCCTATTTTTTTCCATCTGAGGAATATCCCCCAGGTAAAACATCTGGTTTCTCTGGCTGACCTTCCTACTCTGGTCCACACCTTTATGACCACTCTCCTTCATCACTGCAATTCCCTTTACCTGGGGCTACCGGGGGTTGAAATGTGTCGCCTGCAGCTAGTGCAGAACGCAGCGGCCAGGCTTTTGACTGGAACTTCTAGGTATAATCATATTATGCCTGTTTTGCTTGGGTTGCACTGGCTGATGGTACAATGATGACTCACCTTCAAGGTAAGTTTACTGACCTATAAAGCCTTACATGAACAGGGGCTGCAGTATCTGAAAGATCTCCTTACACCCTACTGCCGCTGTCACTCACTGCGATCCACCGATTAGGGATTGCTAGAGATTCCCAGGGTTCATTTAAAAACATCTGGAGCTCATGTGTTTTCATATATATCTCTGGCCCTGTGGAATTCTCTACCTCATTGGATATGAAGCTGCCTGACTGTCGAGAGTTTTAAAATGAAGTTGAAAACTTTTTTATTTACCAAAGCTTATGGTCTATGACTTTATATTGTTAATATTGTATTTTTTTTTTTTGTAAAGCGCTTTAATCTTTGGAAAAGCGTTTTTAAATAAATTTTACTTACTACTTACTGATTGACATAAGGGGTTAACCTATGAAAATGCTGAAACTAAGCTGATAACTGACTATGATATTCTTTCAGAACAAGTTAATGATGTTTGTCTCCAGGGTTATTTTAAGCAGCTGTGGGTGAAACCAAAACAGGGTGGACCAATGTTTGAAAATGTAATGGTTACTGTACAGAGTTTTGGTTAAACCTCAGACACAGGAATAGACAGAACAACTGGTTATACCACAGAAGTGTAGAACAGAGTTGTCACAGATAGCACATAACAGTCCTATGGCTGGTCACTGGGAGAATCGCACCTTGCCAGATTGCAGTATAGATTTTACTGGCAGGAATTCATGAAGATGTTGCTACCTATTATAATTCATGTGCTGAGTGTCAGAAAGTAGCCACCTCACTAGAAAAGACAAGGTGCCTCTGGTGCCCTACCCTTGATAGATGTGCCTTTGAGAGAATTGTAATGGATGTGGTTGGTCCGTTAGGAAAAAGTACAAGAATAATGGATTTATCCTGGTAGTATGCAACTATGCGACTTGATACCCAGAAGCTGCTTCAATGCATACTGTCACAGCTTTAAAAGTGGCAGCAGAGCATGCAACAATTTTCAGCAGAGTGGGCATGCTTGAAGAAATTATTACTGATCAGGGTAGTAATTTTGGTGCTGCATTACTTAAGGAGCTGTACAGACTATTAAGTATCACTGCCTTAAGAACCTCCCCTATCACCCTCAGACAGATGGTCTAGTTGAGCATTTTAACCAAACCCTAAAACACATGTTAAAAAGGTTTGTAAAAGGGGAAGGGAAAGACTGGGACCAGTACTGGCCTTACCTACTTTTTGCTTACAGAGAAGTGCCACAGGAATCAACAGGGTTTTCACCATTTGAAATGCTGTATGGTAGGCAGCCAAAGGGGGCCTCTGTATGTGATAAAAGAAACTTGGGAAGATAACCCCACTCAGAAACAATCTATAATGTCTTATATGTGTGCCTTAAGAAAGAAGCTTGCAAAATATGTTGAAATTCCTGATAGTAATCTGGAAGAGGCCCAAAACCAGCAGAAGGTATATTATGACCATGGGGTAAAAGAAAAAGTTTTCAAGCCAGGTGAAAAGGTTTTGCTGCTGTTACCCACAGCAGTAAATAAACTGTTAATGAAGTGGTAAGGGCCTTAAAGGCTTTATACACATTAGGGCTCCTGTAATGTTACAGGCAAGTAAAAATGTTACATCAACAGGGTTGATATGCAAGGTGGGGTGGAAAGGATGAAAAGGGACTTGGCAAGGTTGGAGGAATGGTCAAATGTATGGCAGCTTAGATTTAATGCAAAGAAGTTCAAAGTAATGCACCTGGGAAACAAAAAAACAGGGGAGGAGTACACAATGGGGGGTGAGATACTGACAACAACAAAAATGGAAAGGGACCTGGGGATAGTCATATCAGATTAACTAAAGGTGGGCCAGCAATGTGAGAAGGCAGTAAGGAAGGCTGTGGGATACTGGGATGCATAGGAGAGGCATTACCAGTAGAAAACAAGAAGTTGTTGGCCCTCTGTACAGACAGTTGGTAAGACCAAACCTGGAGTACCATGTACAGTTCTGGAGACCCCATCTCTGCAAATACATAGACAGGGTGGAGGCTGTCCAGAGGAGGGCAACCAAAATGGTGCAGGGTCAGCACCAGAATACATATGAAGAAAGACTAAAGGAGCTTAAGATTTATAGCCACGAGGAAAGGAGGGAGAGGGTGGACATGACAGAGACTTTCAAATGCCTCAAGGTAATCAATAAAGTCCAAGAGGGTAGCACCTTTCAGAAAAAGATATGTGCAAGAACAAGGGGGTACAATTTGAAGATTGAGGGGGGACGGCTCAGAGGTAATGTGAGAAAGTATTTCTTCACAGAGAGGGTTGTAGATGCATGGAATGGCCTTTCTGAGGAGGTCGTAGAGTCAAAAACAGTGGGGGAATTCAAGAATGCATGGGACAGACAAAAGGCAATTCTAGTGGGGGGTAGGGGGAAGTAGGCTGTTGGTTAACTAAGATCTGCAGCTTATCCGTTAGGTAAGGAAATGGGCAGACTAGGTGGGCCAAGCGGTCCTTATCAGCCATCAGATTCTATGTTTATATGTTTCTATGTTGCAGCAATTCCTAAACATGGTTCACATCCACAATGGTAGTGTTTTCAAACTGTGTCAGAAAACTGTGTTTAAACCCTGTTGGTATCAGGGTTTTAGCATGGTTTTCAACATGGTTTGAAAATAAACACGGTTACTTGATCAGTGTGGATGGGAGCCCATGCCATGTTCAGCGTACTTCAGACCATATTGGTCCTCCAAGGAGCCAGAATGCACTGCTCCTTAACACCATCACTCCCAATTCCCGTAAGCCGTACTCTCCCACTTCTGGTGACCTTCCATTCATCCACATTACCCAAAACCCAGGAGTTGTGTTTTGCCAAAGCCTACTTTGCAAGCTCTTCTTTAGTTACAGATCCTGGTCATTTCTCTGTCTGTGTCCCACACTCCAGCAGTGGTGGGAGCAGCCATGTTAAACATCCATTGCATCGCAACACCCACTTGAAAGCTGAGACGTGCATGGTGCCATTAGCATGTCCCATGCTGTAGTGCACTACAGGGCTGCAGGGAGATGCAATGGAAGTCACTTACTGAATCATTTTCCCCATAGCATGGTTTACTTAGGAGTATGGATACGCTTGGTCAGCAGGGCTTGAAAACGGAGACCGCAGTGTGGACATGTTAACACGGTAAGTGCTGTAACATTTTTTAAAATGTTACCGAAGTACAGATGCCAGTGTTGACTGGGCCGTAGAGTGCTTAGATGTACGGGTACCGTTAACTATGAGATTGAAACCCCTGACAGGAAAACTCCTACTAAGATATACCATGCTAACCTCCTCAAGAAATCGTTTGAAAAGATGTCAAAAGCTACTTTGCTATTTTTACCAGAAACTGATAAAGATGATATGGATGTATCTTATGATAGACTGGAACAAACTGTAAATGCTGATGCTGTAAAGGTGAATGTTTCCTTAAACTCAGAACAAACTGCAGACATTCGTAATGTGTTAAAGACATTTAACAGTACTTTTATCACAGTACCAGGCTGAGCAAAAGGAGTTGATCATATTATAGTGACAAGGAATGCTCGATCTATTAGGAAAAAGACATACATGTTACCAAAGTGGTTAAGAGCTGATGTGGTTAACGAAATACAAAAAATGCAAGAATTGGACATCACAGAAAAGTTAAGAAATGCTTGGTTATCTCCAGTAATAACTGTAAACAAAAAAGAAGGAGGTGTTAGTATCTGCCTTGATTTTAGGAAACTTAATCAAGTGTCAGAATTTGACAGTTATCCTATGCCCAGAATAGATAATTTCGTGGACAGACTAGGTAGTGCAAAGTATATCAGTACTCTCAATCTCACCAAGGGTTAGTGGCAAATACCTTTAGCTAAATAATCCAGAGATGAAACTGCATTTGCCACTCCTGTTGGATTCTATCAGTTCACCACCATGCCTTTTGGTTTACATGGTGCACCAGCTACATTCCAATGGTACATGGATATCATTTTATCACCTTACACTGGTTATTGTGCTGCATATATGGATGGTGTTGTGGTGTACAATCAAGACTGGAAAAGTCACCTGGAACACCTACGAGCAGTTATTCAAGCTATCAGAAATGCATGTTTGACTATTAAGCCTATCAAATGTGCATTGGGCATCAGGAAACCAGATATTTGGGCTATGTGTTGGGAAATGGAGGTTAGCCAGAGGTTTCTTAAATAGAAGTTGTCTCTAACAGCCTTGTCCCTAAAACAGAGAAACATGTCAGGTTATTTTTAGGGCTGGCTGGTTATTATCAGAGATTTGTTCCCAACTTTGCTGAGTTGGCACTTCTCTCACTGAACTCATGAAAAGCAGTACTCAACTAATGTGAAATGGACCCCAGCATGTGATGAAGCTTTTCAAGCAATTAAGGCTGCATTATGTTCTGCCCCTATTTTAAAGATCCTAGACTTTGAGAAACAATTTTTGTTACAAACAGATGCATCAGAGGTAGGCCTAGGTATACCACTGAGTCAAAATATAGATGGGATGGAACATTCTATTCTGTACATAAGTAGGAAGTTGCATGACAGAGAGAAAAGGTACTCCACCATTGAAAAGGAATGTTTAGCAGCAAAGTGGTTCATAAGGTCGCTTAAGTTTTATTTACTAGGAATTGACTTTGCACTTACATCAGATGACAATCATCTCTGTTGGCTTAACCAAATGAAAGATAAAAATTCCAGAATCACAAGGTGGTAGCTGGCACTACAGCCATTTAAATTCAATGGGATACAGAAATCTGGTGAAGAGAATAGCAATGCTGATTTCCTGTCAAGATACGGATCAGGGACTTCCGTTGACATCATCGTGCCATGCGGCCACATTGAAGCAGCGCTCTGTACCCCCATGATATAAAAGTTTTAAATAAGCTTCCCTCAGCAACAAATTTACCCTCTGGTATGATCTCACTAGGTTTTAAAGAGAATGGTGGGTCATGCAAAGTCGAAGCCAGGAACATCGGGTGGACTAAAACAGCAAAAGCTCAATTTACACCTGCAGGGCCAGCATAAGGCCCTGTCACAAACCAGGCTACCAGAAACCCAGGATCCAGATTTAGAGGGTAGCTCATCGGAAAGGGAGGAGGACATCACAATAACCTCCCGGCAGCTCTTGTAGAGAGCTGCGCAATCTCACTTGCACATTGGATGGATTCCACGAGGAGGCAGCAGAGAATAAGGTGAAACTCCTTCAACATGATCAGCAGATACAGACCATCGGAAGTAACCCTATCAACTCTGTAAGAAACTGTGGACCTGCATAATGGAGCTATTTTACAGCTGCATGATCACTCCCAATTCCTCTTAAATAAGATAGAGGATTAAGAGAAGAGATTGTGGAGAGTCAACCTTCATATTCATGGGCTTCAGAACACACAGAATCTGGTAACTTGACAGAATTCATTGAAAGTTTCTCAAGGAGTTATTGAATCTGGATAAGGACATACAATTAATATCATTCGTTCTCACTGCACCCTGGTGGCTCCTCCTAAAGACCCAAAAGCTAGGCCATGATCTGTGGTGATAGCCTTTCTAGATTATTGCACTGAGGAGATGGTTTTGTGTAAAGCTTGGTCACAGAAGAAGATCATCTTTGGAGACACGCAGCTTTATGCTGAACCAGACTCTGCCCCTATGACCATGATGAAGAGGAAATTATGGTTTCTAGTGATGAAGGAGCTCAGTGTCAAAGGGCTGAATGCACGTGTAGGCTTCCCAGGGAATCTACAATTACATCAGACAGGGGTGTTAAATCTTGGAATGACGGTTGACGCCAAAAGTACCTAATGACTCTATGCATTGTAGTGGATGAGATTATTAACCCGAACAGCTGAAATAGATGGATCATAGGCAGTGGCTTCCTGCTAAGAAGAAGCCTTCTGCAGCCCCCGAAAGCCAGCCCAGGACCATGGCCTAAACTGTTAGCCACTGCCAATGAGAGGAAGAGAAGCAGGGAGGACAAGCAAGTACTGAACTCCAAGGGAGGAAATACGATCTCCCAAGGACTGAAGTTTCATTACAGGAACATGTAGTAACTCAAATCTGTTTACTGGGCAATTTTAACCAGCAGAACTGCCTTTCTTTATGAGTTGGGTGGGGGAAGGGGAGCCCAGGGTACCTAATCTGTCTGTTTTTCCCTTTGCTATAAAATAGAAACCTAATTTTTCTTTCTTTTGTTCAGATTCATTAGGAGTATATATTAACACACCCTGGGGGGGGGGGGCCCTCTTAGTTTTCCTTCCCTGTCAGTCATGGGAGGAGGGTCTCCTCTTTGTCTTCATCTGCATACATGGACACCTACCAAATCAAATATACTGGGAAGTTTAGCTACTTTAAGGGATGACAATGAGAAACAGGCATACAAACTGAAAGCCACTTTTTCATCCCACTGTTTTTCTTAAGGCACTACATTCACAAGGGTACATTTTTTCTTTCTTGGTGCCTGCAGTATAGTGCATGTGACATCACGCCAGTTGCTTTCCAACCCCAAGGATGGGGTTGGGGTGACAAAGCAAGATTTAATCCAGCACCCTCTCACCACCTCACAACCACAGTGTGGGAGTATTAGTATGACACTTTTGAAACAGCATGGTATTCTCATATTCTTGTTTTCTGATGTTTTGACCGGTTTGGTCCAAACCAATTTTAAAGTTTTAAATGTTACACAAAGTTATGATGTTATTAACTTTGTTTTGGGCTACATGTCTTCTCCTTCTCATCTCCCTGGTGCCTCTGCAGAGGGGTGGAGGTTCCAGGGATGCCCCTTATTGCCCTCCCTATATGGCCACTACAGATGAGTTAATCATAACAACTTATAATATTAGGGGTATAAACAGTCCCATAAAATGAGCGAGAGTGCTCCAAGAGTTGATCAGGATAGGAACTCAAATAGCATTACTTCAAGAGACCCAACTTACAGATAGTGAACCTCAGAAGCTGTGCCATAGATGGGAGGGTTGGGTCTTTGCTTCCTCTCACTCAGACCATCCACACCATAGGGGCATCATCATCCTCATTCACAAATCATGCCATATTCAGGTTGTTTCTTCCCAGGCAGACTCTGAAGGGTACCATGTTATACTTCAGGCCGCATGAAGTGACATCCCCTGCACAATTATGTGTCTGTACACCCCAAATGATGACATGGAGATGGTTTCCTTCCTTAAAAAACTATTTTCAAATAAGTTCCAGATTACTGACCACCTTTGCATTTTAGGGGAGACTTTAATACTATCTTATCCACAACCCTAGATATAAGGAGTCCAAGCAGACTAGATCGGGTCAAGCGGGCATAGCTTGTTCTGCCTGTCTTACAGTCTGGGACTGGCAGACATGTGGAGGAGGGTCAATGGCAAATAGAGGATTTCTCACATTTTATGACTGTGGGCGGAGCCAACAGGAGTATTGCATGTACAAAAGGAGTGATGTCATGTTTTCTGTACATGGAACTGACTGATGGAGTAAATAGTCTCCTCTGCCTTACCCTCCTCCAAGAAATGTTTTCTGGCCTCAAATAAATATGTGTTCATGTTAGTCAATGATCACAGGGTACTATTTTCTTTCCTAAATGGGTGGTGCAAGAACTGGAACCTGAGTAGTGGGAGGCAGCATTGATTTTGGGGGGAAGTAAGATACAACCCACCTCCACTAAGAAGCTCTTAAAGACCCAGCCCACCTTTTTTTTTATTCATGTGGGAGGGGAATGAGGTAGATCTATCATGCTGAAAGAAGAGTCACTAGTTTGGTGTCTGGCCAAGGGACAGAACAAATCTGTGGAGTCCCTGCATTTTGTTAAGGACTAGGAGAACAGATAATACTTGATGCCTTCAAACTGACTTAAAAAACCCTTGGAACAAATGATTATCAGAGTCACCTGTTGTCTCAAAAGGAAAGACTCAGCTTTCAGGTACAGTCAATTCCGCTTGTATGCCTGTGCTCCGGACCACGGTAAAATGGGCATACAAGCAGAACGGCATACAAGCCGGAACAGTACTTTGCTATACACCAGTCAGTAAAGTCACACAGTGAACTCCCCATGTGTAAGAATGCCATAAATAGCCATTATTTACACAAAATAAATTCCTTGACTGCATTTCAGTAAAAGCATAAGATAAAAATCTATAACAGTTTAAAGAGCAACCCGGCATGTCTGTTACCATTCATTGTTAGAACTACAGGTATCTACAGACTGTAGTCTTCTTTCCTCAACATCATCATCATCAATTCCAGTCATGTTTTGGATGTCCTCACAGATTTCCTCCTTGGTGGGGCATGGTCCAACTTGTTCTGTTTACTTTTTTCTGTAGCAAGAACTGAACCGAGCTGAACTGAAGTGCTCAGCATACACTAGAAATCTGTGGAAAGCTGTTAACCTCTGCTATTAATTGTAAATCACAACAGCTAAAGAGCAATTAATTGGCAATTCTTGCCAAAATAAAAGGCATACAAGTGAAATCACACAGACCTACAAACGGAACAATTATCATTGTTAATATAGGAAAGGAATCAGGACCTGGTAAAAACGGGCATACAACTGAAAAAGGCATACATCTGAATGGCGTACAAGTGGAATTGACTGTATTTCTTAAACATTTATATACTAAAAACAAAGTTCAGCTTTTGGGATTAATAATATTTGTTTACCATATTATATATATAGGGGATACATGATGGGCAGTAGTGAGATATGGGAAATATTCTCACTCCTGCAGAGTGAGCTCTGTATTCTCCAATGCCGAAGGCACGAGTGAGAATGCACAGCTCACTCTGCAGGAGTGAGAATATTTCCCATGTCCTACGCATCTGCACATCATGTGTGCCATTTATACAAATGGGGTGAGAGCGATGAAGGGTCATGTTTTGCTGTCATCTTTTCCCCTGTATCTATGTGCTTTTCTTTTTTTTTTGAGTTTTAGTCTTTAGTAACTAATTTTTAGTAGGCAGGTGTGTTTTTGGAGTACTGGGAAGTTAAGTGATTTGTTCAGATTTACACAGTATGCAAGTGGAGGCTGTGAGGAATCAAACCTAGGTCTGGTCTGCTGGACTGTATCTGCTTGTTCAGAGCTCATTACTCCAAGGTCTAGGTTATACTGAAAGCAGTGTTTGTCTGTGGTCTGAGAGTGTGGGAGTGTTTCTTAATGGGCTGTGATTGTTAGAAGCACTGTGGAACACAGGTGATTGTGTTTGGCGTGCTTAATTGTGTTAGTTGCAGCTTGCAGTGAGAAAGAAACTGCTTTAGTTTCATTTGAAGTCAGGTTGTTTTATGTTGAAGGCACACAGAAATGGGCTAAGAGTGTTGACCACTTTGGAACACAGGTAAGTGTGGTTTGCTATGCTATTTGTGTTATTTGCAAGCTTGCGAGAAAGAAACTGCTTTGTAAATGAGTTTCATTTGAAGTTGAGTTTACCACAGAAATGAGTTAGAAGTTTGAAACTTTGGAACACAGGTAAGTGTGTTTTTCTATGCTATATGTGTTAGTTGCAGCTTGCAGTGAGAAAGAAACTGCTTGTAAAATGAGTTTCATTTGAATTTAGGTTTTTTGAGCTGAGTTTACAACAGAAATGGGTTAGGAGTTTTGGAAACTTTGGAACACAGGTAAGTGTGTTTTCAATGCTATATGTGTTAGTTGCAGCTTGCAGTAAGAAAGAAACTGCTTTGTAAATGAGTTTCATTTGAATTTAGGTTTTTTTGAAGTTGGGTTTCACCACAGAAATGGGTTAGGAGTTTGGAACACAGGTAAGTGTGTTTTTCATGCTATATGTGTTAGTTGCAGCTTGCAGTGAGAAAGAAACTGCTTTGTAAATGTTTCATTTGAATTCAGGTTGCTTTTATGCTGAGATTAGCACAGAAATGGCATAGGAGTGTTGGAAACTTTAGATACAGGTAAGTGTTTTGCAATGCTAACTGAGTGATTTGCAGGCTTCAGTGAGACACACAAACTGATTTTTGAAGCACTTTCATCTGAATGCTAGCTTGAGTGAATGAGTGAGTCACATCAGCAGAATATATCTCACTCCACTGATGTCATCAGCATTTATCTCTCACCGCAGCAGGATATATCTCACTCCACTGATGTCAATAGCATTTATCTTCACCGCAGAGCATTTATTTCACCGCAGTGAGAATATCTCAATTTATTGCACTGGAATAGCTCTCACCCCATTGTATAAATATATATATATATATATATATATATATATATATATATAGTTTGTCTTTATTTGTAGTTTCAAAATCTTGAAAGCATTGCCATTAGTAATGCATTTTGAAATACATTTTTAATTGTCTTTACAGATAAATCATGCAGGTTCATGTACTTGGTAAACATAGTCTGTGATGAAGTGTATTTTACTTTTTTCCTGGCTCAGTTTCTATCAGTGAAAGGAAAGACTGGAACAACTATCAGAGCTGCCATCCTCCTGGACAAGCTATTTAACACTCATTTACACAAATGTAATGTCACATTTTTACCATGAGGGAAGCAAGAAGATGAACCAGCATAGTTAACAAATACATTCATTGACACCTGTGAATGAATGGGGAGGGGTTTTTATAACATTCCTTATGAGTTTATACTCCTTGGAACCTGTTTTTCCAGTTTCTGTGCCTGTGCATAAATAGGAAGCTTTAGAGCACTATTTTTCCTCTATCTTGAGGACTTAATTGAGACCACAGAAAGTTAACTAATTATCTTCTGAGAGCCATTCTGTGTCAGATTACCAATGGATAGTACAGACATCATTGAAAGCTATTAGAAGTAGAATGGATTAAACACTTTCTGGAACTAATCTCAAGACCCTTTGGCCCCCTTCATAATATCTGTCTTAAATATCTGAGATTCTGTTCTACCTTATAATCAAGAATTTTTGATTTGATTATTTCTTTAGTTTTCCCAGTTGTGTTCCCCAATGTCTGTCTAGTCTGACTTGCTGTTGTGCTTCTAGGTCTTTTCTTTTCTTTTCTAGTTCATTTTGTTTGTGTAGTCATTCCCTCTTCTGTCTTGAGGCTATTTCTATTATTTTCCCCCTTACCGTGGCTTTTATTGTGTCCCATAAAACCCACAGAGTCATGTCTTGCATATTATTATCTATGATTGCCTATTTTAGATGGTCTTTATTTGCTTTTGAATATCCTTATCTTGTAGCAGGGAGACATTTAGCCTCCAAAATGAGGTTTTCCTGAGTGTCTACAGCCACCTCTTCCGCTTAACCTTCTAAGGATTGGAAATTGCTGCCTAACCAGTACTTTGTCCTCTCATGATTTAAAACTGGTAAAACCCACCCACCCATTTCAGCCACTACATTCCTAACCAGGAATATCATAGGTGGAGTGGATACCTGAATGCCCAGTCAAGCACTCAAATGGATAATAATAGGTTAGTGGGAGGAGTCTGCCTTTATACTAGATCCACAGAAAGTTAACTCATTATCTTACAGCAGGCAGAAATTTCTGCATATATTACAACAAAAGTTTCTCAACAAAATGTTTACAAATAAGGAGATTAGCGGTAATGTAGTTGATACCAGCTTAATCTGGTTTAAGGTCAGTTGGCATTCATCTGTATCCCCCTCTCCTGGATTATGCCTGGAAATAGGCAGGAACTGTCTAGTGCACTTACCCTATTGACAAAAACTAAATAAATAAATAAAATATGGTGAAAAGAGCTGCTCCCTGGAAAATTACCTGGCATTGGGGGTGGGAGTTGTCACAAGTGGAATGGGACTTCATGGAGGGGGGAGCTCATAACAGCAG
Organism: Neoceratodus forsteri; assembly: GCA_016271365.2. Lineage (NCBI taxonomy): Eukaryota > Metazoa > Chordata > Ceratodontiformes > Ceratodontidae > Neoceratodus > Neoceratodus forsteri. Next base: position 41,676,963 of record CM028131.1, on the reverse strand, counting down.
AAGTGGCATGTTGACATTAAAATCTTAGTGATATGGATGTAGAAGTACCAGTATTTAAGCATGACTTTGTAGAGGATTAATTGTGATGGGGGGTGAGCCTTGGTATTTAAACATAATGATTTTCTAAAACTTCAGCCTTCAATGGGTTAGACTTTCTAGCCATCTGTTCAGTATATCACTAAGTCACATATTGTGGGGTATGGGTAAAACCCAGATCACCAGACCCAGGCCACAGCTGTAAAATCTGGACTGGGCACTAGTTGTAAATATTGCTGATCTGGTGGACAGCAATAAAGATAAACTGCGTAATACCCTTAATAACACACCTACCCCAGTTTACATTTACCTGATGCCCATTTTAGGCCTTATACAGTAATATCTTCCTTCAAGAGAACAGCTTGTAATGAAATGTGACATTTGGGCATGTGCACTTTTATATTATATGAATTTTGTGTGTGAACTGTATATCAGTCTCTAAAAAACAATTAAACACATTAAATGTCTTCAAAAATTTGTCTTAACATTGTGTTTATCTTCCGCGTTGTCACATTTAGTTGTCTCAGCAGTGCTTTCAGTTAGAGTACAGTACCTTCATGTATATGATGGCCTAGTTCTGTTGAGTTGATTGCTATAACAGTGCATAGAATAAACTGCAAAACATATAGGTAACTGTAATACAGATGGTGGCATTATTTTTAATTATACAATGGCAAGGAAAAATGTAAGAAACTGATTGGCTGCTGACCCATTGAAACAGTGATGTAATTACACAGTAACGTCACCGTAGCTTTGGATTTGGATCATTCCTTGCATTTTCTCTTAAGAAATATTTTTCCACACTAATAAAAACATCCTTTAAAGTTTATATTTTATTCTGTATATAACAACAAGCCATTGTATAATTGCAATAAGGCACTCCAGTGTGTGTGTTATAGTATAACGTCACTCCTGGGGTGGTGGAAGCACTCGGCTTCACCTCTGCTTAAATATGCCCTTTCTCAAGGTACTGTACTTTGATTCAGTTAGTGTATGCAACAGCCTTCATGTGAACACTCTGGGCTTCTCTTTGACTCCTAATGTCTATTTGCTTTAGCTATTGTGTATTGTTTGAACTGCTTTGGTTTTCTTGATGTGGTGCGCCTGTAAATGAGTCTCTGACTCAAAGGTTTGTAAATCTGATATTTTTTAAATAAATAAATAAATGTTTATGTTTAAGCCCATGAAACACCCTTATCTAGTTAATGCATTCACAATCGTAGTGGCTCTGACAGAGCTTGTTCTGAAGCACAACTGTTACACCTAAATTGACATGTACTTCCTCACAGAGCACGGATGCATACAGTGTTGTCCTGCAAGATAATTACACACCTCTTTCTGATCATGTCGCAGTGAGGCTGACTCTGGGAATATCACCTCAGATCAGGAACTCCTACTGGAGGCTTAATATAGGTCTCCTAAACAACCAAGAATTCAAAGATCGAGTGGCCTTCACAATCCAAACTTATGAGCGTGAGATCACCCCAGGAGCCGTCCTTCAAGGGTTATTATTAGTTACTCCTCAGCTGATAAAAATGTAAGGCCCAGAGGAGAGTAAAGCTGGAGACAGAGCTTGGACCTGGAATTTCAACACAAAATCTCCTTGAATCCCCAGACAAAGAAGCTCTTAGAAGAAAGCGGCAAGCTCTGGAGAAACTGCTTACATCTCACATGAGAGCTTCCACAGGAGGGTTTGCCAAAATTATTATGAAGGTGGTTACAGGGCACGAAGCTGCGCAGGCAACTCTTCAGCAATGACAGATAAGTAGGCTGATCCTCAGACTTAGGACCATCTGGATACTAGTAAAACAACCTGTCATCCAGCAGAAATCACCAAAAGATTTGCAGATTTTTATAGGAAGCTATACTTCCAAGAACCTATTTCAAATTATAAGAAGAGGTTTTGGCTTTCTTTGAAGGAATTACACTGTGTAACCTCTCCCCATAGGATCCTGAATATTTAGATTGGACCGTTGCATAGACGGGCAGAACTTTTTACACAAATTACAGGTCTGAAGAATGGTAAGTCCCCGGGACCTGATGGCTTCCAGCCAGAATTTTTGAAAACATTTGCAGATCTCTTTCTGCCTCTCCTCCTATTGGGTTGCCAGGAGATCATGGACAGGGGTGAAACTCCAGAATCCTGGCAACTGGTCCACATCACAGTGATTCATAAGGATGGTAAGGACCTGCTTGAGTGTGGATTATATAGATCCTTCTCCCTCTTGAATGTAAATCTAAAGATATTCATGGGGGTGTTGGCAGGGAGGCTCCAGGTGCGTGTTACCTTATTGGTGGACAGGGACCAAACATGCTTTATTTCAGGGTGGTATTTATTCAATAATATTAAGAGACTGCTCAATATTATTTCTTCTCAGGGGGAGCAGAGACTGTTTCAAATAGCTATATGCATGGATGCAGAAAAAGCATTTGATAGAGTTAATTGGATCTTTCTAAAAGCATCTATGGAAAAAATGAAATTTGGCCCCAAATTTTCATGTGCCATTTCCCAATCATATTCCAGGTCATGAGTTCTGGTGAGAGTAAATGGGGTCAGCTCCCCTTTCTTTCCTTTAACTAAGAGTACTAGACAGAGCTGCCCACTTTCCCTGTTCCTGTTTTCCCTTTGTCTGAAGCCCTCGCCATCACAGCCCGACAGAGTTTGGAAATATCGGGGTTATGGTGGGAGGGTTAGAGCAGAAATTTCTTTGTATGTGGATGATTCCATATTCTTTTTGTCCTCACCAGAGAGGTCCATCCCAGCACTGTGCAACACACTACGGTCCTTTGAGAACTCTCAGGTAAAGATAAACTTCTCAAAGTCCGAGCCCTGATTCTACTGAGGGGACAGTATATCACGGGTTCAAAGATAATTTCCGTTCAAATGGGGAAACCTAAGGGCCAAATTAGATATCAGGCAAATAAATTCCCACTCTATCTCTCCAGGCTGTATGCCATTAATTATGGGAGACCTTGGGACGAGGTGAGTAGGTTTTGGCAAGATGGCAGCTTTTGCCCTCTCCTGATAGGTCGAATCTAGATGATTAAAATAAACATCCTCCCCGGCTTTTTTTTTATTTTAGAGCCTCCATTGTGGCTGCCGATTTCCTTCTTGAACAAACTATCAAAGGAAACTCAGGGATTCATCTGGCAGCACATGAAGCCAAGGGTGGCCAGGCGCTTTCTCTGCCTTCCTCAGGAGAGGGGTAGCCTGGTCCTACCCAACTTTCATTACTACTACCTGGTGGCACAAATGGGCTCTGTTCTCTCATGTTCTAAACAAAGGATTGAATCTCAGTGGTAGGAGTTGGAAGACAAGCTACCAGAGGGGAGACCATTATACACTGCAGCATTAGCCCCACCTCCCCTAGAATACACCCACCTTATCAGAAACAGATGGGTGAAGCAGGTACTGCTGATCCTTCAGAAGGTCCAGAGGTTGTCCAGTACCCCAGATGGGGTGGGCCCTCTATCCCTCATCAAATTTGAACCAAATTTCTTTCTCCTCATGCTAGACCCAGGGTTTGCTAGATGGGCAACATAAGGGATCACTAGGATCACACAGTTAATAGAAGAAGAGCATTGCATCTCATTCCAGAGGGCAAAGGACAAATTTGGTTGGGATAACGAGGAATTTTTTAGATACTGTACATGCAGGCCAGGCACATCATACATTCCTCAGATTATTTAGAGACACTGACAAGGCCGTACTCAGGCTGAACATTTTTTTTATATGGGGTAGTAACTACATCAGCCAAGGTCAGACCCATGACAAACTTATACAAACTGCTGCAGGAGGTGGGGAAGGACTCCCTAGAGGAACATAGGAGAGCCTGAGAGAGGGAGACAGGCACTACCATTAGGGAGTCTGACTGGAATCGCAGATTAAAGCTGGGTTGGAAAGTAACCTCCTCCCCAGTATGGTAGAAATTCTATTGGAAAATCCTCCTCCATTATTTCAGGGTACCCACAGTTACTTATCCTTATGTGGGGGCGAGGCATCATGCTGGAGAGGATGTGGTGGAGAAGGCAGTTACTGGCACATCCTTTGGGACTGTGCAAGGTTAACCATATTTTAGGAAGGATTGGGAGAAGCTATAAGAGATGTTCTGGGGGGTGGATATACCACATACATTTGAAGATTGGGTCCTTGGAACCCCTACAGTAGTGTGTTTAAAGGAGACTCTAGAAAAGTGGCACTCAGACTTTTTAGCTGTGGGACTGAAGTGCATTACCTCTAAGTGGCTTAATAAAAAGCCCCCACTCCTCAGGACTGGATCAAGTGAGTCCAGAGCATAGTGCTGGTGGAATCGCCATGACCAAACTGAGGCTTCAACATAATCACCATTGGCAACGTTGGCAACAGTGGGAGACCAGGCTTTTGCAGATGGGACGATCATCCTGAAGAGATGCTTTCAGACCTGGGTTTTCATATTGACAGGGACAATGTATATCCATTGCTGTTGGTCATTACATAGTCAGCTAACTTTCCACAGATATTGTACAAGGGTGGGAGGAATTTAGGACACGACCTAAGAGTTAAAGCCTAAGTTGAGGCCTTCAGTGTTTTAATAGTTCTCATTTATTTAACATCAGATTCCATATTATCAGTTACACTTGTGGGTCTGACTTCTGGTCCATTTCTAAGGGACCTCAGACCAAACGTTGAGTACTTCGAGGGTCACAGATCAGATAAACATTTTATTTACTCAAGATAAAAGATGCATGTAAGATGTATCTTTTGTTCTCAATAAACTATGTGTATCCATGAAATTTCCAAATGTACAACTGTGACTAATAATTTTCATGAATAAAGCTGAGTTTCAAAAAAAAAGATATGGATCAGGAATTGAGGTGCTGAAGGTTGAAAAGCAAATGTATGGGTTTAAACTTTACTGTTTGCTGTTCTGTTATAGAAAAAACAGATAATGCATATGTGCTTAATTTCTGAAAGTTAGAAACTAATTTTATTAGAGAATTTAGAAGGTTTGGAAACCTGTTTGATAAAACAGGTTCCCTCTAAAGGAGGGGTGTGTATGTGACAGAGTAGAAGAGTACCCTGTCCCAGTTGTTTAGGAAAGTGTTTAAATGCAAGGATCTGTTCTGTTCTGTTCCTTTCCTGTATCTTGTCTGTCAGGTTGCTAACCAAATTTTCCTGTGAGACTTAATATTTGATGACTCCAACAGTCTTGCAATACTTTCTCTTGCTATTTCTTAGCCTTCCCTTGCTGTCTGTCTTTTCTCCCTTGCATATATGCTTATATAAAATATATGCAAATCATTATGTGAAAATTAAACTGATATTGGGATCCCTTTGTTTACAAAGTATATTGTATTTATTTTTGAAATAATTATAGTTTGAGATGATTTCAAAAAGCTATTGGGAACTCAAGAGGTTACCTGAGTGCAAGTTTTAAGCCTTTTGCAGAAGAGCTGTGAAAAGGGGCCTCAGCTCAGGGACACTGTGTTCTTGCAGCACCTGCCTGAAACATATAAGAACAGGATGCTTGCTAAAAATGAGGGTTGGGAGGACTTATAACAGAGCTTAGCTGCAATTGCTTGGAAGAGGGACATGGAGATTGAAGAGAAACTCAGATGAATCTTCTGTTTATTTGAACTTTGTAAATAGTTATACTGAATAAGTTTTTTTTTATATTACTGCTAGTGCAAATAAATAGTTTGGTGAATTCTACAACTGCTCCTGTTTTTTCCTATGCTTCCTGACCTGTGCCTTGACAGCAGGCTGACACAACACACCTCTGCTTCATGAACCTTCCCTCAGGTGGCCACAACCTGTGATTCCTTGATGCACCGAGCTGGATCCCCAATCTGGTCTCTTGCCAGAAAGCAGTCTCTGGTGCAGAAATGGTTAACAGGCCAAGTTGGCATGAGCCCAAAGCTGAATAAACACTTCTGGTATATTGTTTTTTTGCTGGTGGTGGAACAGCAGTAATGTTTCTATCTCTCATTTCAGTTTTAGGCCAGTTGCTATTGCAGTCAATTTACTGAGCAAACCTCTCATAATTCACCAAGGCAGTCTCTCACTGCAATTCTGAGACTGAATACTTCACAGGAGCTTCTTTCCAGTCTAGTGATTTGAGCTGCACTCCTCAGAGTCTAGGAGCTTTCTGCCACTGTTGAAAGTTAATTTCGGATTAGTCTCTGATTACTGCCATCAAGCAGTCTAATGCTGGAAACAAAAGCAGGAAGGCAAGTCAGGCCTTTTCCTGCCAAGTATCGATGGCTCACGCTGCTCACTCTCTGAGCTCTAACAGCAACCGTGCCCCCCATCCTCTAACTATTCTTGAACTAATCTCGTTTTCTGGCAATCTATTTGGCTGGAAGAGCTGTCAATTACTGTTCTGATGCTCCCATTGATCAGTGTAGGTGTCAACCTGTAAAACTACAAGAACTTCAGCTTTTCCCACCAGGCACTTCAGCTAAGGACCCCTTGAGGTCCCTTGTGCCCTAATTGGTCCAAATCCTGGAAATCTCAGACCAAATATGGCAACTCCCATTTAGATGAATAAGATGCAAGAAGGCAGGTTAAAGCAAGCACTGTAATGCAAATATAACAGCAAGTTAGAATTAAATATTTACAATACTAGTTAAAGCTCCCTCTGCTTAACTGTTGACAGCAGTGTAGAAGAAATTAAAGCTGCGTCTGCCACGACGCAAGCTTTGAAACACGTGGGCCCAGACTATTTACTACTGTATACACATACTGACTAATGACTTAAAGGGACAAGCATGGAGACATATCATGGCACTGTCTCACAAAATTAACAGAATCCACAAATAACCATGGATTCACTACCTATGCAGGATGGCTGCCTGGAAATGGGTATGGATGGAGCCCAGGATGATACTTAATGTAAGCCCCTAATTGGTACGAGTTCTGCACTCTTAAGAATGGAACCTGGCTATGATCTGGCAATCAGTTTGAAGAATTTCAGGGGGGTAGGGGGCAGGGTTTATTGATTAAAAGAACACTATCACATTTCATTACATTTGTGACTTTAATAATAAATCCTACTGTATGCATTTGCATACTTGTCATAGAGTTTTGTTTCTGCGGTTTGTTGCTGACCTTACTGAAAGCAATTGCATCTACATCATCATCATATGATGAGCACTGTACCAGAACTGAAGCTTACTTTGCATATGGCCCTACAAAGCCATCTAGATTTTTCTCATTTCGAGTCTATGTCACAAGCAAGGAGGTTGTATCTCACAAAATTGAGTATCATGAAAACAGATTCTCAATTTATGAACTCAGGGCCTGTTTTTTTGTGCACTACAAAACCTACCATAAATTCAGGAACTACTGCACCCAACTCATACAATCAGTAAAAGCCAACTACATCTATGCAGCCCTGGACTCCTTCAAACATAATGCTGACAAGTTCTGGCAGATTTTGAAGGACATTGAAGGCCATATACCCAGACTTCGTCTCTACCACTGAAAATTGTCAAAGGCAAGCATACCTTCACCGATGAGTGGGATATTCTAGCCAGCTAAATAACAATGTCACTACTGCAGTTTTAGCCCTTGATACCTCACCCACCAGCAATCTGCTCACCCAACTGAACAGTATAGCCTACACTTCCCTGCCTTCGGCCAACACGTGTACTAACAAATTTTCTTTTAGCCCAGCCTCATGCAAACAGGTTGAAGACCTCATGCTGGCCCTACACACCAAAAGAAGTGCTGGAGCCAACTTAATTGAGCTATTTTTCTTAAAGCTGGGCCATCATGTATTGGCTGCTCCCATCACTCACCTCTTTATTCTGTCCCTCTCCCAAGGCCCCCTCCCACAGCAATGAAAAATAGTGCACATCATTACATTTTTTAAATCCGGAGACCCATGCAATCTAAATAAATATCGGCCCATTTTCTTGTTGCCAAATTTATCAAGATTTCTTAAGAAAGTCATTAATTCCCAGTTAAGATAATTCCTCAAATCCAATAACCTTCTCAATCCACTGCAATCTGGTTTTAGGTCAAATTATAGTACTACCTCTGCACTGGCCAAATGTACAAACAATTGGCTAATTGCTCTGGGTGCCAAAAACATATTTGTGCCTTATTTTTGAACTTGAGTAAGGCCTTTGATATAGTGGATCATGACTTACTCCTTGCCATGCTACATAACATTGGACTTGATGGCACATCCACTAAATGGTTCAATGGCTACTTAGTTGGCAGGCAACCATGTGTATAATCCCAGGACATCACTTCCTCATCTCCTAATCTCTATAAAGAGGAGTACTGCAAGGCTCAATATTGGGGCCCATATTATTTGGCATTTACGCCTCCGACATGGGGGTGGAACCAGTCATTTGGTCAGATTACTACACCGTGGGGTTTAGTTTTTGAACCCCTCTTAGAAGGCCTACCCCTGCAGAGATGGTTAGATACCATTCTTTACAAGACATAAATTCCAAAGGCCTTGCATCAGTGCTTGACCAATCATCCCCCGTGTTGGACAGCAGTGATCCAGAGACCCTCATGTCAGTTTATAACTCAGCTGTTATGGTGGCTCTGGATTCTATTGCTCCTGTCCGTGTGTGCCCCCTCTCCCATCACCCCAAGTCCCCTTGCTTTGATGGGACATTGAGGAAGATGCAGAGACAGAGGCAAGGTTAGAACATTGCTGGTGATCTGCCCTTCATGACCTTAGACTGACTGACCATTATTTCGTTTATCAATCCGCAATCACCGATAAGAAGGCAGAATTCCTGTCCAGGGAGATTGCGGTTGCTCAAAACCGACCAGCTGAGCTATTTTCAACTGTAGACAGACTGTTCAACCCAGCCTGTTTGCAAGTTCGGAAAGCTTTTTTGCAATTAGAGTGCGATGAGCTTGCTCGATTTTTTGCAAATAAGTTGGTCAACATCAGGGTGGATATGCAGCCGGCAACCTCTAGGGAGGTTGTGGTTGGTCAGTGCAAGTTCGCTATACCTCAGTTTTCTTGGAGTTCCTTCATTTGGCTAGATTTCATGGATGTCATGAGGATTATTCAGAGTGTGCACCCTACATGCTGTAGTTTGGATCCTGGGCCAACTCCCTAATTTTGGGTTGTATTAAAATCATTGGTCCAGTCCCTGTGAATAGTTTGGTGTTTCTTGGAGTCAAGTGAGTTTCCTAGCTCCCTGAAAGAGGCAGTGGTGACACCACTCTTGAAGAAAGCTACTCTGGACCTGGACTGTTTCACTAACTACAGACCTATCTCTAACCTTCCCTTTGTTGGAAAGGTGATTGAGAAAGTAGTGGCAGCTCATCTGGAGGACCATTTAACCATTCATGACATCTATGAAGCCCTCCAGTCTGGTTTTTGGAAAAGACATAGTACCGAGACAGCGTTGCTTCAGGTGCTCAATGATCTCTTGAGGGTGAGAGATCAGAAGAGACGTTCCATCTTGGTTCTCTTAGATCTCTCCTTAGCTTTTGACACCATGGATCACATGGGATTGATGGCACACCTGAGGTCTTATGTGGAATATCGGGAACCGTCCTTCGCTGGTTCACCTCCTTCCTCACAGGGAGATCACAAGAGTTGTGTCCAGGGTTTTTCCTCAGGTCCAATGACTTTTGTGTGGGGTGCCTCAGGGCTCTGTGTTGTCACCCATGTTATTCGTAGTGTACATGCTTCCCTTGAGACAGTGTAAGAAGGTATGGGCTGAGATTACACTGTTATGCAGATGATACCAGCTATACCTGTCTTTGCACCCAACCAGGATGGAGCTCTCTCGGTCTTTAACAACTGTCTGAAAGAAATTCAGGAGTGGATGGATTCTAGCTGGCTGAAGCTGAACTCAGAAAAGATGGCCGATGGCTGTGGACCTGGTCAACAGATAGAGGGGTTGGATGCTGGCGTGCCCTCAGAAATTTCCGTGTTGGCATTTCCTTCCCAACCTCTGAACAGGTGCATAACCTGGGGGTTGTCTTGGATGACAGACTAATCCTGCAGTCATAGGTGTCGTCTGTCATCAAGACCTCCTTTTACCATCTTAGGAATATTGCCAGAGTTAAGCATCTAGTTCCATCTGACGACCTTCCTACATTGGTCCATGCCTTTGTGTCCTCACACTTAGACTATTGCAACTCCCTTTACTTTGGGCTTTCAGGTGTTGAAATTTGCCACCTGCATCTGGTGCAGAATGAAGCAGCCCAGGTTTTGACAGATTCTAATAGATCCTGCCATATTACTCCAGTGTTGTGCAAACTGCACTGGCTGCCTATACGGTGGCGGATCACCTTTAAAGTCAGTTTACTGACTTTTAAAGCCCTTCATGGTCAGGGTCTGGCCTATCTGAAAGAATTTCTGGCTCCGTACTCCCCTGGTTGATTGCTCCACTCAGTTGATGAGGGGTTGCTAGAGATTTCTAGGGTGAATTTTCAATCATCTGGCTCTAGAGCATTTTCTTATGCTGCGTCAACCTTTTGGAATTCTCTACCCGATCAGTTACGGGAATGCACATCCGTGGAGAAATTTAAGAGAGGACTAAAAAACTTTCCTCTGGCAGATGGCCATTTTAGAAAACTGAATTGTACTTGCAATTTGATCTTTTATGGATTTCAATGTTTGTTTTAAATTGTTTAATCTGTAAAGGGCTTTGGATTTGGAAAAGCAATGTATAAATAAAAAAAATATTATTATTATTATTAAATATTAATGCCAGGCTTAACAAAACTAGTGTTCACCTTTTTGCGGATAATACCATGCTCTATGTTGCTGAACATTCCATGGAACAAGCATGTACAGACCTACAGCATGACTTCAATACTCTTCAACATAACTTCCTCCATCTGGAGCTGCTTCTCAATGCAAAAAAAAAGAAAGCCATGTTTCTCTCCCCTCATACCCATTCAACAAATGTTCCCTCTGTACTCCCTAAACCTCAGCTCCTGGCCCAGTTGGGGAAGCCACCTAGAAATAGTGGACAAGTTCAAATAATTACACTTCTGGCTTGACCACAAACATTCCTTTAGAAGAACTTTTGATGAAACTCAAACAAAGTTTGGGAATCTTCTATTGTGTCAAAGACCTGCTAACATGCAATGCCAAAATAACATTGGTACAAACTACCTTCCTCCCTCTGCTAGATTACCTGGGCTTTATATATGGCAACTGCCCACTTGCTTCCTTAACTAGGCTGGATACACTATAACACAGGGCTATCCAATTCGTAACTAATGGACACTATAACATGCATCACTGTTCCTACTACACCATACTCAGCTGGCAATTGGCAGTTATTGAACACCAGGAGAATAAAAATTGCTGTCCTTTGGACTTTCAGAGCCTTCATTGGCAAGCTTCCTAAATATGTGGCTGACCTCCTTACCATTGCTGAGGGTCATTATTCTCTCCACAGATGCTCCTGCCTATTGCTTTATGTCTCAATAATCAGAATGTATCATGGTGAATCTCAATAAGCCATGTCCTTCCTACCCTTTGGAACAACATCCAAAGCACCCTAAAACTCCTCTAAATTACCTGGGCTGTCCACCTTTAAGATTATTTTGAGTCACTCTCTAAAGGATACTTGCTCTTGCCTTTCATAATCTGCCTCCCCACTGTTACTCAGCAGGCGCACTCGACTATGGTTCCAAAGTCTTAATGGCAACCACTTGTTACATCATCCTAATATATGCTCTACCCTCACCCTTGTCTCCCCTCTCACCCCTTTCCCACTACCCGTGTCTCCCAGTCCTCCCTCTAAACCTTCTTTCCTAGCCATTTCCATTGTAACATAGAAACATAGAAAACATGGCTCTTAAAATGAACTGTAAACCAATTATTGTTGAGCCATGTTAACATTCAGCACTTAACTAACTGACTGGGTAGCCGTAGGCGGTAAATAATAGGTATTGTTCTTATTAATTGTGTATCTACATACTTTAAACCTATGGTAAACTGCCCTTACACTGTATATTGTGTTTATTGCATATACTGCATTACTGATTTTTTTTTGTCTTCTCCCAATATTGCCATGCTGTATTTCTGTGTATCTATGTATTCCCAGAACCACCTTGTAAAAGAGTCCCCCTCAAAGGGTTTTTTTCTCCAGGTAAAATAAAGAATGTTTGATAAATAATATTTGGTCAGCCAGTCAGTACAGCGGTTGTGCTACTGGTTGTGACACTGGTGGCTTAAAACAAACTCAGAGTGTCAGAGGGCCACCCAAGGTGAGAAGAATCAAGCATCTGGAGGACTATGTTGGTACTCTAAGGGGGAAAGATTTGCAGAGCCCAGAGTCTGCCTGCCCCACCCAGCAGAAGCAAGGGGAATGGCACCCACACTCTCTACAAAGGCTGGGGGTGGGGCAAACACCAAACCGTGGTGTCCGGAAGGGGAAGGGTGCATGTCATGGTGTCATTGCATACCACACCACTCTGGAATAGAGCTGAGTGAAAGCTACAAATTCCACTTTTGAGGAACTTTTGCAAAATTTTTTAAAGTTTGTAAAATATTTTGAACCTCCATCATTGGTGAGATTTGAATCTTCCAAATGTATTTGGTGGATTTTTACCATGTTCCATGTAATTATTTGACTGAACTATGGAATAATACATAAACTGCTGAATGACAGTTCAGTGGAATTATTATTTCACAGTTTAATGAATTATTCCACAATGCATGTAATTATTCCACAGTTAAGTGATTAGTTCTGCAGAATTTATTTCTGTATATATCATTAATCCATATTCATACATTCATTCCACAGTTCTGTGATTCATGGAACTGGGAATGAATGTGTAAATTACAGATTAAAGGGATTGTTTCCATGCATGTGGCAAACAAATACCTTGTTATACATGTCCACAAGTATACTGACATGTTATGTAATTGAAAATTATAATTTGTCCATGTCTTAATTGTTCTTTGTCTCCATACCTATAACCAATATGTTCAAGTGCTTGTCAGCTAAGCAAACGTAAGTCACTTTTCCAAAGATCAGTGTTGTTCACAGACGTGGCAAACTTAAGTACTACAGCATGACTATTTTATTGTTTCTGCACAGAATAGATACATTTCTCTATTTGCTTCACAGAATAAATGTTTGATTGCAGGTTTGAATCGGTAAGACCAGTTGATGTCTATATTAGTTTAACCAGACAGATCTTGGTGCAGTTTGAGACGTTGCTTGAAATGCTATTATAGCGTGATCATGTAGTACCAAGCAGAAACAAACTATGCACTCCATTTCAGTAACTCTAATACATACTGTAGATACATAGACATTGAAGGCAGATATGGGCCTCAGACCCACCTAGTTTGCCCAGTAACCCACAACTGTGCTTCTTCAATCTTCTCAAAATTGGATTGTCCCTTCCTCTACTAGGATCTCCCTTATGCCTATCCCATGCCTTCTTAAATCCTGTAATCATGTCTGCCACACCACCTCTTCTGGCAGGCTGCTTTTTGTGTCCACCACCCTTTTGTTAAGATGAATTTTCTCATTACTTTTGAACCTCCCTCCCCTCCAGGTTTATCCCATGCCCCTAGTCCTGGATAATCTTTTCTTTAGGAAAATGTCATTTTCATGCACCTTGTTCCTCCCAGTGAGGTACTTGTACTGTATGTCTCAATTATACCACACCTTTCCTCCTCTCTCTTCCACGCAGTACATATTTATAATGATGGGTGGCCTTTATTACCCACTGAAAGTAAACTGTTTACAACCTTGTAATCCCACTGATGTGATATCAGAACCTTATAAACCCCTCTCATCTATGTCATAGCAGTGGGTTTACAAAACAGAATGCCAGTGTTACTCAGTATTCCACACACCCAGGATGCAATTGTTAGTCTCAGGACAGTATTCAGATAACATTCCAGCTGTCACAGTTTATTGTTACTGAGTAACAATAGTTATGTCTGACAGATATTTTAACTCTGGTGCTATTTTGGTCCAGTCATTCAGTCTATGTATCTTAATAAATTGCTTTCATACACAATCATGTGTCAGTAGTGCAGATTCATTAATAAGGTAAGGCTAAATTACTTGTTTTTTGGGGGGACTTCTAATGTCAAGTCCCATATACTATAAATGACAATACCTGATGTACATGTGATAACATAGAGGATTATGGACGAGACAGTCATACATAACAAGGGTGATGGATCCAGAGCTTTCTGGTAACAGATTATCTCAAGAGCGCAGCTCAAGAGGTACTCTGTTACCAAGGGAACCTCAAGATACAAGAATTTCCTTGTTTGTGTATGACTGCTCATACATAATCTTTTAAAGTGTATGTGCAGTTACAGCATAGACAATCAAACAAAACCAGCTGGAGAAGACAACAGAAAATAGAAATTTTAACATTTTCTTTTTTTTAACTGACACAGTGTGCTAGAGATGTTTCTGCAAGTTTAAGTTTAAAAAAAAAACAGCAACTTCCAGCTTAACTGGATTGAGTAAAGCAACTATGTGGCAGCATTCCAAGTTGTTCTGCTGCAGTAGTGACACAGCTAGTGCAGCATAACAGCTGTTATGACATAGCTACTGCAGTGTAACATCTCCATTCTAGTTATGGATTTCTATCCGTAACAACATTCTACCATATATTATAGTGTAATCACCTCTCGTGATTGCTAGGGCAATAGTAAACCTCTCAAGCTGAATTCTCAAGGTTTACTGATGCCCTAGCAACGACTCAAGGTGATTACACCATGGTTATCACCTGTACTTCAAGCATTATCCTCTATATGTTACTCAACCTGTCCTGGTAGGGTTTGTGATGTAATCCCTGCACCATCTTGGTTGCCTTCTACTAAACTGCCTCCACCCTGTCTATGTCCTTATGTCAGTTAGAACTCAGAAATGGACACTTTACTCAAGGTGTGGCCTCAATAATGTCCTGCATAGTGGCCTTATGACCTCCCTTTTCCAATTGTTGATACCCTGTCTATGCATCTCAGCATTCTGTTTACTTTTCCTGCCACCTTGTTGCACGGAAGTCTTACCATGAGGTCATCAGAGATGATAACTCTAGGTCCCTTTCCCGCTTGGAGGAGTCTGTACCCCTCAACTAATATGTTTTTCCTGGGTTTGTGAGTCCCATATGCATTATCTAGCATGTTTTGCATTAAATCTCACCTACCACACCCCTTGACCAGTCCTCAAGCCTCTGAAGGTCTCTTTCTCATTCTATCCACACCCTTCGGTATGTCCATCCTATTGCAGAGCTTTGTGCCATCAGCAAACAAGCACATTTTCCATCCTAGGTCCTCAGTAATGCCACTAATAAAGATATTGCAGAGCACTGGACCCAGCACTGAGCCCCATGGAACCCCACAGGTCACCTTTCCCTCTGCAGAGTGGCAGCCATTTACCACCACCCTCTGTATTTTGCTATCCAGCCAGTTATCCACCCAACGCACCACCGTTCCACCCGCTCCCATGTTCGCCAGCTTATTTAACAGCCATCTATGTGGCACAGTGTCAAAGGCCTAGCTGAATTCTAGATAGGTTGCATCCACTGCCCCCCAACAATCAACCTCCCATGTCACTCAGTTGAAGAATTCAATAAGGTTAGTCTGGCATGACCTCCTCCCATAAAGCCATGTTCCTTGGGTCCTATATACCACTGGCAACCATGAATTTTACTATTATTTCCTTCAGTAGTGCTTCCATAATCTTTCTCACTACTGTGGTCAGGCTGACTGTTCTGTAGTTCCTTGTTTCCTCTCTGCTCCCACTTTTGAATATGGGGACCACCTTAGCTGCCCTCCAGTCTTCAAGTACCTCTCCTTTTTCCATTAACCAGCTGAACAGGGTTGTCAGAGGTTCAGCCATCACCTATTTTAGCTCTCTCAGCACCCTGTGGTTTACCACATGTGGCCATAGTGCAGATTCATTAATAAGGTAAGGCTAAATTACTTGTGTTTGGGGGGGGAGGACTTCTAATGTCAAGTCCCATATACTATAAATGACAATACCTGATGTACAGGAGATAACAATGGTGTAATCACCTCTTGTGATTGCTAGGACAATAGTAAACCTCTCAAGCTGAACTCTCAAGGTTTACTGATGCCCTAGCAACCACTCAAGATGATGACACTATGGTTATCACCTGTACATCAGGCATTATCTTCTATATGTCACTGAACCTGTCCAGGTGGGGTTTGTGATGTAATCCCTGCACCATCACAGTTGCCTTCTACTAGACTGCCTCCACCCTGTCTATGTCCTTATGTCAGTAAGATCTCAGAAGTGGACACTGTACTCAAGGTGTGGCCTCAGTAATGTCCTGTATAGTGGAATTATGACCTCTCTTTTCCTATTGTTGATATCCCTGTCTATGCATCTCAGCATCCTATTTGCTTTTCCTGCCACCTTGTCACACAGAATCCCTACCATGAGGTCATCAGAGATGATAACCTCTAGTTCCCTTTCCTGCTTGGAGGAGTCTGTACCCCACCCCCAACAAATATGTTTTTCCTGGGTTTATGAGACCCATATGCATTATCTAGCATGTTTTGTATTAAATCTCACCTGCCACACCCTTGACCAGTACTCAAGCCTCTGAAGGTTTCTCCTCATACTATCCACACCCTTCGGTATGTCCACTCTGTTGCAGAGCTTTGTGTCATCAGCAAACAAGCAGATTTTCCATGCTATGTCCTCAGTAATGCCACTGATAAAGATATTGCAGAGGACTAGACCCAGCACTGATTCCCATGGAACCCCACTGGTCACCTTTCCCTCTGCAGAGTGGCAGCTATTTACCACCACTCTCTGTATTTTGCTATCAGCCAGTTATCCATCCAACACACCACCGTTCCACCCACTCCCATGTTCCTCAGCTTATTTAACAGCCATTTATGTGACACAGTGTCAAAGGCCTAGCTGAAGTCTGGATATGCTGCATGCACTGTCCCCCAACAATTAACCTCTCTTGTCACCCAGTTGAAGAATTCAATGAGGTTAGTCTGGCATGACCTCCCTCCTATAAAACCATGTTGCTTCTGTTCTGTAGACTATTGGCAACCAGGAGTTTTACTGTTATTTCCTTCAGTACTGTTTCCATAATCTTTCTCACCACGGTGGTTAGGTTGACTGGTCTGTAGTTTCTCATTTCCTCTCTACTCCACTTTTGAATATGGGGACCACATCAGCTGCTGTCCAGTCTTTAAGTACCTCCCTGTTTCCGGTGACCAGCTGAATAGGGTTGTCAGAGGTTCAGATACCACCTATTTTAGCTCTCTCAGCACCCTGTGGTTTACCACATCTGGCCTCATTGCCTTATTGACTTTTATTCCTACCAGTTCTGCTAGGACCCTTTCCCATGGAAAAGGACTTGTAACCATTGTCATGCCCTTCATACTCTTTCTGTTCCTTTCTGATCCAATTCCTGTCCCTTTGTCCATAAAAATTGAGCCAAAGTATCTGTTAAGTATGTTAGTATATGGTTGTCATCCTCCACCCTACCCCCATCTTCTCCTTTCAGCCTTTCAATCCCTCCCTTTGCCTTCCTTTTTATGTTGTCTTGCATGCGTGACAAGTAACATATTGTGGTAGCTTGAATAGCATATTGTGGAGATGCAGTCATGTTGTGGCCAATAGTGCCACTGCTTTTCGGGCTGGGCTGTCTGTCACAAATGAAATAGCACTCTGTCTATGACACCAGTGCAAAGTGTGCCACCAACTTAAACATATTTCATTGCTGCAATGAGGAGCTCCCACTCATTGCAGGGTGTGCCTTTCCTAGTGTAACTTTTCAATAAACATGGTGGTGGCTGTCGCTGTCCACGTCTCACAGTCTCTAACAAGCCAATGTCCAGGTTGCACTATCCCCCTGTCAGCATGCTCACTCCCCAGTTCATTTGCCGACGGGGGAGCCCAATCCCAGTCCACACAATTTCCCTCATATTATAGTTTGTATGCGAGAAGAGTGCCCAATCCCTTGTCATCATGGGCTCCCCTAAACACAGACATGTTTTGGTGCTGTTGGGGGCCCAATCCCCACCACCTTCAGTCCCTCTCCTGTGGGTTACAGGTGGCACACTGGAGCCCAGCCCAGGTGCCAAAGCAAACCTGTAAAAAAAAAAAAAAGGCCAGCGATGTGTTTATGTTTGTTTTTTTACCTGCAAAAGAGAAAATAGTCCCTTGTTGTCTCCGGTGCCCCTCCCCCAACCTGCACCCATCCTCTGCGCACTACATATCCACACAACCCCGTCACCCTATACTTACCTCCGTATTCCAGCACGACAATCTTTGGTGTATCGGGAACACATTTTCAAAGCCGATTGCTAACTGAAGAAATGATGGTAAGCTATATAATGGCATCAGTGGGGGTGGTTCAATGTAGGTGGATATCTCAGCCATTTTGCAACTTTTGGCACCAATTTTCAACGTGGGTTCTTGGGACCCCACCTCATGAATTCAGTCAATGTCATGTTGTTATGCCATCCTGAAAGATGATTTCACAGTCACTGCATGGAATCACCTTTCTGGACTGATTAATGAAACAACAGTGTCACTGTTCATGAGATGGGATCCCAAAAAGCTTATGTTGCAAATTTGGTGAAAAAGTTCCATAAAATGACTGTGTTACAAGCATGCATTGGCAACTCTCCACGCATGCTCGTAAGTTCAAGAATTTTTAATATTTTTACTGCTGATTTTCAACATTGCCATTTTTCTTATAGACAACACAGCTGTCATTTTCCACATCCTGCCCGAAATGTGTTTTTGCACGTCCGGTGCACAATGGCAAGGTTGCTATGGGAAATCAATATTTGGGACAGATTAAGAAAATCACAGTGACACTGTTCATGAGCAGAGGTCCCAAAATGTCTATGTTGATAATGTGGTAACAAATTACCACAAAATGACATATTAAGAGAGTGCATTGTGCAGTTTCCATGCACACTCGTAACTTTGAGAATTTTTAATATTTTCACTACAGATTTTCAACATTGCCATTTTTGCCTACCTCCTTATTAACAGTACAGTTGTCATTTTTCACATCCTGCCCGAAATGTGGTTTCACACATATCTGGCTCACAATCGCATGGTCACTGTGGGAAATCAATGTTCAGGACAGATTAAGAAAATCATAGTGGCACTTTTCTGAGCAGAGGCCTCAGAATGCCTATGTTGAAAATTTGGTGAAAGAATTCTACAAAATGACTGTGTTATGAGCATGCATTGTGCAGTTTTTGGGCAATCAGTTTAAATACTTCATTGGCAAGCTTTTAAACTAGTCAAGGGGAGACACTGATAAGCAGCAGGGACTTCCCAGCCTCCCCCTACAAAACAGGATACTAAATGAGGGAAAGACCAAGGTACAAAGGTCAGTAGAGAGCAGGACAGGGGTGAGTGGAGAAAGCAAAGTCAATGAAGACAGGGGTAGTGCTACAAGAGGTAAAGACATCAAAAAATGGAGAGTAATGAGTACTAATGCCCATAGTCTGGGTAACAAGCTTCCTGAATTAGTGGCCTTGATGGAGGAGGAAGATCTGGATATCGTGGCAGTCAGAGAAACATGGTACACACAGAACCATGACTGGGATGTAAACATACCAAGATATACTATGTACAGGAGGGACAGAGAGGGTAAAAGAGGAGGAGGAGGAGGAGGAGATCTCTACATAAGGGAAGAAATTAAAGCTACAGAACAAATGGGTAAACAGGGAGGAGAGGAAGCACTGTGGGTCAATTTGGAGACCGGCAATGGCACCACAATTCACACAGGGGTTGTATACAGACCCCCATCTCAAGGAGATGGCATGGACAAGGAAATGATTGGAAGTATCCTTAGAATGGCAGGAAAAGGGGAGATTTTGCTGATGGGTGATCTGAATATGCCAGATGTTAATTGGAGTACATTTGCAGCAGCCACTTCTAAGAGTGGGGTTGTTCTAGATGCCCTACAGGGGGCATGCCTTAGATAACTAGTATTGGAACCCACTCGAGAGGGAAAAATCTTAGACCTGGTGCTCTCAAATGGAGATGGTGAGAGGATCACAGATTTAGAAGTGGGTCACCATCTGGGAACTAGTGACCATCGAACAGTATGGTTCACAATAAACACAGCAGTAGAGTCAAGCCATACAAAGACAAAGGTACTGGACTTCAGGAGGGCTGATTTTGCCAAAATGGGTGAGTGCCTAAGGAATGCACTAGCAAATAGGCAGGAAAGAGGGGTGGAAGAACAATAGGGAATAATCAAAACTGCCATCACAGAGGTAACAAGCCTTTGTGTGAAGCAAATAAACAAAACAAAACAATGTAAGAAACCACTATGGTTCTCAAAGGAGGTGGCAGAGAAGGTCAGAGAGAAAAAGAAAGCATTCAAGAAGTACACCAAATCATAGAAGAAGCAGGACATAGAATTGTATCAGTTAAAGCAAAAGGAAGCTGGGAAGTCAGTCAGAACAGCAAAGGCCCAAACCGAGGAAAAGATAGCCAACACAGTCAAGAAAGAGGATAAAACCTTTTATAGCTTCATCAAGGAGAGAAGGAAGACCAAGGGAGGGATAGTGAGGCTTAATAAAGGGGATGGTGGGTGGGCAGAGGGTGACTGTGAAAAGACAGAGATACTAAACAAATATATTTGCTCAGTATTTACAAATGAAGAGGGGGAGGTACCTAAACCAAACAACAGAAACACTCTGGATACAGAAGTTGAAACCAGCCCATTTAGAAAAGAAAGGGTCTCAAAGAACTCTTAAAACTGAAGGTGGACAAATCAATGGGGCTCTAATGGATTCATCCCAGAATTCTAAAGAAACTAGGGTAGATCTAATGATACCACTGACTACCCTCTTTAACAAATCATGGGAGAATGGGGTGGTACCTGTGGACTGGAGAGGGCAGATGTGATTCCACTCATAAAAGAGACAGGGCAGAAGCAGGCAACTACAGATGTGTTAGTTTAACCTCAGTGATAGGGAAAATGATGGAATCACTGCGGAAGGAAAGAATTGTCAAGTACCTAGAGGCCAAAGGGGCACAGGACACAAGGCAGCATGGATTCACAGGGGAAGGTCATGTCAGATGAATCTAATTGATTTCTTTGAGTGGGTGACCAAAATAGTAGATCAGGTAGGGACTACGGACATGGCCTACCTAGACTTTAGTAAGGCATTTGACACAGTCCAGTACAAAATATCAATATACAAGTTAGCCAGCCTGGGAGTAGGTCCCAAGATGGTAGCCTGGGTAAAGAATTGTCTGAAGAACAGGATACATAGGATAATAGTAAATGGAGTCCACTCTGAAGAAAGGGGGGTTACTAATGGGGTACTGCTGGGTTCATTACTAGGACCGGTCCTCTTTAATGTCTTTATAAGCAACATTGTAGAGGGACTGGAAGGAAAAGGATGTCTCTTTGCTGATGACACAAAGATCTGCAAAAGAGTTGATAAACAAGGTGGGGTGGAAAGGATGAGAAGGGACTTGGCAAGGTTGGAGAAGTGGTCAAATGTATGGCAGCCTAGATTCAATGCTAAGAAGTTTGAAGTAATGCACCTGGGAAACAAAAACCCAGGGCAAGAGTATACAATGGGGAGTGAGATACTGACAACAACAAAAATGGAAAGGGACCTGGGGGTAGTCATATCAGATGACCTAAAGGTGGGCCAGTAATGTGAGAAGGCAGTAAGGAGGACTGGGGTGATATTGGGATGCATAGGGAGAGGCATCACTAGTAGAAAACAGAAAGTTGTTGGCCCTCTGTTCAGAAAGTTGGTAAGACCACATCTGGAGTACTGTGTATAGTTCTGGAGACCCTACCTCCACAAAGACATAGAAGGTGGAGGTTGTCCAGAGGAGGGCAACAAAATGGTACAGTGTCTGCACCAGAAGACATATGAAGAAAGACTAAAGGAGCTTAAGATGTATAGCCTTGAGGAAAGGAGGGAGGGGAGGACATGATAGAAACTTTCAAATACCTCAAAGGAATCATCAAAGCCCAAAAGGATAGCATCTTTCAAAAAAAGAGATGTGCAAGAACAAGGAGGCACAATTTGATGATAGAGGGGGAACAGCTCAGAGATAATGTGAGGAAATATTTCTTCACAAATAGAGGGTGGTAGATGCATGTAACAGCCTTCCTGAAGAGGTCATAGAGTCAAAAACAGTGGTAGGAGGAAGTAGGCTGTTGGTTAACTAGGATCTGCAGCTTATCCGTTAGGTAGGGAAATGGGCAGATTAGGTCCTTATGTGCCGTCAAATTCTATGTTTCTATTTGAAAAATTGTCTGGCCTACCCGCAGGGCAAATAATATGCTTAGGTGATTGAAACTGTGTGGAGGATGCGGCGAGGGATAGAAGCACACCTAGGCCCTCGGGCTCTAAGGCATGCTCTCATCTCTTGAGAACCCTCTGTGCAGAGGCTGGAATGGTGGACTCCTGGAGATATTTTAATCCATCTGCAAGGAATTAGATGTTTTGGTCCCCAGTTATGAAAACATACTCCAGGCTGGGCAGATTTTATGGGGACGACTCAGTTCAGCGCTTTGTAGTTTAGCATCAGATATCTCAATGCCACTGATTTCCAGTGCCTGTCATTTCCAGCACAAAAGTCAGTGACAGTGGTCTCAATTCAGCAATTGTCATGTCTGTGGTAAATCACTTGGAATGGAGTTCCCCACAAGAGATAACATTTATTGAGCATAAAGATGAACAACATATGCCCACCCCTCCTTTGCAATATTTTGACTGATCGTTTTTTTGTAACCCATTTCATCATACCATCATGAAGCAAGCACTGATTTAATTAGACATTGCATTTTATTATTAAATGACAGTACATGTCAGGGGGAATGTGAACAGCAGCTTCAGAAAACTGTTTAGATTTACAGCTAACTAGTTGATTAAATCTCTTTACAACCTTTATGCACTCTGTATGACTACAGAGTACATGAGGAGCACACCAAGGCACTCTCAAACTTCCCTCCCATCACTTTCCACGTCATGTATTCTTGCTTACATCTAACTAGTTGATTAAATCTCTTTAAAACCTTTATGAACTCTGTATGACTACAGACACTGTCATATAATCTTTTCCGCTATGAGCCGGTATGGCAGACACTGGACAAGGCACCGCCTGTTGTGTGACACTAGAGTGACAGAACTGTACAGAACGGTGCTTAAATGGCAAGTGCTTAACTGGGTTACACCCGATTTTATATGCAAAAAGAGTTACTGTATATTTTCCAGGAAATGTCAATTCTCCCAATAACACTTTTGGACCATGCTATGGTTAAAGCAAAATTGCACTGGGGGGGAATCTAAACAAAAGGGATATGGAGGTTTGATACAGGGTTACTAAATGATAAACAGTACTTGGACTCAATTAGGCAGGCAATGCAACACTATCTGAATGAAAATCAGGAATCAGATTCAGCCCCAAAGTATACATGGGATGCTTTGAAAGCAGTGCTAAGAGTGCATACAATTCTTATGCATCCCATGGGTACCAGAAACACCAATCCAGGCCCAGAGACACATTGGACACGATAGCAGAACTGGAGGCAGAGCACAAACTCTCTGGTGCACCCTTGGTTCTGACCAGGCTGAGGCAAGCTCAGGCTTGTATGACTCTTTATTACAGAGGTGTGTAGAAAATAACCTCAGGTACGTAGGGCAGGAATACTTTGAAAGGGGAGAGGCAGGCAAGCTACTGGCCCAAAGGCTCAGGAAACAAGCGTCAGACAGATATGTAGAAAAAATATCCTCAACCCCTACTCTGCCTCAGTACAAATTTTCCCATAATGAGATAGCAGCAGAATTTAGAAAATTGTATGAGAAATGATATACAGCAGAGCAAGGTCAAGATCATGTGGCACAAATTGATGAGTTCCTGCAGAAAGTTAAACTCCCCACCCTCTCCCTCTCCATGCTGCAGAGAGGAGCCTTAGAGGGCCCTTTCTCAGAGAGGGAGGTGTTGGCAGTAATTAAGTCACTACCTCCGGAAAGGCCCCGACAGTTGTACTGCAGAGTTTTAAAAGGGCTTCAGGAAAAAGCTGACTCCCTTACTAATGAGGATTTGTAACTCAACCCAAGAACACCTCACTCTTCTACACACATGGAAGGAGGCATTGATCTTGGTGTTGCCCAAACCCAGGAAGGACTCAACATCATGTGCAAGTTACAGACCAATAACTTTGCTCAACCAAGATACTAAAATATTTGAGAAAGTGCTTAGTAATTGCCTTCAGGCAGTGAAACTAGTCTGGTCCACTCTGCTCAAACTGGTTTCATACCAGGGAGGCACATGCAGGATAATATCAGATTGCTACTAAATGTCCTCTCTGGAGCCGATTCCCCACTGGGTGGGCAGCTTTAAGCAGTTCTCTCTTTAGATGCAGAAAAAACATTTGACCGTGTTGATTGGATTTACTTGGATAAGGTTTTGGGGGGAGGGTTTCAGCTTCTGGAACAAGTTCAGGACATAGATTAGAAACCTGTATGAAGACCTGGTAGCCAGAGTTAGCGTCAATGGGGTGACATCACCCCCATTTAAAATCCAAAGAGGAACCAGACAAGGCTGCTCTCTCTCCCCTCTCAAGTTTGCCCTGAGCCTGGAGCCATTGGTTGCCTATGTTAGACAATCAGATGCTTTCTGAGGTATTAAGGTACAGGACACAGAGGTAAAAATTTCCCTATTACAGATGACACCCTCCTGTATGTCTCTGACCTGGTCAGTACATGTTCCCAGATTTTTGCTATATTGGAAGACTTTGGAAAACTTTCAGGCTATAAGGTTAATGTGCACAAATTGGATCTGTATCCTGTGGGCTGGAGATTGGGAGAGCGGCTATCTGTCCTTGCTGACACCAAATGGTGTGCTATTGGAGTTTGGTATTTGGGCATCTGGATTCCTAGAGACCTAGATAAGCTTTATTCAAAAAAATCATCAGCGACTATTGCAGGATATCAAGGCAGATTGCAATAGGTGGAAGGAGCTGCCATTTTCTCTCTCAGGCAGGGTGGAGGCCACTCGCATGAATATTTTACCCCATCTCCTATTTGTCTTTGGAGCTATTCCAATACAACCCTATAAAACTTTTTATAAATACCTGCTAGTTACCCTTTCTAAATTCATCTGTGCGGGCAAGAAGCCTTGGGTAAATTAGAAAATAGTACATGCCCCAAAGGACAGGGGAGGTCTGGGTTTACCAGACATGCAAAAATACTTTTGGGGTGTGCAGTTGCAGGCACTGATCACCATGGCACAAAAGCCACCCCTCCAATAGGCAGAAATTGAGTTGGCCTCCTGACCCCTGGCCCAACTGCCTGACCAGCTCTTTTTAGATTCCCCAAGATTGAAACTGCTGGATTTTTCAAACCCCTGGTCCCAGACAATGGGACATGCTTGTCAGGTGGCATGTTGGAAGCAAAGTTTACCCTCGTCCATACCTCCACCACTATTCTGAGCTGCAAGGACTTTGCTCCTCTTAGGTGGGACATGGCCTTCTGCCATTGGGAAAGACTGGGCTTACAAACCCTAAGCAAATGTTACCTGGGCCCAGTCTTTGAAATGTTTTAACAACTTAAAGTGGAATTTGGCCTCCTCCTACATGATTTTTTTAGATATTTGCAACTGAAGCACTACCTTATATCAGTGTTGGGATCCCTATGGGAAGGGGTCAATACACGGGAGAACCCCCTGCAGGATTCTTTGTCAGCACTGATTTCAGGTCCTGTGCAACCAAAGATGATGTTTAGGTTGGTTCAGAGCATGAACATATTTAGTGAGGATCCTTTGTTGGAGACCAAGCAGACTTGGTGCAGGAGGTGAGGCTGTCCCTCTCAGACAAAGTGGGACAGCATTTGGGCAGGTATTAACTGTACCACAGCATCCCTGTTCTGGAGGGAATTTAGATGGAGGTAGGGAGGAGGTTCTTCAGACCTCTATGGTTATAAACACTATGGCAATCACCCTTCTGACCAGTGCAAGAGAAATTGCCAGACAGTAGGCTCCTACTCCCACATTTTCTGAAATTGTACTATTGTTAGAGAATATTGGAAGGACATCTAAAAAGCAGTAGGGGCCATCTTTGAGGTGACCTTGCCTGATGCCCCTCAGCATTGGCTCTTGGGCCTCCTCCCACCCCCCCTGAGAACAAGAATGCAGAGTTACCTCTTTGTAATGCTAGTGGGGACAGTTCTTAAAGCCGTTACTGTGAACTGTCTCTCCCCAAACATGCCCAAGGTAGAGACATGGTATGATATCTGCAAAACAGTCTTAGATTTGGAGTATCTGACAGCTGAAGTGAGACTTGCAGTGGATTTTTTTTGGGGTGGGAGGTGGCTACCCTTCCAGCACTTTATGGCCAACTGGGAAAACACTGATATTATTGAGCTACCGGTCAGATATGCTTGAAGATATTATACAATCATTTGCAGGACGGGGCAAGGTTATGATATGTTGGGTACTGCTTATCTGGATTATGTAAAACATATTTTTTTGCCCCGTGTTTGATGTAATCTGCTTTCTGGCCCACTAGAAATTCAAAACTATATTGCTTTTTTAATTAATTGCACACATCTTTACACTCTAATTTTCTTCCTCTTCTTTCCTTCTTTTCTCTACCCTCACGTCTAGGACCAAGTCCTTATCTGTTCTTCCTTCGCTTTCCTTAACAAGCATTTGTTAAAGTGTCAGATTGTATGTGATGTTTTGAACTGTATGTATTATAACGTAAAATTCTTCTAATAAACTACTATTTCCAAAAAAAGAAGAACTGATAAAATGAAAGGGAGAACACATCAGTCATTTACAAGATGAAGCGATGGCTGCTTGCTGAGAGGTTGTGAAGGAGCCTCAAAAGCAGGAATTGTGAGAAGCAATTTTTTTTAAAAAAAGGTATATCACCATTTCCCCATTTGCCGTGTTTTAAAATCACAGTTCTTTGCAGACGTTCTTAATGCCATCTGGTTCTTGGTGTCTTCTGTCCCTTTTGTTTTTTCCCCTACAGCCTAACTGAGAGGGAGTCCAAGAGGTGGTGGAGCCCCCGACGGCTGTGACAGCAGAAGACACTTTTTCAGGACAGTCCCTGGCTGCAGTGAAGGGATTACAGAGTGTGTCGAGTATTGAGTATCGAGCATCAAGCTCTACCTACTTGCTTGATTATTGTTGAGAGTGGTGGAGTCTGCTCTGGAGTTTCCAAGAGGGAGTAGTATGAAGTGCCCTTGAATTGCTTGGAGGAGTACAGAACCTACAGATTAATGGATCGTTCAGTGGACTGCTTACTCTGCATAGCAGTGCATAGCAGCACATAGCAATTCACTCAAATATGATATTGGCATATTGGCTATTTGGTTTTGATTCTGAGCGCAAGGGATTTGATGAGTGAAGTCTTTCTGACTTTCCCAATTTAAATCCGATGTTCTGAGTCCACAAAATTGTGATCCTGGAAGTGTGCAGGTAATGATGTAGAACCTGCAGAACCTGCAGATCCTGTTTGTATTTTTACCTCACAGTAAATCTGTAGTATTGTTCTTGAATATCCTCCAAAACTCTCATAAAATCAACAAATTTACCAAGTCTCCTGTACTGTTGTACTGACTAATTGTTTGATTGCTTGACTGGATTGTGGTAATCAGGGCTATATACCGGGTATATACTGTGCCTCTTTATTTTCTCTCCAGAGAGAGAGAGAGGGGGAGGACAAT
Source organism: Neoceratodus forsteri (assembly GCA_016271365.2). Lineage (NCBI taxonomy): Eukaryota > Metazoa > Chordata > Ceratodontiformes > Ceratodontidae > Neoceratodus > Neoceratodus forsteri. The sequence goes on along the minus strand of CM028131.1, from coordinate 41,649,283 downwards.
ATTGATATGTAGTCAGTGCTAATTGTCAATTGTAGACCATTAAGCATAGTAATTATAACTAATTAATTAGAGCGTAAGCTTACGGACACATAGGCTTCTTGTTTCCTGTACTAAGTGCATGTGATTTTCCTTTAAAAGCGCCACGCTCTATACCTTGCACTTGTGCACTGACACATCTTGGATGTCAGTTTTCATCACTGCAGGTAGCCTTTTAGGCAGCGGTTTGGATCAAACCTTTAAAGTGTTTTTTTTTTTGGATATACCCTTTATCTTGACTACAGCATTGTGTTTTATACTTGTCAGTGTCAGTGGTTCAGCAGGTAGCACACTCACCTCTGATGCTGGGAGATCAGAAGGCTGTGGGTTTTTATCCCCACACCAGGCACTTGGAATAATATCCCAATACTGATACTGTAGTGTAGCATGAGGGGGTGCTACACTCTTGAGGTGCTGTCTTTTGGATGAGATGTTAAACTGAGTTACCATCTGCCTGTTCTGGTGGTAGTTCAGATGTATGTTAAAGATCCCATGGCACATCTCGAAAAGAGCAAGGGAATGTCCCCAGTGCCCTGGTCAAATTTCCCTCGTTTACTAAAAATACCACCAATAGCTTACTCTGGTTCAAGGTCAGTTGGCATTTCATCTGTATCCTCCTCCCCCAAGTCATGCCTGAAAATAGGAAGAATCTGCCTACTGCGCACCCAGTCAACAGAAACTAACTAACTTCTTTTGTCTCTGTTTGCAGAGTCAAAAGGGTTCAGTGACTGCCTGTCATTTTTGTCCATATTTTTCGGCTTGTTGAGTGTCTGTCTGGCATTTGTCTGATATTCTTACTATATCTCCTGGTGCAATAGTGGCCAAGGATTGTATTTTGCCCATCGGTCTGGTATTTCAACTGCCAGCAGAATTGCTAGAAATCCTGAAGGGCCGAATTCTAACATAATATGAGATTTTTCAGAATACTCTGATACTCTGATAGTAATTGTAACTGTAACACACTCAGTATCATTTTTGAGTGTTGGATTTCACTAAAAAGAAGTCCACAAGTAAGGAAACAAATGAATTATTTACAAGAATAGATAACTGAAGTTAGCTTGGGTATTAAGGCTATTATTTTAATTTAGATTTTTGTGTACACTGGAGTGTTTTGGAATATTTTTAAAATTTAGATTTCTAAATTACAGTAGAGTTCGTTAAGAGTCATAGAAACTGACATGATAATCTGATTCTAGAATAAGATTTAGTTCTTTCCTTTTTTCTTTTATCAATTTTGGGGTATTTAGTTATTTTGTTAAGAAACTGTTATTTCTGGTCATCTTCTGAACACATCTGAAGGACTGTGAAATTTTATTATTTTTGTGTGAACCCACAGTGAAACAGAATGAAACCTACAGTGAAGACTGAATTTGACCATTTCAGCATGGTCACTGATAACAGATAATAAATATCAACTCAAAGGTAGCCAGGGAGGACTGTTCGGTAAACATAAAAAAAAATCTTGGAAACTCATTGATTTAGCTACCTAGATATTCTTGCGTATAGTGATCTGTACTGTTTCTGATCTTAAGAGGAATAAGGTGGAACAGAATCAGAACCTGGATCTCCCATGATGCAGATTTACTTCACAGTGTCTGATGCTTGGAGTAATTAGGCTCAGATTAATTATTTTATCTTTTTTTTGTTTGTTTTTGTTTATCTGTGCTTTATTGATTCTTATTTTTGTTCTTTATATATAAGTGTGAAGAGGACTTAAAACTATTTTATTATTTTATGGTTTAAAATATTTATTGTTTACTGTATTTTGTGCTATTTTAAGGAGAACGTCAAAAGTATAATTACAGTAACTGCAGAAAGTATAATTATTGGCACTGTTTATACTTTTGACCTACATTGATCTTTTGAAAGCATGCCTGCTACTATGCACCGTAAGATCAAGGGTGCTATACTAATAAAAACGAGGGCATGTCTAATACTGATTAGTGTAGATGGGGGTGGTAAAGCTAAGTCCAAGGGTCCTTTTCATTAAAGACCTTGGCTATGAAAGTACTTGGTGAAACCCATGATAAATCATATAACAAGGGTAAAGCAAGAAGAAATAAATGTAAACATATAAATCAGATAGAATCTGGAAAAGCAAGTATAACACAATTTGTTTCAACACCTAATGAAGGTAATGAAGATAAGAGACATTTCTTCAGCCACCTATTATTAGATCAAATTTAGACACCCTAAGTTCAATAAGGGATAATAATATCTCAGTGAAACTAATGGACTCATCTCTGTCGAAACACAGCCCTCAGTTAAGTATAGAATTAAACAACTTCAGGAAAAACTAGAACCTGAAATTGGACAATTTTCCAATGGTAAGATTGATTTTCTCAAATTTTTCATAACCTGTCTGTCTTAGATACTGAAGTCAGAAGCATAAGAGCAACATTACATCCAGAAAATAAAGACTCAGATTATAATAGTGGTGTAACTCATAATTGTTCTACTCTCAGTCAACCATTGGCTGATAAATCCCTTATTGACATGTCAGTGGCTCAGTAGGTAGCACACTCGCCTCTGAGGCCAGGAGATCAGAGGGCTGTGGGTTCAGTTCCCACATATGGCACTTGAGTTAATATCCCAGTGCTGACACTGTAGTGCAGCATGAGAGGGGTGCTGCACTTCTGAGGTGCCGTCTTTCAGATGAGACATTAAACCAAGGTCCCATCTGCCTGGATTGGTGGTTGTTCAGGTGGATGTTAAAGATCCCATGGCATTTATCGAAAAGAGTTGGGGAAGGTTTTTAATAATAAACAGAACAATAAATCAGAAAAAACAGTAATACAATTCATGGAAAATAAGAAAAAAAAACATAACAAAGAGAATATCAGCAATACTCAATTCTCTGACAGCATAATGATCCAACCTATTTTTTCTTTCAAAAAAGGAACCTCTTTCCACCTCAACAACAAATTATATTCAACATGTTGAAGAACTTCAAGTGGTGAGTGGTATAACTGTTGTAGAGTAAGATGACATCTGGCATGCCATAAATGAAACTTGAACATAGTGAACAGGAGCCGTACTACACCTGCATCCAACAAAGTAGAATGTAGCAAAAAACCTCATACAACTTCCAGATATGTAACAGCCTGCCAGAAAGACCGGCTCCAATGGACAGAAAGGGTCATCCAGAATTCTTGCACAAAGGGGCAGGAAACAAAAAAATGGGACATTGTTTCCTCCTGATTAATGCAAGTATCTCTCGGACAAGTACGTTCAGTAACCATTTTATGTGTTAAATTCCCTTAACACTGAGTCGCCCATGACAACTAAGCCATAAAACATCCTATAATCTAGGTGGAATCTGTTTATCTACCTAACCTTTAAGGAGGTTATCAGCATGACCATCTGGTACATCCTTAAAACAGGGACTATGGAATGTGCTTTAGGTTGTAGGACATCATAAATATATTTGAGCGATTTGCAATACAAATGGGCTGGAAGTAACTTCCATCTATTAAGTTTCAACATCACAGGTCTGACATAAATTGGGTAACTAGAAGTGTGTACATTTTTCTGGCTCAAACCTGGCCACTCTGAGGACAATTTAGGTAACCAACCATACGCATAAATCACCCATAACACAGAGTGCAGACGACTAAAGTCTAGTAAATTCCAAAGAAAAAAAATACTATAGTAAAAAGTAATCGGATTCACACAATTCAAACCACCCTGTGCAATAGGAAGATACAACACATCTCTCTTAATGCGATTTAGGTGACTCCCCCAAATAATTTGAAAAAAATGACCCAATAAAGTGGCTCCCAAACCAGAAGGAATAGGGTATACCACACTAAGGTATAAAAAATGAGGGAGAAGTAAAGATTTAGTAATGATAACCTTTTTCTGTTTATTTTGTTGCCAAGACTGCCATAATCTGATTCTGGACTGAACTGCCTCAATTTTAGCTGACCAATTAAGTAACGCATTATCACCTTTACCAAAATCAATACCTAAAATTCGGACCGGGCTCAGTACAACAGGAATGCCTTGCAACTCCGTAACCTCAGGAAGGACAGTATGCAGAGGATAAAAAAAACTCTTAGATTTATTAAGGGAGGAACCTGCAACATCTGAAAAATTAGAAAAATTATGTAGCACCTTATCTCCAGAGGTCAAACCAGCAACAAAGACACAGACATCATCAGCATAAGCGAAATTTTGGTCTCAAGGTACTATGAGGGAAGCAATACCAAAATCCACATATCTTGAGCAATTGTACATAAAAGTGGATCCAAACTAAAAACATAAAGCAATGGACTCAGAGGTCAGCCTTGTCTCACTCCCCAATGAATAGGGATATAGGAACCCAAATAACCATTTACCAAGGGCATAGTATAAGCATGACTATAAAGCAAAGCAATCCAGGTTATAAAGTGATCAAGGAACTCATAGGTTCATAAAACCTGAAACAAATAACTATTGGGACCTGATCAAAGGCCCTTTGTTGATCCATGGACATAACAAAACCCTTTACAACATCAACTTTACCAAGCTCTATTAATTCCCAAAGCAAAATGAGATTATTATAAATAGATCTGCCTGGTACTGAACAGGATTGGTGTAAGGAAATCAAGTGTGGAACTATGGACAACAATCTGGTATTCAATATTTTCGTTAAAATTTTAAAATCCATATTAAGGAGACTTAAAGGCCTCCAATTGGAAAGTAAAGTTCTATCACCTTTCTTATATAACAAAATCTGAATTGAAGTACAAAAATGGAAATTGAGAGTGTGATGTTGCAAAACCCAATTAAACACTACTGTGAGCACATCACAAACCAAAGGACTACAGGTTTTATAAAATTCTGCAGGCAAGCCATCAATACCAGGTGCTGTGTTATTCCGTAAATTGGAAATTTCCCTTTTAACCTCATCAACACTAATCAGAGCAACTAAAGTCCATAATAGTATATCAGAATAAGGGGCAATATGTAGAGAGGAAAGGAATTGTTCTACACCAGCACTATCCACTGGAGATGCAACATATAAGTCTGAAAATGTGAGGAGACTGTTCAAGATATCTGGAAATGCAGTGTAACTAGTACCAGCAGTATCCACAACGTCAGTCAGAAGGCAATCCATAGAACGCCTATGACTACAATTCAAAACATCCCCAAAGCAGATTTATTAGCAGAACAATCCCTATGTTAATGTGACAGGGAAGTAGCTCTAGTATACTGTAGTGCAGCTATTTCTTTTATGACATTCTGTACCTGTGCTGTCAAAGATAAGCCTTGTAGTGTATGGCTGAATATAAAATTTCCAACTGCATACGTAAAGACAACTATCTCTTATATTTAGTCACTGCAGCATATTTAGATGTCCTCCTAGCCAAAGTAGAGATTTCAGATTTAGTGAGTAGCCACCAATCTAACAAATCCTCAGAAAGTCCAGATAGTGACAGACGAGCTTTCAACAAATCATGAACTTGGGCCAAAAATCTGTCATCAAGTAACAGTAAAGAATTCAGTTTCCAATATCCCTGCCCCAGTTTAGCATGAGGGCCTACCCCTAATGTGGCAGTTACCACATTATGTTCTGAAATCTCCACTGGAATGGTTTGAGCTTTAATCACCCCCAAAGCTTCAGAGACAAAAAGAAAATCAATCCTAGTGGACAAGGCAGCTTAAATAAAGTACATCCACCAGTAGGATGACAAACCCTATAAACATCCTGTAAATGACCCTGGACAATAATGTGATTGAGACAATGTGTATCACAGAAATCCTTATCAGTCCAGGCCCCCCGATCTGATTTATGCACTACATAGTTAAAGTCACCACCCCATATTAGAAAGCGTGACATGAACAAAAAAGGCTGCACCTCATGAAAGAGATCCACTCGACCTTTATTCATAACTGGTGCATAAATCACAATTAATCTCCAAGTGTTATGTAAATAAGTAAAATCCAATATTAAGGCCGGTCCCATAAGCAGTTCAACCAACTTGGTAACATGAAATCCATCACCCCTAAACAACACCCCAACAACACTACATGTATATAATCCTAAAGAAAAAATAGAAGGACCCAATCGCCAAAGCTTTTTGGACATATTAACAAAAGGAAGGGTATTGAGATGGGTATCCTGAATAAGGCAAATATCACACGCCAAATCACTCAAAAGTTGAAAAGTAATCAGGTGCCTACGAGCATTTTTCACACTGTTCACATTGAGGGTGGCTACAGTGAGATGAAATGCCATGGCCATGAAAGAGAATCAGATAAAGGGTCGAAATAAAAATAAGTCAACATCAAGTAACCCTTCCCTTTTTAGTACTTCTCTGTGGTCTCACCACCGACCGCAAGGGTCGGTATCCATAGGCAACTCCTTTGATTTATTATTCTCAGAATCAGAGGATACCATAGGTTGTGAGGAGGTGTCAGAATCAGCTTCCATATCGGAAGACTGAGTGTGATGGGGCAGGACCTCAAATTTATTACTTAAGGGAACAGAGCCACCAGGAGAAGATGCTTTAGCCAATTTGGCCCTACCTGTATTCTGTTTTTGAGCATGTTTCTTTGTCTGAACACTAGGCTCAGGAGGGGGCATAATAATAATATCAAGAGGTTTGTCAGGGACAGGCACAGGTTCAGCAGGAACTGGAGAAACAACAGAAAGAGTGGGAGGGGAAGGGGTGTAGAGGAAGGGTCCTATACAACTAGTCATGAAACTTCCTGTAAAGGAGGCTCAGAGGAAGGTTCAGATATTGAAACCAGTGACTGGGGAGCAGACACTGCAATATCAGGGCATAAAGGGGGACTAGTAACTACCTTAACGTGTGAAGAAAGGGACTTCGTCATAGCAATATCCTTTTTCTGGGCATTAAGAAGGATCACATCCTGATCTGGGCTATCTTCCCTGTTATGGGAAGCCCAAGGACAGGATATAAAACCATGACCTAGTTCTTCACATAGGTTACACTTTAGTTTGAATTACAATCTGCACTAGCATGGCCAAAAGATAAACAAAGGGAACATCATAGTCTATCACAGGCTGCACTGAGATGGGAAGGGGAGCCACATTTGAAACAGGTATGAGGCTGCCCCACATAGAAGCAATGCCCTGTTCCCTACCTAAAAACAAATTATTAGGTAAGTGTATGGGGGACCATAACAATTCTCTCCCGTGATTTCATACCGCGTCATTTCGCTCCTGACTATACACTCCTGTGGCAATTCATCCCTATGACACTATCCACCCTGTGACCATTTGCTCCCACTGCAGCATTTTAATAACAATTTGAATAACAAACTGCACTTACCAGGTCACTTACATAGTGATTGCCCTATACTAACAAACGCCTCCCAACCGATTGAGCCTTAATGCTAGCAAGTACCTCAAAGGATGTCATTTACCAACAGTCTTCTGTTCTCTGTACCACAGAGCATCCTGTGCATCCTGCGACTCATGTAAAATGGTTTACATTTTGCTGGCCAACGTAATGACGGCTGCCTAATCTTCTCAACTCTCCCTAGCACGGCTGATATCCATGCTCTGGCACCATCACTTGGATGTCGTAGACCCCCTTAGCCATCTGCTAATGCTCGGGTAGCTCCCTCCTACTGACTGGCGACTACATTCTGCGGACTCCACTCAGCAGCACCGGGTTTCTAAGAGTCATTCTGTTGTTCTTGCAATTACCTTAGCCCCTGTTTCTGGCAACAGGTATTCAGTGGGGAGTCAAGCTTGTTTGCTGACACTGGGATGAATTCCTGATACTGGATGTAAGCTTTTTGGGGGATTGGAAAGGTGTTGGCACTGGGGATGAATGCTTTTAAACCTATGGTTATGCAGGATGGTAGCTGCAATTACTATGTAAGTATGGGGATGTTAACTATATTAGGGATTGCCACAACATGAGTTGTCGTAGGACTGAATGTTATTAAAATGCTGCAGTGGGAGCGAATTGTCGTAGGATGGATAGTGTCATAGGGATGAATTGCCGCAGGAGTGTATAGTCGGGAGCGAATAGTCGTGGTATGAAATCACAGGAGTGAATTGTCATGTACCCAGTGTATGGGACCCACATTCGTATTTCTAAGTCATACCCTATAGTGCCAACCACCAGTCCACAAGTGTTCAGAGTCAAATATAGGCTGTGGTAACCCCAAGACATCACAGCATTTAACTAACCAATACATAATATCACTAGCTGCTACATTCTCATTTCTAAACAAAATGGTGACAGTTTTAATAGAAGGTCTAGTAAGGGGGATAGTCCGAAATGGTAGCCACAACTCAGTGTATTTAAGAGTATCATACTTTGTCCAGAATCAATCTAATCCTCTAGGACTTTGAAAACTAACATCATATAAGGAAGAACCTGATTCATGAATCAATGCAAATATTTAGTTTGTAAAAACCCAAAGATTCTTTCAAAAGTGACTTTCCCACATAGAGACGGTCTGGAGCTACTCAAGACCCTCAATATACTGAAAGCAGACCACATTCCATCATTGAAGGAGGGGGAGTTCCTAAACATATCCCTTCTATGAAATTCTTCCCAAGTAGATTTAGCCCTGTCCCCAGGGTCAGGAGAAGGGCCTGGAGGAAGGTCAGGGAGTGGGACATCCATGTCCATTCTATCACCCCAAGCTGGTCCCCTAGAGCTAAGGCCTTCATCACCCAAAGAGGAGGGAGGCAAAGAAGGAACTTTAGCCAGCAGAGTAGTATCCAATGCAGGATGCTGAATATCCTCAGCATGCAAATCCAAATCCGCGCTACCAGGCAAAAGTGGAGGCATATCTATCAAGGGGGATTGTTGCCCTCCACAACCAGGTATCGGGCTATGGGCAGGGTCAGGTATCCAATGCCCAGAAATGCCTGGTTTCCAACAAGCACTCCACAGGAGGCCTCTAAAGAGACAGGTAGTGGGCTAGAACAAGGCAACAGAGTGGGAGGAGGCAAAACAGATGAGACAGTCTGCATTGGAGAGCAAAACACATGCTCTAAGGCGCATAGTACTCACAAGTTCATCAGGCAAAGTCACCACCGAGTTCAAAGGCAGAGAAGACACTGCTCAGTCCAGATTTGTAGGAACCCAAAATTCCAATGGATCATGGTGCAACACTGGTAGGACCAGTGTTACAGAAGATTGTTGCCGACTCTGCACCTCCAAAGAGCCCAAAATACAGCATCTGTAATGAAAGCAGGAAGAGCCTCCACAGCCCCTAGTTCTGGTGACAGAGTCTGTGTCCCAGGAGAGGCCAACTCAAAAGGCTAACGGCATCAACAACAGCAAGTACCTGGTCCTGATGTGCAGTGAGGAGGACTTCAACCAAAGTTCATCTGCAAGCAAAAATCTGACAATGCAGAGGCAGACTGAGCAGGTAAAGAGTCATCTGGTACAACAAGATCCACAAGCATATTAACAAAATGGTCAGACATCCTCAGTACTTCAGGCTCCAAAGCTGGACCTGCAGAAGCAGAGCTCTGCTCTCCTGCAGGTACATCAGCAGAATGACTGGGTCCCACAAATGAATCCATGGTCCAACAGTGCCCCCACACAGAGTAGGGGAATTTCCCCCGGTGTCCTAGCCAAATTTCCCTCATTCAATAAAAAAAAATACCACCAACAGCTTAATCTGGTTCAAGGTCAGTTGGCATTCATCTGTATCCCCCTCCCCCTGGTCATGCCTGAAAATAGGCAGGATTTAGCTAGTGCACTTACCTGGTCAACAAAAAACTAAATATTAGAAACCATTGTAATTTTGCTGAGATTGAACAAAACCAGCCTCTTGGGAGATGATCACAAAGTGAATTATGTCAAAGTAAGATTCCTGAATGAATCCAGAAAATCAATTTCTGACTCTAATAACTGTAGTTCATGGACAATGAGCCATGACTGTCTGAATATATCAAGCTATCAAGGGCTTATCAAAGAATTGCTAATAACCTTGAGAGATCCTGTTAAGTACAATATACTTCTATTTAAGTAGTTATTGGAAATCAAGCAGGATATGTCATTCATAAAAGGAGTATGTCTTGAAAATAGAATTAAGCTGGATTAAACTGAGCAGAATCTGTCTCCTGAAAAGTCCAACCCAAAGCATATTATTGAATTAGATTCACTGCAAAATAATCTTTGTTCTAGTTGCCCCAAAATCAGCTATACAGTGAATTTGGAGGAATCATCTAGGGAAATAATAGTGGAAGAACAGAATGTATTGAGTGTTTGTCCTGAATGTATTATGCTACCACCCAAGGAATTAATAGACAAAAGCATATGTAGAGAATTGATTGCCAATCATCTAACTTTGTGGCATAAAGGAAAATTACAGGAAAGGGAATCTGATTGTTTGAGAAGTGTATTGTTACTAGTAAATCAGAATCTATTATATTTAAATCTGATACTGAGAATTCTGAATTGTGGCACCCAAGAACTAGGGGAAAAATACAAAGAAGTTGATTGATGAAGTCTCTGTTGAGGGATTTGACATTGTGTAGGAAGATATAGGAACTAAAAACAATCTTAGACCTAGTACAAGAACAGAGACTGAGCAGCAAAGGAAAAAAAAAGAAAAAAAAAAGAAAGCAGAAAATAGGAAGAGATCTAGATCAAGGCCCAATAAACTTCCAAGAAATATAAAAAAAAGAAAAAGGAGAAAAAAAAAGTCCTCACACTAAGACAGGAAACAGGAATCAAATACATCAGAAGGACTTTAATACGGCTGCTAAAAATAATACTGATAGTATCAATTACCAAATGATGGGGGGGGGGGCGGCTTTTTAACCCCCATGTAGACAGTATTAACCTAGTAAAATTTTAGTGTCTGTTAAGAATGAACATTTTAAATAATTTTTTTGGAAAAAACTTTAGGATCTGATTTAGTTTTACCACTGTTTAGGGTCTCGTGTCTCCCTAAGGAATCTCCTGAAAAATTACCTGAATCAGTTATAGGCTTACTAACCTTACTGCTTGATGGCTGCAAACTTTTAAAAGATTCAGTTAGCATTATCCAACCAATAATTGGTACTGAATTAGTTCTGTTGGTAACAGATCAGTTTTATATTTTGAATGCAATAACCCAAAGATCCAAAAGACTAGCTTGTATGGGTATCGTAGTAGGCGAAGTTACTTTGATGAAGGATTTATTTCCAGAATTCCATGCAACTAAAACTAAAAATAAAAGTAAGACTTATATTGCAGTCTCCATTTATAGAATGAAACAACTATCTAAGGAGTCCAAATTTAACTTAAGAAGAAAACTAATTGATTTTCTCGATGCATGCTTGGGTCTGCAGGTAAGCAGCCATCACATAAGTAAAGTCTTCAGATTGTATAAAGATGGCTAAATCTTGTGTTCTGTTTATCAAGAATACATTGTTAGGAAATCTTGAAAAAGCAAAGCATCTTGGATATCTCAGAGATTTACTTCTGTATAGATAATGAACAAGAAATGGCCACCAGTACTCAAAGTGAGATGTAAATGAGCTCCAAAAGGTGAGAAACTTGGTTGAAATCATTAATAAGTATGAGACTGGCCTCTTTGGAGAATTTACAACATTATCTTGAGGGAAGACCATGGGACCTGATAATAGTATTTGGGCTTTGAGTAACTTGGGATCTGGAGAATTGTCTATTCCCAACACAGACATAATTAAAATTCTGTTATGGAATTCAACTGGATTGGAGGAAAAAATCAGAGATCCTGATACAATCAATTACCTAAAATATTTTTATATTACTGGAATACAGGAAACATAGGCATTAGGTAATTTATCGCTGAGTGGTTATTTCTCTCATTCCAAGAAAGCATTGAAAATAAAGAGTATGGCTAGCGGTTTGGGGATTAGCCATTTTATTAAACTGCTAAAGGACTTGTCCAGTTCAGCCATACCTCAAAATAAGAATATAAATTATTTGTATCTTAGAGTAGAGGACAAATAAACCAATAAAGCTGACACTTAATATGTGAAAAATATATTGGTGCTTGATTGTCCACTCACTCTTAAATAATTAATCTATACCACTGTTTATTCCTTTTATAAGGTTTATTCACATATACTGAAATGACTTCCAGTCCATAGATATTTTCAATGTTTTGGGTAACCTTTATTCAGGAAAGATTGGTTTTACTATAAAAAACACATACAAAACATCATAAAACATATACTGTATATTAGTTTCTCTTATTAGAAATGTGATTCTGGTGTAGAAACTCATAAAAATTCATTTAGCCTTACTTGTGTTTTTCTAATAGCGCTTTTTCTGATACAATGTATGTTTAAGCATTCACTGTTTAACTCCACCAGAGGACACTAAACAAATAATAAAAAACAAAACAAATTTTGCAGAAAACATTTCGATCTTTCATTTAAGACTGAAATGTCATCTATGACAAATAATTTAAGATAATATCAAGTCTCTAAACTTAAATGATTATTTCTTAATAGATTTATTATAGCACTTTTTATGCTGGTAAGGCTCATACTACTGACGCTTAAAGCTGTGTATCCAATTCTCTATAAATAAACAGAAACATCATAAATTCATTTACATCAAACAAGAAAAGATTCCCATTTTGCTTTAAACATTTCAATACTACTTTTCAAAAGGCTCCTTATCTACCTCACTAAAATGCTAAATATAATGTGTAGTAAACCTGTGCCTTGGTAGACTCAAGATACATTTTAACTTCTTTCAAACTCATCACAAAACACTCATGGCATTTGACTCTTACATTCTTTTGAACTAAATTTGAAGACACTAGATGCCAAGCATAGTAACAAGTTAGCCGTTAACTCCATAATATGTAATGTTACAGTTTCTTTGTCAGACACTGAAGCATTCATGACCTTCAAGTCCTACATAATGAAATGGTTCATTTCAGACTTTTAAGATACATTGTGTCACACTCAAACTACTAAGCATGTTTCTAAACTTTTAAGCTTTTAAGTGTTACAATCTTTTACTCTTAACTAAGACACTGAATGTCAAAACATGGTAAATAGTTAAATGCTAACCTCGAAAAGTGTTTTGTTGCCATTTCCTTGCCAGTACTGAAGCACTGGTGGCGTGTAAGTCCTAAATAATGAAATAGATTATTTCAAACTTTTTAAATACATTTAATCACCCTCTAGATACTAAGATATATTACTAGTCTTGTTTTTACTCACTTTAGATGTAAGGTTTTGTCCGATTCAGGTGGAAGTAACGCAGGCCAAAAAGACATCTGTTTTAAATCACTATTTGACTCCACCTCCAAATCTGGCAGCCAAACGCATTAGTGCAATGCTAATTAAACTTAATAATGTTATATTAGAAGAAAAAATATTACTAGTAGCAGCATACTCACTGTTAAAATAACAGAGAAAAATACAAAAAATGGTATATAATCACTGTATATCCCCACCCAGCAGGTAGCTCTAATGGGGATTCTGATTACATCAATTCATTAGGAAAATTAGTTCAGAAAATACAGATTGATTGCCAATCAGGTAACGTAGTCTTAATGGAAAACTTCAATGCAAGGCTCGGTGATCTCACTGTTGCTCTGATGACATAGCTGAAGTCATTACTGCTCATAGTCATACTAAATTAAAATTTATGAGAAATTCCAAAGATAAAATGATTAATAAGAAGGCAAAGATTTAAATGAAGCCTTGCCAAACAAAATCCTTTTGCTCCTAAATGGAAGATCCACATTGGATTTGGAGGAGCAATACTCTTTTTTTGGGTGGAAATGGTTCCACCACAATTGACTCTATTTGCCTGCATTTTTATCTGATTAATAACTACTCTTAACTACAATTAGTCCCCTGATCTGAAAGTCAACATATGTTTTTAGAATTAGTGATTCTTTCAGAAAAATCTACTCATGAAAAGGAAAGAGTAACCAACCCTATAGAAAGAAGTAGTAGAGGTATTGAATGAAACCTAAGTGAGGGACATCATTTTAGGGCTCTTCTAGAGAGTAAAGGTTCTGTTTAGCTTGCTAGAACTGTCAGAGCAACCCGTGGGCCTTTGTTGATCCCAGAATATAATAATGTCATAAATACAGTTGCTTGCATTATGTCAAAGAATATCAACATACAGCCTAGAGAAATATTTTCTTGGTTTGATAGTGAATGTGAAAGGAAAGAAAATTGTTAAATAAAACTTTAGACAATTAAAACAAAATCCCAAAAGGAATACTAATAAGTTAATGAATAAGGCAAGAAACAAATACAGGAGGTTTTGATCAAGAACAAACAGAGGTATATTGGACAACTATTGACCAAACTTCAAAAGCAGTCAAATCAAAAGATGCCAAGACTTTTTGAGATATTGTAAATTTTGGTACAAAAAATATAATTACATTGAGGCACACACTGAACCTGAAATACTAACATACTAAAATGCCAGCAGAATCGCTAATAGTCTTCGAGTCTGCTCGATTGGTCAGCTCCACCCTGGGTGCTGTGACCCTGCCTGCCTTCTGGCTTCTCCCTTCACAGTTTCGGATATTCTTGCTGCATTGGATTTTGCTTCCAGAACCCTTCCCCTGTACCTGTTCCAGCCCCTCTTGAACCCCTCCACTGTCTTTGCCTCCACCAGCCCCCTAGGCAGTGTATTCCATGGCTCCACCACCCTCTCAGTGAAGTAGCACCTCCTCCTTTCTCCCCTGAATCTTCCCCCTCCAGCTTCCACCCATGCCCTCTAGTGGCCCCCTCCTCCTTCCTTCGAAGCACCCTGACTGTTCCTCCCCTATTTACCCTCTTCATGTACTTGAAGACTTCTATCATGTCCCCCCGGTCCCTTCTCTCTTCCAATGTGTACATATTTAGCTCTTTGAGCCTCTCCTCATAGGTCCTGTCCCCCAAGCCCCAAATCATTTTGGCTGCCCTCCTCTGGACCCTCTCCAGGAGTTTAATGTCCCGCTTTAAGTGTGGCTTCCAAAATTGCATGCAGTACTCAAGGTGTGCCCTCACCAAGCAGTTATACAGAGGGAGCATCACTTCCCTCCTTCTGGAGGTGATCCCCATAGCGATGCATCACAGCATCCTGTTGGCATTGGCTGCTGCCCTCCTACAAGTCTCCGAGTTGTTCATTTTGACATCCATCACCACCTCCTGGTCCCTCTCAGCCATCAAGACTTGTAGCATTCCCTCCCCAGGGTGTACACTTGGCCTGGCTTTCTGTCCCCCAGGTGGAGTACCTTGCATTTCCCTGCATTGAACCTCAGCTTCCACTTTCTAGACCATCTTTTCAGACCCTCCAGGTCCCCCTGTAGGGCCACCCTCCCCTCCTCCCCATCCACCACCACCCCCAGTTTTGAGTCATCCACAAAGAGACTCATCTCACTCCTGATTCCTGTCCTTATGTCAGAGACATAAGCATTGAACAGGAGGGGCCCAAGGACTGATCCCTGTGGGACCCCACTAATGACCCTCTTTGTGGATGAGACTATCCCGCCAACTATGACCCTCTGGGTCCGGTTCTGGAGCCAATTGCCTATCCATCTGATCATCTGGTTCCCCACCCCCATTTCTCCCAGCTTATCCAACAGGCCCATGTGAAGAACAGAGTCAAATGCCTTGCTGAAGTCTAGAAAGAAGACGTCCACTTGGCTACCAAGGTCCAAGGCACTCGTCACCCAGTCATAGAACTCCACAAGGTTTGTCTGACATGATCTCCCCGAGATGAATCCATGCTGTCTATCGTCCAGGCACCCTGACTTTTCCAGGTCCCCCCCAGCCTCTCCTTGACAATGCCCTCCATCACCTTGCCCATCACCGATGTCAGGCTGACAGGCCTGCAGTTCTCTGCTACCTCTCTTGATCCTCCTTGTGGATAGGCACTATAAGTGCCACCTTTCAGTCCTGGGGCACCCACCCTGTCCTCAGAGACATGGTGAAAAGCTCTGCCAGGGGTTTCGCCAGGACATCCATAAGTTCCTTCAGCACTCTGGGATGTAATTTATCCGGCCCCGGTGCTTTCTCCATCTTAAGGGAGCTGAGGGATTCCCTCACTCTCTCTGCTGTGATTTCCACTTCCAGCACCTCTTCTCCCTGCTTAGCCCTCCCCCCTCCTGCTAGTGATGCCTCCCCCTCTCCTCAGACCCACCAATCAGTAAGGGTCCCCCCTCCTCAGTATCTCTGTCTCCTCCCATGTATGATGGAGCACCCCCATTTTCCTTGGTGAAAACTGAGGTGAAGTACTCATTTAGTACCTCAGCCTGCTCCCCCGGGTCTTGTGCTCATCTCTCCCCTGATTTAATCCTGCTAATCTGCCCCTTCACCCTTCATTTTTCCCCAATGTATCTAAAGAACCCCTTGTTCCCTCATCTGATTTCCCTGGCCAGGTTCTGTTCCTTCCTTGCCTTAGCCGCCCTCATCACCCTAGTGGCCCTTTTAGCCATCAGCTCATACTCCCCTCGATCCCTTTCACTCCTTGAGCACTTGAGTTGCCTATAGGCTGCCTTCTTTCTCTGCACCACCTCCTGGACCTCCCTGGTCCACCAGCAGGGTTTTCGGGCCCTACTGCATTTTCGTCTTACTCTTGCTCAGGTGCTGGTAGCATCTTGTACCCCTCTCCTGATGATTTCCCACCTACTATCAGCGTCCATGTCTGACCCAGTCCCATCCAAATGCTCCTTAAGGATCCTTCCCATTTTCTTAAAATCCATTCCCCTGAAGTCAGTTACCTCCGTCTATGTGCAGCTTTCTAGCCCTCATAGGTCCAGGCAGAACCAGACCATGGCATGGTCACTCCCCGCCAATGGGTCCCTTACCTCCAGGCCCCTAATCTGGTCACTGTCTGCCAGGACCACATCCAGTACCCGTGCCTCCCTGGTCAGTTCCCCCACTTGCTGAGTTAGGAATGCATCTTGAAAGACATCCAACAACCTCTGTTCCCTGGTCATAGAAGATGTCATAGTCTTCCAGTCTGTTCCTGGCATGTTTAAGTCCCCCAACACCACCACCATTCCTCTGCCCAGTCTGCAGTGTCTCCCAACATCTGCAACCAGACTCTCCTCCAGCTCCTCCACCAGGGCAGGGGGTCTGTACACCACTCCTATTTTTACTCTCTTGCCCCTCCTTGTTATCAAGGTGACCAAAATCGCTTCCATGGTTCCCCCCGCCTCCTCTACTCCCCCTATGCCAATGCAGTTTTTGACTATCATTGCTACCCCTCCTCCCTTCCCTCCCCTGTCCTTCCTGAACATAGTGTAACCTTCCAGGTTCAGGTCCCAGTCATGTCCTGCAGTGGCCCAGGTCTCAGTGACTGCCACATCTACTGCCCCTCAGTTAGCATCACCTGGAGCTCAGGAATTTTATTTTCCAAGCTCCTGGCATTTAGAGGACTACCTTCCATCCTTTCCCTAAACTTCCATTTCCCTGCTCATGTTCCCATGGGGATTCTGTTTTCCCCTGGCCTGCACTTTACCAGTCGGCCTTTTTCACAATCCTCCAGCTCCCCAGGGGGGTGGAGACAGAGTCCCTCCTTTATCGGCACCCCTTGACAGCCTTTTCTCCCATCCCTCCCCTCTTCACAAGTTTAAACCCCACTTTTCACCAATGTACCCCTCTATTTTCAACTTAAGGATTCCCCTCCCCTCCAAATTGAGATGGAGTCTATCTCTAGCATACAGCTCCTTATCCTCCCAGGTCTCCCCCCAATCCCCAATCAACCCATACCCTCTGGCCTCACACCACTCCCCGAGCCACTGGTTTATCTCCCTAATCTTCCTTTTGTGCTCCCCACTAGCCCTTGGCACCGGCAGGATTTCTGAGAAGGAAAGTGTGCATCCTATGTCATGACAGACCCTGGCAAGCTCCCTGAATCTTGCCTGTATCTCTAGCTTGCTATTTCCCTCAGTGTAATTTGTACCCAGGTGGACCAGTATGTCCGAGGAACCCCTACAATCCTTTGCCAGCTGATATACCTCGTGCTTAGCCTGGTACACCATTAGTCCAGGGAAGCATTTTGTTCTGACTGGCCAGGCTTCTCCCTCCCTATCCCATTTGATACCCCTGATCATACAATCCCCCAACAGGAGCACTCTGACTGCTCCTTTTCCTCCAATTCCCCCCCTTCCATGTCCCTCATCCTTTCTACTGGCCCCTCCACCTAGCCGGCTCCTTCTTCCTCCCCCTATCTGGGTGCCACATGCCACCCCCTCCTTATTTACCCTGACCACCCCTCCCTCCAATCCCATGCCTCTCCTCCTCCTGAGTATCCTTCTGTACCCTTGCTAACTCCCTCACTGCTCACAGCTGGTCCTTTTCTCCCATCTGCTAAACTAGCCTGGCTTGTCCTCCTTCCTTGCTGTCTCCATTTAGTCCCTCCTTGCTTGTTGTGCTCCCCTGGCCTAAACCCTCAGCTCCTTTACTAAATCCTCCTTGTACTTCTGGTCCTTCTCCTTGTGCTTTCCTCCTCTTCTGCCTGCCCCTTCTGCTCTGATTCCTGCTTCCCCATTTTCCTGCATTCCAGGTTCACCCTGTTCTTCCTACTATCTGGCCCTGCCTCCTGCCCCCACTCCCTTTCCATCTCTAACCACCCCTGTCATGGCTACATCACCCCTGTCATCCTTGAGCAGAAGAAGAGAATTGAGGCGGTTACTGAGTGTAAGATCTGATCCACCTCCCTGCCTTGCTTCCTTCTGTCCAGCCCTGGCCATCTGCCTACATCCCTGAGAATGTTGTCCTTCTGTCCCTCCTTTGTGAGGGTCCCCAGTTACCTGCCTGCTTCCTTGGTAGTGTCCTTTTGGACCCCTCTGCCAGGGTCCCTATGTGACCCCTGAGTATTCTCCTGTACTCCTTTCCTATGCCGCTGCCCCAGTGCTTGGTGCAACCCTGTGGAGATCCCTGCCCCTTCCCCAACCATACCTCCCCTTCCCCAGCTATCTCCTAATCCTGCAACCTCCTCCCTAAGCTGTGTCAGCTGGTAGCACACTGGGCAACCACCAAACTTCCAAGCCCAGTCCAGTATCATGGCTGCTCCACACCCTGTGCACCCCACCACCCTCCCAAAGATGCTGGCCCTAATGCCATGTGGTTCCATCCCCTTCCAAGTAGGTTTTCTTGGGTGAGCCACCAGGATATCCCCAGTCCAAGATACACCCCTACTGCCTAATCAAGTCACCCACTAATCTTAGATACAGTCCCACAGTACACGGTAACCCTGTTACTAGGTGCAGTACAACACACTAAACTTATAAGAGAAGAACAACTCCTAAGCTCCTCTCTCCGGCCTATAAATCCAACCCCAGTGGCTAGAACTACATGAGCTGACCTGCAGCCTTTTCACTCCAATTGCAGGGCTGGTGTTCCCCTATAAATTAGAGAACTCTGGGGAAGGAGGGTGGGGAGGTGGGTCTTGGCAGACACCCAACTTGAGAGAGAGTGTATCAGCCCTGTGTCTCCCTCCAAGCCCAGCAGCCAAATACCCTGGCCCAAGTAAATCCCACCAAATAGGTTTAAATCAGAAGAAACAGGCCTCCACCAGCGCAGCCTGTTACACAGTGAAACATCCAACAAAATGAGCCCACTTACAGCACAAAACCAGTTTTCAAACTTCCAACAGCCTCCACAACAATGCCCTGCTAGCCCCTTAAAGTAAGAAAGCAAAGAAATAACCTTCTACCAAATAAAATCCACAAGAACCCTGTAAAACAACAAGCAGCAGCTATTGTCCTGGAACACAACTGATCCTGTCCCTTCCAGTTCCTTCTGAGGAGACAAAGCAGCCAACACCACAAACCTGATTCAGCTCTGCCTCCAGTCAATTAGCTGAGTGAGACCTGGCCAGACCATTAACACCCTCCCCCACTATGCAGTAATCTTTGCAGCTACTGAAGTCAGCAACAATGAATCAAAATTCAACTCAAAGCCCCCAAAATATGTTTGCTGCCAAAGGAAACAGGTCTCCAATTCAATCAGCTTCACTAAAAGCACATCAAAATAGGCTTGAAATTAACAGATATAGGTCTCCAATTCAAATACCCAGGCCCAAGCAAATCCCACCAAATAGGTTTTAAATCAGCAGAAATAGGCCTCCACCAGCGCAGCCTGTTACACAGTGAAACATCCAACAAATGAGCCCACTTACAGCAACCAAACCAGTTTTCAAACTTCCAACAGCCCCCACAACAATACCCTGCTAGCCCCTTAGAAGTAAGAAAGCAAAGAAATAACATTCTACCAAGTAAAATCTACAAGAACCCTATAAAAACAACAAACATCAGCTACTCTCCTGGAATACAACTGATCCTGTCCCCTTCCAGTGGATCAAACATTAAAAAAATATATTTTACAGGGATGATCAGAATTACATATCGGGTATAAAAAACCCTAAGCAAATAGGGATAAAGTTCGTCCCATGAACTGAGATCACTCCCTTTGAAATAAAAGATCTTCTAGGCTCATTCAGAAGAAGAAAAACCCTGGGACCTGATGGGTTCCATTGGATGTAAAAGTAAGAACAAAACATTTTTGGAACCCTTTCTTATAAAAATTATTTAATTACATTTGGAAAAGTGGGGATATACCAAATAGTTGGAAATTGAATATTATTGTCCCAGTATTTAAAAAGGGTGACAGGAAGGCCCCATGATGCTACAGACCGATTAGCCTTTTGGACACTGTGGAGAATGTTTTTCTAAAATTTTAAATAACAGATTTATGACATAGGCTGAGAACAGTAAGGTAACAGATGAAGTACAGGCAGGCTTCAGAAATAACCACTCAACGATTGATCAATGTTTCAGTTTATTCCATATAATTCACAAATACAATGTAGTTAAAAAATATTGCACATTTATTGATCTGAAAACAGCCTTAAACAGGGTCATTCAACCCCTTTTAAGGGGAAAGAATGAAGGAACTTGGGATTCACCAATCATTAGTGGAGATGATTAGACTCTTGCACTATAATAATTACACTTGTGTTAGATATAGTGACTCATGTGAACTAAGTGGTTGGTTTCAAAATAATATAGGGGTGAAGCAAGGGTGCACACCTGTACACATCATGATCTTTTTATTTAATTAATAGTTTCTCACAGTGCTTAAATGAAATATATGACCCAGATTTTCATTTACCAAAAATTGGAATAAAAGCAATTTCATATCTTACATGTGCTGATGATGTTGCACTTCTCTCTCTCTCTCTCTACTAGTCATTTAGGTATGTCTAGGAGTTTGGGAAAAAATTAATTGAATGCTGAAAAGCAGATCTACAGATGAATTATGATAAAACTAAAGTTGTGTTATTTGGTGGTAGTAAAAACTCATATCGATACTACATGAACAGTTATAAGTTGGAGGTCATGAAGGAATTTTGTTATTTGGGACTCATAGTTAGTGACAATGGAAAATGAGGCTCTCATTTAAAGAATGTAAAAGCAAAGCTGATATTTTTCTACCAGTATTATTATCTTTTCCCCACAAATATGGTGGGAAATCTTTAGAGGGAAACTTATGGGTAGTTTGAACAAATGTTATAAGTCAATTATTATTCCTAATAGTGCCCCTTCTGCACTGGTGAGATTAGAATTAGGCCTACGTTTGGTGGAGTGCTGTTGCATCCAAAGATTAATTACTGGATTAAGATCTTTAGGATGCCTCAGATAGGCTTCCCACCTATGTTTGGAGGAAGCTATAAGTTATAATCATCATGATATAATTTTTTCCTGTATGTCAGTGGTAGATAAGTTCATCAAACCTTATGGTTTGTTAAATATAATTACTGATAGTCTCAGATAGCTACATGAGAACATCAAAATGATAGTTAATAATTGAGTCAGAGACATTTTTATACAAAAGGACCTGGAGGCCTGTAGACTCTCTAGGGCCTGTCTATGGTTGACCAAAAACAAGAGAGAATATACATTTGAGAATCATCTCCCTATTTTAACAAATCCAAGACAGAGGATACTTCTAACAAGGTCCAGAATTGAATCCTTTTTGAACAACCAAAAAAGGGCACAGTTTAAAGGTGAAATTAATAGGAATTTTGTGTGTAATTGTAGACCTGGACAGGAAATCTTTACATTTGATATTATTATGTCCATTGTATAAAAATATAGATATTCCTTATTAGGAAGTTTATTGAGTCTACAATATCAGCCTCAACAATTGTTGACCTATTTGCTAAAATCCCATGACCTCAAAGTGTTGGTCCCCATGGTCTCCCTTCTAAAAATAATTTATGAAAGAGATTTTCACCTGAATGCTTTATATTTGTAACAACAGCATATTGTATATTGCCAATGCACTTACATAATTAATTTGGATACAGAATAATTGGAACTGTTTTACTAATCTTTTGAGACATAGACTTAATCCTTCCTTCTGCCTTGATTTCAAATTGTTGTTTTTAAGATTTGCTTTTTATGATATGTGTGTGTTATAATATATATATATATATATTTATACAATATGGAATGATTTATTATATGACGTTTATAATGGTCACTTAAATGATCAATACAATTTTACTGCTACTACTAGATGAAGTGACAGAACAAAGGAGAGAACACATCAGTTGTTTACAAGATGAAGTGATAGAAAGAAGGAGAAAACATAAACTGTTTACAAGAAGAAATGCGGGACCCAAGGAGAGAACACATCAGTTGTTTACAAGAAGAAATGAGGGAACAAATGAGATAACGCAGCAGTTGTTTACAAGAAATAGCAATGGCATGAAGAGAACACATCACTTGCCTCACAACTTACTAAAGAAAAATTTGTATATGCTGAAATGAGGAATAGAACAACGCTGAAACAATTACCAATTTTAAGCCCTGCTGTTATATCAAGCACTAGGAAAGGGGAAACTGTTTTACTAGGACAGGCACACTAAGCCAAAGCTTCTTTCCAGGTGTGACATGGGAGCAAAAGGAAGTTAAGTGACTTGCTCTGGGTCACACTGTATGGAAGTGGGTCTGTGGGATTCAAACCCTGGTCTCCAAGTTTACAGCTCAGTGCTTTAAACCATTGCACTATACTGCCTCCAATAATTCTTGTTTGTTACTAAAAGTCATAAAACAGTTTGTAAATCTAAATGGAGAAGTGAAAACAAAATGGGGGAGCAGAAAGAAAATGACTGTCCCCAAACACAACACCGCATGGTCTCAAAAATGATAAGGTAAAGCAACAAAGGGCTGCTCCCATCCAGTCATATTAAAACCATGTGGTCATTGTCTTGTTGGATATGCATCAGATCATACAGTGGCATCCCCCGTGAATGAAATCCACTTTTAAAGTATTCTTTATTAACCAATTTTGCATCATTAGCAGACCTACTGACTAAAGCAATGTAATTTCATTGGCAATTAGTTCATTTTACATTCAGGAAACTGTGGTATTCACTTCATACTGGCAGTGTCACATTTTCCTGAATGACAATAGGGACAATTTGCCATTGAAATTACATTGCTTTATTCAGTAGGGGCAGCAGTTTTCCAGGAGACATTCTGGAACCTGTGCTGCTGCCCTAATTGCAGGGAACTGTCAGCTCTGAGGGAGGAGATTGGCCATCTCCAGGCTGAACTGGCAAGGACTAAGGAGGCCTCCCCCACCCTAAGAGCACCAGTTTCACAACCACTGCCTCAGAGGTTGCCAAGTGTGAAGAGTAGTTGGACCACAGTTGGTTCTGGGAGTATGAGGGTGGTGGAACAGAGGTGTAGCCCCCTAGTTGTACCTCTACACAAATCATATGTCAGTCTGGCAAATCAAGGTTCCTCTATGATGACACCCTCAGTGGAGACCAAGAAGAATGCTGGGGACATCCACAAGGGAGACCCCAAAAAAGATGGCAAGGGACACCACAGGGGAAGGAAACAGCCTCTGATAGGGGACTCAATTATTAGGGATGTAGACCTGAGGAAGGGAGAGGAGAGGGAAGTAAGGTGCCTTCCTGATGCCATGGCTTGGAGGGACAGGAAGCAAATATTCAGGATTGCAGAAGCAGCATCACAGGATCGGGAACTAGATATCATTGTCCAGCTTTGGACAAATGACCTAGCTAGGCATGAGATCAGTGCAGTGCAGGATGAATTTGTGGAGTTGAGGAGGGCCTCAGACAGGAAGCAAGCATGGTAACCTTCTCAGAGTTGCTGCCAGTCTATGGCAGGGTGAGGGCTAGGGTACTGCACACTATGCAGTTTAATGAATGGTTGCAAACTGGTGCAGAGCACAGGGCTTTGGCTTCATTGGGACTGGGGTTCACCTGGAGAGATGAAGGTCTATACTGGTATGATGATCTGTATCTGTCCAGGAAGGAAACAAGATCCTATGTGCCAGGTTTAAATGCTCCTTGGCAAGCTTTAAGTTATCCAAGGGGTGCTGATAGGAAGCAGAAATGTTCAAGCCTCCCAAATAACAATGGCAGGTAGTAGGACAAACACTGAGGAACAGAGCTTGACAGAAGGCAGGACAGGGGTAAATGGAAAAATAGACAAGGGCAATAAGAGCAGGGATGGGGCAAAAAAGGATAAAGCCAACATTAAATGGGGGGCAATGAGTACTAATGCCCGTAGTCTGGGAAACAAGCTTCCTGAGCTAGTAGCCCTGATGGAAGAGAAACACTTGGATATTGTGGCAGTCACAGAAACATGGTACACGAAGAGCCATGACTGGGATGTCAACATACCAGGGTACAAAATCTACAGAAAGGATAGGGAGGGTAAAAGAGGAGGTGGAGTAGCTCTCTACATAAGGGAAGGGATCAAAGCTACAGAACTAAAAAGTAAAGGGGGAGGACAAAAGGCACTCTGGGTCACCTTGGAGACAGGGAATGGCATCACAATCTGCACAGGGGTTGTATATAGACCCCTGTCTCAAGGGGAGGAAATGGACAAGAAAATGATAGAGGGCATTCTCAAAATGGCTGAAAAAGGGGAGATACTGTTGATGGGGAACCTGAATATGCCAGATGTTAACTGGATGACATGGACTGCAGCTACATCAAAGAGCAGGGTCATTTTCGATGCCCAACAGGGGGCATGCCTTAGACAGCTAGTGGTGGAACCCACTTGGGAGGGAGCAATATTAGACCTGGTACTCTCAAATGGAGAGAGGATCACACATTTAGAAGTCAGTAGACATCTGGGAACAAGCGACCACTGCACAGTCTGCTTCACAATAAACACAACCATGGAGTCAAGACATACAAATACAAGGATATTGGACTTTAGAAGGGCTGACTTGGCATAATGGGTGAATACCTGAGGATGCATTAGCAAATGACCAGAAAGGAGGTGGAATAACAATGGAGAAAAACAAAACTGCCATCATGGATACAACAGGCCAATGTGTGAAACAAAGAAAACAAAGCGGAATAAAAAACACTATGGTTCTCAAAAGAAGTGTCAGGGAAGGTTAAGGAGAAAAAGGCAGCATTTTAAAAGTATAAGGGATCACAGAAGGAGCATGACAGGTAACTGTATCAATTAAAGCAGAAGGAAGTGGGGAAGGCAGTCAGAAAAGCAAAGGCCCAAACCAAAGAAAAGATAGCCAACTCAGTTAAGAAGGGGGATAAAACATTTTAAAGGTACATTAGGGAGCATAGGAAGGTTAAGGGAGGGATAGTGAAGATTAATAAAGGAGAGAGGAGGTGGGCAGAGGGAGACAGTAAAAAGGCAGAGATACTGAATGAATACTTTTGCTCAGTATTCACAAAAGAAGAAGAGGTGGAGTTACCTAAACCAAACATTAGAAGCAGTCTGGGTAGTGAGGTTGATGCCAGTCCATTTACAGAAGTAAGAGTTATGAAAGAACTCCTAAAACTCAGGACGACTAAGCAATGGGCCTAGAGATTCACCCTAGAATCCTAAAAGAACTAAAGGAGGACCTAGTGACACCATTGATCATACATTTTAACAAATCATGGGAGGATGGTGTGGTACCTGAAGACTGGAGGAGGGCAGATGTGATTCCCCTTCACAAAAGTGTGAGCAAGGCAGAATCAAGAAACTTCAGACCAGTTAGTTTGACCTCAGTGGTGGGAAAAATGATGGAATCACTTATGAAAGAAAGAATTGTTGAGTACCTGGAGGCCAGCGGGGCACAGGACCCAAAGCAGCATGGATTCACAGCAGGAAGGTCATGTTAGATGAATCTAATCGATTTTTTTTGACTGGGTGACCAAAGTAATAGACCAGGGAGGGGCTGTGGATATGGCCTACCCAGACTTTAGCAAGACATTAGACACAGTCCTGCACCAAAGATTAATAATCAAGTTAGCCAGCCTGAGAGTGGATCCCAAGGTGTTAGTCTGGTTAGCAAACTGACTGCACAACAGGATGCAGAAGGTAATAGTGAATGGAACACATTCTGAAGAAGGGGGTTACTAGTGGGTACCTCAGGGCT
This sequence comes from Neoceratodus forsteri, assembly GCA_016271365.2. Lineage (NCBI taxonomy): Eukaryota > Metazoa > Chordata > Ceratodontiformes > Ceratodontidae > Neoceratodus > Neoceratodus forsteri. The sequence goes on along the minus strand of CM028131.1, from coordinate 41,622,927 downwards.
CAGTACTGGGTCCAGTCCTCTTTAACGTCTTTATAGGTGACATTGCAGAGGGTCTGGAAGGAAAGGTATGCCTCTTCGCAGATGACACACAGATCTGTAACAGAGTTGATACACAAGGTGGGGTAGAAAAGATGAGAAGGGACTTGGCAAGGTTGGAGGAATGGTCAGGCATATGGCAACTTAGATTCAATGCAAAGAATTGCAAAGTAATTCACCTGGGAAATAAAAATCCAGGAGAAGAGTACACAATAGCAGGGGATGTACTAACAACAACAATAATGGAAAGGGACCTGGGGGTAGTCATATCCAATGACCTAAAGGTGTGTAAGCAATGTGAGAAGTCAGTAAGGAGAGCTAGGGGGATACTGGGATGCACAGGGAGGGGCATCACAAGTAGAAAAAAGGAAGTTGTTATCCCTCTGTACAGACAGTTGGTGAGACCCCATCTGGAGTACTGCGTGCAGTTTTGGAGACCTCATCTATGCGAGGACATAAACAGGATGGAAGCAGTCCGGAGGAGGGCAACTAAAACGGTGCAGGGTCTACATCAGAAACCATATGCAGAGAGACTGAGAGAGCTTAATATGCATACCCTTGATGAAAGAAGGGACAGGGGGGACATGATAGAAACTTTTAAGTACATCAAGGGAATCAGCAAAGTCCAAGAGGGTAGCATCTTTCAGAAAAAGAGATGTGTAAGAACAAGGGGGCACAATTTAAAGATAGAGGGGGCATGGCTCAGAGGTAATGTGAGGAAATTTTTTCACAGAGAGAGTAGTAGCATGGAACTGCCTTCCTGGAGAGGTTGTGGGGTCTAAAACAGTGGGAATTCAAACATGCATGGGACAGACATAAGGCAATTATAGTGGGGGTTGCAGGAAGTAGGCTGTTGGTTAACTAGAATCTGCAGCTTATCTAATAGTTAGGAAATGGGCAGACTGGGTGGGACAAGTGGTCCTTATCTGCCGTCAAAGTCTATGTTTCTATGTTTCTATGTAGGTCTACTAACGATGCAAAATTGGTTTTCATCCTGGAGGATACAATTGTATATACAGCAAACCACAAAAGGCAAAAATGATCACTGAAATATTTTTATAGCAGGCTGCAATACTTTGGAGCCCCCCACCCCCACAACCACCAAACAAGCACACACTGCATGGTCTCAAAATGGCTGAAGCTAAAGCAGCAAATAAAGGACTGCTCCTCATCCAGCCATGTTAAAATCATGTGGTCGTGGACTTGTTGTATGAACATCGGACCAGAAAGATGTATACAGCAAACCACAAAAAGCAAAATATAACACTGAAACATTTTACAGCAGGCAAAGATGCTTCAAAGTCCACCCCCCTTCCCCACCAGACAAACACACACTGCATGGTCTCAAAATGATTGATGGTTTAGCAGCAAACCCAGGGCTGCTCTCCATTCAGCCATGTTTAAACGATGTGTCATGAGCTTGTTGTATGAGCACTGGACCACAAAATGTACACAGCAAACAGCAAAAAGAAAAAATAAACACTGAAACATTTTTACAGCAGGCAACAATACTTCTGAGCCCAGAAGCCCCCCTCACAAACAATCATGTACAGCATGGTCTCAAACTGGCCAAAGGTTTAGTAGAAAACCAAGGCTGCTCCCCATCCAGCCAGGATAAAATCATGTGATTGTGGGCTTGTTGTATATGCACCAGACCACATAGATGTTCACAGCAAACCACAAAAAGTAACAAACATTTGTCAATGCTGAATGTTGATTGCATTGGTCTGTTTAACTTGCTCTGTGGCCCTCTTTTACTGGCTCAGTCTGTTTGTCCCGGTGCTGCAGGCTGCTCTTTTGTACTGGGCTGCTGTCTGCATTGGCACCTTGTTCTGCTGAGGAAGGAATATGCAGCTGTCCTGACAGAGCTCCATTGAGGTGGCTCACTCCCCCTCTCTCACTCGCTCATTCTGTTTCTCCTGGTGCTGCAAGCTGCCCTTTTGTACTGGCTCCTGCCTGTGTTGGTGGCTTTTTCTACCCACAAAGAAATCCACTGCTGTCCTGACAGAGCTCCATTGAGGTCGCTCACTCCCCCATTTCACTCACTCATTTTGGTTCTCCTGGTGCTGCAGGCTGCCCTTTTGTACTGGCTCCTGCCTCTGTTGGCACCTTTTTCTGTCCACAAAGAAATCTGCAGCAGTCCCGACAAAGCTCCTTTGAGCTCACTCCTCCCCTTCTCTCACTCGCTCATTCTGTTCTGCCGGCACTGCAGACTGTCCTTTTCTACTGGGCTCCTGCCTGCATTGCTGCCTTCTTATGCCCACAAAGAAATTTGCTGCAGTTACAATACAGCTCTGTTGAGCTCACTCACTCACTCATTCTGGTTTTCCTACCACTGCAGGCTGCCCTTTTGTACTGTGCTTCTGCATGCATTGCTGCCTTTTTCTGCCCACAAACACATCTGCAGCAGTCCCAACAGAGCCCCATTGAGTTCACTGACTCCCCCTCCCTCACTCGCTCATTCTGTGTCTTCTGGTGCTGCAGGCTGCCCTTTTGTACTAGGCTCCTGCCTGCATTGTGGTTTTTCTGCGAAAGAAATCTGAAGCATTCCTGACACAGCTTCACTGAGCTCACTCACTCCCGCTCTGTCACTCTCACAATCCGTTTGTGCCGGTGCTGCAAGCTGGCCTTTTCTACTGGGCTCCTGTGTTGCCACATTTTCTGCCCACAAAGAAATCTGCAGCCATCACACTAAAGCTCTGTTGAGCTCGCTCACAACCACTCTGTCACTCACTCGTTCTGTTTCTCTTGGCGCCGCAGACTGCACTTTTGTATCGGGCTCCTGGCTGTGTTGGCACCTTTGTCTATCTACAAAGAAATCCACAGCTATCCCAACAGAGCTCAGTTGAGGTCGCTCAGTCTCCCTCTCTCATTGCTCATTCTGTTTGTCCTTATGCTGCAAGCTGCCCTTTTGTTTGGGGCTCCTGCCTGCATTGGTGCCTTTTCCTTCCCACAAAGAAATCCCAGCAGTTCTGATAGAGCTCCGTTGAGCTCACTAAGTCCCCTTGTCTCACTCGTTTGTACTGTTTCTCCCACCTCTGCAGACTGGCCTTTTGTACTGGGCCCCTGCTTGTATTGATGCCTTTTCCTGCCCACAAAGAAATCTGCAGCAGTACTGATGGTGCTTCGGTGAGTTCACTCACTCCCCCTCCCTCACTCATTCTCTCTCTCGTTCTGTTTCTCCCAGTGCTGCAGACTGCCCTTTTGTACTGGGCTCTTGTGTTGGGGCCTTTCTCAGAACACAAACAAATCCGCAGCAGTCCCGACAGAGCTCAATTGAGCTCGGTCACTCCCCCCTCTCACTTGGTCGATCTTAATCTTAATCTATTCCAAACACTGATTTCCCCAGAGTGACCGTGCTATTGTCTGGCAGGAATACAAAAACGTATTTTAGCCAGGATGTGAAAAATGACAGCTGTAGTGTTTATAAGGAATTGTGAAAAAATGCCACTGTTGAAAATATGGCTTGACAGTATTACAAATTTGCAAAGTTACAAGAGTGTGTGGAAACAGTTCAACGCACACTTGCAACACAGTCATGTTGGGGAGTTTCAACACCAAATTTTCAACATAGGGAATTTAGGACCTCTGCTCATGAACAGTGCCACTGTCATTTTCTTAATCTGTCCTGAACACTAATTTCCCACAGTGACCACGTTATTCTGTGTCAGAACTGTGAAAAAACATTTTGGTCAGGATATGAAAAATGACAGCTGTACTGCTTATAAGAAGGTGTGAAAAAATGGCACTGTTGAAAATCTGGTGCTACAATATTACAAGTCTGAGAAGTTACAAGGGTGCGTGGAAAGTGTGCAATGCACACTTGTAACACAGTCAATTGATGAGCTATCATCACCACATTTTCAACACAGGCATTTTAGGATCTCTGCTCCTGAACAGTATCATTGTCATTTTCTTAATCTGTCCCAAACAGTGATTTCCCACAGCGACGACTCTATTCTGCGCCAGAAGTGCGAAAACACATTTCAGCCAGGATGGGAAAAATGACAGCTGTACTGTTCATAAGTAGGTCTGGGAAAATGGCAATGTTGAAAATCTGGAGTGAAAATATTATAGATTCGCAAAGTTATGAGCGTGCGTGCCAACTGCACAATGCACGCTCGTAACACAGTCATTTTATGGAGTATCATTACCAAATTTTCAACATAGGCATTTTAGGACCTCTACTCATGAACAGTGTCACTGTCATTTTCTTAATCTGTCCTGAACACTGATTTCCCACAGCGACCGAGCTATTCTGCACCAGAAGTGCGAAAACACATTTCAGCCAGAATGTGAACAAAGACAGCTGTACTGCTCACAAGGAGGTGTGACAAAATGTCAGTGTTAAAAATCTGGTGTGAAAATATTTTAAATTTACGAAGTTACAAGCGTATGTAGCAATTGTGCAACGCATGCTCATAAAACAGTAATCTTTAGGATTTTTTTCACCAAATTTGCAACATAGGCTTTTTGAGAGCCCACCTCATGAACACTGGCACTGTCATTTCGTTAATCAGCCCCGAAGGGTGATTCCTTACAGAGACTGCAAAACCAGCTTTTGGGGCCAATTAACACCATGATAGTTCAAGAATTCATGAGGAGGGGTCCGAAAAACCTCATGTTGAAAATTTGGTAAAAAAATTCCCAAAAATGCCCAAGATATGCACTGAAGTTGAAAAAAACCCTATTTGTTACATTATACAGCTTACCAGCATTTTCTCAGTTCGCAGTCAGCTTTGAAAAGTGCAGACATGTTCCCAGAAGATCATCACGCAGAGATCCAGAGGTAAGTATGGGGTGGGGGGGTGTGTGAGGAGGCAGGGTGCTCAGTAGGTGTTTGCAGGTTGCGGGTGGGGGGCAGGGTGAGTGCTGAGGGACAGTTTCCTTTTTTTCAGGAGTAAAATATACAAAAGACATCGCAGGACCATTTTCGCCTTCACAGGGGCATCTGGCACACTGGGGTGGGCTCCCAGCATGCCAGCATAGGCTCTGGTTTGGGGTCCAGCAGTAGCCCATGGGGATTGGGCACCCCCATTGACAGGAACAAAACTGGAGGCATTCATTATGTTGATGGGGATTGGGCACCCCGTCAGCAGGAACAAAATGGGGGGGTCTTTATGCCAACGGGGCACCCTGGAACAAAACCGGGGGGAGGTTACAGAATGTCGACAGGGAGTGGGCTCCCTGTCGGCAAAAACAGAAACATGGAGGCACCACAGCCGATGGGGATAAGGGCCCTCATCGGCAAGTAAACACGGTGGGAGGGTTATATTGTTTGTGAACACAGCAGCAAACTGCCGCCATGTTCATAAACAATATCAGGGGTTTCACATCCTGCCCTGAAATGACGGGTCCCTCCCTCATTGCAGCAGATGGCTGACGCTGCAGTGACAAGGCGGCCCCTGATTGCATCGGCTACTTTTAGAAGGTTGTGGCGCTGGCTGAACTACTGTCAGCAGCAGCATGCCATGGCATTGGGGTATGGGGACAAGCCTTTGCAGGATGGGGCATTGGGCACAATAGTGCCTGCCTTCCACAACCTGCTTGTGGAGAAAGCGCACATGTTTCTTGCGCAGTGCAATCAACATTAAAAGAAACACTTAAACATTTCTAAGCTGGCCACACTACTTTAGAGTCTAACCCTTGCCCCACCATACAAGCATATACCACATGGTCTCAAATGGCCAAAGGTTTAACAACAATCCAAGAGCTGCTACCCATCCAGCTATGTTGAAACCATGTAGTTGTGGACTTGTTGCACATGCATTGGCCCACAAAATGCACATTGTGGATCACAATAAGAAAATAACACTAAAACATTTTTAAAGCAGGACACAATATCTCAGAGCCCCCAACAAACAAGCACACACCGCATGGTATCAAAATGGCCAATGGTTTAGCAGCAAACCAAGGGCTGCTCCCATCAGCCATGTTTAAACCATGTTCTCCAGCCACCTTCCTTTCTTCTTTTGCTGCTAGATTTCTTAAAGCGCTTTCTCCTGTTTTACTGTGTCTTGTCTAATCTTATCCTCCTTGTACTCATCCCTGCTTTGTCTATGTGGGTTCCTTGACCATGTCACTGTGTCTCTGGATGTTTTTATGCACTGGTTTATCCTGTCTTTTATTCTGTTGTAATATATTGTACTGTTACAGTATTTCTAACTCCTGCAGAGAAACTGTAAGTTTTTATTAAATTGTAAATTTTCTGCTTGCCTGTCGTTACCTTGTAATCTGTATCACCTAATTGTTATGACTACTGTACTACCCGGCTTGTTATCCATTATATAGATGTGTTTCCTCTCTGCTAGCCATGTATTGTGACCTGGATCATACCTGAATACGGTCCTGTAGATACATGCATTTAACTGGGTATAAAAAACTTAGATAAAAATTAAATTAAAATGTGATTGTGGGCTTGTTGTACATGGATCAGACAACACAAATGTACACAACAAACCACAAAAAGGAAAAATAATAATTGAAACCTTTTTTTCCATTTTTTCTTTCCTCCTAGGGTCATGTCATAAACATGTGTATATGTGCATGCATACCAGGATCCAGTGACCCTTCCACTCCACCCCACCCCAGACTTAAATTGTCACTTCTGCTGCCTTCGCACCCATCAGACCTCCATCTGATGGGTGCGGACAGAAAGCAGACATCCACCCTGGAGGAGAATCCTGCCCAGCCCTCCCACCAGCCAGCACCCCAGAGACCCAAGGTCATTCCCAAACCTGGGTCACCAGCATGGCACGAGGTGTGGCGTCCAGCACCTCAACCCTTGGCACCACCAGGTCTGGCATCCTGAAACATTTTTAAAGCAGGCAAAACTTTTCAGAGCCCCCTTCCTCCATATACGCACTGCATGGTCTCAAAATGGTCAAGGGTAAAGCATCAAGCAAAGCACTGCTCCAACGCCAGCCATGTGAACACCGTGTGATCGTGGATTTTGTGATCAAACAATATTTTGGTATAAATGTAACAGATTTACATTTACAAAGTAGCAGTGTTAAGCAAATAGAACCTTAAACTTTATTTTGATAATCTTCATACCTCAGCAGCCTCATGATACTCATCTGAATGCCAACCTTATCACATGCAGGGAGCCAATTGGAAAATGATGAGACTTTGGGACAATAAAAGGAAGTTAAAAACAAGTTTTCCCCATTAACACAAATAATGCCACCACACTACAACAATGATGCTATCAGAAGCATATTTATGGTCTGAGCTGGTGAAACACGCTGTACAAATTTATGCGTGACCATTTTATGAGTTGAGCTGTTATTAAAGTACCATGGACACCACACATGCCTGTTCTGAAGGTACTAGGACGCGGCATGATGTGACACCTGCAATGCACACAATAATCACCTAACATGTGCAAATGACAATACATGTTCTAAACCAATACTAACATGCTGCCTGATTGGAAGTACCCATATATAGCGATGACACCATGGTCCCACAGTTACACATGGAATGAACACTTACCTAATGCATTGTGAACATACTTTTAAGCACTTTTGGTGCTCAGATGCCCTTTCCATGCACTGGCATGTAAGTAATGTACCCAGGATACCACACATGCCTGTTCTGAAAGTACTTGGACTCAGCATGCTGTAGCATCTATGGATCAAATAATGATCCTCAAAGTAGGTAAAAAATCAAGAATTGCAGTAAATTGGCCCATACAATGCTGCAGCATGTAAGTGCTATCAAGTAAGCCAATTGCAGGGTCCCCAACAGCAGCGCAGGAAGCAGTACACTTTCATTTTGCATTCTGAGCATACTTGGAGTAGCTTTCCAATGGTTTGCATTAGTAGCACACTGTTGTTGCTGGCAGTGGACATGAAGGTGTTCTTTCTATGGTAAGACTGAAAAAAAGGGGGTTAACTGCAAAAATGAATCGTGTTTATACCCCAACCTGGTCAGCATCATGATACACAAAATGAAATCCCATAGGCCAGTCAAGAGACGTGCAAAGTTGAAGAAATTAACGCTGCAAAAATGTTGGGTATATTAACTGATCCACAGAGTTTTCTGCAGTTCAGAGTTGCACTTTGTATTATATTTGCAGTTTCACAGATTTTCAAATTCAAAAACTTTGATGCATGTTACTGTAATTCATAAAATTGTATCTCAGATCTGCAAAACTGGAACTTTGCCATTGAAGATTTCTATAATAGTCAAAGTTAACAATGCACCATGGAATAGGAGGTCACATGTTGCTGAACAGCCAGTGAGAAGCTAGTTTGGTCATTTTCTGAGTGTAGTGTGTTGGAGAGAGACTTAGGGAGCAGAGCGTGTACTTCTTGTACCAACCTGGAGTCAAAAATCTAAATATCACATAATAGAAAAGATAATTTTGGTGGTCACATTTCTGCAAAACTGTGTGTGTGAGTGCCCTGTGCACACACACTACTTTTTATGTTGATCTTCTCCTGTATTCCTCATTATAAGTTTTAGTTTTGTTTTGTTTTAACAGAGAAGTAGTGATGTGGAGGCATGTATGGAGGAGGGTAGCAGTAATTTAGTAGGCACACTTGTGTTCAGTAAAAAATCACTGTGCCAGTGTGCTGTATTTTCATAAGAAAAACATAACTTTCTGATTGTGCTTTAACAGAAGTAATTGCTGCTTGTGTCCAGGTCAGCACAAATGTATTAGGAAAACAAATCACTGTCCTCCTGATTATGATTCAAGCTGAGTGATTGTTGTGTCCCTGTGTGCAGACCTGTGCTAGGAAAAAAAATCAATGTCCTTCTAAATGTGATAATTTGAACACAGAGATTGTTGTGTCCCTGCAAGCAGACATTTATTTAATAAAAAAATCACTGTCCTCCTGACTGTGATTAAATCAGACCAGAATGACTGTTGTGTCCTGTGTGAAGACCTGTGCTAGGAAAAGAAAAATCACTGTCTTCTTTGTAACAATCAAACAGAAGGATGGTGTGTATATTCATGAAACACATACAGAGGTGAGAAGGAAGGTCATGCGCTGGCACTCTGAGGAAATGGCAGCATAAAGGGACTCTCCCATGAATCAGAATGTAAATATAATTAAATAACATTTTGCTGCTACGGTGACCGTATTCGTATACATAATAAGTTACTATACAAAGGTGCACATTCAGTTACGTAGTCAGGACCAAATCTGTCTTTTATTTATTGACGTTTTCATGTTTCAAATAACAGCACCTATCTTCAGTAAACTATGCCATCTGACAATCGTAGCGGGATGGTAGGGCACTCAGGCCACCTCATTTCCTCTCTCATGGGCCTTTCCAATGGTCATGGAGGGAAAAACTTTAAAGGGGCACCTAAAATAAATAAAGGTAACACAGATATATGTTCGAGTGACATGGAGTATATTAGGGAGAAATTTTAAACATGCACACAGATATTGGGGTCTTAAAAACACAAACAAATCTTGAAAGAAATGCATCTGAAATAGTTGAAGAAAGGCTTAATGGCGTGGAAGAGAGACTGGTTATTTTAGAAGAAATGTTCTGCAAAATTGAAGATTCCTGCTGTGAAAATGTGTACACAAATTGAATATTTAGGCTCTAAGATTGATGATTTAGAAAACAGGAGTAGACGCAATAATCTGAGATTGATTACGGTGTCAGAATTTGTGGAAGGCAATGACATGGTTCATTTTTTAATGAAATTTATACCCTCAACATTGAATGTTTCTTGACAGTGGCCTTTGGAGACAGAAAGGCACATAGATTGTTAAGGTCACTTCCTAAAAGTGGTCAGAAACCCAAACACATTATAATTTGTTTTTTATGCTTTAATGTTAAAGAAGAGATTCTTGCACTGGCTAGACAAAGGAAAACACTTTACTGAGGGAAGGAAAGCATTCTCATATTGCAGGATTATTAAATGGAGATTGTGGATGAAAAACAAAGGCTTACAATGACATTTGTTATGTTCTGCAAGGACTGCAAATTTCATATTATGTTAAGTACCCTTCAATGTTAGTTATGTCTACTAAAGATGGCTCATATAACTTTAAAACACCAGAGGAGGCTTGGGGTTACATTCTTAAATCTTGACCAAAAGCTAATTGCATACTGAACAAAAGACCCAAATTTAATGTAAGACAACAACGTACATCTGATTCCCCCAGCACATTTGAAAATCCTGTGAACTCTATTCAAGAACATCAAGCACGAGATGCCACCACTCAGATGAGTCATCATGTGGCAGCAGGAATCATCCAAAGTGTTGAGATCTCCTCGAATGGTTCAGCAGAAAAATATACAAATCCCTGTGCCAAAAATATTTTCTAGATCTGCCAGCATATCAAAGCTACTTCTGAAATCTGTTACTTGGTCATCCAAGATTAATCGAAAGTCTCAAAACTTTTATAAAACAAACAGGCATTACATGCTTCTGTCATTTCTAAATTACCAAATACTTCAAGGTGGAGCCTGCCCCAGCTAAGCAGCTAAACTCTCTTGATGTCCATTCTCCCGGGAATCACCTGAATGCTTAGAGATCTGTACAGCCCACTTGCTGATATTGTTTGAAGAACCATCTTCTCCTGGAGCAATTTCAGAACAATCTGATTCTCTGGCTGCATGAAGGAGCTGCTGGTTGCGTTACTGATACAGAAGCCCTGTAACAGGAAGTGATGTGGGGTTGAAGATTACTGAACAGCCTGTCAGACCTTGTCATCAATCTAAAGCAGTTTTATTAAATATTTGTTACTGCACCTTTTCTTTATGTTTCATTTATGCACATTATTTAACGCCTTTTTTTATGAAGCACATTTATCATCTCTGCTCCAAGGGTGGGTGGAAGGTAATAGGTCAAAGGTGATGAAGGTCATGCATATTTCTGATCCATTGCAGGAAAGAAAGGGGAATGGTGTGGGTAAGGTATGAATATAGTGGAAATCTCATTTGCAGTACGTGTTTTGGCACTTTCCCTTACAAATGCAGCTATGACTAGAAGGTTAGTTTTTTTTTTTTTTTTACTGTAAATTATTTTTATTCTGACATAACCTCAGAGGCAATGTTGTAATATTTACCTGTGGAGGGGCTGGGAAGGGTCAAAGCCCTTGTATCTATGACATTGTTCTTTTGCTGTGCAGAAAGCCTCTAACATTTTTGAATAAGGTTTACTCAGTTGATTTTCTTTTTGGGTTGTTTTTTATTTGCATCAATACCTAATATATAAAACTCATGTGGTGAGAGTCAGCAAAGAAATCTTAGCATGACAGAGTGTTTATTTTATTTAATTTATTCTAAGTTTGGCTACTTCTCGTACTATCACAAAAACCCATGGTGATTGCCTAAGCCTTTTAGAGACAATCTTCTTTTACAGATTGACTAAGTTATAAAAGGGGTACTAAGTAGCTTATAAAGTTACGCAAAAAAGATATGAATGGTCGATATACATACCTTTATGCAGGCTGGAAACCTTAGATTTTATTCGTAATTGCTTGTCAATGCTGTAGGGAGAGGTTAGGCCTGGTGATGAAATACTATGATAGTCCTCTGTAAGGCAAGAAATAAAGGCATGTTAGAACCACTAAGGGTAAGGTAAGTATTTTGAAAAATGAATAGTGTGATTATAGTGCCAACTTGATATGGGTTTCACAAATTAGATCATTCTGAAATACTTGAGATAAAATAATTACTACTAGCTATGGGTTTTGTTGATTTCTTTGCTGCCCTGCTTACTGCAACACTTAATTTTTGAGTACTCTAATATGGTAATTGTTACACTGAGCAATTATTCAGGGAGGTAAAGAATCTCCCCTTTTATCTCATTTTTCTTTTCTTTGCCGAAGGTTCCCATATATAGACATTAGTTCATATTGTTATACATGATTAAGGTGGGGGTCTCATAATGCTGCCTAAAAGATGTGTGTTGCACTTTGAGGAGATCCTTGTGAGTTTTTCATATATCTTCCGATTGTGTTTGCTGTGAAAGTGTGTGTTGGGGGGTTCATATTAGGGTTGGTTTTACCTAAGTTTTTATCCTTTTCAGTGTTTCTCAAGTGTTTGTTTTATTTACTTACCTAGCATGAGTTCAATAACTGTTAGTTCATGGAATGTGCAAGGGTTGGGTTCACCCATCAAGAGGTATAGGGTGCTTATTCATTTTAATAAGCATTAAGTAGACATTGCTATGATACAAGAAACTCACCTACCATTGTTGTTTTTCTTCCAAAAAGATAAGGGTTGCTATTTTGATTAGGAAGCGGTTAACTTCATCAAACAGAACCATTTGACTGATCCAGAGGATAGATTTGAAATATTTTTGGGTAAATTATATGGGAAGAATGTGGCTATCTGAAATCAATCAATCAATCAATCAAGTCTTTATCCATGTGAACACCATTGAGCAGGCTCATTTACAAGGTGGACCTGCATTGCACAAGGTCAAGAATAAAACGTTTATGTACAGATAATAAATAGACATAATTATACAGAAATAGAAACAAATACACAGAACAATAATAAGTATTTCAGGTATAGGGTTAACAAGGTTAGGGAAATGGTATGAGAAGGAGAATTAAAACATTCTGAAACAGCCAGCATATTAAAACATTTTCAAACAGCATGGCATATCATTGGTCAGGACATATACAAACTTACTGGGCAGATATGGAATGGAGGGGTACAGGATTGCAGCTGTTCTAGGAGGGGTGCTACAGTAGATGGTCTGGGGACATATATGTTAGGAGTCTGAGGGTAAGAAAAGTAGTGGATTAGCAGAAAAAGTGGAGTATAGGTGGAGACAATCAAGGGGCCGGGTTAGGTGGAGATGTAGTGGGCAGATAAGCAGAAGGCACCCTCGCACGCTAAGCGTGCTGGAAACAGCTGCACAGCTCCTTAACAGCCTTGGTATATAAGGTCTGGAAGGTGGTAAGACTAACAGAGACTTAGTTCATAGATTTCTGTAGTTTGTTCCAGAGTGAGGTCAACAAAAAGCCTATTGCCGCTCTCCCAAAGTGTGTTTGGCCTTAAGTACCTTTAGTAGAAGCCTAGAATAGCTTCTCAGTGCATAATGTCTATCATGTATAAAGGCAAACAGTCAGAAATGTAGTGGGGGTAATTTTTTGGTAATAGCTCTGTAAGTCCAGAGAGCCACATTTCTATTCCTTCTGTACTGAAGAGACATCCACCCCACAGCTGCATATATGGAGCAGTGGTGGGTGGTGATAGGTAAAGTCAGTTATGAATCTCAAGGCTCTGTGGTATAAGGTGTCCAGTTTAATAAGATAGGAGGCATTACACTGACTAAACATGAAATCAGCATAATCAATTAGGGATCAAAACGTGGATTGAACTAACTGCATCTTGGCATTCTTTGGTAAGGAGGCAGTTTATTCTAGAGAAGAGACCAAGCCTCTGCCTCAACTTTTTCAACAGTTACTCGACATGCTCCATGAAGGAGAGTCTGTGGTCTAGCCAAACCCCTAGGTACTTGAATTTCGTAACAAATTCCATCCTCTCTCTTAGTAAAGTGTTTATGGAAGGTAAGGAGCCAGAGATAGCAGAGTTCACTGAATGAGTAGCTGGAGAGAACAGTATAGCTTTTGTTTTTTTGGCATTGAGTAAGAGTTTTTTATTCAGGAGCTGATTCTGCAACAAGTTGAACTGTGTTTGTAAATCTCCACAGGTTGGTTCTGGAGTTGGGCAGCTTAGGTACAACACCGTATCATCAGCGAAAAGGTGACTATAGGCCTCCTTGATGCCAATATCAATATTGTTTATATAAATGGCAAACAATAGAGGCCCCAGGATGGATCCCTGTGGAACACCTCTTTTTAGTGGTTTGAGTGGCGAGAGCTCCCCTTCAGCCTTGACTTGCTGAAGCCTATCTGTAAGGTAATTATTAAACTAGCACAGAGAGGTCGGGTCCAGACCTATCACTTTTAGGGTGGAAAGAAGCAGGCAGTGTTCAACAGTGTTGAAGGCCTTGCTAAGGTCCAGGAACATGGCACATACAAACTTTTTGTTTTCCAGCTCTCATTGCCAGTCATCAGTCACTTTGGCCAGAGCCATAATGGTACTGTGGTAGACTCTGAAACCAGACTGCAATGGGATCAGAAGGTTCTTGTTATCTAGGTAGGTTCTCAACTGAGCATTCACAGTTTTTTCTAGCAGTTTAGACAATATTGGTAGGAGAGATATCAGCCTATAATTATTTAGGTCACAGGGATCCCCTGATTTAAACAGAGAAATGACATGGGCAATCTTCCATAGGTGTGGAAGAGTCCCCTGGGACAAGGACAAGATAATAGGTGTGTGATTGGTACAGCTAGGATGTGGTGTGTAATCTTTAAGAAGTAGGGGTCAAGAGAGTCAGCACCAATGCTTTCTTGGTGTCCAACTGTAGAAGAAGGTCTTCAACCTCTTTCAACGAAGCAGGAAGGAATGAAAAGACTGCAGTAGTGGTGCTAGGTTCAGGAATCTGTGCACTAAACCGAGAACCCTAAAATAAAAGCTTTGTTTAATAAGGAAAAACAAACTTTTTAAACAAATAAAAAAGAGGTTCTCCCACCTAAATATCAAATAGAGGGAGCTATTAAAAAATATCAACTCTAAGATTAGAAAAGCAAAATCTCAATTTGAGTTGCAGTTAGCATCAAGGGTTAAAGACAACAAAAAGCCTTTTTCTCACATTAACAAAGTTAAGGAAAAGCAAATACCATAGGACCATTTATCACAAATTCAGGTATCATTGCTAACAACCAGGAGATAGCAGACATACAGAACCAATATTTTTCTTGGGTGTTTACCAAAAATGTACAATGTAACATAGATAAACCTCAGGACTTCTATACTGGGACAGTTTAATATTCAACACAAAGATGTACTGGATAAATTAAAACAAGTTAATATTAATAAATCCCCAGGCCCAGGGGAAATCCATCTGAGGGTATTAAAAGAACTTGCTGAGTTCATCTATCTTCCTCTAATTAATATTTTTCAGCAGTCATTAGATTCTGGGGAAGTTCCATATAATTGGAAGGTAGCATCTGTAGTACCTATTCACAAGAAAGGACCAAAAAATAAACCTGAAAATTATAGGCCTGTCAGCCTTTCTTCACTCACTGAGAAAATCTAGAAAATGTCATTAAAGACTTTATCCTGGACCATATGTGTCATAGTGAGCAAACTGATAATCTTCAACATGGATTCACACAGTCTAGATCTTGCCTAACTAATCTACTAACTTTTAATAACAAGGTAACTTGTGAAATTGATCACGGTAATTCTGGTATCTGGTATTTTTAGCTTTTGCCAAAGCTTTTGATAAGTTACCACATTTTGAGCTTCTTGACACATTAAGGGCATCCAAACTTAATAATAATATTATGAACTGGATTGCTAATTGGCTAGAGGTTAGGAAACAAAGAGTCATTATAAATGGATAATTTTCTAATTGGGCCCCAGTCTGTAGTGGTGTTCCCCCAGGGATCTGTGTTGGGTCCCTGTCTATTTAATATATATGTTTCCACCATTAAAACAGAAAATGATAATATATGTATGTTGAAGTTAGCAGACGATTGTCTTATAGGCACCATAGTTAATAACACTAATGCAAGATCTGCTCTCTAGGTTTTCTGGACAAAGTCTCAAGATGGTCCAGCACTAGTCAGCTTGTCCTTGAATAATGCTAAATGTAAAATTATGCATTTGGGTATTACAATCAGCATTTTCAATATAAATTGGGGTCTGAAATATTACAAGAAACCACCCAAGAGAAAGATCTAGGAATATTGGTTGCTCCTGATTAAAAATTTAGATCCAATTGTACCACCCAAGTAAACAGGACAAACCAGAACCTAAATTGTCATTTGAAATGTTTATGCTTCTAATACATAGTTGGAACAAAAGAATTTTAACAAAATTTTTCTTTACGTTAGCTAATATAGGTGAATATGAAATTATTTTAGGAGGGATTTCAGTACTGCTATGGATGCATTATTAGATAGATCTTCTATTCAAAATTCAGGAAGGCTATCTGCTTCACAAGAAAGTCTGCATAAAATGTTGAATGATTTGAGTCTGTTAGATGTCTGGAGATTGATGCACCCTCAAAGCTAGGGATTATTCATTTTTACTATTCAGATTGGGGACACTTAACAGATTAGGTTATTTTTTCTTTCTTTTAGATATGCGTAATAATACGAGTCAAATTTTGTATGAGAATCAACTCATTTCAGACCACTGCCTCCTGAAAAGCTGGATAGTTTTTGAGAACAAACCAGACAGATCTGTTTATTGAAAATTTAATGCATCACTTTTAAAGGATGGTGATTTCTGAGAATGGATTCAAAATGAATCCAAAGAATACTTAAGATCAATTGTAATAGGGAGGTTGGTCCTAAAATAATTTGGGAGGGTCACATGATGGCTGCTTAACTGTAGGTTGATCCTCTCCTCGCTCCCAGATAGAATTTGCAATATTGCTTTTTATCGCCAGTTCCAGCTAACAATTCTGAATGCACTGTGAAAAAGAAGCTTTCCGAAGGTGATAGGAGGAAGATACAAATGGATGCAGAGATGTGGAAAGTTCCTCCATGGCACACACCTCCACTTTCCCCTGAGAAGGATAAGGCCATGAAGAGGCCTAAAGTGCAGGTGGCCACAGCAGCATCTTCCGCCGTGGCTCCCATGACATTGTCTGAAGACAAATTTATGGAGAGCATGCTGCCTTTGAAGGAGTCCATCATGGCAATCTCCAGTGATCTGCAGTGAATCAGGGCCAACCTAAACTCACTTACTACTTAAGTCGGGGATATAGATGTACGTCTGATATCAGTGGAGAAGTGGAGGGATAAGACTGAACTGGACTCCTCCATGTTAAGACAGAAAATAGGAAATTTGAAGATAAGTTGGAGGATCTTGAAGGCACAGTGGGACTAATAACTTAATTATCTTCGTCTTCCAGAGAAGCAGGAGGGTACCAATCCTGTGCTGTTTGTGCAAAAATTCTGTGACAAAATAGCGGGTCCCTCGGTGAATAATGATGCATATGTAGTCGAGAGAGCACACCGATCCCTGTGCCCCCCCATTAACAGGAGCACCACCCAGACCATTGGTCTTTAAGCTGCTGAACTATTTGGACAAGGCACACATTTTAAATAAAGTTAAGGAAGCACAAGAGATTCAATGGGAGGAGCGTAAACTAAGAGTGTCCCAAGACCTACCCCATTCAGTGTGGCTCAAAAGGCAGAGCTTTCATTCTCTAGTTTCTCATTTGATTGACTCTGGAGTGCCCTTTCGGATGAAGTATCCTGCAACTCTGCAAGTCAAATCTAAAGATAAATGGGTAGCATTTGAATCACTTAAGCAAGCCACGGAAGAGCTGCATACACTTTTCCCAGAACTTTGTAAGTGAAGTAGTCCTCTGAGGGATGGATGTATTGGTCTGTACCATCCGGCATAAGAGAATTAGCAACCGCTGATCCCTGAGGTGACATCCCAATACTTTTCAACTGTAAAGATTGATGTATTGGAATAGCTGAAGGACGGTAATTCCTGGATTGGGGAAGGGAAGAGCCTGATGGCTTGAGGACTTATGCGCCTTTATTGTTATAATAGTTTAAGAGGTTAAATTGGATTGGACAATAGTGTTCTGAAATTGGAATCCTATTCTGCATACAGTGGCATGAAAAGTGTTTGCCCTTCCTGATTTTCTCTATTTTTGCATATTTGTCACACTGGATGTTTTCAGGTCTTTAGACAAAATGTAATATTAGATAAAGGGAACCTGAGTGAGCAAATAACACTTTTTTTTATTTACTTATTTCATTTATTTAATGAAAACAGTTAACCAACAATTTGTACAAGGCCTGTCTTCCACAACTCTCCTCATTGTTGAGAGATGTGTATAATTAGTGGTTTCATAAAGGAATAAAAGATCCTAACTTTCTAGAGGCAATCATTACAGTCATTCCTAAACCTAATAGAGATCCATTGTGCCCTGAGAGCTATAGACCAATTTCGTTGCTAAATTCAGATGTTAAAATATTGGCAAAAATCCTTGCTAACCGTCTAGCCCGTATGCTAGGGAGTATGATTGGTAATGGCCAAGTGGGATTTATGGCAGGGCGTTTAGCTGGAGACCATATGCGTAAACTCATGCACCTGATGCAGAGGGCCAAAGAATTAGGAATCCCATCAGTGCTTGTTTCCCTTGACACTGAAAAAGCATTTGACAGGGTTTTCTGGTGCTTTCTGTTTGCCACTCTTTAGCAATTTGGTATGCCCACCTCCTTCCTCACCTGGGTTAAAATCCTATATACTGCTCCAACAGCGTGGGTGTGGTGTAACGGATACCTATCTCAAGCCTTTCCTCTGGAGAAGGGCACTCAACTGGGATACCCCCTTATCTCCTCTCTTGTTTAACTGTTATCTGGAGCCACTAACTCGGATGCTTGTCTCTAATACAGCATTAAAAGGAATTCAATTATATGGGGAGAGATTTGTCTTATCGGCACATACAGATTATATACTGCTACACTTGGAGGAACCAGAAACCTCATTGGCAGCTTTTTTGGAGGAAATCCACAGGTTCACTAAAGTTTCAGCTTATAAGCTTAATTTATCCAAGACCAAGGTGTTTCCACTGAATTGTAGAGTTACTAAAACCGGTATCTTGGAATCTGGCCTTTCCTGGGAGTATCGAACCCTCACCTATTTGGGGATAAAGATTTCCCAAGGAATACCCTCGATGTTTAAGGATAATTTGGCTGCGCTAGTACAAACCTTGCAAGCAGACCTGAATAGATGGAGTGAGCTCCCCTATGACGTTGTTGGGGCACAGTAATATATTGAAAATGAATGTTTTACTGAGGCTTTTATAGCCGGTTGGGATGATGGGTCTTTATATTCCAAGGAAATGGTTTACGAACTTGCAGAGAATGTTTAGCAACTTTTAGGTCCACTCCCATAGTCTGGTCTCTTAAAGCATTGCATCAAATTCTGCAGTGTTACTCGATAAATTGGCATGGATCTCCCCACCAACCTTTAGTTTGTAATCCACAGGTTTTAATTGATAAGCACCCCATTCCACCTTTTTTTCTTCCAAAGCTTAAACACTTTACAGTGGCTAATCTTTTACAAAATAATGTAGTGGCCCCCTTTCAAACTTGGCAGACAAGTTTCCCCTATGCTCCAGAGACTTTTTTAAGTATCTGCAAGTCAAAAGTGCATTAGCAGAATTCAATAATAAGGGAAGTTGGTCTGATCAATCAACTCAGGGACTGCAACAAATTCTCCAGAATACAGAAACTGCCCAAGCAGTCTCAAGGATTTACAAGCAACTCCAAGTGTTGGATCATAATCTTCCAACTGGAGTTTGTTATTATTGGGTTCATAAGCTTTCTTTGCTGACTGAGGTAGAGTTTTCGAAGAAAATTTGGTGCATGAATTATAAACATATCAAACAAGATTGATTTCACCTTGTGCAATTTCAAATTATATGTGATATGTATTTTACACCACTAAAATTGTATAATACAGGTCTTGCAGTCTCCCCTGCCCGTTTCAGATGTAAGCAAACTCAGGGCTCTCTTCATCATATGTTATGGGAATGCCCCAGTATACAGACTTTCTGGAAATCTATCCAACAAAGGTTGGATCCCGTTTTAGGCTTGGATACCTTATTCACTCCTGAAGCCTGTATTCTAGTGATATTTCTGCTGGGAACCCTGGTGATACGGCAGGCTCATATTACACTAATTGCAGCCATAGTTAAATTAGCAATGCTGAGGCACTGGAAGAAGGACACTCTTCCTGCATTCTTGGAGTGGTATCGTGAGATCCTTCTTGCCATTCAAGTAGAAAAGCTTATTGCCACTGTACAATATTACCAGACTACCTGGGAGCCCCTTATGACTTACTTTCCCTATGGAATTTAGGATAGCTTTCTATAATGATCCCACTACACTGCTGTGGTGTATGGGAGTCAGGTAGTTCCCACCTTTATTTGATTTTGTACTAAATTTCCTTAGTGGCTTACCCCCATCCTTTTTTCCCTCCCTACAGTTTGCTTTTCATATGCAGCCCTTCCTTAGTTGTGCAGAGTGGAGCTTGTAGGGGTGAGGGGATTATAGAAGGGATGGTGGGGGAGTGGTTTTGTTAGAGAGAAGAATGGGTTTATGTTGGATCACTTAATCAGGGATTCAGTTGAAACACAGGATAGATTATGTCTGGCTATCCTTTATTGTATTCCTGCACTGTTGTTATCATGATGTTATATAATGGAAAATAATAAAGTATGCTGAATTAAAAAAAAATATATAATAATTTGGGAGGCATACAAAGCTTATATCGGGGATGATTATTAGTTATGCATCCAGAAAGAAAAAGACAGATTGAGGTCTCTAAAGGATAAAGACGATATGTTGAAAGAAGCCTTATCAAACTTGAAACTTGGGTCACCAAATAGCAAGAAGCTGATATTTAAGGTGCTTAGCATTACAGTAAGTATGAAATTAACAAAATTAATTTGGAAAAAACTGAATGTTTGCTATTTAGAGTAAAGCAAAAATATTGGGAAACAGGTGAAAAGGTGGGGAAGTTATTGGCTTATAGATTATGTAAAATTCAAAATCAAAATATTATTAAGGGAATTAAAGATGGTTCAGGTGAAGTAACGTATAATATTTAAAAAATTAACAGTTGTCTTAAGATTTTTTACAAGCACCTGTATAGATCTAAGGGTGTTATACAGGTGGATATAGTAGATAGTTTCCTTAACTCAGTGGAGCTTCCATACCTGACTTCAGAAGACAAAGGAAACCTAGATCAACAAGTTAGTGTTCAAGAAATATTGGAGGTTATTATGCAAGCTCCTAAGGGGAAGGCACCTGGTCCAGATGGATTTAAGGTGGAATTCTATAAACATCTTAACAGTATTATGGCACCCCAATTGTTGAGGATTTTCCAACTCTCTTCTGAGGATAGTACTCTTCTGGATTCTAGGAATGAGGATCATATTTGCTTTTAAGTAAAAAGAGAAAGGTCCTCTGGATTGTGGTAATTATAGTCCAATATCAGTATTGAACTTTGATTTCAAGAGTTTAACTACAATTCTGGCAAATGGAATATCAAAAATCCTAAATAAGTTAATAGGTAAGGCAAAGGTGTGCTTTATAATGTAGGCAGGCCGCAGAGATAATTTTATGAGGCTATTTTTCAGTACTTTGGGGCCCTTTCTTCTTCTAAACTTAAGTCTTTACCTACCATGGCTATTTATTTAGACATAGGCAAAGCTTTTGATTCACTGGAATGGGATTATTTATATTGAGTTTTAGAGAAGAATAATTTTGGCTCTAATTTATTAAGATGGATACAGACCATAAATGCTTCACCTAGAGACTATGTGGTCACAAATGGTTTTAGATCCTATCCCTTTAAATTATATAGAGATTCCAGACAATGATGCCCCTTTCCACAATATTGTTTATATTGCACTAGAACCTCTCATAAGGAAAATCATGCAGTCAGAGGATAGATGGGGTATTGATACAGGCAAGTATATAAATAAAATGTTTGCATTTAGAACAACATACTCCTCACATTATCTCATCCTACTATCTCCTGATGGTTATAAAAGAACTGTTACACACCTTTGGGAAAATATCTGGACTCTTTGTTAACTGGTCCAAAACTGAAGGTTTAAATATAGGGATGCGTGTGATGTTATTCCACTTCACAAAAGTGGAGCAGGGTAGAAGCAGGAAACTACAGACCTGTTAGTTTAACCTCAGTGATTTAGAAAATGATGGAATCACTTCTGAAGGAAAGAATATTGTGAGTACATAGAGGCCAGAGGGGCACAAGACCCAAGGAAGCAAGGATTCACAGTGGGAAGGTCATGTCAGATGAATCTAATAGATTTATTGGACAGGTGACCAAAGTAGTAGATCAAGGAGGGCTGTGGACATGGCCTAACTAGACTTTAGCAAAGCATTTGACACAGTGCCACAAAGATTAATGTACAAGTTGGCCAGCCTGGGAGTGGGTCCTAAGTTGGTAGCCTGGGTAAAGAATTGGCTGGAAAACAGGACATAGAGGGTAATAGTAAACAGAGTCCACTCTGAAGAAAGGGGGGTTACTTGTGGGGTACCGCAGGGTTCAGTACTAGGACCAGTCCTCTTTAATGTCTTTATAAGTGACATTGCAGAGGGACTGGAAGGAAAAGTATGTCTCTTTGCAGACGACACAAAGATCTGCAACAGAGTTGATACACAAGGTGAGGTGTAAAGGATGAGAAGGGACTTGGCAAGGCTGGAGGAATGGTCAAATGTATGGCAGCTTATACTGAATGTTAAGAAGTGCAAAGTAATGCACCTGGGAAACAAAAACCAAGGGGAAGAGTACACAATGGGGGGTGAGATACTAACAACAACAAAATGAAAAGAGACCTGGGGGTAGTCATATCTAATGACCTAAGGTGGGCAAGCAATGTGAGAGGCAGTATGGAGGGCTGGGGTGATACTGGGATGCATAGGAAGAGGCATCAACAATAAAAACAGAATGTTGTTGTTCCTCTGTACAGACAGCTGGTGAGGCTCCATCTGGAGTACTGTGTGCAGTTCTGGAGACCCAATCTCCACAAAGACAGAGACAGGATGGAGGTGATCCAGAAGAGGGCAACTAAGATGGTGCAGTGTCTGCACCAGAAGACACATGAAGAGAGGCTTAGTGAGCTTAATATGTATAGCCTCAAGAAAAAGAGGAAGAGGAGAGACATGATAGAAACTTTTAAGTACCTCAAGAGAATCAACAAAGTCCAAGACAGTAACATCTTTCAGAAAAAGAGGTGTGCAAGAACAAGGGGGCACAATTTGAAGATTGAGGGGGGATGGCTAAGAGGTAATGTTAGGAAGTATTTTTTTCGCAGAGAGTGTTGTGGATGCATGGAACAACCTTCCTGAGGAGGTTGTGGAGTCAAAAACAGTGGTGGATTTCAAGAATGCATGGGACAGTCATAAGGAAATTCTAGTGGGTGGGGGTAGGAAAAAGTAGGCTGTTGGTTAACTAGGACCTGCAGCTTATTCATTAGGGTAGGGAAATGGGCAGACTGGGTGGGCTAAGTGGTCCTTATCTGCTGTCAAATTCTATGTTTCTATGTTTCTGTGTCAGGAGTCCAACATAATCTCAATTATTCGAGACTAGTTTAGCCTGCAGATAGTTTGACATACTTAGGGTTAAAATATTTAATTCACTCAAAGAATACTATGTCATAATATGACCAAACTTATAGAAGAACTGAAAAAAGATCTAGATAGGTGGAAAAGTTACACTTATCTCTGTGGGGGAAGATACATTCATTAAAAATGATTTTTGCGCCCAAATTATTCTATTTTATTAATATTTTTTCTGCAAATATTGCCACTGTTTGGTTTAACAAAATTGAAAAGGCTATTTCCTCTTTTCATGGGAAGGGAAACCTCCAAGACTGTCAAAACACAAATTAAGAGCTCCAGTTAGGAAAGGAGGATTTACCTTACCCTGGTGGCAGGGATATTTCTGGGCCTTTAAGTTGAAGCAAGGAGCCTTATGGTTTAGGTCACATATACTACTGGATCACCCCTTATGGCTACAGATAGAAAAGGAGGTGGTACACCCATTAAAAATGACTGATTTATTTTTTTATAAAGTACCACATCATTTAATAAATTAACCTGCTCTTCCGGTTACAGTAATGGGGCCTGATTCTAGAAGGTTGGCGCAAGTCACTGCCAAAGGTAACTTGTGCCAGTCACCATTGCAACATGGACCTTGCACCCTATTCTAGAAGGGGCAGGGTCCCCACATTTAAGTCTTGCGACTTGAGAGGATGACACAAGCCGTAACTGCTATCTCGGAAGGTGCAAGTGCCCCCCATGCCTGATCCCCAGTGAAGCTCTGCAGGGCTAGAGGCCCCCTATCCACTGTTGTACCACCAATGGTCCCCCAAGACCTATCCTGATCCCCATGCGACTGGTGTGCTGTACAGTATGTACAGTACATGCAGTCCGATGTGTGTGCAATACAGTGGGAATAGTGGCCCTGGTAGTCTGGTAGCCCCCCACCCAGCTGTGCCATTCCACCCAGCACCCTCCCACCAATCCCTAGCCAGTGACTAGCACAGCCCACATCTCACCTCCACGGCCAGCCACCGACTGTGTTCAGTAGGAGCGTTTACTGTATAGACACACTAGGAAATTCATTTCTGAGCCTGTCTACACAGTAAGTGCTCCTACTGAACTCAGACGGTGGCTGGCCATGGAGGTGAGAAGTGGGCTGTGCCAGTTGCTGACTGGGGACAAGGAGGGGTGCTGGGTGGAATGGCACAACTGGATGGGGGACACTAGACTACCAGGGATTTTATGTGCGTTTTGCTAACCAATTGCAGAAGTGTCTCAGGGTCTGGACATGGGTGGGGGTTTAAAGCGCTGCCCTGCAGGACCTTTAGTGGTTGGGATTTGGGGGCATGGGGTGTGTTGGGTGTGTGGGCAGTCCGGTGGAGCTTTACTGTTTGGAGGTTCGGGGCAGGGTGTGTGCTGCCCTAGAGTGCATGTAGGGATTGGAGACCATGTTGCATGATGCCCTGTGGAGCATCTACAGGGTATTCTGGACATGTGGATGGGGCACATGGATTGTGTGCTGGGCTGCTGGTGGGTCTGCAGACCCCAGAGGCATACACACAGTTATGCCAGCTAAATGCTGGTGTAACCTATGTTTACGGTTCTCTCCGGGGTTCTTGTAGAATCCTGACATTGGGGACTTTATTGCTGCCTTACTGTAAGGGCAACTGTCACATAATCCTCCTAGCACCATGTCGCAGGGAGTTTTCAAGCGAATCATGGTGTAACCACACTTTGATGCAAGTGGCCTTCGACATGTCATTGATCACTTTGTGGAATACCGCACGTCGCAACTGCTGGCTTAACTTGCTACTTGCCCCATTTATTTTGGCACAAGTGGAGTTACACCAGGTTTAACTATTCTAGAATTGGGCCCATGGTCTGTAGAAAGTTGTTCAATTCTCTTAAAAAAGTAGAATATGTCCCATTGCAATTTATGGCATTATGGGACAATCCCAAGTTAACCCCAGATAATAAAGAAATTAAGAATATTGGCTGGAAACAAAAATGTATTAGTTATAGGTGATCTGATGGATGATCAGGACAGATTACTCTCTTTTATGGATTTGAGGAGTAATTTTAACTTAAATAAATGTGACTTGTGTATATTTACAGATCAGACGTTTTCTCCACAACAAATATTTGGATGCATCTTATAGTCTTTCTTTCTTGGTTTGGCAGAAGTTCTTTAAAATATGCTATCAGCCTATGGGCTTTAGTTTAATGTATGCTTATCTAATTGAATCTGATATTCAGTTTACAGAAAATGCCTAATTAAAATGGCAAGAAGATCTTGGTTGAAACATATTGCCAGAGTGATGGAAAGGCTATGGGACTATGCAATTAAATCCTCTACAGAGGTACAGGGGAGACTTCTGCATTTTAAAATATCACATTATTAATACTATTCACCCTATTCAATTGTTTAAAATGGGGGTAGAATCTGATAGTAATTGCTGGAAATGTGGCTTTACAGGTGCAGGCCTAGCACATTTATTCCGGCATTGTGATAAAACATTGTCTAATTGGAGACAAATTCATACCTTCTGTCAAGCTGTTGTTGGGGCAAGTATACTTTTTCCACCTTTAGTATATATTTTGGGGGACATAAGTCTAATTTCAGATATCCCCAAACAGAAGAAATTATGGGTGCTATCATGTGCTTTGGCATATAAAAGACTAATCCTTCAGTACTGGAAGAATAAAGATCATCCCAGCATTCAACAATGGTTAGATAATTTTATGGGGTTGCAAACAATGACAAAATATGTTACTCTCTTTTGAATAAGATTGATGTATTTGAGGATATATGGGCTCTTTTATAACCTTTGCACGTAGGTTTATTTTATCATTTAAGTCTTAGCTACTGTCAATTTTAGATTGTATTATAAATATTATATAAGAGTGAGACAGTATAATTCATAGCACTACTAGTGTTGTAATGGTCTAAGAAGAAATTATTTTACGTGGTTGTACTATTCCATGGATTCTGTATCTTTGTAATGATTAATTGATCTAAACCTGTATCAGAATTGCTTTGTGATGTTTATTTTGGAAAATTAATCAACTTTAAATTGGAAAAAAAAGGTGAGAAGGAAGTGCCTTAGCTGGGATTTTTTTTTTTAGTTGTTTAACCAGGTATAGCACACTAAGCTGAAAGCTTTTTTACAGGAGTGACCTGGGAGCACAAGGAGGTTAAGTGACTTGCTCAGGGTCACACAGTATGCAAGTGGAAGCTGTGGGATTCAAACCCAGGTCTGGTCTGCTGGATGTCACCAGATTTGCAGCTCAGAGCCTTAAACCACTGTGCTATACTGGGATTTGAACCCAGGCCACCCAGAATACCATTCTAATTGCACTAACCAGCTGCGCCACTGAGACAACTGGATCCTAGGTTGTCCCCAAGCACATTATTATTTCTCAAATGCACATCTCCATGGCAAAACAAATATTTACTTGTAATAATCACACAAAAGTGTGGTGTGCATATTTATGGAACATATACAAACAGAAGCAAGTGCCTCAGCTGGGACTTAAACCCCAGGCCACCCAGAATATCATTCCAATTGCACTAACCATCTGTGCTATAGAGACAAATGGAACCTGGCCATCTCCAAGCACACTGTATTGCCATTGATTTTGTGCATTTGAGGAAGAGTAATGCACTCAGGAACAGACCACATTGTACTGTAGTTGGTTCAGGGATGCAGCTGGTTAGTGCAATCAGAACAGTATTCTGGGTAGCCTGGGTTCAATTTCCAACTGAGGCACATACATTTTTCTCACCGCTGTTTGTGTAATCTATTCCAACAGAGATTACTTACAAGAACTTAAATAGTATTTATAATTCCAAAGACTCTCTTATGGAAAGCATCAGAGGAAGTACTGCATTTAAATGATGATTTGCATATACTCCCTATGATCAAAACAAAATGGTTATATTAAATGCACGCTGAAAATAGAAAATAGAGTTAAAAATCTACGTTTTCAACCTTAAGTCTTCTTCAGGAAATATCTAAAAGAGAAAAAAAACCAAGTTAGTGTAGAGGGAGGTAATATTTAGGGATATGAGGGATATACAATGATGATCTGTCAGATAAATGATTTATCCGCAAGAAGTGCTGTTTGACCTCAGGTAACCTCATGAGTGGTGCAAGCCATTGATGAGGTGTCCGAGGTCAAATAGCAAAAGAGTAGATAAATCATTTATCTGGAAGCTCACCATTGTATATATCATTTATGCAGTAGGGATGCTTTCTGTCACTGCAGAAGCATTTGGTTTTGACTGTTCAGCTTTTTTTTTTAAATGATAATTTTGTGGAGTTTTGGTTAACTTTCCTAGAATATGCCCACCTAGCATAGTGATTGCTATTAAATGAAACAGCACTCATTTTGTAGAAACTTCTTGCTGAACAAATGTCATGCTTACAGTACCATGCTACCTTTTTCATTTTAAAGTTATTTACATTTGTTTGTTAAAAAAAGGAAAAGAAAATAGAATTTTATGCTGTTCTTGTACTCATTATAAAAAAAAACTAAAAGGTATCCATAAATGAAACACCACTCATTTTGTAGATATTTTTGTGCTGAACATTTTTCATGCTCAGAGTACCGTGTTGTCATTTTTTGTTTTAAAGTTATTCACATTTGTTTGTCAAAAAAGTGAACAAAAATGATTTTTTTTTCTGCTTTTTTGTTCATTGTAAAAAATCTATAAGGTATCTCTACATGAAACACCACTCATTTTGTAGATAAGCTTGTGCTGAACAAATTCTGTGCTCACAGTACCATGCTATCTTGTTTCATTTTAAAGTTATTCCCATTTGAATATGGTTAGTACTACTTCTGAGGCCAAACATTCTAAATGAATTTTAAAGAGATTTGTGACATAGTAGCTGTGTATAAATGGTCACTGTATGTATACATTTATTTATACATACAGTGACTCAGATAAACGCATTTATCACATTGAATATATGCCCACCCCATTGAATACATATTTTTTTTTCCACAGTGACAAAAGTGATGAAATATGTTGTTAGGGTTGAAAACCTTAACTCCGCATTCATCCCCCCACCTCCCCAGCACCACACACACACACACACACACACACACACACATGCAAGTAGTGGGGAGGACCAAGGCAACATGACCAATCACATACAACCAGCAGTAGGCATGCAGCTGTGCTCTGATATACGTATGGCCATCTGTGGCTGTCCACTCAGGATGCAGTACCTGGTTGGGGGGGCGTTGCCTGGCTGAGGCCATGTAAATCCTAACTGTGCTAACTCGAGTCTCCTTGCAATCAGTGAAGTGTACCACTGATGTCCATACCCTCAGTTTTGATGTGGGTCTCCACTCAGGATGCAGTACCTGGTCTCGGGGTTTGGCGGGACATTGTCAGGATGAGGTCATGCAACTCATAACTGTACTGACTGGAGTGTTCCTGTAATCAAGGAGGTGTACCATTGATGTTAATGGCCTTTGTTTTCCTGTGGCTGTCCACTCAGGATGCAGTAACTGCTCTGCAGGCTGCAGTGCCTGTCTGACACTGTGCAACTGCTAAGTGTGCTAACTTCTTTACAGCTGCAATCAGGGAGTTGCACTGTTGATGTCCATGGGCTTATTTTTGCTGTGGCGCTCCAGTCAGTATGCAGTTCCTGGTCTGGAGGATGGGGCATTGCCTGGCGGAGGTCCTCCAATTCCTAAGTGTGTTACTTGTGTGTACCTGCAGTTAGGGAGATATACCATAGATGTCCATGGCCTTAGTGTTGCTATGACTCTCCACTCAGGGGGCAGTACATGGTGTGCTGGGGCATGGGCATTACTAGCTGAGGCCATGCAAGTGTGGTAACTTGTGTACACCTGCAATCAGGGATGTCAACCATTGGTGTACATGGCACCAGTTTTGCTGTGGATCTCCCGTGAGCATGCAGTACCTGGTCTGGGGTGGTGGGGATGTCTTGTAGTAGATTTAGACAGCTGTATTTTATTTCTGTCAGCTGCTACTGTTTGTCTGTGATTGGTCATATTGCCTTGTTCCTCCCCCCTACTTGCGTGTGTGTGTGTGTGTGTGTGTGTGTGTGTGTGTGTGTGTGTGTGTGGTGCTGGAGTGGTGGGGGGTGAATGTGGAGTTAGGGTTTTCAACTCTAACATCAAATTTCCTTGCTTTTTTAACTGTGGAACAACCCTATATGATGCATTTAGCAGAGTTTTTTGCCTGTAATTTCCTTCTTTTGAGAATGCGATGATAAATAGTGAATGTAATGCAGTGGTGGGAGTGTGGGCCCCAATGTCTTGTCACATAATAAGAGGAACAGCAATGCAAACACAAGTACCAAGAGTTATGCACATGGTAATGCAAATGTAAATGGTTAAGCAAAGGTTAATAGAAATGGAAACGCAAAGTGATGCCAAAGCATACAGAGACACAAATGGACATACAAGCACATACAAAAACAGAACTGGTAATGCTCACAATGATGGCAGCAGTATTTTAAATGTAAATGTTAAGTGTTACAGCAAAAAGAATGCCAAAGGGAACAGAAATGGAAAGACGAACGCAAGCGTGCATGTAAACACAAGCCATATCGGGCATGGGCAAGGTACCACAATCATAAACACAAATGGTAAAGTTAAGATGAAGAGTAATGCGAAAGGAAACAGAAATGGGAATGGAAGCGCACGGAAACACAAACCGTAATGTGAATGGTCACTTACCACATAAATAGAAATGTTAATGGTAACAGAAACAATAATGCCAAAGGAAACAGAAACGGAAATGCAAATAGAAGCACACATGAAAACCCAAACCATAACATGTACGGGCATGGTATTGCAATTGTAAATGCAACTGGTAAAGTTAACATGAAGAATAAAGCCAAAGGAAACAAATTTCTAGAGTATTTAACACCAAAATAAAGACATGCTTAGCATCCTCAGGGTCCGACTAGGTAAACACAAAAATAATTGTTACCCTAGATGGTCCCAATTTTAAATGCCAAGCATTTTTCTGATCACCAACTGAAAATAAAATGGTGCATTTGCGACACTACTAGGGGCATTTGTGACAGTAAAAATTGCATTTGCGATACTGTCAAACTTTTTTTAACTTTTCCCATTGACTTATAATGGCAACTTATTTTTTAAATAACTTTTGAACTGTTTAATATTTTTTCATGAAATCTTCAAAAGGCACATTGCGGAACCTGGCTGCACATTTCCTGAAGTGTTTGGACCGGTCACACGAACCATGTGACCTGTAGGTGCGAGCAAATATTTCATCAAAAAACGTAAAAGCATGCTCAGATCTCACTTAATAATTCCGCAGCTGTATATCTGACAACTATGAAAGTTGGCAGAAGCCAAGACGCATGGTGCTTGATCAAGCATTCCAAATTTCAGGCAAATCCATTGAACATTTGCAAAGTTATTAAGGTGAAAAAGTTGACCCTTTAACCTTAAAAGGGCTACTCAACCTTAACTATGGTAGCACTACCATGAGACCACAATTATAGTGGCACAGTCGTGCCACTATAGTTTGGGTTCAGTGGTCACTTACATACTAAAGTCAAATGTTTGGGCATTAATAACTTTGGACCCGTTCAACGGATTTGCATGAAATTTGGAATGTGCAGTGGGGCATGTGAGATCTCTTGATGTGCCAAATTGCGTTACAGTCGGATGTACTGTCTCTGTGTATGAAAATGCTGAATAATGCAAAATTATCTGTTATTGGAGGCAGCATTTGGGATTTTGGAAGTGGCCCTGCATGGCTGTCATGTGGCATGCCACTCTGCAACATGGTTCATTTGAAAGAGCTTTACTTGCCAAACATGCCACTTTTTGTTTGGTGAAAAAATATTGAGGCATTCAAAAGATATAGCACTTTTAAATTCCCATGATAAGTAAATGGGAAAATGTATATGCTTATTTTGTGAAGAATGGGGTTTGGGCCATCTAGACCCTCCTCAAGATCAAAGAATTTGCAGGCTCACAATCAAAAATTCTTTGATCCTGAGGGAGGGACTAGATGGTTAGATTTGGTGGGACCAGATAGCCCAATTTTAACAACTATTAAAATTAAATATATCAGAAACGGTTTGGTCTTCTAACTTGAAATTTGGAGGGTGTTAATGAGATGTCCTGTAGATGTGAATTATGGTGCTTAGGTGTCAGAAAATGCATTTGCTGTGGAGATATGGCATGGCGCAGTTTACATTTTGTGGGCAGTGCTTTGCATTGTGGTAGTGGCTTGAAATTTATAGGGTAGCTAGCCTTACTGCCATGGACGTACTTTTCAGTCATTAGATGTGTAAAATGTAAACGTGCGCAATTCTGCCACTCTGACCAATGAAAATCTTAAACTTTAAAATGTTATATCTCAGACACGGTTTGGTCTTTTAAATTGAAATGTGCAGAGTGTTGAGGGGATGTCCTGTACATGTGAATTATGATATTCAGGTGTTGGAAAATTAGGTTGCTGCAGAGATATTTTGTGACACACTTTACATTTTGCGTGTAGCATTTTGCATTGTGGAAGGCACTTTTAATGTTTAAACCTCACATTTTGTGCATTAATAACTTTGCAACCATTCAACAGATTTGCACAAAATGTGGAATGCACAGTCTGGTCTGGTAGATTTCTAGATGTACTAACTTTTGTTTCAGTCGCACATACAGTTTTTGCTCAGCAAAGTGCCACAAAATGCACCTTTCCCCACGTTTGCACTTTTTTTGTCCATAGTGCTGCGTGGACACTGTGTGGGCTATTGATCCAAATCCTGGGACGTAGAAAGAGCGTGGTCAAAGGAACATGCTGATTTTTGTTTGGTGAAAAAATATTGATCTGTTCAAATGTCATTATAATTTGAAATTCCCATTATATCCTACGTGAAAATGTATATGTATTTTTGGAATGTTAATGAGAAAGACCAGCTGGCCCAAATTGAGATGACCATATCTCAATAACAGTTTGGTCTTTTTACTTGAAATTTGCAGGACTTTGAGGGGATGTCATAGAGATGTGAACTATGCTGTTTAGGTGCTGGGGAAATAATCTGTTACAGAGATATTCAATGATGTAATTTACATTTTCCCATAGGATTACATTGCAGTCTGTGTCATGACTTTTGGCACCGTTATCTCAGAAACGAAGCAAGAAACAGACTTTCTGCTACAGGTGGCTTAGATCACCTTTAGGTGATCTAGTCACTAGAAATAGACTTGATATTATAGAGTCAGCCTGCAGTAGAATTTTGTTTGTATGTTGCACAGTTCATAAGATATTGTGAAAGTACTGTCACAAGGGTTGAAAGAGCGCCTATCCAGTGCTATTTGGTGCCCATAGCTCAGAAACAATTTGGGATATAGGTACGTTGGTTAACTAGGATCTGCAGCCTATCCTGTAGGTAGAGAAATGGGCAGACTAGGTGGGCCAAGCAATCCTTCTCTGCCACCAAAGTCTATGTTTCTATGTCTCTATGGTCTTTGTGATGTTTCGTGAAGTACTTACTGTCATGATTACAAAGATGTTAGAATTTGTTTCCTAGATCTTACAGTTCCCAAGATATGCACACATTACTGTTACAAGGGTTTGGTGCCCTATAATGCTGCTCCATGGCTCTCAAAGATATAACACTATGAATTCAAAGACAGTGCTGTTCCAGACTTGCAGGAGCTAGCCCAGTCTCTCCAAATTGAGGTTTGCCACATAGAGCTATTATCCCACTATAATCTCATCACTGTGTAAAGTTGCATTTCATTAGCGCGGAATGGCATTCATTAATTACATTCAAAGCTAAACTGCTATTCAATCACCCCCTATTGTCACCTGTTCTTTGACCATTTTGATTGCCTTTTCATTGTGCAATAGATATCAGCATTGCTAACACACAATTGGGTGGTAAGTGCTCATTGCATAATGCCTCAGGAGTGCCAAAACAGATCATTATAGTCCATGGTTATGCTTTCAGTGTCAAGCTGTCACTGACAATTTTACATGCATTCTAGTGCTCTCCAAGCTACTGCCCTGTGAGCCAAGCAACCTATATGCTTACCAGCTGACATGTCAGACTGATGGCCTATTTCTCTGTTATTTCATGGGTACGGTCAAGGTGCACAACTACAGCTGCGTTCTGCTGTTTGTGCATGTGTGGGGATTAATGGTACACCACTGCCTCAGGGGATTTGAGATGGGAGTAAGGGACGAAAGTTAGACTGTGAGGATTATGATTACTGAGCTTCTGACGCTCCTGATGATAGTGGTGTTGGGGGTGGGGGGGTGGCAGCAGTCACCGAGACTTATTCCACGGCAAGACAGGATTGGGATATAAACATACAGTACTCTGTTACATCACAATTCTGAGGTGACGGTGTGGAGGTAAGTGGATTGTGGGTAGATTTTATCATTCATGAGATACTACCATACTAACATACTAAAAGTAAGCAGAATAGGCCTGATGATATCTTGTGTCTGCTTGGTAGCCAGCTTCCTACTGGGTGTTTGCTTCCTCTCCCCAGGCCAAAGAGAGGCTCATCTTTGGTTTCAGTTTTCCTTGTACCTGTCCCAACCCTTCTTTAATTCCTCCATTGTGCCTTCTCCACCAGACTCCTAGGCAGCGATTCTATGGCTCCACCACCTTCACAGTGAGGTACTGTCTGCTGCGTTCCCCAGTACTCTAGCTTCCACATGTGCCCCGAGTTGTTCCCCCATCTGTAGTCTGAAGTTCTTATTGGCTCTGCCTTTGTTCATTCCTCTTACACATTTGAATACAACTATCATGTAGCCCCTATCTCTCCTTTCCTCCAGCTAGTACAACCTAAGTGCATCCAGCCTTTCTTCCTAAGCCCGGCCCTCCCCCACCATGCCCTGTGTCATCCTGGTTCCTCTTGTCTTGAATCTTCTCCATCAGTGCTATGTCCAACTTTGAGATGAGGTCTCCAGAACTGTACACAGTACAAGAGATGCAATCTAACCGGGGAGTTATGCAGAGGAGGGATCACCTTCCTCCTCCTGGATGTAATCTCCCTGGCTATGCAGCCCAGTATCCGGTTTGCTTTTGCCACAGTTCTTCTGCAATTTTCTGTATTATTCATTTTAACATCTACCATCAATCGTAGGTACCTCTTGCTTCATGTGGCTTTCAGTGATATCACCTCCCTCAGTGGATACATGTCCTAGGTTTCTGGCCCCATTTCATCACCCTACACTTCCCTGCATTAAAGGTCAATCGCCACCTCTTTGACCACCACTCCAGGGTATCCTGGTCCCCTGGACTATCTGTCTTGCTTCTTCTATGTCAGCTAGCACTCAGTTCTGAGACATCCACCACTACACGTGGTTTGCACCTCCATGCATCCTCAACTCTGTCAGTGAAAACAAACCTCCTGTCATTCCCCTAAATCGTTCTTCCTTCTAATGTCATGCTGTGTCCTCTTGTCCTGCTATTTTGCTTATATTGAAACATGTTACAGTCTTTGACCTAGTGATGTCCTTTTCTATTGTTTTCATCATATCACCGCCTCCCTGCTGTGCTCTATGTTATACAGTACATATTGAGATCTGTTGTTGTCCTCATTTTTCTTCTGATGCAGGCCCTGCACCAATTTGGGTATCCCTTATCTGACTGCCTCAATTTGTTAATGTCTTTGTGCAGTGTGGTTCCAGTACAGCAACCAGTACTCCAGCTGATGCACAGCACAACTTGTGGCTTGCTATACCCCTAATAATGAATGAGGAATCTGCATAAGTCCCTATCTATTGGATACAGATCCTTTTCTATCAACAGCCTTATTCTTCCTACCCCCCTCTGGAATTGCCTTATGTCTGTCCTATGCATTTGTAAATTGCCATCCTTCTGTTAACCCCACCACCCCATCGGGAATGCCATTCCACATGTCTGCAACAGTCACAGTGACAACATACTTGCTCACATTACATTGGCCCTGAGTCATTTGACTTCTGTCTTCACATTGTGCCCCTTTGTTCTTGCACATCTCTTGTATGCACCCTGTTGCATGACTGCCCAGATGCGTAGTGTTGCATCTCACGTTGTGTCTTCAGAAAGCTAGTATGGAACACAGCAGGCAGCAAGCAACTGTGGTCTAGATTGTGTAGCCTGCACCTGGTGGTCCACACATATGCAACATATATAGGAAGAGTCAAAGGTTGGTACTGGACACAGGAGTGGTGCAGCACCCATCCATGGCTGGGAGGCTTGGTCTCGGTCAGCCACCAATGTCAGTGGCAAGAAAGTGTTGTATGCTCCCCAAGTTTGTGGAGCTGCCATTTTTCTCTTAGTGGCATGTAGTGCGGGGGCTTTATGTTCTGCTGTCTGCTGTTTTGGCATACGGAGGACATTGTGTGTCTGAATAAGAAGCTGGAGCCATGGGGGTGATGGTCAACATAGGGATGCATGCTAGTGTTGGGGGAACCCAAGGAGTTGCACAATACAGCATGTAGCAGGCACCAAAACAAATGGGTGAATGGGTGGCAGGATAAGAGCAGGGATATCAGCCTCATGGAGGGGTGACTGGAGTCAGTCAGGTAAAGGTTATTAACAGCAAGAGCAGATTTTAAATTTTAGCTCATGTGAGCACACAGATCCATATTCAGTTGATAGTCTACATCTCAGTAATGAAGGTTCACAGGTGCTGAAGCAGACTGATGTAATTTATCATGGTGAGGTATAATTAAAACTAGCAAACTGTGTGAGAGGCCATTCGGCACCATGCAATTCTGCTTAAAGTTGACCAGCATAACATTCTGTGGTGATTTGCATATGCAGCTCACGAATGCTTTGCATTGTGGGGCATGTGTGATTTGTATTTTTCTTGAAACTTGGCTTCCCAGCCAAATGCCCTTTGGGTAACTCCTTGCCTCAGTGTTTGCACACAGAGGTTCTTTGTCTTTAAATAGTTTTTATTTTAATGGGTTCACCACAATATATCCAAGGCACACTGCCTTAAGGGTAGCTGGTCCATTCCACTGGGGTGTCAAACAGACGAGGCATACTGATGAGTCCTGGTAGGACGAAACACATGTCTATGTCTTCTGTTAGCACCCTTTGCAAACTGTGTGAGAGGCCTTTCGGCACCATGCAATTCTGCTTAAAGTTGGACCAGCATAACATTCTGTGGTGATTTGCATATGCAGCTCACAATGCTTTGCATTGTGGGGGCATGTGTGATTTTGTATTTTCTTGAAACTTGGCTTCCCAGCCAAATGCCCTTTGGGGTAACCCTTACCTCAGTGTTTGCACACAGAGGTTCTTTGTCCATTAAAACTAGCTGTTGCATAGGCAATGGAGGTTGAAAGAAGCTGGGTAGGGGGTCCAGATGACCTATCCCCACATCTGGGACAGTGCCAAAACTGACTTGGGGTGTTGATGGAGGGGTGTGTAAGGAGGCATCAAGGAGAGGATCTGGGTTGAGAGTGGTATCCAAAAATGCTACTAGCATGGGAAACAAGATACTAACATACTAAAATTCCAGCAGAATAGGCCTAACGGTCTTTCGTGACTACTCGTTTGGTCATCCAAAACCCTGGTAGCTAATCTTGCTTCCCCATTGCCCTATCTTGCTTCTCCCTTACCAGTCCTGGATTTTCTCACTGCACTGGATTTTGCTTCCAGGACCCTTGCCCTGTACCTGTCCAACCCTCTCTTGAACTTCCACCTTCTCTGCCTCCACCATCCTCCTGGGCAGCGCATTCCAGAGCTCCACCACCCTCTCAGTGAAATAGCACCTCCTCCTTTCTCCCCTCAATCTCTCCCCCATCTTCCACCCATGCCCGCTAGTTCTCCCCCTTCCTTCACAGCACCCTGACTGCTCCTGCCCTGTTTACCCAATTCACGTACCTGAAGACCTCTATCATGTCCCCCCGCTCCCTTCTCACTT
The DNA here is from genome assembly GCA_016271365.2 of Neoceratodus forsteri. Classification (NCBI taxonomy): domain Eukaryota; kingdom Metazoa; phylum Chordata; order Ceratodontiformes; family Ceratodontidae; genus Neoceratodus; species Neoceratodus forsteri. Next base: position 41,585,866 of record CM028131.1, on the reverse strand, counting down.
CCAGTGTGTACATATTTAGCTCTTCAGAATCATTTTGGTTGCCCTCCTCTGGACCCTCTCCAGGAGTTCAATGTCCCTCTTTAAGTGTGGCCTCCAAAACTGCACGCAGTACCTGAGGTGTGGCCTCACCAAGCAGTTGTGCAGAGGGAGTATCACTTCCCTCCTTCCTGAAGACTGCTGAGTTTCAGGCATTCATGGCAGAGGGGGGAAGTGGACATAGCTGCCGTTACCGAGACATGGAGTGAAATGTAACCATGCATTTGATTGGCATTAGGTTGCCATTGTGGGATGCATGAATAGCATCACCCTGTCATTAAGGATGGTCTGCAGAAGCAAACTAAAGTTAATGTACATGAGTATACTATTTTGGTCACTGTGTCCTTATCTGATGTCACGTGTTACCTTGCTATGTTTGCCGTGAACTAGTGGCCTTGATGGAAGAGGGTTGCCTGGATATTGCGGCAGTCATAGAAACATGGTACACAGAGAACCATGACTGGGATGTCAACATACCAGGATACACAATCTACAGGAGGGACAGGGAGGGTAAAAGAGGAGGAGGAGTAGCTCTTTATGTAAAGGAAGGGATCAAAGCAACAGAACTAAAGAGTAAACAGGGAGCAGATGAGGCACTTTGGGTCACCATGGAGACAGGAAATCTCACCACAATCCACATGGGGGTTGTATACAGACCCCCATCTCGGGGAGGGAATGGACAAGGAAATGATAGAAAGCTTTCTTAGAATGGCAGGAAAAGGGGAACTATTGTTGATGGGGGACCTGAATATGCCAGATGTTAACTGGAGCACCTTTGCTGCAGGCACATCCAAGAGCAGGGTCATTCTTGATGCCCTACAGGGGCATGCCTCAGACAGCTAGTATTGGAACCCACTCAGGATGGAGCAATCTTAGACCTGGTACTCTCAAATGGGGATGGAGAAAGAATCTCAGATTTAGAAGTGGGTAGCCATCTGGGAACAAGTGACCACCAAACAGTGTGGTTCACGATAAACACTGCCATATAATCAAGCCATACAAAAGCAAGAGTACTGGACTTTAGGAGGGCTGACTTTGTGAAAATGAGAGAGTGCCTCAAAAAAGCACTAGCAAACAGGTAAGAAGGAGGGGTGGAGGAACAATGGGGAGTGATCAAAACAGCCATCACAGAGGCAACATGCCTTTGTGTTAAGCAAATCAGTAAAACACAACGAAGGAAAAAAACGCTACGGTTCTCAAAAGAGGTGGCAGGCAAGGTTAAGGAGAAAAGGACAGCATTCAGGAAATATAAGGAAACACAGAAGGAGCAGGACCGAGAACTTTATCAGTTAAAGCAGAAAGAGGCTGGGAAGGCAGTCAGAATAGCAAAGGCCCAAACCGAGGAAAGGATAGCCAATTCTGTTAAGAAGGGGGATAAGACCTTTTATAGGTACATTAGGGAGCGAAGAAAGACCAAAGGAAGGATACTGAAGCTTAATAAAGGGGAGGGAATGTGGGTAGAGGGTGACAGTGAAAAAGCAGGGATACTGAACGAATATTTCTGCTCAGTATTCACAAAGGAAGAGGAGGGGGAGTTACCTAAACCAAACAAGAGAAACACTCTGAAGACGGGGGTCAATACCAGTCCATTTACAGAAGAAAGGGTTCTGAAAGAACTAATAAAATAGAAGGTAGACAAAGCAATGGGGCCTGATGGGATTTACCCAAGAATTCTAAAAGAACTAAGGGTAGAACTAGTGACACCGCTGACTACTCTATTTAACAAATCATGGGAGGATGGGGTGGTACCCGAGAACTGGAGGAGGGCAGATGTGATTCCTCTTCACAAAAGTGGGAGCAGGACAGAGGCAGGAAACTACAGACCAGTTAGTTTGACCTCAGCGGTAGGGAAAATGATGGAATCACTTCTGAAGGAAAGAATTGTTGAGTACCTAGAGGCCAGTGGGGCACAGGACCCAAGGCAGCATGGATTCACGATGGGAAGGTCGTGTCAGATGAATCTAATAGATTTCTTTGACTGGGTGACCAGAGTAGTAGACCAGGGAGGGGCTGTGGACATGGCCTACCTAGATTTTAGCAAGGCATTTGATACAGTCCCACACAAAGGATTAATACACAAGATAGCTATGCCAGCCTTGGAGTGGGTCCCAAGGTGGTAGCCTGGATAAAAAATTGGCTAGACAACAGGACGCAAAGGGTTGTAGTAAATGGAGTACACAGTGAAGAAAGGAGTGTTACTAGCGGGGTACCGCAGGGTTCAGTACTGGGACCGTTTTTTAATGTCTTTATAAGTGACATTGCAGAGGAACTGGAAGGAAAAGTATGTCTCTTTGCAGATGACACAAAGATCTGCAACAGGGTTGATACACAAGATGGAGTGGAAAGGATGAGAAGGGACTTGGCAAGGTTGAAGGAATGGTCAAATGTATGGCAGCTCAGATTCAATGCTAAGAAGTGCAAGGTAATGCACATGGGAAACAAAAACCCAGGGGAAGCATACACAATGGGGTGAGATACTGACAACAGTAAAAATAAAAAGGGACCTGGGGGCAATTATATCAGATGACCTAAAGGTGGGCAAGCACTGTGAGAAGGCAGTAAGGAAGGCAGGGGGGATACTGGGATGCATAGGAAGAGGCATCAATAGTATAAAACAGGAAGCTGTTATCCTTCTGTACAGACAGTTGGTGAGATCTCATCTGGAGTACTGTGTGCAATTCTGGAGATCCCATCTCCGCAAAGACATAGACAGAGTGGAGGCTGTCCAGAGGAGGGCAACCAAAATGGTACAGGGTCTGCACCAGAAGACATACGAAGAAAGACTAAAGGAGCTTAATATGTATACCCTTGAGGAAAGAAGGGAGAGAGGGGACATGATAGAAACTTTCAAGTACCTCAAGGGAATTATCAAAGTCCAAGAGGGTAGCATCTTCCAGAAAAAGAGATGTGCAAGAACAAGGGGGCACAATTTGAAGATAGAGGGGGGATGGCTCAGAGGTAATGTGAGGAAGTATTTTTTCGCTGAGAGGGTTGTGGGTGCATGGAACAGCCTCCCTGAGGAGGTCAATGAGTCAAGAACGGTGGGGGACTTCAAGAATGTATGGGACAGACATAAGGCAGTCCTAGTGGGGGGGAGGAAGTAAGCTGTTGGTTAACTAGAATCTGCAGCTTATCTGTTAGGTAGGAAATGGGCAGACTAGGTGGGCCAAGCGTCTCATCAGCGATCAAATTCTATGTTTCTATGATTCTATGTTAAATGTATTAGGTGTGTGTTGCATACATGCTCAACCCAAAATATCAGTCATGAATAGAGTTGGGTGATGCTGACACAAACTTTCATTGCCATGGTCAATACCTGCAGGCTCATGACACCAGTCCATTTTCAGAATCCACTTTGAAAATGTACATGGAAAGATAAATGTGAGCAGGTTATGCTAACACCACCTGAGAATCAAATGTCAAGCCATCATCAAATATCACACCCAGATTCGCTATCCATTCTGTAGGAGAAATGGTATTCCCCAGTACAAGACAGTGGTTATCCCAATGAGCCCCTGCACGACCACGACCACTCTGATCCACCACCAGCACCTCAGTCTTGTCAGCATTGTGTTAGCCAGTTATACCATAGATGCAACTCCAAAAGATATGGTCGACAACAAGTAAGCTTAAGTGGTGCCCACATGCAGGCTGCTGTACTGCAGACAGAGCATGGCATGTCAATGATGTCTAAAGTGTTTATTACTTGTTTTGGTGGTACTGGGTCAAATGGCTTACTAAGTCTAGATAGGCCATGTCCACGGTGCATCCCTTGTCTACTACTTCACTCACCCTGTAAAAGAAATCCATTTGATTCGTCTGATAGGACCCTCTTGCTGTGAATCCATGCAGCATCACGTCCTGTGATCCACTAGCCTACAGGTACTCAACATTTATTTTCTTCTAAAGTGATTTCATCATTTTCCCTATCACTGATGTCAAACTGACAGGTCAGAGAGGGGGGTATGTATACAACACCTCTGTGGACTGTGGTGGGCTTTTCATTTGCTATAAGGTGCCCCACAGTGCCTACTTTCATCCCTTTTTACTATTTTGTTCCACTGCCTTATCCCGTCCCTTTCACATAGAGCTACTCCTCCCTCTTCTGCATGGCATGTCCCTCCCCGTGTTGTGTAGCCTGGTATGTTAACTTCACAGTCTTTGTTCTCTGTGTAACATGTTTCTGTGATCGCCACGATATCCGCATCCTCCTTCCATCAAGTCCACCAGTTCAGGTCCCTTGTTGCCCTGGCTACATGCATTCTTACTCATTAACCTCCATTTCTTTATGTCCTTATCCCTTTCCCCAACCCTGTCCTGATTGCCTTTTGTCATTTCTAAATTTACCCAATCCCTTCTCCATATCAACGTCTCTATATTGGTATTTACCACACTAATTACCGTTATTTCTTTGGGTGGGGGGTGCTTGGACTTCCCTACACCTTGTCCGTGTCTCCACCTGTGGCTAGTACAAATGCTTGCCAATGAAGCATTTCAACCTATCACCAAGTGTCCTGTTTTCCCTTTTGGACAGATGCCAACCATCATGCAAATATAGTTTCTAATCACTCCAGGTCTACCACCAGTACCAAATGAAGCCAAAGACAGCATCTTGGCAACTTTTTCAATCACTGATTAAATCCCATGTTGTGGAGCACATTAGCCTCACCCATGCCATGGACAGGCCGCACCGCCCATACTGTTACCATGCGTGCTGCCTGATTAAGGATCAGCGATAAATCCTCAAACTCTATCAGCATTACTCTTATCTCTTTCACTGTAAATTACTTTGTCCACATGTGGACAAGGACATCAACATCCCTCCACCATGCAGGTGCTCCAGGGATCCTCAATATTTGCTCCCGGTCACGTCCAAGCTATCGCACATGCTTTTACCTTACCTCCGTCTCGCCTTCCTCCAATGGAGGCGCTTGTTGATTTTTGTGTAGTGGTCACCCTTCACAGCCCTGGGTTAGCATTCAACATACTGGCATGCAGACATCATGTTTTATCACAGTCACAGTCTCAGCCAACCAGTGATTCACCAGAGTGGCGTGTGTACCAAAAGTGCTGGTTAATGTCATCGCAAGTTGAGAGAGTCTGCTGTGATTTGATCCTGAGACTGCATTTCAGAATTGCCAGTGCGTTGGACTGCATCCGTGCCTGCTTCTTGCTCCTGTCTAACCTGTGCACTGTCACTGTTATGCAACCAATGTTTTGCCACATGCATCTATCTATTTATAATATTTGTCCTAATAAGTAAGCTGTGTCTTTGCATGCACTGTTCATGCCTCAATACGATGTGACTTCACCTATTAAATGATTGATCAACACGGCCAAACATGCAAGCATGTACACAAATGAACCCAGTCTAGTACACAAGATGTGCTGTGGTGATGTTCATTTAATTCAAATGTGCATTATGGTGTGTGGGTCACAAATGCACAGCCGAGTGACTTCAGCACACAGGAATTGGGTACATCCTCAATAACTCCCACCCTTGAGTGCCTTACTGCAATTACACAATGAATCTCGCAATATAGACACCTTAAGTAAGAGAGTATTTGCTGCCTCAACCCTGGGTATGCCCATTGCCAGTTACCAGGGCTATTTTTCTCAGTATGAGTATGTACTTTTGCATTCCCTCAGAGAAATGGTAGACACTCTGCCTGAATTGGAAGTTAGCTCAGAGCTACTCCAGACCATAATTAGGGGTATTGAATCCAAGGTTAAAGCTGCAAAGGATGCCAAAGATATCACCTCCTGCGTGGCGACAGCTGGCATCTGCACCCACCGCCACTCTTGGCTATGTACTTCGGGCTTCACAAATGATGCCCAGCAGCAGGTCATGGCTTTACATTTTGACGGTATGTATCTGTTCAGGTCTCAGGTGTAGCAAGACTCAACAACTGTTTGTTTCCTTCAGCGAGAGCTGGCTGGATCACCCAGTCACTATCAGATGCATTTCAGCATGTCTGGTGGCATGCCTTCACCATTGCTATTCTGTGACACAGATCAAGCTGGAAGGCAGAGTGTACGCTCACTCTACCACAGCAGTCGTGGCATCTCTGGTGGAAATCCGTAATCTGCCCATTGCAGATATTTGCAATGTGGCTACCTGGAGCTCCATGCATACTTTCGTTAAGCATTACGCCTTGGATGTCCATGCCAGATGACATCTGTCGTTTGGAAGGACCATTCTTAATGAACTTCTATCCTAAGCATGTGAGCTCCTTATCTCCTGCCGCCTGTCTCGGGGGATTATTTAGCTCAGTACTCTCCCATTAGTGTGAATGAGTGGTGGAGACTTTATGTCCAGAAAGATATGGAAATTACATACCTACCATAATTCTTGATCTGCTTGGATGAAGTCTCTACCACTCATTCACATGCCCACCCACCATTCCCCTGAGCTCACTTCTCTGTTTATGGTCTTTACTCCCTCAATGGCTGGGCTGTGAAGACTTTATTGTTGACCTTCTAAACAGATCATTCGGACTATTTTATGTCTGATTTTTAGGCTAGTCTTTCTAGGTTAATTATGCTGCACCTCCTCAGAAAAAGGGAACTGAGGCACTTGGAGGGTTGACGCCGAGATAGTCATTACCACATGAGCCTGTGCTTGCTGCCGCCTCTCACGACTCCATCTCAGGCGCCAGCCCCTTGAAAAAGTTTGCTCTGCTGGATGCTAGCACCTCCGCAAACTCCCATTAGTGTGAATGAGTGGTGGAACTTGTCAAAGAAGATCAAGAATTACGGTAGGTAATGCATTTCCATTGTTCCTTTCTTCTTCCACAGGCATGTATAGAGGTCATGACAGATGATGAAGTTCAGGACCTCTGTGTTAATTTTTCTTCTCAATGCTGGACTTCTTTTGACAGTCTGTAGGGCAGAGTGGCTGCTATCACTCAATAAAGAGATCCACAATATAGTGATGTCCACACTGGTGCGTATGCAACTGCTGTCAGCTGATGCCTACTGCAGTGGAAAGCATATGTTGTGGGTGCTTACCTGAGCATTGCATCTCGACTCTCCCGTATCAGTCTGAGATGTTTGCAGTATTTTAATATGCAAGTCATGTTGCAAAATTTCACCAGTAATCATAATAAGTGCCCTACAGTCTAGCCTTTTTACCTGAGTGTGTGTTGCTCAGTTTCTAAGAACAATTTCAATTCTGAAATTGTCAGCACTTGTTTCCATCCTGTCTTGAGGTATCACCAACTAAAGGTATTGGTGTCATCTTCAAATAGTTTTACACTCCATTACTTCTTGACTTGGTGCCACTACTGAAGACATTGTGGCAGACAGGCTCAAGCGCAGATCACCGACTCCACTCGCTGGTCATCACACACTACTGGGACAGAACTCTGTTATCCACCTCACTCTGTGTCATAGCGCCAGCCAATTAGTAACACAATTTACCAATGTAGGTCCCACTACCATACAGCACAAATGGTTTAATAAACTCCAGTTGCGTCATTGTCCAATGCATTGTTGCAATCCCATGACTGCATGTTAACATACATTACTAATCGACCACATGGTTGCATCATTCAAAGCAATCTATCCGATTGGTTGAACAGGATATCAAAGCTGTGAATCCTTGTGCCCTTTTGTGCATGAACTGTTCATTCTGTTCATGTACTTGAAGTTTTAAATCATATCCTTCCCTGCTTTGGTGAGTACATGTTCAACTCCCTCTGCCTGCCCTCATCACTGCCCTATGTGATCATAGCTCCTCACGCACTGCCACCCTCTGCTGCCATACTTGCAGCCTGCTCACTACACAGCCCACCATTTTTGCACCCTCCCATGTACCTAGTGGCTTACTACCTAGCTGCCAATGCCACACAGTCAAAAGCCTTACTGAAGTCCAGCAATAGGACATCAACCGCAAGTCACCTGTCTAGTTATCTAGTTACCCAGTCATAGTACTCCACAAAGTTGGTCTGGCAGGAGCTGATCGTAACAAAGACATGTCGCCTACTGTCGTGACACCTTTGTCCTCCAGGTGGAGCACCACTGTCTCCTTCAGGACTGTCTCCATCAGCCAACCCACAATGGATGTGATGCTTGCGGGCCTATAACTCCCTGTCATACTTTTGTAATGTACAATACAAAGACAGTGATGAAACCACTGGTGAATCTCCAACAATGCAAACTAGTAGCATTATATTTCCTGAGATGAACAAAAATATTCCAGTTGCAGGGATGCTGCTGCCCTAGTGAAGGTGTCCCTTAGTCAGATACCACTGAAGATTAGTATCTTACATATGTGCCACTCACAGCCATAAAGATTATGTTATCTGTAGGCCGAGAAAGTGACATTGCACCATAGCACAGTGTTACGTGTGTGAGGACCATTAACGCATGTATGTGCTTACATCCAATATGTGTTACTGGAGGGAAACATGTATTGATTCTACAGACGTGATGTTATTGTTTTCTTGCAGGAGATGTAACACCTACTTTTGGACCCAGCGGTAACTTTATTGGCCACTACATATGGACGTGATGTGTTTGCTCTGCCTCCTGATGCTGATGCCAACCATTCCAGACAGCACTCTGCCTACTGGCAGTACATTCTGTGGCATAATGGATGCCTTGGTCACAGAGCACGAGACCTGTGCTGCTGTTGTGTGTGGCATATACGAACACATATCCCGATCCTTATGGACGCTACACAGGATTCCTACCATAGCTCGTGTAGATAGAAATGTCAGTGATAATACAGTGCTTAACAAGGATGCATCAGACAGTGTTTAACTCTGGGATTATGTTAGAAATTTTATGGTATTGGTGAAATTATTGCATTAGGTGCCATAGCATGCTAAAGACTCCTTTAATTTTATCAGAATAACCAATCTACATAATGGCGCTTGTAGAGCGAGAATGATTCAACTGTGCTGGAGGATAAATGCACATTGTTAATTATAAATCAAAATCTCTGGAGATCACGTGATGGGCTGAGTCGCCGAGACGCCTTCTGTGCTGCTCCAGGACCCGATGTAAAAGTTTAATTATTAGAAGCTCTGAGGTCTGCTAGATTCAGCTGATATTTAACTAATTAAGCGAGAAGACTCAAGGGTCCGCTTTGGGCAGCAAGTTTAAAAATAAAGAGAGCCGGGAGTGGAATAAGCGCTGAGTCGGTGCGCTGCAGTCAGAAGCTACAGGCCATTTTTTGAAAGGCAAGATGGAGGCTGAAGTTGCGGAGCCCCTCGCAGCGAGATCCCCTGCACCAAAAGGCCGAAGTCTCAATCCCCTACCCCTACAGTGACAGAGGCGGACCTGGGAAAAGACGGGGAATGGGCCAATCTACCGAGGACATACAGGAGATTAAAAAACTGTTGCAAGGGTTGGTGGTGGACTTCGCAACTGTGTGACCGGCATTACACTCTCTCGCGCAGCGCATGGGGGATGCAGAAGCTAGGATAGCCTCGCAGGAAAGGAAATCATCCACGCTGGAACAAGAGCTTATAATTGCCAAAAAGCAAATCAGGAAACTCGAGGAGAGAATGGACGATCAGGAATCGAGAAGCCGGAGGAACAACCTGATACTGGCAGGGCTTCCAGAAAGGGCTGAAGGATTGGATTGTGTCACCTTTATACAGGACATGCTTTTTAAATTGTTGGGCCCATCGCCATTCGGGGAAGCCTACAATCTTGAGAGGGCCCACAGAGCATTAAGGGAAACACCTCCGCCGGGAGCGAGACCCAGGGTGATTATTATGAGATTTCTCCACTATAAAGAAAAGTCTCATGTACTGTTCAAGGCTAGACATAATAAAGCACTTCAACGGAATGGCGCAACAATCTGGATGTTTCAAGATCAAACTCCTTCGGTTAGGGAGAAACAGATGGAATACTTGGAGATCAAGAAAAAGCTGTATCTAGCAGGTATTAAATTTTGTTTGCAATACCCTGCAACGCTGATGGTGAGACTGCAGTCGGGTGAGAAGTGATATCTATCTGCGAGGGTTGCCCTAGAAGGCTTGCGGGTTGAACTTCCTGAACTGTTTAAGTCGCCGACCTGAACTGGACTAACTTTGGAAAGGGATGCACCGCTTGGATTTAAGTAATTATGGACAAAGGGAAAATGGGGAGGTTTGCAGGTTGTAAAGTTATGACAAAACATTTTCTAGTTATGGTTGTATGTTTATCTTTATATTGATAGAATATTTGGGGGTCATACTAAGTTTGTTGGCTAGGTGGGTCAAGTCTCATGGCCCGTATTAGGATTTATCGGGATTCCCTGGATCTGGTGGAAAGAATTCGGGGTTACTGTAGATATGGTTTTAGCAAGAGGAGGGTGATCTTTTGTGGGACATACAGGATGGCACTTTGGCAAGCTCGTCAATGTCAGAAGGATTATCTTAAATAAAACTATGACAAGTTTTTAGTGGGGATTGACCCACCCATGAGTTGCAGTATGCTGAGTGTACCTGACTTCACCTATTGAGACGGCAGGGATGCTGTTTTTTTTTTTTTCTTTCTTTTCTTCTGTGCTCTAGAGAAAGGAGGGGGAAGATCGAGGGGGATGATAGTAAAATGGAGTAAGGGGCAGAAAGTCAGAGAGAGATTAGATGATGGGCAGGCTCTCAGAGTGATAGGGTTTTTGAAAGAGGGCAGGAGCAGCACAGAGGGGGGTTCATCCATGATTCGATTTATGCTAGGAGGACGATCGAAGGATCGGGGCGGGAGGGAGGACATGGGGATCTGAAAGAGAGAGAGAATCCAAGAAAGGAAATCAAGGAAAGGTAGACCGTGAAAGGGCATGGGAAAGAGATCACTTGTTACAACTTTGTGCTTTTGATGGATAATGACTGGTTTTAGAATAATTTCATGGAACGCCAAAGGTCTCTAGGCAGAGTAAAAGAATGGTTATTTTGAGACATATTAATCACTTGGGAGCTCATATAGCTGCTTTACAGGAAACCCATTTACTAACGGAGGAACTAAGCTGTCTTAAGAGGCTATGGGTGGGCCAGGTCTATGGGGAGGGCAAAGAAAAGGCATCGGGGTGTGGTGATCTTAATAAGAAGCTCCTGCATTTAAGATGGAGCAAGTGTTGGTAAGGGAAGATGGCAGGGGATATATCTCTCGGGATTCCGTCGGTAAGGCACTGTCAGTGGCTTCTGTTTATGGTCCCACTCCTTCTACTGCAGACTTTTTTGCTTCTATTGAAAGGGACATAGCAGCTATCCCTACTGACTCGCTCATTTTGGCTGGGGATTGGAACGCTTGTCTTAATAATCTGGAGGATAGGATACCCCCATCTAGTAGCCCCCAAAACAGGGCACAGACCGCCTTGAACAGGATGCTGGAAGTGACAGCGTTGGTGGATCTGAGTAGGACCCACTCTAAGGGGGAAACACTATGACCTTTTACACTGCGGCCCACAAGACTTAATCGCGTATTGATTTTTTTCTTGTTAACAGGGAGGCACTTAGGGAAGTGAAGGATATGAAGACAGGTGCAAGAGTACTTTCGGATCACTCCCTATTTTCTTGATGGGAATCGAGTCCTGCCCCCCTAGACCTGCTTAGTGGAGATTAAATGATCTGTTGCTGGTGGAGGCTGCAGTGAGGAGGAACTAGAGGAAGCTTTGTGAGGATTTTACAGCATCAAATACCTCTCTACAAAATCAACATCTGGCTTGGCCGATATGTAAAGTGTTGTATGTGGGGATAGTGCAGGGTTTGGCATGCAAAGAAATAGATTGAGGAAGGCAAGGAGGAATTTATTTTGAGGCAATAGATTCTTTATCTCCTGTGGAGGGGTCATCCGGGAAACTGACTCGAACTTAAACCCTGAGAGGGGAATGGTAGAAATTATGTATGGGAAGGTGGAATATTGGTTGAAAGAATTAGGCTAAATACTTATCATGGGGATGTCCCAGGGCGCTACTTGCAGCTAGGGTCAGAGAATGGGAAACAAGCAGAACAATTACCTCTATATGGTAATGAGGGAAGCTGTTAACGGACTCCCAGCAAATGTCAGATGCATTTCATGCCTTACTTTAATGACCTATATCGGTGGGAAACCCAGCTGGAGAGGAGGAAATCAATGCCTTCTTGAGGGAATACCTCTTCCGTGTTGGACCATCTACAGGCTAGAGAATTCATGCTCCTATTAGGGAATAAGAGCTATTAGAGATCGTACAATCTCTGCCGGCTGGTAGAACTCCCGGACCAGATGGTCTTACAGCTAAGTTTTATCAGACTCATACAGACTATACTTCCAGTTTTGTTAAATTTTATAATACTATTATGCAAGTGGGGATGTTCCACCCACCGCTGTACCAGGCATATATATCATTGATCCCTAAACCAGATAAACCTAAGGATTGGGTGGATAGTTACAGGCCTATAGCGCAATGAATCAGGATATTAAGATCTTAACAAGAATATTAGCTAATAGAATTTTGAGGGTTGCTTCAAGCTTAATTAGTCAGGAACAGGTGGGATTTATGCCAGGAAGGGGGGCACATGACACCCATAGGAAGTTACATCATATTCTTAGCTATGCACCGGATTCCCAACTACCTCTAGCTTTGATATCGCTAGACGCCAAAAAGGCGCTTGATAGGGTCTCCCATCTTTTTTTGTTTGCTACAATGAGGAAGATGGGCTTCCCAGAGGGCCTGCTCAGAGGTATTAAAAACTTGTATGCGGCCCCATTGGCTAGGGTATTGTGTAATGGCTATATTTCACAGGAAATTCAGCTGAAAATTGGGACAAGACAGGGGTGTCCTCTATCACCGATATTATTCAACATCTATTTAGAGCCCTTGTTGAGGGCCATAATGGAGGAGGAACTTATAAAAGGGGTACGGTTAGGGGGAAGAGAGCTTAAATTCTCAGTTTTCGTGGATGATATTCTTTTGCACTTAGAGGACCCGGCTTCCAGTTTTGAGGGAAAGGGAGTAAGAGATTTAATTGGGCAATACTCTGTGGTTTAAAATTATAAGCTGAATCTGACCAAGACTCAGATTCTCCCTCTGACCCCATATGTATATAGGGCAGATTTTGCTCCATTACAATTGCAGTGGAAGGCAGATAGGATTAAGTATTTGGGTATATGGATTACGGCAAATGGAGAAAAAGGGCGAAGCAAATCTGGAGGGGGTTTTATCTGTTATAAGAGGGGACATACTAAGATGGAATAATCTTCCATTGAATTTTATGGCTAGACTGGGCCTCATTAAGATGAATTTACTCCCTAGGTTAATATACCTAGTGTATACGGCCCCTTATGATATTCATGTATCATGGTTTAGAACAATTAGAAAGCTTCTCTCTGAATTTCTATGGAATGCTAAACCGCCCAGGAGAAAACATGAAGTACTACGTTTACCACAGGCAAAGGGAGGGATCAAATTGCCTGATCTTCATGTATATTATGTGATGGACAATTGGGTCTTATGTTTCATTGGGCTAGGAATTTGGAAAGGGAAACATACACACCAATATGGCTACAAATGGAGAGGCAAATATTGAGAGAGTGTGGCCTCTCACCGGAAGCAATGTTGTTTGCCAGTGTTGAAAAAGAGTTTAATAAAGGGGGCGGAACTGATTGTGAAATCAGTAAGAGCCTGGTGGTCCTTCCTTACACCGGCACAGAGAAAAGTACAGACGAAAGCCCAGGACCAACCAATTTTGGGTAACCCTACTTTTGAAATTGGGGGGCAGGTACTTAACGCCGTGGGTTAATCAAGTGAGGGGCCAAAGGTAAGGGATCTTATTCAGGGTGAAAGGGTTAGTCACCGACTTCACTGGAAGGACTGCCTTTCTTTCAAGATTGCAGCTGACAAGACTGTTGGAGGGGGTGATGAAAAGGAATGGAGGGTTTTAGATAGCTCTTCACTTGGGATCATTTAGAGGAGTGGACCAAGTCAAGTGCGCTCCGCAGGTGAACAGTGTGTTGGTGGAGTTCTTTAGTCCGGCCTCACCCATACAAGTTTCATATTGGGATAAAGTAATGGCTCTTAGGAATCTAGTTTGGGATTCTATTTGGAAAAATTACAGGTACATACCTATACCCAAGTTTAGGAGTATGCAGCTTTATTGTCTCTAACATATATTTTACCCCAGTAAAACTATGACAGAAAGCTTAGACAGACGGACCAGTGCTTCAGATGTGAGGCGGGAATAGGTGACCTCTTACATGTGCTATGGGAATGTGGTAGAATTTCGCCTCTGTGAGGGGAAATTAGATAACGTATGGACCCCTTTTTGAATGATACTGAATATATAACTCCGGAGGTTTGTGTCTTGGGTCATTTGTCAGCAATACCTGGAGCCTTACCTAAATTCCATCTGTCTCTGATGACTGCGTTAGTCAAATCTTTTTGGTTCAACATTGAAGGACGATCAATTATACACGATAAGCAGTGGGTGGATTTGATGGGGGCTCTGGGTAAAATAAAGAAACAACTCTGTTTGGAGGGAAAAAGGGTTATATTTGAAGAGATGGTTATCTTTAGAAGCGATTTATGCCCTACAGAGACAAGGTACCCAAATACAGGTCCGTCTGTCAGGCTGCGAATAGCGTGAGATTGATAAGTGGAATGAGAATGTGGTCAACATTGTACTATGTTGACGCTTTGACTATTTAAGTAAGGGTATGAACAACATGTGATCCAAGCAAGATCCGATTGAGTTTGGGACTTTGGTCTACCAGGCACTGGGGATGGGAACTCTCTTTCCAGGGGCATGGCAGGACTCCACCTCTGAGTGGGATTATTAGAGGGAAAGAGGTCTATGTTAATTTAATATTTATAAGACAGTATGTACGCTACTATGGCGAATTTTGCTTTTGTTCTTGTTTCTTTCCTTAAAGAGCTGCATAATTCTATCTCCTATTTAGTGGGGTTGTAATTATATGCAATAGTCGCTTAAGTTGGGATGTGGGCTGTATTATTACTTTTTAGGAATGCAGATTGTATTTTAATATTTCTGGAGATGGATTCCTGCTGTGCATGGAAATGTGGGGTTGTACATAGTTCTCACAGTCAGTTTTGGACTGTGTACCCTGGCTTGTCCAGGTTTGTCTTTTTTGAGTTCACAGTTTGTAAATTTTAAAAAATAAAGTCAATAAAGATGTTTTAAGCAAAAAAAATAAATCAAAAATCTCTGTATTTGGTGTGTGTGTATCATCTTGCTTTTATGGTTTACAAATTACAGTAAAGTATGTATTGGACTGCACACTGTCTTTATGGAGAGTTGGAAACGATGGAGATTGAAATGGGCCACGCCCAGAGCCAGACAGTATCACTCAGCTGAACTAAAATGCAGAGAATTCAATGTGTCCATCACTGTACATACAACAAAAATGTTATAACTGAAATAAAGTTGTTGAGATTATCACGAGGAAGCATGGTATGTAATGAAAAGTGGCAACACTCTGCTGACTGGGGCGGGTGGTGACAGTTTTGAAGAGGATGGTAGCACAATCTGCAAGGTCATGTGTACATATGTAACCCCTAGATGGCGCTATCCCAGGGGCTACTACCCCTGCCTGATTTGCCACTAACAGGTTGAGGGGCCTGGATCCAATGGCGGGTGCCTCCACCCAGAGGTCAGGGTTTGCAATAGTTAAACTAACATGGTCACAGCCCTCTGGGACACTGCAACCCCCTTCTTCCCACTAGTGGCCCACACAATATATCAGAATTACCTTCACAGTATACACTTACCCCAGGACTGGTTCCGCACTGGGACCTCCTGTGAAATAAGATACAGTGCAACAATCACAGTACAGTACTTTAACATAGACAAATACCTCAGGCAGTATAACTTTGCTGAAACAAGCAGCTCTGATTTATTTAGGGGAATATAACAAGGACAGGGGAAATCAGGTTAATTAGCTTATACTTTACTCATCTATTTATGGCTCTGTGCACAGGCCTATCCCTACCAGTTACTGTCCCTGGTACCCAAACCCTAGTGGCTAGTCCAAACCGTGGCAGCTGGTAGGGCCTTTCACACAGAGAAAAGAAAAATTAGTTAAACAGTCAGCAGTACAGTTATTCCATTTGGATTCAATGTGGCAATTCAACAGGGAGCGACCTGAATTAGTACTCACGACCTCCAAACAAGATAGGGTCCTTCAATGTCAGCAGGGCTACTCTTGAGCTCCACGAGACTCCTCACACATTTATATGGTAAAAAAAAAGTACTATACCAGGCAGGCTGCTTCTCTATCCCGATCGCAATTACTGCACAATACCCGGGAGAACACACAGCAGATTCAGTTCCTGACAGACCGAGTGCAATTCAGCAATTTCTCCAGTCTTCTACAGGGTGAGCCTGGTTTCTACTCTTCAGATATCCTTTGATTCTCTTCACAGGACGGATTCAGTCCTAACAAGCAGTTACACAAGCTGCAGACCAGAACTCTGGACCTTACACATGTTTCCCGACTAAAACTGTGCACTGAAGGAGCACAGGGTTCCTTTCCCCTTCACTGCCAGAGCTAAACTGAAACTCCAACAGACAAAACTGGCACTTCCTTTGAGTTCCTCCCAGTTCTTGACTGGATTGGCTGTCACCACAATAGACTGCTGCTGTTGGTCCAAAAAGGCGCCGAAGTCTAAACTACATCTCCCAGAGTCACTGCCCATACAATCCTCTTGTGGCTGGCTCAGATTATGAGTCCAAGTTCTGATTCGTCCAAGGCACCATTTTAGAGCTAGCTTACCTCACACTGATTGGTCCAGTTCAGCAGTTCAAAACCAGAATGGGGAACTAGGCAGACACAGTTCTGACTGCAAAGAAAGCAGGTTAGACAAACTGTAATTTCATTATTACTCTAAATGATTTCTGGCAAACAGTTACATCTTTCAGATAGGTTCCTTTGCACTCCTAGTGACTGCAAAATGGAGTGAATTGGCAGCAGCTCGAGTGGTACTCAAACAGAGAAGCACACAGTCCCCCCATACAAACTAATTATGTCTGCAAGCAGACAGTTCTTAAAGAGACAGTACCAGAGGCTCTAAAAACACTCACTGATAAATGGCTTAAACGCCAAACACCATTCAGGCTTGGAGCATTCAAGCAAGCTCCTGAAGTCTTTTGGGAACCCCATTTGCAGGGGTTACACATATGATAGGAATGTGGAAATAAATTCACAGTCATGCAGTGTTGAGGCTACCATTACCGGATTATGCCTGGACGGATTCATTGTGGAATGAAAGCCATGATCATATATAACCATGCCATGCATCCCTGTGTTCTACAAGGACAGGATGCTAAACAAATCTGTCACATTCTATCATTATGTGATAAAAGGAAAGAAGCAGGCTGTGAGCCTGAGAGGGTCCAAAGGTGGTACACTGGGTAAGACATCCATTGGGGGATACACTGGAGGATGGTAGTAAACATAACTCACTCCAGCAGGGAAGGTGACCAGTGTGATGCCACACCGATCAGTACTGGGAACAGTTCTATATGTCTTTATTGGTGACATTGTAGAGGTTGTCGAAGGATGGTATGCTTTTTATCAAATGACACAATGATCTGCAATAGGGTAGACACTCCAGGGAGTTACTGCGTGTGCGTGTGTATGTGTGAGAAAAAAATGAATAGATATCTAAGAGATATGTCTGGAGAATGGGTGAACTAGGCAGAAACAGAGAGCAATGGAAACCTAAAAGTTGTTGTCTGATAAGAACCATATGGCACACCTAGTCTGCCCTAAATTCCCTACCTATAGTGCCTCCAGAGACCTTACTTGGACT
Organism: Neoceratodus forsteri; assembly: GCA_016271365.2. Taxonomy (NCBI): domain Eukaryota; kingdom Metazoa; phylum Chordata; order Ceratodontiformes; family Ceratodontidae; genus Neoceratodus; species Neoceratodus forsteri. The sequence goes on along the minus strand of CM028131.1, from coordinate 41,568,090 downwards.
CCTGCTTACACACACCACTTGCTTCTAAGATTCCCTTGAGTCTATCCATTGCATTCTAAAATCCTGTGCCTGTTCTTGCCCCATTACCCCCGCTGGTGGGCCAAGTGGTCCTTATCTGCTGTCAGTTTCTATGTAAGTCAGTCAACTGGTACACATACCTTTCACCCCTTTCTTTTTCACATCCCTCAGGCTAGCAAATGAGCAATGGTGCAGGTGTTCGAAACATAATAGATGTTGTCAGCAGATAAGGACATCCTAGCCCACCTAGTCTGCCCAATATTTCACTAACTACACAATGCCACCTCAGACCCTACTCAGCCTCCAGTCCCCCCCCTTGCCTTACATCCAAGATTCCCCTCGTGTCTATCCCATGTATTCTTGTTTTTTTTGGGTTAACTCTGTTTTTCCCCTACATATCTGGAACTCTCTCTAGCTTCCCTCTCTCACTCCTCACCCTCTACCACACAGTCTGAAGCTCTCCTGTCCGTGAAATCAGGGACAGACACTCTCCCTCCTACTTGATCCATCAACCTGGGAGCACAACCATCGCTAGACCTAGGCAGATCAGAGGGACTGGGATAGCCAGAAGATTTATTCCGACTATTGGGCATGTGATAGTGGTGGCCCTAGATGGTGCTGTCACCTATCCGTAAGTGGGGTGGTTTTCCTGCTATTTCCTCCCTTGGATTGCAGCATGCAATGACACCAGCACACAGCTGTCCTGCTGGCGTCTCTCGCACTCCACCCCTTATGTTGGTTGGTGTACCTGTAATACCTTCGATCACCATCGGGGTTCGTTATGACGCCGAGCCACCCGGGATACCTCCACAGAGAGAGGAGAGCTGTCCTCCTGATGCTTGATCCTCTCTGCCCCTTTCTAACCTCCAGCTACCCGAGTCCATCACCTAACCCTTGATCAACAGTGTGGCGCAAGGTGTGGTGTCCAACAGAAGTACTTCTCCGCACCCCCTCTCAGCCTCCACCCCACCTCCAGATTCATAGTGTGACCAAATGTCATTGAGCATCTTTTCTTTAGAAGATGCTCCTCCTGTAACGTGTTTATATCTGTGAGGTATTTGAATGTTTCAGTCATAACCTCCTTTCCTCCTTCCTTTTAGGGAGTACATATTTAATTCCTTAAGTCACCTTTTTCATAGTACTTTTGTGCCGGCCCCATAACATTTAGGTTGCCTTCCTCTGTACTGCCTCCACCCTGTCAATCTCCTTTCAGAGGTGGGGTCTCCAGAATGGGACACAAGCTCATCAGTGATTTATACAGTGATATCACTACCTTCGTGTTCCGCTGGTGGTACCTCTCCTATTCCTTCAACGATCCTTCTCATTTTTCACACCGCCATATCTCACTGTTTAGTTACCATCAGGTCATCAGTTATTATTACCCTGATACCTTTATCGCTTTGTGACTTTTAGTACTTCTCCCTCCATTTGGTACATTGCCCCTGGGTTTCTGAATCTGATGGGCATGATTTTGCTCTGTTTTGATTTGGAACCCAGCTGCTAAGCTCATCACCATTCTTCAAGCTTCTTTCTATCCTCCTTCATTATCCCCCCCCAGCCAACTGTGTTGCAGATGTTTGTGTCATCTGTGAACAGGCATTCCTGCCCTTACAGTCCTTCTGTAATGTACCTAATAAAGACATTGAAGAGGACTGAGCCTAGTACTGACCCTTGTGGCACTCAACTGGTCACGTTACCTTCCCCAGAGTGGACACCATTTCAATCAATCAATCAATCAAATCTTTATTTATCCAGGCGAACACCGTTGAGCAATGCTCATTTGCAAGATGGACCTGGTAAGGTCAAGATACAATTTATATGACATATAACATGCAGAGAATACACAACTTTGAGAGGATAGCAAATGAATACAAAAACATCAACTCCAAGACAGAGTACATTGAAAAGCTAATAACAAGAAAAATATATATTACATATATACATGATTCATAAAATAGCCAGCTTGTTAGCGGAGGACACTTTAGAAACTAGCACTTTTTGGTGAAGGTTAAATGTGTCAAGGGAATTACTAGATAGTTTTTAAACTCGGGTGATGAGCTGTATGGACAGCTGGAAGATATATCTACAGGGAGTGATTTGTAAGAGGCAAGTACTGGCTGAAGCAGTGACAGGGGGGATGAAAGGAGTGTATACAGAATATTGTGGCCAGGGGTAGTGAAACAGAAGAAGTGGAAAAGGCCGTATCAAAGAGGGATCAATAGTGGGTCAAGAGGGAAGGGGGTTTGACTGGGGAAGTAAAAAACTGAAAGTATAAGGAGACTAAATATATAATACATAAGAAGGAAGGATTGTAGTAAAGGTTTATGAAATGTGAAGTAACTGCTCGTAGGGTGCAGAGGAGCTACCTTGAATGGTCGTCCAGCTGGTGAGAAAGATGGAGGGTTAGTCTAATGTTGGCGGAAGCCGTTACATTTTTCTTTGAATATCTTGTTGTATAGATATTTGAAGGCTGTGATAGATATGAGCTTGTTCACTTTCAGAGTCTTCTGCATCGTGTTACATAGGGTAGATAACACATAACTAACAGCATGTCTGCCATGTCGAGAGTGGAACTTAGGCACTTTAAGAGTAATGAAGTTCAGGCTTCTTAATGCATAATTACTTGATGTGGCTTGTAGAAAACAGTCTGAGATATATTTTGGAAGCTGCTGTGATATTGCTCTGTAAGTCCATAGTAATGCATTCCTATCCCTTCTATATTGAAGCGAGGGCCAACCAACTGCGGAGTATAGCAAGCAGTGGTGAGTACTGTATGGTAAGTCTGTGATAAACCTCAAAGCTCTGTGGTATAGTGTATCTAATTTGTTCAAGCATACCGTAGGACAGCGACTATATAGGAAGTCAGCGTAGTCTAATACTGAGAGGAATGTGGCCTGGACCATCTTCTTTTTTGAGTCACTTGAAAGGAAGTGCCTTATTCTATAGTAAAGTCCAAGTCTTTGTCTAAGCTTTTTTAGCAGCTCTTCCAGATGTTCTAGATAGTCTAATCTACTATCTAGCCATACCCCCAGGTATTTGAATTTTGTGACATATTCGAGATTTTCACCAAGTGCAGTGGATAATTTAGGGAGATCGACTGGGATTGAGTATATTGCCTGCACCTGTGGGGGAAAAAACATTGCCTTATTTTTTTTTTGCATTCAATAGTAGTTTTTTTTCCAGCAGCTGAAGTTGCAGTAGGTCAAATTCTGCTTGTAGTTCTTTGCAGGCTGTTGTAGGAGAAGGGTGACTGACATACAGTACTGTATCATCAGCAAACAGGTGTACAGTGACTTTGGTAAGATTTGTGTCAGTGCTATTGATATATATGGCAAAGAGGATAGGGCCAAGAATAGATCCTTGTGGTACTCCTCTTTGTAGAGGTCTGAGTGGGGGATATATCTCCTTCGGCCTTTACCTGCTGGGTTCTTCCTGTAAGATAGTTGTTAAACCATCTAATGGAATTGGTGTCAAGTCCATAGACCTCAGTGAGGAGAGGAGCAGGTCATGGTCAACCGTGTCAAAGGCCTTACTTAAGTCTAAGAAGACAGCACATACACAATTTTTTTATCCAATTCAAGTTGCCAGTCATTGGTGACTTTTGCAAGAGCTGTTATGGTACTGTGGTTTGCTCTGAAACCAGATTGTGCTGGGTTTAGAAGATTGTTGGCTTCTAGGTATTCTCTTAGCTGGGTGCTCACAATTTTTTCGAGTAGTTTAGACAGCACAGTAAGAATGGAAATTGGTCTGTAGTTATTAAGGTCTGTGGGATCCCCGGCTTTCAGTAGTGGAATCACTTGAGCAGTTTTCCAGATTGATGGGATGACTCCAGACTGTAGAGAAAGGTTAAACAGATGTGTTACTGGTACTGCTAATACATGTATGGCAATTTTTAAAAAGTATGGGTCAAGGGAGTCTGCGCCTGCACTCTTTTTTATGTCCAACTGTAAGATTAGTTCTTGACTTGCTTCAGCGTGGCTGGAGTGAAGGGAAAGTGAGTCAATCACCCTTGCATCAGTGTTCTTAATCCCTAGATATACTCTCATTTGGTTGGCTGGAGAGGAGTCGAATGCTAGCCCAGCAGTTGTAAAATGATTATTGAAGGCTTCCAATACTTCTATTTTGTCACTGATGGTTCTGTTTCCACATTGTAGTTTTGCTGGGAGTGAGTTACTTAGGACATGGCCAGTTTTATCTTTTATAGTGTTCCAAAACTTGGCAGGGTTGTACGTTGAGGAATCTAATTCAGCCATGTAATATGCAGCTTTTGTGTCTCGCACTTTCTTGGTACAGAGATTCCTGGCTTTTCTGAATTGCTCCCAGTCAGTGGCTAACTTAGTTTTTCGGGCTTTTTTCCAAAGCTTGTCCCTTTCGAGAAGGGTGGATTTAAGGTCAGAATTGAACCAGCGACAGGTTTTATTTTTAATACGTAGTTTAGAGACTGGTGCATGAATGTTTAGAGCATTTGTGATAATGTCATTTAGAACACCATATGCAATCTCCATTGTGTTCACTAGATAGAATTCTTGCCATCTTGTGGAGTGTTTATATAATCGTCCAGGTATGCATCAATGTTGAAGTTCTTTTTCGATCTCCTCAACAAGAATTTTGTGGTGGATGAAATCTTACATGCTGACCTAATTGCCGCAATAGAACAATGATCACTAATGTCGTTGACCAGTACTCCAGTGTGTGAGAAGAGGTGAGGTTTACTCACTAATAGTACATCCAAAAGCGTGCTATTTTTGGGTTCTTTTTGTTTATTCTAGTAGGTTCATTTATGAGCTGTGTAAGCCCATGCATGTCGCAGAATGAAATTAGTGGTGTAGCTGCCTTAGAAAGCCAGTTTAGGTTTAAATCGCCTATAATTATGGTTTCTTCATTCCCCTGTTTAATCAAGTCACCCAAGTAGGATAGTATCTTGAGGCCAGCTGAGGGAGGTCTGTAACAGCCGATCAGCTGCAGTGAGATATTTTTGGTAAGGGTTATTTTAAGGGATAGGCACTCAAATTCTTTTGCCATAGAATAAGAGGCAAGACAAATTGCAGATAGGTTGGCCTTTACATATATTGCTACCCCTCCTCCTCTTGTCCGTCTATCAGCTCTGAATGTTTGGTAGTTAAGTAAGTTTATGTCTCTGTCGGCTGTATCAGGTCTAAGCCAAGTCTCAGAGACTACCAGGATGTCAGGTAGTGAGTGGCTAACCCAGGCTTGGAGCAATGTGATTTTTTTTAAAAGGCTACATGCATTAATATGTAGAAGGCTTAGTCCTTTAATCTTTGCTAGTTCTGAAGGTGCAGTGATAGTCCTGGTGGCCCAAGGTTAAGTTCCACATTCCTGAGCATATTAGTAGTAGGAGCAGTAGTTTCATAGTTGCTGCCAGAGATAGGGTATATGTCTTATAGATGTCTTTTTTTTTTAGTTCTAGAATTTTTATTTGCCATCCAGATTCGGTTTTGTCCTCTTGTAAGAGAAAGGATTAATACTTTAACAGAGATAGTCAGGGATCTTGTTCTGTATGCAGTTGGAGACAGACACCAAACAAATGCAAGGCCGACTGTGTCCCTCCGTAGTAAATAATAAATAGGTAACATCGTATCAATGGGAGGTCATAGGTACATATCCAATCTCTTGGAGCTGTTGTAGAATTGCAGCAGGACGAGAATGTGGCATCTGCACTCTGCTTGGCATCCTGTGGATGTCTGCATCTTTTACTTAGTTCAGGTAATAGTAGTAGTATGAGGAGGCTCCAAAGAAAGTTCCTCATTATGAAGGTGACCAGAGATTTTATAGGTAATATCTTATGATTTGCTCACAGTAATTGCCTGTATCGTAGACTGTAAGAGTGGTATACTTAGCTCATAATGGGTGCCTACTCAGTTACTAGAGGAGGTGTTTAGTCTAGCAATGAGATAAGAGGTTTGGTAAGCAGTGAGATACAAGAATTTTATGGAATCGAATAAAGGCGAAGTATAAGATGGCTAGGGTAGTGTGCCTTTTCTGATGCTAGGTGGAAACCCAGTCTAGTTGTGGCATCAGAATAGACAGCATAGGTAGTATTATGGTAATCGACTGTTTAGTATCAATGAGGAATATAAGGCAGGCTATAGGTTAGCAGGACGCAGCGGGCGTGGTTTTAATAACGTTGGCAGAAAGTGTCTACTTAAGAAACTCTAGAGGAGGGGAAGGCGGGTGGGCATAAAATTGCGGCTTTGCCGTACCTTCCCTGGAGGGTCTCTCCGGCTCTGTGGAGCTAAGCGCCAGCTGGAGGTGCCGGCTGCCCGCTGGCGGAGACTGGCCTCGGCGCTCAGTGCGGGGGGGCGCTCAGCAAGGGTCCTCCTCTGGGGAGACAAAAGAGAGCAGGTTGAATTTAAAGTATTGTACAGCTCAGGCACAGGCAGAGCAGCAGGGGGGCCAAGAATTAGCATTAGAAAGTCTAGGGGATGGGGGTAGAGGCGCCAAAGCGTCTGGCTATGCACACAAACACAGGAAGGCTGTAATTACTTTTTTTTTTAACAAAGCAACACCTATCACAATTTCCCCCTCCCCACAATTACAGTGTTCAGCTCTTTTTGTGGAAATCTGTACACACAATACCCTAAGCAAACTTTTCCCAAAGATAAAAAAGCAAATCTAACAAGGAAGAAACCAGGAGCAGCGGGGACCAATCAGAGGCGAAGCCGTGGAAGGCGCTCGCTTTCCGATTGGTTGCGGCTTTGCCGTACCTTCCCTGGAGGGTCTCTCCGGCTCTGTGGAGCTAAGCGCCGGCTGGAGGTGCCCGCCGCCTGCTGGCGGAGACTGGCCTCGGCGCTCGGTGCGGGGGCGCTCAGCAAGGGTCCTCCTCTTCCTGGAGGGTCTCTCCGGCTCTGTGGAGCTAAGCGCCGGCTGGAGGTGCCGGCCACCCGCTGGTGGAGACTGGCCTCGGCGCCCGGTGCGGGGGGCGCTCAGCAAGGGTCCTCCTCTTTCCTACCACCCTCCAACTCCTATTGCCTAGTAAGCTCAATACCTATCCGATTACTTTATGGGTCTGCTGCTAGGCTTCTCAGCTTGCTTACCAGCCACCTTGGTGGAATGGTGTTGCAGGGTTTACTGAAATTCAGGTATGTCACAACAACTGTTTTTTCCCGATCCACTTCCTTGATTGAACTCGATCAGATTTGTCTAGCAAGTCCTCCCCCCTGTGCAACCATATTCACTTGCATCCTGTAGCTCACTGGTGAAGTATTCCCCCAATCCTTTCTTTCAGTAGTGATTCTGTTACTTTGACCACTACCAAAGTAAAGATGACATGCTTATGGTATACTGCCTGCTCTTTGCTTCCACTTTTGGGAGTGGGACTAAATCAGCACTTCTCCAGTCTCCAGTCAGTTTCTAGTAACCGGTGGAACAGGGCTGTCAGAGGAACAGCAAGATCATCCTTGAGCTCCCTCAATAATCCGGGGTACACCCCATGTGATCCCATTCCCTTGTCTGCTTTTAACTGTTCCTTTAGAACTGGCTGCACCAGGAAATGAATGTGCTACTGGAAAAGGAAGTTGAGATGTGTCATCACTGTATATCACAGTATATCATGCTGCATGACAATTGCAATATTGTATTTCTAAACCGATAAATTATCTTCAGTGATAATTATCATGATATATCGTCATATCGTGTTATCATCACAACTCTACCTGGACGAGTCTATCCAGTCACATGATTCATGGTGGTCGGACATAATGTCTAGGCGCCAGTCTGAGGGACCATATGCAGATGGTGCAAGATGCATTTGGCATGCTGAATTCTCTAATCGGCATTAATGCAACCTTTTTTCACATCCCATGTATAAACTGCACTTTAGCAGTAGGGTTTTGGATCAGCATTGAGATTAATTGAGGCAACATTGCCCTGATGGTGGTTTAACCAGAGTGATTTTTATTTATTTATTTAGTTGAGTGCTCAGAAAGCAGTTGAGTCATAAGTCTTTTACAAAGGTCCCATGTCATGAACATATAGAGTGAACAGTATAGACCAGAATTTTAATAACAATACATATGTTACAGACATGTGTTAGCTATAAAACAGAGACCACAGAATGGCTGTCAGAATGCAACAAGCAGAGTAATCTAGTACAATGGATATGCTAATGCATGAGAAACTAAGTGCAGCTCCAGGGAAGTACTGTATGATATAATAATCTTTGAAGAATGGTGTCTGCTAGGTCGGTTGGAATAGGGCACAGATGCTAGGTGAATAGGGCTCACAGATACAGGAGGTCGAGATGTAGAGTTTTAGAAACCTCGATGACAATTGGTCAAGAGGAAGAGACAGGGGGGAAGGACAGGCGACAGAGTCTGGCAGAGTGGAGGACAGTGTAGTACTGCTAAGAACCCTTAGTGAAAGGATACAGGAAGGAGCAGGCAAGGAATGGCATTGAATGGGTATGAAGGAGATAGTAGGGGGATGGGCATAGACCACCTGAAATGCAATAGAGGTGAGTAGTGGCCTTAGAGCTTGGTGTACTCAGAATAACAGGGTCAGTTCTGCCAATTGAAGAGTCTACTGGATTGTTGGAACAGCTTAAATTCATATTAAAAGAATGGTTATCAGAACAGTTATCTAGGTGTAAATCTCAGGTGATTGAAATGATTTGATAGCTGTGAGGTTTAAATTACTTGTACAAAGATTTAGTAAGTAGGGGAGTGGCTTAGCTAGAAGGAAATTACATTTAAAGATTGCCTTAGAAACATTCTGCTACTAGCTTGGCAGAAGACACCAGGAGGAAGGACTGCTGTGTGACTGGACTTCTACTGGGACTGTATTGACCTCCTTCCTCCCACCCAAAGCTAGTTCTACTTTCATAGGCACAGGATTTGACTGACAACAGGAACTTCCTGTTTGGGAGCAGGAAGCAGTGATCACAGAGCTACCAAAGACCCACCATCCTAGAAGGGCAAGAGAGCTCTCCGCCCGCTCTAGCTGCTGGAGGCAATGAAAGAAAAGCCACTATGGTTCTCAAAAGAGGTGGCTGTGAAAGTCAGGAAGAAAAAATAGCATTCCGAAGTGTAAGGAAACACAGAAGGCACGAACAGAGAGCTGTACCAGTTAAGGCAGAAGGAAGCAGGAGGAAGTCAAAATAGCAAAGGTCCAAACTGAGGAACAGATAGCCAACTCAGTTAAGAAGGGGATAAAACTGTTTATAGGTACATCAGCCAGCGGAGAAAGACAAAGGGAGGGATAGTGAGGCTGAATAGAATGAACGGTGGGTGGGCAGAGGGGACAGTGAAAAAGCAGGGATACTGAATGAATATTTCTGCTCAGTATTCATAAAGAGGAGGGGAAGTGCCTAATCCAATTAACAGAAGCACTCTTGATCCCAGTCCTTTCACAGAAGAAAGGGTTCTGCAAGAACTCTTAAAACTGAAGGTGGACAAGCAATGGGGCCTGATGGAATTCACCCCAGAATTCTAAAAAGAATTAAGGGGGAACTAGTGAAACCACTGGCTACTCTTTTTAATAAATCATGGGATGATGGTGTGGTACCCAAGGACTGGAGTAAGGCGGATGTGATTCCCCTTCATAAAAGTGGGACCAAGACAGAGGCAGCAAAGTACAGACCTGTCAGTTTGACCTCTGTGGTAGGGAAAGCGATGGAGTCACTTCTGAAGGAAAGAATTGTTGAGTACCTAGAGGCCAGTGGGCCACAGGACCCAAGGCAGCAAGGGTTCACAGCGGGAAGGTCATGTCAGACGAATCTAATAGATTTCTTTGACTGGGTGACCAAAGTAGTAGACCAGGGATGGGCTGTGGACATGGCCTACCTAGACTTTAGCAAGGCATTTGACACAGTCCCACACAAAAGATTAATAGTCAAATTAACCTGCCTGGGAGTGGGACCCAGGGTGGTAGCCTGGGTAAAACATTGGCTGGACAACAGGATACAGAAGGTAATTGTAAATGGAGTCCACTCTGAAGAAAGAGGGGTTACTAGTGGGGTACCACAGGGTTCAGTACTAGGTCCAGTCCTTTTTAATGTCTTCATAAGTGACATTGCAGAGGGACTTGAAGGAAAAGTATGCCTTTTGCAGATGACACAAAGATCTGCAACAGGGTTGATACACAAGGAGGCGTGGAAAGGATGAGAAGGGACTTGGCAAGGTTGGAGGAATGGTCAGAAGTATGGCAGCTTGGATTCAATGCAAAGAAGTGCAAAAATAATGCACCTGGGAAACAAGAACCCAGGGGAACAATACACAATGGAGGGGGAGGTAGTAACAACAACAAAAAAGGAAAGAGACCTCGTGGTAATCATATCAGATGAGCTTAAGGTTAGCAAGCAATGTGAGACGGCAGTAGGGAGGGCTGGGGGTATACTGGGATGCATAGGGAGAGGCATCACCAGCAGAAAACAGGAAGTTGTTATCCCTCTGTACACACAATTGGTGAGATCCCATCTGAAGTACTGCATCCAGTTCTGGAGACCCCATCTCCGCAAGGACATAGACAGGATAGAAGCAGTCCAGAGGAGGGCAACTAAAATGGTGCAGGGTCTGCAAGAGAAGCCGCACGAGGAGAGGTTAAAGGAGCTTAATATGTATACCCTTGAGGAAAGATGGGAGAGGGGGGACATGATAGAAACTTTTAAGTACCTCAGTGGAATCAACAAAGTCCAAGAGGGTAGCGTCTTTCAGAAAAAGAGATGTGCAAGAACAAGGGGACACAATTTAAAGATAGAGGGGAGGAGGTTCAGGGGCAATGTGAGGAAGTATTATTTCACAGAGAGGGTAGTGGATGCATGGGACAGCCTTTCTGAGGAGGTTGTAGGATCTAAAACTATGGGAGAATTCAAAAATGCATGGGACAGACATAAGGCAATTCTTGTGGGGGGTAGGAAGAAATAGGCTGTTGGTTAACTAGGATCTGCGGCCTATCCTGTAGGTAGGGAAATGGGCAGACTAGATGGGCCAAGCGGTCCTTATCTGCCATCAAAGTCTATGTTTCTATGTTTCTATGAGTTAGCAGTGTAGTACTGTGGTGTTTATTTCATTAAGCCAATATGGTACTCTGTAGGAGAACAAGCGTTGGGCCAGCGATTTCTCCAGAAAGGCAGACTAAGCGAGTAAAGCCCAGTACTCTAGTATTGTCCCTTGAATTGGTAAGCAGTTATCTGGACTATACCACAGTTACCTGTAAACTGCATTTTCCTGTGGTACAGTGCTCCACCCCCACTATCCACCTATTTTATACTCAACATCCCTTCGAAGTCTAGAAGAAACTGGTTGACATTGAATGCACTGTTGCTTTCAACACAAATCAAGGTGGATAGCGACATCAGATTTCATGTACCATCTTGGAGAGATCACAACCCTATTTATCTTCACCATATACCTCATGCCCACTGAGGAAGTGGAGGCAGCTTCACTGCCTCTCTAATAATCTCCACTATGTACCCCTTTAGTTGGTCTTACAGTTTTGAACCACCATGTAGTTGGCCTTAGTTGCTACAAATGCCCCTTAACCACCTTTGTCGTGGACAGCGAGTGAGAGTAGACACACAACGCCATGACTGTAAAGCTGTGACCGAGGAGCCTAGGAGTGTTTTAGTAATGAACTTTGACTGCATGCACAGCAAATTAAAAAGTGACACACTGCACCACAACACCCATTCAGATGATAGCCAGCTATACTTGACCTGTCTGCCGATACTGCAGTGTCGACAGCTGAATTTTACAACTGCCTTGAGGAAATCCATTCTTGGATGACTCAAACTGGCTTTAATTGCTGCTAAAACCTAAAAGAAAACCTTAAACAACATGATACTTTGGCTCAATGCAGCTTGGATTCTCTCTCTCTCTCTCTATATATATATATATATATATATTTTCTATAAATTTCTCCTTCCCATTACTTATTACTTGGAAATTTACAGATTACAGGGTCTTTGTCCGTGGTGTTCATCTACTTTATACCTTACTCCCATTTTAAATCAGAATCCTCTATTGTGACATCACACTCTGCTGTCATGGGAGTAACTGTAATGTCACAGGCAGTGCATTATGACCTCAGGTTGGGAGAAAACAAATGGGATAGATGAACTATGCCAAAGCATAGATCCAGTGTTCATTAAAAAGAGCTCAGTGAGAAAAAAAAATGAGGAAGAGAAATGCAGAAATAATGTCAAATACAAGCTGAGCCATGTGTACATATTGCGTTTTGCTAAAGTTATCCTTAAGGCATCAGCTGCTCTTTAACCATAAACCAGAGAAGACCGAGATATGGGTGGTGAATTCATGTTGTCCTGAAGTGGTGGTGGTTGAGGATTACCACTAGGACAAGTGTTGGGTGGTGATCACATTGCCACAACTACACAGGTAAAGTATTTGGGCATGATCCTGGATGACAGCTTGAAATTTGATGCTCTGTTGTCTGCAGTTATCGATGGTGAATTTTGCCATCTTCTGAATATCACCCGATCCAAGCCCCTAACCACATCTGTTGACTATAACACTTTCGTACATGCTTTTGTCACTTCAAGACTGGTGTAATGTCATGCCCTGTAACTATGGTTATCTGGAGGCAACCACCATAGACTACAGCTGAGCAGACTGAGGTGTCAAAATTTTACTGGAGTGAAAAGTTGTGGGCATGTCACCCCATCTGCCGTGAACTGCATTGGCTGCCGGCCGGGTGCAGAATTGTCTTCCAGATATGGCTCCAGACCAATAAAAGCATGCACAAAAGGGGACACGTATATTTGAAAGATCGCCTTGCATCCTACAATTAGACTGGTGCACACCCATCTGCCGGTGTCGACTTCATCGGAGTTCACATGATTTGATAGATTATGGAGATTGGATGCCCATGTGGGCTATGCAAACCCCATGAACACATTGCCTGTTTATTGAAAGGAGGCTACCTTGGTGGAAGCCTCTAAGAAAGGACTAAAGACATATTTATTTCAGCAGTCCTTTACTGATTGTAAGTTTTTTTTAAACTGGATAGAGTACATGTGTGCACTCACTTGTAACTTTCATTTTTTTGAGTACAATTGTAATAATTGTACTGTTGTCTTGTTCATCGAAGAATTGGGGGCTTTCGGAAATCAAATATTTATCTGTCTGTCTAATACCACCCTGAGTTCACAGTTGGGAGTAACAAGCTTGGAGACCTGGACGCTACCATAGTGGAATTGCGCCTACACATTGTGGTCATCACATGGCCCTGGTGTACGTAAAGCATGAGATGGGAATGGGCAGTACCATGCCACACTAATGAGAAAGGGACTGTGTGAGGATGAAAGTGTAAGGAGTGGTTCCATATGTGAAACACAGTTATGCCAGATTGGTGGGAGGGCAAAAAAAAAATTGGTTAGACAATGCTGAATTAAGGTAACATCCATGCACACAGTGTTATAACACAGGCAACCACCACTGGGTGCTGAGTCTGGCAAGGAAAGATGTTGAACAAAGAAAACAATGGCTCACTAGGGGAGATGTAAATAATGTCAATCTACCAGAAGTATTTCATAGCCTCCCACATGCAGCAACAGCTAGAAGCTAGAACTTTGTCTCCGACAGGCGATTTTAAAAAATATTTGTCCAAGACAAAAACAAGAGATTACAGTACTGGACTTTGTAGTCACAAATGAGTCAAATGTCACAGTGGTAACAGTAGAGGAGATATGGTTTGAAGTGTTAGGTAACCAGTGTGTCTAATTAGAATTAAATGCAAACAGTAGGGTGGTATACACATGAAGTTAAATGACCCAGAGTGTGCAATCACAGGGCAAGCTTGGAAAGGTGTGTGACCAAACAAGAAAATCATGCACTGTGGATGAACCATGCTCATCGACGTATCTGTATCCCAATAATTAGCATGCTTGATCTGTGCTGGTTTTATGACCCTGAGTGAACCGTATCTTTGCAAGGGTGTATGATTTTAGTGTACCTACAATGTATTTGTTCCCATGTGACAGTGATATGGCAGAGAACCTACATTTTGTGGCAAACACTGACAGCAAAGTGGTCCACAACAACAGAGATGGCCTTTTTTTTTTTTTAAACAATACAGATTTCTCATTGGTCTCTACACTCATTGTAAGGACCTTGAACAATTGCCAAACAACAGAGTGTGCATGTGTGACTTTGATTGTTTTAAAATGTATCCACATGTTTTTGCATGTCAGCTGGAGTGGTCATGCAGACAGAATAAAAAGCATCTACTAGCACGCAGCACATATGCCAAACTAATCGAAATATTATGCAAACTTTACAATGTTTACCAAAACTTCCTGCAACAAAGTAGTTGACAATAACATCACTGTAACAATGAGGCTAGTGAGTTAACTGAAATCTGTAAATGTTGGTATAACAGAACAGGAAAGGAAGTCATAATTCCACTATGCAAGACCCTAGTGAGCGCCCCACCTGAAGTACAGTATAAAGTTCTGGAAACCTTACCTACGTATGAACATAGACAAGGGCAGAGAAGGTTTGGAGGAGGGCAACAAAGATGGTACAGGGATTGCATCACAAGTCCTATGAGGATAGGCTGAAAGACATGAATATGTACTCGCTGGAGGAATGGAGGAAGAGAGTGGATATGATAGAGACATATAAGTATCTTACAGGGAGGAACAGACTGCAGGAATACACTTGTTTTGTAATGAAAACGATGTTCCAAGACTAGAGGGCATGGGATGAAGTTGGATGGGGAGCATTCAGAGGAAAAGTGAGGAAGAATTTCATCACAGAAAGGATGGTGAACAAGTGGAAAACACACCCAGAGGAAGTGGTGGGCTAAAAAATCACGGAGTTAATAATAATAATAATAATTTTATTTTTAAAGCACCTTTCAAATTGCAAAGTGCTATACAATCATACAAAATACAATCCAATGCAATCATCATTATAGTACAATATAAAACACTCATAAAACCACAATTTTATAAACAGATCACATAATACTATAAAAAGGCCATGTGATAAAGATGGGTTTTAAGAATACATGGGATAAACATAAGGAATTCTGGAGGTCAGGCGTTGTAGGCGAATGAGCAACAGACTTCTAGGAAAATGTAAAGTGAACTTACAACTTAAATGGCAGACTGGAGTGGCTATAGGCCCTTATCTGCTGACAGTGCCTATGTTTTTATGTTTCTATGTAACATGGCCATATCTGATACTGTGAACCAATTCTGAAGATGTGCTAGCCACTCGATGTATGGTCTTGGACACATCACTGTCACATAAGACAGGATGTATTGTAGGCACAAGAGAAGCAATAAAGCTTTCAGAGATGAAGCTCCCACCTTAGTATTTGTAAGGACTGGCTGCATGGGTATCAACAGTGGTTCAATATGTTAAAGTTAGAATTTGATGGGCAGAGAGAGGAACAAGTAAGCGATGATGTAGTAAAGCTGAAACTAGAGTTGCATGATGCACTGCAGATGGAACAAGGTGTAGCAAAGGAATGGATAGCATCAGCATTGCTGTGAAGGCAGTCCAAAGTTGCGCATAACTATCATAGAAATCTGGAAAGCCATTATATACAGATTTTTGGAAGTAGACTGTAAAATTAAGGGGCGTGTGTGAAAGAAACAGCATCAAGGGTGGACAGAATGGACGTGAAGTTCAACTAGCAGTGCAAATAAATGAGTACACAAGATAGGGAATTTAATTAGTGTGCTGTAAATAGTGTGATGACACAAAGAAATGGCTAGGTACAGCGCTCAGTGTATGTCAATGGAGTGTGAATCACATAGTGATGAAAAAAGGGTGACTATAAGTGCCAACTGGTGATCTAGTCAGTAAAAGTAGCTGGGGGACCAGTGGTCTTTGGGTGATTAAGTGGACTTGCGATGTAGTAAGAGAAAAGCAGGTAGATTCAGTTGAAGTAGCAGGAATATAAACATGATATCCAATACAACCAGCATTATCAGCATATATCATAAGATTATCTGATTGTGTGAATTGCCTTTCATAGGCTGTCACGCTAACATATCAGCCTCACAGTTACATATAAAGTCACATGCTGCCTATACCACTGGGTATTCACTGTAGCCTATAGCTTTCAGTACGTCAGTTTACAGTGAGGTCTCTGGTATGAAGTCAGTGCAGACACAATATTCTGTGGAGCATAGTTTACATATGAGCTGTGCTGTTTGAGTTGTTACAGTCCTCCACTGAATTGCTTCATTTCATCTCTTTCATCAAGTTGAGATATGCGTCAGATTGCAACTGATGGCCACAAGTAGTTTGAATTCATTGAGACACACACACCTCCACAAAGCACCATCAATGTACATCACAACAAAAGTCACATTCTGGTACTAGCACTAGGAACAATGCATGTACTCTGTTCCCTCAAGAAGTTTGTAAATGTTAGTCACTGTGGCTAAAGTAATCATAGACTGTTTAGCCGCTATAAAAGGCTAATACTTGTTGCTCTTACTCTGGCAGCATACATCCCAGTCCTGGCCTGCCCTCTAACTCAGAAACTCCTGCCAAAAATATAGGGTCACTTAAAATGACTTCAATCAATATCTGCAGCCTGCTTCCTAAACTGGATGGTTTAGCAGTATGGATGACTCAGCACAATCCTGATGTCACCTCTGTAATAGAAAACTGGGTTACCCCTGATATTCCTGATCCCGCAATTCATGTTCCAGGATATTTAGTGTCCAGGCAGAACTGACTAGGATGGAGACTGTGCAGTATAGATAAAAGATATGCTACAGGGTCTCACTGTCCATGTACTGTACCTAACTCTGGTGACCAAATACAAATGCTGGCAATTAAACTTCTCCTCAGAGCCCACAACAAAACATTCACTGCGATCTCAGTCCACTTGGCATTCCCAGTTGCTCCCCATATCCCTACCCACCCATGTCCATCAGTCTGTAAACATTGGCAGATCCATACATTTATATCCCAGATTTCCAATTGTTTTCTAGACCTCCTATGGGCACTGGTTTGATGTCAGAGAAGAAGACCGAGCAACTTACATCCTGAGACACTATGTCCAGCTCCCTATACTGAGACTGTATCTCCAGCTCACTGTTCCCCTTTATATCATTAGTATGTAGATGTATTAACATATCTGGGATACCACCCACTCCTGTGCTTGAGAATAGATGTGATGTTTTGCCTGATGCACCATCATGTCAGGCATACTCCTTGACTTAACACCACAGGAAGCATACCCCTCCACTCCACTCCCCTCACCCTCCACCTGATCCCCAGTCATGGAGTCAACCACAAGCAGCACCCTCACTGCCTCATTATCGCCGCTTATGGTTGCTATCTCTGTGTGCCCTCCCTACATTCCCCTGCTTGTCACCTCCCACCTGTCCTCACCTTGTCCATCCCCCTGCTCCAAACCATATCTCTTTGACCTGACCTTCTTGGTTCCATTATATCCTGATATATCTAATATAAGTACATAAAACAGTGGAGGTTGCAGTACAAACCCGCTGCAGCACCCCATTAATGACAACCCTTTGTTCACAGTGTACTCGATTCACAGTCACTCTGAGTAACGGTTACCCATGAAATTAGTTTCACATGCTTTGAACCTGTGTAGAATTGATTTCAAGTCCTCTGACATGACATCAACACTGTGCATACATGCTGCCTTGGGTCTTGTACCTGGTTGGCATGCAGGCAGTGAACAGTTCTTTCTATGACAAGAAACTGAGGTCAAGATAAATGGTCAGTATTGCCCTTGCTTCGCCTTCTACAACTGTTGTGAATAGGAATCTGCTATGCAGACCTTCAGTCTGGCAGGAGCACACGAAGCACAAATGTTTTGATAGAACAGGTATTGTGTGTCACTATGTGACTAGTCCTTGTCTTTACCATTCTGTACATTGGAAAAAGAAACAGAACAGCATATGCTCACATGTCTAGAAGAAATCATACAACATCTGAATGCGTAGGCAGGCAGAGATTCTTTCAGCGACATCCACCTGGCAAACTCGGCTCCAATTGTGATATGGCACCTGTTGCATTTTGAATCAAGTCCTTTTTTTAACCATTTTTTGACAGAGTCAGTAACAGTGTGTGCTCTTACTCACTTTGCCATCTTAGGTGTCTGTTTATGTTTTGATGGTGCTGCCATCAGTTTCCCAACATGCGAGTGCCTAGGGATAAAATCAAAATTGAAAATGTGAAATGAAATGTCAATTAAACATATAATGAGGGGTACCAAGGTAAACATTCAGTAGAGCATACATCACTAGCACAGAAGCGTCTCACAAGTGGCACAAGTTTACGCACACGGACCTGCAACCTTTCTAGATATTTAACCCTATGACATATGGGAAATGTTCTAGGTTGTGACAGTGTCACAAAATGAAAAGCAGTCCTCTATTGTGCCATCGACAGTAGAAGAGATGATGCTTCATGTAAGGCTTTAACGCTGTGAATGGACTGAAGTCCAATGCAATATGTAAAGTTTAGAATGTGGGGGCTGTTACAAAAGTTGTTCTGCCTTTCATTCGGCCTCGAAGTGTGAACCCGTGGGTGTCCACCTTGGCTTCTGTGTACAAACTTTGAAGTAAAGCCTCATTTTAGAACAGAAACCAGGTAAGAACAATCCTGTTACTTATTCCTGTGAGGAATTACTGTGTACCCCTTCAGAATTTCAGAACTAGCACCACCCACTGCGAAAGTTCTCTCCTGAGGACCCGTGTTTAGTAAAGGTCGATGTATGTAATACTAGGTTTGTATACCCACCACTCTGTTTCCTAAAGACAGAATAATATGGGAGGTGTGCTTAGTTGTTCAAAATGTCCGGGGGTTAACATACAGCATTTATTATATTTTAATATATTTTGGCTCTACACAGTGTGATGTAGTGGCTGCTGAAAAGTCAAGAAAGTGGGCACAGGGCGACAACAGGTACTGCAGTAGTACCACCACTGCCTGACCTGGCTGGACTGCATGATCCTAACACCACTGGTACAATCAAACTATCACAGGCAATAATGAATGCTGTGAAGAAAAGTAAATAAGCAGACGTCAGATAGTAATGGTCCAGACGTAGATACACCGATCAGTCAAAATGAAAATACTAACATGGGACACAAAACCCACAGCTAAACAAATAGAAAAACAATATATCTGGTGGCTGCATAGCCGTCATCACATTGCAAAACGGATGCTGAAGTGATCTTATATAGCTGAACATTGCATGCTTCAAAACCCCCAAAAAAAAGAGAAAAGAATAACAAAAAAGGAACATCCAATGAATGGAGGGAGGGGAAAAAAAGAAAGAGACAAAAGGAAATACTTATTCACAGAAATGGTGGTGAATTGCGGAACAGTCTTCCACTGGAGGAGTTTGAGCAAGAAGGAATGGGTTAGGCACAACAGAATTCAAGTGGAAAGAAGCGAGGCAGGAGAAAGAGATGGTGAACAAGTATGCTCTGCGGTGACACTGTCTACAGGAAAGCAGTCATCACGGTGCAAAACTGATGCTCTAGTGATGTCACAGTGCTGAACATTGCGTGATACAAAAAGTAAAATAAGGGAAAATACTGCAATGTGCTACGCTGGCAGTGCATTCAATGCATAGGGGTAGAATGCTTTTATTGCATGAGCTGTGATAATCTGAGCACCAGTGTCGCACGTGGTGGCCAACACAAAACTTCCAGACATATAAGCACTACTATGACATATGGGAAATGTTCTAGGTTGTGGAGAGTTACACTAAATGAAATTGTGTGTTGACATCATGGCCAGAGGAAGAGATCAAGTTCAAGGTAAGGCTTTGACGTGGAGAATGGTTCAAAGTTCGATGCAATATGTGTAAGAAAAGAAGAAGAAATGAACATCCTATGAAGTGGGAGGGGTGAACAAGAGAGACACAATGGAAATAATTATTCACAGAAATGCTGGTCAATTAATGGGGAAGTATTCCAGTGGAGGTGTTTGAGGGCAAGGCATACTATTTATTAGGGTAGAATGCTTATAGGTGCTGATACTCATTTCACATTCGTATTCACAGATTAGCGAGCAAAAGTTCCCTCACATTCCTCCCTCGTGTCCCAGAACTGCAAGACACACTAATATGTAACCTGCCACTAGTTACACCAAGTAAAATATGCAAGTTTGCAAAGTAAAATAATACATCTGAATGAAGCATCTGTGAACACTATGCAGGACAACTGAGGAACTCAGTGTCACTGCACTTACATCAACATAGTGCTGGTACTGCTGTGTCCTGCAGGAGACTGTGCTGGGCTGGTGATGAGAGCAGCAGTGTACTAACCATCCCATCCAGTGTTATCACTTTGTCCCTAGAATGGAGCTGCAGAATATTGTCCTCCTCAGCTCTTGACTCCTCAGACAGTCCAGAGACACACCCCAGGCAAGACCGCCAATATGAAACTTGGGGTACTATACCACCACAGTCACTCCATGACACCTGACTCACTAATTTCTGCCACGAGCAGCTTGGTCCTTGTGTGAGTGGACTATGGATTACCAATATATGGGGCAGGCAATGACACTGCACTCAACAGAATAAAACCTTACTGAACAAGGCCTGCCAGCTGACCCTAGGTGCCAAAGTTTCTACCCATACCTGTGTCCTATACTCCGAAACTGGATGGCTTCTCTCCATCTCAGAGCTCGCTACCAGACCTGCCTGCTTGCCAAAAATGATCAACTAGTACTTGTGCCGCCATCTCTGTGAACTTCTTCAGTGGGCTTTAACAGCAAAACCTACCAGGAGCACAGAGAAAGGCGGGCTGCTGGTGCCATTCAAACACACCACTCTGGCTCAGAAATCCATCTCGTACCAACGGCCTAAATAATACAATAGGCTACCGGCATCCCTCATGGAAAGCAGTAAAATTAGCCTCTTCAAAACAGGACTCAGGACTCTCCTGCATCGTGAAATGGAGTGTGTTTGCTTCAGCTAGTCTATAGCAGGGCACAGTAGACTGAATCTCACCCACCCGCCTCATAACACCGACCATCCTGTACATATCTCCTCACTTGCCCCCACCTACTCCCAATCTCAACCACTCTTGTCCATTCTCACCAACCTCCCACTAAGCTCCCAGCTGCCCACCCTTACAGCAGCCCTTCCTCTCCCAACCTCCACAACCCTTCATCACAATACTGCCCCTACAGCTTCATCACCACCCCGTCAACCGTCACCCTCCCTCAATTGACAAAACTGACCTCAGGATGCTGCCCCCCAATCCCTTCCCCACTGTATAAATTGGTCCTCTACTTGTGGAGATAACAGTCCCAGGGGGCTAAGGCAACTTTACTTTGAAACTGTAATGTGCATTAGTTGTATCATGGATACTTTTAGTTGTCAACTGACTGAAACAAATTGTCAATTGTAACCAATTATTACTGTACTTACTGTCTGTAATCTGTAAAGTCCTGGAATTCAAGTTTTAATTTATTTATTTTTTTACTCTTTTGGTAACTGGGTAAGGCCCACTAGACAAATGTGCCTGTTTCCAGGGGTGACCTGGGAGCACTGGGTGGTTAAGGACTTGCTCAGAGTCACACAGTATGCAAGTGCAGGTTGTGAGAATCAAACTGAGGTCTGGTCTGCTGGATGTACCAAGCTCGTGTCACACCTCGTTCCACCAACCTCTAGGCTATACTGCTAGCCCAAATGTTGGGGATTGTGTGTAACTGAGTTATGCTGATGCCAGCAGTGGATTTCTTGTGGAATCCTGAAAAACTATTTAAATGACCCTTGGCTCTGCACTGCCACCTATTATGTAGACACTGGCTGTGGTTCTGAACTGCAACCTATTCTATAGATACCAGTTGTGGTTCTGAACTGCAGATACCAGCCGTGGTTCTGAACTGCCAGCTATTCTGTAGACACAGGCTGTTGTCCGGAACTGCAATCTATTCTGCAGACACAGGCTGTGGTTTTGAACGACCACCTGTCATTCTGAAGTACCATCAATTCTGCAGTCACCGGCTGAGGTTCTGAACTGTCAGCTATTCTGGAGTCACAGGCTGTGGTTCTGAACCTCCATGGTTCTCAACTACATACACTGGCTGTGGTTCTGAACTGCCAGCTATTCTGTTGACACCAGCTGTGGTTCTGAACTGCCACTTATTATGTAGACACTGGCTATGGTTCTGAATTGCTGTCTCTTCTCCAGATACTAGGTGTAGTTCTGAACCACCATCTATTCTGGAGTCACTGACTGTGCTTTTGAACTGCCACCTATTCAGGAGTCACTGGCTATGGTTCTGATCTGCCATGTATTCTGGAGTCACTGACTGTGGTTCTGAACTGCCAGCTATTCTGCTGGCGCTGGCTGTGGCTCTGAACTGCCTCTGTTCTACAGATATCTCTGGTGGTTCTGAAATGCAAATACCAGTTGTGGTTCTGAGCTCCCAGCTATTCTGCAGACACTAGCTGTGGTTGTGGACTGCCTTCTAATCTGCAGACACTGGCTGTGGTTCTGGACTGCCTTCTATTCTGCAGACACCGCTATGGTTCCAACTGACAGTTGTAATGTAGCAATTGGCCATGGCTCTGGACTGTTTTATATTCTACAGATACCACCTGTGGTTCTGAAATGACAGCTATTCTGTAGACACTGGCTGTGGTTCTGAACTGCCAGCTATTCTGTAGAGACTGGCTGTGGTTCTGGACTGACTTGTATTCTGTAGGCACTAGCTGTGGTTCTGAACTGCAAGCTATGCTGTAGACACTGGCTGGGGCTCTGGACTGCCTTCTATTCTGCAGACACCAGCTGTGGTTCTGAACCACCTGAAAGAGAGACTGGTGGAACATCTGGTTGTCAAAGGACTACAGGACCCAAGGCAGCATGGTTTCACCAGAGGAAGGTCATGTCTGACCAACCTCATTGAATTTTTTGACTGGGTGACTAGGGAGGTGGATCAGGGGAGGGCAGTGGACATGGCCTATCCAGACTTCAGCAAGGCCTTTGACACTGTGCCACATAGAAGACTATTGCACAAACTGGGGAATATGGGTGTGGGCAGGACAGTAGTGCAGTGGGTAGGTAACTAGCTAGGCGGCAGAACACAGATGGTGGTGGTAAATGCTGTCACTCCACAGAGGGAAGAGTGACCAGTGGGGTACCACAGGGATCAGTGCTGGGACTGGTCCTATTCAACATCTTTATCAGTGACATTGCACAGGACCTAGAAGGCAGAATTTCACTGTTCGCTGATGACACAAAGCTCTGTAACAGAGTAGACACACCAGAGGGTGTAGACAGAATGAGAAGGGACCTGCAGAAACTTGAAGAATGGTCAGTTTTGGCAGTTGAAATTCAATGCAAAGAAGTGCAAGATAATGCATATGGGGCACAAAAACCCTGTCACAATATATCAGTTGGGGGGTGAGAACATAGCATGCACCAAGCAGGAACGGGATCTTGGGGTTATCATCTCTGATGACCTCAAGGTAGAGAAACAGTGGACAAGGCAGCAGGTAAGTAAACAGGATGCTGGGATGCATAGCAGGGGCATCACCAGCAGGAAAAGGTCATAATTCCACTATACAATACACTATTAAGGCCCCACCTTGAGTACAGTGTACAGTTCTGGAGATCTTACTTATGTAAGGATATAGACAGGGTAGAGAAAGTTCAGAGGAAGACAACAAAGATGGTACATGGATTGCATCACAAGTCCTATGAGGACAGGTTGAAGGAATTGAATCTGTACTCCTGGAGGAAAGGAGGGAGAGGGATATGATAGAGACAGACAAGTAGCTTATATGGAGGAACAGGGTGCAGGAATACACTATTTTTAAGTGAAAAGATGTTAGAGGACTAGAGGGCATGGGATGAAGTTGACAGAGGATGATTCAGAGGAAACGTGAGGAAGAATTTCTTCACAGAATGGGTGGTGGACAAGTGGAACACCCTGCCAGAGGGAGTGGTAGGGCTGAAACAATCACGGATTTAAGAATGCATGGGATAGACATAAAGGAATTCTGGAAGTCAGGGTTAAGGGCAACAGACTTCTAGGAAACATAAAGTAAACTTACAAGCTCAAATGGGCAGACTAGGTGGGCCGTAGGCCCTAATCTGCCGACACTGTCTATGTATTTATATAACTGCCAGCTGTTCTGTAGACACTGGCTGTGGTTCTGAACTGCCAACTGTTCTGTAGAAACTGGCCGTTGTTCTGGAATGCCTTCTATTCTGTAGGCACTGGCTATGGTTCTAAACTGTCACCTATTCTGTAGACACTGGCTATGATTCTGGACTGCCTTCTATTCTGCAGACGCTGGCTGTTTTCTGAACTGCCAGCTATTCTGTAGACACAGGCTGTGGTTATGAATTGCCTTCTGTCTGTTCTGGGCTTTTCTGGCACCACTGATTGATTCTGAAGTGTCATTTATTCTGGAGACATTTTCTGTAGTTCAGAATTGCCATTGATTCTGGAAATGTCGGTTGTGCTTCTGAAATTGACAGTAAAGTCCCTCATTGTAAGATGTGTCACCACTTTACCAGAAATATGATGCTGATACTTTCCTCAGATCATTGTCCTTCCCAGTAAAAGGGAAAGTATTAGGTTTGTAAGACTGCAAGCCATAGAACCATGACAGGAGTGTAAAAGAGCAGGTGGAGTAGCTCTATACATAAGGGAAGGGATCAAAGCTCCAGAACTAAAAAGTAAAGGGGAGGACAAGAGGCACTCTGGTCACCTTTGAGACAGGGAATGGCATCACAACCACAGGGGTTGTATGCAGATCCCCGTCTCAAGGGGAGGAAACGGATAAGAAAATGATAGAGGACATTCTCAAACTGGCTGAAAAAGGGAAGATACTGTTGATGGGGGACCTGAATATGCCAGATGTTAACTGGATGACATGTACTGCAGCCACATCCAAGAAACAGGGTCATTCTCGATGCCCTGCAGGGTGCAGGCTTTAGACAGCTAGTGTTGGTACCCACTCAGGAGGGAGCAATACTAGACCTGGTACTCTCAAATGGAGAGAGGATCACAAATTTAGAAGTCAGTAGACATCTGGGAACAAGTGACTACTGCACAGTGGGCTTCACAATAAGCACAACCATGGAGACAAACCATACAAAAACAAGGATACTGGACTTTAGAAGGGCCGACTTTGGGAAAATGGGTGAACACCTGAGGAATGCACTACCAAATGGCCATAAAGGAGGAGTGAAAGAACAATGGAGAAAAATAAAACTGCTATCATAGAGACAACAAGCCTTTGTGTTGGACAAATAAAGAAAACAAATTGGAGTAAAAAACCACTATGGTTCTCAAAATAGGTGGAAGGGAAGGTTAAGGAGAAAAAGGCTGCATTCAGAAGTATAAGGAATCACAGAAGGAGCACAACAGGGAACTGTATCAATTAAAGCAGAAAGAAGTGGGGAAGGCAGTCAGAATAGCAAAGGCCCAAACCGAGGAAAAAATAGCCAACTTAGTTAAGAAGGGGGATAAAACCTTTTATAAGTACATTTGGGAGCACAGAAAGGTTAAGGGAGGAATAGTGAAGATTAATAAAAGAGAGGGGAGGGAAGAGGGAGACAGTGAAAAGGCAGAGATACTGAATGAATACTTTTGCTCAGTATTCACAAAAGAAGATGAGGAGGAGTTACCTAATCAAGACAATAGAAGCATTCTTGGTAGAAGGGTTGACACTAGTCCATTTACAGAAGAAAGAGTACTGAAAGAACTCCTAAAACTCTAGGTGGACAAAGCAATTGGGCCTGATGAGATTCACCCCAGAATCTAAAACGGACTAAGGGAGGACCTAATGACACCACTGACCACACTTTTAACAAATCATGGAGGATGGGGTGGTACCTGAGGACTGGAGGGCAGATGTGATTCTCCTTCACAAAAGTGGGAGCAAGGCAGAAGCAGGAAACTACAGACCTGTAAGTTTGACCTCAGTGGTAGGGAAAATGATGGAATCTCTTCTGAAAGAAATAATTGTTGAGGACCTTTATTAATCCCACACCAGTAACTACAGGGATTCCTGCAGGAGAAATTGTTACCATCAGGCAGTTTAGCTGTAATCTCCCTATAGCCACTACTCTGGCACCATTGACTGTCAACAGCTAGGGATTCCTGCAGGAGAGGTTGATACTGTCAAGCAGCTTAGCCTGTAATCTCCTGAAAAGGTATCCCAGTACAGCCAGCACCTCAAAAAAGCATTTTCAAAAAACATTTATTAGTAACTGTTTATAGGGGAGAGGATAATGACCAGTATAGGCTTACACTTAAACATCAGAAAAATGTATACTGGAAGTCCACCCCACACACCCTTGTGGGAAGACTTTTAAGAGTGATTTAAACTAAAGAGGTGGTGCTTATAATGTTTATAGGCAAAAGATGGAGCATTATGGTAATGTGGAGAACCCAAACGAGTAAAATGAAATGTTAAAATTTGAAAGAGGTTAGTAATGTATGAGTATCTAATATAAGTAATTATTTCGTAATGTTTCGTGAAAAGGACACAGAGTAATAATAACCTTGTTGGTTTAATTTTCTAGTTAAAAAGTGGTGGGAGTCAAACCTGATAACACTCATAAAGCCAAAGAAGAAAACTTAAAACAAGGTTATGGCAGGTTTTAAGTTTGGGGACTGAATGTGTCATTCCCTATTTTGCATAAATTATAAATGAAGATAAATATAAATAAAAACATTTTTTAGTATCAGAAAAAAAAATGTACTGAAAAAATGTTCTGTATGTTTTTGACTGTAGAAACCAGTTCCTGATGAAGGGTAAAATACCTGAAAAGTAGAAAAATACTGGATGTAATAAACTAAAATGTTGATTTTTAAAGGGTGAGTGGGGTGGACTTCCAGTATACATTTTTCGTGTAGGGTCACTTGTCCCTGGACATAATGTTGCAGACAGAACAACACGGACATTATGTCATGGGGACAAATAAGAGCAATTGATTTGGTCGCTGACATGGTTTGTTTACGGGCGAAATGTCGCTGCACATTAAACGCACCAGACAAATTGTTGCACCCAAAATTTCAACATAGCAAGTTTCATGCACACTTCGGTAGTTTTCTTGGCTTTTTGTCCTTTCTGAATAAAAGCTGCAGGACAGCTCTCTTGTTTACAGATTCACCAGTTTTGAAGAGGCTGGCAAGATAATATGGATTGCTGTATTTCCACAGATACTACTAGGTGCCAAGAGAAGCGGCAGTAGTTAGGCACTCGACTGTTACCCATGAGATCCCATATCTGGCCAGAGCTTCAGAGAAAATATAAAATACAGCCCTCCCACAAAAAAAGAATTCAGATCAATGTAGAACTTATGGAAGTCCGACCTCATAGCTGCTCAAAAAGCAAGAGAGTAGGACAGATTGCAATTATTCAATGTTGCACTCCCAATGATGCCTAAATTCTGATGAGTTTCAATTTAAGTAAAAAGTACGATCATGACCTGTAGGACAGCCGAAGAGGAGCAGCCTGAATTTTGTGAGCGTCTATATGGCTAAGGGTTTGTGACCGGTGCTCCCTTTTTCAATATCGATTCAGAAAAACATATAAAAAAACATTTATTTAGAAACAAAGAAATTAAGCAAACCCTTAGGCATACTATAGCCCGATATTGAAAAAGGAGCTCTGGTATTTAAAACAATTATGTTTTTTATTCAGTTGTGAACAACTGCAGACTTTGTTATTGTAATAGGTGGCTTACTCTTGGGGAGGTGGTGATCCCAAGGGACTTAAATTGTCCCCTTTAACAGACAAAAGGTCACATTGTGCAAGGGTCATTGCAGTCACTGTTCTTTGGTCCAAGAAGCTACAATTGCTCCGTTACTATTTCTAGCGGCGACCACCTTTAATTTTAACATTTTGTCCAGTGGTTTTCCTGCAGCAATTATCACCGAGACCTTCTTAGCAAACCTCCTGGCACCTCCCCCCCGAAGTATTAACTACCCGTCCCAGACAGCAGGGCATCACCCCCGTGACACTGATTTTTATCACACCTGGTCCCGATCCCATCAGTCACCTGCTGTAGAGAGAGAGAGATGGATCCATCATCGGAAGATGTGCCAGCCTGCTGTCAAGGATCCAATATGGGGAGATGTGGTAGGTCAACTCCACTCCTGCTGAGCGCTCTGGCAAAAAAGTAATGATATTTTGGGGGGGGGATAAATTGTTAACTAAACTTGGGAGGCGGAAAATTCAGTACAGGGTACAATCCAGGCAGGACCAACCAGGTACCAGTCTTAACACAAAACGAGAAATGGGTGCCGTCTGCTTCTGAGTTCTACCGCACGAGATGCAAATGGGGGTAGGGCATTCATTTGTAGCAAAGCGTTATCAGAGGACGCAGCTAATTTAAACAAATAAATAAACTGAAATCTCCCATCGCAGTACTGGTGAAACATATGGCCAGTTACCTTATCAGGCTCCCAAGAGGATAATCGCAAACACAATAGGAACTATAGGAGATGCATCACGCTGCAGGGAAGGAAAATAATGAATGAGTCCATCTGCGAGGTTCCTGTGAGTGCTCGCTGACTGGGGGAGGTGCAACACGTTAGCGCAGGGAGGTCCCGAGATCATGGAGTCAAAATTCGGCCTAATACAAAACTTGTAGTGCACCGAAATGCTGGAAAATGAGCAAAATGAAACAAACCACAGGAGACAAGGTAAGCTAATAGTGTTTTTTTATTAAATGACAGAGACTGCTGGAGATGGCTGTACAGTAAAAATGCATACAGACAGAACCTGACAGTGTCGCTTTAAGCAAAAAATCAAACCACACTGCTTCAGCTGAGTTGTGAAACTGTGAGCAGTGGGGGAGGGGAGGGGAGTCAGCATGATTCAGCACACACACAGATTCACTCACACACAGACTCTCCTTTTCCTTGAAACTGAGCCCAGTTTCAAGGATGAAAAACAAAACTGCAGTCAGATGCAGTCATAAGGTTATCAGCTGTCAAAACTGGATCACACAAAACATTTTTTTAAACAGTTATAAAAGTCACAAGTGGTATACTAAACAGAGCTAGCTCTCTCAGAAATGACTGTCACCTCTCATCTACACGCTCAGAGTGAGGAGATCACATTGTGTTCCTGGCTGTGAGCTTTGAAAATGACCTCTGATTGGCCAGTGAAGCTCTGTGAGATTTTGAAATCTCACCCACTGAATAGTACATCCCAAATAGCGGCCGAATAGTGAACTATTCAGGATGTCCATCTGAATATTCAGCAAGCCTACTATTCGTGGTATTTGGGAAATACTATTCGGACCATGCACAGCCCTACTCAGCACCATCGCCCTCCCCAGCCCTGCCTGATAGTCCCTAGGGCCATCACATTTGAATGAATAATATTTTTAGAGGCAACCACACTGCACAGCAATCCTCATTCTTCTAGTTTTACCACTAGGCCAGAGTGCCAGTTTTTCACTCCAGCAGTGCTTTGCATGGCTGTGCTCAAAGAACTTCTGGGACAAGAAACTGGAATTCTGGCCTGGTGGTGAAATTAGAAGGATGAGGATTGCTGCACAGTATGTGTCCTGGTAAATATATTTCTGCTTCAAATAAAGGGACTCAAGGAGGTTCTCATGGTGAAGTAGGGAGGGTGGTGGGGCTGAGTTGGATGAGGAATGGGCAGATTTACTTGTTTTGATTTTTAAGGTAAAGCCCTAGCAGACAAACAACTGGGCAGTTGTCTCTTCCAAAATGCTTTTCAGAGTTTTGTTTTTAAATTCCACAGAATTCCAAAAAACATTCTTCAGAATTTATTATAAATGGAGAAATAGTTTTCCATGGTTTTTATGAACCATGGAATAACCCCAGTTTATATGATCCGTGGAATAACTTTCCTTTGTCAGAATCAATGTAAACTGAAAATGTGCTTTATTCACAGTTTATACTGACTCTTCAGCATAAACTGCAGAATAATATTCAATTGTTCATGTAAATTGAGGAATAATATACCACAGTTTATGTAAACCATGTAATAATATTCTGCTGTTCAAGTAAACAGCGGAATAATATTCCACAGTCCCTGTAAACCATGGAATACTATTATGCAGTTCATGTAAACTGTGGAATAATATTTTCTGTGATTTTTACACAGTTTACTTTAAATTCCATGGCAATCTCAATGGCCATAGAATGACAGAAAAATCAGGGACTTGCTTACAACCGTCTGAGTGGTCTCAGTAGAGGTACTATTTGTTACTTTATTGATTGATTGACTGATTATAAACTTGAGAGATTACAATTTACAAAAGTTCCACATCAAATACATAGTCACAAAATTGTTACAAGTACAATAAGTAGTCCCAGTAGAAATGCAGTTGACTCAGGCTTCAAACACTTAAGGCAGAACAATTACACTACATACAGTTGTAAAAAATGTATACAGATTGTTGTATAAAATGCCTCAGGCCATGTACCATAATAAACTGAATAAAACTGCTCAACAGTTACAGTACAATTGCATTGGACTGCAGTGGCAGACTACATGGCTCTCTTAAACTGATTAAGCTTGGGGAGATTCAGCAGTCCATCAGGTAATACGTTTAACAGTGGCCCTCACAGAAAATTACCACTTTTCCAGCTGAGTATGCCAGAAAGGAAGTTAAAGGTCATTAGTGTCAATGTTCCTGATGGTGTACTGGTTGGAGACAGTGAGGAAGCAATTTGTTAAATAAGAAGGTGTTATGCCCAGGAACGCCCTTTTTGGCTGGAAACAGGTCTGCTACTTTATTCTGCTGGGTAAAAATAGCCAGTAAGTGAGTGTGTAAAGGGGATACATATGAGTTAGTGGAATTTGGCATTTTTTTCATACAATACAATACAAAATATTTTACTACTTCATCCTGTTAGCCCTGTTTTCTTTAAGTCTTAAAACTTTTCTGCGGTAATCCAGTGCAAGTCTTTTCATTTACTTAAATATTTAAGTGTTGGTTTAAAGCAGCAGTGCAATAAAAGGTTATAACTTTGCTGTCACCTGTGATTTTAGTTTAGTAACATGCCACTTGATATCCATTTTAACATATTCTAAGGGTTTTCTTCCGTTCTTTATTATTTTGTATTACTTCAATAAAAACTGTAATTAATTTGCAAGAATTAATGTATTGTCTGAGAAGTCACATTAAGAAAATAAACATGTTGCGTGAATCAATTGCTAAATAATAAGGAACTAAAGGAAACCCTTAGAATATTTTAAAAAGGACATCAAGCAGCATGTTACTAAACTAAAATCACAGGTGCAAACTATTCCATCTTTTCGTCGCACTGCTGCTTTAATTTACTGCATGTTTGATTTTGTCTTTGTTAGTTTGTGATAATAGACTTATTAGCTCTATTATTTTATCATGTGATATATCTTGATGATTAGCAATGAATGTGTAGTTCTGAATGCTGTTGTTTAAAACATGTTGGTAGTCTTTTAATTGTTTGTTATGTAATGACATTTTCTTTTTATTCAAATAAAAAAAAAATCAATTAACAAAAAAAAGAAAAGGTTTGTCCCAGATTTTTTTTTAAATACTACAGGGGCCAATGTGATCAGATGGTAATTGTTCCAGTTTCTCAAACAGGAAACTGTGACATCTAATTACAGTATTTTTTTTGTCCAGATTGATGGCACTTTACATTTACATTATTATGTAATAACATTATACTATGTTTCTTTTTCTCAGTTTCTGTAACTCTGGACCCTGAAACAGCACACCCTAAGTTGATCCTGTCTGATGACAACACCAGTGTGACATGTAGTGAAAGTATGCAGGAAGTCCCTCACAGCCCAAAAAGATTTCAATTGCATCCCCTGGTTCTTGGATCAATAAGTTTCTCTTCAGGGAAACACTACTGGGAAGTGGAAGTGACAAACAAGATTAAATGGACCCTGGGCTTGGCTAAAGCTTCAGTTAATGAGAATGAAAATGTCACCTGTTTGCCAGACCATGGATACTGGGTTATTATGCTGCGGAATGGAAATAAGTATGATGCTTGTGAAAAATGTCCTTTGACTCTTGATCTTCCCAAACAACCTACAAGTATTGGTATTTTTCTTGATTTTGAAGGGGGCAGCATATCATTTTATGATCCCTTTGAAAGGAGCCATATCTACACTTTTAATTATAGATTTACAGAACCACTATATCCATATTTCAATCCTTGCCTGCCTGAAGGAGGGATAAATAGTGCACCACTGAAAATATGTAAAGTAGATCAATAATGATTGGCAGAGGAGTAAAAATTCTGTACAAACCCTCTTCCTTGTGATGACTCACCAATTCCCAATATCACACATATAAATGACATCACTATAAGGGGCAGGTTTTAATATAGTAATCATTCCCAGTTTCTTTATAACTAAGGGCAGCTGCTAGAAAATAGGATCCTTACCCTCAGACTTCATCTGCTCCCTTTGCTTGATTACATATTTCGTAATCTTTCATTTATGTATTACAATTTGTTTTCATGGAATGATATGATGTCACAAGCAAGATATAGGGGATATGTAATGCATGTATGTCATACATTTTTTATCTTCATGAGAGGTTTGTGACCTCTTGACCTTCACAAGTGGCACAGCCACCAGTGAGTGATCAAGATGTCTCAGACCTTGAATGAAGATAAAAAATGTAAGACACACACATGCATTACATTTCCAGTTTATACAATGACCTGGATGAAAAATATAGCCAGATCTGAGTTTTTCGTTGTTATTTTGAGCAATGATCTTTTTTTTTCTATTCAGTGTCATTCTGCTGCCACTTGTAGAGTCTCCATTGCTATGCCACTCCCGAGGCATTGCTGTTGGATAGGGGTGTGAGTCCTAGCGTATAGAGTCAATTCCTGATCCCAGACACCAGCCATTAAATTCACAGTACCTTCTCTCACTGTTGATCACTGGGCAGCCTCGGCATCAGGGCAGCCATGAAACAATACTGAAAGCCCTCTGGATTTGAAAAAGTACATTACCACCGGGGGGGGGGTTACTGGGAACTAATAGGCAACACACTGAAGCACAACTTAAATGGATACTTGTGTGATACTGTCTGTATTATTTTAAAATTGTGTTCAAACCCCCGGTTTGTAATCTCAACATGCTCTTGTTTATACAACTATAAATAGAATAATAGATAGGTTACAGTGAATTACAAGGCTATAATTCCATCAAGAGGTTCTGGGGACATAGATAACATAGAGAGCGAAGCTTGAGAGGTTTGTATGTTCCCACAACCCCGAGATGGAATTGCAGCCGAGTAAGTCACTGTAACCTATTTTTTGTTTTTTGTAATATATGGATGAGAGAAGGTGGCTCTCGCGGGTCTCTACAATGTCATCAACTCCCTCAATGGAAACACAGACTTGTTGTGGATGTTCATCCATCCACTATTCTATATAAGGAAACATAGCCTTGTTGTGGATGTTCATCCATCCACTATTCTATATATCTTGAGGAAAAATCAGTGATGATGGTATTATTTGCAGTGGGTTATTGGGAGTGGACAGTAGTGTTATTGGAAAGCTGGTGTGTATTATAAGATTTGTTTTACATAATTTTCAATGCTATTATTTTAGTGATCCATACATTACAAAGAGTGCAATGGTACAGTCCTTTCTCATCCTTATTATGCATGCTATGCCATAGTCCCAGACTGCAGGAAGGTGTTGACAGTAAGGTATGGTAACCTCTATAACTGTAGAGGAGGAAATGTGTTGGTTCACGTTTTTTTACAAGAGATTTAGTAATAGCCCCAGGGGGCTTTCAGGTGAGGGGAGGTCACAGATTTAAAACACATTTGCTCAATGACTTTTTATACAAGGACCATACTGAAAAATCAGTGCTGTTTAAAATAGTCCCACTACAGCATGCCAGTGTTCCCCCATTATGATGAACTCTACTATGGGAATAATGGCTGTGACAAACTGATTCATAAGATAAAACTGTTCTCTTATGAATTAGGTTTCTCATCACTCTAGATACATTTTTTTTCTGCATTGATTTTTAATCATTGTCATTGTAGAAATTACGATAGTACATGAAGACAAAAAGCAGATGAAGTCCAAAGAATGAGGATTCTGTTAACGTACACATGTCCTTAGTAACAGAGGCCACTCACCTGTTATCTGCTCTTGTGCTAACAAATTCACCAAGCCCTCTCCTAAAATAATACACACCAGGGTACTCAAGCAGGGGCACCTTCAGCAGCTAAAATCACATCTAGGCAGGCTGGACTGGTTGATTATTGACTCATTCAATGATGCAAACAAAGCCTTGGAACGGTTCATCAGCCCCTTTACGATGGCCTGCTATATCCATGCACCACTTAAAAAGATGAAGGTTAAAGGTAGATCTAACCCATGGACAAATTCCGAGCTTACAGCATGGCTCAAACAAAGGGACCAACTCTGGCACTGTGCTTGAGCCACATCAGCACAAGGGGACATTCAAAAAAAACAAATCTGCAAGAAATGGCTGTACCTGAGCTATACGGAAGGCTAAAAGCCAATAATTTAGGAAGGCACTCTCCAGCTTCTGGGGTGATGGGAAAATATTTTGGGATAACTTGAAGGACCTCACAGGCAAGGATACTAAGGCACCACCCACTATGCTCAACATTGATGGAACACCTACTGTAGACCTAGGTACCATCTCCAATACATTCAACAATGCGTTCTCCAACCTTGGCAGTGTCATTCCACCAGATTTTTTCAATGCCCCCACCACTAATTCTCCCTTTGACACTGCACCCCAAGTACACACAGCTCTGCAGTTCTTTTTCAAAGAGATCCCAATGCACTTAGCCAGAACCTATATATGCAAGGCCATCTGCAAAATGGGCTACAGTGGTGACTCCCTCGATCTGAAGTTGCTTTTACTAGTCCTAGATGAAATCCTTGAACCCCTGACAAAGATCTTCAACCTTTCCCTAAGATTGAGTCAATTCCCATCACTCTGGAAACAGGCGACTACCACACCTGTTCACAAAAGGGAGACAAGTCACTGCACACCAACTACAGGCCCATTTCAATCCTCCTTGCCCCTTTCTAAAGCTCTGGAATGAATAGTCTAGGACCAGCTTGTCGAGTTACTGGACAAATATGAAATCCAATGCCCAGAACACCATGACTTCTGAAAAGGGCACAGTTCCACCACGGCACTTTTTGAATTTACTGGATTCATCCATGACACCCTCGACTAAGAAATCTGTGGGAGGGGGGCAGTATTCTTTGACCTGACAAAGGCCTTTGATACTGTTAACCAGCAGCTCCTACTTGGGCAACTGACCACTCTCAGGCTCCCCAAGGATGCACTGCCCTGGTTTGCTAGCTACCTTGGGGGAAGGCTCCAATATGATAGGATTGCCGGTGTCACCTCTGATGAAAAACCAGTCCTCTCAGGTGTCCTGCAGGGATCTATACTGGAGTCATTACTCTTTTCTCTCTTCCTGAACAGTCTCCCTAGCATCTGCCAACAGAGAATATTACTCTATGTAGATGATGCAGTACTGTTTACTAGCAACCAAGACTCTAAACAACTCGAGGGTCAGTTGCAGTGTGATTTCAGGCATGTCGAGGAGTGGTTTAGCTCACATAAACTCATCCTGAACTACAGCAAAACTAAGGTCATGACATTCTGCAATGCACGGAGCAAGTATAAACCTCTGTCCCTCACCATCAATAATCATGTATGGACTTCTCTTGAACATGTTCCTGAGTTTAAATATCTTGGCATCACCTTGGACAGTTCCCCTTTCTTACATGCAGCACATTTGGCAATGTAGCTAAGGCTGCCAACATACCTATCGGCCTGCTCCACAAGAACAAACACTGCATGACCACTGATGCCCTTAGACTGGCCATCTACAGCTCTGTCACTTCCATCATTGACTATGGTCAAGTCATCAATGGCTCTGCTTCCCCTACTGCCCTCCGGAGGATATTGGTGACACTCAACAGGGCCTGTCGGCTTCTAACTGGTGCCGCCCACCTGTTCACCCAGGCCGGATGGCTACCACTCCTTAGTAGAATACAATACCAGACCTGCTTGTTAACCAAAAAAGTTTTCCCCCGGGCTCATGCCATCAGGAGTGGCAAAGCACCTTACTGCCAACAACAGTACCTAGCTTACACACAGTGCTCTATATCATACCTTCCAGGCCCCGAGTTGATGGACCACAATGGGTCAGAGGTTGTTCACGCACAGGGCTCCTCAGTGGTACAATACCCTTAACAAAGAAACACTTACAACTGTGATGCTTGGTCCCTTTAAAAGGCATCTCCGACTAATCCTTACCTCTACCACTCAATGTGACTTCCTCTCATAAGTAACTGCCTCCTCATTTTACCCTAGTTGAAGGTGACCTATAACCTTCCTTAGAGCTCCACTTTTTTGGCACCAGTTTCCCCCACTCTCACCTCTTGCCCCCCCAAACCAGTCTTCCTCACCCACCCCCTCCCCTCTCTAATGGCACTTTCAGATATGGGGCCCTCCAGCCCATCCACCTCGCACTTTTGCCACCCACCTCTACCCACCTACAATGGCTCTTTAGCCTGCCTACTTCTTCCTGACTCCCTCCTACTCTATACTAACTATATACTGTTCACCCTGAAACTTGTCTGAAGCTGGCTTATGTTGTCTCTCCCCATTTTTGGCTGTATAATAAATGCTTAGACATCTTTATGTTTTTAAGACTGTAAACATTGTTGACCTTTGTATATATGTTACCCTACATCCTTTGACGTGGAACCTTTGTAAATGAGCAGTTCCTGCTCAAAGGTATTTGTAACCCTAGAGTGTAATAAAAAAAATTAATAAAATAAAAGGGGGATGCTAACAAAAAATAATAGGAAGTACAGTACAATTAGACTGCTGTTTCATTTATGAAGTGTTACTAGAGGCATCCCAGGCTCTTTAACCAATTTTGTTAGGATGGCCTGCGGGGTGGAATAGTAAGCTTCTTTTACAAGTTAATGGAATCTCAGTTTTAGTGTATATTTAGTGCATACCAACTGATTAAGACACAATGTGTTGCTGGATGCTTGCCTAGCTTTTTTACCATCTTTTTTGTGCTCATTTGATAGGTAGAATGACATGTTCCTTGTACCTTCTCAGGCATGCTCCAATTGCTCCTTGCCACTGCCCCTAACTACTAACTTAATCCTAGATCAGACTTAACTGCACTCAGGTTCTTTATTTTTATGCTCTTACAAACAGTATGTCATTTATTCTAATGTGTTTGTATAACTGCATTGTTTCTCTGTAACTGGCTGTATTTTGGATGTACCATCTCTTATGTCATGTTCATTCATTCTGTACATGTTTCCTTTTTTACCCAAATGTTTCCCAGGTTGCACCTGGAAATGAGCCCTAGCTTAGTGCGCCTTTTATGGTTGCCAAAGTTTACATAAATAAACAAGGTGAAGGAAGGTCAGTTTCAGCAATTTATATATTTAGTGCATACCAAGTAACTGAGGGATAATGTGCTGTAAGTAAATTTCTGTCCATTCCATTTAGACAGCCATTCCCACAGCTCTTGCTGTAAATCAAATTTGGGATCCTAAGTCCCAACAGTAGCATTTCTATTATTCAGCTAAAGGAAAATTTCCCACGGCAGAGTATTCCATTGAATTCCTTATGATTGCTATCACTTAGACCACAACTAGAGGTCTATCGATGATGGAATTTCTCAGTTCTGCTTTAACTCTATATTCAGAAACTTCACCTCTAGATGGCAATGTTATACACAGTTAACCTTTTTTCATAGACAATACATTCTGTATCACAATCTAATAGCAGGAATCAAAATAAGCAAAATACTGGAGTAGCAGTTGTAATTTTATACTATGGCACCTCTGGGATGTCACATCTGAAATTCCTTAATGAAGCCTGCTTTGGAATTGCACATCTGGAATTCTACACAGAGGCCAGCTCTGCAATGGCATGTCTAGAATTCTGCACTGAGGCCAGGTCTGGGAACATCACATCTAGAAGTCTTCACTGAGGTAGATCTGGGGTGGCATGTCTGGAATCCTGCAATGAGGTCAGGTCTGGGATGTTACATCTAGAAATCTTCAACAAGGTAGATCTGAGGTGGCATGTCTGGAATTCTGCAATGAGGTCAGGTCTGGGATGTCACATCTAGAGATCTTCACTGAGGTAGATCTGGGGTGGCATGTCTTGAATCCTGACTGAGGAAAGATCTGGGATGTCACATCAGAATTTTACACTGATGCCATATCTGCAATGTCAGGCAAATTTAGAATCCTACACTGAATCCAGCTGAAGAATGACAGTTCTGGAACTCTGCACAGAGACCATCTCTGGAGTGGCACATCTGGAATCCCAAAGTAAGGTGTGTGTCATCTATGGGATAACACGTAATGGAGTTGGAGTGCTTGACTCCCAAGGAAGAAGAATGTGGGACATCATGAAATTGTACTTCCTCTATCAACTGAAAAAGAAACAAGTACCTACCTAAAGCCTATGGGATGCCAGCCAACGTATATCCCTGAAATGTAGAACAGTAGCTTATTTACATGGAGAAAACAGCGGCATGACACTGATTTAGTAGCAGTTTTTTTTTTTTTACTGAAAACCAGATTGGGATCCGTTTGACTTTGTAGAAAGAATATAATGATATGACTTGTTATTAGCCAGTGAAAGTGTAGTATTATGTCATTTAACTACTGTCAACACCTAGCTGAAATTTTAAACAACATTGTGGCTGTGAGAAAAGTAAGCCCCAACTGGGACCTGACCAGAGAAAATATATTCAGTAATTGCAATGTTTCAAGCTAAATTCATACAAATGTAAATAAAGTATTACAAGTTTTTCATAAAAAAAATTAAACTAAAGAATATACTGTAAAAATATATCATATTTGACTGTGAACACTTTTTGTTTGGTGTCCTATCTAGGGGTTATCAATGTACATGTATTGGTCATCTTTTTATGTGCTCCCATCATATGATAATCACAATTCATTAACTAATACACAATTTAAATTGTAATTGTGGTGTAGGTCAGTCTTAATTTTCTGTGAATTTATATGGGATCTGGGATTTCTGGTGCTTTGCCCTGCCAGCAAATCAGCTTTAACAGAAATTTGCAATAAATCTGATCCAGGCCCCTCCCCCCCCCAGCTTTTATACTAAAATAAGTTCCTGGTGCCCTGTGTCATTCCCTCCTTCAGTTCTTTCACGTGTTTAAAAATAAAAGTGCTTATGGCATCTGGCAACTCCTCTTACATTACCTACCTCTGTTAACAAACCCATTGTTAAATAAGTCCCTGGTGTCCAGTTGCCCTCTCTTCTATTTACTCAGTGCCGTGTTCGATGCAGTATTCCAATATTGACAATGCAGAGCAGCATGAAGACTGTGCTGCACTCTTGAGGTGATATGTGAACATACGAATATAGCCTGTAGAAGAAGGCCTAGTGGTCTATTGAGTCTGCTTCCTCCACTATTAATCCCTCCTCATCTTCTGTTTTACCCCTCTCTTGATCATGACTTTCCCGTTTACCCTATCCCATCCTGTTCAGAATCTATCTACCATCTCTAGGGAGATCACTTCCTGTTGGAGTTTATCTCACCCTGTAACCACTCTCTCCATGAGAAACTGTCTTCTGATCTGTCCCTTGAACCTACCCTTCACCACCCCCACCTTAAGCCAGTACACCTTGGTGGTCCTGCTTCCACTAAGACAGAAGAGCCTCTCTGTGTTCACCTTATTGATTCCTCTCAGGTACTTAGAGGTCTCAGCCATGTCCTCCTTTCCCTCTTCTCCTTCAGGGAGTACATGTTGAAGTCCTCCAGCCTCTCCCCATATGTCTTGCCCTGCTGACCCTGAACCATTTTTGTTGCCTGCCTCTGGACCATCTCTAGCAGGTCAATGTCCTTTTTCAGGTTGAGCCACCAGTACTGTTTGCTATACTCCGATGACATGTACAGCGGCAATATGATCTCTTGTGCCTGCTAATGATTCCCCTGGCAATGTAGCCCAGCATTTTATTAGCTTTTGCCACTGCCTTCCTGCAATGCGTGTAATGCACCAAATCACTAGTGACAGTCATCCCAATACTGTTTCCTCCATCTAGTTAGTTGCCAGGACCCCCCCATGTTGTACTCTGTTTTCAGCTTCCTACCTCCTATATGTATGACCTTACACTTCTTTACCTTGAACCAAGTTGCCCTATTCCCAACTCCCTCTCCAGGCTGGTCAGATCTTCCTTAAGGTAATGAATTCCCACCACTGTGACACTTTGCATCATGAAGCCACTCTGGACCGCATCCCGTATAAGTTGAATTCTGGTGCAGGTCATGGCTGGAATCTTCCAGCCCAGCTTTGACAGACAGAAGTCACCCACTCTTACCCTCGTCCCTTTACCCTACCCTGGTTTTGGATTCCAACTCCCTATCCCTTTCCTCTTCCAGATTAGGTGGTCTGTATACTACCTCCAACAGTACCTTTTGCCCTCGTGTACAATTTTACCCACTGTACTTCTACTTTCCCTTCTTTGTAACTTCTCTTATGCTGGTTATACTCTTCCTTATGTATATCACTATGCCTCCCCCCTTCCCTATGCCTTGTATACAACTTGTACCCAGGCGTACAGAGGTCCCAGATGTGATTTTGGAGTAGCCCATGCCTTTTGACCTTTCTCCCTCTCTCACCCCCCCCAAAGACCTTCTCCCCAAGGCTCTCTGCTCATATTTGCTTCCCTCTCTGTCCCATTATCTGTTTGCAACTCAATTTGATCTGTGTGGGGGGGGGCCTGCTGGCCTTTACCTCCTGGAGACTCTGGATGCAGTGACTCGTTGTGCCCCCCACCCCTTCAGTTTAAATTAAGGCTTATATCCATGTACTCCCCAAGCTTATCCCTAGGCATCCTGGAACCTCCTCTGTTAAGACACACCTACTGTACCAGGTGTGCAGAGGATTTTGTCATTCCAGGACCCCCTCCCATCTGCCTTGGCAGCCCAAACATTTCATCCTGCAGTATTCCCTCAGCTAACTATTATATTCCTCAGTCCTCCACTTCCTAGCTGTGCTGACTGCAGGTACCTTTAGCACTTTTGAGAAGTCTACCGATCTAGCCACCCCCCATCTGCAATTTCTCCACACTGCCCTAAACCTCTCCAGTATTACTTCTACCTCATCCCCAGCTAGGTCGTTCATACCAAGGTGTATTATTATGTGATGTTCCCTCCATCCCCTGCATAACTTGACCTACCATTGGGCACACATGCTCTGCCATCATTCCTGGTATAGACATTACTTTCCTTCTTCAGCATGCCAAGGCAACTGGCTCTGCCCCGCCTCATGTCTACCATTCCTGCCTATTTCTCTCACCTGGTTAGTCCCCCAGCCTCTCCCTACTACCTGGCCGAACTTCCATCACCTCCAACCCAGTGTTCCCAACTCCCACCTACATAGATACATATAAATTGTTGGCAGATAAGGACCACTAGGCCTATCTAATCTGACCATAGGCCCTATATTTGTATGCAGTCATTGACCGTAAGTGATCAATGGCTGTTCATCATTCCCTCCCCACCTAACGTTCACTTGTGCCTGTCTCAGGCATGTTTAACCCACTCCACTGTGCTTTTCACCACCACCTCTTGTGGTAGGCTGTTACAAGCATCCACCACCCTTTCTGTGTTGAAAAACTGACATGTTACCTCTTAATCTACACCCCTTCTCCAATTGCATATTGTGTCCCCTTGTTCTGATATATTTTCTACATTGGAAAAGATACACCACCTGCACCTTGTTTATGTCCTTGAGGTACTCGAAAGTTTCTATCATGTCCCCCCTTTCACTCCTCTCCTCCAGTGAGTACATATTGTGGTCTCTTAGTCTCTCTTGATATGTTTTGTGATGCAAGCCATGCACCATCTTTGTCATCCTTCTCTGGATATCCTCCACCTTGTCTATGTCCTTACGCATGTGTGGTCTCCAATACTGCATGCAGTACTCCATGTGAGGCCTTACCAGTGTCTTATACAATGGCATCACCACCTCCTGTCTCCTGCTAGCTAAACTTCTGCCTATGAACCTCAGCATGCCACTGTCCTTTCCTGCAGCCTTTGCTCTATACTTTGATACCTTAAGTTCATCAGATATGATTACCTCTAGGTCCCTTTCCTCTTTGGTGACAGTCAGAACCCCTTCCCTCATTCTGTAGCTCTCCCCAGGTTTTCCCCTACCCAGGCGCATTATCTTGCACTTTTTTTGCATTGAACCTCAGTTGCCACACCTCTGACCATCTTTCAAGTTTCTCCAGGTCCCTCTTCATTTTCTGCGCCCCTTCTGGTATATCCACCCTGTTGCAGATTTTGGTGTTATCTGCAAATAGGCAGACCTTTCCTTCCAGCCCCTCTGCAATGTCACCCATGAAGACATTGAACAAGACTGATACCAGTACTAATCCTATGGTACTCCACTGGTCACCTATCTATCCCCGGATTGGATCCCATTTACCACCACCCTTTGCCTTCTGTCCATCAGCCAGTTTCTAACCCAGTGTATCATCTTATGCCCCATGCCCAGACTATTCATCTTGTTAACCAGCCTTCTGTGTGGGATGGTATCGAAGGTTTTGCTGAAATCTGTGAAGGCAATGTCTACCGACCCTCTCTAATTCACTTCCCTAGACTCCCAATCAAAAACATCTATCAGATTTGTTTGACAAGACCTTCTTGCTGTGAATCCGTGTTGCCTCAGATCCTGGGCACCATTGGATTCCAGGTGTGCCACTATCCTTTCTTTCAGCAGTGTCTCAGTGATCTTCCCCACACTGATGTGAGGCTGACTGGCCTGTAGTTCCCTGCTTCCTTCCTACTAACACTTTTGAGCAGTGGGACTATATGCACCCTCCTCCAGTCCTCTTGAACCATGCCTGTGTTGAGTGACTCTGAACAGGGCAGCCAGAGGTGCTGCTAGTTCCCTTCTCAACTCCCTTAACATCCTCAGGTGTATGTTGTCTGGCCCCATGGTTTTATTCACCTTCAGCTTTGTGTGTTCCTCCAGAACTCTCTTCACTGTGAATAGACTGGTGCTCACTCCCCCGCATTGCCTCTGCTCCCCAACCATGGTTCTTGAGCCTCTCCCTCCATAGTGGATACTGAGCAGAAGTATTTGTTCATGATTTCTGCCTTGTCTAGATCCCCCTCCTTACACTCTCCGTTTTGAGCCTCACAACCCATTTTTCTTCTATCGCTGATGCACCTATAGAATGTCTTGTCCCTTTTTTCACAGTCCATGCTAAACACTCCTCTGTCTGTGAGTTGGCTCTCCTAACAGTTTTTCCAGCTTCCCTTAGACATTCGAGGTACACCTCCCTATCCTCCTCTCTTTTGGACCCTTATACTTCCTGAAACTCGCTCTTTCAGCCCTCACTTTGTCTGCTACCTCTTTAGAGAACCATAGTGGCTTCCTCCTTATTTTCCCTTTACCACTGTTCTAAGGCATTTGTTAGTTACCACCACTGCAGCTCCTTTTAGTTTTCCCCATTGTTCCTCCAGTCCCTCCATTACCTCTCCCTTCTCCATGGCTGCTCATCTAACCATTTCACTAAAATCTGTCCTCCTGAAATCTAATACTTTTGCCCTTTTGTAGCTTAACCGAGTCCCTGTCTCCATGCCATACCACACCATATGGTGGCCGCTGGATCCCAGCTGCCCTTCCACCTGAACTCCTTTGACTCTGTTCCCATTGGTCCATTGCAGATCCAAAATTGATTTGTCTCTGGTTGGCTCATGCACCAGCTGTCTGAGTCCAACCCCCTGCAGGAATTCCAGGATGGCCATGCTTCTGGCTGAAGTAGCTGCCAGAGTGGTCCAATCCACATCCAGCATATTGACCTAAACTGCCTTACCTCTGCCATCAAGTGGTTCAACCTCTTGCACACTAGGCAACCACCTGTCTCCCACAATACACTCATGAATACTACAGCCCAAAGTTCCTTACAGCACTCTACCCTGCTTCTTCCATTCTGCTAAAGTCAAGTGTAGCTGCACAGTAACAAGGTACAGAGAACCAGACAAAGAATTACAGATAATGCAACAGCTTCACATATATGAAACAATTTTATTGCAAAAAGCATACCATATAAACAGACCAAGAACTGTGCACACAGTGAGGAGACCACAGTGC
The DNA here is from genome assembly GCA_016271365.2 of Neoceratodus forsteri. Classification (NCBI taxonomy): domain Eukaryota; kingdom Metazoa; phylum Chordata; order Ceratodontiformes; family Ceratodontidae; genus Neoceratodus; species Neoceratodus forsteri. Next base: position 41,523,973 of record CM028131.1, on the reverse strand, counting down.
AGATGACCCAGCACTTCACTCAGCTGGAGCTTCCTTAGGGGACTGACTACTGGACAAACCCCACCCCTTATATCCTGGTTACTAAGCCAAATACTGGCTAATGAGTTGTGCTATCCTAGTTACAGAAAGCAAAATATTAAAAGTACAGGACACAGAAATTAGATTAAGGCCGCATCTAGAGTATGGAGTTCAGTACTGGTGCCCACACCTCAAAAAGAACATTAACCTGCCGGAGAAGGTCCAGAGGAGGGCTATAAAGATTATAGCTGGTAAACAAAGTAAGACATATGAGGAGAGATTGAGGGCACCGAACATGTACTCCCTGGTAGACAGGAGAGTGGGGACATGATTGGGATGTTCTAGTACTTGAAGGGGATAAATAAGGTTGATAAGGAGAGTCTCTTTAAGCTGAGTGGCATCCATAACACAAGGGGGATCAATCTTGCCCTGGAGGTGGGAGGTTTAGGAAGAAGGTCAGGAAGCACTTCTTCACAGAGAGGGTGGTGGACACTTGGAATGTGTTGCTGGAAGAGTTCATCTCATTGAAGACAGTTGGAAGCTTTAAGAGAGGATGGGATAGGCATGGGGAAGGTAAGGATCATGGGTAGGGAGGATGGGAGGAGTGGGGAGGGAGGGTAGAGACTTTAGCTCAAACTATGGACCCTGCAATATGAGCAGACTTGATAGACCAAATGGCCTGCTTCTGCTGGCTTCTTAATATGTAAAATGAGGAGGAGGTATAACAAACAAGTAAAGTGTGGTAACAAAGTGATATGTATTTAAAAATGAAAAATCAAATTACAAACTAAAATATTCAATTCAGAACCGGAAGCTACTTAATTTAATAATATATCATGCTATTAGAAAGAAAAATGTCATAGCAGCTACTGAACTCTCACAAATGCCAATACATGAATGACTTTTTTCAAAAATGTCTATAAATGTGCTTCAACGGATATGTTAAAAATAAGTAAACAAATGCATTGTATCCTTAAAGGCACAGTACACATTTACTATATACTGTTTTAGCCACATCCATAAAAATATACAAGTATGCAAAAGAAAATGAATAATTCATTCAAACCATACTATCAATTAAGGAAGCTCCCCCAAATAAGACAAGGGAGTGCAAGAAGTAAAGGATGTGCAAAGAGGGGTACTGTGGTGGTGAGGGGAATAGAGCATGCATGGAACCATAATAGAGCTGCTAATTACAACAATTACCGGAAAATAATCAAACTCTCACTAGTGTCCACACATTCTGTAGTATACCAAATCAATAATAATTCACAAGTAGAACCATGTTGGATCAATAAAATTGGCTACATCATCATCACCCTTCATCTTTTTCACTTCTGGCTCCCACAGGGGATCCAACACATCGTCATCTTCTGTACCAAAACATGTTATATCGTCCTCCCTATCACTGTCTACTGCCAGAGAAACATTTCCCTTCTCTGGCATCTCATCAATCTGGGGGAACTGACTCTCATTATCTCCTCCTGTAGGAGAAACAGACTGAAGCCGAACACTATCACCCTCACCACCACCAGCTCCTCCTTGAGCAGGAACAACAGTTACACTGACAACTTTTTTGGCTTCCCCCTGGACCTTTGTGCCTCCACTGGTATAAGTGTCTCCCTTATTCCCAGTATCAGCCCCAACAAGCATACTAGCTACAGACTGAGCAGTAAAAAAATGGGTCACAGACTTTAAGTCTCTTTTAACTTCAATTTTGCTGCTACTGTCTGCCACAGCAGTAGTGGCAGAGGCCACAGAGGGTATGGATTCACAAATAGGTTTGCTTTTTCCATCAGACTTCCTTCAGACACCTCCCACCCTAGAATCTTTACCTGAATGTCTCTTGGCAGGCATATTTATTTTTTATACAGTAGCTGGCTAGGTCAGGTAGTAAACAACAGTGGTGTAACAGGGAGGAAAGGGTTAATATGGTAAGCAAATTCAATAGGAACACTGCAATGCAGTTGCTAGATCACAATTTTAATTTCCGTGAGCAGTTCAACATTGCAGTGTACATGGATATGGATAAGTCAAGTGGTCAGGTCACTGTACACAAATACTTTCAAAAGAAAATAAATCACAAAAGTGATTCAGCATTTGGAAACAGGAACAGAATTACTCAGTCAGAAGACTGTAGTAACTGTTCAGATAAAGTGACCCAAAAAACAGTCAATGTGTAAGAAAAATATAACAAATAAGTAGCACACCAACTACAAATTTTCAGACTTAAAAGAAATTACAGAAACTCACTCACAACTTGTGAGAAATATGTCAAATTTTAGGAACTAGCCTGCTCTACTTTCATTTCACACACACAGACACAAAAACCACATGGTCGACCTTCCCCCTCTCACTGCCTCACAGACAAAGAGAAAACTGAAACACTAAGTTTAACTAACTATTCTCCAAAGATACAAAAACAAAACAATTTTTACTTGCAGCACTAGGTACGAAACATTCAATTTTGTGAGCACTTAACTCCCCCAAATCACTAAAAAAGAGGTTTTTGAAGGGTTTATTGGCAGTGATGCACCACACTGAACTCCTCTCTGAATCAACAGACAATATACTGTGCAGGAAACACCCTGCATGCGAGATTTCAGCTATCTACCAACAATACACTGCGATTTCACCAGCATAATTGCAAGACATTGGTGTAATTGAGGCATACATGGCAAAATTATGCCTCCCAGGGCTGAAATTGGCATAATGTGGGTGTAATTACATGCTTTCGGTGAAAGCTGAACCAGGGGTGAAATGTTATTACGCCTAGTTAAAATATTTCACATAATGCGTAAATTAAGCAAAATATGCTGGGTGTCATTTTTAAGTTTCGCACATCTCTAAACACCTGATTGGCCAGCAGCATATTATTCTTATAAGCATACAGCTGCTCCCATTGTAAAGCTTTGTTGTATATCTTTCAAACAAAACTTGGACCCAGCATCATCCTCTACACACTGGGTGTCCAGTAGGGGTGGACACATCAGGAGTTGGCATTCGGTCACTGAAATGTTAAGAGGAACCAAGTGAAGTCTGCTCCATCCAGTTTAAACTTTCTTCAGTCCAGGGTACCTTAGAGTCAGAGGCAGACCTTCATATGAGAACTGACACTCTCCCCTGCAGGTCTGTATGAAGGACCCTTCTGTAGGTAATACCCCTTGGCAGTCTCTCAAGAACTAGTGGGCAACAGAGCAGTTGCTGTAGTTGGGGTCTTGACATGACTTTCTTCCTGGGACAAAGGGCCACTGCTATAACTTCCTGGTTTGCCAAAGTCCAAAAGAGTCAATAAACAATTGCAGTAGTCTTGTCTCCAGGGGGTACTGATAACATGAGTTGCATTTTCCTGAGTAGTTGCTCCTAGTATGCCATACTGTAGGTACTGGCTATACTTTGGCATGCATGATTCTGCAGGTAGTTAGAGACTTTTGTCTCTCCTTTTAGTCATGTCCACCTCCCTGACATTGTGTGGACACAAATGTCTGTGTGAAATTACAGGAGATAAGATAGCATCTAAATTCAGATTTTAAAAGATTATTTATTTATTTAAAGGGGTACTGTCAGCTTTGTTCCTTGTTTTATTGCCAGATCACATCAATGTGCCTCTGCGTAGACAGTGATCACATATGGTCCACAGAATACCCCAATATATATGCCATAATTCAGAATTCTTACTAATTTCTGCAGTTTTCATGATCTGCTACTTTCCTTCGAGCCACCTGTAAGTACACTGTGCACCAGTATCATAAGCAAGATGAGAGTGCACATCTGACACTGCACTGACATGAACATTGATTTTGCTCATGGCAATACTGAAAAGCTAAATGCAGTGTGTATTTTCTAACGCTGTACTAGATTTGCTATTTTTTAATTGAAACTGAGCACTGGGAAAGACATAAAATGCTTTTCAAATGAGGCGCAGAAATCTCACGTGTGCACAAAAGCAGGACGATGCACAAATCCCAGGCATGTGTAGGAGTATTCCACTTTCGCGCATGCGCTAGATTTCTGCACCCACTTTCCAATGCATTTTATGTCTTTCCCAGCACTCAGTTTCAATTAAAAAATGGCAAATCTAGTACAGCATTGGAAAATACATGCTGCATTTAGCTTTTCACTATGGCCATATGGAAAATCAATGTTCTTACCGGCGCACAGTGTCAGATGCACGCTTTCATCTTGCTTATGCTTCCAGTGCACAGTGTAATAATAATAATAATAACATTTATTTGTATGGTGCCCTATCTAAAACCAAGGCACCTCACATATCAAAACAGCAAGAACAGCTTAAAAACTTAACAGATATAATAAAAACTAATATCAGAATTATCATTATAGCAAAACAAGGAAACTCAATTGCTAAAGGCTTGGTGCCATAAATATGTTTTTAAAGATTGCTTAAATCCCTTCACAGCTGTACACTTACATAGCCGATGGGGTAGAGAATTCCAAAGGGTAGGGGCAGAATACAGAAAGGGTCTTGCCCCAGATGATTTTAGACATACCCTTGGAATCTCTTGCAACCCCTCATCGGTAGAGCAGAGTGATCCAGTACTTATGTGTACAGTGTACTTACAGGCGGCCTGAGAGAAAGTAGCAGATTGTGAAAACTGCAGAAATTAATAAGAATTCTCGATTATGGCATATATAGGGGTATTGTGTGGACCATATCTGATCACTGTGTACACAGAAGCATATTGATGTTATCTGGCAATAAAATGAGGGACAAGGCTGACAGTGCCGCTTTAAGATCACATAGGAATTACCACCACTTTGAGTCATAGATTTGTTTCCAAGGACTCCACTTCAGGTACAGAGTAAATACAATATCAACAGTAGGTTATTACAGGACAACATTTGATGATTACAGTTGATTACAGGAGGATATCATACAACTAAGATAACAGAACTGTACAAAGGTTAAAAACAGTTTGCAGCCACACAGGCATTGTCAAGGACATGCACCTATACAGTTGCTGGTAGATAACGCATAATAGTGGCAAACAGTAAGTATGGTACTAAACATGGGTGATGCCCTCAGAGCAGACATTGACAGGTAATTGTCCTATACAGGTGGTAGCCAAGTATAGTGGTGGAAAACACATAATTACTGTCCTATAATGGGGTGCTGCCTCAGGGGAGGTATTGTCAAAACAGTCCTATACAGGTATTAAATAGTGTACTATGTAGTCTAACATATAGGCACAGCAGGCTTCAGAGGCTGTATAGAGGGTGTTGTCTCAGAAGAGACATCATTGTCAGAGACAAGCTTGGTGTAACGTCTATTGCAAAAGAAGAAGGAAGTAACTGAAGTAATAAATAAGATAAAAACGAATAAGGACTGTGGATTGGACAATGCTGAAATCAGGTTTGAAAAGGATTCTACTATTGAAATTTCCAAGACCTTGACAGATATGTTTAACTGGAGCCTAAAAGAAGGTACCTTTCCAAAAATATGCAAACAGGCAAAAATAATTTCAATTTACAAAGAAGGCAAAACCTCCAGTCCCACAAATTACCAGCCAATTACTTTACTGTCCATTGTATCAAAAATAATGGAAAGAATTGTTCATAGTCAGTTAATAGACTATTCTGAAATATTTGATGAACTTACTCAATTGTAGTTTGGATTTAGAGAAGGACTGTCCATGGACAACCCTGCTCATGGACTTTATTGACCAGGTAGCTTCCTCGCAGGGAGAGGTGTGAGCCATGGGAGGGGTGTTCATAGACTTGTCTAAAGCATTTGATTTACTGGACCACAAAATAGTGTTAGATAAGCAAAGTTAAACAGGAGTTACAGAAGAACCCCTTAGATGGTTTCACTCTTATTTATCCAATCATTTTCAGTTGGTCATTGTGGGAGGAAGTAATTCAAACTTAGTTCCAGTGACATGAGGAGTTCTGCAGGAGTCAATGTTAGGCCCCCTTCTGTTCCTCATCTACCTAAATGAACTACCTAACCACATAACATAAACTAGTATAAGATTATAGGCTAATGACATGGTGTTGGTGTCAGAAGGGAAAGACAGCAGGGAAGTTGAACATAGACTCCAGATTGATTTCAACATATTGCAAAAGTGGCTTATTTTTTCTAAATTAATACTCAATGCTAAAAAATAAATACAATCAATGTTTTTAGTCCATCCCAAACCAAGACATCTGGAAAAATAAATAAAGCAGAAATAAAAACAGTGAATGAATTGTCTATCACACAGGTTTTCTACCTTCAAATACTTGGGAGTCCAAATAGACCAATGTCTCTCCTTCGTATAATACATTAACCAATTAACAAGGAAAATAAACACAAGGACAGGTGCCTTTGGGTGAGTGTCTAACTATTTGACCAAGAAAGACTAACAGTGGCAAATCAGTTAATAATTCCAATTATAATAATAACTTTATTTGATAAGCACAATTCAGAATGTTGAAGCACTCTACAGAAGTATAAAACATAACAAACTTTAAATTCAATAGCAATTAAAATAGTGACACATCATATCAGCTGATTAATCTGAAGTAATCACAAGGGCAAGATTAAATAAATTACTTTTTAGTGCCATTTTGAAGCTTTCCAAAATCTAGAACTCAAACTTTATGAGGTAGAGAATTCCACAGGGTAGGTGCTACAAATGCAATAGAACAAGCTACAGATATTTACAGCTGAACCATGGAACTCATTATGAACTATGATTGTTATGTTTTCAGCAATGTTTATAAAAATGTATTACAAAAACTACACAGCACATATTAGAGATTGACCAGGTTTGTATTAAAATGTCAGTTATATCAAAGACTAGATTGGAATACATTAGAAGAAAAAAGAAAAATAATTCGGACAACAACTCTGGCACAATTCCCCCAAGTTGGAGAGTAGCTATTGTAGTGCCACTTCATAAACAAGGTTCAAGAACTGGGCCAGAGAATTTTACACCAATAAGTTTGACTTCTGTTTTGGGTAAAATACTTGAAGGAATAATCAAGGATCATATCCAGCAACATATATCAACTATAGGAGATATTGACCCACATCAGCATGGGTTTATAAAGTATAGATCATGTTTAACAAACTTATTGGGTTTCTGTGAAAAGGAAAATGGGGAAGTTGATATAAAAAAATTCAGTTGACATAATATTCTTAGATTTCACAAAAGCCTTTGATAAATTACCACATTTGGAATTGATTAAATCATTAAAAACTTTAAGGTTGAACACAAATATAATATACTGGATTTCAAATTGGTTGGGGGGAAGACGGCAGAGGGTGGTGGTGAATGGAGTCCTTTCTGTTTGGGTTGTAGTGGAGAGTGGTGTGCACCAGGGATCTCTGTTGGGCCCGGTTTTGTTTAACATCTATATTTCATCATGGAAAATAAATGTACCAAATGTTTGGATATCCAAATTTGTGGATGACTGTAGACTGGGAGCAGTGGTGAACACTAGAAAACAATATTAAGTTTCAGAATGTTTGAACCACATTTTATCTTGGACTATGCACAATAAACTTGAACTAAACATTAATAAATATAACGTAATGCATTTGGGTACTAAGAATGGACAGTACAATTATACTTTAAATAACAATCCTTTAATGGTAACCACAAATGAAAGAGATCTGGGAATAACAGTTACTCATGATTTAAAATTCAGTTCACACTGCAGAAAGCAGGTAAAAAAAGCTAACCAGTTACTAAATTGTATCACTAGAAACATATCTAGTAGATCCAGGGAGGTGTTGCTCCCCCTTTATGTGGCATTGGTTAGACCTCACTTGGAGTACTGTGTCCATGTATGGTCACCATACAGAAAGGAAGATATTAAAAAGGTGGAAGCTGTTCAACATCAGTTTACAAGGCTTATTCCAGGTCTCAAATTAATACCTTACAAACAAAGGTTGAAAATACTTAATTTTTATACTTTACAATACAGAAGGACAAGGAGTGATCTGTACATGTTGCACAAGGTAATTAAAGACAATACCCTAATGAGGGAACTAGGATTAAGATTCAATGTAGACAGGGTTAGTAACAGGAAGCACTCAAAACAACTGTGTTTGGATAAATGGAACACACTATCCAGAAAATACTGGTACAGCCAAAGGATAATTACTGTTTGGAATAGTCTTTCACAAGAAGAATAGTGATGATGTAAATATCTTTAAAACAAGATTAGATATTGAGATGAGTGATGAGATAACATTTGGGTTATAATATTTATCCACGGCATGCAAAAGGACAGAAGTCTATTACAGCTTGTATTATCTGTGAAATCTATGAAACTTTGCTAGTTAGAATTTTCAAAAATGGTAAACATACATGACTTCTGAACAAACTTGTCCAGCCTAGTCATAACTTTCATTTAAGAACAAAAAAAATCAAAGGAAGGGAGTCACATGATGCAGGCTTTCGGGTGACAACTGGTTATTTGAGCTCCGTCCCTTTGATCAAAAAAATACATTAAGATGTGCCCTTCTATCAAGTTTTACATGGTTCCTGAAATGGTATCTTCTTGTGAGATCTGCCTGGGTTTACTGAAACCACTTACGATAGAAATTACAGAGTACAAAGCAGATTCAGTACCTCCTTCCTCTGGTGCTAATGCAGAGCCATTTCCTATGCTGTAAGCCAAGAGACTTCAGAGAAGCACTTCCCCGGTGCCCCTTTCACAAATATGTGCAGGCCAGGCTGAAGAAGAGCCCCAAATTCAACAGATGGCTATGGAGCTGTCTACTATTAAAATGGCTGCCTTTGCAATTTTGGTTGATTTAAAAGATAGCAAGCCAAGCCTTGAAGAGCTGACAATATGGGTCAGGGATGTAGAGGCACATATATCTTCTATAGAGGACAGACAGGCAAAAGTGGAACTGGATATAATGGCTATTAAATGCTCTTTGGAGAAACTGGAGGACAAGGTTGATGATTTGGAAGGTCTTAGCAGCCGCAATAACCTTGACCTCCTAGGGCTACCTGAAGGGGAAGAAGGTCTTAATACAGTGGATTTTATTCAAGCATTATGTGTGAAACTTGGGGCCCCAGCCCAAATGGCCCAAGTTATATTACAAAAAGAAGAACAAAATGGTTATGTTAAATGCACGCAGAAAATAGAGTTAAAAAGCTATGTTTCGACCTTAGGTGTTTTTCAGGAAATATCTAAAAGAGAAAAAAACAAAGTTATAAAAATAGCTCATCAGGCACTACATGCAAAATCTCCACCTGATTAAGCCTCCCCCCGGCATGTCATTTTCAAGCTTCTTAATTTCCTGGATCGAGACCATATTTTATGGGCTGTGAGGAAACTTGCTGCAGTTTAATGGGAAGGCAAGCCAATTAAAATTGTTCCTGGCCTCACCTTAAAAGTAAGGCAGGCCCGAAACATGTATCGGCTTCCAAAGCTACTTAGATTCAATGACTTTCCCAAAATTATTTGTATGAATGGGATAGTGAGTTTGCTAAAGGACTTTGTTTAATGTTTATTTGCTGTTAAATAAATCAGGCAGGGGTTTGATCTTAAGTTCTGTTGAATTTTGGGGGGTTATTGGGGGGCTCTTACATCCTCATTTGCTCCATAAAGTTAAATGCATAGATTACCCTTGCACTACGACCAGTGACAGTATATCTGATTAAGGGTTTTTATTTAATACTAAGTGCCTACCCTACCCCATGCATGTTTTAGTGGGTCTATTCCTGTCTTTTGAGTAGTTATGGTAGCAGTGACTCTGTAAGACATTGGGAGGCCCTGTTCATCATAAGCTGAATATACAGTAATGTGTTGTGTTTCACCAAGTCCTGTGTTTACAGGCTGTTACTCTTTGCTGGGTTTTGGAAGCCATCTATGTAGTTCACCCTTCCTCCTTTTTCAGGTATCATAATTCTCCCTCTTCTCTATTTTTTATTTTTCGTGTTTAAGCAGTGGGATAGCATTATGTTATGTACCTATGCCCCTTTTAGTTCAGAAGCAGGGAACTTCAACTGTTGTTCTGTAAGGTGTTTAATATTAAGTACCTGTTTTGGCTAGAATTTTAACTCTCTGGAGAGGGAGTGCAACCTTACACTGCTTATCTACATGTACTTTATTTATACTGTTGTTTGATGTTTGGTCGAAAGGATGATTGCCCTTAGCCTGTTCATGGACCAGGATGTTTGGAGTGGGCAGTCAGCCAGGGTAAAGGTTTTTGGTCTAGGTTTTCTGTATATAATAAAGATATTCTGTTTACACTACTTTAGTCTAAGTTTGGTGGGGAGGGGGAGGGGTCCTTGTGCAGCAACTCTATGGACTCAGGTCAACAAATGATGTTGTGTAAGCAGTTATGGTCAGGGCCACTGGGAAATTGTGGAATTTTTTAGCAGATTTTGCGGTGAATTTGCGGGACGTTTTTCTCCCAAATTTTGTGGTGATTTTGTGGGACTTTCCATGTATTTTGCAGTGATTTTGGGGGCTGCTGGGCACACATTTTCCTTTGTGAGGTACAAGTATGGGGTTTTCAATTTCAGTTTCTTTGTGATGCATATCAAAGCCAGCCATCAAAAAGGTATAGGTTTTGTATAAAAAAAAACAAACAAAAAAAACACAGACATATACAAAAGGTACAAGTTTTTATTAAAACACCCACGACCAACCAAAAAACAATATGCATTATAATAGTAGCATCATTGTCAAATCAGTACCACCACCACCTCTAATAATTCAAACAATAAACGTTATTAGTATTCTACAGTAAAAGTATAGTACCACCACCACCACCCCAGATCATCAAGAAAGGATTTTTACATCATAGAAAGAGCAGCAATGGTTATCCAACAAAGATCTTTAAAATTTCTTATTGTACTTCAACATAAGAAGTAGTCTAGTGTTGTCATCTGTCAGAATTCATTGATTGTCTTTTAAAAGGTCTGTGTACAGCGAAAAGGTCCGTTCAATGTCTGCTGTGCTTACAGGAAGCCAGATATACCTTTTTGCCACAGCAGCAAGATGTGGAAATGTATCCCTTTGTGCTTCCCACCACTAAGCAATATTAAAATCGTCACTTGGTACTGATTGGGGGAAGTTCTGTACCCATGCCATTCAAAGTTTGAAACACCAGCCAGAGATGGTAGCTCTTGAGTGTGTTTTACTTTTTCCTTGTCCAGTGTTGGAAGCTGCTTTGGGTCAAAGATTCGGGCAGCTTTGAATGTGCCGACTGAGGGATGAGATTTTAAAATTTTGTCTAGTTTCTCACTGCTGTCCAACATAACCTTCTGAAAAAGGTTCATACAGTTTTGATTTTTATGTAACTGACAGTGGGACAACATTTCTACTGTATTTGGTCTGTATTCAGTTCCCCCTGCGGTGGCACAGAAGTCCAAAAACATATGCACATTTTGCACCCTTCCAAATATGGAGTGTCCCTGTGGCTGACTGCTTGACTGCAACTGTAGAATAAGGTTAACATGTTCAGAAGAGTGTTCCACAACAAAAGTGGCTTGTGTTACCAGCTCTGCTGCTTTGCCTTTCAATAAGCACTTAAGGCGCTTCAAGGTTGCTGCATCAGATTGTAGCATTTCAACAAATTCTCTTAACACTGGCAAATAGTCTGCCAAATACTGAACAGCATTAACCCAAGAGCACCACCGAGTTACCACTGCATATACTGGCATCTTGGATATAATGCCCTGCTTGGATTCCATGAAGGCAAAGTACTGATGCCTATGCATTGGGCTCTGGCAAAATATTTTTTTAACAAGGGAAAGAGCAGTGTTTAAGTCATCCAGTGTGTCTGTCCAGACTTCCAAGACCAAATTGAGGAGGTGGGAAATGCAAGTGACATGCACTGCATTTGGTAGGACACAGGACAGCACAGTTTCAAAAGCCTAGTGCATATAACTTGCAGTGTCCGTGACAATGGCAAAGACTTTATTGAAGTTCACCCCATTGGCGTTTAGAACTTTTAGTAGAGCTTGGGATACTGTGGTGTTGTTCACATGATGCAAAAACTCAACACCAATTAGGAGTGGCTACTACCCAACATTAAGCAATGGTTGGGCCAAAATAGCCAACACGCTACATCCACAGGCATCTGTTGTCTCATCCAGAAAAATGAAGACATCTTGATCTTCCACCGCCTCTTTCAGGGACTGTTCGTGATCAGGCCAAAATTCTTGGAGGTACGTGCTCCAAAGCTGTGCTTGTACCGGAAGACTACCACCTTGTGTTGTGTGCTTCTTTAAGAACTCTTGAAAGGCAGAAGCCTTCTCCAGTGGTATGTCTGCATGGGTCAAACAGCGGACAAAGTCCAGAACAAATTCTTTCCATTCAATGGAAGATTCCATTGCTCGACTGAAACATGAAGTCAGCGACTGCTGTCATTGAGGTGTGCCTAAAAAAAAAAAAAAAAGCAAGATATAATATGTTACAGGGAGAAATAAACTGTGCCTGGAAAACAAAACAAAAGCAAACAAGATTTAATATTTTACAGGGAAAAAACAACTGTAGGCTAGCCCAGTGTCATGGGGGGCTGAGGAGCTGTGAGCTTTGCCTCCTGCCACACTGGCAACCTGTTTGAGAACAACATCAGGTCGGCGGGCAGGGGAGAGGATCGAGTGTCCAACTGGCTGCTCTCCTCTCCTGAGTGTGGGTGGGAATCTGCTGTCTTGCTCTTAGAGGTCAGGTGGTAGTTTTGAACTCTAGCAGCAAGGAAGGGGAATGCAGGAACAAGGCACATGTGCACTGGAGGGGGGGAGATTGGGTTCCACAGTGCCAGAGAGAGAGATAAGATGGACTTCAGATGTAGGAACAGAGCAGATACCAGTCACCCAAGGGGAAAAACAAACTGACTATGTGAAAAATAAAATAACTGCAAACATCTGTGCGACTAGTACTTACTTTGCAAGTTTTCTTTGCAGCTTCTTTTCTTTCTAGATGTTTCTGTGACCTCATGTGCATATCAACTGTATGCTTCCGCACAAAGTTGAGTGTGTGGGTACAAGCACAACAAAACAGCAATCCTCCATCCTCATAAAGATCCTTCGGATATAACTTAACCTGATCCTGGGCACGCACAAGATAAGAGACATGACGGTCCTTGGCCTCTTCGCGAGAAAGACGGAAGCACTTTGGTGGCAGTGTAGACATGGTATAATTTAACTAAACCAAAAAAAACTAATTAAGACTTGAACGAGAACATCAGTGCATAGAGGGAGGAGAGCTTTCCTTGGGATGCTTGATCCTCCAATATCACACCACTAGTTTGTATCCCACAGTGTTCTAAGCTGGACAGATTGGTTTCAGAACCCCAGCTAATGGAGTTGCCTTGTCGTGGTGCTGAGCTTGCCCATAGACTTGCTAGTATCCATGGAACAAAAGACTCCAGAAATTCAGTTTTCTTGCTACCTTTCATACTGGCCAGGCAAACCCCTCTACTCCCATCTCTGAGGAACCACAGCAGTGAGTCAAGGACACACCACAGGAGTAAGCGACAGATGCTGGTGACTGCCATACATGATCAGAAAAAATTGTTCTGTGCCAGTCTGGTCTCCTGCCCCACCCTGCTCCCTCACCAGAGGCCAGAACATTTTTTTTCGCCATGTGTGCCAGTCCACCAGGCTCACCCCTCCACTCCCATCTCTGAGGAACCACAGCAGTGATCAAGGATACACCATGGGAGAGAGGGATGGACCCAGGTGCCTGCCACACATGATGGAAAGAATTGTTCTGTGCCATTCTGGTCTCCCACTCCACCCTGCTCCCTCACCAGAGGCCAGAACAATTTTTTTCACCATGTGTGCCAGTACACCAGGCCTACTTTTCCACTCCCATCTCTGAGGAACCACAGCAGTGATCAAGGATACACCACGGGAGTGAGGGATGGACCCAGGCACCTGCCGCGCATGATGAAAAAAATTGTTCTGTGCCAGTCTGGTCTCCTGCCCCACCCTGCTTGCTCACCAGAGGCCAGAACAATTTTTTTTGCCATGTGTGCCAGTACGCCAGGCTCATCCCTCCACTCCCATCTCTGAGGAACCACAGCAGTGATCAAGGATATACCAGGGGAGAGGGAGATGGATCCAGGCGCCCGCCACACATGGTCAGAAAAAATTGTTCAGTGCCATTCTGGTCTCCCGCTCCACCCTGCTCCCTCACCAGAGGCCAGAACAATTTTTTTCACCATGTGTGCCAGTCTGCCAGGCTCACCCCTCCCCTCCACTCCCATCTCTGAGGAACCAAAGCAGTGATCAAGGATACACCACGGGAGCGAGGGATGGACCCAGGCACCTGCCACACATGATGGAAAGAATTGTTCTGTGCCATTCTGGTCTCTCGCTCCACCCTGCTCCCTCACCAGAGGCCAGAACAATTTTTTTCACCATGTGTGCCAGTACGCCAGGCCTACTTCTCCACTCCCATCTCTGAGGAACCACAGCAGTGATCAAGGATACACCACGGGAGCGAGGGACAGACCCAGGCACCTGCCATGCATGATGAAAAAAATTGTTCTGTGCAGGTCTGGTCTCCTGCTCCACCCTGCTTGCTCACCAGAGGCCAGAACAATTTTTTTTGCCATGTGTGCCAGCCTGCCAGGCTCACCCCTCCACTCCTGTCTCCAAGGAACCACAGCAGCGATCAAGGATACACCATGGGAGTGAGGGTCAGACCCAGGTGCCTGCCACACATGATGGAAAAAATTGCTCTGTGCCATTCTGGTCACCCGCTCCACCCTGTTCCCTCACCAGAGACCAGAACAATTTTTTTCGCCATGTGTGCCAGTCCACCAGGCTCACCCCTCCACTCTATCAAGGGACAAATCCAGGTGTACATGTTTAAAGAAAATTGTTCTATGCTAGTCGGTTCCGCCAGCATTGACCAAAATAATTTTTGTAAACATGTCCAGCCTGCCCTGACTCCATGATCCACCAGTACACACCACAGGAGCAAGTGATGGACCAAGCTCAGTTTATACATGCATATTTAAAACATAATAGAGCAGTTACATTTTTTTTCCATAACAGTAGTATTTCTTCCACCTGGACCCTCTGAGTTCCCTTCCCTCCCTCCGAGAGTAGCTATGTCCCCTAGCAAGGACCCTCCTGGACTGCCACTCTCCCTCCTAGACTGATGTACATTTTTTTAAAGAACTTGCCCCCTCATTTAGGCCCTCCTGGGCTCCCTTCCTTCCTCTGAGAGGGAGACAATTTTTTTAAAGCATGGACCCTCCTGTGCTCCCACCTTCCCTCCAAGTCCCCTCTTTTGGACTATCCTGGGGTCCCACCTTCCCCCCAAGATAATTTTCAATTGCTTCCTTCATTTGGGCCCTCCTGGCTCCTGGGCTCCCTCCTGCTCTATGAGAGCTACAGTACTTGCCCCCTCGTCAAGGCACACACGGGCTCCTACCCTCTCCCTTCTCCCCTACTTGCCCTGCTCGATCTTAAAAAAAAAAAAAGCAGCACACACAGCATAAAATCAGCCTAAAATCATCACAGCCCTTCTACAAATATTATAACAACACATACCAGGTAGTGAATTCTTCTACAGCAACAGCAGAAGTAGGATTTCTGGTGACAGGCTGGCAGTTTGTGAAAGTGATTAAGATCTTTTTTTGGGATAGTTTGTCAGCCGACAAACAGTCAGCAGCAGAAGTGGAATCTTCAAAGGATGGCTGCTCTCTCGTCGTTATCTACCCTCTCGGAGGATGTCTGCATGACCTGTTCTTGTCTCATTCTCTACTCTCTCTCTCTCTCTCTCTCATCATCATCACTCTCAGGATTCTCCATTCTTACTCTCGCTCTGTGACCCCCCTCACCTGCCTGTGTACTTTTATGTAGCTTCGGTGGACCTGGGGGGGGGACAGAGCACATGGGAAAAGTGCCAAATTCAAATGAAAATAAATGGGCACGATTGGATCCAGCTGGTGTGACATGCTGTAGTGATGTCAGTAGCACGTCACACTCCAGCACGATGGCATGTAAACAATGGGGCACCAGTAGGGGTACAGATAGCATCAGGCATGGTGGGCTTAATCTTGTTAGAGTGCTCAGAGAGGGTGAACAAGGGTGAACAAGAACAGTGAATAATTAAAGAGGCACTATCCTTCACTGAGAACAACATCGGATGGCACAGAGGACCTAAAGGTACAAACTGGAGGATCTGTGCGCGGGCTATATGCGAGCGAGCTACTATGCGTGGATTTGTGAGCGGGCTATGTCTAGAGCTAATCTAGAGCTAATATGTGTGTAAATAAATGGGGATTTTGTGAAGAGTGTTGGCAAACTATGCAGTCAAGTACAGTGGTGCTAATAAATAATGTTGATTTTTGTGAGGAGCTCGACTTTTTATGGGGGTTTGAAAATCGTGACTTCCATGATAAACCAGCGGCCGCGATTTTCCAGTGGCCCTGGTTATGGGTCAGGGGATTAATGTAATTACATGGAACATAAAGGGTGGAAGGGATAATAGGAAAAAATATATAATTTTGAAACATTTAACCAAATATTCACCAAATCTGGCCATTTTGCAAGAGATGCTTGCCTTGGATGTGCAGGTCTGGCAGTTGTGTAAAACTTCGATGGGGCAAGCATTTGGGATGGGCAATAATCCTGAAAGTCATGGTGGTAGCAATATTGGTTGGAAAGTCTATCCCCTTTCAACCTATTTCTCAAATTAAAGATCCTAAAGGTAGGTTTATTATTGTTCAGGGTTCACTAGGTCATACTGAATTCATTTTAGGAGGGATGTATGGGCCTAATATAGACTACCCCTCATTTTTCACTACTTTGGCAATGACCACTACTCCTCTCACTCTCACACCTTCCAATGATAATAGGAAAGGATTGGAATCTGATTTTTGTCTATGACATACTGTAGATACATCCTACAGGACCACGTCTGGTCTATCACCAGTCCAACAGGTGCTTACAGAGTTTGTAGATACCATTGGTCTGGTGGACCCCCGACAGGTCATGAATCCTGCAGTTAAGGAGTTTACTTTTTTCTGTGGCCCACAGGCTTACTCAAGACTTGATTATTTTTTGGTTAGCAAACAGCTTTTACTATTTATTTACCACTGTAGTATTTAAGCAAAGCTGATATCGGATCACTGTCCAGTACTCCTTACCTTTGAGCTTCCCCATCTTAATATAAGGCCACATACTTCATCTTTGAATCATTTATTATTAAAAGACCAATCTTTAGTAATTCAGTTCAAGGATTGTCTAATACAGTCCATTCAAAACAATGAGAATTAAGTAAAGGCATTGGATACTCTTTGGACCAAGGTCCTCTTTCTCTGGCAAGACAGAGGATGTCCACTTTGTTTTATTTATTTAACATTTTGGTAACTTGGAAGGGCACACTGAGATGAGGCTCATTTGCAGGTGTGACCTGGGCTAAGGGAAAACATGATAATACACTTGTACATTTTTTTTAAGAAACACATATACAAATTATTTAAGATGAATAGAAATCAAACAAGTATATTACTGATACAACAATATAAGGACAGGCACTATAAAATATATAAGTAATAAAAATATAATAGCAGGAGATGATTTCATAAAACTGCTCCAAAGGATGGGGAAGTCAGCAGGAGAAATAGTGTAAGCCATGAAGATCATGAGAGGGAGGCTACTTTGATGGCTGGGGGTAAGGGCTTAAGACTGAAACTGAGGAGAGGAGAGGTGGGAACACTAGGTGGAGGGGAGAAGTCTTTTGAAAGAAGGGAGTGAGGGGGCTAGATGAAGATTAGAGGGGAGTTTATTCTAGAGCAGGGGAAGGTGACAGCAGAAAGTGGACTAGCCTGCTGCAGAATGGATGTGTGGAAGAGAGAAGATGCATAGCTCTATGTGATGCAGGGAGTATGCCAAAGGGCTTGTAGGAGAGAGACAGGAGAGGTAAGTGGGAAGAGTCCCAGATCAGAACTTAGCAATGAGGAAGGTGCAATGAACCATCCTCCTGTGCTATAGTGGAGAAAGGGAGAGAGAGGAATGGAGAAGACAATGGGGAGTAATGGGGAGGGGCAGAGGTAGTGAAAGGGTAGAAGGAATTTAGAACAGTGCCCAGTCTAGAGAGTGACGTGGCAGGGGCAGTGCCACAGACCAGGACAGTATAATCAATGACAGATAGAATAATTTTTGTTACCAGATCTCGCCAGCTAGAGAGAGGGAGACTGTCCTTATGATGGTAGAGGACTGCTAGCTTTAGATGGAGTTTGGTACAAATGGCATCTATATGGGTGATGAAATCTAAGTGGTTGTTTAACCAGACCCCTATGTTTCTGAAAGTGGGGACACTTGCTAGGAGGAGCCATCCAGTGTAGAGAAAGTCAGGGTGGACTGGAAAGTAACATGTTTCTATCTGGAGCCAAACGTCATGGTATCAGATTTTTTTTGGTGTTGAGTTTTGTTGATTTGTCTGTAACCAGATTGGTACTCTGACAAAATTTTGTTGGAGTGGGGATTGCAAGTTGATGGTAGAGGCACCTGAGGTGAAGATGATGGTGCCATCAGTGTACAGCGGCATATGGGAGGCAGTGCAGATGGAGGGGAGGTTATTTATCAAGAGGGAGAAGTGAATGGTGCCAAGTGCAGAGCACTGAGGAGCCCCAGTAAGGATAAGAAGAGGGGATGAAAATATGTCATTACTTGGACTGATTGCTGCCTATCATGTAGATAGGAGCAGAACCAGTTGAAAGCTGGAGCTGCAAGACCAGAAGATTTGCATTTATGTAGCAGGAATGGGTAGGAGACTGAATCAAAGACCTTTGCCATGTCTATGAATATCGCAGCAGTTTTATGCCTCTGGTCCATAGCTGAGGAAATGGAGTCTATGACTCACATCAGGGAGATGATTGAGTGCTATTTTCTAAACCCAGGCTGCATGGGTGAGAGAGTATCATTTGTGGAAGATATTCTGTTAGCCTAGTGTGGATGAATGACTCCAAGAGTTTGGCAAGAGGTGGGAGGAGTGATTTGGGCTGATAGCGTCCAAGGGTGGAAGGGTCACCACCTTTATGAAGAGGTAACACCTTAATGAATTTCCAGGTTTTAGGGACTGTGGAGGTTGAGGGGGAGAGTTTTAGAATGTGGGCTAGTGGGGAAGTGATAGCAGAAGTGGAGATATGGAGGAGTCTAGTATAGAGACCGTTGGGCTGATTTTGGATGAGTTTAGTGCATAAAGAGCTATAACGACTTCTGGGGAGAAACTGGTGGGAAGTTGAATTCACCATAGGATGGGAGTGAGTCAGGTGGGGCAGGGTGGGGTGATTGGGGAGCACACAGTTGGTGAAGAATTTGATGTAAATTTCAGCTACAGTGCAGGGGTCAGAGACTGGAAAGCCATGAATTTTGATGACTGGGGGGGGGGCCTGATGTGCTGGAAGATCAAGGAGTGAGCGTATTACATTTCAGAATGGTACATACATACATACATACATACATACGAATATGCCAGTTGAAACAGGCCATATGGTCAGTCAAGTCTGCTCTAGTGTGCAGCTAGCACCCCCAGATCGCAGCTGCCCCACCCCCTCCATCTCTCCCCTCAGGCAAATTCTCATTACTAATTATGCAGACCCCCCCGCCCTGTCCCATGTCCTCTTAAAAGAACCCACTGTCTTACATGATACCACTTCTTCCAGAAAGGTATTCCATCTTGACACCACCCTTTCTGTGAAATAATACCTCCTCTTCTCTCTCCTAAATCTGCTACCCCTCAAATCTTAGACCATGACCTCTTGTGTCACTTCTCTTCCTCAGCCTAAATAACACTTCTGTTTCAGTTTGTTAAATCCCTTCAGATACTTGAACTTTTCAGTCATATCCCCCCTCTCCCTCCTCTCCTCCAGGGTGTACAAACTCAGATGCTTTGGTCTGTCCTCATAGGATTTGTCATCCATCCCCTGTATCATTTTTGTCACCCTACAATGCACCCCTTCTAGCAGCCTGATATCCTTCTTCAGATACTGCCTCCAGTACTGTACATAGTACTCCAAGTGCAGCCTGACTAAAGATCAATAGAGGGGCAGGATCACATCCTTATGTCAAGATGAGATTCCCCTTGCAATATATCCCATCATCTTGTTAACCTTGGCTGCAGCCTTCCTGCACTGGGCAGAGTTGTTCATGATCTCAGTTATCATCACTCCCAAATCTTTCTCTTCCTTGGTAATCCCCAGTCTCACCACACCCAAATAGTAGTCCCTCCTTGTTTTTTTTTTTTTCCTCTTAAGTACATTACTTTACACCTCTTTGCACTGAAATCCAGTTGCCTGTTTGCTGACCACTCCTCCAGTTTGATTAGGCCCCCCTGTAGCTCCATCCACCCCTCAACATTATCCACTACTGCTCCCATCTTGGTATCATCTGCAAACAGACTGATTCTGCTCTTAACTCTGAATGAGATATCTGGTATGAAAAAACCAAACAATACTGGACCCAGCACAGAGCCCTGAGGCACCCCACTTGTCACAGACCAAGGGAATAAGAGTTCCCCCCTCACCACCTCCCTTTGCTGCCTCCTATTTAGTCAGCTCACAATCCAATTAGCCATCTTCACCCCACACTCACAGATCTTCATTTCCCTCTCAGCTACCCATGAAGCACTGAATCAAAGAACTTGCTCAAGTCCAAATACAGGACATCCACTGCATGGCCCCTATCCAGCTCCCTAGTTTTCCAGTTGTAGTACTTTATTAGGTTGGTCTGGCAAAATCTCCCAGAAATAAACCCATGCTGCTGCCCATCCTGATGTGGATATGTTGTGTTCTTATTATAGAGAGGACTTGAAGTACTTAGCCTTGGAGAGATGGATTGCTTTGGTGCAGTTATTTCTGAGTGATTTATATGCTTGCAGATCTGCATGAGATTGGGAGGATTTGCGTTGTGTCCAAGCTTTGTCCCTTGAACTGCATTTGGCTAGGAGGTCTGCTATCATCCAGGGGTGATGGCAGTGTTTTATTCTATTTTTCTTTCAGGGGGTGTGGGAGTTCCAGGTGTAGGTAAGTGTGACAGAGAAACATAGAAAAATAGAAATTGATGGCAGATAAAGACCGCTTGACCCACCCAGTCTGCCCATTTCCCTAGCTAATGGATAAGCTGCAGATCCTAGTTAACTAGTAGCCTACTTCTTCCTACCCCAACCCCCTAGAATTGCCTTATGACTGTCCCATGCATGCTTGAATTCCACCACTGTTTTTGACTCCACAACCTCCTCCGGAAGGCCGTTCCATGCATCCACAACCCTATTTGTGAAAAAATACTTCCTTAGATTACCTCTGAGCGGCCCCCGCTCTATCTTCAAATTGTGCCCCCTTGTTCTTGCACACCTCTTTTTTTGAAAGATGCTACCCTCTTGGACTTTGTTGATTCCCTTGAGGTACTTGAAAGTTTCTATCATGTCCCACCTCTCCTTCCTTTCTTCGAGGCTATACCTATTAAGCTCCTTAAGTCTCTCTTCATATGTCTTCCGGTGCAGACCCTGCACCATTTTAGTTGCCCTCCTCTGGACAGCTTCCATCCTGTCTATGTCTTTGCAGAGACTGGGATTCCAGAACTGCACGCAGTACTCCAGATGGGGTCTCACCAGCTGTTTGTACAGAGGGATAATAACTTCCTGTTTTCTACTGGTGATGCCTCTCCTTATGCATCCCAGCATCCCCCCAGCCCTCCTTGCTGAATTCTCACATTGCTTGCCCACCTTTAGGTCATCTGATATGACTACTCCCAGGTCCCTTTCTATTTTTGTTCTTGCTAGTATCTCACCCCCCATTGTGTACTCTTCTCCTGGGTTTTTGTTTCCCAGGTGCATTACCTTGCACTTCTTAGTATTGAATCTAAGCTGCCATACATTTGACCATTCCTCTAACCTTGCCAAGTCCCTTCTCATCCTTTCCACCCCACCTTGTGCATCAACTCTGTTGAAGATCTTTGTGTCATCTGCAAAGAGACATACTTTTCCTTCCAGTCCTTCTGCAATGTTGCTTATAAAGACATTGAAGAGGACCGGTCCTAATACTGAACCCTGCTGTACCCCACTAGTAACCACCCTTTCTTCAGAGTGGACTCCATTTATTATTACTCTCTTGTCCTCTTCTTCAGCCAATTCTTTACCCAGGCTGTCATCTTGGGACCCACTCCCAGATTGGCTAACTTGTATATTAATCTTTTATGTGGTACTGTGTCAAATGCCTTGCTAAAGTCTAGGTAGGCTATGTTCACAGCCCCTCCCTGATCTACTACTTTGGTCACCCAGTCAAAGAAATCTATTAGATTTGTCTGGCATGACCTTCCCGCTGTGAATCCATGCTGCCTTGGGTCCTGTGCCCCTCTGGCCTCTAGATACTTGACAGTTCTTTCCTTCAGAAGTGATTCCATCATTTTCCCTACCACTGAGGTTAAACTAACAGGTCTGTAGTTTCCTGCTTTTGCCTTGCTCCCACTTTTGTGAAGGGGAATCACATCTGCCCTCCTCCAGTCCTCGGGTACCAACCCATCCTCCCATGATTTGTTAAAGAGGGTAGTCAGTGGTGTCACTAGTTCTACCCTTAGTTCTTTTAGAATTGTGGGATGAATACCATCAGACCCCATTGCTTTGTCCACCTTCAGTTTTAAGAGTTCTTTCAGAACCCTTTCTTCTGTAAGTGGGCTGGTTTCAACTTCTGTATCCAGAGTGTTTCTACTGTTTGTTTTAGGTACCTCCCCCTCTTCCTTTGTAAATACTGAGCAAAAATTTTGTTTAGTATCTCTGCCCTTTCACAGTCACCTCTGCCCACCCTCCTCCCTTTATTAAGCCTCACTATCCCTCCCTTGGTCTTCCTTCGCTCCCTGATGTACCTATAAAAGGTTTTATCCCCCTTCTTAACTGAGTTGGCTATCTTTTCCTTGGTTTGGGCCTTTGCTGTTCTGACTGCCTTCCCAGCTTCCTATTGCTTTAACTGATACAGTTCTCTGTCCTGCTCCTTCTGTGATTCCTTGTACTTCCTGAATGCTTTCTTTTTCTCTTGAACCTTCACTGCCACTTCCTTTGAGAACCATAGTGGTTTCTTACATTGTTTTATTTGCTTATTTGCTTCACACAAAGGCTTGTTTCCTCTGTGATGGTAGTTTTATTATTCCTCATTGTTCTTCCACCCTCCTTCCTGCCCATTTGCTAGTGCATTCCTTAGGCACTCACCCATTTTAGCAAAGTCAGCCCTCCTAAAGTCCAGTACTTTTGCCTTTGTATGGCTTGACTCTATTGCTGTGTTTATTGTGAACCATACTGTTCGATGGTCACTAGTTCCCAGATGGCTACACACTTACATCTGTGATCCTCTCTTCATCTCCATTTGAGAGAACCAGGTCTAAGATTGCTCCCTCTCGATGGGCTCCAGTACTAGTTGTCTAAGGCATTCCCCTTTAGGGCATCTAGAATAACCTCACTCTTCAAGTGGCTGCTGCAACTGCACTCCAGTTAACATCTGGCATATTCAGATCACCCATCAGCAATATCTCCCCTTTTTCTGTCATTCTAAGTATACTTTCTATCATTTCCTTGTCCAAAAGATTAATATACAAGTTAGCCAGCCTGGGAGTGATCCCAAGATGACAGCCTGGGTAAAGAATTGGCTGGAGAATAGGACACAGAGAGTAATAGTAAATGGAGTCCACTCAGAAGAAAGGAAGGTTACTAGGGGTACCGCAGGGTTCAGTATTAGATCGGTCCTCTTCAATGTCTTTATAAGTGACATTGCAGAAGGACTGGAAGGAAAGATGTCTCTTTGCAGATGACACAAAGATCTGCAACAGAGTTTATGCACAGGGTGGGGTGGAAAGGATGAGAAGGGACTTGGTAAGGTTAGAGGAATGGTCCAATGTATGGCAGCTTAGATTCAATGCTAAGAAGTGCAAGGTAATGCACCTGGGAAACAAAAACCCAGGGGAAGAGTACACAATGGGGGGTGAGATATTAACAACAACAAAAATGGAAAGGGACCTGGGGGTAGTCATACCAGATGACCTAAAGGTGGGCAAGCAATGTGAGAGGGCAGCAAGGAGGGCTGGGGGGATACTGGGATGCATAGGGAGAGGCATCACCAATAGAAAACAGGAAGTTATTATCCCTCTGTACAGACAGCTGGTGAGACCCCATCTGGAGTACTGTGTGCAGTTCTGGAGACCCAATCTCCACAAAGCCATAGACAGGATGGAAGCTGTCCAGAGGAGGGCAACTAAAATGGTGCAGGGTCTGCACTGGAAGACATATGAAGAGAGACGAAAGGAGCTTAATATGTATAACCTCGAGGAAAGGAGGGAGAGGGGAGACATGATAGAAACGTTCAAGTACCTCAAGGGAATCAACAAAGTCCAAGAGGGTAGCATCTTTCAAAAAAAGAGGTGTGCAAGAACAAGAGGGCACAATTTGAAGATAGAGGGGTGGCTCAGAGGTAATTTAAGGAAGTATTTTTTCACAGAGAGGGTTGTGGATGCATGGAACAACCTTCTGGAGGAGGTTGTGGAGTCAAAAACAGTGGTGGAATTCAAGCATGCATGGGACAGTCATAAGGCAATTCTAGGGGGTGGGGGTAGGAAGAAGTAGGCTGCTGGTTAACTAGGATCTGCAGCTTATCCAGTAGGTAGGGAAATGGGCAGACTGGGTGGGCCAAGTGGTCCTTATCTGCCATCAAATTCTATGTTTCTATGTTTCATTTCCTCCCCCTGAGAAGGGGGTCTGTATACATCACCTGTGCGGATTGTGGTGCCATTGCCGGTCTCCAAATTTACCAACAGTGCTTCTTCTCCTCCCTGTTTTCCCTTTTGTTCTGTTGCTTTGATTCCTTGCCTTATGTAAAGAGCTACTCCTCCTCCTCCTCTTTTACCCTCCCTGTCCCTCCTGTAGATAGTGTGTCCTGGTATGTTTACGTCCCAGTCATGGTTTTGTGTGTAACATGTTTCTGTGACTGCCACGATATCCAGATGTTCCTCCTCCATCAAGGCCACTAGTTCAGGAAGCTTGTTACTCAGACTATGGGCATTGGTACTCATTGCTCTTCATTTTTTGATGGCTTTACCTTCTGTTGCAGCATCCCCCACTGACCTTTCTACCTCGAACTTTTTCTCATTTAGTACCCTGTTTTGTAGGGAGAGGCTGGGATTTTCCTGCTGCTTATCAGTGCCTCCCCCCTTGACTAGTTTAAAAGCTTGCCAATGAAGCATTTAAACCGATTGCTCAAAGACTTGTTCTCTTCCTGGACAGATGCAGACCATCCTGCCAGTATAGGCTGGTGTCCCTCCAGGTGGATCCCCAGTCCCCAGTGAAGCCAAACCCCTGTGCTCCACACCATTTTTTCAACTATTTATTAAACTGCATGGTGCAAAGTACCCTCGCCTCACTCATGCCATTGACAGGCAGCACCTCTGAGAAGGATACTGTGCATGCTACTTGTCTTAGGCCCCTCCCCAATTCTACAAAGTCCTTCTGCACTGCTCTACTCTCATGTTGAGCCAAGTCATTTGTCCCTAGGTGGACAATGATGTCCAGCTCAGACTCCTGTGCAGCTGTTCTCGTGATCCTGAGGATGCGCTTCCTGTCCCTCCAAGCCATGGCACCAGGCAGGCACCTTACTTCAGTTTTCCCTGCTCCCCCCAGTTCTATCCCCCTAATGATTGAGTCCCCCACCAGGAGCTGTTTCCTTTCCTTGTGGTGTCTTCTACCTCCTTCCTGTGGACCTTCCTTGTGACATTTGTCCTCAGCCTCCTTAGTCTCCTCTGCAGAAGAAGAAGAGGGCAGTGTAAATGTCCTGGGCTGAGAACAGATGTAGCCAATTTGTCTGAGTCAGACTCTGAAAGGGGCCTGCCATGTACAGGGCATGGAGTGGATGAGACCAAATGTATTTTGGGACAGCATGGAGGAATCTTCCTGACGCAATATGTGATACAATGTTCATTGAGGGCACCTGGAAGGATTCCTGCAGTGCTGCGATGGTGTTGTCAGGAGATGACCCAGGCAAGCAGGGAGTGGTTATGGGAGTGAGGGTTAAATTGGGTGGGTTTGAGAATCAGGTGGGTGAGATTAATGGAACCAAAGAAACTGAAGAAAGCAGCAGAGGATCAAATGAGGGCACTCTCCAGACTTTGGCTGAGGGGCCATGGAGTGCTGGGAGCACTGGCTTACCAGCATGTTAGTGCACTGGGAGTGAAGTAGGATAGGAAGAACACACTGAAGAATACTATTCCAGTCCTGTCCCTCGCATCCTTCAGAGAAGCTGATGAAATGTTAATTGTTTCACTGGCCCCTGTTCTCAAGATCTGCAACTTGGTCCTGACACTGTCATCCAGATCAAATCGGAGAGCCACTTGTTTTCTGTAGAGGATACTCTTTCTTTCAGCTCGGAAACAACTTTGGTAGTCTGAAAACAGGGTTTAGATAGTAGTAGTAAAAACTTAATTTTTCAATAGGATATAAACTTAGGTCCCAAAGAGACCTATGTACAAAGTTGTCCTGCATTTGTCACAGTTTCACAAATAAATAACAAAAAATGCTTTTAAATGCAATTAAGCAACAGATCTTAATAATAATCAAAGCAAACATAAAGGAATTATCCAAAGAAAGCAGGTTATTTTCTGCTCATACTGTCACAGTGCAAGCCTGATATAATGGACGCATCTATGCACACAACTTTTGTTTCATTACAGTATGTCCAGAGGAGGAGGAACCTATGTTTTAGATGTGTCTGTGTTTGTGAGCATGGGCTCATAGTGAATGAAAACTATTACAAAATTCATAGATTACAGAGAATCTCACCTAACATATGTGTTTCTGTATTTTGTGTATTTATTTATTTAACTGTCAGGGAACATGGAAAATTTATTGCAGAATGTAAGAAGATAGCAACTCTTCTGGGACAGCAGGAGATTTCCTGCAGGAGGTGGCCAATTCCATCATCGGTGAAAGATCGGAGGCCCCCAGATGTTTAGTGCTGGGTTACGTCAATATTTGGGCTGATGACGCATCTTCTCGACTTGGTTACAACTTCCTCCAGATGATGTCATCTCTGGGCCTTGCGCAAGGAGTTTCTTCCACAGGCCATCAGGGTGGCCACATGTTGGATCTGGTGTTCTCACTGGGGCTTGAGATTCATAGTCTCAGGATTGATCAGATCGTTTGGTCCTATCACTACACTGTGAAGTTCCTGTTTGGGTCCCCTTGAGAGCCCTGCCTCTGCAGAGATGGTCAGCTACTGCCCTTTGAGGGGGTTGACCCCCTGAGGGTTTTTTTGCAGTGGCTGACCTATCTAGTGTGGACAGTGCATGTGTGGTAGGTGTGTGCATGGCAGTTGATGCCTGTAATAAGGCGCTGTCTGGAGCGCTCGACTCCCTCACACCAATCTGTGTACAACCCAAATCTTGTCATTTGAGGTCCCCTTGGTATGATGGGGAGCACAAGGCGATGAAGTCCTTGGGTCAGAGATTAGAGCATCACTGACAGGAATACGGCCTGGGGGTAGACAAACTGGCCCTACATGTGCATTATGGTACATATCAGGGGGCAATCAACTGTAAGAAGGCAGAATTCCTGTCCAGGGAGATTGTTGCCAGGAGGAACTGACCAACTGTGTTCTTTTGGACTGTGGACAGGCTTCTCCATCCTTCCTGTCTACAGCCGAAGGTAGCCTTTTTGAATGCATTGTGGGAAGAGTTTGCTCAGCTCTTCTTGAACAGGGTGTCTGCCATCAGGCAGAGAGTTTCACCAGTGGGCCAAAGTTTGGCCGACAGTGGTTGCCTTGGGTGACCAGAGAACACTCCACCTGGTTGAGGTGAGTTTAGATTGGTGGAGGTGGATGAGGTCACTGAGATTGCTTCCAAGCTTTAGCACACCTTTTGTGAACTGGACCTGGTGCCAACTCGTTTCTTAATGGGATGTGTTGACTCTGTTGGCCCGGTGTTTGCCTTGATTGTCCAGTGTTACTTGTAAGAGGAGGTCTTTCCTGATGTCTTGAAGGAGGCATTGGTGAGACCACTTCTGAAAAAAACATCGCTGGACTCTGACATCAAGGCAAATTACCATCCCATCTCCAATCTTCCATTTTTGAGTAAGATTGTGGAGAAGGTGGGGGCGCTTCCACTTGAGGAGCATCTCGTGGCCTATGATCTTTATGAGCTGCTCTAGTCTGGTTTTTGTGTGAGGCATAGCATAGAAACTGCACTAGTTTGGGTGCACAATGACCTCCTTAGGGCTAGAGATCGAGGGGAAGGGGACAATACTTGTTCTCCTCAGTCTCTCTTCAGCATTTGACATTGTTGACCATCGTGTGTTACTGGACTGCCTAAGGGAATTCTGCAGACTCACCAGCACTGTTTTCTGCTGGTTTGAGTCCTTTCTATCTAACAGGAGGAAGAGAGTAGTGATGGTGAATTTCTTCTCCTCCTCCTCTGGCCTCCTGTCATACCGAGTTCCCCAGGGTTTGGTCTTATCACTGATGTTGTTTGCTGTGTATATGCTGCCCCGGGGAGAGCTCATTAGGAAGTACAGTCTGGGTTTTCATTGCTATGCTAATGATACCCAGCTGTATCTTTCCTTTGTCCCTGGAACATCTTGTACAGTGGAAGCGCTTAACAGCTGCCTCACTGAGATCAATGACTGGATGGCCTCCTGCTTTTTACAACTGAACCCTGATAAGATGGAGGTACTGGGGGTAGAGCCGAACAGAGGGCATGATAGGTTGGCCTCTGGTGCAGAGACAGGGCTTTTTCTTGGCTTTATACCATTGAAGGCCTCCTCTAGGGTGGGTGACATGGACTTTATTCTTGACAGTGGATTGACACTTGAGTTTCATGTGGTGTCTATTGTCCACACCAGTTTTTATCATCTTAGGAAGATCACCGGGATAAAGCCTCTAGTTCCACCACTGGACATCCCCACCTTGATGCATGCCTTCGTGATGTCCAGGCTTGACCACTGTAATGCACTCTATCTCGGGGTCTCTGGGGGTACCCTGCACCAACTGCAGCTAGTGCAGAACACGGCAGCTAGGCTGTTGACAGGACAGCCTAAGTATTGTCACATCACTTCAGTGCTGCGTCAACTGCACTGGCTGCCAGTTAGGTGGATGGTCCTCTTTAAGGTGGGTTTGCTCACCTTTAAGACCCTACATGGCCTGGGACCTGGCTACCTGAAGGACCCTCTTATACCTACTGTCTCGGTCCATTCCCTCTGCTCCTCATCTTGGGGTCTCCTTGCGATTCTCAGGACAAGATTAAAAACAGCAGGTAACAGTGCATTCAGTGTCACCACCCCCATCCTGTGGAATTCACTTTCTCCAGGTGTTAGGGAGGCTCCTTCTGTTGAGGTATTCAAAGCCCACCTCAAATCCTTCCTGTAAAATCAGGCCTTCCCAGACTGCATTGTATAGCCCTTGCCTGAGCCTAGAATTTTAGGTTTAAATTAACCTTTGACTATTTTGAGTCTAGTTGCTGCTGCTCAGGAAAATATTTATAAAATATTTTTTAATTGTTGGAATATTGTAGTTTATGTTTATAGAAACATAGAAACATAGAAACATAGAAGTTGACGGCAGATAAGGACCACAAGGCCCATCCAGTCTGCCCATTTCTTTTTCTAGCTTATAAATGTGCCATCGGCCTTTGCTCTGTCAGTGACCTATCTATTCATAGTCATTTGTATTGTTCCCTTATGCCTATCCCATGCCTGTTTGAAGCCCTGCACTGTATTCATAGCCACCACTTCTTGTGGTAAGACATTCCATGCATCCACCACCCTTCTGTGAAAAGAATTTCCTCATTCCCCTTAATCGGCCTCCCTCTAATCTCATGCTGTGTCCTCTTGTCCTGCTATTTTCTTATATTTAAACATGTTAGACTCTTTCACCTTGTTTATGCCCTTAAGGTGTTTGAATGCCTCGATCATATCACCTCTCTCCTCCTTTGCTCAAGGGTATACATATTGAGCTCCGTTAATCTGTCCTCATATGTCTTCTGATGCAGTCCCTGCACCATTTTGGTTGCCCTTCTCTGGACTGCCTC
This sequence comes from Neoceratodus forsteri, assembly GCA_016271365.2. NCBI lineage: Eukaryota > Metazoa > Chordata > Ceratodontiformes > Ceratodontidae > Neoceratodus > Neoceratodus forsteri. Next base: position 41,493,968 of record CM028131.1, on the reverse strand, counting down.
AATTTGGTTAATGTCCTTGTGAAGGTGTGGCCTCCAATACTGCACGCAGTACTCCAGATGGGGCCTAACCAGTGTCTTGTAAAGAGGAATTATTACCTCCCTCTTGCGACTTGTGATACCCCTACTAATACACCCTAACACCCCCCTAGCCTTACCTACTGCTTTAGAGGTCTGCTTGGATGATTTTAGGTCATCAGTGATGATGATGCCCAAGTCTCTTTCTTCCTTTGTGACTGCTAGCAACTCCCCTCCCAGCCTATAGGTGGCTTCAGGGTTTCTCTTCCCTATGTGCATGATTTTGCACTTCTTTGCATTAAATCCCAGTTGCCACTCTTCTGACCATTCTGCTAGTTTATCCAGATCTCTTCTCATTCTGCCCACCCCATCTGGATCATCTACTCTGTTGCAGATCTTGGTGTCATCTGCAAACAGACAAGCCTTACCCTCTAGTCCATCTGCAAGGTCACTAATGAAGATGTTGAAGAGGACTGGCCCCAGGACTGATCCTGAGGTACCCACTTGTGACTTGCATCTCTTCTGACTGTATACCATTTACCACCACTCTCTGTTTTCTGCCCGTCAACCAGTTTGCCACCCAGTTGACCAACTTCTGACCCACCCCGAGCCTACCCAGCTTATTTATCAATCTTCTATGTGGAACAGTGTCAAAAGCTTTGCTGAAGTCAAGGTAGGCGACATCAACTGCTCCCCCTTGGTCCACCACTCTGGTTACCCAGTCAAAGAAATCTATGAGATTAGTTTGACTAGGACCTTCCTTTGTAAACCCATGCTGTCTTGGATCCTGTGCCCCTATGGATTCCAGGTGTTGCACTATCCTTTCCTTAAGGAGTGCCTCCATAATCTTGCCCACTACTGAGGTAAGACTGACTGGTCTGTAGTTCCCCGCCTCCTCCCTGCTACCACTCTTGGGGCGGGATCACATGAGCCCTTCTCCAGTCTTCTGGGACCTCTCCTGTGCTCAGAGACGCACTAAACAATTCTGCTAATGGCTCTGCTAGTTCCTCCTTTAGCTCCTTAAGTACCCTGGGATGTATGCCATCAGGTCCCATTGCCTTATCCACCCTGAGCTTAGCAAGCTCTTGTAGGACCCTTTCTTTTGTGAAGGGAGTAGTGCTCACCTCCCTCCCCTGTGTCCATGATGCTGAGCTTAGGGCCTGTCCTACCTTCTCTTCAGTAAATACTGAGCAAAGTATCTATTTAGGATAGATGCCTTTACAGGGTCCTCCTCCTCACATGCTCCTTTTCTCCATTAAGCTTAGCAATACCCCTCTGGACTTTCTCCTTTCACTAATGTATCTATAGAAAGTCTTGTCACCTTCTTTTACTGTTCGTGCTAGTGTTTCCTCAGTTTGGGACTTTGCCTGCCTTACTGCCTTACCTGCTTCCCTTAGGGCAGTTTGGTATGCCTCCCTATCTTCATCCCGCTGTGTTCCCTTATATTTCCTGAAGGCCAGCCTTTTGGCTCTGACCTTTTCTGCTACTCTATTTGAGAACCAAAGTGGTTTCCTTCTTCTTTTGCACTTCCTTTTCTGTCTAACACAATGGGATGTTGCTTCAAGTATTCCATCCTTAATGCTTGCCCACTTTGCCTGTACCCCCTCACCTGTGTTTCTTTTTGCCAGGGCTAGCTTAACTCTGTAGGCCATCTTATCAAAGTCAGCTCCTCTGAAGTCCCATATTTTTGCCTTGGAATGGGATGATTTAGATGTAGTAGCCAAACTGAACCATACCATGTGATGGTCACTGGCCCCCAGGTGACCTTCTACCTGGAGATCTGTGATCCCTTCTTTGTTAGTCAGTACTAGATCTAGGATAGCCCTGTCTCTTGTGGGTTGCTGTATCAGTTGTTTGAGGCCCTCCTGCAGGAATCCACTATGAGTCTAGTTCTGCAGATGTTCCTGCTGGTATTGACCAATCTGTATCTGGCATGTTGAAGTCTCCCATTATCAGAACCTCCCTTTAGCTGTCATGTTTTGTATATCTTCTAAAAGTAATGTATCTATGTCCTCCTCTGGTCTGGGGCCTGTAGACAACCCCAGTTCTTATGGCTGTCCCATTTCCTGTTTCCAGGTGACCCACAGTTCTTCTGGCTCCTTATGTGTATTCTGAATTTCTGTAGCTTTGATATTTTCATTAACATACAGGGCCACTCCTCCCCCTTTTGCACCTCGGTCTCTTCTGAACAATACATAGCCAGGTACTGAAGTCTCCCAAGTGTGGTTACTGGTAAACCACGTCTCACTAATTGCTACTATGTCCAGTTTAGCCTCTGACATTATTGCTGCAGGTCTGGGATCTTATTTCCCAGGCTGTGAGCATTTGTGTACATGATTTTCCATTGGACAGATTTTGGTGTGTTAGTTGTTGGGTGAAGTTTGGCATTACCCCTGTGCATCGTATGGGGAGACAAACCTTTTTTCTTACCTGGTGATGCAAATGAACGGCAAACACGCTGAATTCCTGTTTGACCACTAGCTGAGGGGGGAGGGGTGTTCTTCCCATTCCACGTATGGGGTGCTGCACCCCTCTCCCCATTTGCTAGTTTAAATATTCTGCAAAGACGTCAAACTTCTGCCCCAATGCACTGACTCCCTCTTTAGTCAGATGCAGTCCATCAAATTTAAAGAATTTCGCTCCCAGAACTGTTGCCAGTTCTCTACAAATCTGTGTCCTTTTCCTGGCACCAGTCCTGAGCCACGTGTTTAGCTCCCCTATCTCCCTTCTCTGACCTTCCGTCCATCTGCTCCCTCTCCCAGACTGGCAGGATCTCAGAGAAGGAGATGCCGACGAAATAGATGATAGTTTGTCACCCAGCTCTAGTCAGGTGTTCCTTGGCCTCCACAACTGACCGGCTGGCAGATCGATAGTCCCTATGTGTACTAGGACATCAATGTTTTCTCCTGCCTTGTGAACAATTTTTAATGCGGTCAGTGTCTCTCCATGCTGATGTACCTGGGAGACATCTGACCATCACCCTGGCTGGAGATGGTATCAACTCCCAGATCATGGAGTCTCCATGATCAGAAGTTTTTGGATTTCCTTTGTGCTTGTTTAGTTTTGGTTCTCTGATTTGGGTGAGTTTTGTTGTGCTAGCTCCTGTGCCGCAGTGTCCTGCTCTCAGGTGTCTTCTGCCTCTTTATTTGATTTCAGAGATAGAGGCAGATACCTGTTTGTAGTGTTTATATGGTTTTGGAGGTAATGTTTGGAGAGCAGAGAGTGATGGGGCACCTGATTTGGCTCCTCCTAACCACCTGCCAACCTCCTGGACCAACTACCCTCTGCGGTCGAGGTTTTTCTGTTGGATGCTGGGGAAATGGCGGGTGGTTCTTATAATGTATTTCCTCTTCAATATGAAATTTGAGGCGTGCAATCTCTGCCCATGCTGCCCGGAGCTGAGCCCTAAGATCTCCAAAGGCCCAGCATGTAGGACAGTGTCCTAAATCCTGTAAGACTATCCTTCTGAAAATTGTTCCACATAGCATGTTGTTTATGTATTTATTATGATTTGTATAATGACATTTTAATATGTTCAGCCCCCAGAGCCTCTGGGATGGGCGTTTTCTTAAAAACAATTCGCCTTGACTTGTGTCACCTTTCCTAGTGGCTTGATGTTGGGGTTCTAGGACAGTAAGAACAAAGGAAATTGTACTGTAAGAGTTTTATATTTTATTCAAATATAGACGCATTTCCTTTTAGTGTAATTAACTATAAAACATTTATGCAGTTTATGGAGAATTATTTTGTTAGAAATTTAATCTCTGTATCTTCTCATCAGCTTTGCACCCCCGCAAGAAAAGCATTACAAATGCCCATAAAAGCTTCAAAGTGCCCATTATAAGCAATGTTTCTGTCCATTATAACTAGAGAGAAATGTATTGCATTTGATATATTTGGTTTGGAAAATTAGTTTTTGTCTGCTATAGCTGACTGTCCATTATAACAATGTCTAAGTGGAGTGCACTGTATTACAAATAAAACATCCACGCATAATTTACATTACAAAAGAAAATTATAATATTTCATAAACCCACGTTCAAACACCCAGTTATACATCACCCTCCCCAATGGACCCAGTGAACAAGAGGGATTATTTCATACAAGTACTAGTCTCTGACAAATGTATGCTAATTGTATGAATGAAGATATTCAGTTTTTTGTATTGTTTCTTATGGTTAGGGGACTTTGTTCAACAGCTTAGCTATATTATAACAAAATGTCATCTCACCGTTTCTACCCCATATTTTTGGAATCCCCCTCTGTGAACCACATCCCTTAGAGGGAATTTGTGTTCACTTTTTCATTAAATTTTAAATTCTGTTTATTGTTTTATCACAATGTTGTTAACATTATGAACTTTACAACATGACATTACAAAGCATCACATATTTAAAAACAGTATATAAATACATTCGATTATAAAAATAACTTTACATCGAGTATTTATAATATATTCTAATTTTTTTAAGTAAACAGTGAGAAAGGAAAAAGAGTAATCTGTTCTTCTGCTAGTTAATAAATTCCTGTATAATAATTTGACATCAATTTTGTGTTAATGCTACTTTGTTCTCTGGGATCTAATCATCCTTTTTTATTTGATTGTATCACAGAAGTCATAACATTTGCTATCATTGAGGCTTCTTCAGGTGTCCTATGATGTAAGAGAACAACAATTGGATCATAAAGTGCATTCGAATATATTGTTAAAGTTTTTAGTAAATATTCACTACTGGGTTTAGCATATAATGGACACTTCATAATTATGTGAGAAATGGAATCTTCATGTCCTTTTTTACTTGTGCACAGCGTCTAAGTTTCCTTTTACTGAGCATTGAAATAGTGTGTTTAAAGAAGATCAAATCAAACCTAGCACATGAATATGTTTTTTCTTTTGCTCATAAGGGATAGGTATTATTAAATATTCATCGAAGTGATGCCCCATTTTAATTTTTTTTATACCATATGGGGCAATTTTGGTTTTGGATTTTTTCCATATCTTCATTCCTAGCTTTAGTGATTCTTTTATTTTTAATTAGCTCGTTATACTGCATTGAGATGTTAATGTTTCTCTTATAGTCTGTCTGTAAATGTTGGACATTTATTTTGTGCATTATATTTTTTAAAGAATCCAACCATTTTGATTTTATGCCTTTACTTGTCCAACTTGTTTTTTCAATAAGGCATATCTTGTGCAATTTATTGGTACAGTTGTTTATAATTATTTGCCAATAGTTTATTATTCTCATTTTCTTTAAACAAGTAATGTTTGTCATTCCAAGTTCCACCCTCACCATAGAATCTGGAGTACAGCTAGGTACCTTAAGGAGGGATTTATAGTAGTATGATAATCGATTTTCTAAGTTATTATATACTTCAGACCCCCATACCTCTGCCCCATACACAATCACAGTTTTTTTTAGCAGCTCCTGCAATTAGTGAGGGTGAGGCTGAGCTACCCCTATATTTAGAGTTAAATTTCAACAATGCTTTAACAATTGATTTTGCCTTGGAAATGTGATCCTTATAGTGTTTATTCTATTTGGCTTTAGCTGTCATTTTTACCCCCAGATATACACACTTTCACCACTTCAACTGTCTCTGAGTTGAGTGTTATTTTGTATTTTTTGGTTTAATGGAGTAACTCATTATCATACATTTAGTTTTTAAGGTTAATTTTAAGTTCTATATTTATGTACACAAATGTCTATATTTTTTGTAAACCATTTTTTTATAGAAACTATATCATCTGCATAAGCAAGGGAATAAAGCTTCATTTTGTTGATTAATGGGGCATCTAGCCAAACTGAATCTTCATATTCGTGTAGGCAATTAATGTAGATTTTAAAGAAGGCCGGGGCCAAAAGACACCCATTTAACCCCTCTGTTTGATGGAAAATAATCTATCAAATTACCAGAATTACTGTATCTTACTGCAGTTGTTGTGTTAGTGTATAAGTGAATTGGGATAAGTAGTGAGAGGAATATATCTTTTCCTATTAAAATATCAAATAGTATCCTTCTATTTATCGAACTGAAAGATGATGAGAAATCTACATATAGCAAATATAGATTCAGCTTTCTTATGTGGATATATTTTTCTATGAGATGAAAGAAGATAAAATTATTATCCATGATTGAAAAATCTTCTCTGAATCCTGCTTGGGAGGATGAAATTATTATTTCTTTCATCCACCCAGGTTATTAGTTTGAAACTTTTTCATAGTCAAACTATAGGTTATCTTTAATTAAACTATTTTTTCATCACACTGCCATACTGTCCCATTTTAGTTTTTAGGTACAATATACAATGATGGGTATCATAGTGACACTGTACAACAAATCTAGCCAACCTATTATACAGTATATAAGATTTACTAGGTCAAGCAGATTTTGATTTGCATTACCATATAACAAGTTGCCATACTCAGGTACAGGCAGGATCAGTTGCATTGCAATAGTGTGTCACATTTTATGAGAAACCAGAGACGCTCATCTTCTTAGAGCACCAGTTCTTGAGTTTCCCTTTTTTGTTATTTCATTTATATGGGTTTCAAAGGATAATGAGTTATTTAGGGTAACTCCCAAGTACTTATATTGTTGTGTAGGATTAGCATAAATACCATAGACCAACACTTCTTAAAGTTAATGCTGACCATACACTTGTCCTTACTCTTTCTTCTAGCTGGTGATGTAGAAGTTAACCCTGGCCTCAAAGTCCTCTACCTGCTTCTGCCTCTTACACATCAAGGGGAAAAAAGGCATCAAAATCGCTCATTTAAATGCTCAAAGCCTATTGGTCTAAAATTGCTGTCATTCAGGCATGGGCAACTGAACTCAACCTGGACATCCTTGGCATACTGTAACAGAAACTTGATTGAAGCCCCATAGACAAAATGAAATTGATCTCCCTTGCTACTCCTGCCACAGGCATGACTATTTAGGTAGAAGAGGGGAGGTGCCTTAATATATGTTAAGTCTAAATTTCATGTCACTTTGATATCTTCTCCCCCAGCATGCCTCCCATTGCAGAATCTTTATTTATCTCAATAACTTTAGGCAACGTTAAGAAACTACTTATTGGATGTATTAACCTACCCCAGCGGGACGCCTCCAACAAAATGCCTTCCCTTATGTTGGCATTGTCAGCTCTCCCCCCTCATGACATGATAATCTGTGAAGAACTTGACATTGATTGGCTTTCTCCCCCACATAAACAAGGCCCATACACTAGTCTCTGTCATAAAGTTCACCCAATTTATCTCGCTGCCCACAAGGTATAACTTCAAAACAGGTACCTCAATGCTGTTGGATTGGTTACTATCTAATTGCCCACATAGGATCAAAACAGTCAGTGTTTTACCAGATTGTATTGGTGACTACTCTTCTGCTTACTGTGTGTGGCGTAGTAATTTTGATGCCCCACCACCCATAAAACATGAATCCAGAAAAATGTCTCAGTTCAACACAGACCATTTCTCAATGTCTATTAGAAATGCTGATTGGGCACCGATTACTCGCCTCCCCTCAATAGACCATGAACTCAGTTATTTTATCCTTACCTTTAAAAACATTATCAACAGACATGCTTCACTTACTAGATGTAGATCTAAGGGTATTAAGGCACCTTGGCTCTGTACTGAAATCAGGACCCTCATGAAGAGTCGTGATGTAGCCTGGAAGACCAATAAATACAGTCTCCTTCACTCTGATTGGCTATATTAATGACAGCTGAGAAATAAGTGTAAAAATCAGATACAGGGTGCTAAGCATACCTATCTCCACTCACTTCAGACTGAGAATCTCAGTAAGCCCAAAGAATTTTGGAAACTTATCAGTTCTTTGATGAAAGGTAAATCAACCCGATGTCCAAGCTCCATATCGTCCAGTGGCCACCTCCTTTAAGATCCCCCATGCATTACAGAAGGAATTAATCAGTTCCTCACTAACCTTGATAGGTACACAGCTCACCTGCCGCCAGTCTTGGGTTTCACTATCCCTACTCAGCATCACACCACTCTTGGTTCCCAACCTCCTTTCCACCCAAAACTAGCTACTAGAAGAGAAGTCATCAGGTTGTTATCAAATTTCAAGTCAAAGAGGTCCCCTGGCCATGACACATTAGAACCCATGTTTCTCAAACTAGGGGCAGCAACACTCACTGCACCTGTCTGTGATCTTCTAACTAGATCCATCCTCTCTGGTGAAGTACCAAGTCTTTGGAAAGTGACTGTGGTGGTCCCCCCACACTGTGGAAAATTATAGGTCTATTTCAATTCTCTGCCCACTGGATAAGATCCTGGAGCAGATCCTGCACATTCAGCTATAATACTGCCTAGAAGTAAGGTCATCTTCTCATAAGACTGCCAGCATGGCTTCAGGAAGGGTCATGGTACCGCCACAGCCCATGTCAAAGTCTCAACTGACATTCTTAATGCAAGTGATGTTGGGCTTCTAACCGGTGGAGTATTCGTTGACTTGACTAAAGCCTTTGATCTAGTCAACCACCACCTTCTCCTTGGTAAATTGCATCAATTAGGTCTGGATTAGTTAGTATTCACATGGTTCCATGACTACCTCACTGGAAGATCACAAAGGGTAAAATGGTCTGGTTAACTCTCCTCTTCAAGGCCTATCCCACATGGAGTACCCCAAAGTTCTATTTTTGGCCCGGTACCATTCTTACTCTTTATCAATGAGCTCGCTAACTTCTGTGGTGGTGCATCCATGCAATTATATGTTGATAATGCAGTCTTATACCTCTCATCTAACAATGCAGACTGGCTTAACCAAAGCCTTAACTCTGATTTCAATGCACTGGAGACCTGGTTCTCTGACAATCACCTAATTCTAAATAAGAAGAAAACAAAAGCTATGCTTTTCCATAACTCATCTACCAAACCTACCAAACAGCTGCAGATCAGTACAGTCAGGAGACCCCATAGAGTTGGTTAGCACTTTTAAATACCTTGGGGTTCACTTAGATGCCTCCTTCTCAGTGGAGCATCATGCAACTCAGCTTACCAAAATGGTAACCCAGAAGCTCGGGTTATTATACTGCCTGTGCCCTCTTTTAGCCAATGCTGTCTATAAAAAGATTGTGTCAACATCTCTTCTCCCTATTTTATTCTATGGTGCCCCTCTACTACTCTCCACCCAATCCTCTTCCCTTGCACAGGTGTGTCAATTCTATTATAGGATTGGACATTTTGCCCTTGGAGGGGACTCCAGAGGCCCTGTATTCTCTTCAATTGCCTACCTATGACTCAAGGTTACAGTTTCACACCTTATGCCTTGTATTCAAACTTACTAAGCTCTTTTATCCTCCTTGCCTAAGGGGAACTGTTCACAAAAAAGCACCCACATGCATGCTTAGCTCTACTTCCTTACCCTTATTAGCAATCCAGAAGATGCACCTTCTATCAGGTAAGTGCTCATTTGCCTTCTCAGCTCCCTCTGCTTGGAATTCCCTCCCCCCGAATTTACTGTCCTGCCCCACCCTATCCTCCTTCATAAAAGAGCCTACCTCTTTCCTACTAACCCCCCGTGCAATTGCTTTAAATAACCCTTATAGCATCATTAATGCCTAGTGTATGTTATTCTGATAGCTGTATCTTGTAATCCACCTGTTTTCTTGTTCCTACTATGTATATATTGTATAATATTAGTTATCCTGTTTATTTATATATGCTTAATGCATGATCTGTTTAAATTACTTACCTGGCTTTCCACTTTAATAATTTTTGCAACATTGTTAAAACTCTCTGTATCCTGCATATTATTATTGCATTTATCTGTTGTACTGTGTTCACCATTGTCACCTGGGTCATCACTGAAAAAGGGTCTACATGGTCTCAGTGGACTTACTCAGTTACCAAAATGCTAATAAATAAAATATTGGGGCCTATGCTTGAAGCAAGTGCACCTTGCATAGTGCGTGTAAGGACACAGCGGAGGCACCTCCGAGTATCACGCATGTAAGGCACCCATGTGTGGTATGCACGAGAGGCACACAGGGACCTGTGTAGCATTTCAATGTGCAGCAATGCCAACCCCACACATGGCATGAATGCGGGGGTGTACCTGCATAGAATGCAGCATAGAAATCCACAGTGCCTATGTACAAAGGTGCATAGGCCACCCAGAGGCGTGGAGCAGGGCATGTACATATATGTATCGTGAGGGATGTTATAAGCACACAGAAGGCCAACGAGCCAATGGCAACCCAATACAATGGAGATCGAGGCACACAGACACCCACCCATCCACCCACACCCCTGATGTGGTGGCATGGAGCTTAATCAGTAGCACAGGCAGTGTAGCAGCAGAGGGCAACAACACTGCAAGTGGGACATGTGCATGCTGTGCCACCCGGAACTGCCAGTGGCAACATGGCACTGCTGAAGCAGATGGAGGCCTGCATGTCACATCCAGGGACATGATGTAACCTCACAGCAGCACAACACACAGGGTCGCATTGTGCCACCCGGAACTGCCAGTGGCAACATGGCACTGCTGAAGCAGATGGAGGCCTGCATGTCACATCCATGGACATGATGTAACCTCACAGCAGCACAATACACAGGATCACATTGTGCCACCCGGAACTGCCAGTGGCAACATGGCACTGCTGAAGCAGATGGAGGCCTGCACGTCACATCCAGGGACATGATGTAACCTCACAGCAGCACAACACACAGGGTTGCATTGTGCCACCTGGAACTGCCAGTGGCAACATGGCACTGCTGAAGCAGATGGAGGCCTGCATGTCACGTCTATGGGCATGATGAAACCTCACAGCAGCACAACACACAGGGTCGCATTGTGCCACCCGGAACTGCCAGTGGCAACATGGCACTGCTGAAGCAGATGGAGGCCTGCATGTCACATCCATGGGCATGATGAAACCTCACAGCAGCACAACACACAGGGTCGGATTGTGCCACCCACCCCGAGCAAGGCACCGCTAATGGGCACACAGACACATGCCACGTGGCTGGCTGCTGCACACGTGGGTGGGGCATGTATCAGGCCCTCTAACACACACAAGCCACATAAACCAGGTACATGGCACACTGAGCAGTGACAACTGACAAGGGACACAGCTCATGTCATAACTACCCCACCCATAGGTGATGACAATGCCATTGAGTTGGACACCCACAGTGCAGTGCCTGCCAGCTGGAGCACACACTGCATGACAGCAGGTGTTGCTCACAGTACCCACTGCACAGACATGATGGAACATCCCGTACCAGTAGTGGTGCCAATGGGCAGCCATCAGTGAACTCCCCCACACAAGCAGCGCATCAATATGCAACTTTGCCATCTGCCCACACTCCTGAGACAGTAAAGACACAGATGTGTAAGAAGTTGTCCTTTATTAAAAACAGGTAACATCAGCTGTGCACATATGGCAACTGTTATCCCCACCCACCACCGGTCATCAACACCCTCACAGTCCAGCACAGCACCAACATCATTCCGTAGCACTGACTGTTGCACCATTGCCTTCATGACCAGCCTCACCATCTGTTCCTGGACCTTCAGCCATGGCACCCTTCTCCCACGGCCATGGTTCATCATCACTGCTTGACTCCTGTGATGGCTGCTGAACCTTCACATACCGCTCCAGGACCATACCCCTGTCACACTGTGGAGAGAATGGAGACAGTGATAGATGATGCCCCAGACCAGCACAGCCCTACTGCAATCATTCACAACCATGGGCCCAGCCAGGGCCCCCACCTAGACAGCATTACAGCATGGGTGTGCACAAGCAGTCCAAAGTGCACACTGTCACCTGTATGGCCACGTGCACCTGCACCATGGTACACAGCATCCAGGTGGATAGTCAGTGGAGTAGCTGTACCCAGACACCATGATCAATAGTATCCACCCCCTCAAGCCTTGTGCAGCACAACGCTGCATGTACATGACCCATTGCATTAGAGACTGTCACTGCCACCACACATGTGACATGGGCACAGCTGACCACAGCACACACACATTCAACATGTCTGCAATAAGGCACACACAATTACACATGTGTAAGTGGGCCTACACACCTGTGAGACACACTGCAAGGTTGTCCACTGCAACACAGGTGCCACCATGGAGACTGGTACTCACAAGCTACACTTGTACACAGTGATACCATGACATGTAAACAGGCCATTCACTATGCTGTGGATGCTGTGTCACAGTGGTCAATACTCATGTCTGTGGTCCACACTGTGACAGTGCACTGTGCACACACAGCAGAAGGATGAACAGGGTGTGAATGCAGCATGCTGTGTTCCTAAATTGGCACATTCCATGGTACACCTGTGATGCTGTGTGCCATGCATGCACCACAGAACAGCAGGCAACTACTGCACTGGCATGTCCATGCACACCACATGTTGCACAGTACCACACACCAAATAGCAGTGACCACCAGTCCATGGCATGTTATGTCATCAGGCGGCCTGCACAGGGCCAAATATCCAATACCTGGAAGTGTCACTGGTGAGGATCATTTTCATAGGCCCAGGCCAGGCACACAAATGGCCATGTGTGCCACACCAACAGCAATGTGCAGCCCCTGTGATGCTGCACCATACAGCCTGGGTAACCAGTACCACCACACGAGCCATGCACCAACCAGGTTTCAATGTCATGTGTTGGACTGGGTCAACTGACACACAGCTAATATATTCTGATCCACCCTTACATCTACTTTGGGGAAAACCTGCTCACTGTTATATGTCTCTCGTCTGTGTTCAACAATATGATCCACTTATACTGTCATGTGACCCTTACCTGTAATACACAGTGGGTCAGTGTCCCACATACAGTTATATACAATGCAGATACTGCACACTCAGCACCTGCCACTACATACCGATGCACGTGCAATGCACCCACCTGCAAAGGGACAGTCCCTGCCAATGGGTGAGCATCCTGATGTTATTCTGCTCCCCTTTCTAACCCTCACCTCTTTGTAAACCTCACCACCAGATACAGTCTCCCTGGACATACACCAGGGGAATTGCACCCTCCACTGCTGCCTCCTCCTTCTTGGTGTGACCACCATTACTGGTGCCCCATCTGGTTGCACCACCCAGTCAAGTACCATTCTCCATGGCATGCCACTCCTGTCCTTTGTGAGGGGGGAGAGAGAGAGGGAGAGAGAGAAAGGGGGAAGAAAGATTAGGGCACAGCACAGAATACACAGTACAGTATGGAGTGTGACATTGTAAGGCAGACCTGTACTCACTCATGCATGCACCTGCACCATCCACAGGGTGCCATTCCACCAGAGTTGCAGAAATCAGATTCCGGACGCCCACCAGAGGTGCAGAGGAAAGCAGTCCACCTGTGTTATTCCTGTTGACACCTCCTCCATACTAGCTGCTCTTAGCCACATGCAGCATGCATATGGGTGATGTCACAAGGTGTTGCACATACCCAAGGCCCCCTGAATTCTGTGGCTTCAGAATTTTGTGCAGAACTTGCAACGTACTGCAGAACATCTGCAGTGCCACAGAATTCACTGTTCTTGGTGATTCTTTGTTCATACTGTATTTCCGTTTATCCATAGAACCTGGTCCCCTTCCCCTCTGTTTATATCCAGACCCCCCTCTATGCTCAGAATGTGATGTTATCAATGCTATAACATCATACATTAGCAAATTCAATTGGCTGCATTCTGCACTGAAATGAATAGTCACTTATCTACCACAGCTCCCACTACCAGAGGCAAAGGCACAGCACATCAGGCACAGTGATATTCGTTCAGCCTGCACTACAGCCAATACAATTTTCAGTCGGATGTTATTATACTAGGGCCAACTTAAACAAAGCCTTGACAATGACATAGACCTGTTAAGTCCATACCTTACTTTGTACAAACCTATTTTTGCCTTTAAGTAATTGAGATGCGATCTGAAATGAATAACTGGTAAAATGAATTAATCTGTCATTTTTAAGAAAAATAATGTGCCCAGAAAAGTGGACTATAATAATGTTTAGACCTGCTGAAAGAATAGAAGAAAAAATGTGGGAAATGTTGGGGGCCCTTTGAAGTAAACCCTCTTCACTCAAGTTATTGTTCTTCAATCTTTCTTTTAATTTCTCTTCCCCTATGTTTCGCTCAACTTGGAGCTTGTTCACGGGGTTTATTCTTTGATACACATCTGTAAATACATTTATTTTGTGTCATTGATCAGCATTTTTTTGATATAATATTGTTACATTTTTAATTCTTTGGTGTATGCAAATACCATTCAATAAAGATTATTGCTTGTGCACCGTTGTATATATTCTTAATTTTTCACAGGGTTAATTTATTTGTACTTGTTTAGATCCTAAGTTGCAGTCTAAAAAGACGTACACAGTATGTTAGTGAACACAGCGCTGCTAACAATTTGGAACAAGGTTTGACTACTGCCTGTAAGGCTTGTTCCCTTATTTCTTGGTTTGCAGCATACCTTATATATATTATTTAAAACTTCTTGTCTTTCTTGTAAAGAATAATTTTGGGCCTGTAATGACATAAACATAATTTTTTGTAAAGCTTTGCTGTTATTATGTTGTTCAATATTATAATGTGGCCACATTGTGGCTTCTATTTACTTATTTTGTTAACAGCATACCTTAAAGGAGGCTGTGAGCTCCTTAGAGTGGAATTAGTGTTCTTTGTAGTCTGTGAAAACATAATCATAGTATTCCCCTACTGGTCTCATAGCCATCATTTTACTTTTATAATTAAAGGTTCTAATACCAACTTCTAAATATTCTTTATTATTTTAACTGCTTATCCTCACTCCTTCTAGCTCAAGTTTTTTCCTTTTTGGCCAAGTTCCTCTGCATGTAAGCACTGAAGCCCAGCAAATTTTAATGGTAGCTACTTCCTGATAACCTCTCACCCATTTTTTGTGAGATCCCAAGGTGTGACTAACCACGTCGTCATGCCCAGTTGATCATACCTGTGCGATCTCGGTTGCTAAGCAATCGAACACTATTGTACTGATCAGTATAACAGAGAATGTGTGTGACCACACCAGGGATAGAGCAGTGCTTGGCTAAAGATGTATAAATATCAAAAAGAAAAGGTACCAGCACTTACTCAAAAGTAACACTTAGCCAAGTGTTAGCTCCCAGGTCCACTTGAAAAGACTTTTACAGGTTCAATATCTCCTTTATATATTTCTTTTATTCATGGAAAAAAGCACTAAAAAGACACTTCTGCCGTTTCTGCCACTAATGTCCATAGATGCACACAAGTCCATATAGAGTTCATATGCCATCCACGAATAACCACAAGAAGTGAGCCTGTATCATGGACCAAACCAACAGTTGCTTCTGCTGTTGCAACAGCTGAGGGACATTCCCATGTCACATCCACGTCACATCCACGTCACCTAACGTGTTTTGCAATCAGCTTTCTGAGAAGTGTCTTTTTAGTGCTTTTTTCCATGAATAAAAGAAATATAGAAAGGAGATACTGAGCCTGTAAAAGTCTTTTCAAGTGTACATGGGAGCTAACACTTGGCTAAGTGCTACTTTTGAGTAAGTGCTGGTACATTTTCTTTTTGATATTTCAATCAATCAATCAATCAATCAAATCTTTATTTATTCCGGCGATCATCATTGAGCAACGCTCATTTACAAGATGGACCTGATAAGGTCAAGGTTCGAGTTGGTGCACAGCAATTACATCACATACTTATGAGACAGTTATACATACAGAAAAAAGAAAATGTTATTTATAACACAATAATATACAGAGAATTCACATGTTAAAGCTTGGCAAGAGAAAGTTAAACTAACATCTACAATATGTACAATACATATATATCACAATGAGGGCTATGACAGTCACTCACATAATGAGTACAAGGATGGTGAAGGGAATATTGGGTGCCATATACTGGCGGTGTCTGGCTGAAGGAATATGCCATATGTGATTGGAATATGGTTTTGTGGGATGACTATGCTATTCTAGCGGTAGCAACTGCATTTCTTTGTGAAGAAGGCTGTACAGTGCTGCTTGAAGGATGTAAATGGAATGATAATGGACAGTTTTAGGATTTTGTAGGGTGTTCCATGCTATGGCTAGAGAGTAGCTGATTGCTGCCCTCCCTATTTTGGTGTTGACTTTGGGCAATTTGAGCAGGATGATATTGTTGCTTCTTGGGGCATAGGAGCTGGGAGTGGTCCAGGTTGAAGCAGTCCAGGATATAGCTTGGGAGTTTTTTTGATAAAGCTCTGTAGATCCATAGAGCTGCATTTCTGCTCCTCCTGACATGAAGGGAACCCATCCAACTGAATCATAGAGAGAACAATGGCGAGTATTATATGGCAGGTCTGTAATGAACCTTATTGCTCTATGGTATAAGGTATCCAACTTTTGAAGGTAGGGAGTGGAGCAGTGACTATAGAGGAAGTCTGCGTAGTCAATGACTGATAGAAAAATGGCCTGGAGTAATCTCATCTTTGAATCTCTATTAAGGAAGGGTTTTAATCTGTAGAGGAGGCCAAGCCTTAGGTGAAGCTTTTTTTCAGCAGTTGTTCTAGATGCTGAGTAAAGTCAAGTCTGTTGTCAATCCACACACCTAGGTATTTGAAATTTTCAACACACTCCAGATTTTCTCCAAGTATAGTGCATATCTGGGGGAGACTGATTGAAGAGGATGTGTTGGTGGAGTTTTGGGTTGTGAACATCATTGCTTTGGTTTTCTTTGCATTTAGCAGAAGCTTTTTCTCGAGAAGCTGATGTTGTAACAGGGAGAATTCTGCTTGTAGGATTTCATGAGCAACTTTAGGTGAAGGGTTGCTGACATACAGTACAGTGTCATCAGCAAAGAGATGTACTGAGGACTTGGTAAGGGTTGAATCAATTTTATTTATATAAATGGCAAAAGGATAGGACCCAGAATAGAGCCTTGGGGACTCTCTTGACAGTGGTCTTAATGGGAGAGGTCACCTTCAGCTTTTACCTGCTGTGATCTACCGAGAGGTAGCATCTGAACCACTTGGAGGATGGATCTAGGCCAATAGAGTGTAGGGATGAGAGTAGAAGTTCATGGTCCACAGTGTCAAATGCTTTGCTTAGGTCCAGGAATACTGCACAGACATTGTTCTTTTTATCCAGTTCGGTTTGCCACTCATTGGTGACCTTGGCTAATGCAGTGATAGTGCTATGTTTGGCCCTGAATCCATATTGAGCTGGATTTAATAGATTAGCATTGTCCAGATATTCCCTTAACTGAATACTCACTAATTTCTCCAGCATCTTGGATAACACAGGTAGGATGGAAATGGGCCTGTAGTTATTAAGATCCATAGGTCCCTGATTTTAGAAGGGGACCACTTGGGCTGTCTTCCACAGCGTGGGAATAGAGCCAGAGTTTA
Organism: Neoceratodus forsteri; assembly: GCA_016271365.2. NCBI lineage: Eukaryota > Metazoa > Chordata > Ceratodontiformes > Ceratodontidae > Neoceratodus > Neoceratodus forsteri. The sequence continues at coordinate 41,476,553 of CM028131.1, read as the reverse complement.
GGGAAAGGTTAAAGAGGTGAGTTAGGGGGACTGAAAGCACATGACACGCAATCTTTAGAAAGAATGGGTCCAGAAGATCTGCTCCTGCACTTTTATTGGTATCTAGATGCCATAATAGATCCTCAACTTGTTTCAACAGTATAGGTTTGAAGCTAAAGGAGGAGTCAACTCTTTGTTCACCAGTATAGTGTGAGCTTAAATGATCCCTTAATAGGTTAGCTGGGGAGGAGTCAAAGGCAAGGCCAGCTGTTGTGAAGTGGTTGTTGAATGCAGATTTGCACTGATCAATGCAGTTGGGTGCTCACAAAAACTGGCTATTTATTCCTAGTTGCTGCAGCTCTGTGCTGGTTCACTTTTTTATTTATTTTTTAACTTTCTTGTGAGGTTATTAAAATGAAAACACATTATTTTCATACCATGTTTTCTTTTCACAGGGTGGCATAAGAGTAAGGGGGATTTTTTGCTAATAACAACAGTTCGCTTGCCTTGATTAAAAATGCTGCAAATAAATTCCAGGTTTCTCAGAAGTATTATTTGTTATTATATCACCTTACATTACTGCTTTCTGCAACCCATACTGTCAAATTCATAATGTAATACAAACAGTCATTATTGTTTACTTGCTGAGGGGTCATTTGCAATTTGACCTTCCTATTCATTAAATACTTATCAATCACTCAGTGGCTTAAAATTGCCTTCTCAGATCAATTCTCTAGCTCACATTATACCAAGCTTGTTAAACATGATAGTATTGTTTAAACAATCATTATTCAGATAACACTGGGGTCAAATGCAACTTGACCTCCCTGTCATAAATACTGAAAGTTGATCTGGAGGTAAACATCATCTTTACTGTTTTAGACAGTAATTGTACTATGTTATTTATAATGTCCCTATATTTTAAGTTCTCTTGGTACATTTGCTATAACAGCATTATTTGTTGTCTCTCTGGGATCAATTGCTGCTTATTTATTTTGCTGATGGGCCAGTTGCTATTTGGCCTCCCCTTCATTAAATACTTGGCACTCACTTCATGGTTTAAGATTTTCTTCACAGATCATTTCTCTAGCTTATAATAATGTTTGTATTTTATTACATAGGAATAGGGAGGTCAAACTGTAATTGACCCCTCAGCAAGTAAACAATCATGACTGTTTGTATTACATTATGAATTTCACAGTATGGGTTGCAGAAAGCAGTAATGTAAGGTGATATAATAACAAATAATACTTCTAAGAAACCTGGAATTTATTTGCAGCATTTGTTAATCAAGGCAAGTGAACTGCTGATACTAGCAAAAAATCCTCTTTACTCTTTTGTCACCCTGTGAAAAGAAAACATGGTATGAGAATAATGTGTTTTCATTTTGATAACCTCACAAGAAAGTTAAAAATTAAATAAAAAGTAAACTACCACAAACCTGCAGCAACTAGGAACAAACAGACCATTTTTGTGAGCACCCAACTGCACTGATCAGTGTAGTAGTGTTCGGTTGCTTAGCAACTGAGATCGCACAGGTGCGATTAACTGGGTGTGACGACATGGTTAGTCACACCTTGGGATCTCACAAAAATGCATGAGAGGTTATCAGGAAGTAGCTACCATTAAAATTTGTTGGGTTTCAGTGCTTACATGCGGAGGAACTGAACCAAATGGTGAAACTTGAGCCAGAAGGAGTGAGGGTAAGCAGTTAAAATATTAAAGAATATTTAGAAGTTGGTATTAGAACTTTAATTATAAAAGTAAAATGATGGCTATGAGACCAGTAGGGGAATACTATGATTATGTTTTCACAGACTACAAAGAACACTAATTCCACTCTAAGAAGCTCACAGCCTCCTTTAAGGTATGCTGTTAACAAAATAAGTAAATAGAATCCACAATGTGGCCACGTTATAATATTAGACAACATAATAACAGCAAAGCTTTACAAAAAATTATGTTTATGTCATTACAGGCCCAAAATTATTCTTTACAAGAAAGACAAGAAGTTTTAAATAATATATATAAGGTATGCTGTAAACCAAGAAATATGGGGAACAAGCCTTACAGGCAATAGTTAAACCATGTTCCAAGTTGTTAGCAGCTCTGTGCTCACTAACACACTGTGTATGTCTTTTTAGACTGCAACTTAGGATCTAAACAAGTACAAATAAATTAACCCTGTGAAAAACTAAGAATATATACAAGGGTGCACAAGCAATAATCTTTATTGAATGGTATGTGTATACACTAAAGAATTAAAAATGTAACAATATCGTATTAAAAAAATGCTGATCAATGACATAAAATAAATGTATTTACAGATGTGTAGCAAAGAATAAACCCTGTGAATAAGCTCCAAGATGAGCGAAACATAGAAGGAAGAGAAATAAAAAGAAAGATTGAAGAACAATAACTTGAGTGAAGAGTGTTTACTTCAAAGGGCCCCCCCAACATTTCCTATATTTTTTCTTGAATTTTAAAGCCTATATTGGGGACCGAAGAACCTATAAAAGAACCATTACCCACTAAACAATATTTACACTCCTGAAAGAATAGACCTGTTAAATAAATAACTGCGCTGTAAACATTTTTGCCAGGGTTATTGGTTACAATTGTCATTGATTGACAGAATCACCTAAAAGTTTTGGAGAAATGTTTTGTGCAGGGCCAGCTGTTGGGCCAGAGGGTAGCATGTTGTGTTCCCACACCGGCAGCTCAGGTTCAGAGATTAGATCTGGGAGCTGGATGGACAGCACAAGGATTGGGGGACCACATTGCTGTTCTGAGCTTGGGAAGCTGTGGTGCACTGTTCTGTCACATGGGGGACACATTGTGATGGGCTTGAGAGCTTTATCTCACAATGGGTTCACATGCATGTCATGGCCTGATGGTGTTATGTAGTGTGTTGAGGAAGCAGGGTGGCATGAAAAATGAGTTTTGCAACATCTCCTCTATTCTGTTTTTCCATTTCCAAAGGGATCTGTATGAATGAGGACACACTTGCATGGACATTAAAAAAAATATATATATACATATATAGATATATCTATATCTATATATGATATATACGTAATAGATAACCCACTCTAAGGTGTGCAGTCACGCTCTGATATATGCAAGCCTTGGTGTGCATTGTTGCCATGAGGCGTGCGTGTATCAGAGCACTCCGCACATCTCCTAGAGTGGGTTATCTATCTTATAAAATGGTAAAACAGTTTTTTTGGGGTGGGAAAAGTGCAGGTGTGCGGTCGTGCTCTGATATACGCACGGTCATGTGATGCCCATGCTCCAATTATAGAGCAGCAATTTCCCTACCCATTTTATAAATATATATATATATAGATATAGATATAGATATAGATACACACACACTAATTTGCATGGATGTTACAGATTGCATATAAATATATAAGAGATACACAGTGGGGTCCTAACGAGTGGTGTAGACAGCACATATAAATGTATAACTGATACACAGTGGGGATCTCATGAGTGGTACGGACAGCATGAGTATAGAAGTACCTAACTTATCACATAAGGTTCTCTCTGCATATTAAATTTATGCAATAGTCTGGGACCTTAAGGGATAGATATATTTTTTTCTTTTTAGGCATAACATAATTTCTATAAGTCTGTTATTTTTTTAACTAGTGTTGCTGTGCTTTTGCCCATCCTGACTGCTATAACCATTGCCATGGAGGTGAAGTCAGGATGACAAGCTGACACAGTGGTGTGGTAGTTGGTTAGTGCCTCAGAATTTCCACAGAAATTACAAACCCCCGCGGCAGAAATTCTGTGGCAAATGATAACCTTGCCACAGAACTTGTTCCCAATGTGCTGCAGAAAAGTAGGGGCCTTGCACATACCATTTGCCTGTGCAGGGCCACCTCGCATGTGCTGCTCGACATACACCCTTAAAGGCATACCGTGCCATACATGGTGATATTTAACAGCTTTACCCGGGGACTGCTAGGTGCATCATAAACCTACTGCAGTTGAAGGATGTGCCCAGGAGTACTCATACAACTTGATATGCTGTATAGGAAGAGCATTTACTGCAGTGAGAGTGGCATTGTCTGAGTGTATACAGTCCATGCCTTGACAACTCCATGCTGTAGTAGGAGGATTGCATGTAGCAGTTCCACTTTCCTTGGGTGGTGATCACATTCCTCTGCAACCTGGTATGGGACGGGGTCATGCTGAGGACATGCTGCTCGAGGGTGATGTCCATGGAGATGAAGGTGCCATGTGCCCTTGTGTTCTATGCCTCTGGGTCCTTTCAGCAGGTGACTGGGGACACAGTTGGTGTCTGCCAATCATTGGTGTCCTGGGCTGTGGCAGAGGTCATGAATGCTCTTCTGGACCAGGCCCACACCCACATCCATTTTTTCTCACCTCCACCGAGGATGTCCACAGCATCATGCAGGCATTCTGTGACCTCCATGGGATGCCTAACATTTTGGGGGCTATTGACTGCACAAATATCACTGTACTGGCATCCACCACAGAGAAGGAGGTGTACTGTAACAACAAGGGGTACCACAGCATAAATGCCAAGGTGGTGTGTGACACATGTGGCATATTCACAAAAGTCTGTGAGAGGTCTCCCGGGTTGGCACATGACTCATACATCATGGACGCATTGTGCATTGGTGCCATGCTACATGCAGGGGGCATCGATGGATGGCTGTTGGGTGGGTGTTGCATATGCACCCTGTGATACTGACACACCTCTACCTGCATGTCTGCACCATTGTGACACTGTCTTTCTTTTCCCTCCACAGGTGGCTCTGGCTATCCTCTGCATTTGAACCTGAAGACCCCAATACTTGCGCTTGCCAACACTGCTGAGGAGGCATACAACCAGGCACCTCGGAGGGTGAGGAACATCATTGAACATGCCTTCGGATTACTGAGAATGCAATTCCAATGCTTGGACCATTATGGTGGAACATTCATGCTGGCACTGGGAAAGGCATGCAGGGTCTTCATAGTATGAGCCATGCTGCACAACATTGCCATGCATCATGGCATGCCACTACCGAGTGGAGGAGGTTTGCTGGATGGGCCAACAGCTGATGGTGATGTGGGTGCATACCAGAGCTATGGCAATGTGGAAGAGTGGGAGGCATAGGTGCCACTCATGCAGGGCACCTCCCATCATTAGTGTCCACACCATGTGTTTGTCAGCACAGTTATGCCATGCAATGGCAGGTGACACTGTGTCCGTTTTGGACCTTTGCACGTGTGCAGCCATGTACATGTACCACATGTGTGTCATGTAGCAGCACTGTGTGTGTGTGTGTGTGTGTGTGTGTTTGTGTGTATCAGCAGTGGGTGGCAGGTGCATGATGGTGACCTATGAGCTGAGCGCACCTGTGGGTTGGGGGCACAGCCCTTATTGCCTTTTGGGGGGGCTTGCACTTCAGCGCACACTAATGAGTAATCCACAGTGTCCATGGTGAGGCCACCTATAGCATTCATGCATGCCCCTTTCCTGGCATGATGGGGCTATCTGGGGGTCATCCATGGATGTGTGTGTGCTGTGTGGTTATGCTGAGAGTCATTCCATGATGAATAGGGGTGGGAGGCCCTTTGGTGTGCCATGCTGCTGGTGTGACTAGCTGTGCATGTGTGTCACTGCATGTTGGGTGTGGGAGGGTGCATATGGGCATGGGAGCATTTTCCATATGCACTAGCGGTGGCTATGGTGCCTGTGTGAGTGAGTGCTTGTGTGGGGTACTGTGCATGACCAGGAAGTGAGTGTCTAGTCTGTGACTGTGTTCAACGTGCTTGCAGTCCCATTGTGGTGCACCTGTCAGTGTACTTTGGGCCCATGGTATTCATCATGGAACATTACTTGGACTACTTGTCTGAGGGCCTGGCTATTAGGTGGGCAGAGGACCTCTATCCCATGGTTGTTCCATCGGTCTGCTGACTCACCTTGCCATGTCTCATGAACACGCTGCTCATGCATGCGGTGTGCTGTGCCTGCATGTCCACCTCTCCTGAGGTGCTGTACTCATGAGGGGGCTGCAATGATGTCACCAGAGTCTTGAGTGCACATGCCATCCTGCTCAGGTGTTGATGTCTAGGTGGCTGCCTTGGTCACTTGTGTTGTGTCACTGGTGACATCGGGTCCAGGGTGGTCTGCATCCTGTCCATGACACATGGGTGGGGTCTACAGTCTGGTTGTGGGTGTGTCTTCCAGTGTGTCAAGGGACTTGGAACATCCATGTGCTGTGTGGCATCCCACAGTGTTGTTCACCAGCCATTTGAGGATGGATACAATGCTTTCCATACTATTCCACAGACCACACACCTCCACAGTGATGGCATATAGTGCATCACTGTTTGGTTTAGAGGGTCGGACTCAAGCTGACACAGATCATCATATCTAGCCACCAGTGTGACCTGCATGGCTTCTGTGCAGCCATGACATGGGACATGTGTAAAAGAGCCCTCAATGGGACTGTCATCAACATCATGTGTGGCACATTGGTTGGGTGGCCCAGGTCGTTAGTTGGTCAGCCACACACAGTTGGTACCGGATGTGCTATGCCTGTGTTGGAGGCCAGAACACTGGTCACCTGCCACTCTGTGCATCCTCTGCCTCTGCTACTGGTGGTGGATGTCCTCCTCTGTGTTGTACTGCATTGGCGCATCAGTGTCCAGCACAATACGAGTGGGGGAAGAAATGCAGTTGATCCAACAGGGATTGGAGCACTGTTTGTCATTCATGTGCATGTGACATGTTCACTAACTGGTGCCTTGCCATGCCTGGCCTCTGTCTTCCTCTGTCATTGGCATTACTGCGGTGTCCTAATGCTGTGACTCCATTGCCGCTGTGGTGCCTTCCTTCACTGCCAGTCCTGGGGGTATAAATGACAGCATTGTTACTTCATTGCATACTGGAGTACCCACATGAGTGGGTATCAAGTCATGGCACACCTACCATCTATAGTGTGCCCACTATCCAACTCACCACAGATGCTAACCTCTGTGAATGTGTCCACCACCATACGCTCCATGAGTGTCAGCTGGGAGTCAGTGTCAGGGGAACCACTGGTGCCCTGCTATTCCTGGGATGCCACTGATAGCTTCCTCTGTAATGTGGCATGTTGGTCATGCAATTTATGCTTTATGGCATCCAGCATCCATACCTCCAGTCCTGATGCATTTATGGCTCTCTATATGTTGAGCCCCAGCCTAGTCTTCACATCAGTGGGTGTGCTCAAGGCCTGTGACCCATACAGCCTGTGATAGTGTGTCTTAATCTCTGAAACCATTGCCACTACCTTGCCCCCTGTGAAGTTTGGGGCATGGAGATGGGCACTGAGGCATGCCTGCTAATTGACACGGCTGCTGCCTGATGCCAGCTGCTCAGTCTTAGGTTGCTCCACACCCTCACTTGTCACCATCATGTCTGTATATTGCTGCTGCACACAATTCTCTTCCATGCCACTATGCAGGGCAGGGAGCAATGCCTTATATGGTGGAGTCAATGGACGATGCCGCATTGTTGTCACCCTCCTCTGTGCCATGCATGTCCTGCTATGTGGTTCACCTCAGCATGCCCACAGCTGCTGCACATCATGCAGAGTTGTTCGTGCATGCAATCTTGTGGGATGGAGTTACGTGCCGCTTGGCTGCACACTGCATTTATGCCATTTTTGTATATAATTTCACACATCTTCGAGCATAGGCCCTATTGTTTTAACACTAGCATCATATCAGTGATCAACTTGTAGCTTGTTTTTACTCATTCTTTCAGCTCAAAAACGTCTTTGTAGCCTGAACACAGGCTGTATGTAAAGTATGTCCACTATGTCTGTGAGACGTTGGTTAAACACACTTTCAACCCAGACTAAGCTGGGGCTAAGGATAGCAGGGTCGAAGCCATTTTAAACAGGGGTTGGCATGCGCTGTTAAAGAGCTAGTATACTGTCTGGAAGCTGCCTGCAATTAATTGTAACTTTCAGGTGTAGTAAGCTATCACTTCTTATATCTCAAGTATTTATTCTTTTCTGTTTGCTATTTAGAAGATTTTCCACCTGGCAATACTGGGGTGATGTGTGGAGCAGCACTCTGTCTGAAGGGAAAAAAGTTAGTTCTTTTCCTCTCATTACAACAACACTGAAACCACACTGACTATGACATCACTAGTAACCAATAAGAACCATTTCTCACTGCCAGGTTTCACTTTCACATGAAGCAGCAGGCTGGCTCTCCCTGGTTACTAGTGGTGTCACAATTTCCTGCATTTTGATTGGTAGCTTGTGAAAGTCACTGCTCAGGCTGAAAGGATTGTGGTGCCTCAAGATGTTTGGTCTCACTTTTGATAACATAGTGGGAGGAACATAATTGACTTTTTTTCCCCCTACAGACAGAGTGCTGCTCCACACATCACCCCAATACAACTAGGTGGAGAATTTTCTAATTAGCAAACAGAAAATAAAAAATACTTCAGATATTGGAAGTGATAGCTGACTGCATCTAAAAATTACTATTAATTCCAAGCAATATATTAGCTCTTTAAGGATGGAGAGCTTGTTCGAATTGGCCTTTCATTTCTAAAGGACTAGCGGCAAACTACAGCAAAGGAATGACATGCTAGGTGTGTAGTCTGCACAGAGGGACACAATGAACACTTCGTGGGGATGGCTAAAGCAGAAAATTATGTTGGACTGTGGTAAAGAAGTAGAGAGCTGAGGAATTATATTGCCATCTTCATCAGCATCCAAACCTCACCCCTCCTCAGTCACTCAATTCCATCATTCCAACTCTTTGTGGAAGATATACTAGCTCTAATGGTTCCATCTACCTGGTTTGTGAATGGGTTTTCTCTCACTTTACAAAACCCGGCTAATAAAACTAGGGATACAGAAAATAGGAAGTGAGTTAAAATATGTGACTCCCTTAAACAGACTCTGAGTAGAAATGAAACCCTTTGATTTATAATACCCATGCTGAGACAGAGACAGAGACAGAGAGAAAGAGAGAGAGAGAGAAAGCAGCCAAAGCTTCCTTAAATCAAGGAGGTTATTTTCTAGACTACACTGAATTGAATTATTACTTTTTTGGACCTGTGTAAGTAACTGGTATCGATTCTGTTTTTGGGGTTGACTTTTCTTAGTTTAACTTTAATTTGCCAAGGGAGGAACTGTAGCTGGGAGATATTTGCAGTCATTTGTGACTAGACCTGTTACATGACTTCTGTGAAATAGGTGTCTGAAAGGTAGGAAGGCACTCCCCAGGGTGGAGGGTCAGAACGTAGTTGATTGTTTCTGGATGGCATAGGTTTACTCCCATCCACCCTACCCCCACCCCACTTGCCCCAAGTGCATAACTTCCTTTATAGCAGGGGTTCTGACATCACTTCTCCAAAACTGCTATTGACATACACCTGTTCATATCCTTAAAGGCACAGCACATTGAATAGGGGGTAGAGACACTCACAAGCTTGCACACACTAAAACAAGAACAAAACAAAAAAAGGAAAGGAAATCATCTGTAACAGGAAGGGACACAGACATGTGGGGAGTGGTGCAATGTGCTGGCTGTGGAGCAGAAGTCTTCCAGGAGACATTCTGGAGACTGCATTGCTGCTCTATTTGTGGGCACATCTCTGGTCTGAGGGAGAAGGTTGTTTGTCTCCATGTTAACCTGCCAAGGATTTGGGAAACCAGCTCCCCCATCCAGGGACCACCCAGGCCATCACCACTACCTCAGAGGTTGCCAAGAAAGAGGAGTGGTTGGACCATGGTGGACTCAGGGAGGGTGAGAGTGGCGGAACAGAGGTGCATCCCTCCAGTTGTGCCTCTCCACACTTCATTTGCCATGCTGGTGGAGCATGGCTCCTCTATAGAGGCACCTGCAGTGGAGACCAAGGAGGATGCTGGGAACCTCCACAATGGAGACCCACAGGAGGGTGGCACAGGACCCCACAGGAGAAGGAAACAACTTCTGTTGGGGGACTCAATTGTTAGGAGGGTAGAACTGGGGGAGGGAGGGGAAAGGGAGGTAAGGTGCCTGCCAAGTGCCGTGGCTTGGAGGTACAGGAAATGAATCCTCAGGATCATGGAAGCACCTGCAAGGGTGAGTGAGCCTGATATCATTATCCACCTAGGGACAAATGACATGGTTGAGAATGGGATCAGAGCAGTGCAACAGGATTTTGTGGAGTTGCGGAGGGGCCTTAGAAAAGTAGAATACATGGTAATTTTCTTGGAAGTGCTACCTGTCTATGGTATGGATGAGGCTAGGGTAATCCATACAATGGGATTCAATGACTGGTTGAAAAACTGGTGCAGAGCTCAGGGATTTGGCTTCATTGGGGACTGGGGCCCTACCTGGAGGGATACAGGCCTATACAGGCATGATGGTCTGCATCAATCCAGGAGGGGAACCAGGATCCTAGGTGATAGGTTTAAATGCTTCATTGGCAAGCATTTGAACTAGCCTAGGGGGAAGGCACTGAAAAGGAGAAGGGAAATCCTAGCCCCCACACCAAAAATCAGAGTATTTAGTGAGGTAAATACCAAGCTAGAGCAATCAATAGGGAGAAGGCAGGGGTAAATGGAGAAAAAGACAAAGGCAGTAAAGACAGGGATAGCGCAAAAAGAATAATGCCTTAAAAATGGAGGGTAATGAGTACCAATGCCTGTAGTCAAGGTAGAAAGCTCAACAAAATGGTGACCTTGATGTAAGAGGAATGTCTGGATATCATGGCAGTCACAGAAACATGATACACAGAGAACCATGACTGGGATGTCAACATACCAGAGTATACAATCTACAGGAGGGATAGGGAGGGAAGAAGAAGAGGAGGAGTAGCTCTCTAAGTAAGGAAAGGGATCAAAGCAACAAAACTAAAGGGTAAATAGGGAGGAGATGAGGCACTGTGTGTCACTCCGGAGACAGGAAATGGCACCACAATCCGCACAGGGGTTGTATACAGACCCCCATCTCAGGTGGAGGAAATGGACAAGGAAATGATAGAAGGTATTCCTGGGATGGAAGAGAAAGGGGAGATATTGTTGATGAGAGACCTGAATTTGCCAGATGTTAACTGGAGCACTTTTGCTGTGGCCACAACCAAGAGCAGGGCCATACTCGATGCCCTACAGGGGGCATGCCTCGGACAGCTAGTCTTGGAACCCACACGGAAGGGAGCAATCTTAGACCTGGAACTCTCAAATGGGGACAGAGAGAGAATCTCCGATCTTGAAGTGGGTAGCCATAAAGGAACAAGTGACCACCAAACAGTGTGGTTCAGGATAAACTTAGCTGTAGCGTCAAGCCATACAAAAGCGAAGGTACTGGACCTCAGGAGGGCTGATTTTTCCAAAATGGGAGAATGCTTCAGAAAAGCACTAGCAAACAGGAAAGAAGGTTGGGTGGAGCAACAACGGGGAAACATTAAAACCACCATCAAAGAGGTAACAAGCCTTTGTGTGAAGCAAATAAACAAATCAAAACAAAAGAAGGAAACACTATGGTTCTCAGAAGAAGTGGCGGGGAAGGTAAGGGAGAAAAAGATAGCATTCAGGAAGTGTAGGGAAACACAGAAGGAGCAGTACATAGAACTGTACCAGATAAAGCAGAAGGAAGTGGGGAAGGCAGTCAGAATAGCAAAGGCCCAAACTGAGGAAAAGATAGCCAACTTGGTTAAGAAGGGGGATAAAACTTTTTATAGGTACATCAGGGAGCAAAGAAAGAGTAAGGCTGGGGTACTGAGGCTGAATAAAGAGGAAGGTGGTTGGGCAGAGAGTGACAGTGAAAAAGCATGGATACTGAACAAATTCTTCTGCTCAGTTTTCACAATGGAAAAGCAGGGGGAGATACCTAATCCAGTCAATAGAAACACTCTGGATAGGGCGGTTGATATTAGTCCTTTCGCAGAAGAAAGGGTTCTGAAAGAACTCCTAAAACTGAAGATGGATAAAGCAATGGGGCCTGATGGGATTCACCCCAGAATTCTAAAAGAACTAAGGGATGAATTAGTAACACCACTGACTACCCTTTTTAATAAATCATGGGAGGATGGTGTGGTACCTGAGGACTGGAGAAGGGCAGATGTGATTCCCCTTCACAAAAATGGAAGCAAGACAGAGGCAGAAAACTACAGACCTGTCAGTTTGACCTCAGTGGTAGGGAAAATGGTGGAATCATTTCTGAAGGAAAGAATTGTTGTGTACCTAGAGGCCAGTGGGGCACAGGACACAGGGAAGCATGGATTCACAGCAGGAAGGTCATATCAGACAAATCTAATTGATTTATTTGACTGGGTGACCAACGTAGTAGAATAGGAAGGGGCTGTGAACATGGCCTACCTAGACTTTAGCAAGGTTTTTGACACAGTCCTGCGTGAAGAATTAATAAACAAATTAGCCAGCCTGGGAGTGGGTCCCAGGTTGGTAGCTTGGGTAAAACACTGGCTGGACAACAGGGCACAGTGGGTATTAGTAAATGGAGTCTGCAGTGGAGAAAGGAGGGTTACTAGTGGGGTACCACATGGTTCAGTACTGGGGCCAGTGCTTTTTAATGTCTTTATAAGTGACATTGAAGAGGGACTGGAAGGGAAAGTGTGTCTCTTTGCAGATGACACAAAGATCTGCAACAGGGTTGATATGCAAGGCATGTTGGAAAGGATGAAAAGGGACTTGGCAAGGTTGGAGAAATGGTCAAATGTATGGCAGCTTAGATTCAATGCAAAGAAGTGCAAAGTAATGCACCTGGGAAACAAAAACACAGGGGAAGAGTACATAATTGGGGGGGTGAGATACTGACAGCAACAAAAATGGAAAGGGACCGGGGTAGTCATATCAAGATGACCTAGGTGGGCCAACAATGTGAGAGAGCAGTAAGGAGGGCTGGGGGGATACTGGGATGCATAGGGAGAGGCATCACCAATAGAAAACAGGAAGTTGTTGGCCCTCTGTACAGACAGTTGGTAAGACCATATCTGGAGTACTGTGTACAGTTCTGGAGACCCCATCTCTGCAAAGACATAGACAGAGTGGAGGCTGTCCAGAGGAAGGCAATCAAAATGGTGCTGGGTCTGCACCAGAAGGTATATGAAGAAACACTAAAGGAGCTTAAGGTGTATAGCCTCGAGGAAAGACGGGAGACAGGGGGACATGATATAAACTTTCAAATACCTCAAGGGAATCAACAAATTTCAATAGGGTAGCATCTTTCAGAAAAAGAGATGTGCAAGAACAAGCTGGCACAATTTGAAGATAGAGGGGGGACGGCTCAGAGGTAATGTGAAGAAGTTTTCCTTCATAGAGAGGGTTGTAGATGCATGGAATGGCCTTCCTGAGGAGGTCGTAGAGTCAAAAACAGTGGGAGAATTCAAGAATGCATGGGACAGGCATAAGGCATTTCTAGTGGGGGGGTAGGACGAAGTAGGCTGTTGGTTAACTAGGATCTGCAGCTTATCCGTTAGGTAGGGAAATGGGCAGACTAGGTGGGCCAAGCGATCCCTATCTGCCATCAAATTCTATGTTTCTATATTTCTTTGTCAATCATTTTGCATGTTTACCATCCTTAACTATACTTTTTCTCTTTCTGTGCCATAATCTTTCGTCAATGCTGATGGAAAAGCTGAGAACCAGTTTTGTTACAAGTCTGAAAGAAAGAACACCTGGACATTCATAGTGCTGACGGCTGACAGAGATATTTAAACAGTACACAGGGTGCAAAACACTTACTCTAATGAAGCTGTCATGCAGTATAGTGATTCGTTAGTTTATTGCCCTTTCAGTGGTTATCTTCTGTGCTCTGTGCAAACTACTAGCGTGTTTTTTCTATTTTGACAGTAATTTAGATTTTGCTACATCGCTATGAAATAAAGGAAGCTTTTTAGATCTTATCTTGGAGACTCGCCAAATTTTTTGAGAGTACATACTGTAAATCATGTAAGAGTCCAGAAAGTTGGTTACCACGCCTGTTTACTCTTTTTTTTTTGTATAACATATTCTATTTGTATACATACTTATTCATACATTCATTAGAAATTATGATATTGATAAATTAGGTCCATGTATCCTATAGTGACAAAAATCAAATCAAGTAAAGTCATAAGAATAATTCCTCCAGTTTGTGACTAAATGCACAATACAATATAATCAATTATGCATTTAATTACAATGCAATATCCTCCCTTCCCCCTTCCCTCTTCTTAGTTATACCTCAGGGGTATGACCTAAATGACAAAAGTGGAAATAGTATCTCTCTTATTTCATTCCATGTAACCTGTTGGTGTGTATTGTTATTATCTAAAGTGTCCCACAATTGTTCTAATTGAATGGACTTTTTCACCATAGAGCCCCATTTAAACTTATCAAATTATCCTATTGTTTCTGCATTCCAATTAGCCAAGATCAATCTCTTAGTAGCCATAGTGGCTAAATAATAAATTCTCTTCTGGGTTGCTTGAAGTTCAAATTCCTGTGTATCATTCAATATCATATATTTTAGTATGGGAGAAATACTGCAAGGGAGACTCCAGGATATACGACCAGGGATGGATGCAGAGCAAAAGTGGAAAGTTATTAAAGCTGGGCTAATAGAGGCCACAGTAGCCTGCAGCAGGGCTAGAATTAAGAAGGGCAGAGCCAGAAAACCATGCTGGCTGAATAGTGAAGTGCTGCAGTGGGTGAGGGCAAAGAGGGCTACGTATCGGAAGTACAGGAGAACAAGGAAGGTAGAGGATAAGAAGGCTTATTGGAGTTGGTCCAAGGAGGTGGCCAGGCAGGTGAAAAAAGCCAAAGCCTCCAGGGAATTAAGGTTAGCACAGGACCTAAAGGGAGGAGAGAAGAACCTTTTTTAGATATGTCAGGGAAAAGAGGAAGTGCAAAGAACATATAGTAAGAATAAGGTGGGAAGGGGAATGGGTGGAAAAGGGACAGGAACAAGAAGAAATACTGAATGTGTACTTCTGCTCTGTTTTCACTAAGGAGAGGGATGGACCACTACCATTATGGACTGGGGGAGAGGGAGGGGGTGACAAAATGATCATAGAGAGTAGAGTGCTAGAGGGGCTGACAGCATTAAGGGTTGACAAGGCACCAGGTTCTGATGGCATCCACCCCAGGCTGCTGAGGGAGATGGTGGAGGTGTTGGCTGAGCAGCTGTCAGATCTGTTCAACACCTCCCTGGAAATGGGTGTATGCCTAAGGACTGGATGGTGGCCCAAATGGTACCCATGCACAAGAATGGGCTTAGGGAAGAGCCAGGAAATTGTTGGCTGGTCAGTCTCACTTCCATAATGGGAAAGCTTATGGAGATGATATTGAAGGAGAGGCTAGTGCATTCCTTGAGGGTAATGGCCTCCTGGATGGGCGACAACACGGGTTTGTATCAGGGAGGACTTGTCAAACAAACCTAATAGAGTATTACGACTGGGTAACAAGGAATCTAGATGGGTGTCAAGCGGTAGATGTCCTGTACTTGGACTTCAGTGAGGCCTTTGATACAGTGCCTCATGTGAGGCTGGAGGGGAAATTGACTGCTGTGAGGGTAGGACAAAAGCTGACAAACTGGATAGAGAACTGATTACAGGAGAAGGTACAGAAGGTGGTTGTGAGGTGGAAAGCTCTTGGCACCCAAAGCAGTGACAAGTGGGGTGGGGCAGGGTTCAGTGCTGGACCTGGTGCTATTTGGGCTCTTTATCTCTGACACACACATGGAGTTGGAAGCAGGGTTAGTCTGTTCACAGATGATACCAAAATGGGGGC
Source organism: Neoceratodus forsteri (assembly GCA_016271365.2). Taxonomy (NCBI): domain Eukaryota; kingdom Metazoa; phylum Chordata; order Ceratodontiformes; family Ceratodontidae; genus Neoceratodus; species Neoceratodus forsteri. The sequence continues at coordinate 41,460,822 of CM028131.1, read as the reverse complement.
AGTGGTGGACAAAGAGGATGGATGGAAACAATTGCAGGGGTACCTAACCAAACTAGGGACATAGTTGGAGAAGCAGCAGCTAGGATTTAACATGAAGAAGTGTCAAGTGATGCACTTTAGGGCAAAAAAAACATAGGAGGGACTATTGGTTGTTGGGAGTGAGGCTGGGGATCACTGAGGAGGAGAAGGAACTTGGGGTTTTGGTAACAGGGAGCATGAACAACTCAGCCCAATGCAAGAAAGCAGTGGCTAATGCAAATAGGATGCTGGGTTGCATCACAAGGGGTTTCTCATCCCGGCATAGGGATGTGATTCTGCCTCTCCACAGATCCTTGGTCAGATTGCATTTGGAGTACTGTGTGCAGTACTGGAGAATATACCTGATGAGGGATATAAAATTACTGGGGGCGGGGGACAAAGGAGGGCAACAAGAATGTTAAAATGGATGGAATGAAAGGTCTATGATGTCAGGATATAGGAGCTGAATATGTGCACACTGGAGGAGAGGAGGGATGGGGGATATGATTGAAACTTTCAGATACTTGGGGGGGTGAATAAACCTAGCACTGAGGGGGTGTTCAAACTGGGGAAAGGTAGGGAGATGAGGCATGGACTAAGGTTAGAGGGGGGATGATTTAAGAGGGAGATGAGGAGGCACTTCTTCACTGACCAGGTGGTGTCTAACTGGAATTCACTACCAGTGGGGGTGGTAACATGTATGATGGTTGGAAGTTTTATGAAGGAGTGGGGCAAAGCAAGAAGAAGGGTCTGGGGGGACACAGGCTGTGACAGGTACAGTATGGGAGGGACAGTGGGGGGAGGAGGCTGGTACAGCTGCAATCTAGGGTGCTAACTGCACACCTGGACAGACTTTGATACACCGGTTGGTCTATTCTGCTGGCAAATTCATATGTTCATATGTTTGTATATTTAAAATTCAAGGGGAGACAAATATTAATGTTTTATCAACATCTGATTTGTTTTCATCCACCAATCCTAGATAAACCTACATCACCATAGACAATGGAATAAATCCCCAAGACAGCAACATTTATGCCAACATTCTTTTGTACCATCTGATTTTATATTACCCTAATATTTGTGGAGTATAGTACTCCCTATTCATAAACTTTTTCTGAATTACTTTATGTTTTCCATTAAATAATCCTTATTTACTTTAATCCTAAGGTTTCTCCGTTGTTGTTCTGAGTATATTATATTACCCTCCTGATTCCATTTAGTATTTACTTCCCAGAGGTCCTCCTTAACAGTTACTAGTCTAGCATACATCTGTTGTGCTAGTTTGTGTTTTCCTTTATTTAGGATGTTGGTATGTCCTTTCTTCAATACTGATAGGTTTTGTCTACTTCCCGGTCTTATTTGTTGTCTAAATATGTTATGTAAAGAGTAGTAAGACAACGTTTTTTTTTGAGTTGCTGGAAAAAGGATATTAAATCTATGTAATGTGATAAATTTGCCCTCTTCCAATAACTTGAAACCATGTTTGCATATTTGATTCGTCTAGGTTCTTTAATTCTTTTCTGTAATTTTCTTTTTCTGATAACTGAGTTATCACAGATGTTTAAATAAAGTGAAGGAAAAAGACTATTTTCTTTAATTGTTATAATTGCATGGGTTCATGCCTCTTTAATAGAAATAAAAATATCAGGAAGTTTTGTCCTTGGTGAGATTTCTTGTATAATATTATTTGGGTTTATGGTATGTACCTCTTCCCCAAAAATGTGTTCATAATAATTACATTTATCTGGAGCAAAAGCCCATTCCCATAGTATCTTTAATTGAAATGCTACTGCATATGTGATTGGGTCCAGGCAAGTATACCCTCCTTGTCTTCTGGGGTAGATCATATGTTTCCAGGAGATTCTAGGCTTATCTCATCTCCATAAGAATTTAGTAAACCTGCTGTGGAGTGTGCTAAACCATTTTTCTGTTGGGAATCCGATTATGTTATGTATTTGCAAAGATGAAATGGGGGAGTGACATCATTTCAATAGTTTCTACTCTACCCCATAATGAAAGGGACCTTTTTTCCCATCCATTCAGTAACACAGTTATTTTATCTTCTGCTTTTGCATAATTTATTTTAATTATTTCTGATTATATGCTGATATTATCCCTAGATATTTGCACTGTTTTTCCACAGTAAATTATTGGGTAATTTGACTATCTAAGCTATGACTAGGAGCATACATTTCCAAGATTTTATACTGTGTTTGACAAATGCCTGTATTTTTTGGCTGATTCCTAAATGTACTCAGATTTTTGTCTGCCTTGATGTTTGTTTCTTGCACTGTTTTGTCCTCACTGTGACGAGGTACCTTTGTAAATGAGCCTCTGGCTCAAATGTTGTTAATCTGATGTTCTAATAAATAAATAAATAAATAAATAAATAAGATGATAGATGTAGTCTTATTTAAAGAATAGCCCAATAATGATCCATACATATCTATTTGCTTTAATATTACCAGTAATGTGTTATTTAAATCATGAATAATCATTAGAATATCATCTGGGAAAACATTTAATTTAGTTTCCTCACCTTGAACCTTTAACCCTTTTATTAATGGAGTATTTCCTATGCTGCTTAAAAAAGGTTCTAAAGATAATAATGATAAAAATAAAACTGGAGATAAGGGACATCCCCATCTTACTTCATTTGTCATGCTAAAGGGTTCACCTATAAAGGTGTTAACCAAATATCTTACCTTAGTTTTATTATATGAGAGATAAATTCCTTTAATTATCTTAGGTGGGATTCCCCAAGATCTTAACTTTTTTCAGCATGAAATCCCTATTTAAAAGATCAAATGCTTTGGAAACATCTATAGCTAAAGCATGGGAACTATTTTTAATTTTTTGTGCATAATTGAACAGTGACTGTACTCTCATTGTGGCATGAGAAATTGTGCACACAGAAATAAATCCAAATTGATCTTTGTGAATAACTTTAGGTAGTTCTCCTTTAATTCTGTTCACTATAAATTTAGTAAGGATCTTATAATCACTATGCAGTGCAATAACAGTGCTATGGGTCTATAGCTTTCTGCAGCATTTAAATCTTTCCCTTCCTTTAATAGTAATACTGCTTTTGCTTCCTCAATTGATGTAGGTAGAAAAATTCCTCCTTCCAGGATTTCCTGAAACACTAATTTAAACCATGGCATCAACTCAGATAAGAAAGCTTCATAAAATGCAATAGTCAAGCCATCAAGGCCTGGGCTCTTATTTTTTGCCACGTTTCTAATTGCTTCTTTAATTTCTTCTTCTGTAAAAGTATCTTGTCTACATGCTAAACACGGGAATTGTACTTTATCTAAATATTCCTTAACAAGTTGGTTTGATGAATTTAATTTTAGCTGATAGATTTGTTTATATGTTCTCCTTATAATCTCTTCCATTTGTTTATCATTAAAAATGTTATTACCTCTTTTGTCCTGCAGAAATGTTATTAGATTTTTTCATTTTTTTTTAACAGATAGACTAACATTTTGCCAGTCTTATCACCCTGTACATATTTGACTATTTTTAATCTTAGTTAGATTAACTGCAAATTCTTTGTTATTAATCTCATTTTTGTCAGTTTAAGATTATACCACTCTTTAGCATATTTATTATGATCTTTTATTACTTTATGATCTAGCTCCTTTAGTTTATTGTCTATCTCCTTAATTTCTTCTCTTTTAAGTTTATTAACATATTTCTATTTCTGGAGGAGATTTCCCTCACTATTCACCCCAGCATCCTGTTGACTTTTGCTGCCACCTTCCTGCATTGAACTGAGTTATTCATGCTGCCCGTTATAAACACCCCCAATCCTTTTCCTCCAGAGTGCTTTCCAGCTGCACCCCTCCCAGCTGATCACTCCTCCCCTGGTTCCTAACTCCAAAATGCAGTACCTTGCACTTCTTGGTGTTGAACCCCAGCTGTCATGTTTCTGACCACTCATGTAGTTTGGTCAGGTCATCCTGCAGCCCCTTCCACCCTTCAATGTCATCTACCACAGCTCCCATCTTGATATCATCAGCTAACAGACTGATCCTACTCCAGATCCCATGTGAGATATCAGCTACATATATCCCAAACAACACTGGTCCCAGTACCGATCCCTGTGGCATTCCGCTCATCACTTCCCTCAGTGATGAGAGTCTCCCCACCACCACCACCCTCTGCTGCCTTCCATTCTGCCAGTTGATGATCAATCTGACCATCTTCATTCCCACTGCTATGTATTCTAGCTTCCACCCTAGTCTCCCATGCGTTACAAAATCAAAGACCTTGCTGAAATCTAAATACAGGAAATCTACCGCATGGTCCCATCCTGCTCCCTGGTCACCCAGCCATAATACTAAATTAGATTTGTCTGGCAGGATCTGCCTGAGACAAAATCATGTTGTTGGCCATCCTAGAGACAACTGTCCTCCAAAAAGATCACTAGCATCTCTTTTAGGATTGTCTCCATGAGCTTACCCACAATTGATGTGAGGTTCACGGGGCTGTGGCTGCCTGGTTCACCCCTAGGGTCACTTCTGTGAATGAGCAACAGATAGGCCTTCCTCCAGTTTTGTGGTATGCATCATGTGTCCAGAGAGGTATTGAACAGGTCAGACAATGGTCCTGCCAGGATCTTCACCAGTTCCCTGAGTACCCTAGGATGAATTCTGTTAGTTCCCAGTGCCTTGTCCAGCCTCAGTGTCTGTAATCCTTCCAGAACCCTGTTCACTGTTATCGTTACATCAGTCACCCCCCCACTACCCACTCCTCCCCTCCCTTATGTTATCTACAGCCCTTTCTCCTTTGTGAACACAGAGCAGAAGTATTCATGTATTGCCTCTGCCTGATCCACCCCCTTTCTCACTCACCCTCCATCCTTCCTAATCCTCACAATCTGGTCCTTATTCTTCCTTATTTCTCTAATGTATCTAAATAAATCCTTTTCTCCTTCCTTAATACTCTGTGGCAGTCGCAGCTCTCTTGAAGCCTTGGCTGCTCTAATTAGCCTGGTAACCGCCTACCCTGGAGTGGGTAGTGGGGAGGGTGACTGATGTAATGACAACAGCTAATCTTTTTCAAGTCAAACTACCTCTTGCTGGGAGCTGCAATACTGAACATAGAATTTGCAGGAAAACGAGTTGTGCTCACAACAGAGAGAGGTGAACCTTACAATTGTCTTTGGTTTGTAGCAGATATTCTGCAGGTGGAGGCTACTTCTAACTGAAAGGTGAAATAAGGAACTTAGAATTATCAGGAAAGGACAGTCTTGTTACAGTTCTTCAGATTTTCAGTGCAGGAAGAGTTTAAACCCTGGGCTAAAAATTTGTCACAAATCCTGAAATAAGTGCAGGTACAGGTTGTGTATTTGACCCAGACAGTAAACTGTTTTTTGTGTTTATCTTTGTGTGCCTTAAAAGGAAATTCCAGACTTTCTCAGGAAGTGATTATATCATAGCTACTTATCAGCCAATAGCTCTGGTATCAGACCTGAGAATAATAGTATTATAAGCAAGTGTTTTATAACAAACTCATCAGAACAGCTAATATTTTTCAAGTCAAACTACCTCTTGCTGGGAGCTGCAATACTGAACATAGGATTTGCAAGAAAGTGAGTTGTGCTCACAACAGAGGGAGGTGAACCTTACAATTGTCATTGGTTTGTAGCAGATATTCTGCAGGTGGAGGCTACTTCTAACTGAAAGGTGAAATAAGGAACTTAGAATTATCAGGAAAAGACAGTCTTGTTACAATTCTTAAGATTTTCAGTGCAGGAAGAGTTTAAACCCTGGGCTAAAATTTGTCACAAATCCTGAAATAAGTGCAGGTACAGGTTGTGTATTTGACCCAGACAGTAAACTGTTTTTTGTGTTTATCTTTGTGTGCCTTAAAAGGAAATTCCAGACTTTCTCAGGAAGTGATTACATCATAGCTACTTATCAGCCAATAGCTTTGGTATCAGACCTGAGAACAATAGTATTATAAGCAAGTGTTTTATAGCAAACTCATCAGAACAGCTAATATTTTTCAAGTCAACCTACTTCTTGCTGGGAGCTGCAATACTGAACATAGGATTTGCAAGAAAGCAAGTTGTGCTCACAACAGAGGAAGGTGAACCTTACAATTGTCTTTGGTTTGTAGCAGATATTCTGCGAGTGGAGGCTACTTCTAACTGAAAGGTGAAATAAGGAACTTAGAATTATCAGGAAAAGACAGCCTTGTTACAATTCTTAAGATTTTCAGTGCAGGAAGAGTTAAAAGCACAGCTGACTTATTTTGGGGCTGACTGCTTTCAGAGCACAAACCACCAGGCTGTTTTGGGGCTGGGGAGGTTTACCTGTGTCTGACTTGGATGTCTGGATTTTTCTCTATTTGATTAGCAGGGATTTTCTCTGTCAAATTGTTGTGTATGGTATCTTGCTGACATGAAGGCACTCATCGCGGTGGTGGGTCAGAGCTCTTAGCTGATTGTTTTGTGAGGGCACAGTTTAGGCCCAACCCTTCCATTATACCCCCACCCCTGAAAATAGTTCGCTTATACCTTGGGTTTTGACATCATTTCCTCAAGAGTGCAAGGTGCATATCAATGTCATATCCTCTCTAGCACACAGCTTTGAAAATATAAGCATACACATTGTATAATATATATATTTCTATATAACAAACCAATCACACACACAAACACACACACACAAAAAAAGTACATATTCATGTGGGGAGTAGTGCAATGTAATGGCTGTGGGGCAGCAGTCTTCTGGGAGTCTTTCTGGAGGCTGAGATGCTGCCTATTTGCAGACAACTCTCTGCCCTGAGGGAGGAATTTGCCCGTCTTCAGGCCACACTGGACAGCAGTAAGGGAACCTTCTCCCAGGCCAGACTGGATGGTAGAAAGGGAACCTCCCCCATCCAGGGAGTACCACAGCCACCACCACTACCTCATAGGTTGCAAAGAAAGCACAGCAATTGGACCACATTGGGCTCAGGGAGAGTGAGGATGGTGGAACAGAGGCACACCCAGTCAGTTGTTCCACTCCACAATCCATACACCATTCTGGGGGAGCACAGCTCCCCTATGGATGCACCCACAGAGGAGATTAAGGAGGCTGAGGACACCTCTCACAAGGGAGGCCCACAGGAAGGAGGCAGAGGACACCACAAGGAAAGGAAGCAGCTCCTGGTGGGGGACTCAACTATTAGGGGGATAGAACTGGGGGGAGCAGGGAAAACTGAAGTAAGGTGTCTGCCTGGTGCCATGGCTTGGAGGGACAGGAAGCGCATCCTCAGAATCACGAGAACAGCTGCACGGGAGTCTGAGCTGGACGTCATTGTCCACCTAGGGACAAATGACTTGGCTCAACATGAGATTAGAGCAGTGCAGAAGGACTTAATAGAACTGGGGAGGGGCCTAAGACAAGTAGCACACACAGTATCCTTCTCAGAGGTTCTGCCTGTCAATGGCATGAGTGAGGCAAGGGTACTTTGCACCAGGCAGTTTAATGAATGGTTGAAAAAAGGGTGTGGAGCACAGGGGTTTGGCTTCATTGGGGACTGGTGTTCCACCTGGAGGGACACCAGCCTATACTGGCAGGATGGTCTGCATCTGTCCAGGAAGGAACAAGTCTTTGAGCAGTCGGTTTAAATGCTTCATTGGCAAGCTTTTAAACTAGTCCAGGGGGAGGCACTGATAAGGGCAGAAAATCCAGCCTCTCCCTACAAAACAGGGTATTAAATGAGAAAAGACCGAGGTAGAAAGGTCAGTGGGGGATGCTGCAACAGAAGGTAAAGCCATCAAAAAATGGAAAGCAATGAGTACCAATGCCCGTAGTCTGAGTAACAAAGCTTCCTGAATTAGTGGCCTTGATGGAGGAAGAACATCTGGATATCGTGGCAGTCACAGAAACATGGTTCACACAAAACCATGACTGGGACGTAAACATACCAGGATACACTATCTACAGGAGGGACAAAGAGAGTAAAAGAAGAGGAGGAGGAGTAGCTCTTTACATAAGGGAAGGAATCAAAGCAACAGAACAAAAGGGAAAACAGGGAGGAGAAGAAGCACTGTGGGTAAATTTGGAGACCGGCAATGGCACCACAATCCGCACAGGGGTTGTATACAGACCCCCTTCTCAGAGGGAGGAAATGGACAAGGAAATGATAGAAAGTATACTTAGTATGGCAGAAAAAGGGGAGAAATTGCTGATGGGTGATCTGAATATGCCAGATGTTAACTGGAGTGCAGTTGCAGCAGCCACTTCGAAGAGTGGGGTTATTCTAGATGCCCTACAGGGGGCATGCCTTAGACAACTAGTATTGGAGCCCACTTGAGAGGGAGCAATCTTAGACCTAGTTCTCTCAAATGGAGATGAAGAGAGGATCACAGATGTAGAAGTGGGTAGCCATCTGCGAACTAGCGACCATCGAACAGTATGGTTCACAATAAACACAGCAATAGAGTCAAGCCATACAAAGGCAAAGGTACTGGACTTTAGGAGGGCTGACTTTGCCAAAATGGGTGAGTGCCTAAGGAATGCACTATCAAATGGGCAGGAAGGAGGGGTGGAAGAACAATGGGGAATAATAAAAACTGCCATCACAGAGGTAACAAGCCTTTGTGTGAAGCAAATAAACAGAACTAAACAATGTAAGAAACCACTATGGTTCTCAAAGGAAGTGGCAGTGAAGGTTCAAGAGAAAAAGAAAGCTTTCAGGAAGTATAAAGAATCACAGAAGGAGCAGGACAGAGAACTGTATCAGTTAAAGCAAAAGAAAGCTGGGAGGGCAGTCAGAACAGCAAAGGCCCAAACCAAGGAAAAGATAGCCAGCTCAGTTAAGAAGGGGGATAAAACCTTTATTGGTACATCAGGGAGGAAGGAAGACCAAGGGAAGGGTAGTGAGGCTTAATAAATGGGGGAGGGTGGGCAGAGGTTGACTGTGAAAAGGCTGAGATACTAAACAAATATTTTTGCTCAGTATTTACAAAGGAAGAGGGGAGGTACCTTAAACAAACAGTAGAAACACTCTGGATACAGAAGTTGATACCAGCCCATTTACAGAAGAAAGGGTTCTGAAGAACTCTTAAAACTGAAGGTGGACAAAGCAATGGGGCCTGATGGGATTCATCCCAGAATTCTAAAAGAATTAAGGGTAGACTTAGTGACACCACTGACTACCCTGTTTAACAAATCATGGGAGGATGGGGTGGTACCCGAGTACTGGAGGAGGACAGATGTGATTCCCCTTCACAAAAGTGGGAGCAAGGCAGAAGCAGGAAACTACAGACCTGTTAGTTTGACCTCAGTGGTAGGGAAAATGATGGAATCACTTCTGAAGGAAAGAATTGTAGAGTATCTAGAGGCCAGAGGGCACAGGACCCAAGGCAGCATGGATTCACAGCAGGAAGGTCATGCCAGACAAATCTGATAGACTTCTTTGACTGGGTGACCAAGTAGTAGATCAGGGAGGGGCTGTGGACATGGCCTACGTAGACTTTAGCAAGGCATTTGACACAGTCCCACACAAAAGATTATTATACAAGTTAGCTAGCCTGGGAGTGGGTCCCAAGATGACAGCCTGGGTAAAAAATTGGCTGGAGAATAGGACACAGAGAGTAATAGTAATTGGAGTCCACTCTGAAGAAAGGGGGGTTACTAGTGGGGTACCGCAGGGTTCAGAATTAGGTCCAGTCCTCTTCAATGTCTTTATAAGCGACATTGCAGAGGGACTGGAAGGAAAAGTGTCTCTTTGCAGATAACACAAAGAACTGCAACAGAGTTGATGCATAAGGTGGGGTGGAAAGAATGGAAAGGGACTTGGCAAGGTTAGAGGAATGGTCAAATGTATGGCAGCTTAGATTCAATGCTAAGAAGTGCAAGGTAATGCACCTGGGAAACAAAACCCAGGGGAAGAGTACACAATGGGGGGTGAGATACTAACAACAACAAAAATGGAAAGGGACCTGGGGGTAGTCATATCAGATGACCTAAAGGTGGGCAAGCAATGTGAGAGGGCAGCAAGGAGGGCTGGGGGGATACTGGGATGCATAGGGAGAGGCATCACCAGTAGAAAACTGGAAGTTATTATCCCTCTGTATTGACAGCTGGTCAGACCCCATCTGGAGTACTGCGTGCAGTTCTGGAGACCCAGTCTTCACAAAGACATAGACAGGATGGAAGCTGTCCAGAGGAGGGCAACTAAAATGGTGCAGGGTCTGCACGGAAGACATATGAAGAGAGACTTAAGGAGCTTAAAATGTATAGCCTCGAGGAAAGGAGGGAGAGGGGACATGATAGAAACTTTCAAGTACCTCAAAGGAATCAACAAAGTCCAAGAGGATAGCATCTTTCAAGAAAAGAGGTGTGCAAGAACAAGGGGGCACAATTTGAAGATAGAGGGGGGGCGGCTCAGAGGTAATTTAAGGAAGTATTTTTTCACAGAGAGGGTGGTGGATGCATGGAACGTCGTGGAGTCAAAAACAGTGGTGGAATTCAAGCATGCATGGGACAGTCATAAGGCAATTCTAGGGGGTGGGGGTAGGAAGAAGTAGGCTGCTGGTTAACTAGGATCTGCAGCTTATCCAGTAAGCAGGGAAATGGGAAGACTGGGTGGGCCAAGCGGTCCTATCTGCCGTCAAATTCTATGTTTCTATGTTTCTATAAACTTCTTATACTCACCCTTGTCAATCCCTCTCTCCAATGTCTTGAGTTTCCAAAATGCCTTCCTCTTGGCTCTCAACCCCTCCATAACCTCCCAAGTCAACCAGCTGGGCTTCTTTGCCCTTCCCTCTTACTCTGTGTGTTTGTACAAGTCCCAGTGGTCCTTTTGCAGGCATTTTTTAATAATATCCCATTTTTGACCAGCATCCATAACTGGTTGAATTCCCATCAGATACCTACCCCAATTTTCCCCCATCCTTTTAAAGTCCACCCCTTCAAAGTCTATCACTTTGATCCCATACCCCCCATTTCCTTATCCATACTGACAGTGAACCACACCGAGTGGTGGCCTCTCCCAGTCAGAGGGTCCTCCACCTCCAATTCACTTACAGCCTGTCCATTTGAAATTACCAGGTCCAGCATCCTGTCCAGTCTAGTTAGCTCATGTACCAACTGCACCAGGAAGCTGTCCTGAAATTCATCTAGTATGACCTACTCTCTTGCACTTATGGTGGTTGGAGTGCTCCAGTCCACCCCAGGTAGATTGAAGAACCCCACCACCACTGTGTTCCCCTTCCTACAGACCCTTCTGATTTGCTTAGCTAGTTTTCTATCCAGGGCATCCCCTAGTGCTGGTGGTGTGTATAATGTCCCCATCCTCAGTGTCCTACCTTCGAGTCCTGAAACTGCATCCACAGGGCCTCTGTTCCGCCTTCCTCCTCTTTCTCCTTTATACACCTTATCCTTTCCCATACACAAAATGCCACCCCCCTTTCCCCGTAGTCCTATCCTTTCTGAACATTCTATACCCTGGGATCATCATATTCCAGTCCTGGTACTGAGTGGCCACATTTCCACGATGGCCGTAATGTCCACCTTCCCCACTGCCAGGACAGCCTGCAACTCAGCTAACTTATTACCAAGGCTCCTCACATTTAGCATGGCCACCCTCAACCCCATTTCCTTCCTTACCTTTCCCTGGTTCCCCCCCTCCTCCCCCATGCCTCTACCCTGACTCCTTCCCTGTTAACATGGGGGGGGTAAGCTCAACTGGCTCCCACCTCTGGGATACCTGCCTACCAGCTGTCCACTCACCACCCACAATCTAGTTTAAATCCACCTTTGGTGCTATGTACCTCTCTATCCCCAGCTTTAATACTCCCCTCCCCACTCAAGTGCAGCCTGTTCCCTGCATATAGATTGTTATTGTCCCAGGTTCTGCCCCAGCCACTCACTAATCCATACCCCTTGGATTGACACCATATCCCCAGTCATGTGTTGAACTCTCTTATCCTTCCTTTCCTCACCATACTCACGCAGGGCACAAGAAGCACCTCTGAGAATGCCACTGAGTCCTCCAGCTCCTCACACAATCTTCCCAGCTCCTCTAACCGGTCCCTCACAACTTCCACCATCTCCCCCACCAGGTCATTCATACACACATGCACCACAAGATGTGTTTTCCTCCTACTTCACTTATATAAAGAGAAAAGTGGGCTCCCTCCCTAGCTTTCCTCATAAAAGAAAAAAGTACTAATAGTGAACTATTCCTTGAATGGAAAACCATTGAAACTAAGGTTAAAGAAGATGAGAAGGGACTTGGCAAGGGTGGAGGAATGGTCAGACATATGGCAACTTAGATTCAATGCAAAGAAGTGAAAAGTAATGCACCTGGGAAACAAAAACCCAGGAGAAGAGTACACAATAACAGGGGAGGTACTAACAACAACAAAAATGGAAAGGGACCTGGGGGTAGTCATATCAGATGACTAAAGGTGGGTAAGCAATGTAAAAAGTCGGTAAGGAGAGCCAGGGGGATACTGGGATGCATAGGAAGGGGCATCACAAGTAGAAAAAGAGAAGTGGTTACCCCTCTATACAGACAGTTCGTGAGACCCCATCTGGAGTACTGTGTGCAGTTTTGGAGACCTCATCTACGCAAGGACATAGACAGGATGGAAGCAGTCCAGAGGAGGGCAACTAAAATGGTGCAGGGTCTGCAGCAGAAACCAAATGAAGAAAGACTGAGAGAGCTTAATATGTATACTCTTGATGAATGGAGGGATGGGGAGACATGACAGAAACTTTCGAGCACCTCAAGGGAATCAACAAAGTCCAGGAGTGTAACATCTTTCAGAAAAAGAGATGTGTAAGAACAAGGGGTCACAATTTAAAGATAGAGGGTGGACAGCTCAGGGGTAATGTGAGGAGATTTCTTTTCATGGATAGAGTGGTGGATACATGGAACCACGTTCCTGAGGCGGTTATTGGCTCTAAAACAGTGGGGGAATTCAAACATGCATGGGACAGACATAAGGCAATTATAGCAGGGGGTTATAGGAAGTAGGCTGTTGGTTAACTAGAATCTGCAGCTTATCCAGTAGGTAGGGAAATGGGCAGACTGGGTGGGCCAAGTGGTACTTATCTGCTGTCAAAGTCCATGTTTCTGTGTTAAATATAAAAACAGATTGCTAGAAAATCCAAACAAAAACATCTGGAAAACTAGTACTTCCTACAAATGGCCACTAGAGGGCAGCAAAGTACGATGAAACAAATGATAGGAAACTGCAACAGGTCAGGTAACGAACAATATAAGTAAACCAAACTAATAATATACTATATAACATTAACACAACTGCATCCCATGCTAACTTTTCAATATAAAGGAGTGATGCAACAAATAACAAGATATAATAAAGAATCTTTACCATCCACTGTCCTAAAATCCATACCAACTCAAAACAAACCCCTAACAAGCAGAAATTAACTGAGTAAAGTCACTGACATCCCATCACAATGATAACCCTTGCTACTGCAAATGCTGACAAGTTACAATTTCTTCTTGAACAAGTATAGTTTGGGGCAGCAGTATAGCGCAGTGGTTTAAAGCTCTGAGCTACAAATCTGCAGACCTGGGTTTGAATCCCACAACCCCTGCTTGCATACTGTGTGGCTCTGCATAAATCACTTAACTTCCCTATGCTCTCAGGTCACACCTGTAAACTAGCTTTCAGCTTATAGTGTACTACTTCTGGTTAAACAATTGAGGGGGGAGTCAGCAAAAGAGACAGGAAGTTCAGCCTGGGCTTGCTCAGCTGAGGAAAAAGCTTTTTGTGATCCATTATGAAACTTTTGAAGCTTGGCAGGGTAAGAAAGCTGACAGCAAATATTGGCTGCTTCAAAATGAAGGGACAAAGTGTCATAGGGAAAATCCGGAAAGATGAAGATACGGTTATCCTCCCATATCAGCTCTTGTGTGTTTTACACTTGCATTAAGATGTGCTGCTTGTCAAGAGAGTTTAATCATCGAAAGATCAGAGGACATGGTTTTCCCCCTGTGCAAGGTATTGTCTGAAGAGTCCTATATATGCACTGTATGATATATTGTGGTCCATTGGGTGAGGGTCCATCAAAGTGTTCAAATAAGCTTTGAACAAAGGCAATAATGTCCTTACCCTTGGACCGCTGCAGTAAACCGAGGATCATCAGATTATTATGCCTGCTATGTCCATCCTGATTCTCTAGTCTGTCTTCTAATTTAGCAAGCTTTTGTTTGAAAGAGATCAGGGAAGGGTCGGTTTTACTGCACCAATCTTCAAGTGAGCTTATCCTAGCCTCTTTGTCCTCCATGTGATGTGTAAGTACTGTACGAGCAGTTTTAATAGTTTACATGTCCTCTAATAGACAAAGAAAAGAATCCTGTAAAGGCATCAGATCCTGCAAAAATCTTTCCACAGTAATAAGGTTGGTGTCCGAAGTACCTGCAGCCTCCGTGGTATTGTCAGATTTAGAACATTTAGATCGATGGCCCTATTTGTTGTTTTTTTTGGCTTAGTATGATGCACCCATGTAGATTTGGCCATAATATACATTTGTTCAACCATATTGAACACTGACCAGAAGTACAGGTGATTGGAGAGAAACTAATTTCAGCAAAACCCAGCATTTAGTGCACAAGGATATTTTACCAAAAGTAATGGCTGAAGGAGCAGAGCTATGCTGGAGATCTGGCTTCTACTGCTGGGATATCACGTGACTCATGCTGCTTAATTTATTATGTTTGCTTGCATGCATGTGCAAGAAACATAGTGCCATCATCGGAGATTTCGAAGGTGTGTCACCTCCTCCTCCTCCAATTCAGTCAGTGTGTTGGCAGGCACGGCCCCTGTAAGCCAATGCATGCTGGAGCTGTCTATGACAAGCTCCAAAATGCAGTGGCATACAGTTCAAAGGGGGAGCTGCGCTTGAGTGAGCAGCGATAAGATATCACCTGCTCATCGCGGCTCCCCCCACACACACGTGCTGGCGTGCGCGCCTGCACACTGCGCACATACTGTAGCGGCGGGGTGCCCAATCCCGTCAGCTGTGCTACGTTCCCCTACCTCCCTCCCAGCCTTCCAAAATGCCACACTGGGTGCCCACCCACCGTGGCAACTAATGATATAGCCGACGGGGTGCCCAATCCCCCATCGGCTCCACTGTCCTAACCCCCAGAGTACTAAGTGCTACGCTTGGAGCCCACCCAGCATGGCAATCGATGTTAGACCGACGGGGTGCCTAACTTCGCCGGCTGAATGCCCCCAACCATTCCTTGTGCCATGCTGGCAGCCCACCCCAGCATGGCAAATGTCCCTGTGATCGTCCTTTTTGTTTTTAACCTGTAAAGAAAAACGGTCCCACGTAGTCTCCTGGCCCCCCTCCCACAACCCGCACCCACCCACTGCGCACTCAGCCTCTCCACACCCCCCTCACTCCATACTTACCTCCGGACCTTGGTGCGATGATCTTCGGTGGACCGGGAACACGTCTGCACTCTTCAAAGCCGACCGTGAACTGAGGAAATGCTGGTAAGCTGTATAATGGGCTAGATAGGGTGTTTTCAACTTTGTTGCATATCTCAGGCATTTTTTGGAATTTTGGCACCAAATTTTCAACATGGGGTTTTTGGGACCCCTTCTCATGAATGATGTCACTGTCATGGCGTTATTCAGGCCCGAAGGGTGATTTCGCAGTCACTGCGCAGTGACTGCGCGAAATCACCCTTTGGGCCTGAATAATGCCATGACAGTGACATCATTCATGAGAAGGGTTCCCAAAAACCCCATGTTGAAAATTTGGTGCCAAACTTCCAAATAATGACTGTTTTACGACCGTGTGTTGCGCAGTTCCTATGCAGGCTCGTAAGTTCGCAAATGTTCAATATTTTCACTCCAGATTTTCAACATTGCCATTTTAACACACTTTCTTATGAGTAGTACAGCTGTCATTTTTCACATCTCACCCAAAATGTGTTTCCTCCCATGTAGCACACAATGGCGCAGTCGGTGTTCGAAATCAATGTATGGGACAAATTAAGAAAATCACAGTGACACTGTTCATGAGCAGAGGTCTTAAAATGGCTATGTTGAAAAGTTGGTGAAAAAATTCCTAAAAATGACTGTTTTACGAGCGTGCGTTGCACAGTTCCTACACACGCTAAATGAATTCATGAATTTCAATATTTTCACTGCAGATTTTCAACATTGCCATTTTAACACACCTTCTTATAGAGTAGTACAGCTGTCATTTTCACATCTCACCCAAAATGTGTTTCCGCCCATGTAGCTATAATGGCGCAGTCGAAACGAAATCAATGTATGAGATAAATTA
Source organism: Neoceratodus forsteri (assembly GCA_016271365.2). NCBI lineage: Eukaryota > Metazoa > Chordata > Ceratodontiformes > Ceratodontidae > Neoceratodus > Neoceratodus forsteri. Next base: position 41,444,509 of record CM028131.1, on the reverse strand, counting down.
AGAAAATCACAGTGACCCTGTTCATGAGCAGAGGTCTTAAAATGGCATTGTTGAAAATTTGGTGAAAAAATTCCTAAAAATGACTGTTTTATGAGCGTGCGTTGCACAGTTCCTATGCATGCTCGTAAGTTTGCAAATTTAATATTTTCACTCCAGATTTTCAACATTGCCATATTATTACACTTCCTTATGAACAGCACAGCTGCAATTTTTCATATGTCGCCCAAAATGTGTTTTTGCACATGTAGCGCACAATGGTGCTGTTGGTGTGAGAAAGCAATGTTTAGGACAGATTAAGAAAATCACAGTTACACTGTTCATGAGCAGAAGTCTTAAAATGGCTATGTTGAAAATTTGGTGACAAAAGTCCATAAAATGACTGTGTTATGAGTGAGCATTGCACAGTTTCCACGCACCCTCGTTAGTTCATGACTTTGTCATATTTTCAGTCCAGATTTTCACCAGTGGCATTTTTCCACACTTCCTTATGAACAGTACAGCTGTCATTTTTCACAACATGGCTGAAGTGTGTTTTCACACTTTCAGCGCAGAGATGCATGGTCGCTGTGGGAAATCATTGTTCGGCACAGATAAAGAAAATCACAGTGACACTGTTCATGATCGGAGGCACCAAAATGCCTGAGTTGACAATCTGCTGTAAAAAAAATCCCCAACCTAATTATATTATGGGTGTGCGTTGCACAATTTCTATGTACGCTCGTGACTTCACCATTTTTTAAAATATTTTTATTACAGATTTGCAACATTGCCATTTTTTACACCTCCCCATGAACAGTACAGCGGTCATTTTTTACATCCTGTTCGGAATGTTTTTGCACCTGTGGTGCTAAATGCCGTAGTCACTGTGCATAAGCAGCTTTCGGCTAACAAACTGGTATTCCCCCTGTTCATGAGGTGGGGTCACAAAAAAAAAAACATGTTGAAAATTTGGAGTGAAAATACCATCGAATGCCTGAGGTATTAGGGTTTCCAACCATAATGCCCAACCCTGTAGAGAATGACAGGCATCAGGGGTGTGACTTTGGGATTCTTGCCTGTGATGCTTATACCATTCCACACCCTGCAGTCAGTGAGAGGCATCGAGGTATGCTTTGGACTCTTCGGCCCCAAACTTCACTTCATTCTCCTATATCGCACCCATCTCACCATATTTCCTAATGAAACGGGGTGCGCATAAGGGCCAAAGACCCCAAGGAACACTGTGACACCTGTCAGTGTCTGGAGGGTGGGGTGTGGTGAAATGGCGTGGCCGTTATGCCTGATGACCCAAAGGCACACCCCAATGCCTGTCACTCTCTGCAGGGTGGTGGTGGGGTTGGCTTCAGTTCAATACTTCACTGCCATTCCTGTTACGCAGCTCTGTAACTTCTACACTACCACTACCAATGCCAGCAACCAAACATTCGGCATTGACAAATGCTTGTTATATATGTGGCTCACCCAGGTAGCACTCATCAATGGTTGTCAGTTGCAAAGTCCATACTCCACCCTTCTTCAGCGAAGGATTTGTACACTTTTTTGTACATATGCCAACCAGTTAATTTACTGCACTGTTAGAAGAGGAGAGATCTTATGAATTCAGCATGAGCATGGTGCTAGCACACATTAATTTTATTTTCCTTATCAAGTTAATGAATTAGCAGCCATAGTGGCTCTGACCAGGATTTGTTTATATATGCCTTCATATGATGTGTCCATCAAATTGATTGCTTTTGGCAATTGTTTTTAATACACTTAATTTAGTTGTAATTGATTTGCACTTATTTGTTTTTGTGGCTCATGTGATATATTTAAAAATGTGTATAAAAGGAGCACCTATGTTGCTTGTAATTTATGCCTTGAGAAAGCACTGTGCATGAAAGTGTTGGCTCTTTTTGGTATTTCTGCTTAAGTACAATGTCTGCATTTTTGTAACAAAACGAAATAAGCACTTTACTAAGTACAGTGGAAAGGTGTTTTTGAGCCACTTCTTTCTTTAGGAGAGTATATATTTTGTTGTGAGCTCTGGTGGGGTACTGAGAAGTAAGGGGGGCACCCTTGTTTTGTATGCACTGGTGTTGCATGTCATTGTGGGCAGCCCCTAGTTGGCAAACGTTTCTTAGTTGTCCTGACACTGACGGCTTACAGTTCAGTGATGAGGCCCAATAGAGGAGATTATTTCAATGAACTACTCTTACAGTGAGTGACTTATGATGTTTATGTCTGTTTACTTTATAGATTATTGCAATATCTGCACATTTCTAAGGCTCTGGGCCTCCAGGGAAGGATGCTGCTAAAAATAAAACCTACTTCTGCTACTTGTCCATTATCTCCTAGTCTTTTCATTCTAGAATTGTATACCTTGATTCAAAAAATTAAGAAACTTGATGTACTGTATTTAAGGGATTCAACTAATGACAATTAGCTACAAATGTTTAGCTTTTGCTGATATTCTCATTACCATGCAAAATCCTCATTTCTCCACCAACAGTCTTACGGACTTAATAGAACAACACAATGCATTGTAATGACTCAGATTTCACTGACCCCACAGCTTTTGCCTCTTAGTTTAACCAGGCCTTCACAGACCTCTCCAAACATAAGGCCTCCCTCCCATCTCTTGTACCTTCTCCTCCCTCCCCCTCTTCTACTTTTACTAGCCCCTCCTTTCATCTCAAATTAGCCACTAAGAGGTACTGCGTTATCTTAGGAGCATCAAGGAAACCGTCTCACCTGGATTTGACTCCCTTGAACTCCGCTTTCTAAAACTCAGGGCTACAGCCATTGTCTCTCCTGTATGTGACCTAATTACCAAATCTTTCTGTTCTAGCACTATGCCTGGAAAGTGGAATGATACCATAGTTATCCCTGTTCATAAGAGTGGTCCAAATTCTGTGTTTGAGAATTACTGTCCCACCTCCATACTTTGCCCCCTTGCCAAAATACCAAAAAAAATTTCTTCATGCACAACTTCTATCCTGCCTGGAGATTAATGGTTCACTTTCCATGAACCAGCATGGATTCCATAAATCCTACAGTACCCACACTGCCCTCATTAAAGTTACATCTGGCATCCTCTCTGCTACAGACAAAAGCCTTGTCACTGGCGCTATATTCGTTTCCCTTTCCAAGGCCTTTGACGTTGTCAGCCATAACCTCTTACTACACACGCTCCTTTCTCTTGATCTTGATGCCCTGTCATTGACCTGGTTCTCCAGTTCTCAATGAATATATGTATGATTTTCAGTACTGTCGACACTGTCAAATGACTGCACCTGTAACTAACTCTGGGTCACCCTGAAAAAAGGATCTTTTGGTCTCAGTGGGCTTACCCGGTTAACAAAATTGAAATAAATAAATAAATAGCTATCTCACCAGTCGAACACAATGTGTGAAATGGGCTGGTCACACTTCCTTGTTTAGCATCATAAAGGATGGGGTCCCTCAGTGATCTATCCTTGGCTCACTTTCATCTTCTGTTTTCTTTGTTTATATATAAACTCCCACTACACCGTGGAGGTGCATCTGTCCAGCTGTATCCTGATGATGCCATTCTGTACAGATTCTCCTCTGACCAGACCTTGCTGAACTGTGACTTGCAACAGGACTTCCTTAAGCTTGAGTCATGGTTTTCCATTAATATCATGGTGCTCAATATCAAGAAGATGAAATTGATGCTCTTCTATCATTGGATCCCTAAACTAACCTGCCCACCCTAATTGGTGATAAACTCCTCCCTTGGTGACCCCTTAGATCAGGTACAGTTCTTCAAATACCTGGTTGTCATGCTGGATTCCCACCTCACATTTCACAAGCATGTTTCCACTGTAGTTAAGACTATTCTTCGAAAGCAAGAGCTGTTCTGTTGCCTCTTGCCCAATCTTACATACGCCTCCTGACTAGCCGTAGCTTCCTTAACATTGCTCCTGCAAATCTCCTATGAAGCCCCCATACTTCACTCCACTCAGGTCACTCCTCTTGATAAACTCAAGCAAACCTACCACAGGGTCACCCTCTTTTCCTTCGGTGCTAAAACTAGGATGCACCACAGTTCTCCCCTGGTCTCCCTAGGCTGGTCTTTCTTTGAAGCCAGACTGCAATACCCCACCCTTTGCCTTACCTACAACTTTATTCATAAATCCATGCCTTCCTGCCTCATAGACATTGTCCAACGTAAACTCATGACATGTCCCTAAGGTCATCCATCCTTCCACTTCTCTCCATTCCAAAACCCCACCTGGTCATGGGTCAATGTGCATTTGCTTTTTCTGGGCCCTCCCTCTGGAACTCCCCACCAGTTGCAACTCTGACATGCCCCACCATCCACTCCTTTAAGAGTTCTCTTAAATCCCACCGTGCCACCCCTCAGCCTTGCTCCTGTGCCTAAGTTATCCCACCTTGGCTTCCAGCTTACTCCCCTTGTCCCTTCCTGTCTCTGTCTTGCTCTACGCTGTTGTGCCATTCCTACTTTGCTGTGTTTTGACTTTGAACTGTTTCACTCCCACTTCAGCTGTGATCCAGTGTTATTGAATTCTCTGCCTCTGTACCAGCATCTACTGTTTTGTCTGTAAAACCGACTGTATGAACTAAAAAAATCTCTGCCCTTGCACCTTGATTATCTGCTGTAGATCACTACCTCTGCACTTGCTTATTCTGTAAAATTTTGTAAATACTGTACATGCATCTTGTACAGGGATCAACCTTAACTTTTTTTTTGCACTAGCCAGCTGGGCTAGTGAACCAGAGATTGCACTAGACCCAGAGGTTTGCAGTAGCCCACAATCAGTATGGTTACAAAGAAACATAGACTTCATCGGCAGATAAGGACCACTTGGCCCACCTAGTCTGCCCATTTCCCTACCTATTGGATGAGCTGCAGATCCTAGTTAACCAACAGTCTATGTCTCCCTACCCCCACAAGAATTGCCTTATGTCTGTCCCATGCATTCTTGAATTCCCCCACTGTTTCTGACCCTGTTTCTTTGACCTATGTTTTTGTTTTGGTTAACAGTGATTTGTTAAATGAAATGCAAATAAAATTGCATTTGACCTGCCAACAGCCTGGACACCTACCAACTGATTTTGCAATGTGCCTTTAACTGCAAACCGCACATACAGTGTCTCAGCTTCTGTGGCTGAAGAGTCAGTGGTTATGTCACTGATGACTGAAATGAACTTTGTTCCCATAATTTTTTCTTGTAGCACCATGTGTTCAACCTTGGCTACATAGCAGATAAAGTTGCAGGCATATTTGTCCTTCTGATATGCTGAACCCTGATATCTAGCCCTTTCATATCATCAAGGCTGCACATTCACATAAAGTCTCTGAAAGGATGTCCTTTCTTAGCAATTACATGCATGTGTGAAAAAATTTATCCAGATGGTTAAGCATTGCTTCATTCATGTTCTTCAGCATTTTCTCCACATTACTTGTCTCTGGAGTAGCAGTGATGGCATCCTCCTTTTCCTTTGCCCTAGCAGGAGCTTCACTGATATTATGGGACAAGACAGAGTCAAGCCAGAAGTTATCGGTTCTGAAATGAAAATTATTGTTATTGCCCACCTTACCCAACTGTATTTCATGTTTGAGGCACAAATGGCAGAACATCAGTTCTTTTGCACCATCATACCCCAACCAGTCATATTTTTTGAGCCAACATTGCTGGAACTGATAGCTTTACTTTGGCTTTTCATACTCATGATGTTTTACTTGTTTGTCTTCGTCAGCATGCTTTCTATTAATGTCAGTTGGGTTGCTGACTTTTTTAATATTTCCTCATTTTCAGATCTGTAGTTAAATAAAGTTGTGTCATGAAAAGTGTGTGTCTTTTTCTTCCCTTTTGCCTTTCTTTTCCCACCCTATCCACAGGTCCCCCAAATGCTTGATTATAGTTCTATAAAAAAAATGTTTACCAAAAAAAGTAAGGATAAATTCAACAGCATCAACCTATACAGTTATTTATTTATTTATTTTTATTCTTTGGCAACCAGGTAACTCCCATTGGGCACAAGACCCATTTACAGTGGTGGCCTAGGAACACATGGAGGTTAAGTGACTTGCTTAGGGTCACACAGTATGCAAGTGGAGGCTGTGGGAATTTAAACCTAGATCTGCTGGATGTACAAAGCCCATTCATAACCTGTTGCTCTCTCCATTAAACACTCTCCAGTTTTCCTTTCCATGACAGCCATGTATTCTGATATGCATTGCCCACCTTTTCATAACTGAACCATCAGTGCTTGTGGTATCCTCAATACTACATTGTGTTCCCTTTACCTCATCAGCTACTGCTGTTTCTTTTCAAATGTCTAATACATTACATTCCACAATTTCAGACACACCATTCCATGCTATTTATTCCAGTGGCCTGTAAAGGTGTTGCTAATATCGTGGAATGTTCAGGTTGGTAGTATAAAAAATAAGAGTAGCAGCTGCTGAGGACCTAGGAAAGAAATACTCAACACAGTGACAAGGGCAATAATAATGAGAAAACTAATTTGAAAAAGTGGATCTAAAACATATGAGAAAATAGGAAAAACAAAATGGAACCCATTACAGCATATAAAGGTGTAAAAACTGTTTCCTATCTTGGCAGTAAATTACCATACTTAAAATTCAGAGTTGAAAAGATTAGGTTGATTAACTGCTAATGGTCTTAATGGACATGCTTTACACCTCCTAGACATACTGGTTTACCAAACAAAGGCCTGTGACTAGAGACATCAGAACTTTATTTGTATCCTGGACATGCATGCAACAGTGAATGTTTTGATACAATCAGTTTTAATGCTATCTGAGCACTCAAAATTGCCCCAAAACTGAACTACATTTAGTCAAAACAGGTAGACCAGATAAGGACCCTGAAAACCAGATTATCCGGTCTGCACAACTGGACAGGTGGCAACCCTAGAACTGTGCTGCTCCTGGACACAGTCACAAATCTGCCTGCCATGAGTACTGAGCTAAACAATTTAAACAATTTATTTACTTACTTAGTTTTTGTTAACTGGGTAGGTACAACAGACAGCATAGCTGGCTATTTTTAGGTATGACCCGGGAGTTTACAACAGAGGGTATGTAGACAATAATAGATACAAGAAAACATCATGGGAACAAGTAGAAGTCAGACATAGTACACTTATACAAACTTTTCAGCAATGACAGTACATTTGCAGGAATCTATATGTAGTAACAAAACAGAAATATAAGTGCAAGTAACTAAAAAGAAAGGAAAAGGAGAAAGGATCTTTACCAGCAAAAAATAAAAGCAGTAGTTAGTATAAAATGAAACAATTTGTAAATGCACTACACATAGACATTTATTTTTTTCATTTCAGTAATGCTAAGGAAGCACATAGTTAAACCTCCATGAAAAGGACCTGACTTTAAATTAAATAACAGTTATATTTATGTATTTATTTGTTTAATTATTTGACACCCAGGTTGAGAATGGAACTGCAGCTTTCCACAGGAGGAACTGCACTAGCCTAGCTGGGCAAGTAACAGAGATTCTACACTAGCCAGCAACAATCTGCACTAGCACCCGGGCTAGTAAATGAATGTTAAGGTTGACCCGTGATATTGTATTTTGTATATTTATTGTCTTCAACAGATGATTGTAATGTGCCACTGTGCACTTATCTGATGCTGTTATGCATTGTTCTCTGTACCTCCCCTTTTACTCCCCCCACAGGTCACCCCTGAAAAATGGACATTCTGTTTCAGTGGGCATACCTGGTTACCAAAATTCAAATAAAATAAATAATAATAAAATACAATTTAGGGTAGTTATAGGCTATTGATAATAGGTAAGCATGGAAAAAAATAATTTCTGAACAGAAAAGGACTGTTTGGACCACCTATTCTGCCCAAGTGTTTCTACATATTCCATCTGCACAGACCCTATCTGGTGTCCGGTGACACCTCCTGCCTCTTTTCTAATATAGCCCCTATGTTTATCCCAAGCTTGTGTCAAGACTCCTACCATTTTTTTCTCCAGCATTTCAACTGGTGGTATGTTCCACATGTCTGCTACCATTTCAGTGAAGAAATATTTCCTCACATCTCTCCTGAATTCCCACTTTCCAACCTCACTGCAAGCCCCTGGTCTTGCTGCTTGTCCTCATTTGAAGGAGATGCTCACCTTTACCTTGTTCACCTCTATAAGGTGAGTGTAGGTCTTGAACATGTCGTCTCTGCTCTCTTCCATGGTGTACATGTTGAGATCCCTCAGCCTCTCCTCATGGAGCTTCCTGTGCAAACCCTGCATCATTTTCATTGCCATCCTATGGACAGCTTTTATTCTATTTATGTTCTTACTGAGGTGCAGTCTCCAAAACTGGACACAGCACCAGTGAGCAAACCTTCATCTATAGCTACACTGGTGTGGTTTGTGAACCTGGTCAAGGCTGTCCCCATCCCGTGAAATTTTTGAAACCCATGCTGATCAGGTGTCCTAAAACCATTATCCTGTAAATAAGCAGAAAGTTGCTCATTCACAAGTCTCTCAAAAATCTTACCCAAAGGTGGCAAAATGGAAATAGGACGATAATATTCCATATCCATTCTGTCGCCAGATTTGTAAATTGGTTTGATTACTGTTTGCTTCCATTCATTTCGGGAAGCACCCAGTAAACAATGACAAATTGAAAATAGAAGTAAGTGGATAGGTAATATATTCAGATGTCAATTATAAGAACCTAGTCTCAAGTTCACACGTACTTGAACTAATAGCCATTTGTTTCAAATAGGCAGTAATTAGCCTTCAGAAATGTTAATGTTTACAGGAAGTGGGAGGAAATGGGACAGGACACAGCACCTTCAGATACAGAAAGAGGTTAGCAAACTCATAAGGAATTCAGGAACTAAGGAACACAATACATGGTTTACTGGTGAGCTGTGAGACTGAACGAGGCAGTGAGAGCAAGCCTGGTCAAATTATAAGAAGCCTCACTCTAGTTTAACTCTTAATACTTATCATGCTTTGCTTAATAAGGTTAGTAGGATGATAAAATCATCTAAGGAGACTTTCTGAAATAATCATTTGTATTCCACTTGGTCTGATCTGAGTAAATTCTGACACTCTGACAATTGCCTGCTTTCTAGCAAAGAGAAGGTTTCAGTCAAAAACTTCTTACTAATGAGGGAAAATTACTGACCCTACCATAATAGCAGATATTCTCAATACCAGTATTCCAAATTTCTCGAGTTTTTAGGCTTTTCAGGACTGTATGTCTGAACAAGACTCTTCCCCTTTGCGTGCTCCTTCTTTTTATTTCAGAACGGTAACATGCAAGGAGATGGAGAAACTACTAAAACTAATCCAGAATAAATTTAGTGATTGTGGGTTTGGACTTGATGGCAGATGTCTGCATCCTTCTGAAACTTTTATTGCCCGGCCATTAAGTATTATTTTTAATTTATGTTAAACTACTGGTCAGTTCCCTGTAAATAGATATGCAGCAAATTTAAAATCCGACGGTGAAGTGAATGCAAATGTGGCCACTTAGAAACATAGAAATATAGACTTTGATGGCAGATAAGGACCACTTAGCCCACCCAGTCTGCCCATTTCCCTTCCCATTGGATAAGCTGCAGATTCTAGTTAACCAACAGCCTACTTCCTGCAACCCCCCACTACAACTGCCTTATTTCTGTCCCATGCATGTTTGAATTCCCCCACTGTTTTAGATCCAAAAACCTCCCCAGGAAGGTGGTTCCATGCATCCACCACTCTCTCCGTGAAAAAAAAAAATTCTTCACATTACCCCTGAGCCGCTGCCCCTCTATCTTTAAATTGTGCCCCCTTGTTCTTACACATCTCTTTTTCTGAAAGATGCTACCCTCCTGGACTTTGTTGATTCCCTTGAGGTACTTAAAAGCTTTTATCATGTCCTTCCTGTCCCTCCTTTCATCAAGGGTATACATATTAAGCTCTCTCAGTCTCTCCTCATATGGTTTCTGATGCAGACCCTGCACCATTTTAGTTGCCCTCCTCTGGACTGCTTCCATCCTGTCTATGTCCTTGCGTAGATGGGGTCTCCAAAACTGCACACAGTATTCCAGATGGGGTCTCACCAACTGTCTGCAGAGAGGGATAACCACTTCCATTTTCCTACTTGTGATGCCCTTTCCTATGCATCCCAGTATCCCCCTGGCTCTCCTTACTGACTTCTCACATTGCTTACCAGCCTTTAGGTCATCTGATACGACTAGCCCCAAGTCCCTTTCCATTTTTGTTGTTGTTAGTACCTCCCCTGCTATTGTGTACTCTTGTCCTGGGTTTTCGTTTCCCAGGTGCACTACTTTTCACTTCTTTGCATTGAATCTAAGTTGCCATATGTCTGACCATTCCTCCAACCTTGCTAAGTCCCTTCTCATCCTTTCTACCCCCCCTTGTGTATCAACTCTGTTACAAATCATTGTGTCATTTGCAAAGAGGCATACCTTTCCTTCCAGACCCTCTGCAATGTCACTTATAAAGATGTTAAAGAGGACTGGACCCAGTACTGAGCCCTGAGGTACTCCACTAGTGACCCCCATTTCTTCAGAATGTGTCCCATTCACTTTTACCTTCTGTGTCCTGTTGTGCAGCCAGTCTGCTACCCAGGCTACCACCCTGGAACCCACTCCCAGGCTGGCTAACTTGATTATTAGTCTTTTGTGTGGGACTGTGTCAAATGCCTTGCTAAAGTCTAGGTAGGCCATATCCACAGCCCCTCCCTGGTCTATTACTTTGGTCACCCAGTCAAATAAATCAATTAGATACATCTGACATGACCTTCCTGCTGTAAATCCATGCTGCTTTGGGTCCTGTGCCCCTCTGACCTCTAGGTACTCAACAATTCTTTCTTTCAGAAGTGATTCCATAATTTTCCCTACCACTGAGGTCAAACTTACAGGTCTGTAGTTTCCTGCTTCTGCCTTGCTCCCACTTTTGTGAAGGGGAATCACATCTGCCCTCCTCCAGTCCTCAGGTACCACCCCATCCTCCCATGATTTGTTAAAAAGTGTGGTCAGTGGTGTCACTAGGTCCTCCATTAGTTCTTTTAGGATTCTAAGGTGAATCCCGTCAGGCCCCATTGCTTTGTCCACCTTGAGTTTTAAGAGTTCTTTCAGGACTCTTTCTTCTGTAAATGGACTGGTGTCAACCCCCCTAGCCAGAGTGCTTCTATTGTCTGGTTTAGGTAACTCCTCCTCATCTTCTTTTGTGAATACTGAGCAAAAGTATTCATTCAGTATATTTGACTTTTCACTGTCTCCCTCTGCCCACCTCCCCTCTCCTTTATTAATCTTCACTATTTCTCCCTTAACATTTCTATGCTCCCTAATGTACCTATAAAAGGTTTTATCCCCCTTCTTAACCAAGTTGGGTATTTTTTCCTCAGTTTGGGCCTTTGCTATTCTGACTGCCTTCCCCACTTCTTTCTGCTTTAATTGATACAGTTCCCTGTTGTGCTCCTTCTGTGATTCCTTATACTTTTTGAATGCAGCCTTTTTTTCCTTAACCTTCCCGGCCACCTCTTTTGAGAACCATAGTGTTTTTTTACTCCGCCTTGTTTTCTTCATTTGTTTCACACAAAGGCTTGTTGCCTCTATGATAGCAGTTTTGATTTTTCTCCATTATTCTTCCACCCCTCCTTTTTGGCCATTTGCTAGTGCATTCCTCAGGTATTCATCCATTTTGCCAAAGTCAGCCCTTCTAAAGTTCAGTATCCTTGTTTTTGTATGGCTTGTCTCCATGGTTGTGCTTATTGTCAAGCACACTGTGCAGTGGTCACTTGTTCCCAGATGTCTACTGACTTCTAAATTTGTGATCCTCTCTCCATTTGAGAGTACCAGGTCTAGTATTGATCCCTCCTGAGTGGGTTCCAACACTAGCTGTCTTAAGGCCTGCCCCCTGCAGGGCATTGAGAGTGACCCTGCTCTTGGATGTGGCTACAGTACATGATGCCCAGTTAACATCTGGAATATTCTGGTCCCCCATCAACAGTATCTCCCCTTTTTCAGCCATTTTGAGAATGTCCTCCATCATTTTCTTGTCCATTTCCTCTCCCCTTGAGACGGGGGTCTGTATACAACCCCTGTGCGGATTGTGATGCCATTCCCTGTCTCCAAGGTGACCCAGAGTACCTCTTGTCCTCCCCCTTTACTTTTTAGTTCTGTAGCTTTGATCCCTTCCCTTATGTATAGAGCTACTTCACCTCCTCTTTTCCTATCCCTGTCCCTTCTGTAGACTGTGTACATGTACATACTGTGTATGTTGACATCCCAGTCATGGTTCTCCATTTACCATGTTTCCATGACTGCCACAATATACAATTTTTCATCTTCCATCAGGGCTACTAGCTCAGGAAGCTTGTTTCCCAGACTACGGGCATTGTTACTCATTGCCTTCCATTTAATGTTGGCTTTATCCTTTTTCCCCCATCCCTGCTCTTATTGCCCATCTCTATTTTTCCATTTACCCCTGTCCTCCCTTCCCCTCTGTTGAGCTCTGTATCTCAGTGTTTACCCTACTACCTGCCATGTTTTGTGGGGGGAGGCTTGAAATTTCCTGCCTCTTATCAGCACCTCTCCCCTTGGCTAGTTTAAAAGCTTGCCAAGGAAGCATTTAAACCTGTCACTTAGGAGCTTGGTTCCCTTCATGGACAGATGCAGACCATTGTGCCAGTATAGAAGTTCATCTCTCCAGGTGTACCCCAGTCCCCAACTTCGCCTTGGCACTTCGCTATGCAGAGTGCCCCATAGAAAAGGCTCACTTTGCCTTGTTATTATTACTTTGCATTGTCATTCCACCTTAAACGTGAAGTAAGGTGGAGTGACAACAATATTGGCAGCATTTCACCCACACAGTCACCAGAATGAATGTACATCCCCAAAGTGCTACTGTCTTGTGTCCAGAAAACTCCCCAGTGCTGACAAGGTGAAATGAGAGTGCAGCAAGAAATGCAAAGTCTCCCAAAATTAATGGCACACTCAGTTATGCGTGCAGTGGTCAGGTCACACACAGTCACCAGAATTAATGTGCATCCCCAAAATGCTACTGTCTTGTGTCCAGAAAATTCCCTGTGCTGACAAAGTGAAATGAGAGCATAACAAGAAATGCAATCTCCCAGAATTAATGGTGCCATGCAAATGCACAGACAGATTAAGATTGCACTGCACACTCAATGGATGCATACAAAAAGGCACAACAACTCCTAACCAGTGCTTACAAGTCACAAATCCAAATCTGGAAAGGAATACATTTTGCCAGTTGAGGGATTAATGCACAGCAGTAACAATCCTCTACCAGTAAAGATACCACAAAGCAGTATAAAAAATCCATGCAGGTGCAGTGGATAGCAGGTTCACACTGCTGCAATTACTCTGTAACACAATAAAAGGTGTCTGATTTAATGACACACATTGCACACACACACACTAACACGCACACTCAAGTAATGTGTAGTAAATTGAAAACCTTTAGTGATATAACCAAATGTTTTAAACAGACAAATTGTACACTGCTAAACCACAACAATCAGCAAATAAATTTCAAGAATTAATGAAAATATTACTGTGTGTACATTAACACAGTTATACAAGAAAAATATAACCAAAACAGAAAGACTGCCTTTTTCTCCCAGTTAATCTACCTACACCACAAATACGCCCCTCCCCCAAAGCACACTTCACAGTACATAGACTGACTGTTCTAAATTAACATTCAAAATCCACACACAACAATAAACACTCGATGATATGAGCACAGAAGGGTTTCCTACAATCGGTGTACTAAATTTTGAGCAAAAAATGTTACTTAAAAAGGTGTTTTAAACAGCTTTTAGAGGTTTTGAATCACAGAGCTCTGAGAGCAAACTGTCTCCAGCTACCACTGCACACGGGTTAGGTATGAAATCCCATGTAAAAAATTACCGAACAGTAACTTACTGCAGAAAACATCCTGAACTGCCGATTTCCCTATACAGTTGAAATCCCTCCATAAAAAATACTGAAATACTGAAATTCGGAAATATACTTAAATGTAAAATGGCATCAGATCATCAGGTGTGATGATTACCTGATTACTTGTTGCACTGATGTGATGTTGAAGGAGCGCAGATGCAAGGCTGTAATCCGGGCTACATAGGTCTCCTGGCTACCAACCATGGCTTTCAGCAACAAACAACAATGTCTGTCCCAGAAGTTGAATATCGTGTGTGCCAACTTGTCCCTTCACAAAAAGGACAGAATAAGCTGTGCATTAGAAGGTACCTGCTGGTGAGCGAAGAGATTAATGGTGAGCGGCATTACTGCTGCTGTCAAAGCCGCAAGTTACTGAACTGCCATGGTCGTGCAATTACTGTCCTACGCGGTGGTCTGCATCTGCTGGTGAATGATTAGGAACATAATCATTCACCAGATGCATCAGATGCACTGAAGGCAGAAGCAACGTCAACTTTAAAACAGAGAGCTGTAGAAACCCACGCTAACCCTTCACAGCTAGTGCAAGATACACTGTCCTCTGTACCCCCTGAACTCAGCCAAAGCATGCCACAGAAGCAGGCATTGCTTCAGGTTATAAAGCGAGCAAGAAGAGCACATCAACCACCCGAACCACGATCACTTCAAGAGGTTAGTGTGTCTGAGGAGTTGCGGTCAGTGAATGGTCAGCCGTGGTTGCTGCAAGACACCACGGTGGGTGATGAACGTTTCTTGTTGTTCTGCACTGGGGCTAATATTAAGCAGTTGTCCAGGGCACAATTTTGGATAATGGATGGGACTTTTAGGACTGTTCCCTTTATATTCCATCAGATTTACTCAATACGCGCCCCTGTGGGACCTGAGGAAACTTGCAGGATAGTCCCTTTGGCATTTGTGATTATGTCGGATAAGTTACAATGCAGTTATCAAAGATTATTTCAGGATCTACAAGACTTGGCAGATGAGGCAGACTTAATACTAGCCCCTAAGTACATCATAACTGACTTTGAGCATGCAATTATTAATCCGTGCAAAATTGAGTTTCCTTCTACTATAAAAAAGGGTGTCTTTTCCACCTGGGCCAGATTGTGTGGAGGAGGATACAGGCATGTGGGTTAGCACAACAGTATGGCACCGACATGGAATTTAGCCTACTATTCAGACACCTTGTTGCTCTGGCTTTTCTTCCATCGGGAGAAATTATTAATGCTTTTCAAGAATTGAAAGCTATTATGCCTGACAATGCTGCCCCTCTTATTTCATGGTTTGAGGAACATTACATTCTGGGTAGAGT
The DNA here is from genome assembly GCA_016271365.2 of Neoceratodus forsteri. Classification (NCBI taxonomy): domain Eukaryota; kingdom Metazoa; phylum Chordata; order Ceratodontiformes; family Ceratodontidae; genus Neoceratodus; species Neoceratodus forsteri. Next base: position 41,429,246 of record CM028131.1, on the reverse strand, counting down.
CAGAAGAGTAATGAGAAACTGAGCACCCATCAGAAACCCTCCAATGTTCCCTCCCGAATTTTGGTCAGTCCAAGATCAGGTCGAAATGGGATTTCCAAGGGCACAAAATACAGTCGAGGCTTGGCATCGACGACTAGGGACTTTTATAGGGTCTGCTCATGTTGGGACATACCGCTTTATAGAACAGCTACAAAAAGAGGTAATGGTCACAGAAACAACCTGTGAGAAAATACTTTGCGGTCTATCTAGGTCTCCAACAAAAAGAGGACTGCAAAAGGGAGGAAAAAATTCAAAATGTGGTGACAGTGAAAGAACAAAGAACAACTTTAGATTTTCTTCGAGGGATAGCTCACAATCTCAGCATTTAAATGCTGCTCAGATATTTGGGAGTAAAGACAAACCATATGCATATTTTTGTACAGCTAAAATTAAAGGTGAACTTTTAATGGAAGACTGCGAGGATTTGATGCTGCTGCTGCCCATGTATTTTCACTGCTGCTGCTGCCCCCAAGGATTTGATGCTGCTGCAGATGTCCTATTCGAAGATGCTGATGCTGCCCAGAGATTCAGGAGTAAATAGTAACCGTTTTTTTAATCCTAAAATAAAAGGTGAACTTTTAATGGAATAAATAAAATGAACAGAGGGATGGTGCTGAAGTCCTTTCACTGCCCCGAGTGTTTGATTTTGCTTCCGAGGGCTTTACAATACTGCAGAGTCTGGTGAGTCATTATTACTGGTTTACATGTAATGAGGCGGGATTTGGTTATTCGGTATTTTTTTCATTCTGTATTTTGATTAATCGAGATATTTTTTTCAGGATTTCATCACTCAGTATTTTATATTGCAGGAATTAGGACGGATCCCACTGCACACACACTATCCAGGCCAGAACTGAGTCTGTGCCGAACAATCTAGAGCCCATGTGACCTGCAGTCCCATGAATAACTGCAGAATTTCATTTGAAGCTAAATTACAGGGTGAAGTGAGGTGAATTACATTGATTTCAATGTACTTTACCTTAAAATTGGTGGAGAAGTGGTTTTGGGAAGGTGGAATAATGCAAAGTCATTGGTTTCAATGGACTTTGCGTTCCTCATAATAAAGTAAAGTACTTCACTTCATATTGTGGAGTTCTCTGCAGATTCCACGTTACTCAATGAATCGCTTCATGGAGCAAATTGGGGCCACTTCGCCCACCACTACTTACAGTACTGCAACTCACATGCTGTACGGGAAGGAACACAAATGACTATGACTGTACTTCCCTGATGGGCTGTAGCACAAAACTTCCAGACTTAAAAATGCTTATTGCTGGCCTGGTGGCAGTGAGGGTTGAGGTGCTGGACACCATTCCTCACTCCACACTGGTGACCCAGGTTCGGGAATGAGCCTGGGTCATCGGGGGTCAGCAGGGGAGGACTAGGATTGAGCATCCAATGACAGCTCTCTTACTCCTGGGATGAAACTGTGGATGTATACTGTGCTCTGCTGGTCCCTGGGGACACCCGGAGGTACTGCATCTGTGTGGGTGCCAGCGGGGGGCAGGAGCATGGCAGACATCTGCAGGCTAGTGTTCTGACATCCTTGCACATCTGTGCTTCCATCGTGGAAAGATAAAGTGGGGAAAATCAGCACAGATCCATGGCAGCTCAATAGCTGCCGTTTCACCGGCTGACAATGCCCAGAATGCATGTGCCGATGATGGTTTCCTCTCCAGGCATGGGGGCTATGGGGGGGCCCCTTAAGCAGGTGTAGCTGCATCTGCCAGCTGAGCATGCGGTGCTTTGGGGTCAGCGGTGGAACGGAGGAGCAGTGGCTGGATGTAGAGCCGGACTGTGTCTGCAGGTGGGAATAAAAGCTCATTAATGAGTACAATGGTGGAGTGGTAAAGCCTGGAGAGATACTACAACACATGCTTACAATACACCCAAGTAACTAGTCAAAAAATTGGTGTTGTGATTCGTGACGTGATCATGAATCATGATTTGTGACTGCATTTGTGACCGTGATGATGAAGATTGTGATTCAGTGTCGACAGTGTGAGATAACCAATATGAAAACTGTATTAGGAACATGAATGCCTAAGGCTGTACTTCCCGATGAGCTGTAGCACAAACTCCCCAACTTAAAAATGATCATTAGTGAGTACAATGGTGAGGTGGTGAAGCCTGGAGAGATACTACAACACAGGCTTACAACACATCCAAGTAACTAGTCAAAAAATTAGTGTTGTGATTCATGATGTGATCATGAATCATGATTTGTGAATGCATTTGTGACTGTGGTGATGAAGAACATGATTCAGTGTCGATGGTGTGAGATAAACAAAATGGAACTGTATTGGGAGAGAAATGCAAATGCCTAAGGCTGTACTTCCCCGATAAGCTGTAGCACAAATTCCCTCACTTAAAAACGCTCATTAATGAGTACAATGGTGGGGTGGTGAAGCCTGGAGAGATACTACAAAACAAGCTTACAATACATCCAAGTAACTAGAAAAAAAATTAATGTTGGGATTCGTGATGTGATTGTGAATAGTGATTTGTGACTGCATTTGTGACCGTGATGAGGAAGAACATGATTTGCATCACGAGTGACTCGTGATAATGTTCCTGACTTAAAAATGCATATTAATGAGTACAATGTTCATGCAGAATTATGCACCACACCGGTCCAGTACTCTGAAGGGAAGCCAAAGAAACAACTGTGACTTAGGTTACAGATGGAGATTGGGCCCTAAAGAGGTGCAAATGCACAGACAGATTAAGATTGTGCTGCACACTGAATTGATACAGATGAAAAGGCACACCTAACTAGTGCTTACCATCAGAAATTCAAATCTGGAAAAGAATACCTTTGCCGGTTGGGGCAGGCTGCGGGGGGGAGGGCAGTGTACCACACTGCTGCAGTAACAGTCACTAGTACTAGTACCAGTAAAGATACCACAAAGACGCTCAGAAAAATCACACAGCTGCAGTGGATAGCAGGTTCACATTGCTGAAATTATTACATGACACAATAAAAGGTGTCTGATTTGATGACATTCATCACACATACTCACACACACACTAAGTAATGCATAGCAAATTGAAAACTTCAGTAATATAACCACATATTTTAAACTAACTAAAATTATGCACTGCTGCACCACAACACGCAGCAAAAAAATGGCAAGAATTATTGAAAATATTACTGTATGTACATTAACACAGTTATAGAAGAAACATATCACCAAAGCAGAAAACACTCTTTTTCTCCAAGTTAATCTACCTACACCAGAGATACGCCCCTCCCCCATAGCACACTTCCACTGTCTCTCAGTACACAGACTGAATGTTGTACATTAACATTCAAAATTCACAGTAGGATTTATGAAAGGCAGATTTTCAGCAGACCACCACTGCACTCTCTCACACGTGTTCTCGGAGTCCAGAGATGCTTCTTTACCAATGGCATTGGTCTCTCTGGACACCGAGAAGGCTTTTGACAGAGTTAATTGGAATTTTTTACTTCAAACATTAAACTTCTTTGAATTTCCTCAACAATTTCAATTGTGGATAAAGGCTCTACATCAGCAACTGACGGTTAAGATATCAGGGAATGGCGTGTTCTCTAGGACCTTCATTTTGCATTCCGGAACTAGACAGGGATGTCCCTTTTCTTCCTTGCTTTTCAGTCTCTACTTAGAGCCCTTAATCCGTAGATTAATTTCTTGTCTGGAGGTCCAAGGAGTCACCATTCTCTATACTGAGCTGAAAGTTGCTGTTTATGCGGATGACCTGCTCTTGTACCTTTCCCACCCAGAGACCTCTATTCCCCCCATGTTGGATATAATCGAACATTATAGTAAATTATCTAATTATAAACTAAATGTTGGGAAGTCGATTGTGTTCCCCCTAAATCATAAAGTTTTTAAGGATGATATTACTTCCCTGGGACTGGCCTGGTCCAAGGACTCATTGCGGTATTTGGGTATTGTGTTAACTAGAGATATGCAGAGTTCCTTTAAATATAACTTGGAGGCCATATTGTCCACGGTGGTGTTGGATTTGGTAAGATGGTTGGCTTTACCCATTTCTTTTTGGGGGAGAGTCAGTCTGGTTAAGATGAATATTCTCCCACGTATTTTATACCCTCTCCAGCTGCTTGACATCTGTGTGCCAAGCAGCTGGCTCAAAAAGGCTCAAAGCTTGATTGGAGATTTTATCTGGTCCAAAAAGAAGCCTAGATTAGCTTTTTATAAGTTAGTGGCGCCTAAGTCCAAGGGAGGCCTACGTCTCCCATATATAGTGCTGTACTTCTGTGCCTGCTGTGCGGCTAAATACTTAAAGTCAACCGTCTCCTATCCCTTGGGTTATCTACCTGCCTGGCTTAAAATAGAGAGGAAAAAGATCTGGTAGAGTAATATTGCCACTTCTGCCTTATTTTTCCTCAATGCAGTCTAGATACCTAAGGAGCTAAAAGGTACCACAATTGGAACTTCCCTGAGGATTCATTTACAGCTGCGTAGATTCCTAAAATATAAAAATTGCTTGGATGCAGAGCAATCAATTTGGAACTCTCCTGCTTTTAAACTAGATAACAGAATGTTATCCCCCAGATGGTTACCTAAGTTAGGTGAGGGGAAAGTTCATTCATTTCTTAAGGAGAATGGCACTTGGCTATCAGCTGAGGATATTGTGGCAAAATTTAGGCTCAAGGGAAGTGATTATTTTAAGGTATATCAACTTAGACACTTTCTTACCAAAAAATTTATGGAGGGCTTCCCTATATTTTATGATTTTGCCTTTCTTACAGAATTAGCCCCTTTGGTTAATTCTCCCCGAAGTATTTCTAAACTATACAATATTTTGTATGGCTGGCGTTTTCCTATACCATTTGGCCCCACAGAGTTCTGGTCGGCCACTTTCCCAAATTGGGATAAGGACTGGACAACTATATGGAATAATTGCCATCATTTTGTAACACAAGATAGGCTACGATTGATGCAATTTCGTATTCTCCATAATCTCTACCACTATCCTCGGAAGCTGGCTAAATGGGGTTTAATCTCCTCTAGTCTATATACTAGGTGTGCTAAGGCAGAAGGTTCTCTGCTTTACATTTTCTGGGAATGCCCTAAGATATTACCCTTTTGGAGGCCATAAGGGACAAGGCTGATCCACTCCTTGGGCTGAGAGACCTGTTCACCCCAGAGGTTTGTATTTTCGGGGATTACTCTCAGATTTCAGTTAATAAGAGTAAGTTTCATATTGCTTTGATTTCCATGTCTGTTAAAAAATTAGTACTTAAGTATTGGATGAGTTCTGAGGTTGTCTCTTATTCTGAATGGCTAAATGAGTTATTATTCAATCTCTGAGTGGAGAAGACTATCTCGAGTATTAATAATAACAATTCCAGATATGAACGGATCTGGGCCTCGCTTCATACATTGTATACTATCTAATTCCTTTTTTTTAAATATTTTTTTCCCTAAATTGTTTGATGTCATGCGGTCTTAAACCTCAGGAACTGTGTCAGGGGGTGGTTTGGGGGTTTGGGGGAGGGGGTGGGGTCAATTAAGCTGTTTTGTTCCAAAGACTACTTTATGGATGTACAGACCCTGTCCTTTTTTTACAGTGAAACTTTCAATAAAACTTTAAATTCTAAAAAAAAACATTCAAAATTCACACACAAACAATAAACGCTCGATGATATGAGCACAAGAGGGTTTCCTATAATGGATAAACTAAAGTTTCAGCAAAACAAATGACTCAAAAAGGCTTTTTTAACAGCTTGTAGAAGGTTTGAATTGCAGAGAGCTCTCAAAGCAGATTGTCTTCTACAGCTTCCTACACACACAACCCTAAAATGAGGCTGTGCAGAACAATCTAGAGTCCATGTGACCTGAAATCCCATGAATCACTGCAACATTCACCTTTGGAGCTTAAAAACAAGGCAAAGTGAGGTGGAGTACATTGTTTTCAATGTAATTCGCCTTAAGAATTGGTGGAGTAGTGGTTTGGGGAGGCAGAGTAATGTGAAGTCATTGTTTTCAATGGACATTGCATTACCCATTATAAAGTGAAGTACTCCCCTTCGCGTTGCGCAGCACTCTGCAAATTCGCCTTCACTCCGTGAATTACTTTGCGGAATGAGTTGGAGCCACTTCACCAACCACTACCCATAAATTGGAAGTGTGCTAGAGTTGTGCCAATCCCAAAAATATCTAATGTTGTTTCTCTAGATGATTTTCGACCTATTTCTTTACTAAATCCCATTAGTAAGATCTTTGAAAAAAATTTGTCTGTGCAAATTATGGAGCATCATGAGACATATGATTTATTGGCTAGTTAGCTGCATGGGTTTAGATGGATGCATGGTACTGAGACTGCCTTGGTCAGTTTCACAGACATTGCTCTTTCTGGTTTTGAACAAGATCTAATGACTGGGGCGGTGTTTGTGGACCTGACCAAGGCATTCAATCTTATCGATCATGGGTTTCTGGTGGTGAAATCATGTTCTCTGGGGTTCTCTTCATCAGTTGTTGATTGGTGTATAGAGTATCTTTATGGACATACTCAATATTTGTCTATTGTTTCTGTCTCTTCTTTCACTTCTGTTGTTAACATTGGGATCCTCCAGGGCTCGATTTTAAGCCCTTTGTTGTTTAGCTTGTTCATTAATCAGCTACCTTCTATCTGTAGCCTCTGCAATACACTTCTTTATGCTGATGACTTGATATTATTTTACTAATCTAGCACCTTGGTTGAACTCTCAGCTGTTGTCAAAATGGAGTTTGCCAAGATTAGCAAGTGGTTCAGAGAGAATAGACTGATTATGAACCTTAGGAAGACCAAGTGAATGCTTTTTGTAACCCCAAATATGTTACGAGCCTATTCTGTTTTGGGTGCTCCAATTGTCCAGTTGATCAGGTCTCAGAGTTTAAATACCAGGATGTGTTACAAGACCCAGGACTAATGTTTAACTCCCAGGTAATATTGTTTAGTCGTACTGTAAATCGAAAGCTAGGTGCTCTGTATAAAGTGAAATCTTTTTCCTCCCCAGAAATTCATAAAGTAATTGCATTAGGTTCCCTTGTACCTCACTTTGACTGTTGCTCAAGTTTGTATTTGAACTTGGGTCAAGGAAAATGAAGCTTCTGTCAGTGGTATTTAATAATATCTGCAGATTTGCTACAGATTCAGCTTTCAAAACACATCACTGTTTACTATATTCAAAATTGTCTTGGCTGTCTCCAGTGTCAAAAATCTCTTATTATTTTGGTTGTCAAATTTTTTAAAGGTATTAATTTTGGTTTACAATCTCCCTTAGGAGACTTGCGCCATGTTAGGACTTCTAAAGTCCCACTATGTTCTTCTAATGGTACAGTTCTGCACTCAGTTTGTTATAAAACAAAATCTGATTCAAGATCATGTTCCTTGTCAGCTCCAGCATTTTGAAACAAGTTACCAGCTAACCTCCATGATTCTTCTTCTCTTTACAGGTTTAAAGTCAACGTCAGACAGTTTTTATTATCAAGAGATAATTGTAATTGTTTTTATGTAATGTTCATATAATGCTAGTTTTATTGTTTGTAATGATTGTATTCTGTGTCAGACTGGGCTTAAAAATGGAGTAGTTCCAATACCCTAACCCAGTAAACAAAATAAATGAAATAAAATGAAAATTCCTTGCTAACACAGAGCAGTGAAGAGTGGAAGGTATATGAAATAGGACAAGGCTTTCTCTTGATACATCAGAAAAAAATGATGTTCCCAAAAAAGGCATTGTGAAACTAAAAACAGAGGAAAAGCAGACATATTAAAGCAATACTTTTGCTTAGTGTTTACCAAAGAAAAGGGACAATTTTACCAAGGGTAGCAGACAGGGGAGATGAGACAGGGGTATTAAAATGAGTAGAAAACATTACAGTTAAGAGGATCTTCAACAGGCTATTGGCCCTAAAGTTGAGCAATCTATAAGGCCAGCTGGGATTCACCCCAGACTGCAAAATAAGTTGGTGCAGGAGCTGTCAAAACCCAGGTGGACTGTATATGCACTCCCCGAACACAGGAAAGATGCCAGGGAGTTGGCACATGGTGGATATGGTCCACCCCCACAAATATGGGGCGAGGTATGAGTCAGGATACCACAGACCCATACGCCTAGCATCCATAGTAGGCAAGCTCATGGAAGCCATTTTGAAAGAAATACTAACAGAGTTCTTGGAGTGAAATGGGCTCCAAGGCAGGAGGCAACACATGTTTGTAAAATGGGAGATCTTGCCAAACCTGTCTGATTGACCTCTTTTTGACTGGGTTATGAAAGCTATTGATTAGGGACAAGCAGTAGACATGCTCAGTTTGTACTTTAGCAAGGCCTTTGACTTGGTACCACACAGAAGACTAATATAAAATCTGGGGATCAAGGGGTATGGGACCAAATGGTAAAATGGGTTAAAAACTATACTTGGAGTATAACACAGGCAGTGGCATTAGCCATATTGTCTGTCTCCAGCTCTAGTGGGTCAGTTGATAACCATTACCAGATAGTAGATGTTTGTCCAACTTATACTTAAAGGTGCCTTGGCCACCTCACCTGGTAGATCATTCCACATTTTTATAATCATTTGTGCATAGAAATAACTTCTTGCATCCCTCCTAGGGAATGTTAATTTTACTTGGTACTTGTGACTTCTCAAGTTAATACTACTGCTATTACGTAGCAAGCCCAAGCTTAAAACTGGCTGGGGGAAGGATACAAACGTAGCAGTTAACAGAATGCTAAGGAATTAGTGATATACTTAGCTGTGTTTCACAGTTTTCAGTGATTGGACCAGTGCTTTTCAATATATTCATTAGGAATACTGGAGAGAACATAAGAAAAATATGCTTGTTCACAGAACACACTGAGTTCTGTCAGGGTATATTGTGAAGATGAGATTAGAAATGTAAGGGGAGATTTGAAAAAACTTGAATGGTAGTTGGAATCTGGTTGCTGGACTTCAATGCAAAGAAGTCCAAGGGTATTCATATTGGAAGAAAGAAACCAAGGGTGTTGTACCAGCTAAGGGTAGTCAATGTCAAAGTGACAAAGGGGAAGGAAAATTTGGCATCACAATAACAAGTTCAATTAAACCAACAGCAACATGCCATCAGGCAGAGGGTAATGCAAAACAAGATACTGGGATACAGCAGAGCAATCAGCAGCAGATACAGAGTCATATTGACTTTGTACTGATCCTTGGTATGCCCACACCTGGATAATTGTGTCTACTTCAAGAATACAGCAGCAGACACAAAGAGATCATACTGGTTTTGTACTGATCCTTGCTTCTCTCACAACTGCAGTATTGTGTCCAGTTCTGGAATGCAGCAGGAACCAAGTCATACTGCCTTTTCACTGTATTTTGGTACACTGACACCTTAACTATTATGTCCAGTTCTGGAACACAACAGCAGACACAGAGAGATCATACTGCCTTTTTACAGATCTCTGGTATACCCACACCAAGAGTACTGTGTTCAGTTCTGGGATGCAGTAGCAGATACAGACAGGTCATACTGCTTTTGTACAGATCCTAGGTATGTTCACCCCTGGTGTATTGTGTCCAGATCTGGAATACAGTAGCAGACACAGAGAGGTCATATTGCCTTTGTACCAATCACTGGTACATCCACACCTACAGTCTTAATTTCAGGTCTGGAATGCAGCAGCAGACACAGGAAGGTTATACCACATTTGTACTTATCCCCTGGTATACCCACATATGATGTATTGTGTCCAGTTCTGGAATGTAGCAGCAGACGCACAAAGGTCATACTACCTCTGTACCGATTTCTGGTATGCCTACATTTGGTGTATGGTGTCCATTTCTGGAATGCAGCAGCAGACACAGGGAAGTTATACCACGTTGGAACTGATCCCTGGTATGCCACCATCTGGAGTGTTGTGTCCAGTTCTGAAATGCAGTAGCAGACACAGAGAGGTCATACCACCTTTGTTCTGATCCCTGGTACACCCACACCTGAAGTACTGTGTCCATGTCTGGAATGCAGCAGCAGACACAGAGGTCATACTGTCTTTGTACTGATCCCTACTATGCCCACAGCTGAGTACCGTGTCCAGTTCTGGAGTGCAACAGCAGACACAGAGAGGTCATACTGCCTTTGTATTGATCTCTGGCATGCGCACAACTGCAGTATTGCTTTCGGTTCTGGAATGCTGTAGCAGACACAGAGCGGTCATGTTGCCTTTGTACAGATCCCTGCTATGTCTTCACCTGCAATACTCTGTCTAATTATTGACTGCAGCAGCAGACACAGAAAGATCATACTGACTTTGTACTCATCCCTGGTACACCAACATCTGAATTACTGTGTCCAGTTCTGGAATGCAGCAGCAGACACAGAGAGGTCATACTGCCATTGTACTGATTCCTGGTACACCCACACCTGAAGTACTGTGTCCATGTCTGGAATGCAGCAGAGGACACAGAGATCACACTGTCTTTGTACTGATCCCTGATATGCCCACAGCTGGGGTACTGTGCCCAGATCTGCAATGCAGCAGTTGACACAGAGAGGTCATACTGCCTTTGTACAGATCCATGGCATGTCCATACCATGATTGTTGTGCACAGTTCTGGAATCCATATTTGAGGAAAGACTTTAATAGGTTACAGACTGTCCAGAGGAGGGCCACAAGACTGATACAGGGTCAGGAGGGAAAAGATTGCAAACAGAGACTGGAAAGTTTGGACATGGAGTTGCTGATTTTCGGTACGGAAAAAGGCGGATGACTGCTACATCTAAATACATGGAAGCCATTAACAAGGTGGATACCAGTGAATTGCTCATACTCTGTAAGATTACGAGAACATAGGAACAGTATCAAACTACTGATTACCTAGAGGAAAACGGGACACAGGACCTAAGGCACCATGAATTCACAGCAGGAAGATCATATCAGATGAATCTAGTAGATTTCTTTGACTCAGTGACCAAAATAGTTGACCAGGGAGGGGCTGTAGATGTGGTCTACCTAGACTTTAGCAAGGCATTTGGCACACTCGCACACAAAAGATTAATAAACAGGTTAGCTAGGCCTGGGAGTGGGTCCCAGGGTGGTACCCTAGGTAAAAAACTGGCTGGACAATAGGACACAGAGACTAATAATAAACAGAGTCTACACCAGAGAAAGGGGGGTTACTAGTGGGGTACCGCAGGGTTCAGTACTGGGACCGATCCAATTCAATGTCTTTATAGGTCACATTGTGGAGGGACTGGAAGGAAAAGTATGCCTCTTTGCAGAAAATATACAAAGATCTTCAAAGGGGTTGATACACAAGGGGGGATGGAAAGGATGAGAAAGGACTTGGCAAGGTTAGAGGAATGGTCAAAATTATGCAGCTTAGAGTCAATGCAAAAAAGTGCAAAGTAATGCACCTGGGAAACAAAAGCCCAAGGGAAATGTACACAATGGTGGGGGAGGTATTGACGACAACAAAAATGGAAAGGGACCTGGGGTAGTCATATCAGATGACCTAAAGGTAGGCAAGCAATGTGAAAGGCAAGGAGGGCTGGGGGATACTGGGATGCATATGGAGGGACATTACCAGTAGAAAACAGGAAGTTGTTATCCCTCTGTACCGACAGGTGGTTATACCCAATCTGGAGTACTCCATGTAGTTCTGGAGACCCCGGGCCTGATTCTCAAAGCCCTGTGTCTGACGCAAGGTGCTTGCACCAAACAGATATGGTGCAAGGTGCACCTTGCATCCAGGGCTGTCTCCACACAATTCACAAAGGTCACCTGCATCAACCGCAGGATGCCTGCCCCAAACAGGGCTTGCGCCAGCCCTGCGCCATGCACTGCCCTGCGACATGGCTCTAGGTGGACTGCGCCGATGCAAACTCCAGCTTGCTATTCACAGACAGCACCCAGTGGGAGAAATTCTAAGTCCCCTTACACCAGGCAGGGCTGGCGTAAAGGGACTTAGACATCGCTCCCCTGGGTAAGTTGTCCCATGGGTAGTGCAGTGTGTCCCACCTCCCCAACCACCCGTGCCCCACAAATGCCACATAGTGGACCCTCCATCCACACTGTGCCCCAATAGGGCATCCAGAGGAGGAGCACACACCCGATCCTCATGTGCCTCTCAGCATGTTGGTAGTGCCCCCCTCCAGATCCCAGTGTCCCAGCTGGTACCAGGACAAATGCAACCAGCCCTTCCACTGGTGCCTCATGCCCCCCACCAATGCAGGTAGTGTGGCTCCATCCGCAGACAGAGCAGGGGACTGGAACAGCCCTCTGCACACCTCCATGGCTGGTCCCTATTCAGATGGACCATGCAGCCAATGGTCCAAAGGGCTTGTGGTAAACCCTCCTGTGTGCCATGCATTTGCCGCATGGCTGGTACTTAGGTGCCAGGACCCCTCCTGTACCAGAATCTGGTGCAGGGTCCTTGGCACATGGGGCTTTGGCGCATCTGCTTTTTGTTGCATCTTGCATTGAACCCAGCCCCCTTTGAGAATTGGGCCCCCCATCTCTGCAAGGACATAGACAGGATGGAGGCAGTCCAGAGGAGGGCAACTAAAATGATGCAGGGTCTACATCAGAAGACATATGAAGAGAGACTAAAAGAGCTTAATATGTATACCTTCAATGAAAGAAGGGAGAGGCAGGACATGATAGAAACTTTTAGGATCTCAATGGAATCAACAAAGTCCAAGATGGTAGCATCTTTCAGAAGAAAGGATTTGCAAGAACAAGAGAGCACAATTTGAAAATAGAGGGGGGATGACTCAGGGGCAATGTGAGGAAGTATTTTTTCATGGACAGGGTGGTGGACACATGGAATGGCCTTCCTAAGAAAGTTTTGGGTTCAAAAACAGTGGGAGAATTTCAGAATGCATGGGACAGACATAAAACAGTTCTAGTGGGAGGTACTGTAGGAGGAACTAGGCTGTTGGTAAAAACTGGGATCTGCAGCTTATGCAATAGGGAAATGGGCAAACAGAGTGGACCAAGTCCTTATCTGCTGTCAAAGTCTATGTTTCTATGGCAGGGTGGAGGTTTAGGAAGGAAGCCAGAAAGTGTTATTTCATAGAAAGGGTTGTGGAGTGGTGGAGCATGCTGCCAGAGGAGATGGTGAATGCAAAATCAATGGGGAGCTTGAAAAGGAGATGGGACAGACAGAACATATTAATTAGTGAGGGGAGCATCCCCACATTAATAAGTTTTAAAATACAATAAGGCCTTCTTCTATTGGCTTGTTTAAGTGTTTCTGTACAAACCAAAACGTACTGAACCCAAAATATTGATTCTCGTTGATTGTTCATCTTTTCTTGCATTTACCAGACCTCAACAATATTGACTATTGGCTGCGGTTAGATGTCTTAAATGTCTTTTCTTGGTCAATTGAGGTAATTTAGTGCTCCCCTTCGTGGACTGGATGCAGTCAGTGGGTAAATTAGCATTGAATTAAACAATCAGTCATATAGATTTAGAGAAACTCCAAGGCCCATATATTCAAAAGGGTTGCGCATGGCGTAACAGTGTTGTGCTATGCACAACTCAGTGATGCGCGTCGACGCGATATTCAAAAGGGAAAAGTATGCAGCAAAAATCCCAATGCACTGGAGTGCATCAGTAATGTATGCAGGCACAGTTGGGGGGTGTGTGCCCATGCATAACCTGCATACCCTGTTATTCAGCCCGGGATTTACAGAGCCATGCATGCGCAACCCCTACCTGTGCCAGCACAAAGTTAAGCCAAAAAAAAAAGGAACAACTGATGGCCACCCACAGGTGAGCTGCCACATTGCAGAGTGCAACTCGGCAGCTGCCACCTGTGGGTGGCCATCCGAGCTCCCGCTGCACCTGGTGCCCCCCATGCCCGATCGCAGGCAACTGTATAAAAAATAATTAGAATTCCGTCCAATATCCCTGGTGGTCCAGTGGACCCTATCTGCTCGATCACAGACATTTGTATAAATAAATAATTCCTATATCCCTGGTGGTCCAGTGGACCGCTATCTGCCCGATCGTGGGCATCTGTAACAAAAGCATAATCTGTCCTATATCCCTGGTGGTCCAGTGAACCACTATCTACCCGATCGCAGGCATCTGTAACAAAAATAGATATAAGTCATATATCTCTGGTGGTCCAGTGGACCCCTGTCTGCCCGATCGTGGCATTTGTAACAGAAATAGATGTAAGTCCTATATCTCTGGTGGTCCAATGGACCTATCTGCCCAATCATGGCATTTGTAAAAGCAAACTAATTCCAATATCCCTGGTGGTCTAGGTGTACCCAACACCCACCCACTGAGCCCCACTGCCCTGCTCCCCCCGAGTCAGCCGGCGGGCAGCAGCACCCCACCCCCCGCCACCTGCTGACTGACACCTTGATAGGGCTGCATGCCCATTGGTTCACAGTGTGAGCCAATGGGTGTACAGCCCCTACCATACTACACATTCCAGATATGTGAATGATTCATGATAATACAAAATGTCAGTCTGGCTGGTTTAAGTGTTAACCCTGATGTTCCACCTGGGATGATTTTGGCATATGCAGATGATTTGGTTCTTTGTCTGTCTGATGTTAAGGAAGGGCCATTTGTGCATGGCGTTCTATCCTTATTTTCTCACTGTTCTGGTTCCAAGATCAATTATGCCAAGAGCAGAGGTGTCCCCCTGAGTTGGGTTGGGTTTCAAGTATTCCTATCAGTACAGCTCCTCTTGTTGTTTTGGTGGTTGAATTTGGTTCTGGTGACATGGCCCATACTAATTGGTCTAAGAGGCTTAATAAGGCTATGCAATTTGTGGCTAGATGGAAAGGGAAGCAAACTGTTAAACGTAAATGTGTTTTATTGATTAAGTCATTGTTGGTTCCTATTTTTTTGTATGTCAGTTATGTGTTTCCTCCCCTTGTCTCTTTGTTTAAATCCTTATTTAGTGTTTTTTACAGGCATTTTGGGGGAGTAGGTTGAACCCCATTAAACATGGGTATACTTATAGGAGTATTCGGGAAGGTGGTGTGACAATGGTGCATCTGGTAGCCTTTTTTCTTTCTTCATTTTGTATCTTACAATTTGAGTCCTTTCTTTTGGCCTGGAGTGAAGCCTTGGCACCCTTATGTAAGGGCTTGGTTCTACAAGGGATTGCCGCTTTGGAAAATGGGTAAATCAGCTCCTTTTTCGCAGCTTCCTTTTTTTCCTAAGTATGGTCTGGAAATATTTAAACAATTATTGAAATGGGGTATTTCAGTTCTCATTTGGAGACTATGGATAGGAAACAGTTGTACCATCTTGTTGTTTTTATGGAATTTCCGGATGCTGTACATTTTACGGATTGTCCTTGGCTATGGTTCTTAAGTGTTTATCTAATAAATGATTGCCAAATTTTGTTTGGGATAGTGCTTGGTTGAGTTCTTATGGTAATCATAAACATAAACAATTTAGTGAAAGATATTGTGCTAGGACATCTTGTATCACAGTTTTGGAAACACAAGAGCACCTTTTTTGGGGTGTCCTTATGTTAAATCCTTTTGGGTTTCTTTAGCTTCCAAATGGAAGAACCTCTATTTACTTCTCTTACTTATTGTACATTGCTTTATGGAGCACATGATGGGCCGTGGTCTATGTATAATAATGATACTTTATTATTGGTCTTTTTCATCCTCCGATTTTATATTTGGCAATCAAGATGTTTATGGGTTACACAACAAAGAATTGTTTTGTTTGATGAATTTTTTTATAATGTGACATGTACATTGCAGAAAATTCATGATCATGACTTTAAACTTCTGGGTCTGTTACGGGGCAAATGTTTTGTGGGTTAATTGTGAACACTGGGTGTTGACTGTTTAATTTATTTCTTTTGTAGGTATTTGCTATGTTTTTGCTGTTGTATAGTTCTTTTTTCTGTAATGGAGTCCTCTTTTTTCAATAAAAATTCCCCTACTCTCCTGTAGGTGGATGGGCTGTCAGTCTTCGAGATGGCCACTTTGGGAGAGACTCCAGAAGAGAAGGATGCTGGCTTAGAGGTGGGGAAGGCCTCACCACTTACCGACCAAAAATCCGTGGCAGGAAAGGTTGATAACCTGGATGCTGATAGCGAGGAAGTGTTTCATGAATCGTTTGCAGCTACAGATAATTTGCTGTCTAATGGAAGGGATTGCAATGCAAAATATGCAAGAGCTACAAATAGAATGAGTACTCAAGAAGCGGTAATGCAAGCAGAGTTTCATTCTGCTCAACAGGGAACTCTATCTCAAGATCAGAACTCACAGAGCAGCGAGTCAACAGTTGTTTCAACTGACAAGCAAACAGGAAAGCCTGACAGCAGTGCCAAGGCGGCAGATAGAACAAAGCATCTTCAATTAGAGGATGAGTCCTCGAATTTAATAGCAGATAAAAACAAGTGTAATAACAGTGTTGAGGATGGCAGTTCGGTCACTAAGGATAGCGAGTGCCAAAAGCCAGATACAGTGAGACAAAATGCTGTTATGAGTAACTTTGCAATGGGTCTCCTTCAGCTCAGTATATTGGGAATCCTTCTCTGTGTTATGCTAGTCAGCAAATAACCTTACGGGGAAAATCGCAATTAATGAAGGAGGCTTGTTTTGTTTTTAAACCTCCGGTTCCCTGAGTGAATGACGCTGAGGTAATCAGCAAGAGGGAGCAACTGAATTCAGCTTTCGGCAGCCACCGAAACCGCAGGTGTTGACAACTCAAATAAAAGGAAGCGTGATTAAAGCAAGGGAGTTGGCAGCAACAAGTTTTATGGTGAACACTGTTCAGTAAGCCCCTCTTGCAAACATAAAGAAACTGACTAACACAGGAGATCACAACAAGACCTGGTCACCTCAGAAAGCACTCCTAGAGGCTGGATGGGAAAGGACAGCCACAGGGTCTTGGCCGCCTGATCCTATCTGGGTCTCTACATTCAATTTACAATCATCTTCCCCAGAGTGGAAGCCAAATGCACCTATCTACCAGCCTACAGAACAATAGCAATCTTGGCCTCAACAGGTAGATGAGGTGGAAAACCCTGTTTTACCAATATCTCAAAAGTCCATAAAGGTGGGGCTTTCACCAAAACTGAAAGAGAACACTAGCTCTAATGAACAAAGCAGCAACGATGATAATAGTTTAACAGCTGCACCAAAAAAAACATTTAATGTCAGAACTGTTTTCCCATGCAAAAAGAGAAGCAGCGCCTAGGAGGAATGCTGTACCCAGCCACTATAAAGGAGGTCTAGAAGAACGACCTCATAGACATTATGTAGGAAAATGCCTTATTAAAGAATCATTGAATTTCTCTGCCAGAGACAAATTTGCAGTCATTAATATCTCGGGAGAGGATAACTTTGACATAAGTTTTAGAACATCTTATGCCTTAGACCTGTTTTGGGAGCACTATGGTCAGGTATAATTCTCCCCCACTTGGACTCCTTTTTAGTAATTCCTCTAACAAAACCATTAATAAAAAACACTACGGTGATGTTTAGGAATGATGGAGTCCATGTGGAAGACATAACATATTGGTTATCTCAAAAGTGTGACATCCTCAGTGAACCCGAACCCATTTTAGATTCAGAACAATTTTGGATGGGGGGTTTGAAGTACAAAGTTAAATTAAGACAAATGGACACAGGAATAGATCAGGTCCCCAGTGCTTTCCTACTGGGTAAAGAAAGGGGGGGTATGTTTTTATGGAGGACAACCTAGGAAATGCTATATATGCAGGGCTAAAACCCACTTATCTAGTGTCTGTGATCAACCTAGGTGTGACGACTGTGATGAAATGGGTCATGTGACTATGCAGTGTGCTAAGCACATGAAATTTGACCTCTGTGAAGAATATGGTCATGTATTTAGAGAATGCCAATGGGTGGCAAAAAACAAAGCATCATGTGGTAGCCCAAATTTATTGATCCAACAAGCTCAAGAAGCAGCAGCAAAGCAGGCAGAAGCACCCACAGGGGAACTGACTATAGTCTTCCCACAGGAAACAAAAATCACATCCTCATCCAAAGCCCCACCCCTACCCCCTCCCTGTCATACGTTGACATCTGCAGAATTAGTTAAAATTGAAAGTGAGGCTGATTAACAGATTAAGGGAAATGAAGAGAGTCAAGGTGTGGCTGTGCAGTTTGAGCTGGTATGTTATACGGACCCTGATGGTGCAGGCGTACCAAGAGTGGAAGATTCTCCTCTTTCTCCCTTACCCCCTAGAAGGTCTAACAGAAATATTAAATCAAAAGCCTCCCCTTCCACTGACATGATAGAAACCCTGAACTCCTATGCAGCTTTATTTACCAATTGGGGAGGCTCTGAAATGGAGGTTGGGGACTCAGACTCTCAAAAATCAATCCAGGAAAATATAGGGGCACCAGTAGAAGAATACAAGGAAAGAAAAAAAAAGGAGAAAAAAAAATGTCCACAGTATTCCAAACAAATAAGGATGGAAAAAATGGGGCTCTGTAAATACACACAGCATATTAAATAATATGAGATGGCACATAATATTTCAATACCTTCATGATAATGATATTTCTGTGGGGTTTTTACAGGAATGGATGTTCTCTATTGATCAAATTGCCTCCTTTGAAAGAGACTGGCCATGGGGACCTTCTTATTGGTCATTTGGTAGAGACTGTGTGGACGGGGTAATTGATTCCATTTTGTATTAAATAAATTGATTGATTTAATACCAGGTAGAGTCCTAATTATAGATGGGAAATGGCATTCTAGGGACTGTATATTTATAAATATATACAATCCCCAAACTAAGGCACTTAGAATAGACTGCTTGAGAGCTATTCAACCATATCTGGTAACCTCTCTCAAAATATTTTGGGGTGGAGATTTTAATTGCAGTTTACATACTAATACAGCAACCAAAAACAAGATTTACTGTGATTCCAATTATTTTCACTCCATTATCAGATTAGCCGATTTAACTAACTGTAGCCTATTACAGTCTGCTGGTCCTCACTGTACTTTTTTCAAGGAGAAGAATGGCTCGACTATTGATTATTTATTTATATAAAAATCAGTTCCTGAGGGAAAATTTCAAATTTTTCCAGTCAAATTCTTGGACCACTTAGCTTTAATATATACTATTGATGAATCACTTCTGACTATTTAGAAGAAACCTAGATGGAAGTTAAATACATCTATCCTCCTGGATATGCTAATTCAAAACTCAGTATGAGTTATTCTCCAAGCTAGGGTATCTGTAGCATTTTTATAGCCAGACCTAGGCACCTGGTGGATGGAAACAAAAAAGATTGTAGTAATTGGTTTAAAACAATATGGTATTCTACAAAGAAATTCAAAATTCCTTTCTTATTTAAAACTTAGGACTCAATTACAGCAGTTAATTTCAGTGGCAAATACATCCAAATTTGATTTCTCACAGCAAATTGAAAACATAAAAACTCAGATGAAGCCATTTCAGTATGATAGAACTAAATTACTTCAGGCCCTCTTGTCAAACCACTCAAGAAAATCAGTGATAGGTGACCCCTTCGAATTATGTAAAACAGTTAAGAATTCTACATCAATGGAATTTTTACATTCCAATGATGACAGAGTTATAAATGAAAAAGCTATGAGTTCCATTACAGAAACACATATTAACTCCCTAAACCCTGAGGATTCTCCATCACAGTTAGAGACAGGAGAATACTTGAGAGACCCCCCCCCCATCAGTTCCACAGAAAACTCTTGCTTTACTGGAACCATTTTCTTGTAAAGAAATAGAGTTGGTTATTCGGAACCTGAAAGATGGAGTTTCACCAGGCTTGGATTGCCTAGCCAACTTGTTTTATAAAATGTTTAAGTCTGAATTAATATCTTGTCTAAATTTAGTATTTCAGTTGTTTGTGTTAGGAAAGCCAATTCCCATATCTTTTACAGAAGGACTAATTATCCATATCTTTAAATCAGGGGACAAGGGAGATATCAAAAACTGGAGACATATCATGATTCTAAACTCAGATTACAAAATTTTCACCACTTTATTAAATAATAGATTAAAAAGTCATGCTAAAAACATGATTTTACCATATCAATATTGTGGCCTACAAAATAGACAGATCCAATCTGCTCCAATGATTCTAAGAGACTCAATTGAACACTTTACTTTACAAGGTAAAACAGGGTACTTAATTTCAATAGACTTAGAGAAAGCTTTTGATAGAGTTAATCATATGTATTTGTTTATGGTGTTGCAATTTTTGGTATTCCAAGTTTAATAGTGAATATTATAAAATCCTTATATGACTCAACTAAAGTATATCCAGTCATAAAAGGGTCTGTAACTAAGGTATCGAAATAAAAACAAGGGTTCATCAAGGGTGCCCTCTGAGTCCCCTACTTTATATCTTTTCACTAGAACCCCTTATCATAGATCTAGCCTTGTTGCCAAATTGGGAAAGGTTAAAAGTGCCCCGGTCCAATATTCAGTTAAAAGTACAAACCTATGCAGATGATGTCTGTTTATTTTTTAAGAACCACAAACAATTGGGTGAATTGTTTAAGATTTTTTCTTCATATGCAAAAGTATCTAATGCCAAATTGAACATAGCTAAATCCAGAGGGGTCAGACGGAATTCAGTTACAATGATATAATTATGTCTCCGGAACCATTATCCATTTTGGGTATTCAGTTTGGGCCTCAAAACCGACCAAATGAAAACTGGGACCAGGTCTTAAAAAAGGCTGAAGTAAAAGTGAGTAGATGGAGACAGTATAAATTCCCAAAACAAAAAAGGATTCAAATCCTTAAACAATTTATTATCCCCGGCATTCAATATATTGCAATTATTTTCCCTCTGCCTGCCCAATATGAGACTAGATTATATGGCTGTTTTTTCCAGATGTTATGGGGGAACAGATTAAACCTGGTGAAGAGATGCTACACATATTTAGAAAAAGAGAAAGGTGGGTAAGAGATGATTGACTCAGTTATGTTTTTTCATACTCTGTTCTTCTCACATACTATTAAATGATGGTTGACCCATCCAGACAGCAGTGATGGGGTGTTGATAGAAGTTGCATTAGGTCATTACTTTAAAGCATGGCATATTCATGCTCCAAAAATTAATCCACACATTCATATTCCTGCATACTTTCGTCCAGCAGCACAAAAACTATATAAATGGCAGATCTCTAAATCACAGATTAGTTCTAATACTTCTAAATCTCTTTATAAGACCATTATTGCCCAAGTTCACCCTACTATTCCTAGTTTCAAGAATTGCCCCACAGTCAGGAACTCTAGCATCTTAAAATAATTGAATACACCCAGATTACCAGGGTTCATGTGGGAAACACAGTGGCTCATTATGTATGGCCATTTAAATGTGAGGGCTACTGCAAAATATAAAGCAAAGGAAGAAAGAAACTGTCCTTACCCAGACTGTATAAACCAGGAGAAAACTATGGAACATTTTTTCCTACATTACTCTTTTGTTAAACAACTATGGAACTATGTCGCAAATAAATGGAATTCGCAATGGTTAGCTCACTTGAATTAAGAGACATTAGTAATTGGTATTTTACCACCTAGTTTAAGATCGTATGATTATGACACATTGATGATTTTTTTTTGCATGTTTATGTTTTTATTAATGGCAGTTAAGATGCCAATGGGTAATATACCAAAAAAAAAAGGCTCCTGTGAAGGATTTTGTCAATGCATAACAAAAGTTTTACAGAATGTGTATTTGAAAGATGTGCAATTCTATAATGTAACTAAAGTAAAGATTTGGTGGAAGGGTTTCTCACATATTATTAAATATAAATAAGTGTTTTTTGTGGTTGAAGGGTATCTAGAATTTGGTGGTCTGAAGTCTAATCAATTTTCTGTAACACATTGTATAGTATAATAATGTATTCATTTCCTTTTATGTACCTGTATGTATATTCTATTGTAAATAAAAACTCCCCTACTCTTTTCGATAAGTGCCATGGGATCTTTAACATCCACCTGAACTACCACCAATCCAGGCAGATGGGACCTTGGTTTAACGTCTCATCCAAAAGACGGCACCTCAGAAGTGCAGCACCCCTCTTATGCTGCACTACAGTGTCAGTACTGGGATATTAACCCAAGTGCCAGATGTGGGAACTGAACCCACAGCCCTCTGATCTCCTGGCCTCAGAGGCGAGTGTGCTACCTACTGAGCCACTGACACTGCTTTTCACATTTGACATTTCATCTTTGTGATGGTGTTTGGTGGTGTGCAATGGAGGACTTTGTGACTACTATGTATCAATCGGGGGATCCAGGTGGTCTAGAAAGGGATTAAAGGAAACATACTCAAGCATACTGTACATTGAGCATCCCATCACTTAAATGCCACAAATCAGGAGTTTGCCATTATAAATGGGTGTCTGTGGAGCTGCTACAAGACAACAAGCAACTCTGACCATCAGAAGCAAGGAGAGGAAGCAGTAGGAGGAGACAGCAGGTACTGAGAGATGTTGATACCAGCAGTAAGGTAGGACAGAGTATGTGGGGCACTAGGCATGGACTGGACATGGATGCATTAAATGAGGGAGGGGTAACTAAATCTGTTTTAGGTATGACTGGGCTTAATGTTTGCAGGTGGTAAAAATAAAGAGTGTAAGCCTGGATATTTAGAAGATAAGCAAACTTAAGAAGTCCTTGTAAGATGCATTATGGAGGCATTATGGGTTTGGTTAAGGTCCAATAGAGGGAGAAAGGTGAGGTTGGGAGTGGTTTGCAGACCACCCAGTCAAGATAAAAAGAGGGACAGGGAACTGATCTCACAAATATTGGATACTGCAGGGAAAGAAGATGTGGTAATTGTAGGGGACTCCAACCTGTCCAAGGTGGACAGGAGCAAACCATGCACAACATGTGCTAAGAATAAGGTGATCCTGGAAGGACTGCAGAGTGGGTTCCTGACTCAGGGCATCACTGAACCAACAAGAGCTGAGGTGCTCACAAATGGGGAGCATATGCAGGAAATGATGGTCAGGGAGCCACTGGGTGGAAGTGACCATTGCACAGTGTGTTTCTAGTTGGATCTGGGCAGGGAAAGCATCCCGACTAAGACCAAAATCTTGGATTTCAGTAGGGCAGAATTCAGAAAAATGGGTGAGGTGCTAAGGAGCCATCTGGTAGGCACAAAAACAGATATGGGGTGGACCAAAGGTGGTCCATCATAAAGGAAGGAATACTGGTTGCCACAGAAGAGTGCATCAGGCTCAGGAGGAAGAACACAAAGGCTAAAGTGCCCAGCTGGTTCAGTTCTGGGGTTGCCATGGCAGTAAGGGAAAAAAGGTTGGCCTATAGATAATTCAGGAAGACTGAGAGAGGTGGATAGGGAAAATTACCTAAGGTTGGCTAGGGAGGCAAGTAAGGAAGTCCGGCGAGCAAAGGCACAGAGGGAGATGCAGATAGCTGAAGGAGTTAAGAAGGCGGAGAAATATTTATTTCAATATATAAGTGAGAAAAGGGATAAGAAGGAAGGGATTTGTAGGCTTAAGAAAGGGGTAGAGTGGGTGGAGGATAATGGGGGAAAAGAAGAGATACTAAATGAATACTTCTGCCTTCACCAGGGAGAAGGATGGACCAGTGCCTTCAGGAGGGAAAAGAGGAGCGAGGGGGACACAGATGTAGTGATAGAGGAAAATAGAGTGAGGGAGGGTCTGCTGGCATTGAAGGTAGACAAATCACCAGGCCCAGACAGAGTACATCCTAGGGTACTAAAGGAACTGGTTAAGGAACTGGCAGGGCCACTGGCAGATCTACTTAATAGTTCACTAGAGTCAGGTGTGGTACCGCAGGACTGGAAAACAGCACATGTAGTGCCTCTCCACAAAAGCGGTCCCAAGGATGATCCAGGGAATTACAGATCAGTCAGTCTGATCCCCATTGTGGGCAAGCTCATGGAAACCATACTAAAGGAAAGGTTAGTGGAATATCTAGAGGAGCATGGCCATCAGGATAAGAGGCAGCATGGGTTCATGGGGAGGGAGAGAGTGTCAAACAAATCTGATTGACTTCTTTGACTGTGTCACTAGGACAGCAGACAGGGGCCAAGTGGTAGACATCCTGTATCTTGATTTCAGCAAGGCCTTTGACTCTGGGCTCCATAAAAGGTTGATCAGGAAGTTGATGGATCTTGGAGTTGGGCAAAAGATGGCCAGATGGGTAGGAAACTGACTGAATGACAGAATTCAGAGGGTGGTTGTGGTGGGAGAGTTATCTTGCATCAGAGAGGTAACCATTGGCTCCCACAGTGCTTGGTGCTGGGGCCGGTGTTGTTCAATGTCTTCATCAATGACATTGGGGATGGCATTAATGGCAAAATGTGCCTATTCATGGCTGACACCAAGCTCTGTGGGAGAGTGGACACAGCTGAAGGGATACAGGACCTACAGGAAGATCTGGAAAAGCTGGAGAGGTGGTCCAGGATCTGGCAGCTTGGCTTCAATGGCAAGAACTGTAAATTATGCATATTGGAGCCAAGAATCCCAGGACAGAGTACTACCTGGGAGGAGTCCAAGTAAGTGCATCAGAGAAGGAGAAGAACCTGGGACTGATGCTCACTAGCAACCTGAAGCACTCTGTGCAGTGCAAGAAAGCAGCAGCAAAGGCAAACAATATGCTGGGATGCATAGCTAGGGGGATCAGTAATAGGAGAGAGGAGGTTATACTGCCCTTGTCCAGATCACAGGTAAGGCCGCATCTAGAATATGGAGTTCAGTACTGGTGCCCACACTTCAAAAAGGACATTAACCTGCTGGAGAAGGTCTAGAGGAGGGCTACAAAGATGATAGACAGTCAACAGGACAAGGCATATGAGGAGAGGTTGAGGGCACTGAACATGTACTCCCTGGAAGGCAGGAGAGAGAGGGGGGGGCATGATGGGGACCTTCAAGTAGTTGAAAGAGATAAATAAGGTTGACAAGGAGAGACTCTTTAAGCTGAGTGGCAACCATAACATGAGGGGCACAGTCTTAAGCTAGAGGATGGGAGGTTTAAGAGGGAGGTCAGAGAGCACTTCTTCACAGAGAGGGTGGTAGACACTTGGAATGCATTGCCAGAAGAGGTCATCTCATTGAAGACAGTGGGTAGCTTTAAGATAGGCTGCAATAGGCATAGGGGGAAGGTAAGGATCATGGGTAGGGAGGATGAGAGGAGTGGGGAGGAGGGCAGGGAGTAGTGCTGTGTGGAATTTTCAAATTCCAGTGGAACTAAATTCTGCAGAATATTCAAAATTCTGCCAAATTCTGCTGAATTCTGTCAGAAACGGAATGGTGGGATTCCACAGGATAAAATGGTGGCAGAATGATTTTACACAGAAAAATCACTTTTCCTCAGAATATTATTCTGTGGATCTCAATATATTCCACAAAAGTTGCTGTGGAATAATTTTCCATGGAAAAAAATACTGTTCCATGCAAGCAATAATGCCAGACAGGGTGGGTGGTATTGGGCAATACCAGACTGGCCAGGGGCGTAATGAGGCCCGACGCCGCAGGCGGAGGGCCTTATAGCCCTTGGCCGGTCCGGTATTGCCCATACCGCCCACCCTGGAGGGCATTATTGCGCTTAGAAAATGGGCTTTCAAAAATGAGTTTCTAGGGATAAAACAGGTACAAAAGTAAATAACATATGAGAAAGAGGAGTTTCTGTTAAATAGTCCCTTTAGGAGATGCCACTAGAGGGTGCTGCTGCCTATGATAAGCTTGTTTTGTGTACATTGATTTGCAGTAGCGCACTCCCAACCCCCAGCATGGAATTCTGTTTTTTTTTTTTAATTTAAAGAGCACGTTTCAGCCGTCCCCATTACTGCATCCCCTTCTTACTGCACTTCATTGGTTCGATTTCTTTTCGCTGTCCTGCGTGGTGAAATTTGGTGGTTGCGACTCAGCCCTGTTCCACAGCTAGGGCGCACACAGAGAGACAGAAGGAGTATTGGAGTTTAAATATTTTTTTATTTAATGTTTTTTCATTTTGTTTGTGCGGGCAGTCAGCCTTGGTAACGGAAGTGTATGGAAGATCGCGGAAGATGCGAGGAAGCGCGGTGTTGGCACCAAAAAAAAAGCTGTAAGGAAGCGGTCCAGCAGTTTGAGTAAAGCATTTTCAACTGATTTTCAGCTGTAGACTAGGACGGCAGGTGGGGAAGGTGGCTATGAAGATGCTATGCTGACCACATCTTGGTGATTTAGCTTAGGCAAAAAAATGGCGGCTGCTCATTATGCCAATTCGAGGTACCCAGGGAGATTCTTAGGTAATGGGGCACCTCGAATTGGCACTTCTTTCTAACCGGGCATCTATTGTAAGTTAATGTACCCCCCTGTTTTAGCTCTCAGCCAATCAGAGAGCTGATACCCTTTTGCCAATTTTCTAAGGAATATTATTCCGCAAATCACAGTAGGTGGAATTCCATAGGCGAACAAGTGAAATTCTGGTGGAAATTCCACCCATGGAATGGTCATTCCGCATCAGTTCTGCTGGCAGAATTCCACATTCTGCACAGCACTAGCAGGGACATTAGCTGAAACTGTGGACCCTGCAATATGAGCAGACTTGATAGACCAAATGGCCTTCTTCTGCTGGCTTCTTCGTATGTTTGTATGTATGTAAGTCCCTAACTATGGTACCACAAAGGCATTAGATGTAGAAACTCTGTAAGTAGGGAAGGTGTACACTGTAATCTATCCGCATAACCTGTTTTAAATTAACTGATTGACCAATCGACACACATCAATGTAGGGGGAACACTGTAGTGGGATATGAGAGGAGTGAGGGAGGTGCAGGACTGTGGTGACCCAGAGGGTGTTCTGGAAGTTCAGTCTCAACTCAACTGCAGAAGGTTCAAGGCCATGATGGCAGAACTAGAAGCTGCAAAGGCTGAAATATACTACTGAAGGTCTGCCACCACTGGGCTTTGTAGGGTGCCACTGTCACAGCCACCATCAACGCACACTCAGGTCAAAGCTGGTGAGTTGAGGGGGTAGGGAAAGAATGGAGTGGGAGATGAAGCCTATGGAACTAGGGCTGTGCACTAGCAACAGGTTTATGCCATTGCAGACAGGGAAAACCCAGACATCCATCTCAGGGGATGATGGATCCAGCTTGCCCAATAGGCTGGCAACATCTGTGGCAAATGAGTTAAGAAGGGAGGGGAGCCCAAAGGGGGCGGCAGGAGAAATGCACTTGTGGTAGATTCTATAGTGAGGGAAACTGGGATGGAGGGGGGGTCTAACACCTGATCCCAGGAGTGACTCTAGATAGACTCAATGTCAAGGTGGAGAAACTCACAGGAGGTGGACACAGATCTAATAGTGTACATGAAAGATCTGAACAATAGAAGCATTGAAGAGGCAAAGGCAAGCTTCTGTACATTACTGAATGTAGCAAAGGAAAGATCAGGGTGGTAACCTTTGAGGTTCTACCATGGCCAAGTGTGAAAGAGAGGGAACAGTTTCATGTTTTCCAGTTCAAAGCATGGCCAATGGGGTGATGCAGGGGAAAGGTATTCAATTTCCATGGTGACTGGGTCAAGACTTGTTGGGGATTGAGGCTATTGGTGAGGAAGGTAGGAGGATGCTGGTAGCCACATTAGCACAGTACATTAGAACTAGTTTAAACTAGGGGAGGGAGGCAGCTTGGTTAGGAACACAGTAATGAAACTTGGGAGGCACTGATGGCATCCCCCCACCAAATGAAAAATTCAACATTGTGAATTTCAAGGTGAAAGGAAGTGAAGCACAAAATGATGGTACTGTAGATGATATGCAGCAATGCAAGATGTGTGGGAAGCAAAATGCCAGAACTGCATGTGTTGGTTATAGAAGGTAATCTGGACCTGGTGATTGTCAGTGGGACATTTTATAAATGATACCATCTGTACCATTCTCAATTACATGGGTGTGGTGTGCACATTTATGGTTATTAATTATTATTAATTATTATGGGTAACATGGAACACATGCAAGCAGACAGAAACAAAGGAGAGAAAGAATGAAGTGCCACATCTGGAGCACTCATTTCTCTACTCTGTCTGCATTGATAATTATTATTATTAATAATTAATATTATTATACCAGCAGTAGATTTCTCTGTGCACTTCTCACTCCAGCCTACAGTTCATCAAATATTAAAATGAAATAATGCCATTAAGCACCAGGAATTAAATGTACTTAAAACCCGCATAACAATATAATTAAGGGTTTTTTCTTTTTTTTTTTTTATGACATCTTATTTGATGATACCCACTTTGTGAAACTAAAGATGCAACTGGCATTCCTGGTGGAAAAGACTTCAAAACTCTGCAGCATGCTGGACAGATTTCAGTCTCAAGTGCCAGTGGCGTCAGATGTGGTGGACACTCTAGAGGAGCTGCAGATTTATCTGGAGTCAAACAGACAATGCACAATTGAAAGCTCTGGACATTTTATCGATTTTGATGATGACGATGTGCCTCTGTCTGTTATGACGGATATGGCAGGAAAGTTCTGTATGGCATTCCAGGGTACCACTGATAAACTCAGCAAATATATGTCCACAGAGGATCAGCCAGAATACCAGTATTTAAAGGAAATCAGGATTTTTAATCCAAGAAAGGTGGCATTCATGCCACAGGACAAAAATGAATATTTTGCAATTCCTGGAAGGGATGACATACCAACAGAGGAGTTTCTCTTGTACAAAGAGATACTGGTGCCACAATATCTTTAAAATAATGATGCTGAGATGTCAGTGAGCCTGTTCTGGACATCAGCTCAGGACAGAGTGCCCAAACTGGATGCTGTGGCACAAATATGTCTCAATTTGGTGACAAACTTGGCAGATGCTGAGCATAGCTTCTGCAGCCACAATTGGATTTTTTTGAGAGAAAGCATGGCCTGTCAGAGGACAACATAAGGAGGCTTGTTTTCCTCTGTTTTAATGCACAAATGATTACAAGTGTGGAAAACAGTGAGGGCTCAAGTAATGATGATGATACAAACACTGAAGTTACTATTTTAGATTAACAAGTGTGTATTGAAATGCACACTGTATAATGTTTATTGTTATACTTTAATTTCCTGATTTTAATTTCTATGTATATTTCTGTATTGTATTATGCTTATTTCCTTATTTGTGTTTCCTGACTTTTAGTTATGTGAATATTTCTGTATATATTTTTCTTTTGTTTTTGTTTTTGTAAGTATTTTTCACTCTTTTTAATGTGCATTATTGCTTCAATAAAACACTATGTTTAAAGAAAAGCTGTATAGGGTATCAGGAGTGACGAGTCTTTTTGCAGATGACTCAAAACTGGGGGCAGTGGTGGATGGGGAGGAGGGGAGGGTGGCCCTACAGAGATACCTGGAGGCTCTGGAAAGGTGGTCTAGAAAGTGGAAGCTGAGGTTCAATGCAAGGAAATGCAAGGTACTGCACCTGGGAGCCAGAAACCTGGGCCAAGTGTACACCCGAGGGGGATGCTAAAAGTCTCAATAGCTGAGAGGAACCTGGGGGTGGTGGTGGATGTCAAGATGAACAACTCTGAGACTTGTAGGAGGGCAGCGGCCATGGGCAACAGGATGCTGGGATGCATCGCTAGGGGGATCACCTCAAGAAGGAGGGAAGTGATACTCCCTCTGTATAACTGCTTGGTGAGACCACACCTCAAGTACTGCGTGAAGGTTTGGAGGTCGCACCTAAAGAGGGACATCGAACTCCTGGAGAGGGTCTAGAGGATGGCAACCAAAATGATCTGGGGCTTGGGAGACAGGACCTATGGGGAGAGGTTCAACGAGCTTAATATGTACACATTGGAAGAGAGAAGTGACCGGGGGGATATGATAGAGGTCTTCAGGTACATGAAGGTGGTAAATAGGGGAGGAGCAGTCAGGGTGCTCTGAAGGAAGAAGAGAGGCAACTAGAGGGCATGGGTGGAAGCTGGAGGGGAGATTCAGGGGAGAAAGGAGGAGGTACTACTTCACTGAGAGGGTGGTGGAGCCATGGAATGCACTGCTCAGGGGTTTGGTGGAGGCAGAGACAGTGGAGGGGTTCAAGAGGGGGTAGAACAGGTACGGGGTATGATTCTGGAAGCAAAGTCCTGTGCAGTGACACTCTCTGGGACTGCTAAGGAAGAAACCAGAGAGAGCAAGGGGGCAGCAAGGTCAGCTCCCAGGGTGGGGGCTGACCAAATGAGAAGACACGAAAGACCATTAGGCCTATTCTGCTGGCCTTTTAGTATGTTACTATGTTAGTATAATTTCATTTAGGATGAAAGTGAAGGGTGATTGCTACAATATCAGGACTTGACTATACTACTAAGAACAGGTCAAATATGGTGAAAAACACACAAAAAAGGGTACGATTAAGGGCAAAAATGTGCCACAGTATTGCCACAGAAATTGATGTCTGATGCAGCAGAAGTTCTGCGGCAAATGGGAACCCTGCCACAGAACTTTGCTTCTATGTGCCACAGAACAATCAGGGCCTTGCTTATTACCTCAGAAAATTCCACTGAATTCTGAGAACTTAGCATGAAATTGATTAATATAACAAGTGCACATCAGAAAGTAGTAATAGCAAGAAAGCAGAGCAAATATACTAATGACAGCACAGACTACCAGAAGAATATGGTATATTGGTGAGACTGTCCACCATGTACCCAGAGTGGAAGTACTGGAATTAAATTTTATAAGCTTTGGCAGCTAAAGGGACCAATGACAGGCCTATCTTTAAAAATGGTTCCTCCTTCCCATTATTAGTGAATTGTAGTGATGCCTGAGATACTTGCATTCATTTAGAGTTAGGAAGGCTGAGTCCTGGCAAAACCCCCTGTAATTCCAACACTGTTAGTTGGGGCAGATCTTTGAGCTGGAGAAGACACTCAAACAATAGGTCAGCGATGCACTTCCCCTACCAGACACAAACGGCAAATGCAGCAACTGTGGATAATGAATGACAGGGGAAATCTGTGTCTTTTTGAGATAAAAGTAAATATTCATAACAGAAGGAAGGAAAGACTTCAGACTTGAGCAGTACAGAAGAAAGCCATCAACCAAAAATATGTACAAAAACAAAGAAGGGCAGGGTTTGACAAATCCTGTTGCCCGAGGTCCCGTGCTATCAGTTACAGTGCAGAGACAAGCACTTTCTGTTGTGCCACTTGTCCATGGGCTAGCACTGATTTAAAACATAGAAACATAGACTTTGATGGCAGATAAGGACCGCTAGACCCATCTAGTCTGCCCATTTCCTTACCTACAGGATAGGCCGCAGATCCTAGTTAACCAACAGCCTATTTCTTCCTACCCCCTGCAAGAATTGCCTTATGGCTGTCCCATGCATTCTTGAATTCTCCCACAGTTTTAGACCCCACAACCTCCTCAGGAAGGCTGTTCCATGCATCCACTACCCTCTCTGTGAAATAATACTTCCTCACATTGCCCCTGAACCGCCCTCCTTCTATCTTTAAATTGTGTCCCCTTGTTCTTGCAAGTCTCTTTTCTGAAAAATGCTACCCTCTTGGACTTTGTTGATTCCACTGAGATACTTAAAGTTTCTATCATGCCCCCTCTCCTTTCTTTCCTCAAGGGTATACATATTAAGCTCTTTAGTCTCTCCTCACGGCTTCTCTTGCAGACCCTGTACCATTTTAGCTGCCCTCCTCTGACTGCCTCTATCCTGTCTATGTCCTTAGCGGAGATGGGGTCTCCAGAACTGGACACAGTACTCCAGATGGGGTCTCACCAACTGTCTGTACAGAGGGATAACAACTTCCGGTTTTCTGCTGCTGATGCCTCTCCCTATATATCCCAGTATACCTCCAGCCCTCCCTACTGCCTTCTCACATTGCTTGCTAACCTTAAGGTCATCTGATATAATTACCCCCAGGTCCCTTTCCTTTTTTGTTGTTGTTACTACCACCCATTGTGTATTCTTCTCCTGGGTTCTTGTTTCCCAGGTGCATTATTTTGCACTTCTTTGCATTGAATCCTAGCTGCCATACTTCTGACCATTCCTTCAACCTTGCCAAGTCCCTTTTCATACTTTCCACACCTCCTTGTGTATCAACCCTTTTGCAGATTTTTGTGTCATCTGCAAAAAGACATACTTTTCCTTCCAGTCCCTCTGCAATGTCACTGATGAAGACATTAAAAAGGACTGGACCCAATACTGAACCCTGTGGTACCCTACTAGTAACCCCCCTTTCTTCAGAATGGACTCAAAAAAACTTGCTGCTGCAGTTCTACCTTCCACCAGTAGGGTGTTCACTGCTTTGGCTGTCCCGGTGGTCATCTGACCTACCGGAGCGATGCTCACATGATCTGTGTAGCGCGAGCAGTGCACATACTGGTCAGGAATGAGTGGTGAGTGTGTGAGCCTCAGCCTAGGTAAGTGGCATCAGGAGCAAGCGGCATCTCGTCTGTGAGGAAACGGAGGAGGATCAAGCTGTCGGACTGGCAGGCGTGGGGCCAAATGAGCAAGGACAATCTTAAACTGTAAGTGAAGCCAAGATTGCCCATTGGCTGTGGCAGTGATTTGGCGCGTAGTGGAGAGTAAAGACGTGCATTGTGTTCAGTGCCCCTCATTCACTGTCTGTTGGTTGTGGAGAGGATAACACAAAACAATCCGTTGTTGTGGATGTCGGGGAGTGGGGAGTGTGACCAGTGCTGCCTTCTTACTTTGTGTGTGTGGACTACTCTTGGAAAATAAATACTTTAAAGTGAATTAAGGAGGGAGGGTTGGTCAGGTGAGAGTGAAAAGCGGGGAGTGGAAAGGAAGGAGCTATGGTGGAGGAGGACTAAGGAGTGGGACAACGTGGCTGAGCACTGAGGATTCATTAATAACTGCACACAAGTGCTTTAGTGCAGCAGAGAAGCAAATTTACCTGCCATGCCAGTTTTGCCAAAAGTGCAAAATTAATGAAGAAGAGAGTAAATAAGGAGCGTTCAGTGTAGGCAGGCAGGGTAAATATTGAAAAGGGGTAGGTTGGGCTTCTTGTGTTCCCTTATAACAGAACTGGGCATAACAAGGTGAAAGCAAACTAAGGAGCATATAAAATAATTATAAGTACAATCAAACAAGGAGTAAGGGAAACAAAACAGAAACTTGGGAGGGGGGACTGTCTGGTACTGTCTGCTGTCTGTGTAGCAGGGTGGAAGGGAGAGAACCCTGGTTGCCTGACAACTGAGAACTAGCAGCAGCGTAAAGTGTCACTGACTAAAGAAAATAAAAAAGAGGAAGAGAGCAAGGGCAGGGGACTAGTACTGTGGGCGGGGAGCCAGGGTTTTGTGTTGCCCACCAGTAAAAACAGCAATTTATTTGACTACTAGCTGCATAAACATAGAACAAATAAAATAAGAGGAACCTAGCTGTGGGCTTTTAAGAGAAAGGAGATTGTGTAAAAAGGAGTGAAGTGAACTATCTTCAACTTAGTGAAGGCTGCCAGGCCGGGGTGTTTGCCCAGTGTCCTGCAGCTGGCTGGCTTGCAAAAGACATGACATAAAAAAGAAAGCTAAAAAAAAGAAATAAAATAAGACAAGAGGCTGGTGGGCTGTTGGAAGAGGAGAGTGCAGATAGAGCTTGTGTGTAAAGGAGTGAAGGAAGAGCTTGGAGAGAGGCGGGGTGAAGGACTGGCCCAGTGTCCTGCTGCAGCAGCTGACTTGAAAAAGTGAAAGTTAGTAAAAACAAAAAAAGTTAGTATAGTAAGAACTTAGAAGAAATAAGCCTATAACTCAAACTGTGCGTGGGGCTATGGGCTTGGTTGGGCTGTTGGGAGAGAGGAGATTTTGTGAAAGGAGTGAAGGACCCAGTGTCCTGCAGCCGGTTGGTTGGCTTGAAGTACCCAAGAAACAAAAAGAGAAAGATAGTAAAAAAGTACATATAGTGTAAGTAACAGAAAAATAAAATAAGGGACCCTAACTGCGGGGGTGGGCTGTGCTGGGAGAGAGGAGAGTGATTGTGTGGAGAATGTTCTGCAGCCAGCTGCCTGACTTGTTACAGGACAAGACAACTTTCAGTGTATAGAAAAAAAAAACATATTTACATCTACATCTGTCCCCTGATGACCCAGCCCACACTAACCACCAGTGAAAAAGGACACACAGACACCATACAGTGTTTAAAATAAGTTTATTATTGGTCCATTAGTCTTTAAAAAAAAAAAGTGACTACCGAATTTATATGGACAATATGCAGACGAACAAAGCCAGACAACAAAGTCTCTTGTCTCTCTGGTCAGCAGCAGCACCATTTTTTACAAGACAAACACAGTCTGGTACTACTTCCACTGATAAAAGTCATGAAACTGAATCTGCATCTGTGGTTCTGGATATAACTGCTGACCAGGTACTTGATGTAAACAGAGAAGCCGTAGTAGCCTTATCTCAAAAAGCCCCTGTGTCACTTGCTAAGAAAAGTAGTTTACTGCTTGATAATGAGGTGACAGTTGGGAGTAGTAAAGACAAGAAATATGACCAAGAAAAAAGGGCCAGACTATTTCAGTGTCATTGGTTGTCCACTTATAAGTGGTTGAGATACGATGATAAAAAGGGGCTTATGTACTGCAAGTGAAAAGTATCCCACTATTGCAACTCCAGCATTTTCAAAAAAAAAAAAATGCCTTTGCCACAGGCTCTAATAACTTGTGCATAGAGTCACTATGTGCACATGAAAAATCCAATCCACATGTGCTATGCCAGAACCAACATATTCTGGAAAGTGGCCAACAAGCAGTATGTTGTGAGATTAGTGAGTCACCACTTTACCAAGCCTTTGCACAGTTGGAAGAGGCCACAAAAGCAAAGATGAGATGCCTGTTTAACACAACGTATTCCATAGCCAAAAATCTTCAACCTTTCTCAGACATGGAGTGGCTCTGTGAATTACAGGAAAAAAATGGCATTAAGCTAGGTTCTAATTATACTAACGATAAGCGAGCCAGGGACTTTTGCAATGCTATTTCAGCAGTTATATCCAGAACCTAGATGCAGACTCTTGCTAATGTCAAGTATGCAACAGTTCTTGCTGACGGCAGTACTGATTACAGTATAACTGAGTGGGAAAATGTTTTCTTAAGGTTTATTGAACCTAATTCAAAACAGGTGCATACATTGCTTATCCAAGCTGTGCCACTGGAACATGCACATGCAGAAGGTGTATTCCATGCAATATCAACTGCATTGGAGTCAGTAAATCTTCCTCGCAGTAACCTACAAAATGTTAACAATCCAGGACCGCTTCTTATTTCAGCAAATTTTGATGGGGCCAGTGTCATGATGGACGAAAGAGGAGGAACCACAGGAAAGTAGTGGGAACACTGTTGTCCTCAAATAATTGCGATGCACTGTGTTACCCATAAGCTAGAGCTGGCAGTTCTCGATGTGTTAAAAAAGAGTCAATTTGTATGAAAGCTGGAAAGTACTCTCAAGGGGATATTTAAATATTATCACTATAGTCCCCAAAAAATGAGAGAGAGCTCCAAGAAATTGCTAACATGATGGATACTGATCTGGTGCACTTTAGTGCAATTAAACAAGTGAGATGGCTTGCCAGTAGGTCACGTTTGGTACATGCAGTTCAGGTTAACCTACCTACTGTTGTACAACACCTACATGCATCTTTGACTGCTGGTGATGGAAGTTCAAAAACAAAGGGCCTCTTAAAAGAAACACAGAGTGTGCAGTTTGTAAAAGCTATCCCTATACTGCAAGATTTCCTGCCAATACTAAAAAACCTGTCACTGCAGTTTCAACGAGATGACATAGTAATACTGGAAGTTCCACAGCTTGTTGAGACCTGCCTACTCCAGCTTATGGAACTGAAAACCATGCCAGGACAATACATGACAGCTTTCCTCAGCCATTACAAATCAGAACAGAAATGTATGGAATATGGTGTGACAAAGAGGGGATGGGAGGAGAAGACTGTTCATTTCCCATTCAGAGGCAACTGCCCAGAAATCAATTTTGTGACAGATGGACAACTGCAGACTTTAATAGATGCTGCAGTAATGTATATTGACAACAGATTTAAAAATTTCTCAGAGGTGCCTCTCAAATGGTTCAACTGCTTAGATTT
Organism: Neoceratodus forsteri; assembly: GCA_016271365.2. NCBI lineage: Eukaryota > Metazoa > Chordata > Ceratodontiformes > Ceratodontidae > Neoceratodus > Neoceratodus forsteri. The sequence continues at coordinate 41,393,175 of CM028131.1, read as the reverse complement.
TAAGCAGTTTGATCTGTCAAGAGACCAACTAGCGGCGTTTGGGACCTCTGAACTTGCAAACTTGGCAGAATATTTTCACTTTTTCACGGAGGAGCCGCAGGAACGTATAAAGTCAGAGTATGCTGCATTTAAAACAATATTGAAATCTGCCATTGAAAAACCCTATTTGCAGGTATCTACCAGATTACTAAAAGGAAAAACCACCCCAGATTATGCACATTCTTGACCTAGTTGAAATACTCATGGCAATGAGTGTATCGACTGCAAAATGTGACAGAGTTTTTTCTGTTCAGAACCTAATCAAAACAAAAATCAGGACAAGGCTGGCTGATGATTCACTACAGTCTTTCCTGCAGCTAGCAGTAGAAGGTCCTGAACTGCATGACTTTGATCCAGATCCAGCAATTAACCACTGGCTGCTCTCTGATCCAGGCACTCAACATGTCCGTGGGCATGCTGTTGCTGCTGATACATTATCTTCTGGTTTAGTTGCTTCTGCTGATGATCTTCATGTTGCTAGTACTCCTGCTTCCAGTGCCCCATCATCTTCTTCCTGGCCTAGCCCTTAATCACCATTTTATGTTCTTCTCAACCAATGGCCATGCTAGTTTTGGCTCATCCTTAACCAATTCTATAGCATTTCTCCAATCTCTTCTAATACAGACTTCTACCTGGGGTACTTAGTGTCCAGCCTGTACTACACTGTATTAATAAAAAACAAAATATGAAAATATTGTTTTTCCTGATTTATGAAGTTCTTCTACATCTCTCCATCCATCCTATGAAATAATAATACAATATATAAGCCCTGCCACACAGCCACACCATTTAACTTATTTCTGTTAAGTCGGTTTAATATTTCGGTTGAAATGTACTGGATTACCACTCGGAACTCGAGGACTACCATTTTTGTCAAGGCCACTTGTCCTGGACTAGCATGAGATTTTAAAATTTGTTGATCCCTGAAGAAGGGGTGTAGGGGGGAGTACAGGAACAATGTAGGATCAACAACAGAAGTCACTCAAACTGAGAAGAAAAGCAAAGCAATTAACATCTCACAAGCCATCTTAAGTCACACACGTTGGAGTTTTATCTATCATTTGTTCAGGACTCCCCATATTAATCAATTCAAGCTCCACGTGGATCTAATAAAGGCATTTTGAAAAACTAAGAAAGTTCTTTATCAGAAGATAGAAGATGGGTCAACAGATGATAAACTGTATCAACAAAGGGTGAGAGAATAGTATGGAGAGAACAGGCGTGCAGGAAATAACCATGTACTATACGGAGAGAATACAGCAGTGTCAGAATATACAAGGATGGAGAGTATGGGAGTACAAGAATATGTAAGTATTGAGGTAACTATGGGTACAAAAATAGGTAAGGAGTGAGGGATATGGGGATGGGAAAATGAAAATGTAGGAATAAGTAACAATAGAGACAAACAGTGTGTGTTGGAATCTGTTGGTATGGAAAGAACATGGGTGTAGGAATATGTAAGAGTTGAGAGAATGGGGTAGCAGACTATGTAAATATTGAGACAGTAGGGGGTGCAGGAATATGTAAGTATGGAGAGAACAGCAGTTATGAGGAAAGGGAACTGGATGTGAGTGTCCTAGCAAGGGATGAGTCTGCAACAGAAATACTGCAGGAGGAGTTTTGAGAGGTGGAGAAGGAGCTTGGGCAGGTGGCCTGATTTGTAATCTTCTTGGAGGTGCTACCTGTCCTTGGCAAGGGGGAGGTTAAGGAATGCTGCAGAAGGAATTTCAATGAATGCTTGAAAGAATGGTGCAGCCAGGAGGGGTTCAGCTTCATTGGGGATTGGAGTCACACCTGGAGGGATAGAGGCCTGTACTAGGGCAATGGGCTGCACCCATCCAGAGGTGGAACCAAGGCCCTGTGTGAGCAGTTTATATGCTTCATTGGTTAGCATTTGAAATAGCCAAGGGGGCAGGCAGAAGGAAGCAGGAAAACAACCCCTCTCCCACAAGCTCATAAGGCAAGCAAAGAGAACCTGGGGGGAGAGGAAAAGCAGAAGGAAGCAAATAATGAATGCAGTGGCTACAAGGAAAAAATATAAACAAATAACCATAGTGGACAAAATATGGGAACGCAAAGGGGGAAAAGGGAGAGGATGGCAACATATCCTTGACAGCCATGTGCACAAATGCAAGAAGACTGAACAGCAAGCTTGCAGACCTAGAAGCTACCATTTTGGAAGTAGACCTGGACTTTGTCTCCATCAAGGAGACCTGGTACATTGCAGATCAGAACTGGGAGGTGGCCATACCAAGATATCAACTCTTCAGGAGGGACAAGGTAGGTAGAAAAGGGGGAGGAGTGGCTCTTTATGAAAGGGATCACATAAAAGCCATGGAGATGCAGGAGTAGCAGGGAGGGGAGGAAATACAGTAGTTCACTTTGGAGAGAAGGAAAGGGACAGCTATTCGAACAGGAGTGGTTTACAGATGGCCAATGCAGGGGGAAGGGGTGGACAAGAAAATGATGGATTCACTTAAGAAGATGGCCCTCAAGGGAGTGGTACTGCTAGTGGGAGACTACAATCTATCAAATATAGATTGAAGCCTCCGCACCACAACTACAGTCAGAAGTAGGTACATCCTGGACTCCAAATAAAGGGTTTTCCTCAGGCAACTTGTATTGGAACCCACATATGAAGGGGCACTACTGGACCTAATGCTAACAAATGGGGACAGCGTGGCTGATGTCACAGTGGGGGACTTCCTGGGGACCAGTGCCACCATACAGTGTGGTTTGAGATAAGAACTGGGATGGAATTGAATCCCACAATGGCAAGGGTCCTGGACTTCAGTAGTGCCAATTTTAGGAAAATGGAAGCATGCCTTATTGATGCCCTTGCAGGGCCAGGAGAACTGGGGGGGGGGGAGTCCAAGAACAATGGTCAAAAATAAAACATGGCATTGAATAAGATACAAACCTGTGTGTCAGGCAGGTTAGCAAAGGCAAAAGAAGAAGGATATCACTATGGTTCTCTAAAGAGGTAGCAGAAGAGGTCTGAGTAAAAATAAGGGCATTTGGAGTGTACAAACAGACACAGAAGTAGAAAGATAGGGAGATTTACCAAGAGAACCATAGGGAGGCAGGGAAGGCGATTAGGAGAGCAAAAGCACAGACAGAGGAAAGAATCACCAAATCAGTGACAAAGGGGGATAAAACATTGTTTAGCAATATAGGCGAAAAGAGAAAGGCAAAGGGAGGGATAGTGCGGCAAGGCATCTATCTGTGGCACCGAGATCCCAGTTTCAGGGATGGACTCAGGAGTCAGAAGGCCAGCGGGGGGAGAAGGACTGAGAATCCCATGGACTGATTTCCTTCTCTTGGGGAAGGGGGTGAATATTGTCTGGTGCAATGCGGACTTCTGATGGAGGTTGGGGGTACTGCTGTGTCCAGCGCCACACACAAGGGGGGTAGGGGCAAATGCTGGCGTCATTGTCTGTACCCACCCCCAGAGAAGAAATCTGCAAAAACAAAAAGTATCGCCGGCTGTGAATGACAAGACCCACCTCTGCTGCTGCTCTCTGCTGCAGACCAAAGTCCCCCGGGGAGTCCCTCTCCCATGACCCAACCCTAGGAGCAAGCCAGGGCTTTGTGACCATTTTTTCCTGGGGAAGGGGCACCTGCCAGGTGGCTCTGCCGGGGCCGGGGGGGTTAAGCCTGAGGATGGGAGCAAGCAGTGAGCGAAGTGGGAGACCAGATAATCCTGTAGTGGAGAAAAATAGCTGGTAAAAAAAGGGAAGGGATTGAAAGACTGATAGGAGAAGGAGGAGGTAGCATGAAAGAGGAGCACAAAAAAGCAGATATTATGAACAAATACTTCAGTTCAGTATTCATAGAGAAGGGGGTAAGAAATGAGCCAAGAATTAAGGACAAAGGTATAAAATACAAGAAGTGAACACAAGCCCTTTTAGAAAAGAAAGAGTGCTTGAGGATCAAAGTTAGAAGTAGAGAAAGGAATGGAGCCAGATGGGGTGCACTCCATGATACTGGGGGGAACTAAAAGAGGAGCTGGCTGCATGTCTGACAGTGCTTTTTAACCAGTCATTAAGAACAGGGAAAATTCTGGGGTATTAGAGGAGGGAAGTTGTGGTCTCACTCCATAAGCAGGGAAATAGCAAGGAGGTAGGAAATTACATGGCTGATAGCCTGATGTCGGTGGTGTGCAAAGTAATGGAATCACTGTTGAAGGAAAGGGTCAATGAATGCCTTGTTTCCAATAATTTGTAAGATCAGAGGCAACATGGTTTCACAGTGTGGAGGCCCTGCCAGAAAATCTGATCGAGTTCTTTGACTGTTTACCAAAGAGGACCCAGGGGTGGCCCAGCCCTTAAAAAAACACTGCAACCCCAGGACCAGGAGTAGACATGAATCCCTTTACAGAAGCCGAAGTGTGGAAGGCACTAAATAAATTAAAAGCAGACCAAGCCACGGGACCAGATGAGATGCACCCCAGAATCCTTAAGGAACTGGGGGCAGAATTAGAAGTCCTTCTGGCATTTCTGTTCACAAAATCCTTGAAGAGCTGTTTGGTACCTGAAGACTTGAAAAAGGCAATAGTGGTTCCACTTTACAAATCAGGCAGTTGTGAAGAGGCTAGTAATTATAGACCAGTGAGCCTCACTTCTATACTGTAGTAAGGAAATTAATGGAGACAGTACTCAAACAGAGGATCATAGCATTCCTCGAAACTAGTGGCCAACAAGACCCTAAACAGCATGGTTACATAGCAAGTAGGTCATGCCAGGCAAACCTGATCGAGTTTTTTTAATTAAGCTACAAAAATAGTGGATAACGGTGGGACAGTAGATGTGGTCTACCTAGACCTTTGTAAGGCCTTTGACTCGGTTCCACACAGAAAGCTGATAAAGAAGTTTGACCACACATGGCTTGGTTCAAAAGTAGTTATATGGGTACAAAACAAGTTACAAGGCAGAACCCAGAGGGTACTGGTTAATGGATTGCAATCGATGGAAGGCAGTGTGACCAGTGGGTGCCCCAGGGCTCAGTGCTGGGTCTTCTGCTCTTCAATGTTTTTATAGCAGACATCGTTGATAGACTGGAAAGGAAGGGTGTGTCTGTTTGCAGATGACACCAAGATATGTAACAGGGTGGACATCTCAGAAGGAGTAAGCAAGATGGAAACTGACCTCAAGAAACTAGAAAAATGGTCTGGAGTCTGGCAGATGAGATTTAATGCCAAAAAGTGCAAGGTCATGCACATAGGAAAGAAAAATCCAAGAAAGGAGTATTATTAGGCGGCAAAAGACTGGCGACCTCAAACCAGGAACGAGATCTGGAAATCATAATCTCAGATGACTTGAAGGTTAGTAAGCAGTGTGAGAAGGCAACATTGAAGGCCAACAGAATGCTAGACTGCATTGGGAGGGGAATCATGAGCAGGAGGAGAGAGGAGGTACTACCACTGTACAGATAGCTGATCAGGCCTCACATGGAATACAGAGTCCAATTCTGGAGGCCTCAACTCAGGAAGGACATTGACTGTGTGGAAACAGTACCGAGAAAGGTGAGCAAAGTGATTCAGGGTCTGCAGTACACCTCCTATGAAGAAATACTTTGGGAACTGAATATGTACTGCCTGGAGCAGAGAAAAGAGAGAGGGGACATGACTGAAACATTCAAGTACATAAAAGGCATTAACAAGGTACAGGCAAGGGAACGTTTTCACTTCAAGAAGAGCTTCAGGACCAGGGGATATGACATTAGGCTGCAAGAAGGCAGGGTTTTCTACTAACAACAGGAAGTTTTTCTTCACAGAAAGTTTGGTGGACGCCTGGAACAGTCAGCCCCAAGAGGTTGTGGCAGTCAACACTGTGTGGGGATTCAAGAATGCATGGGATAGACACAAGGGAGCCCTAACTACAAAGAACAACTAAAATGTCAAAATAGGTCTAAAACAAATGGACAGACTGGATGGACCTAGCGGTCTCTTTCTGCCATCAACTTCTAAGTTTCTATGGGTAACCTGGCAGATGGATCAGGAAGGAGGGGTAGACATGGCCTTTCTGTGTTTCAGCGAGGCCTTCAACAACGTTCCAGACAAAAGACTGTAAAACAAACTGGGAAGCCTAGGAATAGGTTCCAAAATGGTACATTGGGTGGCAAACTGGCCTGGTAATAGGAGTCAGAAGGTAGTGGAAAATGGTATCCTCTCTAGAGTAGGCAAAGTGACTAGTGGAGTACTACAAGGATCAGTACTGGGGCTGGTCCTCTTCAATGTCTTTATTAGTGACATTGTGGAAAGGCTGGAAGGGAAAGTATTTTTCTTTGTAGACAACACAAAACTCTGCAACATTGTGGACACATTGGGAGGGGTAGAAAGAATGAGAAATGATCTACAAAAACTAAAGGAATGGTCAAGCATTATGCAGGTGGTTTTAACACAAAAAATGCAAAATAATGCATATGGGGCACAGGAACTTAGGGGCAACATACCAAATAGGGGAGAGGTATTAAGTCACAAAGCAGGAAATAGACCCAGTGATGATAATTTCTGATGACCTGAGTGTAGCGAAACAGTGCGACAAGGAAGTGGGGAAGGCATGTGGGATGCTGGGATGTATAGGTAGGGGAATCACCAGCAGGAAGAGGGAGGTAATAATACCCTACATAGATCACTGGTGAGACCACACCTCGAGTACTGTGTACCATACAAAGGCTGATGTCCACAAGGACAGAGATAGGGTGGAGTCAGTACCAAGGAGGACAACAAAAAATGGTGCAGGGCCTGCATCGAAAGCCCTGTGGGGAAAGGCTCAAGGAATTAAATATATGCTCCCTGGGGGAAAGAAGGGACAGGGGGGATATGATAGAAACATTCAAATACCTCCCAGGTATAAACAAGGTACGAGAAGGAAGCATATTTTGAAGAAAAAGATGCTTGAGGACAAGGTGTCATACTATGAAGACTGAAGCAGGGAGACTTAGAGGTAATGGGAGAAAGTACTTCTTCATAGAGAGAGTGGTGGAAGCAGGGAACAGCCTTTCTGCAGAGGTGGAGGGGGTTAAAATGGTTACAGGATTCAAAAATGCATGGGATGAGCACAGAGGGATATGAGAAGTAAGGGATGGGGTGCGGAAGCCCAGGGACTGAGTGGGGTTGTCAGTGTCAATATAGGTAGGAAAAATATGGGTAGACTAGGCAGGCCAAAGTGGTCCCTATCTGCCAACAGCTTCTATGTTTTTATGTTTGTCTATGTTAGAACAGGGGGTGCAGGGACATGTAAGTATGGAGAGAACAGGGAGTGCATAAATCTGTAAGTATGAAGAGAACAGGGGGTGCACAAATATGCAAGCATGGAGAGAACAGGAAGTGTAAGAATATGTAAGTATGGAGAGAATGGGGTGCAGGACTATGTTAGAATTGAAAGGACAGGTGCTGTAAGAATATGTGAGCATGGAAAGAACAGGGACTGCAGGAATATGTAAATATGGAGAGACTAGGGGTGCAAGAATATGCAAGTATGGGCTGTAGGAATATGCAAATAAGGAGAGAACAGAGGGTGAAGGAATATGTAACATGGAGAGAATAGGGAGTGCAGAAATATGTAAATAAGGAGAGAACAGAGGGATGCAGGAATATTAAGCACGTAGATAACTGGAGGGCAGGAATATGTAAGTATAGAGAGAACAGGGGTGTAGGAATATGCAAATATGGAGAGAACAGAGGGTGCAGGAATATGTAAACATGGAGAGAACAGGGAGTGCTGAAATATGTAAATAAAGAGAGAACAGAGGGATGCAGGAATATTAAGCATATAGATAACAGGAGGGCAGGAATATATAAGTATAGAGAGAACAGGGAGTGCGAGAATATGTAAATGAGAGAACAGAGGGTTGTGGAGGAATTTTATAAAATTGTACTATAATGTGCTGCAGTTTAAAGCTTTTGTTGTAGCTGCATAAGGGTAAAACAAAGCATGTGTAAAAGCTAAGCCAGCTAGCATTAGGGGTCATTATAGTTCACAGAAACCACAGAGCAAGCATAAAGCACTAGCCCGAGCTGGCCAAAGCCAGTTCTTCAGGTTTGTGATAAGAGAAAGCAAGGTTTAAGAAAACAACTCTATATATGGGAAAGGCATGCAAGAAATGGGGTGGAGAACTGGAAACAGTACCACGACTCATAATGCTATTTGCTGTTACAAGAAATGTGTACCTGCTGTAAGTGCTATAAAATACTGTGTAAGACTCTGTTCGGGGAGCTCTCTCCTTTAGCTGAGGCTCCCACATATATGTGTGCAGACAATAAACTGAGTTTATTGGAATAACCATTGGGTGTGGTTATCGAGTACATAGAAATTAAGGTAAAATATAGACAGTAAAGAGAATCTGCGACCACAGGGTGCAGGAATAAGCAAGTATGAGAGAACTGGGGGTGTGGGAATATGTAAGTTTGGAGAGAACAGGAGGTGCAAGAATTTGTGAGTATGAAGAGACTAGGGATGCAGGAATATGTTAGTATGGAGATAACAGGGGTGCAGGAATATGAAAGTATGGAGAGACTAGGGGGTGCAGGAATATGTAAGCATGGAAAGAACAGGGTGCAGGAATGTGTAAGTGTGGAGAGACTAGGGGTGCAGGAATACGTAAGTATGGAGATAGCAGGGATGCAGGAATATGCAAGCATGGAGAGACTAGGGGGTGAAGGAATATGTAAGTATGGAGATAGCAGGGATGCAGGAATATGCAAGTATGTCGAGACTAGGGGTGAAGGAATATGTAAGTATGCAGAAAACAGTGGTGCAGAATTATGTAAGTATTGAGAGATTGTGGGTGCGGGAATATGTAAATAAGGAGAGAACAAGGGGCGCTGGAATATGTAAGTATGGAGAGACTAGGGGTACAAGAATATGTAAGTATAGTGAGAATGGGGTGTAGGAATATGCAAATATGGAAAGAACAGAGGGTGCAGGAATATGTAAACATGGAGAGAATGGGGGACGGGAATATGTGAATATGGAGAGGACAGAGGGTGCAGGAATAAGTAAGTATGAAGAGAACAGAGAGAGGAGTGTGTAAGAATGGAAAAAACAGGGGGCACAGGAATATTAAGCATGTAGATAACAGGGGTACAGGAATATGTAAGTTAAGAGAGAACAGGGGTGCAGGAGTATATTAGTATGGAGAGAACAGGGGATATAGGAATATGTAAAAATGGAAAAAACAGCTTGCAGGAATATGTAAGGATGGAGAGATCAGGGGATGCAGGAATATGTAAGTATCGAGAGAAGAGGGGGTGTATCAATATGTAAGTATGGAGCGAACAAGGGGTGTAGGAATATGTAAGTATCAAGAGAACAGAGGGTGTAGGAATATGTACTGAAAGTATGGACAGAACTAGGGTGCAATGCATTACACTTCCATGCCATTTGGATGTGCAATATGCACATTCTGGGTGTATGAAACATAGAAACATAGAAGTTGACATCAGATAAGAACCGCAAGGCCCATCCAGTCTGCCCATTTTTTCTACCTTATGAATGTGCCATAGGCCTGTACTTTGTCAATGGCCTATCTATTCAGACTCATCTGTACTGCTCCCTTATGCCTGTCCCATGCCTGTTTGAAGCCCCGCGCTGTATTCATATCCACCACTTCCTGAGGTAGGCCATTCCATTCATCCACCACCCTTTCTGTGAAAAAGAACTTCCTCACATTACCCCTTAATCGGCCTCCTCTAATCTCATGCTGTGTCCTCTTATCCTGCTATTTTTCTAATATTAAAACATGTTAGACTCTTTCACCTTGTTAATGCCCTTAAGATGTTTGAATGTTTCAATCATATCACCTCTCTCCCTCCTTTCCTCTAGGGTATACATATTGAGCTCTGTTAATCTGTCCTCGTATATTTTCTAATGCAGTCCCTGAACCATTTTGATTGCCCGTCTCTGGACTGCCTCCATTTTGTTAATGTCCTTGTGCAGGTGTAGCCTCCAATACCACAGGCAGGACTCCAGATGGGACCTAACCAGTGACTTGTGAGAGAGATTATTACCTCCCTTATAAGACGAGTTTCCCAATCCCTGCCCTTTTCCATCAAAGTCAACTATTTTACAAACACATACTGTACATATATACATAGATACGACCTCCCCCCTCATTTTCCCCTCCTTTCCCTCTGCTTGTATGCACATTATTTTTGGTTGTTTGCACATTTTTCTCATCTTGAGATGCTCTCCAGTATGTCCCCATAATAGTCAGTTTTTTTAGTCATCTTTCCCTTACAATCACTAGAATGTCTCTCTGTTTTGCTAATTGGATCCCTCCTGTGCAGTTAATCCGCTAATTGCTTGACAAATGATACATGCCTGGCTGGAGTTTCCAAGGCAATAGTTTCACAGCAGAGTTCGTGGTTTTGGTAAAGCAAAAGTAAAATGACTTCTCGTGTCTGTCAGAAAGGCAGAAAGCACAACAGAACAGAACATTCTCCTCCTCTGTAACTGGCACTTCTCCCCCCCCCCCCCAATTCGTTACCAAGGCACCATGATCAGAACACTTGAATCCTCTTCAGACCACCTGGCCACCTGGTTACAGCTATTTCAGTGAGTGAAGGATATTATGCACACATAAGTAAAGGCAGTCAGCTTTAAGGGAGTGTTGTAGGTTAAGCAGAACTCCTGTTGCACACTATTCTAATTTATTTATTTTTATTTATTCAAGCATTTTACCTGGAAAGTATACAGAGCAATACATTGCTCATTTCCAGATACATCCTGAGGAAGAGGGGAAATTGGAGGTACAGGTACAGCAGTTCAAAATTACAACTGAATTATTTTTAATAATGTTGTAAAACATAATACAAGATATGAAAGTGTAAACGTAAGTGCAATATGAACAGAAAAGTGCAAAGAGTACAATTTACAGAGACCAGAAGCAGGAACAAGACAACGTGAGGCATTACAGACAAGCAGTAACAAAATCAGGGGACAAAGGAAATATGTTACAAACCTCACCCCAAAAAAAAACAAGGTGCAGCCTGGGTACTGAATTATCAGTTAAAACCGGAGAGTGGAGGTAAATAGTTGGCCATAGCTAATTGGGCAATGGGGGCATAGAGAAGGACCAGAAACTTTAAGTAGTACAAAACTTGGATATGGCCAGGAGGATTGGCATGAGCAGGAATAGGATGAATACACTTGAAGGAAGGAAAAGAAAGCATTGGGTGAAGGCACATTGTGGATGGCAGAGGGGAGGGCATTCCAATTTTTAAGGCAGTATTAGGAGAAGGCAGATTGGCCAACAGTAGTGGAGCGGTGGGTGATGGAGAATGAATGAGAGTCAATATTCTGAAGGGAATAGGGGCTCAGTGAAGAGGCAGAGATGAGAGAGGAAAGATAGGTGGGGAGATTCCCAGACCAAAATTTAGCCATGAAAGTAGCAGTGTGAGCTAGATGCCTGGTCTCCAGTGAAGGAAAGGACATGGCTATATAAAGATTGCAGTGGTGAGTACAAGGAGGGAAGGCTAGCAGAAGGTGGAGGAAGGAACTGAAGAGAGTGCCCAGTCTTGCCAGAGTAGTTTTGGGGGTGGCACTGTAGACTATGTCTACATAGTCAAAGGCAGGAAGGATCATTTTCTGCACAATAGCACGGTGGGCTGATGGAAGAATTTAGTCCCTGTTTCTATATAACCTAACCTATATCATCTTCTAGATATTTTAACCATCTGTCAATGCAGTTACAGCAGTGTAGAATAGACACACCAAGGGGGCTGAATGAATGACAGAAGATCTGAATAGGCTGGAAGAATAATCTAGAGTTTGGCAGCTGAGATTCAATACAAAAAAGTACAAAATCATACACTGGATGCAACATGCCAACTTAAAGCGAGAATATTAGCAATTACAAAGCAGAAACAAGGCCTGGGATTTCTTATTTCTGGTGACCAGAAAGTAGATAAACAGTGTGATAGGGCAGTGGGGAAGGCTGACGCAATACTGGGATGCATAAGGAGGGTATACCAGCAGAGAAAGGGAGGTAATAATACCCCTGTATAAATCACTGGTGAGACTGCATCTCGAGTACTGTGTTCAATTCTAGAGGCCTCATCTCTGAAAAGACATAAACAGGGTACCTGGTACAAAGGAAAGCAACCAAAATGGCGCAGGGCCTGCATCAAAAGCCTTACAAAGAAAGGTTAAAAGATTTAAATTTGTATTTTCTAGAAGTCAGAAAGAAATGGGGGGATATGATAGAGACATTCAAATACCTCAGAGGTCTAAACAAGGTACAGGAAGGATGTATTTTCCAAAGAAAATGATGATCAAGGACAAGGGGGCAGAGTTAGAAGCTAGAAGGGGGGAGGCTTAGAGGAAACATGAGAAAGTACTATTTCACAGTGAGGGTGGTGAATGCTTGGAACAGGCTCCCAGCAGAATTGATGGGGGCAAAAATCATCACAGGATTGAAGAATGTGTGGGATAGACACAAAGGAATCATATAAACAAGTGGTGGTGTAAGCCAGAGACAGGGTGGGGTCTGTGATTGCACTGTAGGTAGGGAAGTCTAGGCAGACTGGGTGGGTGAAATGGTCCTTATCTACCGTCAACTTCCATGTTTCTATGCTTTCAGTGAGTGAGTGAGGGGCATTATACACACATTAGCAAAGACAGTCAGCTTTTAGTGAATAGTGTAGGCATAACGGAACTTATGCCGCTGACTCTTCAGACCACCTGGCCACCTAGTTACAGCTGCTTTCAGTGAGTGAGTAAGAGACATTATGTGCACAGTAGTAAAGGCAATTGGTGTTTAGTGAGTGGTGTAGGCCACATGGACCACATGATGTACGCTCTTCAGACAGCCCAGCCCCCTGTTACAGCTGCTTTCAGTGAATGAGTGAGTGAGTGAGTGAGTGGTGGGTAGGTGAGTGAGGGTATCCAGTGATAAAAGTGACTATAAGAGACTCTCAGAAGAGCGAATCATTTGCAGTGCTGCCCATTTACCCTCTAAGGGTATTGTCGGAATGGGACAGAAGGAGTGGCTATGAATGAGGGAGGGTTACAAAGGTGAGGGAGGGTTACAAAGGTGACTAGAAGGGAGGGATAGGGAAAGTTTTTTTTTTTCTAATTATTTAACCAGGTCAGACACACTAAGCTGAAAGCTTGTTGACAGATGCAACCTGGGAGCACAAGGAAGTTAAGTGACTTGCTCAGGGCACACAGTATGCAAGTGGGGGGCTGTGGGGTTCAAACCCAGGTCTCCAGATTTGCAGCTCAGAGCCTTAACCCACTGCACCATACTGCCTCCTTTTGTGTGTTTGTGTGGGGTACTGTGGTGTGCTGCCATTGAGCTAGCCATGTGGTATGGTGATGAGGGTAGCTAGCTTTCGGGACAGCAGGTTCTGGGTTCTGGGCTGGGGAGAGGAATAGATTTTATTGCTCCATCCAAATTTTTTTTTGGACTGTCTACCCCACCCTGACATGCACCCCCCTGGAGTTAGTAACCTAAAGTCGTCGGGGTGGGGGGCACAGCCCTCCAGCATAAATTCCTTTTTTTTAGTTGCTCAATATGGTGTCATGGAAAAGTGTACATCGCCGTTGTGCTTTTCAGTGATGTACACTTGTTGTAATAGTGAATGGTGTTTTGTGTTTGCTATTATGACATGGAACCATGAGTGAGTGAGTGAGTGAGTGAGTGAGTTAGTGAGTGAGTGACATTATACACACATTTGCTATAGGCAGTTGGCTTTTAGTGAGTGGTGTAGACTAAACGGAACTGACACCAAACACTCTCCAGGCCACCTGGCAGACATGTGCAGCTGTTTTCAGTGAGAGAGTGAGGGACATTATAAACACATTAGTAAAGACAGTCTGCTTTTATTGAGTGGAATATGCTAAATGGAACTCATCCTGCATGCAATTTCAGACCACCAGGCCACCCAGCAACAGCTGTTTTCAGTGAATGAGAGGGACATTATGCAAGCATTATGAAAGGTAGTTGGCTTTTAGTGAATAGTGAAGGCTACACAGAACTTATGCCGCTCACTCTTCACACCACCTAGCCACCTAGTTATAGCTGCTTGCAGTGAATGAGTGAGGGACATTATGCACACATTAGTAAAGGCAATCAGCTTTTGGTGAATGATGTAGGCTAAACAGAACTTACACCACATGCTCTTCAGGCTACCTGGCAGCCGTGACCAGCTCCTTTCACTGAGAGAGTGAGGGGTATTATACACACATTAGTAAAGACAGTCTGGTTTTAGTGAGTGGTGTAGTCTAAATGAAACTCATGCTACAGCAATTTCAAACCATAATGCCACCCAGTTACAGCTGTTTTCAATAAGTGAATGAAGAACATTGGGCGTTATGCGTGAAAGGGCAGAGGTACGTGGAATCCGCACGTGCTTCCGTCCGCATAGCTACACACCCATGGACAGATGTGTGCCAGTGGATTTCACAGCCACTGGCCATCTGTCCATGGCTCTGCACCCCTGGTGTGCAGGACTCTGCAGGGTGGCCTGGGGCGGGGTCGCGGGGTCCTGCCAGGCACCCACTTGGATGTCTAGACCGGAACCCGCACTGGATCCCTTGCACAGCATAGTGCGCATTGGCAGTGCACCCCATGGACAACTGACAGCCGGTGGCAGTGGCAGGTGAGGGATAGCAATGCCGCCAGCCCCCCCATTGGCACTGATTGGTGCGGTGGGACAGGTGAAGGGCATGCCTGCAGGTGGGGGGGGGCTAGGATGGCAACTCCGCTGGTGGGCGAGGTCCATGTGGTGCAGGAGTGATGGGAGGCAGCCCTCTGCTGGTGCCCTTGTGCATGGCATGTGTGATGTGGGGTGGGAGGGTCGCCAAATGCACTGCTGTGTGCTAGGGTGAGTGGGTGGCATCCAGTGCCATGGTCCTGTGACCCTGGGGGATTGTTGGGCTGTTCACCCTGTCTAGCAGGTTGTGCATGGGGCTCATAAAGAGTTTACGGCTGGGTCTCCCTGGTGTACCCTGTGACTCCCTATGCACCCCCTGTGGCCAGCACTATGCACCTTTGTGCACTGCACGTAGTGCTAGCCTGCTCCTCACCAACCCCTGGTGCATTGCCCATCACGCTGCCGGGTGATCATACTCCCTTTGTGCATTCTGTGCAGGGGGTGCAGTGGGTGTGGGGTGACTACTTGACCCTGTTACGTGTGCATAGCCACTCCGCACCTTTCCTGCATAGGGCCCAATATGCACATATTAGTAAAGGCAGTTAGTTGTTAATGAGTGGTGTAGGCTAAACTGAAGCCACATGCTCTTCCGACCATCACCTACATAGTTACAACTGCTTTCAGTGGGTTAGTGAGTGACATTATGCACGCATTAGTAAAGGCAGTCAGTTTTTACTGAGTGGTGTAAGCGACATGGAATGCAGGTTACTGATTGCCTACGGCATGCTACATGCAATACTATGAGCAGCACTGATTTAGTTTTATGTGGAGATTTTTAACAAACAGCATTTTAGTCACAGTTCAAAAATGCAGCCCTACAGGCATAAATATATTTGATGTGTATGTTATGTAGGTTTTAAGAAAACTTTAAGATAGATTGGATGGCTTAGGTACCATCTAGAGGATGTTTCCCATAGATTTTAATAGAAATGTAGAATTTGTTAGCAGAAAAGGACCGCTTGGACCAACTAGTCTACCCAGATGTTCCCTGCCTATTCCGTTTCTGTAGACCCTAACTGGAATCAGGCAACCCACCCCCTTCCTCCCTATTTACTAATATTCTGCAATGCCTATCCTATGCATGCTTAAAGACCCCACTATTTTCGCCTCCACTACTTCTGCTGGCAGTCTGTTCAGGTGTCTACCGCTCTTTCAGTGAAGTAGTATTTCCTCACATCTCTCTCATTCCTCCAGTTTCATCACGTGCCCTCTGGTGCTGGTGCTCTTACTCATTTGAAAGAGACTCCCCTCCTGCACCCTGTTCACCCCTGTGAGTTACTTCTAGCTCCCTAGCATGTCACCTCTCACTCTCCTCTCTTCCAAGATTACATATTTCGATCCCTCTAGTTCTCCTTGTAGGGCTTCTCATGCAATCCTTGCACCATTTTAGTTGTCCTCCTCTGAACTGCCTCCACACTTTCCTTGTTCTCTCTGAGGTGCAGTCTCCAAAATTGGACAGAATACTCCAAGTGGCCTCTCACCAGAAAGTGATATAGCAGCAACACCCCTCCTTCCTCCCACTGGTGATTCCCCTCCATATACACCCCCACATCCCACTAGCTCTTCCTACTGCTTTGTCACTCTGCCATGCCACTTTGAGGTTGTCAGTTATGATAACCCCATGGTCCCTTTCCTGCTCAGTGACTGTAAGCATCTCTCCTCCATCCTTTACTCTGCTCATGGATTCCTATGCCCTATGTTGAGAATTTCACCCGTTTTGTCATTAAACCCCAACTGCCATACCCATGATGACCATTCTTCAACCTTGCCAAGATCCCTGCATATTCTCTGCACCAACTTCTAAGTCTCTACCCTATTGCCGATTTTGATATCTTCTGCAAAAAGGCATACCCTCCCTTTGAGTTTTTCTGCAGTTTCACTTGTGAAGAGGACCAATCCCAGTATTGAGCCCTGTGGCACCCCACTGGTCACTTTCCTGTCATTAGAGTTGATGTCATTAACCACCATCCTCTGAAAAGCTATAAGTTCACCAGTTTCTTATGCAAGTCACCACTTTTTATCCCATCTCTGGGATGTACAACATCCTTATCAGTTTCCTGTGCAGCACAGTGTCAAAGGCCTTGCTAATTAAGCAATGATATCCAACAGGGTGGGCTTTATTGAGAAATACCAGACCGCCCATGGGTATAATGAGTCCTGACACCACAGGAATAGGGTCATATAGCCCCTGGAAAGTCCGGTATTTCCCAAAAAAGCTCACCCTGGAAGGTATTATTGCATTTAGAAAATGGGCACCGTAAAAAAATACCTTTAATAAAAAATTGTTAAAAAAAAAATTACTTTGAAACTAGTTTTGTAACAAAATAGTTCATCTGCCTGCTTAGGAATTATGTGCATTTCTTTGAGCGCTAAGGACTTTTGTCCTAGTGAAGACTCAGTAGTTTACAAAAAAGCTGGTTGAATGCAGTTAAGACATTCATGGAGTACTGATGGAGGTTTGTTTATTGGGAGAACCATGTGGCTCAGTAACTTTATTTTAAACCGACCTGTCTCTTTCTGTGTGCGAACAGCACTATCAAGTGAGGTTGATGCAGGAAACATGGAGATATGGTTGGGACCATTTGTGGATCGGTACCTTTTGTTTTGAAATTGTCTCTCAGTGTTCAAGCAGTATTACCAAGTGTGGTGGACCATGAATGAGATGAAATAAATTAAGCACATCCAAAACAGCTAGATGGCAGTATGTTTGTTCTGTAGTGATGAATTAGGGTGCTTATGTTAGTAACCCTCACCATTTTGCAGTCGGCACAGTTGGAGACTGGAGGTGTGTTGGAACTTTGTTAACTTCAACTCCCCGGACACCGAGACCTGTTGCCAGCTTGCTGGAAGTACTTCATCAGCAGGCTTTTGTGACAGTGAGAACTCTGTCTGGATGGAGTTAACAGTGTGCTGCAACACACAAAAGCTTAAGTTTTCTTAAGAATTTATTTTTAAAGTCATGATTTGGCTCTTTGGTACGATGTGGAGGTGAGTTGTCGGGGGGGGGGGTGCAGCATCTCTTGGTCTCCTGCTAAGTGGTAGATAAAAATTGTGATTGGCCAGTTTGAAAATTCAGGGTGCCAATAATACACTGAGTAATGGGGCACCCCAAAATGGCACTTATTTTTTAGCAGGCTGTATTGAAAAATAAATGCATGCAGAGCATGGATTTTAGCCAATCAGCATACTTTATATTTCAACCCAATTTCTAAGATCCAGATAGACCACGTGCACTGCCCTCCCCTGCTCTATTTCATTGCTCACCTAGTCAAAAATTCAATTAGATTCATCTGATAAGACCTCACTCCGCTTTAAATACTTGCTGCATATTGTCTTGCAGCCCGTAGAATTCCAGATCTTCTACCAGTCTTACATTTGGCAGTGTTTCTCACTCATCATCGCAACATAGCCTATTCCTGCCAGGGTAGTGAGGAGTCACATGACAGAAAGACCCCCCCACACACTAATTACCACTACAGCATCTCTTCTGCACCAGGACTACAGTTTGAAACCAACAGGCAATCAGACTGCTTGAAGTCGGGCTGAATTTCATGTGCCAACCAATTAGGCAAGAATGTGCCACTTTTTGAAACACTTCTGCTTCCTTCTGTCTTGCAGCCACAGCTTGGCACTCACTCACTTCTGCAACACAGCCTCTACCTACTGGGATCATAAGGGTCACAGGACCATTTGGGACTCCCCCACCATGGACTCACAGCAGGATCACCTCTTCTGAACAGTGACTTCAGTTTGAACCAGCAGCCAGTTGGGCTGTATAAGGGCAGGCTAAAATTCACACACTAGCCAATGGGGCATAAAGGCACCACATATTGAACAGCTTCTGCTCACTTTGGTCTTGCCACCATGAACTTTACACTCACTCATCACTGCAGCACAGCCTCTCCCTGCTGGGGTCATAAGGGGTCACAGAAATTACCAGAACTCCCCCTCCCTCCAATGACCTGAGGCTGGAGCATCAGCTCTGCACTGGAACTTCAGTTTAAAACCAACAGCTAATCAGGCTGTTTGAGGGTTAGCTGAATTCCACATGCCAGTTAATAGGGCATGAAGGCACCACTTTTTGAACAGCTTCTCCTCCCTTTTTGTCTTGCAACTACAGCCTGGCACTTACTCACCTCTGCAACACAGCCTCTGCCTGCTTGTATCATAAGGGTTCACAAGACCAAATGGGGCTCCTCCACCTCATGGACTCTGCTGAACACTTCCTCTTAACAATTACTTCATTTTGAACCAACAGCTAGTTGGGCTGTTTGAGGGCAGGCTGAATTTCACACACCAGCCAATGGGGCGTGAGGGTACTACCTTTCGAAAAGCATGTGCTTCCTTTTTTCTTGCCACCATGAACTCAGTGCTCTCTCACTACTGCAAGACAGTTTTTCCCTGCTGGGGTTGTAAGGGTCACAGGATTTCCCCCTCCCTCCCAACTGACTTACTGCTGGAGCATCTTCTTTGCACTGGGACTTCAGTTTGAAAACAGCAGTCAATCAGTCTGTTTCAGGGTGGGCTGAATTTCACACTCCAATCAATGGGATATAAAGGCACCACTTTTTGAATAGCTTTTGCTCCCTTTTGTCTTGCTACCATGGACTCAGCACTAGCTCACCACTACAACACATCGTCTACATGCCAGGGTCATGAGGGGTCACAGAAAAGAATGGGTCTTATCCATCTGCATCAATTCACCACTGGAGCATCTGCTCTGCAGTGAGACTCCAGTTTGAAACCAAAACCAATCAGGCTGTTTGAGTGTGGGGCTTTTCTCTTCCTAGCCTGACTACTGCCTTGCAATTCTCCGCCCTGTGGTCCATATTGCAAAGGAGCACAGTGCAAAGGGTGTCTCACTGTGGGCTTTTTCTGTGAAGTCAGCTGTTGGCTTCCCCCGCTGCCCCAACAGCACGTAACCCCACCGCAGTATCACCCCCATCACTTGCCTTGAACTCTGTACAGTAAAGGAAACCTGTCTGGACATGTATGTGAGTTCTCTGCGGCATACTTTATCCTTATTATGTACTGCTATTTCTGCGCAATATTTTTTTCATGTTACCTCTGTGCTGCTGCTGTGTTGCTAAGTGGATGTTGCAGTAATCTACCTCTTAGGTGCACCATCTGGAATGTAAGCTGTTCTAATTGTAGATGATAGGGTAGCAATAAACATTTTCCCAATGGGTTGCTCCTTGCAATTATGACAAGCTGCTAGTTGTTATACTTTCACTAAACTTATGCTATGTTCTTCTTGCACCTAACCTGCTGTTTCAGCAGCATTTGTTTTTTTTTCTTGTGCACATGAATTATTTGCAGCTTCCTATCTGGGGTCTTTCCTTATACATAGTTCTGCAGCTACAGTTGCTGGCTCCTGCTGAAATGTTGCCTTTCAGGTTGGCTTCCTACTTTCGATTTAACAATTGCTGACTTCTTCCCATCTGGGGTCTGCCTACTAGTTAAGGTTTAATAACTTCTACCAACAAATGCTTCTACACACGAGTTATTCTATGGAACAACTTGTCTTAAAGTAATATTATAAGTGACACCAAAAGTAGTTTTAAAAACAAACTTGATCTATACATTACGTCTGGTGCAAACATGAATTATTATTAGATGCACAAGCTATCTATGGGCATATGCCTTTTCAGCTCTTTACTACATTGGTGGACATTAGTGAATCCTTTCAGGGGAGTTGATTCTTATCCTGGTTTCTAAACTGCTAGTATTCACCTTACCAGGTTCTGACTCTCAGTGTGCCTTTTCAGCTCTTTACTACATTAGTGGACATTAATGAATCCTTTCAGGGGAGTTGATTCTTGTCCTGGTTTCTAAGCTGCTAGTATTCACCTTACCGGGTTCTGACTCTCAGTGTGCCTTTTCAGCTTCTTACTACATTAGTAAACATTGGTGAATCCTTCCAGGGGAGTGGATTCTTATCCTGGTTTCTAAGATGCTAGTATTCTAACTAGGATCTGCAGCTTATCAATTAGGTAGGGAAATGGGCAGACTGGGTGGGCCAAGCGATCCTTATCTGCCATCAAATTCTGTGTTTCTATGCTTCTATTCACCTTACCTTGTGCTGACTCTCAGTGTGCCTTTTCAGCTTCTTACTACATTAGTAAACATTAATGAATCTTTCCAGGGGAGTTGATTTTCACCCTGGTTCCTAAGCTGCTAGTATTATTCACCTTACCTGATGCTGGCTCTCAGTGTGCCTTTTCTGTTTCCTACTAACCTAATATTTTGGTAAGAATGCAGTACCTATGCTCACTCACATGTATTGGTGTTACTCTTATAACACTGCTGGTCATTTATTTATTTATTTATTAGCTTTCAGTAACTGGGTAAGCACATTAGACAATAACCCTACCTATTTTCAAGCACGATCCGGGAGAGTACAGTAAACAGGTATATAAACAAACAAACAAACAAACACAGTTCAGATACAAAACAGTGCTAAACGGTTACAATAGTTCTTGGAGAGTACATTATAGACTGTGTAACTCCAGCTCCTGATTACCCATCCAGGCATACCTCTAACCACTCACATGCCTTCCTGTTCTCAGTTACAATGGTAGTTCCTGTTTCCTTCCCAGATTTGACATGGTACATTAGATCTAAAAATCTGACATTCATAATTAGTCATTTAGGCAGGTATTCCTTTTATTTGCCTCTACTAGGTCCTTTGCCTACTGATCCTTCCTACCCATGGTAACTATTTCTCATCCTTACCCAATCTAGTGACAAAGGAATGAATCCTGGTTCCTCCTGTTCCCAAAATACCATTAACGCCTTCCAGTGGTTCAGTGCTTAGGGGAAACAAAGTGGCCAATCTTAATAGTCACAGTCTAATGGCCAACTGCACTGAACTAGAAGCCTGTGTTGCTTATTACTGCACTGACATACTTGGCTTTACAGAATTGTGGATAAAACCTGTTGTTCCTGACTCTATGTGTTCTTTGGCTGGTTACACATTGCTCAGACTTGACTGCCCATTCTAACCAGAGAGGTAGGGGTATAGTAATTTACTGAACAGAGCCTCTGCAGCTATCTGCCCTGCCTGTGGCTAGTTTAACATCATGTGAAGTTTTACATTCCTTATTAATCCTCAGACACTTATAATCCTCCTAAAAGTGGCAAGACAGGTTTATCAGATATTATTCAGCACCTGTCCTCGGTTATTGGCAAAAGTGAAATCCTGGTAATGGGAGATACCAACCCTTATTGACTTGGTAAGAACACTAAATCTTTTGAATCCCTATTATAAGTTTCAACTCACTCAACTCATCTCTGATCCTACTAGGCTAGCTACAAAAGGAAACCGCCTTTCTGTTAGACTGAGTCTTAACAAACAGAAATAACGTGATTGTTGTTGCTGGCACCGTGGCTGACCTCATTAGTGATCAATTGTCAGTTTTCTTTTTTTGGAAAAGTGCATTCTCTCTCCTGCCTGCTCCCCACCCCTTCCACCCAAGGAATTTGTTTTCTGTGATTTCTCTAAACTTAATGAAGTAGATATTTTTTCTGACATATGTCAGACAGACTGGTCCCCAGTATATCTCACTAATGATGTTGATGAAGCTGTATGCCACCTTATCTCCAAGTTCCATGCTCTGCAGAAAAGTACATCCCTGTCATTAGATGTAGGGTAAGATAGTCAGCTACTAGATGGCTTCACAGCAAGCTGCTAGTCTTATTGAAGGTCCAAGGTAAGAGCTGGGTCAAATTTATATTTATGGGGTTGTCTGCTAACTGGGTGGAATATAGGAATCAGAATAATGCATGACAAAAGCAATTAGTGTTGCCAGAAATAACTAAAGAAATATATTTTGCATGCCTGTGCTAGTGACTCCAGAAGATTCTGGGGCCACATCAGGGGGATCATGGGTAGTGGAGCAAATCACGTTACGTCTGACATAACACTAAATGGCATTAACTATAATAACTCTGGGACAATTACTAATGTGTTTACATTTCATTTCTTAGAGTTAACCAAGTAGTCTTGTCTGATGTCCTGAACCTCAACTATTCAACCACAACAAACCACCCCACCTACCAACCATTCTACTTTAGAGATGTCACTACTGGTGAGGTGTTGCACCTTCTTAAAACTATCTCCCCATGCTGCAGCATCAGCTACAATTGGTTAGGACCCATATTTCTTAGGATTACAGCCTCAATCTAGCTTCCCCCCAACTCGTCTAATGTATCCCTTACAGTACCTCAGCCATGATTTCTAAGAGCTGAAAGGCTGCCAAGGTTGTGACAGTTTTCAAAAAAGGGGATCCAAAATGCACAGAAAACGACTGATCTATAGTAATCCTGCCATTTCTTAGTGAGCTGCTGGAGAAGCTGGTGGCCAACCAGGTTACAGGTCACCTCCATAAACACAGCCTACAGTTACAGTCAAAGACATGGCCAGATATTTCCTGAAATGTGTGATATATCTAGAGAAGTTCCATGCCTGCGTGCAGTACCACTGTGGGCCACCAGAGAATCTGTTTAGAAATATTGTGTACTATGGCGCAAGAGAGCCATGGAGTGAGATGCCAGCCTAAACCTTCACTCTGTGCTTCCCAGCTACTAATTAATTTATTACTCCAGTCAAATAGCAGCTACCGACCCAAAGTGATGCCAGGTCAATATGCTGAATGCATATTAGTGCAGGCAAAATGTCGTGGGCAGAATAGAGAGTGCAAAAATAGTGAATTCTACACAACTGCTACTGCCACACAACAGCAAATGGTGTAAAACTGCTACTGGCCCAGACCACTACTGGGCAATGCTGCTACTGGCCCAGACTGCTACTCAGCATGACCGCTACTAGCCCAGACTACTACTAGGCAAAAACACATATGGAAAAGAAACAGCGCCTGTCAAGTTCATAGTGGAGGACACAGACTTTTGAAGCTGGTGATCCCCCCCCCCCGTGCGAAGCAGGTGGGACATGGGACAGCAGTGTGTGGCTTTGGGCTTTGCTGTGCTCATAGTGCAGAGGGTAGAGGGAACAAGTAGGAGGTGCATAGACAAGCATTACAGTGTAAGAGCTGGGTTCAAGACCAACAGTGACCATCATCCTACAGCAGCAGCTGCCGTCAGAGAGCACAAAGCTGCATTCGCCAACCTAGAGCATCTATAGTTGTCCCTGCGGTAGTGGAGCAGCAGCAGACCATCCAGTGAATCCACAGCCATCATCCCTGTGCTAATCACCACGGCAGCCCAGCAGTGCAACCAGCAAGAGTGTAGGTTCCCACAGTCCCAATCAGTGTCCATGCAGACCCAGTATTTTTAAGTCAGACACAAAGAAAGGAATGCTGACCCATGCTGGCACAGGAGAAGTACTGCAAACCCAATGTACATACTGTCGGCCCATGCAGTCACAATATTGTGGCTGCAGATACACTTTTACAGTGCCAGCCCATGCAGATACACTACGGTGACAGTAGATCAAGAGTGAGCACAGCTTGCCTACGCAGATACAAAACAGTGACAGCTGATCCACGTTACTGACAGCAGGCCCATGCAGATGCAAAACAGCTGATCCATGTTACTGACAATGGGCCCATGCAGATACAATATCATGACAGCAGGCCCAGATTAATTCCAGATGGTCCATGCAGGCACAATAGTTAACTGTAGTCCCAATACATGTGCTTCCAGTGTGAGCCATTATGGGGGGTGCTGCAGCCACTCTGCATTCATGCCTATGGATTACATCACTGCAGCCTTTGAAGAAGTGAGGGCCATGGACTTTTACAAGGAGAATGGGGACATGCTGACCACCCTACTCAACTACTTTGAGGATATGTGGATTGGCAGGCCTGTCATTCAGTCCAGTAACTGACATCCTGTGTTTCCAGTACAATATTGGAATGTGTAAAAGGTGGCAAGAGATGGCATGCCTTGTAGCAACAATGCAGTGGAGGCATGGCACTGCAGCTTTGCAACACAGATTGGGGCCTGTCATCTCAACATCTGGAGGTTTATCAGGTCTGTGATTGTGGAACAGCACCTCACTGACACCAAGCCAGTGCAGCAGACTGCAAGCACCGCTGTTCAGTGTGCCAAGAAGAAGTACAAGGATGCCAGCAGATGCATCTCTGCTATTGCGTCCAACTATTCTGCCCATTCAGCCACTGATTACCTGAAGGGAATAGCATTCAGTCTGACTTCCCAGGTGTAGTGGGACCTATTGCTGGTTGGGGGGGCACATATCTACTGGAAGGGGACTGTGCATCAGTTCTGTCTTGTGTGCTACTGTATTCTGTGTGTGTGCCACTTGAGTTCCAGTAAAGTTCACTACTGCCACTATACTGCATGTCTCCTGCCTCTCTGTTCTCCACTGTGCCTTTCTGTTGTCTGGGCCATGCTGCTCAAGCCCAATAGCATTGTGCGCATTAGCTGTTTTTACAGCTGCATGGTGATGTCACCATGCCGACGTATTGCTGTGAGTAGGGAGAAAGGACTGACAGGACTGTGAGTGTGTGGTCTTCAACTTAATAGTTTGGTTAGGCTGCATCACTCATATTACTCCACTGTTCTCTCCATTTACCAGTGGTATATGTGTCTGAAACCCTTTCTGCAGTGGATAGCACTATTTCTAGAGCCCCATAAATTATTGTGCCTGTTAGAAGCGTGTACGACACTAATTGCTGTAAATCGAAACACATTCATCATTTTAAGGGCACATAAGATAAATAGCTTTGAAACAGTTACCTTCCACTGCATTGCATTAAGTATTAAAGTATCTGCTTTAGCTTGGTTCAACGCAAGCATGCACCTAGTGTGTGCTTATCATTTTTTTATTGCTGCATATTTACCTGATTCTGTGGTACATGTGTTGATTTCCTGCAAAATGTGTCTTTAAAATAAAGATTCTTATAATAGTTACATGGTTAATGAAGCTGTGTGTCTTTTCTGTTTGGCTTTGTTTTTTTATTGTTTCTATCTCCCCTACACTCGGACTACCTTGAAACACATTTGAGTCTTAACCCTTGATTATCCTGGTCATTAATCTTCAGCCTTCTTGTGTGCTTTTAAAGAGGACAGGAACTGATTGCTTATGTTCAGCTGCTTGTAAATGTCTCTGTTTTCTTAAATTATATTCATACCTCTAAAGGATTGCTATTTAACTTGGCCTGAATAAAAGCTGAAGCTGTCAGTTGTATTTTGTATTGTTTTCTTTGTACGGACAACATTCCATGCTGTTCCTTTCATGGAACCAAGAATCTGGAGTTTTGACTATGTCACTTCATGGTTTCAGAAATGTGAGCATGAATTTATCAGTACAATGCCCACGGTTCTGAAACCATAAAGAGACACAGTCAAACACCCACATTCTTGGTTCCATGAATGGAACTGCACAGAATATTGTCCATACAAAGTAAACAATACAAAATACAACTGACAGCTTCAGCTTTTATTCAGGCACAGTTAAATAGGGATCTTTTAGAGGTATGAATATAATTTATGAAAATAGAGACATTTCAAACAGCTGCACATAAGTAATCAATTCCTGTCTCCTTTAACATTTCTATTTGATCAAGCTTCACAGCATGTGAGGCTAGCTAGGAGGAAGATTCACAGCTGTAGCTGTAGCAGTTTGTATATTGAGGGCCCAACTAGGGTTGCCACCTATACCTGGTGATCAGGTTTTCAGGGTCCCTAACAGATAATCATGTTTTGTTCAGTGATAGTCAGGTTTATGAGCCATTTTGAGTGCTCATATACCTTAGAAGCAGATTTGTCATATCATTCATTGTTTCAGCTGCATTTCCAGGTTACAGACAAGTTTTGTTGTCAATATAGCCCTTTCTTTGTAAAAAAGCAGTCATTCTGGGAGGTGTAAAGAATGGCAATTAAGACCATTAGCAGATACATAAAGAACTTCTAACACCTCAAAGAAAACTTTAAAAAACTTTATCATTATGTACAATTCTGCCTGTATTCTATTTATATTTTAGATGTTTCTCATCCCCGTTATTTATTACTATGGAAATTTGCATGAATATATGATATTTATCCCTTAGAGCTCCTCTAGAGACCATCTGCCACTATAGCATATGCCCTATTTCAAGTCATAATGCCCTGTTTTCAAATCACACTCTGTTACCATGGAAGTATCTGTGATATCACAAGCAGTGCTCTGTGACTTCAGGTAATTAGAAAGCAGAAATAATAACCAGCTACCCTTTTTTCCCATAGGGAAACTGTGGCGCAATTTGCCGTTATAAAGGAGCGTTTATAATGGCAAATACACACACACGATTTCCCTTGCTGTGTGCATGCTCAGTCAGCAGCATGACCAGTTGAGACTGCTCACCACTTCCATCTCACCTAACACAGAGCCACCAGAAGAACTCAGCAGTAAGTTCTATTCTCCCCCCCATACACTTGAAACACATGAAGACCTACCAGAAGAAAAAAAAAGGTTTTCAATATGGCAAATCTTGGCTAAAACGAAACCTCACCGAGGATGCACCACAAGCAATTTATTTTATATAATTGCTGAGGTGAAAAAGAGAAACCCAGCAATTATATAAATTAAAAAATGGGTCGGTGTCAAACTCGATTTTGCACACATCTGAGTTGTGGGATGCTTTTCACAAACCCCTCGGGCTTCGCCCTCGGGGGTAATGTGCCATTCCACAACTCGGGTGTATCTAAAATCTCATTACACACCCCAACCCATACTTTATTCTATATGTAATAGACAAACTCTTCAGGAGCAAAGATCCTGTTTTCATACAAATGACCTCTGTAATAAACAAGCATTTGTTAATGCTGAATGTTGTTGCACTGGCATTGGCTTTGGTAGTGCAGTGCGGAAAAACATTTTGGGCAGGATGCAAAAAATGACAGCTGTACAATTCATAAAGAGGTGTAAAAAAATTACAGTGTTGAAATGTGGCATGTCAATGTAAATTTGCTAGAGATTACAAAGTCGTGGGAAATATGCAACGCACGCTTGTAACACAATCATTTTATGGGCGTTCGACACCAAATTTTCAACATAGGCATTTTAGCATCTTTGCTCATGGGATGCTGGCTGTATGTGAAGCAAAATAAACAACTGTGTTTTCAGCACACAGACTACTGTGACACTGTTGCGGAGTTAAAATAACTTCAGTAACCAGTGATGCTGATGGAGTCACAAACTCACAAAAACAATCCAGTCTGGTAAAAAAACCTTTTGAACGTGGGGTGGGGCTGGGGAGCACTGAATACAGACAGTGCTGATTTTTATGGCTCTACAAAAAAAACAGCAAAACTAACAACAGAGAACACAATTGCAGTACAAAATCAAGCTGCTGCAGTGGATAGCAGGTTCACACTCAAATGAAAAGTTCAATGTACTGCCAAGTAATGTAAATTTCTAATTTAAACAACCTGATCTTATGAAATGCTGCACCACATTCACACAACAAACAGCAAGAACATTTCTACTATTACTGATAATTTTACTATGTGTACAGTAACACAGTCAGTTATATAACAAAAATATAACCAAAAAACAAAGAAATCACTAGTTCTTCAACTTTAATCTACCTGCACACAGATACATCCCTCCCCCACACAGCAGACTTTCACTGTCTTTCACGACACACACTCAATGTTATAAATTAACATTCTAAATCCACAAACAAACAAAAACACTTGATGATGTGAGCATAGGAGGGTTTCCTACAATCGACGAACTACCCTTGGATCTCTCAAAAAAAAGCAAATATGCTTTCTGAACATTTTTTACACAATTCCTACAGACAGCTATCAGAGCACACTGTCTTCTACTCCTTCCTACTCATACTACCCTGAGCTGAGGCTGTGCAGATCAATATAGATCCCATGTGACCTGAACTCCCATGAATCACTGCAAAATCCACCTTTGGAGCTCAAAAACAAGGTGAAATGAGGTGCCACCAATGTACTTCGCCTTAAAAATTGAAAGAGTAGTGACTGGGGGGGTCAGAGTAATGCGAACGCGAAGTTGCTGTTTCTAATACACTTCGCATTCCTCATTGTAAAGTGAAGTACTCCACTTCACATTGCAAGGCACTCTACGAATCCATCTGTACTCCACAAAATGCTTCGAGGAGTGGATTGAGCCCACTTTGCCCACCACTACTCCTGCACTACCAATGCCAATGCCAGCGATACAACATTTGCCATTTTATTTATTTTATTTATTTAGTTTTTGTTGACCTGGTAAGTGCACTAGACAAATCCTGCCTATTTTCAGGCACAACCCAGGGGAAGGGGATACAGATGAATGCCAACTGACCTTGAACCAGATTAAGCTGTTTGTGGTATTTTTAGTGAATGAGGGAAATTTGGCCAGGACACCAGGGAAATTCCCCTACTCTTTTTGATAAGTGCCATGGGATCTTTAATATCCACCTGAACTACCACCAATCCAGGCAGATGGGACCTTGGTTTAACGTCTCATCCGAAAGACGGCACCTCAGATGTGCAGCACCCCTCTCATGCTACACTACAGTGTCAGTACTGAGATATTAACCCAAGTGCCACATGTGGGAAATGAACCCACAGCCTTCTGATCTCCTGGCCTCAGAGGCAAGTGTGCTACCTACTGAGCCACTGACACTGACAATTGTTTGTTTCATTTATGTTGATGCCTTTATGTTGTGGCCCTTTTCTCCAGAGTTGCTGAATGCTGAATCATAGCACACTGCAGTGAGATTTAGTTTCAGTTTATTTTTTATACTGGAAAGGCATGTGAGCAAAATGTCCTGTTTAATCAGTGGTGAGGTTTGCAGACCGAATAATTTTCTGATGTGGTGGAAGGCTCTGATCATTCACCCCTGTCATTCAATTGAGGTGATTTCTCAGGATGGCACTTTAAAATAGTTATTGTACCTCCCTGTAAATGGAGTAGGAGAAGCAGTACTGTTTTGAAACTTTACTATGAGTTTCTATGCAGTAGCCAAGCCAGCTAAGCTAGGGCCAGATATTCAAAACTTTGCCCTGGGGCAAAATTGGCACTGCACGGCAGGCAAAATTAGCTCAGAACCATTTGCACACCATATTGAAAGGAATAGTCCCATGGCTAAATGAACTGAATATAGCGTGCAAATGAAGGCATGCAAACAGGGCTGAGAATGCAGTGCAACAATAGCCCAGCTAGTAAGACAGCACTGAATACAGAAACAGAGAGCAGTGCAACAATAGCCCAGCTAGTAAGACAGCACTGAATACAGAAACAGAGAGCAGTGCAACAATTGCCCGGCTAGTAAGACAGCACTGAATACAGAAACAGAGAGCAGTGCAACAATAGCCCGGCTAGTAAGACAGCACTGAATACAGAAACAGAGAGCAGTGCAACAATAGCCCGGCTAGTAAGACAGCACTGAATACAGAAACAGAGAGCAGTGCAACAATAGCCCGGCTAGTAAGACAGCACTGAATACAGAAACAGAGAGCAGTGCAACAATAGCCCGGCTAGTAAGACAGCACTGAATACAGAAACAGAGAGCAGTGCAACAATAGCCCAGCTAGTAAGACAGCACTGAATACAGAAACAGAGAGCAGTGCAGCAATAGCCCAGCTAGTAAGACAGCACTGAATACAGAAACAGAGAGCAGTGCAACAATAGCCCAGCTAGTAAGACAGCACTGAATACAGAAACAGAGAGCAGTGCAACAATAGCCCAGCTAGTAAGACAGCACTGAATACAGAAACAGAGAGCAGTGCAACAATAGCCCGGCTAGTAAGACAGCACTGAATACAGAAACAGAGAGCAGTGCAAACAGTGACAGTGGTCCAGTGCACACAGAGGTGGAGTGAGGTAAGGATGAACAATGTGGGCATTGTGTGTGCTTGCAAAGTAGAGGAGCACAACAACTGCAAATAAAAGTGCAGGTCAAATACTGCAGAACCACATAATGGAACATTACAGTATGGCATGACATTAACACATTTGCAGAGCACTGACATGTTTGTTCAGCGCAATTCAGTTTCTCTGGCTCTAAAGTTTGCCATAGTCAAAACTACAATGCAAATGAGCCTACTCTGGCAATCCATGGGAAAACAGCCACATTAGCAACTCATTATAGCCTGCTTTGCATGTGGATTGCTCAGTGCTATAACATGGTGCTCACACACAGCTCCACCTGTAAAGTAGGCACTCAGGCAATGTGGAGCAAAATCCTGGCCCTCTACTCCAATTTTCATCCTCGTCAGACTTTGCAGCTGCCCCTGGGCTGAAGATGATGTTAGTAATCATCCTAAGCCTGACTAAAAAATTTGACCAATTTCAAACCTGGGCAGCACATACTAACCCTGATCTTATCATTGTCACCTAATCATGGCTTAAAAAGACTACTTTTGACCAACAAGTTACTTTTACAGGCTACAAACTATTTAGAGCAGACAGGAACACTTGGGGGGTGGTCATATATGCCAGAAACAAGTTTGTAGTAACTGACATCCTTTGCAATTCCAGGCCTAAAGAATATGAGGTTGTTTCACTAAAGCTTCACCTTCCCTCCACAGAATGCATTACCATCATAGGTGGCTATAGGCCCCCGTCTGGTGGCTCTGAAATCATCGACATTATAAAATCCCTAACCTTAGCTGCCAACTCAGAAACAATGTTCCTGGGGGATTTCAACATGGATTGGCTCACTACAAAATCTCACTACCTTAAAACCCTCTGTGATGAGCTTGGTCTTATACAACTAGTTACCGAACCCACAAGAAACAATATCTCAACCTCGCCTAAAAGCTCCATCTTAGATGTTATTCTAACCACCCACTCCCATAAAATCTCCCATTCAGCAGTATTCCATAATGATATGAGTGACCACTGCATGGTGGTTTGCACAAGATCACAAACTAAAAAGTATCAATAGTCCAAATTTAGAACTAAGAGGTCTTTTCGCAAATTTAATGTGTCAAACTTTCTGTATGACCTGAGCAGGTTCAGATGGCAAGATTTATGTCTTGCAAAATCTGCAGACAAAGCTGTCTCCATCCTTAGCGACAATCTTACTGCCCTGGCAAACAAGCATGCACACATTACCAAAGTCAGAGTGCACAAC
This sequence comes from Neoceratodus forsteri, assembly GCA_016271365.2. Lineage (NCBI taxonomy): Eukaryota > Metazoa > Chordata > Ceratodontiformes > Ceratodontidae > Neoceratodus > Neoceratodus forsteri. The sequence continues at coordinate 41,361,411 of CM028131.1, read as the reverse complement.
GTGTCCTACCCCTGGTTTACCCCAGAACTAAAGGCTGCGCTTACCAACAGAGACAAACTCTGTGCTAAGGCTAGGTACACTAAGAGCCTGGCAGACTGGCAGGCCTTCAGAACTGCTAGGAATGCTTGTGTCAAAAGCATTCATGCTACAAAAGGTAACTTCTATATCTCCACCCTGGAAAAAGCCAAAGGGAACACCCAAAAAATCTGGAGAACAATTAAATCTATTGAAGGCCATCCTTCAGCTCCATCTATCCCAACTAAGATATTTACCAATGGCAGGTTGGTGGAAAACAGCACCTAAATCCTTGAAGAACTCAATTCTCATTTTGTTACCACTGGACTTGCTTTTGACTCCTCACTCTATGCTAACCTTGTGAATACTAGTGAAAGCTCTACCTCCTCTACCTGCAGGCCATCCCACCCCCTCCAGATCCGCACTATTACATATAAAGAAGTTGAAGATTTTCTCCTTAATCTAGATCTCCACAAGAGTGCTGGGGATGATGGACTTGAACCATTTTTACTTAGAATAGGCTATGCCTATCTCACTGCTCCTATCATACATATCTTCAACCTATCCATAACCTCTGCAACAGTTCCATCTAGCTGGAAGTCTGCTAACATCCCTCCTCTTTTCAAATAAGGAGACCCCTGCAATTTAAACAATTACAGGCCCATCTCCATTTTCCCTGTTCTCTCTAAAGTTTTTGAAAAGCTGATCTATAGTCAATTGAAACAACACATTGAATCTTACTCTCTCCTTAACCCTGCACAATCTGGTTTCTGGTCTAAACACAGTGCAGTCACTGCTTTGTCTAAGGTCACTAATGACTGGATTTCCACCGTGGACTCCAAGAAGGTCACAGATGCAGTCTTCCTGAACCTTAGTCTAGCCTTTGATACTGTTGACCACCCCCTCCTAATCAACTGGCTTTCTCACCTAGGTGCCACTCTTCCTGCCGTACAGTGGTTCACCAGTTATCTCTCTGGTAGGATGCAGAAAGTCAAAGCAGATGGTTGTCTCTCAGCCCCCCTTCCAATTGCCAGGGAAGTCCCCCAAGGCTCCATATTAGGCCCAATCCTATTCTCTCTATACATCAATGATCTTGATTCCCACATAGCGAACTCCAGTATTCACTTCTTTGCAGACGACATTGTGTTATATACCTGTGGCACAACTCTAACGGAAGTCAGGGACGTCTTGCAAGCTGACTTTGCTCAGCTCAAAAGTAACCTTATTAAAGCAAAGCTCCTTCTGAACGCTAAGAAAACTAAGGCAATGTTCATCTCACGTAATCCTGCCTTTGGATTCCCCCCCTTTGCTGCCAACGAACCTTATCATCACTTCACTGGGTGAAACCCTGGATGTTGTTCCTAAATTTAAATACCTTGGATTCTGGATAGACAACAAGCTCACCTTCATTGACCACGTTGAGAACCTATCCAAGAGGCTCAAAGCACAGCTAGGCTTCTTCTTTCAAAACAGCTCTCTCTTCCCTGTTGTGACTCGAACCAAGCTTGTACTGGCCACATTTCTTCCACTACTTGACTATGGAGATTTCATCTATGCCACCTCTGCAATCTCAGAACTAAGTAAACTGGACGTTCTCTACCATCATGCAATATGGTTCATCACCAGTGCCCCCCACAGAACCCAGCACTGTGACCTGTACTCAGCTGTTGGTTGGACCTCACTTGCCACCAGACGCCTGCTCCATGCTGGGATCTGGACCCTCAAGATACTCCTTCACAAACTTCCAAGCCACATACCATCCCTCATCTGTATCTCCCGGAGTGCTTACTCACTCAGGAAATCAAACTACATCCTGCTCAATGTCCCAAGAACTCGTACTGCCTTTGGACAACGTGCTGTCTCATTCGCACTTCCTACATTCTGGAACCAACTCCAATCCATACTAAAACTAACCAGCATTATCCCAATAAATCTCTACAAAGTCTTATCCTTATCTAAAATAAAAGATACCTGTCACTGCCACTAAACCCCCCATACCACCCTTACGTTAGTTACTCATACACCGACTGCCACTGCTAGGACCATAAGAGGTCGGCAACTGCACAGGAAGTATAAGACTGAATTTAACAGCTATAGATTTGATCCCCATGACCTGCTTTCAGTGCCCTTCACCTCTAGATCTCCTTATCACACCTTTCTCCACTCTACTCTGCTAGTCCCTAGCCTCATCTTTTACCTTTACCTTCACCTTCTTTCCCTACCTTTCTTCTTAAACTCTCCCTGCTGTCTCTGCACATTAACTTTCTCCTATAATGCACTTATCTTTTATGTATGCATCTCTTCCCAAACATCTGCTGATACAGCATCAGACATTACTGCCAGAGCCCTGCCTTACCTGGTTGTATAATGTCATGAATTGTCATTTATGAACTTTGTATGTGCTGTTTGCTCAATTGACTATGATACCTTGTATGTTATGTCCATATGTCTATGTAAATGACCCAGGACCTCCGTGTGAATGAGCTTGCTCAATGGAGTTTTCCTGCAATAAACTTGAGCTTGAACTAGAATTACGCCACGTTTCTTTCTGTGCTCACAGCTCCACCTGTAGGTCTGACTGGTATTACAGGTTGGCTGCCACATTCCTTGTGTGCTCACAGTTCACAGAACATTAGCTGCAGTCTTGGTTTGGACACAGATGCAAAGACTACTGTGGCCCAGGGGAGTAGCACTACAAGAAGAGGAGGTCATGCTGCATGCCAGAGGCAAATGGTTGTTTCTGCCACAGTGTTAATCAGATAGTACAGTAGTATAGTAGGTTATACTGTGAGGTACACAGCAATGCCTATGGTGTGTCAGGCAACAGTGACTGGTGCGTTCCACACAGTGACAAGCACAGCTGGAAGGTGTGGTCTGACAGTGGATACCACAGTCATATTGTCTTGTGACCCTCATATGCTGCACCAGTGGCATGGGATCCTCACACTACCACACATATGGCTGTATGTGTGTGCAGGGATCCTGGACAAGTGCAGGGTATATGCCTGGGGGGGCACACATTGGCACACTGCTGTCAGAAGCAGTCTTGTCAGTGGAACTTGTGCACTGTGTGGATGGCCCCAACCAATACCTACTATGTGGTGCAGCTTGGCCACCTGTACACCCTCCCCTCAACTCCCTCCTTTCCCCCAGTGCAGCATGTGTCTGCTGGACTATGTTGGTGTACCCCCCAATGAGGGAACTGGAGGTGTGTGCTGCATGAACGCACTGCCATGGTGTTCACTGGGTGCTGGGGCAGCCACTAATGCCTGACAGCATTAAGACCAGTGCCAGATCACAGTGACATGGGCAGTACCATCTGTGTGCAGCATGTCTCTGCCATGTATGTGTTCTGTTCATTGGTTTTTATCACCTTGTTCACCAGGTAAGCACACTGGGCCAAAGCCCAGTGTCAGGAATGACTCAGATATACTCACTGTCTGCCTGAGATGCAACAGTGTACAATAAAGACATACAATGCACAACAAACACAAATATCACATTAGGAACACATAACAAAACCGTATCAATAGTGTGTTGCTGCAAGTGGTGTTCTAGCTCAGTTGTAGCATTTACATGAGTATTCACTTCACAGCACTGCTGGGGCATTTCATTCCACAGTTTGTGTGCTCGGCATATGGAGTGGGCCAGGGTGGCCACCCGCCCACACTAAAGCATGAGGACTGAGAGACGATAGAGTTGCTGTCATCATCTTTCCCAGTCCTTTTGACTTTCATGCAAAAATTACACCATTTTGTGAAAGACAGGACATGAAACTTACAACAACAGAAGGCTCAGTTTCAACTACTAGGACAAGATATCTTTTAAAACAGAGCAATATTTTGTTGAGAGATAGAGAGATAGAGAATTTTGAGCACCTCAGGTTTTTTGACTTTCATGCATATATTACCCCTTCTTGCACTGATTATGGAATTGCATTTCATTCATTTTGTAGAATGTAAAAACTAACTGTAGAGGACAGTAATGAAATACAATTCCAGAATCAATGCAAGAAGGGGTAGTTTATGCACGAAAGTCAAAAGGACTGGGAAATGCTCCTTAAAACTCATTATAAAGCAGACAGTAAACGGCAGTGACATTACCAACACTGTGCAATACTAGTAGCAATTCAACTTCCTAACAGACACAGCAGAGTATCACCCCATATGGTATCAGCAGCAGCCTGAAGTCATGCTGACACGGCATTCAGCAAACCCGGAGAAAAGGGCCACATCAAAAAGGCATAACAAATATGAATTTATCAACTTTGTTCCAAAACCTGAAACACACATAGTTTTTATAAAAATGCTTGTTGAATGTTGCTGCCTCTTTTACTTGTAAAAACCACTGCACATGAATTTTAAACTTTGGAGAAACTGGTCCTGTAAACTTGCCAACAAGGAAGACTAGACTGTGAGTTCTGGAGATGACATAATCACAGCTCTTCACTGAAAACTGGCTTTTTTGAACAGGTAGTGAAATCTTGGTTACAAAATAGCTCATAACTTTTAAATGAAGTAACACAGAAACCTAAGTTTTGGCATGTGATTTATTGGGGGCATGCTTATTCTAATTCTGCAAAGTAATACTTTTGGCTGGAGTCACTCTTTAAACCGAGATTAATTCTGCACATCTATGGTCACTGTCCAGGTGGAAGTAAAACACCACATGGCTCTAATCAAAGAAGAGCCAGAGGTTCCCCAGTGCCATGGCCAACAAAGGTGTCAGTATAAGAAAAATCATTTGTCAAAAATCCTGCTTAAGAAAGTTTATATTCACAGAAGCACATAAAACAAGAACTTGGTCACTTTAAGGTATGTAACCCTGGTGTCATTATACCAAGGGCTACTACCCATGCCTGTATCCTTAATAAAAGGTTAAGGGGCTTGTGTTTGTAAATAACTAGAATGGTGGGACCCCTACCTGTAGTAGTGTTATAATTATGGTGCCTTCATCCCAAGAAACTACATGGGTAATTATCACAGTAGGTACAGCCCTGTGGGAAGCTAATACCAGCCACAATCCTGCCTAGTGACCTTTTACAAAATCCTGAACAACTGCAGTGTTCAACAATCAGAATACCAAACAGTTTGACCATTAATGATATACTCACAGTCAACCCACTTACCAACAGGGTCTGGATCTCTAGCCCGTGCCCTTTAACCCCTTGTAAAAGGCAGTTTCAACAATACCAACATGCACTTTCAATATGCTTTGCAGCACATTCAATAACTTTAGACCAGGTAATAATACGCTTACAAGCCAGATTAACATCAAAACAGTAAATCAGATTTATGAAGGGGAATGTGAACAAGGAAGGGGCTGAAATTTAGATACATGATTACCGTATTTAAAAACAAGCTAGATTACTTTTCGTAACTTCAGTTCCCTGAGTTTATCAGTCTATCAACTACTGAGTACCCAAAGTGGAATACAGGTATGCCCGAGATGGTGTAAGGGGGTGGCTGGCATTACAGCTGATGTTGGGGCCCTTGATGAAAAGAAAATGCAGTTAACATGCAAAACAACCAGATTATTTGTAATCCAAGCCGGTTGGCTCAGTCCCTTAAAAACCCAGTGAAATGAAGCAATTAGATAGTATCACCGATGATTTAACACTTGTTTTAAGGAGCTAGCTTGATTTTATTCATGCTGCCAGTTTTCTACAGACAAGCAGGCAATATAGAGACCTTGTGGTATTCACTGTTATGCATGGGGAAGCTGGACTGGGCTGACCTGACACATCTCTCCTTCATGAACTTTCCTCCAGGTGGCCGCAGCCTGCAAGCTGATGTTACTCAGGGTCTGGATCACCAAAGCCGATCTCTTGCCGAAACAGTCTCTAGTGCAGGACTTGTGGTCTCGGCTGAATTGGCAAGGCTAGGGCAGGATAAGCAGTCTGGCAAAGTTTATAATCTTCTGCTGGCAAAGCCTCCAGCTGGTGTAACAGGTTTTGACCATGGGCAAACAGATCTCAACCCACATAACACATTCAGCACATTTAAAATAAACAGCTATTTTTCTGAACAGTTCAGATGCAGTCCGGTTGTAATTAAACAGCTTAACTGAGCAAACCTTTCAATCTGAGCACATCTCACACACAGGTTGGGCTAGTCACTTCATGGGAGCAAAATCTTCCATTCAAATCAGAAGTAGCACTGGTAACACTGGTAACACTTCCTTCTTGTCTGCTGGCAGGTAGTTCAAAGCTCTGATCCTCTCTCGGACAGGCAGATTACTCACAGGGCCTTCCCTGTGAAAAGGCAGCAGAGAACCACACAGGCTTCCATCTCCTCGATGTCTGAAGCTGAAAAACAACTGACTCAGTTTAAGCCATCTCTCTCCAAGCAAAGGGCAGAGTTCTAGAAATCTGGTTGCTGAGCAAGCTGTCAGTTACAGTCTGAGCACCTTAATTAGCTGGTTCTTTGGTGCCAGGAATAAACCCCTGTTTCTTTCCCACAAGTCACTTGTCTTATTCAATGAGCCCCTGACTGAAATCCTGGCTCATGATTGGCTGTTGCACTCCCAAAATGGTAGCTGGTGAAAAATATACTGTCCCCACTATCCAGCCTTCAATATTTAAAAGTCTGATGCAGCCAGTAAAGATACTTCATTTACTTCAGATTCCCACCATCATGTAGCCTGGGCTGTTCTCTTTCAGTTGAGCCCACATATATGTATTTGTCCCTATTGTTTTGCTGTCACTATTGCCATTATACTGACCCCCCAGGAAGAAAACAGCAGCTCATGAATATTTATTAGGGGCTCATCTTTATTTATTAATCCTTGCTAGTGCTCTGGTTTTAAATTCTTTACTTTCCCCCCAGGCAGCTTCTTTGCCAAATTCTCCTGGTCACCAGCCCTCATTTGGCTAAGGAGAGGCACCAGGACTGCAATATTACATTTCTGCAGATGGCAAAATCACCAGTTGGCAGATCAAAGGCACTGCTTGTGTCTGGGCGATCCCCGATTGCACTGAGGTGTGCTTTTAGCAGCAGGAGATCACGGTTACATATTTAAGCCTGAACTGGGCAAAATAAATGAAAAACTGTGTCAGGGAGTCTTTGAGGATCAAGGGGAACCAGGAACAAATGAGGAAAACAGGCTGATAACACACGAGGATGCCAGTCACAGGAGAAGAAGTGGGAAGACCATGGGGCAGTTAAGGTAAGCCCCTGAGGAGGGGATACAAGTGGTTTACACCTTGGGTGCATGTCACAAGATGAAAATGTAAGCATAATATAATTAAGACTAAAAGAAAAAGTACTGTAAAGCATCTGCATACTTTGTTAAAGTAAATAGGAAGTGTATGTCAAGCAACTCGGTATGTTATATTTTATATGTAAGTGAGTATAAAATAGTTTAAGGCATGCTAGTGTACCCAAAGTATTAATCAGGTATGTCAGAATAGCGAGAGTGTAGTTGCATTATACTTCAGTATACTACTTTTTCATGAGGGTGCAAGGGAGGGTGGCAATAATTTGAGGGATAAAAGTCTGAAAAGAGGAAGATAAATTCCTTGAAATATCTGGGGCTGATGCAGGGTGGTAATGATGACAAGATAAGAGTGCAGGTGGGGAAACTCTCATGATAATCTGCAACAGAGGGTAGCAAATCCTGGAGGGCTAAAAGCTAGCAAAGGAGAAGTTAAGCACCTTCAAACTGGGGGCCTATTAAATGCAGGTTTGGCAACTGCCAAAAATAAGAGTTGAAAAAAGCTTGACAAATAGTACATCCTAAAACTAGATTTAGGGAGAAAATAAAACTCCAAAAACTAGTATTGTAGTCTAAAACCAGGATGATGCCATAAAGCTAAAACATATAGAGAAGAATGTATCTGCAACTATACTCAACAAGGCTGTGTTTCCTTCGAGGATTTGAGATGATAGAATATGAACCTCAAGAGTGAAGCACAAGAGGTCCATGCTGTCATCTCAACCCCGAGATGGAAACACATGCTGAGTTGTGTGTGTCTAACTATATTTTATTATTTATAGCATATGTTTTTTTACATTAGAGTGACAGACCCCCACAGAAGTGAAAACAAAACATCTTGCCATTTCTTTATTCTACTCACATATCAAAATTAAATTTCCAGACATTTGAATGGTAAAAGGTATGACTTTGGGCACTTGGTGGTTATTAAGTAGCTAGGTGAAGAATAAATGAGAAATTTAAAATTGTATGACCTTTGAACTATACATAACAAATGTTCCGAATGCTCACAACAACACTTTAGAATGTGCATAATGGTTTAGAATGTGTTTAACAAGGATTTTGAGCAGGTTGATTTTTATACATAACAAAGGGTAACCATATACTATGCAATTTTTAATCACTGACATTAAAGATCATTAAATTATGACAACTATACCATGAAATAAGCTTATTTTTCTTCACAAGATAAAACAACATAATTTATCTTGATATAAGCCATTTTGTCTTAATGAATAAGAAAAAACTCTAGGGATAATCTTGGGTTTAAAAATGTGAAATTTTTAGTTAGCAAAATAAGAAAATTAAGCTTGCCGAGATATAATTTATTGCAGTTCAAAACTAAGGCTGAAAACACTTAGAAATAGTCTATAAAGAATATCATCCACAGATATTTGTTAAATACAAAATACTAAAAAAATTACACTATTCTAATAACTTATTACCTCAGTACAGCTTGTAAAGTAGAAATATAGTTTTAATAAATAAATCAAATAATTCGATTGTTAAAGTATAACAGATTTTATGGGCTTCACCAAAATAAAAATCAGTTATAAATAGGTAAAATGCTTAAAAGGGGCCAAAGTTCTTTCAAATTCTAGCTTTTGCACCAAAGTTTCTTACTAGCTTGTAGTTTGAATTTCAAGCCATAATGCAGCAAGGACCCAGGAGATAAAAGTTACAATCTGTAGCCAAATAAGCTGGTAAGCAGATATTTGAAGTGAGGCTACTAAAATTGTAGAAAGGGTGGTCCCAAGCCAGTCCTGGATTAAAATATGTAACCAGACCTAGGGTGAAGATAAATAATAGCTAATAACAAAATGAATTTCCAGGATTTCCAGAATAATAGCCCCCCCCCCCCATAAAATAATAATAAATGTTCTGGTAATAAGTTTAGCTTCTAAATATACAAAAATATACAACATATCAGAGTTAACAAATTCTTAGTTCTGAGGGTGAAAATATCTCATCTATAACCCCCAGGTTAATAAACTTCATATTCTCTAGACATTAAATTATATGAAGTATATAGCACAATATAAAAAGCTTTTAAAAACATCTTTATAACATTTGAAAGATGAGAGTTACAAATGGTGGTATGGCGATCTATGAAAAGCAAATACCTTCCATCTTGAAAGTCTCCTAAGTGCCTCTTGGAAAATAAATATCGTTAAAGTTCCACACTGCAAGTACTTTAGTTGGTCCAACAGAATTATATGGATTACCCTAACCGTTCTGGACAGTATACAGATTTCTGACCTGTTTGCTTTGTGTGATAACATAGATACATAGACACCATTGGCAGATAAGGGCCTATAGCCCACCTAGTCTGCCCATTTGAGCTTGTTAAGTTCCATTTACGTTTTCTAGAAGTCTGTTAACCCTTACCCCTGACCCCCAGGGTTCCCTTATGTCTATCCCATGTATTCTTAAATACTATGATTGATTCAGCCCCCACCACTTTCTCTGGCAGGATGTGCCACTTGTCTTCCACCCTTTCTGTGAAGAAATTCTTCCTCACATTTCCTCTGAATTGCCCTCCCTCTAGCTTCATCCCATGCCCTCTACTCCTGAAACATCTTTTTCACTGCAAAATAGTGTATTCATGCACCCTGTTCCTCTCTGTCATGTACTTGTATGTCTCTATCATTTCCCTTCTCTCCCTCCTCTCCTCCAGGGAATACTTATTCAAGTCCTTCTGTCTGTCCTCATAGGACTTGTGATGCAATCCCTGTACCATCTTTGTTGCACTCCTCTGATCCTTGTCCACCCTGTCTATGTCCTTATGTAGGTAAAGTCTCCAGAACTGTATACTGTAGTCCAGGGGGAGCCTCACTAGTGTCTTGTACAGTATAGCTGAATTATGACCTTCCTTTTCCTGCTAATGAGGCCCCTGCCTATGCATTTCAACATCCTGTTTGCTTTACCAGCTGCCTTGTCACACTGTTTCTATACCATGAGGTCAACAGAGGTGATAACCCCAAGGTCCATTTCCTGCTTGATGCATGCTATGTCATCCCCCCCCCCAATTGATATGTTGTTCCAGTGTTTTTGTGGCCCATATGCATTATCTTGCACTTCTCTGTGTTGAATTTCAACTGCTAAACAGCTGACCATTCTTCAAGCTTCTACAGGTCCTGCCCCATTCTGTCCACACCCTCCGATGTGTCCACTCTGTTACTGAGCTTTGTGTCATCAGCAAACAGGGAAATTCTGCCTTCTAGGTTCTGTGCAATGTCACTGAATAGGACATTGAATAGAATCAGTCCCAGCACTGATCCCTGTGGTACCCCAATGGTCACTCTTCCCTCTGTGGAGTGATAGACATTTACCACAATGCTCTGTATTCTGACACCCAGCCAATTACCCACCCACTGCACTACTGTCCTGCCTACTCCCATATTCCCCAGTTTGTTTAATAGCCTTCTATGTGGCACAGTGTCAAAGGCTTTGCCGAAGTCCAGATAGAACACATCCACTGTCCTCCCCAAATCCACCTCCCTTATCACCTAGTTTAGCAATTCAATGAGATTGGTCTGGCATGACCTCCCCCTCCCCCCAGTGAAACCATGCTGTCTTGGTTCCTGTAGTCCATTGGCAGCCAGATGTTCCACCAATTTCTCCCTCAGAAGTGCTTCCAGACTACCGAGGACAGGCTGACTGGTCTGTAGTTCCCCACTTCCTCTTTGTTTCTGCTTTTGTATAAGGGGACTGTATCTGCTGTCATCTAGTCATTGGGTACCTCGCCAGTTTCCAGCGATCTGCTAAACAGGATTGCTAGAGGTTCAGCCATCACCTCTCTTACTTCCTTTAGGACCCTGGGGTAGACCCAATCTGGCCACATTACTTTATAAATTATTATTCCTTCTAGTTCAATTAGGACCTTTTCCCTTGTAAAGGGACTTGTGTCGATTCCTGCATTGTTCCCGCCTCTTGTACTCTTTTCAGGACCATTGCCCTCTTCTTCCTCAGTAAAATAACAGTCCATGTTCCTCAGTAAAATAACAATCCATTTTGAAATGCATAGTCACTTTATTTCAATATTGCACAGTTAGTAGTCCCTTTCTCCATACTTTTTTGCATAACTGTTTGTATTACAATTTCTGTTTTGATTTATGTTTGCACTTGCACTTCTCTTCCCATTTGCGTTATCATTTCCATTTGCATCACCATGTGCGTTACCATTTGCACTTGCATTTGTGTTACTGTTAGTGTTACTGTTTTCTTTTACCTCACTGTTGTCATCATAGTTTGCGTTAACGTTAACATCTGTGTTTTTGCATTTTCACAGTGCAGTGGCAAGCATTATATTTTTGATATTTTTCTGAACTATCTTCCTCAATGCATAGCGCAGCAATTGTGTGGTTGTTTGATCTGAAACTTGCCAAGTGGAAAGATCTTTGTTAAAGGAACATGCCGGCTTTTGTTTGGTAAAAAAATATTGTTATGTTCCACAGTTACTGCCAATTGAAGTTGGCCCCCTCAAAGTTACAGATTTTTTGGTTGCCAGGTCTGCCATTTTAGTGCATTTTTGGCTGTGATTTCCTCCATTTTATGGTGAAAGACTTCTTAAAGGTGCAGAAATGTAAAAATTGAATATCTCTGGAACGGTTTGGTCTTCTCACATGAAATTTGGAGAGTTTTGAGTAGATGTCCTGGGGTGTGAATAATGCTGTTTACATGTTGAAAAATAGTCCCCTGTGGGGATACTGTGTGATACAGTTAAATTTTTGTACATAGCATTCTGCATGATGTTACTGGCTTGAAAAATGTAGCATATGTAGCCCTATTAGTATGGAGGTGCCTTGCAGTGGTTTGGTATGAAAAACATTAATAGGTGCAGAATTATGCCATTCCGACGAATGAAAATTTGGTTAATTATGCTCCAATAATTTCTGAACTGTGTGTCCAATTTGCCTGAAATGTGGAATGTACAAAGATTTATAATACATTTTTGAATGTGACAATTTTCGGGTCGCTGGCACTTACGGTCCTGAATTGTGCATGTTATGTTGTTTGCTCATGGCGCTGTGTGACCATTGAATGGATGTACATGCAATTTTGGACACATGGCGTGCTATGGTACATGTCTTCACTTATCAATTTTCATTTCAGTTGGTCATACAGTTTCTGCACAGTGAAGTAACAAAAATTCACATCGGGCACCACGCTTCCACCACCACATTCCATTTACTATTTATTTATTTATTTATGAAATTTTGGTGACGGAGTAACCCCACTGAGCCCAGAGGTCCCTTTTTCAGGGATGATCCAGGATTTACATGACATAGAATACATCACAAAATACGGTACATGTAGTGCATACATACATGATACTGGTTTATACATAGATGTACAGTCAGCTGGTTACATTAGCTGAATTCGACATTAGGTTAGTGCTTTCATTATAGATACTACCCTAGCTAGGGGGTATAGATCCCAATTTGTGGAGGCGGGTATTGGGCTGTGAGGTTTTAGGCTTGCGATAGGTGGACCCATCACTTTAGCAGGTGCACTTGGAGGTAGCCATTAAATGTGCCTTAAGCCTTGTGTAGAAGCTTTTGATAGAGGGAGCTTCCTGGACTCTGGGGGAAGGAGTTTCATTGGGTGGGAGTGGTATGGGCAAACTACTTGCCCCCCACCTTAGTTCTGATCCTTGGGACTGCTAGGAGCATGTGGTCCAATGTGCAGAGGAGCCGAGGGTCGATCTTTAGAGCAATAAGCCCGGAGATGCTGGGAGGAGGGGTAGAGCTGAGTAATTTAAAGGTTTGGCAGAATAAAGGGTCCTGGAGGTGGGCTTCCCAGGAGGGTCAGTTTAATTAGGACAGAGTGTCGCAGTGATGGGTCCTAGGGTTGGATTGGGTGGTGAACTGAGCCACCTTAATGTAGAGAACTTGGAGTCTATTCATCTCTTGTCTGGCTACTCCTTGGACCACTGGGGCCACATAGGTAATAGTTAGAAGTAGGACGCTGGTGGCAATAGAGGCCCTAGTTTCCAGTATCAGCTGGTCTTTCAACTGGTGTAGGATGCCTAGTTTCGCATATACATTTTTCGTTACCTGGTCCACATGGTCCTTGAGGGTGAAGCTCTGGTCCAGGGTAAGACCGAGGTATTTTAATGATTCCATAACCTCTAGTCTGTTGCCTGACACAGTCATGACCGAGGGGTCTTGGGCCAAACAGCATGGTCTTGGTCTTGTTAGAGTTAAGGACCATTCTGTTAGTGACCAGCCATGGATCTATGGATCTCAGGTCTTCTTGTAGACAGGAGCTGAGGTCTCCTAGATTAGAGGAGGGATGTTAGAGGACAGCATTGTCCATGCACTGGACCACAGAGCTCCCGCTGCAGTATTTGCTGAGTTCATTGGTGAAGAGGGAGAAAAGTAGGGGGCCAAGGACAGACCCTTGGGGCACCCCCTCAGTTAATGGGAGTGGCTCCAAAAGGGAGTCTTTCCATTTTACCCTCTGTGAGTGCCCAGTGAGGTAGCTGTCAAACCACGAAAGGGAGTGGCTGTCTAGGCCAACATTGCTCAACTTGCTCTTTCAACATCTGGAGCAGTTACAAGTGGGGTTCCACAGGGTTCCATTTTGGGCCCAATTTTGTTCAACTTTTTCAATCATGATATGGTAATAGAATCTAAAAATGACTTATCCAAGTTTGCTGATGATACTAAACCGGGTGGAAGAGTTGATACCATAGAAACATTTAAAATTCTAGAACAAGACTTGTATACAATTGAACAATGGGCTAAAAAAATGTAATGTTATTTGACATCAATAAATGCAAGATCTTGCATTTTGGTAAAAATAATACATTACACAACTACTATTTAAATAATCAGTTATTGGAATCATCCAGTTGTGAAAGAGACTTGGGTATATTAATAAATCATAAACTGACATCAGATAACCATAGTAGTAAAGCAGTTAGATCCACTAATATTGTAATAAGACAAATTAACAAAACTTTGATTAGTAAATCAGAACATAATTTGATCCCACTATATAGAGCATATGTCAGACCACACCTGGATTATGGTTCTCCCTTATGGAGTCCTTATACAAAAAAATGACATAAATCGCTTGGAACAGATACAAAGAAGATTGACTAAATCTATTCCAGGATTAAAAAATAAGTGATATGAGACCAGGTTACAACAAACTGGTCTCTACCCCTTAATGTTAAGAAGGGAAAGGGGAGATTTACTTCTAATGTATAAATTGGTTCACAATCCTAAGTTACTTAATATATGTGGATTGGAATTTGCAGAAAAAAGAATTGTAGGAAGATTACACTCTAATCAACTAAAAGTAGAATGGGCTAATAACAAAAAATATGATAACTTTTTCAATACAAGGGCAGAAAAATCTTGGAATTCTTTACCACCCACAGTTGTAGATTCAGCTAACTTTGAGATTTTCAAAACTAGGCTTGATCTCTGGTTATTGGCCTAATAATAATAATAATATTTAACCAAATGTCCCACTATTGAAGGAGGACAATCTGGATGGGCCTTGAGCCTTCTTTTGTCCTACTTTATCCAGTAATCCAGTAAACTTGGTCAGTAGCAGGTTGTGGTTGACCAGGTTGAATGCCTTGGATAGATCAATACAGACCACTCCAGTGGGGGTCCCCTTGTCCAGTTCTCTGAGCACATCTGTGGAGAATTTGGTAAGGGAAGTGTCTGTTCCATGCTTAGTTCTGAATCCATGCTGGGAGGGAGCCAGAAGTTGATGGAGCTCTAGGTAATCACAGAGGTGCCCGTAGATCAGCCTCTCTTGTACCTTAGCCAGGCTACAGAGAAGAGAGATTGGTCTGTAATTGCAAGTGGACTCCCTCAGGTCTTCTTTGTGGGTGGGGACCATGTGGGCCAGTTTCCATTTTTTAAGGATTGTGCCTTCTATTAGGGATTGGTTAAGGAGCCAGGTCAAGGGCCTGGCTAGTGCCTGGGCTCCTTTCTTCAGTATCCTTGGGTGAATCCCATCTGGTCCCATGGATCCAAATGTTTTGAGGGTCATTAGTAATGGGAGAACTTCATTGGGTTTTACCAGTCTGATGTGGAAGGTTGGGTGGTCCAGTTTAGGGAGTGGCCGCCCGTTCGAGACCGGGTGCAGAGGAGGCAGTCCCACCTTGTACTGGTCAAGCTTCATGAATTGGCAGTTGAGAGCCATGGCAATGCTTGGGTCATCATTTGTTAGTTGACCATTTACCTCAATGGGGCCATGTACGGTCTTGCCGTTCCCCTTTATTAACCCATTTATGTGCACCCAGAAAAGTCTAGGGTTTCCTAGATTCTTTTTCTGTAGTTGAGTGACATATTCTCTCTTGACCACTTTAATGGCCTGTTTACATCTGTTTCTGAGAGTTTTGTAGCTCATCAGGTCAGCAGGTAGGGTGGAGAGCTTGTACTTTTTCCAAGCTTTGTCCCGGTTTTTCATTAGGGATTTCAAGGATGGGGTGATGCACTTGTAGCAGCTCCCCTTGGTGTGAAATTTCTTCATGGGGATGAGTCAGTCAGCAACCCTGGTGATTGTTCACTGAAAGAAGGCAACCACCTCATCCAGCGAAGGGAGGAATTTGACTGGACTCCAATCAATGCTGTTTAGGCAGCCTGTTAGATGTTCAGGTAGTAGATGTGTGAAATCCCTTGCAGCCAGGATTCGCGGGAGGAATCTGGGAGTCCTATTTTTTCAGGTGCAAAATATTGGGGAGTGGTCTGTCAGGGAATCCGCTAAGGTGCCTGCCACCTGTATGTTAGCGGGTTTGCTCTTCAGCACCCAATTGAGTGTGGAATGGTTCTCCGTTCTGTGGTTCATTTGTGTAGGCCCCGCAATGACCTGCTCAAGATTTGCTTCCTGTACCAGACCTTTAAGGGAGTGATTTTCATTTGAGGCCCAATTTAGATTAAAGTCCCCCAGAATGAGTATCTCTGAGGCTACCTCTTCGGAGATGTCCTTAAGGACTGCCTCATGTAATATATGAGCATTCTTAGGGGGGGTTATATATGCATCCAATGTTGAGATGTTTGCTGGGGCCAGGGGTGATGCATATGAAAAATGATTCACTGTCCATGCAGGTAGCATGCTGCAGGTTAACCTGTATAGAGTTTAGGGTATCTTTTGTGTAGATTAGGACCCCTCCCCCTCTTTTGTTCACTCTGTCTTTTCTATGGGAGTGGTACCCATTCTCAAAAAGAAGGGAAATTCATGACAAAAACTTCATTTAATGCATCAGTTAAGGTTGTTCTACAGTGACAAAAGTGAGGAAATTCAATGTTAGGGTTGCCACCACTTTCACCCCATGCCCATCCCACCCCCATCAACAGGCATTGTGGTGTGTGTTGGGGACATCTGTCCTAACTCTCACCCCATTTTCCTATATGGCACCACTGCAGTTTGTTTACAAATGGAATGGGGTGAGAGTTAGGACCAATGACCCCAATGTGCACCCCAATGCCTGTTAGTAGGTGGAGGGCTTGGCAAGGGGTGCAAGGGGTAGCAACCTTAACACCAAATTTCATCACTTTTGTAGTTGTGGAACAACCCTAACTGATGCATTAAATGGAGATTTTTGCCATGAAAAAACAATACATATATATATATATATATATGGAAAACAACTCTGTTTTAATGCATCAGTTGGGGTTGTTCCACAGCAACAAAAGTGAAGAAATTTGGTGTTAGGGTTGAAACCCCCCTTTGGACCCCTCCAGCCCATCCCCAACCGGCATCGGGGTGTGCTCTGGGGTCATTGGCCCTAAGTCTCACCCCATCACATGTGTAAGGAAGCAGAGGAATAGGAGAATGGGGTGAGAGTTAGGACTGATGACCACAACGCACACCCCGATGCTGGTTGCGGGTGGGCTGGAGGGGTCCAAGGGGGGTTTCAACCCTAACACCAAATGTCCTTACATTTGTCACTGTAGAACAACCCTATTTGATGCATTAAACTGAGTTTTTTTACCTCTAATTTCCCTTCTTTTTGAGAATGATGAAGAGAAATAGTGAATGTAATGCAGCTACGGGATCGCGGCGCCCAATAGGCCCCCTCTCCTGCCACGTGATGTCTTGTGACATAGTAACAGGAACAGCAACACAAACACAAGGTGGAAATGCAAATGGTAACAGTGATGAAAATGTAAGTGCAAATGACAACGCAAAGGGTAACGCACACGGTGGCTTACACGGGAATGGTAACACAAACGGGGACATAAAC
Source organism: Neoceratodus forsteri (assembly GCA_016271365.2). Lineage (NCBI taxonomy): Eukaryota > Metazoa > Chordata > Ceratodontiformes > Ceratodontidae > Neoceratodus > Neoceratodus forsteri. The sequence continues at coordinate 41,343,965 of CM028131.1, read as the reverse complement.
ATAAGCGGAAACAGTAAGTGTAACAGTAACGGAAGTGCATACCCTGTTTTTGCCGAACAGCTACATACAGAAACACAAAGAATCTATGCATTGTAATGGGCATCAAAGCTTAAACCGAGCATTGGAAGTACTTATTTGCAAATATCTCAGCAACTGCATGACATAGAAAAAATTAAAAATTTCACAAAAATCATGATTTTTCTGGCTAGGTTTCTGTTATTACATAGCCCACCACTGGATCCACATTTCATATAATCTACTGCTTTCTCCTGACTGTGGCTGAAATCATAAATCGCGATGACGATGCGGTACAAACCATGCGGCAGCTTCTACTTCCGACTCAAATTAAAAAAAAACATAACTACTTCAGCCTCTGACTTCAGCAAATACAAAAATACCACAGTAAATTAAACGTGGTCACATCATGGCTCTCACTCAAAGGGCTACCGCATCCTCGTTAAATGAAAAACAGCCACCATTTAAAAAAAAAATCAGCCCACCCACAAACAAAATCACAGCCAATGAAATCGCATGCTGCAAACATACTCAGATGTCAATCACTCTTTGCTGCGCAGCGATAAAAGGCAGAGTACAAAAATTCCCCTATATTTCACACACAAAAAAACAAACAAAATATAACAACAAAATAAAAACTTTGAACAAACAACTATAACCCTATTGCATAAATGGAATATGCAATGGGAAACTCATTAAATAAATGATTTATGTGCACTAGAGCAGTTTAACCTTGGACACCTCACTCGTGGCTTACGCCACTCATGAGGTTCCCGAGGTCAAACTGCTTTTGTGCACATAAATCATTTATTTAACTCGTACCTATTGCATATCCTATATATATATATATATATATATATGGTAGTGGCACAGTAGTGCCACTATAGTTAGGGTTGAGTACCCCATTTAAGGTTAAATCTGAAATTTGTCAGCTTAATAACTTTGCCATTGTGTGATGGATTTGCCTGACATTTGGTATGCACAGTCCAGTACCACAGTGCTCTATATCTACCAGGTTTTGTTGTGGTTGGATGTACAGTTGAGGAGCTACAGAGCACCACAAAAGACACAAATTATGCATTTTTGTGCATTCTATGCTCATGCCTACAGGCTGCATGGTTTGCATGACTAGTCCGAAGCCTTCAGGGAACATGCAGCTAGGGTCTCAGATGTGCATTTCAAAGATTTCATGAAAAAATATATTAAACAGTTCAAAAGTTATTCAAAAAAGAAGTTTCCAATTATAGTTATTGGGAAAAGTTAACAAAATATACAAAAGTGTCACAAATGCACTTCTTACTTTCGCAAATGACCTTTGTAGTTTCACAAATCAGCCATCTTATTTTCAGTTGGTGGTCACAGAATGAATGGCATTAAAATGTGGGACCCTCTAGGGACTCTACTGTTGTTGTGTTCACCTAGTCGAGCCCTGAGGATGCTAGCCATATCTTTTTTGGGGTTCAACACCCCAGAAATATTTTTTTATAAATTTTTATAAAAAATAGTGTTGCAAAGTACTTTAGCATATGCAACACTTTCTGATTTCATTTGCGAAAGTGTCATGATTTGCCAAAGTACTTTGCAACACTATAGCCAAAACAATAGGGAATCTTTGCCACTCTTCTGCAAAAGAAAGGTTTGGTCTTTTGGGTTAAAATTTAGAGGGAAGAAATCCAAGATCCCACAGATGTGCCTTTTAGTGGTTTGGTGCCAAAATATTACAGGGCTGCAAAGTTACAGCACTCCAAATTTGACAGTTTTTCTCATAGGCTAATATTACGGCATCTGCTGTGCCTTTCGGGGCCCATAGCTCAAAAACAGTTCGAGATACGGACTCTTCGTAAGAAGAATGCTTAGTCCACCACTAGGAGGCTAAGTATAAAACTAGCCTGGAAAGTCATAAATAACATGAGATTTTTAATTTTTTTCTACGTTGTACGGTTCTCAAGATACAAGGAATTTAGTATTCCAAGTGCTGATTTTCTGCTCCAATGGCTTACATTCTTTGTATTCACTGTGCTTTTGAATGCACCTTTTTTGGGAAAAAGTGTGCATTTGCGTTACTGTTACTGTTAGCATTTCCGCTTCCTTTTCCGTTAGCATTTTTGTTAGCATTTACGTCACAGTGTGCGTTACCCTTTGCGTTTGCATCACTGTTACTGTTATTGTTTGCATTTCCGTTACCTTTTTGTTTGCTTTTACTTTTGTGTCACCATGTATGTTACACTTTGCATTTGTATTTGAGCTTGCATTTACGTTACTGTTACCATTTGCTTTTCCGTAACCATTTGCGTTAGCCTTTCCATTTACATCACTGAGTGCGTTACCATTTGCGTTACTGTAACCATTTGCTTTTCTTTAACCATTTGTGTTAGCCTTTCCATTTACATCACTGAGTGCATTACCATTTACATTACTGTAACCATTTGCATTTCCATTTCTGTTTTTCGTTTTTGTTTACTTTTGCGTCAATGTGTGCATTACCTTTTGCATTTGTGTACGTGCTTGTATTTCCATTTGTGTTTCCTTTGGTGTCATCATTGGTGTTACCATGAGTGTTTGCATTTCCAATTGCATTACCAATTTCCAATTGCATTAGGAGGCAGTATGGCGCAGTGGGTTAAGGCTCTGAGCTGCAAATCTGGAGACCTGGGTTTGAATCCCACAGCCACCTAGGCGCATACTGTGTGACTCTGAGCAAGTCACTTAACTTCCTTGTGCTCCCAGGTTGCACCTGCAAACAAGCTTTCAGCTTAGTGTGTCTCACCTGGTAAAATAATTGGTTTAAAAAAAAAAAATTACCATGACCATGTGTATTACCATTTGTGTTTGCATATGCATTTGCGTTTGTGTTTCCTTTGGCATCATCGTTGGTGTTACCACAGCTATTTGCATTTCCAATTGCATTACCATTACTGGTTGCATGTTCATTACTGTTTGTGTTTGTGTTGGCCTTAATGTTTGCATTTTCAGTAGCATTGCCATTGTCCAGTGCATAACTGTTTCCTTCTGCGTCACCACTGCTGTTATCATTTGCATTTCTGTTTGTGTTAATGTTTGTATTTTCATTACTGTTTTCATTACCGTTTGCGTTTCCATTGCCGTTAGCATTTGCATTAACATTTTTATTATCATTTGTGTTTCTGTTGCCGTTAGCATTTGTGTTACCATTTGCATTACCATTTCTGTTTTCATTCATGTTTGCTCTTACGTTTCTCTTACCATTTGTGTTATCGTTTCTGTTTGTGTCACTATGTGCATTACCATTTCCACTTGCATTTGTGTTAGTGTTACTATTTTCTTTTACCTCACTGTTTCCATCACCATTTGCATTAACATCACCGTTTGTGTTTTTGCATTTGCGTATTGCAGTACAAAACATTGTTTTTGCTATTTTTCTGCACTCTGTACTATGACACATAGAGCAGCCAGTGTGTGGTTGATTTGTCCGAAACTTGGCACGTAGAAAGATCTTTATTGAAGGAACATTCCAGTTTTTGTTTGGTGAAACAATGTTGTACTGCTCCAGAGTTATTGCCAGTTTAAGTTGGCCAGCTTCATAGTTACTGATTTTTTGGCTGCCAGGTCTGTCATTTCAGTGTATTTCCTGTTGCGATGTCCACCATTTTGTGGTGGAAGCCTTCTTAAAGGTGCAGAAATATAAAAATTGAATATCTCTGGATTGGTGTTGTCTTTTCATATGAAATTTGGAGGGTGTTGAGTGGATGTCATGGGGATGTGAATAATGATGTTTACATGTTAGAAAAATAATTTGCTGCAGAGATACTGCATGATGCAGTTACCATTTCATGCATAGCATTCTGCATGGTGCTACTGGCTTGAAAGTTATAGTGTAGGTAGCATTAATAGTACGGAGGTGCCTTGCACTGGTTTGGTGTGAAAAAACATCAAGAGGTGCAGAATTTTGCCACTCTGACAAATGAAAATTTGGTTCATTCTGTTTCAATAACTTTTGAACCATGTGTTAAATTGTGGCATTTGGAATGCAGAAAGATTTATAATACATCTTTGACTGTAACAATTTTCAGGTTGCTGGTACTTATGGTGGCTGAATTGTGCCCGCAGAGTTGTTTGCTTGTGGTGCTGTGTGACCGTTGAATGGATGTTCACACAATTCTGGACATATAGGCCCAGATATTCAAAAGGGTTGCACCATGCTTAACAGAGATGCACCAGCGCAAGTCCGAAAATGCACCATTGTGTGATATTCAGTGTGAGGCAGCTGCGCCCCTCCAAATCGCAATGCACAAGAGTGCAATGGTAATGAATGCATGTGCAACTGATGGGGAGGAACCATAAATAAATGGCGCAGTGCAATATTCAACAGCATGCGCTATGCACAATAGGGGAGCAAGCAGAAGTTGCACGATAGCGGAAATGATCCAAAATAAAAAGGAACAAGAGAGAGGCACAAGAACGCTACAGGGAAGCCAGAGGTGGAAGCGAGGTGACAGCAACACGGCAGAGGGTAGCAGTGAGCAGGACTGGGCAGGAGCAGGACAGAGTACACCTGGAAACTACCAGGAACAGGACAGAAGTGGGGAGCCTGTGCCACTGTGCAGGAGTCAAAGGGAAGTGCCACAGTGGACTAAGGGCAGTGACAGTGGACAGGACAGCCAAATCTTGGAGGTGTTCCCGGTGCAGGGGGAGTAGCATAAAGGACAGTGGGGGGAATGGGAATACAGCTGCCGGGGAGGGACACAAGCCAGGGACATGGCCAGTGCCACCATTCAGATGGAGGCAGTAATGAGGGGTGTGAGAAGGCAGGCAGCAGGGGGGTGCAGCCATGGAAGGGCCAGTCGGTGGTATGCCCCCAACAGGCAGTACTGAGCCCACACCAGCCTCGAGAACTACAGTGGCATTGAGATAGTGGGTCAGTACCACCTGAACTAGGTGATCCTGAGGTGGCTCTGTGAGCTGTGCAGTGATGAGATGCAGACACCCACATGACAGAGCCATGCTCTGTCAGTGGAGACAAAGGTGACAGCTGTCATGTGCCTACTCACCACAGGTACCTTCCAGAGACCAACAGGGGACACAACAGGCATAACCCAGTTGGTCACATCATGCTTACTCATACAGTTCCTTAGTGCACTGCTGCCACATGCTACAGAGTACATCCATTTCCCCAGCACACAGGTGGAGCTCGCAGCACACATACAAGAGTTCCACAGGGTAGCACGTATGCCTGGTGTGCTCGGGGCCATTGATTGCACTCATGTGGCCATCCACACACCACCTGGCCTGGTAGGTGCTGCGTACATTAATTGGAAGGACTATGCCAGCATCAACTGTCAAGTGGAGTGTGATGCTAGGGGGTGCATAACCATGTCTGTGCCATGCACCCTGGGGGAGCACATGATGCCTTCATCTGGCACCAGTCTGCACTGTGCCACAGGTTCAAAAGTGGGGACATTCCCACTGGCCACCTAGTGGGTGAGTATGCAAATCAAGCAAAAAGACATGGATCTTGGGAGGGGCATAGTCAGAGGTGACATGGGTACTGGCCTAGATGGCCCATGGCAGGGCGACGCTGATCACCAAACTAATGTCCACCCTCTACGCACAGGTGACAGTGGATATCCACTCTGCCCCTGGCTGCTCACACCATACCAGCGGCCCACGACCCCATTGCAGCAATGGTACAAAGATGCACATGCCACCACACGCAATATCATAGAGGGGGTGTCTGGGATGCTGAAGGCACATTTCTGTTGCCTGGATATGTCTGGTGGTGCCCTACAGTACAGTCCCTCAAAGGCCTGCAGGCTACTCCTGGCCTGTTGCATCCTGCACAACATGGCCAATGACTGTGGGATAGCTGTAGAAGTCAAAAAGGGGGACAGTGATGGGACGATGAGGACACTGGTGCAGATGGTTAGGGAAAGCCCCCCCTTGGTCGAAGGGACCCCCTGACAGATACGGATGTCACAGTTGCACTGGGACACCATCACAGAGGAGTACTTCAACCAACCCAGGTAAGTCATGGGGCCATGTGCAACCTCCAATGGCAAGTGCACAACCCACAAACCTGCATGGACAAACCCCAGGGGCGCATGTCAAAAAGGGAATTGGCTGAGCATGGAACTGCACACACTGTCGGGGATGGACAAGGCCTAACATAGCACATGGTCACGTACACACACACACACCCCACAAGACATGCACAAAGGGTAGGAGGCACGCCGACCCCAACTGCCACCCCAGCCACACACATGTCCACAGACCACCATGCCCAGTGCCTGTCATTGTGCATGTCTCAGATGCTGGGCACCATTGCACAGTGGTGGACAGTGCAATGCAGGCTTCATCATGCACATGCCACAGTGACCAGCAGCAAGGAGGGTGTACACATGGAATATGCGTGTGTGTGCAGGTCCAGGTACCCCACCCGTGCATTGCACATTGAACAACACACTGCACACAGGGCGGCATCAGACAGTAGCCATGGTGGGAGACAGGTCAGTCACACACCACAGTGCCATGGCCACGACGGATGTGTGGGTGGCCCTGCTGAGACCCGCCAGCAGTGACAGGCTGACCAATGGCCTCATGGGGTGGCACTGATGGTCCCCAAGGGGTGCCATTGTGGGAAAGCAACCTTTCTTGAGCAGGTGTCTTCAGCTCGCCGAGCATGCCTGCACCAGGCATACTTGGGATGCCTACAGCTGAACCCGCTGTCGACAAGGAGGGTATCGCACGATGCTGGGAATGGGGGTGGACATGGCACTGTGCGGTGTCTGCAGTGCATGGGCAAATAACTGTGTGCCCATTGTGGCAATGACCGCTGTGGATGCCTGTGTCTGCTTGTCAATGGCGATGGTCACATCCTCCCACAGCCTGTCCATCTCTGCCAGGAGCAGACCGGTGTCCCTGCTGCACTGCTCCTCTGCCTGGTGCAGGACCACACTGAGCATATCCACTGCTGTCACAAGCCGCAACTACTCATCCACTGATTCATGGAGTATGCGGGTGTGCTCATCTTAGAGGTCATCTGTCTTATCGGCATACTGTCTCTCATGATGTTTGCAGCCATGCTGGGGAGCACCCCTTGAGGTTGGGTGCTGCACACCAGGGCCATGCCTGGGCAGGTCTACAGGTGATGCACTAATGCCACCCCCAACACTGTCCTCCCATCGCCATTGGCCAATTGCTGACACTGCCCCTCTGGCTGCCACTCTCCAGGGCTCAATGGTGCTGCTGCAGTGGCCACAACAGCCCCACTGTCCTGGACACTCACCAGTGCTGCCCCAATGGTGCAGACAGGCACAGGCTGGGACTGTGAGTTCACGCAGGCCTCCATGGTGGCACCACCCATGGCTATGCCTGTGCTGTAACCTGCTATGTGGCCATTCTGCAGCCCACACGTATCACTGTCCATGATGTGAGCTCCATCATCATCAGTGATGGATCTGGCACTAGTCCGAGTCTCAGCATGCTGGCATCCATGGATGCTGTCATGCTGGGACACAGGCAGGGCCTTCTCTGCACCTACTCCACCAACCTCAGTCCAGACAGCCATGTGGGCCCACTGTCATCCTGACACTTGGACATTTGTAGAGGTGGATGGGTCCTCCTCTGTGTCCAGGGTATCGCCCTCAGTGGATGAACCCACCACCGCTGACCCATGTAGATGCTCAGGAGCTGTAAGGGAACACAGCAGCATTAATGTATCTGCCCTACCCTGTGGCATTCTCCCCCATAGTGACAGATCAGGACCTACCATGCAGTGACGGGCTACCACCCATCTGGAAGCCACCACCTGGAACATCCTCGATGGCACAACGCTGCATTCTGCAAGCAATCTGCTCTTCCTGTGGTATCATGTGTTGCACAGCCAGCTCTCCCCCACCAGTCGCAGCCCATGCTGTCCTGATGGCAGTCACCTTATCTTTAATCCTCCTCCTGTCTGTGCCCACCTTCTTTTTGCACTCCTGCACAGATCACTGGTGACTGCCATTCTGGTTGACGGCACATGCCGCCTCACCCCATGCTGCAGCACAGGCCTGTGCTGTTCCCCACTGTCTGCTGATCAGCAGTTCCTGGTCAAGGTAGGCCTCAAACAGGGCATCTGATTCTGTCTTGGTGAAGTTGGATGTCCTCCATCTCCCACGTCTCTGTTCCTCCTCCTCCACCTCAAGTTCGGTCATCATTGATCCTGTGGGAATGACAAGTGTTACCTCTGATTGTGCAGTCCCATGCATCTCCCACACACCACAGTCCACACTCCCAAACAGCATGCAACTCACCACAATAGACTGTAATACCAGACTATGGCCTCTGCAGCCCCATGTCACATTTATATAGTGTAACGCATGCAAATAAGGCGAGGCTCAATTTTAAGTGGATGCTAATGCAGTAGCTGCGCCATTGAATTGCTGATGATCTGATTTGCATATGCCAGCTGAATATTGCGCTGTTGCACCTTGCGCAATTGTGTTGAATGTGCTCAGGCAAGGGCACAGCTCTGTGATGTGTGCAGTAGACACCAAACGGCGCATGCCCTGGGTGCTGACACTGATGCCTGCCATGCTGCTGATGTGCTGTGCATGGGAGGCAGTGTAGGGCATGGCCACCACTGTGCCAGTGGCACTAGTGTGCTGTTTACATGTATGGCACTCTTGCACTGGGGTGCCATAGGCACCATGGAGTGACAGCACGGTAGGTCACTACAGGGCACCTCACACAGGCACCCAACCATGCTACATGCAGGGAGTACCAATTGCGCTGTGTCAGTCCATGCTCAAGAGACCCTTGACCCTGTGCCCAACCTTTGCCACCTATGCACTATGTGTCCACATGGGTGCACCCTATCACACTGTTCGGTGACAGCGTGATGGGGAATGGCAGCGCTGTACTGCACAGCATCTGCACATGGTGGACATGCACTATAGAGTGCCATTTTGTGATCCTACCTGAATCAGTGATGGCAAAGAGGAGAGCTTCTGTCTGAAGCCCACTGGAGCTGGCCAGTTTGGTGACCATAGTGGAGCCCCATGCTGGGGGCCAGTTTGGGGATGACCCCCTGGACAGGGCTTGGAGTGCAGTTTGGGAGGAGATGGCAGTGGCACTAGAAGAGGCCACAGGGATCAAATGAACAGCAGAGCAGTGTCGCCACTGCAATGGGGAGCTCCAGTGGAGGGACCCAGACAGGCTTGCCCACCTACGGGCATGCACCAGGAAAGGCGCAGTGCCATGTCCAGGTAGGTTCTCCATCCATACACTGGTTGCATCCATACAGGTATCACAGTGGGCATGTGTCCACCACATGGGGGGCAGTCCAGTGTGGGCAGTGGTGGTGGTGGTGGTGGTAGTGGTGGTGAGGTTGTGGCATGGCTGGGCTGTGCAGGATAGCACACACCAGGGGACCTTTGCTACTGGTTTGTACTGATGTTCCCCTCTCCATGTTTGCACCCTAGGCCCTGAGGAGTGGCAAAAAGCCAGGGAGGCACAGCAACACCGGGAGGCAGACAATGCAGGGCAATAGCCATGGGCTGTCAGGCCCATCCAGCAACTGTGGCCAGATCCAGCCAATGCAGGTGAATGCCTTTCTTTCAGGATATTCTGTGCATGCTGTGTTGCGGGGTAGGCGGTGGGGCATGGCCACCATCCATTGACACCACTGACATGCACGCCACATGGTATACTCAGCACTGTCCTGTGGCACTGCATGTGTGGGTGTGCATTGCTAGTGATCCATGCATGCACCGGGTACATGGCTGTGCCACTGCCTTCACACTGCATGGCCATGTCACTGTACAGCCGCTGTGGTGCTGGGCGGGACTTGGGCGGTGGATGTGTGCAGCGGTCTGAATGGCTGTGTGCACATGGGCAGGTGGGTCTTGTGGACACGGTCACTGTGGGTGGTCACACACCATCACAGGGGTGTGGCCCATGGCTGTATGCCATGCACAATGGGTTGGCTGCAGGGGGATGGACATTCATACATATTGACTCTGCTCCCTTATCCTAGGTGGATGGTGGCTGATGTGGCTAGAGAGGGCCATGCAGGAGCTCCTGCAGATAGCGAGGGAGTCCTTGGAGTTACTCCAGTGATTGGAGCAGCATAGTGTCTGGAGGTGGAGGACAAGGAGGTGCCACAGGAGTGGGGAACGGGGAAGACACTAAGCCTTCCATGCCCCTGGATTCACCCTTCCCCCCTGGACCCACCCTCACATCCCTTCTTCCCTCTCCCCTTTGTTCACCCCTGTCCCTTACCCACCCCCATCTGGTATGTGGCCTTCACCCCTCATTATGTAAATATTTGTATATAGTTGTTTGGACCTTTATATAATACATTTGTTTTGTTATGCCTACTGTGGTGGTCTCTGATTTGCAGTGGGCTACAGGTGCTCAGCTGCAGTGGTGTGCATGGCATCAGGGGTGGTGCAGGCATGAGCGTGTGTGTGTCCAGAGGGGAACCGCCTATGGTGTGGGCATAGGTATCAGTCACTGTCTGTGGTTTGTGTGTTGTTCCCTGTGCACTGGATGACTGTGTGCAGTGGTCCATGGTGCATGCACTGTGTCCATGGTGCCCCTGTCAGACCATCCATGGCCTGTGCAGCTGACACCCTTGTATGTCTGTGATCTGCACAGTCTGCTGGCATGTCAGTGGTGGCTGTCCATGCTGGACAACCACTGTACCAGGTATAATGCTGGGTTGTCTCCTGTCACCAGTATGGTGCACGTCTGCCTTGGGTGGCACTGTGGCCTCCGCTGTTGTTGTGCCCCCTTCATGCTGTCACTTGTGTCTGTTGCGGGGATGTGCTCCACTGTCTGTTACTTGTGCTCCGGTCACATGCTGGTGGTGTACAGCTTCATGGTGCTTGCACAGGGTGGCTGGCACACCTATGCCATGGAGGGGTGCTGGCCATGTGTACATGGCTGCCGTGGCCACACACCAGTGGCTTTATTGACCTGCTATTGTATCCCTGTGTTGGTGTGCCCTTGTGTATGGGTGGGTGTTTGTCCATGCACTGTGTTGCATCCTGTGTGGCACATGCTTCCATGCAACACTGTGGGTATCTGTACTGGCTGTTGTGGCCAGTGCTGGGATGGGGTGTGTCCTTGGGAGGATGTGCAGGTTGCTGTACCACTGGTGGTGGGCTCCGGGGCATGCCCTGTCATGTGTGGGGTACCTCATGTGCTGACACATGGTCGGTCTCTCAGTTGTACCTCGGGGGAACGTGCAGGGTGGCACTGTGTATGCAGTTGTTGCATTGCTGTCTACTGCCACCTGCTACAGGGTGCTCATGGGGGGGCTGCCTTGCATGGCTCCATGGTGCACAGGGTTGCATTGTCACAGTGGGGGTAGTGTCATGCATGGGGTGTCCTGCACTGTCGGGTGCTACTCCTGGGCAGGGTGTCTGGGGATCGTGGTGCAGGGTATGCTGTGCATTGGAGGGATGGTGTGGCACAGGGTGGATGGACATCCTTTTGTGCTGGTCACAGCTTGCCAGGGGGTGTGCTGAGGCACCATGCCCTAGCTTTGGGATTGTTGCTGGTGTCCACGGGTCAGTGGTTCTTCCAGCTCTCCTCAGGTTGTGCAGTGCATGGGGTGTGGGAGGTGATGTCACTTCTGCTGTGTGCTCCTCTGCCCATATCTACCATGGGTGGTGGACCCCTGCATCCAGTCCCTCCGCATCTCTGGTTGTACTGATGTGCTGCTACCCTGCTCCACTGCACATCCCTGGTTGTGCTATTGCATATCAGATATGTGCCACTGCACATCCCTGGTTGTGCCATGGCGCAGTTGGTGTGATATTTAGTTGTGTGCTGCAGGCACATCTTGCCTGCGCAGTGTCTGAATATCACATGTGTTGCACATGGGCACACTGGATTTGCACCTGCTCCTGCTGTTGTGCACTTTTGTGGTGCAGTTTGAATATCTGGACCATGGTGTACTATGGTACATGTCTTCATTTACTAAGTTTCACTTCAGTTTATCATACAGTTTCTGCTCAATGAAGTGGCAAAATCTCACCTCAGGCACTGTGCTCCCACCACCACATTCCATTTATTATTTATAGTGCACATTCTCAGAAAAAAGGGTAATTCAAGGCAAAAAAAATCTGTTTAATGCATCAGTTAGGGTTGTACACAGTGAAAAAAGTGAGGAAATTCAGTCTTAGGTTTTCCACCCTTTGCACCCCATGCCTACCCCGCCCCCACCAACAGGCATCAAAGTGTGCGCTGGGGTCATTGGTCCTAACTCTCAACCCATTCTCCTATACTGCACTACCTCAGCTTGCAAACCTCACTTGTTTACAAATGGAATGGGTGAGAGTTAGGGTCAACAACCACAACACACACCCTGATGCCTGTTAGTGGGGGGGGGCAGTGCGTGGGGTTCAAGTGGTGGCAACCCTAACACTGAATTTCCTCACTTTTGTCACTGTGGAACAACCCTAACTGATGCGTTAAATGGATTTATTTGCCATGAACATATATAAGTGACAAAAAAATCACATGGTGGGAACGTGGGGCTCTTTGGGCCCCATGCTCCCACCACCACAATCCATTCGCTATTTATAGTGCACATTCCCAAAAAGAAGGGAAATTCATTGCAAAAAAAACTCTGTTTAATGCATCAATTGGGGTTATTCCACAGTGACAAAAGTGAAGAAATTCAGTTTTAGGGTTGCCACCCATTGCAGCCAACACCCACCCTGTCCCCACCAATGGGCAGTGGGGTGTGCATTGGGGTCATCGGTACTAAATCACACCCAGTGCTTTTTGGTGGAGGTGAGGTGGGCGTGGGGTGCAGGGTTTACAACCCTAACATGAATTTCCTCATTTTTGTCACTATGGAACAACCCTAACTGAAGCATTAAAATGTGCTTTTTCCATGAATATATATATATATATATGTATATATACATATTCTATGCAAAAATCTGTGTTAATGCATCATTTAAAACACAAAAAGTCAGGAAATGACATACACTTGAGTGAAACTTTGTTTTGTTTCAAGCTGGTGAGAGCGTAGGACTCACCAACTTGCATGACTTTACAGGCCTCCCAACCCCAATGACACACCCCGGCGTCTGTCAGTCTCGGGAGGATGGTAGGGTACACAAGAGGGGATGGGGAAACCCTAAAGGTCTCATTCCTGACTTTTTGTGTTTTAACCCTAAATGATGCATTAACACAGTTTTTTGCATAGAATTTCCTAACTTGTTGAGAAAGCAGAGAAAAGTACAAAGTCACACAAGTTGTTGGGAGCGCAGGGCCCACCAGCTTGAAATAAAACAAAGTTTTATTCATTGGAGTGCCATAATTATGCATCCATTTACATTTTAGACACCTAACTACTGAAAATTACCTCCATGATAATAAGGCTAACTACCCTATAAATGTGAAGCCACTGCCACAATGCAAAATGCTATACACAAAATGTAAACTGCATCACACATTATCTCCACAACAAATGAATTTTCTAACACTGAAATACCACAGTGCACATGTACTGGACATCCCCTCAGCACCCTCCAAATTTTAAGTTAAAAGACCAAACCATTGACGAGATATTACATTTTAAAGTTTCAGATTTTCATTCATTGGAGTGGCATAATTCTGCACCTGTTTACATTTTACAGACCTAACCACTGAAAAGTACATCCATGACATTAAGGCTAGCTACCCTATAAATTTCAAGCCAGTACCACAATGTAAAACACTATCTGCAAATGTGAACTGTGCCATGCAATATATCCGCAACATATGTATTTTCACATCTACAGGACATTCCCTCAGCACAAATTTCAAGTTAAAAGACCAAACCATTTCTGAGATATATAGAAAATTGGGCTATCTGGTCCCTCCAAATCTGCCCATCTAGTCCCTCCCTTGAGAACAAAGATCACGATCAAAGAATTTGCAGATTCATAACCAAAGAATTTGCAGGCTTGTTATCAAAGAATTAAAAAATGTTAAAACTCGTTTTTTCAGAGAAATACATGAAACTGCAGGCATGACTCGATAGAATGACTTAATAAGTCACCCCTGGGCTGAGATATTTGATTTTTAAATCTGGCCATCTAGTCACTCCCTTGCGACCAAAGAATTTGCAAGCTCATGATTAAAGAATAAAAAATGTTAAAACTAAGTTTTTTCAGAGAAATAGATGAAACCACAGGCATGACTAGATAGAATGGAGCCCCCTGAGCAAACCCCATCCTAGTTTGACTTCATAAGTCACCCCTGGGCTGAAATATTTGATTTTTAAATCTGGTCATCTAGTCCCTCTCTCATGATCAAAGATTGTGATCAAAGAATCTCGAGATCAAAGAATTTGCAGGCTCGTGATCAAAGATCGTTAGTGAGCCACAATCAAGGAATATAAAACTTTGAAATTCTATTTTTTGAAAGAATTAAAAGAAACCACAGGCATGGCTCAATAGAGGGAAGACCCTGAATAAAACCCATCATAGGTTTACTTCAGAAGTCACCCCTGAGCTGAAATATTTGTTTTCTGAAAGCAAAATGAAAACAAGATGGTGGCTGTCACGATCAAAGAATTCTTCACGATCAAAGATTCTTTGATTGTGAGCCTGCAAATTCTTTGATTGTGAGTAGGGACCAGATGGCCAAAATCCCATTCTTCTTTTGCAAAATAACCATAAAAATGTTCCCATAGACTTATAATGGGCATTTAAAAGTTTAATAACTTTTGAATGAATTTTTTCACCAAACAAAAAGTGGCATGTTCCTTTACGAATGCTCTTTCAATGTGCTAAGTTGCAGAGTGGCATGCCACACATCAGCCACACAGCAATATGGACAAACTCTAAAAATCTTTCCACAAAAGTGGTGAAAATTGCATTTTTCAGCATGTTGGTGCACAAAAACTGTAAGTCTGCCCAAAACAAAATTTGGCAAATCAAGAGATCTACCACGCCCCACCAGGCATATCAAATTTCATGCAAATCCATTAAACAGGTACAAAGTTATTGATGCACAAAATTTCGAGTTTATAACAGAAGTGCCTTCATAACACTAAATATATGGGCGTGACCATGCCCCTATAATATATATTATAGTGGCACGGTAATGCCACTATAGTTAGGGTTGAGTACCCCATTTAAGGTTAAAGTGGGAAATTTGGCAGCTTAATAACTGCCACCGTATCACAGATTTGCCTAAAATTTGGCATGCATGGAGTGGTACCACAGATCTCTGGATCTGCCAGATCTCATAATGGTTGGATATATGGTTGTGGAACTACATATCGCCGTAGAATGTCATATTTATGCTTTTTTGTGCATTCTTTGCTCATGCCTACATGTTGCACAGTCTGTGTGACTGATCCAAAACCATCAGAGAACATGTGACCAGGGTCCCCAATGTGCCTCTTGAAGATTTTGTGAAAAAATATTAAACGGTTCAAAAGTTATTCAAGAAACAAGTTTCCCATTATAGTCAATGAGAAAAGTTAACAAAAAGCTTGACAGTGTTGCAAATGTAGTTTTTAGTGTCGCAAATGACCCCTGTAGTGTCACAAATCCACCATTTTGTTTTCCATTGGTGGTTACAGAAATGCTCTCCATTTAAAATTGGTACCCTCTAGGGACAAAATTATTTTTGTGTTCCCCTATTTAAGCCCTGAGGATGCTAGCCTTGTCATTTTGAGGGGGGTTAAACACCCCAGAAATATGTTTTTAAAATATTTATAAACTGTAGTGTTGCAAAGTAGTGTCTCACGTTCAAAACTTTTGTGTTTTTTTTTTTGAAAGTGTCATAATTCAAGACACTACTTAGCGACACTGTGCAAAAAACAACAGGAAATATTTGCCACCCTGCTGCAAAAGAATGGTTTGGTCTTTTGGGATGAAATTTGGAGGAAAAAAAGCCAAGATCCCACAGATGTGCCTTTTTGTGGTTTGGTGACAAAATTTTAGAGGGTTGCAAAGTTGCAGGACTCTGAAGTTGATGATTTTTCCCATAGGCTAACATTACCGCATCCGCTGCACCTTTGGGGCCTATATCTCAAAATCGCTTTGAGATACAAACATTTTGTCGGAAAAGTGCTTAGCCCCCTGATAGAGGGCTAAGTACAAAACTAGTCCGGAAAGTCATAAATAATATGAATTTTTTATTTGTTTTCTACGTCATACGGTTCCTGAGGTATAAACAATTTAGTATTCCAAGTATTCATTTTCTTCTCCGAGACCCATTATTATGCATATATTCTTAGTATTCACTGTGCTTCTGAATGCAGCTTTTGGTATAAAAAAAGGGTGTGCATTTCCATTACTGTTACAGTTAGCGTTTCCACTTGCGTTTCCATTACCATTTGGTTACAGTTAGTGTTTCCACTTGCTTTTCCATTACCATTTGCATTCCTATTCCCGTTTACATCACCGTGTGCAATACCCTTTATGTTTGTGTTTGCATTTGTGTTACTCTTAGCATTTGCATTTCCATTATTTTGTTTGCATTTCCTTTTGCATCTCTGTGTGCACTAACATTTGTGTTTGCCTATGAACTTCTGTTAGCATTTTCATTTTGGTTTTTGATTCTTTTGGCTTCATTGTTGGTGTTACCATAAGTGTTTGTGTTTCCTCTTGTGTTACTATGACTGTGCATTACCATTAGCATTTGCATATGCACTTGCATTTGCTTTTAGTTTGTGTTTTTGCTTCCTTTGGCATGATCATTGTGGTAACTGTAGGTGTTTGCTTTTAGAATTGTGTTACTAAGAAACGTGTGCTTTACTATTTGTGCTTGCGTATGCGATTGCGTTTGACTTTCCATTTTTGTTACTGTCTCATTTGGTGTGTTAGTAGGTGTTACTGAAACTTTGAGGGTGTTGAGTGGATGTGCTGTAGATTATATCAGCTGCACACAAGTTAGGAAACTGAGGAGTTGCACAGCCACAGCCAAGAAATGTCCCTCCCCCCTGCAGACCAGGTACTGGATCTTGAGTGCAGAATTACAGCCGAACTAAAGCCATGGATGTCAGCAGAATGCCTCCCTAATATCAGGTGAAAACAAGTAAGGACACTGAGGAATTTGACAGACTTAGCCAGGCAATTCCTTCCCCAGACAAGGTTACTGGATCCTGAGTGCAGAGCCATTGCCAAACTAAAGCCATGTACATCATTGGTATACCTCCCTGATACCAGATGCACACAAGTTAGGACACTGAGAAGTTGCATGGCCTCAGCCAGGCAATGCACCCTCCCAGACTATGTACTGAATACTGAGTGCAGAGCCACAGCTCAACTAAAGCCATGGACATCAATGGTATACCTCCCTGATACCAGCTGCATATAAGTTACATAGAAACATAGAAACATAGAAGTTGGCGGCAGATAAGGACCGCAAGGCCCATCCAGTCTGCCCATTTCTTTTTCAACCTTATAAATGTGCCATTGGCCTTTGCTCTGTCTGTGGCCTATCTAGTCATACTCATTTGTATTGCTCCCTTATACCTATACCATGCCTGTTTGAAGCTCTGCACTGTATTCATAGCCACCACTTCTTGAGGTAGACCATTCCATGCATCCTCCACCTTTCTGTGAAAAAGAATTTCCTCACATTCCCCCTTAATCGGCCCCCCTCTAATCTCATACTGTGTCCTCTTGTCCTGCTATTTTTCTTATATTCAAACATGTTAGACTCTGTCACCTTGTTAATGCCCTTAAGGTGTTTGAATGCCTCGATCATATCACCTCTCTCCCTCCTTTGCTCAAGGGTATACATATTGAGCTCTGTTAATCTGTCCTCATATGTCTTCTGATGCAGTCCCTGCACCATTTTGGTTGCCCTTCTCTGGACTGCCTCAATTTGGTTAATGTCCTTGTGAAGGTGTGGCTTCCACTGCATGCAGTACTCCAGATGGGGCCTAACCAGTGTCTTGTAAAGAGGGATTATTACCTCCCTCTTACGACTTGTGATACCCCTACTAATACACCCTAACACCCCCCTAGTCTTACCTACTACTTTAGAGGTCTGCTTGGATGATTTCAGGTCATCAGTGATGATGATGCCAAAGTCTCTTTCTTCCTTTGTGACTGCTAGCAACTCCCCTCCCAGCCTATACTGTAGGTGGCTTCAGGGTTTCTCTTCCTTATGTGCATGATCTTGCACTTCTTTGTATTAAATCCCAGTTGCAACTCTTCTGACCATTTTGCTAGTTTATCCAGATCTCTTCTCATTCTGCCCACCCCATCTGGATCATCTACTCTGTTGCAGATCTTGGTGTCATCTGTAAACAGAAAAGCCTTACCCTCTAGTCCATCTGCAAGGTCACTAATGAAGATGTTGAAGAGGACTGGCCCCAGGACTGATCCCTGAGGTACCTCACTTGTGACTTGCATCTCTTCTGACTGTATACCATTTACCACCACTCTCTGTTTTCTGCCCATCAACCAGTTTGCCACCCAGTTAACCAACTTCTGACCCACCCCGAGCCTACCCAGCTTATTTATCAATCTTCTATGTGGAACAGTGTCAAAAGCTTTGCTGAAGTCAAGGTAGGTGACATCAACTGCTCCCCCTTGGTCCACCACTCTGATTACCCAGTCAAAGAACTCTATGAAATTAGTTTGACAGGACCTTCCTTTTGTAAACCCATGCTGTCTTGGATCCTGTGCCCCTATGGATTCCAGGTGTTGCACTATCCTTTCCTTAAGGAGTGCCTCCATAATCTTGACCACTACTGAGGTAAGACTGACTGGTCTGTAGTTCCCTGCCTCCTCCCTACCTCTCTTGTGGAGCAGGATCACATAAACCCTTCTCCAGTCTTCTGGGACCTCTCCTGTGCTCAGAGACTCACTAAACAGTTCTGCTAATGGCTTTGCTGGTTCTGCCTTTAGCTCCTTAAGTACACGTGGGATGTATGCCATCAGGTCCCATTGCTTGTATCCACCTAGGCTTAGCAAGCTCATGAGGACCCTTTCTTGTGAAGGGAGTAGTGCTCACCTCCTCCCCCTGTGTCCATGGTGTTGAGCCAGGGCCCTGCCCTACCTTCTCTTCAGTAAATACTGAGCAAAAGTATCTATTTAGGATAGATGCTTTTACATGGTCCTCCTCCTCACATGCTCTGTTTACTCCATTAAGCTTAGCAATACCCCCTCTGCATTGTCTCCTTTCACTAATGTATCTATAGAAAGTCTTGTCACCTTCTTTTACTGTTCGTGCTAGTGTTTCCTCAATTTGGGACTTTGCCTGCCTTACTGCCTTCCTGCTTCCCTTAGGGCAGTTTGGTATGCCTCCTATCTTCATCCCGCTTAAGTTCCTTATATTTCCTGAAGGCCAGCCTTTTGGCTCTGACCTTTTCTGCTACTGTATTTGAGAACCAAAGTGGTTTCCTTCTTCTTTGCACTTCCTTTCTGTCTAACACAATGGGATGTTGCTTCAAGTATTGCATCCTTAATGCTTGCCCACTTTGCCTGTACCTTACCTGTGTTTCTTTTGCCAGGGCTAGCTTAACTCTGTTGGCCATCTTATCAAAGTCAGCTCCTCTGAAGTCCCATAGTTTTGCCTTGGAATGGGATGATTTAGATGTAGTAGCCAAATTGAACCTTACCATGTGATGGTCAGTGGCCCCCAGGCGACCTTCTACCTGGAGATCTGTGATCCCTTCCCTGTTAGTCAGTACTAGATCTAGGATAGCCCTGTCTCTTGTGGGTTGTTGTACCAGTTGTTTGAGCCCCTCTCCCTGCTGGGAATCCACTATGTGTCTAGTTCTGGCAGATGTTCCTGCTGGTATTGACCAATCTGTATCTGGCATGTTGAGGTCTCCCATTATCAGAACCTCACCTTTAGCTGTCATGTTTTGTATATCTTCTAACAGTAATGTGTCTATGTCCTCCCCCTGGTCTGGGGGCCTGTAGTTAGGACACTGAGGAGCTGCACGGCCTCAGCCAGGCAATGCCCCATCAGACCATGTACTGGATCTTGAGTGTAGAGCCATAGCCCAACTAAAGCCATAGACATCATCAGTATACATCTCTGATACTAGCTGTACACAAGTTAGGACACTGGGGAGTTGCACGGGCTCATCCAGGCAATGCCCCCCAGACCAGGTACTGGATCCTGAGTGCAGAGCCACAGCCCAACTAAAGCCATGGTGATAAATGGTATACCTCCCTGATACCAGGTGCACACATGTTAGGACACTGAGCATTTGCATGCCCTCAGCCAGGCAATGACCCCACCTCACCACAACCAGGTACTGGATCATGAGTGCAGATCCACCGCCCAAGTAATGGCATGGACATCATGGGTATACCTCCCTAATACCAGGTGTACACAGGTTAGAACACTGAGGAGTTGCATGGCCTCAGCCAGGCAATGCCCACCAAGACCAGGTATTGTATGCTGAGTACAGAGTCATAGCCCTAATAAAGCCATGGACATCAACAGTATACCTTCCTGATATCAGGTGCAGACAAGTTAGGACATTAAAGAGTTGCATGGCCTCAGCCAGGCAATGCTCCTCCAACCATGTACTGGATCCTTAGTGCAGAGCCACTGCCCAACTAAAGCCATGGACTTCATTGGTATACCTCCCTGATACCTGCTGCACACAAGTTAGGACACTGAGGAGTGGCACGGCCTCAGCCAGGAATGCCCTTCCAAACTGGTACTAGATCCCCAGTGCAGAGCCACAGCCCAGCTAAAGCCATGGACATCAACAGTATACCTCCCTGATATCAGGTGCAGGCAAGTTTGGACACTAAGGAGTTGCATGGCTTCATCCAGGCAATGTCCCCCACCAGACCAGGCACTGGATCCTGAGTGCAGAGCCACAAGCCAAGTAAAGGCATGGACACCATTATTATACCTCTCTGATACCAGCTGCACACAAGTTAGGACACTGAGGAGTTGCATGGCCTCTGCCAGTCAATGCCCCCCCAGACCAGATACTGGACCCTGAGTACAGATCCATAGCCCAAATAAGGCCATGGATATCATAGGTATACCTCCTTGATACCAGGTGCACAAATGTTAGGACACTGAGGAGTTGCACCTCCCCCCACAGACCAGGTACTGGATCCTAAGTGAAGAGCCACAGCCCAAGTAAAGGCTTCTGATTGGTCAGTTTGCCATCACAGTAGGGATTTTATGCTGGTATTACATCCCTGCAGATCTACTAAATGATGCTGTCATACATTTTTCATTTTTTCACTTGTTGATTGTTTGCATCTTCTCTTAAAAACCCTTTTTGTAAGCACTAAAAAAAAGACTTTCAAATTATTGTTTTATGTATAAAACAATGACCCATTGTATTATAGAAATAATGTCCTTCACGGTGGGTGTTATGCTGGTATATCATTACTTCTTAGGTGTTGGAAGCCCTCGTCCAGTGGCCTTGGACTCAACCACCTGAGCTGGGATGTCATTACAGCATAACACCCTCGCTGTTAGGCATTATTCCTTTATTAATGTGACAGGAACCGTTAACATTTATGCTGCAGCTATCTGTTACAAGGTTAATACAGCTTAGGAGGCTGATGAGCTACATGGTGTCAGTCAGGCAATCTCACAACCAGTTCTGGACCAGGCATTGGATGTTGACTGAAGAAGCATGTCTCACATTTACTTATTTATATTAATGTGAGCTATCCACAGATATCTACTGAATATAAGATATTAACCACCATTTCACTAGTTCATTGAGAAGAAGATGTAGAAGTGTTATTTTTCCTGTTTGCAAAAAATATGTTTAGTATATTACAACACTTACGTTCAGCACCGCCATCTGCCTCTTGCTTCACCGCATGCAGTGGCTGATGAGATGCAGTCTCCCTGGCAGCTAGAAAAAAAAATACATTTTTGATTAGAGATCGTATTGCTATGTCTATGTTTATTAAGACTGGTATTGTTTTTGATGTGTTTTCTATGTTGCAATTACATAATACCATGAAGCAAAATTAGTAACACTGTTATATCAATATGTGACATCTTTTGTGTAATATACTATGCTTACAACAGTTATTTCTGTACGTTGCTGGCAGCGGACGCACACAAGTGACTTCACTGAGCAGTGTTGCTACATCAGAGAAGGGTGACAGCACAAGTGAACATAAGAGGCAATGTACCCCAGTCAAAAAAAAACCAAAAAAAACAGGTATTGTATCTTTATTGTAGAGCTACTACTAAACTGAAGTCATGGATCTGAATCCTATTACTTTAATGATACCAGATGCAGACTTGTTAGGACACAGTGTTGTTGCACGGCTTCAGCCAGGCAATTACCTGTCCAACTCCCCCCTTCCCTGAGCATGTACTACTTGGTGAGTAGTGAGATATAAGTCAAGTGAAGTAGTGGAAATTAACATTACTCTTCTTAGGTAGCAGGTGAACACAAGTTAGGACAGTGATCAGTCACTGCCATAAAGAAGGCAGTGCAGCCCTCACCCCCCCAAAAAAGAAACATATACTGTATCCTGAGTGCTGATGCACAGCCCAAGTGAATGAATTGATAACAGTGTAATGAATCCCTGACAGTACCTGCATGATTGTTAGGGAACTGTAGAGCCCTATCCCTTAGCCAAGCAATGCTCTCACCCTTCCCCCCACACACCCCAGAAACACCAGGTATTTGATACCAAGTGCTCAGCCACAGGTGGACTGAACTCATGGATATGCATGGTATAGTTCATTGATACCACCTGCGTGCACATTAGGACAGGAAGGAGTATCATGAGCTCAGTCAGGAATGTAACAGGATCCCCACCCACCCTGCACAGCAGGATTTGTAACTTGACTTGTCAGCTACAGTACAACTTAACTCCTGGATATCAACAGTGAACCTCATAATACCAGCTGCACAGATGCTAGTGCACTGAGGAGTTGAATGGAGTAAGTCAGGCACCAAAAAAGACCACGTATTGTATCTTCATTACAGAGGTACTGCTCAACTGAAGCTATCAATATCAATGCTATTACTTACTAACAGCAGGTGCACACTAGTTAGGACACTGAGTAGTTGCATGGCATTGGCTATGCAATGCCCTAACCACATCTCCCCCAAAAAGATGTACTGTATGCTGAGTGGTGAGACACTAACCAAGAAAATAAATGTAGATGAACAGTATAGGTCTATGGTAGCACCTGTACACTACTTACGACAGTGAGACATTGTGTACCCTTGGCTAGAAATAGTACTCCATCCTCCCCCAAAACAAAAGGTATAGGATCCTGAGTGCTGACAAACAGCTGAACTGAAGCCATGGATATCAATTATATAGGTCTCTGATAGCAGCTGCACACAATTTAGTCTAGTGTGATGTTCTATGTCCTTAGCCAACCAGTGGCCATCCCCCCGCCTGAAGAACAAGTATTGGATCCCGAGTGCCGAACTACAGAACTCATGGATATGAATGGCATAGCTCATTGACAGCACCCACACACAAGTTAGGAGACTGAAGAGCTGCACAATATCAGCCTGGAAATGCTCCCCCCACAACCCTTGACCAGGCATTGGAACCTGAGTGTTTATTTATTTAGTTTTTGTTGACCGGGTAAGTGCACTAGACAAATCCTGCCTATTTTCAGGCATGACCCAGGGAAGGGGGATACAGATGAATGCCAACTGACCTTGAACCAGATGAAACTGTTGGTGGTATTTTTAGTGATTGAGGAAAATTTGGCCAGGACACTGGGGAAATTCCCCTACTCTTGCTTCCTTTGAGTGGGGGGGGGACTCTTTTTCCTGCGGGACTAAGATGGCTGCTGTCCCAAACCCTGGAGGAGGTGGGGTGATGAAACGCTCTTTTATGGTTTCTTCTCCAGATCTCCAGCATGCTATGCCTGTTGGTTTGCCTAGTGATTGCATTAATAATCAACCAGACTTTGTGCCACACCTAGTTGCTCGTACACCTCCTTATTCTCCTCCTGATTTTGGAACTACCACCCAGATTTTGGACCATCATTCTCCTACAGTTCTTGGGACGAGTACTCACACAATGTCTCCATCGCATTTGAGACTGTTATATGAACAAACTCGTTCTCTCTTAAGGAGCTTCGTGCAGGAGGACGACTCACAGCACTCCACCCTGCCTACTATTTCTGACCAGGTTGAATTACACTCTGAGCTATCGCACACATCAATGATGGACTTCTTTACAGCTCCTACCTGTACTGCTTCAGCTACTGCAAGCAAGCTATCCTCTACGAATACCCACGGAGGTACTTCATTCCCAGACTCTGCGTGGTCACCTGCTTCTGCTCTGCATGCTGTGGGTTCGACTCAAATGCTTCCTAGTGCACCCTGGTCTTCTCCCCAAGTGGTAAGCACACAGGTCATTATACAGGGCAACACAGTCCCCGAACAGCCTGCCAAATCCACTTCCTTCCCTCATTCATCCTCACCGGATTCATTGCACCTATGACCTTCCACTTCTACATGGATTTCTGCTGTTGGTCAACCATCTCCTGAAACTATGGGCCCTATGCAAGCTACGGATTCTGATTCCTTACTGCATCCTCTACTGGCAGTATTCTCTTCTTCAACAGCTGATCCTGTTCCCCACTTGAATAACCTTTCTTTGCCTACACTAAGTACAGGTGAGGCTTTGACTGACCGTTCCTTTCACCTTAGTGACCTGTTTCAGAACTTGAGAGAACCAGCCTGACGTAGGAATGCAGTTCTTCTGAAATATTTTGGTGACATCTCTACTGCACCTGATAGAAAAACTGTTCTGCATTCCTGGTTGTGTGGCTCTCTGGGTACTTCAGCAAGTGAATTGTTTGCTTTCATACATGTTAAAGGGGAATCAGTTTATGATTTAAGTTTTAAGAATGTCTCTACTCTAGAAACATTGTGGATTAAATATGATGTGGTGAAGACACAGCCTTTATGGACCCCCGTTATGCTCATTCCTCTTACTAAACCTTAGGTGAAATTGATTACTCTTCTTTTTCGTAATGAAGGAGTGAGCATAGCAGATGTTCATTACTGGCTTAAGCAGTGCTGCGGCATTCTCGAGGCTTCTCGTCCTATTTTGGATGAGGACCTTGTCTGGACAGGGGGTTGGAAGGCTAAGGTGCAATTGAAGCAGAATAACAGAGGTATAGCTCATTTGCCAGGTAGTTTTTATATAGGTAGGGATGGAGGTTTGTGTTTTTATCCCGGCCAACCCCGCACCTGCCATAAATGTGGTTCTCAGACACATTTGAGCCATACCTGCAACGAGTCACAGTGCACTATTTGCTTGGCCTATGGTCATGTGAGTCTCGGTTGCCCTAATTCACGAAGGTGTAATCTCTGTGATGAGTCTGGCCATACTTACCATCAATGTCCATGGGCTGACCATAATCAGCTGGACTGCCCCCCTCAGGATCAGGTTGCCCTTATCACGGACTCTCAGACTCAGGTTCTTCGCCAGCGTGAAGGGGACGACCAGGACATAGTGCCCCCCAGTGATGATCTTCCCCCTGCTCTTCCCACTCTTCCATTAGCAGATTCTGTACTACAAGACCCGACCCCTCCCGGCATGGACCCAGCAGTGGAGTGATATAATGGACAAGGAAAATGACTCTGAATCTTCTCAGGCCTCTTCCCTCCATTTAGACTACTCCTCTGATTCCCAGCAAGATCCTTCCCCTATTACATCTGACACCAGGT
Source organism: Neoceratodus forsteri (assembly GCA_016271365.2). Lineage (NCBI taxonomy): Eukaryota > Metazoa > Chordata > Ceratodontiformes > Ceratodontidae > Neoceratodus > Neoceratodus forsteri. Next base: position 41,318,347 of record CM028131.1, on the reverse strand, counting down.
GGCAATCAGTGGATACTTGATGCCTCTTTGCCTAACTCTTCATGTTTTTCTGCTGGTTTTTGATCTTTTTCTTTCTTCTTATGCCTGTGGGTTTGGGTCTTCACTGCCTCACACTTAATGTGTGCAGCATGAAATCCCACAGAAAACTTCTTGCCTCTCTACAGTATCTTTTGGATCTCCCGCAGGATCTCTACTACCTTCAGGATACTAGGCTGAAGACTAAGTATGAGCTGACCCAGGCTTCTGCTGGCTGGACTAGAGGCCCTTCCTACTGGTCTTCTGGTGAGGATAAATGTGATTGGTTGGGTATTTTGTTTTCTGGTTTTGACTGTACGGTTACGAGACTGGTTGATATTGTCCCTGACTGGGCCTTATTGCTTGATTGCACATTCTGTTGCCTGCAGCTCAGGATTCTGAATGTTTATGCACCTCTGGGTATTGCTGCTCATTCTGACTTATTTTGGTTGTTGCAGCCTTATTTATACACCTCTATACATCTTTATATGGGAGGAGGCTTCAACTGTGGTCTCACTCTTGCTGACAGAGGAGGTTCCACACAGAAGCTTTCCGGGGACTCTACTGCATTACATACTATCCTCAAGTACACCTGTCTTAAGGACGGTTATTGTGATGTGCATCCCAAGGGAATGATGACCTATCATAGGGGCCTTTTAGCAACCCGTATTGATTTTATCTTTCTCTCCCAAAATGTCATGGTACAACAGGCGAAGGTTATTCCTTGTGAGACCTCAGATCACATGGCTATCTTGTTGCTTTGTTTTCCTTCTATGGCTTCTCATCCTCTTCTTGTTTCTTCATGCTGGAAGTTGAATAGCTCCTTATTGTCTGATGACATCATTATTCGAAAATGTCGGGAATTTCTGTTAGCCCGAATTTTGGTTCTGGATGCTTACACTTCCCCTTTACATTGGTGGGACGATACCAAATTGGATCTCAAATGCTTTTTTCTTAGGTATGCAAGGAGGTAATCTGTTTCCTCTTATCATCAGTATTTGTTATTGTGGTGACATTTACAGGATGTAATCTCTAGGGCTACTGAGATGGCACAAGACTGCTCCTCCCTTATTGCTTCCTTGAAGACCTGCATGGAAGAGTATCAATATAACAGGGCACGCTCATTGCGTCTTGAGGCTACTTGTGGCACCCACTCTTCTAAGGCCTCTTTTGATATATACAAGTGCTGTTCTGACAGGGTGGCAGCCACACACATTGAACGTCTTATTGACCCTGAATCTTCTAAGGTTTATGATACTATAATGTCTCTCCAGCTAAAGGTCTCTTCCCATTTAGTCAGTGTTTTTGGGACTCTTTCAGTGGCTACATCCACTGCCGCTTCCTTTTTTGATTTCCTGACCCCTTCTCCTCCTTTTGATCTTTGCACTAAGTTGACAGCCCCAATTTCCTTGTTAGGGGTGCAGGCGGCTATTAAGAAACAAAAGCGATGTACTTCTCCAAGCAAGGACGGCCTTACTGCTGAACTTTATCAAGCTTTTTCAGATGTTTTTTCACCCATTCTTACTTTGCTTTTTAATACTATCATTGTCACTCATTCTGTTCCTTGGAATTTTTAAGTTGCAATTGTGTTTCTGTTGTTTAAGAAAGGATATAGGTCAGACATACAGAATTGGAGGCCTTTGAGTCTCCTGAATGTGGACTATAAGATTTTTACATCGATCCTGCTTCACCGTCTTCTTCCTGTTGCATCCCACGTCTTTTCAGAAGTACAGACCTGTGCTGTTACTCACCGCACTATTGTTTCCAATCTTTCCCTGCTTAGAGATGCCTCTGACTTTAGCTCTTCTTCTTCTCCTTCGCTTCTTATCTCACTGGATAAGGAGAAGGCATTCGATAGAGTGAATCATGACTACCTCTTTCAAGTCTTGTCTCATTACGGTATTCTGCAGCACTTTATTCAATGGATTAGTTTACTCTATTCCACTGCCTGGATCCATCCTTATGTTAATGGTGCCTCATGCCCGTCCTTTTTGAGTCATACCGGGGTTTGGCAGGGCTGCTCTATCAGTCCTCTTCTTTATGTATTTCATATAGATCCATTACTTTGTAGACTCTTATGCCACCCATTGATCCTCATGTGTCCTTTCCTTCCAGGTGCTCTGTCTCTACAGTATTGGCTTATGCAGATGATCTCTGCATTCTCACCTCCTCGCCCCTAAAAGAGGCAGACTGACTCCTCCTTTTAACAGATTTCAAACATGTGTCTGGTTCTAAGCTTAATTATAATAAGAGTTCTGCATTGTACTTCCCAATTCCACCAGCCCCACATTCACTTTGCTACATTTCGGGAGTACCTGTACAATTTTCCACAGTTAAAGTTTTAGGATTGACTTTTGGCTCCCCTGATGATGCCCACTCAAATTGGACTGTTGTTTTGGACAAAGCCTTTCATTTGGTTGCATCCTGGAAGGGTCATAGCATTGCAAAGAGAAAGCGGGTTTTGTTGTTGAAAACCTTAGTTCTTCCTTTATTTCTTCATGTGGCTTCAGTTTTTCAGGTCTCCTTTTCCTTGGAGGCGTGCTTGTGTAATGTTTTCTTTCAGGGATTCTGGGTCTGCTGTTTAAATCCAGTGAAACGTTCTTACACATATCTTGATTATTGCCATGGTGGTGTTCAGATGTTGAACCCCTTGGTGTTTTTTCACTGTTTGTTTATTAAGACTGCTATTCCTTACCTATTGAACATACCATCAGGCTTTTGTATTTCTCTTCTTCATCATCATACTGCTCCATTGTGCGCCATCTTGTGTCTCCCCCCTTTGGAAATTCCTTGGAATTTTCATAAGTTTAAGCTCCCCTATTTTATCATCCCCACTTTTTTGTAAATCTGTCATTGGTCTCTGACCCCCACAGTGATTCTGTCTTCCTCAAGGAAGCACTTATATCAGTCTGTTTTGGGAAAATCCTTTTTGGTCCTTCCAGTGCTACGTGATTCCCTTGGTGTTCAACTGGACTCCTCTAGAGTTTTTTGCCAACTGACTGATCCACAAATCCCCCAAAGGGTTTGGAATGTAACCTGGCTTTCTTGTCATGATGATTAGGTGTTCATGGTAATATGAAGCATGAGGCTCATGAAGAAAGGACTTGTCCCCGGGATACGTGCCTTTCCATTCCAGAGACCATGATGTATTTCTTTCTTGATTGCCCCTATTCACAACCAGTATGGACCCTTCTCCTCCATAAGTGGAAGGAAAAGGTCCTTCCTTTTCTCACAAATATTTTGATTTATGGTATTTATCCCCCTACTTTGGTTCATTATCATCCTAGTACTTTACGTTTAATTTTTGCATTTTGTCGCTTCTATTTGTGGCAGGCCAGTTGTGCATTTTTATTAAAACAGAAGGTGTGTATTCCTACTCAGATTGTCACTCAGATTTTAAAGGGCTTACAGGCTATTTATAATTCTGAGATGTAATGGTGATAAAATGGGGAGGTTAACACATAATCATTATTGTGGTGGGAGTACCATGGATTATGTCTGGGTGGATGTTTTTTCATATAGTAACATATTAAATTTTAAAGTGATAGATATTTGGGACAGTGATCACAGACCCATAGAACTAATAACCAAAGTAAAGGGGAAAAAAAGGAGAATTTAGAATGTACAGAATGGATAGAAAATAATTTGATGATTTATAATACAAAAAGAATAAAGTGGACTCTGTATAATATTCAGAAACTTCAGAATCTACTAAATGACTCAAATATATTAATTAAGAAAAGGCAAATCCAGGAAATTGTCCACCATGATAATATAAAGGAAAATCAAAGGGAATTACAACAGTTGTATATACAATTGGAAGATTATCTGTATAAAGAATTTAAAAAATGTCAATCAGAGAGTAAAACCAAAAATTTATACATTGCAAAATGGTTTGATGATGAGTGTAATTATATGTGTAAAACTATAAATCAACTAGGGAAAAGGGTAACAAGATGTAATGAAATAAATGATATAGTAGCATTTAAAAGGTTAAGGAGGAATATGAAATACTTGTAAGAAAGAAGAAACATGAATTTGCTAAAAATTTATGGTTTAATTTACAGGGTGCAATAGCCTGTAAAGACAACCCATCATTTTGGCAACTAGTTGCCTATGGTACAGGCAAGATGAGATTTAATCTTGAAGCAGTTATCTCCCCAGAAGTATGGGAACATTATTTCAACATTTTTTTTGATAAAACACCAATGTTCTTTGAAAATGGGGATGTAATGCCGATTAGTAATATAGAAACAATGAAGCATGAGGTAAGAAACTTATCTATCTCTAAAGAAGAAATAATTGTAGCTATTAAAAGACAAAAAAAATAAAGCACCTGGGGTGGATGGAATTAGTGCAGAACTATTTCAAGTGAATCCAGAGTGGTAGGCTGATGTTTTATTACCCCTTTTTGAGAACATAATCCAAACTAATGAAATACCTGGCCATAGGCCCTTATCTGCCGACACTGTCTATGTATCTATGTACCTGAAAGGTGGAATACAGGAGTTATAGTTCCCCTCCATAAAAAAGGATAGTTAGCACTGCCAGAAAATTATAGACCAATAACTTTATTGAATATAAGTGCAGAATTATTTACTAGAATACTTCTTAATAGAATGTAAATTTGGATAGAAGAAGACAAAATACTATCCAGAAATCAAGCTGGGTTTGGTAAAGCGAGATCAACTACTGAACACATTTTTATCCTTCATTATATTACGGAGAAATATGTGGTCAGGAAAAAAGGGAACATTTATATGGCTTTTCTTGATATAAAAGCAACATTTGATTCAATCAATAGACACATTTTATGGGAAATTCTCAGTAAAAAAGGAATTAATAAAGACCTCTTAGAAATTATAAAAACTTTGCATTCTAACAATAAAGTAATAGTAAGGTGTAGTAAACAAGGTGAAATGACTGGTAATATAAGAGTAGAAGCTGGAGTTAAACAAGGCTGTTTATTAGCTCCAACCCTATTTATTTATATATAGATACACTAGTGGATGAGTTAGAAGAGATAGCTATGTTCCTTCCAAATGTAAATAAACAGAAAATAAAAATTCTGTTATTTGCAGATGATGCTGTGTTAATATCTCAGACACAGCTGGGTTTAAAAAGAGCATCGATAAAAGTGAAGGAAACCCTTGTAAAACTTGAACTTCAGTTAAATATAGAAAAAACTAAAATAATGGTCTGAGGTGAGGGAAGAAGAAATATTAAAGAATGGAAAATAGGGGCAGATTCTATTGAAAAAATTAAAGAGTTTCAGTATCTGGGGGTTATAATAAATAGTAACCTAAGTTGGAATACACACGTAAAGAAAACAATAAATAGTGCCACTAAGACAATGTTAGCAGTTACAAGATTTGCAAATACAATTACAAATAATTCCTTTATTGCACAGAAAAGGTGCTATGAAGCTAAGATAAATGCAGAAATGTTATATAGTGCAGAAGTTTGGTGCCCTGGCACTAATCTCAAATCTATGGAGATAATGCAAAATGTGTATCTAAAGAAATTACTTGGGGTCCCCAGGTCTACCTTAAATGTGGCGATAAGGGCAGAAACAGGAATATTGCCAGTTTAAACAGTAATTAAAAAAAGAAGTCTAAATTTTCCAAAAAAAATAATGGAAGCACCTGACGATAGTTTACTTCATCATTGCTGGGTAGAAGAAAAAACAGAAAAAAATGGAAAAACTGATTGTTTAACCAAGAAAGGGTAGTTTAAGATACTAAATGATGAATTTAATAAGAATGGAATATTGTATAATAATAAGTATACTGAGACATGTGACCCTAATAAATTTAGATACATATTTACTCAGAGATTGGAAGATACTGCTAAACAACAGGACATGAGCAGTATAAGGGACTCATGGTGGTATATAACGTATAAGAAAATAAAACATACCTTTAACAAAGAGAAATATTTAAGGGTTTATGAGAATGCAAAACAAAGAAAAGCTATAACAAGACTAAGACATGGACTATTATCAAATAATGGAATCCTATGCCCAGGCAATCCTGTTTATCCATGTATTTGTAAGGAGATGATAAATCTTGTAACTAGACATGTTATATTAGAATGTCCTGCCTTTGAGAGAGAAAGAGAGCTGTTCCATACTTTAAAGCTAAATAAATTTAAGTAGATGGAAATTAATAAGAGAGTGGAAAGAAACCATGGTCTGATTGAAATAGTAGATATTTTTACACTAGCTAGTTTTGCACAAAGAGTACTATATAAGTTTGAAGATCGAGTAAAATTATAAGTGATGTGGGGAATTATGTTGCATAAGAATGATTTTGTATTGTAATGACTGGTGTTGAGAAACTTACTATTTTAATTATTTCTATGAATATTGTGTGTAACAAACATTGTTTTATACATGCTGTCAATAAACTTTAGCCTAACCTAACCTAATTCTGAGAAAACCTCCATATCGCCTAAAGTTTTTTGATGCTATTGGGACTTCTGTTCCTGGATTTTTTCCTAATGATGCAGTACTTTTTTGTGTTTTCTTTCCTTTTCTTCATTGTAATTTTGTATGATGTACTGCTGTTCATGCAACGTTTGTATACGTAAGCAATAATACCCTCCAGGGTGGGCGGTATTGTGCTATACCAGACCACCGAGGGGTGTAATGAGGCACGACACTACAGGTGGAGGACTTATAGCCCCTGAAAGGTCTTGTATAGAACAATACCACCCACCCTGGAGGGTATTAATGCGCTTAGAAAATGGGCACTATAAAAAACCTAAGTTTGATAGAAAATTATTAATAAAAAAGTGAGTATATTAGGTTTTGTAATAAAATAGTTCCTTCACCTGCATAGGAATGATTTTTTGGGGAGATGGTAAGGAGTTTTGTCCTATGGGAGATGTTGCAGTAAAAAAAAAAAGAAAATAAAGAAAAGCTGGTTGTACAGTATAGGACCTGTGAGACTCTTGTGTTGGTTGCCGTTAGAGAATCAGAGATATAAAAAGGCTAGAGGACTGGCAGAGGAGGTGGATGCAATGAATGGGTATGCTGAGAGGAGCAGTACTGTGCCCCTGCTGTATCATTTTAAATTGCCAGTTGTTGCCACAGTTTGCAGGCAAATGGATAGATGAAGGAAGCAGGCATCATGAGTTGGTAATAGGAACTGGAAGCACTGATGGCGCTATGATAACTGAGAGGAGCGGTACTTTCAATTTCCATAGTTTAGATGCATTTGTGGAATGAAAGATGGAGAAAGTGGTGCCCCTCTCATGAACCATACCAGTAAATGAGCTACCAGTCTCTTACAGCCTATCAGCATGTCAGCAAGTGACAGACAAGTGTAACAGACAGACGGTCTGGGAAACTAATGAAAATACCACTGCTCATACATACAGTGCTGTCGTGTTTAGCTCAGCTGGCAACTCTGCAGGTCAGTGAAGTTTTTTTTACTGGACTAGAAAATGTTGCAATACAGAGAAGGAACACCGCTGTTAGTGAGAGTGCATGTGGGTGTGAGGAAGTTGTTCAGGCTGCATTTTTGAAAGTATGGGCAAGCAGTCAGGAGTGTACCTGATGTACAATGCTGGTAAATAACTAAGAAAAAGGAAAGAAAATGCTTTGCCAGTGAAGTGTATGTGACAGTTTTTTTGTACATCACTGTTTCTGCGTGTGTGTGTGTGTGTGTGTGTGTGTGCCTCAGTTTCTCTCGCTAACTGATAAAAAAAATGATGGCAGTTTCAAATTGTGTGCCCAGTTGCTCAGCCAATGCTGAAGTCAGCCAGGCACAAGGATATTTGGCTTGGCATGAGGCAGGTTTACACTGGGACTTTTTATTTGGTGGGCATCTATTGAAAGTTAATGTACCCCTGAGGAATGGGTACCAGCCAATCAGATGCCTCCAAATAAAAAGCCCATTTTCTAAAATGCAATAATCCCCTACCATTTTAGTGGGGAAGGGATGGGGTTATAAACTAATACGGATTCTTACTGCTTGTTATTCATGTATGCTGTAATACTTATTTTTGTTTTTTATTTAATTTATTATGGTTTTGTATGATGCCATACACTTTTGTATATTTTATCTGAAGTTTTTACTGGATGATTCCCCTACACTTATAGTGGGGATGGGATGGGGGTTCAGTACAACTATGGGTTATTTATGTTTGTAGTTCATGTATGCTATTGTACTTATTTCTGTTTTTTGACCTCCTTCCATTTGTTTTTGTATGGTGCAATACATTCTAGAATGATTTGTTTCTAATGCAACTTCCCCTACTCTTTTAGTGGGAATGGGATGGGGGTTATGTGCCCAAGTGGATTGTTTTTATTTTGTGATCCATGTATGCTGTAATACTTATTTCTATTTTTGAATTCTTTTCTTATGCTTTTGCATAAAGCCATACGATTTTGTATATTTTGTTTTCAGTTTTGAATAAAAAATTCCCCTACTCTTTTCAATAAGTGCCATGGGATCTTTAACATCCATCTGAACTAAAACCAATCCAGGCAGATAGGACCTTGGTTTAGCATCTCATCTGAAAAATGGCACCTCAGAAGTGCAGCACCCCTCTCATGCTGCACTACAGTGTTAGTACTGGAATATTAACTCAAGTGCCAGATGTGGAAACTGAACCCACAGCCCTCTGATCTCTTGGCCTCAGAGGAGAGTGTGCTACCTACTGAGCCACTGACAACTGAGCTACAGAACAATTAAACACATGCATATAAATACAACATGTCACTGATACCAGTTATGCACAGTCTATTGTGCTGAGGTGTTGTATGTCCTCACCCAAGCAATGCCCCCAATAAAAAAAAAATATAAAACCAGCTATTGTATGTTCATTGTACAGCTACAGCTCAACAGACATCATGGATATGAAAGCTATTAGTTTCTGATACCATGTGTACACTAGTTAGGATACTGGGGAATTAAATGGTGGCAGGCAGGCAGTGACCCCTCACACACCTCTTGTGACCAGGTATTGGAACCTGAGTGTTGACCTACAGCTCAACTAAACTCATGCATTTCACTAGTATTTCTCCCTGATAACAGTTGTGCAGAATCAAGGGCACTAACAACTTGTCTGGCTCAAGACAGACAAGGCCCCAACCACCCTCCAGAAACTGTATTAATTACAGAATGCAGAGACGGAGCATCATTATAGTAATGCATATCAATGTTGTAGCTGACTGATAATGCCTTTGTACAAATTAGGGTACTCATGGGGTGCAGGCCCATGCCTATGTCCAACCCCCCCACACACCCCAATCAGGTGTTGCATGTGCAGTTCTGAATCACAGCTAAACTAAAGACGTGGATATGGACGGTATTCCTATCTAATAAGAGTCACACAATGTGCCACACTGCTGAGTTGGGTTACCTCAGGAAGGCAATGTCCCCCTGTCATGTGCATTTGGTAATCTGTTATTGGTCTTGTAGTAGTAGATTTCTCTTACCTTCTGACTCAACGAGAATCTTGCTTTCACTCAGAGTCATGGCCCTCCACAGGTTCAGCCTCAGCTGGTACTACCTCGGCCTAAGGTGGGGAACACCTACGATGTTCTGTCAATTAATAATAATACATATTTAGAGTGCTGTATACATTACCGCACACTTGAGTATATATTGATTTAATTATTGCTAATATTCTCTATTACTTAATTTTCATGTCTTTCTTCTTCTGTTTCTTTCTCAGTACCTGTGTACTACTCTATGTTTTGCACTTAAGACTATACTGAGGTCTCTTCAGTCATATTGAATAAAACAGCATTCAGTACAAAGATTGTAATAGTAAAGAACAACAACAAGATAGTGACCGTACTGTAAGATAGATACTATGTTAAAAGTATGTACAGTGATAGATCTATTGCAAATTTTTTGTACCACAGATTTTTTGACATGTTCAGTGACAAGTGGTTATTGTGCTGCGTACAACTCTTGAATGTTGAGGTTCTACAGGCATAGGGCATTATTCACATTTGCATGTTGCCCAATTTTAAAACTGTGCAATCACTGATACTGCTACTAATTGTCACTGAGCAGCATTCTTATGACTGGTGTACATATTGTACTGAGTAGTAAATTTCTTCTATACTTACGACACTGAAGCCATTCCCCAGCTGTGGGCTTCCCAGTTGTCTCCCACATTTCGTGGGTGAGGTAGTACCAGCAGATATCATTCTCTGGTATCTCCTCTCATTTCTGTAGTATGCAGAAATGCTGGTGCAGCAGCTTCCACTTCCTTTTGAACATCTCAGCTGTTTCATTTTTTCTTTTAAATCTGTAGTTGAGATGTGCATTGATGTGCATCCACAAGGCATCCAGCATTCTGTTTGCACTCTGCATCAAAATTTTTCAATTTCCCTTGGTCTGTACCGCCTCAACCCGGCAACAGACCTCCCTCAAGGTCCAGATGTGCATTTTTGTAACATGATTTAGTTGAAGTACTGAACTACATCGAGAGAGATAATAGTGATTTAGTATATGTTTGTTTATGTGTTATTCTGAGGCTAGGTTAATTGAGTTTAAACATTTTTTTGAAACTGTATATGGACAGACATGATCACAATGATTGAACAGCTCTGATATTAACTTTTTAAATATTACTGCACTCATGGCTACATTAAGTCAGATATACAATCCATCCCCCCCCACCATGGTAGTTTACACTGCAGTCCATGGCCATAGCCCAAGCACAGGCCTCATTATTTGTAGAATGTATAGTAAGAATTCAAGGGAAGGCTGGTTAATGAACAACCGACTGCCAACTTGTACAAAGTTCTTGTCACAAAACAAAATTACAGATATTGTGTGATGACAGTGTGGCACATCTCATAAAGACTCATTTACATTAATGTTACATGACTGAGGTGACACCTCCACTCAACTGAGTAGATTAAGGGTGTGCATGGTGTCACCAAGGAAGTGGGCTGACAGTGTAAGGACAGATAATGTGTCATGTGGGTACAGCCACAGACAACCTATTATGTGTCACAGTTACACTTAGTGGTTCTTATCAGTGAAAATACTGTCCCAACACAGATTTCATCTGTATTTATGTGTATGTATGCAGATTGTCTATTTTTTAACAAGTTTTTGGTGGCTCTTAAAAGAACAATTTTTTGAAGGGATACATCAAAACAGTCTGATATTTTTAGAGCACTGTGAGGATTCCATCTCAAAGGTCTCCCAGGAAAAGGCAGTTGCCAGCATGTGAGAAGCACACACCATCTGGTAGATATAGCAGTCCATTACAATACTTAATTTCAGGGTGATGTATGGTTGCATCCCAGACATGTGCAGGTATCCAGAGATTTGCATGTTCACCTTTCTTCATGCTCTGTCAAGCAAATACATGTGCTGTTCTGCTTTCCAGACCCTGCACTCTGTAATGTCTGAAAACAGTTTCTTACAGGAAGGTAACACACTCATAATAGCAGCAAGGTCCAATTTTGGTTCTGCTTCTAAATCTACCCATCATTTGGTGCCTAAATCATTGCCTCTAAGATGAATCAGCAGCATGTCTAGATGAGCTAGAGTACTCAGTAGTCTGTGCATTGTTGGCATGAGATGCTCCCATCTCATGCCTCCCTTGCCAAACCACTTAACAGAGCAAGTTGGAGGCTGCAGGTCTTTACCAAACTGACTTCTTTGAGCATACTCTGATGCTCATTGTACTATGCCACTGCCAATGACCCACACAGTGCATTTGCTGTTTTCTACCATTCTAAGCTTTTAAACTGAGAAGTGGATGGTGAGTTACCAAAAAAAAAAAAAAAACAGTGTTTGTCCTGCAGTGTCTAGTCACTACTGAATATGAAACTGAGATTTCCCTCTTTGCTTCAACATTGCTTTGGTGGGCTGTTCCAGTACATAAGGATAAAAAAAATCATTGGCTAATACTTTGTCATGGTTAACCAATAAAGTGGATGCATGCACTACACCTACATTTAATGGTTGCAGGTCCTGTCAAGCAGAAATGTTGAGAAGTTTCCAGGAGGGAAAATTCTACATTTTGATAGGCTACTTCAAACAATCACAAGTTAAGAGCTAGATATTATTGGTTGCCTTTTATTTTATGATACACATGCCAGCTGATTGCTGCCTCCATTTGCAGATCTATCTATGCTGGTAAGTACTCACTGACACTCTGACTTTAAACAGTTATTACTTCTTCCCACAGAATAACAGATTATTTACAGTGCTATAGTCTAATAGAGGAGTAAAAACCATTTTGTTTAATGCTATTTTTGTGTCATTATCAGTTTTTATAATGCTAGTAAAATTGTATAGAACATTGCATGTACTTACACAGAGTAAAGAAGACTGCTCAGTTATTTCAAAGATGGCTGCTATGTCCTTCTTCTCCAGTCTTCAGCACTTGTGATTGGTTGCTTGACATGTCCTGATCAATGTTCTGTCCCATTGGTGTTAGTGTCCATCAGTCAAGTACAAAGCAGTGTCTGACTGGCTTAGCCTTAAAAAGGGTGTTTTTTTCGTGTTGATTCTACACTGTTGTTCGACACTGTCATGCATTCGACACTACTTTGTGAAAATGTTGCAAATAATCTGTTTTTTAACAAAAATAGTGTGTATAGTGAACATTTTGTAAAAACCAACTTTCTGCCATATTTTCAGATATTGTGCCATGTTATAACTCAGCTTCTGTTGTGTGACATCTAAAAGCACTGCATTTTGTCTTCACTAGTGTTGCGCTGTGAGAAGGATTATGTGTGCAATGTTTTATTAGTAATGCTCTCTATTCACATAATATGACAGATGTACAGTGTTTATGACTATGCAATGTTATTAAATAATGTTTGCTCAACACTAAATATTTGTTTTTCTCTATTTCTTATACAGGTGTCTGATACTCATGAAATATTTTCCCACACTACTGTGAAATTGTAGAGCAGAAAGATGCCTTATAAGCAGAGATGCAGTTTATGCAGAGACAAAACAGGTATCATAGTAGTACACTGTTGCTTAAGAGTGGTACAAATACCACACATGCTACATCAAGACATAAACTGATTTCTCATTCCACTCAAGGAGTGACTTCACAGGTTGTGCACTCCACAGAAATTGTATGTACTTGCTCAACTGCAAGCCAAATATGCACAGCTCAGCAACAGTTGTGGAAATCTTCCAGATGGAAGAATTATGTTGCAAAGGCAAGCATAAACAAATGTACTAAGCAACAATGTAAAGGTATGGCTGTTGATGCTCACCTGAGGAAGCAAAAGTATTTTCAATCACTGGCTTGTAAAGCTAAGTTAGATAGACTTATTGCAGCTGTGATGAGATGTGAATGCAAAAAACTAAAGACTCATTTGTCATTGATGAAAGTGCATCTCAGAGTTTGTACATTTAACAGAGCATTTTTGTTCTTCGACACTTGTGGTGTAAAATGGCACATGTACTTGAACAAGTCAGAAAAGTTGTGAGCAGCATAAAGATGAGGCTACAATGCTATCCTGTCTTGAACCAACACAACTTCTGTGACATTTTCACAGGTAGCTGGCTACACACACACAACACTCAGAGGCATATTTCTGGGAGGAGTCATATTACCCACTGAAAAGGACAGCAAGTTCTCTATTGATGAGTCCAGTAAACTATGTAATGTGCTGACTGTATGTGATGACAGTCCAACTGAGTCAGATGATGAGTCTGATTCAACTGTTCAGCCTCATAAGCATCATTGTCTGGCATGGACATGTGTCGCGACTTGCAACCAGAGGCACTCGTCATTTGATAAAGTCAAGCATTTTATCAATCTGTTCATCATTACTGATCATAAAGACAGACATAAATTGTTTGGGACTATAGAACTTTGTGATATCCGTCCACATACTGGACTTATGGGTCATTCACTAGCATGCCTAGACAGTGGTATTTGTGACAGCGTATTTCGCCACATGCAGATGCTGGGAGTGCATCAATCAGGGATGCATAACTTTGTGTATAGGGTCTATGAGGTGCAATGAGTTGTTGCACAGTATACTTGTCTTAATGAGTTGCTGCAGTCTGGTGACATGCATGGTGCCATGACATTTCTGAAACAGCTGCAATGTGACAGGAGTGTCACAGGTACTGTGATTGATCAGGCATCAATTGCTGATGAAAATTCTGTCTTTGCCTTGGAAACAGATATTCTCAAGCAGTTTGGAAAACCATTGCCAAATCTGAGTTGGTAAAGACAAAGAAATTTGACTCTGTGTATGTGTCATGTGATAGGCTCTGTTACCAGAAACAAACAGTCACAGTTAATCTGGAAACCTTGTCACCATACAATGACATGTGGCTTTGACTCTCAGCATTTCTGCTGTTAAAGTGTGACTTCCACTTATAGCCAGTCATTGTGATGTGCAAGCACTGTTCTGCAAGGTGAAGAGTAACACAATGCCACCAAGGTCATTGTTGAACAATTTGGAGGCACATGTTACACCTGCTGAGATTGCCACATTGAATATCTTTGAATGGATTCTTATTCAGAATATGAAACCATTTCAAACTATTCTACATTTGAATACAAAAACATGAAACATACAAAAATAACTCATTAGGTCTCTTAAGGGTTCTGTTATGTATCTTCCACTTCCTCTGCAGTTAATATGGAGGCAATCTCCATTGAGAACAGTTTGATGATTCTTGTCAATGGTGTTCCATGAAGTCAAAGGTCATCTGGCAGGACATTGTCAATGTAGAGAAGGTGAAACTTGCTCTTACTTCCTTACTTACTTGAAGAGCAACAATCCCTTTTATGCAGACCTTGACATTGATTGCATGAGTAGCGTGTCTGCTGAACACGATGTGTTGGATACCACAAAACCAATGATTGAGAAGGTCATTGTAGAGATAACTGATAATGTGTATGAACAGTACACAGTACATCCACTACATGACAGAGATCCAGTTGGGATAACAGATCTGTATCAAATGAAAAAGGAGGAAGGTGCCCCTGTCAGCATTTAGGAGGTGACATTGGAAGCATGTAGTTTTCCAGATTTATTTCCAAAAGGTTCAGGCGGATGTTTAGATGATAGAAAAGTGCATGTGCAAGGTGCTGAATACCGTACCAGTCACGTGCTCAGTAAGGATATCAAATTCAGATGCAACATACAGTACTTGTTCCATCTCCTCTGGGAGAGTGAGCTAAGCATACTGTCTGCATCAATTGCACATACCATACAGCTCACGACTCCACTTGATGGAATCAGTGCCATTGAGTTTTTTGTAGAAATTAAAGCAAAAGGATGAAACTGTGCAGGTCAATTTGTCTTCCATACTGTCAAGTCTACATGGCACCGAAGAATACTGGTATCGCAGACACTCTAAGGTGATGACTATGCTGCAAGAGTATGGTGCAGCAACATGGTTCATCACACTCAGCTGTGCCAAGTACACCTGGGAGGAGGTGATTGAACTCTTGAAGTGGGCAAATTGTGATGTAGAGTGCATTTCATCAATGACTGTCAGAGAGATGTGCTCACTTGACCCAGTGTCTGTGACTAGACATTTTCACAAGAGATTTCATGATATTCTGACTTTCATTTTGTCAAAGGACAATCTGCCTCTTGGTATTGTAGAGCATTACTTCTGTAGAATGGCATATCACACAGGAGACACTTCTCATATTCATATGTTACTGTGGATCAAGGACACCCCATGCATAGGCGAACATGAAGCAGCAGAAGTGCTTGCATTCATTAAGCGATACATCACTTGCCACGTACCGGACAAGTATGACAGTCCTACACTGTGGAAGTTGGTGCAGAAGTTTCAATGCCATATTTGTATGAAATACTGCCACTGGGTAGTGAAGAGCAAATCTGATTGGTACACAAGATGTTGCTTTGGATTTCCTAGATGTGTCTGTCAGAACGGTCGCATGAATTAACTGTTTTCAGCAATGCGACACCATTAAAAAGGCAAAATCCACCAAGAGGGTATATGAGTTACCCAGGGATGAGAATGAGGTGTACATCAATGACTACAACCCCACTCTTCTAATGTGGCAATCAAACATACATGTTCAGTTTGTGGCTGACAACTCGTTGGCTCTGGTTCGGTACATCACTTCATACATCACCAAACATGAACAGACAAGCTTGCAAGATCTTTGGGAAGATATTGCCAGTTCAAGCAAGTCACTGATATCTCAGTTGTGGTCTCTTGGATGAAAGTCCCTATCACAGAGAAAATGTGGTGCATATGAGTCCAGTGATTGTTTGATCGGTACACATTTGTACGGCAAATCTGATGCTGTGCGATTTCTCAGTGTTAATTACAAAGAGAAGTGCAAAAGTGTACTTATTCCTCACACTGAGTTTGAGGAACTGGCTCTCAACAGACCCTCTTCAAAATGTATATTGAATAATAACCTGATTGACACATACTACCCCCCATAGACACAGTGACATGGATGGTATGTGTCTATTTGAGATGGCTAAATGGTACGACTACAAAGACAGATGTCTCACCTGATTGCATACATGACATTTACAAGGTCAGAGGAATGGATGGCTGTCTCATAAAGAAACATAAGCCTTGGCTCATTGACCATTGCAAATTACATCTAGGCACATCTGAGAGCAGAGAGCATTACTACTTTGCTCTGCTATTCTTATTTAAATCCTGGAGGAATGAGTCTGAATTGAAAGGTGACTGTCATACATCTGAGGAATAATTCAATCACGGTTATGACACATTAAAAATTGAATACTCTGACACATATATACAGAGACTGGATGCTGAGAAGGAACAGCCTGAAAAGGCACAGAAGCAACTTGAAGAGGACACTCCTGTTAGTTCACAGGACAACCTTGATCCAGAAGGAAAAGATATACTTGGAGAACCTCTGCCTCTGAATGCTCCAGAAGTACTCATGTTGGAAATGGAGAGTGCTATGGAACATGGCAGACACTGCACTGTTGATCCAGCAGAATTGAGAGACAGAGTCAATGAACAACAATGTGTGGTGCACTCTGCAGTTACTGATGCTGTTCGGCATGGGATACTACATGAAGAGAAGAAATGTGACTGTCATGACCACAAGTCACTACTAATGATTGTTAGTAGCTCAGCAGGTACAGGTAAGAGTTTCCTTATAGAGGCCATCATTGCTGAAATATGGAAACTGACAGGTTCATCAATGTCTGTTGCTGTTAGTGCTCCCACTGGACTGGCTGCATATAACATTGGTGGAGTTACGCTACACCATTTCTTCATGTTGCCAGTAGAGCATGGCAAAGCAGGAGGGTATCGTAAGCTGTCATTTAAGGTTGCATCTCAGCTTCGTTCTATGTTTACTAAAATAAAGTTACTAATCATTGATGTGATTAGCATGGTCTCTAATTTGATGCTTGCCTGTATACACCTACATCTACAGGAGATTTGGGCACTGACCATGGAGATGCATTTGGTGTTAAAAGCATTATTGTATTTGGAGACCTTTTACAACTTGCACCAGTTAATGCGGAACATGTCTTTGCAGCTCTGACTGTCAAACAGGCTAAGAATACACAAGGCTGCATTGGAGGTTGTAACATGTGGGAGTTATTTACCTATGTTGTGTTGTGCGAGAACATGTTGCAGAGTGGAGATCTGGCTTACAAGGCACTGTTAGATCAAGCTCCTACAGGTTCTTTGTCACCACAAAATATTTTAATGTTACATGGTCAAAGAATCACAATGGATACTACATCTATATATACAGTATGTAATGTTTTCAGTGATGTGTACTCCAAGGGCACACAGATTGTATGTCTTATGCCACGATTTAAGAAATGTGCTGAATTCAACACTGTTATGTTGCAGAGAGAGAATCAAGAAATTGTCACACTGCATGCTGTTGATATAGTTGATGGTGTAATTCTAAATCTGAAGCTGGTAGCAAAGATGACTGAACGACTGTCTGAACTGAAGCTGGATGTTTCATGTACAGCTGGCCTGGAAGCTCTTCTTACAGTTTGTAAGAATGCACGTGTCATGCTACAGTGTAATCTTGATGTTGACCGTGGCATGGTAAATGGTACCATGGGTCACATCATTGACTTTGTATACAATGTTCAGAAGACATTTATAATGACACTTGTTGTCCACTTTGACAACATGGAACAGTCAGTGCAGATTGATCGTACCTGTGTTAAGTTCCAGGTATTTAAGGATATCTATGCCAACAGGAAACAGTTTCCAATATGTGTTGCATATGCTGTTTCCATTCACAAGTCACAGGGCTTGAGTTTGGATTCGGCAATGGTGGACATAGGCACAGACATTTTCAAGGAGGCATGAGGTATGTCACACTTTCACATGTACACAGTCTTTCTGGGTTGCACATCATCAAACTTGCACCACAGAAGATATGCGCTGACAAGAGATGTATTGTTGAGTACAACAGATTACGTACTCTGCATCAGCCACAGATGTCTCTCATTCCACTACCTATGTATGTGGTTGTCTCACATGCCAGAGTCACAGCTTCAGCTAGCAACAAGAGAAAACAAGCTGCCACTGCTGAATCAAATGAGCACACTAACAACAAGATCAGTATGGCAAATGCAGATGCAAAATCACCTGTTTCTAAGAAGTCACTTGGCATGGCTGTTGTCCCAGTGTTTGATAACAGTACTAGAGTAAACTGCTGTTCTAATTCAGCTATGCAAGCATTTCTCCACATGCCACACTTTGTGCAGGCAGTATCAGCTTCACGAGACACTCCCTTATCAGAGGCATTGAAGGAAGTTATTAATGTGACTTCTGACCAGTTCCAAAATTTACAGTCACTGACAGCTTTAAGCCATGTCTTAGGTACATATGATGGGTGCAATACGTTCACTGCTAACACGCAGCAGGACACCACCGAGTTTATGATGGCCATCATAAACAGTTTGGATGAAGAGGGGATTCCAATGTAATAGTACTTCACAGTCTCATATGTTACCAAATGTGTATGTCTGTCAGGTGGTCATTCAGAGCGAGAAACCACTGAAGATATGCTTTGGGTTTCTTTGTTTGTGCCTCACTCACAAAGTGTCAAGTTCTGGCAGCCATTTACAAATGCAGAAAGTGGTCACCTATGTGTTAGGTGTGGTGGGACATGTACTCAGTCTATACATCTCAGGACTTCATCTTAATGTCTTAGGATTGTATTGCATAGATTTGACTCTAACGGGCTCAGAGTTGACACACCTATCACAGATTTCACAGCTGGTAGAATTGTATTTAACTAAGCAGTGTTTAACACTCAGGCTGTGATCTATCACCATGGCCAGTCTGTACACTCTGGACATTATTTTTCTTTGCTGAGGTACAGAACTGGGTGGGCTGAATGCAATGACTCCACAAGCACTTTTAAGCAGAGGCTACCGCAATACTCAAAAAATGCTTATGTGCTGATATTGAAAAACTATTACAATCTTCATATATCAGAAGAATAGTCACACTACATGTGACATAACTTGCTGTCCAATTTATTACAGAGTGACTTCTGGTACAAAAATACTATTCTTTCTTATGCAAATCTGTGTCCAATATTACACTGACAGTACATCACATGGTTTACATGCATATGTCTACGCAATCTGACTTCTAAGACACTTGCGTTAATCAGTGACACAGTGAAAATAGTTGCAGTGGTCTTCAATCGGTGCCAACTGTCATTACAGTCATTAGAGAAACCACACTTAGATGTCTAAGAAACACTTTCAGATTGCTGAACAGATATGACTATCTGGTCTTCCTGTACTGTCATTGTCTTTTTTTCTGAGTAACCTGTATGCAGCCATTACAAGTACTGCTTGGCACACTTGCCAACTGTGTACCTCTGCTTTGGTACAATACTTGTCCATGGGCATGTAAAATAATGTTTTTTGATCTCATTGAAAACACTCAGATTCTGTCATGACATTATTTGGATCTTTTATTAGTAAAAGATATCCTGCATTTTTTGTGCCTCTCCTGTGCTTAACACAGTTACCCACTGTTTTCTATCCAATCTACTGACCTGTACTTAAGAGTATCATACTCTGACATAAGCATCATTCTGTAACATGCTGAGTGTTACCAGGTGTGGCTTGTCTTTTTTGTCCCTTGCTACTTGACTTAATACACTCATATTGTATCTCAACAGTGTACTACTATGTCTGTTTTCTTTTCGTACATCTGTGTTGTAGATATGTATATATGGTTATTAATAGATGAATAAGTTAAAGTCAGTACTGTTAGGTTTTCAGCAGCTGTCTTTATTGGTATTTTACTGAATGCATTAAAATTGCTAAATATTTTGCTGTTTAACACTAATTGACAAGTATTTCTACATATTCTTAATACATTACTTCATATTTCGTAGATATCTAGTACAACTTTTCTAATTCATGGTGAGTTTCATATAGATATCATTAACAGTATTAAAGAGTGTTGTGGTAAATCTTTGTTTATTAACAAGCAGTGCCATTTTCTCAAAAGTAGATTATTAGTTTTATATTCATAGTATTGTGTGCAAGCATCACTTATTATTAACTTAAAGTTTTTAGTGACGTATATACTTCATTAATTCACTATGAATGTTGATTACAGCCTTTATGATTTTTAGTAGTGTATATAGTACCTGTTAGCATATGCCATGTACTTTTTGTTTGTGTAAGAAGTAAATTAAATACATGTATACAATTGTATACTATTGTAAATCAGACACTTGCACTGATAACAACTGATTTTTATTTTCCTGATAATACTTCATGATCACCTCAATTGCTGGTTCGTTTGGGAATTTTCCAAATGCATCCATATATCTATATGCCTTTACACGTATATGTATGTGTATGTATATTTTCATATATCTACACATAAATATATTAAAGTTAAATTAATCTAAATAGCTTTAATAAGTATCTTTTTTTAGATACCAGAATGTGTTTCTGCTTCTATTATTTAAACAGTTGGCATCTGTTTTTTTTGCCCACCCCATGAACATTGACACAATCAGTCACACAATGACAATAACATCATTACTGTTTCATACATGATAAGCAGTGTACAGAGATTATCGTGGCAGCTGTGTTCATGTGGTCTGTGCTACTATCACAACTTCCTCATCAAGGAGCTGTCATACTGCTTTACATGTATTTTTAACTTTGATGCAATACTTTTTTTACATTGTTTTGTGAGACTGATTTTATATATTATATATATTAAAATTAAATGTATCTAAATAGCTTTAATAAGTATCTTTTTTTAGATTCCAGAATGTGTTTCTACTTCAATTATTTAAACAGTTGGCATCGGGTTTTTTGCCCACCCCAGGAACATTGACACAATCAGTCACACAATGACAACATCTTCACTGTTTGATACATAATAAGCAAAGCAGTGTACAGAGACTATCATGGCAGCTGTGTTCATGTGGTCTGTGCTACTGTCACAACTTCCTCATCAAGTAGCTGTCATACTGCTTTACATGTATTTTTAACTTTGATGCAATACTTTTTTTATATTGTTTTGTGAGACTGATTTTGTGTACTAATTTGATTTTTTAATTCTGCCTTTTTAATCAACTATTAATTTTGGCAATACATTTTTTTAAAACCCATCTAACTGTGTTGTATCTTTTATTATATATAAGGTGCAGTATTGATATTGATACTGCACTCGGTATATTACTACATACAAAGAGAGTAAAAAAGGTAAATCTGTGCATATTTTCTACTTAACAGAATACATGTACTATTG
Source organism: Neoceratodus forsteri (assembly GCA_016271365.2). Classification (NCBI taxonomy): domain Eukaryota; kingdom Metazoa; phylum Chordata; order Ceratodontiformes; family Ceratodontidae; genus Neoceratodus; species Neoceratodus forsteri. The sequence goes on along the minus strand of CM028131.1, from coordinate 41,296,607 downwards.
ATCTATGTGTTGCACATATTACTCTCCTATTCCATTTATGTATGAGTTCATTTTTATATCTAAGGTGTAGCACATGAACTACTGCCACATTACTAGCATAAGACAAGAACATATTATGATAAAGCTATCTATATCTTGGTCAGAGTGTGGTGCACAAAGGGAGCCACACTCTCACCAACATATACAATGTAGTATGCAGAGAATGCTTTCTCAAAAAGACAGGAAATTCATGCCAAAATACTCTGTTTAATGCATCAGTTAGGGTTGTTCCACAGTGACAAAAGTGAGGAAATTCATTGTTAGGGTTGAAAACCCTAACTCTGCATTCCCCACCCCACCCCAGCACCAGACATCCACACACTCACACACACATGCAAGTAGGGGGAGGACCAAGGCAACACAACCAATGACAGACAACCAGCAGCAGGTGACAGAAAAAACATATAACTGTCTAAATGTACTACAAGACACATCCATCATCATGGTCCAGTAACTGTAGCATCAGAGCAGCCATTGGTGTACACAGCATTCTGGGCATCTTCACAGGGTAACATGACAGAACAGGAGTACTCTACACACAATAACTATGATATGCATCATTTGGTTATGCTGGGATAATATCATGAGGCATTAACATAGAAGAAAACATGGATAAAAGGATGTGTAATATAATGTGGTCATAGGCACAGAAATGACGGCATGGTACCCTTTGAGCAACATGCAGCGTCCAACGTACCCATACTCAGATCATGATAGGCATGGTTATATTAATACACACATGTAGTATGAATAACAACTTCTGGTCACAAATCTATGCACACATGCAGTGCTCAGTTGTTTTATGACAGCTCTGTAGTTTTTTTATTCAATATAGTATGCAGAAGGAATATTTGGTTATTATACTGCCACATACAGAAACAGTACCGCAGAACTAACAGTGGTATGAATGCAGCATGATGTTTCCAGCCTAGGATAATAGTAATTTTTCTTGTTAAAATCTGAAATGATTTGTATGATAATGTCAACCATGGTCTATAGTGATATTGAACACTGTGTCCTATGGTACCAACTAGGTGCCCAAGTGTACAGGATTAGATGCCAGTGCAGCAGCATGCTGTATATAATAGTATTCTTCTACATTATGTGCTACTGTTAGGATAACATTAGGAACCATTTACACACATGAAAAGTCAGTGTAAATGCTGTCTGATATTATCCATAAATAGGTACAAAAGTGGTAGCATGGTGTCTTTATCCACCCCTGCTACCAGAAATGTAGGAATTTGTATAGAAACAGGAACATGTGTTTGCACTGACAAACTGTCAGCAAGGCAAAGAGAGTGAAGTAATACTATGGAATCCTTTGGGTGGCACAGTCCCATATACAGCTGTGCAGGTTCAGATAACAGTGGAGAAGGGCTCTGCACATACTACTGTCCTGATCCATTTCTTTCTTATGCCATGGTAAGATCAGGAGTTATTTAATCACATGAAACTGAATTACAATGCTCTCTGACACTACACATTCATATGCACAAACATGTGAGCATGGGGCCCTGTGAACAGCATGCTAGCCGCAACTTTTCAATTAGTAGAGAAACACACTTACCTGTTTCAAATGAGAAACTTTTCAGAATTCAGATATTGTGTAGTGTGACTAAATGACTTTTTGGGTCTGACACTCCCACACAGATATGGAACTGTACAATGCAAGATAATGGTGCAGCAGTACTGTGCACATAATAGTGCAGTGATACATAATTGTCTTATTCTGGGGTAACATCAGGAAACTTTAACAGTCAACAAAAGTCTCTAAAACCACTGCCTGACATTGGCATGTTGTTAGAGTGATGCATTAGTGACACACTGTCATTCAGAAGAGATAAGAAAAGTATTTGATATAAAAAAAAATGTTTAATGTGTTCCACCAACAACTGATGGCCAGTATGCATGTATGCTACCAAGTCACTCAGATGGCAGGAGAACTCCTACAGTTGGTGGACCATGATGATGGATGTGTCTTGTAGTACATTTAGACAGTTGTATGCTATTTCTGTCACCTGATGCTGGTTGTCTGTGTTTGGTTGTGTTGCCTTGGTCCTCCCCCTACGTGTGTGTGTGTGTGTGTGTGTGGTGCTGGGGTGGGGTTGGGGAATGTGGAGTTAGGATTTTCAACCCTAACACCGAATTTACTCACTTTTGTCACTGTTGAACAACCCTAACTGATGCATTAAGTGGAGTATTTTCCAATGAATACATTACAGTGGCACGGTAGTGCCACTATGGTTAGGGTTGAGTACCCCATTTAAGGTTAAAGTCTGAAATTTAGCAGGTTAATAACTTTGACACTGTATGATGGATTTGCCTGAAAATTGGCAGGCAAGGTGCAGTACTAGAGGTCTCTGGATCTGCCAAGTTTCATATCAGTTGGGTATACAGTTGCAGAGCTAGAAAGCACAATAGAAAGTCAGATTAATGTTATTTTTGCACATCTTTTGCTCACACCTACAGGTTGCACAGTTTGTGTGACTGGTCTGAAAACTTCAGGGAGCATGCAACCAGTGTCCCTGATGTGCCTTTTGAAGATATTGTGAAAAAATATTACACAGTTTAAAAGTTATTCAAAAAACAATTTTCCCATTATAGTCAATGGGAAAAGTTAACAAAATGTTTGACAGTGTCACAAATGCAGTTTTTAGTGTTGCAAATGACCCAGTAGTGTCATGAGTTAGCCATTTTTTTTCAGTTACTGGTCACAGAAATGCTTAGCATTTAAATTTGGAACCCTCTAGGAACCCAATTCTTTTTGTGTTCACCTAGTCGAGCCTCGAGAATGCTAGCCAAGTCTTTTTGGGGGGGTTAAACACCCCAGAAATATGTTTTTCAAATTTTTGTAAACTGTAGTGTCACAAAGCATTTTCACACTTGCGACACTTTCATGATTTTTTTTGCAAAAGTGTTGTGATTTGCGACACTACTTTGCCACACTGTGCCCAAAAGAATAGGAAATCTTTGCCACCCTGCTGCAAAAGAACAGTTTTGTCTTTTGGGCTGAAATTTGGAGGAAAGAAAGCCAACATCACACAGATGTGTCTTTCAGTGGTTTGGTGACATAATATTAGAGGGCTGCAAAGTTATGGTACTCCGAAGTTGACTATTTTTTCCATAGACTAACATTACAGCGTCCGCTGCTCCTTTCGGGGCCCGTATCTTGGAAACGCCTCGAGATATGGACTTTTCATTGGAAAAATGCTTAGCCACCCACTAGGGGGCTAAGTACAAAACTAGCCAGGAAAGTCATAAATTATATGAATTTTTTTTTCTACATGTACGGTTCCTGAGATATAAGCAGTTTTGTATTCCAAGTGTTCATTTTCTGCTCTGAGGCCCATTATTATGCATACATTCTTTGTATTCAATGTTTTTCTTAATGCAACTTTTGTGGAAAAAAAGGGTGTGCACTTTCATAACTGTTACAGTTAGCATTTCCACTTGCATTTCCCTAACTGTTTGCATTAGAGTTATCATCTATGCCACCATGTGCATTACCCTTTGCATTTCCATTTGTGCTTGCATTTGTGTTACTGTTACCATTTCCATTTCCATTGCTGTTTCTGTTTGTATTTCATTTTGCATCACAGTGTGCATTACCATTTGCATTTTCATACACGCTTCCATTTGCGTTTGTGTTTCCTTTGGTGTCATCATTGGTGTTACCGTTAGCATTTGCGTTTCCAATTACAGTACCATCACCATGCGCATTGTGATTTGCTTTTCCATACACACTTGAGTTTGCGTTTCCATTTGCATTACTGTTCGCTTTGGTGTCATCATTGCTGTTACTGTAACTGTTTGCATTTCCAATTGCATTACCGTTACAGTTAGCGTGTTCATCACCATTTGCATTTCTGTTGGCCTTAGTGTTTGCATTTACGGTTGCATTTCCATTGTCAGTTGCATTACTGTCTCCTTCTGCGACACCGTTGCCTTTACCATTTGCTTTTCTGTTTGAGTTTGTGTTACTGATTGCATTTTACTTACCATTTGCATTGCTGTTGGCATTTACGTTACTGTTTTTGTTACTGTTTGCATTTCTGTTGCCATTAGCATTTGTGTTACCATTTCTATTTCCATTAACATTTGCACTTGTGTTTCTCTTACCGTTTGTGTTATCATTTACGTTTGTGTCACCATGTGGGTTACCATTTGTGCTTGCGTTTGCATAAACATTAGCATTACTGCATGACAAAAATTCACATGGTGGGAGTGTGGGGCGCGAAGTGGCATGTGCTTCCACCACCACATTCCATTCACTATTTATAGTGCTCATTCTCAAAAAGAAGGAGAATTCATGGCTCAAAAATTCTGTTTAATGCATCAGTTAGAGTTGTTCCACAATGACATGCATCCATCGACCCTGATGTGCCTTTCAAAGATTTCATGAAAAAATATTTAATGGTTCAAAAGTTACTCAGAAAACAAATTTCCCATTATAGTCAAGGGGAAAAGTTAAAATATGCGAAAGTGTCGCAAATGCACTTTTAATTTTTGCAAATGACCCTTTTAGTGTCACAAATCAGCCATCTTGTTTTCAGTTAGTGATCATAGAAATGCTTGGCATTTAAATTTGAGAACGTCTAGGAACTCGATTCTTGTTGTGTTCACCTATTTGAGCCCTGAGGGAGCTAGCCATTGCTTTTTGGAGGGATAAAACACACCAGAAATATGTTTTTTAAATTTTTGTAAAAAGCAGAGTCGCAAAGTGGTGTCGCATATGCAACACTTTCGTGATTTTATTTGTGAAAGTGTTGTGATTTGCAACACTACTTTGTGACACTATGGCCAAAACAATAGGGAATCTTTGCCACCCTGCTGCTAAAGAACAGTTTTGTCTTTGGGGCTGAAATTTAGAAGGTAGAAAGCCAAGATCCCACAGATGTGCTTTTGGTGGTTGGGCAACAAAATATTAGAGGGATGCACAGTTATGGCACTCCAAAGTTGATTATTTTTCTCATAGGCTAACATTACGGCATCTGCCGTGTCTTTCGGGGCCCGTATCTCAAAGACGGTTCGACATACAGACTTTTTGTTGGAAGAATGCTTAGTCCCCCACTAGGGGACTAAGTACAAAACTAGCCTGGAAAGCCATAAATAATATGAGATTTTAAATTTTATTCTACTCTGTACGGTTCTTGAGATACAGGGAATTTAGCATTCCAAGTACTGATTTTCTGCTTATAGGGCCATTACTATGTATATATTCTTTGTATTCACTGTGCTTTTGAAAGCACCTTTTTGGGGAAAAAAAGATGTGTATTTGTATTACTGTTACCATTAGCCTTTCCGCTTGTGTTTCTGTTACTGTTTGTGTTAGCGTTTCCATTTACGTCACCGTGTGCATTATCCTTTGCCTTTGCATTTACACTTGTGTTACTGTTACTGTTTGCGTTTCCGTTACTGTTTTGTGTGCATTTACTTTTGCATCACTGTGTACTTTACCCTTTGCATTTGCATTTGCTCATGTGTTTGCGTTACTGTTGCCATTTGCGTTTCCATAACTGTTTGTGTTAGCATTTCCATTTATGTCACCGTGTGCGTTACCCTTTGCATTTGCATTTGCATTACTGTTACTATTTGCATTTCCATAACCATTTGCATTAGCATTTCCATTTAAATCACTGTGTGCATTACCCTTTGGGTTTGCATTTGCGTTACTGTTTCCATTTGCAATACTGTTTTTTATTTGCATTTATTTTTGCATCACCATGTGCGTTACCATTTGCATTTGTGTATACACTTGCTTTTCCATTTGCATTTGTGTTTCCTTTGGTGTCATTGTTGGTGTTACCATAAGCGTTGCATTTCCAATTGCATTACTGTGAACATGTGCATTACCATTTGCATTTGCGTATGCGCTTGCGTTTCCATTTGAGTTTCCTTTGGCATCATTGTTGGTGTTACCATAACTGTTTGTGTTTCCAATTGCATTACCGTTACTGGCTGCATGTTCATTACTGTTTGCATTTGCATTGGCCTTAAAGTTTTCATTTTCAGTAGTGCTGCCATTGTCGAAGTGCGTAACTGTTTCCGTCTGCATCGCCATTGCTGTTATCGTTTGTGTTTCTGTTTGAGTTTGTGTTAACGTTTGCATTTTTGTTACTGTTTTCATTACCTTGTGTGTTTTCATTAGCATATGCATTAACATTTTCGTTACCATTTGTGTTTCTGTTGCCATTAACATTTGCATTACTGTTTGCATTCCCATTTCTGTTTTCATTTCAAGAAAGCCAAGAGATCTCACAGATGTTCCTTTTGGTGGTTTGGTGACAAAATATTAGAGGGCTGCAAAGTTATGGCACTCTGAAGTTGACCATTTTTCCAATAGGCTAAAATTACGGCATCTGCCATGCCCTTCAGGGCCCATATCTTGAAAACAGTTCGAGATATGGACTTTTCATCGGAAGAATGCTTAGTCTCCCACTAGTGGGCTAAGTGCTAAACTAGCCTGGAAAGTTGTAAATAATATGAGATTTTTAATTTTTTTCTACTTCTTACAGTTCCTGAGATACATGGAATTTAGTATTTCAACTGTTGATTTTCTGCTCAGGGGCCATTATTATGCATACATTCTTTGTATTCACTGTGCTTTTGTATGCACCTTTTTGGAAAAAAAGGGTGTGCGTTTGCTTTACTGTTACCCGTTAGCATTTTCACTTGCGTTTCCATTACCATTTGCATTCATGTTTACATTCACGTCACAGTGTGCATTACCCTTTGTGTTTGCATTTGCATTACTGTTACCATTTGCATTTCCGTCACCATTTTTGTTTGAGTTTAATTTTCCGTCACTGTGTATGTTACCCTTTGCATTTTCATTTGCTCTTGTGTTTGCATTATTGTTACCATTTGCATCTGCATAAGCGCATGTGTTTGTGTTTATGTTTGCATTTGTGTTTCCTTTGTCATTATTGTTGGTGTTACCATAAAAGTTTGCATTTTCAATTGTATAACCATGACTGTGTGCATTGCCATTTGTGTTTGCATACCTGCTTGCATTTGCTTTTGTGTTAGTGTTTCCTTTGGCATCATCGTTGGTGTTACCGTAACCCTTTGCGATTCCAATTGCATTACCGTTATCATTTGTGTGTTCATTAACAAGTGCATTTGCGTTTCCGTTGACCTAAGTGTTGCATTTTTGGTGGTGTTTCCATTTTTGAATGCGTTACTGTTTCCTTCTGCGTTGCTATTGGTCTTACCGTTTGTGTTTCTGTTTGCATTGGTGTTACCGTTTGCATTTTCATTACCGTTTTCATTACCGTTTGCATTTGTGTTTTCTTGGCTGTACCACATTCCATTCATTATTTATAGTGCACATTCTTAAAAAGAAGGGAAATTCACGGCAAAAAACTCTGTTTAAGGCATCCATTAGGGTTGTTCCACAGTGACAAAAGCAAGGAAATTTGGTGTTAGGGTTGCCAACCCTTGAACCCCACACCAACCCCACCACCACCAACTGGCACTGGGGTGTGCATTGGGGTCATCAGTCCTAACTCTCATGTTATTCTCTTATACTGCACCACCTCACCTTATTTACACATGGAATGGAGTGAGAGTTAGGGCCAATGACCCCAACACACACCCCGATGCCTGTTGTTGGTGGCAAGGCGAGCTTGAGGTGCAAGGTTTGGCAACCCTAACACCAAATTTCCTTGCTTTTGTCACTGTGGAACAACCCTAATGGATGCCTTAAACAGAGTTTTTCGCCATGACTACATATAAAGTTAGGGTTTCACACCCACCTCTATATTATACCCAAAATTGTGCACTTCCATAACTTTGCAACAGTTTATCCAATCTGTCTGTAATTATGCATGTGTGGTGTGGTGCCATAGATCTCTGGATCTGGAAATTTTTGTTTCAGTCAGATTTTTGGTGGCGGAGCTGTGGAGCATTGAAAAGTGTGAAAAATCCTCAACTTTTTTGAATTATTTGCTCGCCTCAAGATCCTGAATGTTTTGTCTGACTGGTCTTAAATTTTCAGGGTACATGGGGACTGGGTAAAAGAAGTGCCTTCTGAAGATTTGGTGAAAAAATATTAATTTGTTCAAAAGTTATGAAAGTTCAAAGTTTCTCATTATAGCCAATGGGAAATATATATATATATATATATATATGCAGCTCAAAAGATTTTCAAAGCTTTCGTGAATGTAAAAAAATATTTCAAGCTATGCCAATTTGATTACGGTCTGCCACCATCTTGTTTGCAGTTAGCGATGGTGAAAAGTGGTTGTAGTTCAAGTTTAGCTGGGCCTAGGAAAACACTGACAGTTGTGTTTACCTAGTTGGGCACTGAGCTACACAACACAACCTTTTTTTGGGGGGTAAACCACCTCAGAAATGTCTTTTCTTAGATCAGCTCCTTGTGGTGTTACAACATTGCGACAGAATGGATGCAACACTTTCACAAATCATGACAGTGTCATGCATGTCCTTTCACATTTTTTGTGAAATTATCACAATTTCACTATACTACATCATAAAAAAAAGAGGAATTCTTTGTCACTGCACTGCAGTTAAACAGTTGGGGCTTCTGGGCTGACATTTGCAGGGTGGCAAGCCCTGGGTCCACCAATGTCCTTTTTGTTGGTTTGGTCCCAAATTATTCAAGGTTCCCTTAGCTGCAGCATGCCAAAGTTGAGAAATTTTCCATAGGTTAACATAGTGGTGTCCATGTTGCATTTTGGTGCCCATACGTCAAAAATGATTCGAGATACGGATTTTTGCTCTGTGCCTCATAGTTCACCTTTGGGGTGCATGAAGATTTTGAACTTATGATTACAACTGTTATGGAATTTTTTCATAGCTGCTATGGTTACTGAGATATTGGCAGATTAGTATTCCAAGGGTTCATTTCTGTGTTTGCAAGTTTGCGTTATGTCCACATACTTAGGTGTAAGTTGGAGCACAGGACCCAAAGAGGACCATGTTCTCACATTGCATACCACTATGCAAATAATTTAAGCATTAAGGTCAGGGCCTGCACTCCCACAACCACATTCATGTTACATTATACTACATTTACAATGGTAGCATTGTACATTTTTTCAGTAAACTAGCAAAAGGAAAATATGGAAAACATTACACCACCTTTCTGTGCCCATATCTGGGAAGTGGGTCAGGAAAGTGCCAGTGGTGTTTCAACACTACCTTTAGATTTAAGAAAGAACAAGTAGTGTTGTGACACCACCTCCTGTTTTGCAAATTTACTAGCAATGTTGCCATTCTACCTTCTGTTTAGAAAAGTACCAGTAGTGTTCCTACAATACTTTTTGTTTCGCTAAAGTGCCAGTGGTGTTGCGACTCTTTAGTTTGGCAAAAGTCACTTATGTTGACCTATGAGAGTTTTGTAAAAGTAGCAGAATTTCACAAAATGAAAGTTCCAATTGAGTCAGTTTCTTTAGCATTTCATAGCAAGAAAATGACTAGTGCTATTTTTGCTGAAATTTGCAGTGTGATGAGGCCTGGCCTCACAGATGTGCCTGTAAGTGGGGGCACAGGGCCTGCACTCTCACATATGCATATCATTAGAGAAAAGGTGGGCACCATGAAGGGGGCCCGCACTCCCACAACCACATACCCATTAACAGTTACATTACACTTTCAGAAAAAGAAGCAAAATTAGTTGCAAAAAAATCTGTTAATGCATCAGTTAGTGTTGATAGTACACTAACAAAAGTTTATAAATTACATGTTAGGGTTACCACCCCTACCACCACACCTTCCACCCCCTCCTTCCACACCCACTCAACATAGGGCGTGCCATAGGGTCATCAGGTTCAGGTCCAACTCTCCACCCCATACACCTATGCTGTAGCATGTCATTTGTTTACATATGGAATGGGGTAGAGTTAGCCTAATGACCCCATGGCACATCCTGATGTTGAGTGGTGTGGAGGGTGGTAGAGGGGTGGTAAACCTAACATCAAATTTCCAAACGTCTGTCTGTGTATTATCAACCCTAACAGATGCATTAACATACTTTTTTTGCAATGATAGATAGATAGATAGATAGATAGATAGATAGACAGACAGACAGACAGACAGACAGACAGACAGACAGACAGATAGATAGATAGATAGAATGATTGATTGATAGATATAGCTAGATGTATTCTTTGGGAAAAAAACTGTCTTAATGCAACATTTAGGGTTCAGGCTAAAGTGGCAAAAGTAGGGAAATGTGACTTTAGGGTTTCCAACGCTAAAACCCTAATGCCACCCTTAAAGCAAGTCAAGGGAGAAGTATCTCTAGGGGTTGTAAACCATAACTCTCACCCCATTATATTGTGCTAAACATTAGATAAATGTACGAGTAACTGGACTTGAACATTGGACCTCACTATAAATGAGCTTTAGCTCAGTGGAGTTATCCGCATTCATTTTTGTATGAATACAAATGTTTTCCTACCTTACCGACCATTAGGTATGTATGTTTCTGAAATGTATAGAATGGGGTGAGATTTAGGACTGACAACCCCTAGAAAGACTCCACCCCTGTTTTGCTCCAGTGGTGGTGGTGTTGGGGTTTTAGGGTTGCAAACCCTAAAGTCACATTTTCCTACTTTGATCACTTTAGTTTGAACCCTAAATGTTGCATTAATGCAGTTTTTTTTTTACAAAGAATGTCCTTACTTTTTGAGACAGTATATGGTATCCTTATTTTTCTGTGGGGGCTCAGGGCCCTCTGGGTGTCTGTACTTTTTGAGATAGTGCAATGGTATCCTTATTTGTCTGGGCCCTGTACTCCCAGCCATCCATAGCATGTATATGTATGTTTTGGGAGAATTAGAGAGCCCTCTGGGCTTCCATTTGTAGGACAACAACAACCAAATTGTCAACATAGCCTTCCTATTACCCCACCTCATCAACCTGGTACTTACAATTTTCAAATATCCACCAAAACATTATTCTGCACCACTGTAGCATTATTCCGTATCAGAGGCATGGAAATACATTTTGGGCACTATTTGAAAAATAGATATCACATTAATGAAGTGGTGTAAAGAAGTGGCTATGTTGACTATGTGGGGTTAAAATATTGAAAATTAAGAAAGTTACTAGTGAGTATAGCATAATGTCAACAGATGTGCACAACTTTGCAGTTTTAGCATATTTTTACCACAAATGTTAGTAGTATAAGTACATATAACTCGTCAAATGTCAGATTTCAGCCAATCGGCATGTGCCACGTAATTTGACAAGTGGTTACCATCACAAGGCCCCACCCCCTTCCTGCCAGCAGAAGTCCCACCTTTCACGCAGAAAGTGACATACGCTTGAGTCCTTGAACACAGAGGTCCTCCCCTTTTCTATGCCATGCCATATGCCCCTCCACCTTCCCCTCCTCTCACACCCATGCCACAGACTGGCACTCAAGTTCCTCCTCCTTCTCCTCTTGCACTGCAGTCCTAGCACCTCCTCCACCCCTCCTCTTACACAATTGCTGCAGGCATACACCCATGTCCCTCCTCCTCCTCCCTTCCCTCGCACCCCAAACACACCATCCTAGTTCACCCCACATTCCTCCTGCTTCCCCTCCCCTCACACCCTAGTCTTAGCACCTCCTCCATTCTCCTCCCCTTGCACCTGTGCCATAGCATCCTAGATCCCACCCAAGTCCCTCTTCTCCATCTCCCTCCCCTCGCACCTGAGTCCCAGCACCTCCTCCACCCTTCCCCTCCCCTTGCATTCCTGCCACTGCATCCTAGCTTAACCCCCTGCTCCCCCTCCAATCTTCTCCATTTGAACCCCTGCCCTCTCTCCTCCACTGTCTCCCCTCAGACCCAAGTAACAGTGCCTCCTCCAACCCTCCCTCCAACCTCTGCTCCCCCACCTTCCCTCCCTCAAACCCTGCTTCCTCCTCTATCCTCTCTCCCCTCAAATCCCTGCTTCCTCCTGCATGTCCCTTCCCTCTTACCCAAAACCTAATGCCTCTGTTCCCTAATTATTCAAAATTAATTCACCCCAGTTGGTCTGGAGGTATAAGGACAGGTTGTGTGTCAATGTTTTGTGACCAGATTTTTTTTGGAATACTGTGTTACAAGTGTACATTATCATGCAGTGACCATGGAGGACTGTTTGGTGACACTGTGTAAGCACACTTGTTTTCAGACAAGATACATATTTTTAAAGGGTTAGGAAAAAATATTAATGTACCATAAGAATGCCCTACCAAAACCTCCTTGTAAAATGTGCCTGTTCAATGGTGTCTCACTGGTAAAGCATTTATCATTACTCTACAAAACACAGTGTGTGTGTGTGCGTGACGTTAGCCAACTCTAAGAAAGAAAACATCACACTGCATTGGACAGCAGCATCTTGTAAATGTTGCAAAAAAATTGTTCCAATAGCCCCTTAAATATTACAGAAAAATAACTTCAACATGCTTACCATGCTTGTAGAAAAAATATGTCCATGTTTCAAGTGAATGTTACAGAAAGATATAATTTCTATTAAGGCTTATGGTTAAGGAAAAAACAAATTACTCTTATATATGTTCTGATTGAACAGTGAATCATAGAATCATAGAACTTGATGACAGAAAAGTCCCCATGGTCCACCCAGTCTGCCCTTCCCACCATACTACAATATCTTCCTCCATCTTTGAGTACCCACTCCACCCTTCAGCAGACCCTTATGCCTATTTCACACCCTCTTGAACCCAGTCACTGTCTCCCCCTTCACAACCTCTTCCGGAAGCCCTTTCCAGGCATCCACCACCCTCTGTAAAGACTCTCCGTCTCATGTTTCCTCTTAAGTACCCCCCCGCAGCCTCAGGCAATGCCCCCTCATAGTAATATCCTTCTTCATTTGTAACAAGTGCCCTGGGCCTACTTTGTTTATCTATTTACCATATTTGAAGGTCTCTATCATGTCCCCTCTTTCCCTTCTGGTCTCTAGTGTGTATAGCCCCAGTTTACTGAATTTCTGTTCATATGGTTTGCCCTTCATCCCTTGCACCATCTTGGTTGCTCTTCACTGAACTCTTTCAATCAGGTCTGTGTCCTTGCATAAGTGAGCCCTCCAGAACAGGACTTTGTACTCCAGGTGTGGTCTCACCATTGCTTGGTGCAGGGGCACCAGAACTTCCCTCCTCCTGCTGGTGATTCCCCTACCTATATTTGCCAGCATCTCATGCACTTTCTCCACTGCCCTTGTATACTGTTTCCCCACCTTAAGGTCACTGAAGAATACTACACCTAGATTCTTCTCCTGCTCTGTAGTCCTGATTTCCTCCATTCCTATTTTGTATCCTGACCTCTGGTTTCTGTGTCCCAGGTGCATAACTGCACGTATTCTGATGTTGAATTTTAGCTGCCAGTCTCTGCCCATTCCTCCAGTTCCTCCAGATCTTGTCTCATGTCTTCCACTCCCCCTTCAGTGTCGACCCTATTGCATATTTTTATGTCATCTACAAAAAGTGCCACCTGTCCTGTCAGTCCATCCACTATGTTGCATATATAGATACTGAAGAGAAACAGTCTCAACACTGACCCTTGGAGCAACTAGAGTGCACCCCGTTCACTACTACCCTCTAGGTCCTGTCCACTAGCCTTCATTCCACCCATTTTGTTATAATTCCTTAACTACAATGAAAAAAGTATGTAAAATACACAAACTGTAGTCAGAAAATGCCTGCTGTGTTAAATACAAGAAAAAAAGCCTGTAGACTGCTTCAAGAGTCCCGTTATACTTTATGAGGGAGGATATCACTAGTTAAAGGTTCAGCATTGGACAGTTTACAGCATCTGCTTAGTAAGTTTGTATATGTTACAAAATGAAGGCTTGAAGTCTTTACTTCTGTAAATATATTTTTTTTGTGCCAGTCTTTTTAAACATAACTTAGGCTGGGGCGTCTATGTTACAGTCACAGAAGGTTGTTTTGAATAATGAGTTAGAAAACCAAGTATGAGCTCATCTTTCTAAAGAATGTGCCACACATTTACATATGAAAGGACTAGAACATGAGCACCTGAGAAAAGGCTTACATTTACATGTAAATGGAATCATGCTGAAGTTTGTGTTACATTAATACAGAGTTACTAGTTAAAAAAATAACTATTTGTATTTGAGAAATACAGAAAGCCTATATTTAGTTGTATTAAACACATAACCATCTTAGAATTTCTCACATATACCAAATGAATGCACATTGTGGATACATATGCTATGTCCAATGATATTAAACAGCAGGAGTCTGTAAGAATGAATATTAAGTAGCTTTCTCAGTGTCTTAAAGATTCCTATGGTTTTAAGTAGCAGACCTGTTTTTACCTCTGTAATGAAATTCTGTGAGGCTCTGATAGTGAGCCTGGCATATTAAGTAGCTTTCTTAGTGTCTTATAGTCTTGCAGAAATGTAAATTCAGAAATGTCTCACAGTTAAGTGTTATTTACTATGTATTTGTTATTTGCTATGTATCTGAGAGAAATACTGCTTTTCTTAAACAGAACATATCTCGAATATGTTAGACTCTGGGGCCTGGATATTCAAACTGTGCCAGGCTGTGGTGCAAGCCTGGATGCTGCTCAACTTGGTTGCACAGGGGTGTGGCCTGGGCAATATTTAATGGAGCTGCGCTATGGCTCAGCAGCTTGAATATCGCACACTGTCACCCCCACTGTGTATGGCACAGTGGCACTGCACCAGCACAAGTTGCCAGAGTGGAGCATGGAGATGCGCTAGCGCAAGTGCCTTTGAGCCATGCGCAGCACTTGCGATATTCAAAAGGGGACATGCAAATGGAGCCATAATGTATGCAAGGTGTAAATGGGGCCATTTGCCTGTCATTGTGGCCCCATTTGCATGCAGATGCTCCAATCCCTGGTGACTTGCACCTGGCGCCATTCCAGGCAGCAGCCATTGGGGAACGACACCCCCTGCACAGTTTGTCTTACATTCATACACAGTTACTAGCTAAAAAAATAGCTATTTTTATTTGAGAAATATAGAAAGCCTATAGTTGTCTATTAAACTCTTAAATGTCTGTTAATATCTCACATATACCAAAGAAATATACTCTATGGGTGGGATATTCAGACTGCACCAGGCTGTGGTGCAAGCCTGGGTGCAAAGCAACTTGGCTGCGCAGGGGCATTGACTGGGTGATATTCAATGGAGCTGCGCCATGGCACAGCATAGTTGAATATCGCACCCTGGCCACCCACAGTGCACATGGCATAGTGGCACTGCACCAGCACAAGTGGCCAGAGTGGGGCTGGGGGATGCACTAGCACAAGTTCCCTTGCGCTATGCACAACAACCGCGATATTCAAAAGTGCACATGCAAATGGGGCCATAATGTATGCAAGATGCAAATGGGGCCATTTGCATGTCATTATGGCCCCATTTGCATGCAGATGCTCCAATCCCTGGTGACTTGCACCTGGCACCATGCCAGGCAGCAGCCGTTGGGGAATGCTGCCCCCTGCACAGCGTGGCAATGCACCCCTTTGCCTGATCGCGGGCATATGCAGATTTTAATAATGTTCCATATCCCAGGTGGTCCAGTGGACCACTTCACGTCCAATCACAGGCTTAAGCATATAATAAAGCACATCCTATATCCCTGGTGGTCCAGTGGACTGCTGTTAGCCCGATCGCGGGCTTAAGTATACAAAAATTCACGTCTTATATCCCTGGTGGTCCAGTGGACAGCTCGCAGCCCAATCATGGGCATTTGTATTAAAAAAATAAAGTCCCATATCCCTGGTGGTCCAGCGGTAGCCCCCTCCCCACCTGCCCACTGAGCACCACCCCCCACTCCTCCCGGTCAGTGGTGGGCGGCAGCACCCCACCCGCCTGCCACCCTGCCACCCACTGACTGACAACATAGGTAGGGCTGTACACCCATTGGTCCACAGCGTGAGGCAGTGGGTGTGCAGCCTCTACCATACTACACATTCCAGATATGTAAATGGATCCATTCACTTATCTGGAATGTGTAGTATGGTACGGGCTGCACACCCATTGGAGTGCTGCCACCCGCCACTGACCGGGGGGAGAGGGGCAGTGAGGCTCAGTGGGCAGGTGGGGAGCGGAGTACCACTGAACCACCAGGGATATTGGACTTAATTTTCTTAATACAAAAGCCCAGGATCGGGCTGCGAGCAGTCCACTGGACCACCAGGGATATTGGACTTAATTTTTTTAATACAAATGCCCACAATTGGGCTGCAAGCAGTCCACTGGACCACCAGGGATATTGGACTTAATGTTTTTAATACAAATGCCTGCGATCGGGCTGACAGCAGGCCACTGGACCACAAGGGATATAGGACGTGAATTTATTTATACTTAAACCTGTGATCGGGCTGACAGTGGTCCACTGGACCACCAGGAATATAGGATGTTATTTATTTACACAGATGCCCATGATTGGGCATGGGGGGAAATGCCACGGAGGTGCAGCCGGAGCTTGGGCGGCCACCCACAGATGGCAGCTGCCGTGTTGCACCCTGCAATATGGCAGCTCACCTGTGGGTGGCCAGCCATTGTTCCTTTTTTTTGGCTCACCTCTGTGCAGCGCAAGTAGGGGTTGTGCATGCATGGACTCAGCACATCCCGGGCTGAATATCAGGATGTGCAGAGTATGCATGGGCATGCCCTCCCACCTGCGCCACATGCATTACTGATGCATTCCAGCACATCAGGATTTGTGCCAGGCACAATCCCCATTTGAATATCATGCCGGGGTGCATCAGTGGGTTGCGCATGGTGCAACACTGTTGGGCCATGCATGACCCTTTTGAAAATCCGGGCCTTTGTATTTAAGAGGTGGTGAGCACAAGGGTGGCGGTGCTACTCCTAAGTGTTTTGTTCATGGAGGCAGATGAAGGAGAGCACTCACCCCAGATTGATAACCACAAAGATTTGCAGGACACAAAAAGAGTTTTCACTACAAGTTTACTTCCATTTTGTGCAATAAAGGCAGCAATACATGTTACTTACGTTACACCTGACCTCTTGGGCCTCCTCAGAAATGTACACTATGTATGACTATGACAGTTTAGGAAAATTAGAGTAGTCTCACATACGTCTGACAAATCATACACAGGTGCCTTTTATTAGCATGCTGGGAATGTAGAGTCACATCTTGCGTGCATAAGAGAATGCCTTTGTTGACAAATGTGAGATTAAGGCAGATGCAAATATTTATTTTATTTTTTTTATTTATTTGGTTCTTGGATTAAAAATACCTTTAAGCCAAGGCTCTTTTACAAAGGTTCCATGTCAGTTGAAGTACAATACAGGGGATACAACAGAAATAATAACATTGCAGGTAAACAGTACATTATACAGTTATTGATTGAAGGAGGAGGCAACACATTAGAGAGCTCAGTACATAGAATGGCCTGGAGCAGCATCAACTAGGAGAGGGTAAAGAACAATGGAGGAGGAACAGGATGGCAATATGGGAGTATTAGCAGCCAGAGGCATTGTCAGACATCACCTGGAGAAGTGCTGGAGAGAGGAGGTGGGTAGGGAAGGGAGAAGGTGGGAAGGGGAGGGGTCATGGGAGCAGAGGTAAAATAGGAGATAAGTGCTATGAGGGGGTGGCAAGGTAAGGCTGTTGGTGGTGGCAAGTATTTCTGATTAGGTGAGGCAATCATAAGAGCTGAAGACAGTAAGATGGAGTCAGATACTTAGTATGATATAATCGGCTACACAATAGAATGGTACATATATTTACATAGTAGGCATCTGGGATACATTTGCAAAGATATGGGAACTTGTCCAAAGAAACACTGTATTGTTTCTTTCTCATGCAAAGAAATGGGGGGGGGTGTCAAGATATTTATTGTTAGCTACAGTATATAAGAGCCGAGCATTTTTCAGTGGGGCTGAGTCTTAGCAGGTATCAGAAGAGACACAATTTAAGTTTTGAGAACTGTAAAATGGCATATTACTCAAATGATGATATTGATGAAATAAGTGAACCTGAAGATTATGTTGCTGTTAAACAGTTGGATGCCACCAAAAACAGCCCACAAGGTACTTGTACATATTTTTGATAGCTTAGATTTGTAGCATCAATGAATGGCTGATGTTTTAAGTAAAAAATAGGATCTGTGATACTGTGTATATACTTTAAAAGCTTAGATTTGTAGCATCGTTGAATGACTGATATTTTGGTTAAAAATGATTTGTTGGATGATTGCTATTGTACCCTATAATGTTTGAAATATGTTTTTTTTATAATTAAACCTTTTATTGGACATTTAAACATAAGTGAACAGCAATACATACATTACAATTATCTGTAAGAAGCAGACATGCAAACTTTATGGAGATCTAAGACAGTGAATTCATTACATTTATCTATGATTTATAAAATGCTATATTTGAAATATGTAATAGTCTGCTTTTCTGTTGATAACCACAAAAAAGGCATAACATGTCAGAAAGAAACTAAAGACTTAATCAGTACAGAACAAACAAGAGACTGCCGAAGGGTTGCAAAAACATGCTGGCCGTATGATTAATGTTGATGCTGGGGCCACCAGGGGGTGATTTTTTAGAATCTATAAATGATAGTTGCACAAGTTTGCTTCTAGGGATGCAGGCCTACATCATTTCTGAAAATCCTGATGTACCTCCCCAGGCACCCACAAATTTGGTGATTAAAGCCAATGGTAATTCTACAAGGTGCTGAACTTTATACGCACAGGCACAGACCCCCACCAGTTTGGGGGATACCAACACCAGAAATCATGTTTCACCTCCGCAGGCCTCCATCAGTTTATTTATTTATTTATTGAAATGTTTCAGCAGGAAGGCACATAGAGTGACAAGTCACTCATCTCCCAGTGCAACCTGGGAGGAAGGGGTACATTAGGAATGATACATTAAACATTTGAGTTATAAGTTCAACATTAACATACAGTTGTAAGGCAGACATTACAAATAGTGTTCAAACAGTGTTGTACATGATAGGTACAAAGAGTGTACAATAATCAGTGCTTGGTTAATAAGTAATACGTGCTTGCATTAAAGAAAAGTGGGAATAGAGAGACAGTGGTGAGGTGAGTGGGGAGTGGGAAGAGTCGTGTCTCTAAAGACCACTTCAGGGTGTGAAGAACCCTGCAAGTGGGCTGGTGGGACCAGAAGGAAGGGGATAAGGAAGTGTCCCAGAGAGACCCCTTCAGGATGCTGGGGGAAGGGAGTAGATGAAAAATACCATCCCCTTTGGAGGGGAGAGGGACCCATGGAGACCATTCGGGGGCCCCTTACATTCTGTGAGAGATCAAGGGAGACCAGTAGGGGGGATCAATTTGGGGGAAGGGGAGGAGAGCTAGGAATTTGGGAGGGTGTGCACAGGGTAAAATGAAGGTGACAGTAGATGGGTAGGGTTTGTCCAGGGCCTAGTGGAGGGAGTTAGGTAGGGACATGGCAGGAACAGCTAAGAGCAAGGTAATATTGAGGGCAGAGCTGATGAAGTAGGCAGAAAATGAGTGCCAGATTTGAGGGGGGAGGGAATTCCAGCTTTTGGGATTCGGTAAGAGTAACCAGATTGGCTGATTTGGGTGGATCTGCAGGGGACTACCAGGATGCAAGAGTCAGTTGATCTAAGAGAATGAGATGGTGGGGGAGGTGTTGCAAAGGAGGAGTTGAGGTAGGAAGGGAGCACACCCAACCAGTTTAAGGAATACAGACACCAGGAATCCTGTTTCAGCTCCCCAGGCCTCCACCAGTTTGAGAAATACAGACACCAGGAATCCTGATGTACCTCCCCAGGCATTCTCCAGTTCAAGGACTACAGAGAATTATAATTGTATTTTACTTACAGAGTTTGGGGAAAGGGATTATGAGGCAAAGAAGTTATTGCTGCAGCTTGTTGAAGCCTTGTTTGACTCACTTATCAGCATTCGACAACTGACTGGTAAGCAGCAGGAATGTAGTGTAGATGTTTTTTTAAAAAATGACCTACTGAATATGTCCTGCTGTGAACACTGCATTTAGGTTGTTATGTTAAGCAGAGAAGGGGTCTGATTCAGAGCTGAGGTCTTCTCTGACGCTGCTAGAAACATTTAAAAAAATGGCAAGAATGAGTGCATCTACAAAACAATGATGAAACAGAATGAATAAAAAGGAGAGCAATGCTAAAAATAAGACTGGCAGTAATAGACTGGTGAAAAGAAAGATATTGAAAAAAATAATCAGAGAAGAAATGCCAAGGAAAGTAAAGTGTGCCAGGAAAATATTACACTGTAGGGCATCACGGTATCTTGCTGAGAATCGTGATTCTTCACAACATGCTGAGTTAAAAAGCCTCCAGTCCCTTCCTGTAAATTGTTTGGAAAGAATTTAAAGTTACACAAGGGAGCAAAACAGATTCAGGGCAGTTGAACATTATGAATGGTTCTAGTTTGTCAGTCATGACAGGCTTCAATCATTAACAGACGCCATTAGGGTAATACCTAAACTGGGTCCAAATGATTTTCTGCAATCATGTTTAGATGCTGACTCTTAAAATCACCCACTATTATCAAGGAGAAGGTCCCCTGGAGAGCTTAATGCCAGTGAGTTTTTAGACTAGATAGCCAATATGCTTCAGAGCAATTCTAAGGGAATCACCGAAGAGTCTTTGCACTTCGTGTTAACCACTATTAAAATAGGGAGGGGGGGTAGCGGGTATATGTACACTAAGTTTGGTTTTGTATAGTAAAATCATTGAGAAAATAATGCAGATTGATTTAAACAATAGTGATAATGCCCTGTATTTTGCAGCTAGTCAAGTGGCATTATTGAATCCCTATGGATTTACAGATGCACAATTAATTAATAAGGGTAAAATTCTACACGCTGAACTGGGTTTATCAGAACAAACCCCAGTCACTTTTAGTGACATGTAATGATCTGAGCAATTTTTAGGAATCAGAATTAAGATTTTGTACCTCAAGTCAAGGAGCTTGGCAAACATTTTCAACAGAACTAGAAAGGCTTCCTAAAACAATGTGTGTATTATTGCTTGACTGTTATTACTACCGTATCACAGATGTAAAAAAATTTATAGGGGACAGATACCTGTGGGAATATTGTCATACACCATTTTGTTACAAAAATAACCATTCCTATGAATTATTTTGTAATGTGTGTTGTGAACCAAACTGCACAGAACAGAAAACTGATGCAGCATCATGCCCAAAGTGTAAAAAGATGTGTAGGTCCTCAGTTTGCCTAGAAAGGCATTTGGACAGGGCAGCTTTGGGCGGGGTCCCTTGTGAATCAGTGAAACTGTGCGAAGAATGTTTTGTTTTTTACATGAGGACTCATGCATGCATCTTGATTCAATGTGCTAGATGCATTTCTCTGATGACCACAGACAAGCATATCTGTTTTCATGGCCCCACTCACAGAAGTAAAAACCTCTGAAAGATATATAGTGTTTGACTTTGAGGCCAGACAAGAAACCAGGGTGCACACCCCAAATTTTATATTTGCTGAGAAACTGGATGGGAAGAGGTTCTGGGAATTTAAAGGGGATGATCATGTAAAAGAGTTTGTCAAACATTTTATAGATACACAGTTCAAATACTACACATTTATAGCCCACAATGCCAAAGGATATGACAACTATGTTATCGTTAGCCAGCTAGTCAAGGAAAAGATTGACATCAAGTTACTCACCAAAGGGGGGAAAATTGCTGTGCATGGCCGTATCTGCCCTACACATCAGATTTATAGATTTTTTGTTCTTTATGCCCATTAAATTAAATAAATATCCAGGAGCATTTGGGTTTGAGAATGAAATGGCTAAAGGGTACTTTACACATTTTATTAATGCCAATGCCAATGGAAATTATGTAGGTCCCCTGGCCGATGCAAAATTTTATGGAGTGGATTATATGATGCCTAGTGAGAAATCAGAGCTCATGCAGTGATACACAGCCAACTGACATGAAGAATTTGATCTAAAAAAAAGCTTTGCTACAATTGCCAGTTACATGCTGAAATTTTTTGAAAGGCCTGTGACAGATTTAGGTAGTAAGTGATGAACATGACAGCCAAACAGTTTTTAATACAGTCAGACAGTGACACAGCAGAGTACAAAATAGTCTGTTTAGATCCCTTCCAATACACGACCATAGCATTTCTTTGTATGGCCACCTACAGATATTTTTTTTGAGTGAGAACACATTTGCGGTTCTTCCCCCAGATAACTACCACGGTCAGCAAAAGAAGTACTCCACACATGCTATTCAGTGATTAATGTACATAGCTGAGATAGAAAACATTTCTATTCAGCACGCTATAAGGGGTGGAGAATTTAAAATAAGTCCCTATTTTTGGGATGGGTATGCGATAATTGATGGAATGCCCACCGCCTTGGTATTCAATGGGTATTTTTTTCACAGTTGCAACATCTGTTACTGTGAGAAAGACAGAAACTGCATGAAAGGCACTAGTATTGGACAGTTTTTCAATCGGACCATGCACAAATTTCATTTTCTAAAAAGCAAGGGGTTTGCTATTAGAGTACTGTGGGAACATGAGTGGAAAGAAATGTTGGCTACAGATCAGTGGTTGAATAATTTCTTGTAGGACAGGAAGCTACTGCAAGCACTTGCCTCAAGGGAGTCACTGTTTGGGAGCGGAGGAATGCCATCTGTCTGTACTACAAAGCGCAGCTGGATGAAAAGATTTGCTATTATTTCACAGAGCCTGTACCCTTTTGTCAACAAAACAAAACAGTACCCCTTGGGGCACCCTATTATCATCTATGAGAATTCTGAAGACCTCAGTCAATACTTTGTTTTGGCAAAAGTAAAGGTTTTACCCCTAGAGGTCATTTATTTTTAGTGCTGCCATCCAAGATTGGAAAAAAACTTTTGTTCGCATTATGTCATGCGTACACTGAAGAGAGACTTCAGACAATGTCATGCATGAACAGCGATGAAGAGAGGGCATTAACTGGTACCTACAGTACCCTGGAGCTAAACTTGATGGTAGAAAAGGGGAACTGAATCATTAACATTTATGAAGTGTGGGATTTCAGGGAGTCATCGACAGAGCCATTTGCTGACTACATGTGAAAGGGAAGCAAAAGGCATCTGGCTTTCCTTCATGGGCAAAAAATGAAGCAGATAAAGCCAGGTACATACAGCAGTATTTAGAAAGAGAAAATATACATTTGAACCCTGCTGAGATCGCCGTTAACCTACAAGGAGACATATATCTAAACTGTTTTTAAATTCTCCTTGGGGTAAATTTGGTCAGAGACCTAATTTACTGACAATGAACTTAGTAACAGACCCTGACAAACTCTTTCAGTACTTGCCCCCTACTACAATGTGGCCTCATGCTGTTTCATCAATGATGAAACAACATGTTTAAGTTGGAAGTAAACCAAAGACCACTACTTGAATTCTAACAACATCAATATATTCATAGCTAGTTTCACCACCACATATGCCAGAGCAGAAATGTACAAACTACTAGATAAGTTACAGGCCAGGTGCTTGTATCATGACACAGACTCTGTCATTTTTGTGTCTTGACTGGATGACTGGAACCCTCCTCTAGGTGACTATTTAGGGGAGCTGACCAGCGAGCTTCTGGCAGACAAACATGTTATCGAGTTTGTGTCTGCATGCCCCAAAACCTATGGCTACCGGCTGTCCGGAGGATGGATCATCCTTAAAGTGAAAGGATTTACCCTTAATGTAGCCAACAGTGAGCACATTAATTTTGAAAGCTTAAAAGATCTGATGTTTGATGACACAGGGTCACAGACCTCTAAAGAAATCACAGTGAGGTAACCCAGCATAGTAAAAATTAAAAAGCAGTGGTCCCTCGAAACAAGAACGCTTTCCAAAACCCAAAGTGTAGTTTATGACAAGTGAGTTTTACAAACTGATTTTAAGACCCTTCCTTATGGCTACTGATTGAGAAAAAAATGGCATATTAGATTGCAACATCCCTTTTCATGTCTGATAATCAGACTGTCCAATTCTGGTAAAAGCTTTTTTATAAAAAAAGTATTGAAGCATTCTGATACCACTTTATCACACAAACCTTAAAATATTGTCTGGTATTACAGCTGCTGGCAGCCTTTGTATAATGAGCTGATGTTAAAGTTTGCACAGATTAAATTTGTGGAGGGGCTGCCTGTATCATTAACAGATGATGATCTGCTGTCTCCAGACAAGATTAATCTGATTGTCATTAATAATTTGATGGAATCTACCTGTCAGAATAGTGAGATAGAATGTGTATTTACCAAGTACAGCCACAACTGTAGTCTGCCAGCCTTTTTTCTTGTACAGAATGTGTTTTGTCAAGGCAGGTAAAGCTGGACCATTGCACTAAATACCAAATACATGATCCTGTTTAAAAACCCATGGGACAAGCTGCAGATCATGGGCTGGATATTAAAAACTCTGCTGTAAGCTGCAGCAATGGCAGCTTGTGCCAAGTTCTGGTGCATCTGGGACCCTGCGCCTGATCTTCCATCGGACAGGGTCCCAGCTCTTAAGTCTCCCAGCCTGCGGCAGTAGTGGCAGTGTACCAAACAAATGGTGCACCCATGAGGAATGCCACACCAGCTGTGGGGCAGTGGGGTGGAAGCTGCACCCATGGATTGGGACAAAGTAGTGGTACCTGCCCCTCCCACCAATCACAGAGTTTTCTGTAGCCAAAAGGGTAACCCACAGCTACCCCTGGCAAAGTAGTGCCCTCCCTACTGTGATCCCCAGTAAACAGTATTCTGACTGCAACTCCCTGGTGATCTAGTTGTCCCCCACCTGGGCAGGTAGCACACACCACCCCACTCATGCCCCCCAGTCTCTACCACAATTTGGCAACTGGCACAGCCCTCCGCACACAACCACAGCAGGCCACCAAATGAACTGATATCACATACTGTATACAGTACATGCTCTGTCAGTTCATTTGGTGACCGGCCATGGTGGTATGAGGAGGGCTGTGCTGGTCACCAAATCAGGGAACAGACTGTGGGGGATGAGTGTTGTGGAGGTGCTACCTGCTGGGGTGGGTGTGGGGGGCCACTACAGCACCAGGGATGTGCAATTATAATACCATATACCAGCGATTAGAGCAGGGAGGGCACAACATCACCAGGGGTAACTGCAGGTTACCCTTTAGTGTACAGCATATTGGAGCTTGGTGGGGGGACCAAATGACTGGGGATTCTACATGTAGGGGCACATCAGGGCTGGGTATTGGGCCTCTTATCTTTGGGGGGCACACAGTTGCATGACATAGTGTTGACCCTCCAAGTGGGTGTCTTAGTACTGTTAGACCAGCTCTTGGCTGGTCTAAGGGTACCTAGAACTTGTTCCCTGGAGCAGGTTCTGAAAATAGTACCATAGGGGTTATGACTACCTGCATCTTATGCAAGCCCCCAGTGCCATGTCAGAGCCACTTTTGTGGTGCAAGGATGGTGCAAGCAGCCTTCTGATTGTTGCAGGCTGCTTTGCAAAATAGCTTGTGGCACAGCCCTTGGTGCAAGAGGCATGTTGCACCCAACATGTTTTACACTAGCACCTTGCACCACTCTAAGGGCTTTAAAAATCCAGCCTCATGACTCTGGCTAGGCAGATGTACTCTGGCCAGGCAACATTGTTTTTCAGAACTTTTGAAGATGCCACTAGATGACCTTATGGTTATTTATTGGTTGATTTAAGAGCTAGCATGCCAGATGAATACAAGCTGTGCAGTGGGTTGTTTCCCCCTGACTGGCCGGTGGTGTACATCTTGAAAAAAAATTGCATTCTGGTTCTAGTAATACATGATGTGTATTTTCATTATGTCTAAAAGACTACAAGGAAACTTGTCTGTTCTAAAGTTACTGGTGAGAGTACCTCCTCATTTAAGAAAAGTTATTTTGTGCTCAGCCTCTGATGACTTGATATCTGCCACAGAGGAGGTGGCTTTAAACACCCTGAAGGGAAATATCCCATTGTCAGCTAAACAGCTACATTTTCTGAAAAAAAAGGGGTAGAGTCATAAAAAATTTAAGCAACTTGAAAGTGTCTTTAAAAAGAAAAAACAGATTGCAAACCAGACAGGTGGGTTCTTAGGGACATTCTTGGGAATCACTATTCCATTGATTACTGGACTGCTGGCTAACAGATAATGGAGTTTACATAGAAAATACATCTGGTACCTCTTCAGCAATTGGACCATATGAAAACAAACTATCCCAATGAGGACATGAGAAAGGTAGCAACTTATAGGTTGGATTTTGAAAGGAGATCTATTCTTTCCAGGACTGATTTGCCATATCACAACAAAGCTGAGCTGTACTCTGCTGTGTTGCAACTTTTCCTCACTCTGGTACATCTAGGAGAACAGACTAAAAGCTGTTTGGCTTTATTGATGCCTGACTCTGAGGCTGTTTCTGAACAGCACCCAGCTGAGACTCTTTCTGTCATGAGTTCTATGGAAAAATAAATTTTGAATAGTATTTCTCAAAGGTCTAAAAAATGCTGAACTTTTATTAAGTCAGATGGCAAAGAACAAGGATATTCTTTTTTGAAATGATAAGGGAGAATTGATGAATAAAGGTAATGTCATTTCTGGGCCTCACACATGGTCGAGTTGGTAAGGGCTGCTACACCCACACACATTATCCCTGATCACAAAAATACAAAGGGCTGGGATGTTTTCCAAAGAGCCACAGGTGAGGCTAACATACCCACATCCATCTTTGGTCATTCAGCAAACAGGAGATATGTTGAAAATTGAAAGGCAGCTGATGTAAAAGCCCCTGAGCCCTCTTTAGTCAGCAAATGGTCAATGACACCCAAAAGTCGAACAGACATTAAAAAAACAGCCTGGCTCTCTGTATAAATGTGAATATTATATACTTTAGTGACTTATGTGTAATGCCTGTATTAGCATGTCTTTTTAACAAAAACGTGTTTATACTGATACATGTTAGCTACCTCATATTGAATATGTTAGCATTTTTTACAAAAGGTACTTATAGTTCTGTATGTTAACCTACCTCATATTGAATATGTTAGCATTTTTTACAAATGGTACCTATTCTACTGTGTTATCCTACCTCTGATGTATGACTAATTTATGCACATTATTGTTTTCTGTACTTTAACAATAATCCTGTCTTTGATATGTGTCACATTTTATGGGTATGTGTTGTTCTTTACAATAAATACCTTTATAGAAACATATAAACATTTTATTTGTTTATTTATTTATTTCATTTTTGTTGACCAGGTAAGGTGCACTAGCCATAGCAATGACTATTTTCAGGCATGACCTGGGAGAATACAGGAACAAAACGTTTTAACAAAAAATGTAAACAATCAAAACAAGGCAGGGCAAATACATAACAGAGTGAAGGTACAGAAAAAATACTGGTAGTTAGACATTAAATCATAACTATTGCAGACATAGTAACATATCATATGAGCAGTGTCAACAGGCATAAAAACAACAAAGCAGGGTAAATACATAACAGTGTGAAGGTGCAGCAAAAATACTAGTAGCTATACATTAAATCATAACAATTGCAGAAAATGTGGGAGGAAGAATACAATGATGGTTATAATCTATAAAATAGCCAGTATCAGGTTGGTGTAGCAGAGGAAATATAAGGCAGGGATGGTAGAGGGAGGGATAGGGTAGAGCTAGGAACAAGATAAGAGGGAGAGTTTAGTTGATGTAAGGGCAGTAAGAGAAGGTAGGAACAAGTGCAGAACATTAAGCGGGGCTAACAGAAATGGCCTGGGTGGTGGAGGTTAGAAGAGTTATATAGGCTAAGGTGTTTGAAACAGAAGTACAAGCTGGAAGTGGTGAGATGGTTATGTAACTCCTTTTTGAAAGTGGCATACGAAGAGGCCTGGCATAATTTTAGGGGGAGGGAGTTCCAGTACTGGGGGACATGACAGGCAAATGCACTCGCACCTTTGGAGGTACTGTGTTTGGGGATATGGACAAGGGCATTTTCCATCAATCGTAAGCCATAGCAGGAAGTGTGGTTTCAATCAATAAATCAATCAAATCTTTATTTATCCAGGCGAACATAGTTGAGCACAGCTCATTTGCAAGATGGACCTTGTAAGGTCAAGGTTCAATTTACATAAAATATAACATACGGAGTATACACACTTTGGGGAGACAACAATTTGATACAATACATCAATTCAGTGTCACAAGTACATTGATATGCTGCAATACAAAAATATAATACATATATACATGATTCATGAAGTAGCCAGCTTGCTAAGTTGGTAATAGGAGACACTTTAAGCTAACACTTTTGATGAGGATTTAAAGTGTCAGAGATTTTCTTAGATATTTTGACTCAGGTGATGTACTGTATGGACAGCTGGAGGTTATATCTACGAGAAGTGATATGTAATGGGTGAATACCGGAGGGGACAGTGACAAAGGAGATGGATAGGGTGAAAATACTGCATGTTGTGGCCGGGGTAAGGAAGGGGGGGGAAGGAAAAGGCTGATGCTATAGAGGGATCAATAGTGGGTCTACACGGAAGGGAGGAGGCAGGACTGGTGAAGTATAAAGCAGAGGGTGTAAGGGTGATTATGTAAATTAATGATTAAGAAGAATGGATTGTGGTAATGGTATATGAATTGTGAGGTGACTGCTCATAGGGTGCTGGAGAGCTACCTTATAATGGTCGGCCAGCTGAGGAGAAAGATGGAAGATTAATCTAATGTTGGTGGAAACAGTTACATTTTTCTTTGAATAGCCTGTTGTATAGATATTTGAAGGCTGTAATAGATATAGGCTTGTTCACTTTCAGTGTCTTCTGCATTGTGTTCCATAAAGCAGATAACACATAGCTAACGGTGTATCTTCCATGTCGAGAGTGGAATTTAGGCACTTTAAGCATAATGAAGTTCAGACTTCTTAATGCATAATTACTTTATGTGGCTTGTAAGAAGCAGTCTGAGATATATTTTGGAAGCCGCTGTGATATTGCTCTGTAAGTCCATAGTGTTGCATTCCTGTTTCTTCTAAATTGAAGTGAGGTCCATCAAACTGCAGTTTATAGTGAGCAGTGGTGAGTGCTGTACGGTAGATCTGTGATAAACCTCAAAGCTCTGTGGTATAGTGTGTCTAGTTTGTTCAGACATACAATTGAGCAGCGACTATATAAAAAGTCAGCATAATCTAGTACTGAGAGGAATGTGGCCTGGACCATCTTCTTTTTTGAATCACTTGTAAGGAAGTGCTTTATTCTATAATAGAGTCCAAGTCTTTGTCTGAGCTTTTTTAGCAATTCTTCCAGATGTTCTAGGTAGTCAAGTCTGCTGTCTAGCCATACCCCCCAGGTATTTGAATTTTGTGACATATTCAAGATTTTCACCAAGGGCAGTGGATAACTTAGGGAGATTGATTGGGATAGAGTATCCTGCCTGTAATTGTGGGGAGGAAAAACATTGCCTTAGTTTTTTTGCGTTTAATAGTAGTTTTTTTTCCAGCAGCTGATGTTGCAGAAGGTCGAATTCTGCTTGTAGGTCTTTACATGTTATTATAGGAGAAGGGGGGCTGACATACAGTACTGTATCATCAGCAAACAGGTGTACAGTGGCTTTGGTAAGATTTATGTCAATGCTATTGATATATATGGCAAAGAGGACTGGGCTGAGGATAGATCCTTGGGGTATTCTTCTTTGTAGTGGTTTGAGTGGGGATATATCTCCCTCGGCCTTTATCTGCTGGGTTCTTCCAGAGAGATAATTGTTAAACCATCTAACAGAGTCGGTGTCTAGTCCAATTGACCTCAGGGAGGAGAGGAGCAGATCGTGGTCAACCATAACAAAGACCTTACTTAGGTCTAAGAAAACAGCACAGACACAATTTTTTTATCCAATTCAAGTTGCCAGTCATTGGCTACTTTTGCAAGAGCTGTAATGGTACTGTGTTTGGCTCTGAATCCAGATTTTGCTGGGTTTAGTAGCTTATTAGCTTGAAGATATCCTCTTAGTTGGGTGCTTACAATTTCTTCAAGTAATTTGGACAGCACAGGGAGAATGGAAATTGGTCTGTAGTTATTGAGGTCTGTAGGGTCCCCTGCTTTCAGTAGTGGAATAACTTGAGTGGTTTTCCAGATTGATGGGATAGCTCCTGACTGTGGTGAGAGGTTAAACAGGTGTGTTACTGGCACTGCTAATACATGTATGGCAATTTGTAAGAGGTAGGGGTCGAGGTAGTCCGCACCTGCACTTTTTTTAATATCCAACTGTGAGATTAGCTCTTCAACTTGCTTCAGCATGTCTGGTATGAAGGAGGAAGTAGAGTCAGTCACCCTTGCATCAGTGTTCTTTATCCCTAGATGTGATCTCAATTGGTTGGCTGGAGAGGAGTCGAATGCTAGCCCAGCAGTTGTAAAGTGATTATTGAAGGCTTCCAGGACTTCTATTCTATCGATGATGGTTCTGTTTCCACTGTGTAATTTTGCTGGAAGTAAATTACTTGGGTCATGGCCTGTTATATCTTCTATAGTGTTCCAGAACTTGGCAGGGTTGTGGTATGAGGCGTCTAGTTCAGCCATGTAGTATGCAGCTTTTGTGTCTTGCACTTTCTTGGTGCAGAGATTCCTGGCTTTTTTGAACTGCTCCCAATCAGCGGCTAACTTAGTTTTTCCAGAGCTTGTCTCTTTCAAGGAGGGTGGATTTAAGGTCTGAATTGAACCAGTGACAGGTTTTATTTTTGATACATACTTTAGAGACTGGTGCATGGGTGTTCAGAGCACCTGTAATAATGTCATTTAGAACACCATATGCAATCTCCGTTGTGTTAGCTAAATAGAACTTTTGCCATCTTGTGGAGTGTTTTATGTCATCCAGGTATGCATTGATGTTAAATTTCTTTTTTGATCTCCTCATCGTGAATTTTTAAGGGGATGAAAGCTTACATGCTGACCTAATTGCTGCAATAGTACAGTGATCACTGTTGTCGATGAACAGTACTCCAGTTTCAGAAGAGAGTTACTAATGGCTTGGGTATCTGTGATCTGATAATGTTGTCAATGATGTTGCCATATGCATAGTACCTTGATGCTTGTGGTGAGACCCACCCCAGATCAGAGTAAAGGAGGTAGTGATGTTTCAGCCAGTGAGAGGAGGATGCATAACGACAGACGTTGTTGTAGGTAACATCCCATTTCTTAAGGTATGATTTGCCCGCAGAGGCATATGTTGTGACAGCATAAGTGAGGGTTGATAGGAGTATGCCCCATGTTATGGCAAGTCTAGCTGAGGGGGTAAGGACATAGCTGGTTTGGTAAGCAATACCGAGTTTCATGTTGACCAGCTTGCAGGTCAGTTGCATATGGATATCAAAGTAAAGTAACAGGTCAGGTGTTATGTCTAGGTATTTAAATGAGTCCACCACTCTCAACTGATGTTCTATCAGAGGAGTAGACTCTGAATTTAGGTTGGGAGTTTTTGTGCTTCATAATGGACCCAGATAACATGGCGTGGGTCTTAGATTCATTTAGGACAAGTTTAAGACTCAACAGCCACTGTTGTATTAGTTGGAAATCTTGGGAGAGACTTTGGTTGATCTCTTCAACAGTTTTCACACTCCTGTATAGGACGATGTCATCCGCATATAACAGGGAGGTGGTCTGCAGGAGGTTAGAAGTGATACTGTTGATAAAGATGGTAAAGAGCAGCGGTCCTAAATTAGACCCTTGTGGCACACCAATGTTTATGGTTGTTTTATTTGAGAGGGTGGAATTAAATTAAAACACTTATGTCCTATCAGATAAGTAGCTCTCAAACCACTTTACTACATTTTGTGAAAAGCCTACAGATGTGGGGGTGGCTAAGAGGATGTGGTGGTCGACTAGGTCAAAGGCCTTAATCATGTCGATAAAGTTGGCTCCTGTGAGGTGACCAGAGTCCATGGCTACAAGGGCATCCAATGTAAATTTGAGAAGGGCAGTGGTGGTACTGTGACCCTTGTGGAAACCATGCTGTGCAGAAATTAGAAGGTTATGTTTATGGGGGAATTCGATAGTTTGGGTAGCTACAAGCTTTTCGAGGAGTTTACTGAGAACTGACAAAATGGCTAGGGTCTCTGTAGTCTGCAGGATCCTTGCGGTCTCCCTTTTTAAAAACAGGGGTAATTCTAGCAATCTTCCAGATGTCAGGGACAAAACCCTGGCATAGGGAGAGGTTAAAAATCCTAGCTAGAGGAGCGGCAATGAAAGGAGCAGCCAGTTTTAATAGTTTAGGCTCCAGACTGTCAGACCCTACTGCAGTGAAATCAGAGATGTTGTTCAGTAATCTTAGTACCTCATGGTTAGAGATCCTTTTGAAGAAAAATGTAGGGCCTGTATAGCCAGGCATGGTGCTTGAGTGAGGTCAGGTGGTAAAAGAGGAGGTATATTTGGTTAGGACTGAAAAATGAGAGTTAAAGAAGTTAGCAATGGTTAGGGGATTGATGCATTGGACCCCATTTAACATGTCATTTGGAGTAGGGGCTGGATTTGAACCCAGGAGGAACTTTATATGGGACCAGAATTTTTTGGAGTCACCATAGGAGGTAGTTAGTAGATCTTTTCAGTAGTTGCTTTTGGCCTGTTTGATTTCCTTTTTACAGGAATTTTGGAGTGCCCTATAGGTATTTAGGTCAGGTATTTGCCCAGTACTTTTGTACTGGAGCCAACTTTTGTCCCTTTGCCTGAGTTTAGAAAGCATGTCAGAGTTTAGCCAACTGGGATGCCTATTTTTTACCCTACGTGTAGTGAGGTGGCAGTGTTTATCCTGAAGCACAAGAAATTTGGTTATGAAGTGATCTAGTGCTGCTGGAGCATTGTTGGTAAGAAAAAGGGCGGACCAATCAATAGTACCGACGTCAAGAAGAAAGGCCTGAGAGTCGATGTTCGCATTGTTGCGCAAGGTGATAAAACATGATTTTGATGGAGATAGTCTGCTTTTGCCCCAGATACAGAAGGTAGGGGAGTGGTTGGTGATGGTGTCAGCTAGTACCCCTGAGGTGATTATATGTTCAGGGTGGTTAGTCATTATTCAATCCAGTAAAGTACTAGTGTTTGAGTGCTGGGCAGTTCTGGTGAGTTCACAGATAAGCTGGTGCAGGTTATGGTTTCGTAGTCTGGATAGAGATGTGCATTGTGAGTTGCCCAACCAGTTGATATTTAAGTCCTCAAGTATAAGTACCTTGTTTCTCCCAGAAAGAAATGAAGTTTGATCCAGTAGCTCATCTAACCATTTGAAGCTGCTGATAGGGGGGTTGTATGCACATACGATGTGTAGTTTTTTTGGTGCCGAGAGTGAGGAGGGCATGTAGCACTTCACAGTGGGTTAGAGGTGGTGAGGAGATGGAGGTGAGTTGAAGGTGGTCTTTGAAATAAATAGCTGTACCCCCTCCTCTTTTAGGTGCCGGTCTGTCACATTGCAAGAGACTGTAACATGGGATGGAGCAAAAGGAGTTAGGGGTAGAGGGTTTGAGCCACGTTTCAGTTATGCATATTATATCTGGCTTGTAAAGCGAGGTCCAGGATTCCAACTCGGCAAAGTTGTGTTCAAGACTCCTTATGTTGTGGTGAGCCACAATTACACCTTTGGCATTAGTAAAAGGATTGGGTGTAGCGTTTACTGGACCAGGATTGAGGTGTACATCACCTGAGATCAATATGGCCAGTAGGAGGAGATACCATAATCTGTGGCGTAGGAAGGGGCAAAGAGTATTTATAAGCAGGTGACAGTTTTTTAAGGGGAATGCTGCCATGTTAATCCAAGTCCTGTTTAAAAGTATTGGAGTGGATTCATATCAGATAGTGGGCATGAGAAGATGGTTTGAGCAGAGGTAATCATTGGGTGGGAAGAATGGGTTAGCTGAGACAGCTCTGGATACTGTGGGCAAGGATTGGTGGAATAGAGGTAGCGAGAATGCAAGAAATTACAGCAGTACATATTGGTTCATGGTAGGAATGTCCTAAGGGCAGTTAGATTTGCCAGAGAATAATCAGTAGACTCCCAGAGGATTAGGGAAGAGAGGTAGGACTGTAACAGGACTAGAAATAAATTCCCTAATATTGGTGTATAGGGTGAGTGTCTTTAAGTAAAGATCCTGGGTTAGGCTAGGTTCAAAGCTTACAGAGCTAACAAATTGTCAAGTAGGTTTAAAGAGACTAGCTGGTTAGAGCTCAAGTAGGTTTAAGGAGACAGTGCTGATGAAAACTGAGTAGGTTGAGAGAGGAAACAACTGATACGGTGGGGAAATATGCAGGGCAGAAAACTCAGGGCAGGTTACAGGGTGGAGCAGAAATGGGCAGAGAAGATATAGATGAGTTTAACTGGCCTTTGGCTGCTCAGTTATGTGTCTTCTGTATAGGTGATTGGAGATGAGCTGGATAGGCTGGACCAGTAGCAATGGAGATCACAGAAGGGGGTGGTACAACACTGTATTTAAAGGTGGCCTGGGAGGGGGTGGGGGGGAAGAAGAAAAAGAAGCAGAAGTAAGCTACACTCAGGAGCACCGAGGCACTGCTGTTATAGTCTTTGGGAAAGGCTCATCAATCGGCTTAGCCGTGGGATGCAGGCAGACATTTCAGGATCCATCTGCAGAAACGCCGCACCAATAAGAGACCGCTGAGGCATGCTGCTTCTCTGAATAGGAATCAGCGGTAGTACCTGAGGTGTGGGATCCATCTCCAGGGACCGTGAGGGTGGCAGGAGTTGGTGGATTCAGTCGGCAGGCAGCAGCCAGTGAAAACTGCCCTGAGGAGAAAAGCACCACTCTGGCGTGTCTGTCTGAGTAGAGGAGACAGGCAGTTAAATATACAGTTAGCAGAGAGGGGTGGGAGGCTGGCAGCAGACCGTCAGCAGGGGTTGGGGGCAAATTAACACTGAGATAAAGGTAAAATGGTAGGGTAGTCAAGGTACAATAGGTAGAGTGAGGTGAAAGCGAGGAGAGAATGGGGGTAGGATTACCAGTTTAGCAAGGGGGGAGGGAAAGGCTTTGTATTTGCAGAAGTTGATTGCAGCAGAGACGCCACCGGGAGAACAAGCGAGCGAGCGGGCGGGGGAGAGGAGGAGCAGGCAATAGTTAGAAAGTCAGGAAGGAGACAGAGAAATAAGTACAATCTGGTTATACAAAGTTACCGTTCTAGGTTAATACACTGCTGTAGTACTGCAACATTAGGCTACACTCTGTATTTTATGGCTAACACTGCAAGGCATTGGATAGCAAGCAAGCAAATTTCTACACTAGCAGGCTAACGTTGACAATTAAACTAAAAACATTTGTAGGTAGTAGAATAGAAGCTTTAAATGAGGGGATCTGAGAGAAAAAGAAGCTGAAGTAAGTGGCACTCAGGAGCACTGAGGCACCGCTGTTACAATCTATGGGAAAGGTGCACAAATTGGCTTAGCCGTGGGATGCAGGCAGACCAATCAGGATCCGTCTGCAGAAACGCTGCACCAATGAGAGACCACTGAGGCATGCTGCTTCTCTGAATAGGAATCAGCAGTAGTACCTGAGGTGTAGGGTCCACCTCCAGGGACCGTGAGGCTGGCAGGAGTTGGTGGCTTTGGTCGGCGGGTGGCAGCCAGTGAAAACCACCCCGAGGAAAAGAGCGCCACTCTGGCATGAGTCCCTGAGGTGTGGGATCCAACTCCAGGGACAGTGAGGGTGGCAGGAGTTGGTGGCTTTGGTCGGTGGGTGTCGGCCAGTGAAAACTGCCCCGAGGAGAAAAGCGTAGATAAGGACCACATGGACCATCCAGTCTGCCCATTTCTTTTCCTACCTTATGAATTTGCCATAGGCCTTTACTCTGTCAATGGCTATCTATTCATACTCACCTGTATTGCTCCCTTATACCTATCCCATGTCAGTTTGAAGCCCTATACTGTATTCATATCCACCACTTCCTAAGGTAGGCAGTTCCATGCATCATCCACCGTTTCTGTGAAAAAGAATT
The DNA here is from genome assembly GCA_016271365.2 of Neoceratodus forsteri. Classification (NCBI taxonomy): domain Eukaryota; kingdom Metazoa; phylum Chordata; order Ceratodontiformes; family Ceratodontidae; genus Neoceratodus; species Neoceratodus forsteri. The sequence continues at coordinate 41,260,632 of CM028131.1, read as the reverse complement.
TCCTCACATTACCCCTTAATCGGCCTCCCTCTAATCTCATGCTGTGTCCTCTTGTTTTGCTGTTTCTTATAGTGAAACATTTTAGACTCTTTCACCTTGGTAATGCCCTTAAGGTGTTGAAAGTTCCTACCATATCACCACTGTCCCTCCTTTGCTCTAGGGTATACGTATTGAGCTTTTTTAATCTGTCTTTATATGTTTTCTGATGCAGTCCCTGCACCATTTTGGTTGCCCTTCTCTGGATTGCCTCTATTTTGTTAATGGCCTTGTGAAGGTGTGGCCTTCAGTACTGCATGCAGTACTCCAGATGGGGCCTATCCAGTGTCATGTAAAGAGGGTTTATTACCTCCCTCTTATGACTTGTGATGCCCCTACTAATACACCCCAACATCCCCCTAGCATTACCTACTGCTTTAGTGGTCTGCTTAGATGATTTCAGGTCATCTGTGATGATGATGATGCCCAAGTCTGTTTCTTCCCTTGTGACTGCCAGCAACTCCCATCTGAACCTATAGGTGGCTTCGGGGTTTCTCATCCCTATGTGCATGATCTTGCACTTCTTTGTGTTAAACTCCAGTTGCCACTCTTCCAATTGTTTTGCCAGTTTATTCACATCTTTTCTCATTCTGCCCACCCCATCTGGATCATCTACTCTGTTGCAGATCTTGGTGACATCTGCAAACAGACAACCCTTACCCTCCAGTCCATCTGCAATGTCACTGATAAAGATATTGATAAGGACTGGCCCCAGGACTGATCCCAGAGGTACTCCACTTGTGACTTGCATCTCTTCTGACTGAATACCATTTACCACCACTCTCTGTTTTCTGCCCGTCAACCAGTTTGCCACCCAGTTGACCAACTTCTTACCTGCCCTGAACTTACCCAACTTATTAATCAATCTTCTATGTGGAAGAGTATTGAAAGCTTTGCTAAAGTCAAGGCAGGCAACATCAGCTGCTCCCCCTTGGTCCACCACTCTGGTTACCCAATCAAAGAATTCAATGAGATTAGTTTGACAGGACCTTCCTATTATAAACCCATGCTGCCATGGATCCTGTGCTCCTATGTATTCCAGGTGTTGCACTATCCTTTCCCTAAGGACTGCCTCCATAATCTTGCCCAATACTGACGTAAGACTGACTGGTCAGTAGTTACCTGCCTCCTCCCTGCTACCACTCTTGTGGAGCAGGATCACATGAGCCCTTCTCCAGTCTTCTGGGACCTCCCCTGTGCTCAGTAGCTCACTAAACAGTTCTGATAAATGCTCTGCTAGTTCCACTCTTAGCTCCTTTAGTACCCAGGGATGTATGCCATCAGGTCCCATTGCCTTGTCTACCCTGAGCTTATCGAGCTCCTGTAGGACCCTTTCTTTTGTGAAGGGACAAGTGCACACCTCCCTCCCCCTGTGTCCATGGTGCTGAGCTGTGGGCCCTGCCCTACCTTCTCCTCAGTAAATACTGAACAGAAGTATCTATTTAGGATAGATGCTTTTACATGGTTCTGCTCCTCACACGCCCCTTTATCTCCTATGATTTTAGCAATACCCCCTCTGGACTTTCTCCTTTCACTAATGTATCTATAGAAAGTCTTGTTCACTTCTTTTACTTTTTGTGCTAGTGTTTCCTTGGTTTGGGCCTATGCCTGCCTTACTGCCTTCCGTGCTTCCCTTGGGGAAGTTTGGTATTCCTCTCTATCTTCATCCCACTGAGTTCCCTTATATTTCCTGAAGGCCAGCCTTTTGGCTCTGACCTTTTCTGTTACTGTTTTTTGAGAAGCAAAGTGGTTCCTTCTTCTTTTGCACTTCCTTTTGTAACACAATGGGATGCTGTTTCAAGTATTGCATCCTTAATGCTTGCCTATTTTGCTTGTACCCCCTCACATGTATTTCTTCTTGCCAGGGCTAGCTCAACTGTGTTGGCCATCTTATCAAAATCAGCTCCTCTGAAGTCCCATATTTTTGCCTTGGAATGGGATGATTTAGTTCTAGTGGCCAAATTGAACCATACCATGTGATGGCCACTGGCCCCCAGGTGACCTTCTACCTGGAGATCTGCGATCCTTTCCCTGTTAGTCAGTACTAGATCTAGGATAGTCCTGTCTCTTGTGGGTTTTTGCTCCAGTTGTTTGAGGCCTTCCCCCTGCAGGGAATCCACTGTGTGTCTAGTTCTGGCAGATGTTCCTGCTGGAATTGACCAATCTGTATCTGGCATGTTGAAGTCTCCCATTATCAGAATCTGTCCTTTAGCAGTCATGTTTTGTATATCTTCTAACAGTAATGTGTCCATGTCCTCCCCCTAGTCTGGAGGCCTGTAGACAACCCCAGTTTATTTATTTATTTTATTTATTTATTTCAATCTAGGATTGCAATACTTTTGAGCCGAGGCTCTTTTACAAAGGTTCCACATCAGCGTGTGCAACAGTCATCATTTTTTAGTTACAAAAATATAATCATTGACTTACAGACATGTAATAACCAATACAAAGACTTGAGCTTTGAGCAAGACAAGGGAAGGGGTGGGGGAGTGAGGGTAGGAGATCGAGGGGGAAGGAGGGCAGGGGTAAGGGAAGTATGAGAGGTGGATGGGGCTGGGGCAGGAGTGGAGATATGGGGGGGAGGTGGGTGAGGGCGGGAGACAGTACAGCCAGGGGGTCTTGTCGAGGGAATATGACAGGTAAGGTGCTAGGGGTGCAAAGACTGATTGTAAGTGCTGGGTGCTGGGGCATGTGCAGCTGGAATGGTGGAAATGTTAAGATGGGCAATCACAGGATACAAGCAGTGAGAGGTGCAGCTTGGACTTGAAGATGCCGAGTGTTGGAGCAGTCGCTATGTAGCTGCCAAAAAAGTTGAGCCAGTTGGATGCCCGATAGGCGAATGAACTTTGTCCTTGGGTTGTGCGACATCATGGGATATGTAGTAGATGGGAATTGGATCTCCTTGTAGTGACGTTCCTATGTCTAGGCTTAAGGAGGGCACAGACACCAGGTGGGGCAAGCCCCATTATAATTTTCTTGGCCATGATGCAGGTTTGGTATTTTATGCTTTTCTCCAGTTGATGCCATCCAGATTGGGAATAAAGGTCACATGTGTGGATACGGCGATGTAAGCCAGTGATGAGATGACAGGCCTTATTCAGGGAGGTCGCGATACATTTGAGAGCAGTGGTGTTGCAGACCCATATATGATAAGACCATAGTCTATGATGCTGATGATGGAGCTTTGGACGGCCACTGATAGTGCTTCTGGGGTTAGGTGTTTCCTGTGCCGGAATAATATGCCTAACCTCGCATTGGCAGACTTTGCAACATTGCTGATATGGACAGCGTATAAGAGGTGGGGATCAAGGGTGATGTCGAGGTACTTGAATGATTGTGTTTGCTCTAGGATGGCTCCTTGTTCGGTTGCAAAGGAGAGGTGGAGTTGTTTGTTTTTGTTGTGGGGGCTGCAGAAGACCATAGACTTGTTTTTTTTCTGATTGAGAAGCAGTTTATGATTTAGGAACCAGGATTCAATGGAGGAGAAGGCCTGCTGAAGTTTATTTTGTAATTGGATTGGATCAGGGTCCGAGGTGAGGATCACAGCATCATCAACGTAGAGAATTATTTGTTCTGGGCAGCTCTTTGGTAGTTAGTTTAAGAATAGGCTGAAGAGGAGGGGTCCCAGAATGGAGCACTGAGGGACTCCCTAGTGGACCAGTCTAGGGTCCGAGACTGTATCAGTGATTCTTACTGTTTGGGACCATTCTTCAGGGTAGTTCTTAAACCAGCCAATGGAGTCAGTTGAAAGTCCAGTGTTCTGAAGCTGGACAAGCAGGAGGCAGTGATTGATGGTGTCGAAGGCTTTAGTTAAGTCAATGTAGATTGATCCTAGTAGTTCGCTGGAGTCAAGTGCGTTATGGATTGCGCCGGTGAATTCAAGTAGGGCTGTAGAGGTTCTGTGACCTTTGCATAACCCGTGTTGTTGCTTGCACAGGATGTTGTATGTATCCAGGTATTCTGTGAGCTGGTCTGAGATGATGTGTTCTAGTGCCTTGGAGAGTGGGGGTAGTAAGGAGATAGGTCTGTAGTTATCGTGGGCAGTTTTGTCACCACTTTTATGGATTGGGGTGACAGTGGCAGATTTCCATCTGTCTGGGAACTGGCTAAGGCTGAGGGAGAGGTTGAAAATTCTGGTCAGAGGACTAAGCACATTATCAAGTGTGAGAGACAGGATTTTGAGATCGAGGGAGTCATTACTGAATCTTGATTTACCAAGGGCTTTGGTAACATATTTGCGTACTTGGTGAGCCTTGACTGCTTTGAAGTAGAAGTGGGGGGAGCTGGTGGGGAGTGTTCATTGCGGACAGAGAGGCTTCACTATCTTTGAAGTAGTCCTGGGGTAGGACAGCACTGAGGTCGGTAAAGACTTTGTTAAAGGTATCCGCAATGGTTTTTGGGTTGAGGTTTGTGGTTCTGTTGATGTTAAGTATTGATGGGGGGGGGTTGGGTGGATTCCCGGTGAGTTCCTTTATGTTCTTCCAGAACTCCTGACCATTGCACCAGGAGCTTGTGATGGCATGCTTATAGTAGGTGGACTTTGTTTGACGGATGGTTTTGGTGCAGTCATTGCAGGCATGTTTGTAGTTGGATGTTGTTTTGCCTTCCAGAGTTTCTGGCCAGCTCCCATAGGTGGTCTCTTGTTTTTTGCATCCTGAGGAGGTCACCTGTGAGCCAAGGGTTACTGAGTGATTTGACTTTGCGTTTCTTAATAGGAGCATACGTGTCACAGGCCACAGTGAAGATGTTTATGAAGTGGTCAAGGGCAGTGTTTACGTTGGTTGCATTGAAGATAGGGGACCAGTCTTGATGGAGAAGGTGGGATTTGAGTTGAGGAAGGTGACCACAGGGTAGAACCCTGCTGGTGATAGTTTTTGGTGGTAGTTTGATGAATTTATTTGACCAGGTGCAGCTCACAGGGGAGTGGCCGCTGAGAGAGTCAGTGAGAACATTAGTGTTAGATATCCATGATGGGTGACTAGTAAGGATTCAGTCCAAGAGTGTACTGGTGCCGGTCCTGTAATTTTTCCTGGCTTATGAGTCAACAATTTGTGTGAGGTTCGCCGCAGCAACAGTATCCCTGTGTGCACCAGCATTGGCCGCAGGCCAGTTGATGTTGAAGTCGCCTAGGAGGATGGATTCCGTGTCCGGTGGGGGTAACTTTACAAAGTCAAGTACAGCTGTTAGACCAGTTCCCTGTTCTTTGGAAGGGATGTAGATGGTGGCAACAGGGAGGGTTTTGTTTTGCGCTCCGAGGAGGATTCTCACTGGTAGTATCTGAACAGTTGTGGATTGGAGTGAGGTAATGATGTGATGCCCCAGTATGGAGTCTTTTAGGTAGAGAGCGCAGACCCCGCATTTTTTGGAGAGGCGATCCAGCCTAAAGACATTGTAGCCAGGAAGACTGATTGCATGGTCCAGTACAGATGGCATGCTGCATGAGCCAGGTTTCAACTGCCAGGGTGTCAGGGCAGTTTTGGCTGGTGAAGGCCTGTAGGGCATCCATTTTAGGAAGGAGGCTGCAAATGTTGATTGATAAGAATGAGAAGGCACCCGAAGGCTTGCTCAGATTAGTGGCTTTAGAGTAGAATGGGTCAGGGTTTGGGTGCATGTTGCCTGACAGCATTAGGAGGAGGAGGACTAGCCTTAAGGTGCTGCGGTGTATTTCTTTAAGGGAATGCTTTCATCTGCTAGAATATCAGGAAATTGCTGAGCATCAACGATAGTAGGTGAGGGAAAGCATAGACGGGGGGACCAAAGTGGAGGGCTAGGACCAGTGTGGGTGTAGGACAGTTTCATGGTGGTAGGATGGACCCTGGGCAAGGGGCAGTGACCAGTGTGGAGCATGCCTATGTGGAGGAAGGAAGTAGGAATGTGGAACCTGTGGGGGAGGGAGGGTTCATATGGCTGTCCCATTTCCTGTTTCTAGGGTGACCTACAGTTCTTCTGGCTTGTTATGTGTATTCTGAATTTCTGTAGCTTTGATATTTTCATTGACATAAAGGGCCACTCCACACCCCCCTTTTTGCACCTTGGTCTCTTCTGAACAGTACATAGCGGGGTACAGAAGTCTTCCAAGTGTGGTTACTGGTGAACCATGTCTTGTTAATGGCTACTATGTCCAGTTTAGCTTCTGTCATTGTTGTCTGCAGGTCTGGGATCTTATTTCCTAGACAGTGAGCATTTGTGTACATGATTTTCTATTGGGCAGATTTTGATGTATTAGTTGTTGAGAGAGGTCTGGCATTTCCTCTGTGCGTTGAATGGTGAGCTGGACCTTTTTTCTTACCTGGTGATGCAAATGAACTATAAACATGCTGAACTCCTGTTTGATCACTAGCTGGGAGTGGAGGGGTGTTCTTCCCATTCAACATATTGGGTGCTGCATCCCTCTCCCCATTTGCTAATTTAAATATTCTGCAAAAGATGTCAAACCTCTGCCCCAATGCACTGTCTCTCTCCTTAGTTAGATGCAGTCCATCAAATTTAAAGAACTTTCACTCCCAAAACTGTTGCCAGTTACCTACAAATGTGTGTCCTTTTTCCTGGCACCAGCCCTTGCACCACATGTTTAGCTCCCCTATGTCCCCTTCCCTGACCTTCTGTCCATCTGCCCCCTCTCCCAGACTGGCAGGATCTCAGAGAAGGAAATGCTGGATGAAATGGATGATAATTTGTCACCCAGCCTGATCAGGTGTTCCTTGGTCTCCACAACTGATCGGCTGGTGAGATCGTTAGTCCCTACATGTGCCAGAATGTTGATGTTTTCTCCTGCTTCCTGTACAATTTTAACAATGCAGTCAGTGTCTTTCCATGCTGATATACCTGGAAGACATCTGACCATTACCCCTGGCTGGAGATAGGTATCAGCTCCCCGAATAATGGAGTCTCCTATGATCAGAAGTGTTTTGGAATTCCTTTTTCCTTTTTATGTTGATTGCAGACAGTGCAAGAAACATATTGGGACAGCTTTCTCAGAAGCAGGTTGTGGAGGCTTGGCACTGTTGTGGCCAATGCCCCCACAGCCTGCAAAGGCTTGTCCCGCTTCCCCCAATGGCATGTCACACTGCTGATGACACTAGTTTGGAACATTGCCACCAACTTGAGACAAATCAGCCACTGCAATCAGGGGCCGCCTCATCATTGCAACATAAGCCATTTGCTGTAATGAGGGAGTGACTCGTCATTGCAGGGCAGGATCTTCACATACTGATATTGTTTGTGAACATGGCGGCAGTTTACTGCCGTGTTCACAAACAATATTAACCCCCCCACTGTGTTTACTTGCCGACAGGGACCCCAATCCACACTGGCTTCAGTGCCCTGGTGTTTCTGTTGCTGAAAGGGAGTCCACTCCCCATCGGCATTAGGTAAACCCCCCCACTTTTATTGTCTGCCAATGGGGTGCCCAGTCCCCATCGGAATAATGATACTTCCCCTTTGTTGTGTGCTGACTAGGGTGCCCAATCCCCCATCGGTTACTGCTGCCCCCCCAAAAAGAAAGCCTTTGGTGACATGCTGGGAGCCCACCCCAGCGTGCCACATGCCCCTGTAAAGTAAAAAACGGTCCCGTGATGTTTTTTTTTTTTTCCACTGTAAAAAAGGAAACTGTCCCTCGGCACTCTCCTTGCCCCCCACCTGCAGCCCACTCCCACCCACTGTGCGCCCTGCCTCCCCACACCCCCTCACCCCATACTTACCTCCGGAGTCTGGCGCGATGACCTTCGGTGGACCAGGAACATGTCTATACTCTTCAAAGCTGACCGCGAACTGAGGATATGCCAGTAAGCTGTATAAAGGTAGAAACAGGGATTTTTCAACTTTAATGCATATCTCAGTCATCTTTTGGAATTTTGGCACCAAATTTTAAGCATGGGGTTTTTGGGACCCCTCTAATGAATTCTCAAACTGTCATGGCGTTAATTGGCCCTGAAAGGTGATTTTGCGTTCACTGCATGGAATCACCTTTCAGTGCTGATTAATGAAATGACAGTGCCAGTGTTCATGAGGTGGGCTCTCAAAAAGCCTATGTTGCAAATTTGGTGGAACAAATCCAAAAAATTACTGTTTTACGAGTGTGCATTGCGCAGTTGCTATGCACACTCATAAATTCACAAATTTGCAATATTTTCATGCCAGATTTTCAACATTGACATTTTTTCACACCTCATTGTGAACAGTATAGCTGTCATTGTTCACATCCTGTCCGAAATGTATTTTTGCACTTCCAGTGCAGAATAGCGCAGTCGCTGTGGGAAATCCATGTTCAGGACAGATTAAGAAAACAAAAGTGACACTGTTCATGAGTAGATGCCCTAAAATGCCTATGTTGAAAATTTGGTAACGATACTCCATAGAATGACTGTGTTACAAGCGTGTGTTGCGCAGTTTGCACGCATGTTCGTAACTTCACAAATTTGTAATATTTTCACTCCAGACTTTCAACATTACTATTTTCCCACAGCTACTTATGAACAGTACAGCTGTCATTTTTCCCATCCTGGTCAAATTTTGTTTTTGCACTTCCGGCGCAGAATACAGCGGTCGCAGTGGGAAATCACTGTTTGGGACAGATTAAGAAAATGACAGTGATACTGTTCATGAGCAGAGGTCCTAAAATCCCTATGTTGAAAATTTGGTGACGAAACTCCATAACATGACTATGTTACAAGCGTGCATTGAACTGTTTCCACGCACCCTTGTAACTTTGCAAATGTGTAATATTTTCACGCCACATTTTCAACAGTGGCATTTTTTTCACCCCTCCTTATGAACAGTACAGCTGTCATTTTCCTCATCCTGGCTATAATATGTTTTTGCACTCCTGCCAAAGAATGGCATGGTCACTGTTGGAAATCAATGTTTGGGACAGATTAAGATTGAGAGAGTGAGAGGGGGGGAATGACCAAGCTCAAGTGAGCTCTGTCGGGACTGCTGTGGATTTGTTTGTGGGCAGAAAAAGGCCCCAATGCAAGAGGCCAGAGCAAAAGGGCAGCCTGCAGCACTAGGAGAAACAGAATGAGAGAGCAAGTGAGGGAGGGGGAGTGAGCGAACTCACCGGAGAGCTGTCAGGACTGCTGCAGATTTCTTTGTGGGCAGAAAAAGATGTAAATGCAGGCAGGGGCCTAGTATAAAAGGGCAGCTGGCAGCGGTGGGGGAAACAGTATGAGCGAGTGAGACAGGGGGACTGAGTGAGCTCAACAGAGCTCTATCAGGACTACTGCAGATGTCTATGTGGGCAGATAAAGGCGCCAATGTAGACAGGAGCCCCGTACAAAAAGGCAGCTTGCAGTGTCAGGACAAACAGAATGAGCACGACGAGAGAGAGATAGACTGAGCGACCTCAAAGGAGCTCTGTCAGTACAGCTGCAGATTTTGTTGTGGACAGACAAAGATGCCAACACAACCAGGAGCCCCATACAAAAGCGCAGCCTGCAGCACTAAGAGAAACAGTGTGAGCCAGTGACAGAGTGGTAGTGAGCAAACTCAACCGAGCTTTATTGTGACTGCTGCAGATTTCTTTGTGGGCAGAAAAAGGCAGCAATGGAGGCAGGAGCTCAGTACAAAGGGCAGCCTGCAGAGGCAGGAGACACAGAATGAGCGAGTGAAGGAGGGGGAGTGAGTGAGCTCAATGGAGCTCTGTTGGGACTGCTGCAGATTTGTTTGTGGTCGGAAAAAGGCAGCAATGCATGCTGGGGCCCAGTACAAAATGGCAGCCTGCAGTGGTGGGAAAACCAGAATGAGCGAGTGAGAGAAGGGGAGCGAGCGAGCTCAATGGAGCTGTATTGTAATTGCTGCAAATTTCTTTGCGGGCAGAAGAAGGTGGCAATGCAGGCAGGAGCCCAATAGAAAAGGGCAGCCTGCAGCGCTGGCAGAAACGGAATGAGCGAGAGAGAGAAGGGGAGGAGAGCTCAACGGAGCTTTGTCAGGACTGCTGCAGATTTCTTTGTGGGCAGAAAAAGGCACCAACAAAGGCAGGAGCCCAGTACAAAAGGGCAGGCAGCAGCACCAGGAGAAACAGAATGAGTGAGTGACACAGGGGGAGTGAGCAACCTCAACAGAGCTCTGTCAGGACAGCTGTGGATTTCTTTGTGGGTGGCAAAAGGTGCCAATGCAGGCAGGAGTCCAGTACAAAAAGACAGCCTGCAATGCCGGCAGTAATGGAATGAGTGAGTGAGAGAGGGGGAGTCAGCAAGCTCAACAGACCTGTGTCGGGACTGCTGAAGATTTCTTTGTGGGCCAAAAAAGCCACCAACACAGGCAGGAGCCCAGTACAAAAGGGCAGCATGCAGCAGCAGAAGAAACAGAATGAGCAAATGAGAGAGGGGGAGTGAGCCACATCAATGCAGCTCTGCCGGGCATCTGTGGATTTCTTAGTGGGCAGAACAAGGTACCAGTGCAGGCAGGAGCCTAGTACAACTGATCAGTCTGCAGCACAGGGAGGAACAGACTGAGCGAGTGACAGAGGGGCAGTGAGAGAGCTCAGCACACCAATGCAATCAACATTCAGCATTGACAAATGCTTGTTTTGTTTTGATTCCTATTTTGGGTGAGTTTTGATTTGCTAGCTCCTGTGCTGCAGTGTTCTGCTCTGCAGTGTTCTCTGCCCCTTTGTTTGATTTTGGAGATAGAGGCAGATATCTGTTTATAGCTTTTATATGATTTGTGAGGGTGATATGTTGGAGAGCACCAAGTGATGGGGCACCCAATTTGCCCCTCCTATGCACCTGCCAACCTCCTGGAACAACTACCCTCTTCAGTCGAGGTGCTTCTGTTGGATGTTGGGGAAATGGTAGGCAGTTCTTATAATATATTTCCTCCTAAATATGCGATTTGAGGTATGTAATCTCTGCCCATGCTGCCTGTAGCTGACCCCTTAGATCTCCAATTGCCCAGCATTAGGACAGTGTCCTAAATCCTGTATAACTGCCCTTTTGAAAAGTGTCCCACAGTACCTGCAGTTAATAATATCCATTTCAGATAAGTTGCTGGGTTTGTAACCTGGTCAGAGTAATTAGAAGAAGGAAAATGAAAGCAAAAATTTGATCTTGTGTTTTTTTTCTTTGTTTTTGTATAACTTCTTGTAACAAGTTTAATTACTTTTGCCCCTGTAAATGAGGTCACTGTGTGGATACTCATCTAATCCACCCCTTTCTGCTTTGCTACAGAAAATGTCACGTCTGCACTATCCTATAAAAGGAGTGTAGTGTAGGGTGGTTGGGGATGGGGGTGAGTGGCTTTGGCCTTTCCTCTGCTGAAAAAGAAGAACCATGGATGAAAGAATCAAGGAGGTAAGAGCAGAAACAATCAACCAACACAAATGCAGTAGCCCTGAAATCTTATTCTAATGATAGGTAAAACTGTAAAACCTGTAAAGTACCACCTGTAATAATTTCACAGAAGATATACCCTGTAAGAAACACTTTGCTACAGAGAAAAATAAAGCAGTAACAGAAGATATACCTTGCAAAAGACAATCTGAATCAGAAAATTACAGTAGTAATTTGTAAGTACAAACGTGTAGGCACACCCTATAATAATGCAGCAGAAACTATACCCAGCAACAACAATTTGAATCAGAGAAAAATAAAGCAATAAAATGTTAGCAACAAACAGTAACAACCCCTGTGAGTACAAAAGAAATTAATAACACACAGTAAATCTGCTTAGCCAAAAGAAGCCTTAATCCTTTTCCTTTCTCTGGTAAGGTTCCTTGTTGTGTCTGTACAAGCAACCTAGAGGAAAAGAGTTCAGGTGAAGCTAGGTGCCTTTGCCATTAAACCTAGTCTTATCTTTTATACAGTGTGTCATGACAGAAGAAAGACACACAAAAAATGGGTTCATATATGATTTTATAAATGACATTTTGAGGTACAAGTGATTGCATATTTTAAACTCATTGCATGGCAAACAAGTCTGACCACGTTGCAAGATGGCTGGGGCATGCCCTGACATGTTTCAGTGTCTGAAAGGGCAATGTACAAAACTAGTCACCATGGCATTATTTTTAAGTAAATCATTAGCGTACAACTTGACTGTAAGAAAATCCTTTACATCTGTGGTATAAGAAAAAGATGCAATGAAATCCATAGACTGTACAGAAGGTATCTTGCAATGGTGTGTTTTGGTATAGGATACTCTTTGTGTTTCTGTTTAAAATGTCCCCAGTCATTTGTGTGTAATTATTAGGATGAAAACTGTTGCTGTCGAAGAACTCTCCACACCTGTTTTCTGAGATGTATGCTGCTAATTAGTGCTGTCCAGGGAGGTCATAGGGATCAGTATTAATGACGAGTGCCATGGAGAGATTTCTCAGCCTCTTCTTGGGTAGCAGTTCACATGGAAACACACCCAGAAAAGACTCATGGATATGGGGTCATTGGTTAGATTTTTTCCAGCTGCTTGGTGTTTATTTTCATGGTTTATCACATATAATCAAAAATAACATTTATTTTCTTGTTTATTTCAATGATTTTATCAACAACAGCATACACAATGAGATAAAGCACACGAGGAAGGGCTTCTTCAAATCTAATTTCTGCTCTGAGGTTCCTGGTTTTAATCAGGGAGTAATGGTCCACACTTTCTTGATCCAGATTCAGATCAAAGGCAAACAGCGTATACCCATGGGTGAATTCCTGGCAGTTGACAATGAGGGGACAGTTCTTCATGTGCTTCTTCTGCCTGCACTTGATTAAGATATTCTCTCACAGCATTTCTGTTTCTAAAATCAGTCTGGAGAGGCTTAACTGGGATTTGTTCACTGTCCAAATACAGAGCCACACAATTAATGTTGTAATGTTTAAAGCTGAATGGGTTTTTAGTGTAGGAACTGCTAAAAGCATCATTGTAGACAAATCCCATGACCCACATTTTTGGTAACTGTCCCAAAAACAAATTATCCTGGTTGCAGACCCTTCCCCCTGCAGGGACGCTAAATACGTTCATCCCTACTATGTCTATAGGGTATTTAGCATTGGAGGGCAGCAGATCTTCTGAGTATCCCAGATGAACACCCGGACTCACTTTTACCCTTTTGACAAACAGAGAGGCGCACATGAATTTTAGCTTATAAAGATCAGCATCTCTGTTAATCAATCAAAAGTTGTCCCTGTTATGCATCAGTTTAATTTTAATATCCATACCGTTCAGTATCAGTTTCTCTTGGAAAAACAAGTCCGTGTGCAAGTGGCTCAGAAGCTCCATCCCTCTACTGAGATGCATGAAAGATCTTCTCTTACTAAATCCTGTACTGTTACCAGCTCTGGTTGTGATTTTGTGTTTCGCTGGGGTGTTTTTATAAAATAACCCTGCCATGAATTGGGTAGAAAGTGTCTCTTCACTGAACTTCAGCACAGATTCTTTTACACCTCTGTAGGGGTAACAGTTATTGCTCTGACTGATGAGCCAATCCCTGACAGTCACATCCAGCTGGCTGAAAATGGTGGCCACTTGGTAGTTTATGAGGCCCACCTTGTCTGCTGCAGGTGTATCTGAGCCATCCATTTCAGTGATTTTTCAAGCCAGATAAAGAAGCATGTTGTTTATATCCAAATAGTCTTTGCCATTCCCCACAATATAAAATTCAATTGGTGAGATTTCTGAAAGGACAGCCAGAGGGAGTATCTCTGCATAAATGCTTTTTTTCAATGCTCATCTGAGTGGGAGTTATGGTAAACAAGTCCAGTTCTGATTTTGTGCATTCTTCCAACCTGCAGTGCACAAGGGCCACGGTTTGTTTTTAGAACAAATCATTGTTTTATTTACACCCCTTTGAATGTCCTTTGGACTTTGACCTCTTTTCTATGTGACACTTTGCATTTCGAAGCATGCCTTTTAAAGTAGTGGAGTGGTCCAATGAGAAGCAAACGGGAATTCTGCACTTTATCTTTCTCCCCCTCTTGAACAGCATTAGCCCTGAACAACCTTGAGTGGTCTTATCTCCTCCCGACATCTTTTGAGCAACAGCATTAGTCGCATGCCCCACAACATCCTTTGTGACATTTTTAGCAGCTGTTTGTAGAAGTGGTTTGACAATTTTAAACCCCATTCTTAAAAATGGAACTGCTTTTCTAAACAGATTATGAAATATCCTCCCATACCAGAACAATACATAGTAGGAAGTCCCTGAAAGCCCAAAAGACCGTATTCTGCCTGTGCCTTGTAATAGCTTCTGTACAACGGAGGGTCCCTGTAATGTTGAACAATCACCATCCTGGCTTAAGTTTTATAGTATGTGTTGGGGTAGAAGTGCAACTTCACAGTCACCTTTCCAAAATAAAATGGCACAGGTTTATTTGGATCATTATTTATTTCAATAGTGTCTATGTCAATCTGATGTTTACTGACTGTTTGGTAGTGGGGTTTATCATAGGTCATGGTCATTATCTCATTGTCTTTGTTCCTCGTGGGTATACATCTCAGCAAAAGCACAAGACTGTCACCCACTATTTCATGCGTAATAATGTCAGTGTAGATATATAATGTGTAAAGGCCCCCATTAATATCTATAGGGTTCTTTGCTATAGTCTTTCCCACACCTACATCGAGTCTGCTAAAACCCAAAAGGTACTGCAATTACCCATGCAGGAAAGGAATGCATTTGATGTCACTGTCAATACTTATTTCTCTCCTGATGGCTTGTTGTTCCAAAACCACATGCAGTTCATTTCCTTCAAATATGCTTTTATTGATTTGACTGATAACATTGCTGACTCAAAAGAGGGTCAGATCGGTGATGTTTTACTGTGGGCAACTTTTAGAGGTTAATAGAGCATACTGAACCAGTTTTTGTGTGCAGACACATTGTCCCAGATGTGTGGGGTATTGAATTTCTGTTAGCCTCATTTCCCGTTTATCAGGTAGTTCAAATGTTTCTGGTAACTTTACTGTAAAAGAGGGTAAAGTATTATTGAGGAAAATGTCATGCAAGGTGTTGCTGGGCAAGGTGATATAAAAGCCATTTTTGAACGTTTTGAATCTTATCTGCTTCTAATGTCCTGAACCTGTGTTGCCTTGACCCACCTATTGAATTTATTGGGCCACCCTGCCACTTTAGTAGATACCAAGATTTTCTTCCATACTTTTTCTCTGCCAGGATTTTCTGCACACTACACACTCTGTCCTCAACTGGTTCAATTTTCTGCAATTCCTCTGCATAAACAGTACCTTTGATGTCTTCCCCCTTACAGTCTTTCAGCGTATAGGAGGGACTCTGTGTTTTTAAGACCTCAGTCACAATAATATCTCATCTGTGTGTATCTGTTCATATCTCTTTTCAAACACCCCTTTCAGCTTAGATATTCTCATGTGATCACCTTTCTGAAAGGTACCCTTTTGTTTTTTGCCAAGAACAGTACTGCCATAGAAGGTCTTCCATACACCTCGGGCATTGGAAGGGTTAGCAGCCACCGGTCTGCGTTTAATGCTGCAGTAATAAGTATGATTGTAGCTGTGCACCAGGTCGGGCAACACAGTATATTTCCACGTATTCTTGGCCGTAAAGTAATGCCACATGCGTGACTTTAAACTCCTATTAAATTGCTCTACAATGCTAGCCCTAACTTCATTATTTGTCACAAAATGTGTACATTTTGTTTTGCTTTAATAATGTATTTAAGGATGCATTCAGAAATTCTTTACTCTGATTTATCTGCAGATTCTGAGACATGTGTATGCTTTAAAAAATAGTTTTAAAGGTCTGCATCACTGCCTTGCCTCATCTGTGTTTTAAAGTCACTGCCAAGCATACTTGGACAGCATATCGATGCACATCAGTATGCATTTAAAACCTTTAATGTACTTTGTGTATTGACTCATATCCACTAAATCAGCCTGCCATTGCTTATCTATGTCAAAAACAATGACAGGATTTCTCTAGAATTTGACTCTTGCAGGTAGAAAGATACAAACATAGAATTTGATGGCAGATAAGGACCACTTGGCCCACCTAGTTTGCCCATTTTCCTACCTAACAGATACGCTGCAGGTCCTAGTTAACCAACAGCTTACTTCCTCCTACCCCCCACTAGGACTGCCTTATGTCTGTCCCATGCATTCTTGAATTCCCCCACTGTACTTGAATCCACAACCTCTTCAGGGAGGCTGTTCCATGCATCCACAACCCTGTCCTTGAAAAAATACTTCCTCACATTACCTCTGAGCCATCCCCCCTCTATCTTCAAATTGTGCCCTTTGTTCTTGCACATCTCTTTTTCTGAAAGATGCTACCCTCTTGGACTTTGTTGATTTCCTTGAGGTACTTGAAAGTTTCTATCATGTCCCCTCTCTCCCTTCTTTCCTCAAGGGTATACATATTAAGCTCCTTTAATCTTTCTTCGTATGTCTTCTGGTGCAGACCCTGCACCATTTTGGTTGCCCTCCTCTGGACAGCCTCCACTCTGTCTATGTCTTTGTAGAGATGGGGTTTCCAGAACTGCACACAGTACTCCAGATGGGGCCTCACCAACTGTCTGTACAGAGGGATAACAATGTCCTGTTTTCTACTATTGATGCCTCTCCCTATGCATCCCAGTATCCCCCCCAGCCTTCCTTACTGCCTTCTTACATTGCTTGCCCATCTTTAGGTCATCTGATATAATTAGCCCCTGGTCCCTTTCCAATTTTACTGTTGTCAGTATCTCACCCTCCCATTGTGTACGCTTCCCCTGGGTTTTTGTTTCCCAGGTGCTTTATCTTGCAAATGTTTGTGTAAAGTGTAAGGATCTTGCCTAGAAAGCCATTCTGCAACACCTGGTGGCACCTTTATGAATTTTTTTGCAGCCTTTTACAGCTGAGCCACACCAGTGAAACTGCCCACTTTTTTGCATTAAAATATATATATACTGTGAAGAGGATCAGTCATCTTTCATCATCACTCTAATACACCCATTAACTAGCAAACCTCTTGTCATTGGTAAAATAAAGTGTGTGCTCTTTTATTCCTTAAACATTTTATTACAGTCACAAACTGTAGCACATAACTGTTTTTTATTCATATCCTACAAAAGTTATAACAGTATGTTGTATCCACTGTAACACACACACACTTCTGTCATGTTAATACAAAATGTAATACATGCAAATGATTACAATGCTAACATATGTCTAAGCTAGCTAATATTGTTTGATTATATTTTATTCATACCCTACAAAGGTCATATTAGTAGTATTTTATATGCCTTTTAAACACACATCAGTCTAGTTAAAACAAAATATAATACATGCAAAAGATTGCAACACTATCATGTTTCTATGCTAGCTGTCAATGCTTGACTATATTTTATTCATAACCTACAAAAGGCATATTAGTAGTGTTTCATATGCCCTGTAACATACATCAGTCATGTTAATATAAACCATAATCCATGCAAAGGAGTACAACATTAGCAGTTTACCATACATGAAATGTGAGTCCTTATACATTCCACTTTAAAGATGTCCAGAGATAGTAACATCTGGGCAGCATGTTTCACACAGGCACAGGCTTCAATTGAATACAAAGCATACACACATTGGCTGTACACCACTCAAAATAAGGTTTGTGCTCTTTGAGGGCCCTTTTCACAACAGAAAAGATACAGTTCATACTACATATGGGATCGTGTATTTTGTATCCATTACATTTGTGTACATATGCCAAAAAAGTGGAGGCATACTTTTAATCAGAGTCATTGCCCTTTCTGCCAATGGTTTCAATGCAGCTCTAGAGTATACATCAAATGATGCTTTCTTTAAAATGTATAGAGGGTTTTTAAGTATGTCCTTTATCATATGGTATATAGTACACTCAAAGACTGTCTGGAATAGTGGGGACATTTCTTTATCACATATCATCTGAAGGTACATCATAATACACATTATACAGATTAGTGTGTCACTTTTTTATATTCAGGAAAATTAAGTGTTAAATCACTTTTATTAAACACAAGATAAGCAACAGCTTCTGTGCAATGTATGATGACAGCCTCATATCCCCCTTTCTGCAGACTAAACACTAAGAGATAACAGTGGTACAGAGAAAACCAAAAGAGTTTTTCTGATCATAAGGGCTATGCATAAACTCCATAATAATATCTTTCATCAACTGCTGAAAAGTAGCACCCACTTGCTTAAAATAGTCTGTGTTTATTTTCAAGGGCATTTCTGGGATGCTGTCAAAAAATTCTTGGACTGTCTCTAAAAGTACACATGGTGCTTGTGCTATATGTAGATTTAAAACAGATTGTTTTGATCTGTAATTTACTAGTTTGTAAATAAGTGATTACACACTGGCAGGGGGATTCGCATTTTTCTACCCTCTGGTAAAAACATACAGAGTGATGCTCAGTGACCTTTCAGCACATGGAGCAGCGTGAAAAGCGGAGAAGCCACTTTCACAATTTCAGAGAAATCAAATTTTTTTTCTGCTTCAAATCAGACAAACACATGGCTATGATGATCATTAAACAAAGGTAACAAAGACAGCCATAACTGCAAACATTCTAACATTTTCTAAAAGTGGCAACTCAGATTGTTTCAAATATTCATCTATATCATCACATATGTCTGTGGGGGCAAGCCACATCAGTTCAGCAGCAGCATGTAGATCACAACTGCATGTTTCAGACTCAGGTAAATAAAACATTGTGGGTTCTCAGTAATGCCTTAGGATCAGATACATAAGTCTTTGGATGAGATTATTGCTTGCATTCTCCATAACTCTCTGTAAAATAAAATACAAAGCTTTTTGTACTGAAACATTACACACACACACACACACACACACACACACACACACACACAACCTGTTACAGAGCAGTGGTAAATGATTTTTAAAAAATTAACAGGGTCCCTGAACTTCTTTTTAGAAATTTATTAAAGGAACCTTTACTGACCAGATAATAATAATAATAATAATAATAATAATAATAAACTTTATTTATGTGCGCCTTTCTCAAAACCAAGGCGCATTACAATAAAATACAGAATAAAAACATACTAAAACATATTTAAAAAAAAAACTCAATAGACTACAAATAATTAATTGGCCTCCAAGTTATCTGCAAATGCCTTACTCCATGAAAAAGACTTTAAGCCCCTTTTGAAACCCTCCACCATCATGCACTCTCTAATCCAATGTGGTAGAGAATTCCAGAGGGTCGGCACCACAAATATAAAAGCTAGGGCATCGGAAGATTTTAAAATTACCCTCAGGACCTCTAGCAACCCCTCGTTGGCCGAGCAGAGTGGTCGCGTTGGTAGGTAAGGCACCAGAAGCTCTTTCAGGTAATCAAGGCCCAAACCGTGTAAGGCTTTGTAAGTCAGAAGTCCGACTTTGAATTTGATCCGCCACTGAATCGGCAGCCAGTGTAGATCTCGGAGCACTGGTGTGATATGGGAGGAACGGGAAGTCCCCATTAACAACCGGGCTGCCAAGTTCTGCACTAGCTGCAAGCGGTGGATATCAACCCCAGGCAGCCCAAAGTAGAGGAAGTTGCAGTAGTCCAGATGTGTGGTCACAAAGGCATGGATCAGGATGGGTAGGTCGCAGGATGGAACAAGGTGCTTGATCCTGGCGATGTTCCTAAGATGGTAAAAGGATACCTTAACAACCGCTGACACTTGCGCAATGTCAGCTGATCATCAAGGATCACCCCCAGGTCTCGCACCTGTTCAGAGGTCAGGAGCTCCGCATCCCCCAGGAATAAACCAGAGGTTTGAGGTGCCCCCAACCTCTCAATCCGGTGGCCATGATCCACAACCAGCACCTCCGTCTTCCCTGAGTTCAACTTCAACCAAATGGACCTCATCCAATCCTGGATCTCACTGAGACAGTTATTAAACACTGAGAGTGCTCTATTCTGGTCAGGTACAAAGGACAGATAGAGCTGGGTATCATCGGCATAACAATGAAACTCCAGCCCATATCATCTTACAATGTCTTCGAGGGGAAGCATGTACACCGCAACAACATGGGGGACAGCACAGAGCCCTGAGGCACCCCACAGGTCAGAGCGGTGGGATCAGAGGAAAAAATCCCCGATACCACCCTCTGAGTTCTACCTGTGAGGAAAGAAGTAAACCAACGGTGTACCAGGCCTGAAAGCCCACAGATACATCTCAGGCACTCAAGCAACACCCCATGGTCTACGGTGTCAAATGCTGCTGATAGATCCAGAAGGACCAAAATGAACCATTTTTTTCTGGTCTCTCGCCATCAGGAGATCATTGAAGACCTGAACCAGTGCAGTCTCAGTGCTGTGCCTCTTTCGAAAACCTGATTGAAGAGAGTTGTAGATGTTATGGATGGTAAGATGGTTGTCCAACTGGGCTGACACCACTTTCTCAATTACCTTCCCAACAAAGGGGAGGTTCGAGATGGGTCTGTAGTTTGCCAGGGAGTCAGGGTCCAAGGATGCCTTTTTCAACACTGGTGTCACCACCGCTTCCTTCAGGGAGTGGGGATATTCACCAGTGTCTAGGGAACACCAGACTATCCTGGCAAGAACCGGGAAGATAACCTCCCCACAGACCATAATCAGACCTGTGGGACCCGGGTCTAAACTACAGCTGGTGGTACGCATACCCTGGACAATCCTCATAACATCCTCAATTTCCAGCCTTATGAAGGAACTCCAGGTGAACGGTGTGCTTGTGATCATAGGCTGGACCACCACAACTTCCATGGAGGAGTTGGCTCAAATCTTGGCCCTGATGTCTGCCACCTTATCTGCAAAGAATCGAGCAAGCTCCACACACTTCAGCTGTGAAAAAGCACGACGAACCTGCAGACAGGCTGGGTTGCACAGCCTGTCTACAGTTTGACAGAGCTGGGCCGGTTGATTCCGAGTAGCAGCAATTTCTCCGGACAGGAACACTGCCTTCTTATGAGTAATTGCAGACTGATAGAGTTTATAATGCTCTAGGAGTCTAAGATGGTCGGCATCTAAGCCGGACTTCTGCCAACATCTCTCCAACCTGCGACCTAATCTCCTCAATTCCCTCAGATCCTGATCAAACCAGGGGGATCGGGGGCGAAGGGAGAGAGGCCACACACGGGTGGTAGCAATTAAATCCAAAGCGGAGGTGACAGCCTTATTATAGGCTTGCACCATCACTTCAGGATTAAAGCTCAACCCAGGAAATTCTGATAGGTCAAGAACCACAGTTAGACCAGTGGGAGTAACATCCCGTAAAGGGCAGTACTTGACCATCTCCACTGGGGTAGGTCTACGAAGGGGGGTGCAAAAATTGAACCTCACAGTGTGGTGGTCAGACCATCCGACTGGTTCCACCCCCACATCGGAGGCCTCCAACCCCAGCAGGAAGACCAGATCGAGAGAATGGCCATGTTTATGAGTGGCAGAGGTAACCACCTGTGAGAAGCCCAATGAACACATCAATTGGAGGAAGTGCTGACCAAATTGCGAGAGTTCGTCATTGATCCAGGCATTAAAATCACCCAGCACCATCAACCTGGGCGACTCAAATACCAGGTCAACGATGAAATCCACCACTTCCTTTAGAAATAGTTTCTCATCACCGGGTGGATGATAGACAAGTGCCATTCTATAGCCCCCACTTGCCACCACGACACATTCAAAGGATCTGGTCTCCTCCACTGGAATACTAGCGAGGTCCAATTCGGTCTTGAAACAGACTGCAATCCCCCCAACCCCTGCGATCCAATCTCGGGCGGTGAATCACCGAATACCCAGCTGGAATTGCTGCCGACAAAACTGGGGCAGCATTACTATCCAGCCAGGTTTTGGTGATGCAAACCAGGTCTGCATGCCTACCAAGTCCGCTATAATAGCAGTCTTGTTCACAATGGACCTGGCATTGCACAACACCGCCTGAGTTGGATAGGACTCACGGGAAGCCCGGACCACCTGCCCATCATTTAAAGAAGTGATGGTGCCCTTGGGTATGGGGACCAAACATGAAGGACCGTGTTCAGCACTCCATTTCGACCCAGGACATCTTCTGGACTTAACCACACCAATGCGAGCACCCCTCTCCCCCGCTGTTCATGCCCCCAGCCCCTCTGAACCCCACCACGCACAATTCCCAAAGCCCTACAGTGTTGGTAAACAGGGAAAAGCAAAGGGGGGGCAAAGAAAGGGTGGAGGGCATGAAGAGCAGCAGATGAATAGTGCATGATGGGGGGGTGGAATAACAGTATCTAGCAGCATCCACAGACATCAGGCCAAAACAATGATCTCAAAACACCCCAGAAATCCAATAAAATTAAGATAAAATATTAAAACTTAACCACACAAATCCACTTAGCACAATTAAACTATAAAATTGAAATTTCTAAATAAACAAACAATAACAGTAATAATTCATTGAAAATAATAACCAGTTCAAATAAGTGTTGAAAAGTCAAATTTGAAATAGTGGAGCTCCCACCTTCCACCACAAAAAAATGTCCATATATGGAGCCATGGACTCTCACTCCATGCTTCCAAAAACCAACAGAGCAAATAAAACAGATCCCAAAAATATAAAAGAGAGCCCCCCCCCAAGTCAGACCCCACCAGGAGCTCTCACCACCCAGTGGGAAACAGAACAGGTGGAGAAGATATCCAGAATAGTAAACTGAGATCAACAGGTCCCAGAGAGTTAATGAAAAACCAAAAAGTACAGTTAGATTTACAATCCCATATGGGCTCTCACCACCACGGTGAATTGCTACTCGAACTGACTTCTTCTTCAAAAGCTCCACGGAATTCAACTCATCCTCTGGAAGGCTTTAACGGCAGTAGCAAAATAAAAAATCTTTTTTTTCTAAAAAAGACTTTCAGAGTTTGAATCACGGAGGAAAGGATTCGGAAGGCTGCTGCCAGTACCAAGGGCTGACCCTAAGAACGACCCCCCTCTCATCGGACCTTACCGCCACCTGGTCAGCTCTCCAGCTGACTGGGCGTGGATCAGAAGAGCCAAGAGGCCTGCCGCCAAATGGCCGCAGCCTCCCAGCCCACCACCTTCAGAGGACAGGAGTCTGAAGGGCAGCCCACGGACATGGATAGAGAGCCTATAAGGAGGCCAGGGGCTACCAGCCCCCAAACTCTCTTTACCTCCAAAGATGAGACAAAAGGCTCAGCACAGATCCAAAACACAGCCAAGAAAAGGTCCCCTCTCGAGCTCCAAAATCCTCAGGGACCCAAATGAACACCACAGGTCCAATCCACAGTCAGAACAATCAATTCCCCACAGTTCCAATCCTCCGCTCCGCTCCGCTCCACTGCCCAAGAAGCCAGTCCCTTAATCCAGGAAAAACTACTTCCACCAAAGCACCAACACTATTTCGGGCATCAGTCGGCACTAACGAAAAAGGGGGAGGACTCTAAAGACAAAGACCTCGGCCACAGTTTTACCAGACAGTCCAATCAGTTGCAGTCCATCACTGTTTGACACTACAGGGAGAACACTGGAACACTAGAAGACCCCCGATAATGTTCCAGTGAAATGACCGCAATACTGAAAGTTCAGACAAAAAAAAAAATGGAAAGATAAAAATAGCTATAAAATAGCTATAAACGAACAAAACTTGAAGTACTAAAAACAAAATTACATGGATTTCCCAGGGCAGCGTAAAAACTCTCAGAGATCGCGGCACAGCCTCGCCGCCATCTTGCCTCCTGCCATCTTGACTGGTCTCTTTTTTAATCTCTCTGTTTGTCTGGTGTAACACATGTATAACTAACCACATGGGGTCATCGGATTTTCTCACATAATTTAAAATGTGACTTATAGTTTCCAGGGTACCGTTGGTCATATTTAAACCCTGCTGCTTCATAGCAATTGTTAAGATCACAGGCATGAGTTGCCCTATATGAATGGCTTCAGAAACATTTCTGCATGCTTCTCTAGCCTTCAATTCATCAAAGATACAAGAATTTTTTTTCTGACTCGGATCATCTATCTCACACCCAGTATAGGAAGCGACCAATTCACAATGTATCACTCTCTCTCTCTCTATCACTGCAGCAATTATGCCACAAATGGTATGGTATATAACATACTTACAATACATGTCTTTCTCAGTTTTGGGGGCTTAACACTATGATCTGTTATTTCACTTGAGGGACCCTGTCTAATCTCAGTTGAACAAGATGGTTCTGGTTGTGTAGTGCTTACAGTATTATTTGCCTTCTTTTGACACATTCCATTTCTCTGTGTATTTTTAACATACTGGCCATCACACATATCATTAATAACTAAATCTGTATCTTTATAATAGTACATACAGTCAAACAGTATGTTTGTGGAGACTTCAATATGGTGTCCGAATATTACTGCTACTCCATCACAAATTAATCACTCTATTAAAGCAAAAAAAAATACAGGACTGGTTCTTGTTCGACCTCTAACTCATCTGTTCAATTACATTATGCACACAGGTCTCTGTCTCCCCACCTCCACACACATTTGTTCATTAATATTTAAAAACATACAAGAATTTTCCTCTGC
Organism: Neoceratodus forsteri; assembly: GCA_016271365.2. Lineage (NCBI taxonomy): Eukaryota > Metazoa > Chordata > Ceratodontiformes > Ceratodontidae > Neoceratodus > Neoceratodus forsteri. The sequence goes on along the minus strand of CM028131.1, from coordinate 41,236,137 downwards.
AGAGCAAGGCTTTTTTTTTTATCCTTTTCTTCTTCCTTTGCCTAGGGCATGCTGATTGTAGGAATTTCACCATCATCTGACTCTTAGTCAGATGCTGCTTCTGCCTGTGTGTTAGCATCTCTCTCCAGCTCTTCCTCCAGGTCATTTTATCTTTTGGTCTCCATTTTTACATCTTTCTTGGTATCAGTTTCACACTCCAGGTGCTCTTCAAGTTGTGGCAGAAGTGACTCTTGGGCAGGAGTATCACATTTAACTTTTTCAGACTCACTAAAACTGTGCAGCCAGATTCTTTTTGATGTCACAAATCCTTTCTCTCAACAAGGTCTGAGTGGGGCATTCTTTGTTACACCTTGTGTAATACACAAATGCAGGCTTGGACTGGGGGGGCTGATAGACATCTTCTCTTCTGGCTTCTCATTTGGTGGGGTGATGGTCTGTTCTGCTGCAGGGATGTCAAGTTTGAGATGTGTTGTTCTGGGCCATCTTCTTGAATGTTTCCGATAATCTGCTCAAATTCTATAAAAAAGATTCCACATGTCTCTGGAAACTATGCGTTTAATCCCCAAATGCAGGGTTTATATAAGACTGTGAGCTCAACTTTCAACTGGCAAGTCCTTCCTTGTATCATTGGGCTTTCAGTTGTAAGATTCTGAAAGCCTGTTCCCAGACACTTACTATGTAAATGTATGTACCATTCTATTGTGTAGTCAATGATATTATACTAATTTATCCCCATCTGTCTTAATCTCTCACACTCTGAACAAAGGCATTCTCTTTGTACGCAAGGCATGCCTCAACATTCCAAACTCACTAATGAAAGACCCCTGTGTATGATTTATCAAAAGTATCCTTTCTCATGTAAATTCATGTCTCATTCTGTTTTGTGAAAAATGAGCTCATTGGGTTTCCCAGTTCGCTAACAAAAGACCCACCCTGTGTATGATTTAACAGAACTACCCTTTAACATGTAAATGTGTGTCCCATGATCTCATCGCTTTCTCAGGGCTAACTCATTAAGAATGCATGACAAGCCTATCAGTATTCAAAGCAGTCTGGTTTACTGGATGCTAGCAATGTGATGAAAATGTATTAGGAAGCAATGATTTCAGAATCTAATAATTTTACTTCAAAGGAAGCAATGACTACAGATGGATTTAACATGGCAGACATTTTCTGACTACAGTCTGCATATTTTACATACTTTTTCATTCTAGTTAAGGAATTATATTTTTTTCTGCAACATTCACTGGATTACTGGAACATATCTTTTTTTACTACAATACACAGATGTGGATTACTGACTTGTCATTCAGTATTAAAAGAGTAATTTGTTTTCCCTGAATCATCAGCCTTAATAGAAATTATATGTTTATGCAACATTCACATGAAACTTGGACATATTTTTTTCTACAAGTATGGTAAGCATGTTAATGTTATTTTTCTGTCATCTTTAAGGGGCTGTTGGAAAATTTTGTTTGCAATATTTACAGGATGCTGCTGTCCAAAGCAGTGTACAGATTTTTTTTCTTTTCCTAAGAGTTGCCTAATAACACACACACACACACACACGAACACGCACGCATGCGCACACACACATGCACATGCACACGCTGCACACACACACACACACACACACACACACACACACACATATACACACACACTGTAGAGTAATGATAAATGCCTCACCAGTCTGAGATGCCATTGAACAGGAGGCACATTTTACAAGGAGGTCATGGTAGGGCATTCTTAGGGTACATTAATATGTTTTCTAATCCTTTAAAAATATGCACCTTGCTTGAAAACAAATGTGTTTACACAGTATTACCAAATAGGTCTCTGTGGTCACTGCATGATAACATACACTTGTAGTACAGCATTCCAAGGAAAAATCCAATCACAAAGCATTGACACACAACCTGTCCTTATACGCCCAGACTGATAGGGGGTGAATGAATTTTGAATGAATAGGGGCCGGAGGCACCAGGTCTTGGGTGTGAGGAGAGGGGGTGGAGGGGGGAGCATGGATTTCAGGGAAGGGGAATGGAGAGGAAGCAGGGGTTGGAAGGGAGGGGGTTGGAAGGGAGTTGGGTGTGAGGGAAGGGGTGGAGGAGGGAGCAGGGGTTTCAGTTGAGAGGAATGGAGGGGAGCAGGGGATCGAGCTAGGATGCTGCAGCAGGGGTGTGAGGGGAGGTGGTTGAGTAGGCACTGGGACTCAGTTGTGAGGGAAGGGGGATGGAGGAGGGGGACTTGGGTGGGAGGTAGAATGCTGCAGAATGGCTGTGAGTGGAGGGGGATGGTGGAGGTGTTAGGACTCTGGTGTGAGGGGAGGGGGAGCAGGAGGAACTTGGGTGCAAACTAGGATGGTACAGCTGGGGTATGAGGGAAGGAAGGAGGAGGGACTTGGGTGTGAGCCTGCAGCAGGGGTGTGAGGGGAGGGATGGAGGAAGTTCTATGACTCTGTTAGAAGGGGAGGAAGGACTCCGGTGTGAATCTGCAGCATGGGTGCAAGGGGAAGGGAAGGAGAAAGAGGAGGGATGTATGGCATAGAAAATGGGATGACTTCCAGGTTCACAGATGTGAGTGTACATCACTTCCTACACAGAAGGCAAGACTTCTGCTGGCAGGAAGGGGTCTGGGCGTTGTCATTGTAACTACCTGTCAAATGAGGTGGTGTGTGCTGATTGACTTAAATCTGACATTTGACATGTTATATGTACTTATACTATTAATTTTCAACATACCCTTCTTATGACTCACCTCCTGAACAAGTATGGTGAAAATTTAGAAATCTCACTCAAAAGGTGATTTTGCTAACTGACCATGAAATCACATTTCAGTCAGGATTTGTGAAATGACACCAATAATATTCAAGAGGTGGAGTATCAAAAAGGGTATTTTGAAAATTTTGTGTTGAAATCTTGAAAAATCACAAAGCTATGCAACAAAGTTGAAAACACCATTGAAATACATTGATTCCCCATACAAAAAAATATATTTTTACGTGAGTTGTCATATGAAACAAGAATCGTGTTTTGTATCAAGAGTCATGAAATAAGATTTATAATATTAAAATAACAACATTTGGGGGGCATTTCTGAATTAGTTAAGTGCAGAATCCAGCTACTGGGGTCCCAACAAGCAAGCTGCAAGTGTTGGTTGGTCTCATGAATGTCATTTTTGTGGGTTTTCAAATGTGAACTTTTATGGGAATAGGGAAAACAAAATGATAGCAAATGTAGCAGTGATTTTTTCCCTCAAGAAAAACAATTGGCCCTATAAGAAAAAGTATTATTTTTTCGTATGGGGAATCAATGTATTTCAATGGTGTTTTCAACTGTTTTATACTAATAGTCACGTGAGGTGCCAGAACCAATCAGCCAACTTTTCCATCTGCAGGTTATATTTCTTCAACACTAGGGGGACCCTGCATTCAAACTCTATTCTCCCTGCTCAAAATCCACAAACAAACATGACTATGACAATACTCTGGACAATTTCATCACTCCTCTTGTTACTATACCCACCAACCACTGTGGATCCCTACAGCTCTCCTATAAATGCACCCCTGCCTGAATCCCAGCCAATTCAGACAGATTGCCCCTGTCTTCACAGCACACCCACCTTATTGTCCCTCCACACTAATCTACCTCACACACTGGACCACCCCATTGCCCCCCCTCATGCACCACCAATGCCCACCCCTGTCCCTGAACACTGTAATCGATGGTCCCTCTCCTCACTAGCTATACCTGCTCTCATCTCACTCCCCATCCCCTACACTACCCCCGAGATCTTGGCATCTCCGCAAGCATCTTTTCCACAACAACCACAGGCCTTCACTACATCTTATTACCCTACTCCTCATGCTCTCCTGGAATGTGCACCCTAACCCTGGGCCGGGCATCACTGCAATACCACCACCCCACCCTGGTAATGGTCTCCACATTGCATTTATGAATATATGCAGTCTCCCTAAGAAAACTGCAGCACTCCAATGCTGGGTAGCACAGCACACACCTGACATCCTTACGATAGTAGAAACCTGGCTCTCCCAATCTACCCCTGACTCAGCTGTCTCCCTTCCTGGTTTTACTCTGTTCAGGGCAGATTGGGTTAGTAAGCGTGGAGGTGGTTGTGCCATCTACCTGCATGACTCCATCCTAGGTCATGCTTTACCAACCCCTGAGCTTGGCCACGGGGCACAAGCCATCACCCTGAAAATTACTCCGCACCCCGGTCATAGCCCACTTTACCTGACTACCACTTACATACCCCCACGAGCGCAAAGCCTAGCTATCCACTCCCTCACAGACTATCTCTCCACCTTGCCAAACAAGGCTGAACAGCTTATTTTAGGAGACCTTAACACCAACTGGCTCAGCCCCACATCAGGAAACATTAAGGATGACTTTTCAGCCCTTGACCTGTCACAATTGGTCACCCAGCCCAATAGACTTAACCAAGCTAGGAGGACCAGCTCCCTCCAAGACATAGTACTCTCTAATCAACCTCACAAATTAAAGTCTGTTACCATCCTAGCAGACTCCCTCAGTGACCACTCTCCTGTTCTATGTTTTTGGTCCTCCCCACACTCAGTCCTGAGTATAATACCACCCCCATTGCCATTTCCACCCTAGAGGCCTTGGCAATCTCAAGCGGCACCTTGCCCAGCTCGACTGGTCCCCAATCACCCTTGCACTAGACATAGATACTGCCTTAACCTACCTCACCAGTGCCTTCAGCAAGGCCTGTGACATATTTGCCCCATCACCAAATCTCAGCCAAGGAGGCAGAGTGCTGCCTGGATTTCCCCCACATTGATTCAGCAACTAAAACATAGGGACAACTTATGGCACATTGCATTTGAGTCCAGCAGAACTGAGGACAGGCAAGCCTATAAAACAGCCCATAACCAGTGCACCTGGGCCATTAAACAAGCAAAAGTCAGCTACTATCAAACAGCCCTAACCTCATCCTGGGGCTCTGCCAGAGCATTTTGGGATAATATAAAAGAACTTAATGGGAATACCCACTCCCCCCCAGATCGTTATCAATGGCATGGTTAGTACGGACCAAACATGCATTGCAAACAGCCTAACCACAACTTTCTCTGATCTAAGTGCAGTTCTTCCTGCACATTTCTTTGACCCCATCCTCTCATCCAACCACCCTACTACCTCTCAGCCCCCTTTCCACTTCAGGACCATCTCACCTTATGACACCAAACCTTTCCTCTTAAAAGCCCTCTCCTCCCACAACCCAAGCGGTGACCCCCTTGACTCCAGGATATTCCACCTCACACTGGAGGTCATGCTAGCCCCCCTCATGGATCTCCTCAACTGATCCCTATGCCTTGGCCAATTCCCAAGTGCATGGAAACAGGCTGAAATCACCCCCATCCATAAGACCAGAGATCGAACATTACCTAACAACTGCAAGCCCATCTCCATCCTCCCCCCCTGAAAAGCCATGGAGAAAATAGTATCCACGCAACTCATGGACTACCTATCTAAATACAACATACTATGCCCTGAGCAACATGGTTTCCACCCGGGTCACAGCACCTCCACAGCCCTTTTGGAGTTCTTTCACCAAATCCACATTGCACTTGATGCTGGGAAAATTGCTGGTGCAGTATTCATCGACCTATCTAAGGCCTTTGATACTGTGTGTCACCCACTAATGCTAGACTCCCTTAGCCAACTGGGATTCTCACCTGACCCTCTGAATTGGTTCTCAAGCTACCTCCAGAATAGATTCCCAAAGGGTCAAATTGAATGGGATCCTGTCAACAAACCTACCAGTACACTCCAGGGTCCCCCAAGGCTCCATCCTTGGACCTCCCCTTTTCAGCATCTTCCTAAACACCCTCCCTAGCTCCCGCACAGGCAAAATACCTCTATACACTGATGACGCTCTCCTCATCGCCTCACACTCGGACCAACTTTCACTCCAAAGCACCCTGCAACGCACCTTCAGCCAAGCACAAAAGTGGCTCATCAACCACCGTCTAGTCCTAAACCTGAAAAAATGAAATCTATGCTATTTGCACACCGCCAAAATAACTCCAGTGATGCTCCCCTTCATATTACCCCCAGCACACTCAACCCCCTTGAACAGGTATCAACCTACAAGTATCTGGGCATCATTTTTGACTCAGCATTTACCTTCCATACCCATCTTAAAGCTCTGTCATCGGCCATGAACTCCTGGATTGGTCTACTCTATCACCACAAAGACTGTCTCCCTGAGTTTTCCCTAAAACTTGCCATCACCTCATCCGTTTTGTCCTTGGCAGACTATGGACTCCCTACCCATGCAGCTGCCCACCCTACTGCCCTCACTAAAGTCCAGACCTCTATCAACAAAGCCTGCAGGCTCCTGACCGGTACACATAGCAGAACCCATACATGTCTACTCTGTTCTGCCTCTAACATACTCACCGGTGATGAATGGCTGCAATATCACACCTGCTTGCTGGCAAAAAAGGCCCTGTTTAGGCTATGCTGTCCAGGGGTCACTACACCTTTGCAACAGACCTCCCAGCCAGCACACACCCATAATGCCACTAAAGCCACCTTCCAAGTTAGAGCCAGGACCTCACTCTGCCAAAGATCCTTTCATGATAGAGCACCTGCCTGGTATAACTCTCTCCCTGCACACATCACAAACATCCCCAGAACTGGCCAGTTCAGAATAGCCCTACGCAAATACCTTGTTGATAATCAGAGCTGTATTTGTCCTGAATAGTACCTCCCAGAGTACCCATGAACATCCCAGCCTACTAAGCACTGGTCTCTGTCACAGAGTATGAATAAGCTTTGTATAGTTAGTGCATCTTGTGTTTGCTTTATTGTTTTACACCTTGTATCTCACCTGTATTGTTACCAATGTCTCACCTCACATTTTTGTTTGTCCACCCTCCCTGCAACGAGGTACCTTTGTAAACGAGTCTCTGACTCAAAGGTTGTAAATCTGATTGTATGAAATAAAAAAATAAAAACAACTTCTTACAGCTATGTTTCAGTGTTTACTGTGGATGCTCAGAACAAACTATTTAAAATTTCAAAATTAAAAAGTTTCAGAACATATTAATATTTTTCACCAGACAAAGAAAAGCCACATCTGTGGCCCAGCTCCTTTCTACACAGAAAATGTCAGGCCAAAATTCAAAACTGTCTGGGTGATAGCAAGTTGACAGAAACCCATTTAAACCAATGGAAAAAAAAACCTAAAATTCACTTTTTGCACTATCTATATCTCAAAATCTACACATGTTACCATATTGAAACTTGGTACATCAAGAGATCTTCCCCACAAAACCACAATATCATGCATGCAAAATATCATGCAAATCCATTGAACAGATGCAAAGTTACTAAACTGCTAATTGTGGGGTTTAACAGTGAAGTACACATACAACCCTAAATATAGCAATGTGACTGTACCCCTATAATATAAAGATATATATATATATACATATATATATATATATATATATATATATATATATATATATATTTACATATAGTGTAAACAATGTTGTTAATGTTCTAGTTAGGGTTAAAGCAACAAAAGCTGGGAAATGAGGAGTTAGGGTTACCGTAACACCCCACCCTCCCAAAGAGGCAGAAGAACGGGTGTAGGGTGTGTCTTCGCTTCTCAAGTGTAATGCTCTCCCCAGTCCATCTGTAAATAAGGTCAAATGTGTTCACTTTATGATAATGGGGTGAGTGTTAGGCTTGAGAAGCCCAAGATGCACTCCACCTGTTTTCCTGCCTGGTTTGGAAAGGTTGGGTGTTAGGGAAACCCTAACACCTCATTAGCCAAAACTTTTGTCACTTTGACCTTGCCTGGATCATTAACAAAGTTGTTTGCAACTTACTTCCTTACTTTTTGAGGTAGTATAATAGTATCCTTATTTTACTGTGGGAACGCAGGGTCCTCCAACTCTGCACTCCCATCCCTCTGTAGAGGGTGGAAAGAGCTTGTCCTAAGTAATAAGCCAGTGTTAGTTTGGTGAAAAAAATATTAATCCGATCCAAAGTTATTCAATTTTGAAAATTTGGGTTCTGAGCATGCTCAGTTCACTCTTTTGGATATATGAACAGCTGTGAACAAGTATTTTAGATCACGAATGGGGATTTTGACAGTTCATGAACAGGGATTCATTAAATCCCCATTCATGGGAGAAAAATAACTCTTTGTGAGCCACCATCTTGGTACTTGCCACAAGGATGTATTCTGTGGAGACCAATAGATTGGTTTTGTTCAGGACAATGCCCTCTACAAATCCATGTGTGTTGGTTTCCATAAGTGTATTAACAAAGGCAGTTTTTTGCTATGGGAATTCTCCATTCATCACTTGCTTCTGATCCCCATTTGTGAGGTGCTCAAATCCCCATTTGTCAGCTGATCCCCGTTCCTGAGCTGTCAAAATCCCTGTTTGTGAGATAAGGATCAGATGGCCCTATCTCATGAATAGGGACTGGCTGATGAACGGGGAATTTGACACCTCATGAATAGGGATTTGGCTGACGAAAAAGGATTCTGACACTTCATGAATAGGGATTATACAAACATCACCCCCATTTGTGAGGTGTCACTATCCCCATTTGTGATATGAAGACCAGATGGTCAGTTATGGCTATCTGGTCATGAGATGAAGACCAGATGGTAAGACAGGGCCATCTGGTCCCCATCCACCCTCACGAATAGGTATCGGGTGATGAATGGGGATCCACAATGGTGGATTTCCCCTTGCAAAAAATGGCCCTAGTATTTAAATGCTGACATTGGGTTGCCTAATTCCCATGTTGGCATGTAGCCCTCCCCCCACACTAATATGGCAGACTGGGAGCCCACCCCACTGTGCCAAATAAATATATTTACATTTTAATGCTCTGACACTGGGATATCCCCTCCTGGTGATGGATGATGCCCCCCAATCCCATAGTTTAGAATTGCTGACACGGGGTACCCAATCCTCATGTCTGCATGTATGCCCCTCAGTAATATGGCACAATGGGAGCCAACCCCAGTGTGCTCAAAAATGTCTTATTTAAAAAAATAGCTATAAATAAAGAAAACTGTTCCCAATGTCTTTCATTTTTTTAATCTCAGAAAAGAAAGGAAAACAGTCCCTTGTTGCCTCCCCAGTCCCTCCTCCTTATCCCCACCACCCCACTGAGCACCCTACTCCCCACACCCCCATTACCCATGCTTACCTCTGGAGGTCAGGAGAAGTGGTCTTCTCTGGACCGGGACACTTCTGCACTCTTCAAAGCTGAACTGCAAACTGAAGAATCAAAGGTAAGCACCACATAATGGCAGTAAAAGGGGGTTTCAACTTAGGTTGATATCTCAGCCATTTTTAGGAATTTTGACCACAAATTTTCAACACAGGGTTCTTGAGACCCCACCTTGTGAACACTGTCATTGTTATTTCCTCACTTTGTACCAAAAGGTGATTTCATGGGCACTGTGTGGAATCACATTTCAGGACTGATTAACAAAACAACAGTGCCACTGTTCATGAGATGGGGTCCCAAAAAGCCCATGTTGCAAATTTGGTGCAAAACTTCAACATAATGACTGTGTTATGAGCATGTGTAAGTTTTACTTTTGTATTTTATTCTGTTTTTTTTTCATGTACGGTGCACAGATCCTCTGTGATTGGATGCCTTAGAAATAAATTTGTCTTGCCTTGCCTAACAAATAGCATAAAACAAATTACTAAAGAAAAAATGGCACCTCTGAGACCTATACATTACAAACAAAACCGAAGACAATTGGCAAAAATACAAAACAATACAAAAAATGTGCAAGAAGAACATAAAGAAAAATAAGCAACTAATGGAATCAGACTGGCAAAAAATGCTAGCAAGAATAACATGAAAGGTTTTTATGGCTATGTAAATTCTCTTCGAAGTTCAAAAAATGGACTATTTTCAATATCAAATAACAGATTTACAGAGGAATCAAAGAACATAGCAAACATATTTAATAACTGCTTCGGAGCTTCTTCTCAAAAAATGAGTCATTCGTGGGTGATATAGAAAAAAATTCAGCAACAGAAATAAACATAATCACTGAGTGATTTATTAAGAAAATTTAAAATTTAAAATGTCACACTCAGCAGGGCCAGACAACATATCACCTAAAATGCTAAAAATCTTATCACCTATTATAGCATGACCACTAAAAATATTATGCTCAAAATCGATATCAGAAAATGAAGTTCCACTGGAGTGGCTTTCTGAACTAGTGATACCAGTCCACAAAAAGGGATTCAAAGTGAATTATACAAAGTATAGACCCATTTGCCTGACTTCTGTTCTGGGAAAGATTATGGAGTCCATTGTGAAAGATTTAATAAATTAACACATAGATAGCCAGGGATTGAGAGATGGGGGACAGCATGGTTTTACTTTGGGTAGATCAAGTGCAACTAACCTACTGTGTTTCTTTGATAAAATGTCAGCAGTCTTAGACAGAGGCTGGGTGTTGGACTGTATACAGAATATCTGGACTTTGCAAAGGCCTTTAATAAAGTTCCACATAAAGCTATTACACAAAAGTTAATAGACATATTATATGTATGTAAGGTAAAGGATCTGTGCAAGAGAGATCCAGGGAAAAAACAGAAATGCAGAGGCCCTGTGGGTCATCCTCGGTGCTGGGAACAAGGACCCCATCTAAGTGGGTGTTATATACTGACCCCCATCCTAGGAAGCAGATGTTGATAAAGAACTCCTAGTTGACATCTCAATGATTGCTGACAAGGGTGATCTACTACTAGTCAGACTTCAATCTGACCAATGTAGATTGGACCTCATACACAGGATCCACTGAAAGGAGTAGAGAGTTCCTGATCACACTGAAAGGTGCAGGACTTAACCAGCTAGTGAACTCAACCACTAGAGACAACACAACCCTGGACCCGATGCTCACAAACAGTTCAGGGGTTTCAAATGTACAGGTGGGCATCAACCTGGGGACCAGCGACCACAAGTCGGTTTGGTTAACTATCAACAAAGAAAAGGGAATATATCATACAAAAATCAAGATCCTTGATTTCCGTGTAGCAAACTTTCCAAAGATGAGATCAAGAATAAGATCACTGTTATCCAAGGGTAGCTCAGGAAATGTGGAAGAAGACTGGCAAAATTTTAAGGAGGCCATAACTACAGTTACAGAACAACGTGCACATTGAATCAGTAAATCAAAAAGAAGGAAGAATCCTCTCTGGTTCACTGGAGACAACGCAGCAAAAATCAGGGAAAAGAAAAAGGCCTTTAAGAAATGTCAAAAGTCACAGAATCAAGCCGACATGGACAATTACAGGAAGAAACTCAGGGAGTCAGAAAGGGCCATTCCAAGGGCCAAATCCCAAACAGAGGAAAGAATGGCACAGGGAGTCAAGAAGGGATATAAATCCTTTTATAGGTACATGAGGGAAAAGTGAAAGAGTAAGGGAGGAATAGTCAGATTAGCAGCACAAAATGGACAGATGGTAGAAGAAGACAAACTCAAAGCAGATGAGTTGAACAAATCCTTCTGCTCCATTTTCACAATATAAGATAGTGGTAAAGGACCTCCACTAATGCAGATGGAACACAATAAAAAGGAAGCTGACACTAGCCCCTTCACAAGGGCAAGGAAACTAGAAGAACTAAACAAACTTAGGGCTGATAAGGCAATGGGGCCTGATGGTATTCATCTTATGGTGTTGAAAGAGCCATGGGCAGAAAATGTAGCACCACTAGCAGAACTATTCAGTAAATCCTGAAGAGTGGCACAGTATTTCAGGACTTGAGAACAGCAACAGTAGTTCCCTTGCACAAGGAAGGAAGCAGAGAAGATACCAGAAACTATCACCAAGTTAGCCTAACCTCTATAGTGGGAAAAGATTATGGAAGCACTGCTAAAAGAGAGACTGGTGGAATACCTGCGGGAAAATGGAAAACTAGACCACAAGCAACATGGCTTCATAGCAGGTAAATCATGTCACACAAACCTGACTAATTTATTTGACTGAGTTACCAAAACAATAGACCAGGGCAGTGTGGTGGACATAGTGTAGCTAGACTTCAGTAAAGCCTTTGGCTCCATCCCCCACAGAAGACTGGGAAACAAACTAGAGCACACAGGGTTAGGTCATACGATAGTTAACCTTGTTAGCAAATGGCTACAGAATAGGAAGCAGATAGTCTTGGTCAACGGGCCTTTTTTCATGAGGGGAAAGTGACCCAGGGCATACCTCAGGAGTCAGTGCTGGGTCCAGTCCTCTTCAATATATTCATCAGTGTCATCACAGAAGAATTGGAGGGGAGGGGACGGGATGCCTGTTCACAGACAATACAAAGCTCTGCAACAGGGTGGATACACGGGGGGGGGGCACAAGCATGGTAGCTGCCCCCAGAAAACTACAGAAAACTAGGAGAATGATCAAAACAATGGCAGTTAAAATTTAACACCAAGAAATGTAAAGTCATGCACCTGGGAAAGTGAAACCTAGGGGTAAAGTGCACTCTGGATAGACACCAATTGGACGTGATAAAGATGGAAAGGGACCTGGTTGTACTCATCACTAAAGACTTCAAAGTCACAAAATAGTGCAAAAAAGCTTTTCAGAGAGCAAGTGGCATACTCGGGTGTATAGGTATGGGCATTATAAGCAGAAAGCAAGAGATAATCTTGCCACTGTACAGATACTTGTCAAGCCCACACCTGGAGTACTATGTCCATTTCTGGAGGCCAAACCTGAAAAAGAACATTGACAGATAAGAGGCAGTGCAGAGAAGGGCTACTAAAATGGTGTAGGGGCTGCACCATGACATAGGTGAAACTAGGCTCAAGGTTCTAAAATTGTACTCACTAGAACAGAGAAGTAGAGGAGACATGATAGAAATGTTCAAATATGTTAAGGAAATAAACAAGATGGATGCATCTGATGGGAGGCAAGTTCAGGAGCAACTATAGAAAGTACTTCTTCACAGAGAGGGTGACAGACTCATGGAACAGCTTTCCAGCACAGGTGGTGGCAGCTAAGACAGTAAGATAATTTAAACTAGTTTGGGACAGACAGTGTGGACATCTTGGCTTGAACAATTAAAGGGGATGGGGTAGGCACCTTTGGCAAACTAGATGGATCAAATGGTCCCCATCTGGTAACACCATTCTTATACAGATGGACCACAGAATTATACAGTGGATCCAGAGTTGGTTTGGGGGGGGGGACCACAAGGTTAGCATAAATGGTTACTTATCAGAACCAATAGAAGTGACTAGTGTGGTACCACAGGGGTTGGTATTTGGACCAGTCCTATTCCAGATATTGTCTCTGACATGGGTAAACAGGTCACAAACTAGCAAAGTAAATATGCTGGCAACACAAAGTAGCAGGCATTATAAAAACACAAGAAGACGTGGATTCACTCCAAAGAAATCTCACTAACTTATCTAAATGGCCTAAAACTAGGGGGATGAGTTTCAACATTGAGAAGTGCTGATTATTGATCTAGGATGGCAAAACAGCAAAATCATACTGTATATCAACTAAACCAGAAAACTTTTAAAGAGTCAGGTGAGGAGAAATACTTTTTTTTTAATTTTAGTCTTTGGTAACCAGGTAAGGTCCACTAGGCACAAGTGTCTGTGTTCAGGGGTGACCTGGGAGCACTGGGCAGTTAGGCAACTTGCCCAGAGTCAGACAGTATGCAAGTGGAGGTTGTGAGAATCAATCCCAGGTCTGATCTGCTGGATGTATCAAGCTCATTCACCAGCTCATTACTCTAACCTCTAGACTATACTGCCAGCCTTGGGAATAATAGTCACCAAAACACTAGCATATGACTAGTATTGTAGTGCACAAGTAGCTAAGGCCAATAGACTACTATGGACTACAGTATAAGACATAACTTTAAAAGTAGGGATAAAAGAGTAATAATGCCACTGTATAGATCATATGTCAGGCCATTACTGGACTGCAGTAGTAGCCAGAGACATGGTTCAATATTTCCAGATATTTCACAACATTTCTAAAAGAGCTTCTTTCTGCTGCCCCTACTGTGGAAATGAAGCATGCAGGAGATTTCTCTAGAAATATCAAAGACATTTCAGGAACTATCTGGGAATGTCTTTTGCTGTCACTGTATGGCAGCCCAGAGTGTGGACACATTACAAAATGAGCTACTGATGAAATAGAAAGGGTTCAGAGACAGGCAACTTAAATGAAATATAACTTAAAAACGTTATCCTGTGATGATTGATTACAAAAACTGATCAGCATGTCCCTGGAAACAAGAAAAATATGTGGCAATAAACTGCTGTAATGCAGGACAACTATTTCGTAAGTAAACCAGATTCAGACTTTAAAATGATACACTAGGTACTAAGGGATGTCACTTGCACCTGAGACCAAAAAAAAAATTAACAGAAATAAAATGAAGTCCTTTTAAACACAGAGAGTGGTTAACCATGAAATAAACTACCACTGGATATTATAATGAGTAAAGATAAAAGACAATTTAAAATTGACTAGATTGCTACATCTGAAACAGAAATATTCTATCCTATTATGAATGAATGGCTGGAGCACATATGGGCCAACAGCCTTCTTAGCTCCTTATACTTTAGTATGCACCTTAGGGCTCTATGATGCAGGTTCGACAACAAACATGTCAACCAGCATCACAGCACCAGGCTCCATGGGTTTGTGTTTTCTTCAGGGGCTTTGCCCCTAAGACCCAACACTTCCATTCTTTAGGATTCTAACTTCAGGTCAGAGTTAGTTCAGGGAGGGGTAGGTCAGGGGAAGGTTGCCCAGTCCCAGCGGCACTTCTACAGCAGCATGGTGCTGTTGTTGATATCAATGCATGTCGTCGTAGAAATGTCGCTGTTCAGGGAGTATACCTGCACCTCAGTATCTGGATCTCAGAATCCACACATCCAATTGGAATGACGCTTACCCCTTCAAGGGATCTGCACGAAAGGATAGCACATATCAAATGTTGTGCAAATCCAGTGATCGGTTGCAAAGTTATTAAAGTGCAAAATGTGAGGTTTAACATTAAACAGGCTACTCAACACTAACTATAGGGACATGGCCATGCCCATGTAATAATACTATATATTATGGTATTATATCATTAACTATTATAGGGAAATGGTCACACCCCTATAGTTAGGGTGGAGTAGGCACTTCAATGTTAAACTCAGAAATTTGCACTTTAATAACTTTGCCACCATTCAACAGATTTGCATGGAAATTGGCATGCATTGCCAGGCATGGTAGATCACTGAATGTGGCAAGTTATGTTCTGGTCAGATGTGCAGTTTCCGAGCTCCAGATAGGTGAAAAAAGCATTTTGCCAATTACTGATTTTGCTGGGATTTTTCTTTGAACTTGCCTACTGACCCAGATGGTTTGGAATTTTGGTCTGAAATTTTAACAGCAGAAAAGGACTAGCCCACAGATGTTCATTTTGCTAGTCTGGTGAAAAAAAAAAACTTTGTTTGTAAATCATTGCATTTAAAAATTTGAAAAAATTGTTTCTGATCATATTCAGTAAGCACTAAAAGTTAACAGTATGAAATGAAAAAGGAATCCTGTTTTATATGGGAAAATTCCTTTTTTGTATGGCTGCCATCTTTTTTCCAGTTTTGCCTGAGAAATTCAAATTTGAAAACCCCAAAAATGATATTCTGGGGAGGACCCAAAACATGTAACTTTCTTACTGGCACCCCTTTAGCTGCATTTTGTACTTTATAGCTTGATGAATGCCTTTAAAATGTGTTTTATTTAACATTGGAATTATTTTTTCATATTGGCGTCATATGAAAAAAGATCTTTTTTGTATGACGAGTCACGTATGACAAGTCATGAAAAAAAATCTTTTTCTGCATGGGAAATCAATGTATTTCAATGGGATTTTAAACTTCGGTACATAACTTTACCATTTTTGCATATTTTGACATCAAGTTTTCAACATAGCCTTTTGGTGACCCATGCCATGAACAAAATGACTGTTGCTATGCAACTCCTGCCTGAAAGGTGATTTCATGATTGACTGACAAAATTCACCTTTCCGGCAGGATCTGCATAATGACAGCTATATTGTTCATGATGTGGTTTCATAAGAAGGCAATGTTGGAAATTCTGGGTCATAATATGTAAAAATAGCAAAGTTATGTCCATTTGCTGCAGTTTCACTATGCACACATGTAACCTTTGAAATATTGATGACTTTAATCCCAAATTTTCAACATAGACTTGTTATTACCTCGCCTCATGTATGTCACAGCTGTCATTTTTTAAATCCTAGTCAAACTGTGTTTTTGCATCGGTGGTGCAGAATGGCATAATAGTTCCATGGAATTAAATTTTGATGGGGGGTTTGATATTTTCTGTACCAGGTACATGAGGTGGGGTAATAATATGGCTATGCTGGCAATTTGGTCACTGCTGTCCTATAAATTGGTGTGCAGGGCCACTCTACAGTGACATACATATATGCATCTATGGAAGGATTTCAGTGCAGGGCCTGAAGGGCACTGCGATCCCACAGGCAAATAAGGCTGCGATTACACTATCTCAAAAAGTAAGGAAATTCCTTGCAAAAAACAACATTAATGCATCAGTTAGGGTTGATATCAAACAATGAAAAGGAGGGAAACACAATGTTAGGGTTTCAACCCTAACACCCCACCTCCTCCCTGCACACAGCAACAGGCATTGGGGATGTGCCTTGGGTTCATCAGTCCTAACACTCACCCCATTCTCCTATACTGTACCCATCTCAGCTTATATACTTATGGAATGGGGTAAGCATTATGGCTGATAACCCCAAAGCACACCCTCGATGCCTGTTGGTGTGTGCAGGAAGGGGGGTTGGAGTGTTAGTGTTGAAACCCTAACATTGTATTTCCATCCTTTTTCCGGTTTGATATCAACCCTAACTGATGCATTAACATCATTTTTTGCAAGGAATATATAGTATATATAATACTACATACTATTTTTTTGGCAATAGCTCTTTCCTCAGCTCAATATTTTCCTACAATAGCCCTTGACTCAGGTCAATATTTGCCACTGATTTACATACTAACATACTAACATACTATTTGCCAGCAGATTAGGCCTTATGGTCTATCAAGTCTGCTCGAACCTAGATCCTTAGTTGGGTGCCGAGACCCTCCCATCCCTTGTGCTCCAGAAACCCCTATCATCCATCCCCACCCCCCCGGGACAGGCCATCATCTGATACATCCACTTTCTGTGTCTGTCCCACCTCTCTTAAAGCTCTCCACTGTGGATCTCTGAACCAGCTCACCAGGCAGAGCATTCCAAGGGTCCACCACCCTCTCAGTGAAAAACCTCCTCCTCTTTCCCCTCACCCTTCCACCTTCCAACTTCAAACCATGCCCTCTGGTGATGCCTCCCTGCTTTAGTCTAAAGGTCCCCTCCATGTTTACCCTATTTATTCCCTTGAGGTACTTGAAGACCTCAATCATGTCCCCCCTGTCTCTCCTCTCCTCCAATGAAAACAGGCAGAGCTCCTCAAGTCTGTCCTCGTAAGTCAAATCCCCTAGCCCTCGTATCATCTTTGTTGCCCTCCTCTGTACCCTCTCCAGGAGCTGTATGTCCCTCTTCAAGTGTGGTCTCCAGTACTGTACACAGTACTCAGGTGTGGTCTAACCAGTCCATTGTACAGCGCAGAATCACTTCCTTGCTCCTAGAGGTGTTCCCCTCGATGCATCCCAACATCCTGTTTGCCTTGCTAGCTGCTCTCCTGCACTGCTCAGAGTTATTCATACATGTATCCACCATGACCCCTAGGTCTTTTGCCCCTGTTGAGGCTTCCAGCACCTCCTCCCAGGGTGTACCTGTGTTTAGGGTTTCCCCGACCAAGATGCAACACCTTGCACTTGGTGATATTGAAATTAATTTCCATGTGTGAGCCCAGCTTTCAGGGTGTCAGGTCCCCTGCAGGAGCCAACCTCCCTCTTCTCCCTCAACTACTGCTCCATCTTGGAGTCATCCGCAAGAGACTCATTTCACACCCTATACCATCCCTGATGTCTGATATGTATGCATTAAACAGGATTGGACCCAGGACCGAGCTCTGTGGTACTCCCACTACCAACCTCTGTAGGGTTTGAGAGCTCCCACAGACCACTACTCTCTGAGTGCATCCAGCTATCCAGTTTTCAATCCATCTGACCATCAAAGGCCTACTCCTAACCCATCAGTTTCTCCACCAGACCATTGTGGGGACAGAGTCAAACGCCTTGCTGAAGTCCAAGAATAATACATCCACAGGCTTACCTCTGTCAGTTCTGATGTTACCCATTCATAGAACTCCACAGGTTGGTTTGACATGATCTACCTGGCACAAACCCATGCTGCTGACTATCCAGACCTCCCACCTCCAAGTAAACCCCAATCATTCCTTTAGTATACTCTCCATTAATTTTCCCACCACCGAGGTTAAACTGATGGGTCTATAGTTTCCTGGTACTTCCTTTGACCCCCCTTTATGGATTGGTACCACATGTGCCTCTCGCCAATCCCTAGGTACCCTCCCTGTCTCAAGTGACCTGTTGAAAAGCTCCACCAGGGGTGCAGCCAGTATGTCCGCCAATTCCCATAGTACTCTCGGATGAATGCCATCCGGCCCAGGAGATTTGTCTTTCTTTAGGGCCTTGAGGGCAAACCACACCCTTTTGGTGGGGATGGCATCATCGGTCCCCTCCACCTTACTGGTCTTTTTATCCTTATCCAGATGTGACACCCCTGGGGTACCTTTCCCTCCCTTTTGCTCCATTTCTGTTGCTCCCCTCATCCCACTCCCTGCCACTTCTATCCCCTTTGTGCCTTGCTTTGTAGATATCCCATCCCCCTCCCTAGTGAACACAGAGGCAAAGTACTCGTTAAATACCTCTGCCTGGTCCCTCGCCTCTTCCACCCACCCTCCTTCTGATCTCAATCTGCTGAGATGGCCCTTAGTTTTTCTCCGCTCCCCAATGTACTGAAGAACCCTTTTTCCCTCCATGTATCCCTGTGCCAGCCTTGCTCTTTACTGGACTTAGCTCCCTCACCATATGGTGACTTTTCTAGATGCAAGCTGGTACATTTCTTATCCCTATCCCTCTTGTTGTTTTATATTTTTTTGTAAGCCTGCCTTCTTTTCTCTGACTGCTAACTGGACCTCACTGGACCACCAGCATGGTTTATGTGACCTTGCTCCCTTACGTTTTCAACTTAGCAGATCCTGACTGCCTCATGAAGTCCCTTTATGACCTCCATCTCCTTTCCACACTTGTTGTTGAGGTAATCCCCTTCAAGTGATCCTTGAGAATATTTCCCATGCCATAAAGTCTTCCCTGAAGTCCACTGCCAGTGTCCTAGATCTCACCCCACTCCCCAATGCTTATTTGAAACCAGACAGTATTGTGGTCACTCCCAGTCAGCGGTCCTGTACAGCCATGTCCCTTACCAGATCCCCATCTGCCAGAACCACATCCAGGACATGCCCCTCCCTTGTGGGCTCCGTCACATGCTGTGTTAAGAACACATCCTGGAAGCCATCCAGCAGCCTCTGCTCCTTGGCCACCTTAGAGGACATGGTTCCCCAGTTTGTACCTGGCATTGAGGTCCCCATCAACACCACTCCTTCCCTTTGACCACACTGGGCAATGATGTTGTCCAGCAAACCATCCTCTAGAACATCACTCATCCCGGGGCCTATATGCTACTCCCAGCTTGACCTATCTCCTGCTGGGGATCGTGGCAGACCCATAATACCTCCACGTTCCTCTGCCTCTTCTACCATAGCAATTTCTATGTCATCTCTAATGAACATAGCCACTCCACCCCTCTGCCCTCCTTTCTATCCTTCCCTAAGCATAGTTGTGCCCCATTACATTTAGGTCCCAGTCATGGTTTTTGTTGTACGTTTCCGTGACTGCGCCCTCACCCCCCTCGAACAGCATGGCCTGGAACTCTGGCAACTTGTTTCCCAAGCTCCTGGCATTTACTAACACTAACCCCCCCCTTATCCCTGATCCTTTTTGTCGAACCCCACCCAGATTCCTTATACTTCCATCCTCCCCCTGCTCCTCCTGAAACCTCCACCTCCAGTCTGTTTCCCCCCTCCCCCCCTTGGGCTTGAAGGCTACTCCCCTCATCTGGAGGGGAGGGCTTCTGGTCAGCCCCTCCCTTATCCCTTCCCCCCCTTACAAGTTTAAACCCCACCTTTCTTGTATGTAGTCAGCCATCCCCTGTTTAAGGACTTCCTTCCCTAATGGGGCAAGATGAAACCTGTCCTTGGCATATAGTCCCTTATCCTCCCAAACTCCATTCCAGTTCCCTAACACCCCCAACCCATTCTCTTCACCCACTTCCTGAGCCATTCATTAACCTCTGTGAGTTTATTTTTCTCCACTGAGGCCTTTGGTACTGGCAATATCTCGAAAAGGAAATGTTGCATCCATTATCCCGACAGACTCTGGCAAGTTCTTGGAACCTTGCTTGATTTCCATATGCTATTTCCTCTAGATCATTAGTTCCCAAATGCACCAGGAAATCCGGTTCCCTCCACAATCCTAACCATTTCATACACCATGAACTTTTGCTCTGTGCACTGTCACTTGAGATACTCACTACCTTCACCTGGCTATGGTATCCATCCCCTGTCCTCCCAATGGATACCCTTTAATCATCGAGTCTCCCAGTAACAAAACCTTAACACCGCCATCATCCTTATGGTTACCTTCACTATGCCCTCTCAGCCCCCCCTCCCCCACTTTATTCATGATCGCAATTTCATGGGAGTCTTCCTGCCTTATTAGAGACCCCCTTGTCACCCTCCCCTTTCTGCCTCCCTTGCTATTTTGCCCACTTAACTCAAACGCCCTCTGAATAGGTGTCCCCTTTAACCATCTCTTATCTGAACCATTTATCCTGGCCCTGATGGTTTCCCCTTCCCCACCACCCTCATCCCCCCCGTAATAGTACCCCTGTCTCCGGAGAGGTCTCTGGGTCCCTTTAGCTAGGGTTCATCCTTGGTACTGACCTTCCTGAAGGGGGCCTCTCCACCTCCTTGTTCCTCCCAAGTTCCTCTCCAATCATGCTCTCCTCCCTCATGTCTGGAATATGTTGCATCTCCCATTTGCTTAACATATGTTTCCTTCTCCTCTGGGACTATGTCTATCCTTTCCATAGTTGTTCTGTGATGCCCTATGGGTATCTGACTCCCTCCCCGCCTCTGTATAGGTGCTTCCATTTCACCAACCCCTTCCTCCCTCTAGGATGCTTAGTATCTCAAATTTATTGTGACACTCTATGTCAGCCTCCATCAGTAACCCGGAGTTTCCTGACTGCATCTCTAAATGACCCTCTTCTTCTCTCTTGCACTGTTCACCTTAGGAGCTCCTTCCACAGTCTGCTGTTTTAGGCTTCCGCACAACAGCCCTCCTGACTCTTCCCTCCAGTCTCCTTGAATTCAGAATTTTCACCCTGTACGCTTCCTTAGCATCAACTTCCCTATCTAGGGTCCTCTGTCCTGTATCCCCCCTTCTGCTTGCTGTAGCATAATGTCCTGTAATTTCAGGCTGTTGCCCCAGCCTCCCCTCAGCCCCACCCTTCTGCTGCCCATATCCACACCCCTTATCCTTGGACACCCCCAGCTCCCACAGCTTACTCCTTAACTTATTATACCTCACTCCTGATACAAGATAGCTGTCTACAGAGTGGGCAACCTCTCTCTCCAGGCCCACTATTGAATTTGCCATCCCACAGCCTGTGCAGCCTATAACCTTCAAGATGCCTGCCATGGTGGAATATGGCCACCCTGATTATCCCCTCTGTTTATATTAGCACACTTTTCTCAGTCCCTTTCCCTGGGTACAGTTTCTCTCTATACTGACTGTTATTTTACAAACCCAATTTCAACCCCACCAACAAAGTTCCCAAGTCTCACAGACACATACAGTCCAGTATGTGTTCAGTCCCACTAACAGTGTGTGTAAGCAGACTCCAGGTACCGTGTGATGTCACAGGCCCACCAACTCCTGTTGCTTCAAATTTCAGTCCCAAACAGAAATACTGCCCTTCAATCCCAACCCCAGTGGCTTTTCAGTATTTAAGAAAGCCTACAAAACAGGGTGGTGGGAGGGCTCTTACCAAACACCAGGCAAACAACACATTTAAATTACCTTCTAATTTTCCCTGCCAAACATCTATCCTCAAACCTACAATATAACAGCCCAAGTATCAGTTCAAATTCAGAGGTAATAATTTTAACACATAGAACTAATTTCACTAACAAACTATTCAAATATTTCAGTTTAAAACAAAATATAACTCCTGGCCTCTTTTCTACCAACCTGTTGCTTAAGCTCCCAAGTGAACAATGAAAGCCACAGTAATTCCTGTTTAAAGACAAGTAATTGCAGCTAATGTCCCTCCTCCCAAACACCAGGCAAACAACACATTTAAATTACCTTCTAATTTTCCCTGCCAAACATCTATCCCCAAACCTACAATATCACAGCCCAAGTATCAGTTCAAATTCAAGGTAATAATTTTTAACACATAGAACTAATTTCACTAACAAACTATTCAAATATTTCAGTTTAAAACAAAATATAACTCCTGGCCTCTTTTCTACCAACCTGTTGCTTAAGCTCCCAAGTGAACAATGAAAGCCACAGTAATTCCTGTTTAAAGACAAGTTAATTGCAGCTAATGTCCCTCCTCCAAACACCAGGCAAACAACACATTTTACCTTCTACTTTTCCCTGCCAAACATCTATCCCCAAACCTACAATATCACAGCCCAAGTATCAGTTCAAATTCAAGGTAATAATTTTTAACACATAGAACTAATTTCACTAACAAACTATTCAAATATTTCAGTTTAAAACAAAATATAACTCTGGCCTCTTTTCTACCAACCTGTTGCTTAAGCTCCCAAGTGAACAATGAAAGCCACAGTAATTCCTGTTTAAAGACAAGTTAATTGCAGCTAATGTCCCTCCTCCAAACACCAGGCAAACAACACATTTAAATTACCTTCTAATTTTCCTGCCAAACATCTATCCCCAAACCTACAATATCACAGCCCAAGTATCAGTTCAAATTCAAGGTAATAATTTTAACACATAGAACTAATTTCACTAACAAACTATTCAAATATTTCAGTTTAAAACAAAATATAACTCCTGGCCTCTTTTCTACCAACCTGTTGCTTAAGCTCCCAAGTGAACAATGAAAGCCACAGTAATTCCTGTTTAAAGACAAGTTAATTGCAGCTAATGTCCCCCCTCCAAACACCAGGCAAACAACACATTTAAATTACCTTCTAATTTTCCCTGCCAAACATCTATCCCAAACCTACAATATCAACAGCCCAAGTATCAGTTCAAATTCAAGGTAATAATTTTTAACACATAGAACTAATTTCACTAACAAACTATTCAAATATTTCAGTTTAAAACAAAATATAACTCCTGGCCTCTTTTCTACCAACCTGTTGCTTAAGCTCCCAAGTGAACAATGAAAGCCACAGTAATTCCTGTTTAAAGACAAGTTAATTGCAGCTAATGTCCCTCCTCCAAACACCAGGCAAACAACACATTTAAATTACCTTCTAATTTTCCCTCCAAACATCTATCCCCAAACCTACAATATCACAGCCCAAGTATCAGTTCAAATTCAAGGTAATAATTTTAACACATAGAACTAATTTCACTAACAAACTATTCAAATATTTCAGTTTAAAACAAAATATAACTCCTGACCTCTTTTCTTCCAACCTGTTGCTTAAGCTCCCAAGTGAACAATGAAAGCCACAGTAATTTCTGTTTAAAGACAAGTTAATTGCAGCTAATGTCCCTCCTCCAAACACCAGGCAAACAACACATTTAAATTACCTTCTAATTTTCCCTGCCAAACATCTATCCCCAAACCTACAATATCATAGCCCAAGTATCAGTTCAAATTCAAGGTAATAATTTTAACACATAGAACTAATTTCACTAACAAACTATTCAAATATTTCAGTTTAAAACAAAATATAACTCCTGGCCTCTTTTCTACCAACCTGTTGCTTAAGCTCCCAAGTGAACAATGAAAGCCACAGTAATTCCTGTTTAAAGACAAGTTAATTGCAGCTAATGTCCCCTCCTCCAAACACCAGGCAAACAACACATTTAAATTACCTTCTAATTTTCCCTGCCAAACATCTATCCCCAAACCTACAATATCACAGCCCAAGTATCAGTTCAAATTCAAGGTAATAATTTTTAACACATAGAACTAATTTCACTAACAAACTATTCAAATATTTCAGTTTAAAACAAAATATAACTCCTGGCCTCTTTTCTACCAACCTGTTGCTTAAGCTCCCAAGTGAACAATGAAAGCCACAGTAATTCCTGTTTAAAGACAAGTTAATTGCAGCTAATGTCCCCTCCTCCAAACACCAGGCAAACAACACATTTAAATTACCTTCTAATTTTCCCTGCCAAACATCTATCCCCAAACCTACAATATCACAGCCCAAGTATCAGTTCAAATTCAAGGTAATAATTTTAACACATAGAACTAATTTCACTAACAAACTATTCAAATATTTCAGTTTAAAACAAAATATAACTCCTGGCCTCTTTTCTACCAACCTGTTGCTTAAGCTCCCAAAGTGAACAATGAAAGCCACAGTAATTCCTGTTTAAAGACAAGTTAATTGCAGCTAATGTCCCTCCTCCAAACACCAGGCAAACAACACATTTAAATTACCTTCTAATTTTCCCTGCCAAACATCTATCCCCAAACCTACAATATCACAGCCCAAGTATCAGTTCAAATTCAAGGTAATAATTTTTAACACATAGAACTAATTTCGCTAACAAGCTATTCAAATATTTCAGTTTAAAACAAAATATAACTCCTGGCCTCTTTTCTACCAACCTGTTGCTTAAGCTCCCAAGTGAACAATGAAAGCCACAGTAATTTCTTTCATGTTAAATATCATGAGCATCTCATTAGCCAGGCACCATGCTTCTGATTCAGCATTGAGTATCCTTTCTTTGTGCATATTATATAGATACATAGATTCATAGACAGTGTTGGCAGATAAGGGCCTATGGCCTACCCAGTCTGCCCATTTGAACTCGTAAGTTCTGTTTATGTTTTCCTAGAAGTCTGTTGCCCCTTACCCCTGACCTCCAGATTTCCTTTATGTCTATCCCATGCATTCTTAAATCCTGTGATTGTTTCAGCCCCCACCACTTCCTCTGGCAGGGTGTTCCACTTGTCCACCACCTCTTCTGTGAAGAAATTCTTCCTCATGTTTCCTCTGAATCGTCCTCCCTCCAACTTCATCCCATGCCCTCTAGTCCTGGAACATCTTTTCGCTTAAAATAGTGTATTCCTGCACCCTGTTCCTCCCTGTAAGATACTTGTATGTCTCTATCATATCCTCTCTCCTCCTCTCCTCCAGGGAGTACATGTTCAGTTCCTTCAACCTGTCTTCATAGGACTTGTGATGCAATCCATGCACCATCTTTGTTGCCCTCCTCTGAACCTTCTCTACCCTGTCTATGTCCTTACATAGGTATGGTCTCCAGAACTGTACACTGTACTCCAGGTGGGGCCTCAATAGTGTCTTGTATGGCGGAATTATGACCTCCCTTTTCCTGCTGGTGATGCCCTCTATACATCCCAGCATCCTATTTGCTTTACCTGCTGCCCTTGTCACTGTTTCCCCTACCTTGAGGGTCATCAGAGATGATAACCCCAAAGATCTCTTTCCTGCTTGGTGCATGCTATATTCTCACCCCCCAACTGATATATTGTGCCAGGGTTTTTGTGACCCATATGCATTATCTTGCACTTCCTTGCATTGAATTTCAACTGCCAAACCCTTGACCATTCTTCAAGTTTCTGTAGGTCCCTTCTCATTCTGTCTACACCCTCTGGTGTGTCTACTCTGTTACAGAGCTTTGTGTCATCAGTGAATAGTGAAATTCTGCCTTCTAGGTCCTGCGCAATGTCACTGATGAAGATGTTGAATAGGACCGGTCCCAGCACTGATCCCTGTGGTACTCCACTGGTCACTCTTCCCTCTGTGGAGTGACAGCCATTTACCACCACCCTCTGTGTCCTACCACCCAGCCAGTTACCTACCCACCACCACTGTCCTGCCCACCCATATTCCCCAGTTTGTGTAATAGTCTTCTATGTGGCACAGTGTCAAGGCCTTGTAGCAAGTCAGATAGGCCATATTCCTCCCTCCCTGATCCACCTCTCTAGTCACCCAGTCAAAAATTCAATGAGGTTGGTCTGACATGACCTCCCCTGGTGAAACCATGCTGCCTTGGGTCCTGTAGTCCATTGACAGCCAGATGTTCCACCAATCTCTCCTTCAGTAGTGCTTCCATGATCTTTCCCACTACCGAGGTGAAGCTGACTGGTCTGTAGTTCCCTGCTTCCTCTTGTTCCCACTTTTGTGTAAGGGGACTACATCTGCTGTCCTCCAGTCTTTGGGTACCTCCCTTTTTCCAGTGATCGGCTAAACAGGATAGCCAGAGGTTCAGCCACCACCTCTCTTAGTTCTTTAAGGACCCTGGGGTGCACCCCACCTGTCCCCATTGCTTTATCAACTCTTATTACTTACAATTCCTTCAGGACCCTTTCTCGTGTAAA
Organism: Neoceratodus forsteri; assembly: GCA_016271365.2. NCBI lineage: Eukaryota > Metazoa > Chordata > Ceratodontiformes > Ceratodontidae > Neoceratodus > Neoceratodus forsteri. The sequence continues at coordinate 41,209,421 of CM028131.1, read as the reverse complement.
CGGACTTGTGTCCATTTCTGCACCATTCTCACCCCTTGTACTCCATTCAGACCCATTACCCTCCTCTTCCTCAGTAAAGACTGAGCAGAAATACCTGTTCAATATGTCAGCTTTACTGTTGTCATCCTCACAGGCCCCATCCTCCCCTTCCATCTCACTATCCCTCCCTTTGTCTTTCTTTTTCACTTATGTACCTGTAAAAGGTTTTGTCCCCTCTACCCACTGATTTTGCAATGTGTTCTTTCGTCTGAGCTTTGGCTTCCCTTACTGACCTCCCTGCCTCCCTTTGCTTCTCCTGATACTTCTCCCTATCCCCTTCTGCCTGTGTCTTCTTGTATTGCCTGAATGCAATCTTTTTGGCTTTCACTTTCTTTGCTACCTCTTTGGAAAACCATAATGGTCTCCTCTTCCTTTTCCCCTTGCTAACCTGCTTAATGCATAATGTGTTGTTCTTGTAATCCCCATTTTAAATACTGCCCACTGTTCCTCAACCCTGATTCCTGTCCCATTCCCTTAATGCCTCTTTCAAGTATCTCCCCATTTTCCCAAAGTCTGCCCCTAAAATCCAGGATCGTGTTTTGTGTGGTTTGGTTCTGCTCTTTCTGTGATTTCAAACCACAATGACTGGTGGTCATTGTTCCCCAGGTGCTCACCCACTGTTACCCCCATCACACTGTCCCTGTTTGTGAGCACAAGGTCCAGTATTGCCTTCTTCCGAGTTGGTTCCATGACCAGTTGCTTGAGAAAGGCACCCTGAAGGAAGTCCAGGATAAATCTGCTCCTAGTTGATGCTGCTGCTGGGATGCTCCAGTCCACATCTGGAATATTGAAGTCTCCAACCAGTACTACCTCACCCTTGTCTGCCATCCTTTGGATGGACAGCATCAGCTCCCTATCTGTTTCTTCCTCCTGGTCTGGTGGTCTATAGACCACACCTGTGCGGATGGCTGTCCCCATTTTCCTTTCCAGCTTAACCCACAGTACCTCTCCCCCATTTTGTTCCTCCTGGATCTCTGTGGCCCTTATGTCATTTTTCACATACAGTGCCACTCCTCCTCCCTTCCTGCCTGCTCTGTCTCTTCTGAATATGTTGTAGCCAGGTATGGCCATCTCCCAGTCGTGGTTATCATTACACCAGTCATTGTCCAAGTTAATCATTTGCTGACCCAATGGCCCCTGACAATATCACTCTGCAGTTATTATTGTATACTGTTTCTTCCTCTCTCCCCTCATCTCTATGAAGCCTTTTTTCTCCTCCTATGACTACTGTGCCAAACTTATCATTGCAGTATGAGCCCATTTGACATTGAATTTACTTTTCTTCCCTCCCCTTCCACACTAAGTATGTTCATTATTTGCTCCAATTGTAATCTGATACACTACATACCATGTACTATCTTGACATTGTGTGTCCCATTAGACTGTATACTCATGCCATGTACTTTCTTACCTACGTATATCTTGTTTATTATATTTTCTCACTATATATTTTCTTCCTAAATTGTATTTTTGCTTTTGTGTATTGTTATATTGTCATGCCATGTACTTTTTATCAATGTGTATTTTGATATATTTTCTATTGTCTTACTATACTGTAATTTCAAGTCTGTATTCTTGGTTGCACTCTCTTAGGTCACAACTGAAATTAGGCATTTTTTATTGCCTAGTGTGCCTAGCTGGTAAAAAAAGCTATCTCTCCCTCTCTCAATATACATATATCATTCCATTTTTATTGGTTATATTGGAAAGGCATGTGAGCATTGCTGCCCCTTTACACAAGCATCCAGTTACATACAACAATCATGAGACATGACATAGGCTTAAACTTTTAACTAACAGCAATGGGAAATAAAATGGTACATACATTTAGGATAATATATACTAAAGGGCAAACCATGAACTAGCCTTGGTGAATTAACAAATACAAGGTGACATTAAGCATTCAGTGAGGGTTTAACAATAATATAACAGTGGGAAACAACAAAAAAAGTGCAATCTAAAAACTTGCCTAGGTGGATTAACAATACTACAAGTGCAAGAAAGAGAGGGCAAGTGCCTGAGGTGGATAACCAGATAATGAGGGGAAAACATGCAGAATGGGAGCCAGATTTGGACTTTGAGCAGGTGCAGGTGAAAGAGAAATGTCTCCTGATTTTGTGTTTGAAGGCATTTGTAGAGGGACAAAGTTTTAGTTCCGGAGGGAGAGAGTTGAAGAGCTTGGGTCCCATAAAAGAAAGTGTTTTCTGGCCTTGAGTGGTCCAGCAGAAAGGAACAGTGAAATAGAGACTGGGGGACAGTGTAGTGGTCCTGAAAGTGGTGGCTGTCTGGAAGAGAGAAGTAAGACAATCAGGGAGCAGTATACAGGAGAGTTTGAAGAAGAAAGTGGCCATCTTGCAGTTGAGGTGGGCCTCAAGGGAGGGCCAACTAGTGAGCTTGTAAAGGTCACAGTGGTGTGTGAGCTTAGGGAGACCAGAGTCAAAGCAGATAGCATTGTGGCAGGAGCTCCGAAGTCTGGAGAAAGTTTTAATGGAGAGGTGGGGGAGGGAGACAAATGAACAAAGGAAGATTCCCTGTTAAGGAAATGCTTGGTTCTGTGGAGGATACCGAGGCATTGGTGGGCTTTTTTGATTGTTAGGCTATTGTGAGCATCAAAATTGAGGTGGCTGTCCAGGAGTATGTCAAGGTATTTAAATTCTCTAATTCTTTCAATGGCGTTACCAAGGTTGTCATAGAGGGAGAGGTCAAAGCCAAGGGGTTTGCGGGGGCTAACGAAAACCATGAAGTTAGTTTTCTTGGAGTTGAGTACAAGACCTTTGGACATGAACCAGGTGTGAAGTCTGCTGAAATCAAATTGGAGTTTGTTAATGAGAGTGTTGAGATTTTTGTCCTGACAGAAAAGGGCTGCATCATCAGCATAAAAAGTGAGTTCTGAGGTGGTGCAAATGTCAGGCAGGGAGTTGACAACCAGAGAGAAGAGAAAAGGGCCCAGGATGGACCCTTGGGAGACACCATATTTGATGGGACAGGATTCAGAGAGGACACCACCAATAATGGTGTGATGGGACCTGCCCATTGAGTAATCCTTGAACCAGAGGCAGACATCAGGTGAGAAATGGAGACCAGCCTTGTACAGAGGAGTACTTCATGATCAATGAGGTACAAAGGCATTGGTGAGGTCTTCGAATGCTGCGCTGGTGCAGAGGCCATCATTGTTAGCTTTTTCAGGGTAGGTGAACTTGATGAGGGCAGTTTTGATATTGTGTTGTGCACAGAACCCATGCTGGGCCACTGTGCACAGGTTGTATTTGGTGAGTTATTATGAGGTTTGCCTGTGGGCTACTTTCTCTAAAATTTTGGAGAGCAGGGCAAGGAGGAAGATGGGACGGTAGTTGGATAGTAGATCCTTGGAACCAGGTTTGTGAAGAGGTTTAATAATGGCACACTTCCAAGCTTTTGGGAAGGACCCCATGCAGAAGGAGTGGTTGAGGATGTTAGTAAGAGGGATGGCCATGGAGTCACAGGCAAGATGGAGAACTCTGAAGTCAATGTTATCAGCGCCCATGGATGGTCTTGGGTCATTTGTTTTGATTAACTTGACCACTTCACCAGGAGTCAAGTATATATCTATATATATCTATCTATCTATCTATATATATATATATATATATATTCTATGCAAAAAAAACTTTGTTAATGCATCATTGAGGGTTAAAACACAAAACTTAAGGAAATGAAAAGTTTAGGATTGCCCACTCCTCCCCCGTGGACCTGCCCATCATTCTGAGATTGGCAGCTGACAGGGCATGTCATTGGAGTTGTGAGGCCTAAATCTCACCCCATTCTATGGGTAATCATATTCACAAACCACAGTGAAGAAGAATGGAGTGAGATTTAGGCCTAACAACCCCATCAACACATCCCATCAGCTGTCAGTTTCGGGATGATGGGTGGATTAACGGGGGGAGGGAACGGGCAAAACCTAAACATTTAATTTACTTACTTTTTGTGTTTTAACCCTAAATGATGCATTAACAAAGTTTTTTGAATAGAATTTACTTACTGTTTGAGAAAGAATATAGAAGTAGAAAGTCAGGCAAGTTGGTGGAAGCGTGGGCTGTGCTCCAACCAACTTGCAAATTTTTGCAGACTTCCACACCTGCTTAGATTTTATGCACCTAATGACTGAAAAATATGTCCAAGGCAGTAAGGATAGCTACCATATAAATTTGAAGCCAGTACCACAAATTGAAAACACTGTCTGCAAAATATAAACTACACCACAAAATATCTCTGCAAAAAATGTACTGTCTGACATGTTAGCACCATAATTCACATCTACAGGACATCCTGTCAACAACATCAACATTTCAAGTGAAAAGCCCAAACTGTTTCAGAAATATTTAATTTTAAAATTGCTAAAATTGGGCTATCTAGTCCCTCCAAATCTGGCCATCTAGTCCCTCCCTCCCTCACGATCAAAGAATTGGCAGGTTCATGATCAAAGTATAAAAAATTTGAAAAGTCAATTTTTAGGCAAAATTACATGAAACTACAGCCATGCCTCAATAGAACAAAGCCCCCTGAGCAAAACCCACCCTTATTTATGTTAATAAGCCACCCCTGAGCTAAGAAAATTGATTTTTTCACTGGCCATCTAGTCACGGCCTCACGATCAAAGATCGCAGTCAAAGAATCTCTCGATCAAAGAATTTGCAGGCTCGCGATCAATTATCATTAGCAAACCACGATCAAAAAATAAAAAAGTTCAAAACTTTATTTTTTGACCATTTTAAAATAAATCACTGCTATGGCTCAATAGAGCAAATCCCCTGAGTAAAACCCATCCAAGTTTTACTTCAGGAGTGACCCCTGATGGCAAAATGAAAACAAGATGCAACCACAACCCTATGATGTCTATATATTATAGTGGCACAGTCACGCCACTATATTTAGGGTTATGAAGGCACTTCTATGTTAAATTCAAAATTTTGTGCATTAATAACTTTGTACCCATTCAACAGATTTGCCTGAAATACAGTATGTGCAGTGGGGCATCATAGATAATTTGATTTGCCAAATTTTGTTTCAGTCAGACTTATGGTCTTTGCACACAAAAACACTGAAAAATGCAAAATCATCCAGTTTTGGAGGCAGTTTTGGGGATTTTGTCAGTGGCTCTGCATGGCTGTCATGTGGCATGCTGCTCTGTGAGATTGCTCATCTGAAAGAGCTTGGCTGGCCTAACGTGCCTCTTTTCATTTGGTGAAAAAATATTAAGGCATTCAAAAGTTACACCACTTTTAAGCTCCCATTATAAGTCAATGGGAAAATTTATATGGTTGTTTTGCAAACAAAGAATGGGGTTTGGGCCATCTCGTCCCACCTGGCGATCAAAGAATTTGCAGCCTCACTGTCAGAGAATCTTTGTCCCTCAGAATTCTTTGATCGCAAAGTCCGCCATCTGGTTTTTGAATTCCAATTGAAAAAAATAAAATATTTCAGCTCAGAGGTCACTCCCAAAGTAAAACTTGGATGGGTTTTACTCAGGGGGCCTATTTCTATCGAGCCATGCCTTTGGTTCAGTGTAAAATGGTCAAAATATAGAGTTTTAAACATTTAAAATCTTTGATCATAGCTCACTAATGATCTTTGATCACGAGCCTGCAAATTCTTTGATTGTGAGCTTCTTTGATCGCGATCTTGCATCGTGAGGTAAAAATAAAATTTTCCTCAGCTCAGGGGTGGCCTAGGAACACAAATGAGGATGGGTCTTGTTCAGGGGATTTCATTCTATCGAGGCATGGCAGTGGTTTCATCCAATTCTGCCTAAAAGCTGAGTTTCAGCATTTGTTATTCTTTGATCATGAGCCTGCAATTTCTTTGATCACAAGCCTGCAAATTCTTTGATCGTGAGATTCTTTGATCGCGATCTTTGATCACGAGGAAGGGACAAGATGGCCAGATTTTATAATGCATTAGATAAGGCAATTTCACCAATCTTTAAGTATAAATATCTCAGAAATGGTTTGGTCTTTTTACTTGAAATTTGGAGGGTGTTCTCGGCATGTCCAGTAGATGTGAATAACAGTGCTTATGTGTCAGAGATATTGCGTGATGCAATTTAAGTGTTGAGGACAATGTTTTGCATTGTGCTGGTGGCTTGAAATTGATAGGGTATCTAGTCTTAGTGTCATGGATGTAGTTTTCAGTCGTTGTGCCTGTAAAATGTTAACCGGTGCAGAATTCTGCATCTCTGATGAATGCAAATGTCAAAAATTTACATGCTATATCTCGGACATGGTTTGGTGTTTTACATTGAAATTTGGAGAATGTTGGTGGTACACACACATTTACAAGTTGGTGGGAGTGCAGATCCCTTATTGCTAATGCTTACTCTATATGTATGTATATATGTGTGTGTGTGTGTGTGTATCTCTATCTCTCTCTCTCTCTCTATATATATATATATATATATATATATATATCAATATATATCAATATATATATATATATATATATAGCCTAGAGGTTAGAGGAATGAGGTGTGAATGAGCTTGGTACATCCAGCAGACAAGAACTGAGTTTGATTCTCAAAACCTCCATTTGCATACCGTGTGACTCTAAGCAAGTCACTTAACTGCCCAGTGCTCCCCTGAAAACAGGCACTTGTGTCTAGTGGGCCTTACCCGGTTACCAAAGACTAAAATAAAAAAAAAAAATTCATGGCAAAAAAACTCTATTTAATGCATCAGTTAGGGTTGTTCCACAGTGACAAAAGTGAGGAAATTCAGTGTTAGGGGTGTGCGTTGGGGTCATCAGTCCTGTCTCCCCATTCTCATATACCACACCACCTCAGCTTGTTTTCACATAGGATGGGGTGAGAGTTAGGACTGATGACTCCAATGCACACCCTGATGCCTGTTGTGGGGACTGGGTGGGCTTGGGCGTAAGGGTGACAACCCTAACACCGAATTTCTCACTTTTGTCGCTGTGGAACAACCCTAACTGATGCATTAAACTGAGTTTTTGCCATGAATATATATATATATATATATATATATATATATATATATATTTTATACAGGCACAATCACATTTGTATATTAGGACAGAGTAAGCACCTTAATGTTAAATCCACATTTTTACACCTTAATAACTTTGACCCAGTTCAATCGATTTACATGAAACTTGGAATGCATGGCATTTGTGCCAGAATCTCTTGATTCTGAACATCTCATGTAGATTGGTTCAGTGGTGCAACATTACAGAGCTGCAAAATTTGTAAAACAAAATCACCATTTTGAAGATATTTTTTGTGCCCCAATAACATAAACAGTATGAGGATTTTCAACCTTAAACTTTCTGGTTTTATAAAGGAACATGTGTTTGTGTTTTTTGTGTATAATAGTCTAGTAGTTTGTAAATAATTTATAAAATAATTTTTATTCTTGGGCATGTGCAGTGTAAAAAAAAATAATGTTCTATGGATAGCTGAATTTTTGTGAAAAAGTGATGTCCTGTTGTCATATTTCATTATTTATGTTGTATCATATACTGTGGTGTTTCTTATAACATATATGATATGATACACCTAACAATATAGCTCAGAAAGTTGTTTCTCTCTTCTGCCCTACTAAATAAATTGTCTTTTGCTGGTATCTAGTGGCACCCCCCTGATTGCTGTCCACATTTTGTTTGCCAGTTCCCTGGTATCTAGTGCCCCCCCAATCAGATGGCTGTCCCCACATTATCTTTCATCTCCCTGGTGTCTGGTGGCACATTCTACCCTCTGATTGTTGTCACTGTGTCATTTCATATTTCTGTGGTGTCTAGCAATGCCAATTTTATTTGAAGGAAGAAAGGGCTGTGGTGACCACCCTAAGCAGCACTATCCTGGCTACAACAAGGGTGATGTTATGGAGATTAATGTGCACTTTCTGAATGACAAATACAAAGGTACTTTTTACTCCTTTTCAATGTTACAGAAGGGGATTTCAAAAATGCAATGACATGCTGATGAAAGCAAGGAAGACTGGATAACACTAGCCAAAAATACAAATTGGGAAAAAGAGACTATTTGAACTTTTTAGTGCATTCATGAGACTATCAGATTTGATTAGCAAGTAGCAGAAATGGCAGTCGAGAAGAAGTGGAAGCAGCTTCTGGCAGTAACTATATGAATGCCTTCTTGAGAGAACTGCTTCTTACCTCCGCTGTATGTTTTGGAGTTTTGATGATATTGCTATGAGCAGTTGTTGTTCCATTATATTTTAGAATATAATTAAATCTTTACAAAGTAGAAACAAGCAGCAAGTGGCATTAATAAATAGGGCAGGAAGAAGTCATGGCATGGTCCTGGAATTAAACTAGCCATTAACAATGGCAATACTAAGGTTCATACTAAGGTACAGAGTAAGCAACAGATCCTATAGGCCCATAAATGCTCACAGACTAGTCTTGAATCAATAATATGTCAATGGTTTAACAGATAATAAATATTTGTCCAATCTCACTTTAAATTGTTCTTTATCTTACTAATAATAACTTGTAAGGGTAGATTATTTCAAGGTTTAATCACCCTTAAAGTGAAGAAGTATTTCCTCCTGATATAATTAAAACATGTTCCTATCAGTTGAAGGGGGTGCCCTCTAGTGTTATAGACAGAATCCTTAAACTTTAATCCAAAGTCAACCATTAACTCTGGGTCCTGAACAACATCATATAGAAATAATACGTTTCCACGTAGCCTATGAGTCTCTAATGACAACAGATTAAAATGATAAAGTCTAGCTTCATATGGAAGATGTCACGTGCCTCTCAAGTGTTTAGTAAATTTACACTGTACTCTTTCAATATGGTTTATATTGGTTTTCTTGTAAGGACACCATAGCTGAGATGCATATTCAAAATGAGGCCTAGCATATGCTCTAAACAGCGGCATCAAGACTTCTGGATCTTTACAGGAGACATTATGCTTAATGGACCAGACAACCCTGTTAGCTGTATTTACAGATTTGTTAATATGGTTAGGGAAATCCATGTTATTAGAAATGATTATGCTCAGGTCTCTTTCATTAGTAGTTTCATTGAGTTAGTATTGTCCTAACATGTATATTTTAGAAGGGTTAGTATTACCCAGATGCATAACCTTGCATTTGGAGTTATTTAATTTCATATCCCAGAAGGCAACCAATTCACAGATGTTATCTAACTCCTGTTGGATCATGTCTGAGCCCTTCTCACTTAAACATGGACCACCAATCTTTGTATCATCTGCATATTTAATAGACATAGATTGATAATTTGATGTTAAGTCAGATATAAAAGCCTGAAATAAGCATGGACCGAGCACCAAGCCCTGAGGGAATCCACTGATAACATAGCCAATGTCTGATACACATCCATTTATATGAACCTGCTGCATATGATTTGATAACCAATTCTTGATCCATGTAATGATGTATATATTAATTTTTAAGTTTTGTAACTTTATTTCTAAGGCCCAGTGTGGCACAGCATCAAACGCTTTGCTAAAATCCAAGAATTTAACATTGCAAGGTATTCTACTATCTACTAATGAACTGATGCTTTCATGAAAGATCATCAGATTTGACAGGCAGCCTCTATCTTTTTTAAATCCGTGTTGTTCCATATCAGCGTTATTCAAGATGGGACTTAATACATCCCTAATTAAACTTTCAAGGATTTTACAGATTGGGGACATAAGGCTAATTGGACGATAGTTTGAACAGTCTGATTGTAAACCTTTTTTATATATAGGGACAACATTAGCAGTTTTCCAAACAAATCCCCACAACTATAGATGGCATATTGTTAATTGATAATTTGACCGAGATGGATTAAGTTATGATAACATGTTTTTTAATTTGGTCTGATATAGCAATGCAATTTAACTGGTAATTAAGAAGAAGAGCTACACCACCTCCATTTTTTCACTCCCATTTAAGGGAAAATACATCAAAGCCCTGAGTAATAGGGTCCTATTCAGATTTATTATCCCACCATGTTTCCATGATTGAAACAATATTTGCATCTACTAATGCCATTCTAGTTGTAAGTTCATTCATTTTATTGTTTAAACTTCTAGCATTTAGACTCAACACATTGTTAATAGGGGTACTGATAATAGTGATCTTAGAGGGATTAGGATGGTCTTAGAATGTACCTGTCATAGCCCTTACAGACTGTTCCATAACAACTAAGGGGTCACCTAGAAGATTAAAACTGTTCCTTAATGGTAAGGAAAATACATCCACCTTTCTACCTTTTTTTCCTTGCTCTTGGAATATGGACTGTACACCAATAGTCATGGGGGCCTTTTTCCTCCAAATCATTTCTAGATCTTTTGTTATTTGTTTCACCTTTATTAATGGGAGGATCACACATGGGAAGCTGTGTAGTTTCATTATGCATAAGTGGAGTCACAGTTTCAAATAAATTTGGTGGTGTTTCAACAACTGGAATGGTTAATATAGGAGAGGGACCCAGTGTACTATTTGATACATTTGAGCAAGTAACATTACAACAATGAAAACGTTCCAGCATAGTGATTTGGCTTTGTTTCAGTTGAGACATTCTAGAACTAAACATGGTAATTTCAGATTTTAACTCAGCCATTTCTATCCATTTGTTACATGTAAATGGAGCAGATGGAAATGGAAGATACACAATAATATACATGGCACACACAATACATTTAATACCAACATCCCCCTCCATTGTCATAATGGAATCTGCCATAATACTTGTCACACTGGTAGATTTCAGGCACTACAGCCTGTTAGACTATGATAACCCACTTAAGGAACTATTGCTTCTCTAACTGATAAATTTGCAAGGGAAATCAACGGATACTGCACAGACACTTACAGTGATGGCCAGATATGAAACTATCCCCAGTTCCTACTTGCATTTATGCAGGATTCCTGTTCCCGTCTGCCCCTCCTGTCACGCTGGACATGCTAGACATGCGCTCAGATGCTCTTGTCTCTGTGCACATCTCCATGCCCATAGCCATGCACTCACACTGCTTGTGCTCACCCCACTCGCAGAGGGGTAAGTGCTTCATAGCATGTGACCCGGAAGGGGAATTCTCAGGTGTGGGTCAGCAAACTACAAAATTATAAACCTCCAGGAGATAAAACACTACGTATTAGCAGCAGGTCCCTTCAAAACACAACTAGCACTTAGGCACAAGTTTTACTATTTAAAATAATGGGTAGAGGCAGTGGTATAGTTCCTGACCAAACAAACTGAACTTCAGCCCTGCAAGGTACTTTCTAGTTCACCTCAGTATGAGCATGCGAACATAAACTGCCAACACTAAGTTGCAAAGCATTTCTTAACTCATTCAGTACTGGCCCACACCAGTAAGGTGTCTCACAGCTTGGGGAGAGAAAATAAATGCTGCATACAATCAATAACTTTTTTTATCCGAGAACATTCATTTTAGAGCTCCATTATATACTGCTTCATTTAGAAGTCTGTATGATTGTGTACCAAGTGCACTTATATTATCTTAATGCACAAGCACTTTCTCTCTTAGTCCCCCCCTTTTCTGGAGGAATTATGGCTAAACTGCAGTACTGTGAATAGGTTTATATCAGCCACCTGCCATCAACATCTTCAATCTCTATTAGTCAGTTTAGGGGGTACACCCACTTTGTTTTATTTCTGGTACTTGTTAGTAAAAACACTTTAATATAGAAACAATAGTACCATGCTTCACATACACAGTGAGTATGATAATTGGAACTAATACTTTCTAAGACTTTATTTATGACTTTGATAACTGGGTGTGTGCACTGATCCCAGGGACAGTTTTCAGGCACAACCAGGGCCATAACACATGGCACCGGGTGACAGTGGAGTACAAGGTAACAGTAATACATATGAAACAGATTTGATACAAGCAACAATAGTAAGCACAATATACAAGTTTGATGCATAGGTCCATTTGAGAACAGTGAATACAAGGTTTCAATAGCGAACATGTGTAGGTTTGGTACAAAACAAACAAATCGTAGGCACAGTGTACAATGCGTGACTGCATTGTCCAGTGAGCAAGTAATACACGGAATACTCAGTAAAAAAAAATATATGTATACAATATGTACAGGCAAGGAAGTCAAATACCACTGTGAAAAATACAGCAGAGTGTTTAGCCATGGCAGTAGCCGAGGTCCTAGCATAAATAGGGGAGCAGTAGTCAAGAATAGGGAGAAGATTACCCTGGACAATGGCTAGTCTGGCTTCAGGGGTAAGGTATTGCCTGAATCTATAGGCGGCACCTAACTTTTGATGGAACCTTCTGCCAAGGGAATTTGCATGCTCATTGAAAGTGAGGGAGGGGTTGAGCAGTACTTCTAAGTATTTGTAGGTGCTGACATCCTCCAGAGCTGGGCTGTCTGGGGTGAGAATGCGTAAGGGGGCATGGTTTTTAGTTCTGGCCAGAAAGGGCTTAGATCCAAACAGCCTGGATTTAGTTTTTTTGGCATTTACTAAGAAGAGGTTTTTTGAGAACCAGCTGTGGGCTGCAGCATAGTTGTGTGAGAGAACTGAGGAGATTGCGGCCATGGATTTGTCACTGTGGAAGAGGACGAGGTCATCGGCATACAGAAGAGAGTGACAGTTGAGGCAGTTGAAGGGAAGTGCATTAACAAATAAGGAGAAAAGGAGGGGACCCAGAATTGAGCCTTGAGGGACCCCCACAGAGACAGGCAGGGTGGGAGAGCAGGTTTGACCAATACACACAAATTGTGAGTGATCGGTAAGGTAGTTAGTGAACCAGCTTGTGATTTTTTGAGAACAACCAAGGAGGCTAAGCTTGGAGGTAAGGAGAGCATGGTTAACCATGTCAAAAGCCTTTGAGAGGTCAATGAAGACAGCCTCAGTGGCTTTACCATTATCCATGTTAGAGAGGATGTGGTCAGTCAGAAGGGCGAGGGCAGTGGAAGTGGAATGATGCTTGCGAAAGCCATGCTGTTGGTTGCATAGGAGGGTGTATTTGCCTATGTACTCAATGAGCTGATTGTGGACTGCTATCTCGAGCAGTTTACTGAGATGAGGGAGGATGGATATCGGACAGTAATTGTTGGAGGATTTGGGGTCACCATATTTAAGAATGGGGATAACCTTAGCTATCTTCCATGGGTCAGGCATGGAGGAGGTAGAAAGGGCAAGGTTAAAGATGAAGGTGAGTAGCCTGGCAATCGCTGGAGAGATTAGCTTAAGGAAGACTGGAGATAGCCCATCAGATCCAGAAGACCCGTGGTTAGGTAAACTTTTGAGTAGCTTCACTGTGTCATGTATGGAGAGGGCTTTAATATAAAATGGGGATATTTGCAGGTGAGTGGCAGAGTTGGAGGAGGAGGATGGCAGTGTATCATGTATTTGGGCTGAGCTTTGAGGTTGGGCAGTTGGCAGCTTATTTAGGTACATGGATAAGTTGGTGAACTTACAGTTGAAGACACTGGCCACATCATGAGGGTTGGTCAGCAGCTCGTCCTGGGAGTTGAGATGTGCTGCAGCATAGCTGGGGTGGGGGTTTAGGAGGGAGCTGATTGAGTCCCAGAATTTTCTAGGGTCTCCAAGGTTGGCCTTTTGCAGATTGTGGAAGTGGGTCTGTTTCAAAAATTTGGCCAGTTGTTTACATTTGTTCCTCATGCACCTGTAAGCATCCCAGAGGACAGGAGAGGGGGTTGCTGTGAAAGTGGACCAGGCATGGTTTCTGGCCTTCATAAGGGTTAGGAGGTCTTTAGATATCTAGCGTGAGCACCCGCCTCTGACCATCTGGTGGTGACAGGGAAAAAGCAGTCCTGGAGTGTTAGTGAAGTCTGGGTAAATGTGGAAACTGCTGTGGCTGCATTGGAAAGGGAAAAAAGCATCGACCAGTCCAAGGACTGGGCCTCCTCAAGGATATTTGTGGATACTGGGCAGCTGAACTTTCTGAGAGGTAGGTATTTGGGTGGGGGGCAGTTTAGTTTGTAACACCAGAGTAGATAGGTCGGTGAGTGATCACTTATAGAGTCAGCCATGGTGCCAGTGTGTAATTCTCAATCCTCCCTGTTTATGAGGATCCAGTCTAGTAGAGTGTGGGTGGCTGAGTGTGGATTAAGTCTGGTGGGGAGAGTGATTGCCTGCTCCAGATTGTGCTGCTTTAACAGGGATACACAGTCAGGCTGGTGGCAGCTCAGCCAGTTTAGATTAAAGTCACCAAGAAGGATAGATTCCCTATGGGGAGTTAGAGAGCTCAGGCCTTGGAGGAGGCTGGTGAGACCAATTGTTCCGGTCGCAGGGGGTTTGTAGCAGCAGCCAATATAGAGTTTCTTGCAGGATATCAGGGTCAATTCGGAGAATGGCCATTCACTTGGTGAGGAAGGGTCAGAGTGTAGGACAATGCTAGCTGAGAGGGGTTCCTTTAGGAGCAGGGTCACACCGCCACCTTTTTTCCTGCCTGGCCTGTCGAGGCATAAGTAGGAGTAACCAGGTATTTTGAAGGTGTCTTTGGTGTGGTGTGGCTTTAGCCACGTTTTAGTGAGTCCCAGGATATTGGGCTTGAATAGCTCAATCCAAGCCTCAAGGTCAGTGAATTTAGATGGAAGGCTGAAGACATTGATATGTGCAATTTTAAGACCAGGGGAGTTTGTCCAAATGCTGGAGGAGGGGGTGATACAGGATTTTGTTGGGCCAGGGTTGCACTAAATGTCCCCAGCATGGGAGAGTAGTGAAAGTAGGAGAATATATGGGCAGGAGGAAATAATAGGAGACCAGGAGAGGTTAGCCAGGTAGTGGCCAAGGAGGTGGCATTCTCCTTTAGTGAGTAGGATGAGAGAGATGTACCCCAGGGTGGACTTATCCCTAGCAGTGAGTGAAGAGGGTTGAGACAGGGGAAGGGGGGGAATGAGAGGAAGGAGAGGCGCTGTTGATCACAGGCCAGCACCATAGTTCAGAAGTCAGTCAATACCAGTGCAGTAGTTAGGGAGATGGCCCATAATATAGGCAGTGCCAACTTCATCTTTCTGAGGGAGAGTGGGGACAGGGGAAGTAGTAGGAAGGGTGTATGGTCAGTCTTATCAAGGGGAGAGGAGGGAGTGGTGAGGCAAGGGGCTATTAGAAATGTAGTTCTGTGAGGCAGGACTGCACTCTAGGAGGTGTTCTGCAGCTTTAAATTTGTGTAGGGCAAGATGGCCAATGGGAGGAGGTGCACAGAAGGGGGAGTGGTTTAGGTGTATTTAAGAACTTGTGGAGGAGTGCGTGGGGGGAGGGCAAAATCACACAAAGATACACACAAAGGAGAGACTGGGAAGATTAAGGGGTCTAGCTAAACTCAAACAAACAGTATTTTACTCTCTTTTTTTTCTGCCACAATGAGCGAATACAGGCTAGTAACAGTCCTTAAACTAACAAAAGATCAGCAGTAGGAATCTCGGTTTTCAGTTTAGATGTAATAGGTATTAGGTACACATACTAGTAGTGAGGGCCAGGCAGCACAGATTACAAAATTTGTGCATGGGCATGCAATTAGTCCTGGGAAAGCAGCCACACTGGATTCCAGATCTAGCCCCTCAGGGATTTCACCAAGATGGTAAGCAGCCAATGGGGGCACTGCAGTCAGATGGCACCAGGAATACAGAAAAACAATCCAGGATCTTCGCTGCAACAGTAGCTGAGGGCTGAAGATCTGGCTTCGGCAATTACCTGTGCTTCAAGAGCGGTGGGTGGGTGGCAGCAGGCAGGCTCCCAGTCTCGCCGCTGTAGTCGATAGGCAGCTCAAGCTTAAAAGCAGCTGCAAGGATGAGGTGCTTTCCTGAAGTGGGCAGCAAGCCTGCAGAGAAAGGGGCAGAGGTCAGATATAGTATTATATATGATCTCACCATACTGTTAAAGAATGACGAATAGCAGTTTTCAGTTTTTATTTACACTGGTTTTAGGTCCTTGCCGCACATCCCAGTTCCATCTTAATCTCACTTTTAGGGTGAGAATTTAATTGGGTACATATCAATAAATACATTTTATTGGGGAAGAGATGTTCTCCAGCACTGGAGGCCACTTAGCATCAATTAACAATTTGCTTTATTATTTTAATAAATGCACCTGAAGCACTACTAGAAGTATTGTTGGTGTAGTGTAGGTAGCCAAACCCCTGAGGAAGAGGTCTTTAGCCTCAATATGCTGGGGCTTGTTAGGTAGAGGGTCACTCTGCACCACTGTTTGAGTTTTCAAATATTTAGTACTATGTGTACAGTCGACACGCAAAAATAATTTAATTTTCACAATACAGCAGCATGCTTGTCTTGCTTATCTGAGCTCAGGCATCGTTAACAAGTATTCATGGGATAGGAGGTCAAAAGTGTTCTCTTTGTTGCAGAAGCTGACTGCAGTATAATGAATGAGGCAGAAAGCTGGAGTCAGTTATGTTCTTAAAACCCCTTAAACTGCGGAGTTTTTTTTTATCTAAAATCACTCTATTAAGGGTGTGCTGTTCCTTATGCCTGTGGATCATAGACCATTTACTGATTGGTGATTTTCCTACTTTAATTAGTACTTTCAGTTTCTGTATTGAGAACAGTGCTGTAGTATGCTTTGGGGAGTGGAGTTTCTGTAGCTCCAGTCCTGAAGCAGCAAAAAGCAGGCTTGCCCTATAAGTGTCCTGTAATTGTATAGTGTTGTTTTTGACCTAGTGCTTTTTTTTCCCCATTTGCTATGTATTGCTAGTTTAGTTGTGTAGAATAGTGAAGTTTATTTTTTTCTGAATTGTTTCTGAGTATACTGTACTTAGTTCAGTGATTGTTTCTGTTGCTTAGAAGGTAGCTTAATTTCATACATGCGTAGTGTGTTGTATGCGTCCAGATCCGACCTCTAGAAATAGCTGTTGTGTATTGTTTTTCTTTAAAACACACAAAAATATACCAGGTGTTGTTTGACTAAAATGTTATGTAGTCATCACTTTGGTGTGTGCCCCCTTAGTACCAATAGCCCCACTTGGCTATTGTTTTGTGTTGAAAACAAAATAAAAAGTGAAAAAAAATCATGTTTATTTGTTTCAGTGAAACATCTTATCAATTCTTGTTTGCTCTTGCATAGGTGCCCACTCCCCCCCACCCAGTTCCAGCCTTATAGACCTTTGTGTATTATCTTGCAACCCACACCAAGAAAAAACAAACTCTGGTCAGAGCCAATATGGCTGAGGGGATCTTTTTGAAGTGGCAAGAATGTTGAAAAGAATATACGGTGCTTTTGCTGCACTGGAGTCACTGATAAGTAGTATGGCAATGATTACAGTACTGCTCATTTGTGATACTCTCGCACACGCAGTTTGCCCATGAGTCAGCTATGTGCAACATGGCGGCACTGATATGACTACTTATGCACAATACTCATTCATGCATAGTTTAAGTCTGTGCCACCGTTTGTCCATGGCAATCATCACTTCCACAGTTGCAGAAAGGAGAAGTAGTGCATTGGGAAGGGGGTATGTTTATGCGGCCACAGATAGGAAGGGCTGCATAAACAGAATCATTCGAAATTATGCCAGAGCACTGTGGCAGCACATCAAACTGCGGTCTGGTCACCTGATTACAAGTGCTCTTATACAAATCTGATAATGACATAACATCTGTGGAGCTTGGGCCAAGTAGACGTAAAAATCAGACTCGGGAAGAGACAAGAGAACTGGTCTGGGACTTGCTTATCATCACAGTCACTTTCTCATTATTTTCTAAGCAGTAATTTCTGGAAAATGTGCCTTAACCATATTGATCTCAGTGCTGCTATACTACTTCTGGTTTTCCTCTGTTTGTAGTAGGTGGGGGTAATAGCAGTCTTGAAGTGGTAAATGCCTGTGATTGCACTGTCTGAATAAAAGTGGTACCCATGTTTGTATGCATATGTTTAGAAATGACCACTTTCCTTGTTTTTGCGGGAAAAAATCTGACCACTTTAATACAAAAAGAAGGAGTCATTTACGTCCTCCACCCCACCCCCATTTTCACTTCAAGTGAGGAACGTGGTTATGGGTTTGCAGCAGATGTACGGTGGCAGCCATAGATGCATAATATTGTTAAACTGTATTTAATTGTGTGTAGAAGCTTGTTTTTTTCCTTGAATGTGTTTTTTCTCAATGTTGTCAATACCACTCCACCGATTTTGTACTCTGCCCCTGGATGTTTGTTCCCCAAGTGCATTATTTTACATTTTTCTGTTGAAACCTAGCTGCCATATCCCTGACCACTGTTCAAGTCTTCTAATATCTCTGCTCATACTTTTCCATCCTGCTGCAGATCTTGGTATCATCATGCAGAGTCAAACCTTCCCTTCCTGCCTCTTTGCAATTTCACTTATAAAAACATTAAAAGAGAATTGGGTCCAGTACTAATACCTGAGGTACCCCCCATCACCCTCCAATCCTTGGAGTGAATTCCATTTACTACCAGCCTCTGTCAGCTATTCCCTAACCACTTTCTTACCAAACAGCCACATTTTTTTTGTCTCTGAGCCAGCACAGTAGGAGTCATGCAGCACAAATGTAACTTTCTCTGAAGGTATTTAAGTTACACATACCCAACTAGTATGAAAGTTGTTCAGGACAAAAAGGCCTTTCAAATGAGGCTATTCACTAAACATCACTAACTATATTCGTTAAAATATGGCCATCTGATTACCTGAATTTTCATTTTTCTTCACTATTTTCACCTTTTGATGGTTGTATTTTAAAACAGTATAATGAATTCAGTTTAGTGACTATCCTCATTGGAAAGGTCTTTTTGTCCTGAACAATATACATGCTAGTGGTGTATGTGTAACTTGTATACTTTCTAAGATATTTGTATTTGTTTGGTGAGAGTTTCAAATCGGAGCTTAAAACTTCTTTGTTTTTAAAAGCTTTTGGAGAATGATTTTATTGTTAGTATTATGTTTGTTATTTTAAATGTTGTTCATTTGTACAGTGCTTTGGTTTCTGAAAAGCCCTTAAAATATAAAATGTTACTTGCTTACTTACTTAATACTAACAATGTGTTTGCTCAGAGGAAAAAAAAAATGAGTCTGTCTGGAAGCGTAATAGGAGTCACACTAACATACTAAGAAGCCAACAGAAGACCATTTGGTCCCTCTAGTCTGCTGGTATTGCAGGGTCCAGAGCTTGAGCTACTGTCCCTTCCCCTTCTCCACTCCTCCCATTCACCCTACCCATGACCTGTGCCTATCCCAGCCTCTCTTGAAGCTACCCACTGTGTTCAACGAGATCACCTCTTCTGGAAGTGCATTCCAAGTGTCAAACACCCTCTCTGTGAAGAAGTGCATTCTGACCACCCTCTTAAACCTCCCACCCTCCATCTTAAGACTGTGTCCCCTTGTGTTATGGTTGCCACTCATTTAAAAGACACGCTCCTTATCCATTTACTTTTTTACCTTTGTTTTACCAGGAGAAACACTAAGCTAAAAGCTTGTTTGCAAGTGCACCTGGGAGCACAAGGAAGTTAAATGACTTGCTCAGGGTCACACAATATGCAAGTAGGGGCTGTGGGGTTCAAACCCAGGTCTCCAGGTTTGCATCTCAGAGCCTTAAACCACTGTGCTATACTGCTTCCTTAACCTTTAAAGTACTTCCAAGTCCAAATCATGTCACCACTCTCTCTCTCTCTCATCCTCCATGGAGTACATGTTTAGTGCCCACAACCTCTCCTCATATATCTTGCCCTACTGATCTACTTTCATCTTTGTTGCCCTCCTCTGTACCTTCTATAGAAGGTTTATGTCTGAGGTGTGGGCACCAGTACTGGACTCCATACTCTAGATTGGGCCTTACCAGTGACTTGTACAAGGACAGTATAACCTTCTCTCTCTCCTACTACTGATACCCCTAGCTATGCATCCCAGCATCTTGTTTGCCTTTACTGCTGCTTTCTTGCACTGTGTGGAGTGCTTCAGGTCTCTAGTGATCATCACACCCAGGTCCCTGTCCTCCTCTGATGCAGATACCAGGACTCCACCCAGGTAGAACTCTGTCTTGGGATTCTCGGTTCCAATATGCATAATATTGCGTTTCTTGTCATTGAAGCCAAGCTGCCAGATCCTGGACCACCTCCCTAGCTTTTTCATGTCATCATGTCGGTCCTGTTTCCCTTCAGCTGTGTCCACTGTCCCACAGAGCTAGATGTCATCAGTGAATAGACATATTTTGCCCTTTATACCATCCCCAGTGTCACTGATGAAGACATTAAACAACACCGGCTCCAGCACAAAGCATTGCATTACCCCACTAGAGACCTTTCTGGTGACAAATATCTCTCCCCCCACAACTACCCTCTGGGTTCTGTCCCTCAGCCAGTTTTCCACCCATCTGGCCATCTTATCCCCAACCCTGCTAAGATCCATCAACTTCCTGATCAACCTTTTGTGGGGCATAGAGTCAAAGGCCTTGCTGAAATCCAGATAGAGGATGTCTACCACTTGGTCCCTGTCCACTGTCTTAGTGACGCATTTAAAGAAGTCAATCAGATTTGTTTTACACAATCCTCCCCCCATGAACCCATGCTATCTTGAATCCTGGCAAGCATGCATCTCTAGATATTCCACCAACCTTTCCTTTAGCGTGGCCTTCATGAACTTGCCCACAATTGAGGTCAGACTGACTGGTCTGTAATTCTTTGGGTCATTCTTGGGACCGTTTATGTGAAGGGGCACCACATGTTCTGTTGTCCAGTCCTGTGGTACTATGTCTGACTCTAGTGAACTAATAAATAGGTCTTTCAATAGCCCTTCCAGCTCCTTGGCCAATTCCCTTAGTACACTTGTACATACTCTGGGCCTGGTGATTTTTTCATCTTTAATATTAGCAGCCCATCCCTCACTCTATCCTCCTCTATCACCACATCTATGTTCTCCTATCCCCTTGCTCTTCTTCTCCCTCCTGAAGACTCTGGGCCATCCTTCTCCCTGGCGAATATGTAACAGAAGTATTCATTTAGTATCTATGCTTTTCCACCATTATCCTCCACCCACTCCTCCCCTTCCACAAGCCTAACATCCCTTACTTCTTCTCTCTTTGTTCACTTATATAGCAAAAGAAATATTTCTCCACCTTTTAATTCCTACAGCTGTCTGCAGCTCCTTATGTGCTTTAGATTGCAGGACTTCTTTACTTGCCACACAAGCCAACCTTAGGTAATTTTCCATATCCACCTCTGTCTTGGTCTTCCTGAATGTTCTATAGGCCAGCTATTTTCTGTTACTCCCTGGGCAACCCCAGAACTGAACCAGCTGGGCACTTTGGCCCTTGTGTTTTTACCCCTGAGCCTAACACACTCCTCCATGGCAACCAGTATTCCTTCCTTAATGATGAACCACCTATGGTCCACCCTTATATCTGCTCTGATGCCCACCAGGAGGCTCCTTAGTACTTCATTAATATTCCTGAAATATGACCTTCTAAAATTCAAGATTTTTGTCTTAGTCAGGATGCTTTCCCTTCCCATATCTAATTGTAACCATGTTGTGCAATGGTCTCTCCCACCCAATGGCTCCCTGACTGTTATTTCCTATACATGCTCCCTATTTGTGAGCAGAAGATCAAACATTGCCTCTGCACTTGTTGGTTCTGAGACACCCTGAGTCAGAAGCCCACTCTGCAGTCCCTTCAGGATCACCTGACTCCTAGCACATGCAGTTGATGGTATTCCCCAGTCCACCTTGTGCAGGTTGAAATTTCCCACAAGTATCACCTCTCCTTCTCTGCAGTTTCCAATATGGAAAGGTAACGTTGTGCTGAACAACTTTGCCACTCCTACTTTGTGTGTAGCACTTACGGTTCAAGAGGTATTCACATTTGTTTGTGGCATGCTGATTATGGCTTGATTTTGCTTAGAAAGGCCCAGGATGCAGTGCTAAGAGTATACAGGGCACAAGTGGTATAAGTCTCAAAGAGCTCTTGTGGTGTGAATGAGTTAAGGTGTTTGAATGTTTTAACCATATCACCTCTCTCCCTATTTTGCTGTAGGGTATATATACTAAGTTCAGTTAATCTGTCCTCATATGTTTTTTGATGAAGTCCCTGCACCATTTTGGTTACCATTCTCTGGACTGCCTCAATTTGGTTAATGTCCTTGGGAAGGTGTGGCTTCCAATGCTGCACGCAGTACTCCAGATGGGGCCTAACCAGTGTCTTGTAAACAGGGATTATTACCTCCCTCTTGTGACTTGTGATACCCCTACTAATACATCCCAACATCCGCCTAGCCTTACCTACTGCTTTAGAGATCTGCTTGGATGATTTCAGGTCATCAGTGATGATGATGACCAAGTCTCTTTCTTCCCTTGTGACTGTCAGCAACTCCCCACCCAGCCTTTAGGAGACTTCAGGGTTTCTCTTCCCTATGTGCATGATCTTGCACTTCTTTGTCTTAAACCCCAGTTGCCACTCTTCTGACCATTTTTCTAGTTTATCCAGATCTCTTCTCATTCTGCCCACACTATCTGGATCATCTACTCTGTTGCAGATCTTGGTGTCATTTGCAAACAGACAAACCTTACCCTCCAGTCCATCTGCAATGTCACTGATGAAGATATTGAAGAGGGCTGGCCCCAGGACTGATCCCTGAGGTAACCCACTTGAGACTTGCATCTCTTCAGACTGTATACCATTTATCACCACTCTATGTTTTCTTCCTGTCAACCAGTTAGCCACCCAGATGACCAACATCTGACCCACTCTGAGCCTAGTCAAGTCAAGTCATGTTTATTTATAAAGCGCCTTTCAAATCAAGGCACTGTACAAAGATAGATAAAACAATAAAATCCAAGCATTAAAACAACCATAACTAAGAAGAATAAGCCAAAGTAAAAGGATATGTCTTTAAAGCAGTTTTAAAACTATCAACGGTTGGGCATTCTCTTAACCAGCGAGGTAGAGAATTCCACAGGGTTGGAGCCGAAAAGGAAAAGGCACGAGATCCTGATAACTTCAAACGAACCCTGGGAATCTCTAGCAATCTCTCGCTGGTTTAACGGAGAGGACAGAGGGGGAAATAGGGAATCAGAAGATCTTTCAGGTAACCGGGTCCCTGGTCATGTAGGGCTTTAAAGGTTAGTAAACCAACCTTAAAGGTGATCCGCCACCGAACAGACAGCCAGTGCAGATCGCGAAGCACAGGCGTAATATGACTGGTTCTAAGAGTCCCAGTCAAAAGCCTGGCTGCAGCATTCTGCACCAGCTGAAGGCGGCGGATATCGACCCCTGATAGCCCTAGGTAGAGGGAATTGCAGTAGTCCAGATGGGTAGTGACAAAGGTGTGGACCAAAGTTGGAAGGTCCTCCTGGGGAATCAGATGTTTCACCCGGGCGATATTCCTCAGATGGTAGAAAGAGGATTTGCCTAACCAGCTTATTAATTAATCTTCTATGTGGAACAGTATCAAAAGCTTTGCTGAAGTCAAGGTAGGCAACATCAACTGCTCCCCCTTGGTCCACCACACTGGTTACCCAGTCAAAGAAATCTATGAGATTAGTTAGACAGGAACTTCCTTTTGTAAACCCAGAAAGTCTTGGATCCTGTGCTTCTATGGATTCTAGGTGTTGCACTATACTTTCCTTAAGGAGTGTCTTCATAATCTTGCCCACGACTGAGGTAAGACTAACTGGTCTTTAGTTCCATGCCTCCTCCCTGCTACCACTCTTGTAGAGTGGGATCATATGAGCCCTTTTCCAGTCTTCTGGGACCTCTTCTGTGCTCAGAGACTCACTAAACAGTTCTGATAATGACTCTGTGAGTTCTACCCATAGCTCCTTTAGTACCCTGGGATGTATGCCATCAGGTCCCATTGCTTTGCCCACCCTGAGCTTATTGTGCTCTTGTAGGACCCTTCTTTTGTGAATGGACTAGTGCACACCTCCCTCCCTCCTTTGTCCATGCTGCAGAGCTGTGGGCCCTGCCCTACCTTCTCTTCAGTAAATACTGTCCTTCTCTTCATCCTGGTAGTGTTGTCTGTACATCACCACAGTCTCACCTTTCTCTCTCTATTGGACCTTGAGGATAAAGAGGCATGTGAGAAGGAGCACCATATAAAAGTATTTATCCTAAAGAGATACTTCTGTTCAGTACTTACTAAAGAGAGTACAGCAGGGCCCACAGCTCAGTACCATGGACACAGAGAGGGAGGGAGGGGTGCTAGTCCCTTCAACAGAAAGATCTACAAAAGCCTGATAACTCCAGGGTGGGCAAGCAGGACCTGATGGCAGGGTACAAAAGGCTAAAAGATGGCAGGTGATTATCAGAACACATGGTAAGTCTCTGTTTACAAATGGTCAGACTGGAGAAAGACTCATGTGTTCCTCCACAAGAGTGATAGCAGGAGTGAGTGAGAAAACTACAGACCAGTCAGTCTTACCTCAGTAGTGAACTAAGATTATGGAGGCACTCCTTAAGAAAGATAGTGCAACAACTGGAGATTCATGAAACACATGATCCAAGACAGCATGGGATTACAACAGGATGGTCCTCAAACTAATCTCATGGATTACTTTGACTGGGTAACCAGAGTGGCAGATCAAGGGGCTGCAGAAGATTTCACCTGCCTTGACTTCAGCAAAGCTTTTGATGCTATTCCACATATATGATTGATTAATTAGCTGGGTAGGCTTGGGGTGGATCAGAGGTTGGTAAACTGGGTGTCAAACTGGTTGACAGGTAGAAAACAGAGAGTTGTGCTAAACAATATACAGTCAGAAGAGATGCAAGTCACAAGTGGGGTACCTCTGGGATCAGCCTTGGGGCCAGTCCTCTTCAATATCTTCATCAGTGACATTGAAGATGGACTGGAGGGTAAGGTTTGCCTGTTTGCAGATGACACCAAGATCTGTAACAGAGTAGATGATCCAGATGGGGGGGCAGAATGAGAAGAGATCTGGATAAACTAGCAAAATGGTTGGAAGAGTGGCAGCTGGGGTTTAATGCAAAGAAGTGCAAGATCATGCACATAGGGAAGAGAAACTGTGAAGCCACCTATAAGCTGGGAGGTGAGTTGCTGTAAGTCGTAAGGGAAGAAATAGACTTGGGCATCATCATCATCATCACCGATGACCTGAAATCATCCAATCAGACCACAAAAGCAGTAGGTAAGGCTGGGGGGATGTTGGGGTGTATTAGTAGGGGTATCACAAGTCACAAGAGGGAGGTAATAATCCCTCTTTACAAGACACTGGTTAAGCCCCATCTGGAGTACTGCATGCAGTACTGGAGGCCACACCTTCACAAGGACATTAACCAAATTGAGGCAGTCCAGAGAAGGGCAACCAAAATGGTACAGGGACTGCATCAGAAAATGTATGAGGACAGAGTAATGGTGCTCAATATGTATACCCCAGAGCAAAGGAGGGAGAGAGGTGCTATAATTGAAACATTCAAACACCTTAAGGGCATTAAGAAGGTGAAAGAGTCTAACATGTTTCAATATAAGAAAAATAGCAGGACAAGAGGACACAGCATAAGATTAAATGGAGGCCGATTCAGGGGTAATGTGAGGAAGTTCTTTTTCACAGAAAGGGTGGTGGATTCATGGAATGGCCTACCTCAGGAAGCGGTGGATATAAATAAAGTGCAAGGCTTCAAACAGACATGGGATAGGCATAAGGGAGCAATACAGATGAGTATGAATAGATAGGCCATTGACAGAGCAAATGCTGATGACAAATTCATAAGGTAGAAAAAGAAATGGGCAGACTGGATGCCCCTTGTGGTTCTTATCTGTCATTAGCTTCTATGTTTCTATGTTTAATTGAACCCATAATGCCTCCACCTCCCCTCCCTCTGACTCCTCCTTCATGCAAGTTATTCCATCCCTGATATAAATTACCCCTTCCCCCTTCCTGACTTCCCTGTCCCTTTTGTATAGTTTATATCCAGGGATTGTAATGTCCCAGTCATGGTGTAGTGATGCCCAAGTATCAGTTCGTAGCACTATGTCCACCCATTATCCTCCACCCACTCCTCCCTTTCTTATGCCTAATAATCCCTTCCTTCTTGTCTCTTTTTTCACTTATATAGTGAAAGAATGACTTCTCCTCTTCTTAATTCCTTCTGCTTTCTGCAGCTCTTTCTGTACTTTAGCTTGCAGGACTTCCTTACTTGCCTCACTAACCAACCTTAAGTAATTTTCCCTATACATCTCTCTCTTGGTCTTCCTAAATTCTTTATAGGCCAGCCTCTTTTCTCTTTCTACCTGGGCAATCCAAGAACTGAACCAGATGGGCACTTTGGCCCTTGTGTTCTTAGCCATGAACCTAACACACTACTCTGTGGCAACCAGTATTCCTTCCTTAATGATGAACCACCTTTGATCAACCCCCATATCTTGTCTGATGCCTGCCAGGTGCCTATTTAGTACTTCACCCATTTTCCTGAAGTCCGCCCTTCTAAAATCCAAGATTTTGGTCTTGGTCAGGATGTTTTCCCTGCCCATATCAAATTGGAACCACATTGTGCAGTGGTCACTCCCACCCATTGGATCCCTGACCATTATTTACTGTATATGCTCCCCATCTGTGAGCATAAGTGCACTTTAGTAGCCATAATCCATGCACAGAACACATGATAGTAGGACTTAGACTGCCCACTTCCACAGAGGATAGAGATATGTGGGCCATAATCAGTGACTCCCTTCAACAAACAAATCAGTGCAATAATGCATATAAAATGCACTGGAGATGATGGGCTTTATAGGGAATGGCTTTCACAGTAGGCAAAGCAAGGTGATTCTGTCACTGCACAGATCCCTAGTGAGTCTTCACCTGGAGTGCTATGACCAGTTCTGGAGACATCACCTGAGGAAAGACCTAGACATACTATGGGTCTAAACAACTGTTCATTATAATCCAGAAGGGAGAGTGGGTACATCATTAAAACATACAAGTTCCTCTGTGATATAAAGAAGATAAACTGTTATGTCCTATTTGTACAAAATAGGGATGCAGTCACTAGTAGCAGGAGTGGAGGTTGGTAGGATGCAAATTCCCTTCAAGTGTTTAAATGGGACTGGGACAGAGCAAGAGGAATCATATGCCCCAAGAGGGGCAGTAAGGGTTTGAGGTGTTGTAGTGGGGGAAGGGATATAGTACAGCAGTGCAGTAGGCCAGTGGACTTAGTTAGTATAGCAAGGGCAGAGTAGGTAGATATTCAGTCTCCCGTTAGTCAAGTTTTGTGTTTCTATATTTCCACTCAGCAGTGCGCAATAACACA
Source organism: Neoceratodus forsteri (assembly GCA_016271365.2). Taxonomy (NCBI): domain Eukaryota; kingdom Metazoa; phylum Chordata; order Ceratodontiformes; family Ceratodontidae; genus Neoceratodus; species Neoceratodus forsteri. Next base: position 41,182,171 of record CM028131.1, on the reverse strand, counting down.
CCATTACTTAAAACCTATATACAGATACATAGCAATTAGCTTCAATAAATCTCTAGACCTTGCAGTGTTCTGCACACATACACAAAGTTATACCATGACCTTTCACCAATCACAGTCATGAAGCAGTAACCCACAGTCATACAAATATATGTAACTGTGTTCTGAACTACAATAACCAGACATAAGTGTGCTGTGCCCATACACACATTAGTATAATTGCCTTCCACCCATAGACACACACATAACAGTACCCTGCATGAATACAAAGATATGCAGCCATGACCTGAACTAAAATAACAGTACATAAGTGCCCTGCATACACAAAAAAAAAAGACAGGTGAGGGGGTACAGGTAAAGTGGGCAAGCATTGAGGACGCAAAACTTGAAGCAACATCCCATTGTGTTAGGGAGAAAAGGAAGTGCAAAAGAAGAAAAAAAAACTATTTTGGTTCTCAAAAACAGTAGCAGAAAAGGTCAGAGCCAAATGGCTGGCATTCAGGAAATATAAGGGAACGCAGCAGGATGAAGATAGAGAGGCATACCAAACTTCCCTAAGGGAAGCGGGGAAGGAAGGAAGTAAGGCAAGCAAAGGCCCAAACCAAGGAAACACTAGCACAGACAGTAAAAGAAGGTGACAAGACTTTCTATAGATACATTAGTGAAAGGAGAAAGTCTAGAAGGGGTATTGCTAAAATCATAGGAGATAAGGGGGCATGTGAGGAGCAGAACCATGTAAAAGCATTTATCCTAAATAGATACTTCTGCTCAGTATTTACTGAAGAGAAGGTAGGGCAGGGCCCACAGCTCAGCACCATGGACACAGAGGGGTAGGGAGGTAGGCACTAGTCCCTTCACAAAAGAAAGGGTCCTACAAGAGCTTGATAAGCTCAGGGTGGACAAGACAATGGGACCTGATGGCATACATCCCAGGGTACTAAAGAAGCTAAGGGTGGATCTAGCAGAGCCATTATCAGAACTGTTTAGTGAGTCTCTGAGCACAGGAGAGGTCCCAGAAGACTGGAGAAGGGCTCATGTGATCCCGCTCTACAAGAGTGGTAGTAGGGAGGAGGCATGGAACTATAGACCAGTCAGTCTTACATCAGTAGTGGGCAAGATTATGGAGGCACTCCTTAAGGAAAGGATAGAGCAACACCTGGAAGCCATAGGTGCACAGGATCCAAGACAGCATGGGTTTACAAAAGGAAAGTCCTGTCAAACTAATCTCATATATTTCTTTGATTGGGTAACCAGAGTGGTGGACCAAGGGGGAGCAGCTGATGTCACCTACCTTGGCTTCAGCAAAGCTTTTGATACTGTTCCACATAGAAGATTGATTAATAAGCTGTGTAGGCTTGGGGTGGGTTAGAAGTTGGTAAACTGGGTGGCAAACAGGTTGGCGGACAGAAAACAGAGAGTGGTGGTAAATGGTATACAGTCAGAAGAGATGCAAGTCACAAGTGGGGTATCTCAGGGATCAGTCCTGGGGCCAGTCCTCTTCAGTATCTTCATCAGTGACATTGCAGATGGACTAGAGAGTAAAGTTTGTCTGTTTGCCGATGGCACCAAGATCTGCAACAGAGTCGATGATCCACATGGGGTGAGCAGAATGAGAAGGGATCTAGATAAACTAGCAAAATGGTCAGAAGAGTGGCAACTGGAGTTTAACACAAAGAAGTGCAAGATCATGCACATAGGGAACAGAAACCCTGAAGCCACCTATAGGCTGGGTGGGGAGTAGCTGGCAGTCACAAAGAAGAAAGAGACTTGGGCGTCATCATCACCGATGACCTGAAATCATCCAAGCAGACCACTAAAGTAGTAGGTAAGGCTAGGAGGATGTTGGGGTGTATTAGTAGGGGTATCACAAGTCGGAAAAGGAAGGTAATAGTCCCTCTTTACAAGACACTGGTTAGGCCCCATCTGGAGTACTGCATGCAGTACTGGAGGCCACACCTTCACAAGGACATTAACCAAATTGAGGCATTCCAGAGAAGGACAACCAAAATGGTGCAGGGACTGCATCAGAAAATATATGGCGACATATTAAAGGAGCTCAATATGTATACCCTGGAGCAAAGGAGGGAGAGAGGTGATATGATCGAAACATTCAAAAACCGTAAGGACATTAACAAAGTGAAAGAGTCTAACATGTTTCAATATAAGAAAAATAGCAGGACAAGAGACTACAGCATGAAATTGGAGTGAGGCCGATTAAGAGGTAATGTGAGGAAGTTCTTTTTCACAGACCGAGTGGTAGATGCATGGAACGGCCTACCTCAGGAAGTGGTGGATATGAATACAGTGCAGGGCTTCAAACAGGCATGGGATAGGCATAAGGGAGCAATATAGATGAGTATGAATAGATAGGCCATTGACAGAACAAATGCCGATGGCACATTTATACACTAGAAAAAGAAATGAGCAGACTGGATGGGCCTTGTGGTCCTTATCTGCCATCAAATTCTATGTTTCTATGTATGCACTTTTGTACCATTGCCCTGCATCTATACAAACCCCTGTAATAGTACTGTGCACCCATGCAGACATTCACAAGAATGCTGGGCACAAAAAATCAGTGCAGATAACAGTGTCCTGCAACTATACACGCATTTGTACTACTGCCCTTCACCCATACATGCCTCCGTAATAGAATACTTCATCCATAAAGAAATATTACAGAATAGTGCACTATAAACCAGGCATAACTGTCATGTACCCATATTGCCATATCATTCACCCATACACACCAACATAAGAGTAGTGAGCCACTGAGTTTAAAAAGTGATCTAAAAGTACCCTGCAACAACACAGAGACAAATAACAGCAACAGTCACAGAAATCCATGCACATAATATGCCATGCCATCTTGTTCACTTCAACCTGACCAACCTCACCTCCAACCAGGTAATTGCTGAGGCTGCTTACCATTTGTCTGCCCTGAAAGAACTATTTCAGCTTTAAATTGACTGTTTGCTGTGCAGAACTGTTCCTGCAGGTAATTGCTGAGGCTGCTCACCATCTGTCTGCTCTGAAAGAACTATTTCAGCTTTAAATTGACTGTTTGCTGTGCAGAACTGTTCCTGCAGGTAATTGCTGAGGCTGCTCACCATCTGTCTGCCCTGAAAGAACTATTTCAGCTTTAAATTGACTGTTTGCTGTGCAGAACTGTTCCTGCAGGTAATTGCAGAGGCTGCTTACCATCTGTCTGCCCTGACAGAACTATTTCAGCTTTAAATTGACTGTTTGCTGTGCTGCTGTGGCAATAGTAAAGCATCATTAAGTGCCAACTTGCCTCACCAGTAATTCCGGGTGAAATTTACCAAGTGTGTCATCAGAGGAGGAGGGGCTGCATCATATAAAGATTGTGCTGCACAAACTCGAGCGTGAGTGGCACGAGCGCCACTTGGTAACAGAAAAAGGTATTTTAAATTAATCCTGTAGTAACATACAAGGTCCTTTTTAAGATTTAATAATGATTATGGGGCACTTTTTTTAAATGGGATAATTTTCAGCTGTAGATATCATTTGAAATGTTAGGATAAGGTATCCCTTAATGTTTTAAGCTATAATTAACAAGTTGATGTACTCTCAAAAGTTTGCTTGCTGAATAGAGAAACTTGTATTATAAGATTAGTGATTTCAGTGTTTTCTTTTGTTTCTCTTGTTTTTAAAGAAAAATGAAACACAACAAAATGAAGAGTAATTTTGCAAGCCTGATGGTATTGTTGGTGGGAGTAATATGCTTAATGCAATTTTGTAAATTAGTCATATCTAAATCTACACAGAGCAAATCCGGGATGCTTCTGAATACTTATCAAATAAGCAGAGAGCAATTAAGAACAAAAAATTCAATGAGAGGGGGGAAACCCTTTAATTTGGTTAAACAACAAATTCAGAGCTCTTTTCAGGTAGCCCCCTGTAGAAATGTTCCCACAACTTATCAGATACTCTTGACATCTCTGGTTCTCTGTGGGGACATCAAAACCAACCCAGGGCCTGAAGATGGGACCATAAAACTTGTATCAGATAATGCCAGAAGCTTAATTAACAAAATGGATCTCCTCAGCGCTTGGGTTGAACTAGAGAAACCAGATATAGTTATTTTAACAGATACCTGGTTAAAAAAAGATATTTCTCAATCTGAAATTGAACTTACTGATTTTTATTGCTTTAGGCAAGATCGGGGGTCATGGGGGGAGGGGTTATGATTTACATTAGATACAACTTGGATTCTTCTGAGGTTATAAATACAGGAAAAATAGAAGGAATTGAATGTTTGCTGTTGAAATTCCATATGATTAATCTTATTGTAGGAGTGGTTTACTCTCCACCAAAGATTAACACTAGGTCTTTTGAAAAATTTTCACATACTATTAGGGGCTGCATAGGTCAAACTGATATGATAATGATAGGTGATTTTAACGCTGCTTGGGGATGCCCAAGGGGTCGGGCTTTGGAAAATTCTATGAAATGTTTAAATCTGGTGCAGATAATTGATGTTTCTACAAGAAAAGGGAAACTAACAAGCAAAGGTAGTATATTGGACTTGTGTTTTGTATCCCCTGAAATGATTGTAGTAGATAAGGGAGTCAGGGAACCAAATTTGGGGGACCATAATGTAATTAGATGTGTTATAAACTTGGGATTTAAAAAAGTTCCAAAAATGAAGACATCGATTGAATATAAAAGAAGTTATGCAAAGTTCAACAACAACTTATTTCGAAAGTATCTGCAGGGATTACCATGGCATAGAATTTTCCTAATACCTGACCTAAATTTAGCAGTACAGGAGTTTACACATATGATTATTGCTGCATGTGATCAATTTGCACCTTGGAGGAAAGTTAAACAGAAGCAGAATCATCTGCCCTGGGTGACTCCTACCATAAAGAAATTAATTAGGGTTAAAAATCAACTTTGGAAAAAAGCTAATAGGACCTTGAAAATTGAAGCATGTGATAGTTTTAAAAAAGTAAGAAATGGGTGATCCACGAAATTAGGAAATCAAAAGCTAATTGTTATAAACTAAGGATAAATGAAACAACCGAACCCAAAAAATACTGGTCTTTGATAAAGAGTCTTATAAATCCTGGTAAAAATCAAAAAGAAATAAAATTGAGACAAAAATGGGTCTATCTTTGATGCTGAAAGAGTGGTGGAAATGTTAAATCAATACTTTATTGAACTTCCAGACTTGGATACTGAACTTGAACCTAAAAAGAATAATGTGCAATATACTGACTCAAATATAAAATCTAATAACAACAAAGAAAATCAAATTCCAATGTTTAGGTTTAAAGTAGTGACTATTTCTGAAGTACATAAAATAATAAGTAACTTAAAGATCAATAAGGCTTGTAGTTCTGATGAGAAAGAAAACAGATTTTTAAAGGGAGCTGTACAAGAAATAGCACCGATTTTGAGTGGTATTTTCAATTGGAGTTTAAGAGGCATTTTTCCTCAATATGGAAGCAAGCAAAATAATTCCTATAGATAAAGGGGTGACTCTATGGCTACATCTAATTATCGTCCTATAGCACTATTGTCAACAGTCTCAAAATCTTGGAAAAATTGTTCATGGACAACTAATGCAGTATTTGGAGAAATATCATAAAATAACCCCGTTTCAGTCGAGTTTTTAGACAGGGTGGGTCACTGATACACACTCACGGACTTCCTAGATTTAGTTGCTACTCCCTTAGGGAGGAGGTTGGTGGGTGCGTATACTGGACCTATCAAAGGCTTTTGATTTGGTGAATCATTGTACCTTGGTCAAAAATTGAAGAGCATGGGAATAGAGGAAGAGACTTGTGGATGGTTTACATCATATTTAGATAAGAGACTCAATTTACTATAGCAAATGGTTATAAGTCCGGATTGGATTATGTGACTAGGGGAATCTCCAGGGTTCAATCCTGGGGCCCCTCTTACTCTTGGTTTATTTGGATCACTTACCGAGATTGATAAAAAATTCACAAGTTAGTCTTTACGCAGACGACACAGTTTTGATTGCATCAGGTAAAAATACTGAAGAAATTGTACAAAAATTACAAGGTGATTTCTTAACAATGCACTATTTTTTTTCTTCACTTGGACACTTGATAAACAGTAAAAAAACACAAACTATGTTTTTTGGTAGTGAGAAGAAAAATCAAGTGTCCTCAAAATTAATAATTAAGACTCTGGAAGGAAATATTCTAGAACAAACACAAGTCTATACATATTTGGGTATATACATTGATCAAGGTTTAAATTTTGAATGACATATAACAGAATTAATAAAAAAACAAATTCAAAACTAGGGGGTATGAGAAGAATTTCAAATTGTCTATCAAAATAAATGCGATTAAATATAGCAAATCAACTTATATTATCAATGATAGATTTTGGGAGCCATATTTATAGACATAGGCCTGGATATTCAAACTGCGCTGAAAACTGGCGCAACAATAGGAGCAAGCGCAAACCAGTTGCGCAAATGCGCAACAGGTGCGATATTCAAACATGGAGCAGAGCAAATTGCGCAAGCAACCAACGTCTCAATATCGCACATACTGCGCCATCGCGCAACCAGGAAGGAGAAGCTGAGCCAAAATGCTGTGCTATGGCGCAACCATGGAAACTCAGCTGAGCATTCCAGAGCTGCCATAGCCAAGCACAGCCCCCAGAGCAATGGAACTGCACATCCGGGAGGCAGGCTGGGGCCCACCGCCAGCCATGCCACATGGGCACAGGAACACTGCAGAACCCACACCACACGGCACCCCAAGCACAGCATCACTGGGGTGGGACGGATGATCCACGTGCCCATGGGAGCAAGCCAACAAAGCATAGCAGAGCCATGACACCCCAGCACAACCACTGGCAGACAGAGAGTGCCACACACAGGGGGTTGACAACCACAGTGCACATCAGCCCCCCCGTACACACAGCACACCGTGCACCATGACCCCAAGACACCGCTCATGTGCAGTGACTGGCACTGCAGGAAACACCATGCATCCCCCCTGCTACACGTCAACCCCATGCTGCAGAGAAGCATACCAGCCAGACCCACCCTGTGCACCCAGCAGTGGGTGGCAGCAGACGGCAAGACCAACAGAAAGTCAATGCCATGCTGGTGATACCTTCCATGGACACACACACACACACACATATACCCAGGACTATACCAGCCCAGATGGCATGTACACCCTGCAGCGGACACCCATAGCCAGTTACCAATCAGAGAACCAACACAGCAGTCGTATCAAAATGAAATGTATATTTAAAAGATCAACATATAACATAAACAGGTGAAACTATGTACAAAGTGGGGGGACGGGTAAAGGCAGGGTGTTCAAGGGAGGGAATAAAACCTGGAGAGGAAGGCAGGGTGATAGGGATGGGAGAAGTGGGAAGGAATGTGGCCTATGGCTCAGCTGGCTGCCGGTCTTCCCCCTGCTGGTGTCCCGTCCTGTGCCTCTGCCTCCTGGAACCATGGCGCTGTGTGGCCTGCAGTATCGCCTGGTTCTCCAGTGACACCTGGGTGAGGTGCCGAATACCCTTCTCAATCCTCCTGAGTACCTCGAGGCCTAGGAAAATGGGAACACAGTCAATGGCTGAGACTGACCACAATCCTGAACACCACCCAACCTGCAAGCCTATAACCCAATGTCCCGCACCTGTGATGGCATGCACCACCCACAGTGAACATGCAATGGCCATCACAAACAGGCGGCACCAGCTATCGCACCACCGCCCACACACACTGCCCATGTCAATCACAGTACAAACTAGGCTGGCAAGTGATGTGGCAATGTGGTGCATGCCAGTCACAGCTATGTGCCCAGTGCATGCCTGGACCACCTGTGATGCATACACAGGCGTGCCGTGATGCTGCACTGTGATGCAGGTCACCTGTGTCATGCCTACATACATAGATACATAGACAGTGTCGGCAGATAAGGGCCTATGGGACACCCAGTCTGTCCATTTGACCTTGTACGTTCACTCTGTTGTCCTATAAGTCCGTTCCCCTCACCCCTGACCTCCAGAATTCCTTTATGGCTAACCAATGCATTCATAAATCCTGTGACCAAGTCAGGCCCCACCACTTCCTCTGGCAGGGTGTTCACTTGTCCACCACCCATTCTGTGAAAAATACTTTCTCATGTTTCCTCTTAAACGACCCCTCAACTGCATCCCATGCCCTCTAGTCCTGGAACATCTTGCAACACAAATATTGTTTTCCTGCACTCTTTTCCCCCTGTAAGATACCTGTATGTCCCATCATATCCCACCCTCCTCCCCTCCAGGAGTACATGTTCAGATCCGTCAACCTGTCTGCATAGGACTTGTGATGCAATCCATGCACCATCCATGTCGCCCTCCTCTGAACCCTCTCCACCCAGTCCATGTCCATACATGGTATGGTCTCGGAACTGTACACTGTACTCCAGTGGGGACTCACTAGTGTTTTGTATAGTGGAACTATGACCTCCCCTTTGGTTTGTGTCCCATGGCTGGTGGTCTGCCCCCCAGCATGCAATAGCATCCATGAGTAATGATACTCACCTCCTCCAGCAGCTGGGTCTGATGCTGCTGCTGCTGCTGCTGCTGTGGCACAACATCCCCTGGCACTGGGGCCCTGGCAGCCCCATCACCCTGGTCCTGTGTCCTCACAATACGGCCTGTGGGAGACATATGTTGAGACAAACATCAGTGTGACTCAAAAGCAAAGTGCCCCCTGCCCCAGTGAGAGTGCCTGCCCACAGCCATAACCATCCATCGCACAGCTGCACACTGACACACCTATGCACAGCCACCCAAGACACACACACCCCTACAGAGAATATAGGTGCATAGATGGTACACTCACCTGGCCTAGGCACCACGCCCCACTCGGCATGTGAATGCAGCCCGTCAACAGTTCAGCTCCCTCCGGCGGAGGTCACTGTACGGTGTCGGCACTGCTCAGCAGACCGGCCCCAGCCAGTGACCTCCACCAGGTCAGTGGTCACTTGCTGCCACATGGGTCCCTAGGCATGGTGAGGGGCCTCACCATACAGTGCCTCACAGTGGGGCTCCACCAGGGCCACCAGGTTGGCCACTTCAAGCGGGCTCAGGACACACGCCCTCCTCTCCATGTAGCACCAACTTTACAGCAGGCAATATGGCGCCCGCTGCGCCCGTGACCCGACATGGGTTGTTGCGCAATGAACAACACAGGCCAATCAGCGCTGTTGAACCAAGCGCCCGTCACTTTACATGGTGCTGTTGCCAGACAGCGCAATAAGAGACGTACACATGGCATGCCAACAGCGCCGGGGTCAGAGGGCATACATGCAAGGTCACGACATGGCGCGAAGGCTACGCATGGCGCCGCCAGGGCGTATGGGCATCCTGCACGACTGCTAAGCAGAGCACCAGTGCCACAGTGGACTATCACGCGGAAGTGCCACAGCGCCATATAGTGCCCAGTGCTGTGGCGCCACTGGCACAATGGTGGCCATGGCCTGAATAGCCTATCGCGCTCAGCAGGTCTGCAGCACAATCGGCGCAAGTGCAACCCTGTCTGGGCGTGCGCAATGCGGTAGCAGCGTACGCAGCCACTGAAACATGCGCCATCAGCTCAGCCGGACCTTCCGTATTGCGCTCAAGCATAAATCACGATATTCAGCCGACATATGCAAATCATTCGATCAGCCATTCAAAGGCGCGGTGGCACGATTAGCATGTCATTAAAGTTGCGCCCACCTCATTTGCATGTGTTGCGCTATAAAAATGCGACAGTGGGTTGTGCCGGCCAGATCTGGTTGCTGCAGGTGAGAGGTGAGTTACATGCTGTGTGATGCTCAGGACAATGCTCATGGGCAGGGGTGCTGGAGGATGATAAAGGTTGAGGGGGCTGAGCATGAAAAGGGCACTTAGAAAGGGACAAATGGCACCCTTTCTATCAGTATCTGCCATACGGAGATGAAACGGGGGGGCTTCTGCCCCCCCCGGGCCGGCAGCTATGCTCATGGGGAAATGCTGTGGACTGCACAGTGACAGGTGTCCACTTCCACCCATACAGATCACCATGACTGACCACAGCCAGGCTGAGGGTGTGGACGGTGGGCGTAGGAGGAGGCCGAACTTCACCGCAGCAGAGCACCGAGGCCCTCTTCCAGGCCTTCCCTGGAGGATGAGCCACACTTGAGTGGACGGAGGGGCACCCCTCAGGAGCGTGCAGCTGCATGGGAGGGGGTAGCTCGGGCCATCAACCTGCACAGAAGCCACCAGCGCTCCGTGCAGGAATGCCGGAAGAAGATGGGGACTGACCGCAGGAGGCTGAAGGAGAAGGTGGCAGCCTTCAGGGTGGCACGTGCTGGCACTGGTGGGGGCCCACCAGTGGTGTTGCAGCTGACCCCTACAGAGGAGACACTGGTTGTGGCCATGCAGCCGAGTGCCATTGCGGGCGTTCCAGGTGGAGTATTCCAGACAGGTGGAAGCCCATCACTGCACGGTATGACATGGTGATGTTGTTGGGGGGGGCTGTTGTTCACATGCACTCACATGTACTCTCTTTCTGTTACAGATCCTGTTCGTCTGCAGGAGAAGGTGGTGGTGGTGGGTCCAGACAGTGAGGCAGACCTGCTGGACGTGGAGGAGGACCATCCACCTCTGCCCACCAGCCTGCAGGCACTGCAACAGCATGCAGGCTGGGCCAACAACTCCGGCGTCAGTGATACGGGTGCGGGGGTGCACAGCCTGTGTCACAGCAGTCTGGCATGCAGGTATGCCAGCATGCTGTGCCTATGGCAGTGTACGCACCTGCACCATTGATGATAGCAGGCCTGCAATGGCCAGTGATAGGTGTGTGTCCCACGGCGGACACATGGCAGGCCAACGCGTGCCCTTGGCCTTCCTGGTTCACACCTGTGTACCAGCATGCTAGCACAGTCTCAGGCTGTGCCTGTCAGCACCGGTGGGGCAGCATCGGTGGCTGTGCAGGTGTCTGGCACTGTTGACAGCACGGAGGTGGAACAGGTGGACCTGGGGCTCAGCAGTTGGAGGGGCAGCAGCAGTTGCACACCAGGTCTGGGGACAGTGTCAAGCAGTGGCACATGTCCACCGCCCTTTGATCTGCCCAACCTGGTCCTGGTGAACAGCGCCCACCCTCAAGGTGCTGTGCACCAGGACTATCCACCCTGGGGTCACGATGCCATTGGGGCACAGTACCCGTGGGCGTACACCCACCTGCTGCAGAGTCAGTACAGCTGCAGGGGCTGGTTGCAAGGTCCGTGGGCACTGTCTGTGTCCGTGGTGGCGCCTAGAAGTGTGCTGAGGGACCGAGCCGAGCTGGTCCTTATGCGGACCCGGATGTGTCCGCTGCCATTGACAGGCTGACCCAGGCAGTGGTCTCGGTGGCGACGCATTGGCCACACTGTCAGGTGCCCTGTACCACACACACCCACACAGTGCGCACTCCACTCCCGTTCCGGCATCGGCGACACCAGGCCTGTCGCGCCGGGTTCTGCTGTGGGCATCCGAGCACCCCTGGTGCAAGTTTGTTTAACAGGATGCAGACCCTGTGCAGGCAAGGTCAGCGGTCGCGCTGGGACCCCTGGTGGTGCAGGTACCACCGATGGCCCTGCTCAGCCTGCCAGTGCTGCTAGGCCCGCGGGGCCACCCAAGCATCCGTGGTGGCCGTGGGACAGTGCTACCTAACTGAGCTGTCTCCCAATGCAGGCCCTGTCTGGTGCTGCCCTGTGTGCAATGTGTGTCATGGTGGGCAGTGCACTGCTGGGTGCTCTGCTCACCAAGCTGACACCGGACCACCTGCACTCTCCCAACTGCTGTCCACAGGTGCGTGTGCATGATGATGCCCTGCATTGCACTGTACACCAAGGTGCAAAGTTGCCCAGGTCCTGACACATGTACGTGGACAGTCCAGGTGGTGGCGGTGGTTGGTGGTGCTGTGTGTTGGCAATGTCATTTCCACAGTGCTGTGCTGCTGCCCCTGTATGCTGCCTGGTGTGTGTGTGTGTCCATATGAGTGCTCACCCCTCTCTGATGGTGTGTTGGTATGCCTGGACCCTTCAACTCCCCTGACCTTCATGCATGGTGTGTTCCCCTGTGTGCCTGTGGTTTGCGCATGGACAGTGTTGCCTGCACATGTCCCCTTGACTTACCTGTGTTGGGTGTAGTGCTCTTCTGCAATGGTGTCCCAGTGCAGCTGGGCCTGCCGGGTCAGTCGGGGGTCCCTCCATCCTAGGGGGGGCTGCTCATCACCCACATCACCGGCGCCAATGGCGTTCCCATCGCTGTCCCCCTCTTGGACCTGTACGGCTATCCCATGGTCTTTGGCCATGTTGTGTAGGATGCAACAGGCCAGGAATATCCCACAGGCCTTTTGGGGGCTGTACTGTAGGGCTCCGCCGGAGGTGTCCAGGCATCGGAAGCGTGCCTTGAGCATCCCAAACACCCGCTCTATGATGTTACGTGTTGCGGCATGTGCCTCATTGAAACTGAGCTGCGCTGGGGTCGTGGGGCACCGGTATGGTGTGAGCAGCCAGGGATGGAGTGGGTATCCGCAGTCACCTGTGTGAAGATAGTGGAGATCAGTGTCATGTCAGGTCCATATTGCCCATATCCTTGTGTGCCATTACCATGGCACCTGTGTCATTCCCACCCTTGCACAGAGTTTGCATTCCATACATGTGTACTCACCCACTAGATGACCCGTGGGATGTTCCTCTCCGAATCGATGGCACAGTGCAGACTGGTGCCATATGAAGGCATCATGTGCTCCGCCAGGTGTGTGGCACAGACATTGATGATGCGCCCAGTGGCATCACACACCACCTGGCAGTTGACACTGGAAAAGCCTTTCGTTCTGATAAGCATGGCCGCTGGCCAGGTGCAGGCTGCGAATGGCCACATGGGTGCAGTCTATGGCCCCTAGCACGCCAGGCATATGTGCTACCCTGTGGAACTCCTGCATGTTTGTTGTACGCTCTGCCGTGGTGCTGGGGAAATGGATGTACTCCGCAGCATGAGGCAGCAGTGCGCTGAGGAATTGGGTGAGGATGCGTGACATGGCCGACTGTGTAATGCCTGTGGTGTCCCCTGTCAGCCTCTGGAAGGTGCCCATGGCGAGCAGGCACATGCAGGCTGTCACCTTGGTCTCCACGGACAGAGCATGACTCCGTCGTGAGGTGCCTGCATCACATCATTGCACAGCTCACTGAGCCGTCTCAGTATTGCCCTGTTCAGGTGGTACGGGCCTGATCTCGGCGTCTGTGTGACAGCTCGGCAGATGCGGGCGCGGTCACGCCTCGCTCTGTCGGGGCATACCACCGAGCGGCCTCCACGGCCACGTCCCCTGCAGCATGGTGTCTCACCCCCTCATTACAGCTCCATGTGGAAGCTGACACTGTCCATCTCCTGGCTTCTGCCCCGGCTGCTGTTCCTGTGTTACCCCCACTGCCCCACTGCTGCTTCCACTGCACCGGCACCCCCACTGGCCTCTCTGTCCTCCTGGACCCACTGTCCCTCTCTGCCCTTCCAGCTCCTGTCTCTCTCTCTCTCTCTCTCTGTCTCTCTCCCCAGTTTTGCGGCCTGCTAGGGTTCTTGCGCCGCTTCCTTGAGCCTTTTTATTTTGGCTCACATCGGTCTCACGCAACTCCGGTTGAGCCACTCTTACGCATCATGCGCAAGTGTTCGGATATTGCATTGCGCACTTTATGCATGGACCGGCCCCCTTCGGTTGCGCATCCCTTCATTTCCATTGCGCTGTTGCTCAGCATGTTTTTGGTGGCACAACTGGCCCTTTCTGAATATTGCAGAATGGCGCATTTTTGGAGTTGCGCACGCACAACCCTGTTACGCATGGCGCAACCCTTTTGAAAATCTGGGCCATACTTCCAAAAAACAGTTACATCATCTGGATGTTCTTTACAATAAAATAGCAAGATTTGTATTGAAATGTGACATTGGCACCCACCATTGTGATATGTATACAGAACTAGGTTGGAATTCATTACATCAGAAAACTGAGAGAAATTGGTTGAACCAGATAAAAGGATTAATTAAAAATTCATCACAGTACTACTTGACTAAAACATTAATAAAACCTGATCATGGATTAAATCTGCAGAAACAAGGTGCTAGAGATTTTCTGGTCCCAAAAATAAAAAATGGTTTTGGTAATATGACCTTCCAATATAAAGTTTCTACAAGTTGGAACAGACTTCCCCCTTACCTTAGAGACCCAGACTTGTCTTTTACAGAATATAAAACTGCAATAAAATACAAATTATGTTTTAGATGTTTGCGTAATAGGTAGTTATATGTTTAAGAGGTTTGACTTATGTCTTGTATCCTTTGATGTAATGTGCATTGAGTGTTATGTATATTCTGAATGATATGTTTTTGTACATTTTGTGATTATTTAAAAATTTTTACAACACAGGATTGCCTTGTAAATAAGGACTTTTTGAACCCTAATGGCAAATTTCTCTGTATAAATAAAATTGTACTACTACTACTACTACTAACCTCGGCAAAGTCCTCTGGACTGCTCACCCCCCCCCCACCTTAGCTGCTTCTACCTGAAAATATGTTTCTGCCCTCACTGTTACTACATTACAGAGACTTATATCTCCCATTTGTATCACTCGTTACCTATGTAAATTGACTGTACATAATGCTCTGTATCACTGTAATAATGCTTTTATCACTGTTACCTATGTATTTTATGTATTCACTGTCTGTATTTAGAACCTTGTATTATTGTTTTGTCCTCACTGTGACAAGGTGCCTTTGTAAACAAGTATCTGACTCAAAGGTTGTAAATCCAAATGTACAAATGAAATAAATAAAAAATAATTTACTACAGATATACACACATAAGTAATATTAACCAGCAAAAGCAGACAGCAATGAACACATTTGTAACACTACCATGAACCCATAAACACAGACACTACACTGTCAATAATAGTAACATTAATACCTGTCTCTTTCAGCCACTTTTACAGAGACACTGTTAGCATTCAGCAGCAATTCAGAAATGACAGTTGTAATATACATTAGTCTGGCATTTTGTTTTTTCCTGTTTAAATGAAAAAAAATGGTGGGACATGCATCTGGTTTCAGAAACACTGAAAGAGTAAAACCAATAGTATCTAAAAGAGTTTGTAAAATTGTAAATTGAGCTTCTGTAAAGTGGCCAGCACATTAAACACTATGATCAGTTGGTTTCTAGCAGACACATTTAACACCAAGTGTCCACTGCTTGCACTAATGGTTATCTTTAGGAAAGTGATAGCAACTATGTGCATACCCTTTCCCATTCTTAAAATCAATGGCACAGCACAAAATTAAAACAGGAAACAACAAAACTGAACAATGAGATTCAGATTCAGATTCATTTATTTGCTTTAAAGGTTGTATAAGACACACGTTTGTTACATCCATAAATAGACATATCATAAATATAGATAACAAGGCCATACACCTTATTTGATTAACAAATTACAAACTTATAGGCCCAGATATTCAAAAGGGTTGCACATGGTGCAATAGTGTTGTGCCATCCATAACTCACTGATGCACCCTGGCGCGACATTCAAATGGGAATTGTGCCTGGAACAAATGTGCCGGAGTGCATCAGTAATGTATGTGGTGCAGGTGGGGGGGGTGTGCCCATGCATACTATGCACATCCCGATATTCAGCCCAGGATGTGCTGAGTCCATGCATGCACAACCCCTACTTGCGCCACACAAAGTTGATCCAAAAAAAAAAAAAGGAACAACGGCTGGCCACCCACAGGTGAGCTGCCATATTGCAGGGTGCAACACAGCAGCTGCCACCTGTGGATGGCCACCTGAGCTCCGGCTGCACCTCTGTGGCAGTGCCCCCCATGCCCGATCGTGGGTATCTGTTAAAAATAATAACGTCCAACATTCCTGGTGGTCCGGTGGACCGCTGTCAGCCCAATCACGGGCATTTGTAATAATAAAGATAATCCAATATCCCTGGTGGTCCAGTGGACCGCTGTCAGTCCAATCGCGGGCATGTGTAAAAATAAAGATAATCCAGTATCCCTGGTGGTCCAGTGGACCGCTCTCAGCCTGATCGTGGGCATTTGTATAAAGAAAAGTGCATCCACCTATCCTGGTGGTCGAAGGACCCCCTTCCCACCCACCCACTGGTCCCTACCGTCCCTCCCCAGTCAGCGGCTGGTGGCCTTTCCCCACCCTGACTGCTGCCCGCCACCCGCCGGGTGACGCCATAGGAAGGCCTGTACACCCATTGGTCCACTGCATGAACCAATGGGTGTGCAGCCTGTACCGTATGACACATTCCAGATATGTGACTGGAGCCATTCTATTAACTATTACCTTTAACTACTTCCCCATTCCAGATATCCACTAAGGCGGCCCTTGATGACTCTTTGTTCAATTTTTCAAACCAACCATTATTTAACCCATTAGCTCATTTATTTATAAAATCATTCCAACACATCCTTGGTAATCTGCCATCTTTCATTTTCAGTATTTTACCAAGCCATTTTAAAGCACAAATCAAAAATATTCATTTTTATGGGTAATGACCCAGTTTCTAATCTGATAAAGTCAACTGGACAGTCTCTGGGTAAATTCAGTGTCGATCTCAGGAATTAATTCTGAATTACTTCTCTGTTATGCTTCTCCATATAAAGTCCCCATATTTCGCTTCCATAAAGCAACTGACTGACACATTTAATATCAAATGCTTTCTTTAGGGCCACAAATGAATTGTTTGCAAATTTATAAGTGAAGCTTTTAATTCCACTAGAAGTTTTAACTGCATTAGACTTAACCTCAGCCATATGCTGTAGCCAGGATACTTTTTTGTCAATAATTACCCCCAAATATCTATATTCTGAGACTTCTTCAATTTTACAATGCCCAATTTCCCATTCTTTACTGTCTTTCTTATTCATTTGTCCACATACCATGAGTTTTGATTTATTTACATTCAATTCAAAGTCTAAAGCGCTCAAGTGAGTCCATAATATTTAACATTGCTTTACATAAGCCAGCTGCTATTTGGGAAATCACTATTGCATCATCTGCATATAGAAGTATTTGAATAAATACAGTATTTATTTTAGGTGCAAAAGTATAAATCAAGTTAATATTTCTTACAAGTGTTTCTATATATATATTGAAAAGCATCAGTGCCAATAGATATCCCTGTTTCACACCACAGCCAACTTTAATTTCTTTGGACAGTGCCCCATCGCAGCCATATCTAATGCTTGCTGTAGTATCTATATGCAACTTCTTTAAAATAACTAATAAATGTTGATCGATTCCTAGGCTGTCCAATAAATCCCATAGCTTATTTCTGTTTACTTGGTCAAATACTGATTTGATATCAATGAAGCCAACATATAAGGCTCCTTTCTTATTCTTTACTTAAGTATCAAATAAATAATTAAGTGTAAAAATCAGATCCATAGTCCCGCATTCCTTTCTAAAACCACACTGAAAAATCTTGAAATACATTCAATTTCATTTGCCCAAGTTGACAACCTATCTAAAATCAATCTATAATAGATTTTCTATGAAACAGGAAGCAGTGTTATAGGGCGATAGCACTTCGGATCCTTTTTATCCCCTTTTTTTAAAGAGTGGTACAATTCTTCCCTTATTCCAAGCTTGAGGCACACAAAGAGTAACATTTATATCATTAAACAATTGTGTAAAAATAACAGCCCACAGTTCCAAATCATTATGTAACAACTCTGCAGGGATACCATCACCTCCTGCAGCCTTATTTCTTTTTTGTGTCCTGATTGCATTTTTTACTTCCTCCATACAAAAAATAAGTGAAAGATTATAACAAAAATTCCTTGTACTTTCATTGTCTTCCTTGTTTTCATTACAGTCTACCCTAGTACAGTTATAAATGTTCTTATAATGTTTGATTCAACTATCTTCCGAAATCATGCCTACAATATTATATTGCACATTTTCTTCATTACATTCATAGGCAACTAGAGTCCAAAATGACTTCATGTCTTTGTTCACAATACTAGCTTGGAGTTCTCCCCAAAGGCATTTCCTACAGTTTGCCTTTTTTTTCTTTTATTGCAGATCTATATTCTGATTTTAGCAGCTGAAAAGCCCTTAAAATATCTATCGTTGGTTGTTTCAGTCTTAATTTACCTACTCTCTTAATTTCATTCCATAGTATGAAACAATCTTTATCATACCATTGATGTTCTGCACCCACATTCATTGGTTTTACTATACATTTTTGATTATTTAAGGTACCAAAAGTAATAGATGCTAACTCATCATACATCGCAATCCTTTCATCTCCTTTCACTTTGAAGTTTGGTGTAAATTTGTTTATTATATTTTTTACTTGTCCACCACTAACATGATTATCCAGTACTTGTTTTGTAAGACCTTTACACTTAATCCTTTTGCCAGACGTAATACACATATACTTGTCTTTATCACATTCCTTTCTCCCATCTTTTATTTTTACTTCTAAGTCAACATAAATTTTGCATGTAATAGGGAAATGTTCACTATCCCAGAGCCTCATTACTTTAAATTGTTCTACCAGGTTATAATTAAAAACTTCAGTCAGGCATAAATCCAAAATGTTCCCACCATTTTTTGTCAAAAATGTGTATTCTCCATTTGTGTCTCCCTTTGCTCTTCCATTTAGTACTCTAATGTTATATTTTTCACAGAATTGTATAACTTTCTTACCATTTTTTGACACGCTTGCTTATAAGCTCTTATTGGCATATGCAGGGCATCATCTATACACCAGCCCCCCGTATTGCTCTACTAACATGTTCCCTATATGGGCATTAAAGTCCCCAGCCCTAATTATCTTTAGGCCTATGAATCTACTTTTAACTGACTCCACCCTACTACCTATCAGATTTAAGACTGAATCATAGTCCTGTAACTTTAATTTTGAAGGAACATAGATGTTAAATAGAGCCTATCTACATCCATCATTTGCTATAATAATATACATAAAGTAGTTAAAGAACACACTAGCCTCCAACACTATATACTTCATGGAAGTATCTATTAAAATCATTAAGCCTCCTTTAGGGTGGCCAAATTTCTTATCCCTTCTAGCATCTACTTCCCAAGAGGTATAGTCTTCTAGTATGTTGGTTTGCCCCCTTATTAGCCAAGTTTCCTGTAGAAACAGAATAGGGATCCTTTTTAGCTATTCCTTACATTCTTTACATAATAATTTCTCTTTCGGGCCTGTCATGTTCCAGCTAAGTAAATCTACAGGACCAATGGCTACATTGTCCATCTCTGGTCAGTTTGTCAATTCCTGTGTACTCAACATGCTTTCACTGCTAACAGTGCTTGCAGAAACAATTGATTCCAACATATTGTTTCCATCTAGTTGGTCATCTGTCTCTAGAACAACTGAGCTATTACTCCTTTTCCCTAGTTGTCGTCTACCTCTTGTATTAAAGACCTCTTCTTTCTCTTTCTCTATATTATGCACAGTCTCAATAGGTTCCATATACTGTAGGCTGTTATCCTCAGTTGTCTATAGGTATTTTCCACCTTATCTTTCCTTTCATTCTCACACATTCCACCTTTATCTCCCTTTTTATCTTGCCTCATCTGTTGTTCTTGCCTTTCTCTTATGGTAATATCCAGTAGAATCCCCATCTCTGAGAATTTCTCCTTATTTGTCAAAATCTTTCACCTTTTATCCCCATCTTTGAGGACTATAAACTGCCAGTTTCAATGTGTAATTATTCTCATTTTTTTATTTCAGCAGCTCATGCACAAATATTGTTGGCAATAAGTCTCCTTCAGCTATTCTTTCATTTTTTTTGTTCTGCTAATAATTCGTCCCTTTTTGATTGATTTTTTTCTTTGTATTCAAATCCCCTTTTAGCTTCATCTTTTGTTGTTGTTTTTTTCTTTTTATTCTCTGATTTCTTTTTCCCCCTTTTCTGCATGATTTCATTTGCAGTTTTTACAATATTCATAAGCGACAGCTATAACTTTCCTCGGTAGCAATGAGTTCTATATCTTTCTGTCAACTGCTCTTATCAATAACTTAAGCTAGAAAAAGATATGCAGGAAGGCCCCCCCCCAAAAAAAGAAACATAATAAAATAAGATTTAATGGACATGTCCCCAATCAATTAGCTTTGCATTCCACTATAGTGTACTTATGGCAGAAAGTCTTAGTTCTTAAAATTTTATCACAGTGCAGATGCTCCCCAAATATTCTTTAGAAGCTGGTTGAAAAAATCACAGCTGTATAGCACTTCTGCAGATCACAGTACACATAACTTCCATGTGCTTATACACGGAGCTAGAGCAATATAAAGTTCTTAAATAAAATTCCAGTTTATGTGTTAATTTATAGCAGGCATGTTTAGCAATGTTCTTGATGTAGTAAGCTTCGTCCCCTTTGTGGATAACCCCGCACTCCTTAATATACTTGGCCAATTTCACTACAAACAAAAGCAGAATATATTTGTTTGGACCTTACAAGACTATATAAAAACAAAGTAACAAATACTGACATAAAACCTAAGGTGTATAGCCAACAGTTACACACAGCTTATTTAAACCACTTTTAAAATAGCTCAAAATATCACACCATAAAATAAGATGTTTTATAAAAGTATACAAGAAAAGACCAGCTCAGGTTACTCACTGATGAACAAATGATCCAAAAAATCACATAAAGCAGGTTAGAAATAAGGAAGTGTCCAGTATCACCACTGCGTTAGTTTGCAGATTGTTTCACAGGTACACACCTTCCCAAGTTTTCAAGTTGCGCATTAAAGAAGGATCAAAGGATATGTAACTGGATTAAACCAGGGAGAGATGGCATCAATTATCTGCCAGCTTTAACATTCATGCACTTTCTTTTACAAACATGCATGCAGCTAAAACTTAGCTCAATACTATCCAGAAATGCCACAGGACACTGTGCTGACTGTGAACACAGCACAGCTGAGTCTGCAGAGCCAATAATGAGCTGCACTATATACCTAAATGTCACATGAAGAATATTTGCATATGGTGCAAAAGTTAAAGCAGTTAATTAAAAGATATTACTGTATTAATATCTATACATTTAAAACACATATAAAAAGACACAATAATAAATCCTGTAAAAACACACATAAAAACAGCTTACTTCCCTTTTACTTCCCTTTTAACTTTTCAGTTTAAATTTCAATCTATTGTAAAGAAGCCACTAGCATGGAAGCATACAAGATAGCAAAAAGCATCCTAGAGTAGCCCAGAAATAATGCCAGAATTTCAACAAAACAAAACAGTCAGTAGAAGATGTATTGAGGTTGGGGCTGGAGACAAAATTTTTTTTCTCCAAATCAGTGGTCTCTCACGGTGCCTCAAAATGGTTCCGATGGACCTTTCTCCTGACACTGCACCCTGTCTCACCCAGTAGCGCAGATTAGCAAAACCATGTTGAGTCACCTTTAGGAGACCTTCTCTGCCACCTAGAGCCCTTGAGCCCACTTCAGTCATTCAATTGTTCAGTCACTAAATTTTCCTCAATTTACAATTCTCTCTTTTCTCCTTCTTTTCCATTTCTTCCTCTGTCTCTGTCGGTCACTCACCCCTCGCTGGGTTACCGTAACCTTCCCTCAGCTACACCAGGCTCCTCCACCAACCGGACTCCTCTTGCTCTGGGGAAGGAATAAGACCAAAAACAAAGAGACAGAAGAAATCTCATGGCACAAGAAAGTTGGGAAAAGAAGAATGCTTGCAAGAAGAAATCAAAGGTAGGGCAATGGTGGCATACCTTACCAAAGTCTTGCACAAAGCACAAACATGGTTAATCACCTCCTCCTGCTTGAGTCCCTCAAGTAAAAAACAAATGCCACCCTGGACTGAACAATAAGTAACCACACAGACAGACATTAAAGTTAGTTAAACATAAAATATACTGTAATAAACTTTGTTAAGTTGATAGCATTATAAAAGCAGTGAAATAAAATGATTATATTAGTAAACAGGGCAGCAGAACTCACACTGTTTGTTACATAGTCACTGTCAGCATTACTATATAAACTGTCAAGAAACACAATACATTTTAAGAGTAAGTCAAACACTGACACGGGCCACTCCAGTACTCAGATTACAGACAAACACTGCAATGATAGACTGTTAGACACATAAATCTGACAATTTAAAAGATATTATGAAGGACTCAGTACAAAGATAAGGAGAGTGTGCTAAATCAAACCAAAGTGCCCTGAATTAAGCCTGTTGCTGACCAGGAAATATTAATTTGGAACAGCATCTCTGACAGTTGCAAGGCTCACAGACCACCCACTGATATTATGATGCTGCAGATGCCAGCAGCCCAGCTTAGCAAAGCATCTACAACAAATTACAGCATTTAGAAGAAAACAGAGCTATGAACATGACAGCAAAATTACAGTATTTATTAAGCAGAGCAGTAAAAAAAAAACAATTAGGGCACTGCCTTAAAGATATTTCTTTATTAACAATACCATGTTCAGTAAAAAATAAAGTGTTGCACATGATCTTTAAACAGAAAGAAGGAATTTTTAATTCAAATGCCATAGTTATTTGCATTAATGGAAAAATACACTGAAAAGTACAAAACATGTGTTCCTCGATAAGCCCTTTTCCAGCTGAGATTTAACAAGATGGCTGTAGGATCTGCCCACAGCCATAAAAATGAGTAAGCAAGCAAGGTTTTACATCTAAAGTTCCCTTTCCCTGAGGCTCAGAACGATGTATAAAATACAGGCAGAAGAGGAAAATAATTAGCACCACCTTAAAACTTAATAATAACTTAAAGAAAAGACAGAGTACTAAGCACCTAAGGCTTCTCTAAAAAGATACACCTTCAGACCCGGTTTGAAAATGCCCACCAAAGGGACCTCCCTCAGGAACCTTGGAAGCAAGTTCCACAACACTGGTACCCCCACCTCAAATGCACAATCACCAGATGTGTTTTCCTTGGGCCCTGGGAACCACTAGGAGACACTCCTCAGCAGAACAAATGGAGCACTGGGGGCAGGCAGGAGTCAGAAGGACACACAGATAATCTGGACACAAACCATATAGGGCTTTGCAGGTGAGTAAACCCACCTTGAAGGAGGTCCTCCACCTGACTGGCAGCCACTGCAAATTGCACAGAACAAGGGTCACATGTCATGACCTACGAAGGCCCATCAGTAACCTGACTACTGTGTCCTGCAACAGCTGCAGGAAGCATAGGACACCACCACTGACCCCTATGTATAGTGCATTGCTTTAGTTGTATCTAGGCAAGGCAAATTTTATTTTTCAGGTGCCCAATCCCATTGGCTCTGGGTGCTGTACAATTAAAATGCATCAAAAAGCAGTTAAAACACAATAATTACAGTACAAAATGTATCAGTTAAGAATACTTACAAGCAGACTGACCAAAATAGGAAGCCTGATTTAGCAGCAGATTCCTGAAGGGGCCATTCATTCAGAATGTCTTGGAAGCAGTATCTAAAATAGTGTCTGGGAATGCCTGGCTGAATAAAAAGGTATTGGGCAGGCTTTGAATGCCTCAACTGAAGGGGCCTCCCTTACAAATGGAGAGAGTGAATTCCACAGGATGGGGTCGGCAACACTACAAGCTCTGTTGCAGTTTTTAACCTTGACCTGGGAATCACGAGGTGAACCATAGAGGAGCACCAGAAGGACGAACCAAGGCAGCAGGTGTTAAAAGGTCAAACAGGTAGCCAGGTCCCAGTCTATGCAGGGCATTAAAGGTGAGCAAGGACACCTTAAAGAGGACCATACACCAAATTGGCAAACAATGCAGTTCATGCAGCACTGGGGTGATGTGACAGTATTTTGGCTGTTCCATCAACAGCCTGGCAGCTGCCTTCTGCACTAGCTGCAGTCAACAGAGGGTGCCTCCAGAGACCCTGAGATAGAACACATTACAGTAGTCAAGCCTTGATGTCACAAATGCATGTACCAAGGTGGGGATTTCCATGGGTGTATCTAGGTGTTTGATCCTAGCGATATTCCTAAAATGGTAAAAGTTAGTGCGGACAATAGATGACACATAAGATTCAAGTGTTAGTTTGCTGCCAAGGATAACACCAAGATTGTGCACCTTAGATGAGGCATTCAGTAGCACAGACTCCAGAAATAGTCTAGTCTCTGTGCCAGAGGCCATCCTATCATGCCTCCTGTTCGACTTCTCCACCAGTACCTCCATCTTAGCAGGATTCAGTCACAACCAGCTAGACACCATCCAGTCATTAATCTCAGTCAAGCAGTTGTTCGGTACATCCACTGCATTGGATGGCTCAGGGCCAAAGGATAGATACAGCTGGGTATTATCTGCATAGCAATGAAAATCCAGACTGTACATCCTAATGATCTCACCCAGGGGCAGCATATATATGGCAAACAACATTAGTGACAAGACTGAACACTGAGGTACTCCACAAAACAGAAGGTTGGGGAGGAGGGGAAATTCCCCATTATGACCTTTGCCTCCTGTTTGTGAAATAGGACTCAAACCAGCAGATGACAGTGATGGCGAGTCCACAAAATTCCCTGAGGAAGTTGAGCAACACACAATGGTCCACCATGTCAAAAGCTAAGAAAAGATCAAGGAGAATCAGAATTGTCCCCTCTCCTCAATCTCTTGCTCTGAGGAGATCATTATGCACCTGAACTAATGCAGTTTCTGTACAGTGCCTGACACGAAAGCCAGACTGGAGCGGCTAATAGATATCAAAGGTCACAAGGTGTTCCTTGAGCTGCTTCACCATAATATTCTCTACAACTTTTCCCAAAAGTGGAAAGTTGGAGACAGGACAGTAATTCGCCTTGATGTCAGGGTCTAAAGATGGTTTCTTCAGAAGGGGTCTCACCAGTGCTTCCTTCAAGGCATCAGGGAAGACCTCCTCTGACAAAGGGCACCAGACAAGCAAAGTGAACATCGGGCCTACAGAATCAACACATCCCATTAAGAAATGAGTAGGCACTGGGTCCAGTTCACAATATGTGTGCTTTAGCCTAGAAACAACCTCAATGACCTCATCCTCTTCCACCAGCTTAAACTCCCGCCAAACAGGTGGAGTGCTCCTCAAACAATCAGGGTGACCACTGTCGGCCACACTGTGGCTCACTGGTGGAATTCCTTGCCTGATGGTGGACGCTCTGTCTGAGAAGAACCGAGCACACTCATTGCATATAGCATCTGAAAACGCTTTTCTTGGCTGTAGACAAGATGGATGTAATAGCCTGTCTATGGTCTGAAAAAGCATAGGTGGTCAGTTCTTCCCAGTGGCAATCTCCCTGGACAAGAACACTTATAGTTGATTTCTCCCTGTACACAACACAGTGTGCATTCAGGGCCAGTCTGTCTACTTCTAGCCTGGTCCTCCCCTAGCAGCACTCTAAATTCTGTCCCTTGATCTTCATTGCCTTGAGCTCCCCATCAAACCAAGGGGACCTCAAGTGATGATCTGAGTTGTACACAAACTGGTGAAAGGGAGTTGAGTGCCTCAGACATCGCCTTATTATATGCTGTGACTGCTTCACCCACACCCCCTAAGCATGCACTGCCCACGCTAC
Source organism: Neoceratodus forsteri (assembly GCA_016271365.2). Taxonomy (NCBI): domain Eukaryota; kingdom Metazoa; phylum Chordata; order Ceratodontiformes; family Ceratodontidae; genus Neoceratodus; species Neoceratodus forsteri. The sequence continues at coordinate 41,156,551 of CM028131.1, read as the reverse complement.
ATAGATCAACTACCACCAGAAAACACTCCAGAGGTCAAACCCCTCAAACAGCAGTAGCTTTCTACCTCAGCAGAGGGAGGGATCACAGAGGGTGCCCTGAGCAAGAACTCCACCATGCAATGATCGGACCAAATGACCCAATCAGTCTTAAAATTATCAATCTCAAGCCCAGCGAGAAGACCAAGTCCAACATGTGACTGCCCTGGTGGGTCATGGTAGAAAGATCTTGCAACAGGCCCAGAGTTGATATCATCTGGAGGAGCTGATAACCCAGACTGCATGATTCATCATTTGCCCAAACATTGAAGTCCCCCATAACTAAACACCTGGTTGCCTTCAGTGTTTCTCTGACAACAAAGTCAGCTACCTCTTGTAGGAACTCTCCAGCTGCCCCAGGGAGATGGTAGATCAGGAGGATCCTGCAACCTGTGCCTGGACCACCATGGATAGCCACACATTCAAACAAACTCAGTGTTCTCGCTGGGTGCATGGTGAAGCCTAACTCAGATCTAAATAGATGGCCACACTCCCACCCCTGCATTCCACTATGGGGCAGTGTGCAACGGAATACCCAGGGGGTAGGACATGGCAGCCTCTAAAACTGGGCCAGTAGCATCACCACTCACCCTGGTCTCTGTAATGCATGTCAGATCAACCTACGAAACCAGATTCACTATAATTGGCTGATACCACACTCATTAACATCAAGTCTTACTTCTGATTAATCTGGCATTGCACAGCACTGCCCTCAGGGGATTGGTGGACAATGCAGCTCCTCCTGATGCCTACCCACTCAGTCTGGTAGGGACCCTGAGAATGGGAACCAAACACATCTGGCTTCTCTCTAGGACCCGTTGAAACCCAGGGCACCTTCTACACTTAACCACCTCAATCCTGCCCCTTTTCACTGTGCATGAGGTGCTACACTAAGACTGACTGGTGTGGCACCTCCTAATCCTGACCTCCCAATAGTGACACCCTGTAGTGTTGGAAACCGGGAGGACAGCAAAGGGCTGCAAGTCAAAAGATGGGATAGCCCATACACAATTCTTGCCCTCCCCAGCTCCTCAGACAGACACCCCCAGACACATGCCAATCAACTAAGGCTCCAAAGCAGTGAGGAAACTTCACTAAATAAATAAACACATACACACACATCAAACATACACTAATTCAGTAAAACCTAGACCACATACACTACATACACAGCCACTAACTCCTGCCCCCACCCAATCACCCAGATCGGATAAAAAAATAAAAATAAAATAAACTCAGGGGGAGAACACAGGTAAATGAGTGTTCTGCAGAGGTTTCAGATTGATGAAACAGAGACATGCAAAATGCCCAGAGCAGGATGAAAACTAACTGCACAGTCCAAAAGTCAGAGCCTTTCCTAGACTAGTAACTAATGTTGATGCAGAAGGAGCAAGGGTGCTCACACCACCATAATCCCAAGGTCTTAAAAGGATTACACATCCAAACAAGAAAAATGTTTAGTCTTAAAAAGTCACTCTAAGAAAACAACCTCCTCTCACCAGAGCTGTTTCAGTCATCCAGATATTAGGCACACACCCCCATGAGGCAGAAAAGTCCAAAGACAGAAGGAAGGACAAGCTATCACCAAGTCCTCAGTTCCTGACTTGATTCCTTTGTCTGTGGCACAGTTCATGCAAGGGTTTACAGGGCAAGCAGCCCAAGGAAGAAGGACAGAGAAATTTTCAGTCTGACCATGAAAAAAACCATCAGGGATGCATTCCTCACCCCCAAACCAGATGGAAACAGGTGGGCTGCCTCTCTCAGGCCCAGGATCCACACCACAGATCACTTTTGGCCAGTGGGAGACAGGTGGGATTTGCCCAGGATGCAGCGGAGCTCACACCTCCTGCAACACCATTTATCCCCACCGCACAACCACCGCCCCACCAGTGCAGATCCTCTATCAAGCCTATGAGGTGGCCTCCAGCAACAAACACAGGGTTCCTCAATTGCACTGGATGTCTTCCGATAATCCTGTCACAATAGTCAGCAAACTGTCCCATTGCAACAGTCCAGAAGACTGATACTGCAGTTTTCCAACAGCATCCTCTCTTCTTCTTACTGCTGTAGGGTGAGTACCCCAAATCTTTGATTTGCTCCTCCATGACCAAACACTAAAGCCAGCTACTGTATATAGATGTACTGCAGCAGACATTTAACTGGAGCTAACCCTAGCTTAAAATAAAATCTAAACTACTATACTACCTCACTATGAGTGCCCTGCCTAATATTAATTTCCTTAAACTTAACACAAGTGAAAAAGACTTTAAAAATACCTTGAAGATGCTAAAATACAGGAACTTTCCCCCTTATTTAGCTGTAATTCAAAAACAATTCTAAACGTTAACTTAAAGAATCTCTAGGTAGCGTTTTATGCAGTTTTGCAGCTCATGCATTAAAGCCCAAGCAGATGACATCCCAGCGTGGTCGTTGTCTTTAAATCAATATGACATCTAGACATCACAAAAGGATGTACTAGTGATGGCAGGTCATCTGGAGGGATTACGGTTCAGCAGGTAGCACAGTCACCTCTGAGACCAGGAGATCAGAAGGCTGTGGGTTCTTGTCCTGCACCAAACACTTGTGTTAATATCCCAATACTGACACTGAAGTGCAGCATGAGGGGGGTGCTGCACTCCTGGGGTTCCATATTTTGGATGAGACCTTAAACCGAGGTCCCATCTGCCAGTTCTAGTGGTAGTTCAGGTGGATGTTAAAGATCTAATGACACTTTTGGAAAAAGGGTAGGGTAATTTCCCAGGTGCCCTGGCCAAATTTCTCCCCATTTACTAAAATACCACCAACAGCTTAATCTGGTTCAAAGTCAGTTGACATTCATCTGTATCTCCCTCCCATGGGTCGTGCCTGAAAATAGACAGAATGTGTCTAGTGCACTTACCCTCATCATCAAAATCTAAATAAATAAAAAAAAATCCTGGTGATATTCCTGAGATGCGAAACACTTTTCTTAACAACAGATGACAGCTGAGCCTCATGCATCAATCAGCTGCCTAGGATCATGCCCACATGTTTCACTCTCGCAAATACCAAAAGAGGCACTGTCCCAAGCACAAGGCTCATTTCAACCCTCATGGTGTCCGCTTCTCTCCTGCAGCCCAGCTCAGTCACCAGCACCTCTTTCTTACCTGGAATGAGCCACAAACAGTTAGAGGACATCCAGTCCTTAATTTTGGCCAGACATTTGTTGAGCAACACCACTGCACCACACGTCCCATGCACAAAAGACATATACAGCTGGGTATCATCTGCATAGCAGTGAAACTTCACACTGCAACATCTAATGATCTCACCCAGAGGCAGCATGTACACTGTGCACAACAATGTTGAGAGGACAGACCCTTTGGGAACTCCACATAGTAAGGGCCTGGGGCAGGAGGAGAAGTTTCCCATTACCACCCTCTGAGTCCTGCCTGTGAGAAAAGATTCAAACCAGCTGATGACAGTGCTGGTGAGTCCACATAGCCCCCTTAGGCAATCCAACAACACCACATGGTCAACAGTGTCAAATGCTGATGAGAGATTGAGAAGAACAAGTAATGACTGGTCCTTTTGGTCTTTAACCCTGAGGAGATCATTCTGCACCTTGACCTGTGTAGTTTCAGCACTATTTCTGAATCTAAACCCTGACTGGAGGGGTTTGTAGACATCAAAGGATAAGAGATGTGCGTTGAGCTGCAGAGCCACACTCTTCTTGATCACCTTCCCTAAAAAGCAGAAGTTTGAGACAGGTCTATAATTCACCAAGATGTCTGGGCTGAGCAATGTTTTTTCAGAAGGGACCTCACCAGTGCCTTTTCCAAAGCATCAGAAAATAGTCCCTCAGAAAGCAAACACCAGACTATCTCAGTAAACACAGGACCAACAAACTTCACACATCCCACAAGAAGACAAGCTGGGCCTGGGTCCACTTTACAATATGTGGGCTGCAGCTTCAAAATCACCTTACAGACTTCCTCCATCCCATTGGTTTAAACTCACTCTAGACAGGAGGAGAGCTCTCAGGGACATCCAATGCACCACTGCCAGGCCAAATTAGCCCAGCTGGTGAAATTGTGGCCCTGATGGAGGACAGCCTGTCAGAGAAGAACAGAACAAATTCTCCACATTGTATCAATGAAACATCTCTAACAGGGTGCAGTCAGGCTTGATGGAGCAGCCTGTCCACAGTACAGTAGGGTTGTGCTGGTCTGTTCTTCACTGCAGTAATCTCCCTTGACAGGTAAGTTGCCTTCTTATGGGAGACTGCCTTCTGATACTCAGAGAGTTCTCAGAGCCATCCTGTTCTTCTCTGACTGAGACTTCTGCCAGTGATGTTCCAATCTCCAAACTTTTGTATTCATCTCCTTGAGCTCCCAATCGAACCAGGGGGACCGAAAGCGAGAGGGCCTAGGTTCAATATGGACCAATATGACAGAACCTAACACTGAGATGAGAGTCATATTATAGGTCACCACCAACTCACTCAAGCTGACCACACATGCAGCACTCACTGCCAAGAGGTCCATAACTGACATCAGGTCCTCTGGTGACAATCTTCTTCAAGGGCAGTAATGTACCAGCTGCACAGAGGGAGGGCTTATGGGGGCCATGAACAAGAACCAATCTGCTCAGTGATCCAACTGAATAACTGGATCAATCTTGAGATCCTGAATCTCAAGCCCCAGTGAGAGTACTAGGTCCATGGCATGACCATGTCTGTGGGTCGCTGAAGCAACTTCTTGGGCAAAGTCCAGCAATGTCATCAACTTGAAGAAGTCATGTCAAAATTGCAATGATACTTCATCAATTCAAGCACTGAAGACACCCAGGACCAACCACCTGGACAACTCCAACACTCTCTCAGTAACTAATTCTACAACTTCCTGCAGAAACTCCTTCTCACTCCCCATAGGCTGGTATACAAGAAGGATTCTGCAGCTTGCAATGGGAATCCTGCCCATGGCCACACATTCAAATGATGAAGTAGATCTCACTGGGTACACACAGAAGTTCAGTCTGGATCTAAAACAGATGGCCAGACACCCACCCCTACATTACATCCTCATACAGTGCACCACAGAGGATCTAGCCAGGATAGCCACCTCCAAAACTGGATTGGCATTGTCTCCCAGCCAAATCTCTGTGATGTAAGCCAGATTGACTGAGGTCTAGTTCCTGAGTGATCTCTCATTGCACAACACTGCCTGAAGGGGACTGACAGAGGCTGCCAGTCCAATGGCTATCTATCTGCTCAGTCCAATGGAAGCCCTGGGAATGGGTAACCAACATGTCTGGTCTCTCTCAAGGTACCATTTCACCCCAAGGGTCTTGACCACCCCAATGCGCCTCCCTTACACTACAGCCTCATAACCCCACCACTGTCCATTTCACCCACAGACAATCCCTTCATCTCTACAGTGCCAAATAGCTGTGATGTGGTAGATGGGCAAAAAAGAAAGGATGAATGTCTCATAGCAGGGATCCCAACAAAGTGATCCTGTAGGACCTGAAACCAATGCACATCCTTGTTGTATAAATAGTCTAAGACAATAAATTACCCTATCCCGTCCCTATGATAAGTACTACAACAAAATAAATTATGATAGAATAGAATAAAATAAAATATGACAATAAAGTACTTCCTCCCATCCTTAATAAAACCATTAAACACGCAAAACTATAACATAACAGTTCTAATCACCAGACACAACACCACCCACTTGATCACACCAAAACCTATAAGACCTACCATAAACACCAAGCTACCCCCACTCTATCACCCCTCCACTCTCCAGCCCCTTTCCCACCCAATATTTTTTTTATATACACATGTATATAAAATACATATAATTTAAAACAACAATAACCAAAGCATCATCATGGGTACTGTTGAGCTGTGATTCTGATAGTTTGGCTCCTGTCAAGGAACAATGTTCAAAATGTAAATGTATATCTGGAGAAGAGAAGAGAAGAGAAGAGAAGAGAAAGAGAAGAGAAGAGAAGAGAAGAAGAGAAGAGAAGAGATCTCAAGGAACTCAGGTCTGGATAAATTGCTGATAAGTACTTTCCTGGATTACTCTAAACAATGCAGGAGGAGAGGGATGTTAACTTACAGTCATCTCAAAAAGGCACCAGTGCTCTCACCAGAGAATTCCCAAAACTGTGAAAGTTGTAATGTGATGAATGCTCTGGTTAAACAAAGTTTCTTTAATCATAAAAGGGAGGGTGGGCAGAGGATGACTGTGAAAAAGCAGGGATACTGAATGAATACTTCTGCTCAGTATTCACAAAAGAAGAGGAGGGGGAGGTATTTAAATCAAAGAATAGAAGCACTCTGGATAGGGAGGTTGACACCAGTCAGTTCACAGAAGAAAGGATCCTGAAAGAACTCTTAAAACTGAAGGTGGATAAAGCAATGGGGCCTGACGGGATTCACCCAAGAATTCTAAAAGAACTAAGGGTAGAATTAGTGACACCACTGACTACCCATTTTGACAAGTTATGGGGAGATTGCGTAGTACTGGAAGACTGGAGGAGGGCAGATGTGATTCCGCTTCACAAAAGTGGGAGCAAGGCAGAGGCAGGGAACTACAGACCTGTTAGTTTGATTTCAGTGGTAGGGAAAATGATGGGATCACTTCTAAAGGAAAGAATTGTTGAGTTCCTAGAGGCCAGTGGGGCACAGTACCCAAGGCAACATGGATTCACAGCCGGGAGGTCATGTCAGATGAATCTAATAGATTTTTTTGACTAGGTGACCAAAGTGGTAGACCAGGGAGGGGCAGTGGACATGGCCTACCTAGACTTTAGCAAGGCATTTGACACAGTCCCTCACAAAAGATTAATATACAAGTTAGCTAGCCTTGGAGTGGGTCCATGGGTGGTAGCCTGGGTTAAAAAGTGGATAGACTACAGGATACAGAGGGTAATAGTAAACAGAATTTACTCTGAAGAAAGGGGGGTTACTAGTGGGGTACTGCATGGTTCAGTACTGGGGCTGGTCCTCTTTAATGTCTTTATAACTGACATTGCAGAGGGACTGGAAGGAAAAGTATGTCTCTTTGCAGATCAAATCTTTTAATCAATCAAAGCTTTATTTTTAAAAGGCGCTTTTCTCAAACCAAAGCGCCTGTACAATTTCATAAAACAATAAATAAACAAGGTTTAAAACTATTACAAATCATTAAAAGCTATACTAAAAAGGTGGGTCTTCAAAGCTCCTTTAAAGCTTAGGACAGTCGGGCTATTTCGCACCTGACGAGGTAGAGAATTCCACAGGGTCGGGGACTTAAAACTAAATGATCTAGCCTCTGAAGTTTTCAAACGAACCCTGGGAATCTCTAGCAATCCCTCGTCAGTGGATCAGAGGGGGTGGGAGGGACAGTAAGGGCAAAGAAGCTCTTTCAAGTAAGTAGGTCCCTGGTCATGTAGGGCTTTATAGGTCAGCAAACCGACCTTGAAGGTGATTCGCCAAAACACTGGCAGCCAGTGCAGTCCGCAGAGCACAGGCATTACATGGCTGGATCTAGAAGAACCAGTTAATAACCTGGCCAGCGCATTCTGCACTAGCTGCAGATGGTGAAGTTCAACCCCCGATAGCCCTAGGTACAGGGAGTTGCAATAGTCAAGGCGGGAGGTAACAAAAGCATGGATCAATGTTGGAAGATCCTCTGGAGGAACCAGGTGCTTCACCCTGGTGATATTCCTCAGATGGAAAAAGGAAGTTTTGACCACCGCTGACAACTGAGATTTAAGCGTCAAGTGGTTGTCAATTATTGCGCCAGGATTCTGCACCTGATCAGAGGTCGTCAGAGGAACGCCCCCAAGCCATAAGCCTGAGGGCGATCCATCCGGCAAACCCACCTCACAGCGACCCTTGTCCACGACCAACACCTCAGTTTTCTCCGGGTTTAACCTCAACCAACTCCCATTCATCCAGTCTTGGATTTCTGCAAGGCAGTTATTAAATTTCCATCAAGGCAGCATCCTGGCCGGGTACAAAAGACATATACAGCTGGGTGTCATCAGCATAGCAATGAAAACCCAGACTGTATCATCTTATAATCATTCCCAACGGCAGCATATACACCGCAAACAACATAGGTGCTAGAATAGAACCTTGCGTTACCCTGCAGGATAGGGAGATTGATGCCATGGAAAAAATTCCTGACACCACCCTCTGAGTCCTACCCTCGAGGTAAGATCTAAACCACCTGAGGACCATACCAGATATATAGAATAGTGGATGGATGAACATCCACAACAAGGCTGTGTTTCCTTCGAGGGAGTTGATGACATCATAGAGACCTCGAGAGCGAAGCTCGAGAGGTCTCCTTGATGTCATCAACTGCCCAAGAAGGAAACGCAGCCTTAGTTGTGGATGTTCAGCCATCCACTGTTTTGTATAGTATATGACTACCTTCGATTTGGTTTTATTATTTTATTTCTGAAGTTATTTGCTGTGGGTGCTGCTCTGTTTCTACTGGTGCTCCTGTTCACTCCCGTTCCGCTGCTGGCACTTCCGCTCAATCTATCCCGCTTCGCACTTTCACTTCTATGCACCGCTTAGTTTTAAAAGTTAAAAAAAAAATAGATTTTTCCGAAAGGGAGCCACGTATTGGTCTCTTTGTCCCGATTCTAAATCCAAAAATCAGTGGCTCCACTGCCCCTCACTCGCTAAATTGCGCCTCCATGTTTGTTTTAATTTTTACATTGATGCTCAGCTGAGCCAATCAGGTGGCAGGTCAAGGTTAAAAAGTTGTTGTACTATCGATGTGATGTCACATCGATAGTACAACAACATATTTGATCTTTGAACTGTACTACGACAAGTTTTCAGCAGTTGCTGAAATCCATGTAGAAACAAGGTTAACCATATACTATAATCCACAGATGGACCGCAGATGCTCTAACAGCACACCATGGTCAACAGTGTCAAATGCTGCAGCAAGATCGAGAAGTACCATAATAGAACGGTCCTACGATCTCTCGCTATTAGGAGGTCATTTAGTACTCGAACAAGTGCTGTCTCGGTACTATGCCTTTTCCTAAATCTGGACTGGAGAGAATCGTAGATATTGTTGTTGGTCAGATGATTCTCTAACTGCACTGCGACCACCTTCTCAATAACTTTACCCACAAAGGGTAAGTTAGAGACTGATCTGTAATTTGCCAGACAATCTAGGTCTAAGGAGGGCTTCTTTAGAAGAGCAACTATAGCCTCTTTAAAGGGGATCTGGAAAGATCCCCCTCCAAACTTCAGACCTATCAAAGCCAGGACTAGGCCGATTTTATCCACACAATCCACTAAAAGGCGTGTGGGGCCAGGGTTCAAATCACAGTTGGTTGGTCACAACGCTCGGATGACCATCACAATATCATCGATTGTGGGGAGGCTGAAGTCAGACCATGCAAACTGAGTGTTCGACATCTCCTGCTGACCATCAGCACTCCCATTGGAGAGGGAAGAACAGACTTCTGATCTGATTTTGGCAACCTTATCCACAAAGAAGAGAGCAAACTCCTCACACCATTCTGGAGAAAAGGCTCTTCTGGGCTGAAGACAGACTGGATTGCACAGTCTGTCCACAGTCTGAAAGAGCTGAGCTGGTCTATTCTGTGCAGCCACTACCTCTCTGGACAGGAATTCTGCCTTCTTACAAGAGATTGCAGATTGATAGGCCGTATAATGGTCCATCAAACTAAGTTTGTCATCATCCAGACCAGATTTCTGCCAATGCCTCTCCAGCCTTTGTCCAACCCTCCTCAACTCCCTCATGGTCTTCAAACCATCGAGACCTGGGGTGAAGAGTGAGAGGACGAACACGAACAGATGCAATAGAGTCCAGGGCCCCTATCATCACCTTATTATAGGCATGTACTAGGTCATCTGGATCCAAGCAATCTATCGGAAGGCCCGATAGGTCCAGTACCACCATCAGGTCATCCGGGGACACACCCCTTAAAGGGCGGTACCGGACCATCTCCAAAGGGGCTGACCTAATGGGGGTGGCCTCAAAACTGAACTTAATGGAGTGATGGTCAGACCATCTGAGTGGTTCCACCACCAAATCAGATATCCCCATCCCCAGAAGGAACACCAGGTCCAATGAGTGTCCACCAATATGAGTCGAGGAGGAAACTACCCGTGTGAAGCCCAGTGATATCATCATCTGGAGGAAGTCTTGACCAAAACGTGAGAGTTCATTGTCAACTCAGGCATTGAAGTCCCCCAGAACCAACCATTTGGGGGATCCCAATGTCAGGTCAACAATGAAGTCTGCGATTTCCTGCAGGAAAACATTCCCGTCACCTGGTGAACTGTATACGAGAAGTATCCTGCATCTCACATCCTCACCCAGAACACACTCAAAGGATCTGGTAACTCCCACCAGTACCTCCACCAGGCCCAATTCTGACTTAAAACAAATGGCACAAAGATCCGCAACAAGGTTGATACAGAAGGTGGGGTGGAGAGGATGCAAAGGGACTTGGCAAGGTTAGAGGAATGGTCAAATATATGGCAGCTTAGATTCAATGGAAAGAAGGGCAAAGTAATGCACCCGAGAATCAAAAATCCAGGGGAAGAGTACACAATGGGGGGTGAGATAATAACAACAGAAATGGAAAGGGACCTCGGGGTAGTCATATCAGATGACCTTAAGGTGGGCAAGCAGGGTGAGAAGGGATTAAGGAAGGCTGGTGGGATACTGGGATGCATAGGGCGAGGCATTACCAGTAGAAAACAGGAAGTTGTTATCCCTCTCTACAGACAGTTGGTGAGACCCATCTGGCATACTGCATCCAGTTCTGGAGATCCCATCTCTGCAAGAACATGGACAGGATGGAGGCTGTCCAGAGGAGGGCAACAAAAATGGTGCAGGGTCTGCACCAGAAGACATAGGAAGAGAGATTGAAAAATCTTAATATGTATACACTTGAGGAGAGGAGGGAGGGGGGGACTTGATAGAAACGTTCAAGTACATCAAGTGAATCAACAGAGTCTAAGAGGGTAGCATCTTTTAGAAAAAGAGATGCGCAAGAACAAGAGGGAAAAATTTGAAGATGGGGATGGCTCAAAGGTGATGTGAGGAAGTATTTTTTCATGGAGAGGGTGGTGGATACATGGAGAAGCCTTCCTGAGGAGGTAGTGGACTCAAAAACAGTGGGGGAATTCAGGAACACATGGGACAGACATAAGGAAATTCTAGAGGGGGGTAGGAGGAAGTAGGCTGTTGGTTAACTAGGATCTGCAGCCTATGCATTAGGTACAGACATGGGCAGACAAGGTGGGCCAAGCAGTCCTTATCTGCCATCAAATTTTAGGTATCTATATTTCTATAAAAAAGTACTGTTGAAATGCTCCTAGCAGATGTACACCAACACTGCTCTCACCAGTGCTGTGGTTCTCAAGCAGTCCAGGAAACTGAGCTTCTCCATCAAATTTTGGCAACCGGGAATGACGCACTGATCTGGAGCTCATTTCCAGGTGTGACCTGGGAAGGGAAGTGGAGAAAATGCAACAAGAATACAGAGGTTACTGCATAGCGATGTATACAAAAAAATTTAAGATGTTTTTCAAAATATACAATAAAGTACAAGAAACATTGCAAATATATACATACATACAATAAATACTAATGAGTATATACAATTTTGTATGATCAGGCAATGGTATTAGGAACAAAGTACAAGGTGCCACAAATGAGTAGTTAGAGATTTAAGGGTAAGGGGAAGAAATTGGGGGAAGGTGAAGGTGTGGAGGGTGTCAAGGAGGATCAGGAGGGATTAATGAGGTCAAGAGGGTTGCAGGAACAGGAGGTGGGGAGGGGTTTTAGGTGTTTCTTGAGAGATGCAGCCATGGGCAAGATGTGGACAGAGTGGAGAGATAATTCCAGAGAATGGGGAGCCTGAAATCAAAGAATAACTTGCCTGATTGAGAATCTTGTAGAGGGAAAGTGAAGGTGTGAGGGTCTTGGGCACGAAGTCAGTAACCTGGGTTGCTGGAGGGGGACAGGAAATTCATGAGATAGTAGGGGCGCACACTGAACCAATACTTTGCAATGAAGGTTGCACAGTGGGAAATGCAATAATTAGCAAGTGAGGTGAGGGAGAGAGCTGAATACATGGAGCAGTGGTGTGTTTGACAGGGAAGGTTTGTAGTGAAGTGACAGAAGGCATTGTGCAGTGGGTCTAGTTTGGAGAGAGGTGATTGGGGCATACAGCTGTACACATCAATGTAATCTATGGAGGGCAGAATAAGTTTGGTGAAAAGCTCTTTCTGGATAGGGAGTGAGAGGCAGTCCTTGTGTCTGTACAAGGCACCAGATCTGGGCCAGAGCTTATCATGGGTATCATCAATATGGTGGGAGAAGTCCAGCTCTGGATCAAGCCAGATTCCCAGGTAGTTAAAGGATTCCATAGTTTCTAATTTTGAGACAGCTAAGGAATGAATGGTGAGGAGGGGTTAGCCTGTTTGTGTGCAGAGCCAAAAGCCATTGCATCAGTTTTCTTTTTGTTGCATTTTTACACAGATTACACACAGATATTTGATGGCAGAAAATGACCACACTGGCCCACCTTGTCTGACCTTTACATCCTCCCCTTCCCCTCTCCCCTTTATACTGGCTCTGGACTTTCTCCTTTTCTCCCAACCCCATATGTCTGTCCCATTCTCTCTTGAATCCCTCCACCATTTCATATCCCACCACCATGTCATCTGGCAGTCTGTTCCAGGCTTCTTCCATCCTCTCTGTGAATAACTGCCCTCTGACACTGCCTCTGTATTTTCCACCTTCTAATTTGAGGCTATGTCCCCTTGTGTATGCTCCCTCCTTTTTATGTTTGCTTGCACGCAGTGCAAGAAACATATTGAGGCAGCTTGGTGCCGAAGCAGGTTCTGGAGGTGTGGCACTGTTGTGGCCAATACTGGCACAGAATATAAGGGCGTGAGTGCTGTCCACCAATAAGGGGAAATACAGTCAGTGACACTAGTTTTGAACATTGACACCAACTTGAAAGAAACTAGCCACACTGATGCGCTCCCCACAGACATGCATGCACACACGCACACATGTGCATGCTAATGCGCTCCCCTCCCCACACATACTGTATGGCCAATGGGGGTGCCCAATCCCCTGTCAGCTGCAATGCCCCCACAACAGACAACCGTGTGCCACACTGGGAGCCCACCCCAGCAAGGCAGTAGTCCATATGGCCGATGGGGGTGCCCAATCCCCCATCATCTCCAACGATCCCCCAACAGACAACTGTGTGCCATGCTGGGAGCCCACTCCAGTGTGGCAGTAGTCCATATGGCCAATGGGGGTTCCCAATCCCCTGTTGGCTCCACTGCCCCCACCCCAAACAGCCTTCCAACTGCCACACTGGGAGCCCACCCCAGCGTAGCAAAAGTCCTGCGTCATGGAAGAAGAAGAAAAAATAGAAACCTAAAAGAGAAAACCTTCCTTCGCTGACTGTCCTGACCCGCTCCCCCCACCCGTGCCCACCTCTGTGCACCCTGCCTCCCTACACCCCTCCACCCCATACCTACCTCCGGAGTCTGGCACGATGATCTTCGGTGGACCGGGAACATGTCTGCACTCTTCAAAGCTGACCACAAAGTGAGGAAATGCCAGTAAGCTGTATAATGTAATAAATAGGGTTTTTCAACTTTGATGGATATCGCAGGCAGTTTTGGGAGTTTTTTCACCAAATTTTCAACATGGGATTTTTGGGACTCCCACCTTATGTATTCTGTCACTGTAATTTTGTTAATCGGCCCCAAAAGGTGATTTCACAGTCACTGCACAGAACCACCTTTTGGGACTGATTTATAAAATGACAGTGTCAGAGTTCATGGGGTAGGCCCCAAAAAACCCTATGTTGAAAATTTGGTGAAAAAATTCCACAAAATGACTGTTTTACAAGCATGCGTTGCACTGTTCCTATGTACTCTCATAGTTCATGATTGTTCAATATTTTCACTCCAGATTTTTAACATTGCCATTTTACCACACCTCCTTATGAGCAGTACAGCTGCCATTTTTCACATTTCACCCAAAATGTGTTTCCGTGCATGTAGTGCACAATGGCGCAGTCGATGTGCGAAATCAATGCTCAGGACAGATTAAGAAAATCACGGTGACACTGTTCATGAGCAGAATTGTTAAAATGGCTATGTTCAAAATTTGGTGAAAAAAGTCTATAAAATGACTGTGTTACGAGCGACCACTGTGCAGTTTCCAATCACACTCGTAGCTTCATGGATTTCTAATATTTTCAGTCCAGATTTTCACCTCTGGCTTTTTTCCACACTTCCTTATGAACAGTACAGCTGTCATTTTTCACACCATGGCCAAAATGTGTTTTTGCACTTTCAGCGTAGAAATGCGTGGTCGCTGTGGGAAATCACTGTACGGGACAGATTAAGAAAATCACCGTGATGCTGTTAATGAGCAGAGGTTCCAAAATGCCTGTGTTGGCAATCTGCTGTAAAAATTCCCCAAACTAATTGCATTATGGGTGTGTGTTGTGCAATTTCTACACACGCTCATGACTTCACCAGTTTTTCTAATATTTGCACTGCAGATTTTCAACATTGCCATTTTTTCCATCTCCCCATGAACAGTACAGCTGTCATTTTTCACATCCTGTTCGAAATGTGTTTTCGCACCTGTGGTGCCAAATGGCACAGTCACTGTGCAAAATCAGCTTTTGACTAACAAACTGATATTGCCACTGTTCATAAGGTGGGGTCACAAAAAACCCATGTTGAAAAATTGGAGTGAAAATGCCAATGAATGCCTGAGGCATTAGGGTTTCTGACCGTAACACCCCACCCTGTAGAGATTAACAGGTATTGGGGAGTGACCTGGGATTCTCGTCTGTAATGCTCATACCATTACACACCCTGCAGCCAGTGAGAGGCATCATGGTGTGCCTTGGACTCTTCGGCCCCAAAGTTCAGCCCATTCTCCTATTCAGCAACTATCTCACCATATTTCCTGATGGAATGGGGTGACCTTAAGGGCCAAAGACCCCAAGGCACACCGTAACACTTGTCGGTGTCTGCAGGGGAGTGTGTGGTGATATGGCATGGCCATTATGCCTGGTGACCCAAAGGCACAACCCTATGCCTGTCAGTCTCTGCAAGGTGGTGGCAGGGTTGGTTTCAGTTCAATACTTCACTGCCATTCCTATTATGCAGCTCTCTAATTCATACACTACCAATGCCAGAAAGCAAACAATTGGCATTGACAAATGCTTATTTAACAAGCTCCCCTCCTTAACCTAATTTATCTCCTTCAGGTACTTAAAAGTCTCAATCATGTCCCCCCTCTCCCTCCTAGTCTCTAGTGGGCACAGATTCAGCTCCCTCCACCTCTGCTCATATGGTTTCCCTTGTATCCCATGCACCATCTTTGTTGCTCTTCTCTGAACCTTCTCCATCATTTCAATATCCCTCGATAGGTGTAGTCTCTAAAACATTTGAGTGAGTTTATTTTAAACCAGTTCAGTAGATTCTCAAAGTCAGCCCGAAAACGGAATCCTGTACACATTAGAGGGAGGGGCTGGACACATAGATCACTATGTCATCGGTGTACATGTACATAGCATATGTGAGGTGGAGCTGGAGGAGGGATTTCATTTACAAAAATTGAGAATAATACTGGTACAAGAATTGATCCTTGGGGGATGCCATTGTGGATGTGGGGAGGATGTGGTGTCGCTCAGTTGCATGTATTGAAATCTGTCATATAGGAATGCCTTAAACCATTTGGTGGATGAAGAAGAGGTGCTAATGCATAAGAACTAAAACAAAATGGTCCCAAAAAACAAACAAAATAACAATCAAGGAGAAAATGAAAAAAAAGGTACAAGTAAGAGATAGCAGAAATTTTGAAAAAGGAGAGAATTTGGAATGCCCCCTCAGAGCTCTTACAGATGGCAGACCAGCCTGGAGACTCTCTTGAAAACTCTCCAAGCCTCACAGGAGAAAAAAAAAATTGTTTTGTTGTTGTTGTTGTTGTTAACTGTCAGCGTGATGTAAGAAACTGTCCGTGAAGAGATGGTCTGCCAAAGGAGTTTCTGGCAGTGGCACAGCTGCCAAGAAGACATTAGGATCTGGGTCTCTAAAGGGTAATATTTCAAGCTGTGATGACACAGATTCATCAGGGGCTAGTCAAAATAGTAATGTTGGTCATAGTAACTGACAAGAATTATTTTCTGCAAGTGGAGGCATTAGTGTTGCTAAGTTCTTCTCAGCTAAACCAATGGTATTAGTACTGGCAGCCATTGCACCCCCCCCAAAAGAAAAATGGTTAAGGTAACACATTTTTGGTTTGAGATTAAATTTAAATTTGTGAGCCAAAAAAATACTCTCATGAACCAAAAATTGCTGGTGAATATGTGGCATCTATTTTTAAAATCCTGATAACTCAGGAAACGTTTAATATTTTTTCATCAAACCTTTGAAAGGTACTTTCTCAGCACAGACAACATGTACCCTAAATGTTCTGTGTAGAAATTCAGTAATGTGTAGCTTGTACAGGAGGGCAAAAGATCATGTTAATATAGGGAAACATTTATTTTCCATTTTATGACACTCCATATCTTGAAAACCATACAAGGTGCCACCATCACGAAACATTCTACACTGTGAGAGTTTGACTGTGCATGGCAAATTTTGGACTATTTTGTCAAACAATGCCAAAGTCATTAAGGTGCAACATTTAGGGTTTAACATCAAACAGCCTATACATCCCTAACTATAAAGGGGCTTCCACATCCCTATAATATAACCTTCGCATAAATGTTATTTTCTCCCCCTGTATTCCTCCCTTGACACATACTTGGAAATGAGCCTGTCCTTCCCCTCTCCCTGTACTTACCAGTAGTTCTTTGTATATTTGCTATAGTCATACCGTATGTTATTATACTTTAATTTTGCTGTACTTTCCCGAATTTATTACACTCCTCCTCATATTTACTTGAAAATGAACTCTGGCTGCGTATGCCACTCCTGGTTATCAACTAAAGTAAATAATCTAAATGTCAGTTGTTGGTCAAAAGGCTGTTGTGAATTAATGAATCCAGTTTTTATGCATCTATATGCATATTGCAGTGTATATATCTATCTATCTCTCTCTCTCTCTCTCTCTCTCTCTCTCTCTATATATATATATATATATATATATGAAACAAAAATTACTTTACAGGTCAGCTATGGATCAGAGGATGTTGGACTAAGTAATAAGTATCAGTTTCCTTCTTTTGTACGAACTACTCCAAACAGCATTAATATACACCATGGAGTGATTCAACTGCTGCTGCACTTCCAGTGGACATGGGTTGGGATTCTTGCACCAAATGATATAAGTAGTGAAGAGTCTAACATCATTTTTATGGGAAAACTGCAAAATGCTAGTGTCTGTGTTGCGTTCCAAGAAAAAGTACCAACTAATGAAGCAGACACACTGAAAGTAATTAACATAATCAAAGTATCATCATCAAAAGTAGTGATTGCGAGTTATACGCTTGAATTAAGTACCTTTCACAGGAAAATGGTACAAGCAAATGTTACTGGGATAACGTGGATTGCTATGGATACATGGCCTACATCATTTTACAGTAGTGAAACATATGCATTTCTATATGGAACCCTATGGTTTGACCTAGGTATAAATGATTTACCAGGATTTCAGAATTACATTGCAAGCATTCATCCATCAAAAGATCTCAATGATCCTTTCTCTATAACATTTTGGGAAGCAGTGTTTGCATGTCAGTGGCCCATGTTAGGTACAATAAATGTTACAAAAGGAAAAACTGTGTGTACAGGGAGAGTAACACTGTGGAGTATTACAGATCCATTCTTTAGAGCAAATGACTTAACTTCAGATTCAACAACAGTTTCATATGCAGTGTACAATGCTGCATGGGCTGTGGTGACTGCCTTACATAATTTGTATGTATGTAAGCCTGGTGAAGGACCCTTTCTAAATCGATCATGTGTGCAATTTCCTAATTTCCAGCCTTGGCAGGTAAGTGGAAATTACCATTAATTTGTGTCATTAATAATTCAGTGAAATTGATGTACTGGTCTGGATTTTTGTTAAAAACACGTTATACCAATATTTCATGAAATATTTTTTGTAATTTATTTCTTTATTGAACAATCATTAATTATATGTAATTATTCGGTCCCTCCTGTATTCGTTTTTTGGTTACATGTCTCCCCCACTCCACATAGTTGTTAAAACACCATCTTATGTGAAAGTTTCTATTTGTGCTACATTGTCTGCTGGATTGGTAAGATCTCTTTATCTGCACTTTTCATAACTTTCACCATACTGCCATACTACCATACAGCATGTTATTGTTAGTGACCCACTCACGTGGCCACACACTCCACCTTGTGTTTTTGATTGGCCTGGAGGTTAAGGATCTAAAAATAGACCTAGTGATACGATCAGATTATAGCACTGCGGGGTTCATATTTGGGCCCCCCTCAATGGTCCTGGCTCTACCGAGATGGTCTGGTACCCCCCGTAAGAAAAGCATCCTCGTTTGCACTGCTGAAGACGTTGTACCAATTAGAAGTGGGGGCTGTATGTGCGACTGGAATGGAGGAAGGGTGACCACTTATAATAGGACGGTCACCACCGCCTTCGATTCAATCACACCCATTCTTGTTCAACCTGTCTACTCACCAAGGACCCTCTTTGTTTGATGAGGAACTCAGGGAGTTAAAGACCAGGGTCAGTGCTTAGAGAGATCCTAGATGTGGTCTGGACTGTTGGAGGACAAATTGGCCCTGAGGTCACATTATTGCTACTGTCAGAGGGTATTCTCTTGAAAGAAAGCAGATTTTTTGTTTAAGGAGATTGCTGCTACAAGGAACAGACCAGCTCAGCTCATCCGCATGGTAGACTGGCTTTACATACAGCCTGTCTCCATGTGGCTGGATCAGGTTCAAGCACTAGGTGCGAAGAATTCACTCTGTTCATTGCCAACAAACTGTCCCCTATCAGGGCAGAGATCTCCTCCAGTTTCTCTAGAAGAGATTGCAGGGTCCTTTCTTAGGCAGGATGAAGCACTCTTCCTCTCTGGGCTGAGTTTTACCCAACTGGGAAAGGGAAAGGGAACATTGTTTAACCAGGATTAGCACACTAAGCCAAAGCTTGTTTCCAGATGTGACCTGGGAGCACAAGGAAGTTAAGTGACTACAGTAGCTCAGGATCACACTGTATACACCTAGAAGGCTAGGATTCAAATCAAGGTCTCCGTATATGCAGCTCAGATCCTTAACCCTCTGCACTATACTTCCTCCTATGGAGAGGAGTAGCTGGTGACTATGATCTAGAAACTGTGACCAACACAATGTGATTTTTACCCAGGTCCCACCTGCCTTTTGGTGGAGTGTTTGGACCAGATTAGGCCTGTCCTGGCTGAGATAGTCAGGAGTTCCTTGAGGAGTGGGGTCTTCCCATTGACCTTGAAAGAGGTGCTGGTTAGGCCCTTACTGAAAAAACTCTCACAGGACCCGGAGTGTATCAGTAACTACAGACTGGTCTCTAACCTCCCATTTTTAGGGAAGGTTATTGAAAAAGTGATGGCCATTCAGCTTGAAGAGCACCATGCCTCCTCCTCCACTGATCAGATATTCCAGTCTAGGTTTTGTGCTGGGCACAGTACAGAGACTGCTCTGGTGAAGGTGGTTAATGATCTCCTGATGGCAAGGGATAGGAGAGAGTGTTCCATCTTAGTCCTCCTGGACCTGTCAGCAGCGTTTAATGCTGTGGATTATGAGGTGCTACTCGACCACCTGCAGTACTGGTGCGGCTTGTCAGTAAATGTCATCAAGTGGTTTATGTCATACTTTACAGTGTTTCAGGGTTGTGGGATAACACATGGACCAGACACCAAACTTCAGCTTCAACACACAATCTCTGTGTAATATTTATTCAAAAAGCAGCAAAGAACCTTCAGCAATGGCACATCCCTTTTTCAGTACATCAATTTGTAGCAACAGTCTATGCAAGTCTTTCCTCTACACTTAGCCAGCACCTACTGACTCACTTATCTCTAGTCTAACTTAACAGTTCGGATTTAGCTTCCCCTATGCAGGCCTTGCTAGCTTGAGTGGTGGAGGCTCAAATAAAAAAAAAAAACAAGCAAAAGGAAAAGAAACAGAAATTTCAGACTTGTTCAGTTTACAAATATTTACATGTATTTTTAATAACACAACAAACCTAATTATTTTATCATACAGCCCCTAGTAACATTTTACCATTATCAAAAACACCTAGTGCAATGATATTTCCAACATTTACAGGTTTTATAAACATGAAGTATATACGTCAAGGTATTTTATGACATAGTGCTATTACATACCATTTTACCAATGATACACATCCTGTTGTTTTATATCAGCTCAGAGGTCACAACAATAACCTCGCTGTATGAGGACCTGAGAGGGAAAAAGAAAATTGAAGAGGACACTATAGCATAGTCAAGAAAGGGAAGCAGGTGCCCATAGGTGGCCAACCTTATGGACTAGAAACTGTAAAGAATTGATTAGGCTAAGAAATAGAAGAACTGTTTCAACAGATTTAAGAAAAGGTTGATCCTCAAGAATGGCAGAATCTCCCTGTCACACATCCCCTACCTTAGGAGGAAAGCTGTTATTGTAGACTTCTTACCTCCTTCCTGTCCCAGGAAGGGATGAAGCTTTCACCCATCTATCTTTAGAAGCTACATCTCAGGGTCCTTATTAATGATAAATATAGAATCATAAAAGTTGATGGCAGATAAGGACCACAAGACACATCCAGTCAGCCCATTTTTTTTTTCTACCTTATGAATGTGCCGCAGGTCTTTACTCTGTCAATGGCCTATCTATTCATACTCATTTGTATTGCTCCCTTATGCCTATCCTATGCTGTATGAAGTCCTGCAATATATTCATATCCACCACTTCCTGAGGTAGTCTGTTCCATGAATCCACCACCCTTTCTGTGAAAAAGAACTTCCTCACATTACCCTTTAATCAGCCTCCTTCTAATCTCATGCTGTATCCTCTTAACCTGCTATTCTTCTTATATTGAAACATGTTAGACTCTTTCACTTTGTTAATGCATTTAAGTTGTTTGAATGTTTCAATCATATCACCTGTCTCCTTGCTTAGCTCTAGGGTATACATACTGAGCTCCGTTAATCTGTCCTCACATGTTTTCTGATGCAGTTCTTGCACCAATTTGGTTGCCCTTCTCTGGACTTCATCCATTTTGTTAATGTCCTTGTGAAGATGTGGCCTCCAGTACTGCACGCAGTACTCCAGATGTGGCCTAACCAGTGTCTTGTAAAGAGGGATTGTTACCTCCCTCTTATGACTTGTGATACCCCTACTAAAACAACCTAACATCCCCCTAGTCTTAGCTACTGCATTATTGGTATGCTTGGATTATTTCAGGTCATCTGTGATGATGATGCTCAAGTCTCTTTCTTCCCTTGTGATTTCCAGCAACTCCCCTCTCAACCTATAGGTGGGTTCAGGGTTTCTCTTCCCTGTGTGCATGATCTTGCACTTCTTTGCATTAAACCCCAGTTGCCAGTCTTCCGACCATTTTTCCAGTTTAACCAGATCTCTTCTCATTCTGCCCACATCATCTGGATCATCTACTGCGTTTCAGATTTTGTGTCATCTGCAAACAAACAAACCTTGCCCTCCAGTCAATCTGCAATGTCACCGATGAAGATATAGAAGAGGACTGGCCCCAGGACTGATCCCTGAGGTACCCCACTTGTGACTTGCATCTCTTCTGACTGTATACCGTTTACCACCACTCTCTGTTTTCTGCCTGTCAATAAGTTTGTCACCCAGATGACCGACTTCTGACCCACCCCGAACCTACTCAGCTTATTAATCAATAAACATTCCATCAAATACATAGTGGATATCATCATTTTTTACCCTGAGGCATTAACACATTTCTTAAGAGAGACTAATGGTACCTTCCCTTCTCCTTTTAGGGAAAGCCTATCATATTTCTTTACCAAAAATCTGGATGGCTGTAAAGTCCAGTACCATAGAAAGAGTTTCTCTGGTTTGAATAACTACCTACCTCTACCCCACCAGGCATGTCAGTTTTAAGCGGTGGCTCAGTCATAGGTTCAACTCTTCTACATAAACCCACTATGTCTCTTGATTCATTCATTTTACTTGCTACTGATATAGACACCTGAGTGTAGATACTCTAGGTGTACCCCAACACTGGTTCCTATCCTTTTCTACTCACCTCCTCCTTTGTAGGATTTCCCTCAGAAAAGGATACAACACATGTACCACCTCAGACTATTAACATATTGTAACATTTTGATAACATTAGCATCTTTAGCCTGCAGTATACCTCAGTCAATACTGTTAACAGATTTAGTTGCATCAACACAAGAAAATGTCCCTTCAGCCTCATAGGCTTTTTCTTGCTTGATTGGAGTCTTCAACTCCAGCACAATATCTCTAGGCAAAGTCTTACCTGGGTCTCACATTCAAGTTCCATACTTGCATCTCCAGCTTCTAATAGGTAACATCCTAGGATCAAAGGCAACAAAGGAATACCCTGCTCAGTCAGCGGGTCCTCCTCAAACTGAGCTCATGAAAAAGCCTCCTCTGACTCTTTAACCAAACTCTTCAGCAGGAACCTCTTGAGCACCTGGAACCAGTGTTCCACCTCTCTATGTAGTTGGTCTGCCTTCAGCCATTGCCCACTCATTCAGTGGATAATTCTCATCAGGGTCTCCACCTCCTGGGTGTTGTCTCTCGCACTTCCAATCTGAATTGACCTGCATCTCATCATCATCTTCAGGCTTGGCCTTCCTTTGAGCTCCCAGATCCCATCCAAGCAGCAGCTTCTCTACATCTGTCAGCCATGGTTCTTGTCAGAACTCCACGGACTTTCTTCTCTGGGTTCTTCTCAAGCAACTACTAGTGCATCGGTCCACCTCAGATATTTGGGTGATATCCACCATAAAACATCCCTCTTTGACCAGTCCAGAGCACTTACAGCAAGTTATCCCACTCTTGACACCAAGTCTGAGGAGGGGTTACAGGATAACAGATGGACCAGACACTGAAATTCAACTTCTACTCACAATTTCTATGTGTTGTTTATTCAAAATGCAGGAAATAACCTTCAGGAATGGCATATCCCTTCTTCAATACATCAGTTTGTAGCAACAGACTATGCAAGTCTTTCCTCAACTCTTAACCAGCACCTAATGACTCACTGATCTCTGGTTTAACTTAACAGTTGAGATTAAGCATTCCCTATGCAGGTCTTATTTGTTTGGGTGGTGGGATCTCAAATAAAAAAAAAAAAAACAAGCTAAAGGCAAAAATCCTCAGTGCAGAAGTACTGAAACAAGGGTTACCCCAAAGGGCACTGACAATAAGCCAAGTTTCAAAGAAACAAAATATCACACATACTTCCATAATGCAAAGCATCATGTGAGATATGCAAATCACCATGACATTTCAGACATGTTCAGTTTTCAGCAATTTACATGCATTTTAAATAAAACAACTAACTTCATTTTTATCATACAGTCCCCTAGTAACTTTTTACCTTTATCACAAACACTAGTGCCATGGTATTTTCAACATTTACAGTTTCATAAACAAAAGAGTCATTTAAGATCCACGGCTGTGGTACGAGACAGTGCTGGCCAGCTGCTCCCAAGCGCACGACTTGCCTAATCTACTGCAATCCCAGATCTGGGCCTCTGACTGGGTCATTTAAGATCTGCAGCTGCGGTACAGGACTGTTCCAGCCAGCTGTTCCCAAGTGCTTAACTCACCTAATCTACTGCAAGCCCAGGTACTGCTCCATTTGTGAATTGTAAGCCTGCAATTTGACTGGGTCATTCACATTGTGTCTCCATCAGTGGTTGGTGGTTCTGCCTTGCTGACTGTCTCCTGATTGGACTTTGTGTCTCTGGCACTAGTAAGCCAGCTAGTGGCTCTTTCTCCTCCAGGTACCCAGACACAGTGACAGCCATGTAGGCTGCTGCTCACTGCCTGGCGCCTAGCAACTGTCTTGCTCCGTGACTTCTTGGACACAAGTTTTGAGCCTGCCTTTCCACCTCTGATCCTTATTATATGCTCCCCGATCCTTGTTAAATACTCCTCTTAAGGAGCTAATTCCTCCTCTTATTTGAGCACTGGTCCCACCAGGGAAACCTTCTCTTAAAGGGATCCCTCTGTTTTATCACTTTCTGCTTTCTTAAAATAGCTCTCCACTGTTACTATCTGCCTGCTTTTCTTTTTTTTTAACCCTACGCTTTTCTTATTTTTTTTTTCTCTTGAGTACGTTCGAATCAGTCCAGCAGCTACTATGGAATATATCTTTTTCTACAGCTGCATCCTCCTTTTATTTGGCTCTACCACTGAAACAGCAGCTATTCCTCTGTGCCAGGATCAATTCAACTACTTGGATTTGTCCCAGTCGGTGTATACTCTAAATAGGACCTTGGCTTACTCAGTGGGCACTGATCCCATTTCATGTAATACGTATTTATTTAGTTTTTGTTGACCGGGTAAGTGCACTAGACAAATTCTGCCTATTTTCAGGCATGACCTTGGGAAGGGGGATACAGATGAATGCCAACTGACCTTAAACCAGGTTAAGCTGTTGGTGGTATTTTTAGTGAATGGGGGAAATTTGGCCAGGACACCGGGGAAATTCCTCTGATCTTTTCAAGAAATGCCATGGGATCTTTAATATCCACCTGAACTACCACCAGAACAGGCAGATGGGACCTCAGTTTAATGTCTCATCCAAAAGACGGCACCTCAGGAGTGCAGCAACCCCTTCATACTGCACTGCAGTGTCAGTATTGGGATATTAACCCAAGTGCCTGGTGTGGGGATAGAACCCGCAGCCTTCTGATCTCCCAGCCTCAGAGGCGAGTGTGCTACCTGCTGAGCCACTGACACTATTCCTTCAAATCATGCCTATCAGCTATAAGCAAAGACCTCACCTTCTGCAAGTAAAAATGGCACTATATGCATTGTCTTTCACCTGCCATCCTGTAGGTCCCAGTAAAGCCCCCCTGAAATTGTTATAAACCAAAATACAAGCATATTCAAAGTGTTAATAAGTTGCCTTAAGAAATTGCTAGTTCTCTTACTTTGTTCAGTGAATGTTGAAATGAATCCTGGCACACTTTTTGTTCTAGATGGCGATGAGAACTCTTGCATCAAAAGGACATCTCCTTTAGGCACCTGAATGTATGCAGCTTACTTAAAAAATCTGGCCTCATTCAAGCATGGCCACTACACATGCCTCCAGACATTCTTATGATCTCAGAGACTTGGCTTAAGTGCACAACCCCTTATAAAATCATTCACATCCCTGGTTACTGTGTATTTAGGTGTGACAGAACAATCGGGGTTGGGGGACAATTTGCAATTTACATAAAGAGCAAATTCATAGTCACAGTTATTGATTGAACCTCTATGACAAAGGAATTTGAATGCCTTGCCCTAAAGATGTCACTTTCACCAGAAGTGGCTCTACTAATAACAATGTGATACAGACTGCCCTTTGCTGGGCTTGGCATATTACCTCATCTCTATGACTTACTAGAAAATGCAAGATCTGAATGCATAATAATGAGGGACTTTAAGCTCAGTTGGAAGGACGTGTGCTCAAAAAAACTTAAGGAATTTTGTGACACACATGGGCTATCACAGATTACTTCTGAGATCACCCAGCCAGCAGGAAAAACCTGGAACATAGCACTCTGCTGGATCTTATGCTTGTTAACAAGCTGCACAATATCATCCAATGAGCAATTTAAAGCACATTCTAATGCACAGTACACCTTAACAAGATGGCGGCCACCCTGAATCAGCCTTAATTTCAGCATTAACTTCAGTTTTAATCTCAGTTTATTTTAGTTTTATTTTGTTTTATTTTGTGTTTTAGTAACAGTAATAGTTTATTTTATTTAGTAGTAGTGGCATTCGTGGATGTTGGACTGGCTAAAAGAGCAGGATGCGATCGAGTTTGTTTTGCCAAATTGCTGATGTCAGCAGCTGCTGTAAGAACAGTGGATTTAATAGCGAGGCGTGAAATCGGAGCTTAAATATATGTAGCTTCAATTGAAGAGGGTTGTTTTGTAAGTCATGGGATATTGGACTGACTAAAAGAACAGGACACAATTTAGTTCGCTTTGCTGAAGGTTGATATCAGCAGCTGCTGTAAGAATTGTGGATTTAATAGTGGAGCGTGAAATCGGAGCTTAAATTTACGTAGCTTCGATTGAAGAGGTTTTTTTTTAGTTGTAACATCGGAGTGTTGGAGTGCTAGATTTGTTTTGATAGTCACCCACATAGCTTTTCTTTTTTGGGGGATGACCTGCTTTATGAGCCTTAGTTAACTGGATTTAAAATTCCTGTTCTTTACTGCAAAATGTGACTGGGAAAGATTGTGTATCAGGAGGAAGAATTAGTAAATTGGAACAAGATGAATTGGAGAAAGAACTACAAAGAAAAGTTTTGTTTGCGCTACAGTGTGGATAAGTTTCTACTTGGTGGATTTAGGGGCAGTGGACATTTGGTTTGGGACCTCATGGAGTCTGTCAGGCATTGGTGAGTAGGTCTTAGCGGCACGGGGTTCTAGCCCTTGTCCACCAGGGAACCAGTGTTGAGGGGCTGGGCCCTGGGGCTCTCTGGGGGCCTACTGTTTGGTGGGTGTCACCAGGGAGCTCTGTGGTTGCCACTGTGGCTGGCGGCCATCTGTCTGATTACTTTGATTGGTCCTAGAGTGGTGTCTGCCCTGAAGAGCTATCCTTAAGACTGTATTGAATTGGATTTCCTTACCCTGTTTGTGTTTTAAATTCAGTTAGAGTGCTGTTTATTTTATTTGGGAACAGTGATATAAATCGCCAAACTTATTCTGCTTCTGGGCTGCAAACCTGGGACTCCTTTCCTGGACACTCGAGGTGGTGAGAGGAACTTGGGTCCATTAATTTAATTTGGATTGTACTTTCTCCCTGGGTTGTGAGAGGACTGGGGGAAGAGACATTTTATTTTTATTTTTTGTTTAAAGTTTAATTATTGTTGATTTATTATTATTTGATATCTTGTAGTGAGAGTGCTAAGATATTTTATTTTCTTTTTATCTCCCTGGCTGTGAGAGAGTCTGGGGGGTGTTATCTTTTATAGGGGGGGTGAGAGAACCCTTACATTTATATTTATATTTTATTTTGTTTATTAATTTGTTTTATTTTATTTATTTTATTTTATTTGTAAGCCCTCAGTTCAGTCCAGATCCGGTTTTATGAGGTGGGGTTTTTGTTTATTTGATTTTTTTTTATTTATGTTCGGTTATGTTTAGTATTATTTGGTTATTTTTTGTGTTTAGACTGATTATTTTGTGTTTGGGGTTGTGTTTTGTTTAGTAGTAGTGATATGTGTTGGCCCGTAGTCCCCACGGTGGTGCACTATTCATCTTCCTCTCTTCGTGCCCTCCGCCCTTTTTATACTCCTCCCCTACATTTTGATACTTACCAATGCTGTAGAGCATTGGGGATTCTTCATAGGGGAGTGAGGAGGGCAGGGGTTCATGAACAGGGGAAGATGAGCAAGGGGGGGCCACCATATTAGGGTTAATAAGTCTTGAAGGTGCCCTGGGGTGAAATTGAACCCAGATCGTGGTTTACCATGTCTGGTGCCTATACCCAAGGGCACTACTGAATCCAGTAGGCAAATAGGCCTGACAGCCTCTGAGGTTTGTCCAGCTCTGGTGGTGTTATGCAATGCCAGGTCAGTCAGGAACAAGACAGCTATTATAGCTGATCTTGATGGCTCGGCTGACCTGACTTGTATCACTGAGACCTGGCTGGATGAAGACTCTGGCCTCATAGTGGAGGCCATGATACCAGCCGGATACTCGGTGATACACCGCCTGAGATTGGACCGCAGGGAAGGGGGGCTGCAGTCTGTTTCAAGACTGAATTGGGCCTCACAACTGTAGTAGTAGGTGAGGCTGAGTCCTTTGAGTGCACAGTAGTAGCGGGTGTAGGCGTTCGAATCGTTCTCATCTAACATCCACCTGGAGATGGGAAATGTTTCTTACAGAAAGTAGCAGACTTCCTCGTCGACATGTCATTTGAGTCACCCAGATTGATGGTTCTGGGTGACTTCAACGCCTGGGTTGACAATGAACTCTCACAATTTGATAATTACTTCCTCCAATTAATGTCTTCTTTGGGCCTTACACAGGTAATTTCCACTGCTACTCATAAATCTGGACACTCTTTGGACTTAGTCTTCCTCTTAGGGATTGATGCATCCCACGTGTGGGTGGAACCAGTCACCTAGTCAGACCACTACACTGTGAGGTTCAATTTTTGCACCCCTCTGAGAAGGCCTTCCCCTGTGGAGATAGTCAGGTACTGCCTTTTATGGAATATTACTTCCTGAGGTCTTGCGGCGGTCCTTGACCTATCATCCCTTGGGTTGGAGAGCAGCAATCCAGAGACGCTGGTGGCAGCCTGTACTGAGGCCATTACGGCAGCCCTGGATTTTATTGCTCCTGTCTCTTTATCCCTTCACCCCAGGTTCCCTTGGTTTGATGGAACACTGAGGGAGATGTGGAGACGTGGCCGAAGGTTAGAGCATTGCTGGCGTAGGTCAGCCCTTGATACCGACTGCCTCAGATCGATGGAACATTATTCTATCTATCAATCTGCAATCACCCATAAGAAGGCAGAATTTCTGTTCAGGGAGATTGCAGTTCCACAGAATCGACCGGCTCAGCTGTTTCGGACTGTAGACAGACTGTGCAACCCAGCCTGTCTACAAGTTTGGAAAGCCTTTTTGCAATTAGAGTGTGAAGAGCTCGCTCGTTACTTTGCAACTAAGGTGGCCAACATCAGGGCGGACCTTTGTCCGGCAATCTTTAAGGGTGAGGTTGTAGAACAATGTGAGTTAACAATACCATGTTTCTCTTGAAGTTCCTTTGGTCAACCTGAGTTTGTGGATATTGTGAGGATTATCCATAGTGTGCGTTCCACAAGCTGTAGTTTGGACACTGGACCGACTCCCCTAATTTTGGGTTGTATTGATATCATCGGTCCAGTTCTGGTGCAAATAGTCTGGAGCTCCTTGGAGTCAGGTGAGTTTCCTAGCTCCCTGAAAGAGGTGGTGGTGACACCTCTCTTGAAGAAATCTACCTTGGACCCAGACTGTTTCTCAAACTACATACCCATCTCTAACCTTTCCTTTATTGGGAAGGTTATTGAGAAGGTAGTGGCTGCCCAATTGGAAGACCATTTAACCATCCACAATATCTATGAGTCCTTCCAATCTGGTTTTCGTAAAAGATATAGCACTGATACTGTGCTTGTTCGGGTGCTTGATGATCTTCTGAGAGCGGGAGATCAGAAGAGACGTTCCATTCTGGTTCTCCTTGATCTCTCATCAGCCTTTGACACTGTGGATCACTCGGTGTTGATAGCATGCCTGAGGCTAATTTGTGGAATATCCGAAACTGTTTTACAATGGTTCACCTCATTCCTCACTGGGAGATCACAGAGAGTTGTGTCGGGAGTCTTTTCTTCTGGCCCAACTCCTTTGTTGTGTGGGGTGCCTCAGGGTTCTGTGCTGTCACCCATGTTATTTGCAGTGTATATGCTGCCCCTTGGAGACATTATTAGATGGTATGGGATGAGGTTTCACTGCTATGCAGATGATACCCAGCTATACCTGTCTTTTGCACCCGACCAGGATGGAGCTCTCGAGGTGTTTAATAACTGTCTTGAGGAAGTCCAGGGTTGGATGGATTCTAGTTGGTTAAAGTTGAACTCAGAGAAGACAGAGGTTTTGGTTGTGGACCCAGGAGGTCAGATAGAGAGGTCATGTGGTGGCATGCCTTCTGGAACACTGCTTGATGGCATGTCACTTCCGTCCTCCGAATGGGTGTGTAGCCTTGGGATTGTCCTAGATGACAAGCTGACATTACAGTCTCAGGTGTCAGCTGTTGTCAGGACTTCCTTTTACCATCTTAGAAATATCACCAGGGTTAGGCACCTTGTTCCATCTGACTCTTTGCCAACATTGGTCCACGCCTTTGTGTCCTCACATTTGGACTACAGCAACACCCTTTACTTTGGGCTTTCTGGGGTTGAAATTCTCCACCTTCAGCTGGTGCAGAATGCTGCAGCCTGGGTTTTGACGGGGACAAGTAGGTCCTCTCATATTACACCGGTGCTGCGCGAACAGCACTGACTGCCTATACGGTGGCGGATCACCTTTAAAGTCATTTTATTGACTTTTAAAGCCCTTCACAATCAGGGTCCAGCCTATTTGAAAGAACATCTGGTGCCTTACTACCATGGCCGATCACTCAGCTTGGCCGATGAGAGGTTACTAGAAGTTCCGAGAGTGAGTTTAAAATCTTCTGGCAGTAGAACTTTTTCATATGCTGCTCCCACTCTCTGGAATTCTCTACCATGCCGGTTATGGGAGTGCACCTCCATGGAGGAATTCAAGAAAAATCTGAAAACTTATTTGTGGCAAATGGCATTTTTGGATGCTTGACCATTTTGGATGTTTAAGTAATTTTATTCTGTTGAATTTTTATTCGTATTTATAAATTTATTTTAATAATGGTTGTTAATATGATATGAATCTATTTATATGTGTTATTGGTTTGTGTTTGATGTTGTGGTTCAATACGTTCAGAGCCTTGGTATGCTGAAAGGCACTATATAAATAAACGTATTATTATTATTATTATCCATACAGGGGTCTTTCATAATGGCCTAAGTGACCATTGCACTACAGCATGCATTACTCACCCTCCTCAACTAATTTCATCTTCTAACTTCAAACTAAAAAGATGTTTGAAAAATTTCTGCCTGAATGCATTTTTGGCTGACCTAGGTTATATTATATGGCAAGATTTCTATCTGGCTCCCTCTATTATGGAGGCGTATACCATCTTTCAGATCCTAATACTGGGACTGATAGATAAGCACACCCCAAGTAGGAAGATCAAGACCAGGAAAAGGTCACTCAACTGGTTTCCTCCTGCACTAAAGGAATCCCTTAAGAATATGGACTTATTGTGGAAAAAGGCAAGGAAGTCAAAGTTATATGCTTATGGGCTTGCTTTTCACGTAGCAAGTGACACTTTCACTAAACTAGTTAGGACAGAAAAAGCCCACTATTTCCAAACAGCATTTGAAAAAATTAAAAACAGCTTTGCCAGGTTTTGGAGTATCCTAAGAGAGGTCAAGGGTCATTTGCCAGCATCTCCTCTGCATGCGAAGATAGTGACTGGAGATGCCACATACACTGATAGGGCAGACTTATTGGAACAACTCAATAATCATTTTGACACAGCAGGCCTTGCATTTGATGCCTCTCCTGTCAGTCAGCTAAGCACATGCGGTGATATTAGTGATGAAGTAAACTCTGACACTGTCCACAAACCGAGATCCTCCTCTTTCAGCTTTCAGTCAGTAATCTTTAAGCAAGTGGAGAACCTCCTACTGTCACTGGATACTAAAAAGAGTGCCGGTGCAGACCATCTGGAGCCTTTCTTTTTGAAAACAGACTATTATTATCTGACTGCTCCGATCACCAACCTCTTCAATATTTCATTTGCAAAAGGTGCGATACTGCCTCTCTGGAAAGTTGCGCACATTTTTCCCCTCTTTAAGTCAGGTGATCCAAGTGATATGAATAACTTCCAGCCAATTTTCTTACTTCCTATTCTTTCAAAACTGTTGGAGAAAATTGTCAACTCTCAGCTTAGAGAGTACCTCGAAACTGAAAACCTCCTAAATCCAGCCCAGTCATGCTTTAGACCCAAACACAGCATGGTATCTGCCATAGCTAAAGTGTCTACAGACTGACAAAATGCTTTGGACACAAAGAAGCATTTTTATGCACTTTTTCTAAAACTTAGCAATGCCTTTGATACAGTGGACCATAATCTACTGATTGACGTCTTGAGTAACCTTGGCTTATATGTCGTTGCTTTAAAGATGTTCAAATGTTATCTCACCAACAGATTGCAACAAATTAAAACTGAAGGTGACCTGTCCCCACTAAAAATTGTACATCGGGTGTGCCTCAAGGCTCCATTTTGGGACCTATACTCTTCACTGTCTACATTAACAATATTGATTCACACATATGCACAGCTAACGTACACCTATTCGCAGATGATACAGTTCTCTACACCTGTAAAACCACACCAGAACTTTCACTTAAGGAACTACAATATGACTTTGTAATCCTTCAGCATTATCTTCTAAACCTTCAGCTTCTCCTTAATGCTAAAAAGATTAAAGACATGATCATCTCACCTCATGTCTCCTAAACCCCAAGCTTGTCTACTAGCCTCCAGTCATACATCTTACTCGGTGAACCATTGGAAATTGTGGATAAGTTCAAATATTTGTGATTCTGGTTGGACAACAGGCTTAAATTTCTGGTTCATCTGAAGGAATTAACAAAGAAATTAAGACAATACCTAGGTGTATTCTTTTGCATTAGGCACCTTCTCCCACTTGAGGGAAGGAAGAGACCAGTCCAAACAACCTTTTTACCCCTACTTGACTATGTCTACTTTATGTACAGTCATTGTCCTTACTCAGCACTATGTAAACTCGATATCCTCTACCATCGTGCTCTGAGGTTCATTCTGAACTGTCCTGTATGCACACACCACTGTCAACTGTATGAGACATTGGCTGGTCTTCCCTTGCATTGAGGAGACAAAACTTTGCTCATCTCTGGTTTTACAGTGCACTAACAGATAAACTGCCATCCTACATCTCTAGTCTATATGAGTATGACAAGGGGTCATACGGTCTGAGGTGCTTTATGTTAATCACTTTCATCGTACCAAAAATAAATACCCAATATGGTTTGGCTGCTATTACCTCTTCACTCCCTTCACCTGTGGAACACTCTGCAAAAAACACTAAAAATTATAACTATTCCAGGTCCTTTCACTTTCAAATCTATGCTTGTAGGTAACTTAAAAGAAACCTGCAATTGGTAGAGGTGATTAGTTGCTGACCACTATTTCACACCTGTTGATCTTTGAATATTTAGAACCTCAACTTTTTTCTTTACAATGCCAGCACTTCATTTCAACTGCATCTATACTGATCTGTTAGCCAGCTCCTCCCTTTCTGCTTTTCCTTTTTCCCCTATGTTATCTTTCATTAGTGTAAATTCTATATGGGGGGGGAGCTGCCTGACTGCGGTGGCAGGGGGATGTTGTTTGTTATTTCCACTGAGGTTCCCACCAGAGTCCTTTTACACTTACTTACTCTGGCATGTGTTTGAAATAGTCTTGCTGTTGACTGTTTTTAGTATGTATTAGCAACAACTATGTATCTTCTGAATAATAATCCCTATATTGTTGTTCTGTTACTGTTTTTACCCTTGTATTTGTTTCACCTGCCCAGGACCATCTTGAAAATGAACTTGTTCAATAGTGATATGCCTGGTTAAATAAAGTTTAATTGATTGATTTGTTGATTGATTGATAAGTAAGGCTATAATTATTTCACGGCATGCACAGAATTCACAATTTCCGTGAAAATTGCAGGTTACCGTGAATTCTATAAAAACACTGAACATGTAATGGTTTTATGATTTTGAGTATCATTTTTTGATTCATGGACACTATGGCATAAAATACCTTGATGTATAGACCTTATATATGATAAGGTCTATACATCAAAGTATTTTATGTCATACTGCAATTACATACTAAATGCAATAATGATAAACACTGCCTGTTGTTTTACATTAGCTTGGAGATAAATAATAACCTCCATGTACAAGGATCTGAGAGGGAAAGGGAAAATTAAAGAGGACATTATAGCATAGTCAGGAAAGGGTAGGGGTGCCCATAGGTGGTCAACCTTATGGACTAGAAATTGTAAAGAATAGATTAGGCTAAGAAATAGAAGAGCTGTTGCAACAAATTTAAGAAAAGATTGGTCCTCAAGAGTGGCAGGAGCTCCCTGTCACAGAGAGGCAGAATGCATAGAGTGATGATGGGGATTGCAAAATCTAGCCCAAAGACTCTATCTTGTGGTGTCCCACAGGGTTTGGTCTTGTCGCCCTTGCTGTTGACGATGTACATGCTGCCATTTGGAGACATTTTCAGGTGGTATGGCTGGGGTTTCACTGCTATGCAGATGATACCCAGCTATACATGTCCTGTGCACCTGGTAACCAGATAGCAGCTTCTGTATTTAACAGCTGCCTAGAGGAAATCCAGAGCTGGATGACTTAAAACTGGCTTAAAACTGGCTTAGACTTAACCCAGACAAGACTGAGTTGCTAGTGATGAATCCAGGTTGTAGTGATGGTGGTGGTGAGGGGGATTGGGGATCCTCTTTGGCTTAGTGCTGGGGGAGACCCCCTTACCCCATCTGTACAGGAGAAGGATCTGAGCATGATCCTAGATGACAGCCTGATACTGGATGTGCAGATGTTGGCCATTGTCAAAAGTGAATATTATCATCTGAGGAACATTGCCCAGATCCAGGTGCTGATTCCATCTGATAACCTGTCCACACTGGTACTTGCATGCATTACATCCAGGTTGGACTACTGGAATGTCCTATACCTTGGATTATCTGGAGGCAACCTTCACCATCTACAGCTGGTGCAGAATGTGGCAGCAAAATTACTGGCAGGAGTAAAAAGGAATGAGCATATTACTCCTGTCCTCTGCAAGTTGCACGGCTGCCAGTTTGGTGGAGGATTGTCTTCAAGGTAGGGATCCTTACCTAAAAGACCCTACTCTATCAAGAACTAGTGTCTCTGCAAGATCTCATTGAGCCCCACAAACCGGTCTGGGCTCTCCATTCTGCTGAGGGTTGCCTCCTTACAGTTCCTAAGGTTAGCTTGTGGCATTCTACAGACTGTGCATTCTCAGTTGCCACACCTGCTCTGTGGAAGTGGAACTCATGACCTAGATATTTAAGGCAGGTACACTCGGTAGAAACCTTTAAAACCTCTTGATGGTATTACTGCCTTGTAAAACACTTATCTTTCTGTTATTCTTGGTAATATAGTAAATGGATCCACTGATAATACTACAGTTGGAGATGACTTTTGAACTGTAGTATTATCAACAAAAATGATAGCATTATCCCTTTTCAGGATAGTATTATTGAGATTAGTGATGTATTACTGGGAAGTTTTTATATAACTTGGTATAGTATTATTGAGGCTTAGCCATATATTACATAGATGTGTTTAAAGAATGTTTTGCTGTCGCTGACTTGTTTGATTTTATGATCAAGTGATAATATTATTGTATTTTATAAAATTGGTTTGTTTTAATGTACAATGCTCTGAATCACCAGAAAGGGGTGCTTTATAAATAAAGCACCTATCTATCTATCTATCTATCTATCTATCTTCTATCTATCTATCTATCTATCTTTCTACCATATTAGTGCAATCTACTGCACCTCTTTTACAATAATTGTGCGCATTATACTGTGACACTGCTCATTCCCTGTACCGTATTTACTGCTACCATATTTTGTGTAATGTTGATACTATTATTTTCTGTACCATATTTATTGCTGCCATGTGTTGTGTATTGTCGATTCTAATATTTCCTGTACCATATTTATTGCTACCATATTTATTGTATATAAACATTGTTATTGAATTTTCAACAATACAGAGAAACATTAACAGACAAAAGAATATCCTTCCTTGAATCAACAACATTCTCAAGTATAATGCTAAACCACTTAAAGTAGTATCACAGCCAAACAAAATACATAACTATTTCAACAGTGATTACACAGGAATCAAAACGTGCAGCATCGCAGTCCCACCCAAGCACTCAGCCCTAATAGAGACACATACACCACATATAAAACAAAGCAGAAGCAGTTGGGGTGCGGCAGAGGTTGTCTGAACCTTCTTTTGCAGTTGGAGAAAGGATTTAGTTGCTGGATAAGCATTACATTCTGTTTCAGCCTGTGGACTTTAGGGCAGTATTGCTGACTTGTGTAATAGTGATGTCTGGTAAGGGGGATCCATAGCGGAAGCTGGATATTCATTTATCTTTTCTACAGGCATTGTGAACAGCATTCTGGAAGTTTCTGTCCTTCTCAGCCAGGATCAATTTACAGCTCATTGGGGCTTAAATACCAGGGCGTCTCACATGGCAGTACTGCAGAAGCAATTGGGATGTGGCAGAGGTTGTCTGAGCCTTCTTTTGCAGTTGGAGAAAGGATTTAGTTGCTGGATAATCTTTACATTCTGTTTCAGCCTGTGGACTTTAGGGCAATAGTACTGACTTATGTAATAGTTTTTTTGTGGTGGGGAGGATCGATAGTGGAAGTTGGATATTCATTTATCTTTTCTACAGGCACTGTGAGCAGTTCTCTGGTAGTTTCTGTCCTTCTCAGCCAGGATCAATTTACAGCTCATTGGGGCTTAAATACCATGGCTTCTCACATAGCAGGACTGCAGAAGCAGTTGTGGTCTGGAAGAGGTTGTCTGAACCTTCTTTTGCAGTTGGGGAAAGGATTTAGTTGCTGGATAAGCTTTAAATTATGTTTCAGTCTGTGGACTTAAGTCAGCAGTGCTGACTTTTTTAATACAGTGTTTGTGTATGTGTGTGTTACCTTCCTCCAGAAGAGGTTGCAGTGCTTGGAGGTGCAGTGAGGGGCAGACACAGGGCTGATACACTCTCATGAGAGTTAGGTGTGGGCCCCAATCCCACCCCTCCCCACCCCTCCCTCCCAGTGCACAGCTCCTTTATAGGGAACACCTACCCCTGCAATTGGAGGAAGGGGCTTCAGGTGCAGCTCATGTAGTTCTATCCAATAATGGAGCCATAGGGAAGGGAAAAAGCATAGGTAGGTGTCAAGCAGAAGTACAGCACCCACAATGAATTGCTGATTAGTGTGATAAGTGGATATTGTGGAGGGCCTTCAACTGGAATATATCAGGTAAAATTTCTGTTAGAGGCTGGGCTAGGATTAGTTAATTCTACTTGCTATAGGAATGGTTAGTGTGGAGAGGCTGTATAGGTAGTGTGGACCATGGGTAGGATTGTTGGGTGCAATGGTTGTGGGGTAGCAATGCAGATGAATATACTGTGCAGGCTGGGAGGGTGCCCAATATGCCACAGGCTAAGGTGCCTCAAGGAAAAGGTTCAGTGGATTGGCAGGGAGCTGTGGAGTTTGAGGGATGAGGGGAGGATTGCGTTGGTAGGAGGGCTGACATCTGAGAGTATTGAGGGGCACCACAGAGAAGGAACAGTGGGTCAAGGGGAAGGGGAGGAAAACTAGACAGGAAGCCAGCTGATGAAGGGTGGACTCTAGTAGGGCCTAAAAAAAGAGGAGCAGCAGTAGACAGGAGGGAGGAGAATGCACATAGTAAGGCAAAGGGGATAGGAAACATGTTTACTTTACTAGCAACATGTGAAAGAGGATGCAGGAGGTGATTGCACAAGATATAGCACTCACAAGGAAGAGGGAGTGAGGGGCATTGGTAGTGGAGAGATTGAGCTTGGTGTGGCAGGGGGAGGGATAATACTCAGAAAGGTGAGGAAGAAGAGAGAGAGAGGTTGGCAGTCAAATAAGAGGATGGAAAGGAGTCTTAATTGGGAGGGACAGGGAGGAAGACACTGGGGCACATGGTAAAAACACAGTTTTAAGTGGCTCCGTAAATGAAAACCTGGGTGGGGGGTTGCGATGGGCACAAAGAAAGAGGAGGGGGTGTACTGGTGTTGAGGGACTCCATACTCAAAGGGATCAGATGGGGCAGCAAGGGGGAAAGGCACAGTTGGATATGGGTAGAGTCTATACCAGGATTAATGGCAGACATGGCAGGACAGGCAATCCTAAGGTGTGTAAAGAGGGGTGGGAGGAAACCACATATTGTGGTACATGTGGGGACAAATGACCTAGCGGGGGAAATGGTGGAGGTAACAAGGGAGAGGACTGAGGAAGTGAGAAGGTTGTGTGAGAAGACTGGGGAGTCTGTGGCATTCTCTGAAGTGACCCAAGTCCCCTGCTCAAGCACAGTGAAAAAGGAGAGGATTAGAGAGTTGAACACATGGTTGGTAGAATGGTGTCATACTAATGGGTATGGTGTTGTGGGCGGCTGGGGCACTACATGGGATAATAACAAGGGGCTGGCACTCTAACCTAGAGGTTAGAGGAACAAGGCATGGACATGCTTGATACATCGAGCAGACCAGACCTGAGTTTGATTCTCACAACCTCCACTTGCATACTGTGTGACTCTGAACAAGTCACTTAACCGCCCAGTGCTCCCAGGTTGCCCCTGAAAACAGGCAGTTGTGCCTAGTGAGCCTTTCCCGGTTACCAAAGACTAAAACAAAAAAAAAAAATCTGTTTCCATGGGATAGGCTGAACTTGAGTGGGCAGGGGAAGAAGGTATTATAGCAAAGACTGGGGAGGTACATTATGACAAGGGTGGATTTAAACTAGATGGGGGTGGCAAATGGACAGCAGGTAGGCAGGGATCCAATAGAGTGGAGTCACAGCCTAGCCCCCAGACTAGCAGGGAAGGACTTGGGGCAGCAAAAAAAGGAGGGAGGAGATGAAGGCTAGTGAAGGGAAGGGGACATTATGGAGGGTGGTCTCACTGAATGCAAGAAGCCTAGGAAACAAATCCACTGAGCAACAGGTACTCTTAGCACTGTGGAGGGTGGATATTGCAGCTGTCACAGAAATGTGGGCAACTGAGCACCAGGACTGGGATCTAGCAATCCCAGGATACAAATTGTACAGGAAGGACCATAAAGGAGCAGTGGAGGTGGGGTGGCAGTCTATGTGAGGGATGGGATCAAATGCACAATGGACGAGGAAGAAGAAAGGAGAACAGAGGAAATTTGGCTGCAGCTCCTAGACTCAAGGGGTAGGAAATCAAGGTTTGGGGTGGTATACAGGCTGCTGTCTCAGTCTGAGGAGCTTGACAGGGAGTTAGTGGGACAAATCAAAAAGGTATGTAGAGAAGGGAAGGTGGTCATCGTGGGGGATTTCAACTTGCCGGAGATTGACTGGAGCATTCCGGTCTCCTCAAGTGCTAGGGAGCAAGTGCTCCTGGAAGCAATCCAGGAGGGTCTCCTGACACAGTTGGTTTCTGTAACTACTAGACTAAAGAACACTTTAGATCTTGTATTGTCGAATGGGAGGCAGTGAGAGAAATAAAGGTAGAGGACCCACTAGCCAACAGTGATCACCAAACGGTGCGGTTTAATATCACGATGTGTGGTGAGCCAGAGAAATCAGTTACTCGGATGGTAAACTTCAGGGGGGGGATTACTTTGGGAGGATACAGGAAGTACTGAAAGAGAAACTGCAGGGCATAAGGGACGAGATGGACGTGGAGCAGAAATGGGATATTATTAAACAGGGGGTTACAGAGGCAACAGAATCCTACACCAAGGTACAGAGTAAGAGGAGCAGAGCAAGAAAACCATGCTGGTTGAACAGCGACATTGTGGAGGTGGTGAGGGCAAAATGAGTGTTGCACCATAGGTTTTATGGGGATGGGGAAGGAAGTGGACAGGGAGGAATATGCAAGATGGTCCAGGGAGGTGACCAGAAAAGTGAGAGAAGCTAAGGCCCAGAGGGAGCTGAGATTAGCACAGTGAATTAATGGGGGAGAGACTTTTTCAGATACTTCAGGGAGAAAAGGAAGTGCAAGGAGACAAAAGTGAGGATACAAGGGGTGGGGAGTGCATGGAAAAGGGGGAGGAGCAGACAGAAGTATTGAATGAATACTTTTGCTCAGTGTTCATGGACAAAAAGAGGGCCCGCTACCAGCATGGGCTGGGAGGGTGGGGACAGGGGGAGAGGAGGTGACAGATGGAAGAATTGAGGCAAACACAGTCCTAGAGGGACTGAGGACACTGAAGGCAGACAAGGCACCAGGACTGGATGGTATCTACCCCAGGGTGCTGAGAGAGATGGCGTAGGTGTTGGCTAAGCCGCTGGAAGATCTGTACAGCACTTCACTGGAGTCGGGATGTGTGCCACTGGTCTGGAGGATGGCACATGTAGTACCATTACACAAGAGCAGGCCAAGAGATGAACAGGGTAATTATCATCTGGTAAGTCTCACCTCCATAGTGTGCAAACTCATGGAAATGATACTAAAGGAAAGACAGGTGTCATACCTGGAGTACAATGGCCTCCAGGATGTGAGGCAGCATGGGTCTGTTTCAGGGAAGTCTTATCAAACCTACCTTATACAATATTATGAACAGGTGACAGGTGAGCTGGTTAAAGGTCATGCGGTGAACGTTCTTTATTTGGACTTCAGCAAGGCCTTTGATTCAGTGCCTCTTGGGCAGCTTGGGGGGAAGCTAGCTGGTGTAGGGGTAGGGGCAAAAATGATAAACTGGATTACAAGCCGGCTGAGTAGCAGTCTGCAATGGGTGGTGGTGAGAGCTCTCAACTCCAAGCAGGTGATGAGTAGGGTGCCACAGGGCTCTGTGTTGGAGCCTGTATTGTATGGGCTCTTCATATCAGACATTGCACATGGGGTGGTGAGCTAGGTAAGTCTGTTTGCTGACGACACCAAAGTTGGAGCAGTGGTGGATGGAGAGGAGGGATGGAAGCAGCTGCAGGGGGACCTACACAAGCTAGAGGAGTGGTCAGAGAGGTGGCAGCTGGGGATCAATGCAATGAAGTGTAAGGTTATGCACTTTTTGGTGAAGAACCCAAGGAGAGAATACTGGCTGGGGGGTTAAACTGGGGATCACTGAGGAGGAGATGGACCTAGGTGTAATGATAACAGGGACCATGAACAACACTGCCCAGTGCAGGAGAGTGGCTGCAAAAGTGAACAAAATGCTGAGTTATATAGTGAGGTGGTTTTCATCCAGGTGAAGAGAGGTGATCTTGCCCCTCTACAGGTCGCTGGTAAGGCCGCACTTAGAGTACTGTGTGCAGTTTTGGAGGCCATACCTAAAGCGTAATATCAGGCTACTGGAGGGGGTGCAGAGGAGGGCAACAAAGATGATATGCGGAATGGAGGGGAGAGACTATGATAGCAGGCTGGGAGACCTGAATATGTACACCCTGGAGGATAGAAGGGACAGGGAGCCACCCTTAAAGGAATGAGTTTCTGGCACGTCAATGTCTGTAGCCTCCTAAAAAAGTTCACTATGATACAGGCATGGATCAGCAATACCTAATATAATGTCCTGGTAATATCTGAATCCTGGCTTAGGCCAGCCTCCCAGGATAGAGAGATTAGCATCCTCTCCTACCAGATATTCAGAACGGATTGACCTACTAGGGGAGGTGGAGTGGCAATACATATCAAGGAAAGGTTCACAACATCCTGCATGGATTCAGTCTGTTAAAAATGAGTTTGAAAGTCTGACACTTAAGATTGAATTATCTACAGTACTTCATTGGCCATCAAAGTGATTGATTGTCATAGACTCCCATCTGCTGGAACACTACTCCTATCACATCTTGGTTCTGTCATTGAGAAACAGAATCTTGAGACAATTATACTTGGGGACTATAATTTTGACTGGATCTCCAAGAATGCTTCACCCCTAAACACTTTTTGTGATGATCATGGGTTAGTGCAGCTAATTCAAGAATCTACACATCCTAATAAAAAGAACCCTTGTAGCAGTTCATTATTAGATGTTATATTAGTTGATAAGCCACATCTTTTCACGCACACTGGAACCTTCCTTGCCGACATCAGTGACCATTGCTTTATTGCTGCAGTTAGGTTGCTACATTAAAAAGGTCTCTCAACTAAATTTATCATAAAAAGGACATGGCGCAACTTCAATGTGGCGGCCTATACATATGAACTGGGACACTCATCACATTGGCAAGACTTCTACCTAGCCACCACGTTCAACACGGCGTACAATATCTTTATCGAAATTCTAGTAGGAGCCATAGATGGACATTCCATAACAGTAAAAATCTGAGTAAAAAACAAAACTTGTCACTGATTCACACCTGAACTGAAAACCACCTTGCTAGGTAGGGATACGTTATGGAAAAAGGTGTGCAGACGAAGCTGGATTCATATTGGTGTCACTTTAGGAAGACACACAATGCATGTACAAAAATGGTCAGAGATGCCAAGGCATCATTCTTTCTTAGGGAGTTGGACTGTGCTGCAAAGTGCTCATCTAAATTCTGGAGGACAATCAAGGATATGTCCAGTCATATCCCAGGTAACTCCTTGCCACCAAAAATCACATTCGAGGGGAAAACTATATGTGACAAACAGGGGATCTTAGAAGCATTCAACAATCATTTTGTCACAGCTGGTCTAGCCTTTGACCATTCCCCTGCAGCTCTGGTATGCTCCCAGCTAAGTGTCCCTTGTGTAGATTCTATTGCCCCAGTACCCAGCTTCTCATTCCAACCTGTATTATTGAAGGAGTTTGAAGATCTGATACTTTGGCTGGATGTCAAGAAGAGTGCTGGAGCTGATTCATTGGATCCCTACTTTATAAAAATCGCTTATCATGTCCTAGCTGTTCCTATCACCCATCTATTTAATTTATCACTGTCCTAAAGGTCCCTTCCTATAATAAAGAAAACTGCCCATGTCATACCATTGTTTAAATCTGGGGATATCTACGACCTCAACAACTATAGACCGATTTTCTTACTGCCAATTTTGTCAAAGCTCCTGGGAAAGGTTGTCAGCAATCAACTTAGGGCCTATCTGGAAGTTAACAATTTACTAAACCCTATGCAATCGGGCTTTAGGACTAAACACAGCACTATTTCAGCCCCTGCCAAAGTAACAAATGAGTGGTACAATGACCTAGACAGCAGAAACTTTGTCTATGCAGTATTTCTAGACCTTTGTAAAACTTTCGATACTGTGGACCATAGCTTGCTAATCTCCACTCTGAAGAGCATAGGTCTTGACTCAGCATCCTTGCATTGGTTCACGGAGTACCTGTTATGGCGTCAGCAACAAATCAAAGTGGAGGGGGGAGTTATCCCCACTCAAACCTCTTCTGAGGGGAGCACCACAAGGATCCATACTTGGTCCTCTGCTCTTCACTATCTATGTAAACAATATTGATGTGGGCTTCAACAATGCAAAAATACATCTGTTCACTGATGACATGGTGGTATACATAAGTCATCCAACTGCCGAAGCTGCCTGTGCTTTGACCTGCTTCAGACCCAGCTCCTCCACAAAAAAACTTTTTTTAAATGCAAAAAAGACAAAGGCAATGCTGTTCTCACCCTATAGCCATGTGACAAACCCTACCAGCTTGGAGCACTGCCTCTGATCTCCACAATCTTGGAGAGAAATTGGAATTTATCCCAAAGTTTAAATACTTAGGAGTGTGGTTAGACCAGAACCTCTCATTTTCTGAGCATGTTGAAGACTTGGCAAAGAAGTTAAGGCAGAGGTTGGGTCTATTCTATAGAATTATCCAGTTCCTCACTCGTGATGCCAAACTGCGACTAGTCCAAACTACTTTTCTTTCCCTAATCAACTATGGAGATTTCCTATATAGTCACTGTCTCAAAGCCTTGCTTATCAAGTTGGATACGCTTTGTCATAGGGTCATCAGGTTCATTACTGGTCTTCCCATC
Source organism: Neoceratodus forsteri (assembly GCA_016271365.2). NCBI lineage: Eukaryota > Metazoa > Chordata > Ceratodontiformes > Ceratodontidae > Neoceratodus > Neoceratodus forsteri. The sequence goes on along the minus strand of CM028131.1, from coordinate 41,112,847 downwards.
TCTACTCATCACTGCTTATTGTACAAAACTGTAGGATGGTCCTTGCTTACATTCAGGCACAAAAGAAATGCAGTCCTTTGGATCTACAGAGCTATTTTAAAAAGACTCCCACACTATGTATCTGAAAGTCTTCCCCTAAGTGAGCTGGGACCGTACTGCTTAAGAAGTGCCTCCTATATCTTCCTATGCATCCCTAAAGCTTCCACCCGTTATGGCAGAATGGCCTTTAGTTTCACATTGCCATCCTTGTGGAACAAAATGCTAAAACTATTGAAAGTAAGCTACCACCAAAGTATTAATGCTTTCAAGTCATTACTGTATATGCTCGAGGTGTGTGTGAACCGTGCAACTGTTTCCCCAGCTCCTAATTGCTAACCACTATTAGCTTGTTCCCCCAAGACTAGCCTTAACCATTAATGACTTTACCCCAGGTTAATTGGTGCATGTTTTTACTAATCCATATGTACTTATTATTTTCTGGTCCCTGTACCCCTCTTGCTAGATATAGTCAAGTCTTACAGGGGGCATCTGCACCTATAGCATAGAATCTCTAGCTCCCGGGTGGTTGCACCTTCACAAGCCACCATCCAAAACCATGCACCCGGATTGATCTCTAGCAAAGCACCACTAAAGTCGCCGTCCAATTGGACTGCAAGCACCTTCCGGCCCTTGCTCTTCTGCAGTTTACTTCAGCGATCCTTCCAATTCCTGCAAAATCAAATGGTCTGCCTGTACTCTGCTAAAATAGCAGTAACCACCTCTTTCCCTGACCAATGTGATCCGCTTCCTTATGGCAATTCTTGGGAACATGAGTGATTGTGCTCTTTTTCTGAACCTTTGCCTGAGATTGGCCCTAGGCACCCAAGCATATTCATTACCTTCCCTGCCTTGTGACATTCCTAGGACCTGATGGTCCATTGGAGATGGACATCCAGTGCTAGCACCTAGATTTGGATAATATGTGTAATAGACGCTGTCCCATCCATTGCCTCAGTACCTCGCTCACACCTTCTATCAGCAAGTCACAGTACAGCCACCTCCCAGTCCTAATGTAAGCACTCTTTGGGGCTGCCATCGATAGTGCCTGGCAGGCTATTTGCTCCCTTTCTGACTTAACTATACCTGTGTTATTCCTTTTTGTGAACTGTGTCAAGAAAAAAGCTGTTATCACTTATTTTGTCTGACTGTTATGATAGTGATACCTAGGTCTCACTTGTGTTTTTATTTAGTAAAATTCCTGTGATAATATCAATCTCTATGGCATAGCCTGCTCCCACTATTTTATACTGTTAACTGTGTCTTATTGATGATTCGAATTAACTGTTATGTTAGGTACATCTGTATGTCTCGATTTGCACTTCTACCATGTTTTATTCACATTTTAGATATAGCTGTTTGTACTATAATCTGGATTTAACCAGATCCTTCTTGTAAATGAGCTAGCTCAATGATGTTCACCTGGATAAATAAAGATTTGATTGCTTGATTGATGATATAGACATTTAAGTATCTGAGGGGACTTAATAAGGATAGGGCAGATGGGGGTCTTTAAGTTAAGGAGGGAGAGGGTCACCAGGGGGCACAGGCTAAGAATAGAGGGGGGGAAGATTTAGGAAGGACATGAGGAGACACTATTTCATAGAGAGGGTGGTAGCAAAATCTAACCCTTAATTTTGACAATGTCCCCTGGACTGCCGATCCATCTTTCTCACTACCCCTTTTTACCTATCCCCTTAGGTTTATACAAGGATGTATTCCACTGCAACTCCAGAGAAATTGTACATCTTCAATTATAAACCTGCATTTTATACCAACATGTAGCTAAGTGTATTCTGTGTTCAATGTCTGCACCTGTAATGTTGTTCAATGTTGTATCTGCACAATATTCTATAGTCTTGCCCTCCCTGTGATGAGGTACCTTTGTAAATGAGTCCCTGACTCCAATGTTGTAAATCTGACTTGTACAAATAAATAAATAAAATGGAATGCCATACCAGAATGGGTGGTATCATGTAACTCTGTGAACAGCTTTAAAAGGGCATGGTACAGGGAACAGGGGAGAGTGAGGGTGGGGGAGGTGGAGGGTGGCAGTGGGATGACAAAGGATCACTCAGTACACAAAATTTCAGAAAATGTGAGAATGGAGCACCTAATGCCTATTCCAGCTTAAATAAATTATTGACCACCTGGCTGTGATCCTAGGACATGACCATAAAATAAGAAACAGCATTCCCTTCTCCACCCCACACTTCCAGCACACTCCAGAGGTAGCCAGGCCCACACAAAATCATCTATCAGATCTATACCACCTGCTGTTATCTATGGACCAGCACCCCTGCTTGGCCCCCTACCTCACAGACAGTAATACTTATAGACATATGTGCTAATCTTAGAGCATAGGCACTTATCGTATAAGCATAAGTGTCAGGATCTGGGTTCTACTGTATTTCTACTAAGAATAATAATGCATTTGCTATTATCCTGATTGTAACACTTGGGAGATACTTCTATTCATACTATTGTATAATCATTAGTTAGGCAATATTTCCATCTTTAGTACTAGTGCAGAACTGTAACTGCATCTGTAACCACAAGTGTCCTTCATGACATACAAGGCTATTGTTTTAGCTGTCTATTACTTTTGTAGCTCAGCATGCTTTCCCAGGCTAGTGAGGAGTCAGGCTATTTGCCACTGACCAATGATGAGGTTTTTATATATCTTTTTAGTAGTTTCCATAGTGATTATCAGGGGGGGTGTTCTCCTAGTGATCACATTGTTTGGTTCTAAGCCTACTTTATATTTCAAAAAAAAATTACATTATGTGCTGGACACCACTTCTCTGTCATTTCTTCACTTTTTGCAGCACCAGCAAGAACCTGAGAAAGGTAACTTTATTACCCAGTTACACTGCCCAGAATCTTATTCTGGAGCAACTGCAACTTGGAGTCAAGAGAAGCCATGTGGGATGCAATCCAACATAAATCCCATACTTCCTAATCTAGACCTTCCTGTAGATCCTCCTCCCATTTATTTTATTTATTTATTGAGGAATCAGAAATATCTTTGAGTCAAAGACTCTTTTATACAGGTTCCACTTCACAGAAATTATGTACATAACAGACTTTACATAACAATTCAATGAGTACACAGTTCAGCAATGAATACAAGGAAACAGTGAAGGCTAACAATCAGAAGCTAGGGTAAATTAGTACAGTTGTAGAGATATGGTAAAGTTTAGAAAAAATCTTAGATCTGGAGACCTAGGAAGGCAGGCCAGTGGCAAGTGTGAGCGAGGAAGGGGAGAGGGTAGGGGTTAAATAACAATCACAGGTATTAGAGGCCTGAAAGTGGTTCCTATCATGGGTTTTGAAAGGGCCAATTATATTTTCATTTACAAGCCAGGTTGGAAGGCTGTTCATGAGGCAAGGGGGCTCTAAAGCTGAAGGACCTTCGGAATTGTGAAGTACGGCAGGACAGAACTATGAGAAGTGGCTTGGCAGAACTTTGAGTATGCTTAAGCTTTGGGGCCAGGTGGACTAAGGGGGTGAGCCCGGGGGGGGAGAGGCTAAGGGTGATTTTTTTAGCTATAAGGCAGGTATGGAACTTGATCCTATTGTCAAGGTTGTGCCAGTTGGTGGTGTTACAGAGGGAGCATGTATGAGTGAGATGATCACATCCCAGTATGAGGCAACACGCTTTATTTAGGTAGAGATAAAGTCTATATAGGGCTGAGGTGCTAGCAGCACTATAAATAAGTATACCATAGTTGAGCAGTGAGAGGATGGAGGAGGGGACGGTGAGCCTAAGGGTGTCTGTGATAAGGCAGTGCGTGAAGCAGTACAGTAAACAAAGCCTAACATTGAGGGCTTTAGACAAGAGATGGATATGTTGGTGGAAGTTGAGCGTGGGGTCTAGTGTGATGCCTAGGTACTTAAAAGAGTCTCTTGTAAGTAAAAGCCATTTTGAAACACATTTCACCAACCCTGAGTAAACAACAAAATGTTCCTAATGAAACCACTGAGAAGTAGCAAGTCTAATTTGAAGAAATTTCCAAAAAATCTTTAGAAGGTATATGATAATCAACTTGCAATTGCTGAAAAGATTTAAAAACTTTCAAGGCAAGGTCTATCAAATCTGCTATGGCTCTTATACCTTTAGAATCCAAACCATGTCGGATTATAGGGAACTACCAATTTGCATACCAGGGTTATGCCATTTCAGTACCTTAAGTGTGTATCCCATATCTCCTTAGTACCATATTTAACATACGCCAGGAACTATTAGCATTATTAAAAATCTTGTACCTCAAAGATGCTGCCGGGGGGAAGATCCTAACGAGGATTGTTCAAGCTCAACCCACATAGGAGCAGCTGAGAAGCAATGATTTAACTGCCACACGGCCTGTCACATTCCATGATTTAAATAATATCCCCATGGCCAAGGCATGTTCCATCAACCTTCTAAAACTGTTGTCCTAAGGATTCCTCTCCTAGAACAAGGTCAGTAACCCTTCCAAGTGAAATTGGAAAATAACCTATCCAACCTACTCCAGGAGCCTGGTTTAATAGAAAGACAAATATTTTTTAAGCAGAAAAAAACTTTAGGAAAGGCCATCATTTTGATAGCTGATTTTTCCAGGAGTAAACTTGACTTGGCCCAGCTATTCAACCCTATAATAAGGGATTCCATGAAGTCATTCAGGTTTTTCTCACACATGTCCTAAGGGGAACCAGATATATGCATTCCCAAATACCTTATCCTAGTTGCAGATCAATAAACTTATTTGCCACCCAAAAGGGCCCAGTTTGGATCACCGTTACTCAAGGCAAGCAGCTCAGATTTTGGACCAGTTGACTTTAGTTGACTTTTAGCCCAGAAAAGGTGCTAAAAGAGTCAACAATTTCTCAGGCCTTCAGTAGAGAGATGTTGACATGCATCAATGAAAGGAGTAGATTTTCAACATATAACAAAGTATGGTAATCACAATGTTTTATCTTAATACCCCAAACCTCTGGATGTTGCCTCAAAGCAGCATTCCATGGTTCAACAACCAACAAAAAAAGAAGGATACTCAAACTCTGAAGAGTGCCTCTATACAAATAAAATGGACCTGATGGAATATCACTAGCTGAAACTCTGTCTTTAGACAAAGAGTATGAAATCTGAATCTATTCTGGAAAGAGATACAAAACCCAAAGGATGATAGAATGGCAAGTAAATGATCCCGTTCGATGGAGTCAAATGCCTTCTCCGCATTAATAGCGAACAGGACTGCAAACTCCAAACCCCTACTCACAATCTGAATTAAATTTAACACCACTCTAATATTGTTGCTGCCTTGTCTACCCTTAAGAAAGCCCATTTATGATTTATGAATCTGGGTAGGAAGACATTTTTCAGGTGGTGAAGACAATAACTTTGCCAATATCTTATAGTCAATATTGAGCAGGGAAATGGAGTGATAGTTAAAACATCTGACTCTATCCTTTTTGGGTTTTGGTAAAACAATAATAATGGCCTTTTGCAAATGAAGAAGGCATAGTACCCCCTTTCTACATGGATCAGTATAACTGCAAAAGCCTGGGAGAAAGATAGGATTCAAAGGCCTTGTAAAAATCTGAACGGAGGCCATCTGAGCCTGCTGCTTTACATTGTACAAGACTCCTAATTGCATTTGAAACATCTGCTACTACAATTTCTTGATCCATAGCCTGCACTGCTTCAGGAGAGAGACTGGGCAACAAAATCTTCTGAAACAAAAGGGTAAAATCAGATATGGCTTGAGAAAAGAAAGATTTATATAAATTAGAATAATAAGATTTAAATATTTGGGTAATGCCTAATGGGTCTGTAATAAGTCGACCATCATCTATTATAAGATAAGGAATTTGGGCATCTATGTTTTTTTTTCTTCACCCAATACAATAAAAGCTTACTGTCATTTTTCCTTAATTTCCAATATGTTTCATTCAGGAAAAATAAGGGCCTTGAGGCTTTCTGTTGGTAAATATTATTTAATATAAACATCCACTCATTCAATTGTGAAATTATTGAGGTCTGAGTAGAGGGAGAGTTATAAACTGTCTCTGCAGCCTTTTTTATTTGTGCAGTTAATTCTGACGCCTCTTCTGTATGCAGTTTGTTTCTCGAAGAGGACTACAAAATAATGTAGCCTCTAGTAAGGGTCTCAAAGGCCTCCCACAAAGAAGAGGTACTAACTTCAGGGTTAGAGTTCATTTCAAAATAAAAATAAATCTCAACCGAAAGCCAATTAAAGAAATCCTCTGACTTTAGCAACATACGATTGGAATGCCATCTTGTGGACCTGACAACACTGACTCATGGCACCCATTGCAAACATACAGAAGCATGATCAGAGAGTAACATACTGTATGTAGAATCTCTGCTTTGGAGACAAAAGGTAATAGATCTGAACTGCACAAAGAAATTCTAGTCTACTGCATTTCGGAAATCTTCTGGACCTACAGGTATACTGCCTTGTCTCTGGGTGATGGATTCTCCTGCAGTCCACTTACCCTAGTTTAGAACATAATAAATTCAGTGCCTCTCTAGACCTGTGGTGAGGGAAAGCACATTTTTTTTCTGGAGGGGTCCTCTCCATAAGTGGATTAATAACTAAATTAAAAACTCCACTAACTACAATGGTTGTCAGCCCATGGCTTAAATCAAAGATTATTTGAGTCATCCCAGAGAAAAATTCTGAGCCCTCATTATTACAGGCATAAAGATTTACCAAGACAATTTGGAATCCATATAAACTGCCCTAAAGGAGATTCCATTGTTTTTTCTTGTCCCAGTTTACATTATTTATTTGTAATGGACAGGTCTTTTTCAGTAATACCATCACTCCACTCTTTTCTGAAGAATAAGTACCTGAAAAGGCCTGTTCCACCCATCTTCTTGCCAGGTTATTAGCTTCATCTTAAGGAAGATAGATTTCTTGTAAAAAACATCAGTATTACTGGAATTCAAATAATGAATAATTTCCTTATGTTTAATAGGGTAATTAATGCCCTGCACGTTCCAAGTCAGGAAACGTATGCTAGCCATTATCAAAAAAGTAAACTAGTCAAATCAAATCAAATGAAGAATCCCACCATTCCAACTACCCAGACACCAAAGAATGCTTAGAGGGGACTGCCACACTACATCAGGAATAGTCACAAAGATTATGTATTATAAGAGTTACAAACAATAAACAAACATATAAGGCATCTCCATGTAACAAGCTAAGAAAGAAGGAGGACATGTTAAAGCAACCAACTGAAAATATAACATTTTTCAATAACCCCCAATAAACCTTAATCTGGAACCATAAGGAACAGATATCAAAGGTAGGTACACACCCCGGAGTCAGGGAAAAATATTTTATCACTTCCCCTACACAACATAAATAATAACGCCCCCTCCCAGCAAGAGACTTAATGAGTGGGACCCCTAGTTCTAGTAGCCAATGATTACCCATGTCCTCCCATGCCTTTATGGATGTATCATGGGGCATCTGCTAATGGCCAACACCCATACGGTGACTTACCCAACTGTACTTTTACAGCATCAAGGAGCCTATGGAAAAGAAATAATAACCAGCAAAGAGATAACTGTTCCATAATAAAGAATAAGAAAAAAAACTATTTTTAAGAAAAAACCTTCCCATAATTGCCATATCCCTCTACAAACAAAAAGAATACCACAACTATCGAAGCACCCACTGTATACAATCGAATGTAACAAGCTAATAAAATATTTAACTGTACACATGGTCCATCTCTCCATCTCTAAATAATTATCCAACTAGTGCTAGACAAGGTCATACGAGACTATTATCAAACAAGAAAAAAGGATAACAGGCTGCATCACACAAGAATTACCACATCATCCCCCCAAAATCTAATGGGGATACATTCTCAAGGCTGAGGCCTTCAGACATGCAGTTTTTTTCCCCAAGCTGTTCAACACAAATACCTGTATGCAGTTAGGAGGGAAAAAGTTTGAAATTAAAAACACCTGAGTCACTGCCCACATGATGTGAAATGAGCTCAGCCTGCAGAATTGGCCAGATTCTTCTTAGCCACCTCTTGACCCTCAGATGATTATTGCAAAATTAGGGCACTTACATCTGGTGCCAAGGGATCCCTGAACTGAATCTCACTAGGCACTGCATAAGGAGAAAGAGTGGCTAATAATTCTTCTTCTTTGTAGTCTGCCCAGTCCACGAAGGCCTGCAAAGGCACATGATCTTCTGTAGTGGGTGATCTTCTAGGGTGTTTTGTTTGGGTACTTTGGACCAACCAGTGGGGCTAGTAGAAGGAGACTGGCATGCAGTGATCGTTCCATGAGTATAGCCCAAGGAAGAATAATCTGACTCCATATCCAATGAAGCAGCACTGGGGAAATGTGGACTATCACTATTTATTTTTAGTTTCAGGCCAGATGCATTGAGACTCGTACAAGTAACAGGAGGCCCTCATAGAAACAGTTTGAGACTTTGAAGGTAATACATTATCTGGCAGTTGTGTGGATATAGCACAATCTCCTTGGCCTCTGTTTGTTTTAATGTCCTTGGAGTAATACTGAGAGGAGCTCAGATTGCCAGGTGGGCCCCCGTACTTACATATTCCACTAACTAATCTCTGTGCCTCCAAAGGAGACTCAAATCTGCTTCATTTCCCATCCCAGGTACTTCATATTACAGTATACTGGATGCAATGCTGTGCTAATTCCTGCCTAACTGAGGCAAAAGCTTTCCACTGGGTCACAACTTTTTAGAGAAGCCCTAAAATAAGAAAATGGAATGCTCATTCCATTTTATAGGGCCCACCTCTTATGGAAACCTCAAGACTTGCCCCTTGATTGAAAATCTTAAAACATATGCCAGGATGGATCAAGGTGGCATCATCTGTAATTAAGAAATTGAGGAATCATTTACTGACAAAAGGAGCACATATCAGGACTCTCTGATCTCTTGGGGACTCTGATAATGTGAATGTTATTGTATCATACAAGATGTTCAATATCATCCAGTTTAAGCCATAGATTCCACAACTGCCATTGAAGAAGAAAGAGATTTTGTCAGCATGTCTAGCAATTTCTGATTCAACCCTCATGGTGAACAATTCTGTACCTGCCAGCTGAGCTTCTGCTGCTTTCCCCTAGTTGAGCCACTGTATTTTTAATATTTGGGATAGCCTGTGTAAGTGTCTGGAGCATGGCCTGAATACCATGAGGACTGCAATATTTACGGTAACTTGTGCATTCACAGAAGCAGATTCTGCCATCCTGGAAAGTTTGAAGAGTTCTATTGCACAGCACTTTGCAAAGTCTCTGCCGGATAGCTATTTACTCCAGAATTTTGGAATGAATAATAGCTTTATGAGTCTGACAGCTAATTCATTGAATAAGAAGGTCAGGTAAGCAAAATATTTATAATAAAATGATGGATTCTTCAGCAGTATAGTGGAGCACCAGTTTCAGGCTACTGTTTGGTCCTGCTGCTGTGCATGCACCCCATTGCTGCCATATTTTGTGTATTGCACTGTGACACTACTAATTTCCTGCACCATGTTTATTACTGCCGTATTTTGTGCATTGTACTATTACTCATTTCATGTACCATCTTTATTGCTGCCATATTTTGTGTAGTGTATTGTTATTACTCATTTCCTGCACCATATTAATAGCTGACATATTTTGTGTATTGTGTTGTTATATTACTCATTTCCAATACCACATTTATCACTGCTGTACTCCTGTTGCAAAGTTTTACTTCATAGGAGAAATTCCAGTGACATTTTGAAATTCACCTTTGCAAATAACTTCTCAAATATCCTACTTTGCCACTTTACCACAAGTTTCCTTGGGGAAACAGTACTTTTTCAGGTGAAGGCATGTGACATCACCTTGAAGTTGCAGCTTTGCCACAAATTTGCATGACTTCACTTGTATAAGTGCCAATTTGCTGTGAAATCTTCTGCAAAGTCAACACTTTGTGAATTTTGCAAACTTTATGAAATCATTTCCAAAGTGGAGTTTGCCAACATCTCTACTGAAAAGAAACATTGTATTGTCTAATGCACTTACCTAGCTATCAAAACCCAAATAAACACATAAATATAAACTTTTACAGTAATGAAAATCCATACAAAACATACTGTATTTGTTATGTTCTTAAATCACATGCCCTAAATAAGTAGATTGAAACTATAAATAAACTGAATAGCTTAATACAAATGCTATTCTTTGACATTAGTTTTCTGAACAATAAAAGAAGACTGGTTGAATGAACAGTGTTGGTAAGGATGGCCACATAAAGAGGAACTGCCAATTAAAATGCTATTTTCAAACCTATAATTTATATTCAGCATCTCAATTTATTTTTTAGCCACAGTACTAAACATACTGTACAACTGCACTCCAAGATGTACCAGTTCCAGACGGGGGGGGGGGGTATTCAAAGGGGATGTGCCATGGTGCATCACCTTTGAATATAGCACAGCAAGTGCTTGGTGCATATACAATGTGCCGGTACATCCCCCAGACAGGGAGGACTGGGAATGCTCTGGTGCAACTCTAGTTGCGCTGTTTGCATATCCGAGATATTCAGACTTGGACATGCAAATGGGGCCATAATGTATGCAAGGTACAAATGGGGCCACTTGCATGTCATTATGGCCCCATTTTCATGAGCTGAACAGGGCAGCCTTGCAAAATGCACCCGGCACAGTTGACAGCATGCTGTGTGGACTGATGGGGTCCTGGGGTACCCCTGCGCCGTAGCTGTGATCACCAGTAGGAATGAAGCAATGTAATCCCTGGTAGTCTAGTGGTACCCCCTCCCTCCCATAGCCTGATCACAGAAAATGACAGATGTAACAAGCTCTGATTATCAAGTTGAACCCCTTCCCCTCCTGATGATCTGCATGGCATAAAAATACTATCTCCCCTTCCCTGGTAGTCCAGTGGTACCCCCACCCCACCGGATGCACTGATTGCCGGTGCTCCATATTGAAATATATCTCTGATGGTCCAGTGCAATCCACCCCTACCCTCAAAGAACCCCCATGCCCACCGCCCCCCATCATTGGCAGGCAGCTGCTTCCCACCCATAGCCAGCGGGCGCCGAATGACAGCCACAGTATGAGCTGTGTCATTGGTCCACACTGTAGACCATCGAGCCTTCAGGCATTATATGAGACTGTCACAAATATGTGAATGAAGACCATTTACATATTTGTGGCAGTCTTGAACAGTATGCCCTGCAGCCCCATTGGTCCACAGTGTGGACCAATGGGCTTACAGCTCATATGATAAGCTGTCATTTGGCGGGCAGATGGGTGGTATTTGGGGGGGTAGCAGCTGCCCACCAAGGACAGGAGGGAGCTGGGTGGGCAGGGGGTTCTGTTAGAGTGGGGGTGTAGGATGCCACTGGACCTCCAGGATTATATTTCAGTATGGAGCAGGGATTGTGCACTTCTTACTATTACCTGCAATTGGGGTTTGGGAGGGAGGAAGGGGGTACCACAGGACCATCAGGGACCTTTTGGGTGCTTGTGGATGGTGTTCTGGGTGGGCAGGTGGCCACCCACTGCTAGTGGTTGCTGCGTTGCACCCTGCAATACAGCAGACCACCAGTGGGTGCCCAGCATTTTAGCCTATTTTTTCTGGATCAACTTTGTGTCCTGGTATGCAGCGCATTTAGAGGTTGTGCCAACAGATGCGCTGCACATCCTGGGCTGAATATCGGGTTGTGCTACATATGCATGGGCATGCCCTCTTCGGATGCATCACATACAATACCTATGCACCCTGGCGCATAGGGACTTGTGCTGCTCAGTCCCCCTTTTGAATATTGCCCTGGGCACTTTACAGGGGTTGCGCCACTGCAACTCAGTTGTGCCAGGTGCAGCCCCTCTGAATATCTAGCCCTGTATGTATATATTTATGTATGTATGTATGTACACTGTGTATGTATATATGTATCTATGTATCTTTTTGCTAATGTACTTTTCTGTCTGTCTGTGTATCTATCTTTCTATTGACTCAGCTTCATGTCTGTCTGTCTGTACATATGTCTATCTGTCTATTATTTCAAAACATTCATCAGGAAAGACATCCTCAAATGATAACAACTGATTTCAAGATATGTCCTATTTACTCCAAAAGATACAGTAGTTTTGTTGCAGTAAGACTGCAGCATGAGTCATTGTAATTTGTGACCTGATTTTTTTTGACATAACAGGCATAACTTCTAATTAATGTATGCACAACATAGGATATTCGGCAATGGTGCTGTGATAAAAAAGCATGGATGCCAGTGGAGATACGAGCGCTTCCTCAAATGTATTTTGTTGGGCTGTTTGTTTTTAGTCTTTAACCAGAATTTACAGCTGCCTCTAAATATTGAAGCTGTGAGGTGCCATGTATGTATCTGATACCTATTATGCTTTATTATACATTGCCTGAACTATAATATTGTGTAGAAAAGTGTAGCAGCATAGAAGGTGTGGGAACATTTCTGGTGTGTGTGTGTGTGTGTGTGTGTGTGTGTGTGTGTGTGTGTGAGTGTGTGTGTATGTGTGTGTGTGTGTGAGTAATTGTGTGAAAGTTATTCTGTTTAATGCATGCATGTAGTATGATACCATTCCTAAATTATACTAAATATTAATGTTTGTTATATCATGGGGAGAGAAAATCCTGCTTTTTGATTGGTTCTTACCTGTGCATCAAATACACTCAATGCACATATAAAAATGAGTCCTACTAGGCCCGCAGCATGAAAAATAAATCACTGTACCAGTAGCATTCTAATGTCCACAAATGCCACAATTTTTCTGTTATGTTAGCAACGGTCATCATACAGTAACACACTCCATTAAACATACTTAAGCCTCTGTCTAACTAGTAAACAGTACCCCTACACTTGTAATTGATTAATTAAAAATAATAATAATAATAATAATAATTTGTACTGACTCATCCTGATGAATCAAACAACAATTGCTGTGCCACTCCCATTGTCTCTTCTGCCAATTGTGCTCCTTGGATTCCATCTATAAGTTTGTTAACATTTTAAGGCTGGCAGACTTACTTCTTAGCAAGATACAGTCTGGTGGACAGAAGTACTTCCTCCCAGTGAGTAACTTGGACCCTGTTCACTTAGTCACAGGAATGTGAGGGGCCGCTCTCTCCTTTATGTCTCCTAGCAGTGGTTGTACTTTCATTTTTTTTTAAAAAAACACCCATCATCACTGACCCACAGGGATCCAAAAAAGCTTGCCCAGACTGCTTCAGGCACCAGGTGTGGCTTCACGCACCGCCGGCCACCCATCACCACTGGCAAACTGGATCCTACAAAGCTTGCCCAGACTGCTCCAGCACCAGTCATGACTTGAAGTGCCTCTAGCTGCCCATCACCCCAAGCCTGCAGGGATCCAACAAAGGTTGCCCAGACAGCTGCGGGCACTGGGCATGGCTTAAAGTGCCACCAGCTTCCCATCACCCTGACCCACAGGAATCCAACAAAGCTTGCCCAGACTGCTCCGACACCAGTCATGGCTTGAAATGCTACTAGCCACCTATCATCCCTGACCCACAGGGATCCAACAAAGCTTTCCCAGACAGCTCCGGACACCGGGCATGGCTTAAAGTGCCACCGGCCACCCATCACGCCTGGCCTGCAGGGATCCAACAAAGTTTGCCCAGACTGCTCCAGGCACCATGCGTGGCTTGAAGTGCCGTGGGCCGCCCATCACCCCTGGCCCACAGGGAGCCAATAAAGCTTGCCCAGACTGCTCCAGGCACTGGGCATGGCTTGAAGTGCCACCGGCCACCCAACATCTCTGGCTGCAGGGATCCAACAAAGCTTGCCCAGACTGCTCCGGTCACCGGATGTGGCTTGAAGCCCTGCTGTCCTCCCATCACCCCTGGCCAGCATGGATCTGACAAAGCTTGCCAAGATTTCTCCGGGCACTGCTTGAAACACACTGCTGGCCATCCATCACCCCTGGCCCGCAGGGATCCAACAAAGATATGGCTTCTTCTGTTCAATTGCTCATGGCTGAGTGCTACTGCCTGATTGGCCAAAGCTTCTACAGCTCAGTCTCCATTGTTCTGCCTCCTCATGCTGGAAACATGTGATTGGTATGCGTTCCCAGCTCAGGAACTTGTATAAGCCTCCACTACTAAAGCCGCCCTGCAACGGACTGATTTTGCTCAGCCCTAGGCTGTGGTGATTCTAGGCTCCTATTAATTTTTGTGTTGAATTTAATGTTGCTAAGTGTGGAATTTAGTCATCCAAATGCAGCCTCAGATGCCCTAATTGCAGCCATAAATTTAACAAACTCGGCCTTCTGTACTGCATGGTACAGTTCAGGCTGCTGTGATTCTAAGCTTCCTACTCATTTTAGTGTGGAATATTATGGTGCTTAGTGTGGATTTTAGTTATCTTAACAATTGCCTCCACAGGAACTCTCTGAAGTTGCAGCACTTGTCTCCTGTATACTGTTAACAGTGAATCCCAAACCATTCTAAGCGAACTCAATCCATAATCAGCATACCACAAATGTGAATGCCTCTTACTGAATCGTAAGTGTTACACACAAAAGTATGAGTGGCAAACTAGTTTAGCATAAAATTACCTTTTCGACAGTAGTAAGTAAGTAATGATAGGTAATTTAGTTTGTTTTGTATGCTGGCCGAAACAGCAAAAAAAATAATTTTTCCTCTAAAAAATGCACCATAAGCCTTTTTTTGTTGGGAAATATGTAACATATCAATACCAAATTAAGCATCCAGACATTAGATGTAGTTTTAATAATTTGTGTGTAAACAAAAACATCTATTTCTGTATTATTAAATATAATTTTTCCCCATTTTAGTCAAGGTGTGTTGGTGAGGTTTGAGGGATGAATCTGAACCGCAGACACCATACCATAAACAAATGCATGTAACTCCTAAAGTATACATGATACACACAACACATCAGTGGCAAAGTTGTTCCACACAAAATTGCCTTTCCAATGGTGCTATACAATCAACTGTGCTCACTTCGCTTTTTGTTTTATACAGGCTGAGATACCCAGAATGTGTGTTTCTTCAAAGTGCTTAGCTCTTTCTTGATGGACAAAATGTTTGCCATACACACCAAGTCATTAACAAATGTGAATAACTCCTAAGGTGAACAAGATACATACAAAGTGTCAGTGGCAAAGTTGTTCAGCACAACATTACCTGTCTAATGGTGCTATGCAGTCAATTCTAATCAATTCTGGCTGGCAAGTAATATTAAAACATGTGAGTGAAGTCTCCAGATGTTACTAGAGCACACAGGAAGTCTGTAGGTGACATCTGTAGTCATTCCGGGGCACACTGCAGTACATTTGCTGCCACCTACAGGCATAATCTAGGAGGCAATGAGTTAATGCAGCATCAGATGACCTAATTGCATCAATTAATGTAACAAACATGGCCTCCAGTACTGTTAAACTTCTACATGGTAATGTTTAGTCCATTGGAACTGCGTTTAGGGCCCAGTTTTCAGAATTAATTTTAACTCCTGTAATCCTGCACCAGTTTTTTATGCTTTTAATAATTTCAAACTCTGTAAAGCTCTGTTTATCCTAGAGCACTATTCTAAGAAAAAGGTTAAGTTTAGGAATGTGTTACTCTCTTAAAATTGCCTGTATTTCTATTCCTATTTTCAGTTCCTCTTAACTCTTTTTGTCTGCCTCCGACATCTTGCTCTGTACCACATCCCCCTAGCCTGTTCGACTTTCTCTAACTACCCCCATCTCAAAACCTCTCTATTTTCTGGCTCAATTGCAGAATTGCTAATTTTATACCCCCCTGCCACTGCTTCTGGCACCATTCCCCTCCTCCTGTGCTCCTGCATCTTCAGCCCACAGCCCACTTTATTCATACCTTCCCCCTGCTATTGTGTCTCCAAATAGTGACGCTGCCTCCTGTGTAGCGAGATGCTGACTTGAGGAATCTACTGCGCCCTAAACAATCTCTTCTCTCCTTTCTCCTAGGTTGCCCAGACTGCTCTGGGCACTGGACGTGGACTGAAGAACAGCTGGCTGCCCATCACCCCTGGCCCACAGGGATCCAATAAAGGTACGGCTTCTTCTGGTCAATTCCTTGCAGCTGAGTGCAGCCGCCTGATTGGTCAAAGCTTCTATAGCTCAGTCTCTAATGGTCTGCTACCCAGTGCTGGAAACACATGATTGGTCCACAGTCCCAGCCCAGGAACTTGTATAAGCCTCCAGCACTTCAGTTGCCTTGCAACAAACTGATTTTGCTCAGCCCCTCACTGTGGTGATTCTAGGCTCCTATTAATATTTCACACCCACCCGCCCCAACCCTGATCACTGTTAAATCCACCTCCTCCCCACACAAACCACAAGCCACTCCCACCAATCTCCTTATTTACCCTCTCTCTCTTTGTTTGGACCTCAACTGTTGTGAACAAGGTCCCTGCCCAGCTTTAAGGGCATACTGCAGCTAATAGGGACAGGACACCTTCCTAGCTCCATCACATTACAACACTTCCTCTTCCATCCCCTCCCCAGACCCTTCTTGCCTTGCCCCTCCCACCAATCATGACCACGGCAACCACTCTAATGCCATTTCTTATACTTCTGCCCACTCTCTGTATGCTCGAAGGGCAGCTGCAAAAGGACCCGAAATCATCTTATCCTTTTATCTCTGAGCATTCCTATGGCAACACCTACTGCATTATAATGTCCATGCTTGACTCTGGCCTACCTACCAACTGCATGCCTAAAAACACACCCTGGCACAATAGGTCTAGAATGCATCAAGCTCTGCCAGGGCTTCCCCCTCCAACTCTTCTGCTTAAGCTGGTTATGCTCACTGATAAGCATGCTACTAGAAAGAACCCAAAAAGGCAGCACAAAGCTATCCTCAAATACTTTAAAATCTATGTGGTTAGATTGGCCATTCTGTTACTATTACTCTAAGGCAACATCCACCCTAATCTGGGCCCCCCTCTATATTAAGGGATGAGCACACCAAAACCAGGCACATTAACTTTTGCATTATTAAACATCTGCAGTCTGATAGCAAAATTTGACAACCTACAAGCCTGTGTAGCCTCCATAATCCAGATGTACTGTCAGTGGTTGAGGCATTGCTCTCTCTGAAGATCCCTGATGGCGCCATCAGCCTGCCGAGCTATTCAATTTTTAGTCAAGACCGTATATTAAAAAGAGGTGGTGGTGATGGCTCATTGGCATAGTGGTTGGATTTCCGCTTGCGCGTGGCGACCGGGTTGGGGAATGGACTCAGGTCACTGGAGAGATGGCCGGGGGTAAACGAGCATCCTGTGACTGCTCACCTTCTCTGGGGGAGGGAGGGACATGGCTCGCTGTCTGCTGCCGCCTGGTGGAGGCCAGGAGAGCAGCAGATTACGCGAACCCCACTGTACAAGGGGTGTGGTGAACATCGGCCTGGCCCAGACGTTTGTGGCACACCATGCCCCGGGGAGAAAAGCAGAAATCCTGGCCTTCTGATCTGCCGGATGATGGCTACCAGCTCCTGCCGACTTGAGATGCCCTGATGCCCCGGAATCTGCCTCAGCAGCACCCGGGGACTGATTGCCTAGTGCGCTGGCTTCCCCCTCCTGGTGCCTTCCCCCACAGAGGACAGGGACCCACCTGGTGAAGGGATACACCGGGCCACCCCTGGGTCGGCTGCAATCTGAGGTGAGAGGAAGGGGGTCAGGGCATTGGGGTCGGGGGAGTCATGAACAACCGGAAGGAGAGGCAGGCCAGGGGGAAAGTAAGGCGCCAAAAAAATTAAAAAGAGGTGGTGGTTGTGCAATCTACCTTAAGGACAGCCCTCAGGGCATAGTCCTAAATCTACCCAGCCTAGGGCCGTTCTCTCAGGCCCTTGCCAGTAAGGTACTACTTGGGGCTCACAACAAAATGGTCACAATTCTATCTGTCTACATCCCCCCAAAGAACTTGGCCCAAGGTCTCCATGCCATCATAGACTACCTTGGAAGCCTAACACTAAGCTCCGAGGTTATACTCCAAGGTGATTTCAATATTTATTGGCTTGCCCCTGAAGCTAACCAATTCAAAGATGCAATTCAGGCTAGCCACTTTACTCAGCTCATTGGAGCACCCAATAGGACTAACTACAGGATGAGCACTAGTACTTTGCTTGACTGGGTGCTTGCTAACTGACACCCAGCATACCCCTAACATCTCCGTCCTCCCGGACAACTTCAGTGGCCACTCCCCTGTCATGTCCAGTTGGGCTAATAATTTCCCCAAAACCCCTCCTAGAACTGTCACCAACAAGGTCCTCAAGTCTGGTCACTCTGACTACTTCAAAACAGATCTCAGTGTTGACTGGTCTGTGGTATATGGGGCATCTGACACTGATGACGCACTCAACCATTTCATCCTCCTATTCAATATGACCTGCGACACCCACGTTCCCATACAAAAGCTGACGATCAAAGGCTACTTCATCCCCTGGATGAGCTCTGACATCCTTGAACTAATGATAAATAGAGACCATCTCTGGCATATAGCTAGGGCCACAGGCAAGCAATCTGACATCCTGAATTACAAGCGGGTGAGGAATAACTGTACCAGGACCATCTGAATAGCCAAAAACATATACAATAAAATTGCCCTAACCAAGAACTGGAATGACAGGCTCAAATTCTGGGAAAACCTAAAAGAGGTCACTGGTCGGGAGCCTAAAATTACCCCTGCCATGCTGAGTGTTGATGGTTCCCCCATTCTTGACCCTAAATCTAACACCAACACCTTCAACAATGCCTTCACTGACCTTCAAAGTGTCCTCCCTGCTGAATTCTTCTCCCTCACCAACCCTGCTGCACCCTCCCAATTCCCAGTGCCCCCCCTTTCACTTCAAGACTATTACCATGGGGGAAGCCAGGAAATACCTGCATGAAGTGATTGGTATGGGGAGAGTAAGTGGAGATAACCTTGATCTGAAACTAATCTCACTCACACTCAAAGAAATACTGTCCCTCCTCACCCATATCATCAACCTCTCACTCTGATTCACAGTATTTCACCCAAAATGGAAAGCCACAGTAGTTACCCTGGTATTCAAGAGTGGGGATCAGGCCCTTCCTGGGAACTATAGACCCATCTTTATAGTACCACCACTCTCAAAGGCCATAGAATGAATCATTGTGGACCAACTTGTCGAATACCTGGACAAGTATGAGCTCCTATGCGCTAAGCAGCACAGTTTTAGGACAGAGCACAGCACCACCACAGCCCTCCTGGAATACACAGGCTTCATACACAAATCCCTTGATCTTGGCCTACTCGTTGGGGCAACCTATATCGATCTAACAAAGGTTTTTGATACAGTCAACCATGCTCTCCTAGTTGACCAACTCACTGCCATAGGCCTTGCCCCAGAGGTGGTTACATGGTTCCCGAAGTTACCTGCACTGCCTTTCACAGCAAGTCAAGATAGGTGCTGTGCTCTCTGACACCAAGCCTGTCTGCTCAGGCGTTCCACAGGGATCAATACTGGGCTCTCCTTTTTAGCCTATTTTTGAATTGCCTACCTCAAGCCAGTCAGGGCTACATCCTCCTTTATGCAGAGGATGCGATTGTCTTCACTAATGGCCCAGACCCCATTATCCTTTAGGGAGGCAGTATAGCACTATGGTTTAAGGCTCTGAGCTGAAAATCTGGTGACATCCGGCATACCAGACCTGAGTTTGAATCCTGCAGCTTCCACTTGCAGACTGTGTGATCCTGAGCAAGTCACTTAACTTCTCTGTGCTCCCAGGTTGCACCTGTAAAAAAGCATTCAGCTTAGTGTGCTAGCCCTGGTTAAACAACTAACAAAAAAAAAAAAAACTACAGTGTGACTTTGCCTGGGTAGAGATGTGGTTCAAAATCATAAATTGATAATGAGCTACAAAAAAACAAAAAACATGCTGTTCACCAGCCTTAGAACAAACACAAAAATTACCTACTATCAGTATGTGATAGAGGTGGTGTTCCCCTTAAATATGTTCAACACTTCAATTACCTCAGTATCACTATTGATAGCTTGCTTTCTTGCACCCTCCACATTGACAACACAGCTAAAGCAATCAATAAACACATAGGGCTACTTTATCATCACAAGCAAAGCCTGACCTCAGAAGCCCTCTGTATAGTGGTTCACAGTTCTGTGAGCACTCTTGTGTACTGTGGACTGCTGATTTATGGTTCTGCCACAGAATCTGCCCTCCGATGCATAAAAACTGCACTTAACAAAGCCTGCAGGCTCACCTTAGGTGTGCACCGACTAACTCACACCTACGATTTCGAAGCCAAGGCACACTGGGTAACACTCAATGGTCATTTAAAATATCAATCCTGCCTCCTGGTCAAAAAGGTCTGCCTTGGTCAGCTACCTTCCGGGGGTTCAACAACTCCTGGTTCTTAGCATAAATCCATGGCACACCTGAAATTCCGAACAGCAGTCCTTTCTAACTCCAAAACGTCATACGTCTCAAGGACAAAGGTCCTTTCCCTACTGGGCCCCATTGTGGTTCAACTCCTTTCATGAGAACATTGTTTGCCTACCCACACTGGACCTTCAGAATGAACCTAAAGAACCTTATAATACATGAATCTCAATGCATCTGCCATCACTAGCACCAAACAAAGGCTTCTTCTACCATCCTCCCTATGGCTGAACTGTTCTTCTGTCTCTTGTACACACTGCACTTGGGGCTCACCCCCCACCCTGTTTCTCCAGCACTTGGTATGCTCTAACACTTTCTAGTTGCTGACAACCAACAGGTTCCCTGTTGGGCATATTCATTTTTGTCTGTTTCTGTTCCATATCAGACTGTGTTTATATAATCCAGTTTTAGTTATTGTAGTGTATTTGCAGTCCTTTGTTTAATTACCACATGTACCGAAATGTTTTATTCCAATCCTGTTATTGCCTTGATTACTTGCAGTCCTTTGTATAATCTCTTACCCTTTGTCCGAAATGTCCTGACGTGGAACCTATGTAAAGAGCTCTTAGCTCAAATGGTTAATACGAGAACTGAAATAAATAAACAACTTTAAGTACAATATGAACCTTTGAACCCTTTAGCAATGTATTTTGAAACTAAACAAAACAAAACAGGCAGCTGGTGCTACTGCAATGCCACATGCAACTGGAGGAGGATTAGATCTATATATGTCAACTCTTTGACCATGTAGACTATTTGTTCTGTACAACAGAGAGCCTACATCTTGTTTCTACTGAACCAATAATCATATGACACACTATGCCCCATATTCCGAGTTGTACAGCTTGCCATCATTTCCAGGAGGAGGGAATCTCAGTTACTTAGTGAATCAATAATAACACTGATCACCAAAGAGAATGGCAGGACTTCTCCAAAGAGTCAGTCAGATTTGGAAAAACCTGACTCAGCTAATTAGAGAATTACTTGTACTGTGTAAGATGATGCATGCACAGGTAATATGGCTTCACACAGTAGTTGCTGGGTTTATAGGGAGGTCAGATTTAACCAGCATTAGTTTAGCTTCGTTCCCCCTCCCTCTTCCTTGACCCAATTTGGTGTGTATATGTAGCACATGGATGCCGTGTCCCAATGGGCTACTACCACTGCCTTGTGGGCGCATAACAAGGCTGAGGGGTCTCGGTTCCCATTTTAATATTTTAGGTGATCCTTTTCCAAGATAAGTTTATTGTGCAGTGCCTCCACCCAGAGTATACTTTAAGTGGGTCTAATAACAAACTGGTACCACCCCTGGCATGCTGTACCCACCCACATTACATGAAGTCCCCCCATACATAGATTAGCATCAACAAAACCCCAAATTCCATTTTGATAAATTAAAGGCTCACTATAATGTGCTCATGACACCAGATGTATAAAATCAGTTAACCAACAATTTATTTAAAAGGGGTGTAGGGTTAGGAAAGGGAAGGTAGAGGTAGAGGTTAAACAGCAGTAGATTGGCATTTCTTGAGATTGCTTCAAAATAACTATTTTGCATTTTAAATTTAAACATTTTGAATGCTGACAAGCCACCAACCCTCTGATGGATTCAGAATATCCTTTCTAACTGTCTAGCTGCTTAGATGTTTAAAATGACACATTCCCCAACTGGTACCAGTCTTCGGTCCAGATAAGGACCCTGCAATCCTATCTCTGGCTACCCAGTTTTTAATGTTGCAAGCCTGTTATTCTGGTGCAGCTGGTTGGCCAGCATTGGTGTGCTTAAAATAAATTTTGTTAACTTTTATCCTTTCTTTGGTTACATTTCTGACTTGAGCTTTGGGAATAAGCAGGTGAATTGCACACTTTAGCAGTTTAGGCATTAAGTACTGAACTTATCAAAATACACAACAGCAACTGTTTACAGGCCTTCCAAATGCAGAGCTGACACTGCTTACTCACGGTTCTGTAGTAATTCTTAGACAAGGTAGAATCAGGCTTGAAAAGGTAGGTCTGAAGTAGTCACCACTCGTAGGATTTGGATCTCAGCTGAGATGCATGGCATGGGTATGTAGCAGGCCTCCTTTCTGAATTGCAGGCTCTCACTACTTTTGCAGGCTGGAACTTTCTCTGCTTTTTAGTCTTGGCCCATCTTCTTGGTCTTGAAGTCACATTATGGAAAACAAACCAGCAAAGGGACCAGGGCTGGCATGCCTCAGACCCCCATGTCTAGGCTTTATCCCTATGGGGAGGTGCATATGGCAGCATCTAGCTGGCACACCAGCAGGCTGACTCTGATCTAGAATGCACTCTCTTATTCATATTCTGGCATTCAGTCACATTCAGATGGCATTTGGTTGCTCTTGAAAACTATAGGCAATTCAATCACACTGCCAGCATAGCAGCTGTGGACCTTTTTGTTCAGATAAAGTCTTCGACAAAAGTCTCTTTTCTTGCTCCTGGAGGTATATGCTGGAGCTTAAGGCAAGTCTCCTGACCAAGCATAAACACTGGAGCTTAAGGCAAGACTCCCAACCAATTGAAGACACATTTAAAATTGCAGTAAATTTAGCTTTCACTTAAGCGTCTCACAAGCTGAATCATAAGCAAACAGTCCCTTTTTGGAAAGCATGGCCTTTGCAGCTCCCATCATATAATTGTACTTCTCACAGGCAATTCCCTGGTGAGCTCTGTATCTCAGGTAGGCTTGCATTCCATTTCTGTAGCTAACAGGACCATCACATGGCTATTTCACAATTACAGGACCATCCCTAGTAATTCAATCAACAAGTGTCCATCATATCTTGGTGATGATCAAATGCAGGGTGCAGACATACATTGAGAACCTCTTGGATCTAAGGTCATCTTTGCCCATAAGCAGGTCTCCATGTACTTAAACATTAAATTAGGTTTTTACTCACTCAGGAGTCTTCATAAAGCTCTCTCACAGCTCAGGTTGCATAATCTTACATTGCTCTCACTACTGAGTTGGCAAAGTTCTTGCAGTTCTCTCACAACTACAGGCTGGCTTCTTGTAGCTATCTCACAGCTGAATACAGATCTGGATTTGTCATCATCAAATCTTCCAATATGTGGAAAGGCAAATGGTGGCCCAGGGGGACAAGTAACTGGCAACCCACAGGATGGCCACTCCAAGTCCTTGCAGCCACATTTCTCTTGCATGTGACCAGTGCTCTCCTCCTTTTAGAAGGTCTCCCTCCGAACAGAATGCAGCATAAATGTCTCTTGGGGTTTTGGGAGCTTCTGGCAGCTCTTGATTGGCTGATTCAATTGTCTGTTTGGAAAATTAATGTTCATCAAGTTTCCTCGACACCTGATAGGTCAGCTAAATGGGCACCAAACAGTGAGCATGCATTTTTCCCCACAAGTCTTTTGCACTCTTCCATAAGTCCTCAGGGACAATTCTGGTTCCCCGATTGGCTAACAGAGGGTAAAAGGCTACTAGCATGGCTGCTGTTAAATACAGTCCTATGGCAGTCCATACAGTGTCCCCACTTAATTGTCCTGGTGCATAAAGAAGATTATTGTTTTATTTTAAATAATAGCCCCAAAGTTTTATTGTAGTTCCTGTGCCTTATTAAGTGACTGCAAAGTTTAATGTCTGTTGATCCCCTCACCTGTTGCTTCTGCCAAAATAGACAGTCCCAAGGCAGCAGCCAGGCACACATTAACATTCATGCTGCTGTCATTCATGAGCCCAATACACAGACCGAGATTCACTCTTTATTAAAAACATCCAAAGGGCTCTCTGATACCTCCTTCAGGTCTCTGGTTCCCAATTAAGTTAACATTGGTACCAGAACTGACAAAAAGCTACTTGTTTTACCATTACAGTGGTAAGGTAATGAAGGCACACTATCGCACATGCGTGGGCTGTCAGCTAGTGAATCTGTGCTGCCATCCAAGTGGTTGCTTTGTGACGTACTCCTCTGGTACCATTCACAGCAGCAAAATGATGCAGGGGCCAGAAGAAAGCTTGGGGCATCACTGGACATGGGGCCAAGTGGTGGTGCAGAATGGGGGAGAACCGACAGAAGGGGGGAATAAGGGAACTCCACAGGGGTTACATATATCTCCTCTTCAGGTCCAAATCATGATGTGCCCCAGTTCCAATTACACGTGCACACTCACCTCTTAGTCCATCATGTCTCTTCTCCACTGTTGCCATCTCTGGTGATGACTCTAGAACCATTATCAACCTGCCATCCGCTTTCTTGTTCCAAGATGACAGCTCACACGCAGATGTTGAAGGTGGATGCCGATGCATCACAGAGCCAAGCTGTCACTGTGAAGGATGGGTATGTAGTCCATATGATTAGTAAAAGGAAATATAAACTGTAATTCCCACAAGCAATCACAAAGGTTATACTGTAATTTGAGAAAGATGGGCACTAGGTAATCTGGCATTGTGGCACCTGGTCTCCATTACCCTGGTGTTCTTCTGGCATTGAGGACATTCAAATGAACTTGTTAAATGGCTCCAGTTGGAAAGTATAAGGATTATAATAAAAATTGATGGTGCTGAGGTAAAGCAATCCCAGAAAGTATTACAGAGGGAAAAACAACAGTGCATCAACTGATGTCACAAATCAAAGGTGAGCTCCTGTTTCTGGGGTGCCACTTTCATGCTGCTTCATGGCACCAGCATCGGTTTCCCTGCATGAAGTAAAATATAGTGATGGGATGGATAGCAGTTTAGATAAGAGAATAAAGCCAGAGAGTGAGAAGGAGCTTCAGCATTCTTGCTTGGTAGGGATATAGGGCAGACTAGATAGGCCTGTTGGTCCTTATCTGCTATCATATTCTGTGTTTCTATGTTTATATGATTGTCCTGGATTCTGCAGAGAACTTTACATGCACATTTCAAAATGAGATAGAGTTCCTATTGCTGGCATCATGAGTGGGCTATAGTTCACCCGCCTGTTGCTTATTACAGTTGCAATCACGGTGAAGGAATTGTCAAATAATTCTTCATTTCAAGTTACCTAAAACACAACCGTCATGCTGAAAAATGTCAAACTCCCACCTCCAAAATATCTACAGTATTGATAAAAAGCAGGAGGTGCATTTTTTCACATGGCTGTGTAAGCCAATACAAGTCAAAGTGATCTTTCTTCTCAATTTCTTTGGCTCATTCAGAATAATTTGGGTTCCAGACTGGCAAAGGACCATTGGATGAAGAGAGTGCAGTTGTTAAGTCCCTAGCAGCCTATGCAGTAGTATGACATGAGGCAGTAATGTCAAATGCAACTGATCTCTGTATGTGCTGCAAAAGTATTCTTAGCAGAGAGCCTGCCATGCATGAGTGTAGCCATTTTATTTGTATGTTCTTTTGGGTTAGTAAGATGGCATCAAACAACATGTTTCACCAGACATTAAACTCACCATGGACCTGCGGAACTAAAAGTGTGAAGTCAGTTGCAGTAGGTGTGGCTGTAACCAAAAACAAGTCATGTTTCTTCATGCTCTGTCAAAGTGGAGATCTACCATTTGAGAATATGGTGTGTGCTGAACCAGGAAATGTGAGGACACTAGAAATTTCAGTGCCCACTTCAGCAAAGACCACCATTCACATGCTGCACAGTGAGGAGCCCCCTGTGCTGACACCTGAAGCCACAAAACCCAGTAGTCTCTCCAGTGGCATTCTTCCCATTCTCTGTAGAGATCCAGAGGTCATTCACATGCCAACTGAGCAGCATGAAACTGGTTTCCCAAACAACCAAGTACCTTGGACTTCAATAGGATTGATAGCCTCCCAAAGTGATCACACCAAGGATGTGTGTGTCACTTTATTACCCAAGACCAGTGTGTACACTGATGGGCAGCCAGCAACAAGGATCTTGGCATCAGGTAAATTACAAGCAAACAAATGCTATTCTGTCTAGTATTAAAAGACAATTGATATCAGTCAGACCACAGATGTAGAGGCATTAAAAGAGCTGTGCATATTTGTGTTCCTTCATCCATGTGGGGAAGTGATATTACATGGCCACAGCATCAATACTGTGACCAAGTAAAATAGAAAATATTGTATTGCCCTATAAACATTAGCCTTGCAATAAAGATGGAAGAGCTGAGATAAATCCTTGAAAAGAATGACAAACTAAGACACGTGGAATTAACAACGAAGCTGATTAAACCAGAGCTCATCACAAGAGCTTGTAGGAATTAAACAGAATTCACATGTCTGCTGCCAAGAAAAATATTTTGCTTAGAAATGACTATGAAATTCCCCCAACCCCCAAAGTTTCCTGAGAACATCTGAGCTAATGTAGCTAATATAGCACAACATGGAGTTCCTGTTATGTCTGCCCCTGATTTCACAAAAGAACGTCAAGTATGGCACTAGGAGGTAAGCATGTCAGTGCATTTTTTGAGCTACCATTTGATACACCAATGACCTAGGTTCCAGAATGAGCTAAGGCCATTGAAGAGTTAGCTGGGGAGTAGTATTGAGCATTTCATTAGATTCTGTCCTCCTTCTGGGTGAGGGTTCCATGACCCACTGCTCTATGGCCACCTGGGTGACAATGGGGAGGGAGGTGTAGCAGAAAAGCAGAACCCAGCAGGAAAATGAAATGATGCTGTGTCTTCTGGGTATGTCAGGTGTGTAGCACACAATGACATCAGGGCAGTTTAGGAGGGTGATGGTGTACTCTTATCCAGCGGTGGAATGAGGTCTCACCTGTGGCTTGGAGGAAGGTTCCATGGCCACCTGGGTGACCATGGGGAGAGGTGTACAGGAATTGTGGAACATAACATTGGAACTGGAGCACAGCTGTGTCTTCTGGGCACATCAAGTGTGCAGCATGTGATTATATCAGGGTGGTACAGATGAATTGGTGGGATGATTTTGGCCAGAGATGGAAGGCGATGTAGATGGTGGCCATGCTGGCCCAGCTGTTCAGAGTAACAGCAACAGTATAGTGTTTTATTTAAGATTGTTTTGTTTTAATCACTTTTTTGTTGCATTTAACATAATTGTGGCAGTTTAGAAAGGGCTGTGATAGTGAGTTAGCTAGGTGTAAGGAGCTTGTTCATGATATATGCGAGCAAATTGCATTAATAATATATATAAACAGAGCTGCATATTTTTTACCTGTTTTTTGGTTGCTTTTTCTAGTGTTTTACTGTTGACACTGGCATATACTGACACATCACTTTCATTTACAGTGGTCCTAAATTAGCTTACCATCAACTCTAAACTTGCTTTCTTACCCTGTGGGAGTGTTTCAGTGGTTCGGTGTTGGAGAAGAAGAGGAAGGAGATTTGGACTGTCTGGTGGAGTTGGCAGTGTTGAGCGGAGGAGTCCGTAGGTCATCCTTGCAGGAACCATCATGGCAAGAGTCCTGTATTCTGGGAACCATTGGAAAGGAGATGGACTGGGACTAGAACCATCTATTGCCAGATGGAGTCAGGGAGGCTCCTGTTCTGTTTGCCTGGGTTGGGGACTCTGAGGCTGTGGCTGCGGGGGAGCTCATATACATTGCCCACTGAAGAGTGGGTGATATTGTACCAGTTGCTTCTAAGCTTCCTGAGGAGTGGGCCAGTGGGCCAACTATAGTCAGGGGCTGAAGTAGCAGTCACAGCGATTTGGGGCGGTGGTCTCCCGGGTGAATACTATAGGGACTCCGCATCACCCAGCTGGGTTCTCCTGCTAAATGCCTGGGGTGGCTAGGAAAGTGGCCAACTTGGGGAGAATATCGGGCAGAGGAAACTTTTTCACTCAGTCTACTGTTTTCCCTCTGGAGTGAAAGTGGACACTTAGAACGGACTTCTCTGAACTCTGCAAAATGGTGAGATTTCCTTTTCTTTTATTATTGGGATCACTGTTAACTGTATGGGCAGTGAGACTGCCCTGAACATTTTGTTTGCTTTGTTAATATCTGTTGACTATTTCTCCTGGCCTACATGAGAGGTACAGCCAAGAAATAGTCTTTTTGCCTGTCTTCCAGAGAGGTTTATTTATTCATTTATGTATTTGATAACCTGGTGAGTGCACTGATCCAAATGACCATTTTCAGGCATGATCTGAGCCACAGCATGGCACATTAAGCAATACCGGTGTGGAGAACAATAAACACAAGCTTTAACATGAGGTGCAGGAACTTATAGAACAAGGGGTCCTTACATAAAGTGCAATTACATAACAATATTAGGTGTCAAACAAGGCCAGCATACAGGTCAAAAATACATAGTCACATGCCAGGCAACAGACTGAAACATAAGTCACAAAAAGTAGTGCACTGGTCAACGAGCAGATTGGAACTCTGAAATCAAGTACAACACTACCCCTCAGCAAATGGTGATGGGACTTAGAAAAAGGAGGCAAGTTCAGAAGCCCAGAAAAGTGGAGGAAGAGGACAGGAGTGGTAGTGGTGAGTGTAGCAAGAATGAGATACAGCTAATAGGTGGGGAGAGAGAAACAGAGGGAGAGGATGCCATAGATTACCCAGGAGAGCAGTGGCATTTGGCTTCAGACAGTAACCATAATTTGAAACTGTTTTTGAAGAAGAGATGGGAGGTGGAAGAGTGGAATGATGTAGGGAGTCTGCTCCATAGGGATGGGACAGAGATGGAAAAGGCTTTACTACCCATGGTAGAGGAGATTGATGGAACCACCGAGGGGGATGGATGATTTGCGGAGGCTCCTAGCTGCCCATGAGGAGGGATGAGTATTGGTACAGGTGTCCACCTCTCATAGTATTGTTAACTAAGCAACCAAGGGCATAGTCAAATGGGAGCTCTTTGGTGTCACAACCCTTTATTGAGAGACTTAAGTAACTGCTCTCTTTGGACAGTGTTTTTCTTTTCATGCTGCCATAAATATTTATAATTTTTCATTATTATTTGTGGGTTTGGTGGTTGGGATTGTGTTTTTAGGGCTTTGGGGTGGGTTGGGGAAGTTAAAATAGGGATAGTGTGCGTTTGGTGTGTAGTTCTCGTGAGTGGAATTTAAATTGATTTAGAAAATGGGCTTGAAAAATAAAGCATGCTGATTGGCTAAAAGCCATGTTCAGCATGCATTTATTTTTCAATAGAGCCCGCTAAATAATAAGTGCCAATCCGGGGTGCCGCATTACTCAGTCTATTATTGGGCTCCCCGAATTTTCAAACCGTCTGATCGCCATTTTTTCTCCCGCTTAGCGGGAGACTGATAGGTGCAGCCCCCACCCCAAGAACTCCCCTCCGCATCACACCACGGACTCAAACCATGACTTTAAAAAATACATTCTGAAGAAAACGTTAAGCTTTTGTGTCACTGAAATGGCAGAATCTGTACCCGGTGAGCAGCAGATCCAAGATGGGAGCAGCTACTTTACAGAGCTAGAAAGTGATGACAATAGCGAGTTATATGTGTTTCAGGCAGCAGCTTGACTTGTCAGACTATATATGTTTTAAACCCGATGTTATGTTGGCTAGAAAGGACGCCTGCTACTGTAGCTGTGAACCCCACCGATTCGTCCGGCAGACAGTTATTCATTACCTGATACACAGCCGTCTCTTTCAATTTCCTTACTCGACCTGTCTTGGTAATGCCTTAGTTTTAGATAGCTATTTCCATAACTTTCAGTCTTTGTCCAATTTTAAATTAAATCAAATGTCAGTTCCACCGTGACATATAAATGTGGCATAAAATTCCACCAACAGTTCTACTTCAGATATTTTATTTATCAATTCAATAAACAACTTTAAAGTTGTTTAAATATGGACTTTTTATTACTTATGTATGCGATGGTGATGTGTACAAAAAGCATTTTCTACCACTGAATGACCCCACTATGTTTCTATGCTGCCGGTTTACTCCCTTGTGTGTTTCCCTAACTAGGATGAGTGTGACACTGAAGTTTGCTTTGATCTGCCTCACCCTTGATTTTACTCGCACTGCCTGTCAGATCCGATATGCATGCTGCAAAGTATTTATGCTTTCTGCAGGGGAACTGGATGTGCTTTTTTTTTGTAAACTACCGAGTCTTCACTGGGACAAAAGTCCTTCGCTCCCAAAGAAACACACATAATTCCTAAGCAGGCAGAGGAACTATTTTATTACAAAACTAATTTCAAACTAATTATTTTATTACAAATGTTTTATCAAAATTATTTTTTTAGTGCCCATTTTCTAAGTGCAATAATACCCTCCAGGGTGGGCTTTATTGAAGTACTGACCTAGGTTGGGCTCTCCGCCTGTGGCGCTCGGGCTCATTACACCCTGTATGGTCCAGTATTTCCTAATAAAGCCCACCTTGTTGGGTATTATTGCTTACTTGTTGGAGTGTGAGTTTAGGAGTGTGTGTAGGTGTGGTTCTGAATGAGTAGTGTGTTGTGGTTATTGTTTGCTGGTCTGACTGCTGCTACTGATTGAGATGTACTG
Organism: Neoceratodus forsteri; assembly: GCA_016271365.2. Classification (NCBI taxonomy): domain Eukaryota; kingdom Metazoa; phylum Chordata; order Ceratodontiformes; family Ceratodontidae; genus Neoceratodus; species Neoceratodus forsteri. The sequence goes on along the minus strand of CM028131.1, from coordinate 41,081,953 downwards.
GGGGGGCATAAAGATGGTCAGGAGCTACCCCCCTCCAGGCACAGGGACCTCCACCCATTTGACTGTCCCCCATTGCCAGCTGCAACTTATATATGATGGCTTGTTTTGGGGATAGTCAGGAGGTGGAAGAAGGGGGGCAGGCTCTGGGCCTGGTAAGGGAATGCAGAGAGATGGTCAGATAGGGATAGTGGGGACAAGGAGATGCTTTGGGGTGAAACTGAACTGGGATTGGGATCCTCCCTTCCTAGCTCCCATACCCAAGGGCTGTGCTGTGTGCAGGCAGGTAGCGCAGTCTTCCTTGACTGCTCATCCTACTCGGGCGGTGTTGTGCAATGCCAGGTCTATTAAAAACAAGACTGCTATAATTGCAGATCTTGTTGGTACATCTGACCTGGTGTGCATCACCGAGACCTGGCTAGAAGAAAATGCAGGCCCAATATTGTCCTCAGCAGTTCCGGCCAGGTACTCAGTGATACACCACCCAAGGATGTATCATAGGGGGAGTGGGTGTAACAATTTGTTTTAGATTGGAACTGGACCCTGTGGATGTGCCAGTGGGGTTCACCTGATTCTTTGAGTGTATTATGGGTGCAGGTGTGGAGTGCAGGATATTGCTCATCTACCGTCCACCCAGGGATGGGAAAGAATTCCTGCAGGAAGTCACAGACTTCATTGTTGATGTTGTTTTGGGATCCCCAGATTGTTAATTCTGGGAGATTTCAATCCCTGGGTCAATGATAAACGCCCACATTTTGAAAGAGACTTCCTCCACCTTATGACCTCGCTGGGTGTCAAACAGTTGGTTACCTCAACAACTCACATTTGTGATCACTCATTAAACCTGGTGTTCCTCCTGGGGATGGAGATCTCTCACTTTGTGGTGGAACCTGTTGATTGGTCTGACCATCACACCGTGGGGTTCAGTTTTATGGCTTTCCCCAATGGGCCTGCCCCTACCAAAATGGTCCATTACCACCCTTTAAGGTGTGTGACCCTAGAGGGCCTAATTGCAATTCTGGACCTAGTCAGCATGTTGAATTAATGCAAGGATCCAGGGGATCTGGTACTTCCTTATTATAGGGTGGTGACCGAGGCCCTGGATTCCATTGCTCCTGTTCGTGTTTGACCCATCACTCTTCATCCATGGTCCCCATGGTTTGATGGGACCTTGAAGGAGTTGAGGAGAGTGGGTTAAAGGTTAGAGAGGGCTTGACAGAAGTCTGGCCTGGAGGTTGACAGACTTAGATTGATGGATCATTATATGGTCAATCAATCAACAATCACCCATGAGAAGGCAACATTCCTGTCCAGGGAGATTGTCACTGCACAAAACTGACCAGCTCAGCTTTTTCAAACTGTCAACAGATTGTGCAATCCAATTTATCTACAGCCTGGTCGAGCCTTGTCTCAAGAGATGTGTGACGAGTTTGCTCTGTTTTTTTATGGATAAGGCTGCCACCATCAGGTCTGGCATCTGCTCAGCCTCCTCTATTTGGTGTTGCAGATGTCAGCAGGAGTTAGCGAGTGCCAGGTTTACCTGGTCTGGTTTAGGCTTGCTAGACATCATGGACATCATGAGGATTATCCAGATTTTGAGGCCAACCAGCTGCAGTTTGTAACCTGGCTCAATGGGTCTTCTTGTGGGGTGTGTTGATGAGAGCAGTCCAGTCCTGGACAAGATAGTCTGGAAATCATTGAAGAGGTGGAGTCTTTTCTGATCCCTGGAAGGAAGTGGTTGTATGACTGCTCCTGCAAAAGCCCTACCTTGACCTGGACTCTCCAGCCAACTACAGACCTGTCTCTAACCTGCCCTTTGTGGCTAGGGTTATTGAGAAGGTGGTTGCACTGCAGCTGGATGATCATTTATCTACCCATGATGTCTATGACTCTTTCCAGTCTCGATTTAGAAAGAGGCACTGAGGTGTCCCTTGTTTGGGTGCTAAATGATCTCCTAATTGCAAGAGATCAGAGGACTCATTCCATCTTGGTCCTTGTTGCTCTCTCAGTGGCATTTGATACTGTAGACCATGGTGTGTTGCTGGAGCACCTGTGGTTTATCTGTGGGCTGTCAGGCACCATCCTGAGATGGTTTTGATCTTTCCTTGAGGGTAGGTTGTAGAGAGTCAGTCTAGAATTTTTTCCTCTGACGCTCTCCCCCTATACTGCAGGTATCATTCACAGGGCTCCATTCTGTCACCCATTTTGTTTGCAGTGTATATGCTGCCATTGGGAGACTTTACTAGACAGTATGGTTTGAGTTTTCACTGTTATGCAGATGATACTCAGCTGTACATGATCTTTGTACACAAACATGGAGATGTCATCTCAGTGTTTAACAACTGCCTCTCTAAGATCCAGAACGGGATTAGTTCTAGCTGACTGTGGTTCAACCTGGCTAAAACCGAGGTGTTGATGGTGTACCAGATCATCGGGAGGTGGATTTTTCAGTGGGACAACCCTCTGGGTTTTGGTTTGGGGGTGTCCAGCTGTCTACCTCAGATTGGCTGCATAACCTGGGTGTTATTTTTGATGATGGTTTGACCCTAAAATCACAGGCATTGGTCTCTGTCAAGATCTATTTTTACCATCTGAGGAATATCGCCTGGGTGAAGCACCTGGGTCCTCCTGATGATCTTCCGACATTGTTCCATGCTTTTGTGACCTCATGCCTTTGTGACCTCATGCCTTGACTAATGCAGTGCCCTTTACTTAGGGCTATCAGGGCTTGATATTCATCTCCTGCAGCTGGTGCAGAATACGGCTGCCAGGTTTGAGACTGGTACATCTAGGATCAGTCACATTATGCCTGTGCTACACGGATTTCTCTGTCTGCCAGTGCAGTGGTGTAACACCTTCAAGGTCAGTTTATTGACCATCAATATAAAGCCCTACACGATCAGGGACCCCACCAACTGCAGGATCTCATTCATCCCTATTGCCCCTGCTGACCACTCTGATTCACTGACTAGGGATTGCTAGAGATTCCCAGGGTGTGATTGCATACATCCGGGACCTGTTCTTTTGCATTTGTAGCCTCTATCCTGTGTAATTTTCTTCCTTGTCAGGATAAAGAGTGCCTGACTGTCCAGAGCTTCAAAACTGCTCCAAAAACAAATTTTTTTAGCCTTGCATTTTGACATGAATTTTAAATCCTGAGATAATATTTTAAGTATGTTATTGCTTTGTCTATTACTGTACTTGTTTGTATCTATTTTAAAAAAAAGTTTGTGATTTTATGTCTTGTATTTTAAAGGGAAACTCCTGACAACAGATTAGTGTTGTAGATCTTTCCCTTACTGTCCTTCAGTGTGATGTCTGTTGCTCCAGTTTGTTTCTGTCCATAGCACCATTTGTTATGCCCTCCAAAACTCCTGGTAACTAAACATACCATCCACACTATACCACATGGCTCTGGATGCTCCGACCTCCTGGCATATGCTAATCTCACCATTCCATTGTTTGTTCATGCACATGACTTTGCAGTTAGTTTGCGGTTTCCATGGGCACAGTGTCAGAGGTCAAAGCATGGTCTCAGAATGTAGGAGCGAACCTGATGCTGAGGCTGTGCTTTGCCTTGAAGGTGACTGTGCCAGCTGGTGCAAGCAACACAAGCAGCTCACATGAGGAGCTGAGGAAGCTGAATTTCCAGCCTGATAACTTTCGAGGCAGCCCCCCCCAAAGCTCACTGCCAACCGCGGCAGGCACTCAGGACAAACAAGCAGCACAAGCAACACAAGCAGCTCACCTGAGGAGCTGAGGAAGCCGAATTTCCAGCCTGATAACTTTCGAGGCAGCCCCCCCCAAGCTCACTGCCAACCACGGCAGGCACTCAGGACAAACAAGCAACACAAGCAACACAAGCAGCTCACCTGAGGAGCTGAGGAAGCCAAATTTCCAGCCTGATAACTTTCGAGGCAGCCCCCCCCTCCCCAAGCTCACTGCCAACTGCGGCAGGCACTCGGGACAAACAAGCAACACAAGCAACACAAGCAGCTCACCTGAGGAGCTGAGGAAGCTGAATTTCCAGCCTGATAACTTTTGAGGTAAAGAGGGCCTCTTCTCTTTGTCTGGACACCTGCAGGAGGGTGCTAGCCGGACGGCATTTCGCGCTGTCTTCCCCACCCTCCCCTACCACCCACCCACCCAGGGGTGGCAGTCAATTTAAGGATCCACCCCCGTGACATCACATTCAGTGACATCATGTCCTGTTGCCCAGAACCTATCTCCCCACTTTCCCATTTGCAGGTTATACCTGCTGGCCACTAGAGGGACCTATGCTCCCTCACTACTTCCTACTCCTACCTGTACAGTACTCCTTCCCTTGGATCTTGCTCACCACAATGTATTGGCCCTGCCTCATACTCTGACTGTGCCTATCCCCACTAGCAGTGCACTTGCCCACCTACCCATCTGCTACTCCACACTGTGCCCTGGCACCCCTCCCTCTCCTTGCTTCTGAACCTGCTCTCTTGCCCCTTGGGACCTCAGTGTGTCTTGGTCCTCCCTGCCCTCCCCCTAGTTTCCTCCTTGCCTCAGACACATCTGGGTGTCTTCTTATTCTTGCCTTCCCTTCCTGTACCACCCTGCCCACCCCTGGCCTCCCTTAACATCCCCCCCTCATATCAATCGTATGAAAACCTCTCACCATCTCCCAGCCAGGGTGTTAGTCATGCTACTACTCCCATCAGAGAACCTTCATCCAAACCCTGGCCCAGTTCCCAGGAGCTTGACTAGCACCACAGGCCTATGCATGGTCTCCATGAATATCTGTAGCCTCCTAAAAAAGTTCGACTCACTACAATGCCTGGTCACATCAATTAACCCTGATGTCATCACTCTGGTTGAGACTTGGCTGTCAAAATCCTCCCCTGACTCCCTGGTTTCCCTTCCTGGTTTCACCCTCTTCTGGTCTGACCGTGTTGGGAGATAGGGTGGCGGCTGCACTATTTATATCAAGGAATCTCTCCCCGTACTAGCCCTGGCTACTCCAATCCTTGACTCCAGGGCCCAGGTGCTTACGCTGAAACTAACCCCTGACCCTTTAAAGGGACCCCTTTATCTGACTACTGCATACGTGCCCCCCCAGGGACCAAACGCAGGCCATTGCCTCTCTTACAGAATACCTTTCCTCACTACCTCCTTTCGCTGATCAAATTCTAGTGGGTGACTTAAATGTCAACTGGCTCAGCCCCTCCTCCTCCTCTACCCTTGACTCCTTTTCTGCAGTAGACCTAACACAACTAGTTACCCAACCTACCATGACTAACCCCAAGAGAGGCTCCAGTACCCTGCTTGATGTGGTACTCACCAGCCACCCTAATCGGATCCCCAATGTACAAGTCCTCCCAGACTCTCTCAACGATCACTCCCCCATTCTATTCCACTGGTCATCCCCAGTCCCCAAACCCATAGCACAGTCCACATGCTGGCGGCATCTAATACCTGGTGGTCTGACAAAACTTAAGGATCTTTTGTCCCAAATTGACTGGTCTCCTATACAGGCAACACCTGACATTGACACAGCTCTCTCCTTCTTTACTCAAACTTTTAATAATGCCTGTGATATCTTTTCCCCAATGTCAGCCCGCCATTCTAAAAGGCAGAATGCCCCTTGGGTAACCCCAGCTTTGATCCACCAACTCAAACATAGGGACAACTATGGCACCATGCCATTGAGACTGGCCGGCCCAGTGACAGGCAGTTATATGCTGCCACCCGAAACAAGTGCACTCGGGCCATCAGAAAGGCCAAGTCTGAGCACTATCAGTCCTCACTCACAGCCTCATGGGGAACCCCAGAACCTTCTGGGATAACATTAAACAGTTAAATGGGAGTGCACTCTCCTCCCACCCACCCAGATCAACATTAATGGCATGATCTCTTCAGACCCAGCCTCATAGCCAACCACCTCAACACCTCATTCACTGACCTTAGCCCTATCCTCCCCACAAATTTTTGACCTCCTCCCCAGCACCTGCCATAAATCTTTCTCGCTCTTATTTTCTCCTCCTCTGTGTTTCTGCCCAAGAACTTAGGCCACACCTTGTCACTGCCCTCAAGAGTAATAGTACAGGCAGTGACACCCTGGATCCGTGTATCCTATGGCTGGTCTTAGACATAGTCCTTACCCCGATCACGTGCCTCATCAACCACTCTCTTTGCCTGGGGAAGGTTCCAACTGCCTGGAAAGTCACCACTGTCACCCCTATCTTTAAAGGTGGTGATAGGACTGTGGCTGGAAACTATCGTCCAATCTCCATTCTCTCTCTCCCCTCTCTCCAAGGCCTTGGAAAAAGTGGTAGCCTCTCAAATCTCTGACTATCTCTCCACCTACAATGTCCCATGCCCTGAGCAGCATGGCTTCCGAGCAGGCCACAGTACCAACACAGCCCTCCTAGAGTTCTCCAACTTTCCACCTCCTTAGACACTGGTTTCTCTGGCTGGTGCGGCCTCATTGACCTCTCTAAAGATTTCAACACTGTCTCCACCCCTCCTTCTTGATGCCCTTAGTCTCTGGTTTTGCTGCTGGGCTTATCTCCTGGTGCACTAGTTATCTGTCTGACTGCTCGCAGCATGTAAAAATTAATGGGACCTACTCAGATATCTGTCCCATCTTTTCTGGGGTTCCGCAGGGCTCCATTCTGGGCCCCTTACTATTCTCTCTTTACCTTAACACCCTTTCACGCTCTTGCTCGGGGAACATTCTATTGTATGCTGATGATGCAGTCATCTTTGCCTCAAGTCGTAACCCTATTGCCCTCCAGGACTTGCTGCAGAAGTCCTTCACTGAAGCCGAGGGCTGGTTCAAGGAACATAGATTGGTGATAAATCTTAAAAACAAAACCATGTTCTTCACTCATCCTCAAAACAAGTCCTGCAACTTCAAACTCCTCATTCACTCTGGGTCCTCTTTCCCACTCGAACAAGTTTGCTCCTATAAATACCTAGGGATCCATTTTGACCCTCCTCTCCTTCCATGGACACGCCGCTGCCTAGCCACTGCCACTAATATCCGATTGGGTACCTTACATCGGTAAAAACACTGCCTCCCCCCAGAGGCTCTTCTACTCGCAGTCACCTCCTCTATCCTGTCTCTAGTGGACTATGGACTGCCGGTGTATGGTGCTGCTGATCAGACTGCACGCCATAAAATTTGCACTACTCTGAATAAGGCCTGCAGGTTAATTACTGGGGCACCTAGGCTAACACACACCTGTCTACTGTACTCTAAAGTGCTGGTACTTGATCTTGATGAGCGCCTCAAATATCTGACCTATACCCTTACAAAAAAGACCCTCCTTGGGCTATCCCCACCTGGATTGACCACCACCATCCGCCACTTTATCCCACTAGTTCATACTCGGACCTCTGGGAAAACCTCTTTTGTTATCCCTAGAGCTAGGACCTCTCACGGCCAAAGAGCCTTCAACTTTAGGGCCCCCTCCTGGTTCAACACACTGCCCCCCTCCATCTCCAAAGCTCCAACTATATCGTGCTTCAAAACGTCCCTACGGAACCACCTCATTAACACCCGAAGCTGTAATTGCCACTAGTCAAAGCCGTACTCAGTACTAATGACAAAGCTTACTACTAAGCTGCTAAGGACAACATAACTCTGGTATTGTTTGCATCAATCCTACCTGTACCAGCTTGTTTGTATCTATGTCTTAAGTTACTGTTATACTGTGCTATACTGTTATACTGTGTATTTTCGTTTGTCTTACTGTGACAAGGTACCTTTGTAAATGAGCCTATGGTTCAAAGGTTTTCCAAACTGCTGTCTAAATAAATAAATAAAATAAACAAATGTTCATGTGTTTGGGCACAGCAAAGGCAAATAAATGATTGTTCCATCTGTTTCTTTCTCTTGCAACAGAACAGAAAAGCAAGCTTCTTGGAGTAAGAAGGGTGCAGAGTGACTGGCGTTTATAAGTGCTGTTCTGTGCATTCTCTGTTTCTTCAGTTCTGTCTGTACTTTCACTGCTTCACCCTTCTTACTTTGAATAATAGTCAAATAGTCTTTTGAAATAATCTGTGCAATGTGTGTGTGGGGGGGTGCGTGGACAGAGCAACTTGTGTGTGTGGTGGGGGGAGGGGTGAACCACAGGGTTCATACCACTACCACTTCCCTCTATTCCCTAGGTTAAACCACATGTGGTCCATGTGCCTTGTCTGCCCTCAGTCTCCTTAGACCTATTCATAACCTGAGTACCTCAATTTCCCCCCCCATACTCCATTAATCCCTGAATGTTCCACCATTTTGTGCACCATGGCATGTGCTCGTAATCTTCCTTGGTTTGAGTGTCCATCACCACCTTCCCCAGACACAGTCCATAGATGCATGTCTTGTTACTACTGTCATGTACTTAAAGGTCATATCACCCCTGTCCCTCCTCTCCACCAGTGCATACATATTCCACTATCTAACTGTACTTTCATATTGTAACTCCCCCACAGCCTTGATCATCTTTGTTGCTCTGCATTTTACCCATTCCAGCAATGTAATGTCCCTCTTTATGTACAGCCACCAGTACTGCATGCATTTCTCCAGGTGTAGTATGACCATTGATCAGTACGACAACAGGATAACCTCCTTCCTCCTGTACTACCCCATGTGTTTGTTTTTCATTTGATGTTTTGGTCCAAAATTTAGCACATTTCATTTCTTAACACTGAATACCAGTTTAAAGTTGTCTAACCAAGTATCCAGCCTTGCCTGATCCTTATGAAAACCCTGACACCAACATATGTCATCCACCACTGTGCCCATCTTGTTGTCATCTGCAAATAGACTGATCTTACTTCTGATACACACTGCAATGTCAGCATAAATATCGCAAATAATACATAGCCCATCACCAAATCCTGTGGAACAACAGGCATCACTGCCTTGGTCATGTCTTACCTGCCCACCGCCACCCTCTGCTGTCTTCCATGAAGCCAGTTGTTCACCCATCCCACCTATTTTGCTCCCTTCCCTGTGCCCTTTATGTTACATCCACATCTAACATGGTGCAATGAATCTAATGGTACATTAAGTCCAGGTACAGGATATGTGTAAAGTTACCAAATATTTCTCACTGAGACAGTGAGGACACACACACACACTCTCTACAGGTTCTTGGTTGGTGATTCTCAGTAACCCAATAAAGCCACAGAACACTCAAAGCTTGGTACCAAATTAGTTGTTATTTATTAGTATCAAAAGACAAAACAGAAAAGTCCTAATTTAACAATAAAAATGCATCTTGGCATGATTAGCAGTCATAATTTACCAATAAAAATGCATTCTAACATTACTTTTTAAGCATCGGTAACCCACTACTATCGGAGTGTACCTGGCACAGTTCAAATCTAAACATCCAATGGTTTAGTCCCATTGGGGTGTTCCTAACATTTAGTCTGAACAGCTAGTAATACATTTATTACAAGGCTTCAGGTTTTCAGAGAAAAGTAAGCAATATTACCCCATTGTCTCTGGGTCCCCCAGCATCTATTGATGGCCTGGTCTTGGGCTCTTTTTCTGTTGGAGAGACACTGGATATACAATTTAGGTCTCATACAGCACTTATACCCAACTTGTTTACAACAAAAATGCATGATTGGGAATTTCCAAAGCCATTACAGCATATTTCAGCAAAACCAATAGGTCATTAGATAAGTCATGAGATAGAGGTCCACAAATACATTGGTCATAATACACATTTGTCATTTTGAAAAAGCAAGGGGTTTTATTTAACATCATCTTAGAAAAACAGTTGTAAGGGGAATTTACACTACCAAAACAACCTGCTTAGGAATGAAAAACCTAGGGTCATTGGAGGGCTGACCGAGGGAAAAGGATAGAGCATCCTAAGGACTGCTCTTCTTCTCAAGGGGGAGGGTGGGGAAGTGCCCGGAGCATCGATGACCCCTGGTGAAGGCTGGGACTCACACAACCACCGGCACTAGCACATGCAGGGGTGGACATTGGATGTCATTGCATGACCCAGCCCCCCCAGAAAACGGAAAAATGGACCGCTGCCGGCAGCCTTCAATGAAGCCCACCACAGCTTCAATCAGCTCCTCAGGACAGCCCTTCGAACTGAATACTGTGGCATGTAGGGGGAGTGCCACAGCCCCTCCATGGGGGAAAGCCATGGGGTATCGGAGGGCTTGTGGCCAATTTGAAAAGTGGAAGTCCATTGCCCGTGGCCAGGCTGAATGTAGCGGGTGGCAGGTGGCTCAGGAGGAAAATAATAAATAAAAATTAAAAAAGAAATGCAAAACCCAGACAGCAAGATCACTGACATGCTACGTAATTGCTAAGGCAAGCATTATAGATTATTTCTTATCAGCTAGTTACCACATATTTTTAAACATAAGTCCTCATAAGATGGGGAAGTGGACCAGACAGTAAGCTAGTCATGTACATTACCATTTTGTTGACATGACGGTTTATTCCAGCTATATCTTATTATGACTGTGATCTTCTAAGTTATAGAAAATCGTGTTTTGTACAAGCATTTCTGCTGAGCCTAGCAGATTTGTTTTGCTTAGGACATCCATTATAAACACCGCTTATGCCTTTACATTCACTTCTATGTATCTCTCTGTCTCACTGTTACAAGTACCAACTTACATAGTTCTATCCTTTTTTCCTTAAACTATTTTACACTTATTATATCAACTTACATAGTTATAACATTAATTTATCCATTAGCCATTTCATATATGCAACTCCATCTTGCACCTTCTCTACCTTCTCAGCCTTTTTCTTACCAACTACACACTGCTGTTGCACTGAATAAATGTATATAATGCTTTTGCCACTGGTCACAATTTTACAGTCCCCACCTCAGGAGTGAGGAGATAACCTAAAGGAATCCTGAATCCCTGCAAAATCTTAACCTTAAAATAGATATATATATAAAAATGATGTAAACCTTAATCTTTATGTGTTAGTGTGTGTTATTGTTTTACTATATATGTATAACTATGTGTTAATAGGTTACGTAACCTGATAATATGATATACATATATTTTATTATGCAGGTATTTTTAGAGGCTGGATATTTGGTCCATTCACAAGTCGTGCAGCTGCTTGTTGTGACTTTTAATAGTACTTCTGAGAAAACATGACATAATGATTAGTACTACTGTACAATAAGAGTTGCTTGGATTACAACAAAAGCTTTAAAAGCTGAGTCTAACCTGTTATCAGTAAGCATTAAGTTGAAATCTTCCTGGTGAATCATGTCCTTCATAACTTGCTCTGAATTATACATTTGGTTTCCAACCTCAACCAAGTGGGCATCTTTTCTGGCCAACAGGACCTTAAGGTTTAGGGTGAAGGTTTCAATAGGTACATTAAAATAAGGCAGATATTCTTCTACATCTTGATGGTCAGGGTCACTTTGGATAGTTTCTTCCATAAAAACCGGGATGGGTTTTAGAATGGTTTGGCCAATGACAGTATGTTGGGTGGAAGTTAAAGCAAAAATGTGATATATTGATCTGGCATGACAGAGGCCCATATCAGAAGATTTTCTGATTAGTTACTACGCAGTATTGACCTTGTCCATTATATGTTGCCTTGACCATGGGTCTGCGCTATTTAGTAAATTTAACTGGGCAGGTGACAGTAGCATTTGGGCTACAGTAATCATCTGGTCATTCATTCTCATAACCAGATACAGGGTTGGTGACATCAAACACATCACATCTACTTTGGTACCGATCTCCTTTTACAGCACAGCATGCTAAATGTGGTGCAACCCAAGTCTGTAAGTCAGGGAGATATAGCAAAAGGGAGGTGGGAATCTAATCGTTCTTTATAAACATCCTCCTCTAAATAACCTACTGAATGGACAGCTGCTATTTTGTCAATACTGCAGTGTGCAGGTCAAACAAGGGAAGACACACTGTAAAAGAGACATACATAACATCTCTTACAATGCAGGATCCTTGTGCATAACACTGTCCTTTATTCGGGTGTGGGGTTACATAGCCTAAGTTAGGAATGGTGCCAGGGGAAAGGTAACTGCACCCTAGCATGCATTCCCAGTTTACCTTTCCTGTTCTTGATACACATTGGGGACAATACCATTGGGCCAAATGCCCATCCTTAATAAGATCTGGGAGGCGTCCGCTCTCCAGGTCCTCTAGTAATTTAGTTATGGTTGTAAGAACATACCCACCATATTCAGTGCAGATGATTTCCCTTCCAATTCTCTTTTCCTGCCCTTCTTTGTTATCAGCTTCAACTAATTCATTTATTTTTCTCGTGGTTTCCTCAAATAATCTTGCTATATCATGCATATTAAATACTGTAAGTCTTTCTTCTTGAGCTAAAGCTTCAATTCCATGCAGCTCAGCCTTATCTATTACTTGGGCTTGATTAGATTCAAAATACCTCATGTGATTTTTAATTCTGTCCACATCTATCCTCTTCCAGATGGACATGCCTGACCCAAATAAACCTGTGGCCATACCCACTATTCCTCCTTTGGCTCCTATACCTAAGGTATTAAGGAGTCTGGACCAAAATGTTATTTGAGTTTCCTGCTCTGCTATTTTATCTTGGGCCCTCTGATGGTGTGCCACTATTACATCTATCACCAGGGAGACATAAAATAAGGACACATTAGTTAAGTGCAGTGTCTGAACTCTGCCATATTCCAATGTGAGATATTTAAGACAACAGGTACATGCATAAATTGTACATTATTTATAAGTGTTCCAGGTACTGAGGTAGCAGTTAATCTACTAGGGGGCCCTGGTGTTAAATTGGGACACTGTGGGGATGCATTATTAGAGGAGTAAAGTAAAGGCCACCATCTCTAAAATCTCCAGTTGGTAGCTCCTTGATATGTAAAGAGTTAAATTTTTTATGTTTCAATGTCAGATGCTTTACTCAAAAGCTGGATGAATTAAAATGTAGAATACATAACAATGATGTCGACATCATTGCAATAAGTGAAACATGGGATGATGATAAATCATTGTGGGATACTGTTATACCTGGTTATACTTCCTATACCTTCAATCGGCTTAATCGGAACGGTGGAGGAGTGGCACTATTTATTAAAAATCATCTCAATTCTATCAATGTTAAAAATAATATCAAAATACATGATAAACATACTGAGACAATTTGGGTTAAGCTTACTTTCTCTACATATGAGACCCTCATTCTGGGTCTTGTTACCATCCCCCTAATTCATCAGTAGACATTCTAGATGCTATTCTGTCTGAAATAGAACATGCAAAAACATTAGGTAAAATTGTTGTCACTGGTGATTTTAACATTGAATCAGTTGATTGGCAGAAATTATGTGCTACTACTAATCTGGGTAACAAGTTATTAAACACATGTACTCAGCTGGGACTTAAACAGAACATACTTATCCCAACTAGAGGAGACAACATTTTAGATCTGGTATTTTGTGACATTGTTCTATTAGTAGACAATATTGCAGTAAGTGAACCAATTGGTACTAGTGACCACAATACCATTACATTTAATATTGTGCAAAGTTATATTTATAATTCCAACTGTACTAAAATATATCTTTATGACAAAGCCAATTTAGGCACAATGAAAATATTATTGATAACATCAACTGGGACTCATTATTGGCATGCTTTTCCCCAGAATTCTACTGGGAAAATTTTAAGAACACAATTTGTCAACTTAAGGAACTATATATTCCATTTAAAATTAAAAATAAGAACCAAAATAAAGTTCCCAAGCGGATGAACCAGTCTATTAAAAAATGCATTAAATTAAAACACAAGAAGTATATCCGATATCAAAAAACTAAATCCTCTTTAAACTGGGTTTCTTATATACATACACAAAAAAATGCAAGGTCATGATAAAAAGGGCTAAAAGCAATTGGGAATACATATTAGCATCTACTGCTAACAAATCCAGCAGTAAGCATTTTTATTCCTATATTAATTCACTAAGGAAACTAACTTGTCGAGTTGGTCCTATTCTTGACAACAACACTTTATTACATGATCCAAATAAAATGGCTGATGTGTTTAATCATATTTTTTGTAATAGCTTCTGTAATACTTCCAATTCATCATATGACTCAGCTCTAATAGACACTTCTAATACTTCACCAGTCAAATTCTCTATTAATACCATCAAGGACAAAATATTGATACTAAAAGGCAAATACAGTCCAGGTCCAGACAACATAGTGGGACATATATTATTCTTATTGGGGGATGTTATTGTCTCTCCATTAACATTGATGTTTGACTATTTTTTGGCCATGAATTTTGTTCCACAGGTTTGCCGAGAAGCTTATGTTATCCCAATCCACAAAAAAGGTCTAAAAAATTACTAGGAAAATTACAGGCTAATAAGTTTAACATCCTCTGTTTGTAAATTAATGGAAGGCTTAATCAAAAACATGATATCACCTATTCTGGATCGTTATGATGTTGAACAGCATGGATTTAAAAAAGGCAGAAGCTGTCTAACTAATTTAATTTGTTTTATGAACAGATTAGTTCTGTACTTGATAAAAATATACCATGTGATATAATTTACATTGATTTTAGTTAAGCCTTTGACATCATGCCTCACTGGGCATTAATTTCTAACTCCATAAACTAAATATAAACAACATGGCAATTAATTGGATAATCAATTGGCTTCAAAACCATTCCCAGCAAGTGTCTATAGATGGGCACAAATCAGTTTGGGGGTTTGTGACAAGTGGACTACCTCAGGGCTCGGTACTGGGCCCATGCCTGTTTCAGGCCTTTATCGTTGACCTTACTAAAGGTTGTTCATCTTTTTCCATCAAATATGCAGGTGATGCAAAAATAGATGGCCCCTGTGTTTTTGATTACCAAACTGACATTATTCAAAGAGATCTTGATCACATTTCAACCTGGGTTAAGACCCGGGGTATGTCTTTGAATATCTCCAAATGCAATGTAATGCATTTAGGTTCTAATAATTTACAAACCCCTTATTATTTGAAAGGCACAATAATTGATACAACTTCAGATGAAAGATCTGAGCATAATCATTTTAGACAACCTTTCTTACAATAAACACGTTCATAACATTATTAATAAATCTAATAAAGTCATGTGGGCTATCTCACACAATATTAAATCAAGAAAGAGGGACGTGTTATTACCATACAGGGTTTTATTTAACTCTAAAAATTGATTAGCGTTTTGCTCATAAAAGTGATAAAACATTGTGAAAATGCATAGCACTTGCCTCAATGTGTTTAACAAACATAACACTTCCAGAAAACCTATATAAATACTTTCTGTATAGTTGGTATTGTCCCAAGAAAAAAGACTGCTAATCAATTATTTAAAACCCTGCCATTGTATCGTGCATACGTTAGACCGCATCTGGAATATGCCTCCCAGCTATGGTGTCCATATAAAAAATCTGAAGGTTTTTTAATGGAATCAGTACAGAAGAAATTTACTAAAAAGATTTCAGCTATGATGTCTCTTATGAGGTTAGGTTGAATATCCTAAAACTTATGCTTCTATCTACACATCGGCTTCATGGCGATTTAATGTTATTATATGTTATGCCTCTATCTACACGTCGGCTTCATGGCGATTTAATGTTATTATATGACTTCATTCAAAATCCTTATCTTTTATGCGAACTCGGTCTAGAATTTAAAAGCTGTTATCATAACATCAGGGGACATCCTTTACAATTAGTTAGAAAACCCTTTGTGAGATCAAGTCATAAATAGTTTTTCACCATTAGAGTTGTTGGTCCATGGAATAGAGTCCTGCTTGAGGTTGTCATTAGTGAAACTGAAAGTATTTTTAAAATTAGATTAGATAACCTCATTTGTAATGGGTATGATCTTTCTTACTATACATTGGATTAGAATAGGAACATCATGAGCTTCGGCCTTCTCGATCTTGTATTTACCTTAGTATGTATGATCCTAGGAGTGTTCAGCCATGGTTGGAAATTGGTCTTCAGTGGGGTTGGGGGGGTCGTTTCTAATTTATTAGTTGCTTGAACCTGGAGCCTAGGAGATTGTGCAGGGACCCCCACTGGGTTTTTGGGAAGTACCTTTACTTGCACCACCTATTCATCTCTTTCTTGCCATCCAGGTAATGACACCAGGTATCTGCACCACTATGAATCGTAATCATCCTTTTGTACATTTTTTACCCTTACCGACCATAGGTATGATTGATTGTATTTTGTACTCAGCTGACACTCTCTTTTGATAATATGGCCCCACAGCATCATAATTACATGTATAAGATAGCGCCAGTGCTGCTCCATACACAGAGTTAACAGCTTGACCATGATAAGCACATTTAGGTGGACAACAATATAGAGTACATGCTTTTCAATTGGCTCTAGTGTCCTTAATCAGTATGGTGAAATGTCTCCCAATTGGAATGGGTCCATATCACTCTGGCTTGAACCACACCTTACATATGTAGTCATCATAGTTGCTACTTCCAGCCTTTTGCATTCTTTCGATCTTGTTCGCATTTTCCACCCCTACTTCATGGCCCTGGAAAAAGGCTGTTTGCTGTCCATGTAGCAGGATTACACATTTAAACAAAATGATCATCTGGATAGTGGCAACAGAAACATAGAAACATAGAATTTGACAGCAGATAAGGACCGCTTGGCCCACCTTGTCTGCCCATTTTCCTACCTAACAGATGAGCTGCAAATCCTAGTTAACCAACAGCTTACTTCCTCCTACCCCCCACTAGGACTGCCTTATGCCTGTCCCATGCATTCTTGAAGTCCCCCACTGTTCTTGACTCACAACCTCCTCAGAGGCTGTTCCATGCATCCACAACCTTCTCAGTGAAAAATACTTCCTCACATTACCTCTGAACTGTCCCCTCTATCTTCAAATTATGCCCCTTGTTCTTGCATCTCTTTTCTGAAGATGCTACCCTCTTGGACTTTGTTAATTCCCTTGAGGTACTTGAAAGTTTCTATCATGTCCCCTCTCTCCCTCCTTTCCTCTAGGGTATACATATTAAGCTCCTTTAGTCTTTCTTCATATGTCTTCTGGTGCAGACCCTGCACCATTTTGGTTGCCCTCCTCTGTAAAGCTTCCACTCTGTCTATGTCTTTGCGGAGATGGGGTCTCCAGAACTGCACACAGTACTCCAGATGGGGTCTCACCAACTGTCTGTACAGAGGGATAACAACTTCCTGTTTTCTACTATTGATGCCTCTTCCTATGCATCCAAGTATCCCCCCTACCTTCCTTACTGCCTTCTCACATTGCTTGCTCACCTTTAGGTCATCGGATATAATTACCCCTAGGTCCCTTTCTATTTTTACTGTTGTCAGTATCTCACCCCCATTGTGTACACTTCCCCTGGGTTTTTGTTTCCCATGTGCATTACCTTGCACTTCTTTGAGTTGAATCTGAGCTGCCATACATTTGACCATTCCTCCAACCATGCCAAGTCTCTTCTCATCCTTTCCACTTCAACTTGTGTATCAACCCTGTTGCAGATCTTTGTGTCATCTGCAAAGAGACATACTTTTCCTTCCAGTTCCTCTGCAATGTCACTTATAAAGACATTAAAAAGGACCGGTCCCAGTACTGAACCCTGCGGTACCCCACTAGTAACCCTCCTTTTTTCACTGTGTATTCCATCTACTACCCTTTGTGTCCTGTTGTCTAGCCAATTTTTTATCCAGGCTACCACCTTGGGACCCACTCCAAGGCTGGCTATCTTGTGAATTAATCTTTTGTGTGGGACTGTATCAAATGTCTTGCTAAAATCTAGGTAGGCCATGTCCACAGCCCCTCCCTGGTCTACTACTTTGGTCACCCAGTCAAAGAAATCTATTAGATTCATCTGACATGACCTTTCCATTGTGAATCCATGCTGCCTTGGGTCCTGTGCCCCACTGGCCTCAAGGTACTCAACAATTCTTTCCTTCAGAAATGATTCCATCATTTTCCCTACCACTGAGGTCAAACTAACTGGTCTGTAGTTTTCTGCCTCTGTCCTGCTCTCACTTATGTGAAGAGGAATCACATCTGCCCTCCTCCAGTCCTCGGGTACCACCCCATCCTCCCATGATTTGTTAAAGAGAGTAGTAAGAGGTGTCACTAGTTCTACCCTTACTTCTTTTAGAATTCTTGGGTGAATCCCATTAGGCCTCATTGCTTTGTCCACCTTCAATTTTATCAGTTCTTTCAGAACCCTTTCCCTTCCCTCCCACTGAGATGGGGGTCTGTATACAACCCCCATACGGATTGTGGTGCCATTTCCTGTCTCCAAGGTGACCCAAAGTGCCTCATCTGCTCCCTGTTTACTCTTTAGTTCTGCTGCTTTGATCCCTTCCTTTACATAGAGAGCTACCCCTCCTCCTCTTTTACCCTCCCTGTCCCTCCTGTAGATTGTGTATCCTGGTATGTTGACATCCCAGTCATGGTTCTCTGTGTACCATGTTTCTGTGACTGCCACAATATCCAGGCAACCCTCTTCCATCAAGGCCACAAGTTCAGGGAGCTTGTTACACAGACTACGGGCATTGGTACTCATCACCCTCCACTTTTTGATAGCCTTACCCCTTTTAGCCCCATTTCTGTCCTTACTGCCTTTGCCTTTTTTACATTTAAATCTGTTCTGCTCCTAATAACTTCTGTACCTTGGTGTTTACCTCACTAATCACCATGTTTTGTGGGGAAGGCTCTGGATTTCCTGCTCCTTTCAGTGCCTCCCCTTGGCTAGTTTAAATGCTTGCCAGTGAAGCATTTAAACCTCTCACCTAGGATCCTGGTTCCCCGGACAGATGCAGACCATCGCACCAGTATAGGTCTGCATCCTCCAGGTGGCTCCCCAGTCCCCAATGAAGCCAAAACCCTGAGCTCCACACCAGTTTTTCAACCACTCATTGAATTCCCTGGTGAGAAGTGCCTTAGCTTCTCCCTTGCCATAGACAGGCAGCACCTCTGAGAAGGTTATTGTATGCGCTACTTGTCTAAGGCCCCTTCCCAACTCTATAAACTCCTTTTGCACTGCTCTGATCCCATTCCTTGCCAGGTCATTTGTCCCTAGGTGGACAATGACATCCAGCTCCCTCCCTCGTGCAGCTCCTCCCACGATCCTGAGAATTCGCTTCCTGTCCCTCCAGGCCATGGTGCCAGGAAGGCACCTTACCTCCCTCTCCCCTTCCTCCCCCATTTCTATCCCCCTAATGATTGAGTCCCCACCAGGAGTTGTTTCCTTCCCCTGTGGGGTCCCATGCCACCCTCCTGTGGGTCTTCTTTGTGAGGTTCCCAGCATCCTCCTTGGTCTCCACTGCAGGTGCCTCCATAGAGAACCACTATCCACCAGAAGAGTGAATGAATTGTGGAGAGGTACAGCTGGAGGATGCAACTCTGTTCCACCACTCTCTCCCTCCTTGAGCCCACCATGGTCCAGTCTCTCCTCTTTCTTGGCAACCTCTGAGGTAGTGGCATTGGCCGTGGTGGTCCCTGGATGGGGAGGAGGTTTCACGAATCCTAGCCAGGTCAGCCTGGAGATGGGCAATCTCCTCTCTCAGACCAGAGAGGTGCCTGCAAATAGGGCAGCATCGCAGCCTCCAGAATGTCTCCCAGAACACTGCTGCCCCACAGCCATTGTACTGCACCACTCCTATCATGTCTTATTTTGTGTCCTCTCTACTGTTTCTCTGGATGCTTACTCTCTCCTCTCCTTACAACTCTGACCCTTCCTGTTCTGGGACAGCAACTTCCTATCTTCTTCAGTAGCCTCCTTCTTCCTTGCTCAATATCAGACCACCAGCAGCTGGGGGGAGAGTGAGCTACTTTTTTTTACTTTAAGGTTGACAAAACCAATGTTTCTCTATGATCCTTTCCTTCCTACTGCCAAACAGGAAGTTCCGGTTGACAGTCAAATCCAGTGGCTATAAAAGTAGAACTGGCTTTGGGTGGGATGGAGGGCAATTAGTAAGAAAAAAAGGCTAGCAACAGGAAGTTGTAATTTGACTCACCTGCTTTTCTAGTGTCTAAACCACACCCCAATGATGGGGAAGGGCTGGTAACTGTTAACTACCATTATTGTGTCTGGAAAGTTGTATGCTGTTTTACTCTGTTACACAAAATAAGATCAGGGTTAGTATCTGCTCTTACTTACTGTACATTTTTCAGCTGGTTAATATGATGCTATTTTAACACAGACTGCTTTTCCTTGCCTGCCAGCAGATTTAAGTATACAGCAGGGCTTGCCTTGTCTACCACAGGGAAGGGTCCCTTCCATGTGGGTATAAAGCAGTGTTCCTTTTTAGCATAGTCCTTTACCATAACTAAATCCCCAATTTGGTATTCAAATGGATGTACCTTTTCATCAAAATACTTTTTCATTTTCCTCTATTTTATTAATTTTAACAGCAAAAAATGTATTTACTTCTACAATATAATCTTGCATTGACTTTACCCAATTTTCATTTAAAGCTACTTGTAGGAAGGGGGTCACCGTTGGTAGCAGCAGGTGCCCGGGGGTCCTCATTAACCTCCCAGTCATAGCCTGATATGGGTTAACACCAGTAGTCCTGTTTGGCATAGGTCATATTGCCATTAAACACAAGGGAAACATTTTGATTCATTGTATGGCTTATCAACACAGAATTTAGTTAACATTGCTTTTAAGGTTTGATTTCCTCTTTCTACAACCCCTGATGACTGTGGGTAGAATGCCACATGTAGTTCCTGCCTAATGTCTAACATAATTTGAAGCTGTTTAAACATTTTCCTGTGCTTGGTGTTTGATGCCTGTCTCCAGGGAGTCCACCAGACCTAGTGGCCAGGTAATCCATTGGCTTCTTTGCCCACCAATCCCTTGAGGGCAGTGCTATGCAACGCCAGATCGATCAGGAACAAGACCGCGATTATTGTGGACTTTATTTCCTTGGCTTGCATCATGAAGACCTGGGTTGTGGATGATGCTGGCTTAGTTTTTGAGGCTTCCATCTCCCTCTCAGGTATACCATGTTGCACTGCCTCAGAGAGAAAAGCAGGGGCAGTGGGGTAGCCATCTGTTTTAGATCTGACTTGGGCTTCAATGTGCACCCAGTGAGAACCCCAGGTTCTTTTGAATATGTGGCCATTTGTAGGGGTCCATTCACAGGCTTCAGGATTCTCCTTATTTACTGCCTCCCTTGGGAATTGGGGAATTTCCTGCAGGAGGTTGCTGAATTCATTGTCGGTGAAACATTGGAAGTCCCCAGATGTATTGTCTTGGGGAATTTCAATGTTTGGGCCGACGGCGAATCCTCTCAGCTTGGACATAACTTCCTCCAGATTATGTCATCGCTGGGTCTGTCGCAAGTTGTTTCCGCCATAACACACCAGGGCAGGCACACACTGGAGCTGGTGTTCTCTCTGGGGCTTGAGATAAATGATCTCAAGATTGATCAGGTTGTATGGTCCGATCACTGCACGATGCAGTTCATGTTTGGGGCTCCCACCAGATGCCCTCCCCCTACAGAGATGATGAGCTGTCATCCTTTGCAGGGATTGACCCCAGAGGGCTTTTTGGCAACAGCTTATTTATCTGGTGTGGGTAATCTATGCATTTGAAGTGTTAGTGCCATGGTGGACTCTTATAATAGACTACTATCCAATGTCACTGACTCCCTTGCTCCTGTCTGTGTATGACCCAAATTCTCCTACCTGAGATCCCTGTGGTTTGATGGGGACCTCGGGGAGATGAAGAAAAAGGGTCAGAGGTTGGAGCACTGCTGGAGGATGTCTGGCCTGGAAGAGGACAAACTGGCCCTGTGTGTGCCTTATAATGCGTACCCAGGGACAATCAACCATAAGAAGGCAGTGTTCCTCTCAAGGGAGATTGCTACTGGGAACAATCGACTACCTATACTCTTTGGACTGTGGACAGACTACTTCATCCAACTTGTCTACAGCCGAAGAATGTTTTTTTCTAATGCTAAATGCAAAGAGTTTGCTTGGTTCTTCTTAGAAAGAGAGTCCGGTATCCAGCAGGGAGTTGCCCCAGCCTGCAATGCTATAGCTGGCAGTGGTCGCCCTAAGTGTTCTGAGTGCACTCCACCTGGTTGTGGGGAGTTTAGACCAGTGGAGTTAAGTAAGGTCATTGGGGTGGTGACCATTCTGAAGCACAATTTTTGCAAACTGGATCTGGTGCCGATGTGTTTCTTGATGAGATGCATCAACACCATTGGCCTGATGTTTGCTCTGATTGTCTGCTGCTTCCTATCTGAGGGGGTCTTCCCTGATGCCTCGAAGGAGGCATTGATAAGACCACTCCTAAAGAAACTATCTTTGGACCTGGAGGTCAGGGCAAATTACTGACCTATCTCTAAACTTCCATTTTTAGTGAAGATCGTGGAGAAGATAATGGTGCTTCAGTTGGAGGAGTACCTTGTGACCTATGTGTTGTACAAACACTTTCAGTCAGGGTTTTGGGTGAGGCATAGCACAGAAACTGCACTTGTTTAGGTGCAGAATGATGTCCTCAGGGCTAGAGATTGAGAAGAAAGGATAATGCTTCTTCTCCTTGATATCTCTTCAGTATTTGACACTGTGGACCATTGTGTGTTGCTTGACCACCTCAGGGAACTCTGCAGACTCACTGGCACTGTCATCTGCTGGTTTGAGCCTTTTTTAACCAACAGGAGGCAATGGGTTATGATGGGGAATTTCTCCTCCACCCCTAGCCCCCTATCTTGCAGAGTACTTCAGGGATCGGTGTTAGCCCCAGTGTTGTTTGCAGTGCACGTACTACTTCTGGGAAGAATCATTAGGAAGTATGGCTTGGGTTTTCATTGCTATGCTGATGATGGCCAGCTATACTTATCCTTTGCCTCAGTAACATCCAACATGGTAGATGTGCTAAACAGCTTCCTTGCTGGGACCAACGACTGGATGGCCTCTAGCTGGTTGTGACTGAACCCCGATAAGACAGAGGTATCGGTGTTGGAGTAGAACAGAGTACGTGAAAGGATGGACTCTGGATCAGAGACTGGACTTGTTCTGGGATCTGTTCCATTGAAGGCCTCCTCTAGGGTATGAAATCTTGGTGTCATTCTGGATAGGAGTTTGATGATGGATGTGCAGATATCTTCCACCATCCGCTCCTGTTTTTTCCATCTCAGAAATGTCACCAGGATAAAAGCCCCTTGTTCCGCCTATGGACCACCCCACTTTGAGGCATGCCTTAGTTACATCTAGGCTTGACTACTGTAATGTGCTCTACCTTGGGGTTATGGGAGGATCTCTCTGCAGACTGCAGCTAGTGCAGAATGCAGCTTCCCGGTTACTTACTGGGCAGCCAACATTTTGCCACATTACAGTGGTGTTATATGAGCTGCACTGGCTGCCAGTCAGGTGGAGGATCCTCTTTAAGGTGAGTCTTCTCACCTGTAAGACCCTACATGGTCAGGGCCCTGGTTATCTCTTAGACCTTCTTGTACCTGCTCTCTCAGTTCACCCCCTCCATTCCGCCTGTGGGGACCCCCCTGGTGATTCCCAGGAAGAGGTTGAAATTAACTGGCAACAGGGCTGTCAGTGTTGCCGCTCCCATCCTGTGGAATTTGCTGCCACTTGGGGTTCAGGGTGTCCCCACTTTGGAAGTATTCAAGGCCCACCTTAAGGGCCTCCTATTTACCCAGGCCTTTTTGGATTAAGCTGTCAATTCATAGTTTTGGTTATAGTAGTTGGTAATCTGATGTTTAGTTTATTATTTATGGAAACTGTGTTTATGATGTGTTAATTATTTATATGCTCATATTTATTTATTTTGCCTTTTTTTGTTTTATTGATCTGTTTTGAAATATGTGTTTACTTATCTGTACGGTGCCCAGAGCCTCCGGGATTGGGCATCTTTTGAATAAATGTTGCCTTGTCTTGCCTAAATTCAGGTCTTCTATCTGAGGAAATTACCTGTGGCAGTCCCCACCTAGAAAATAACTCATATAATAATACATGAGTTGCTGTGTAGGCTTCTTTGTTTTTAGTGGGGAAAGCTTCTATCCACTTTGAGAAAACATTAATAACAACCAAACAATTAGTGTAGTTACCTGGTGTTCTTGGCAATCCGGTGATAAAGTCAACTTGTGTATGACCTCAGGGACCATCGGGTGCTTTTGTTGACCACAATAGTACTCTGTTGGAGACACGGGGAGGGTTGATTTGTAAACAGGGGAGGCATTGGTGCCATTTGTTTTTGAGGTCTTGCTGCAGGTTCAGCCACCACATGACTGCCTTTACCTTTTCTAAAGTAATACTTAGCAAGTAATGCCCTCCTGTGGGATGGGCATGATAGAGGTGGAATACCTCATCTCCTAGTTGAAGGGAACACAAGCAACAGGGTAGGATTGTTCATTTTCTTGGTACATTAAGACTGAACTAGTGGGATCAGGCCTGCATAATACAGTTTTGCTTGCCCAACGAGTGGGGGAAGGCAAGGGACATTGCTGCAGGTGCCAATTAGCAACTATTTGGTAAGAGTCATATGTAAACTGTAAGGATTTGAGATCGGAGGGGGTAGTGGGTTTAATGCCATATTTGGTGCGGGTACAAATGAAGAGGGAGGGCACCAGGGGGCACCTTTTTGTGCTGCAGCTTGAGCTGCTTGATTTCCCTCTGCTTGTGGAGTACCAGTGGAGTGGCCCTTGACCTTAAGTATAGCCGCTGGGCTGGGTAAGGTTCTAAGCAGATGCAATATATACTGTAACAAAAACACATGAGACATGGGCTTACAATTTGATGCTAAAAACATGTTGGCAAGATATTTAGTCAGTCATAGGAATTACAACCCTTTGAGTCATAGACTCATTTACAAAGGCTCCATGTCAACATAGTCATACATTCAGAGATAGAACATTAGTAGGACATCACATTTCAAATATTTACATATAATAGCCAAGGTGACTGAAGATCTATACATGTAGTAGTTAGGGTATTGATATTAGTACAGAGGAACAATTATAGAGCAAGTGCAGCCTCTAGGGCATTGGCATATAGTAGGAACAATAATCAATACATTAGTGAGACAACACAGTTTAAGCAAAGTATTTACATATGATAACATGGGTGACTGTTGACCTATACATGTAGTAGCTAGGGTATTGGTATTAGTACAGGTAACATTGTTACAGTGTGGGTGCAGCCTCTAGAGCATTGTCATATAACAGAGACAGAGATCAGCAGCAAAGATGTCCTATACAGTTAGTCTTATACAGTTGGTTGCAACGTCAATGGGGAGCAGCCTAGTGCAGCTCTGGGCAGGTCAGTTAGGAGGATTAGAAGTTGCACTGGCATTGGTGAAAGGAGAGATTGTCTTCTTTTAGGATGCTCTTGAAGTGTCCTAGCTTGGGAATGGAGGTTATGGCTGGGGGGAGCTCACTGTACCAAGCAGGAGCTCTATAGAGGAATGATCTCTGAGCTAGGGAGGTTCTGACCCTGGGCAAGGTCCACAGATGTTTGTTGGCAGAATGAGTGGTCACAATGTGGGAACATGAAAGTAGTGAGGCAAAGACCCCCAGTGGAGTTAAAACTATGTGGATTTCTTTGGTGAGGAGAGAGGATTGATATTGCAGTCTTTCCTCCAGGCTGAGAATGTTCGTAAGAGCATAGAGGGTACAAGTATGGGAACATTTATCTGCGCCTAGGAGGAGTCAGCACACTTTATTAATGGATATGTGAATTTTTTTTAGGGTGATGTTGTCTGCAGCAGAATAGATTGGGAGCCCATAGTCAGCAAGAGAGAGGACAGAAGAGGTGACAGCCAGATTGAGAGCCTTTGGCATCAGGCAGTCTTTTTGCCAGTATAGGAGGCCAATGCGGGTATTAATAGCTGAGGTCAGGATGTTAATGTCAGCATGGAAGGATAGGGAGGTGTCAAAAATAAGACCAAGGTATTTATATGTGAGTACTTGTTCCAGGAGGAGATGAGCATGGAAGAGGATGTTTAGTTCAATGTCCTTGGCCTTGCTCTGCTGGTGGGAAAATAGCATGGCTTTTGTTTTTTTGAAGTTGACCACAAGTCTGCAGCTGGTGAACTAACTTTTGATCTGATTGAATGAGTCTTGGAGGGAGGACTGTAGGTTGTCAGGGCAAGGGTGCGTGGCATAGAAAACCACATCATCAGCATATAGCAGTAAGTTACCACAGCAGGATTTGGGTAGAGCATTAAAGTAGATACTGAAGAGTAGAGGGCACAATATGGATCCTTGGGGGACCCTCAAGTGGGCAGGCAGGGTGGAAGATAGGGTGTCATTTATCTTAACACACTGGGGTCTAGAAGTAAGGTAGCTATTGAAACAAGAGAGTGGTCTGTGTGATAGACCAGTGTGGTGGAAAGTGTCCAGGAGGAGGGGGTGGGAGACTGTATCAAAGTCCTTAGGGAGGTCCATGAAGATGGCTCCAGCAAGATGTTTATGGTAAAGGGCAGAGTGAATGAAATTGGAGAATTTGATGAGGGTGGTGGTTGTGCTATGGCCTGATCTGAAGCCATGTTTTTCACTACATAATAAATTGTGGGCTTGCAGATACTCAGTGAGTTGGTCAGAAATTATTTTTTCAAGGGCTTTTGAGAGAGGGGAAGGATGGAGATGGGCTGATAGATGTTGGGGTTTGTATTGTCTCCACTTTTTAGTATTGGGGTAATTGTAGCAGTTTTCCAGGCTGTTGGGAACTGCCGCAATCATAGGGAGCAGTTAAGGAGGTTGGTCGGGGGAAAGAACAGTGTCAAAAACCCAGTAGAGGATTTTCATGTCAAAAGAGTCTTTGCAATATTGGGAGCTACTGAGAGCTTTGGAGAGGTAGGATTCTGCTTCCTGCTTTGTAATGACCCTAAGGTAGAAAGGGGGGCTGTTACAGCGTGGGATATAAAAGATGGAAAGATGTTCCACAGTAAGGTGCAACCCATCTGGTTAAGTGGGAATTTTATTATAACACAAACAAAAAAAATAAAAAAAAAACAATACAAATCACAGTCTTAGCTTTGGCACCTTCTTCAGCATTCACTTCCACTTGTACCAGTTTGTAGAACAAAATACAAACAAAAACATAAACAGAATATCCTCAAACCAGTGGAACCTTCCTCCACTACTGATCAGCAAGCACTGACCTTATCTAAAAAAAAGGCAGTTTACTAAAGGACATTTATATCCTCCCCCTGAATCATGTGACTTAGATTCATTATGTAACAAAACAATAAATGCCTTTAAAATTTAACTTAACATTTTAAAGCACACATGGGTTGCTATACAATGCTTAAATTAATTGTAGAAGTCTTTTCTGTGACCAATTTTGATATAACAAGCCTAAGTATTTTCAATCACCATACACGACTTTGCAACAGTATAAATCTAGCCCACTAGGGGCTGCCATTCCCCTATAGCTTCCTGCCAGAATGACACAGCTAATCCTCAGAGCAGCTTCCATTTTGTATCTCTCCTGCCAAGCTTAAGGTACAATTTATTTATTCCTTTATTTTGGAATATAACATTTCTACTACTGTGGCATAACTGAAGGGGGACATTTCATAAGTGCAGAGTGTAAAGTAGAAGCCACACTACTAATATATTTCTCCAGGGGAAAGAAAAAACAAAATGAAAAGCTCTCACTAAGATTGGGGCTCTTCCTTATTTTCACAGTGTTTTTCTGGGCTTCCTGCAAGGACAATATCCTGCAAGACTGCCCACCCTCATCTGCCACTAGGTCCATTCAACTGGGAAGCACAGCCTCCTGCAGCAAGAAAATGGGAGGAAATTATGTTTATGCAGACTAGACAGCTGGCTTCAGTGCAGACTTGGCAGGCTAAGCCGTCGGCAACGTTTACTCTAGGAACAAGGAAGCACTTCAGACAGTCACTGCACTCTCTCCAGGACAAGGGGTTTTGTGAGTTGGGCAAAATTACAACTCTAGGCAGCATTTAACATCATGCTGCCATTTAATTCTATATTTGCAACATAAAAATTTGCTGCATGAAAAATGCTAAGATCGCACTCACGCAGCTACCGCAGTAGCATCTGCAGTTTAACCAAAAGGGGTGAGCTACAAAAGCATACAAAATAAGTCCAAACAGATTTTATTACCCTTTGGGCAACTTAAGGACCTTATAAACTGCAAAGTTCCCACAGTCTTTACTACAAAAGTATAGAGGATATTTCTTTCTTTATTAACCAGTGGGCCTGTAGCTTAATGGTTAGAGCACTGGAATGGCATACCCAGAGGCGTGGAGTTCATATCACGGTGTGCCCACATTTTCCTTTCTCGTTTCCATCCTTGGTTTAAAATAACTATATACCTCGTAGGGGTTAAACTGCACTGAGAAGTAGTGGTATTTCTAAATTGGTTTCTGGTTGCAGAATTCAGCAACACTAGAGAAAGGAATGTGTGACTGTGAAATAGGAAGTTCTGCAGACACTTTAACCAGTGGGCCTGTAGCTTAATGGTTAGAGCGTTGGAATGGCATACCAGAGGCCTGGAGTTCAAATCCTGGTATGCCCACATTTTCCTTTCTCATTTCCATCCTTGGTTTAAAATAACTATATACCTTGCAGGAGTTAAACTGCACTGAAAAGTAGTGGTATTTCTAAATTGGTTTCTGGTTGCAGAATTCAGCAACACTAGAGAAAGGAATGTGTGACTGTGAAACAGGAAGTTCTTTGAACACTTTAACCAGTGGGCCTGTAGCTTAATGGTTAGAGCACTGGAACGGCATACCAGAGGTCCAGAGTTCAAATCCCAGTGCACCTAAATTTTCCTTTCTCATTTCCATTCTTGGCTTAAAATAACTATATACCTTGCAGGGGTTAAACTGCACTGAGAAGTAATGGAATTTCTTTGTTTATTAAGGGCATTATACCACTATGTCAATTATTTAAGGGAGCCATAACCCTTTTCTAACCAGTATAAAGTGGATTTATGCTGGAAATTTGTGAATAATGTTTCAATGGAAGGAAGAGAACAAAAAAGAGGGGCAAAGAATATAGAAGACTTAAAGGGGGGGGTTACTTGATAAGGAGATGGCCTGCCTCCTTATCAGGAAAATAAAAGGGATAGCTCTAGAAGACGAGAAGATAGATGGTTGTAACCAAGAGAAAGTATGAAACATTATTCTGTGACAGGTATTAGCCCTGTCACATTTACCACCCCTTAAAGAAAAGAGGAGAATACTCCCTCTTTTAGATATAAACATCCTTCCTAAAGGAGGGTGGAACTCTCACCCTCCCACTCACAGGAGTTCCATCCCAGGGCCCCTTTTATACCAAGATACTGGCATCCATCATAGCCATCTTATCCTTTTGCTACTATCTCATTTCTCTTGAGATATCATATAGTATCCATATGGTCCATCCCCTTCTTGTACTAAAAGGGATGGAGAAGCTCTGTCCCACCATCTTCCAAGAAGCTTAATCTCAGGGACCATTTACAATGATCAATCCAACATTAATCAGATCCTAATTTCACCATATATTATCGTCTACATTCTCCCTGAGATCCATATGATACTATATGTTGCATTATTTTTGTAAACTTTCATTCCTTGTCTAAGGGTCTGTTTTCTCCAGGCGTATTTTCAACATTCGCCCCATATCGGGATAGATAGTGTTTTTATGTTCACTCCTTTCCTATGGATAACTTTGAAATGGTATGGATGTAAGGCCAAATACCATCTCATAATTCTGGGATTTTTCTCTCACATTTGATGTAGCCAACATAAAGGATTATGGTCCATAACAACTGTAAATTCTGAACCCCAGAGATAGTATTTCAAAGCTTCTATAGCACACTTAAGGGCCAAACATTCTTTCTCTACAGTTGCATATTTCTATTCTCTCACATGTAACTTACTACTCATATATACTATTGGGTGTTCTTCTCCCTCTATAACCTGTGTAAGTACAGCTCCCAAACCTGCTCCTGATGCATCAATCTGTACATAAAAAGGTTTTTCAAAATCTGGACTTCTCAGAACTGGATAGGCACATAAGGTAGCTTTAATCATTCTGAATGCTTCATCGCATTCCTTGGTCCACTCTACCTTATTGGAATACTTTTTCTTAGTTAACTCCATTAGAGGTCCTGCTATGGCTGAAAATCAGGGTATAAAGTGTCAGTAAGAACTGGCCAACCCCAAAAAGGCACAAACTTGTTTTGTCATTCGGGGAAAATCACAGTGGGATACTGCTTCCACTTTATTCACTTCAGGTCTAATAACCCCATTCCCAATCATGTACCCTAGGTACCTTGTTTCAGTCTGTCCCAGGCTACATTTGGTAGGATTTATAGTGACCCCTGCCCTTTTTAATGCCCTTATGATCTCTTCTAGGTGGCTCAGGTGTGATTCCCAATCTGGACTAAACACCACCACATCATCTAGGTAGGCTGCAGAGAAGGATGTGTAGGGTTGTAGTATGTGATCCATGAAGTGCTGGAATGTAGCCGGTGATCCATGCAGTCCAAAAGGCATTATTAAGAACTCGTATAGTCCTACCGGGGTACTAAAAGCAGTAATTTCCCTTGATTTAGGGGCAAGGGGAATCTGCCAGTACCCTTTTGTGAGGTCAAGGGTGGATATGTACCTGGCACTTCCTAGGCGATCAATAATATCATCTATGTGAGGCATAGGATATCTATCAAGCAGGGAAGCAGCATTCCCCTTTCGGAAATCCAAACAAATGAGAATACCCCCTGCCTTTTTATTCATTATCACCATAGGTGAAGACCGGGCGCTATAGGAGGGCTGAATTATACCTAGTTGTTCCATAGCTCTTACCTCCATTATTACCTCTGTTCTAACCTGTACTGGTAACCGGGTATGGTTTCTGATGTATAGGATTATTTTGTGTTAATCTGATCTCATGCTGATACTCACCACATGACCAGGTACACTGGTAAATATGTCAGTATATTTACTGAGCAATTGTTGCAACTGAGTATGTTGAGATGTAGATAGAGAGGAGTTTATCTGCATTTCCTGTAGTCAGACCCTATTTTCCAACCTTTCGCAGGCTATATCCAGCTCGGACTGTTGGGGTTCCATTTGTATATAGCCACCTACTTCTTTTTCTTCTTTGGGCCTTGCATGCCATAGCTTAAGCAAGTTTGCATGGTATATCTGGTTTTTATTCTTTCTATGGGGCATCTGTATTTCATAAGTTACAGGGCCAACTTGCCAAACCACACTATAAGGCCCTGCCATTTCATCAGTAGTTTATTTTCTCTGGCAGGTCAAAGTAATAATACTTGGTCCCCTGGGATAAATTGTTTATGTCCTACCCCTGCATCATAATGTTTCTTTTGTTAAGCCTGTTTATCGCTCAATGTCTGAAGGGCTAAGGTAACATACCTTTTCAAACATTGTCTCAAAGCTGCCATGTACTCTAGGACCCTCTTCTTTCCTACCTTAGTGTTTTCCTCCCAGGACTCTTTGACTACATCCAAAGGTCCCCTTGGGTTATGCCCGTACAGGAGGGTAAAAGGGGAGTAGCCTGTAGAGGCCTTCAGTACCTCTCTATATGGAAACAAAAGTAGGGCAGAAATAAGTCCCAGTTCCTGCCTTCCTCACTAACACATTTCTTTAACATGTTCTTCAAGGTCTGGATGAATCTTTCTGTCAGCCCATCACTTTGGGGGTGATAAGGTGAAGTATGAGTAGCCTGTATACCCAGTAGTCTATATAGTTCCACCAATAGTACAGAAGTAAAGTTGGTTCCCCTATCCGTCAATTCCACCTTAGGGATGCCAACTCTACAAAAAACTTTTTCCAATTCTTCAGCCACTCTTTGTGCTGTGATCATTCACATTGGAATTGCTTCTGGATAGTGGGCAGCATAGTCACAGATGACTAAGATAAACTGGATACCCTTAGTGCTGGTCTCTAAAGGGCCTGCTATATCCATGGCGATTCTATCAAATGGCTGGTTAACTATGGGTATATTCTGGAGAGGTACCTCCTCCTTTCTTCCTATCTTAGTGACTTTCTGCCAGTCAGGGCAACTCTGAACATAGTCAGCTACCATGTCATGTATTCTAGGCCAGAAAAAACTATCAAGTATTGGTTTTAAGGTGGTATCTCTCCCAGAATGCCCTGCTAGTAGTATACCATGGGCCAATTGTATTATTTCTTTCCTAAATTTCTGTGGCACAGTTAATTGCAAGACTTTATCCTCATTTTTAAGGTTGGTACATTCTCTATAGAAGATAATACAAAATCGCACATGCCCACACAATGCAAAGCATCATGGGCTGCATATGCAAATCACCACAGAATGTTATGCTGGTCCAACTTTAAGCAGAATTGCATAGTGCCAAAAGGGCTCTCACACAGTTTGCAAAGAGTGTTAACAGAAAACATAGACATGTGATTCGTCCTACCAGGACTCATCAGTATGCCTCATCTGTTTGACACCCCAGTGGACTGGACCAGCTACCCTAAGACAGTGTGTCTTGGATATGTTGTGGTGAACCCATTAAAATAAAAAACTATTTAAAAGACAAAGACCTCTGTGTGCAAACACTGAGGCAAGGGTTACCCCAAAGGGCATTTGGCTGGGAAGCCAAGTTTCAAGAAAATACAAAATCGCACATGCCCACACAATGCAAAGCATCATGGGCTGCATGTGCAAATCACCACAGAATGTTATGCTGGTCCAACTTTAAGCAGAATTGCATGGTGCCAAAAGGCCTCTCACACAGTTTGCAAAGGGTGCTATATACAAGATGTTATTCAATAATAAGAACTTATGAGTCCCATCAGTCCCATCATCTTTGTTGACCTGTAAGAAAAAATGGTTAAGGGTTTCATCCTTTCTTTGTTCTTGAGCTATTGTCTCAGGATCTTGACTCATCAGTCCATTAATTTAGTTTCACCAGTCCCTTTTTATTTTTCATTTTTCTGCCTTCCCTTTAGGTGTTTTCCCTGGGGCCTTGAATAAGTTATCTGAAAAAGGAAACACAGATTCCATTGTTTCATTTGCCTGTTTTTGCTTGGTTTGTGAACGTGTTGTTAGTGCTACCACAGGTGTTAAATCATGTCTTTCCATTAATTTGGAAAAGTCTGGATAGTCTTGTCCTATTATCAGTGGAACAGGCAAATGAGTTACTACTCCTGCCAGGTCTTTAGTGCTTCCATTAATGGTGAGTCTCATTGGGGCAGTGGAGTAACAGTGGGTGTCCCCATGGATACATGTGATCCTGGTTCCTCCTTCCATCTTTGCTGTTTTCTCCACTAGGTCAGCTCTCACTAGCTTTTGTCGACTCCCAGAGTCCAACAGTCCTATGATGTTATGGGATCCCATTTTAACTGTGGTGATATAAGGATCCCAACTGGCCGAGGCCAAATGTCCAAAATCTTTTTTAGCTGTTGAGCAGTTTCTAATCATATGTCCCTTCTTCTTACAGCCATGGCATACTACCTCTGACAGGGGTAATTTTTCTCTTCTCTCCTTTCTCATTTCTGGTCTGTTTCTATATAAATCAGAAGAAAAGGTGTTCCTTACTAGAGTATTGACAGGGGTATGGATGGCTCCCCCTGTGTATTGTCCCCATGGTGGTCTCGCTGCCAGGAAGTCTTCGGCTAGTTCAATGTTTTTTTTTTTAGCTCCTTCAGGTTTATGTTCTCTATTCCAGAGCTGTACGTCCTGGGGGAGAATTTTGATAAATTGCTCGATGGTGATGGCCTCCATTATTTGCTGAATGGTCTCACTGTCAGGTTGTAGCCATTTGTCTCTAAGATCCTTCAAGCATGCATAAACCTCTCTTGGAGCATCTGCTGGCTGCATTTTTAAGGAATGAAACCGCTGCCAATAGGTCTCAGTGTTTATATTGTATCTCCATAGAATTTTCTTCTTTAGAAAGTCATAATCACCTGCCACTTGTATAGCTAGTCAGCTATATATGATCTGGGCTCTTCCTGTCAACTGGGGAGCTAGTCACACAACCCATTGCTCCTTCAGCCATCCAGATGTTTGTGCCACCCTTTCAAATGTGGTCAAATAGGCCTCAATGTAATCAGTCCCTTGTAGTCTAGCTAAATGTAATGTCCCTTGGGCCCTGAGGACGATCAGCATGCTCTACTCTGATAGCCTGTAGTACCCGCATAGTATCTGTCCATTTGGCATCTTGATGCCTTCAATCCAGTTCTCGTTCCTTATCCAACTGGACCTGCCAAACACATAACCATTTTAAGAGTTCTCCCACATCCTCCATGGGAGCTTGTTACATGTATGAAGCATCCACCTCCTTCTCAAGATCCTCCGGTTCCAGTAGTTGTTCTGTTGGCAAGTCATTTCCAAGTTCACCTGGTTCCTCCTCTGACCTCTCAGATGGTTGTCTCTTAACCTTGGAGTGTACATCAGGCAAACCAGTCAACAACTGGGCCCCAACCTGGGCTGCCATGTGTCTGGTATTAGAAAATGGGCTTGAAAAATAAAGCATGCTGATTGGCTAAAAGCCATGTTCAGCATGCATTTATTTTTCAATACAGCCCGCTAAATAATAAGTGCCAATTCGGGGTGCCACATTACTCAGTCTATTATTGGGCACCGCGAATTTTCAAACCGTCTGATTGCCATTTTTTTATCCCGCTTAATGGGAGACTGATAGGTGCAGCCCCCCCGCCCCCAAGAACTCCCCTCTGCATCACACCACGGAGTCAAACCATGACTTTAAAAAATACGTTCTGAAGAAAACGTTACGCTTTTGTGTCACAGAAATGGCAGAATCTGTACCCGGTGAGCAGCAGATCCAAGAAGGGAGCAGCTACTTTGGAGGCAGTATAGCGCAGTGGTCTAAGACTCTGAGCTGCAAATTTGGTGACATCCAGCAGACCAGACCTGGGTTTGAATCCCACAGCTTCCACTTGCAAACTGTGTGGCCCTGAGCAAGTCACTTAACCTCCTTGTGCTCCCAGGTCGCTCCTGTAAAAAAGCTTCCAGCTTAGTGTGCTATACCTGGTTAAACAACTAAAAAAAAATAAAGCTACTTTACAGAGCTAGAAAGTGATGACAATAGCGAGTTATATGTGTTTCAGGCAGCAGCCTGAGTTGTCAGACCATATATGTTTAAACCGATGTTAGCGGCTAGAAGGACACCTGCTACTGTAGCTGTGAACCCCACTGATTCGTCCAGCAGACAGTTATTCATTACCTGATACACAGCCGTCTCTTTCTTTTTTTGTAATTAAACCATCTTTATTATTTTTATAAACATACCCAAGCTAGAGGACGGACAATGAAAAAGTAAACAGAGAGCACAAGATATTGGCATAAACTCACCATAACTAGATGCAAGTTACTTTCAGTTAATACCCACACGAGAAAAGAAGCCCAAAGTCTATCCTCATCCCCCCTCATCCCCCACTTCCCCCACCCCAGAGGTTACGAGCAACAGGGAGCAAAACAAATACATAAAACTTAAGATAATTGGATCTAGGGTTTCCAGGCCATAAAGAATACATCTAAAGGGCCCCAGAGATATGCATAGTGCTCTTGCTTGCCCCGCATATGTGCAATGTGCTTCTCAAGCTGTAAAGCTAAAGTACATTCCTGATACCATTCTAATAAAGACGGTGGTTTATCAGATGACCAGTGTCTTAGAATTGACAATTTCATTACAGTTGAAGCAAGTGAAACATAGGCTTTCCAAGTCTTGGAGGTGCCTGCGGGAAAAAGAAACAATAAGCAAATCTCCGGGGTGAACCTGTCGTGTGAGCCAAGGACAGGGTCCAAGAGATTGGAAATGGCATTCCAGGCGGACCGTATAACCGGACAAGTCCATAGCATATGGTACAAAGTTCCCTCCTCTTTCTTACATTTTCAACACAAAGACGTGGGAGATGCCCCATGCCTAAATAAATGAGAAGGAGTTAAATATAGATGATACATAATATTAAAATGTACCATCCTTAACCTGTCTTGTTTAATAAATTTATACATAGTGACCCAAAGTTTTTTCCAAAGATTCAGGGTAGCCTGGATATTTAAGACCCCTGCCCAGTAGTAACAAACACCTGAGGGGATCCTGTAGTCCCATTCCTGAAGTAACTTGTAAACTTTGGAAACTGGATGTGGTTGGGCCTCAGCAGTTAACAAAGCATCCAAGCTAACCGGTGTACAACCAGCAGAGGGCACTGAATGAAAAACCCGAGCTATAGCTTTACTAAGCTGTAACCACTTGAAAAAATAATGGTCAGGAATCCCATGGAGTCTCTTCAGCTGGTCGAAAGAATGTAAACGACCCTGTTCCCAAAAATCCGATACGGAAAAATGACTTATCTGGGGCCAAAAAGCAGTGGGTACTGTGGTACCCCCTACTTTGATTTGAGGGTTCTCAAAATAGGCTGGTTGTCCAATAGCCACCATTTGACTCAAGATGAGTTTGCAACTGAATGTATGCCTTCAAGGACCAGCCCATGGGGTTGTTCATGGAATTTTAGAAATAATGGACTGGGGAACAAATAAGAGGCACGAAAGAACTCTTCATTCTTTTGCCAGGTCACACTCGATATCTAACCATAGGGGGGAATAACCAGAGAGCCTATGTCCATCGGCCCACAAAGTTAACTTACAGATGTGTTGCGCTGCATAATATAAAAACAGAGAGGGGGCCATCAATCCTCCCTTGAATTTTGAGGCTGTCAACTTGATATAAGACCTACGTATTCTCTTCCCTTGCCACAAAAAGGAATTAAATATTTTCTGCAAACTAATAAACCATTTTTTGGGAAGATAAGTGCCGAGCATCCCCAAAGGATATAATATTCTAGGAGAATATTCATCTTAAGAGATTCAGCCTTCCCCATAGACAGAGAGATCGGCGCCATCTGTTCAGATCTCCTGAGATAATTTGAACCAAATTACCGAGGTTATCTTTAATCATCGAGGGTAAACTTGTGCTAATACTAATGCCCAAATATGTAAGGGATTTGGCCTCTCAACCGAGGCCAAACATCTGTAGGTCTGCTTTTATGACAGTATGATTTAAGGGGAGGATTTTGGTCTTAGCCCGATTCAATTTATAATAAGATACTTTGGAGAAGCCATCTATCTCCTCCAAAACCGCCGGTACAGAGATCCCCAGATTCTCAATGTGCAGCAACACATCGTCCGCGTAAGCTGAAAATGCATACCTAGATTCCCCCACCTGTATACCCTTAATGAGTGGATTCTGCTCTAATCTCATAAAAAGGCTCCAGATACAAATTAAATAGTAATGGGGACAAGGCAGCCTTGTCTTGTACTGCAACTCTAACTTAAAAGTGCATAACACCCCATTACATTTCACTCGTGCAGAGGGAGAGGAATACAATATTTTAACCCATTTTAAGAAAACTTCAGGTAGTCCAAATGCCAAAGGGTAGTGAAAAGGAAATCCCAGGACACCCGGTCGAAGGCCTTTTCGGCGTCCAGAGAAAGAAGTATTGCTGGTATTTTAGATTCCCTGGCCTCCGCAATGAGATGTAACAATTTACGCAGGTGGTCCTGGGACAATCTCCCCCTCATGAAGCCCACTTGCTCCCTGTTGACCAACCTATCCATGACTTTAGATAATCTATTAGCCAAAACCTTAGCCAGTATTTTAATATCTGTGTTTAGGAGAGATATCGGATGGTAACTGTCCATATTGTAAGGGTCCTTCCCTGGCTTCAGAATTAACGAGATAGTGGCCTCTTGGAAATTTGGGTCGGAGATACCATGCTTGAACCAGTAATGAAAACAGTTAACAAAATGGGGATATGACAGGGCAAAATACCTTGTAAAATTGCTAGGAAACCCATCAGGCCAGGGGACTTGTCAGAGGGCATCTGCTGAATGGCTTGGTAAATCTCAAAAGTGATATTGGGGCACCTATCTCCGCCTCATCTGGTGGTAATTTTGGAGAGAGATTGAGTTCAGATATGAGGTAATTTCCATCATTGAGGGCTTGGATTCGGAATCTTCCACGTATAATCTCTGATAATATGCCCCAAACGCACTGGAGATTTCCTGCGGGTCCGTGTAAACCGGCCCCCCCGAGCCGTGTGAACACCCGGAATGTGGTGATCCGAGTCCAGATGTCGAATACGCATAGCGAGAAGTTTTCCAGCTTTCTCACCTATATCCAAGTATTGAAGTCTCGCTCGCCGAAGTGCTAACTCAGCTTGCTGCATCACTAAGCCCGAGTGCTGCGCCTGGAGCTGATGCAGTCTAGCCCAGTCCGATTCAGAAGAAGACCGAGATAAAACAGTCTCTATCCGTCTAATCGATGTTAGCAAGGTGTCGAGCTTATCCCTCTGAACACGTTTGTTTCTGGAGGCAATCTTAATTAACTCGCCCCTTAAGGAGCATTTCATGGCAGCCCAAACCAGATCTCTCTGGTCTACTGAGTCCTGATTGTCCTCTAGGAAAAGCTTAATAAAATCTTTGAGAATCACCAAAGAGGACTCGTCTTTTAAAATTTGGCAATTTAGTCTCCATTGAGGTGAGCGTTTACCCCCTAAGGTTTGCCTGTATATCACACTGACTGGAGCATGGTCTGATATAACCCTTGCAGAAATCTGCACCTGTTTCACATCGGGTATCACTGATGAACTTACTAAAATATAATCAATTCGTGAATGGGAGTTATGTACCGGTGAGTAAAAGGAATATTGCCGCGTCTCAGGGTTGAGTGTACGCCAGATATCCACCAGGGCTGCATTATTAATGAAGTCCCTGAGGGCTCTTTGTGCAGGCGATAACCCCCGCCTTACAAAACCTGACCTATCTAAGTCATTCTGGAACACCAAATTCCAATCTCCCCCTATAAACGTAGGTTTGTATGTGTTGGATACCACTAGCGCAGTAGGTTCATAAAAAAAGAGAGGGAATCTTTGTTAGGGCCATATATAGAGCCTAATATAATCGGTTGCGAAGCCAACTGCGCATGTACAATTACATAACGGCCTTCGGGGTCCCAACACTCATTTACCAATTTAAAAGGGATGTTCCTAGCAATAAGAATAGCCACGCCGCCCTTCTTCGTTGATTCCCGGCCCCATACACCTGCGCTACCCACGCTCTTCTGAAATAGTGAAGGTTGTTTCTTTTTAGGTGTGTCTCTTGAAGGAAAACAATATGCGCTCCCAAATGATGGAGGTGCCTTAATACCACTTGCCTCTTGACCCTGTCCTTGGCTCCTTTAACATTCCAACTAACGAGCTTGTAACTGCAAGCCATCAGAAATAAGCGAGATTTAGGGCAAGCTGAGTAAAATGCGCCCTGGCTAATTATGCCAGCGGTTTCCATGACATAACTACTGATTCCCTGACCCCCGATATATGTATGTACTTCAATTAGCTTGTAACCTTGATAGTCCTGCCCCCAAAATCTCAAACAAATAACCAACCCCCAAACCCCAACCCTCCCAACACCCAAGAAATACAGTAGACCAGAATCCCCCCAATCTAAAACAGAACCTAGCCCCCAGTCCCAAAGGACTGCCCTCCTAAACAAAGCATGCCACATGATTAACATTCCAAACAGCCCAATACCACCCGCATCACCCCCCAGAGCCCCCCACTCACCAAGAGAAAAGAGAAGACAATTAATCAACAAATGGGCTGGAAAGTCATTACCCAGAAAAGTAAATAACCCTAACAGACCACTAATCGTCTGTCGTTTAAGACTAAGATCAAATTGGAATAGGCCTTTCCCGGGTAAACTAAGGAAATATCTAACAACTTGGTAGGTGACCACACACACACTAAGTTATGCAGCTTATATAAATAAAAAAAAAAGGGGAAAGGGGGGGAAAAAAAAAAGGAAAACACAGCAATCGCCAGTCCTGTTGAGAAATCCGAGTTGCCTAAAATTGTGTGCTGCAGGAAGAAGAATAAAAAAAAAAAAACACCCCCCCATCCACGTGGAGATGAGCAGCTCAGTACATAAAGTCTACCATCAATGGTATCCCAAAAGAATAATGAGTCCCGGCTGCAACAGTACTTCAGCTGCAAAAACCGTCTGGACCAAATTTATTCACCCAAAGAGGCAAGCTGCATGCTAGGGTCAAAAACTCAAAAATTTCCTCAAACTCAGCCCAATCCTCAGATAGCTCAATGGAGACAAGGAGAGCCGTATCTTGAGAAAGTCGACTCAAGGTAATCCCAAATGTAGAGAGGAGAAAAAGAGAAAGGGAAAACAGGGTTGTCCACAATTGAGGCGTTAGCAAAGTTTCATTCGCCAAGATCCATAGACCGCCACTAGGTGGTGCATGTCGCTGAAACGCTGAGAGACTCAAAATAATATATATGAAAAACCAAACAGAACTGACAGGAGGTTTGCAAATACTCTATATGAACATCTCCATGTCCTCAAATTAATATCTTGATGATCCGCGAAGTAAGGCCATTAAAGATATAGTGCAAGGAGAGCATCATCCTTTAAAGAGGTCTGGAAGCAGACGTTGCAGCTCTTGTTGCGCTTGCAAGTAGGAATCAAAGGATAGCCACTTCTCTTCGTGATGTACCATCAGCACTGCAGGATACTTAACTCTGTATGATTTAGATGCTGTAACAAGCTTAGCGACAATCGGATGCAACTCCTGCCTTCTCAACCTCACGGAATGTGGCAAATCCTGGATGATTCGAATTTTATGTCCCTCCCACAACAGTTCTTTCTTCTCCCTTGCTTTGGCAAAAACGTGTTGTTTGTCCAAAAAATTTAGAAATCGCACAATCAAGGGTCTGGGTGGCTGCCCCTGGGTGGGCGGGGGGCGCAAAGCCCGATGAGCCCTTTCTATTATATATTCCCCAGAGCCCTGCCACTTACTGCAAAACTTCTGAAGAAAAGTAATCGGGGTATTCCCTTCTTCTCTCTCAGGGATCCCGATCACAACGAGGTTATTCCTCTGACTGCGTCCCTCTAGATCTTCTAATTTCTCCTCAAGCTTTTTTAATCTCCGTTTGGCCATAACTAGTTCTGTCTCGTGCCCAAGGTGTTTATTTTCAAGAGAAGTCAACTTCACCTCCACGTCCCCGACCCTCCTAGACAGAGTATCCACCGATCTCTTGACCATTTGCATATCTTCAGCGATAGCCGCTATGGAGGATTGAAGAGGCTGCATAACTTCAAGAAACCTACTTTCTGACAGCGGGGCATCCGTAGTGGGTAGCTTCGATAAGCTAGCAGCCTGTTGCTTGGCCAGCTTAGCAGCCTTCTCTTTTTCCGGGGTCTGGACGGCGAGTGCTTCGGCGGCGCCTTTTTCATGAA
This sequence comes from Neoceratodus forsteri, assembly GCA_016271365.2. NCBI lineage: Eukaryota > Metazoa > Chordata > Ceratodontiformes > Ceratodontidae > Neoceratodus > Neoceratodus forsteri. The sequence continues at coordinate 41,040,735 of CM028131.1, read as the reverse complement.
GACCTCCATGTTACGGGTCTGAAAGGGCGGGTTTGCACTCTACGAGGATCCGAACTACCAGAAATGAAAAGAAATTCAGTCCGATGGTGTGTTGTAAAAGCCCAAATTATGTAGCGAGAGGTGGAGCTCCGGCGGTGCGCTGCCGACTCTCAGGCTGCCATCACGTGACCCCCCCACACAGCCGTCTCTTTCAATTTCCTTACTCGACCTGTCTTGGTAATGCTTTAGTTTTAGATAGCTATTTCCATAACTTTCAGTCTTTGTCCAATTTTAAATTAAATCAAATGTCAGTTCCACCATGACATATAAATGCGGCATAAAATTCCACCAATGGTTCTACTTCAGATATTTTATTTATCAATTCAATAAACAACTTTAAAGTTGTTTAAATATGGACTTTTTATTACTTATGTATGCAATGGTGATGCGTACAAAAAGCATTTTCTATCACTGACTGACCCCACTACGTTTCTATGTTGCCAGTTTACTCCCTTGCTTGAGTGTGACACTGAAGTTTGCTTTGATCTGCCTCACCCTTGATTTTACTCGCACTGCCTGTCAGATCCGATATGCATGCTGCAAAGTATTTATGCTTTCTGTAGGGGAACTGGATGTGCTTTTTTTTTGTAAACTACCGATTCTCCACTGGGACAAAAGTCCTTCGTTCCCAAAGAAACACACATAATTCCTAAGCAGGCGGAGGAACTATTTTATTACAAAACTAATTTCAAACTAATTATATTATTACAAATGTTTTATCAAAATAATTTTTTTAGTGCCCATTTTCTAAGTGCAATAATACCCTCCAGGGTGGGCTTTATTGAGAAAAACTGGACCTTCCTGCGGCGTCGGGCCTCATTACACCCCTAGGCAATCAAGTATTTCCCAATAAAGCCCACCCTATTGGGTATTATTGCTTACAGGGTGTCCTGTGGTTGTCCACCATCTGCCATGTTCATCCTGGGTATCCAAACAAATATGTGCCGCTTCAACTGTCTTCTTTACTCTGGTCACAAAAACGGCAATTATATCCCACTTCTGACACCAGATGTTATGGTGTGGGATATAAAAGATGGACAGACACTCCAGAATAAGGTGCAACCCACCTGGTTAAGTGGGAATTTTATTATAAAACAAACAAAAAAAAATAATAAAACGAAAAATAATATAAATCACAGTCTTAGCTTTGGCACCTTCATCAGCATTCACTTCCACTTGCACCAGTTTGTAGAACAAAATACGAACAAAAACATAAACAGAATATCCTCAAACCAGTGGAACCTTCCTCCACCACTAATCAGCAAGCACTGAACTTATCTAAAAAAAAGGCAGCTTACTAAAAGACATTTATATCCTCCCCCTGAATCATGTGACTTAGTTTCATTATGTAACAAAACAATAAATGCCTTTAAAATTTAACTTAACATTTTAAAGCACACATGGGTTGCTATACAATGCTTAAATTAATTGTAGAAGTCTTTTCAGTGACCAATTTTGATATACCAAGCCTAAGTATATTCAATCACCATACACGACTTTGCAACAGTATAAATCTAGCCCACTAGGGGCCGCCATTCCCCTATAGCAACTCTAGGCAGCATTCAACATCATGCTCATATTTAAACCTATATTTGAAACATAAAAATTTGCTGCAAAAACGTGCGCATGTTCGCACTATCGCAAAGCCACCGCTAAGCGAACAAAAAGGGGGGTGATCTACAAAAGCATAAAAAAATAAGCCCAAATAGATTTTATTACCCCTTTGGGCAACTTAAGGACCTTATAAACTGCAAAGCTTCCACAGTCTTTACCACAAAAGTACAGGGGATATTTCTTTCTTTATTAAGGGCATTATACCACTACATCAGTTATTTAAGGGAACCATAACCCTTTTCTAACCAGTATAAGGTGGATTTATGCTGGAAATTGTGAATAATGTTTCAATGGAAGGAAGAGACTAAAAAGAAGGTCAAAGAATATAGAAGACTTAAAAGGGGGGGTTACTTGGTAAGGAGGTGACCTGCCTCCTTATCAGGAAAATAAAAGGGATAGCTCTAGAAGACAAGAAGATAGATGGTTGCAACCAAGAGAAAGTGTGATACATTATTCAATGACAGGTATTAGCCCTGTCACAGGGGCGCTGGAGGTTTGGTTCAGGGGTAGCTGAGTTAGAGGCAAAAAAGTCTCTCAGGAGGACTGTACTAAGATCAGAAAAGGTTGAGTTAAGGCAGTTAGCGATAGCATGAGTCAGTTTAGGTGGCATTGTTGATGCAGAGCTGGGAGGCTGGGGGGAGGTGGGATTTTCCATTAAGTTCTTTAATGTTGTCCCAAAACTTTTGTGCACTCCCCAGGAGGAAGTCAGGGTGTCTATATAATATTCAGCCTTGGCCTCATATGGCCCAGGTGCACCTATTGCATTCTGCTTTGTAGGCTAGTCTGTCTGCTTGGGAGCCAGATTCAACTGCTCTGTGCCAGAGATCATCCTTTTGTTTTAGTTGCTGCCATTATGAAGGCGTGATCCATGGGACATTATGTTTTACAGTTTGCATTTTAGTCAGGGGGAAAAAATTTCACATGTTTTGTTGAATGAGCATGTGAAGTAATCAAGGGCCAGGTCAATGTTAGTGGCCTGGGTTATAGGGGCCCAGTCCCACTAGGCCAGATAATGTTTGATTTTTCCAAGGCCACCTGGTCATAAGTGCCTGTGGGTGGAGACACTAGGTTGAGATTTGGGCAGGTGACATGACCAGAAGAAAAGGATAAGGTAGTGGTCACTCAGAGAGTCTGGAAGGACCACTAGGTCAGAGATTCTATGTGGTCGGTTAGTTAGTAGTATGTCTAGTAGGGTCTGGGAGCCATTTGCGTTGTTTCCCCTGGTGGGTTTGGTGGACCAGCTGGGTATGATCCAGTGCCACAAAGGCATCCTTGATGGCAGCTGCCGAAATGGCAAGCCAGTTTACATTTAGATCACTAACCAGGATATGCTCTGTTTTTGGAGAGAAGTTGGAAATATAGTTTGTGAGGGATTGTATAACCGTAGTTTGGTCGTGTGGGGGAACAAACGCAGCAGTGATGGTTAGGGGAGCCCAAGGTAAGTTTTATGGATAAGGCTTTGGCGCCATGGTCAAGTGAGGGGATTGGGAGAGCTTGGTTCAGTAGGGAGTCTCGAACATAGAGGGCAGATCCATCACCCAGTTTTCCCACTCTGGCAGCTCTGTGTAGAGTGAAGCCTGAGAAGCTGACAAATTAATCTTTTTTTTTTTGAAGTCCATGTTTCAGTGAGCGCAAGGACAAGTATAGCAATAGTATTTACCACATATGCACTGTCTGTGTACACACTGACTGAAAAATCTTTAATATTTTCTAAAGCACAAGCAACGGCTGCTAGCTCAGCGTACTGAGAGAAGTGCGGAGTACAACTGTTGGAATGGGTTTGCTGAGGTGTGACCACTGCAAACCCAGTATATGGCTTACCGTTTACATGATATGATGATCCATCAATATACCAGTTTTCTGCAAGGGGTATTGGAACTGTGCGTGCAAGAGGCTGAGGAAGGCTAAACATCAGTGGGAACTCATGGGGCTCCATAATATAAAGGAGACTGGCAGGCAGCAAAGTGGTCTCCTTGAGAGTAATGACCAAGTCTCTTTGCAACAACATTAAAGTCCATTGTGAAAGACTCTGGGGGGAAATGGCAGTTTCTCCTGGTTTTAGCAAATAGTTAAGCGGAGTGTGCTGGGTATGGATAATAGTCTTTTGCAGTCCAATAAAGTAGGTTAAATGCTTAACTGCCCAAAAAGTTGCTAGCAGATGCTTCTCGTAAGCTGAAAATCTATTTTCTACCTCAGTTAACACTCTTGAAGTGTAGGCAAGTGGTCTGAGTTTGTTCTGTTTTTCTTGACATAGAACAGCAGCTATGGCAGCTGGTGATGCAGACACTTCTAGATAGAAATTCAAGGCTGGATTTGGCTGCACAAGGAGGGTTGCTGCTGCAATGGCTTCTTTTAGCTGTTTCACAGCCACAGTGTGTTATTCTGTCCAGTGTGGTCTGACGTCATAGTCTACTGAAGCTTTGAGTAGGCTGTAGAGTGGTCTCGCCAGTTCAGCATAAAAGGAAATAAAGTCACTGTGATAGCTGGTTAAGCTGAGAAAGAACTGCTGTTTTTGTTACATGCAGATCAAGTCTCTGAATTGTCTTTACCTTCTATGCATCTGGTTGCTTTCCACTGGGAATGAAGGAGATGCCGAGGAAGATCACCGCCTCTTTTACTAGCTGACAATTCTTAGGATTTACTTTGAGTCCTGCCCTCTGCAGCAACTGCAGCAGTTCATTTAGTAACTTGAGATGTTCCTCTTCTGTCTCGGTGGCCAGCAGCAGATCATCACCATATTGTAGAACAGCTTCAGGCTTGGAAAAATGGGTTAAAATGGCAGCCATTCTTTTGTGAAACACTGTGGGGCTATTACAGAACCCCTGGGACAAGCTGGTCCAGGTAAACTGTTTATTTCACCAGGTGAAGGCAAACTTATACTGAGAAGCTTTATGTACAGGCACACTTCAAAAACCATTTTCAATGTCCAATGTGCTAAAAACTTTGGCTGAGGGAAGGATTTTGGGACAACATGATGGAGTCTCTCGTGCCACAGGGCACATGCTGGGGTAATGGCATTTAGCCTTCGATAATCAATAGTAAGCCAGTAACTGCCATCCAGTTTAACCACTAACCAAACAGGGGAATTAGTAGTGGACTACCACTCTCTCAGAGTCCCTTGCTGCAGCAATGACTGTATAATAGCATCTACATCAGCCTTACACTCATTTGGAATCTACATGGGCTTTACCAGTTATAATCTCTTCTTGTTCTAACAGGCCTCAATCATGTTTGTTCTTAGCAAAAACCTCTGCATGCTTGCCAATTAACTGGCTTACAAGAGGGGAATCATGTTTGGGGAGGGGTAAAATCTCTGGGTTTTGGAGAGGAGAAATAGCATGCACATCTGAGACAACAACAGTTTCATTATTTTCCTTGCAATTTGGGTGCAGCCAAAGGCAATTATTTGTGTAATCTATTACTGCCCCTGTGGACCTTAGAAAGTCACTCCCAAAATATCATTTTGATCAGGCAAATTCATGCATCTAAATCAAAGGTAAATCAATGTATAGTTATTGCAACTGGCTTAGCCTTAATTGCTGTAGCATCAGAGCCCTGAAAAACAGATAGCATAATAACCTCATTGGTTGTAAGTGGGTGTGTTTCAGGCTGTGAGGAATGTATGATGGGCATGGAATCTCCCGTATCAATAAGCATTGCCTGCTGCAGGCCTCCAGTTACAGCAGCTTGAATGATGGGGCTATACTAGTCATCTTGCTGGAACCTCACTACCGGCTGAAGGGAGGCCAGACATCCCTGTGGGGAATTGGTAATCTCACTTACCGCTTGCACATCAGAGAATCTTTGCATCATTTAAGTCATCTCATGTAACTTTTTAAGTACCTCAGCATTGGTGAGTGTTGTTCCCCCCCTTTGGCTGAGGTTCAGGCTGGGGTGGCTGGGCAACCACTGGTGTTAGTGCACCAGGAGGGGCAAGGTACATTAGGGGAGGATATTGTGGCATGGGTTGCTGGGTTGTGGGTTACAAGTAGGGACAGCTGGGTTTTATATACTCAGGCTGCTGACAGTTGTAGCAGACAACTCCCTGCTGTGGGTAAGGGTTGGTTCAAGGGGGTTCTTCCACTGCTGCCACTGGGCCCTTTGTATTGGGAGAAGTAGCCTTGAGCAGTGTTTCAGCCCATTTAATCCTGGGTATTAATGCTGGGTAAGTAGTTGTCTCATCCACTGTGGCCCCTAAGAGTGACCGCAGTTTTGGGAGCATTCCATTTAGGAAGTGCCCTTTGAATATGACATCCCCATATTGGGGTTTAAATTCCCCAGTGGGATCATTTGCCTGATGGGCTGGGAAAGCCAGACTATATGAACAAAACAGTCTTTCTGTCCAAGCGACACCTGGCTCCTCCTTCTTTTGGTTTTCCATTGAGAATGCCTGGTGAAAGTCCAGTGCTCCCCCTGTTACCAAAGATAGCATCTCATGTAACAAATTTGCAAATACCCAATCATCTCCCCCTATTGCAGTATCTGGCAATCCCTGTCTAAGAGAGGGATGTAAACAATGTAATAAAATATCTCTTGGATCTAGTGGTTGTAAATCACCATGTGATCTCATAAAAGTTTGGATTTTTATGTTTTCCTCTGACAGATCATCTCCTGCATTTATTGGTCCTAACTCTACCTAGATCTACTATGTCCTTAAGGTCCAGTCATCTTTCTTCTATGAAAGTGGTAATGACTGGTGGTGGTTGCTGAAGGAGGTTGGGGTTATCATCATTGGCCACACGCGCTGGAGCGGGGTCTTGACAGGTTTGTACCATTGTAGTCACAGGCACCATAGGGGGTTGCTTTCTAGGCGGTGGCACAGGTGCCAGTGGGGCAGATGGAGGAAGGGTGAATATTCAGGTGGGGGTGGCAAATGCTTTATATCAAAATGTTTTTGCCTAAAATTTACACAATCGTCAGGACATTTTTGACAATGCTCTTCCCAATCTGCATCATCTATTCCCCCCAATTTACATCTTGTCCATCCCAGTCATCTTTTAAAGGGGCACCACCGTATGCAACAGCTACCATTTTGTATTTTCCCAACTGGGCTTCTAGCTCTCTAATGAGCTGTTGGCATTTACAGTGATCTGCATCAGGCCTGGAGGAGGTATTGGCTTGTGAGAGGCATCTAATGGCCCCTTGCACCTCCTCTAAATATTTTGTTAAGCGCTGCCTTTCTTTCTCTAAAAATTGATTATCTAACATTGCTTGGGCATCTGCTACCCCTTTACCAGAGGCAGACTGAGCAGTGAGGGAAAGCATTTGGTTATCTCCATTTAATGTTCTAATTTGTTCCCATAATCTATCTTTTGTGGCTTGCATAGCCTGTATGTCCTCTTTTCACCAGCTGGCTATCCAGTAGGCACTAAATATAAGAGCATTTACACCCTCTTTAAGTGAAATATTTTTTCCTTAATGCTCATCTCTACGTGCCCTTGGATGTGTTTCCAATGGTCCTCAGACCCATTTATACACTCAATTAATTTCTGAACACATTTACACTTATCAAGCTTTTTCTTTAGCTTCTCCATAGATCTTTTCTTGTAGGTTCTAGTTTACTCGGACACTCAGAGCTGTAAAACACTTTTTCCCAGTCCTGCAGTTAGGTTATAGCAACATAGAATTTGACGGCAGACAAGGACCGTTTGGCCCACCTAGTCTGCCCATTTTCCTACCTAACAGATAAGCTGCAGATCCTAGTTAACCCACAACCTTCTTCTTCCTACCCCCCACTAGGACTGCCTTATGTCTGTCCCATGCATTCTTGAATTCCCCCACTGTTCTTTACTCCATGACCTCCTCAGGAAGGCTGTTCCATGCATCCACAACCCTCTTTGTGAAAAAATACTTCCTCACATTACCTCTGAGCCATCCCCCCTCTATCTTCAAATTGTGCCCGCTTGTTCTTGCACATCTCTTTTTCTGAAAGATACTACCCTCTTGGACTTTGTTGATTCCCTTGAGGTACTTGAAAGTTTCTATCATGTCCGCCCTCCCTTCTTTCCTCAAGGGTATACCTATTAAGCTCCTTTAGTCTTTCTTTGAATGCCTTCTGGTGCAGACCCTGCACCATTTTGGTTGCCCTCCTCTGGACAGTCTCCACTCTGTCTATGTCTTTGCAGAGATGGGGTCTCTAGAACTCCACACAGTACTCCAGATGGGGTCTCACCAACTGTCTGTACAGACTGATAATAATTTTCTGTTTTCTACTGTTAATTCCTCTCCCTATGCATCCCAGTATCCTCCTGCCTTCCTTACTGCTTTCTCATATTGCTTGCCCACATTTAGGTCATCTGATATAATTACCCACAGGTCTCTTTCCATTTTTTCTGTCATCAGTATATCACCCCCCCCATTGTGTACCCTTCTCCTGGGTTTTTGTTTCTGAGGTGCATTACCTTGCACTTCTTTGCGTTGAATCTAAGCTGACATACATTTGACCATTACTCCAACCTTGCCAAGTCCCTTCTCATCCTTTCTACTACATCTTTTATATCAACCCTGTTGCAGCTCTTTGTGTCATCTGCAAAGAGACATATTTTTCCATCCAGTTTATCTGCAATTTTACTTATAAAGACATTAAAAAGGACTGGTCCCAGTACTGAACCCTGCGGTACCCCACTAGTAACCCTTCTTTCTTCACTGTGGACTTTGTTTACTACTACCTTTTGTGTCCTGTTGTCCAGCCAATTTTTTATCCAGGCTACCACCTTGGGACCCACTCCAAGGCTTGCTAACTTGTGTATTAATTTTTTGTGTAGGACTGTATCAAATGCCTGGCAAAAATCTAGGTAGGCCATGTCCACAGCCCCTCCCTGGTCTACTACTTTGGTCACCCAGTCAAAGAAATCTATTAGATTCATCTGACATGACCTTCCCACTGTGAATCCATGCTGTCTTGGGTACTCTGCCCCACTGGCCTCTAGGTACTCAACAATTCTTTCCTTCAGAAATGATTCCATCATTTTCCCTACCACTGAGGTCAAACTAACTGGTCTGTAATTCCTGCCTCTGTCCTGCTCCCACTTTTGTGGAGAGGAATCATATCCACCCTCCTCCAGTCCTCAGGTTCTGCACCATCCTCCCATGATTTGTTAAAGAGAGTAGTCAGCGGCGTCACTAGTTCTACCCTTAGTTCTTTTAGAATTCTTCGGTGAATCCCATCAGGCCCCATTGCTTTGTCCACCTTCAATTTTATTAGTTCATTCAGAACCCTTTCTCTGTAAATGGACTGGTATTGACCCCTGTCTCCAGAGTGTTTCTCTTGTTTGGATTAGGTACCTCGCCCTCCACTTCCTTTGTGAATACTGAGCAGAAATATTCATTCAGTATCCCTGTTTTTTCACTGCCACCCTCTGCCCACATTCCCTCCTCTTTATTATGCCTCAGTATCCCTCCCTTGGTATTTCTTCACTTCCTAATGTACCTATAAAAGGTCTTATCCCCCTTCTTAACAGAGTCGGCAACCCTTTCCTTGGTTTGGGCCTTTGCTATTCTGACTGCCTTCCCTGCCTCTTTCTGCTTTAACTGATAAAGTTGTCTGTCCTGCTCCTTCTGTGTTTCCTTATATTTCTTGAATGCTAGCCTTTTCTCCTTAATCTTCCCTGCTACCTCTTTTGAGAACCATAGAATTGTTTTTCCTTTGTTGTGTTTTGTTGATTTGCTTCAAACAGAGGATTGTTGCCTCTGTGATGGCTGTTCTGATTACTCCCCATTGTACCTCTACCCTTCCTTCTTGCCTGTTTGCTAGTGCTTTTCTGAGGCACTCTCTCATTTTCCCAAAATCAGCCTTCCTAAAGTCCTATACTCTTGCTTTTGTATGGCTTGATTCTATGGATGTGTTTATCGTGAACCACACTGTTTGGTGGTCGCTTGTTCCCAGATGACTACCCACTGATAAATCTGAGATTCTTTCTCCATCCCCATTTGAGAGTACCAGGTCTAAGATTTCTCCCTCCTGAGTGGGTTCCAATACTAGCCGTCTGAGCCATGCACCTTGTAGGGCATCAAGAATGACCTTGCTTTTGGATGTGCCTGAAGCAAAGGTGCTCCAGTTAACATCTGGCATATTCAAGTCCCCCATCAACAATATCTCTCCTTTTTCTGCCATTCTAAGGACGTCTTCTATCATTTTCTTGTCCATTTCCTCCCCCCGAGATAGGGATCTGTATACAACCCCCATGCGGATTGTGGTGCCATTTCCTGTCTCCAGGGTGACCCAGAGTGCCTCATCTGCTCCCTGTTTACTCTTTAGTTCTGTTGCTTTGATCCCTTCCCTAACATAGACAGCTACTCCTCCTCCTCTTTCACTCTCCCTGTCCCTTCTGTAGATTCTGTATCCTGGTATGTTGACATCCCATTCATGGTTCTCAGTGTGCCATGTTTCTGTGACTGCCACAATATCCAGGCATCCCTCTTCCATCAAGGCCACTAGTTCAGGGAGCTTGTTACACAGACTACAGTCATTGGTACTTATCACCCTCCAATTTTTGATGGATTTACCCCTTTTAGCCCCATCCTTGTCCTTACTGAATTTGCCTTTTTTTTTGCATTTACCTCTGTCCTGCTCCCTAATGACTTCTCTACCTTGGTATTTACCTCACTAATTACTGTGTTTTGTGGGGGGAGGCTGGGATTTCCCTAATCCTTTTCAGTGCCTGCCCCCTTGGCTAGTTTAAATGCTTACCAGTGGAGCATTAAAACCTCTCACCTAGGATCCTGGTTCCCCCCGGACAGATGCAGACCATCATGCCAGTAAAGTCCTGCATCCCTCCAGGTGGCTCCCCAGTCCTCAATGAAGCCAAAACCCTGAGCTCCACACTGGTATTTCAACCATTCATTGAATTCCATGTTGAGGAGTACCCTAGCATCACCCTTGCCATAGACAGGCAGCACCTCTGAGAAGGTTACCATGTGTGTTACTTGTCTAAGACCCTTCCCCAACTCTACAAAATCCTCTTGCTCTGCTCTAATAAGATTCCTGGCCAGGTCATTTGTTCCTAGGTGGACAATGATGCCCAGCTCCCTCCCTCATGCAGCTGCTCCTATGATCCTGAGAATTCACTTCCTGTCCCTCCAAGCCATGGCACCAGGCAGGCACCTTACCTCCCTCTCTCCTCCCTCCCCCACTTCTACCCCCCAATGAATGAGTCTCCCACCAGGAGTTGTTTCCTTCCCTGTGGGGTCCCATGCCACCCTCTGGTGGGTCTCCTTTGTGGAGGTTCCCAGCATCCTCCTTGGTCTCCACTGCAGGTGCCTCCATAGAGCAACCACTATCCACCATAATAGCATATGAATTGTGGAGAGGTACAACTGGAAGGATGCAACTCTGTTCCACCACCCTCTCCCTCCTTAGCCCACCTTGGTCCAGCCACTCCTCTTTCATGGCAACCTCTGAGGTAGCGGCAGTAGTCCTGGTGGTCCCTGGGTGGGGGACGAGGTTTCACGAATCCTAGCCAGGTCAGCATGGAGATGGGAAGCCTCCTTTCTCAGACCAGAGAGGTGCCTGCAAATAGGGCAATATCACAACCTCCAGAATGTCTCCTGGAACATTGCCGCCCCACAGCCATTGCACTGCACCACTCCCATTATGTCTTATTTTGTGTCCCCTCTCCTCTCTCTCTGTATGCCTACTCTCTCCTCTCCTTCCCACTCTCACCCTTTCTGTTCTGGAACAGCAACTTCCTGTATTCTTCAGTATCCTCCTTCTTCCTTGATCAGAGTCAGACCAGCAGCTGAGGGGAGAAAGAGCTACTTTTTTACTTTAGGGTTGACAAAACTAATGTTTCTCTATGATCCTTCCCTTCCTACTGTCAAACAAGAAGTTCCTGTTGTCAGTCACTTAGGGTGGGAGGGTGGAGGGGTGGGATGGAGAGCAATTATTAAGAAAAACTGTAGCTTTTTTTAGTTAGCTGCTTTCTGCTCTACATGCAAGATTTCTGTCTTCCAAAAGCTAGCAGCAGGAAGTTGTAACTGGAGTCACCTGCTTTTATACTGCCTAAGCCACACCCCCAATTAAGCTATCTCCCCTTCTACTGTTTCAGCAAAGTAAGTTGATACAGTACACACATACTCTACAGGTTCTTGGTTGGTGCTTCTCAGTAACCCAATAAAGCCACTGAACACTCAAAGCTTGTTACCAGATTAGTTGTTATTTTTTAGTATCAAAAAGACAAACAAGAAAAGTCCTAATTTAACAATAAAAATACATCCTGACATGATTAGCAGTCCTATTTTACTAATAAAAATGCATTCTAATGTCACTTTTTAAGCATCGGATAGCTCACTACTATCCAGACGTTCCTGGCACAATTCAAATCTAAACATCCAATGGTTTAGTCCCACTTGGGCGTTCCTAACATTTAGGCTAAACAGCTAGTAATACATTTATTACAGGGCTTCAGGTTTTCAAAGAAAAGTAAGCAATATTATCCCATTGTCTCTGGGTCGATCAGCATCTATTGATGGCCTGGTCGTGGGCTCTTTTCCACTCGGAGAGACACTGGACATACAATTTAGGTCTCATACTTAAACCCAAGTTGTTTACAACAAAAATGCATGATCAGGAATTTCCAAAGCCATTACAGCATATTTCAGCAAAACCAATAGGTCATCAAATAAGTCATGAGATAGGTGTCCACAAATACATTGGCCATATGACACATCTGTCATTTTGCAAAATCAAGGGATTTCATTTAACGCCATCTTGGAAAAACAGTTGTAAGGGGAATTTACACTACCAAAATAACCTTCTTAAGAATGCAAAAACCAGACAGCAAGATCACTGATATTCTAAATAATTGCTAAGGCAAGCATTATATATTATTTCTTATCAGCTAGTTACCACATATTTTTAAACATAGGTCCTCATAAGATGGGGAAGTGGACCAGACAGTAAGCTAGTCATGTACATTTCCATTCTTGCTGGCATGACGGCTTAAGCTAATTACAGTATATCTTATTTTAACTATGATCTTCTAAGTTACAGAAAAAAAATTGTTTTGTAAAGCATTTCTGCTGAGCCTAGCAGATTTGTTTTGCTTAGGACATCTGTTTTACACTTGCTTATGCCTTTGCATTCACTTCTATGTATCTCTCTGTCTCATTGTTGCAAGTACCATTTTACATAGTTCTATCCTTTTTTCCTTACACAATTTTACACTTATTATATGAACTTACATAGTTTTAACATTCATTTATCCATTAGCTATTTCATATTTGCAAATCCATATTGCACATTCTCTACCTTCTCAACCTTTTCCTTACCAACTGCACACTGCTGTTGCACTGAATAAATTTATATAATGCTTTTGCCACTGGTCACAATTTTACACATGGAGCATCACAAACCTCTCCTTCCATATTGTCTGCATGACTTTCAACAATATTTACATGAGGCTCACAGGTTTATCAGTCACCGTTTGATCCTTTGGTACCCTCTTATTGGGTTGAATCACGTGACAGATCTCACAGTCTTGAGGTACACACCCTGAGTACTGTGAGGCATTTAATCATCCTTCAAATGGGACATAGAGGACCTCCTTTCCCTCTTTGTGTACTCTGTTGTTTATGCCATCCTTCCCTGGTGCCTTATTGAACCTCAGTGCCCTTAACACACACACACACCACTCTATCTACTTTGATTTCCCAGTGCATCACACCCTCTCCCTCTGTTTCTATACCACCATTCCCACCACCTACACTTGCAGTATTGTGTGACTCATAATGATAATGCAACATAAGGGATCTATGGTGGTTCATTTGTGTGAGTGGTGAATACAGTGACAGTGAACATATTTATGCACCCTCATGAAAAAATGCTGGGTGGTTGCAGTACGGCTACAGTGCCTAATGGAACGCATGACTGTGGATCGTTGCTTTTGATTAGGCAAAATAAAATGCACAAGGCAGCATTGTACTTGGTGCCATACACCTGTAACTGTTGTGTCTACAACCATTACTGAGTTTCCTTCTGATTTATGCTACTATTTCATTTCACTTTCAGCATTTATTTCCATTTCTGAGATGTCCACTCCAAGTCATCACAACTTGGAGGACAGCAGCAGTGCAACTGACAGTGATACGGAGCAGCTATTGATGGATATTTTACTGAGTGCTAGTAATGCTGGTGGTGAAATTCAGCCCTATAGGTTTGAGCAGGATCTGTACAAAATCCTGACACTTGGATGCCCGACATGAAAATGCTCAACACCAACTTCCTGTCTGGTACTCGAGACCATCATAAATTTTGCCGACACACAAAATCCCGACATTAAAGTGCCTGCTGCAAAACCTCTATAAATACGTTAACATGCTGTGCCTCCTGCTGCAAAATCTATATATAAACTACTTTGCATTTCCTGTTTCACAAACATTTGCAAATATTTTAACTACTCCACAAACCTGTTGTTTGCCACATTCAAAGCGCATAGGCAACAGCATTCATTCTGTGACACAGAGCGCAAGCATATACTTGTAGCAGCCCATTGTAAACACAACAAATCTTTGTGGGTGAGGAATAGATTGTACCCCACCAGCCAAACCCAAGATGTCATCCCAGATGCCTTTTAATTGGAGGTGGAGCTGGGATCCAATGTATGAGAATATCAGGTGTTGCAATCAAGCTAATCAGACTTTAGGTTTATCTGCACCCCAAAGAAAGTGTCTGAGAAGTTTATCAAGAGACTTTCAAACATTTTCTAGAACACACAGAGCCAAATGCCGAAGCAGGTATAATATTCTAGGGAGGACCATCATTTGCATAGTATGCAATTTTCCCCATAAAGACAAATGGAGATGTGCCCACCAGTTGAAATGAATAAATAAGGCCATTTGAGAGAGTCAAAAGCCTTTTCTGTGTCCAGTGCAATAGCTGCTACTGACTCCGGAGAAGACTCAGCAAACCATAATAAATTAATCAGTCACTTTATAATCGAAAAGACAGCCTGACTTTCCTTTACCTTCCCAGAAAAGCTTGTCATACTCTAGATAAGGCAAATTTGGCTTTTTGCGAGTTAAAAATATTTAGGTGGTATTGGGTGTTCCTCATCAGTTGTAATAACACTGGGAAGCAGTCCTCATTTCTTGTTGCACAGCTAGTCTTGGCATCTTTATTCTGGTATCTTTTGATACCACAGTAAAGTAGGTTATTTACAAACACAGGCACTTTGGGTTGGCTTTAGATGGCAGCAAGCAACATGCATTTTTTTTTTGATGAGATTTCATGTGTCGGCAAATCAAAGCTGATGGTAAAATGAAAGTCGGTATTTAGGCATCAGGAATATACCAGTCAGGATTATCAATGTTGGGATATCGTACTAGACCCATTTGTGCCAAGGTGTGCCCGTACTGTATCATCGTCAAGTGATACCACACAGTCTAGCAACTCCAATGATGCCAATGATTTAGTATTGCTCACTTGCTTTGATAACTTACACTGGTGTACCTGAACTAAATGTTCTATAATGCCTATATTGAGGGGGAGTGTCTGTGCTGTGCTGAAGTGTATCATCATTTGAGGGAAAAACTCAATGATCTTCAGTGCTTCACCCAGCATCAGAATTTTAGCATTGGTTTCTTGGATCCCTTTGTTGTTCATATTGCCCTTATCACCATTTGTGGTTGTTACAGACACCCGTATCTGCCAGATCTGCCCCTAACAGGTACAGATACTGTACATTATAAATATTATGAATTAAAAATATATTTTATTAGTGCCACTACTGCCTTCTCTGTTTAGCACACCAAACTGGGGCTGGTCTCAATGCTGCTGAGCTTTGCGTGTGCTCAGACATGTGTTGTCTGGAAAATAGACAGACTGGGACAGCTGCACCTTGTGCCATTGGGCACTCCCTCTTGGGTGGAGGATCAGGTCTCCATCACCTGCAGTTGTCCTTATCAATGTATGTAAAATCAGGTAGGGGCAACTAAAAGAGGAAAGCAAGCACATAGGGAGTCACATTGTGTCTGTGTTGCGCCATTCCCTTTTGCCTTTGTTGTTCACTATGGGGCACTGATGCCACCAGCCAAATACACAAACAAGAACAGCTTACCAGGCAGGCAGAAAACAAAGGAAAGATTACAAGAACAAACTGATTACCTGAAGTCAGCCATGTCAAATGGTTGTGGTGGTCAATTGTTGCTGTTACATGCAAGCGCATAGTTTGCTTTATGTTTACATGGCTGGTTGTGTGGGGGTGGCAACAAGGCATCAGTTTCCAATACAAATTTAAAATTTCTGGCTACACCACTGAGGTTAACTAAGTGTTCTTAGTGTGGTACTACTGTGTTGAACTGATGACCTAAGCTGATGTGCACTGTCCCATACTTATTTAATTTATTTAATTTAAACATGTTCTCTTTATTATTTTTTTAATATCCCTTGCATAACTGCTCCAGTTATGATTACCCCTAGATCCTTCTCCTACTCTATCATGGCCAGTTGAATACCCCCTATCTGGAAGCTCCTTCTTGCATTCTTTTCTCTGAAATGTAGCACCTTGTACTTCTTAACATTGAACTCTAGCTGCCAAGTGTCTCACCAGACCCTACTTTTGCCAGATTGTCTTGTTACCCCTGCCCCCCCAGGTCATCCACCACTGCTCCCACCTTGGTGTCATCTTCAAACAGACTGATCTTGCTCCTGATACCTAGTGAAATGTATGCAATGAAGATCCAAAATAATACCAGCCCCAGCACAGGTCCCTGTGGCACAATGCTTGTCACTGTCGTGGGTAATGACAGCTCCCCTATCACCACCACCACCACCCTCTGCTGTCTCCCTTGCAGCCAGTTCATCATCCATCCCACCAGCTTTTCACCATACCCTGTGCCTTCCAGTTTACTACCTTGCCTCCCATGTGGCACCGAATCGAATGACTTGTTCTAGTCCAGATACAGGACATCCACTGCATGGCCCCTGTCCAACTGCCTGAATACCCAATCATAGTACTCCACATGGTTAGTCTGACAGGATCTGCACAAGACAAACCCATGCTGTCTGCTGTCCTGCAGCCCATTATCCTCCAGGAGGGAAACCAGCCTCTCCTTCAGGATTGTCTCCATCAGCTTTCCCATGATGGATGTAAAGCTTACTGGTCTATAATTCCCTGGTTCTTCCTTGGGTGCCACTCTTATGGAAGGGCACCATGTGTGCCATCCTGCAGTCCCAGGGTACACACCCTGAGTCCAGCAAAGGCACTGAACTTGTCTGCAAGTGGTTCAGCCAGGACATCTGCCAGTTCCCTTAGCACCTTTGGGTGCATGCCATCCAGACCTGGTGCCTTGTCCACCCTCAGTACAATCAAGCCCTCAAGTACCCTGCCCACTGTGATTTCCCCTGTCTGTCTCCCTCCCAACCCCTCTGGGTACTGCCCCCCCTTCTCTTTGGTGAATTCAGAGTAGAAGTACTCATTTAATGTGCTGCTTGTTCTGTCTTAGTGTCCACCCACCCCCACCCCTTTTTAATCCTCACTAGTTAGTTTCTGCAGCTCCTTTTCTGCCTGATGTACCTAAAGAAGTCCTTCTCTCCATTCTTAATGCCCTGTGCTAGCATGAGTTCCCAGAATGCCTTGGCCACCCTGATGACACTTGTCACCTCCCTTGAGTCCTTTAGGTACTTATCTCTGTCCTCCCCCTTCCCATTTCTTTTGTACCTTTCAAATGCTCCTCTTTTTCTTCCTACTTACTCCATGACCACCCTGCTCAGCCAACAATGCTTGTTTTCCCCTCGCCTTCTTACTCTGTACCCTTGTAAATGTTGCTACTGCCTTCTCTATCCTCCTTTTTATGACCCACCTTTGATAAGTGTCCATGTCTGGGCTGATCCTTGCTAGAACCCACTGCACTATTTCCATCATTTTACAAAAGTAACCTCTTCTGAAGTCTAATACCCTTTGCCTCATCATACTCCCTCTTTCCCCAAGTTTATCCTAAACCACATTGAGTGATAGTCCCTCCCTGCCAGTGGTTCAGCTTCCTCACAAACTCTCCATTTTCCAGGGTGACGTCAAGGGTGTTCTCCAACTGGGTTGGCTCTTCGACCATCTGCAATGGGAAGCAGTCCTGGAAGGCATCCAGAAATTCTTGCTCCCTCCTATTTTTTGTAGCTGGGTTGTCAAAATCTACCCCTGCCAGGTTGAAGTCACCTGCAATAATTGTAGTGCCACTGCTGCAGATCCTTCTGACCTGCCATGCTACTTCACTATATAACTCCTTGGTCTGAGAGGGTGATCTGTAAACCACTCCCATCCTGAGGGTCCTATGTTTGTAGACCTGGATCTGAACCCATAATGTCTCTGTGTTACCTTCCTCCACCTCTTCCTTGATGTATTTTAGACTTTACCTCACATGTAGCACAATCACCCCATATTTTCCTTTTACCCTGTCCCTCTGAAATAGCTAATATTCTGGTACTGCCAGGTCACAATGATGATATTGGGTGACTCATGTCTTGGTTATGGCTGCCATATTCACTTCCCCGCCCACCATGAGAGCCTGTAATTCTACAACTTTATTCCCCAGACTCCTAGTTTTCAGTGTTAGCACCCTCCACCACTCTTCCTTTACCCCTCTCCCTACTTGCTCCCCCTTCTTTGCCCCTCCTCCTGACATCTCCCTAAGTCCCCTGCCACCAATATGAGGGGAAAGATCTTCTGGCCTCCCTGCCTGAGCATCTTGCCATGCTTCTGCCCTCTTCTACCCCATTACTATTTTAAATTCTCATTGGTTGCCATGTACTCCTTCAGCTTCTGTTTCAGGACAATCCTACCCTCCAAACTCAAGTGAAGCCTGTCCATGGCATAGAGAACCATGCCCTCCCACGTGCTTTCCCACCTCCCCACCAGCCCATACCCTTTGGATGGGCACCAATCCCTTTGCCAAATGTTACATTCCTGGATCCTCAGCTTCCTTACCATGCTTGTCCTGGGTACAGGAAGCACCTCTGAGAAGGTTACTGATCCCACCACCTTCTCACAAATACACCCCAGTTCCAAAACCTCTCCTGGACTACATCAGCTCTGTTGTCTGCCAGGTCATTGGTTCCCAAATGCAGAACTATATGATGTCTCTCCCTACCCTTCCTACCATACTTCAGAATGTTTTGCCCCACTCTGTCAGCTGTCATGTCTTGCATGGCCTCTGCCTATATTCTACTATGCCTCTCCCCCTTGCTCCACAATCTGATCCCCTTCAGAACTGAGTCCCCCAGCACTATAGCCCTACTCTTGTTTTCCTGTACTCCTTGCCCCATCTGTCCCTTGTCCCTTCCTGCCAGGTTATTTGCTCCCAAGTGCAGCTTCACTGGTCCCCCTTCCTCCCCCATCTCTGCCATGCCCCCATCACATCCTTCTCTGCTATCACCACCTCTTTCAATTGGTCCTCACCTGTCCCTTCTCCCTGATGCCTTCTTCCCCTTATCTCCTCATATCCCCTCCTCTCCCCTCCTCTAGCTACCTACCCACACACTATCCAGCTCTCTAACCCCTCCTTATCCTTAGCCATCAAATCCTTGCCTCCTTTAGCTACCCTTCCAATGCCCACTGGGCTGATAGTAACCCTGTCCTCTCCTGCATTGACTATTTAGTCATCCTGCCTCATCTTCTGTAGTGAAGCCAGCACTGAGAACCTGTTTTGTGACTCCATCCTCTACTCCAAGTTCTCTGCATCATACTGTTGTTTTGTGACTCCTCTACCACACTCAGAGTCCTCTCTGTCATTCTGTTGAGAGGTCCACATTTGAAACTTGATCTGGGGCCCCCCAGCTCCTACAGCCTATTATCTTCCACCCCCTTTGTCTATACATTGTGGTTCTTGCAGTAGCCCTATTGGTCCATAGACCACATCCCCCCCAGGTGTGGTCTGCCACCAATATTCTGGGGCACCCCCCCGTGCCCTCACTACTGGAACTCTCCCACAATCTCTTCACTTCACTTTACTCATCGTAGAAAGGTGTACTGGCCTAATCATTTGATTTGCAATGCAGAGGTTGGTATCTCTACCGATTCTGTGTAGATAGACTTCACCTTTCAGAATTTGTTTGTTACCCCCGAGAAAATTAGTGTATAGCCCCTTGAGGGGCCTCTTTCTGATTTTGGACATTGTGGGCCCTCCGGGCTCCATATCATGGCCTAGGAATGCCCAATTTACAATTCCAAGGTGTCATTTTCTTCATTAATTGCCATGCAAAGTTGGATGGAACAACTTAGAAAATCCAAAACGGCTGCCAAAATCCAATATGGCCACCATGTCACTAGTAAATTCTTGATTCACTAATAATTTCCAAATCTCTAGCTTCCAAGAAACTGATTATCAATCATTCATGAACACCTACTGTATATATTGAATATTTACTCATGAACATTTATGACATCTATATATTGCTTTGAGGCTCCCTGTTAGACACAGGACCAAATACACACATTGATACTACATAAAACAATTGAATTCATGAGGCAATTTATTGATAAAATAGTTTGAAGTACGTATAGTAATGCTTAAAATCTAAATGTTGTATGTCCTGATTTGTCGTTTAGAATCAAGTCATTTTATCAATGCTTTGATACAACACTATGAATATTTTGGGTCAGCAGTACACCTTAGTTGTAATGTCCAGTTTTGAAGTCATTATATTGGAGCCCACTCTGGATCTGAACTGTCACATTAACCCTCGACGCTTGAAGGTTCGTCTGTGAAGATTGTTCATTGGCTGCCAAGGTGTAATTTTCATTGTCATCATCTCCAGCACAATCAGTCATTGGTGCTTTGGTCAAAGGTTTTTGTTTGGTCTTCTGTGTGTGTGTCTTTGAGGTGTTGACTCACCTTCATTTCTGCCTCATCTCCGTCAACTGCATATCCTCAGCTGGCTAACCTTCTGCCCTTTCCTCTATGAAGTAGCATGTTACGTAACTGAAATCCAGAGAACCACACAGGTTTCAGTGATTCATCCTCTTATTTCCATCCTGATAAACAGGGGTCTACTTTTCTGGGTTTTCTGCCCTGTGCAGTGGCGCCAATAGTAGGCTATGAGATTTGCCCTTTTTATGTGCTGACACAGGCTTGCTGGATCTGGTAGAATTATTTGTGTAGTTTTCATTATTTGGTTATTGTACTGCCTTACTCCTGTGTCTAGCAGAACCTCTCCTCCTGTACCATTGTACAAACAGTGTTGAATGAAGGTCTTGATGTTTTGTTCAGTGTCTTGTGAAACATATGTGCTTTCCCCAAAGCCCTTAAAGGAGATTTATTCTTTCTTCAATGCTGTGCAAATGTTGAAAGACTAATTTCTTTGATACTGTGAAAAAGTAACATACTGAATCATATCCAGAAACAGCACGGTATACTGGCAAACTGAGACTTGCAGCATGTCCAATGTGATCATATATAGATCCTATGTTTGCAAATGCATTGGGGTCAATTTGGAGCATCCATGGTGAATCTGGAAGGGTCTCTGTGAAAGCGTAAACCATCAGGATGAGGATGTCTATTATTTTGGCTTGGACAACAACTGGGCTTTTCATAAGAGTGCAGTGCAGCTCTAGCCCTGTATCTGCCTCCTCATGGTTGCAGGAAAACAGGAATTATTCTGAATCTGGGTATATAGTATACTTGCTTCTGCCATTGCTGATAGTAAGTGGGTATCATGAGTTTCTTCTGACATCCTCTTGTCTAACATACTCATTGAAGTGCTGTATGAGATCTGTGTTGTTGTCGTTCTTGTGAAGGTACTGCTGATACATCTTTCCCTGCAGCATCTCTTGTGAATCTGATCCCATGTGAAGTCACATTCCTCCTGTTCCTATCGCTCGCTCAGCTTGTTCTTGCTGTTTCACCAAGAACGCTTGATTATCCTTATAATTATCAAAAATAATGATGACTTCCACTGAGTTTGCTGTAGATGGAGGAATGAATGTGACAAGAAGTGCTTTCCAAAGGCTGTTCCATGTATGCTGTGCAGGAACTGCTCTGACCATTGCCATGGCATCATTTATTTATTTATTTATTGAAATGTTTCACTGGGAGGGTACCCTGAACAACAAGTTGCTCATCTCACGGTGTGACCAGGGGGAAGGGGGTTACATAGGGTTGTGATGGATGACCAGCTACAATAGTATGTGGGTTGTACAAACAATACAACATTGTGAGACTATGCAACAGTTGGAACACTAAGAACTTTACAATAAGCAGTTATGGAACATTGGGTAAATTACAATACATGTCCAAAATCATGCAAAAGAACATATGAACATACAAAACAGTATGTTTATAGTGCATAAGTGTACCAGGAGCAGGCTGGATGTAGTACGCAGGTGCTGTAGGAATAACAAGGATGGGGTAGATTGTGCATAAGGGTGACCCAGAAGGGCAGGTGGAGAAGAGATGGAGATAGAGAGGCAAGAACTGAATATGAGAAGGGGTAGCCATTTCCAGATTCCTCCTTCAGGATGTTGAGAACCCTGCTGGGGAAGGGGGTCAGGATAGGAAGGTAGAAACTAGGGATAGGTATTGAGGAGAGTTAAAGCAGAAACAGCTGAGGGAGTGGTAATTGTGGAGGGTGAAGATAAGGGAGTAGTTGGAGGAGGAGTGTCATATTTCATGGGGGAGGGAATTCCAGATTTTAGGGAAGCGATCGGTGAAACCAGTCTAACCAATGAGGGTGGAGCAGCAAGGGACCGTCAAGGTGCAGGCATCATTAGATCTGAGAGAGTGGGTGGGGGGGCGGTGACGTAGAGAGAGAGAGAATGAGAGATAGGCAGGGAGCACCCCGAACCAGAATTTGGAGGTTAGTTTGGCACAGTGTGAGATACATCTGTAAGATAGTGGAAGGAGGTTTAGAGAGTGATAGAGTTCACAGTGATGGAAGTGGGAAGGAGAATTGAGAGTAAAGTGGCAGAAGGAGTTAAAGAGAGTGTCCAACTTGATCAGGGAAGATTTGGGAGCAGCACCTTAGACTACTTCACAATAGTCAAAGATGGGGAGTATCATCTTCTGGACAATTTTGTGCCTCACCATCAGTGGGATGCAACTACAATTCCTGCACAGAGCACCAATCTTGGGGTGCAGTTTCTTCAGGATAGCATTGATATACACAGAGAAGTTGAGATGCTGGTCCAGCCAAGCCACCAGATATCTAAACGAGGAGGTGTCCTCCAGGATGGTCCAATCAAGATCATGGAAGTGGGTAGGGCAAAGATCATAGAGATCCTCTGCCTGGTACCAAAGATCACTGAGACTGTCTTCTTGGTGTTTAGAAAAAGCTGATGAGAAGCAAACCAGAGCTGAACTTGGTTGATGTCATGCTGTAAGCTGGTTTACATTGCAGCAGGGTCTTTGCCAGAACTGTATAAAATAGTATCATCAGCATACATGTGGATAGACAAGGATGAGCATTCTATGGGAAGATCATTAAGGAAAATGGATAGGAGTATGGGGACTAATCACTGAGCCCTGAGGGACACCAGTATTGATGGGTAGTGGAGGGGAGATGGAATCAAGTATTCTCATTGATGGGGTTCTGCCAGTGAGGTAGGATTTAAACCAATTGGTGGCTGATGGAGCAAGGTCAGCTGAGGAGATGGAATCAAGAAGCAGGGGATGGGAAACAGTGTCAAAAGCTTTGGCTAGGTCAACAAAGGTGGCTGAAGAGATCAGGCCATCATCCATCTCTGAAAGGATGAACGCAGTAAGCCTCAGGATGGAGGTTGTTGTTGAGTGGTTCTTCCAAAAAACAGATTGGAAAGTGGTGAAGAAGCAGGAACTGAAGAGGAAGGATGATAGCTGAGAGAGAACTAAATGTTCTTGAAGTTTGGCAATGGTAGGAAGGAGGGACATGGGGCAATAGTTGCTAGGGTTGGATGTATTGCCACCCTTGGGGAGAAGAAGGACTACAGCATGTTTCCAGGATGAGGATACTTGGGCAGAAATAAAGGAGAGGTTAAGGATTAGGGAGATAAGATAAGCACCTGCAGCAGCAGAAAGGTAGAGAAGTTTAGGATCAAGCTCATCTGATGAGGAGCCTTTAGAGGGTTTGTGGGATGGGAAGGCACTAAAAGCTTCATCAGAGGAGATAATAGAAAAGGAAAATGGGGTAGGGATAGGAGGTAGATGCTGACTTAGGCAAAGGGCTGAAGTTAGTAGGTGGCAAGGGAGAGAGGGAATTTAGAAGAAATGCGGTGCATGAGGTGTAGTAGACATTAAATTCATTGGCCACGGAGCCAGGGTCGGAAACTAGGGAGTTATTTATTTTGAAAACTGGAGGAGGGTGAGAGGGGGCATCATATATGTACATTGAGTGTAACAGAAGAGGGGAAGAACTTTGAGCTTCTGCTTCATCGATGAGATAATTTCTTAAGACATGTTTGGTATTGGGTTTGTAGAGGTTTCCATCTGGAATTGCTATCTCAAAAGTATATGTTGTTAGTGGATGAGAAAATACATCTTTCTTGTCAGGGCACTTTGTAACAATGATACTGAGAGCCTGATGGTCTTCTTTCAAGACTGATTCCACTTTGGATTTCTTTTTCTTCTTGTCCATTCCCATGGAAATTCCGCTGTGTTTAATGAGTTTGAAGAAACCAACTTTCCTTGATAGGAGACAGCCATTTACAAATGCATTCAATATAACTTCCCCTGTAGCCCTTGCCTTCAAAGGGCCCTCTACAGTTGCTGGTGGTATTTCAATATCCATTGTGATGTGTTGTGCTGTACCCTGACATGGATGTGAATATGCGTGAAGTTTCTTCACTAGCTCTTTACTTGACCATCATGTTTCTTCATGACACCATATGTCAACTCATTGTGTGGCCGATGTTTTCAGAAGCATCTTCCCCTTCAGTGACAAAAAAATTATAGCTAGCTTGTGGGAATTCAAAACTAAGTCACCAGCAGCTTCATCAGATGTACTGTAACTGCTTCTCATGGGTCCGACCCTCACCTTGACCTCTCTGTTAATTGAGACTTCAGTCACTTGGTCACCAGGTATCATGGAGAATGCCTCAATAGACAGACTAGCTCCAATGCCATATTCCTGCAGTTCACTGTATGCATTCTCATTGATGGCTTTCAGATTGATGAGGTCTACATGATGCCATGTCAAATACCAAGAGTAGTTTTGATGGTTAAATGCAAATGGTAAACGTAGGATATCTCGTTGAGCCTACAGATGCAAGTTCAGATGCTTGTCTCTGTATGCTGTGACCCAGGTGAAAAGAGAGCTAGTGTCACCAATGTAGCCTGTCACCCACTGTCCCATGGTGCCAAACTTGTCCAGCATTCATAACTGCACTTCAGGGAAAGATTCATCCAAGATGACAAGATTCAAGGACTCTGCTGATACAGATCTTCTCATGTTGATGAGATTTTCTCATAGCCCATCGATTAGTGAACCATGAATCTTGAATTCCATGAATCCTAGGAGAGCCTCGAGGGACTGTTTATGTAACCTCATTGATTTAGAATAGTGGTGTCCTTCCCAGGCCTGGCCAACAGATCCATCTGCTATTATCCCTCCTGAACCCACCAGTCACGAAGTCCCATAACACCATATCACTTGTACAGTATCTTCTGCCTCACCATCAGTTCATGAAATCCTCCCATCAAATGAACCACTTTTGTATATTTTTCTTCTTTCCACATTATATGTGCAATCTTGTAGAAAACTGAATGATTGCTATGGCTGAAGATGTTGTCAATTTGTAGGTCATCCATTAGATCCATGAGAAAGTAATGGTAATAATTGCAAACTGCATCATCTGGTTTACGTGGTATAATGGGCAGGAAATCATTTTTGGATTTGAAGGTTGCGGTCGATGTTTCTTTTTTATTGAAAGCTGTCCATGATCTTAGGACTGGAAGAGATTCATCTTCTCTGGAAGATTCTCGCTTGCTGCCAGAGCCCAAATACAATCTTTGCTTAAACAAAGATCAAGCTTGGTCCTTCTTTCATCCTCATCATAAGAGGGACGATCTGTGGGGGTTTTCTGTTTTTTCTATTTTAAAATCCTCATAGTCAATAGGTTCTGAGCTCTCAAAGGTTTCCTGGACTTCTCTTGTTGAGCTGCTTGGAATGTTCTGTTCTTGTACTGGCAAATCGCAGATAACAGCCAGATGAAAAATTCTGGGTATGTAACTCATTGCATTAGTGTCATGTGTTGTTGAGATGCCTGTTAATGTCTGTTGCTTATCATCTGAGTTATCAGTTGTGACATGAGTTGGCTGTCCAGGTGGAATCTTGCATGGTGCTTTTTTTTCCTTAGATTTACTGTCATTTGCCAATTTCTTGTTTTGTCTTCTGACATATGTGTAAGAAATACCAGCCCCAAACTATGTAGAAGAGTCACTGCTCCTTTACTTCCGGTGAGACCATGACTGATCATGGATAGAAGTATCAACTTTGGAGAATGTTCTCCTGTAATGAGGCATTGCCAATCACTAGCAATGAACCATATCTTGGTAGCTTGAATTTCTGTTGGGATGGTTGCATAACCTAGAGCTTTAATCTTCTTAGAAGGGCTTATAGAGAGAGTTATCTCAGTGAAGATGTCCTAATTGTGTTCATAATTATCAAGCTCAGAAAGCAAGTCTTCTTATGCCATAGGAAACTGAGGTGACTCAATTTGTCTATCTTTTAATTTCTGATTGATCATCTTTGCAAATGCCTTGGTGATGTCACTATCTCTGAGCCCAGCTCCTCTCAAGGCTGCAAAAGAATAATCAAGTGGGTTTACTTTTGTTGAGTAAAGAATGAGCGGATTCCCGTGTATCCCCTTCCTCACAATAACATTTATCTCATCTCCAAATTCATTGCTGAAAAGATTCTTCAGCTGAAATGTGTGATTTATTTCAGCATCTTGTTCACATCCATGGAACTTGTAGAGGTTGTGAAGATCCTCCAGTGACTCGGAGTAAATAGCAACATTTCTGCTAAACAACTTTTCCTCTCACTATTTGAAGAAACTCCGTTTCAGCACTCTTTGTGTGAACACTTTCCAATCTGCCTGGTGTTTGTCTCTCATTTGCAGATGTAGATGAAAGTGTTGTAACAACTTTGATGATATTTGTCATCCGCAGAAAATATGTTGACATTGGTGGTAGTGGCCTTCAAACGTTTGGCTGCACCAGACAAAAGAGCATCATTGGAGTGTTCATCGAGTAAAATGCTTTCGTGCAATGAAATCTTTCCATCTTCAAGTTCAACTCTTTGGAGTTTTCTTCTGTATTTCCTCTCTTTTTCCTTTTCTTATCACAGATGAAGCAGGTGTCATCCTTCTTAAATTCCAATGATTCCTTTTACATCGAGTTACATGGACCGCTTTACTGCTACTGAACGTCTGTGGGTTGGGTATGTCAGAGAATTCAGCTTCTGAAGATTGATTCGAAGAAAGTTTTTTCATTGAGTTGGTATTTAATTTCCTTTCACTGGTGGAATTTTGGTGGCACCTTGTATGAACAGGTAGGCCTGTTTCTCCTGGGCCTGGGGGAAGTTGGTCATGGATTTAATTCCATGTGAGGTTGAAGTTTCTGACATACTCAGAAGTTAGTTTTGTGACTGACTATTTCTCTGCAAAAGTCTTAACAGTATTTAGCCCATTCTCTCCTAATATTTGTTGCATTTCCTTATCTCTAATTTGGTTCTCACAATGAACAAAGGTAGGCAAATTGGATGGATTTACCAATCCAACAGGTACCGCTAGAAAGCTATCCATGTTTCTGAAACAGAAAGAGAAACTAAAATTAAAAACTAGAAACTAGAAATACAAACTAAACAGGCATACAACATACATGAACACACCACACAATTCTGTAAACAAAGTTGCAAATTCTTACAGAGTGGACACAATTTGGGATCAATGGCACAAAAAAGTATTTACTAGCAATATGGTGGTCATATTGGATTTTGGCAGCCATTTTTGAATTTCTAAGTTGTTCCATCCAACTTGGCATGGCAATAAATGTAGAAAATGATGCATTGGAATTTTAAATCTGGCATTCCAAGGCAGAGCTATGGGGCCCGGAGGGTCCACAACATCCAAAATCAGAAATAGGCCCACCCGAGGGTCCATCCACCAATTGTCTCAGTGGTAACAAGCAAATTCTGAAAGGTGAGGCCTAGCTACACAGAAATCTGCATAGATACCAACCTCTGCATTGTAAATCAAAAGATTAGGCTGGTACACCTGTTTATCTCTGCCCGTAACCACTTAATTTCTTCTCTGAGCTGTTAAAGTGGTCTACACAACAGGTAACCCCCTGCTTCCCATGTGACCACAAAATGTGTAGCTGCCCCACATTTTTTGCAGCCTACTGCCATCCCAATGTCCCTACCTGCTACTTGCCACACATGCAGCTTATCAATGCTTCATATTGCCCTCTCCTGCCCTTTAGACATTCCCCCTTACCAGGGCTAACCATGATCAGCTACATTGGTGTTCCCCTTTGTCCTGTTAGAAGTAATCCAGGAGTCCTGCAGTAGCACCTCTGTGCACCAACCACCAATCCTGACTGAGCATCTCCCCTATAAAGGTCAATTAGCCAGGGGAGGGACCATTGGGGGTGGGTGGCTAGGGCCTATCCGGTCCATCAGGAGAGAATCAGTCAGTTGTGATTTGCTCTGGCTGCACCCCCACACCCTACCAGCACTCTCTCAGATCCCCACACCAGTAAGTTTGCCAGTAAGGGCCTCAGCCCTAGAAGCTCCTCTCCACCCTGTGTCCTGCTGCCCCAGGAATAGTGACACACACACCCCTGGACAGCCAGGCAAAAATGCCTACAGTCAGTAAGCCCCAGTAAAATGCAGAGAAAAGTAAATAAACCACACATTTCACTCAGGGTGTTTACTCCCCTCCCTTCGCCCCAATCTTTTCTGTGTCAACAGCAAAATGAAGAAGAATAAATCAATTACTTCCTTCAGGGTGTTTCTTCCTCACCCTTCACTCAGATCATCCCTGCATACCAGTTGCTCTCCTGGTCCTCTGATCAGATGGATCCACATCCTCCACCACCACCCCTTGCGCTGCTCCAGTGCCAATCCCCTCACTATCTTCTAGCTCCCGTTGTTTCACTCTTGATGACACTTGATATTGTTGTTATGTGAAAAGTAGAAATTAGCAACATAGATGATATTGTTTTGTCATACTTTCTTTGGTGGGATGCGCCTCACTGCCTACATCTAGTACTCCCACAGGTTGCATGACATTTTAGGATGTAAGGTTCGATGAATCATTCCATAATGTGTTGTGACTGCAGTCAGAAACAAATGGCCAGAGGAGAGAGGAGTTTATAAGGGATTTTATGAAACTGATGAGGATTCAGATGATATAGGGACACAGTCATTCCTTGCAGAGTCCCAACAACAGTAGTTGTTTAACTAGGAGTAGCACACTAAATTGAAAGCTTTTTTACAGGAGTGACCTGGGAGCACAGGGAAGTTAAGTGACTTGCTCAGGGTCACACAGTATGCAGGTGGAAGCTTTGGGATTCAAACACAGGTCTGGTCTGCTGGATGTCACCAGATTTGCAGCTCAGAGCCTTAAACCACTGCGCTATATTGCCTTCCAATAGTAAAGAGACCATGAACAGCAATCATCATTATCATTAACTGTTCATGAAGTGTCATTACCTTTTCAACCTGCCAATTTAACTTGTCTTTTGTCAATACCTGATTAGTTGCATGTTGATGACATTAAGTTTGTATTTGCCAGTTTGCCATTAATGGTATGTTTCTTATGTTTGCTTATTGTACCTTATGTATTTCTACTGTTAAAGTATATAGTACCACAGAATAAAACTATTTAATTGACGTAGCTAGTCATTATAGCATGTTGTTGTTTGCCAAACAAACAGTAAAACATGATGCTTTTCTTCTGTTACTGTTTTGTACTTTATGTTTTGTACAATATGGTGGTACCTAAAATCATAGCATTTTTGTGATGTAAAGAATTTTGTGAGCATTTTCTTGTGACTGTACTCCATGTATGACACACTAATTTCCTTCCACATGTGATGTCTGCTCTTACAAAACTAGTATGTGAAAGAAACAGGCCTGTAATATGACGACTACAAACTGGTCACACTTTTGTGTCTTGCTCCAACACTCACTGTCATACAGACCTCTCTTACCACTCCATCATGTGTTTCTTTAGGTGACAACAGTTGTCCCTAGTACCTCCATGACTTCGGTCAGTACTTTTGGATGCATACCATCTGGTTCAAACCCCTTCTTCACGTTTGGTTTGGAAATGTCATTTGTATCAACAGGTAATGTGTTTCATATCAAACAAGATGGTGTTATGTGGCTGGGTAATAATCAACAAACATCAGTGGTGTGTCATCAGCCATCACAATGCACCAAGTGTTGCAAGTTAGTTGCTAGAACAGCACACAGTGGGGTGCATTCATTCAGACTAGTACTGCAGTGAAATATAATGTCCATTCTTTTGACAGTTAATGGAGCACTACATTTTAACTAAAGTTTAATCACCAGTAGAACATGAAAAACAAATACAAAGGTCTAGCAACAATTGTTGAATGTATACAGAAATGCAACATACTTGTATACATCATAACAGTACATGATGATGCTACTGTACATCGAGAGTGGCTTGGCAGATGAAGTAGTGGATTAACAGGAAATACTAAATGAGTACATCTGCTGGTTATTTTTGAAGAGGGTGGGGGAACAAAATCATGAGGGGAATGTGGTATGGATGAATGTGAGAGTATGCCAGTGACCTAGAGGGAAATCCCATTGTAGATGTTGAGTGAGGCACTGAAGTCAGCGAGAGTGGACTCTACATAAGGCTGTCCCATGTGAGGGGTAGGTACATACTGCCTTGCAATTTTGGTGTACAAGATTCAACAAGTCA
The DNA here is from genome assembly GCA_016271365.2 of Neoceratodus forsteri. Taxonomy (NCBI): domain Eukaryota; kingdom Metazoa; phylum Chordata; order Ceratodontiformes; family Ceratodontidae; genus Neoceratodus; species Neoceratodus forsteri. The sequence goes on along the minus strand of CM028131.1, from coordinate 41,010,220 downwards.
AAAAAATGCTGAGTTATGGGAGGACATCTAATGCAGATGAAGCACAAAAGCCAGATGTTGGTAGCCATCATTAACATTGCATTATTGCATAAGCATTCAGTGGTGCCCAAGATGTCACCCCTGTTACATGAGTATATTATGGCATGAGTGCATCTTTGCAATTTAAATTGTGAGCTAGTACTGCCAAAGGCATGCAAAGATCATTATGTCATAGTGTACCACAGGAGATGGATGCTCCTCCTTTTGGTGTGCTCCATTGTCATATAAAGGGATATGCCCACAAATAGCATTGTGTATTAGAACTACAGCTAACTTAAGTTATGCGCTTCTGTGACTGATGTGGTCACAATTAAGTTGATTGATCCAGCTGTACCCAAGAGCTGTTGCATGGATGCAAGATTCCATCAGTTGTCAAATGATAAAGTCTGGTAATAGGTAAGCATACACTTTTTGCATGCTGACATCATGTAGCTCTGTATTTAGTTATGAAAACGGTCAGTGCATCATGGTGAATTAATGACTCTTAAAGTTAGTGTAATGCTTTATAAGCAAGTCATCTGTTGTTGGAAGTCTAGTAGGTGCTATGTTTAAAGGTATTTCTGGAATGGGCAACATTTCAATGTCAGTAGTATTGGTGCATACTAAGTGACAAAATGATTGATGGGCTCTGAATGACCCCCCCCAGGATATGACGTAGCCCCCCCTTGTAGTAGTATTGGTGCATATTAAGTGACAAAATGATTGATGGGCTCTTAATGACCCCCAGGATAGACGAGCCCCCCACGCCATGTCCGCTCGCGGAGCAGGCGACGTAGTCCCGCCCCCTACGCCCACATCCACTTCCGTGGCACAGGAAATGATGTAGCGCCACCCATGCCAATGACGCAGTTCTGACTAAGCTGGATGTTACATAGTTTTCCCCACCCCTGATATAATGCACCGCCTTTTCTGGCACGAGACTATGACGCATTTAAGGGTTGGGCAAATCTGTGCTTGTTCAGGCTGTCAGACATGTCAGAGGGTCCAAACCAGACTTGCTGTATATTTTCTGTGAATGTATAACAAACAAAAAGCAAAAACACTGGCTGTGTGAAACTACCACATTTGATTAAAAGGCTGTGTAGTAAATGCATGTATTTTAAAATACTGTTTTCACATTTTGGGAGTGAGTATAGCAACAGTGAAATTAAACAGCTGGTTTTTCCTCACTGGTTTTATAATTTCTTTTTCTTTTGTCAGTCTAAAGTGGGGTTTAGTGTTTCAATTGCACCCTATACTTTTAGTTTGAGTTTGTAAATGGAGCAGTGCTCTTTCTGCAAATAAGAATTCTCCCATACACAATACTTTTAAAACTTTTGTCACCTGCATCATAAAAAATATTTTGTTTCTGTTTATCATACCCTTGAAACTGGTTTACAAAAATTCTGGCCTGCTGCAAATGCTTACAGATTATCAAAGTCTTATCCTGTGTCACATATTGTTTTGTGATACCTGAAGTGAACAGAAGCTGCTGGGCTGGAAGCTGGTTTTCAAATGTGTGTGTTTTCAGGCTCGAGGCAGAAATTCATGACTATGGTGTATGTGCAGTCTCTGTGCAATGGTCACAGTGGCCTGAGTTTGACCTTAAAAAGATGATGGTCAACAAGCTTGGGAAAGTTTAGAAAATGCTATTTACTTACAGCTCAATAGCTAGATACCTAATTTTTAACTTTTGTCTTTTACCATTCTTCTGAAATGGGCAGTCACAGAAGGCACCACCCCAAAAACAAAAGACCTTTTCTAATGTTAAAAGATAATGCTTGATAAGCTTGGGAAAGTTTAGGAAAAATGCTATTTACTTATGGCTCAATAGCTGGGTTCTTAATTTTTTAACTTTTGTCTGTTACCATTTTTCTAAAATGGAAACTCACAGATGGCCCCCCAAAAAAACAAAAGGCCATTTATAACCTTAAAATGTTAGCTGATTGATACGCCTGGGAAAGTTTTTAAGAAAATACAATTTTTCCAGCTCATCAGAGATGCAATCTGTATCATAATTTTATCTAATAATCTAGGCCTGTTAGTAGTAGAGACCTACAGTGTTTACTCCATGCCCTTAAAAAGAAGAGTGATATACAAGTCTAAATAACACATCTGATATAGCGTGCTTAGGGGTATGGTGGCTAAAAACACTATGAAGTTATTATATACAGAAAGAGCAATAACATAAAAAGATTTTTATGGTTATAATATATGCCCTTAAACTAGTCATATTTTTCTTGCTTTAAAACAAAATGAAAAGGGTAAACAATGAGTTCTTTGCTGTAGTGAAGTTTGTTGTTAAACACACACACACACACACACAACACACCATGTTAAATATTATCAAAATACTCTGATAAAATGAGTGTCAGACATATCTAACTTAGTTAAGCAGCTCCAGAAAATCAGTTGTCATAGTCAACCTAAGCTAAGAATGGGTATTGTTATATAGCAAGGATTAAATTAAATTGTTTAACATATCAAAATAAAGTTTCTAATCTATAGAAAATAACATTTAAGCATGAAAGCATCATATAAGCTTTCCCACCCCCTCCCACTACCCTTGTGTATTTAAATGTATTGATTATTAATCAGTGAGTTTTTTGGTCATCACAGGTCTTTGTTACTCAGGCTGTCACTCTGTACAATGCTTGGGGTGTGTCACAGCCCCCTCGGACAGTATAAAAGGCGATGCTTTAGACTGCGCCAGTCTTGGCCACTCTGAAGCAACCTTTGGTAAGCTTTTGAAGTACTGTTGTTATCTTGACAATAAAATGGCAAATTATTTTGCAAAACAGTTTTCTCAGATTGGCTTTCATGATCTTGTTCTAGACTCAGAAGACTCGCAAGGAGCTGTTGGTGAGTGCTCTTTTTATTTGTTTATAATATTTTGATTGCTTAAAATCATGCTTATAAGACTATAACCATGTTTTCCTAATTCAGGTTTGCCAGCCCTGTGTATACAAAGCAACTCTTCTGCAGGCACATATTACATCATATGGTATGTCCGAACAAATGTACCAATGTTTTAATTATGGACAAGTCCAGGCAAGATCGATACCCCTCTGCCCTGCTCTGTTATAACTGTAGTTGCATGAGAACATACGCATAAGTGATTTTCTGTCTGTGTTGCCTACATTATGGTGTGTTGTATAGTAATTAATTTATTTGATAGTGTTGTACCTCTTTCCAGCACTGTGAGTCTTAGTTTAATTCATTGACAACTGCGAGGTTAGCAATAATATAAAGGTTTGTTAATATACATTTTGTTAATTTGTTTCAATTAGTGTCGACACATGATTCTAAACCCTCTAGCAAACTGTTTTATTGACACCTACACTTTGTAGATAGATGAAAAAATCTGCTAAAGTCTAAAACTAGCTAAATACTATTTTTAAATGTGTAAAGAAAAAATAGCTGTTTGACTACACGCAGTATGCTTCAGAAATACTATCTGGTTAGTGGTGACATATATACTGCTTTAATTTTTAAACAGAAACTGGTCAGCCAGAGACCACATCGAAATAAAACATCAATTAATGAAGACAAAACAACGGGTATGTGTTAAAGTTTTTAATAGTGTTGGGCATTAATTGAAAACTAATTACTTATTTTTACAGTGCTGCAGATGGATAAGGGGCTGCTGTGGTGGTATTTGCAAATATTTTCTTTTTTTGTAAATTTAGCATGCTTTCTTGTAACAAAAATTGTAATATAATGCCACGCTTTCTTGTAACAAAAATTGTAATATAATGCCATGTGTTTGTACAATATTTGTTAAGAAGTTTTGGGCATGGCTATGTTTTTAAACCACATCATTTTTCTGATTTTATAGTTTTAATTATGTGTGGCTCATTGTAGCAAACTATTTAATATGTTAGTATATTGCCTGTTTGTATCCAGGATTTAGTCAATACGCTGTATAGTGCTGATATATTTATGTTATCTAATTTTTTGTTACTAGGTGATACCGAATTTAATCATATAGAAGCTGTATTTCAAAAGTCTGCAAGAAGGCATCACGCATATTCAAGGCTATCCAGACAGAAAAAGCACCCTATTAACAAGGCTGGACCATCCCCACATGCAGTGCCTGCAACCACAGCAGCAGACCAAAAGAATAATGACATTTTGAAACTTTCTTCAGGCCCCTCTTGCTTGTCTTTAAGAGCTGACCATACACCTTCTACCAACAAAATTGCAAAACATGAACACTGCTGTCCATAGTAGGATTGGGGTAAGAGGTGCATAAACATAATAATATACGAACACAAACACCTGTTACATTAGACTGTGCCACTGAAAGTATAACTGCAGAGCAGCAGTGCATTAAATCATCAGCTGTGTGTGTGTGATAAGGTTGACCCTATAATTACGCCTGGAACACTGATACCTGAAAAGTGTCACCCGTGATGTTAAAGGCCCAACTAGTGAACACTTGTGTATACACATAGTTACAATTTAGAACATTTTGGTATACCTGTGACAAACTCTTCACATATGCAGATACCCGCTGGTTGCAATCTAATATTTGGAATTTCTAATAACACAATTAAGGTGGTTAGCTTTGCAGAATCATAGTCATAAAGTCAATTTTAAATAATTCGTTAGCTGTGGGTGGTATGCACAAAATGGTGAGTACTAGGAAACTAATTCAAAATTAGCTGTAGGAGGTGTAAAAGGTGTACTATTCAAAATGATGTAATAAAATTATTAATAGAATCATTCAACACGAGTGGTCATCAGAAACACTAGGCGTATTTATAGTAAGCCAGTATATTAGCAGCAGAATTTAAGGGCTAAAAATATTGGTTGATCAGTAGGAGAATGAAAAACAGCAGAGTCCTTGGACAGACATAAACCACAACAACATAATCATGGGGAACTGGGTCTTACACAACATGTTGTGTTTGTGCTTGTTTGAATGATTGTCTTGTGTGTTTATCAAGCCAGCAGTCTCCTGAGTGGTGAGAAAATAGTGATTGCGGAACAACATGTATGCGTGAAAACTGTGAATGTGCACAGAGTGATAATTCTGATATTTGTAGGGGACTGACAGACAGCAAGGTATGTATGGCGCCTTCTCAAAACAACACAACTGATAATTCTGACAGTTGTGTTCATGATTGTTTGTGTGCTTGCCCCATGTGTTTATCAAGCCAGCAGTCTCCTGAGGGTCAAGAAAATAGTGGTTGTGAAACAGTGTGTTGTATGGCTGAAAACTGTGAATGTGTGCAGAGTGATAATTCTGATATTTGTATGGAACATTGTGATCAATGTATGGGGCCTTCTCAAAACAGCACACCTGAACACATGCAGATGGGGGGGTGGTGGTACCACAGACCATGAAGAAGAAGAAGACATGTGTAGTCAGGGGGTCCCACAGGAGAGGGAAGATGATGTACCAGAACCTGTGTATTTAGAATTAATAAATGAATATGAAGTACCCAGAAATAATTTTAGTGGTACTGAGTACCCCCAACAGTTTCGCCTCGTTAACCTTGACCCAATAACGTCCATAGACCAATACTATTCTGCAATTCACACAGCTGTGCAACAGTTGTTGGACAGAATAAGGCCCACTTTGGGTAATAATGATTTTGTACAGCTGAGTTGTGATAGCTTAAATGATCCTGTGTACTCATTACGGTGGAACCCCAATGAATCAAATGCAGATGAATTTTTAGAACATATTTCCAATTTATTAAACAGCAAGATGGAGGTGTGTGCTAATGAGACATTAATGCTGGTTGTGACAATTGTGCGAAATGTGCGTGGGGGTGTTTCCAGAGATGTCAGAAGCATCTTATCTAGCCACATTGTAAAGCAAAAAGCAAGACACCTAGTTAATATTGTAAATCAAAGTAACACATCATGCTTTGCTGCTAGTTTAATTGCTTTGCTACACAAGCAATTAGTTGATGTGCAGGTATTAGCAAAAGCTAAAGATTTACACAACAGGTTAGGCTTGTCAGAACACACACTTGTAGATTTGAGCCACATACACCTATTTGAGACAGAGCTAAATGTGATCATCTTTGTTTACTTTATGAACAAAGCTGGTGTATGGCAGAAGTTTGTGAGTTCTCCTAATAAACGGGCTAATACTGTTTTTATGCTTTTTCACGAAAACCATTATTATGGTATTAAAAATCTTAAAGGCTTTTTAGTGCCAGAAATGTGTGAGCATTGTCATGCCTTTTTGCACACAAAGGTTCGCACATGCCCTAACATGTGCCATGCATGCAGATCCTTTGGCTGCAGTGAAGTGCAAAGCGAAGTGGTACAGTGCCCTGATTGCCATAAACACTGTAACTCCACAGACTGTTACGCAGCATAAATTGACATTCCTCAATTGTCATTTAACTAAAGTATGCAAATCATGTGGAAAACCTAAGGAGGGTGTACATATTTGTTTTCAGCCAAAGTGTCATAACTGTCTTACAGATGTACACCCTTTTGAACCCCACTTATGCTATATTCAGCCATTAAAGACACCGCCATGTTCAAGCAGCCATATATTTTATGATTTTGAATGCATGCAAGATGTAAGTGCTGGGGACTCTAGACATAGTCCTAATTATATCTATGCCACTGAAAGAGGTCGCAGGTGGAATTTGAAGCACTGACTGTGTTGCCGTGGCTTGTAAAAGTTTATTCAAAAAGGGTTTAAGGGTACACCTTTATAGCTCATAATGCAAAGGGGTATGACAGCCACTTCATCTTAAACCAGCTTGTAAAAGAGAAAATGGAAGTGAGTTACTGACAGGAAGTAAACTAATGTCTGTAACTGTAACATAGCTAAAATCCATTTTATTGACAGTTTAAATTTCCTACCTATGAGACTAGCTGCTATGCCACATGCGATGGGCTTTGAAGGAGTAAAGGGTTCTTTCCACATTTTAACAAACCAGAAAATCAAATTATGTAGGCCTATGCCTGACCCCAAAGATTATGGTATAGGTTACATGATGGCAGATGAAAAAAACAGTTTTTGAGTGGCATGAATTGCATAAAAAAGATATATTTCATTTTAAAAATGTATTATACCGCTACTGCAAGTCAGATGTAGAGATTCTAAAACAGGCATGTGAAATGTTTCAAGATGGTGTAGAGGAAATGTTTCAAGACATTGCAGAGGAGATGGGGAAATTGACCCCTTTCAGTACATCACTATAGCATCAGTATGCATGGCCATGTATCGATTTAAATTTTTAGAGCCAGACACCATAGGGATTATACCCACTGACAACTATCACCGCCAGTGCAAGGGTTACTCCACACCTGCCATACAGTGGCTTATGTACATAAGTAAATGAGAAAATATTTCCATACAGCATGCTTTGAATGGTGGCGAAGTGCAGGTGGGTAATTACTTTCTTGATGGTTATGTTGTAATAGACGGTGTCCCTACAGCATTTGAGTTTTAGGTTGCTTTTATCACGGCTGCAGGGAATGTTTCTTTAAGATTTGTTTAACCCAATGCTTGGCACAACATACAAACACCTATATTACATGACTATCAAGAAATTAAACTTTCTCAGGCATGAAAAGGGTATGAATGTAAGGGTTAGGGAGCATGAATGAAACAGCTGGTGTGTGAGAATCCTCAGTTGCAGGCCTTTTTGAAAGTAGCTGATTTTCCTGAGCCCATGGATCCCCATGAATCACTTTATGGAGGGCATACAAATGCTCTGCGTTTATATTACAGTGCACAGCCTGATGAGAAAATCCATTATTATGATTTTACCAGTTTGAATCCCTATGTGAACAAGACCAAGACATACCCCATAGGGCACCCAGTGGTTATATATGACAATTTCAAGGATCTCAGCCAATATTTTGGGATTATAAAAGCTAAAGTGTATCCGCCCCACGGTCTCTTTTTGCCTGTTCTGCCCAGCAGGATATGTGGAAAGTTAGTGTTCACACTGTGTCGCACATGTGCTGAGACACTTCAGCAGTCACAACCATGTATCCATTCAGATGAACAGTGATCTCTGGAGGGCACATGGTGTACTGAAGAGCTAAAGCTGGCTTTAGAGAAAGGTTATAAGGTGGCCAAGGTGTATGAAGTCTGGCACTACCAAGACAGGTCAGACAGTCTTTTTACAGAATATATTAAATTACACCTAAAGGGGAAACAGGAAGCTTCAGGGTATCCAAACTGGTGTACATCTGATGTAGAACGTAAAGCATACATCAGGCAGTACTATGCTAAGGAAGGTGTTGTTTTAGAAGCAGAAAATATAGCAAATAACCCAGCACAAAGACAAATTTCAAAGCTGTTTTGAATTCTTTGTGGAAAATTTAACCAGCGACTAACTTGATGAACACAGTGCTTGTCAAGGATGCTGAAGAACTCTTTCAGTACCTTTTCACGGATCGCTACCATGTATCTAGTCTGTATTTCATCAATGATGATACAGCCTCAGTACAATGGAAATACAGTGAAAATCACTACGCAAATGCTACCAACATTAATGTTGTTATTGCTGCCTTTACCACAGCTTATGCTAGACTTAAATTGTACAGTTTACTTGAAATCCTGCAGGACCGCTGTTTATACCATGATACAGACTCGGTCATATTTGTTAGCAGACCGGGGGACTGGGATCCACCACTGGGTGACTATTTGGGTGATCTGACCAGTGAATTACCACATGGTGAAATACATTGTGGCGCTTTGTGTCTGGTGGTCCTAAACCTATGGCTACAAACTGACCAATGGTAAAATTTGCATGAAGGCAAAAGGCATAACACTAAACATGGCTAATAGTGAAAAGGTTAACTACAGCTGTCTCAAATCACTAGTACAGCATTTTGTCAAGGATGGTGGTGCAGATGAAGGTGTTGGGGTACAATCAGTTACTATTGGACTGAAAAAAATTGTGAGAAATAAAAAGAGCATTACTATTGAAAACAAGCCAGAAAAGAAAACCTTCAGAGTTGTCTACAACAAAAGGGTTTTGACTGAGGAGTTTAAAACATTGCCTTATGGCTTCTGATATGAGTATGGGTATGGATATACGTTTACAGCACCCTTTTTCCTGTATTTTGGCTGGACCATCAAACTGTGGGAAAAGTTATTTTATTAAAAGTGTGCTGGAAGCTGGTCTCAGTGCTTTAACAAGATTTCCAGAAAATATTACCTGGTGTTATAGCTGTTGGCAACCTTTGTATACAGAACTGTGTAGTACATTTCCTCAGCTGAGATTTATAGAAGGTATTCCTAGCACTCTACAAGATGATGAGCTATTACCACCTCAAAAAGTAAATCTTTTAATTGTAGATGACTTAATGGAAACAGCCTCTGAAAACTGTGAAATTCAGAAATGTTTCACACAGTACTGCCACCACAGAAATGTTAGTATCCTATATGTCACACAAAATTTGTTTGTCCAGGGTAAAAAAAGCAGGACCATAAATTTAAATGCTAATTATATAGTTTTATTTAAAAATCCCAGAGATAAGCTACAGGTCAGTACACTGGCCCATAAGATGTATCCTGGAAAGACCAGATTTTTTAAAGAGGTCTTTGAAGATGCTACCCGTGAAGCCTATGGTTATCTTCTGGTGGATTTAAAACCCACTACACCGGAATCATGCCGCTTAAGGTCTGGTTTGTTTCTGCCTGCTTTACCTGTTGCATACATCATGAAACAGAATGCACCACAAAAATAAGAGCTGCCTCATTTGTTCATTGTAGCCAGATAGTCATAGCCCTGGGACATGTCAGCACGTCTGAAAAGAAACCTTGCAGTGCTTAAGCTGCTGGTGAAGGGGCCACCATGACAGTGAAAAGCTATTCTCTGTTCAGCCTCTGATGATTTAATAGCAGCAATTGCAGAGGTGGCACTCAATGCTATTAAAGGGAATATACCTCTCACAACTCATCAGATTAGGAAGCTAAAGAGGAGACGCAATATTGTTAAAAAATTAAGTAATAAAAAGCTGTCTGTTAAACATAAGAAGCATCTTGTAACACAGGCTGGGGGTTTTATAGGCACCTTGCTCAGTGTGGCTATACCATTTTTAACCAGCCTTCTATCAAGCAGATGAGACAGGCATGGCTTATGCACAAAAAATGTATTTGGTACCTAAACATCAGCTGGACATGCTAAGAGGTCAGCCACAGCCTGAAGAACTACCAAGAAAGAGTGTGGAGCTCCAGCTGGATGCTGAGATGCATGCTGTTCTTCAAAGGACTGACCTCTCTGAATATGAGAAGGCTAAAGTATATGGGAATGTGCTACAATGCTATCTCACAGTTGTACGCCAGGGTGAAAAAGATGTTGCAAACTTGTCATTATCTTTGACACCACATGCGCTAATGCAGCCACAAGATGACAACACACTGCTTCCTGGCACTGATGACATATACAGTGACATATTACAAGGTGTTTCTGTGCATGCCCAAAAAAACACTGAAATGTTGTTAAACAAACTAAAAAGGTCTGCTGGTGTTACAGATTGGAATGATTGTGGTGAATTTATCTATCATGGTGTGCCCATTAAAGGGTCTCACATATATGATTTAGTCAGAGCTGTTACTTCGCAAAGATATACAACTGAGGCTAAAAAACCTAGGGGGTGGGATACATTTATCAATGCTTTAGCAGAAATTAATGCTCCTGAATCAGTGGTACCCAACATACAAAACAGATATTTGATTCAGAGTTCTAAAAAACAGCTGTCGGAGGTTCTGACAGATACTTCTGCAATGACAGCATCTGAATCCTGCACAGCATCACAGGTGACAAGTATAAGAAAAACCCCTTTTAAGAAACCACAATGGTTAATGTTTTAACACCTATGCTATGTCCTACACCGTTCTCCTAATTGTGTGTTTTTGTACATTTTATTAATCTACATGCTGTCTTTTATTTTGTTATCATATTGTAAAAATAAACAAACACTCTGATGCAATTCACAAATGGTTGTGTTTATTGTCTCCTCACAACAGAACCTTTATTAATTATACACTATAAAAGCAAACTACAATGTTGTCTAGAAAATACAGCATGCATTGCTTGTGGATCTATCAACAGTAATATCGCTGGTTATAATCATAACATGAAACTACTGTCTGCGGACTTAAAGAAAAAGAAGGCTTCAGCCTCCTAACAATTCTACATTGCTTGACAAAATTATAAACTTTCCGATCATTCATTATTAACTTATCAGAATACAGACTAATCACATCTTTAAAGGATACACCTTTGCATCTATGATGTAAGAAAAATATACAATGCTGTCCACAGGTCATAGATGTTACATCTTGAACCTGTTTAGAGTTAAACAGTGTTTCTCTCACATTTTTCCTGAAAAACATAACAATTGATGGTGGAAAAAATGTAAAGTCTGGAGGAAATCCATAAGTCAAAAAATTCCCCAGTGGTATGGTCAGGTAAATAAATAGCTAACCAATGTTCACCAGGCATAGACCGGGGCTGTGTATTCACAACTAAAGAAGCTGGCATGCATGTAAGTCTCTCTGAAGGTAGTTGATCACTTGCAAAGACCCCCAAAAAGCTATTTCTGGTAGAAGAGTTGTTGTGGAGAAATGTGTCCAGTTGTTGAGTATTCATGTTTAATTAAAGTCAAACGCAATGTTTCATCTTTGATTAATCTCCACAACATTATCAAATACAGCATACACCATCATAGTCACTGTAGCTGGTAGTGGGTCAGCAAACCGTATTTCAGCTCTCAGGTTGCCTGAGCGGATTAACGAATAATGGTCACTACAGTCTTGGTCAGGGCTTAGATCAAAAGCAAAAAGGGTGTACCTCTGACAAAAACCTACACGGTCTATCAGCAGAGAGCTGTCTTTCATATGTTTTCCACTTTCGTGGATCAGACTGATATATTCTCTGACAGCATTACCACTTGTAAAGTTAGACTGCAGTGGTTTAGCAGGGACTTGTTCATCATCCACATAGAGGGCTATAAAATTAATGTTAAAATGCATAAAATTGAATGGGTTTTTATTATACACACCACTGAAAGCACCATTATCTACAAAGCCCATCACCAATAATTTAGGTATCTGACCCAGAAACAGATTATCTTGGTTACATACATGATTCCCACCTGCTATACTGAACACTTTCATGCTAACACGATCAATAGGGTACTTTGCATTAGCAGACTGTAAAGCCTGAGCATGGCCGATACGTACAGCTGGTGAAATTTTTACCCTTTTTACATATAGAGCTGCTGCCTTTATTTGTAATTTATATTCTTCATTTGCATCACCGCTTATTAAACAAAATTCATTCTTGTTATGAACAAGTTTAATTTTAACATCTACTCCATTCAAGAGCAATTTTTCCTGGAAAAAAAGGTCTGCGTGAATCAGTCCAGCCAGTTCTACCATGTGACTGCTCGCTGTAAAAGCTGCTCGCTTTTTAAAACCCTCATTGGGCCCATTAAGAGCTGTATTTTCATGCTGCCCTGGTGTATCTTTATAAAATAATCCAGATGAAAATTGTGTAGACAGGGTGTCTTCGCTGTAATTGAGCAGTGATTCAATAATTGCTCTGTAGGGATAACTGTTATTACTTTGGCTAATTAGATGATCACCCACCACTATATCCACCTGGCTAAAGATTGTTGCTAAAGGGTAATTAATTAAACTCACTCTAGCCTGATCATCAATGTCACTACCATCAGCCTTAGTGATCTTGCACAAAAGGTATAACAAGGTGTTGTTTAGGTCAACGTAGTCTTCACCATTACCCGCCACAAAACTCCAGAGGGGCACTATCACTTAAGGCTGACAAGGGTGGGATTTCGACATAAAGGTTTTTCTGTACTGGTTTGGTCGGTGGTACATGAAGAGGTCTAGTTCTGATTTTCCACATTCTTGAGACGCAGTGTACCGGAGACATGATTTAAAATAAGTCCCTTTGTCTGTTGCTTTACGCTGTTTTCTCCTGGCACTTACGCTTCACAACTGTTCTTCTTTTGAAAATGCCGCCTTTAATAGTGCCTTCACAGATCCCTGGGAGGGCTATTTTCTTTCTTATTGGTTCTTTTGTAAGCAACCATTCCTGCCCCATCTTAGGCTTCTTCTGGATCAAGTGTTGTAAAGGAACCACAACATTCTCCACTACATCTTTACAATATTTTTAGCTGCTGATTTAGGTGGGGTTTCACTATCTGAAACCTTTTGTAATAGTGGAACAGCTTTCAAATAAGCCTCTAAATATACCGCCTATGCTCCGCACCATATATAACAGGGGCTTCATGAAACCAGACAAGCCATGACCAGCCTGTGCTTTGTAATAGGCCACATAAAGGCTAGGGTCGCGGTACAACCTCTGTGACATTGTAGGCATTCAGAAGGCTCCTTTAACAGGGCAAAAATGAAGCTTCATGATCACTTTGCCAAACAAGAATAACACATTTTTGTCTTGATCATTCTTTATTACAGTAGTTACAGTGTCAAACTGATGTTTGCTGATTGGTATATAATCTGGCTTATCATAGCGGATGGTTATGATGTCATTATTCTTACCAGATATTTCCACACAATGAAGTAGGGGGACATGGCTGTCTCTGACTCTTTGGTGCTCAACAATATCTGAATATACAAACAGTGTATAAAAGCCACCATTGATGTCTGCATAATATGGTACAATGCTTGACTGCACTTGTGGGATGCCAGGTGGTACCCCCAAAATACGAGCAAGATTATTGTGAGCTATGAAAGATCTACCACTAATGTTGTGGAATTTTATTTTTTGGTCCTGACTGTCATATTCTAGCCACAATTCTAGCTTTGCGCTTTCCAGTGTCTCATTGATGGCTGCTGAGACATCTTCAACATTTTGATAATAACCTCTGGGGATCGATAATGTTAATATAGGCCTAGAAGTTTTACCAGCATAAAATTTCCCATCGTGTGATGTAATATTGTCCCACATCCTTGGGTACTGTATTTCCAACAGACCAACTTCCCATAAACCCACTAAATTGATAGGTTTTGCTAGTTTCACAGTATAATCCGATATTGTGTTGTTGGGAAACATTTCAAAAGAGGCATTGCTGGGCAATGTAACATAAAAACCATTCTCAGACATTGTTTTACCACTAACGTCTTCACGCAACTGCCATCATGTAAAATATGAATGCATCTTTATAATTTTAAATCTCGCAGCTGTTTGGATTCTATCCAACTGTTAAATTTTGATGGCCAGCCGAGCCATTTCACTAAAACAAGTTTTTTCTTCCCTTGTGTTTTCTGTGAGACTATTTTCTCCACCCTGTATACACGGTTTGTAGTGTCCGCGACTTTTACCAATTCTTGATCATAAAATGTACCTCTTATTTCATCACCGTCATAATCTTTTAATTTGTACACTGGGATAGGCTTAGGTATACATTCAGAAATAATGAATATCTCGCTGGTGAAGTTTTGTTCATAATCTTTTTCAAATGTTTTCTTAACTCTAGAAACATGCACATGATCACCCACATGAAATTTGAAAGGTCTTTTCACTTTTAGTGCAAGATCTTTATATAAATTTTTCCAGGTAATTAAAGAATTGTCATTTGTTACATCGACAGGCCTCATTTTGATGGACCGATGATAACTATAATTGTAGGATCTTGTTAAAGATTGTAGGACATCTATGTACCTATACGTATTAAATGATGTAAAATATCTCCACATTTTTGTTTTCAATGTGCGGTTAAATCTTTCTACAATGCATGCCTTAACATCATTTGATGTTGTAAATGGTGTATGCTTTGTGATTTTAAAATAATTGACATTTAGCATTAAGAAATTCAGTCCCTTCATCTGTTTGTAATTTTCAGGCTTGGCCCTCTATAGTATCATTTTGAAAGCCTCTGTCACCTCTGTTCCTGATTTATTTTTTAACACTTTAGTCCATGCATATTTTGACAGAACGTCAATAACTGTCAGAATAAACCGGAATCCATCATTTTCTTTGGAAAGGCTACTCATCTCCACCAAATCGGCTTGCCATTGTGCATCAATGTTGTTAACAACTACCCTGTTTCTAAGAAATCGTTTTCTTGCAGGCTTGTGCATAGTGTAGGCATCTTGTAATGACAGCCACTGTGTTACTTGTGTGCGGGTAATACTTGTGTGTGGGTAAGCCTTTTCTCTTGATTTGCAGCGTCATGTAGTCTTTGAACGCCGCCTAAGCTACCAGGCAAAATAGGATCATAGTAAATTTTTTTCAAGGCTTTCTTAGCTATGCTTTTTCTTAAACACCACAAATAAGACACAGGCATTTTTTCCAGTCTTAATATTTTTATTATGAAAGCACACACATTGTACACACACATTATATAACAACACAAAACACGCAATAGCAGCTGTGCTAAAATTACACTATATGATAGTATAAAACATCACAACAGGAAAAGGCAGGCCTTGTTTTGCTGCTTTACAAGAAAATCTGATGTAAATTCAATCACATCTCTAACATATTGCCATCTTTGACATTTTAAAATAGAACAGCAGATCTCAACACTGTAGGCCATAGCTACCAATACACGACCCTGAGAAACAGACTTCTGTTTTTCAAATATTAGTGGTAGCACATTTTGAACAGTTTCTAATACATTATTGTTTATATGCACAGTCATTTTCATTATTTCACACCAATGTGAGTCTTTTTTAATGTCATTCATCAAAATCTGGATAAACCGAAGTTTATCACCATTTATGGGACTGCATTGGTGGTGAGTAGCATAGTCTGGAATTTGTATGGTTATCAATGTCTGTAAAATATTTGTCATTTTCTGCTTTTCAAAGTTTCTTTGGTGGTTTCCCCACAGGTTACCCATCTTAATGGCTCTCACCACGTAGCCATGTGTTCCTCATCAGAACTTCCAATATCATACAAGTACATGTAATAGGGCACAGGGCTTCCTTTTTGCAGAGGGCTTTTAAAATATTTTTTATGACTTCCTGAAGAAACAGCTTCTTCAACAGATTTCTGTAGTGTTATACTCAACTGGTCATACAGTTCGTCAAGGCCTTTAGCAATACTAGGCAATGCTTTAAATTCTGTCAATCCATCATTAACAGCTTGTATTGTATCAAAATAGGATGCTGTGAACCCAAGCTTCCATGCTGTAGATGCCACTAGTAGCTTGATCCATCGAGGGCGCAATCTCTCACAGAGTTCAGGAAAAACAAGCTCCCAGTACCCCTCCTCAGGTCCGTATATACAGCTATGTCTTAGCTGTGATAGGTGGTCAATTGCACAGCCCTCACACTTTATCTTCAAGTCCTGCACCATCAAATCTTGCAGTAGTTGTATTAAAATGCCCTTAACCAGGCCCAGCATAATAGACTTTTCAGGCGATGCATAACTCGCAGCCCCAGTCTCAGCAGACTTTTCGTCAGAGCATTTCTCAGTGTCCAGCACATCTGGCTCTCCCCGCTGCTCATCTGTATTAACAAGCTCAGGAGTATCTCACAATGGAGGTTCATGAATTGTTCTATCAAATCGGGCATTCTAGCATCCACCAAATTGAGCTCCTCTGGTGTGACACTAGCAGAAGGTGTAGGATAACATCGGCTAGGTTCATCCATCATAGCACATCCAGTGGCTGAATCATTGTTATCCTCATTGCTGCTCTCCTCAGGAACTCTACACATACATGAGCAAAACATGGCACAGGCAGACTCTGGATACTCAATGGTGTGGGGCTTTACCAACAGCAAGTCTGGTTTGGACCCTCTGACATGTCCTGACAAGCCTGAACAAGCACAGATTTGCCCAACCCATAAGTACGTCATAGTCTTGTGCCAGAAAAGGGGGTGCATTATATCAGGGGTGGGAACACTACGTAACATCCGGCGCAGTCAGAACTGCATCATTGGCACACGGGGTGGCGCTATGTCATTTCCTGTGCCACCAGAAGTGGATGTGGTGTAGGGGGCAGGGCTACATCATACCCTGCACCGCCAGAAGCAGACGTGACGTGGGGGCTACATCATATCCTGGGGGGGTCATTAAGAGCACATCAATCATTTTGTCACTTAGTATGCACCAATACTACTAATGTCTTTCAGTGTATCATACTTGAACTGAACCACATCCTGAAGCATTGATATGTCTTCTCCTTAATCTTCTTTACAACCCACTGCTTTGTTTATTTGGAGAAGGCAAAGCGATGCCATATTTTTCCCTTGTACTTTCCCTTCTTTATTATGGCCTGCTCAAGACTGTAGTTTTCTGAGTAGTCCAGCATTGCTAGGTGAGTGGAGACATTTATTCCCAGGTAACTTGAAATGTTGTCTCTTGGGACAATATTTTGTCATCAAGTTAAATACTTGCAAATTACCAGTGTGGCAAAATTTGGTCATTTTGCCAATGTTCTTCAGGAGTCTCATGAACCGGTTCTCCCTTTCAAAGCTAGTCTGTTGTCCTTTCATCCTCTGGAAGAAGTGCACCATGATTAAACTGTCAAAATAAAAGGCCATCAACCCATACCCAATTTTTGGAAATGTCGCTGAAATTGCAGAACTTTTGCCATTGTCGAAACAGGGATTTTCTGTGGATTTTTGCTGGGTTCTGCAGATTTTTTTTTCTGAACTGGGGAAAATGCATATAAACTGCAGAATTTATTCTATCCCACAATTTAATGAACAGTCAGTGAATGAGCACATGCTTGTACAACCACATGGTCATTCACTGACAGTTCAGTGGGCCACCAGTAGTGGAGGGGAGAGGAAGGCTGCACTCATGGCCCACTCAGGAGAAGGGTGGGAAGAGTGGGGTGGTGGCAGATTAATTATCAGGGTGGGAGGGCCACTAGACACCAGGGAATACTGGGAATAGAGAGGGGTGAGTCAGTGGACTGCTGGCTTTTTTTGTGGATTAAGGGACTCCAGGATAAAGAGGGGGGCCACTAGAAACCAAGGAAATAAAATGTTTTTCGGGCCATGATCCATGGGTGGAGGGGCCACTAGACACCAGGGAGGGATCAGAATTTTTGTTTCTTCTTTACTGGGACCCATGGGCCATGATCCCTGGGCAGGGGGGATCCACTAGACACCAAGGATCAGGGATTTTTTACTTGGGATCCATGACCAGTGGGTGAGTGGGCACTAGACACCAGAAGGGTCCAAGGGAGGGATTGGAATTTTTTTTTATTTACTTATTTACTGGGACCCCGATCAGCAGGGAGTGGATTAATGAATTAAACGGAGGTTAAAAACAGCTTCAGCACTGACCACTGGCAGTGATCCATTCTGCAGATTCTCTTCCCGCAGTTTAATAAATTAACCCACATTTTGTATATTTATTCCACAGTTTTAATGTAGAATTTCTGTGAAAGTTGCCAAAATGATTTCTGAACTTTAGCAGAAGCGAAATCCACACTTTCGCAGAAATTCCAACAGCAGAATTTTATTTTTGCACACCCCTAGTCCATAATGGTATATGTACAGTACTTATCCGAGTGTCCCAGAGAGTCACAACTGCCATCGCCAATAACTATTAGGTTAATCTTCTCCAGCAGTGATGACCAAATCCGTCTCTTTTCCAAAATCCAAGAATTGTTTATTTTTGGGAACAGATATGTACGCTGTATTGCATGGTACAGTGACTGTGCAAAACTATGGATTACAAAAAAAATAAAATAATTGAGATACCCTGGAATATGAATTGCCACTGAGTAAAATAGATGCACTAAGTAATGAATTGCCTGCACTCATGCGATGTACCAGTGACTGAGAATGCCACATGAAGTTCTGGTTGTTTGTACAGCAAAAGCTGGCAACCAACATTGTGCTCAGAGCATAAGTGTCAGTCAATATAAGTGGTAGGCACATATGTCACACAAACATAATCAGTAGCATCAGAATATAACTTTCAAAAACAATAAACTTTGCATCCAACCCTGTACACACCCATTATCTGATGTGAATGAGTCATCAGTGGCACACATCATCATCAGTGTCAGTGTTATCCTTAGAGTCTGGTGAATATGGATGGGTCAGTATCATTCTCGATGCTGGGTTCTGGGTACACTTGTGACAAATCATTTGTTTCATTTATGCTCGCAGTAAGACACCTTCTAATTAGGGTGGATGTAGTTGGTGGGACATCAGAATCAATGTTCTCATTATATGCATTGCTGTCAATCAACTCGATATGCAACCTAGTACTGCCATCATAAACGTTGGTGTCTCTTACAGAAGTTGAACTTGAATTTGAATTGTGGTACGTGTGGTCCTTGTACACATTTTCAGGTGTCTTTAGCTACTGACAGCAGAAATCATTGGTTGATACAGAACACTGGATGGTGATGGAACAGGATGTGATACTGTTCTTGGCCTGAACCTGTTGCATGCTGCCATCCATTTCAGTACTACAATCATTCATCTGAAAGTACAAAGGAACATGGTCAAAGTTTTGTTCATGATTTAAAGTGATAATTGGGGGTAATGGTCAACGTCATTTGCATCACTGTACTGAAATACCAGCAGTAACTGCTACTAGTGGATTTATGGCTTGTGCTGTATGTACTGGTGGCCTATCCTGCTCATGATACCTATGGGTATGTGGTGGGAGACACAGACAGATGGGAGGCAGACACTTACATATAAAAATTCTGTTGTAACACAAAGCAGTACAAAGCATTTCATTCAGCAAACATTAATTATTAATATTACTGTGGCTCTGCATTGTGACTGGGAGTGTATGAAGTCACAGTAATGTGAATATTTTCCAAAGGCAGACTATGGTGAAATGTGGCAATGTCTGAAAAAACAAATTGTTGCAAGGTTTGATTAGGTGGGGTGTGCAGAGGGTGGGTGGGGATGGTGACGGTGGAACTTGGGAGACAAAAAGGGAGCTTTTTTTTGACAGGTAAAAAAGTACTTTGGGGGATAGTTTTCGTTATTTTACAAGTTATAAAAAATGAAACACATTTATGCACACTGTTGTGGGCTCCCAGTGTGCCACAATAATGGGGTGGGCCATGCCAGTAAGAGGATTGGGCACTCCAATGTTGGCAAACAATACAGATGGGTTTGGGAAGGGAGGGATCAGTATTTAGTAAATATAAGTTGACAAAGTGAAAAGGAGAGGTACGTGTACACACAATGTATTAGAGAAACATGCTGTGTATTAAAACATCAAAAGTACACATGGGGCCCGATTCTAGAAGGAGTACACCACAGCACAATGCAGATGCACCAGTGGAAATGGTGCAAGTCACAAATACGTCCAGCAAATGCGCGAAACACAATTCTGCATTGCGATACGCACCATGATGCAACACGGTACGCAGTTGCGACTTACACCGCAGTTACGACATACTAGCCGGTACGCCAATGCGCAACTGAACATACACCAAGACAAGGGAAGAGATACGCCATGGTGAAATTCTAGAAGCTGTAGTGCCACAATTGACATCAAGACCAACTGGTGTAAAATTATACCAGGTGGGAGCAGGTGTAACTTATACAGTAGAAAAGGAACACAGACAGACAGCCAGGAGACACATCAGCACAGCACTGTGACAGAGAGAGAGGAGAGAGACAAAATGGAAGGACCAGTAGCAATGCTAGGTGTGCTGTTACTGGAGTTCTAGGACAGGCACAGGAGGTGACAAGATGCCCAGAACTAGAGGCACAGGCAGCAACCAGGATGGCACAGACCTGCCAGACACCATGCTCCATGGCTGTACAGGATGAGGAAGACATACCAGAACCTGATGGAGGAACAGTGTATCGCACGCTACTGACTGCCCCAGGCCAACATAGACGGGATATGCGACGACCTCTACGCAGACCTGCCCAGTGCCACCCGTAGGGGGCAGCCAGTTCCTGTGGAGGTGAAGATGACAGAAGCAATATGCTTCTTGGCAACAGGGACATTCCAGACACCAGCAAGTGACACTATGGGAATATCACAGACGACCATGTCCAGGTGCCTACACCAGTTCCTGAATGCCATGGTGGCCACATGGACCAGTATATCACTGTCCCCCTGGAGCACCACAGCAGCAGGCAGTGACACAGGGCTTCTACCTCATCACCCAGTTCCCATGTGTCATGGGTGCAATAGACTGCACCCATGTTGTCATACATGCACCATCGGTCAATGGTGATGTGTATGTGAGTCAAAAGGGCCACCACTCCATGAACATGCATGTGGTGTGTGACAGTCATGGGCGCATATTGGATGTGGTTACCCAGTACCCTGGTTCCACACATGATGCCTGTATCCTGCAAAACTGTGGGCTACACAAGGGCTACCAGAGGGGCCTGCTCACTGGAGGATGGCTAGTAGGTAAGTGAATACAGCACAGAGCACTGCATACCTGAACACCTGAACACCATGCAGACACAGGACCATGGGCCACATAGACTGATGATGTACCATTTATCCAACAGAGTACAGCAGCTTTCCACAGCTACTATGGGTGATGACACCACTGCACTACACACACACAGCAGCACAGACATGCTACTATGAGGTGGACAGCCAGACCAGGTGCATCACAGAGTGCACCTTTGCGGTCTTGAAGTCATTATTCAGGTGCATTGATAGATCATCTGGGGCATTACAGTACAGTCCAGAGACATCCTGCAAGATATTCATTGTCTGCTTCATACTGCACAACATCACAGTGCACCACCATGTGCCACCACTGGACCAGCTGGAGGATGTGGATGAGGAGGACCAGGAGTGGAATGGCAGGGCAAACCGACATGTGAGGTACCACCAGACAGATGCAGTGCAGGCACAGACAGGCCAATGTGTGTGACGTGACCTGATAGAGAGGCACTTCACCTGAGTGATGCCATGGAACAACACTGACAGCCACCAAATGCCAGGTGGAGATGTCCCACAAAACATCACATGGGTGTGCCACCTGGTGCAGTTCGCAGGCCATGGTGACACTGGATAATGGCAACAGGTCCCATGGACTGTGGCCATATTAGGTGGCACACACACAGCCTTGGAGATGGAACAGTCTGGGAATTGAGAGATGGCATGGAGCAATGTAAGAATACCAGCACAACAGGTAGGTGGTGATGGGCACAGCACTGTCTGCTGGGGGTGGATATGGCCATGCAGAGGGCAGCACAGAAGATGCATGGCAGCACATGACACGGCACACAGTAGGTCAGCCAATGGGCAGGAGCATGCAGAACATCATGGGGGCACACACCTGTGAGGCCTGCAGACACACATCACAACCCGTAGACACCAACACACATGAACAGGGCAGAACCAGTGCCATGCAGTAGGCCATGCAACAGCACACAGCAACACACCATGGGAAACATGACAGACAGATCGTGCAAGCAAGGCAGGCACACAGCCACAGTGTGGTATGGGGTACAAAGGGTGCACAGAGTCCACAGGCATAATGCTGATATGATGGTGCCCATAGGCACAACACCCCTACCATGGCCACTGATACATGTCAACAGTGCAACCAGAACAGGGACACAGCACCAGGTGGCACAGGCCTGTGGAAATATGGTGGCAAGACACACCAATGTCCGTGCCAGTGATGCCACCTGCAGAGAACAATAGTACCCAGAGGTGGAAGGGTGCAGCACAGTCACCGTGCCACCACACAGCTGGGATGTACAATTTGATGTGGTATGGATGCCACAGTATGCATGGTGACCAGCAGCACAGAGGACACCAAGCAGATGTGGCCTGTGGACAGTGCCATGGACTGTGAGTAGCACAATCGGCACACTGACCAGATGCACAGTGAGAAAACACTGGGGACAGCAGGCATCACCACCAGTGTGCACCCCAGTGCATGGCGCATACAAGCAAATGGCAATGCCCACCTGGAATAGACACACAGACACAGTGATTATGGCAAACGGTTTAAGTGAAACAACTAGAACAGGGATACAGAGTAACAAAGAAAGGGGGAAGGGGATAAACATCAGGCAATGGCAAAAGATAGAAACAAAGCAAAGTACCCACACCCAAACAGCAACCCACAACAACCCCAAATGCCAACCCACACCCACAAACAATGGAGCACAGGCCCAACAACAACTACCCAATCCCACCCACAACATAAATCACAAACACATGGAAATGCCTTCCCGAAATCAACCCACCACACCCATATATCAGTCCCACCCAAACAATGCAACCACCCCTATATACACACACCCACCCACAAATGCAGACCCACCTACGGTCAGAACGTGCAGACCCATGTGATCTAGGTCCACCATAGTTCTGTAAGCAGGGTGCCCACCGACCCATGGAGGTGCCCAATGTCCTGGAGGATGGCTCACACAAGGGCCACAAGGTGCTCCTGGTCCAGGCCCCCACCCTACATGGGCCCAGCACCAGGGTCACCAGCCATGACAGGCACGGCCTCTCTCCCTGCTGCAGCCCTGGCATGGCATCACCTTGTAGTTGTCTGGAGTCCCCTGCTGCAGGTGCAGCAGTGCTTGATGCAGTGCCAGGTGGTGGGGCATCATCAGCTGCCCATGCTGCATCATTCCCCTCTGTGGTCCCAGACTGTGCTGCAGTCATGACCTGGTCCCTGTCTGCTGCATTGCTGCCCTTTGTGGCCAGGCTGGGTGGATGTTGTGTGTCAGGTCCCTGGCACCCAACATCAGTGGGGGCCATTGGGATCAGGCATAGTTGCCACGGTGCGGATGTCCCTGGCAGACACTGCTGCCATGGAGGAGGTGGAGGAAGAGGAGAGGGAGGATGTTGGTGGAAGGACCCTCACCTTCTGCTGCTGGTGCTGTGTGTGCTGCGGTACTCGGCAGCCTGGCTGACCTTCACTTTGGCCATTGCCCTCAGCAGGGCCCTCTGCCACTGTGACAGCCTGCTATGGGCACCTGTAGGGATGCAAGGGATGTGGTCAGTGCTGGGCCCAGTCAGGTGGTACACACAAATAGGCAATGTGAGGGTGCAGCATGAGCCATCATGTAGCAGTCCATCATGGCCATGGCACAAGGGGACCACTGCATGTACTCACCTGAATGCCAGTGAAGTGCATCCTGCCTGAGGCTGCTGATGCAGCCCTGCTGCAGGCCATGGGATGTGCCAGTGGAACCTGTGGGGCATAGGGACAGATGAGTGTGTGTAAGGCACCACACATCATGGTCACCATGTCAGCACTGCCGCAACAGACAAACCGTAACTATACATACCTTCACCTGTGGTCTGCCCAGACCACATTTCTGCATCTCTACGCCTCACCATGCTGATCATCCGGTGCAGGATCCCAGCCTCCCTCCACGACAGGTCCTGCCAGTGGTGTGTGAGCTGGAAGACAGTCCTGCATGTGCCGGTGAACTCTGCCATGCAGGCACTAATGGCATGCCATGACTGCTCCTGCTCTGTGGCACTGCTTCTCCGGCTCCCAGGTGGCAGTAGCGTCCTGCCTCACTACTGCACACAGTTCACCAGCATGGCTGTTTTCAGTGGTGTAAAGTTTGGTGCACACCCGCTGAGGCTCAATGATAACCCTGATGACATAGTGGTACACTGGCATGAGACCTGTAATGGAGGAAGAAATGGCGCACGCATCACTACACAATGGCTCCATGAATGTGTAGACCACCCCCACCCCCCCACGCGCAACACTGGCCTCTGGCTATGGTACCTGGGACAAGTCTGGGGCACTGGACTGCAACTGTGGGCCCCCACCACAGGAGGTGCACCACGCACCGGTCACATGCACAGCATGAGTGGAAAGGCCATGCAGTGCCATACAGGGGTCGGACACTCAGAGCTGCACACAGTGACCACAGTGCACTAACGTTCCACCTGTCCCATGCAGAGGCATGTTGCTGCCTGACCCTGCACAGTGTGCACCACCTTTCCCACGTGGAGCAGCATGCGGCCATATCCAGCTGGTGCCCATGGGGCAGTCCCACTGCCAACTGCGGGCCACAGAATGGAGACTGACAGATGCCTACCTGGACTGTGCACTGTGGTGAGAGGAGTGGGTGGGGCTGATGGAACTGATGGCAGACCTGGATGGACAAAGAGCAGGGCATCATAAGCCAGTGGTACAGTCAGTGACCACCAGAGCTGCAGTGGTGTGGCAGCATGAACCTACCTGGTCCTGTGTGGTGGTGCAGAAGCCTACACAGGGGACAGTGAACAACAATATCAGGTACACAGTGCCATACACACAATGGAACAGTGTAAGCTGAGCAATGACTAATACACACCGAAGACCAATATGTGTCTGCTGTGGTGCTAGGGAGGGAATGGACACCAGTTAGTACACTGCCGTATGTGCCACTGTGGCCTGCTGCTTTTGGCTGCTGTAAAGCCCACCATCTGACACCAACCCACCGGTATGTCCCCGAACATGGCCCAGGATAGTCCCTAGGACACCCGCCATGACTGACCCTACACCGGGCGGATGTTGCCTGGAGCATGCATGCAGTGACAGTGGGAGGCATTGCAGACAGGTCACAAATTGCGTATCTTACAGGCATACCATGTAGGGCATGGTACAGGGACAGTGGTAGACAGACAGCCATTCAGGCAGCTGTGCACCTGTGTGTCAGGCACTGGCATTGGCATGTGACGGTCACCCCCTGCACTGTCTGAAGGGATGTGTGGCAAAACCCAACCCTTGAGGGATGGGACAGCCAGGACATGGGCAGCCATGTGCTGGACCCAGGCATGAATGGTGATACATGGAATGACCAACCATTAGGAATGGATACGGCACACAAGCCAGCATGTGGTACAACCCACCACTGCAGTGACACCCCCTCAGCAGACAGACATGCAACACAGCTGCAGCAGTAGAGCAACAACGTGACAAGGCCATGGCCCAACCATCAGGGGAACACATGGCAGAGGCACTGGGTGGGGATGTGCACCATCCTGGTGGTGCCATGTCACAGCAAGCCATGTACCACCCTGGGCATGGGCATGGGCGTGGGCGGCCATGGCCCATGTACACCATGGTGTATCAATGTCCTGCAGTGGAGCAGCACAGAGGTGCTGGTGTGCACCCAATGGCCATGTAATCCACCAGTGCCACATGCCCTCCACGTACCATTATGCCTATGGGCTGTCACCATGATAATAGGTCACCGTCCTCACACCCCATGGACAGGTCTGTCATACTGTCCCTCGGCCACAGTGTGGGGGTCTGGGATGCACTGCAGTGCATCTGTGGTCAGCCATGCATGGGGGGCAGCAGCCAGTGGTGTGTGCAGACCCCACGTCTGTACCACAGTATGGGGATTATCCACAGCCTACAGCACAGTGGCACCCTGTTCCACAATGTGTGGCCCTGTCCCACAGTCAGTGCAATCACTGGAATGCACACATCTGCAGTAGACAATTACACAGCCAGAATAATCACGTCATAACTGACAATTTGATCAGAGCTGTACACATCATGACAGTGGGCCATGCACCCTAGGCAATGTTGTGGGTAGGTGTACCCCATATTGAGCAGCAGCCATATATTGTGGTAGGTGATGTTCCATGCCCAGGGACCGATGGATGTGGGGCATGGCCATAGTGAACAGTGTTGTACAGCACATGCCAACAGTGGCATCTGACACCATCCTGTGCACATGCCTACTAGCCTGGCCACGACCCTGACCACGGGCCTCCTACAGGATGATACATCATTGTGTGGCCAGTTCTGGCTGCAGGGGGGACATCCCACACCCATCATGCAGGCTGCATTGCACTATGCTGAGGTTGCTCAAAGGGACCCGTGCACCACAGTGGCGTAGTGATGTCCCTCAGCATGACAGAGCCAGTGCAGAAGCCACAGTATACAATGGCATGACAGAAATGTGTTCTCTGAATAGTCATTCTGGTACTGGACCCATGATGTATTCTCAGCACACCATCACGAGTCTGGTCTCAGCCTCACTGTGCACCTGTGGTTGACCTGTTGGCACTCTGTCGGTGCATCTATGCATATGACACATGACTAGTCTACCACTCATACAGAACAGTCTGTGACATGCCTTTGTGACTCTGTAGTACAACATGACATCATACATTAGCAGCAATGGCCTCCAGGGTGTGTGTAGGGCTGGGATAACGTCACTCCTCAGGTATTGGATGCACTCAGCCTGCAGCCTGTGCCTAACCACCTGAGGCGTGACGGTACGCTGGCACAACACACACCATTTCAGGTAATATTGCCTACCGCAGCCTCCATAATGACCTGTGTTGCTACGACCATCCCCAATTGCCTACATTGTGGGGCACACCTATGGCGTACAGTGTGCTAAGCACAGTGACGATGTGCTACACAGTCTGGCCCATACCCCTCACCCTCCCATGGCACAACCCAGGGACAGGGCGACCAATACCAGGGTCTCAGCTGCCACAACTGTGTAATCTGTTCCAGGACCTATGTACAACATGCCTCTGGGTGTGCCTAGCAGTACCCTGATGAGGACTGCACATCCAGACCCATAACTGGTATGGCAATGTGAATCCTATCCCCACACTGCAGTGGCAGCAGTGCAAACCACATGAGGGACCGATGTGATAGTTCTGACAACAGCAGGGACAGCCCTGTAAGGCAGGGGCCAAGGAGGGGTCTGGCCTGGGCCTGTACCATGGAGGTATGATGGCCAGTGCCATGGGTAGTACGGCTGAGAGGTATGGGGGCATACCTCTGAGGCGGCCCTCGTCATGGGAGCCATCTCTCCCCATGCCCCTAACCAGTGTTCTGTCCCACAACCATCCCTCATGGGAAGCATGATGCCCACACAGCTACTGTGCTGTGACTGCAAGCTGCAGATCAGAAACCATGTACAGTATATCAACAATCCTAACACCATACTAAATGTTGTACATGTAAACACTATGGTGACCACAGTGGTCTGAGCCTGTATCCCCATGTGTATGGCTGTGACCCTCAACCTGAGGGTCTATGTCCCTCATTGTCCCCCCAATGTGAGTGTCCATACCTGTCCCTGTGCCTCAGTGCAGTGACAAATGGAGTAGAGGTATGTATGGGGGGGGCTGCTGTGGCCCAGTACTCACCAATCTGCTGTCTGTTTGTCCCTGTCCTACTCTGGTAGGCTGTGGCACAGTTGTTTTTCAGTCCTAGACCCAGCTCTCCAGCTCCTGAAACTCTACACTCTCAGGGCCTAGCTACTCACTACTCACTACTGCATGTGCCACACGTTTACACCGCACATGCATCGCATATCGCATATGCGCAATTGCGGCCTGCGACATGGCACTTGCGCTGTGCAATTGCAGTGTGAGAGACAGCACCTGCAATACACAATTGCAATGTGTGTGTTGGCATTTGCAATGTGGAGTTGCAGCTTGTGTGTTGTCATGCAATTGAATTTGCTTGCTGTGGCAGCTATGCATCTGCGATATGGGTATGGGAACACATACATGTGTAGCATCTGTGCCTGCAGGGCCCTGTTTTTGGGCCCTGTTGTGGTCAGTGGCAGGATGCTGATAACTGACATCGGTCAACATACAGATGTGGGACTGCAAGGCACTGCACACATCCATGGTGTGGCACTGGCACAGTCATTACACATGAGTGCCTACCCTGCCAGCAGCAGGGATGTATTACCCACAGAGGTGTGTGTGTAGGGGGGCACTTTCCCCATGGGACGCCTGGCAGCATAGCCCACCAACTCAGTGCCTGGGATCCCACAGGTGCACTGTGCCTGTCGATGATGAGGGTGGGATGCATGACTGTACAACTTGGTGGCAGCAAGGCCATGGCCTTTCAAGATGTGCAGTGCTGGCAGGGTGCCAGATGTCACTGCACTGTACCATGCTAGCTGGCACCAGTCACCACAGTACTGTGTGTGGCACTGACCTTGCTCCTCTGTGCTTAGTGTGCCATGACACGTGGAAAACAGTAGTGTGATACGCACTGCCCCATGGTGTACACCACTGTGAGGTGCTGCAGGCACATGGCATGGCTGTGTGGCATACACAGTGCCTGGTGCTGACACCTCACAGTGGACTCAGTGGTAGATGTCATGATGGACATCACAGTGGCCTGTGGGAGGGCTGCAGCAAGAGCATGTGGGATGCAGGGATGCATCACGAGAGGGATTCCACCCAGGGCAGAAGATGTCAGCCGCCCACTGTACAACTGCATGGTAGGCCACACTTCGGGTACTGTGTACTGCTGTGGAGACCTCAGTCATAGAAGGACATTGCAGGCCAAGAGAGGGCCATGAGAGAGTGACCCATATGAACCTGGACCAGTGGGTTGGAACCTCTGAGGAGAGGCCCATGGAGAGCAACATGAACACTCTGGGGGAGAGGAAGGACAGGGGGGACATGATAGTTGTCACTGGGTACATGTCAGGGAACCGTTACAGAGGCCCAGGCAAGGTGCTTCACGGGACTGTGGGTGGGGCAACATGTTGATGCAGGTGTGAGCCGGTAGGGGGACAGCTGTGTTCCACAAGGTCTCTGCACTCTTATTGGTACCCCCTAGGGTACACCCTAGACAACTAGTATTTAGGCATATGTTACACCAACACATAGGGCCAAGGTCATCTACCGTACAAGTGTAGATGTCAGGATATGTATGCATGTTATTGTTTTACACTTCACTGTCTAATACACATGTGTATTTCCTTGCTTACAAGATGTTAGAACACCTGTGTCCTTGTAATGATTATGATATATGTCAGCATTGCCACCTTTTGGTGATTTCTAGTACTACACTATTATATGTTGAACTGTACTCCTTTGTTTCACAAACTGATGACTAATATAAACTTGTATGATGTTATCTTGGCCTGTGGAGCCACCTCTAATGTAGTCAATTGGGCTCATCTCTGTAACTAGAAATGTTTCTATCATACAGTAACCATAGAAATTATCATAGGTATATAATATGAGATATTGCGTCTTCTACCTCAGAGACCCCAAGGGACACTGAGATTCCTGGAGCTATAGGGACTGCTAGCATCTGGCTCCCAGTTCGTATTGGTAAGAACTGCTTAGGGCAACTGTAATTGTCCTGCATGGTAGTAATAGACAGGTGTATTACTCTAATGCAACGTGTTTGTGATTCCTTGCATTCCCAATATTGCCAAGAACCTGAGAGTGAGGTTTAGACCTCCTGACAGCTGGGAGTGGAGGGGAGGCACCATCAGTCCAGTGGATGGGTGATGGTGCCATGGATTGCACAGCCCAGGGGGGAGGTACGTGTGGGGACTGTGGCCGGGTAGATGAGGGGATAGGATGGGTATGGGGGGGGCATGTGACCAGGCCCAGTACAGGTGGTTCATCTGAGAGATGGGACAGTATGGTCCAAGGGGGCGAGTGGGACACCAGGAACGGCCCTCAGTGTGGGTGCCATATATTGAGCAGACCTGTGTGACCGGTAGGCCTAGTCGTGTGGCAGTATGGTATGGTGGTATGTGTGTCTGATATGCACATGCTACGCATGACAGCCATGTCACCTGTGCACAGCAGCATGCTGTGCCCTCATCCAACCCCCCTGCTGAGCACCACCAACCACTGCTCTGGCTGTGGCCATGCCTGGTGAAGCATCACCCAGATGCACCCCTTCCCCCGGGTGTGGCACCAGTGGCACATGGGCATTGGGACCCAGGCCAAGGTCATACTCTGTGGCTGTGCCAGACAGTGCAGCTGTCCTGCTGTGGGTTCATTGTACACATGGCATGTGGCCTGCCTGGGCTACCTGTCTGGGCATGTTCCATCCTGTGGCACCCTGCTACCGCTGGCCATTGTGGTACCCCTCCCATGGCACCTGCATGCCATGGCATGTGCCATGCTGGTGTTCAGCTATACCTCACGCACCAGTCCCCATGGACTGCAGCTGGCCTCAGCTGTCCTGTACCCTGTGCCAGGTGCCTGGCACCACCGCTGCAGTGCTGTGAAGCCATGTCCCATTGTCCCATTGATGGCCTGACCCATGACCCACAATGGCTATCACCTACCTACCAGTGCATTCCCTCCCAGGGCTGTGACCGGCACTGGTGGACATGTGATGATACCTTAGGAATGACACAACGCAACGTACAGATCAGGTGCAATGTTTTATTTTCAATGTGCATAGTCAACAACAGGTGCACATATTACAGTGCTCCCCTGTCCTTCCCATCATGCATGCCCCCACACTCACCCATGCACGCAGTCACACATGCACACACTCACACCCATGTGTATTGTACAGTGCCCCCCACGTACAAGTAACTCCCTGCCATGCTAATGGCCCCACCTCACCATTGCAGCTCCACCAAACATCCCCAATCTGCACCACATTCCAGGGCATACTACAGCCATCTGCCATTGCCACACCATGCTCGGACAGGCCCCTCCAGTGCTGGATGCTGGGCTGTGGAGGATCCTGCTGTGCTGTCGGATTGTGCGGTGCCCTGATGGCCCTTCCCTGGCATCGCACCCTGTGGGCCTGTGTGTGCTACCAAAGTGGATCTCCTGTTCCTCTGCCCCCTCAGGCCAACATGCCTTGGTGCTACATGTGGGTGCAGCTGTGCTGGCACTGCACTGTGTGTTCCCCCATGCCATGTATACCTTCTCAATACCTGTGCAGCCTGTGGTGCACCAGCCTCCATGTGCTCACCCCCCTGTGTGGGCCCTGTGCCTGTCCCTGTTCCAGTGGGCCTGTGTGTGTCTGTCATCTTGGCCTACACCCGTGATGCCAGCATGGCTATGTGGGTCACAGTGGGTGCACCATGGTGCCAGCCTGTGCTCGGGTTGGTGTCGGCCCTGCCTGGCAGGGCCTACGGCTCCAGCAGCATGACAGGAAGGGGTTGCTCAACCAATGCCTGGCCTGGGGGTGGGGGTTGCACAGGTTCCAGTGGCTGTGTCTGCATGCTTGCCTCTGCAGTGGCCAGGGGTGCCATTCACTGGGCCAGGTACTGTAGGTGTTGCAACGGCTGCAGTACACATGCTAAGGCCTGCATGGCCGTGGCCATGGCCATGTCATGGCACTGTTGCTGTGCCATCATGTGTTCCAGGCCTGTGTTGAGGCAGTCCATGAACACCACCTAGTGTTCAGCACAGTGCCAGATGCCCTATACTGCATCCCCCAGGCCAGCCATGCATGCGGATGTCTCCCTGGTGCATGCCTGCAAACAGCTGGCAATGATGGACAGCTGTGTCTCGATGCTGGTGTGGTGCTCCTGCATGCCCTGCTGAATGTTTCCCAGCTCCTGCCTGACATCCCCCTGGACAGACAGCACTGACTGGCAATAGTCCCCTATGTAGTTCAGTGGGGACAGCTGGTCCTGCAGCTCCTGGACGGCCTCATCTAGTTGGTCCTCCAGTCCACGGGTGCTCAGAGGGCTCAGCAATCCTATTGCAGTGTCCTGTGTTGCTGGTTGTTCATGTTCTGCCACCTCCTGGTTGTCCACAGTCATCTGCACCATCTCTGCTGGTGTGGCATTGCTGCTGGTGTCCTCTGTGGTCCCCTGCTGCTCCCATAGAGGTCCTGATGCAGCCTCATCACTGCTGGCCACCCCCTTCTGGCCCACGGGGCTGTCACCATCACCAATCCCATCAGGATCCGACATGGGTTCTGGTGTGGTAGACACAGGTGTGCTGGCATTTGGGCTGCCTCCACTTGATGGTATGCTGCTGCCTTCTCCAGACACTGTGCCAGTGGCCTGGTCTGTGCTGGCAACATACTGGCCTTGCTGCTGCTGCTGCTGCTCCCGCCTTCCAGCTCCACTCAGACCACCTTTGCCAGCTGCCACAGCACCTGTTAGCTGGACAACATGTTAGTGTGTCTCCACATCACTGTGTGCCCTCACCTGCCTGATCAGTGTTGCCCTCACAGGGCTACTTCTGCATTGCGCTATGGCATTGCACCTACCATACATCTGTACAGTCCAATAAGGTGTATGCCACCTCTATACTTGTGTCCTGCATTGTTGGCTTGGTCCCCCAACTATTGCTGCCCATGCTGAGCTGTCCATCCTGGTACGTCCATTCCAACTGTCACACAGCTGCCCTGTTCAGCTTCCCATTGCACAGTGACACTGCGAACAGCCACGCTCATGGGGCGACACTGCACTGCAGGTGCCAAACCCCCGGGTGAGTGAGTTGTCCCTGCAATCCATGCACATGTCCTTCAGCCCACGTCCTCTCTCTGTGAACACTGAGGCGCTGCCCCATGCCCCCCACAGCACAGCTCATGCCTGAGAACTGCCCCTCCCATGAGTACACAGTGCATGTCACAGCACCCCCGGTTCAGCACAGTTCATGCCTGAGCACTGCCAGCCCCCATCGGTACACAGTGCATGTCACAGCACTCCCAGGTCAGCATAGCCACCCCCAGTACACAGTGCATGTCACAGCAAAAGCCAGATCACCACAGCCAATGCCTGAGCACTGCCCCCCCCCCACCAGTACACAGTGCATGTCACAGCAACACCTGGTTCAGCACAGCCCATGCCTGAGCTCTGCCCCACACAACAGTACACAGTGCATGTCACATCACCCCCAGGTCAGCATTGCCTCCCAGTACACAGTACATGTCACAGCAACACCCTGTTTAGCACAGCCCACTCCTGAGCACTGCCCCCACCCAGTACAAAGTGCATGTCACAGCACCCCTGGTTCAGCACAGTCCATGCCTGACCACTGCCACCCCCACAGTGCATAGTGCATGTCACAGCACCCCAGGTTCAGCACAGCCCATGCTTGAGCACTGCCCCCAAACAGTACAAAATGCATGACACAGCAACACCCAATTCAGAACAGTCCATGCCTGAGCACTGCCCCCCCAACAGTACACAGTGCATGTCACAGCACCCCCTGGTCAACGTAGCCCCCCCACTACACACTGCATGTCACAGCAACACCGAGTTCAGCACTGCGAATGCCTGAGCACTGCCCCCCAGCAGGACACAGTGCATGTCACAGCACCCCCTGGTCAGCATAGCCCCACCAGTGCACAGGTCATGTCACAGCAACCCCTGGTGAGCAAAGCCCCACCAGTGCACAGTGCAAGTCACAGAACCCCCTGGTCAGCATAGCTCCCCCCAGTGCACAGTGCATGTCACCGCACCTATTAGTCAGCATTCCCTCCCCAGTGCACTGTGCATATCACAGCATCTCCTGGTCAGCATAACCCCCCCAAGTACACAGTGCATGTCACAGCAAAACCCAGTTCAGCACAGCCCATGCCTGAAAACTTCCCCCACCCACTAGTACACAGTGCATGTCAAAGCACCCCCTGTTAAGCATAGCCTCCAGTACAAAGTGCGTGTCACAGCAACACCTAGTTCAGCACAGCCCAAGCCTGACCACTGCCCATCCTAACCATACAGAATGCATGTCACTGCACCCCTTGTTCAGCAGAGCCCATGCCTGAGCAGTGCCCCCCCCAACAGTACACAGTGCATGTCACAGCAACACCCAGTTCAGCACAGCCCATGCATCAACACTGCCCCCCCACAGTACACAGTGCATGTCACAGCACCCCCTGATCAGCATAGCCCCTCCAGTGCACAGTGGATATCACAGTACCCGCTGGTCAGCATAGCACCTCCCCAGTACACAGTGCATGTCACAGCAAAACCCAGTTCAGCACAGTCCATGCCTGAGCACTTCCCCCCAACAGTGCACAGTGCATGTCACAGCACCCCCAGTTCAGCACAGCCCATGCTTGAGCACTGCCCCCCAAACAGTACAAAGTGCATGTCACAGCAACACCCAGTTCAGAACAGCCCATGCCTGAGCACTGTCCCCCCAACAGTACACAGTGAATGTCACAGCACCCCCTGGTCAACATAGCCCCCCACTACACACTGCATGTCACAGCAACACCGAGTTCAGCACTGCGAATGCCTGGGCACTGCCCCCAGCAGGACACAGTGCATGTCACAGCACCCTGGTCAGCATAGCCCCCACTACACAGTGCATGTCACAGCAACACCCAGTTCAGCACAGCCCATGCTTGAGCACTTCCCCCCCAAGAGTACACAAGGCATGTCACAGCACCCCCGGTTCAGCACAGCCAATGCTTGAGCACTGCCCCCCCAAATGTACACAGTGCATGTCACAGCACCCTGGTTCAGCACAGCCCTCCCAGTGTGCAGTGCATTTCACAGCACCCCCAGGTCAGCATAGCCCGCCCAGTGCACAGTGCATGTCACAGCACCCCCTGGCAACATAGCCCCCCCGTGCACTGTGCATGTCACAGCAACACGCAGTTCAGCACAGCCCATGTCTGAGCACTGCCCCCCAACATTATACAGTGCATGTCACAGCACCCCATGGTCAGCATAGCCCCACCGCTACACAGTGCATGTCACAGCAACACCCAGTTTAGCACAGCCCATGCATGAGCACTGCCCCCCCAAGAGTACACAGGGCATGTCACTGCACCCCCGGTTCAGCATAGTCCATGTCTGAGCACTGCCTCCCCACAGTACACAGTGCATGTCACAGCACCCCCTGGTCAACATAGCCCCCCCACTACACAGTGCATGTCGCAGCAACACCCAGTTCAGCACAGCCCATGCATGAACACTGCCCCCCCCCACTGTACACAGTGCATGTCACAGCACCCTCTGGTCAGCATAGCCCCTCCAGTGTAAAGTGGATGACACAGTACCCACTGGTCAGCATAGCTCCCCCGGTACACAGTACCTATCACTGCAACACCCAGTTCAGCAGAGCCCATGCCTGAGCACTGCCCCCCCAACAGTATACAATGCATGTCACTGCAACCCCTGGTCAGCATAGCCCCCTCTCACTACACAGTGCATGTCACAGCAACACCCAGCTCAGCACAGCCCATGCTTGAGCACTGCTCCCCCCCCAAGAGTAGACAGGGCATGTCACAGCACCCCGCTTCAGCACAGCCCATGTCTGAGCACTGCCTCCCCAAATGTACACAGTGCATGTCACAGCACCCCTGGTTCAGCACAGCCCCCCCCAGTGCACAGTGCATTTTGCATTTCTCAGCACCCCCTGGTCAGCAGAGCCCCCCCAGTGCACTGTGCATGTCACAGCAACACTCAGTTCAGCACAGCCCATGCCCGAGCACTGCCCACCCCAACAGTACACGGTGCATGTCACTGCACCCCCTGGTCAGCCTAGCCACCTCCAGTGCACAGTGCATGTCACAGCACCCCTGGTCAGCATAACCCTCCCCAGTGTACAGTGCATGTCACAGCACTCCCTGGTCAGCATAGCCCCCTCCCCAGTATACATTGAATGTCACAGCAAAGCCCAGTTCAGCACAGCCCAAGTCTGGGCACTGTCCCACCCACCAGTACACAGTGCATGTCACAGCACCCCTCTCATCAACAAAACCCCCCAGTACACAGTACATGTCACAGCAACACCCAGTTCAACACAGCACATGCCTGAGCTCTTCCCCACACAACAGTACACAGTGCATGTCATGGCACACCCTGGTATGCATAGCCCCCCCCAGTTCACAGTGCATGTCATAGCAACCACCTGTTCTGCACAGTCCATACCTGTGCACAGCCCCCCCAAACAGTTTCATGTGCACATGCTAGCCTTTCCACAGATAGGCATGACACATTCCTGTGCACAGCAGCACATGTATGCTGCACCCTTGCATGCACCTGACCTGCACCTGGCCATGGTTTGGCTCCCTGGGCCCACTCTGTGGCCAGCTGTGGCCATGTGACATTGCTGTGACATGCCACCTCACCACTGCATCTGCCTACACATTTTCACCCCACCCATGCCACCTTTGTTCTTGGCTGCAGTGCTGTTGCCATGTCAGGCCTGTCACATACATTGCTGTTGTTTGTCCTTACCTGTGGCAGTTTGCTGTCTGAAGGTGTCCAGCTCCATGACTCCACTGATGCTCTGCTGGCTGAGATGTGCTGCTATCCTCCTCTCCAGGCTGCTGAGTGGCTGTTGCTGGGGGATCCACCCTCCTGTGCCCTGTGGACTCTGTCTATTCTGGGCCATCTTGTGCTGCACTAGGCTGTTGAGATCATTACATTTCTTCTGGATGTCACATACTGTCCTGTGCTGTGCTGCTATAGCATTCACCTTCCATGTCTCTCTGTCCCATGCCTTCCTCTTTTTTTCCCTCCTCTTGGTCTCCCCACCACAGCTCATAAGGAGTGCATGGTGCTTGTCTATCTCTTCTACGAGTGTCTGCACCTCCTCATGATTGAAGTTTTTCTTGCACCTTTGCCTCTCTGCCACAACTTCTGCCATAGCTCTGGCATTTCTTCTGGTGTATGTTATGCTGCAGCTGCATGTTACACTCCTTTATACTCTGTATCTTGCATGTCGTGACTTGCACAGTTGCATTCAGTGTAAGTCTCGCATGTTCTAGAATAGGCCGTATATTGCACTTTACAAGTACGTTACTTGCGTCTGGCATACTTCCCTTTATAGAACTGAGCCCGTAATGTATGATTACCATGGCCAGTGAAGAAACAGGACCAGACATTATGCAGGTAAGGTACCCAATGAGGGGAGACAAGGATGTGATTGTATGGCTCAAATTAAATCATTACCAAGAGGGAGGTACAAATAAGGTAAAAGTTAAAGTTATCTGTGTGACAAGTAACTTTGTTTCTTGTGTGCCAAAAATGTCTTCACCCTAAAAATGTGTCCATGATTGTCACACATCAGAGCATGGTTAACAAGTTTTGTAGTCTGTGACATCAAGTGCAGGATTCACAAAGTTTTGCCCAAGCACAAAACCATTTTTTTTCAATTGTTTAACCAGGACTGGCACTAAGCTGAAAACCTGTTTACAGGTGTGACCTGGAAGCACAAGGAAGTTAAGTGACTTGCTCAGTATCACACAGTATGCAAGTGGGGGCTGTGGAATTCAAACCCAGGTCTCCAGATTTGCAGCTTAGAGCCTTAAACCACTGTGCTATACTACCTGGGGCAAACAGGGCTTTGAAAATAGCTGGCATTCACAAAGCCCATTTAGCACATGCAAACTGGGTTTGCCCATGGGCAAAATAAGGAGGGGGTGGAAATGCAAATGAGTGTGAGGGGTTTGGGGCCAACAGAGGCTTGGAGGCTTGTGAGCTGCAATGGGTGTGGAGCAGCACTCTTTCTGGGAACATGGTGGAAGGTGGGAGGTTGTTCACTGTTCATGATGTTCAGCCAAATTCCTCTAGAGATATAGAGATTAAGATAGCAACTGGGGGAAGGGCACAGGTATGAGGAGGTGAGGGGAGAAGGGACAGAGGGGCAGGTTGGGACTCCATCACAAGATAGACCAGGCTGTCACAGGCTGGAAGGGGGCACTCGGCCGTGGGGGCCTGGGAGCACATAAAGGGGATGTTGGCAGGTGGTAGGGAACACGAGTAGGTGGACAGGAAGTAGGAAAGAGGTTCAGGGTAAGTAGAAGAAGGAAGAGATTTCAGGTGAGAACAGGGGCAGGAAGTTGAAGAAAACAAACAGGTACACTGTACTGGTTGATGGAACAGACCAGGAGGTTGGGGAAGCAACCATAGAACAAGAGTCAAGTAACCTGAAAGGAACAAGGGAATATAGAGTAGAAGGAGAGAGGGAAGACAGTGAGGTAAAACTGGGGAGGGTCAGGGAAATAGGTCAAGTTGGCACAAACACACTAAACAAAGATGGAGGAAGGTGAAAGCATGTTGGGAGGTGGTGAGGAGGAGGTACAATGCAATGGGCAGTGGGAGGACATCAAAGTAGTGAAGGGGGGTGGTTGTGGATGGGAGCAAGCACAGAAAGGACGGAGGAGAAGGAGAGCAGATGGAGGTGCAATTGGAGGAGAAGGGAGGGGGAAAGTGCAGGATATGAATGGAGGGGACAATAAGTAAAACGGCTCATAGGAGGGCAAACCATGGGGAAGAGCAAGGAATGAGGGAGTGAGTACTTGTATTAGGGGATTATATGCTCAGTGTGGTGAGATGGGGAGGTAAGGGAGCAAGGAAGAGCTGAACATGGGTCGAGTGTATGTCAGGTTTGACAGTGTGGAAAGTAAGGTAGTGCATTCAAAAATGCATGGAGAAGTTTGGAGGGAAGTCACATGTATTTGTGCACCTAGGAAAAAAATGACCTAGAGGGCAGTACAGTGGAAGAAATGCAGGAGAGGTTCAGGGAAGTGGGAGGTATCTGAAATAGGTTGGGAAGCTCAGTTATGCTCTCTGAGGTATTCCCTGTACCCAGGGCAAGCACAACGAGAAAGCTACAAATACAGGAGTTCAATGAAACATAGAAACATAGACTTTGACGGCAGATTAGGACCGCTTAGCCCATCTAGTCTGCCCATTTCCCTACCTACAGGATAGGCCGCAGATCCTATTTAACCAACAGCCTATATCTTCCTGCCCCCCACAAGAATTGCCTTATGTCTGTCCCATACATTCTTGAATTCTCCCGCAGTTTTAGACTCCACAACTTCCTCAGGAAGGCTGTTCCATGCATCCACTACCTCTCTGTGAAATAATACTTCCTCACATTGCCCCTGAACCGCCCTCCTTCTATCTTTAAATTGTGTCCCCTTGTTCTTGAAGTCTCTTTTTCTGAAAGATGCTACCCTCTTGGACTTTGTTGATTCCCTTGAGGTACTTGAAAGTTTCTATCATGTCCCCCTCCTTCTTTCCTCAAGGGTATACATATTAAGCTCCTTTAGTCTCTCCTCATACGGCTTCTCTTGCAGACCCTGCACCATTTTAGCTGTCTCCTCTGACTGCCTCTATCCTGTCTATGTCCTTGCGGAGATGGGGTCTCCAGAACTGGACACAGTATTCCAGATGGGGTCTCACCAACTGTCTGTACAGAGGGATAACAACTTCCTGTTTTCTGCTGCTGATGCCTCTCCCTATACATCCCAGTATACCCCCGGCCCCTACTGCCTTCTCACATTGCTTGCTAACCTTAAGGTCATCTGATATGATTACCCCCAGGTCCCTTTCCTGTTTTGTTGTTGTTACTACCTCCCCACCCATTGTGTATTCTTCCCCTGGGTTCTTGTTTCCCAGGTGCATTATTTTGCACTTTTTTGCATTGAATCCTAGCTGCCATACGTCTGACCATTCCTCCAACCTTGCCAAGTCCCTTTTCATCCTTTCCACGCCTCCTTGTGTATCAACCCTGTTGCAGATCTTTGTGTCATCTGCAAAAAGGCATACTTTTCCTTCCAGTCCCTCTGCAATGCCACTGATGAAGACATTAAAAAGTACTGGACCCAATACTGAACCCTGCGGTACCCCACTAGTAACCGCCCTTTCTTCAGAGTGGACTCCATTTACAATTACCTTCTGAGTCCTGTTGTCCAGCCAATGT
This sequence comes from Neoceratodus forsteri, assembly GCA_016271365.2. Classification (NCBI taxonomy): domain Eukaryota; kingdom Metazoa; phylum Chordata; order Ceratodontiformes; family Ceratodontidae; genus Neoceratodus; species Neoceratodus forsteri. Next base: position 40,969,973 of record CM028131.1, on the reverse strand, counting down.
TTTACCCAGGCTACCACCCTGGGACCCACCAGGCTGGTTAATTTGACTAATAATCTTTTGTGGGACTGTGTCAAATGCCTTGCTAAAGTCTAGGTAGGCCATGTCCACAGCCCCTCCCTGGTCTACTACTTTGGCCACCCAGTCAAAGAAATCTATTAGATTCGTCTGATATGACCTTCCAGCTGTGAACCCATGCTGCCTTGGATCCTGTGCTCCACTGACCTCTAGGTACTCAACTATTCTTTCCTTCAGAAGTGACTCCATCACTTTCCCTACCACAGAGGTCAGACTGACAGGTCTGTAGTTTCCTGCCTCTGTCTTGGTCCCACTTTTGTGAAGGGGAATCACATCCGCCTTCCTCCAGTCCTCGGGTACCACACCATACTCCCATGATTTATTAAAAAGAGTAGCCAGTGGTTTCACTAGTTCCTTCCTTAATTCTTTTAGAATTCTGGGGTGAATTCCATCAGGACCCATTGCTTTGTCCACCTTCAGTTTTAGGAGTTCTTGCAGAACCCTTTCTTCTGTGAAAGGACTGGGATTGACCCCCCTATCAAGAGTGCTTCTGTTAATTGGATTAGGCACTTCCCCCTCCTCTTTTGTGAATACTGAGCAGAAATATTCGTTCAATATTCCTGCTTTTTCACTGTCCCCCTCTGCCCACCCACCGTTTATTCTATTCAGCCTCACTATCCCTCCCTTTGTCTTTCTACGCTCGCTGATGTACCTATAAAAGGTTTTATCCTCTTCTTAACTGAGTTGGCTATCTTTCCTCCGTTTGACCTTTGCTATTCTGACTTCCTCCTGCTTCTTTCTGCCTTAACTGGTACAGCTCTCTGTCCTGCTTCTTCTGTGTTTCTTATACTTGGAATGCTATCTTTTCTTCCTGACTTTCACAGCCACCTCTCTTGAGAACCATAGTGGATTTTTCTTTCGTTTTGATTTGTTTATTTGCTTCACACAAAGGCTTGTTGCCTCTGTGATGGCAGTTTTGATAATTCCATTGTTGCTCCACACCTCCTTCTAGCCTGTTTGCTAGTGCTTTTCTGAGGCACTCTCCTATCTTGCCAAAGTCAGCCTCCTAAAGTCCAGTACCTCACTTTTGTATGGCTTGACTCTGTAGCTGAGTTTAACGTGAACCACACTGTTTGATGGTCACTTGTCCCTCAGATGGCAACCCACTTCTAGATCTGAGATCCTCTCACTGCCCCTGCTTGAGAGTACGAGGTCTAAGATTGCTCCTCACGAGTGGGTTCCAAACTAGTTGTCTAATGCCTGCCACCTGTAGGGCGTCAAGAATGGCCCTGCTCTTGGATGTCGCTCAGCAAATGTGCTCCAGTTAACATCTGGCATATTCAGGTCTCCATCAACAGTATCTCCCCTTTCTCTGCCATTCTAAGAATGCCTTCCATCATATCCTTGTCCATTTCTTCCACCTGACATGGGGGTCTGTACACAACCCCTGCGGATTGTGGTGCCCTTTCCAGTCTCCAAGGTGACCCACAGTGCCTCCTCTCCTCCCTGTTTACTCTTTTGTTCAGTTGCTTTTATCCCTTCCTTTACATAGAGAGCTACTCCTCCCCTTCTTCTCCCCTGCCTGTCTCTCCTGTAGGTTATGTACCCTGGTATGTTAACATCCCAGTCATGGTTCTCTGTGTACCATGTTTCTGTGACTGCTACGATATCCAGGCATCCCTCTTCCATTAAGGCCACCAGCTCAGGGAGCTTGTTGCCCAGACTACGGGCATTGGTACTCATTACCCTCCATTTCCTGATGGCCTTACCTCCTTTTGCCCCATCCCTGTCCTTCTTGCCTTTGTCACTTTCTCCATTTACCCCTGCCCTTCTCCCTATCGACACCTCCATGTTGGTGTTTGCCACACTTACTACCATGATTGTTTGGGGGGCTAGGATTTTTCTGCTCCTTTCCAGTGCCTCCCCCCTTGGCTAGTTTAAAAGCTTGCCAATGAAGCATTTAAACCTATCACCTAGGATCCTGGTTCCCTCCGGACAGATGCAGCCCATCATGCCAGTATAGGCTTGCATCACTCCAGGTGGACCCCCATTCCCCAATGAAGCCAAATCCCTGAGCTCCACACCAGTTTTTCAACCACTGATTGAATCCCATGGTACGGAACACCCTAGCCTCTCCTATGCCATAGATGGGTAGCACCTCCAAGAAGGTTACCGTGCGTGCTACTTGACTAAGGCCCCTCCCCAATTCCACAAACTCTTCCTGCACTTCTCTAATCCCTTTCTTAGCCAGGTCATTTGTCCCTAAGTGGACAATGACATCCAGCTCCCTCCCCTGTGCAGCTGCTCTGGCAATCCTGAGGATTCGCTCCCTGTCCCTCCAAGCCATGGCGCCAGGCAGGCACCTTACCTCCCTCTCCCCTTCCTTGCCCAGTTCTACCTTCCTAACAATGGAGTCCCCCACCAGGAGTTGTTTTCTTCCCCTGCAGGGTCCCCTGCCACCCTCCTGTGGGTCTCCTTTGTGGAGGTTCCCAGCATCCTCCTTGGTCTCCACTGTAGGTGCCTCCATAGAGGAACCACACTTTGCCAGAATGGCATAGGAATTGTGGAGAGGTACAACTGGAGGGATGTGCCTCTGTTCCACCAATGGGTGGCTAAAGGGTTACTGTGCAAAAATAAAGTACAGTGTAGTAGTTTAGTGGGGAGAGACATGGAACAGTGTGGTTCTTTATGCAAATGATAGACTACATCTCAGCAATGAGGGTACAAGGGCATTGACATTGGCTTGAGAAGTACATTAAAAACAACATAGACTTAAACTTTGTAGGGGGGAAAGGCTGAGTCAGATAGTAGGGATACCTTCCAGAGGAGACCAGAAGGCCACACCCCCAAGACATGGAGGAGTACAATGAGGGGAAGTTACGAAGGGGAGAGATGGAAACAGGAGGGGGAAGACACAAGGTGTTCTGTAGTATCCTTGAAAGCAAGGAGCTTAGCAAACAAGGTGGCAGAGTCACATAAAATGATAGCGTAGTTGGAGGTAGATATTGCAGCGATCTCAGAGACCTGGGCCACTCAATACCAAAACTGGGATGTCACAATCCCAGGATACAAGATGTTCTGTAGGGACCAGGAGGGAGGGAGAAAGGGGGAAGGGGTGGCTATTTGTGTCATTGAGAGGATGCTATGTACCAGGGAGGAAGGGGATGAGGGGAGGCCAGAAACTGAGTATGGCTCCAAAGCCCTAAAGATAAGAAGCTCAGAATGGGGGTGGTGTACAGGTCACCTTCACAGAGCAAGGAGGTGGATGTGGATATGGAGGTAGGAGAGCAAATCAGGAAGGTCTGAGACAAAGGGATTACAGTTATAGTAGGAGACTTCAGACTACCTGGGATTGACTGGCAGACAGTAACCTCATTACACACCAGGGAACAGGTGCTGCTGGAGGCTATCTAAGACAGCTACATAGTAAAATGGGTGATGAATCCTGCTAGGTAGGGGAACATTCTGGACTTGGTGTTAACAAATGGTGACAAAGTCCAGTATGTGGTAGTACAGCACCCTCTTGCAGGAAGTGACCACCACTCAGTGTTTTTCCTCCCCAACCCCAAGGAGGGAGTCAGCTAAGACCAGGACAAGAGTGTCAGATTTCAGGATGGCAGATTTTGGCAGAATGGGCGACATCCTACAGGGGTATTTAGCTGAAATTAACTCAGGGATGGATACTGGACAGAAGTGGCAATCATTATGAAGAGGTTAAATGAGGAGACAAACAAGTTTGCAAAATCCCAGAGTAAGCAGTCCAGATCAAAAAAACATAGCTGGCTCAGCAAGGAGGTTGAGTGGAAAGTGAGGGACAAAAGATTTGCCTTCATTAAGTTCAAAAAATCTGGGCATGAGGAAGATAAAGAAGTGTTCACAAAGGCATCTAGAGAGGTGACCAAGTCAGTCAGGGTAGACAAGGCAGCAAAGGAGCTGAAGTTGACTCAGGGGATCAGAGAGGGGGAAAAGGAATTCTTTAAATACATAAGGGAGAAAAGGAGTTGTAGGGATGACATTGTTAGAATCAACAGAGAGGGAGGATAGGCTGAACAAGGGGAAGATCAGGCAGAGGCACTCAATGAGTATTTCTGCTCGGTGTTCACTAAATAAAGGGATAATGCAATACTGCAGAGGAAAGGGGTCAAGGGTGGAGGGGGGCAGAGATAATGGATGGGGTCATCCAAGAGGATAGAGTTCACAAGGGTCTTAAAGCATTGTGAGTGGACAAGGCACCAGGACAGGGTGGTGTGCACACAAGGATCCTGAAAGACCTGGCAGAGGTGTTGGCAGGCCTTCTGACAGACAGGTTCAACGCCTCCTTCGAGATGGTGAAAGTACTCTGGGACTGCAGGATGACTCATGTAGTCCCCCTTCACAAGAGTGGACCCAAGGCCAACCGGGTAACTAACTGCAGACTGGTGTCCTTGACTTCCATAGTGGGGAAGTTGATGAAGACCATTCAGAAGGAGAGGTAGATATACTTTCTCAATAGCAATGGTCTGCAGGACGAGAGACAGCATGGGTTTGCCACAGGAAGTTCGGGATCAAAACCAGGTTGTGCATTTTGTGAAATACAGCTTACAGTACACATGCAAGACCATTGGTCAACAGTATCAACCAATGGGCTTATAGTGAGTACTGTAAGCTGTCAGTCAATGACAGTTCAGTCCATGGGCAGCCATGGAGGTGTGTGGAGGGCAGTGCTGCTTGCTAACCGGGGCCATTCCTGGATGGGGGAGCACAGTGTTGTGTACATCATGTGGTGGGTGGGTGGTTGGGGGGATCACTATACAACTGAAATGGGTAGTGCATCTGTTTTTAATAACAGGATGGGGACTGTGGAGCAGGGAGGGCCACTTACACTGTTGAAAAGGGAAGTTCATTAATTTTTTATTATAACGGTGATCGGGGACCAGGAAGGGACCACTGCACTATGGCACAGTTTGAATTTGTTTACTGTCAGGGCTGCGATCACGGTAGGGTGGGCACCACTATGCTTTGGGGACTGTGTCAGCATGGGGGCTTGGGCTGGTGAGAGGGCATACATCAATAATGGCATGCAAATGAGCCCATAATGGGCATGTTAATGCCCACTGGTGTCTTGCATGTTCAATGAGCTCATTTGCATGCCTCTGTATGTGAATACCACAGTAGTACCTTACCTCTATTAGCTGCAGGGCCATTTTCCTGTTAGGCTGTGGGGACAGCACTACCATGCATTAAACTGCTGCATGGGTGCTGTTATGCAATGCGAGGGTAAATTAAAAACAAGATGGCTCTGATTGCTGATCTTGTGGTGTCAGCGGACCTGTCATGCATCACCAAGACCTGGCTGGACACAAATTCTGGACCAGTTCTTGAGGCAGTGGTGCCAGCAGTGATGTTGGTGATACACCACCTGAGGTTGGATCATAGGGGCGGGGGTGTTGCCGTTTGTTTTAGAATGCAGCTAGACCTGGTAGAGAAGCCGGTGGGTGAGACCATATCCTTTTAGTGCATCCTCGGTGCAGGTGTGGATGCAAAATTCCTCTCATTTACTGTCCACTCGGGATGAGAAGCAATTTTTGCAGGAAGTCGTGGATTTCATTGTCAACATGGTGTTGAAGTCACCCAGAGTGATGGTGTTGGGTGACTTCAATGCCTGGATAGATGACAAACTCTCACATTTTGGACAGGACTTCCTCCAACTGATGTATATGTTGGGCTTCACAGAGGTTTTTTCCTCTGCGACTCATGTTTCGGGTCACTCTCTGGATTTGGTCTACCTACAGGGTATGGAAGGCATTGACTTGGTGAAACCAGTCAATGGGCTGACCATCACACTATCAGATTTAGCCTCCAAGCACCTTTCTATAGGTTTGCCCCTGCGGAGAGGCTCTGGTACCACCCATTGAAGGATACAGTCCCAGATGACCCAATGGCAGTACTGGATCTATCGGGATGTACAAGTGCAAGCATGGGACCAGAGATTCTACTACAGATCTATAATAGGGCCATGGTGGTGGCTCTGGACTCTATAGCTCCTGTCCATGTTCACCCTCTCTCCTTTCAATCTCTATGAACGAGACTTCTTGGAAAACATAAACTGAACTTACAAGCTCAAATGGGCAGACTGGGTGGGCCAAAGGCTCTTATCTGCCGACACTGTCTTTGTATGCATCTATGTATCTCTATGGTTTGATGGGACTTTAGGGAGATGAGGACAGTGGGGCATAGTTTAGAACGATGCTGGCAGAAATCGGGCCTTGATACTGATAAACTTAGATTGATGGCGCATTATGTGGACTATCAATCAGAGAGCTCCTGTAAGAAAGCAGAGTTCCTGTCTGGGGAAATCAGTGCTGCACGGAACCAACCTGCTCAGATTTTCACACCGTGGACACACTGTACAATTCAGCCAGTTTACATTTACGAAGAGCATTGTCGCATGATAAATGTGGTGAGTTTGCACAATTCTTTGCAGATAAGGTTGCTGGCATCAGGTCTGAGATCAGTTCAGCACTCCCTAAGGGGGATTGCAGTGACTGGTAGGAGATCACAGAACCTCATCTGGCTGGTCGGCGTTTGGCCAGGTGGCGATCTCAGATGTCATGATGATTGTCCAGAGTATGTGTCTGACTTTCTGTAGTTTGGATCCAGGCCCGACCCATCTCCTTGTGTGGTGTGTGGACGTCATCAGCCCAGTTCTGACTGAGATAGTCCAGAGCTTGTTAGAGACTGGGGTATTCCCTGATTCTTTGAGAGAGGTAAGGGTGATTCCCCTTCTTAAGAAGTCTTCTCTCGACCTAGACTGTCTTGCCAACTACAGGCCTGCCTCTAACCTTTCCTTTGTGGGTAAGGTTACTGAGAAGGTGGTTGCACTGCAGCTTGAGGATCATCTTGCCATCCATGACATCTATGATCCCTTTCAGTCAGGTTTCACGTAAAGGCATAGAACCGAGACTGCCCTTTTTTGGGTGCTCAAGGACCTCCTTGTTGTGAGAGATCAGAGGAGCCATACTATCTTGGTTCTCCTTGATCTCTCAGTGGCATTTGACACCAGGGACCAAGGAATACCTTTAAAATGCCTGCAGCTGATCTGTTGACTGTCTGGTACAGTCCTCAGTTGGTTTCATTCTTTCCTCACTGGCAGATCTTAGAGAGGTGTGTCAGGGTTTTTTTCCTCTGACTCCTTCTCCCTGCCATGTGGGGTTTTTCAGGCCTTTGTTCTTCCCCCATGTTGTTCATGGTGTACATGTTGACGTTGGGGGACATTGTACTGCGGTATGGTTTGAGTTTTCACTGCTATGCAGATTATACTCAGCTGTACATGTCTTTTGCACCCAGCCAGGATGTTGCACTCTCGGTATTTAACTCCTGCCCATTCAAGATCCAAGACTAGATGTGTGCCAACTGGCTGAAGCTGAATTCCAACAATACTGAGGTTTTGGTGATGGACTCGGGTTTCCAGGTAAAGGGGTCTTCGGCAAGGTGAGCATCTGGTCTGGTACTGGGTGACTGCCAGCTGACGACCTCTGAATGGGTGCTTAGTTTGGGCATTATCCTCAACAAGGGATTGACCTTGAAGTTTCAGGTGTCATCTGTGGTCAAGACCTCGTTTTACCATCTGAGGAATATAGCTTGGATTAGGCACCTGGTTCCACCTGCTGATCTTCCTACTTTGGTCCATGCCTTTGTGACCTCTCACCTGGATTACTGCAATGCCTTCTATCTAGGGCTACCAGGTGTTGATATCTGCTGTTTGCAGCTAGTGCACAATGTGGCAGCTTGGTTACTGACTGGGCTTCCTCGATCTAGCCATACAGAGCCCTACACGGACAGGATCCACGTTATCTGCAAGAGTTCTTTGCCCCTACCACCCCCTTTGTTCTACCAACAAGGGAATGCTAGAGGTTCCCAGGGTGCAGCTGTAAACATCTGGTGCTCATTCATTTGCTTTTGTAGCACCTACCTTGTGGAATTCCCTACCTCATCGTGTTCAAGAGTGCCAGACCATGGAGAGCTTCAAGAAGGCACTAAAAAAACATTTATTCAATCTTGCCTGTGTGAATTATTGTGAATATTTACTGGTAGAGTACACTGAATTTTAACTCTTGTTTTAAAGTGTATTACTTATATCTCTGTAACTCTTTGATATTTGAATTTCGCTTGATAAATAAAAATTATTATTATTATTACTTTTTGTTACACTTGGTAAAGTAAGACAAGAGATAGAGGGGCCAAAGGAGAAGCCGATAGTGGTGAGACAGGGTGCAGGATGTTATGGTTCACCAGCAAGAGTAGGGGGATTAAGGGAGGGAGATCACTTTCTGCAGCAAGTATGGGGGAGAGGATGTTGTGTAGCACGGGGGGAAATCAGCAAGAGAGCATCCTATGCCTAGGGGCACTGATTCATGGAAATAACAGTGTGGGTATGGATGGTCAGAAGGAGGATAATGGCACAGAGGCTTGTGAGAAGTAGAAGACTCACAGGACAAAGGCTCAGAATGAGTTGACATGAAAATATGAGTAGAGTGGAAGAATGAATGTGAATGGGGGTTCTGGTAACAGTAGCGCAATGCTTGAGGAGAAGGACAAAAATAGAGAGGAAGAGTGTCTCAGGAATATGAATGGTAAGACAACATTTTGAGCACTGAGTGCACTAATGGTGCCAGTACATACTTGAAGGAGTGTAATGCAGGGCCACAAGGATGATTAAAGGATTGTAGGACTTAACATAAGACAGCAGAGAGAGGGAATTGAAGATGTACTTGCTAAAATAAAGTAGGAACAGGGGGGACATGATACAGACCTTCATGTGCATGAAGGGCATAAACAGGACTGGGATGGAGGGATGATGTGAGGAGGATAATGGCACAGAGGGTGCAGAGAACAGGAAGAGTAATGGGACAAAGGCTCGGAATGAGTTGACAGGAGAGTATGAGGAGTGTGGAAGGATGAATCAGGTTAGAAACTTCAGGTAACAGTAGTACAATGGGGTGGAGGGGAAGAAGGAGAATAATGTGGAAGACAGTACAGTATCAGGAAGATGAATGGTGTGTAGGGAAACACTGAATAATAAACTTAGGGTGTTATAGAATCTTATGGTATGGGGATCAGTGGATATGGCAGCAATAACAAAATTTGGGCCACACAGTACCATCACTGGGACCTGGCAGTACCAGGTTACCTGATATTCATTTTGATATACTCAATGGGAGAGGGGTGGGGTGATATACATATGGGAAGGTATGATGTGTGTAAGGGATGACGGAGAAGAGTGCAGTGAGGAGTCATTATAGTTGCCAATCCAGGATAACAGAAATCAGACAACACACCACCCTCACAGATGAATGAGTTACACACAGAAGTAGCATAACAGATTATGAAATCATGTGGGAAGAGGGTGTGGTGGTTGTGGTGGACTTCAATATGCACATAGTACATGTGCTAAACAAAGCCAACAATAGAGGGGGGGCAGATACTACTGGACAATTGCCTGTATGTGGACTTCAGCAAGGAATTATTTTATTTTATTTTATTTATTGAGGTCTTGGATTACACCAGGGAGCAGATGCTCATGTATAGGTTCCATGTCAGTTACATAGAGAATACAGTACAGATGACAGGGTTACATATGGTACAGATAAGTTACAGGGTGCAACAGCATTAAACAGCTTAGGCAGTATAGCAGCTAGCTGACGTCAAAGGTTAACACCCTACTTGGAAGTTCTCAGAAGTGGAAAAAAGGGTTGTAAACATGGGTTGAAGGAGTAAGGTAGTTGGGATCATCTGAGGGGCTAGGGAAGTGGGAGTGATGTCATGTTTGGGAGTAGGTGTAACCTAAAGTGCTGAGATTGGGGTCCCTCAACCCAATGAGTTGTCAGGAGGTAAGTGCAGGTAGTTGGTTGATGCTCCAGAAGAGTGCTAATGGTAGCAGTCACATTTACTAGATTTTACTAGGTGCTGCCGGAGTCTGCATTTGAACTATCCAAAAGATGTGGTATTGATAACGTCAGGAGGTAAGGCATTGGTCCATAGTGAGGCACAATAGTAAAAAGCATGTTCTGGCAGGGCTGTGCGGCATCTGGGACTTTTGCACATCTGAGTGGAGGAGTTCCTTGTGGGTTGGGTGCTAGAGTGTGGAGTTAGGAGATTCAGGACTCATGTGGGTAGTTGGTTGAGGGAACATTTCTTGGTGATGAGGCAGGTTTGGTAGTTTATTTTGTCCTTCAGTTGTAGCCAACTTGCACAGGTGTAGAGCTTGCAGGTGTACATTAGTCTTTCCACACCTGTGAGCAGTTGGCCCACCTTGTTTAGTGAAGTGGGGTGGCAGTTTAGGGCTGTGCCTGTCGTTGACCCATAGATTGCCAGACCATAGTCGATGAGGGAGATTTGAGCTGTTGATGGCCAAGTTCAATGCCTCATCTGTTAGGCAGTGTCTATGTTTGCATAGGATCCCTATTCCTGCATTAATCACTCTTGCTGTGTTGTTGATGTGTTGGGCATACTAAAGTGAAGAGTCTAGTGTGACACCCAGGTACCTGAACTGCTGGATGTGTTCCAGTGGGTCTCCATTGGCATTCCAGATTGCAAGAGAGGAGGTCTTATGTTTGCTCTGTGTACTAGTGAACATCATAGTCTTAGTTTTTTGCAGTTCATGACTAGTCTGTGATCCGTAAACCATTTTTCAGAGGCTGAGAACCCCTTTTGGAGATCCACCACCAGTTGTTCAGGATTAGGATTGCTGTTGAATAAGACAGTGTCATCTATATATAGGAGCATTCGGCCCAGGCATGCAGATTGCAGTTTGTTTAGGAATAAAATGAGCAGTTGGGGGTCCCAGAATTTATTCCTGTGGGACCACTGAGCGGACTGGTCTGTTATCATAGGTGAACTCCCCTATTTTGACCTTTTGTGAGCGATTGTGAAGTTAGCAGCTGAACCAGTGTACTGATTCTGAGGAGAATCCCGTAGCTGACAGTTGGTCCAGCAGGAGTTTGTGATGCACCCTATCAAATGCTGTTGATAGGTTGATGAAAGTTGCCCCAACCAGGAGACCTTGATCAGTTGAATGGCAAATGTGTTTGGTGAATTCAAGCAAGGCAGTGCTAGTACTGTGACCTGTTGAGAAGCCATGTTGCTCAGGACAGAGAAGTTGGTATTCATTCAGGTGGTCTGCCACTATCTGCTCAAAGGCAATGGAGAGAGGGGAGAGGGGAGAGTATGGAGCTAGGTCTGTAGTTGTTATGTAGGGTCATATCACCATCTTTGTGCACTGGAGTTACTGTGGCTGATTTCCATCTCTGGAATTAGACACTATGTTGGACGGCACAGGGGCAGTTGATAGGATGGTAGGAATTTGCATGAAGTGGCTGAGTGAAAGGCAACAGAGGTAGTTGGTGGATGTTAAGCGGTCATCACAAAGGGAGGTGAAGAGTGTAGCTCCACAGTGGCCAGTACTGGGACCATTGTTATTTGGGATTGTCATTGTGTACATGTCTGAGGGTATCATGAGCGAGATAATTTGGTTTGCAGACAGCACTAACATGGTATCATTGGTAGATGACACTGGAGGCTGGTAGCGGTTGCAAGCTGATATGGAAAAGCTGGAAAACTGGTCATACATCTTGCAACTAGAGGCTGAGGCACAAAAATGTCTTTTTGGGCCTAAACACTGAAGAAGGAGATACAATCTGGTTGTGGTACAGCCTTCCATGGCTGAGGAGGAGAATAATCTATGGATACTCATAACCAGATCAATGAACAAATAAGTTCAATGTAGGAAAGCAGATGCAAAGGGCAATACAAAGTGGTGTTGTATTGCCATGGGTATTTAATGAAGAAGGGGGAGTATTATTCTACCTTTATGTACATCACTGTTAATGCAACATTTTGAGCAGTGAGTGCAACACTGGTGCCAGCACCAGCTGGAAGTTGTGCAACGCAGGGCCACATGGATGATTCAATTACTGGGGGTCTTCAAGACAGCATATTGAGGGAATTGAACATGTACTTGCTGTACCTGAGAAGGGACAGGGAGGATATAATATAGAACTTCAAGTGCATGAAGGGTATAAACAGGGCAGGGTCGGAGGAGATTTTCAAAGTAAGGAAGTGGAGAGATACCAGGGACATCGATTGGAGATTTTAAGGAGATACATTAAGGAGGGAGATGAGAATACACTGCTGATAAATTGTGGTACTATACACTGTACGGAAAACAGTGATATGATACTTTTCTGCAGCCAATGTAAGTTGAAATGGAGACAGTACTCAAGGTGTTTTGTGAAGAGATACCTGTACAGTGGGACTATATCTACCTACAACATCCAGGCATACCCAGGTACACTGGTTTACTGGGATTGAGAAAGGGCATATTCCATTTTGCACATTGTAAAAAACGGTATTGTCACCGGTGTCTGCTAAGTCAAAATCTGGTTTTACTGGTGTTTGGTTTTGTGTACTTTATTTAACAATTTTTAACTCTGCTAACATGCATTTAGTGATTTTGACCTCCACTATTACACATCCTTCCATCCTTGTACCAATTTAAAGTTATTTTAGGTACAAGATGTCATGGCAGCAGCAACACTACAGTCCCCATCCCTAATGGGTGATGGAAGCAGCACTATGGCCCCATACCTCTGGTGTGATGGCTGCAGCAACAGCACTACAACCTTCCTCCTTCAGATGTGACAGAAGCAGCAGTACTATGTTCACCATTCCTCATGTGTGATGGCAGTATCTACACTATGGCCCCCATCCCTCAGGTGGGAGGGCAGCAGTACTACATTCCCTATCCACCAGTGGTGATGGAAGAAGCACTACAGCCTCCACCCCTTCGGTGTGATAGCAATAGCAGCAATGCTGTCCATATCCCTCGGGGTGATGGCAATAGTGACAGTACTATGGTCCCCTTTCTTCAACACCCACACCCAACATTCACAAGTTACAAATGACTTGTTCTCTTTGCTTGCTAGAACTTAGAAACGAATTAATCTGAACTATCACTGCTAAGGTGGACTACCTTTGTTTTTTCCCATCTATAATTTAACTCCTGAATTGAATTTCTGCATGTGACACTGCTGACCTGGGTTAGGGAACAGACTTGGGTGTTGGAGGGCCAGCTGGTGGGTGAAGGCTTGAGTGCCCAACAACCACTCACCTTCTCCTGCGAGGGAGGATGGGTTCATGGCTCAACATTTGCTGGCCTGTGGTGGAGGCCAGAGGCATGACAACATGTCAGTCCTCACTGCAGGAGGGAGCATGATGGATGTCAGTTGGTGCCTTGATATCATGCAGCCTGTCACACTCCCAAGAAAATGGGAAAAAACCTGCTGACCAACCGAAGGATAGCTGTTAGTCTCTTCATAAGCCAGAAGCCCCAGACATGTCTGGTCTGACTCTTGCCATGCCCAGGATACTCAGGAAGCTCTTTGAGGCAATTATCTTCCCCTGGAAGCCTCCCACAGGGGTGGGGGCCCACTCAATGAAGGGTTACTTTGGGTTACCTGGTAGCACAGCAGTAAGGGTCAGTGGATGGTGATCGGGACTCAGCAGTTGGTAGGGGGCCTTGGTAGGCCTGAAGTAGTGGATGGCCAGGGGGTAGGAGGAGCAAAAAAAAACTGCTTGAATTTGCTTCTTTGAAATAAAGTGTCTTCACCTAAAAAAATCCTCAAGTGATTAGTGGAGGACCTTCAAATGGATTCATGCATCTCCCAAACATGTGGATGCTTTTTTTTTTTACTTGGTGTCCATGAAAAGGGTGTCTCCCAGTCTTCACGTCTTTGTTCAGATGTGAATTGAACACTACTCTGCCCACTAGCATCATACAGCCCTTGGGCTCTTACCTTCTGTATGTCATTGACTGTGCTTTCAAAATCCACTGGCCAAACATAAGTACTCTTAAATACTTAAAATTTGCTTTTTGTTGAAGTAGAAAACTTTTTGTCGTCACCGAGACTGAAACAGCAGGTAGGGGAAATGGTGTAAATGATCCAATTCACCTAAATGGGGTGCTAGCTGTGAAGTCTTTTCATAAGTAGTAAGGCAGTTTCTTCTTTGTGAACATACTTTCATTCAGACTAGTTTTCATTCAAGCAACTGAGGATTTTGGATGACCCTACTGATTATAAACTTGAATAAGTTAGTTGGTGACAGTGATCCTGCATTTAAGAATCTACAACCTAGATGCTTATATGCAAAGAATACAATAAAAACCTGACTAAAATCTAAAAACAAGTTTATAAAACACAAAATGTATCTGAACATTTATCTTTACCTATACAAAATCATTGCAGCCCAAGTAAAACTTGGGAAAATTACATGGTACCCTGACTACTATTTTATGATGTAGTAAACATATATTGGCATTTTTTTGTATATTTTTTGTAAAGCAGTTAAGGTCCACTATGTAGAACTGTCTGTTTTAAGGAGTGACCTAAAAGCACTGGGGATGTTAAGTGACTTTCTTGGAGTCATACTGTATGCAAGTGGAGGTTGTGTGACTCGAACCAAAGTCTGCTGGATGTACCCAGTTCAAACACCATTCGTTACTTTAACCACTAGGCATGGGTGGTTAAACTGAATGGCTGATTACAGCAAAGCAGTGTGGGTCATTTCTTTACTGACTCTATATGCAGCAAAGCAGAAAGAATGCAAAGCACAGCACCATTCACTTTAAGATGCTGAAATCTGGCTCAACCTGCTGGTGCTGCGGTAGCACTATTGCTTTCCTTGCAATTTATTTATTTATTTATTTTATTTATTTAGCTTTTGTTGACCGGGTAAGTGCACTAGACAAACCCTGCCTATTTTCAGGCACGACCCGGGGGAAGGGGGATACAGATGCATGCCAACTGACCTTGAACCAGATCAAGCTGTTGGTGGTATTTTTAGTGAATGAGGGAAATTTGGCCAGGACACCGGGGAAATTCCCCTGCTCGTTTCGATAAGTGCCATGGGATCTTTAACATCCACCTGAACTACCACCAATCCAGGCAGATGGGACCTCGGTTTAACGTCTCATCCGAAAGATGGCACCTCAGAAATGCAGCACCCCTCTCATGCTGCATTACAGTGTCAGTACTGGGATATTAACCCAAGTGCCAGATGTGGGAACTGAACCCACAGCCCTCTGATCTCCTGGCCTCAGAGGCGAGTGTGCTACCTACTGAGCCACTGACACTGCAATGCCAGTGACCCAGGGTCAGAATCAAACTCGGGTTGCTAGAGGTCTGGCCAGGGGTGTAGGATTGAGCACCTGGGGACTGCTGTCCTCTTCCAGGGAGGGTGGGCTGCATGTCCTGCTTCTTTACCACCACCTGTGTGACCATGGGTGGTGGTGCAAAGGTGCTGCAGAATGATCAGGAGGAGAGGACACTAGCCAGGATCTGGAGCAGTGGCATGTCTCTGTGACCTTCCTCCTTTGATCTATAGTGCTGGTGCCCTCAGGGACAGAGACCAGAAAACTACGAACAATCACTCCACATCAGCCACTGGCAGAAGGGACTCAGGTGCCCCATACTTCATAAACAAGCTCCACGAGGGACCCACTGAGCTGCCCAACACACACTAACTGAGAGTGGAGGGGTGACCTGGGGTCCCCTCACTTCCCACCTGGGGGAGTACAATCCAGGCAGGATAGAGGCAGGCCCACAGGAACTCCTGAGCATTACCTGGGGATGAAGCTAAGGGATACCCAGCCTAGGGATCTCTGAAAAGTGGAGACTGATGCTGTGAGAAGGGGACATAGAAAGAGAAAATAAAAAAATGTTTTAAAAAGATACTGAAATATTAGAGATTCTGTGCAGTGACATGCAATTTCCGTGAGGCACCGGTACAAGAATTCAAAATCCGCAAACCAAGCTGGATTCCATGATTGTTACCAGTGTTACCAGTAAAAATGGAAAGCCAGGTCCCTGGCCATACCTGACACTTCAAACAATCACACAGAAGTGTGGTGTGCATATTTTATGGCACACATACAAACAAGGGTGAGAAAGAATAAGTGCCTCAGCTGGGGGTTGAACCCAGGCCGAATGGAATACTGTTCCGATTGCACTAAACAGCTACACCACTGAGACAGCTGAAACCTGGATGTCCCTGAGCACATTACTCTTTCTCAAATGCACAACCCAATGGCAAAACAAATATTTACTTCTAACAATCTGACAGTGATCTTCGCTATCCACATTAGACACACAACCTGCTCTGGATTCCTTCTCCAATGTTGCTGATGAACATATTAAAGAGGACAAGGCCCAGGACAGATCCTGGTGGTACCCCACTCATGACCCCAATAACCATAACCCTTTGTTGCCTCCCCTTTAGTCAGTTACCTACCCAGACTATGATGCCCCAGGCAACACTCGGGTCCTCAGTCTTTTTCAGCAACTGAATGTCCAACTTGTTCCTCACATCTTAAAATGGTGAACAAATGGTCTCTACCATTCGATGTTACAAAAATAGTCACTGATATCACACTTACGTAGTACCTTAGTTACACATTCAGATTTAAAGCCCTTTTTGTCACGTCCCTGTAAAAACTTGTCTCCCAACATGCTCCCTTTTAAACTAGTGGGGGTCAGCATCATACAATGCATAACAAAATCAATCTATTGTGGGTTTTAAACATGAAGATTCATATCACACTTTAATAACCATTTTCCATGGAGTTCCCCACCCAATACTGCAGAAAAATAACAAATAGTGATGCAAAGATGTGTATAACTCAGGTATAATCCCATCCAGATGGTATGTTGACATGACACCCGCTCAAGCTTTGCACTCAAGGTTCCAATGTAACCACTCAACAGACCATCTTTTTTTGCATTATTTCTTTTTATTCCAATGTTCCCAGGATCCACCACTCTTTTGGGCAGCCACGGTCCCCAACATTCTCCTTCTACTCCTCCCCCTGGAGCCCTCCTCACTTCACATTGCAGCCTGACCCCCAGGGTAGCCTGGCATAACCCTTATCTGTGTGAGTCTCCCTCCTTTGAGGGGAAGGCACCAGTGGGGACACCCAGCACACTCTTCTCTGGGTCCCAGGGCACTGCTGAGGTAGGTGAAACTTCCATGGGAGGCACTTCAGAGGTGTCAATAAACCACCTGCTGTCATCCAGCCAATCCTGGGCTGTTTTTCCATTTTTTTCTGGTTCCTTCCATGGTTGTGACACTTGTGTAGTGCTCCCAGTCTCCACCGGAGTTCACTGCAGAGTGAAATGATCCCACTACTCTCCCCAGGATAGGAGAGCAGTTCTGCGGATGCTCAATCATCTCCTCCCCTGCTGACTCCTGGCGCCCCAAGTCCATTTCCTAACCCAGGTCACCAGCATGGTTCAAGGTAAGGCATCACGCCTCAGCCCTCTGCACCACCAGGCAGTCCAACAAACCACATTAATAGCATTATATCTTTGTAATGCACAATTTTCTATATTTTATTGTATTTATAATCTTTATGACAGTAAGTCAATGAATTTTCAGGCCATGACAATGATTATAATAATTATCTTGGTATGTTTGCTTGAATTTAATGTACAATGCATGACTAATTAGAGTGACAGAACAAACATAAATACATATCAAGACACATCTCTCTGCATGTCTTCCAGTCTGAAATATTAACATGTGTTTGTCTTCAGCTCTCCCATTATCTAAGAAACATCCACTTTACAACCCCGGTAGGTGAAGATGTCTTGATTGAAGAAGGAGACTATATACCCCAAAAATACTTGCTTTTAAACCTGATAGTGGCTGATGGTCTTCCAAGAATTTTAAATGTGGGCATTTATTACCCTAGAAAACCAGTACATGAGAGCTTCCATGTCAAAGAAAGTTTATTCAAATGGAATGGAAGAAAAACTCAGATTAGAACTGTACTCAAATTGAACATAGTTTTATTATCTGTTTGCTAGAATATCTATTATTATAGGGACACAGTCATGTTCCTATAGTTAGGATTGAGTAGTGTGTTTAATGTTGAACCTTAAATTTTGCACTTTATTAATTTTGCAACTGATCAATGGATTTGAACAAAGGTTGGTATGTTTTTTGCCCGTGGTTGGGAACTCTTGATTTGACAAGTTTTGTTCAGGTCTGATGTATGAATTCTGAGATCCTGATACCTTAAAATCACCACTTTTGTAATTTTTTCCTCATTCACTTGCATCCAGATGGTGTAGAGATTTTGTGTGATTTTTCTGTGGCAGATACAGTTTGGGTAACAGAACTGCCATGCATTGTTTGGTGAAAAACATTAATCTGTTGCAAAGTTATTCAATTTTTAAGTTCCCTTTGTTTTCAGTGACTAGAATATAAGAACAAAATTCAACAAATGATTGACCTTGGGAAAAAGGATTCTTTCTCATGAGAGCCATTCCTTTTTCATGAGGACAAATTCCTTTTTCGTAAGGGAAAAATTAATTTTCATCAGCCCCTATCTGTTTTTCTTTTTTTCCATGAACTAAAAAGCATGGACAGTATATAAACATGTTATCATTGTACAAATCAGGCACCAGCACCTAGCTAAATAGGTCCCATTTAGCTAGGTTCTGGGGTTTGTTTTTCACAATTAGGGTCAGAAATACTTTTTCTGAGCGCCCAAAATCCTGGCAGCCCAGTTTAGCAAGAGGAGCCTCCCACCACATTCTCTTCATGAGAATTGTAGATTTCCTTTGGTTCTGCAGTCACAGTTGATCTGCTACTGGCTGTAGTATGAGTTGTGATTCCCATTTCCCTGGTGTCTAATGGCCCGACCCACCCTTTGATTGCTGTCTTCTAGTCCCTGGTTTGTTTTGCTTGCTTTCATTTCATTTCATTTAATTTGATGCCCCCAGCCCATTTTTTATTACATACAGTAGCCGACATTTGGGGACCCAATCCCCATGTCGGCATTTAGAGCCCCTCCATGAACAGTGTGGGATATCAGGCAGCCCACCTCCAGAGTCCCAAAATGTTTATTTCTTTCAAATCTGTAAAAAGAAAACAGTCCCTATATCCCCCTTCCACATTCCACATCACGACCATCCCACTGAGCACCCACCACCCGACCCCCCTTACCCTATGCTTACCAACAGAGGTTATAGACTGTCATCTTCTTTGGACCGAGACATGTCTGCCCTCTTCAAAACTGAACCATCAACTGAAGAATCTTGGTAAGTGCTGTATAATGTATTCCAATGATGTTTTGAACTGATGTTCACAACTCTGACATTTTTGGGAAACTTTTCACCAAAGTTCCACATTGCATTTTTGGGACCCCACCTCAAGAACACTGGCACTGTGAATTTGTTGATCAGGCCAGGAAGGTAATTATGTAGTCACTCTGCGAAATTACCTTTTGGGACAGAATAACACAATTATACCACTAGTGTTCATGAGGAGGGATCCCAAAAAGTTCATGTTGAAAATTTGGTGAAACAAGTCCTAAAATTGGCTGTGTTATGAGCATTCATTAAAATCTTTCTGTGCACATGCAAAACTGATCATTTTCAATATTTTGAGTCCACATTTGCAACATATCCATTTTTTTCACACCACTTCATCAACTGTACAGCTGTAATTTTTCAGATCCTATCTGAAACCTGTCTTCACACCTGTGGTGTGGAATGCATTTTGCCACGGATTAGTCAATGTTCACCAATAAGGTTTATGAGGTGGGATCATAAGAAGATTATGTTGAAAATGTGGAGTTAAAATATGAAAAAATGTCAAAGTTATGACCATTCATTACAATTTCTCTTTGCCCACTGGTAACTTCTGGAATGTTAAATATTTTTACACCAGATTTTCAACATAGCCTTCATATTTCCCCACTTCAAGTGTGTCACCGCTGTTATTTTTCAAATCCTGGCCAAAATTGTTTTCATACCTCTGATGCGTAATGGCATTGAAGTTGTACAGAATTATGCTTTGGTGGGAATTCAAACATTTTCTGTATTGGGTACATGAGGTGGGATAATAAGATGGTTATTTATTTACTTTATTTTTTTTTATTTCAAATTTGGATTAACATATTTGAGCCAGAAAGCTCTTTTACAAAGATTCCAAGTCGATTAAGTACGAAATACAATACATTTGGTAAGAATATAATAAAAAATGCACCGCGTTGCAAGGTTTATAGGTAAAGCATAACAAATGTAGACTACAGAAATGTGATGCCAAGTTAAACAGCAATCTCTGAATAGAGCACACAATGGTCATGAACAACGAGGAACACTTAGTTTGCAAAGGTTTCTCAAGTGCCAAAACAATGGAGAGAGATGGGGAAAAAAGGAGTACTGTATGTAGAGGAGGAGGGCAGTGGGGTGGTCAGCATGAGAATAGATCCCAGGGTATGCTTGATCAGGAGGGGCAGTTAACAAAGAGTAGCCCATGCTTAAGAGCCAAGTAAAAATACAGGTAGCAGCCTGAAGCAAGCGATGTCAGGAAGAAGGGCGAGAGATGGGGCAAGACAGAGCTTGGAGAGGAGGAGAGAAGTAGGGGTGGTCAAAATGGCTATGCTGACAATTTAGTCACTGTTGTCCTATAAATAGAGGGCCCTGTGCTTCCACAGCTGCATACATATTCATATCTTTGGACCCTGCACTCCCACAGTAAAACAAGAACACTATTTTACTACTTAAAATCATTGTTAAGGCTTCAATTAGGGTAAAAGCAAAAAAGTTGGAAAATGAGGTGTTTGGGTTTTCTTAACACCCCAACCTCCAAAACCAGACAGGAAAGTAGGTGTGTTGTGTGTCTTGGGCCTCTCAAGCCTAACACTTACCCCATTCCATCTGTAAATAAGGTCAGAAGTGTGGACTTTATGAGAATGGGGTGAGTGTTAGGCTTGAGAACTATGACCGGAGTGTGCTTACTGTCTCAATATGGGTCTGTGTCAGTGCAGAGCCGAAGGTGCCATCATAGCCCCAGACTGAATGCAGACTGTAGGAGCCAAATGGAGACAGTGCAGCCCTAATGGGATACTGCAAGGGCACCTGTGGGCCCTATTCAGCCTTTCCATACCAATGAGTTTGTTGAGCATGTACGCTACTAGAGTTCATTTGCATATCCATTGTGGGTTCATTAATATGGCTGTATAGCCCCATAATTCCTGCCCTCCTCTTGCAGTGCTAATCCTGGTACTGTAATGATCCCCTAAGTCCCTCATCTGCTCTCCATCCCCCTTCCTGATCCACCTGCTCTGGACCCCCGGTTGATACCCTCTCACCATGGACACTGAGCAGTAATGTTACACAAGATACCTCCACCCTAATTGACACCACAGAGGTACACCACAGACAGCCAGAATTTATGTATATGTTATACTAGCATGTAGGGCTAAGGACATCTACCGTACAAGAGTAGATGTCAGGATATTTATGCATATGATTGCTATATGCTTTACTTTCTAATATACACATGTATTTCTTGCTTACAAGATGCTAGGACACCTGTGTCCTTATAGTATTATGATATAAGAGTCAGCATTGCCATCTTCTGGTCATCTGTATTATTACACGGCCATGTACACAAACTGTACTTTCTTTGTTTCCACTAAGTGATAACTATAACAAAATTGTATAATGTTATCTAGGATTGTAGAACCACCTCTAATTTAGCCAATAGGGCTCATCTCTGTAACTAGAAATGTTTATATCTTACAGTAACTATGGTAACTATCTTAGGTATATAATGTAAGACATTGTGGCCCAGATATTCAAACTGTGCTCAAAAAATGTGCAACAGCAGAAGCAAGCATAAGTCCACTGCACCCATGCACAAGAAGCGCGATATTCAAAGACTGCACAGGTCAAGATGTGCCTGCGGCACACAACTGAATATCTTGCCACCTGCACCATAGTGCAACCAGGGATGTGCAGTGGAGCAGTGCAGATGCACCATAGTGCAACCAGGGATGTGCAGTGGAGCAGTGCAGATGCACCATAGTGCAACCAGGGATGTGCAGTGGAGCAGTGCAGATGCACCATAGTGCAACCAGGGATGTGCAGTGGAACAGTGCAGATGCACCATAGTGCAACCAGGGGTGTGCAGTGGAGCAGTGCAGATGCACCATTGTGCAACCAGGGATGTGCAGTGGAGCAGTGCAGATGCGTCATAGCGCAACCAGGGATGCCCCGTGGAGCAAGGAAACAGTGCAACAGCACAACCAGGGATGCGCAGGAACAGGATGCAGGGGCCCACCACCCATGCCACAGATGGACAGAGAAGCACACAGCAGAACAGACATCGCCCCCCACACCCCAAGCACTGCACAACTGGTGGAGAGCTGGAATAACCACCGGCCCATGGATACCAGCAACCAACAAACAGCCAGGGCATGGTGCCCCAACACAACCCTGGGCAAGCTGTGGAGGGCCACACCATCCCACCAATGCAGAGCACACCCTGCACCATGATTCCCATACACGCTGCCCAGGAGTAGCACCCAACAGTGCAGGACACCTCATGCATGCCACCACCCCCACTGTGACAATGCAACCCTGTGCACCATGGAGCCATGCATGGCAGCCCCACCATGTGCACCCTGGAGTGGGCAGCAGCAGACAGCAATGCAGCAACTGCATACACAGTGCCACCCTGCACATCCCCCCCCAAGGTACGGCTAAGAGACCGACCATGCATTGGCACATGAGGTACCCCACATGTACAGGGCATGCCCCGGACCCCACCACCAGTGGTACAGCACTCTGAACACCCTCCCAAGGACACATCCCGTGCCAGCACTGGCCACAACAGCCAGCACAGACACACACACAGTGTTGCATGGAAGCATGCACCACACAGGATGCAACACAGTGCATGGACAAACAGCCACCCATACCCAAGGGCACACCAACACAGGGACACAGTGGCAGGTCAACCAAGCCACTGGTGTGTGGCCACAGCAGCCGTGTACAGATTGCCAGCACCCCTACCTGGCACAGGTGTTCCAGCCACCCTGTGCAGGCACCATGAAGCTGTATGCCACCAGCATGCAGCTGGAGCACAAGTGACAGACAGTGGGGAGCACTTCCCCTGCAACAGACACAAGCGACAGCATGGAGGTGGGACAACAGCAGCAGAGGCCACATTGCTACCGGAGGCAGATGTACACCATACTGGTGATGGGAGGCAACCTGGCATTGTGCCAGGTACAGTGGTTGTCCAGCATGGACAGCCACCACTGACATGCCAGCAGACCATGCATATCACAGACATGCAAGGGTGTCAGCTGCACAGGCCATGGACAGTCTGACAGGGGTGCCATGCACACAGTGCATGCACTGTGGACCACTGCACACAGGCATCCAGTGCACACAGAACAACACACAAACCACAGATAGTGACCAATCCCCCCGCCCACACCATAGATAGTTCCTTTCTGGACACACACACACACACACACACACATGCTTGCACCACCCCTGACACCATGCACACCACTGCAGCTGAGCACCTGTAGCTCACTGCAAATCAGAGACCACCACAGTTTTCATAACAAAATGTATGTATTAAAAATTAAAAACACTCAAACATATGTATAAATATGTACAAGGGTGGGGGGAAGGGCCACAAACCAGGTGGCGGTGGGCATGGGGCATGGGTGTACAAATGGCACAAGGAAGAAGGGGTGTGAGGGTGGGTCCAGGGGGGTTATGTGTGTCAGGGGTCATGGAGGGCCTACTCTCTGCCCCGTTCTTCACTCCTGTGGTACCTCCAGGTGCTTCTCCTCCAGACCCCGTGCCACTCCATCCACTCCAGCAGTGCCAGGGATGACCATGCCAACTGCAGAAGCTCCTGTATGCCCCATTCCAGGGTCAACCAGCATTGTCCACCTAGGACAAGGGAGCAGAGTCAATACGTGTGCCTGTCCAGCCCCCTGCAGCCCACCCATTGTGCATGGCATACAGCCATGTGCCATGCCCCTGTGATGGTGTATGACCACCCACAGTGACAGCATCCACAAGACCTGCATACCCAGGCACCCAGAGCCACGTGGACCACTGCACACACTCACTGCCCATGTCCTGCACAGCACCACCGTGGCCATGCAGTGACAAGGCTATGCAGTATGAAGGCAGTAGCACAGCCATGTACCAGGTGCATGCATGGACCACCATTGATGCACTCCCAGACAAGCAGTGCCACTGGACAGTGCTAACTGTAACAAGTTGCATGCATGACAGTGGTGTCAATGGATGGTGGCCATGCCCCACTGCCCACCCTGTTACATAGCATGCAATAGTAATGATGGATGTAAGGCACTCACCATCATCAGGATGGTCCCTGGCGCCTCTGTGGTCCTGCATCCCTCCCGGCCTGCTGGTCCTCTTGGTGGCACCTCTTCTCCTTTGCCCGCTGGCGCTCCTCTGGGCCTAAGATGCAAACTTGGAGAGAGGAACATCAATACAATCAGAGAGAAAAGTCCCCCCATCCCTGCATGTGTGCAATCCCACACAGCCATACCCATCCACCCCCCACCCTGATACCACCACCATGGCCAACACTGGATGACCCCCCCATGTACTGGACACATGCAACCATGATACCCGTATGGATGTTAACAGTGTATGGATAGGGCACCTACCTGGCTGTGGCACCGTGCCTCTCCTGGCACATCCCCACAGGTGGGCAAGCCTGTCCGGGTCCCTGCACCAGAGGTCCCCGTATCAGTGGTGACACTGCTCGGCCATGTGCTCGATTCCCGTGCCCTCCTCCAGCGCCACTGCCACCTCCTCCCATACTGCACTCCTGGCCCTGTCCAGGGGGTGCATCACCATAAAGTGCCTCAGCATGGGGCTCTACAATGGCCACCAAATTGGTCAGCTCCACCTGGCTCCACACAGCAGCCCTCCTCCGTGCCATCTCTACAGTTAGTTGGAGTCAAAATGGCACTCAGTAGCATGGTCCGCCACATGCAGATGATGCACTGTACAGCGCTGCCATTCTCTATCATGCTGTCACCGAACAGCGCGATAGTGGTGCACCCATGTGGATGCATAGTGCCTAAGGGGCAAAGGTCAGGCACAGGGTCAAGGATCTCTCACGTACGGACTGCCACAGTGCGATTGGAACTCAATGCATGTAGTGTGATTAGGTGCCTGTATGCCACCTATTGTAGCAGCCTACCACACTGTGGCCCCAGTGCACCTACAGCGCCCCAGTGCCACAACGTCATATATGTAAACAACACAGTAGTACCACTGGTACAATGGTTGCCGTGCCCTGCATTGCTTCCCTCTCACAGCACATCAGCAGCGCAGCAGGCATCTGCATCATTACCCTGGGCATGCACAGTTCAGTGTGTACTGTGCATGTCACAGAAATGCGTCCTTGCCTAAGCACGTTCAACACAATTGCACAAAGCGCAACAGCATGATATTCAGCTGGCATATGCAAACCTGCTAATCAGCCATTCAGTGGTGCAGATACTGCATTTGCATCCACTTAAAATTGTGCCTCACCTCATTTGCATGTGTTGCGCTATAGAAAAGCAACATTGGGCTGCACTGGCCATAGTCGGTTACTGCAGTCTATTCCGGTGAGTTGCATGCTGTTTGGGAGTGTGGACTGTGGTGTGTGGGACATGCATGGGACTGCACAGTCACAGGTAACACCTGTCATTCTCACAGGATGAATAATGAGTGATTGTGAGGTGGAGGAAGAGGAACAGAGACATGGGAGGAAGAGGAGGCCTACCTTCACAAAGGCAGAAACAGATGCCCTGTTTGAGGCCTACCTTGACCAGGAGCTGTTGCTCAGTGGACGGCAGGGAACACCACAGACCCATGCTGCTGCATGGAAAGAGAGGGCGTGTGCCATCAACCTGCATGGCAGCCACCAGCGGTCTGTGCAGGAGTGCAAAAAGAAGATGGGCACAGACAGGCAGAGCATTAAGGACAAGGTGGCTGCCATCAGGGCAGCACAGTCTGTGACTGGTGGAGACAGCCAGACGTGCAATGCCTGACCCCACAAGAAGAGTGGGTTGCTGGAAGCATGCAGCATTGTGCCATTGAGGGTGTTCCGGGAGGTGGATTCCAGAGGGGTGGTAGCCCGTCACTGCATAGTAGGTCCTGGTCTGTCAAAGGGGGGACAGGGTAAGGCAGATACTTTAATGCTACTGTGTTCCCTTATAGCTCCTGAATGTCTACATGGGTCAGCAGTGGTGGGTTTGTCCCCTGAGGGAGGTACCATGGACATAGAGGAGGGCCCATCCACCTCCACAGGCATATGAGGGTCAGGGGGATAGTGGGCTCATCTGGACATCTGGACTGATGTTGGTGGAGCAGGTGCGGAGGAGGCCCTCCCATGTCCCAGCATGCCGGCATCCATGGATGCCGGCATGCTGAGACTCGGGCTGGTGTCAGATCCATCTCTGATGATGATGGAGCTCACTTCATGGACATTAATACATCTGGGTCACAGGATGTCCACACAGCAGGTGACATCATGGGCATGGCCATGGGTGGTTCTGCCATGGAGGCCTGCATGACATCACAGTCCCAGCCTGTGCCTGTCTGTACCAGTGGGACAGCACTGGTGTGTGTGTTCAGGACAGTGGGGCTGTTGTGGCCACGGCAGCAGCATGATTGAGCCCTGGAAAGTGGCAGCCGGAGGGGCAGTGTCAAACAGTCAGCCAATGGCCATGGGGGTGCAGTGTCATGGGTCAGAATCAGTGCACTGCCTGTGGACATGCCCAGGACTGGCCCTGGTGTGCAGCACCCATCCTCAAGGGGTACTGCCTATCAGGGCTGTGAACACCGTGAGGGACAGCATGCTGATCAGGCAGATGACCTCTTAGAAGAGCACACCCGCATACTCCAAGAATCAGTCGATCAGCAGGTGTGGCTTGTGATGGCAGTGGATGAACTCATTGTGGATCTGCGCCAGGCAGAGAAGCAGCGCAGCGGAGACACCACTCTGCTCCTGGCAGGGATGGACCGGATACAGGAGGATGTGATCACTGCCATTGACAGGCAGACACAGGCAATCACAGCTGTCATGACTATAATGGGCACACAGTTATTTCCCCATGCATCGCAGACACCGAGCAGTGCAATGTTCACTCCCCATTCCCGACGTCATGTGACACCCTCCTTGTTGACACCAGGTTCAGGTGTGGGCATCCCGAGCACACCTGGGGCAGGCATGTTTGGTGTGCTGCAGACCCCTGCACTAGCACGGTCGCTTTCAAGCAGTGGAACCCCTGGGGGACTGTAGGTGCCACCCCATGAGGCCATTGGTCAGCCTTTCTCTGCTGGCGGGTCTTGGCAGGGATGCCCATGCATCCATGGTGGCCGTGGTACTGTGGCTCGTGACTGGCCTGTCTCCCACCATGGCTACTGTCTGATGCTGCCCTGTGTGCATTGTGTTGTTCAATGTGCAATGCACAGGTGGGGTAACTGGCCCTGCATGCACACACATGTTCCATCTGCACACCCTCCTGGCTGCTGTCCACTGTGGTGTGTGCATGATGATGTCTGTGTTGCGCTGTCTGCCACTGTGCAATGGTGCCCAGTGTCTGACACATGCACAATGACAGTCACTGTGCATGGTGGTCTGTGGATGTGTGTGTGGCTAGGGGTGGTGGTGGTTGGGGTCGGCCTGTTTCCTACCCTTTGTGCTTGTTTTGTGAGGTGTGTGCATGTGTGTGTGTGTGTGTGACCACGTGCCTTGTTAGATGTTGCCCATCACTGACAGCATGTGTGGTTCCATGCTCGGCCAATTCCCTTAATGACATGCACCCCTGGGGTTTGTCCATGTGTATTTGTGGGTTGTGCCTTTGCCACTGGTGGTTGCACATGGCCCCATGACTTACTTGGGTTGGTTGAAGTGCTCCTTTGTGATGGTGTCCCATTGCAGCTGTGCCATCTGTACCAGTCAGGGGTCCCTTTGACCAAGGGGGGGGCTGCCCATCACCATCTTCACCAGTGTCCTCATCGTCCCCCTCGCTGTCCCACTCTTCAACCTGTATGACTATCCCACAGTCGTTGGCCATGTTGTGCAGGATGCAACAGGCCAGGAATAGCCCGCAGGCCTTTGAGGGGCAGTACTCTAGGGCACCACCACCAGACGTGTCCAGGCAATGGAAACGTACCTTCAGCATCCCGAACACCCACTCAATGTCATTGCATGTGGTGGCACGTTGCTGCGATGGGGTCGTGGTCTGCCGGTATGGTGTGAGCAGCCAGGGATGGAGTGGGTATCCACTGTCACCTGTGTGTATAGGGTGGACATTAGTTTGGTGATCAGCATCGCCCTGCCTTGAGCCATCTAGGCCAATACCCATGTTACCTCTGAATATGCCCCTCCCAAGCTCCATGTCTTTCTGCATGCTTTGCATACTCACCCACTAGGTGGCCAGTGAGGACGTCCCCACTTTCGAACCTGTGGCATAGTGCAGACTGATGCCAGATGAAGGCATCATGTGCTCCCCCAGGGTGCATGGCACAGGCATTGATTATGCCCTCTGGCATTGCACATCACCTGGCAGTTGATGCTTGCATACCCCTTCTGATTCATGTATCCGGCCCCTTCAGGGCCAGGTGGTGTGTGGATGGCCACATGGGTGTAGTCTGTTGCTCCGAGCATGCCAGGCATAGGTGCTACCCTGTAGAAATCCTGTATGTTTGCTGTGCACTCTGCCAGTGTGCTGGGGAAATGGATGTGCTCCACAGCATGTGGCAGCAGTGCGCTGAGGATTTGGGTGAGGAGAGTGATGCAGCCAGCTGAGTAATAACTGTCATGTCCCCTGTTTGTCTCTGGAAGGTACCCGTGGTGAGCAGGCACATGCAAGCTGTCACTTTGGTCTCCACTGACAGAGCATGGCTCTGTCATGTGGGTGCCTGCTTCACATCACTGCACAGCTCATAGAGCCACCTCAGGATCACCCAATTTAGGTGGTACTGGCCCACAATCTCAGTATCAGTGTACAGCTCGAAGCTGCTGCAGGCTCGGTACTGCCTATTGGGGGCATACCGCTGACAGGCCCTTCCATGGCCACACCCCCCTGCTACCTGTCTTCTAACCCCCCTCATAACTGCCTCCATCTGGATGGCGGCACTGGCCATGTCCCTGGCTTGTGTTACCACCCCCAGCAGCTGTTTCTGTGTTCTCCCCGCTGTCCTTGCTGCTACTCCCCCTGCACCGGGAACACCTCCCTGTAGTGGCATCTGTGTTGTGAGGCACTTCCCCCTTTTGACCTGCACTGTGGCAGAGGTTCCCCAAACCTTCCCTGCTCTGTCTCACTCCTGCCCTGCCCTTCTCCCAGTGTCTGTGTGCCTGTGTGGCTGTTAGCAGTTCAGCAACATGTGCCTTCCCTGTAGCGTTCTTGTGCTCTCTCTTGTTCCTTTTTATTTTGGCTCATTTCAACTATTGCGCCACTTCCATTTGCTCCCCTATTGCGCATGGCACATGTTACGAACATACGAACATACAAAATTTGCCAGCAGATAAAGGCCTAGAGGTCTATCAAGTCTGCTCGAATATGCAGCTAGTACCCCTTATTCTGCAGCTGCCCCTCCCTTCCACCCTTCTCCTTCATTAACCTTCCCCCTTGTCATGTTCCATCCTCATTTGAAGCAGTCCATTGTTCTACTGCATACCACTTCAGCAGGTAACGCATTCCACCCAGCCACCACCCTCTCTGTAAAAAAGTGTCTCCTCATCTCCCTTCTGAACCTTCCTCACTCCAGTCTCATATCATGGCCCCTGGTGGCCCTCCCCTCCCTTACTTTGAACAGCCCCTCTGTACTCATCTTGTTTATTCCTTTCATGTATTTAAAGGTTTCAATCATGTCACCCCTGTCTCTCCTCTCATGTTGTTGCATATCACACTGTGCCATTTATGCATGGTTCCTCCCCTTCAGTTGCACATGCATTCATTTTTATTGCACTCTTACGCATTGTGATTTGGGGGGGCGTGCATCTGCCTCTCACTGAATATCGTAGAATGGCACATTTTTGGACTTGTGCTGGGGCATCCCTGTTGTGCATGGTGCAACCCTTCTGAATATCTGGGCCTATGTCTTCTACTTCACTAACCCCTGAAATTTCTACACTCCTTGAGGTATAGGGAATGCATAGCATAGGTTCCCAGTTCCTAATGGTAAGAACTGCTTAGGGCTACTGTAATGCTCCTTTTGGTACCAATAAACAAGATTTATTACTCTTATGCAACTTGTTTGTGATTTGTTGCATTCCCATTCTTGCCAAGAACCTGAGGTGAGGATGTAGACCTCCTGACAATTGATGACCGCATGGAGGCAATATTTGGTGTTTGCAAAGTTTTTACTAATTGCTACTACTTTCCTTTCCTAATGGGTACAGAAGGTGTGCACATCTGTATCACATCTCCTGTTTTTCACCCACTTTGTAACTACTTGCAAAGTCTGGCTGCTTACTGGGTGTGGTCAATGCCAACTCACCTCACCCCATGGCAGTTTAGAATTGCAAGCTTACAGGTGCACAGCAGCCCACATGTGAATTAGTGCACCTGTTGTGGATCGATACACAGCATAGTACCTTTTAACGGTTTGATTCTATGTTCCCTCCCACTAAATGGCCACCACATCAAATATCTGCACAGACTTGAGACTCAATGTCTCAAACTTCCATGCCTCAAATGGAGGATGGGCTAACTTTGCACTGGATGCAGGTCAATCTGACAATCCCATGCTGGGGATTTCAATCCAGTACTCAGAGATGAGACAAACAGCCAGAAAGCATGAAGCAAAAGGGCTGTTGGTCATTGCTCTCTATGCTGCTCAGGAAGTCTTCTAAGTGAAGTTTTGAACCATTGACCTGCAAGTCTCATCTCTCAAGCGGGAGATGGGACTACAGAAAACTGAATGTTTAAAAAGAGAGCAGGATTTGGAGTCTGCATTCCATACTCTGTGGAATGAAAAGGATTCACATTTGCATCATTCTGTTCGGGAAAATGAGCAGGAACTTTGTATGTTGAGGCAGGACTGGGAAAGTTTGAGACAGGATAAGAGGCAGGCATGGCAAATGAATGCTATATTAAGTAGAACTAATGATCCTATCGGTGATGAGTTGGGAGAGCTCCAGGATGAGATAAACCAGGTACGTAATGATTTAGGTATAGCTACTAGGGACAATTGCGAAATGAGTGCTGCGTATAGAGTGTTACAGAAGCAGCTACAGGATGATGTGGATTAGAATGTTGCCAAAGTTAGTCATGAAGACTGTGAATATAAAATGGTGAAACTGCGCCATCAGCAAGTGGTACTGGCTGGTCACGTCAAAGCGATGGGCAGTGTAGCCCCCATCCTGATAATGTTATTTGGGGAGGAGGAGTCATATGACAACATTTCTCAGTACAACCCCCAGGCATGCCCCTACCATGGCCCAGTGACCCCACCCCACCATCCACAACATGGTGGACCCCGTCACATGACACCACATCCCTAAATCATCAATGGCATGATGATAATGATGTGCAACACCAACAAGGCAACCCACATGATGTGGGGGGGGATCAGGTCCAGACCTACTCCCACAACACCACTGATCACCGTTATTTCTGTGGACAATAGGGAAGAGATAGACCAAATGATTGATAATGTCTTAGGCACTGTGACCCTTCCCGAGAGAAGCAAGTGGACCCTCTGAACACAGATCAAACAGATGCTTCAGGAGAGTGCTACTTGGGAACAGATGGTCCAGACTGTGGCTGAAGCAGCAGCTCAGGCAGCCCTGCAGGATGTCCAAGACAATCTACCTCCAAACGATTGTCCCTGTAATCCCCTACAAATGGCCCACTCAGTTCAGCAAACAGCTGACAACATTGGTCAGATGAGCCCATCCGACAACCTCGGTTGCTACATGGAAAAGGTGCATTCCAAATGCAAAATGCTTCGTTGTCGCTGCAGACTACCAAGTCCAGATCCTACACCAGACCATTTATCCTGGACTATGGGGTGAAACTCCCTGTTGATATCTGGCAGGATAGCCACGCCACCTTTGATGAAGTTGCAGCTAAACTCATTACTGCACATTACCCAGGTGTGGTAAGAGCGATGCTTACATGCCCTGTGAAACAGAATTCAAAGGAAAG
Organism: Neoceratodus forsteri; assembly: GCA_016271365.2. Classification (NCBI taxonomy): domain Eukaryota; kingdom Metazoa; phylum Chordata; order Ceratodontiformes; family Ceratodontidae; genus Neoceratodus; species Neoceratodus forsteri. The sequence continues at coordinate 40,937,911 of CM028131.1, read as the reverse complement.
TCCAGAAACCTTCCACCATAGGATTTAGATGGCCTACTGAGCAGGAAAGAACCTTGCAGGAGAGGTCTTGGATGTGGACCTAATTAAGTACAAAACATTGTTCCTTCAGAACATGATCCCTGCAATGCGAGAGAAGGTACAGCCAACCACCTGTCCCACCATGGATAAGTTTTCTGACATTCTTCAGAAAATGGAGAGAGTTTATCAACTCTAAATCTGTGATTCAAACTCTGGTTCCAAGAAGGTAGCTGCAGTGGTACCCACCCTGGAGTCCACAATGCACTATACAGTAGAGGGGCAGGCCCAAGAGAAACAGCCCCTCCCTACAGACAACCAACAACCCCAGCAGGCCCAACAGCAACAATCCTGGTATGGCAACCAGAACTACCACAAAAACAAGAAGCATCTTAAAAATAATAATGGTAATCAACAGATACTAGGCCCTTCATATAGCGAAACAGCCAATGAGAACTGAAACCTCTGAGACCCTTCTTGGGCAAGTACGCTCCTTAGTGGATGCTTTCCCAGTTCAGGCTCTTGCTGCAGTACAATGAGGAGGACAGGTCTCAACAGGCTGTGGGGATACTGGAAACTCAGGCTGTCAGGCCCCTGCAGACCTGAATGTGGAAGCGACTCCCTATGTAACATCAGTACAGCATGGTGAAACGGTTCACAGGAACCAGCCCCAAATGCTCCTCCAAGAGCATCCCCATGCCGCTACTAGTACTGATTGACAATTACAGGCCCCAGTTCATACTGTAAACAAGCTAGTCTTGGATACAAATGAAGGCCCTGTACAGAGGCCAAGGTCGGGGGCCGCCTATTACAGTATTGCTGGATACAGGTGCAGCAGTGTCTGTATTTCATGATAACAATCCGGCCACATCACCTTGGTCCACCAGACGGAAGATTGATATGTCTGGCATAGATGGAACAAGGTTACCTGTGTACCACTCCCTGCCACTACCTGTGACACTGGGACACCTAAAGGGAAGTCATAATGTACCTTTCTGCTTATGGTACTGCATGATCACCCTAGTATCATAGGAATTAACTTCTTGTCACAACACGGCTGTGTGGTAGACCTGGCCAATATGTTGTTGATACAGATTCAGGGACAGTATCACACTGTCATGATTCCAGATTCACATGTGGTTGCAACAATTGCCACAAATGACAAAGAATATGACATCATAGATTTGTTCAAGAACCACAAGCTTTTCCCAAAGCTTCTTCCCATCCTGAAAAGCCATCTGGAGGCATTTGCCACCAACAAATATGATTGTGGCAAGATGCATACTATCATTGAGGTGACAGGCCCAGCCCATGAGAGGCAAAGGCAATACCCCTTTCCATCCAAGGCCTTACCCTCTCTTTGGGACACAATTAAATCAATTCTCAAGCAAGATGTAATCAGGACATATTTTCCCACTGAAAATTCCCCCATGTGGCCTGTGGAAATACCGACAGGCACATGAAGACTTACAATTGACTACAGGAGACTAAACCAGGTCACCCCTTGTTGTGCCCCAACTGTGGCATCACCACCAGATGTGCTCTGACTACTGACCCTGACCAACAATAGTTTAGTGCCCTGGATATTTCCAATAGTTTCTGCTCACTGCCATTAGCCCCCAAGAGTCAATATAAGTTTGCCTTCACCTTTGAAGGTAGGCAGTACACGTGGACCTGCTTACCATGGGGGTTCCATAACAGCCCCTCCCTATTCCATCTGCACATGATGGAAGATCTTGAGGGTTTCTTGACACCACAGTGCCTCTTGCAGTATGTGGATGACCTGCTGCTGGCAACAGCCACACAAGAGCAATATCTGGACCTTTTGGAAGAATTGCTGACCCTCATTCAGAGGACAGACCTCAAATGTAACCAAGCAAAAGCACAGCTGTGCCAGAAAAAGGTACTTTTTCTTGGTTTGAGGATAGCAGATAAAGGCAGAAGCCCTACCTGGAAGAATATACAGGGATTACTGGACTTGCTAGTCTCCACCAGTGTGGCTACCCTTAGATGAATTCTAGGTGTGGCAAATTATTCCAGAGATTTTATTTGTGATTTTGCTCAGAAGGCTGCCCCTCTGTGTGGGCCACTGAAAAAGGATGTTCCATGGACTTGGGGCCTCATAAATACCCAAGCTGTGACATCACTGAAGCAGGCCCTGGCCTCAGCTCCAGCCTTGGTTAACCCCAATCCTTCCCTGCCATTCCATCTGGAATATGCCACCTCTGACATGGCAATGTCTGCAGTATTGGCCCAGAAGGTTCATGACACACTAAGACCCATTGCATATGTGCCACAGCTCTTGACCCCAGTGGAACAGAAGTACAGCCTTTGTGAAAGGAACATTCTGGCTACCTACTGGGCTGTCAAGCACTTTTTGTTTATCATTTGGTATTTCCCTCTTATCATCAGTACAGACCACACCCCTACAACCTTCCTACTCTTATACAGAGTAAAGGATGGATCAGTCTCTAATACCAGACTGACACACTTGTCCCTCCTTCTCCAGGATAGGGATATCAAGGTTCACCCAACCAAAATGCCATCCATGCTGGTGCATGGCCTCCTTTTCCAAGGAGAGCCACATGACTGTACACTGTAGCTGCCTGATCTACCAGATCCAGGCCCTTTCCTTCCTGCTGCGCCACAACTACTTGAGAGCACCTTACTGTGCCACATTTTCAAGACAGATCAGCCTCCTATTATCAGGGAGACCAGACAGCAGGACTGGGTATATTTGTGGTTTACCCTTTTGGTAACATGGTTAAAATGTCCAAACATTGCAGTGTAGCATAATCACAGTATGCAGAAATGGCAGCGGTGGTCTGTGCCCTCAAGTTCATCCAGCATGGAACCGGGGATACCCTCATCGTTACAGACTCTAACTGGGTATGTTGTTCTCTTACAGAATTTCTCCCTTTCTGGCAGAACTCCTTAACCTATTCTGATGGCACCCCAGTGAAACACATGAACTGGTAATATACATTCATTCACTGGCACAGAAATTTGCACACAAACTCTATGTACACAAGGTAAATGCCCACTCCATACATAACCAGTATTATGCCTTCAATGACGCAGCTGACACCCTTGCTAAGGAAGGTGCCCAAGGGGGGCATCTAGATGATGGACCATCCAGAAGCCAGAGTAACTGTGCACACTGCAGCCGTCAGAAAGAACACTGAAACCTTCTCCCCCTTGGATTTGTCAGAAGCTCAGCATGCTGACTCTGAACTCAAGGATGTGTTCAGACTTTTGGACAAAGGCACAGAGAAGAACATTCCTGCCCTTGACCCATACAGAAGGCATGAAAGTAAGTTACACTTGTCTCTGGATGACAAGCTCATTTGGTACCAACCGGATAACACCACCACAAAATTGTGGGTGGTTCCTCATCATTTAAGGCCAGAAGTTTTGCACCAGGTGCATGACACCCCCACTGGTGTACACCAGGGAGTGGAAAACACACTCCAGAAGCTCAAGACCACAACATGGTGGCCTGATATCACCAAGGATATCAAACAGTACAGTGCTTGTTTGTGCACAAAACAACCCCATCCCTACCAAAAGAATTGCCAAATTATTACCACAACTGCATTCTGGCCCTTGGCATGTTTTACAGATCGATTTTACTGGTCCCCTCACCAATACCGGTAGAAACAACAAATATGCCCTTGTGGTCACTGATCTTTTCTCTAAGTGGGTCAAGGCTTTCCCCACTAAGACATGCACTGCAAAAGCCACTGCCAAAATCCTGGTGGAACAGATCTTCTCCAGGTGGGGCCTACCCCTTATGGTAGACTCTGACAAAGGAACCAGATTTGCAGGTGAGTTGATGAAAGAAGCCCCTGAACTCCTTGGAGTTCACCAGAAGTTCCACATACCATACCACCCACAATCATCAGGTCAAGTAGAGAGGGCCAGCAGATGGATTAAGCAAATGCTTTCCAAATATATATTGAGGACAATCCCAAGGGTTGGGATTCCCTACTGCCATTATTCCTTATGGCAATTAGGGGCACACCCTCAGCCTCCACTCAGTTGACACAATTTGAGGTGATGACTCGCAGAAGTATGAGATTACCTGAACACCCATTGTTTGACCTGCACACCCCTACCACAGATCAGGTCTCTGTGGATAAATAAGTGGAAAAGTTTAGAAAAGACCTAATATACACTCATTTGTATGCTGCAAACTGCCTGGGCAAAGCCCAGCAACAGTCCAAAATTCAGTCTAACAAACACGCACAAGAAGTGGATTGACAAATTGGAGATCAGGTAATGGTTCTCAGATTTGTGCATCCAACACACTCTTTCTCCAACAAATGGGAAGGACCCTACCCAATTGTCAACAAGCTCAGTCCAGCAGTCTATCAAATTCAACTCATGCAAAACAACAAGTTGACTGACAAATGGTTACATGCAAATCAGTTGAAACGGTATAAAGGAGTATAATTACTTTTCCTCTTCCCATTGGGTGGAATAGTACTAATCTTGCTAATGTTTGATTTTCCTTTTCAGATACACTGACAAGATGGCTATCTTGTCCCATTTTCTCCTCATTTTAGGAGTAATCCCCTGCATCAAAGGCATGTTAAAGCACATCCTTCCTCTTCTTGAGCTGCCTGCAACTACACCAGAGGGAGTCTCCCTCAATGTCCCCAAGAATTTGATTACAGTTCAGGAAGGTTCAGATGCCTACCTCACTGCCTCAATTGATGCTCCTGGTAAATCTACCCTACAAACTGAGTGGCAAACCAAATCTCAAGGACAAATACTCCCCGTGACCAAACTCTCCTAGGGAACTTTCCATGGATGACCCAATGCCAAATTATCCCCAAATGGTACCTTGTCCTTGTACCAAACCTCTCTTAGACATTCAGGTGTATATAGCATCACAGCCTTAACTGATCCTCCTTATTGATCCTTCTTATTGTAATACACTTTCTAAGGATTCTGCCAGGAAATTTTGTACCATGCACAACATGGCCTCAGCCACCATGTATTTATCTGTGTTACCCCCCACTGAGAAATAACTTTTGGAATGTCCCAAACAACACCCTGGCCCTCATAGTGGTCTAACAGCCATTGCTTTGCCCGGCACACAATCTACAATATATGCATATACCTGTTTTGTTCAACTTAACTTACTGGAATATGAAAGAATTTGGTATGTGTCATACTACTAATACACGATATTCTACAGTACTTTGCTACTTGATAGCTTAGCTGCTTTTCAGATTTGTAATCAAGACCCTATTGCCTGGGCACACACCACTGAGCATAGAGGCAATTTTAGGAGAAAAACTAGTTCTCAAATGGATAATTCGCAAAGTCATAAAGGAAAAACACGTGACACATCAGATGTCACTGGTGCCATGGCCACCCTTACTGGTCTCTTTGGTACTAAAATGTCTATCTGGAATAAAGCAGACATTGCTACTATCAAAGTACATTCACAGAAGTTTGAAAGTGGTATGATCAATGACACCATATCCCCATTATTGCATGGTGTGGATGGCCTTAGTCAGGAAGAAAGATACACTGTATATAATATGCACGACATTGCTAAGCCATTTTCAGATTCTAAAGAAAAGATTAACACCGTTATTGCACAGAACACTGAGGAGGCAGACAAGCAATACATTGCCCATGAAATATTATGCTCTGCCTATGGGTCATACATTATCACTACCATCAATAATCTCTTCCACAATCTGGGATCCAGAAGAATCCCTGATATCATACATGATAGGTGTATCTCTAAATGGCACTGCCCTCACTGCAAATCCCCTAACTGTGTTGCTATGTGTATGCTACAATCTGTTTCTATTCCTATTTCTACTGCTAGAAATTTGAAATTTGACACCAGACATCTTAATACTGGTCCTTGCTTTACTTCTAAGAAATGTTCCATTAAGGATACTATGTTTATGTCTTTTACTTTTTTCTTTACCATGTTTAGATCCCAATACAATTATATTTGATAAACTAGCATCTGTACACTCCACTGGGCACCTTGATGAAGACATCTACAGAGAACGCCTTGCCACCTCTTCTGGTTTTCCATTTTCTTCTGGATGCATAGGTCTCACTGCATATGGACTGTTGTGCTAAGAAAGAGTATATTTATTTGTGTCGATGTGATGTATTTGATGTTATTAAACCTGTATGTGGATATTCCCCAGACAGTATCGATTGGTCCTTTACTGTGGACGATGACATCACCACCAATGGCACAGAATACCAGGACTCAACATCTGCTCCAGGCACTTCTCGGTTGTACCAATCTACCTGGAAGGAGGTTCATCAACTGTCAACATGGATTTCCAACCAGACCTACACTTGCCCAGTACAACTACAAAAATGGAGACTACCTACTGTGAAAATGCAATACAATTCTGATGGTGACTTTTGTGTGGTAACTAATTCTAAGCAATTTACTTATGGCAGTGAGATATGTGTTATTACTAAACCCAACTTTTGCTCTGTCCCTCATCAGACAACTATTATTGGGCACACAGTTATCACCCCTATTCCCCTTGTGGAACCAGATATCATTGATGGTGACCCTGATTATCTTCTTACTCTTTCAGAGTATTTACCTTAGTTTAATGTACATATTGATCCTCTGACTTTAAAACTGAAGTCACTTTTAGACAGGAAAGACACACACCTCATCCACATCAGCAATAATATGACCAAAGCAAATGAAGCAATATATGATCTTATTAATGATGGTGATTTTAATAGTGCACTTACTAATACTTGATTAGAGATCGCCTTTAAAAGTTTTGTTATTATACAATCATTTTTGATATTTTTCCTTATCATTATGCATTGCTGCCTCCAGTGCACACTCCGCCAACACCATGAGCAGCTTGGGTTCCTTTATAAGGCTTGTGCATCGAGTCTATAAATAATATCTGCTCTCTCTCTCCACTTCCCCACTTTTGTTGTTGTTGCCCCTTCTGAGGAAACAAAGGTGGGGAATGTTACCCGAGATTCCTGCACTCTAACTGATACCCCCAGAGGTACACCACAGACAGTCAACATTTATGTATATGTTATACTAACATTTAGGGCTAAGGACATTTACTGTATAAGAGTAGATGTCAGGATATGTATTCATATGATTGCTATATGCTTTACTTTCTAATATACACATGCATTTCTTGCTTACAAGATGCTAGAACACCTGTTTCCTTGTGGTATTATGATATATGAGTCGGCATTGCTATCTTCTGATAATTTGTATTATTACACAGCCATGTAAACGCTCCTTCACTGACCACCCGAAATTCAGATATCTTGGGGTAAGGATCGACTGTAAACTCTACTTCACTGACCACCTGGAAGACTTGCTGAAAAAATTAAGGCAAAGACTTGGTCTTTTTTGCAGGATAAGAAGACTTCTTACAGCAGACGCAAAGAAATGACTAGTCCAAGCCATGTTCCTGTCCTTAATTCTATCAATCTGCAATCTCCCTTAAGAAGGCAGAATTCTTGTCCAGAGAGATTGCAGCAGCCAGGAATCAACTGGCTCAGCTTTTTCAAACTGTGGACAGGCTGTGCAACCCCGCCTGTCTACAAGTTTGGAAAGCTTTTTTGCAATTAGAGTGCAGGGAGCTTGCTCGATTCTTCACTAATAAAGTGGCCAACATCCGGGTGGATCTGTGCCCAGTGGCTTCTAAGGGGGATGCTGTTGAACAACGTGAGTTCACAGTACCTCAGTTTTCTTGGTGTTCCTTCAGCAAACCTGATTTCATGGATGTCACGAGGATTATCCATGGTGTGTGCCCTACGAGCCGTAGTTTGGATCCTGGACCGACTTCTCTAATATTGGGTTGTTGTGACATCATCGTTCCAATCCTTGTGTAAATAGTCTGGTGCTCCTTAGAATCGGGTGAGTTTCCTAGCTCCCTGAAAGAGGCAGTGGTGACACCCCTCTTGAAGAAAGCTACCTTGGACCCTTACTGTTTCACAAACTACAGACCCATGTCAAACCAACCCTTTATTGGGAAGGTGATTGAGAAGGTAGTGGTGGTCCAATTGGAGAACCATTTAACCAATCATGGCATCTACGAACCCTTCTAATCAGGTTTTTGTAAAAGACATAGCACTGAGACTGCACTGGTTCAGGTGCTTAATGATCTCTTGAGGGCGGGAGACCAGAAGAGACATTCTATTCTAGTTCTTCTTGATCTCTCGTCAGCCTTTGACACTGTGGATCACATGGTGTTGTTAGCACACCTGAGGTAGATTTGTGGAATATCGGGAACCGTCCTTCGATGGTTCACCTCATTCCTCACTGGGAGATCACAAAGAGTTGTGTCAGGGATTTTTTCCTCTGGCCCAACATCTTTGTTATGTGGTGTGACTCAGGGTTCTGTGCTATCTCCCATGTTATTTGCAGTGTATATGCTGCCCCTCGGAGATATTATAAGATGGTATATGCTGAGGTTTCATTGCTATGCAGATTATACCCAGCTATACCTGTCTTTTGTTCCTGACCAGGATGGAGCTCTCTCAGTGTTTAACAACTGTCTGAAAGAAATCCAATGTTGGATGGATTCTAGTTGGCTGAAGTTGAACTCAGAAAAAAACAGAGGTTTTGGTAGTGGACCTGGGCTGTCGGATAGAGGGGCTGCCTGTTGTTACACCCTCAGGAATTTCTCTTGGCGGTGTGTCACTTCTGACCTCTGAATGGGTGCGTAACCTAGGGGTTATCTTGGATGACAGGCTGACACTGCAGTCGCAGGTGTCAGCAGTCATCAAGACTTCCTTTTACCACCTTAGGAATATCGCTAGAGTGAAACACCTTGTTCCATCTGACATGTTGCCTATGTTGGTTCATGCCTTCGTGTCCTCACATTTGGACTACTGCAACTCCCTGTATTTTGGGATTTCTGTGGTTGAAATCCATTGCCTTCAGCTAGTGCAGAACATGGCAGCCTGGGTTTTAACTGGGACCAGTAGGTCTTGTCATATTACCCCGGTGCTACGCAAACTGCACTGGCTTCCTTTTCAGTGGCCGATCACCTTTAAAGTCTGTTTATTGACTTTCAAAGCCCTACATGACCAGGGTCGAGCCTATCTGAAAGATCTTCTAGTCTACTCCCCTGGCCGATCACTCCGCTCGTCCGACAAGGGGTTGCTAGAGATTCTGAGAGTGAGTCTAAATTCTTCTGGTTGTAGGGCTTTTCACTAAGCTGCTCACACTCTTTGGAACTCTCTACCCCATCAGTTATGGCAGTGCACCTCCATGGAGGAATTTAAGAGGGGTTTAAAAACTCATCTCTATCAAATTGCCTTCCTATAGTACTCTGTATAAATTGTTGATGAAACTGTAGTTTTTATCAGTGTTTTATACTGTATTATAATGTCTGTTTTTTTATTATGTGTTTTGTACAGCGCTTTGAAAATTTGAAAGGCACTTTAAAAATAAAATTTATTATTATTATTATTAATTGACTATGCAGACTTCATATACAGTAGCTGTGCAGCTTCCTATCTTGAAAAATTGGATACGCTCTACCACAGAGCTATACACTTCATCACTGACATCCCCTTTTCTACCCATCATTGAGCACTATATGCTGCCACAGGCTGGACCTCACTTCACTATAGGTGCAACTTTAATGCAGCACTCTGGACACTTAGCGCCCTCAGTGGCAAACTCCCTCAATGTATCATCGACTGTCTGTCTACGACTGTGTCCAGGAATTATTCCCTTAAAAGCTGCTCACAACTCCTGCTAAATATACCCAGGGCACTCACACGAGTCAGGAGAGCTGTGTTTGGATTCACACTCCCATCGATATGGAATAAAACCCAAAAAATACTTAAGCTGAAAACCCCAGTAAGTACCCTTTTGTTCAAAAGGCTTTACCATGATGGCATTATGGAAATTTGCAACTGCTTTACTAGAAACTAACTAACCTCCCTCCCTCAAACAGCGGCCCACAAATGGCAGCCCCCCAGCTGAAATGTGTGCCTCTGCCTCTAGTATGCCCACCAACAGATCCACAGGATTTATTGATGAACTCACATATCTTGTTCTTTGATGCTCTGAACAGCTGCAGCCTGATTCTAGCACATGCTACCACACTTGGGGATAATTATCGTCTTTCACCCAAAAAAATATTCAGTCCCTCATCCATCAAACATCTCCTTCTGCCCCAACCTCCAGGACCCTCCCAGTTATGCCCCTGCTACTATATTCCTCCTCTTGCACTTAGTACAATGGCAGCTTTTCTCCTCCATATGTCACTGTGTTTTGGGGCAAAAATCACTTTGTCACCTTTCGTATGGTCCTCTGCCCTCCCAATCCCTCACTCTGCTCTAACAATTGGGTCCTCTTCACTTGCACCCCTATTCCCCACCTCTCCCTACATTATGCACTTGATATCTTCTATCTGGTACACCTACCCTCTCCCTAATATTTCCCACTACAAAATGCACAGTTTTTGGGCTTGTATCCAGCACAACTTCATTATCCATGACTCCTTGTAGTTCTATGTTCAATGTATATTACCGGTAAATGTGCATTTTTAACTATAACAGCAGCCATTTTTACTGTTTGTACTATTGTAACTTGTCTTTCTGTATTATTACTGTAGGACCGCAGTTCCATCTTGTAAATGAGCTTGCTCAATGGTGCCTGTCTGGATTAATAAAGATATTGATTGATATTGATGTATGCAAACTGTACTTTCTTTGTTTCCACAAAGTGATGACTATAACGAACTTGTATAATGTTATCTAGGACTGTGGAGCCACCTCTAATTTTGCCAATAGAGCTCATCTCTGTAACTAGAAATGTTTCTGTCTTACAGTAACTATGGTAACTATCTTAGCTATATAATGTAAGACACTTCCCCAGGCTATGAATATGGATCCCCTGACCCTATTCTACGTTAAGTCCTCCTCTCTGCAAGAAATCCACAAATGTTCAACTCTTATGACCTCTTTAAAAGTCCATGCATAGTTGTGCTCCTTTCTGTGCTACAAACTGCATCTGGACTTGTCTCAATCCATATGGAATTCCCCGTCCTTCACTATAAACAAACAAAGGATTCCCCCCATGTGGTTGCCCCAATTGGGGAAGGGGATAGTATCTACCGTCCTTGATGGAGAAGGAGCATGGCTCTCTATAACCAATATTATCAGGAAATTTAACATCCCAGTAGCCTATCACTTCAAGGTCTTTCAATTAAGGCACCTCCTCACAATCTTTTTGGGCAATACTCCTCCCCATCCTCCAGCATTTTCCTTAATATCTGAGCTTTCATCCTTGTTAGGACCCTCCAAGGTAATCTCCAAGATGTATCAAGCTCTTTTTCATTGGCGGTATGGTGGTCCCTATGGTCCTACCAATCACTGGGTCTGTCACTTTCCCAAGCATACCTTCGATTGTCCTGTATTATGGCGGTACTGTCACAAGTATGTGTCACAAGACAGACTTTGACTTGTGCAATACCACATTTTACATAACTTGTATTATACTCCAGTAAAACTGGTGAAATGGGGTCTTCTTGAATCAGGACGGTGTGCCAAATGTTTCCAGGAAGAAGGGACGCTTCTTCATATATTTTGGCAATGTCCCAAGATAATTCCATTATGGGATTCAATTAAAGCTAAATTGGACCCCTTATTGGGTTTGTAGGATTGCTTTACTCCTGAAATTTGCCTGTTAGGAGACTTGTCCCTATAGAGACTAAAACTTGGAGATTTGTATGTCTATGACAACATTATCTATTAAAAAAGTCATACTCAGGCATTGGAAGGATGGTGTTAGTCCATCATATCAAGAATGGGTTCATGAAATCCTTGCCAATCTTCATACTGAGAAAGCCATTGCGAATCTCTATAACAGGCAACGGAGTTATAAGCGTATTTGGGATCCCTTTCACACTCTAATTACCGTTGGCATGGATAAGCGAGACATTGGTAACTGCTTGTTTTAGTTCAGCCATGGTTCATGGTAATATGATATGCTATAATATTTTAGTGTGCTGCTGTACCGTGGGGAGAGGGGGTGGGGGGAGGGGGCAAAATACATCTTGTACTGTTATCATGCTGTGAATGTGTCACTAATTCTGTCCCCTGTACTCTGGAAAACTTGTTAATAAAGTTTGAATTGAAAAAAAAAGACACTTCTACCTCGGAGACCCCTGAGATTTCTACACTCCTCACAGTATAAGGAACGCATAGCATTGGCTTCCAGTTCCTAATGGTAAGAACTGCTTAGAGCAACTGTGAGTTTTCTTTTGGTAGTAATAAAAAGATTTATTACTCTTATGCAACATGTTTGTGATTTCTTGCATTCCCTTTATTTCCAAGACCAGAGAGTGAGGGTGTAGACCTCCCAACAGTACCATCCATGAAGATTTCAATGCCTACAGCCATCTACACAACCCCTCATCCTGTCACTGTCTATGTGCCAATGAGCATAAGTTGTTTCTACAGTACTCTCTTAGAGATATATGGTAGCTGGCTGAGAGAGTGCGGAGAGGGCTTTGCTGTTCACCATCTTCACTGACAGTACTGCTCAGTATCCAGGGTGTGTGTGTGTGCTGAGGGTCCTGATGGTCCACAGCAGGGAGGTCAGGAACAGAACTGATGAATGGTCACAGGTGGTGACTACTAGACCACTAAGATTATCATCAAAAACTGCAGTCTGGGTGATTGATGTTTTTGGTGGTATCACTAGACCACTAGGATAGCTGATCTGTTCTGTGCTACAGGAAAGGGCTGAAGGAATCTGGAGGTGGTATTCAAGCAGTGTTCCTGCCATAAAGTCAGCTGCAGAGAAGGGGCATGAGTGAATCAATCTGTCTGCTTTTAGTGCTGCACCTGAATGATTGAACTGTCCCAGTTTGAAACAGATTTTAGGAACTGTTGTTTTATCTGCACCCTGCTGTGAACGTGCTGCTATTGTGTCTATGTGCTGCTATCTGCTTTAAGTACTTTATTAGTGCTGCTGCATGTTTGCCAAACTGTGCTTGTGTGCTGCAATTTACTGATTTAGACTGTTGCTTGAATCTGTACAGAACTTCATCTGTCTGCTGGTACTGAATGACTATTCAGCCCTGTAGTCTGTGAGCCCTATTAAGTGAACTTGCTCTCCTGGTCTGCCTGAAGTTCTGGCCACCTGTGTTGCCTAGCAACTAACAACTTGCTTGTTTCACTGAGCCACACCCCTCCCCCCAATTGGTAGCGGAAGCCCAGTTCAGCATGTTGAGGGGATTTAAATTCCATTGCTCATAAGACATGACGGCTTCTTGAGCGGCAGCTCCAGTGGTGATGTGAGAGGGAGTCTGAGGGAGCCATGGGAGACTGGGACATGATAGTTTGTTTAAAGTGTGCTTTTTTATTATTTAGTGTATTTTATTTGATGACAAAATGTATTTAGGGTTAACTACAATTAGGTTTAACTGTTTGATGTTTTTAGTGTTAATATTATTTAATAATATATTTGCTGATTATGTTGCTTGAGGAATAAGGGAAACATAAACAGTCTTATTGCCTTATGTCTAATATATTGTTGAAGAGGCTCAATATTACTGATACCCATGGGTGGCTGTTGTTGCAAGGAGATGTCCTGAGTGAATGTTGGTCATGTTCTCTTCCAGCATCAGTGTTCTTTTTTCATACAGGGGTATGTACAATTTGAGGTAACATCAAAGTGTTGGTATTGATTCAACTAATTTTACTCTCTTGGGTATTGAGTTGAACCCCTGTTCATCTGGTAATTTGAGTTCTGCTGCTGAAGACAAATCATGGCACATTCTTCATGGTTTGAAGATTAGGCATCAGAATGTTAGAAACTTTTTGCCAGAACTTGCTGTGGTTGAAATTATCTTTCAGACATATCACCCTGATGATTTAGTCTTAACTGAATCTTGATTAAAGCTCATAATTCCAGACAATGTTTTCAATATTTCAAGACATAATATTATTCAAGCAGATAGAAAGGGTAAAAAGAAGGGGGCAAGGTTGCAGTTTTGTTCAAGGAGAGTTTAAAGATTAATATACTAAGGATCAGTGCTGATACTGACTCACTAAATGATCGACTGTTAATTAACTAATTTTGGGGTAAATATATGTTTCTCTTGGGTTTCTTCATAATACACCAACTTGTGGATTAAGTGGGTTGGGGGAATTTCTAGATATTAGTTCCAGATATTTTCTACATTTGAATTTGTTCTTGTGGGGGACACACATTTGAATTGGATGTATTCAGATAGTCTGGGTCTGGAATCGTTATTACAGTCTTACATAATGTACCAACCAGGCTTAATCACCATACATGGAATCATTCTATTTGGGATTGAAATGTTACCAATAGGGTCGATATTATATCTTCAAATGGAGTGTTCAGTCAACTAGCGATCATCACGCTATTTATTGTGTTTTGAATTTTAAGAGGGCTAAGATTTTACCTCAGTTTATCCATTTCCATAGTTTTAGGTCATTTGACTTTAATAGGCTATTGCAACATATCTCATTAATAGACTGATCAGTGTTGGACTCAATCCCTTATCCTAATTGTGCAATTAATTATTTTTGTAAACAGTTATTACCAGTTCAGGATATGTTTTCTTTTTCCCTTTATGTAAGGTTATGGTTTGGAATACTATTAATAAGTGGTTTACTGGTGAGTTGCAAGAGTGGATTAGCACTAGAAATCTTGCTTTGTCCAAATATAAGTTATTTCCCTTGGTTGCCTTACTTGATAGATATCATTTTTTTGAGGAATAAGGTTAGTTATTATATGGGTTGTGCAAAGAAAGATTTTTATAAAAACAACTGAGTCATAATTGAGCAGATCCAAAGAAATTTTGGGATTCACTGAATAATTTGATTGTCCCAAGGCTTAAAGCCACTGTTGATAATATCAAAATGTTTGATGGTATTATAGCTAATCCTCTTGAAATTGTGGAACTGTTTAATGAAAAATGTTCTGATCTTTCCAGATTTTGTAAATCTCTCTAGGGATGTTCAGGCTATCAGGCCTAATTTTTATTTTCATAGGGTTACAAATTCTGATTTATTAAAATTGATTATGTCAATTACAAATACGTTTACTGACTGGTGAAGGCATTGATGGTCATTTTTTGAAGCTGATTTCTTTTCAGATTGTAAGTCCTTTGTTTTCTATATTCAATTTGTATCTTATCTCCGGTAAGTTTTTCTCAACCTGGAAGCACACAAGCGTTGTTCCAATACCAAAAAAATCTAATGCTAATTGTGTTGATGGCTTCAGGCCAATATCGATTCTTAACCCTTTAAGTAAGTTATCAGAGAAAGTTTTTGCCAGTCAAATTACTGAATATTTAGAAAAACATAATTTGTTGTGTCTGGAACAACATGGTTTTTCTTGAAGAATCATGGTACTGAGACTGCCTTGTTCACGCTCACCAGGGATTTTATAATGGTCTTCAAATGTGGCAGTCTTCATGGACCTGACCAAGGCATTCAGCCTTGTTAATTATTCTTTATTAAGTTTATTTAACCAGTAGGTCATAGGTGGTTTTGCTAGGGTATGCTGTTTCATCTGTTAGGTCACTGAATTCAGGAG
The DNA here is from genome assembly GCA_016271365.2 of Neoceratodus forsteri. NCBI lineage: Eukaryota > Metazoa > Chordata > Ceratodontiformes > Ceratodontidae > Neoceratodus > Neoceratodus forsteri. The sequence goes on along the minus strand of CM028131.1, from coordinate 40,922,310 downwards.
TTCCACAGGGGTCCATACTGGGCCCATTATTGTTTTCATTGTTAATGCATTACCTTCCATTTTTAAATCATCTAACTGTTTATTATATGTAGATAATCTTATAATTTATTCACAGGGTAAATGTACTTCTCAAATTACATTGTCATTGGAATTTTAATTTCAACGACCTCTTTAAAGGACAAAGGAAACATACACACAAAAGGATTTCACATCCTGCATATGCGCAGGCACAGTTAATCACCTTCAGGAATTTTAAAACATTCGGTAACTCTGAATCTCAGTATTTCATAATTTCTTCTGACTTTGACTTACCACCAGGTATCAGCATTTTCATTTGAAGTCAACTTTAAATCTACTTCTCTCTAAGGGCTATCCTAACAACCATTTTGAAGAACAAAGGAAACATACAGACATGGATTTTACATCCTGCATATGCAGTTCATCACCTCAGACATTTAACACACTCTGTGACTCTAGACCTCAGCAGTTTGCCATTTCCAATGGATTTGACTTATTTTGTCATTTAGTGCTTTCTTCTTGGGTATGAGACAAAGAGGCTAAATTTGACACTTTAATGGTTGCAGCTTGTGGGTTATCAATTCACTTCATTTAGTGCCTTCTCCTTGGGTAAGAGATAAGGAGATTAAATTTTATTATTTTGCTGCCAGTTGTTATAATAAGGGGTAGTGGGTATTTTATTCTATTCTGTGGTAGGACAGACTTAACCAATGTTTTAGTTCTGTTAATTTGTAATGTTGGCTATATTTTTTATACTAGAATGGTTTTACACTTTCTCATTCCCTTCTAAGCCTGTTTATTTGCTGCTGAAACACGTTGCCTCTTAAGCTCTGACTTAATCCTAAGAAAAGAAAATCATAAGAAAAACCCTAAGAAAATCCTAAGAGCACCACTCTTAAAGGGACAGTCCTAGTCTTAACAGTGCAGTACTATTCTGAAAGTGCAGCACAACGGAAGCCTAGCTTATAGGACCCGCCTTTTAAATCTTTATTTATTTTATTTATGTATTTATTAAATTCTCAGATTACAAATACCTTTGAGCAGAAACTGCTCATTTACAAAGGTTCTACGTCAAAGGATGAGGGTCAACATACATACAGAGGTAGTAAAAGAATGCACAATAAACAACCAAAACAACTAAAAGAAAAAATAAAGATACTCAGTTATAAGATACTTTGAGATAATATTCATTAAATGAGCAGCTTGAGTAGGCAGCTGGCTGCGGTAACAATAAGAGATAGAGGGCACCATAGGCAGTTAGTATTGCAGGCATGCGACCAGGAGAGGAAGTTGGCAGGCTAATGGGCCACTGTCCGATGGTGGTGCAAAATGTCATGTACCAGTGGAGATGTGAAGCAGGAAAGGAGTCACAAGGAAGGCCCAGTGCCAGAGGGAATGAGATTGGGAAAGGGCGGGCTGTGAGACATGAGTCAGCTGGGAGGTGTTTAGAGAGATCTCTGTTCAACAAAGCAGTCACATTGAGTGGTAGAGGTGAGGTAAAGTTTGAGATTCCTTTTGAAGGGTCCAAGTGTAGTAGAGGAAAGTGCTTCTTTATTGAGGGAATTGAACCATTGAGCGGCTCTATAGATAAAGGACCGCTGACCCATGGAGGTACGACTTCTGGGAACCTGAAAGGTTAGAGGTTGGGCACCACTTGTTTGTTGAGTGCCACTGTAGGTAGTAAGGAGTGAGCTAACACCAGGTGGCATGAGACCAAGGAGAATCTTTTTGGTAAGTAAGCAGGTCTGGTATTGTATTCTGCTGCATAGGAGTAGCCAGCTGGCCTGTGCATAGAGGTCACAGGTGTGAGTTTGTCGGGCTTCACCCATCAGTAGTCTACAGGCTTTGTTGAGAGCAACTGAGATCCTGCGGAGGGCACTTGTTGGGGCAGAGCCATAGATGGCAAGGCCGAAGTCAATGATAGAGGTGACAGAGCTGTAGATGGCTAGTTTAAGGACATCCACAGGCATACAGTGCTTGTGTTTGTGTAGTAGTCCAATCCATATATTGGCGGTCTTGGCAACAGTGTCAATATGCCGAGTGTAGCAGAGGGTACTATCCAGGGTAATACCAAGGTACTTGAACCCTTGACATGTTCAGGTGGGTTCCCAGCGTGGTTCTTGATGGTGAGGGACAGAGAGTTGTGCCTGCTCTGTCGGTTACAGAAGGACATGGCTTTAGTCTTGCTGTGGTTCAGGACAAGTTTATGAGAATTGAACCAGCCTTCGATGCGATTGAAGTCGAGCTGCAGCTGGGATTCAAGGATTGTAATGTCATGGTGCCTGGAAAACAGGACTGCATCGTCTGCGTATAGTAATATTTTTTGGTGGCAGGCACTGGGGAGATTGTTGATGAAGAGGGAGAAGAGTAGAGGGCCCAGAATAGACCCCTGGGGGACTCCGGAGCGGACGGGTTTCTCATCCGAAGAGATCCCTGCAATCCTTACATGTTGGATCTGATTATCAAGGTAGCTGGTGAACCATGGAAGGGCATCGCTGTGGGCATCTTATTGCATGAGTGCTGGAAAAGTGACTGAAAGAGCAAACTGTTCACTGTCAACTGTGCCTCAAGTGACATATTTCCTCCTCAAGTCAAGCAATATGGTCTGCCTTGCCACCATGCTGCCTTCAAGAATCCCTCTGCTAGTACTAACCATCCTTGTGTGTCTAGCTGCTGGCAATGCTAATGCACCACCTACCTTGCCTGCCCAGCAAAATGTATTAAATGCATACAGCACCATAACTGCAGACTGTTGGTCTGATGGTCCTGTCACTACACCATGGAATTTAGTTTTAGCACCCCACCTCGTAGGCTTATCCCTGTGGAGATGGTCAGGTATCGCCCTTTACGAGATATTAGCTCTGAAGGCCTGGTGGTGGTACTTGACCTATCAACCTTTCCAATGGCAAGCAGTGACCCAGAGGCCCTCATGGTAGCCTATAATATGGCTATTTTGGTGGCCCTGGATTTCATTGCTCCAGTTCATGTTTGTCCTCTGTCCCTTTGCCCTCAGTCCCCATGGTTTGATGGGACCTTGAAGGAGATGCAGTGACTAGGACGAAGGTTAGAGTGTTGCAGGTGGAGATCCTCCCTTGAAGCCGACCACCTTAGATTGCTGGAGCATTATCAAGCCTATCAATATGCAATTACCCATAAGAAAGCAGAGTTCATGTCTGGAGAGATTGTGACAGCTCAGAATCGACCAGCTCAGCTTTTTCACACTGTAGACAGACTGTGCAACCCAGCCTGCCTACAAGTTCAAAAAGCCTTTTCGTAAGAAGAGTGCGATGAACTTGCTTGATTCTTTGCAACTAAGGTGGCTGACATCAGGCGACACTTCATCCAGCACAGTCTATGAGTGTTGCTCTGAATCAGTGCTTGGCTGCTGCTCTTCAGCTTTCCTAGAGTACCATCGACCAACCGGAGTTCATCGATGTCATGCGGATTGTCCAGATTGCATGCCCTATGTGCTGTCATTTGGACCCAGGACCAGCCTCCCTGATTTTGGGTTGTATTGATTCCATTGATCCGGTCCTTGCATGGATAGTCTGGTGCTCCTTGGAAATAGGTGAGTTTCCTAGCTTCCTGAAGGAGGCGGTGGTAACACCCCTTTTGAAGAAAGCTTCTTTGGACCCCGACTGCCATGCTAACTACAGACCTATCTCAAACCTTCCCTTTTTAGGGAAGGTGATTGAGAAAGTAGTAGCCATACAACTGGAGAACCATTTGATGATCCATGATTTCTATGAGCCCCTCCATTCCAGTTTTCGAAAGAGGCACGGTACTGAGACAGCACTGGTTCAGGTGCTCAGTGATCTCCTGATGGCTAGGGGTCAGAAGAAACATTCCATCTTGGTTCTTCTAGATCTCTCATCAGCATTTAACACTCTGGACCATGGGGTCCTACTTGAAAGCCTGAGGTTCATCTGTAGACTATCGGAAGTAGTCCTCAGGTGGTTTACATCTTCCTCACTGGAAGAACTCAGAGGGTGGTATCTGGGGTTCATTCCTCAGACACAGTGTCTCTATCATGTGGGGTTCCTCAGGGTTCAGTGTTGCCCCCCATGTTGTTCACAGTGTACATGCTGCCACTCGAAGACATTGTAAGAAGGTATGGGCTGAGGTTTCACTGCTATGCTTATGATAACCAGCTCTACCTTTCTTTTGCACCTGACCAGGATGGAGCTCTCTCAGTTTTTAATAACTGCCTCACAGAAATCCAGGAATGGATGGACATGAGTTGGCTGAAGTTGAACTCTGAAAAGACTGAGGTGCTGGTTCTAGATCCGGCACACTGGATAGAGGGGCCAGGGGTTGGTTTACCCTCCTGGCTTTACCTTGGAGGTTTATCAATCCTGACTTCTGAACAGATGCGAAACCTGGGGCAACTTTTGATGAAGGGCTGACTCTGCGTTCGCAGGTGTCTACCATCATCAAGTCTTTTTTTTATCATCTGAGGAATATCTCCAGGATTAAGCAGCTAGTTCCATCTGGAGATCTTCCTACGCTGGTCCATGCCTTTGTGTCCTCACACTTGGACTATTGCAATTTCCTCTATCTAGGGCTACCTGGGGTGGAAATCTGCCACCTGCAGCTGGTACAAAATGCAGCAGCCCAGCTTTTGATGGGAACTTCTCGGTCCAGTCATATTTTACCAGTGCTGCACGGACTGCACTGGCTGCCAGTTCAGTGGTGGATTACCTTTAAAGTCAGTCTTATGACTTTCAAAGCTCTACATGGACTGGGCCCAGAATACTTGAAAGAGCTCCTGGTCCCTTACTGCCCTGGGCGATTGCTCCGCTCAGCTGATATGGGGTTGCTAGAGATCCTGAGGGTGTCTTTGAAACCTTTGGGGACCTGTGTATTCATGCACATGGCCCCTACCCTCTGGAATTCTCTACCCCATCAGTTATGGGAGTGCACGGACGTGGAGGGATTTAAAGAGGCCCTGAAAACATACTTGTGATGTCAAGCATTTGGTGTTTAACTTTTGTACCTTAATTGTACCAGTTGTTTTATATATTTTAAGATTCTGAAATTCTTGATGTGTTTTTAAATTTTGTAAGGCGCCTTGGTTTCTGAAAATCGCCATAGAAATAAAGTCTATTATTATTATTATTATTATTATTATTATTATTATTACAAGATGTCGTCTGCCTATCCAACCCAGTTGTATATCTGCTCAGATACCAGTGCTCACTGCTGCCCATACTGGAACTCCACTCTGGGACTCATCCCATGCTTCCTCATGTCCCACAGAACATGCACCCTGGGCCACTCCAGTAGAAGTTCACAGATCCACAATAGCAATCTATTTAAGGATATGATCAGAAGGAAAGTTCTCCTGTTGCTCTTGCTCTCAGGTAACATGCATCCCAACCCTGGCCCACAACCTAATTCAAACTCTCCTCAACAAAATACAGGGTCTCTAAAATTGGCTACAATAAACATCTGCAGCTACTACCTAAACTGGATAGACTCAAAGTGTAGATTACCCAGCATAATCCAGATGTCATCTCTGTAATAGAAACCTGCCTCACCCCTGAAACTCCTGATGCCTCAATACTTGTTCCAGGATACTTGGTTTTTAGGCAGGACCACCTCACCAAGAGATGTGGAGGCTGTGCAGTCTATATAAAAGACAGACTACAAGGCATTGCTGTCCCTGTACCATACCCTAATGACATAATACAGATGCTGGCATTAAAACTGCTCCTAGGACCACATAATAAACCACTTACTGTGATATCAACCTACATTCCCCCAAGGAATACAGCAGATAACTTCATGTCACTACTTAACAGCTTAAGCAGCCTGAGCCTGCACTCTGAAATAGTAATACTGGAGGACTTCAACATCAACTGTCTCTCCCTTACAGCAGCATCCCACAGGGATGCACTGTCAGCCATTCATTTTGCTCAGCTTGTGGAGATCCCCACCAGACTAAACTACCGATCTGGAAATTGTGCCCAACTGGACTGGGTGCTTTCCAAGCAACCAGAGCTCTGGCTGCTATCACTGTTCTTCCAGATGGACTTAGTGACCACTCCCCCATCATATGCTGCTGGTCCGACAAGTACTGCAAATCCCCTGCATGGACTATTACCAACTGAGTACTGATTCATGGTCACCTTGAGCAGTTAAAAAATGAACTCCGGAATCAGGACTGGACAGTAATATATACCAAGAACAATGTCGATACAGCGCTTGACCACTTCATCAGTCTGTTTAATGCAGTCTGTGATAGGCATGCACATTTAAAAACCAGGAAATTAAAGGGGACCTACAATCCTTGGATCACTCAAGATCTTATTGAACTCCTAAAAGCTAGTGATAACCTGTGGTACAAGGTGTGGAGCTCTGGAACTAAATCCAATGTTCAAAACTAGAAAAAGGACTACAAATGAGGGCACCAGTGCAATCCAGTTGGTCAAAAGCTTGTACTACAAGGATGCCCTCTCAAATAGCTGGAATAACAGCAGGTCATTCTGTAAGAATATCCTTGATATCACAGGAAAATACCCTAAGACTACCCAGAACATGCTAAATCTTGATGGAACCCCAATTATGGAGCCAAAAATCATCACTGATGCATTCAATAGGGCATTCTCTGACCTCAGCAGCTTTGTGCCCCCAGATTATTTTGAAAGTGCCTGAACACGCAGAAACCAGGTGAACCAAGCCCCACTAAATGACCACCCACCATTCTATTTCAAGGCTGTCTCTGAAGGTGAAGCAAGGAGATACCTCCAGACAGTACTTGGGAAATCAAGTCACAGTGGGGATTCCCTAGATCTTAAATTCATAAACCTTGCACTTGATGACATTTTTGCACCCCTCACTAAGATAATCAACCTTGCCATCCCATCAATGCAGTGATTGGATTTCCACTTGCAACGCCTGCAACCTGGGTTCAGAAATGGACCTGGGTTGTCAGAGGGCTGGCTGGGGGAGTTGGATTGAGCATCCCATGGACTGCTCTCCTTCTCTGGAGGGAGGGCATGGGATATCACCAGTGAACGGGGACCCTGGCAGAGGCCAGGGGTCCCACAGCAGATGGCACCAAGAAGGAGCGCAGTGGGAGGGATAGACTCTGGTATCATTGCACATTCCCACCCTCCACAAGCAGGAAAAAACTTGCCCACCTGCCACCTCTATGAAGCCTGCCTCTGACTGCAGTCGGCTCCCCCAGGCCAACTTCCACCCTATCACATTGTTTGTGGCACCTTAGGACCGGGTACCATGACTCCACCCTGGAGGGAAATCCAGGGGGTCCCGTGAGGGTAGCTAATGTGGGGTAGCTGTAGCTGTGAGGGTCCATGCCTGGGCAGATGCCTGGTGGTTGGCTGGACACATAAAATATAAATATAAAAAAAAATAAAAGATGATCAGCCTATCTCTTAGCCTCTTACAATTTCCAAAATGCTGGAAACCTGCCATGGTCACCCCAGTGCATAAGAGTGGTGACTGTGCACTTCTTGGAAATTACTGCCCAATTTCAATCCTCCCTCCACTCTCCAAAGCCCTGGAGTGCATTATGGCTGATCAGCTCGTGGAATACTTGAAGCAATATTAACTGCAACGCATCCAACAGCATGGGTTTTGGCATGGACATAGTACTGTCACAGGCTTACTAGAATTTATGGGATTCATCCATAATTCATTGGAAAAAGGGCTCTTTGTTGGGGCAACTTTTATAGGCCTAACCAAGGCTTTGATACTGTTAATTACACACTCTTTTATCGAACAACTCACCGGCATCGGACTTTCCCCAGACACCTATGCTTGGTTCTCTAGTTAACTTAACAACGGTTCACAAGTGAAAATCAGAGATGCTCACTCTGAAAGCAGGTGAGTATTCTTCAGGGTCCCACTAGGTTCCATCCTGAGCCCACTATTATTTAGTATCTTTGTAAATAAGCTACCAAACTCCTGCAATGCCCACATACTTCTTTACATGGATGATGCTATTATTTTCACTAGTCACTCGCAACCAAAGCAACTTCAGGACCTGCTCCAGAAAGGATTCACATCCACTGAAAAATGGTTTACTGACCAGCAGCTTATCTTGAACTCCAAAAATCTAAGACTATGATGTTCACCGGTAACCACTGCAGGCACAGAAATGTTCCACTCACCATCACCAATGTTGGGGGATCACCCCTAGAGCTGGTCCAACAATTTAAGTACCTGGGTATAACTATTGACTGTACTTTGTCCAACACCCAGCACATTGACAACCTCTTGAAGGCAATAAAGAGGAGAATAGGTGTGCTTTACAGCCACAAATTCAACTTGCCCCGAGACACTTTGCACATAGCTCTGTTATCTCACTCGCTGACTACAGCATCATCATATATGGATCAGCTATGGACACAGCCCTCTAGCGCATCAAAACAGCCTTAAATAAAGCCTGCTGTCTTCTCTCCGGTGCTAACTGAATGACCAACATATGTGATCTTTACTTCCAGGCCAGCTGGCTACAATTTGACAGCAGGCTCAGATTTCAAACCTGTCTGATTGCTAAAACAGTCAGCCTTGGTATGATGCCACCAGGTGTCCAAGCCCTACTGACTCCTTCATTAAACCGGCAAGCTACAAGAAACTCCTCCAGAGAGGAAGTGTCATACTGCACTAGGACAGCATGCTGTTGCATGCAGAGCCCAGCACTGCAGCAATTCATTGCAATCTGATATATTAAATACAACCATGCTGGGTTTCTTCAAACATTTTGTATCACAGTGCCTAGTTGCTAAGGCTACCGGTGACTGCTACCACTAAGACTACTTCCCTGCTCCATACGTGTGCCTGATGTCTCACACTCTACCCACATTACCCTACTCTACCATCACCCTTTCAGCACTTAGTCTCTGCTATGGCTCTTCCACTTATCCCCACCTATCCCTTTCCTCCCACATCTTTCCCACTCACCCAGCTCCTTCCCCTTTCTTGTCCACCTCCCCTTCCACTTTTGACCTGCTATGCCTTCCTGGCCTTAGTAAGCTAGCTATTACCTGACTCAGGCATACCTTGTACACTGCCACCATTGTTTAAATGAATTGTACAGTCTGTCTGGAGTGTATTCATTTAAAACTCCTTGTCTCCATCCTTTACCGAACCCAATGTGTCTAGTCCTACCTCAATTTTAATTTGTATTTCTTCAGCGAACTTATGGCTTTTGCTGTATTCTGCCTAGATGTATTCAGGCTTGGTGACACTTGCAATGTACCCATTATTGTAATTGTTATCATGATGACTTTTTCTTTTGACATGGAACCTATGTAAAGAGCTGTTGCTCAATGGTATTAATTCAAGATTTAAATACATAAATAAATAAATATATAAAGTGTCTGTAATTGGTCTGCAGAAAGCTGTCTGATTCTTAGTAAAATAAAACAACAAAAAAAACAAGACGCTGTTGTTTGGTATACCTCACTCTCTGAAAAATGATCTCTTTCTTTTGATACATGACAATAAGGGGACAGCAACTGAGTTTGTTAAAGAGTTTAAATATCTTGGTGTCCTTTTGGACAAAGGTTTAACATTTTCACTTCAATTTAAAGCAGTTAGCAAGATGGTCAATCATGCTTTTTAAGTTTAAAAGATATTTTCATCCGAAATCTGGAGATCAGGTGCACTTAGGACATTACTACCGTATTTGGATTACATTGCAAGTCTTTATTTCAAGTTACAGTACGAGTCACATTAAGCTGTTCCTCCGATGAGCTGTTTTAGCATTTCTGACTGAATTGCTTAAGTGTTGTTGGATCCAGTACAAAGCCTTGCACAAGCTGTTTCATAACAGTTAAAATGCAGCTTTGAATTACATTGTGACTAGACTGAGACACATTACAACTGAGATGTAAAACCATTTTGAAACATTTCTTTTCAGTTGATTAAGGATTGAAAAAGTATGCAATATGGGTTGCCAATGCATTGGCAACCGTAAAAAACAATGCTAAACCAGCTCAATGGTGGAATAATTTAATGCAACTTGTACTGTGTCTGTTAAGGAGATAAGTATGTTATCTGTAACATGCAATAACCTTTGTCATTTTGTATATCATCCTTATCATTTTCATCATTGTCATATGTATTGAAATCTGGTATTTTTTTGGTTGTCAAGTATTCAAACTAATTTTTCCAAATATTAAGTATCCACTTATGGACTTGATCAATACTAGGTCCCCTGTCTGTAATTTATGCTTTTCTAGTGGTGATTTTCTTCAAAATATTTATTTATTTTATTTTTTATTTATTTATTGTGCTAGGATTACAAAGTACTTTTGAGTCAAGGCTCTTTTACAAAGGTTCCACGTCATGCTGGTTACACGATAACAGACACTAAAACATAAAACAGTAACAGGTACATTGTTTTAGACAGTAACTTTGCTTGACAAAATCAGACTGAGTGATAAGTAACTCAAGAAACAATAGGAGGAAGAGGGCAAGAAGGGGAGAGGGCTGAGGGTAGGGGAAGGCATTGGTGTAGAGGGTCAGGGTGAGGCAGCCGAGGGGCCTTGTCAGGACTGACACAGGGTGAGTGCATTAGAAGTTGCATTGTACAGGTAAGTGCAAGAAGTGAGGGCAGGAACTGACACCTATAAGGTCAGAAGCAGTGTAGGGAATGAAGATGTTATGGGGTGCAAGCACAGGTGGAGGTGCAGTTATGGAGTGGCGGAGCTTTTTTTTAACCCTCCAAATGTTGCTATGGATGAGGTGCCACTAGAGAGCTCATTCAGCCAACTCGGTGACCTGTATGCAAATGACCTTTGGCCTTGGGATGTCCGGCAGAGGGGGATTTGAAGGATTTGGGGCTTAGAGCTCCTGGTATTGCGGTTGGTGATTTTGGGTTTGAGGAGGGTGCTGACTCCTGGTGGTGCCTTTCCCATCATGATTTTCTGAGCAGTGATGCAGGTTTGGTATTTGACTCGGTTATTCAGTTGCAGTCAGCCTGTTTTGGAGTAGAGGTCGCAGGTGTGGGTGAGACGGTGGGAATCAGTAATGAGTCGTCAGGCTTCATTGAGGGAAGTTGAAACACACCTGAGAGATGAGGTTGTGGCAGATCCAATGATAATGATTTAATATTTCATTTCATACTAGAGTTGGTTCTTGATGTTTCTCAGTTGTTGCTCCCTTATTATGGAATTCACTACATATTGATCTATGTTCCTCCTCCCTACTGCAACACTTTAAAACTAATTTTAAGATGTGTAGTAATAGTATACAATTTTGTTCAAATTGCATGAATAGGATAGCTGTAACATACTCCATTAAGCAAAGCTCATTACAAAGGAGGTCCTTATACACTGATAAATAGTTACAGTTACGCTAGGATATGGTAAAATATAAATATACTTTATACAATATAAATGGACATTACAAAAGACACAAAAAATGTATTTAGAGTCCTTAGATGACTGTGGATGTTTTGAGTAATATTGTTTTGTTCCTTTTTGTGTATGTTGCTGAACTGTAGACTTTTAATGTTGGATCAGACTTGGAAAATGGACTTGATCCAATGTGTCTACCTGGTTAACATAATTTAAATCAAACAAATAGCCTTTACAGGCATTAGAATGGGCAATCAGTGTAGGCTGCTAGGCAACCAGGATGAAAGTTACAAGAGGCAAGAATGCCTAGATAGCTTCTGCCAGAGAACAGGCAGAGAACGCCAAGAAGAAGGAGCTGCTGTTATAACTATAATTCTCTACTGGGACTAAAGAACTAGAACTCTACTACTGAGACCCTCAATTTAGGGTGAAAACAAAACAAAAAAGTTGGTGTGTTTGTCTGAGTTGGCTGAGGTGAATTGTTATATATACAATTATCTAGGTGCTTGTCTCAGGTGGCTGAAGGGAACTAAGTGTAGAAAGAGCTGTGAAGTAGGGGGAGTGGCTTAACTAGAAGGAAGCCAGGTTAAAGCCAGATTTAAAAACTGCCCTAGATAGGCAACCAGGATGAAAGTTACAATAGGCAAGAATGCCTAGATAGCTTCTGCCAGAGAACAGGCAGAGAACACCAAGAAGAAAGAGCTACTGTTATAACTATACTTTTCTACTGGGACTATCTTGCCCTCCTTCCCCTCCCCTCCACCCTAAGCCAGTTCTACTTTTAAAGGCACAGGATTTGACTGACAACAGGAACGTCCTGTTTGGGAACAGGAAGTGAGTGATCACAGAGCCACAAAAGACTCACCATCCTAGAAGGAAAAGAGTAGCTCTCCACCCCCAGCTGCTGGAGGTCTGACTCTGAGCAAATAAGGAGACTACTGAGAAATATAGGAACTTCTTGTCTCAGAACAGGAAGATCAGGAGCTTAAAGGACACAGATGCAGTAAGTAAGTAGGGAGAAAAAAATAAACAGAGGAAAGAGTAAGTATTACAAACAACAGTTAAGGGGACATAAATAAAACATGATGGGAGTGATGCAGTGCAGTGGCTGTGGCGCAGCAGTCTTTTGGGAGACATTCCGGAGGATGGAGTGTTGTCCCATCTGTGGGCACCTCTCTGGGCAGAGGGAGGAGGTTGCTCATCTCCAGGCTGAGTTGGCCAGGATTTGTGGGACCTCTTCTCCCACCCAGGGACCACCAGGGCCACTGCTGTTGCCTCAGAGGTTGCCAAGAAAGAGGAGCAGTTGGACCACAGTGGGCTCAGAGAGGGTGAGGGTGGTGGAACAGAGGTGCATCCCTCCAGTTGTACATCTTCACAATTCATATGCCATTTTGGCAAAGTGCGGTTCCTCTATGGAGGCACCGGAAGTGGAGACCAAGGAGGATGCTGTGAACCTCCACAAAGGAGACCCACAGAAGGGTGGCAGGGGAAGAAAACAACTCCTGGAGGGGGACTCCATCATTAGGGGGTAGAACTTGGGGAGGAAGGGTAGAGGGAGGTAAGGTGCTTTCCTGGTGCCATGGCTTGGAGGGACAGGGAACAAATCCTCAGGATCGCTGGAGGAGCTGCACGGGGAAGGGAGCTGGATGTCATTGTCCACCTAGGGATAAATGACCTGGCTGAAAAAGGGATCAGAGCACTGCAGGAAGAGTTTGTGGAGTTGGGGAGGGGCCTTAGACAAGTACAACACATAGTAACCCGCTCCCTGTCTATGGCATGGATGAGGCTTGTGTGCTCCACACTATGGGATTCAATCAGAGTTGAAAAACTGGTGCAGAGCTCAGGGATTTGACTTCAATGGGGACTGGGGATCCACCTGGAGTGATGCAGGCCTATACTGGCTTGATGGTCTGCATCTGTCCTGGAGGAGATCCAGGATCCTAGGTGATAGGTTTAAATGCTTCATTGGCAAGCATTTAAACTAGCCAAGGGGGGAGACACTGGAAAGGAGTAGAGAAATCCAAGCCCACTCCCAAAAAACATGGTACAGTAGTAACTGAGGTAAACACCAAGACAGAGATGTTGATAGGGAGAAGGCAGAGGTAAATGGAGTAAATGACAGAGTCAGTAAGGACAGGGATGGGGCAAAAAGGGGTAATGCCATTAAGAAATAGAGAGTATCGAGTACCAATGCCATTAGTCAGGGCAATAAGCTCCCTGAACTGGTGGCCTTGATGTAAGAGGGAAGCCTGGCTATTGTAGCAGTCACAGAAACATGGTACACAGAGAACCATGACTGGGATGTTAACCTACCAGGGTACACAACATACAGGAGAGACAGGGAGGGAAGATGAGGGGGAGGAGTAGCTCTCTAAGTAAGGGAAGGGATAAAAGCAGTGGAACAAAACAGTAAACAGGGAGGAGAGGAGAGGAGAGGAGACACTGTGGGTCACCTGAGAGACTGAAAATGGCACCACAATCTGCACAGAGGTTGTATACAACCCCCATCTCAGGGTGAGAGAATGGACAAGGATATGATAGAAGGCATCCTTAGGATGGCAGAGAAAGGGGAAATATTGCTGATGGGGGACCTGAATATGCTAGATGTTAACTGGAGCACCTTTGCTGCAGCCACATCCAAGAGCAGGGCCATTCTCGATGCCTTACAGCTGGCATGCCTAGAACGGCTAATTTTGGAACCCACTCATGAAGCAGCAATCTTAGACCTTATACTCTCAAATGGGGACAGTGAGAGGATCTCAGATCTAGAAGTGAGTAGACATCTGGGAACAAGTGACCACCGAACAGTGTGGTTCACGATAAACTCAGCTACAGAGTCAAGACATACAAAAGTGAGAGTACTGGACTTCAGGAGTGCTGACTTTGGCAAGATGGGAAAGTGCCTTAGAAAAGCACTAGCAAACAAGCTAGAAGGGGGAGTGGAGCAACAATGGGGAAATATCAAAATTGCCATCACAGAGGCAACAAGCCTCTGTGTGAAGCAAATAAACAAATCAAAATGGAAGGAAAAGCCACTATGGTTCTCAAAAGAGGTGGCGGGGAAGGTTAGGGAGAAAAAGTTAGCATTTAGGAAGTATAAGGAAACACACAAGAAGCAGGACAAAGAACTGTACCAGTTCAGGCAGAAGGAAACAGGAAGGGAAATCAGAATAGCAAAGGCTTAAACTGAGGAAAAGACAGCCAACTCGGTTAAGAAGGGAGATACATAGAAACATAAGACTTTGATGGCAGATAAGGACCGCTTGGCCCATCTAGTCTGGCCATTTCCCTACCTACAGGATAGGCCGCAGATCCTAGTTAACCAACAGCCTATTTCTTCCTACCTCCCAAAAGAATTGCCTTATGTCTGTCCCATGCATTCTTGAATTCTCCCACAGTTTTAGACCCCACAACCTCCTCAGGAAGGCTGTTCCATGCATCCACTACCCTCTCTGTGAAATAATACTTCCTCACATTGCCCCTGAACCACCCGCCTTCTATCTTTAAATTGTGTCCCCTTGTTCTTCCAAGTCTCTTTTTCTGAAAGATTCTACCCTCTTGGACTTTGCTGATTCCACTGAGGTACTTAAAAGTTTCTATCATGTCCCCCCCTCTCCCTTCTTTCCTCAAGGGTATACATATTAAGCTCCTTTAGTCTCTCCTCATACGGCTTCTCTTGCAGACCCTGCACCATTTTAGTTGCCCTCCTCTGGACTACCTCTATCCTGTCTATGTCCTTGCGGAGGTGGTGTCTCCAGAACTGGACACAGTACTCCAGATGGGGTCTCACCAACTGTCTGTACAGAGGGATAACAACTTCCTGTTTTCTGCTGTTGATGCCTCTCCCTATACATCCCAGTATACCCCCAGCCCTCCCTACTGCCTTCTCACATTGCTTGCTAACCTTAAGGTCATCTGATATAGATTCCCACAGGTCCCTTTCCTTTTTGTTGTTGTTACCACCTCCCACCCATTGTGTATTCTTCCCTGGGTTCTTGTTTCCCAGGTGCGTTATTTCACTTCTTGCATTGAATCCTAGCTGCCATACATCTGACCATTCCTCCAACCTTGCCAAGTCCCTTCTCATCCTTTCCACACCTCCTTGTGTATCCAACCATGTTGCAGATCTTTGTGTCATCTGCAAAAGCATACTTTCCTTCCAGTCCCTCTGCAATGTCACTGATGAAGACATTAAAAGGACTGGACCCAATACTGAACCTCACTGGTACCCACTAGTAACCCCTCTTTCTTCAGAATGGACTCCATTTACAATTACCTTCTGTGTCCTGTTGTGCAGCCAATGTTTTACCCAGGCTACCACCCTGGGACCCACTCCCAGGCTGGTTAATTTGACTTTTATAGGTATATCAGGGAGCGCAGAAAGACAAAGGGAGGGATAGTGAGGCTAAATAGAATGGATGGTGGGTGGGCAGAGAGGGACAGTGAAAAAGCAGGGATACTGAACAAATATTTCTGCTCAGCATTCACAAAAGAGGAGGAGGGTGAGGTATCAAATCCAATTAACAGAAGCACTCTGGATAGGGGGTCGATCCTAGTCCTTTCACAGAAGAAAGGGTTCGGAAAGAGCCCCTAAAACTGAAGGTAGACAAAGCAATGGGGCCTGATGGAATTCACCCAAGAATTCTAAAAGTATTAAGGGGAGAACTAGTGACTCCACTGACTACCCTTTTTAACAAATCATGGGAGGATGGTGTGGTACCTGAGGTCTGGAGGAAGGCGGATGTGATTCCCCTTCACAAAAGTGGGAGCAAGACAGAGGCAAGAAATTACAGATCTGTCAGTTTGACATCTGTGGTAGGGAAAGTGATGGAATCACTTCTGAAGGAAAGAATTGTGTTGAGTACCTAGAGGCCAGTGGGGCACAGAATCCAAGGCAGCATGGGTTCACAGTGGGAAGGTCATGTCAGATGAATCTAATTGATTTCTTTAACTGTGTGACCAAAGTAATAGACCAGGGAGGGGCTGTGGACATGGCCTATCTAGACTAGAGCAAGTCATTTGACACAGTCCCACACAAACATAGAAACATAGAAATATAGAATTTGATGGCAGATAAGGACAGCTTGGCCCACCCAGTCTGCCCATTTCCCTGCCTAATGGATAAACTGCAGATCCTAGTAAACCAGCAGCCTACTTCTTCCTACTCCCACCCCCTAGAATTACCTTATGATTGTCCCATGCATGCTTGAATTCCACCACTATTTTTGACTCCACAACCTCCTCCGGAAGGCCGTTCCATGCATCCACAACCTCTCTGTGAAAAATACTTCCTTAAATTACCTCTGAGCTGCCCCCCCCTCTATCTTCAAATTGTGCCCCCTTGTTCTTGCACACCTCTTTTTTTTGAAAGATGCTACCCTCTTGGACTTTGTTGATTCCCTTGAGGTACTTGAAAGTTTCTATCATGTCCCCCCTCTCCCTCTATTCCTCAAGGCTATACATATTAAGCTCCTTAAGCCTCTCTTCATATGTCTTCCGGTGCAGACCCTGCACCATTTTAGTTGCCCTCCTCCGGACAGTCTCCATCCTGTCTATGTCTTTGCGGAGATTGGGTCTCCAGAACTGCACGCAGTACTCCAGATGGGGTCTCACCAGCTGTCTGTACAGAGGGATAATAACTTCCTGTTTTCTACTGGTGATACCTCTCCCTATGTATCCCAGTATCCGCCCAGCCTTCCTTGCAGCCCTCTCACATTGCTTGCCCATCTTTAGGTCATCTGATATGACTACCCCAGGTCCCTTTCCATTTTTTGTTGTTGTTAGTATCTCACCCCCCATTGTGTACTCTTTCCCTGGGTTTTTGTTTCCCAGGTGCATTACCTTGCACTTCTTAGCACTGAATCTAAGCTGCCATACATTTGACCATTCCTCTAACCTTGCCAAGTCCCTTCTCATCCTTTCCACCCCACTTGTGCATCAACTCTATTGCAGATCTTTGTGTCATCTGCAAAGAGACATACTTTTCCTTCCAGTCCCTCTGCAATATTGCTTATAAAGACATTGAAGAGGACCGGTCCTAATACTGAACCCTGCGGTACCCCACTAGTAACCCCCCTTTCTTCAGAGTGGACTCCATTTACTATTACTCTCTGTGTCCTATTCTCCAGCCAATTCTTTACCCAGGCTGTCATCTTGGGACCCACTCCCAGGCTGGCTAACTTGTATATTAATCTTTTGTGTGGGACTGTGTCAAATGCCTTGCTAAAGTCTATGTAGACCATGTCCACAGCCCCTCCCTGATCTACTACTTTGGTTGTTCAGTCAAAGAAATCTATCAGATTTGTCTGGCATGACCTTCCTGCTGTGAATCCATGCTGCCTTGGGTCCTGTGCCCCTCTGGCCTCTAGTTACTTGACAATTCTTTCCTTCAGAAGTGATTCCATCATTTTCCCTACCACTGAGGTTAAACTAACAGGTCTGTAGTTTCCTGCTTCTGCCTTACTCCCACTTTTGTGAAGGGGAATCACATCTGCCCTCCTCCAGTCCTCGGGTACCACCCCATCCTCCCATGATTTGTTAAAGAGGGTAGTTAGTGGTGTCACTAGTTTTACCCTTAGTTCTTTTAGAATTCTGGGATGAATCCCATCAGGCCCCATTGCTTTGTCCACCTTCAGTTTTAGAGTTCCTACACAGCCTTTCTTCTGTAAATGGGCTGGTATCAACTTCTGTATCCAGAGTATTTCTACTGTTTGTTTTAGGTACCTCCCCTCTTTCTTTGTAAATACTGAGCAAAATATCTGTTTTGTGTCTCTGCCTTTTCACAGTCACCCTCTGCCACCCTCCTCCCTCCCCGTTATTAAGCCTCACTATCCCTCCCTTGGTCTTCCTTCGCTCTCTGATGTACCTATAAAAGGTTTTATCCCCCTTCTTAACTGAGTTGGCTATCTTTTCCTCGGTTTTGGCCTTTGCTGCTCTGACTGCCTTCCCAGCTTCCTTTTGCTTTAACTGATACAGTTCTCTGTCCTCCTCCTTCTGTGGTTTCTTGTACTTCCTGAATGCTTTCTTTTTCTCTTGAACCTTCACTGCCACTTCCTTTGAAAACCATAGTGGTTTCTTACATCGTTTTGTTTTGCTTATTTGCTTCACACAAAGGCTTGTTACCTCTGTGATGGCAGTTTTTATTATTCCCCATTGTTCTGCCACACCTCCTTCCTGCCCATTTGCTAGTGCATTCCTTAGGCACTCACCCATTTTGGCAAAGTCAGCCCTCCTAAAGTCCAGTACTTTTGCCTTTGTATGGCTTGGCTCTATTGCTGTGTTTATTGTGAACCATACTATTCGATGGTCGCTAGTTCCCAGATGGCTACCCACTTCTACATCTGTGATCCTCTCTTCATCTCTATTTGAGAGATCCAGGTCTAAGATTGCTCCCTCTTGAGTGGGCTCCAATACTAGTTGTCTAAGGCATGCCGCCTGTAGGGCATCTAGAATAATCCCACTCTTGGAAGTGGCTGCTGCAACTGCACTCCAGCTAACATCTGGCATATTCAGATCACCCATCAGCAATATCTCCCCTTTTTCTGCCGTTCTAAGTATACTTTCTATCATTTCCTTGTCCATTTCCTCCCCCTGAGAAGGGGGTCTGTATCTAACCCTGTGCAGATTGTGGTGCCATTGCTGGTCTCCAAATTACCTACAGTGCTTCTTCTCCTCCCTGTTTTCCCTTTTTGTTCTGTTGCTTTGATTCCTTCCCTTATGTAAAGAGCTACTCCTCCTCCTCTTTTACCCTCCCTGTCCCTCCTGTAGATAGTGTATCCTGGTATGTTTACATCCCAGTCATGGTTTTGTGTGTACCATGTTTCTGTGACTGCCATGATATCCAGATGTTCCTCCTCCATCAAGACCACTAATTCAGGAAGATTTTTACTCAGACTATGGGCATTGGTACTCATTGCTCTCCATTTTTTGATGGCTTTACCTTCTGTAGCAGCATCCCACACTGACCTTTCTACCTCAGTCTTTTTCTCATTTAGTACCCTGTTTTGTAGGGAGAGGCTGGAATTTCCTGCTGCTTTTCAGTGCCTCCCCCCTTGACTAGTTTAAAAGCTTGCCAATGAAGCATTTAAACTGATTGCTCAAAATACTTGTTGCCTTCCTGGACAGATGCAGACCATCCTGCCAGTATAGGCTGGTGTCCCTCCAGGTGGAACCCCAGTCCCCAATGAAGCCAAACCCCTGTGCTCCACAGCATTTTTTCAACCATTCATTAAACTGCATGGTGCAAAGTACCCTCGCCTCACTCATGCCATTGACAGGCAGCACCTCAGAGAAGGATACTCTGTGTGCTACTTGTCTTAGGCCCCTCCCCAATTCTACAAAGTCCTTCTGCACTGCTCTAATCTCATGATGAGCCAAGTCATTTGTCCCTGGGTGGACAATGATGTCCAGCTCATACTCCTGTGCAGCTGTTCTTGTGATCCTGAGGATGCACTTCCTTGTCCCTCCAAGCCATGGCACCAGGCAGGCACCTAACTTCAATTTTCCCTGTTCCCCCCAGTTCTATCCCCCTAGTAATTGAGTCCCCCACCAGAAGCTGCTTCCTTTCCATGTAGTGTCCTCTGCCTCCTTCCTGTGGGTCTCCCTCGTGACAGTTGTCCTCAGCTCCTTAGTCTCCTCTGTGGGTGAATCCATAGGGGAGCTATGCTCCCCCAGAATGGTGTATGGATTGTGGAGTGGAACAACTGACTGGGTGTGCCTTTGTTCCACCATCCTCACCCTCCCTGAGCCCACTGTGGTCCAACTGCTGTGCTTTCTTTGCAACCTCTGAGGTAGTGGTGGCTCTGGTGCTCCTGGATGGGGGATGTTCCTTCCTACCATCCAGTGTGGCCTGGGAAGGTTCCTTACTATTATCCAGTGTGGCCTGAAGACAGGCAACTTCCTCCCTCAGGGCAGAGAGTTATCTGCAAATAGGGCAGCATCTCAGCCTCCAGAAAGACTCCCGGAAGACTGCTGCCCCACAGCCATTACATTGCACTACTCCCCACATGTTTATCTACTTTTTTTTGTGTGTGTGATTGGTTTGTTAAATAGAAATATATATATATTATACAATGTGTATGCTTATATTGTCAGTGCAGTGTGCTAGAGAGGATATGACAGTGATATGCACCTTGCAGTCTTGAGGAAATGATGTCAGAACCCCAGGTATAAAGGAACTATTTCCACAGGTGGGTGGTGTGAGGGGTGGGAAGGGTTTGGGCCTAAACTTTCCCCTTACAAAACAAACAGCTAAAAGCTCTGACCCACCACTGCGATGAGTGCCTTCCTGTCAGCAAGATGCCCTACACAACAGTTTGACAGAGAAAATACCCTGCTAATCAAACAGAGAAAAATCCAGACATCCAAGTCAGACACAGGTAAACCTCCCCAGCCCCCAAACAGCCTGGTGGTTTGTGCTCTGAAAGCAGTCAGCCCCAGAATAAGTCAGCTGTGCTTTAAACTCTTCCTGCACTGAAAATCTTAAGAATTGTAACAAACATAAAGCTAGATCCACCTCCCTCTGTTGCTTGAAAGACAGTCTTTTCCTGATAATTCTAAGTTCTTTATTTCACCTTTCAGTTAGAAGTAGCCTCCACCTGCAGAATATCTGCTACAAACTAAAGACAATTGTAAGGTTCACCTCCCTCTGTTGTGAGCACAAAGTGCAATATAGAATTTGCAAGTGCAATATAGAATTTCTCACACAGCTCACAGCTGAATAAAGAAGTAGTATCCTTCCAGGTCAAGAAGATGTGCTTTGTGTCCTATTAATCCAGAGTGGGTCCCAGAGTGATAGCCTGGATAAAACATTGGCTTGACAACAGGACACAGAGGGTAATTGTAAATGGAGTCCACGCTGAAGAAAGAGGGGTCACTAGCGGGGTACCACAGAGTTCAGTACTGTTTCCAAACCTTTTTAATGTCTTTATAAGTGACATTGCAGGGGGACTGGAAGGAAAGGTATGCCTCTTTGCAAATGACACAAATATCTGCAACAGGGTTGATACAGAAGGAGGTATGGAAAGGATGAGAAGGGACTTCGCAAGGTTGGAGGAATTGTCAGAAGTATGGCAGCTTGGATTCAATGCAAAGAAGTGCAAAATAATGCACCTGGGAAACAAAAACCCAGGGGAAGATTACACAATGGGGGGGTAGTAACAACAACAAAAATAGAAAGGGATCTGTGGGTAATCATATCAGATTACCTTAAGGTTAGCAAGCAATGTGAGAAGGCAGAAGGGAGGGCTTGGGGACACTGGGATATATAGGGAGAGGCATCAGTAGCAGAAAACAGGAAGTTGTTATCCCTCTGTACAGACAGTTGGTGAGACCCCATCTGGAGTACTGCGTCTGGTTCTGGAGACCCCATCTCTGCAAGGACATAGACAGGATAGAGGCAGTCCAGAGGAGGACAACTAAAATGGTGCAGGATCTGCAAGAGAAGCCATACAAGGAGAGTCTAAAGGAGCTTAATAAGTATACCCTTGAGGAAAGGGGGGGGCATGATAGAAACTTTTAAGTACCTCAGTGGAATCAATAAAGTCCAAGAGGGTAGCATCTTTCAGAAAAAAGAGATGTGCAAGAACAAGGGGACACAATTTGAAGACAGAGGGGGGACTGCTCAGGGACAATGTGAGGAAGTATTTTTTCACAGAGAGGGTGGTGGATGCATAGAACAGCCTTCATGAGGAGGTTGTGGGGTCTAAAACTGTTGGAGAATTCAAGAATGCATGGGAGAGACATAAGGCAATTCTTGTGTGGGGTATGACGAAATAGGCTGTTGGTTAACTAGGATCTGCAGCAACTCCTGTAGGTAGGGAAATGGGCAGACTAGGTTGGCAAATGGTCCTAATCTGCTGTCATAGTCTATGTTTCTATGTTTCAAGACTGGTGTAGCCCTCACTCTCTGATATCTAGTGGTATGTTTATATTAACCTTTAGGCTGCTGCCAACAGGATACCTTGTTCTAAAAATCCATATGTTCTAAATCTTCCAGAGACATAAGAGTTAAGTCTGAGAGGAGGAGAAATGTAGAAACATAGAAGTTGATGGCAGATAAGGACCTTAAGGCCCATCCAGTCTGTTCATTTTTTCTACCTTTTGACTGTGCCATAGGCCTTTACTCTGTCATTGGCCTATCTATTCATACTCATCTGTATTGCTCCCTTATGCCTATCCCATGCCTTTTTGAAGCTCTGCACTGTATTCATTTCCACCACTTCCTGAGGTAGGCCATTCCATGCATCCACCACCATTTCTGTGAAAAATAGCTTCCTCACATTACCCCTTAATCGGCCTCCCTCTAATCTTATACTGTGTCCTCTTGTCCCGCTATTTTACATGCTATTTTTCTTATACTGAAACATGTTAGACTCTTTCACCTTGTTAATGCTCTTAAGGTGTTTGAATGTTTCAATCATATCACCTCTCTCCCTCCTTTGCTCTAGGGTATACATATTGAGCTCCGTTAGTCTGTCCTCATATGTTTTCTGATGCAGTCCCTACACTATTTTGGTTGCCTTTCTTTGGACTGCCTCCATTTGATTAATGTCCTTGTGCAAGTGCAGCCACCTGTACTGCACGCAGTACTCCAGATGGGGCCTAACCAGTGTCTTGTAAAGAGGGATTATTACCTCCTTCTTAAGACTTGCAATACCCCTACTAATACGCCCCAACATACCTCTAGCCTTACTTACTGCTTTAGTGGTCTGCTTGGAAGATTTCAAGTTATCTGTGATGATGATGTCCAGGTCTCTTTCTTCCTTGTGATATCCAGCAACTCCCCTCCCAACTTACAGGTGACTTCAGGGTTTCTCTTCCCTATGTGCATGATCTTGCACTTCTTTGTGTCAAACCCCAGCTGCCACTCTTCAGACCATTTTGCAGGTTTTTCCAGCTCTCTTTCTATTCTGCCCACCTCATCTGGATCATCTACTCTTTTGCAGATCTTGATGTCATCTGTAAACAGACAAACCTTACTCTCCAGTCCATCTGCAATGTCACTGATGAAGATATTGAAGAGGACTGGTACCAGGACTGATCCCTAAGGTACCCCACTTGTGACTTGCATCTGTTCTGACTGCATACCATTTACCACTACTCTCTATTTCTGCCCACCACTTAGTTGACCAACTTCTGACCCACCCTGAGCCTACCCAGCTTATTAATCAATCACCTGTGTGGAACAGTTATGAAAGCTTTGCTGAAATCAAGGTAGCATCAACTGCACCGCCTTGGTCCACAATTCTGATTACCAAATCAAAGAAATCTATGAGATTAGTTTGACAGGAACCTTCCTGTTGTAAACCCATGCTGTCTTGGATCCTGTGCTCCAATAAATTGGAGGCGTTGCACTTTTCTTTTTCTTAAGGACTGCTTCCATAATCTTGCCCACTGAAGAGGTAAGAGTGAGTGATCTGTAGTTCCCTGCCTCTTCCCTGCTACTACTCTTGTGGAGCGGGATCACACAAGCCCTTTTCCAGTCTTCTGGGACCTCACCTGTGCTCAGATACTCACTAAACAGTTCTGCTAATTGCTCTGCTAGTTCCACTCTTAGCTCCTTTAGTACCCTGGGATGTTTGCCATTAGGTCCCATTGCCTTGTCCACCCTGAGCTTAGCAAGCTCTTGTAGGACCCTTTCTTTTGTGAAGAAACTAGTGCACATCTCCCTACTCCCTGTGTCCATGGTGCTGAGCTGTGGGGCCTGCCCTACCTTCTCTTCAGTAAATACTGTGCAGAAGTATCTATTTAGGATACATGCTTTTCCTTGGTCCTCCTCCACACACTCCCCCTTATCCCCTTTGTTCTTAGCAATACCCCCTCTGGACTTTCTCCTTTCACTGATGTATCTATAGAAGGTCTTGTTCCCTTGTGTTACTGTTTGTGCTAGTGTTTCCTCAGTTTTGGCCTTTGCTTGCTTTACTGCCTTCCCTGCTTAACTTAGGGAAGTTTGGTATGCCTCCTTATCTTCTTCCCACTGTGTTCCCTTATATTTCCTGGAGGCCAGCCTTTTTGGATCTGACCTTTTCTGCTACTGCTTTTAAAAACCCAAGTAGTTTCCTCCTTCTTTTGTTCTTGCTTTTCTCTCTAACACAATGGGATGTTGCTTCAAGTATTGCATCTTTAATGCTTTACCACTTTGCCTGTACCCTTTCACCTGTATTTCTTCTTGCCAGGGCTATCATAACTCTGTTGGCCATCTTATCAAAATCAGCTCCTCTGAAGTCCCATATTTGTGCCTTGAAATGGGATGATTTAGTTCTAGTGGCCAAATTGAATCATACCATGTAATGGTCGCTGGTCGCGAGGTGACCTTCTACATGGAGATCTGTGATCCTTTCCCCATTAGTCACCACTAGAGCTTGGATAGCCCTGTCTCTTGTGGGTTGTTGTACCAGTTGTTTGAGGCCCTCCCTGCAGGATATCCACCATGTGTCTAGTTCTGACTGATGTTCCTGCTGATACTGACCAATCTATATCTGGCATGTTGAAGTTTCCCATTATCCGAACCTCCCCTTTAGCTGTCATGTTTTGTATATCTTCTAACAGTAATGTGTCTTTGTCTTCCTCCTGGTCTGGAGGCCTGTAGACAATCCAAGTTCATATAGCTGTCCCATTTCCTGTTTCCAGGGTGACCCACAGTTGTTCTAGCTCTTTATGTGTATTCTGAATTTCGGTAGCTTTAATATCTTCATTGACATAAAGGGCTACTCCACCCCCCCCCTTTTCTGCACCTTGGTCTCTTCTGAATAGTACTTAGCTCGGTACTGAAGTCTCCCAAGTGTGGTTACCAGTGAACCATGTCTTGCTAATGGCTACTATGTCCAGTTTAGCCTCTGTCAATGTTGCCTGTAGGTCTGGGATCCTGTTTCCCAGACTGATGGCATTTGTGTACATGATTTTCCATTGGCCAGATTTCAGTGTGTTAGTCGTTGGGCGAGGTCGGTTGTTTCCCCTGTACATCGTATGGGGAGCCGGACCTTTTTCCTTACTTGATGATACAAATGAACTATAAACATGCGGAACTCCTGTTCGACTACTAGCTGGGGGGGAGGGGTGTTCTTCCCAGTTGATGTATCGGGTGCTGCACCCCCCTCCCCATTTGCTAGTCTAAATATTGTACAAAGACGTCAATCTTCTGCACCAATGCATTGACTCCCTCCTTAATCAGATGCAGTCCATTGAATTTAAAGAACTTTCACTCCCAAAACTGTTGCCAGTTACCCACAAATGTGTGCCCTTTTTCCTGGCAGCAGCACTTGAGCCACATGTTTAGCTCCCCTATCTTCCTTTCTCTAACCTTTCATCCATCTGCCCCCATCTCCCATACAGGCAGGATCTCAGAGAAGGTGATGCCAGACAAAATGGATGACAGTGTGTCTCCTACCCTGGTAGGTGTTCCTAGGTCTCCACAACTGACCAGCTTGAAAGATCGTTAGTCCCTATGTTTACCAAGACATTGATGTTTTCTCCTGCTTCCTGAACGATTTAAGCAATGCGGTCTGTGTCTCTCCATGCTGATGTACCTGGGAGACATCTGACCATTACCCCTGGCTGGAGGTAGGTATCAACTCCCTGACTCATGGAGTCTCATATGATCAGAAATGTTTTGGGTTTCCTTTTTGCTTTCTTTGTTTTGGTCCTTGTTTTGGGTGACTTTAGTTGTGTTTGCTCCTGTGCTGCAGTGTCTTGCTTTGCAGTGTCCTCTGCCCCTTTGTTTGATTTCAGAGACAGAGGCAGATACCTGTTTGTAGTTTTTATATGGTTTGTGGAGGTGATATGTTGGAGAGCACTGAGTGATGGGGCACCTGATTTGCCCCTCCTGACCACCTGCCAGCCTCCCCAGTCAGCTACCTTCTGTGGTTGAGGTGCTTCAGTTGGATGTTGTGGAAATGACAGGTGGTTCTTATAATATATTTCCTCCTGAATATGTGATTTAAGGTGCGCAATCTCTACCCATGCTACCTGGAACTGAGCCCTAAGATCTCCAATGGTTCAGTATGTAGGACAGCGTCCTAAATCCTGTATAACTGCCCTTTTAAAAAGTTTACTGCAGTACCTGCAGTTAATAATATCCATTCCAGATTAGTTGCCAGATTTATATATACAGACAAAAGGATGCCACTTCACTTGATTCCTTCTAAATATATTTCCTTACTGCAGTCGTAAAAAAGGGGGAGGTGGAGTCACCAACTTGGATGAATCAGAATGAAATAGTGAAAGGATATCCATCCCCCCCCTCCAAAGCCCTAGAGAAGGTGGTCTCTGACCAGCTCACAGAGTACCTGGAGAAGTACAACAAATAGTGCCCTCAACAGCATAGTTTCCGGAAACAGCGCTCCACCCTAACATCTCTAGTAGAATACATCTCCCAAGTATACAATGCCTTAGACAAAGGGATGGCGGTGGGGTCAATATTCATAGACCTCACAAAGGCTTTTGACTCCATTAACCATCACCTTCTTCTTAACAGCCTGCTCTCAACAGGACTATCCCCAGACACAGTGGCATGGTTTTGCAGTTACCTCGCTCACAGCACTCAGCATGTCAGAATTGGAGACTCACTATCGTCTCCTAGGGAGATAAGCATTGGAGTCTCCCAAGGATCAATCGTAGGACATCTCCTCTTCAGTCTCTATATCAGTACCCTACCCTCAGCCTGCTTGGCTCACATCGTACTCTATGCAGATGATGCTTTAATATTTGCCTGTAGAATATACCAGTCGACCATTACTTCCCAACTCCTCGAAAGCTTCCACAAGCTAGAATCCTGGTTCAGCACCAGAAAGCTGTTGCTAAACCACAAAAAAACTAAGAGCATACTGCTTACTGTCCCACAGAATAAAAAGAAGTTCCATCCTATGCTAATACGAAATCTTAATGGAGATGCTCTGGAGCAAGTCTACTCATTTAAATACCTAGGCATTCACATTGATGACACTCTCAATTTCTCCAGTCATATAGACCACGTTGTCAAAACCACTAATATGAAACTTGGAGTGCTATACAGTCACATGCAATGTATGTGATGCACTAAAACTAGCCACGAGCACTTTGGTCCTTGCATCTATTGACTACGGCCTACCAATATACAGGGTGGACACCAAAACTGCCTTCAATTGAATAAAAACCCTATTAAACAAGGCTTGCTGGCTGTCCCTAGAAGCTGATTCTTCAACCCACACCTGTGCCCTCTACTCAGGTACTGGATGGCTTCCTCTCCGTCTCAGGGCCCGGTACCAGACCTGCCTGCTTCTCAAGAAAGCCAAATGAACAGTGCCTCTATCTCTATGTGAACTCTTCCAGCAGGCTAATTCATCTAAGCCATCCAGGAGTGCAGAGAAAAGTGGGCTTCTGGTACCATTTAAATGCACCACCCTGGCACAGAAATCCATCTTGTCCCAAGGACCAAATCATATAATGGGCTATACCTGCATCACTCATTGAAAGCAATAAGATTAGCCTCTTCAAAACGGGACTTAGGACTCTAATGCATCATGAACTGGCCTGTGCAGGCTTCGACTAGCCAACTACAGGATTCTTTAGTGAGAATAATCCACCCCTCCCCCACCCCCTCCTTCACACCCCATCCCCTCCTACATCACCATCCCCCTCCACCTCCCAACCCCCACCCTCTCCTGCCCTAATATTCCCACCCCAATTCCTCTCCTGCACAACTCTCCTCCATTGTCACACCACCTACTTCCTCTGCTGTTTCTATCCCAACCACTTTTGACACCTCCCCACTTCAGTACCCCTCTCTATAGTTTTCTTCCCATGCCTGTCCCCCAAAATTGCCTCCTACTGAGCTCCAACTTGTACCCGCCCACACTGCTGGCATCACTGCAGCAACTCCCCCTTCACTCACCCTCCCACAAAATGACAATGCCATCCATAGGCTGCTCCCCCCCACTCCCACTCAGTATAGCTAGTCCCCATCTGTATGGCCAGTACTCCTGGGGGCCTGATGACCCTAAATTGACAGGCTAAAGCACTTTCTTTGAAACTATTTCCTTTGTTTGAGCTGTATCCTAAATGTTCCTTCACTGAAATGCTTTATACTCTTGAAACCATGTTCCTCCTATTTTATTTGTAACCTGACTGAAACAAACTTTTCCTTCAATGTTTTCTAACTCGTATCGTTCAAATATATACAACCTATATGCTTTGTCTAACTTTTTTTGTAATGTCTGCTAACTGTATGTTTAACTAATTGTTCTGTGTATGACCTGGAACCTTTGTAAACAAGTCCCAGGACTCAAAGGTATTACTCCTAAACTGCAATCAATAAATAAATAAATAAAGGTGTCTTTACCCCAAGAATTCCTCTTGAATCCACAATAAGTATAATAAGCATAATTTTAATATTATTTCTCCATCTTCCAATGCTGATTTTCTTCTGCACAGTGCACCAATATATCTCTTTATTATTACTTTTCAGGACCCGTATGCCCCTTAATCAGATTAGTGAGCTGCTTAAACTCATGTTTTTTCCTAAGTAAAAAAAAAAACAAAGCAAAATTATTTTTTAATGTTTATCTCGACGACAACAGAATCACCATTTATGTGAATCTTTAATCAATATTAGGTGGGAACACACCTGTCTCATGGTGGTCTTGGACAATTTCCTTTTCCTTATTTTTAGTTTAACTAATTCCAGAAGGTTCTAAAAATTATATAAAAAGAAAATAAAATGTTTCAATTGGACCACAGTCCTATAGTGTACCAAAGTATGCCAATTACAGGGGCAAAATATCCTTAATGTACTTTTTATATTATTTTCATTTGGTATACCTGATTATTTTCACAAAAATCCTGCTTTATATGAATTTGTGATCCCTGAGTTCCACTATAAGCTTGCTATCTTTAAAAAGTGAATTAATCACTGTACATTCCACTCAGGTCATAAACAGGTCCAAATTTTCTTTTTTTTTATAAGTTTTAACTCTGCTCCAAGCAGTGACTTACTGGTTCAAATAGTGGTTATGTTTTATGCCAAACCTTCTGGAGTCCACAATCCCTTTTGTAAATTAATGTCCAAAATGCACCACACTAAGCTGCACCATTGCTGCGGATGCCAAACCATGCTGCTTACCTTCTTACTCAAGTTGTACTTGGGGCTGGGCCAACGGGATTCATGAGCATGGAGTAATGATGTCACCCAGTGAAGCTAATCATTGGTCACCTGGTTTTGTAAAGAAACTATGCATTCAGTAGGGATGCAAGTTTTTGTCTGGATCTGAAGACCATGGTGATTATTTTTTTGGCATTAAGTTTAAGTTGTTTTTTCAAGAACTAGGCTTGGACTCAGTTGAAGTTGCTTTGAAGATTTGAGAGCACACTGTTGGGAGAGGGGCCGAAGCATAGACGATAGTGTTGTCTGTGTACAAATGCACGTTTGTGGAGAGACAGGTGGAGGGGAGGTCGTTGAAGAAAAGAGAGAAGAGGATAGGGCCAAGGATAGAGCTTGGGGGACACCTGAGAGGATGGGTAGGGGGTTAGAGGGTGTCACCTATTTGTACGGACTGCTACCTATTCTAGAGATGAGTGGAACCAGTTGACGGCAGGTTGGGCAAGGCCAAAGGAGCTAAGTTTGTGGAGTAACAGAGGGTGGGAGATAGATTCAAAGGGTTTTGCCAGGTCAATGGAAATGGCTGTGGTAGTTTGGCTGTTGTCCATGGCAGAGAGGACTGAGTCAGTAACTTGTAGCAAGGTGGTGATGGTGGAGTGGTGTTTTCTAAATTCTGATTGATAGGGTGAGAGGGAGCTGTTGGTGGAGAGAAAAGTTGACAGTCTGGACAGCATGAGGGTTTCTTGGATCTTGGCTAGGGAGGGGAGGAGCGAGATGGGCCTGTAGTTCCCCGGTTGGGAAAGGTCTCCACCTTTACGCAGGGGGAGGATCTTGGTGAGTTTCCAGTTAGAGAGAACTGTGGCTGTGGAGAGAGAGAGGTTGAGTATGTGTCAGAGGTCCAGTTATGGCTGATGCAGAGCAGTCTGGGATGTAAGCCATCAGGGCTGGTTTTGAACTGGTTTAGAGACAAAGGAGCAGAGTACACTTCCAGGAGTGTGAAAGAAGGAAAGAGGAAGCCGGGGTAGGAGTGGAAGGATTTGGTGGAGTCCACTGGATGAATGGGTGAGTCAGACAGGGCGCAAGAGACAAAAAATGAGTTGAAATGTTTGGCTATGGTATGGCTTTGGCATGAGGGAGCTGATTTAGTGGCACCCTGGATCTGCAATGTAATTAATAAATCAGTACTGATGGAAAAAAGTCCCCAATCAATGGAAACAGGTCTGGGTTTTACCATTGTCTAAAGTAAACATTCCATGTGATGTGAGTAAGGATTTTTGACCCATTTCTTTTACTCGTGTTGTTTCTAAAGTATGTGAGGAGTTTTTTACAAATTGGTTACTGGAAATAATAAGTCAGTATATAGATCCCAATAGATCTGGTTCCCTAAAGAGGTGTTCTACCACCCTAGCCTTATTGAAATTTCAGGAGTTATGGATGAGGTCATGAGAAAATGATGAAATGGTAACAGTGGCTTGAATTGATTAAAAGAAAGCCTTTGATTTGATGGCACATTATATTTTGATAGATAAATTACAGTCCTTGGCAATTCCTGCCTGTATAATAAGGTGGATCCATGATTTTATTTTAGGTAGGTCGCAGTGGATAGAGAAGGAGGGGTGGAGGTCCAAACCAGATTATTTGTGTGTGGGGGAGTCCACAGGGTACCAAATTGGGCCCATCCTGTTTATCATTATGATAAATGACTTGCATAGAATGGGTCCCTGTATTAAATATGTGGATGATAGAAATGTTATTAATAGATTTGAGGAAGCAAGTCAAAGTGTAACACAGAGGATTTAGAAAGAATTGAAGTATCCTCTGTATTTCACTTTTTTCTTAGATTTTGTCTGGATTTATATGAACCAGACAAAATCTAAGAAATAAGATTTGGGAAAACTAATAAGGGTCAGTTAAAACTCTGTTATCACCAAGAGAAACTGCTGTCTATGATCTGAGAAAACAATTTAGATGGCAAAAAATACTTTTCCGAACAACTGAATACCAATCTTCCTTTTTTATGAAATTTTTAAATGATTGTTAATATTTTGTATTTACTTTTTGTGTAATCTAATGACTATTGCTTTTGTTTTGTGATTTTAAGGTGTATTTTTTATTATATGTTTTTGTAATTTTTGTATTCTTGTTATAATTGGTGTAGCAAACTTCAGGTGACCAACCTCGAAGGAGTTTTGGCTGCAACATGGGAAAAAAACAAACAAACAAACTCAATGGCAGCACTATGGAGTGAACCCTACCTTCTCACCATTTCTCACTTTTCTCTCCATCACAGAGACCAGCCAGCAAAATCGGTCGCAATGGAAAAAGAAATTGTGCTACTTGATGCAGCAAAACATGAATCTTCCCCTCCTGTGTTGCAAAAAGAACCAGTCCATCTTAGTGTTTAAGCCCCTTACTGAAACCCGGCAATGACGTATAGAGTAACTTACTCATTTAGCAAGTCATCCACTGTACACTCTCTATGGCTCGAATCACTGGCTGTCGGCTGCCGCATTCCCTGATCTAGCAGTAGCTCCCTCTGACCTTGAAGATGGGGCTACCTTCTCTCAAACTCATTGAGGCTAGGGAAGAGTATAATCTGTCTGTGAGCCTCTCACCACTCTCTCTGATCGAATTCTTTGGTGCTCCACTAAATACTGTAGGGCTTCCAACTGGCAGGAAAACAATACCACATCTTGGCTATTCAAGATTTTCAGAGTAGCTGATGAAATCAAATAGCAGTGAAGACCTTACTCTCTTGCCATATCCCTGGCTATAATGAATGCTTTGCGATGGACAACAACCCTTTTGAGAAAATCTAGCCCAAAGATTAAACAGGCTCCATTGTATTAGATCTCCTTTAATTGCCAGGCATCGCATAAGATTCTTTAATGATCTGGATAGCGGAGCAGCTTAAATAGAATTGGGTGTGGACAAGTGAGACTGTCAGCAGGTTCAGGCCCCATAGGAACCCTATGAGCCTGCTCAATCTCAAAGGAAGTTTCAGGAGCCCATTGTAGCCATACTGGTAATTTCATTTTTAAATATTTAAATGATTATATATTTAAATTAGAAGTAAACCAATCTGCAGATCTTATCTCAAACTGACAACCCCGAAGATATATGGTGGGCTATCTCTTCCAAATTTTTTTTTACTACTGTGATCTACATGATCACAGATTCCTTCTGTGGGATTCGTATGAGGAGCTGGCCCAGGGGAGAAGTTACTATCCACAATGGTTAGAGGCCAAAATGTCTCTGGTTAAGAAATATGGTCTTATGATTGCCAGCCTTCTATATGTCAAGATTGGTCAGCTTCCCATGAACTTGCATTCCACCCCATTAGAATGGCTAATCAAAGCCAAAATGCAGATAGAGCAATACATTCATTGTTACTGGTTGAGAGTGTGGTCTCGGCCCATTCTGGGGAATGTGAACTTCAAAATAGTAAGGCAACCTATTCCATTCTCATTTCTTCCAGAAATACAGGGTGTAGTGCTCTCCCAACTATTAGGCAGGAATAAAATACTTCCTGTTCATGCAGCTAGGCAGATATCTCTACCTAATATCAGCTCTTTTAAATTCCTATAAATGTCTCTGGCTGCTCTACCCATGCTAGGAACTAAGTAATGGAATTTAGGTGAGAATTCTCACCTCGATAAGTTGTCGCGGGTCACCCTCCAGCTTTATCCAGTTTCTGCCTCATACAAAAATTAAAAGATGCTGGACATCCTCTCTCGGACAGGAGTTTGCTTTTATTGGACTCAAGAATTAGAGATTACAGTTAATTCAATGCTTTTGCAGAGAATTTGGATAACTCTTTATCACTATGTGAAACAAGATAGGCTCAGACAGGTATTGTTTCAAATTTTACATACTCTATGTTATTCTCCTTGTAGACTATTTAAAATGGGGAAGTCGACCTCTCCTGTTTGCTGCAGGTGTTATCAAGAGGAAGGAATTTAAAACATATATTATGGGATTGTATCACAGTAAACCCCTTCTGGAACTCTATTAAGGATTCATTAGACCAACTCCTTGGGCTGCAAGAGCTTTTCCTTCTTAAAATTTGCCTTTTTGGTCACTTCCCACAGGGTCTTTTTCCTATTCGGAAGGCTCATATGGCACAAATTTCAGGTGTAGCTTAATTACTCATTTTAAGAGTCTGGTTAGATGGATCGGTTCCATTGGTTAGGGAATGGCATGTGGAGATGATGACTGCATTAATCTTGGATAAGCACATTGCCAGTCACGGAAAGACCCTTGATCATTTTAGTGATAGGTGGGAACCACTTCTTACCCTTTTGTTCATCAGTTCAGGCTAACAGAAGTTTACTGGATTGAGCCTTTCTAACTGGTGCTTCACTCTCCCCCCCCTCTTGTTTTAGCTTGGCCATTCCCCAGTCATCTGTGAATGGCTGAATAAATTCTGCAAGCCCCTCCCTTAATTAATCAATAGTAGAGTCCTCCCACGTGGTCAGTTGAAACACCTCAAATTCCACCTCCTACACCTCAATTGGTCTCCTATATTCAATGCTTCTGATGTCAACTCAGCCTTGGATTTTTTCATCAACTCCTTCAATGCTGCCTGTGACACCTGTGCCCCTTTCAAAAGGTGTAAAATCAAAGGCCTTTGCAATCCTTGGCTCTCCACTGAACTACTTATGGATCTGAAAGCAAGGGACCTCCTCTGGCTTCAAGCATGGGCCACTGGTAATCAAGCCGATATTCAGAACTACAAATGGGCGTGAAATGACTGCACTAAATCAATCCACCAGGAGGAAAATACATACTGCAGAGACACCCTCACAAACACCTGGGGTAAGGGAAAATCCTTCTGGGACAATCTTAAAGAGGTAACTGGGAAGCAGCCAAAAACCTCTCCTACTATGTTGATCATTGATGGTGGCATAACTCTCGACCCTACCACAGTTGCAAATACTTTCAATACTGCATTCTCTGACCTCAGCAGTGTTCTCCCTTCAGACTTCTTAAATGATGACCACCCTCATTCTCCTACCCCTAGCCCACAACCCCCTCATTCCAACCACCCACTGTTCTACTTTAAGGAAATCAGGGCACATGAGGTCTGTAAATATGTTTCTAATGAAATCACCAAATCCAGAACTAGTGGGGACTCACTCAACATCAAGCTGGTGTCCCTCACCCCTGATGGAGTGTTACATCCACTAAGAAAAATATTCAGCCTCTTCCTCACCCTCAGCCACTTCCCCAACAGATGGAAATCAGTCACATTAACCACAGTCCACAAAAGTGGGGGCAAGAATCTGCATGGAAACTACCATCCTATCTTTCTTACTCCCCCCACCAAGGGCATTGAACATATGGTATCTGACCAGCTAACGGAATACCTGGACAAACACAACATCCTCTTACTCCAACAACATGGTTTCTGTAAAGGTCACAGTACTACATCAGCCCTCTTTGAATTCACCAGTGCTATCCACAGGTCATTGGACAACAGCCTCCTAACTGGATTGGTCTTCATTGAGCTGACCAAGGCATTTGACACTGTACATCATAATCCATTAATCACACAGCTACCTTCTGCTGAGCTGTCACCTGAGTCCAATACCTGGTTCAAGAGCTACTTGGAGAACCGCTCCCAAAGAGTGAAAATAACTGATGTTCTCTCAGATGCATGTCCTGTTCATTCAGGAGTTCCTCAAGGCTCCATTCTTGGGCCACTTCTTTTTAGCCTCTTTCTGAATGATCTTCTACAATCATGTCCAGCACAGTTCCTCCTCTATACTGACAACACTGTCATCCTCTCCACTCACAAGGATCCAGGACACCTTCGAAAGAATCTACAACTTGCCTTCACCTCAATTGAAACTTGGTTTAGTACACATGAATTGATTCTCATCTATGAAAAAAAACAAGTCGATGCTCTTCTGCTGCCTGCACAACAAATACAGACTCAATCCCATCATGATCAAAAACTGCCTTGCTGCAACCCTCAAACAGGTTAAGTCCTTTAAATATCTAGTTATTACCATCGATTGTAACCTATCATATGCTAAGCACATTGACAGCATTGCCAAAGCTGCCAACACTTGCACTGGCCTACTCTTCAGGTACAGGCAATGCCTTTCCTCAGATGCCTTAAGGACTGTAGTAAAGAACTCAGTAATCTCAATATTCAACTATGGCCTGATGATCTACGGCTCTGCATCTGCCACTGCCCTCAGGCACATATCCATTGCACTAAACAAAGCCTGCCATCTCATAACTGGCATCCATTGCCTCACTCACAAGTGTGATCTCTACATTCAGACTGAGTGTCTTCAACTTTCAAACTGGATCAAGTACCAAACCTGCCTTATGACAAAGAAAATGACACTAGGCTTTGCTCCCCCAGGTGTCCAAACTCTCCTCTGCCCAGTACAGACTACTTGCATCACCAGGGGCTCTGAATCCCAGCTTCTGCATATCCTGCATTTCCACACCACACAAAGGCAAAGATCATTTGCGCAGAGAGCTCCCAGCTGGTTCAATGGTCTCAACATTGATATTGCCTCAGTGCCAAAGCTTGGCCCATTCAAATCCAGTCTCCATTACATCCTGTCTGCATCTAGCTCCTGTGACTGCCCTTCCTAATTGTTCTCCCCTCTTCTCTTTGCTCTTTCCACCTAGCACTTAACCCTTTCCCCCTGAACTCCCTCTCCCATACACCCATTCATCCTCCCTTCCTCTCACCCTCCTTCCCTGCTCCCCATAGCACTTTATTTGATATTTGACAAGTGCCTATGGCCACACCCCAATAGTGTGTCTCTCCTCCATACCATGTCAACCCTGTTACCAGACCTCCTTCTGGCATTTTTGCCACTGTATTGAATTTATAAAACTGTAGGTTACTGCCTGTAACCCACTGTTATACTGTTATTCAATGTATTGTTTGAATTGTACTTCAACTGATGTGGAATCTTTGTAAAAGAGTCTTAGCTCAAAGGTACTTGTAATCCTAGATTCAAATAAATAAAATACATTTCTTCTTCCTTCACTCCTTGACTATACATTACCTATTGAGGGTGTATAGATAGGGTGGGACTGCTGGCCTACAGCGGTACCTTGGATGGGGGGGAGGTGTTGTTTTGCTCCTTTAAGTCATACCTTTAATTATATGGATTGTTTTTGTATTTGATTTGTTAATGTTACTTTGATTGCTGTATATACTTTATGGTGATTGTTGTTTCCTCTTGTAACTGTTTTTGGTGAGTTGTTTGTTTTTCAAAAATGTTAAAGTATATTTAATTAAAAAGAAAGAGGGGTTGCAAAGGGTGGAAATAGTGTGGTAGCGGACCTAAATATTATGGGCATCAATCGGGATTTTCCAGTGGCCAAGACTGCCAAAAACCAGGCATTGCTGGATGCCTTCCAAGACTGTCTACTGGTATAGCTAGTTAAAGTACCCACCAGGCAGACTGTAATCCTTGATGTGGTGCATACCAGTTCTGAGGTAGAGGGAGTTGTAGGGGCTGAGGAACCAGTGGGGAACAGCAACCATAACTCTGTTTGGTTTGAATTGGTCCATCGGTTCAGCAAACCACAGCCAAGAGCAGAAGTCCTTGATTTTACAAGGGCAGACTTGGATAGGCTGAGTGAGCTGTCAGGGAAAAGTTAGCTGGGGTGTACAACATATGTGGCATGGAAGAGAAATGGGGTGCAATTAAGGTGTTCATTCTCAAAGCATCTAAGGTACATATACATAACAATGGCATCCTGACAAAAACAGATTTAAGAGACCATCATGGTTCTCAGTAAGAGTCAGAGAAGTGGTGAGGACCAAGAAGAAAGCTTACTGTATATAAATACACAGAAAAGCAGGGGGAGGTAGAATGGGAAGATTATGTACAGAAAAACAGGGAGGCAAAGAAGGCCATTAAGGAGGACAAAGCAGACACAAAGCTGCATATTGCAGAGGGGGTCAAGAATGGAGGAGAAAAACAGTCTTTCAGGTATATTAGAGAAAAAAGAAAAAAGAGGGGGAATTGCAAAGTTACAGTAGTTGAGGAGGGTAGGGTGATAAAGGAGGATGAACAAAACACCACTCATAGTCTCAGAGTCTCATAGTAAGTACAAAGCATATATTAGACTTTAGTCCATTTTACTTGTTGACTCCCAGTTAATACTTCTGACTAGTGTTGATTTAGAATTCTCTAGTCTTATTTTGACAGTGGCTATCCTGTCTAGCTTTGAAAATTTCCATAGTGAGATTCTAGACCACAGCGTTCATTAGGGAGTTCCTTTAGTTGGAAATACACTGTTTAATAATCACCATCAGCTATTCATGAGCCAACCCTAATGTCCATTACAGTCTCACCCACGTTGGTTAGGATAATATCTAATCAATTTTCTAACTGATTACATTTTTCAAGGAAGTCTCTATCAATTTTTTGTTTTGCTGTTTGAGTTCCCCATTCTATGCCTGAAGGATTTAAATCACCTGCTAAAATGATGCTGTGTGCTGGATTTAAATGGTCTAGATAGTTTAGAATTTCTTGGTCATCTTCTCTGGTGGTTGAGGGGGGATGATATAAGACCCTCAGCGTGATTTTTGAGGCATTTGGAGGATTATTTTGATCCTCAAGTGCTCTGTGTTTAAACTTCCTTCTTATACTTCCATACTTTTTAGTGACTCATGAATATATACTGCCACTCCTCCTCCTTTCCTATATATTCTAGGTTTATTATACAAGTTGTAAACTTTAATATTTTTATCCCATGTTTCCCTCTCTTCCCACCAGGTTTCAATAAAAGTGTTATTTTGATGTCTTTTTCCTTCATTAGGTGTGTAAATTCATTTAATTTTTTGTCCAAACTTCTGACATTTGCTAAAAGTCCCCCAACTGAATTTAGCTGCTTTTAATTTTGTTTTGTTTTAGGATTGGTTGATATTTCAGGGTTTATTTTCTGAGTATGTTCCTCCCCCCCCTTTACCCAGTTTAAATGGTTCTCTATGATTTTTTTTAAAGTCTTGCCTAAAATTCTTGAACACATTTTATTTAGGTGTAGTCCATCATTCCTCTACAGAGAATAATTTTTAAAAATTATTTTTGTATCTATGAATCCAATCCCTTTTTCTAGGCATAATTGTCTTAACCAAGAGATAAGTAGGGCAATATCCTTATTTTTGTAGTGATGTCTTCCATAAGTGGGCAGAATGCCTGCTATGATTATATCTTTAGTATTTATTTTTAGTTCATGTATTAGATGTGTGTAATTAGCAAGGATCTTCTTTAAATCCTTTGTATGTACATCATTGACTCCCACTTGTAGTACTAACAATGGTTGTTCTGATTTACCCAAGCACCTTTTTAATAATGTTCCCAATTTGTTAATTTTTATTCCAGGGAACATTCACAACATAACGTTCTTTTTGTCATCTCTACATAGTATTCCATCTATACCCCTTATGGCAGAGTCTCCTAATATTATGATTTTCTTGGTGTATTTGTTTGTTTGTACCTGTCTTTAATGATTACCTTGGATCAGTTTTTACTAGGGAGAATTGCAGGTCCTTGCCAGAAAGT
The DNA here is from genome assembly GCA_016271365.2 of Neoceratodus forsteri. Classification (NCBI taxonomy): domain Eukaryota; kingdom Metazoa; phylum Chordata; order Ceratodontiformes; family Ceratodontidae; genus Neoceratodus; species Neoceratodus forsteri. The sequence continues at coordinate 40,883,338 of CM028131.1, read as the reverse complement.
GGCATCAAAACAGCCACTAAGGGAGTCCCAGAGATGACGTAGTCAATATTTGCTAGTTAAAGGGTCTTGGAAGGGCTGGCTTCCTTAAAAATAGATAAGGCCCTGGGACCAGATGGGTTACATCCATGGATACTCAAGGAATTAGCACTGGAGCTAGCTGAACCTCAAGTGGGTCTATTTAACAGCTTACTTAGGCTGGGGGAAGTTCCAAAGGATTGTTGGGCAGTAGACATAGTTCCAATTTATGGTGGAGGGGGGCAAGGAGCAACCAGGGAACTACACACCTGCCAGTTCGACCTCTGTCACAGGGAAGCTGATGGAGTCACTGGTCAAAGAGGGCCACTTAGACAACCTGGAGAGGAACGGGATGCAGGATTGTAAACTGCACAGATCTGTGATAGGAAGGTCTTGTCATTCTAACCTGATACTTTTCTTTGACTGGGTGATGAACTTATTTGATAGGGACCATGCTGTGGATTTCTGTACTTTGGCTTCAGCAAGGTTTTTGACTGGGTGCCTCACAGATGACTGCTGATGAAGATGGAGGGCCTGGGTGTGGCTAAACTCATAGTAAACTGGGTGGGTAGCTGGCTAAAGGGGAGACAGTAGTGAGTAGTTATCTATGGGGTAAAATCAGAAGGAGAGGGAGGTTATGAGGGGAGTTCCACAGGGAGCAGTCCTAGGTGTGGTTTTCTTCAACATGTTCATCAATAATATTGGAGAGGGAATCCAGGCTAGGTTGTGTCTCTTTGTGGATGACACACAGCTATGTGGGAGAGTGAATTGTGACAAGGGAATAAGAGGTATGCAAAGTGACTTACAAAAGTTAGTAGGGTGGTCAAAGGTTTGGCATTTGATATTCAGTGCCAAAAAGTACAAGGTAATGCATCTAGGGAACAAGAATCCCAAGGAACACTGGGTGGAAGGGAAGAGATTTAGTATTACAGTTGAAGAACAGGATATGAGAATTATCATGAGAAACTCACTTAAGCAATCAAGCTAATGCAAAAAGACCTGTAGCAAAGCTGGGATGTTTCAGGAAGGGTACTGATAGCAGAAGAAAAGAGGTAATAGGGTTGATACACAAGGTGGGGTGGAAAGGATGAAAAGGGATTTGGCAAGGTTGGAGGAATGGTCAAATGTATGGTAGCTTAGATTCAATGCAAAGAAGTGCAAAGTAATGCACCTGGGAAACAAAAACCCAGGGGAAGAGTACACATTGGGGGTGAGATACTGACAACAAGTAAAATGGAAAGGGACGGGGGTAGTCATATCAGATGACCTAAGGGTGGGCCAGCAATGTGAGAAGGCAGTAAGGAGGTCTGGGGGATACTGGGATGCATAGGGAGAGGCATCACCAGTAAAAAACAGGAAGTTGTTGGCCCTCTGTACAGACAGTTGGTAAGACCACATCTGGAGTACTGTGTACAGTTCTGGAGACCCCATCTCCACAAAGGCATAGACATGGTGAAGGCTGTCCAGAGGAGGGTAACCAAAATGATGCAGGGTCCGCATCAGAAGACATATGAAGAAAGACTAAAGGAACTAAAGATGTATATCCTCAAAGAAAGGAAGGGGGGAGGATCATAATATAAATTTTCAAATACCTCAAAAGAATCAACAAAGTCCAAGAGGGTAGCATCTTTCATAAAAAGAGAAGTGCAAAAACAAGTGGGCACAATTTGAAGATAGAGGGGGGATGGCTCAGAGGTAATGTGAGGAAGTATTTCTTCACAGACAGGGTTGTGGATACATGGAACAGCCTTCCTGAGGAGGTCGTAGAGTCTAAAACAGTGGGGGAATTCAAGAATGCATGGGACACACATAAGGCAATCCTAGTGGGGGTAGGAGGAAGGAGGCTGTTGGTTAACTAGGATCTGCAGCTTATCCATTTGGTAGGGAAATGGGCAGACTAGGTGGGCCAAGTGGTCTTTATCTGCCTGTCAAATTCTATGTTTCTATGTTTCTATGTAATACTTCCCCTCTATAGATCCCTGGTTTTGTACTTGTATACATGAGCCATCACTGGTCAAATTTAAACAACATATTTTTCAAGCCTTTTTATTGTCTGAATGTGTTTATCTCTAACTCTATGTCAAATTATCTAAAATTGTCTGTGCAATTGTGAATGTAAGCTAAAACATGACTACCTTCTAAAAAAGGCTTTTTAACCCTAATGGTGTTATTATACCAACATTTACCTTTATAAATTGACAATTTCTACTACTACTACTACTAGTACTACTGCTACTTGTGTTGTTTTTGTGGATTTGTAGCGGCATGTGCCGGCCTACTACCCCCACAGTGGTGCGCTACTCATCCTCTTTTCTTCATGCACTCCACCCTTTTTATCTTCCCCTCTCCATTATGATATATACCAACATTGCAGAGCATTGGGAATTGCTTGAAGAAGAGGGAGGAGAGTGGGGAGCTGTGAATCAGGGAGGATGGATGAGGGGGGGCCTTCGTGTCAGGGTTGTTAGATCTAGAAGGTGCCCTGGGGCAAAATGGAACCCAGACTGTGGTTCACCATGTCTGGTGCCCATACCCAAGGGCACTACGGAATCTAGTAGGCAGATGGGCTTGATAGCCTCCGAGGTTCATTCAACTCGGGCGGTGTTATGCAATGCTAGGTCCATCAGAAACAAGACTGGCATCATAGCTGATCTTATTGGTTCAGCGGACTTGGCATGCTTTACCGGGACCTGGCTGGATGAAAATCTAGGCCCCACACTGGAAGATATGACTCCAGCTGGGTATTCAGTGATACACCACCCGAGATTGGACCGCAGGGGTGGGGGGGTTGCAGTCTGTTTTAAGACAGAATTGGGCCTCATGAGTGTGGTAGTGTGGGAGGCTAAGTCCTTTGAGGTGCACAGTGGTAGCAGGTGTTGGTGTTCGGATTGTACTCATTTAACATCCACCAGGAGATGGGAAACGGTTCTTACAGGAAGTGGTAGACTTCATCGTTGACATGTCGTTTGAGTCACCCAGATTGATGGTTCTAGGTGACTTCAGTGCCTGGGTCGATGATAAACTCTCACAATTTGGTAATCACCTCCTCCAATTAATGATCTCTTTGGGCTTTACACAGGTTGTTTCCACAGCCACTCATAAATCTGGACACTCTTTGGACTTAGTCTTTCTCCTAGGGGTTGATGTTTTCAATTTGGGGGTGGAACCAGTTGTTTGGTAAGACCACTACACTGAGAGGTTCAATTTTAGTACTCCCCTGAGAAGGTCTACCCCTTGTGGAGATGGTGAGATACCACCCTTTACGGGATATTACACCACAGGGCATTGCAGCAGTTCTTGACCTCTCCTCCCCCGTGTTGGCGAGCAGTAGTCCAGAGACCTTGGTGACGGCCTGTAACAAGGCTGTTACATTGGCTCTGGATACTATTGCTCCTGTTTGTGTATGCCCCCTTTCCCTTTGTCCCAAGGTGCCCTGGTTTGATGGGACATTGAGGGAGATGCAGAAACAGGGGCGAAGATTAGAATGCTGCTGGCGCAGATCCGCCCTTGATGCTGAACGCCTTAGATTGATGGACCATTATTCTGTCTATCAATCTGCAATCTCTCATAAGAAGGCAGAATTCCTGTCCAGGGAGACTGCAGCAGTCAGGAATCAACCGGCTCAGATTTTTCGAACTGTAGACAGGCTGTGCAACCCAGCTTGTCTACAAGTTCGGAAAGCTTTTTTGCAAATAGAGTGTGAGGAGCTTATTCGATTCTTCTCTAATAAAGTGGCCGACATCAGGGCAGATCTGTGTCCAGCGGCTTCTAAGGGGGATGCTGTTAAACAACGTGAGTTAGCGGTACCTCAGTTTTCTTGGTGTTCCTTCAGCAGTCCTGATTTCATGGATGTCACAAGGCATTTGACACAGTCCCACACAAAAGATTAATAGTCAAATTAACCAGCCCAGGAGTGTGTCCCAGGGTGGTAGCCTGGGTAAAACATTGGCTGCACAACAGGACACAGAAGGTAATTGTAAATGGAGTCCACTCTGAAGAAAGAGGGGTTACTAGTGGGGTACTGCAGGGTTCAGTATTGGGTCCAGTCCTTTTAATGTCTTCATCAGTGACATTGCAGAGGGACTGAAGGAAAATATGCCTTTTGCAGATGACACAAGATCTGCAACAGGGCTGATACACAAGAGGCGTGGAAAGGATGAGAAGGGACTTGGCAAGGTTGGAGGGATGGTCAGAAGTATGGCAGCTAAGATTCAATGCAAAGAAGTGCAAAATAATGCACCTGGGAAACAAGAACCCAGGGGAAGAATACACAATGGGGCCGGGGAGGTAGTAACAACAACAAAAAAGGAAAGGGACCTAGGGGTAATCATATCAGATGACCATAAGGTTAGCAAGCAATGTGAGAAGGCAGTAGGGAGGGCTGGGGGTATACTAAGATGCATAGGGAGAGGCATCAGCAGCAGAAAACAAGAAGTTGTTATCCCTCTGTACAGACAGTTGGTGAGACCCCATCTGGAGTACAGCGTCCAGTTCTGAAGACCCCATCTCACCAAGAACATAGACAGGATAGAGGCTATCCAGAGGAGAGCAACTAAAAAGGTGCAGGGCATGCAAGAGAAGCCATATGAGGAGAGACTAAAGGAGCGTACTATGTATACCCTTGAGGAAGAAAGGAAGGGGGGGACATGATAGAAACTTTTAAGTACCTCAGTGGAATCAACAAAGTCCAAGAGGGTAGCATCTTTTAGAAAAGAGACGTGCAAGAACAAGGGGACACAATTTAAAGGTAGAAGGGGTGGTTCAGGGGCAATGTGAGAAGTATTATTTCACAGAGAGGGTAGTGGGTGCATGGAACAGCCTTTCTGAGGAAGTTGTGGGGTCTAAAACTGTGGGATAATTCAAGAATGCATGGGACAGACATAAGGCAATTCTTGTGAGGGGTAGGAAGAAATAAGCTGTTGGTTAACTAGGATCTGCGGCCTATCCTGTAGGTAGGGAAATGGCAGACTAGATGGGCCAAGTGGTCCTTATCTGCCGTCAAAGTCTATATTTCTACTGTATGTTTCTATGATTATCCATGGTGTGTGCCCTACGAGCTGTAGTTTGGATCCTAGACTGACTTCCCTAATATTGTGTTGTTGTGACATCATTTGTCCAATCGTTGTGCAAATAGTCTGGTGCTCTTTGGAATTGGGTGAGTTTCCTAGCTCCCTGAAAGAGGCGGTGGTGAAACCCCTCTTGAAGAAAGCTACCTTGGACCCTGACTGTTTCGCAAACTACATACCCATCTCAAACCTACCCTTTATTGGGAAGGTGATTGAGAAGGTAGTGGCGGTCCAATTGGAGAACCATTTTACCATCCATGACATCTACGAACCCTTCCAATCAGGTTTCCGTAAAAGACATATCACCGAGACTGCACTGGTTCGGGTGCTTAATGATCTCCCGAGGCCGAGAGACCAGAAGAGACATTCTATTCTAGTTCTTCTTGATCTCTTGTCAGCCTTTGACACCGTGGATCACGAGGTGTTGTTAGCACGCCTGAGGCAGATTTGCGGAATATCGGGAACCGTCCTTCGATGGTTCACCTCATTCCTCACTAGGAGATCACAAAGAGTTGTGTCGGGGCTTTTTTCCTCTGGCCCAACATCTTTGTTGTGTGGGGTGCCTCAGGGTTTTGTGCTATCTCCCATGTTATTCACGGTGTACAGTATATGCTGCTCCTCAGAGACATTATAAGATGGTATAAGCTGAGGTTTCATTGCTATGCAGATGATACCCAGCTATACCTGTCTTTTGCTCCTGACCAGTATGGAGCTCTCTCAGTGTTTAACAACTGTCTGAAAGAAATCCAGGGTTGGATGGGTTCTAGTTGGCTGAATCTGAACTCAGAAAAGACTGAGGTTTTGGTAGTGGGGACCCAGGCTGTCGAATAGAGGGGTTGCCTGTTGGTGCACCCTCAGGAATTCTTCTTGGGGGTGTGTCACTTCTGACCTCTGAACAGGTGCGTTACATAGATACATAGATACATAGACAGTGTCGGCAGATACGGGCCTATGGCCCACCCAGTCTGCCCATTTGAGCTCGTAAGTTCAGTTTATATTTTCCTAGAAGTCTGTTGCCCCTTAACCCTGACCTTCAGAATTCCTTTATGTCTATCCCATGCATTCTTAAATCCCGTGATTGTTTCAGCCCCCACCACTTCCTCTGGCAGGGTGTTCCACTTGTCCACCACCCGTTCTGTGAAGAAATTCTTCCTCATGTTTCCTCTGAATCGTCCTTCCTCCAACTTCATCCCATGCCCTCTAGTCCTGGAACATCTTTTTTGCTTAAAAATAGTGTATTCCTGCACCCTGTTCCTCCCTGTAAGATACTTGTATGTCTCTATCATATCCCCTATCTCCCTCCTCTCCTCCAGGGAGTACATGTTCAGTTCCTTCAACCTGTCTTCATAGGACTTTTGATGCAATCCATGCACCATCTTTGTTGCCCTCCTCTGAACCTTCTCTACCCTGTCTATGTCCTTACGTAGCTCTGGTCTCCAGAACTGTACACTGTACTCCAGGTGGGGCCTCACTAGTGTCTTGTATACCGGAATTATGACCTCCCTTTTCCTGCTGGTGATGCCCCTGCCTATACATCCCAGCATCCTATTTGCTTTACCTGCTGCCTTGTCACACTGTTTCGCCTACCTTGAGGTCATCAGAGATGATAACCCAAGATCCCTTTCCTGCTTGGTGCATGCTATATCCTCACCCCCCAACTGATATATTGTGCCAGGGTTTTTGTGCCCCATATGCATTATCTTGCACTTCCTTGCATTGAATTTCAACTGCCAAACCCTGACCATTCTTCAAGTTTCTGCAGGTCCCTTCTCATTCTGTCTACGCCCTCTGGTGTGTCTACTCTGTTACAGAGCTTTGTGTCATCAACGAACAGTGAAATTCTGCCTTCTAGGTCCTGCGCAATGTCACTGATGAAGATGCTGAATAGGACCGGTCCCAGCACTGAACCCTGTGGTACCCCACTGGCCACTCTTCCCTCTGTGGAGTGACAGCCATTTACCACCACCATCTGTGTCCTGCCACCCAGCCAGTTACCTACCCACCACACTACTGTCCTGCCCACACCCATGTTCCCCAGTTTGTGTAATAGTCTTCTATGTGGCACAGTGTCAAAGGCCTTGCTGAAGTCCAGATAGGCCATGTCCACTGCCCTCCCCTGATCCACCTCCCAAGTCACCCAGTCAAAAAATTCAATGAGGTTGGTCTGACATGACCTCCCCCTGGTGAAACCATGCTGCCTTGGGTCCTGTAGTCCATTGACAACCAGATGTTCCACCAATCTCTCCTTCATAGTGCTTCCATGATCTTCCCCATTACGAGGTGAGGCTGACTGGTCTGTAGTTCCCTGTTTCCTCTTTGTTCCCACTTTGTATAAGGGACTACATCTGCTGTCCTCCAGTCTTTGGGTACCTCCCTGTTTCCAGTGATTGGCTAAACAGGATAGCCAGAGCTCAGCCACCACCTCTCTTAGTTCTTTAAGGACCCTGGGGTGCATCCCATCTGGCCCCATTGCTTTATCAACTCTTATTACTTCCAGTTCCTTCAGGACCCTTTCTCATGTAAAGGGACTTTTGTCCATTTCTGCACCGTTCTCACCCCTTGTACTCCCTTCAGACCCATTACCCTCCTCTTCCTCAGTAAAGACTGAGCAGAAATACCTGCTCAATATGTTGGCTTTACTGTTGTCATCCTCCACGGGGCCCCCATCCTCCCCCTTTAGTTTCACTATCACTCTCTTTGTCTTTCTTTCTTCACTTATGTACCTGTAAAAGGTTTTGTCCCTTCTACCCACTGATTTTGCAATGTGTTCTTCTGTCTGAGCTTTGGCTTCCCTTACTGACCTCCCTGCCTCCCTTTGCTTCTCTTGGTACTTCTCCCTATCCCTTTCTGCCTGTGTCTTTTTGTATTGCCTGAATGCAATCTTTTTGGCTTTCACTTTCTTTGCTACTTCCTTGGAAAACCATAATGGCCTCCTCTTCATTTTCCCCTTGCTAACCTGCTTAATGCATAATTCTGTTGTTCTTGTAATCCCCATTTTAAATACTGTCCATTGTTCCTCAACCCCTGATTCCTGTCCCATTCCCCTTAATGCCTCTTTCAAGTATCTCCCCATTTTCCCAAAGTCTGCCCCCCTAAAATCCAGGATATGTGTTTTTGTGTGGTTTGGTTCTGCTCTTTCTGTGATTTCAAACCAGAATGTCTGGTGGTCACTGTTCCCCAGGTGCTCCCCCACTGTTATCCCCATCACACTGTCCCTGTTTGTGAGCACAAGTTCCAGTATTGCCTTCTGCTGAGTTGGTTCTATGACCAGTTGCTTGAGGAAGGCACCCTGAAGGGAGTCCAGGATAAATCTGCTCCTAGTTGATGCTGCTGCTGGGATGCTCCAGTCCACGTGTGGAATATTGAAGTCTCCAACCAGTACTACCTCACCCTTGTCTGCCATCCTTTGGATGGTTAGCATCAGCTCCCTATCTGTTTCTTCCTCCTGGGCTGGTGATCTATAGACCACACCTGTGCGGATGGCTGTCCCCATTTTCCTTTCCAGCTTAACCCACAGTATCTCTCCCCCATTTTGTTCCTCCTGGATCTCTGTGGCACTTGTGTCATTTTTCACATACAGTGCCACTCCTCCTCCCTTCCTGCCTGCTCTGTCTCTTCTGAATATGTTGTAGCCAGGTATGGCCATCTCCCAGTCATGGTTATCGTTACACCAGGTGTCAGTGTGTAGCCAGGTATGGTTATCTTGGATGACAGGCTGACACCGCAGTCACAGGTGTCAGCAGTCATCAAGACTTCCTTTTACCACCTTAGGAATATTGCTAGACTGAAACAGCTTGTTCCGTCTGACACGTTACCTACGTTGGTCCACGCCTTCGTGTCCTCACGTTTGGACTACTGCAACTCCCTGCATTTTAGGCTTTCTGGGGTTGAAATCTGCCACCTTCAGCTAGTGCAGAATGTGGCAGCCCAGGTTTTGACTGGGACCAGTAGGTCTTGTCAAATTACCCCAGTGCTGCTCGAACTGTACTGGCTTCCTGTTCGGTGGCAGATCATCTTTAAAATCTGCTTATTGACTTTCAAAGCCCTACATGACCAGGGTCCAGCCTATCTGAAAGATCTTCTAGTCCTCTACTGCCCTGGCCGATTGCTCCACTCAGCAGATGAGGGGTTGTTAGAGATTGCAAAAGTGAGTCTAAATTCTTCTGGTTGCAGAGCTTTTTCCTACAATGCTCCCACTCTTTGGAACTCTCTACCCCATCGATTAAGGCAGTGCACCTCCATGGAGGAATTTAAGGGGTTTAAAAACTCGTCTCTATCAGATTGCTTTCCTATAGTATTCTGCATAAGTTGTTGATGAAACTGTAGTTTTTACCTGTGTTTTATACTGAATTATAATGTCTGATTTTTATTATGTGTTTTGTACAGCGCCTTGAAAATTTGAAAGGCACTTCAAAAATAAAATGTATTATTATTATTATTATTACTACTACTACTACAACAACATCTTACCTGGATTACTGTGCCCAGTTCTGTTGTCCTCACCTTTGAAAGGATGAGGCTAGGCTAGGGACAGTGCAGTGCGGATTAACAAAAATCATTCAGGGCCAGCAGGGAAGCTCCTATGAAGAGTGTGTCTCAGCAGTGAATAAGCACACATTGAAGACCAGAAGGGAGAGGGGAGATATGACTGAGACCTTTAAGTTCCTAAAAGGAATTATCAAACTAAGCTGTGGGGAACTATTTAGCCTGAACACTATCACCTGATCCCATGGACAAGAATGGAAAATAACAGGAGAGAGGTTTAGAAGGGATGTGAAAAAAGTGCTACTTTATGGAAAGGGTGGTGGAACTATGAAACTGTTTTCTAGCCAAGGTGGTGGGCGTAAAAACAGGGAATTCAAGCAGAGCTGGTATAGAATGCAGGTGTCAGTAGTGGCTTGGAGCAACAGAATCAAGGAGGAGAATTGGGGGGGGTGAGACAGGGATGGTTAGTACCCTGGAGAAACAATAGGTTCAAGGGCTTACAGCGAACTCAGGTTGACTGGACGGACTGCTAGTCTTTTTCTGTTGTGATTATGTATGTTTCTGTGTTCCTATGAAAGATATGGAGAAATAAAATAGGCCATTCTTGATGCAACAAACCATGCTTGAAGATGGCTAGCAAGGGAAACAAACTCAAGAGACCACTATGGTTCTCTGTAAAGGGTCAGGGATGCAGTGAGGTGGAAAAAGAAAGCATTGTTCAGGTATAAGAAGAAGCAGGAGAAGAATAATAGGGGGGTACCAAACAGAACTACAGTGGCCAAGGGGGCAGTCAGAGATGTGAAAAAAGACACAGCATTGTATATTGTGGGGAGGGTCAAGGTCAGGGAAAACAGCTTTCTGTATAGATTCATAGACATCTGTCAGCTGAAAAGGACACTCCAGGCCCATCAAATCTGTCCATCCCCCCCACTTGTCCTCCCCCCTCTAAGATTCCTTCCCTCTTCCCCTTAACAATCCCTTGTGTTTGTCCCAGGACCTCTTGAAACCCTCCACTGTACTAGCCCTCACCATCTCATCTGGAAGTCCGTTTCATGGTTCAACCACTCTCTGTGAAGTAATACTTCCTAACAGTTCAGCTAAACCTTCCCCCTCCAACCTCAATCCATGCCTCCTAGTTCTTACATCTAACTTCTCTGCAAACAAGTTATCCCCCACTTTATTGATCCCCTTCACATACTTGAATGTTTTGATCATGCCCCCTTTCTCCCTTCTTGTCACCAGAGGATACAAATCCACCTCCTTCATCCTCTCCTCATATGACTTCCCACTTAGCCCATGCACCATTTTAGTGGCCCTTCTCTGCACCCTTTCCATGTCATCTATGTCTTTTTGTAGACGAGGCCTCCAGAACTGTACCCCATACTCCAGGTGTGGCCTAAACCTGGAGCTGTAAAGTGGAATCAGCACCTCCCTCCTCCTGCTGGTTATCCCCCTCCCTATGCACACTAGCATCCTATTAGCTTTGCCCACTACTTTGCTGCACTGGGTCTCCACCCTAAGGTCATCAGTGATTACAACTCCTAGATCCTCCACCTGCCTGGTTGCCACCTTTATTTCCCCCCTAGTGTGTATGTGATATTCAGATTCCTCCTCCCCAAGTGCATCACTGTGCATTTTCTGGGTTGAACTTTAGCTGCCATGTTTCTGACCCCTTTTCCAGTAATTTTAAATCCTTATACATTCCCTCTACCCCAACCCAGGGTGTCCACCCTGTTACTGATGTTTGTATCATCCACAGAAAGACAAACCTTCTCCTGAAGCCCCTCTGCAATGTCACTGACATAGATGTTAAACTGAATGGTCCCCAACACTGACCCTTGGGGGACCTCACTCACAACCCTTGTCTCCCCAGAGTGCACTACATTAACCACCACCCTTTGGCTTCTACCCATCAACCAGCTCTTTGCCCATCATGTAATTTTCTGTCCCACACCCAGAATCACCAACCTATTGACCAGTCTTTTGTGGGGCACTATGTCAAAGGCCTTCCTGAAGTCCAGGTAGGCCACATCCACTGCCCCACTCTGATCAACCACCCTTGTCTCCTCATCAAAGGATTCGATCGGGTTCATCTGACATGACCGACCCCGAGTGAAGCCATGCTGCCTAATGTCTTACAGCCCCTCCTTCCAGATAGCTGATCACTTTTTTTTCAATATCATCACCATTTCGTTACCCATCACTGATGTGAGACTGACCGGGCGATAATTGCCCTCCTCCTCCCTGCTTCCTCTTTTATGAATTGGTACCATGTCTGCCTTCCTCCAGTCCTCTGGTACCCACCCCGTATCCAGGGACAAGTTAAATAGCCCCACCAATGGTTCTGCCAGTAACCCCCTTAATACCCTGAGCACTCTAGGGTGCAGGCCATCTGGGCCCATGGTCTTTGTCACCTTCAGCTTACCTAGCTCTTCCCTTAACTCTTCCATACTGATTGGGCTAGGATCCTTTCCCCCCTCCACCTCCCTTCCCCTTTTCACTCAGCGCTGGTCCCCTTCACTCTCCCTCTGTTGTAAAAACTGAGTTGAAGTATCCATTTAGTACCTACGCTTTCTCAGAATCCCCTTCCACCTGCAGTCCCCCTCCTCCTTAATCCTGACTATCCTCTGCCTTACCTTCCTTCTTTCCCCTTGGTACCGAAGAATCATATTGCCCCCCCCATTTGACCTGCCTAGCAATTATTTCCTCTGTTTCTGCTATAGCCTTTCTAATCCTCTGCCCTGCCTCCCTTCACTTTTTTTGTAAGTTTGCCTATTCTCCTTCCCCTCCATCCTCTTGTATTCCTTGAAAGTCCTTTTCCTCTCCCCAATTGCCTCCATCACTTCTCTACTGAACCACAGTGGCCTCCTTCTTCTTTTGTTCTTCCTCACCTTCCTTACACATTCCTCTGTCACTTTAAGAAGCCCTCCCTTAATCTTTTTCCAAAGTTCCTCCACCCTTCCCCCATCTCCTCCTCCTCCCCTACTTTCTCCAGGAATATCTCCCTCTCTTTATCTGGGGCAATCTGCCCCCCTGAAGTCTAGGACCGTTGTATTAGTTTGACTAGCATCTTACCCTGATTTGACTTTGAAGCCCACTGAGCTGTGGTCACTATCTCCCAGGCTGACCTCCACTTCCACTCCCTCCATGCTATCTCCACTAGTTAGGACCACATCAAGTATGTTACCCTCCCCTGTGGGCTCCCTCACCAGCTGTTGCAGGAAGGCACTCTGATGTGACCCTAGTATCTCCCCACTCCTAACTGATCCTGTTGATAGAATATCCCAGTCTGTATCTGGGAGGTTTAGGTCCCCCACCAACAGAATCTCCCCCTTCTGAGCCATTCTTTGAACCTCCTGCATCATCTGCATGTCCACTTTCTCACTCTGCATGGGGGTCTGTATAACACCCCTAGTCTTAATGCTGCCCCAGCCTTCCTTTCCAGTGTTATCCATATGCTTGCCACCTATCCCTGATCTTCCATTCATATAAACATAGAAACATAGAATTTGACGGCAGATAAGGACCGCTTGGCCCACCCAGTCTGCCCATTTCCCTGCCTACTGGATAAGCTGCAGATCCTAGTTAACCAGCAGCCTACTTCTTTCTACCGCCACCCCCTAGAATTGCCTTATGACTGTCCCATGCATGCTTGAATTCCATCACTGTTTTTGTGGCCAAATGGGTGGAGGGCAATATGATTCTTCAGTACCAAAGGGAAAGAAGGAAGGTAAGGCAGAGGATAGTAAGGATTCTTTTTGTGACCTTGATTCCAACCCTTATGTGCAGTAAAGCACTACTCATCCTCCCTTCCTTCCAATACTATCCCCCCTGAACAATCTGTACCCTTGGACACCCACTTTCCAGCCATGGTGTTTGGACCACCAGGTCTCAGTTACAGCTATAACATCTAATGTCTGTCCACCATTAATACTTCTAAATCTATCATCTTATTCCCCAAGATTATGGCATTTGTGGAAAGCCCCTTCCACCAATTACCCTCCCCATCCTCCCTACCCTCAAGCATGTTTTCACTTGACATTCCTTCACTAACCTGGGGGGGGGCTGAATGCCCCCGACACTCCTGTCTTTTGGTATGTCATTTGGTTAGCCATTTTCCTTCCCTTCCAATTCATTTTAAACCATATGTTTGCTCAATTAATTCATTCAGTTTTATTCTCAGGACTGCCTCTCCCTCCCCATTGAGGTGCAGTCTGCCCTGGGCAAATAGGTTTTCATCATTCCATGTTGTCCCCCACTAACCCATACCCCCACTGCCTGCACCACCACCCTAGCCATTTGTTTAACTCCCAGATCCTTTGTTTCCTCTCAGTGCTTGCTTTAGGTACAGGCAGCACTTCTGAAAAAGCTATAGATCAGAAACACAGGCTGCTACAAAACCTAGCAAGTGCTGTGAATCTCACCTGAACTTCCAACAGGCTATGCCCATCCAAATCATTTGTCCCCAGATGGAAAATAAGGTGTGTTTTCTCATCTTGTAGCTTGCCCCATGATGGAATATGATTAATTACCTCTGATGCTGTCATACCTAGAAAGCACTCCACCAAAACCTCACTAGCCCTGGCCCCCATTTAACTCCTTTTAGAATTGAGTCTCCAGTGAGGAAGACCCTGCCCCCATTTTGTTTATTACCTTTTCCTTACTCTTAGTTCTAGGTTTCCCTTTTACCTCCCTTTTCTCTTTAGCTCCATTGATTCCCTCCCCACCCTGCACCCATGCCCCCTCGAGTTCCTCCCCATACACTCCCCACCAATATTACCTGCTTCACTACTCCTCCCTGCATCTCTAACATGTGTCAGTCCTCCCCCACCCCTCTGCTGCTAGTGCCCCCTCATGTTTTCTCCGTGAACTGGTAGACTTCTCATCCACCTCTTCTGCTTTGCCCTCTAGACACTTGCTATCTTGAGCCTCTCCCTTACCTCCTGACTTCCTTTCATTTTCCACCTCTCCCCATCCCCCTTTATGCTACCTCTCTCCTCCTCCTCCTGCAAACTCAGTTTCACCCCTTCCTGCATTGCTTCTGTCCTCACCTTGCTCCCACCTCTCTCACCCTTTCTATTTATCCCTTTTTCCTGGGCCATGCCCATTGCTCCCCCTGTACCTTTTAGCACTTCCACCCCAAGTTTTTCTGCTAGAGGAGTATACCTGTTGGACATTGTAATACCATTTCCATCTTGTGGCTTCCCACCCCCTCCTGCTGAGATACATGGCCTTCCTTGAGGCTCCCTACCCCTAGTCTTTACTTGGGTAGTTAAAGGGAATGGAGGGTTTCCCTAGGGGCAGAGGAAGAGAAATGCAGAGATATGATAACTGGGGAAGAAGAAATCACCTAGTAAGAGGGACTATTTAGTGGTCTCACTAGTGACTTCAAGTAGCAGGAGAGTAGAAACTGCTAGTGACATATTGGACACTTAGGATATCATGTGGCCTATACCCCAATAAATGTTGGGATGACCTTGGGTGGGAGGGTGGAGGGGTGGGTGGGCAGTTGACACACAGTGTTGATGGGCTAACATCTCTGTACAAAGTCCAAGTCCTCTCCAGGATCTGCTGCCTTTTCTGAAGCCTGTACCTTTCTAACTGTGCTCCATTTGTGCTCTGGTGCTTGTGCACCACTGATAATGTGGTGCAAAATGGGGGCAGGCTGTAGATGGGAGCCTGATGTTACAGAAAGAGGGACAAAAAGACAGGATTAGTGGCTGAAAGCAGGACAAAAGATCTGAACTTGGGAGAACTATGCATGTGCAGACCAGCCTGACAGGTAAGAGGAACCTGAACGGGAGTCTGAGCTGGACGTTATTGTCCACCAAGGGACAAATGACTTGGCTCAACATGAGATTAGAGTAGTGCAGAAGGACTTTGTAGAACTGGGGGAGGGGCCTAAGACAAGTAGCTTTACACAGTATCCTTCTCAGAGGTGCTGCCATCAATGTGAGTGAGGCGAGGTACTTTGCACCATGCAGTTTAATGAATGGTTGAAAAAAATGGTGTGGAAAACAGGGTTTGGCTTCATTGGTGACTGGGGTTCCACCTGGAGGGACACAAGCCTATACTGGTAGGATGGTCTGCATCTGTCCAGGAAGGGAACAAGTCTTTTGAGCAATCGGTTTAAATGCTTCATTGGCAAGCTTTTAAACTAGTCAAGGGGGGCACTGATAAGCAGCAGGAAAATCCCAGCCTCTCCCTACAAAACAGGGTACTAAATGAGAAAAAGACCAAGGTAGAAAGGTCAGTGGGGGATGCTGCAACTGAAGGTAAAGCCATCAAAAAATGGAAAGCAATGAGTACCAATGCCCATAGTCTGAGTAACAAGCTTCCTGAATTAGTGGCCTTGATGGAGGAGGAACATCTGGATATCGTGGCAGTCACAGAAACATGGTTCACAAAAACCATGACTGGGACGTAAACCATACCAGGATACACTATCTACAGGAGGGACAGAGAGGGTAATAGAGGAGGAGGAGTAGCTCTTTACATAAGGGAAGGAATTAAAGCAGCAGAACTAAAGGGAAAACAGGGAGGAGAAGAAGCACTGTGGGTAAATTTGGAGACCGGCAATGGCACCACAATCCGCACAGGGGTTATATACAGAACCCCTTCTCAGGGGGAGGAAATGGACAAGGAAATGATAGAAAGTATACTTAGTAAGGCAGAAAAAGGGGAGATATTGCTGATGGGTGATCTGAATATGCCAGATGTTAACTGGAGTGCAGTTGCAGCAGTCACTTGAAGAGTGGGCTTATTCTAGATGCCCTACAGGGGCATGCCTTAGACAACTAATATTGGAGCCCACTCGAGAGAACAATCTTGAGACCTGGTTCTCTCAAATGGAGATGAAGAGGATCACAGATGTAAGTGGGTAGCCATCTGGGAACTAGCGACCATCGAACAGTATGGTTCACAATAAACACAGCAATAAGTCAAGCCATACAAAGGCAAAGGTACTGGACTTTAGGAGGGCTGACTTTGCCAAAATGGGTGAGTGCCTAAGGAATGCACTAGCAAATGGGCAGGAAGGAGGGGTGGAAGAACAATGGGGAATAATAAAAACTGCCATCACAGAGGTAACTAGCCTTTTGTGAAGCAAATAAGCAAAACTAAATGATGTAAGAAACCACTATGGTTCTCAAAGGAAGTGGCAGTGAAGGTTCAAGAGAAAAAGAAAGCTTTCAGGAAGTACAAGGAATCACAGAAGGAGCAGGACAGAGAACTGTATCAGTTAAAAGCAAAGAGGCTGAGAAGGCAGTCAGAACAGCAAAGGCCCAAACTGAGGAAAAGATAGCCACACTCAGTTAAGAAGGGTGATAAAACCTTTATAGGCACATCAGGGCAGAAGGAAGACCAAGGGAGGGATAGTGAGGCTTAATAAAGGGGAGGGTGGCAGAGGATGACTGTGGAAAAGGCAGAGATACTAAACAAATATTTTTGCTCTGTATTTACAAAGGAAGAGGGAGGTACCTAAAACAAACAGTAGAAACACTCTGGATACAGAAGTTGATACCAACCCATTTACAGAAGAAAGGGTTCTGAAAGAACTCTTAAAACTGAGGTGGACAAAGCAATGGGGCCTGATGGGATTCATCCCAGAATTCTAAAAGAACTAAGGGTGGAATTAGTGACACCACTGACTACCCTGTTTAACAAATCATGGGAGGATGGGGTGGTACCGAGGACTGGAGGAGCAGATGTGATTCCCTTCACAAAGTGGGAGCAAGGCAGAAGCAGGAAACTACAGACCTGTTAGTTTAACCTCAGTGGTAGGAGAAATGATGGAATCACTTCTGAGGAAAGAATTGTCCAGTATCTAGAGGCCAGAGGGCACAGGACCCAAGACAGCATGGATTCACAGCGGGAAGGTCATGCCAGACAAATCTGATAGATTTCTTTGACTGGGTGACCAA
Source organism: Neoceratodus forsteri (assembly GCA_016271365.2). Taxonomy (NCBI): domain Eukaryota; kingdom Metazoa; phylum Chordata; order Ceratodontiformes; family Ceratodontidae; genus Neoceratodus; species Neoceratodus forsteri. Next base: position 40,865,850 of record CM028131.1, on the reverse strand, counting down.
AGTAGTAGATCAGGGAGGGCTATGGACATGGCCTACCTAGACTTTAGCAAGGCATTTGACACAGTCCCACACAAAGATTAATATACAAGTTAGCCAGCCTGGAGTGGGTCCCAAGATGACAGCCTGGGTAAAATTGGCTGGAGAATAGGACACAGAGAAGTAATAATAAATGGAGTCCCTCTGAAGAAAAGTGGGGTTACTAGTGGGGTACCACAGGGTTCAGTATTAGGACCGGTCCTCTTCAATGTCTTTATAAGCGACATTGCAGAAGGGACTGGAAGGAAAAGTATGTCTCTTTGCAGATGACACAAAGATCTGTAACAGAGTTGATGCACAAGGTGGGGTGGAAAGGATGAAAAGGGACTTGGCAGGTTAGAGGAATGGTCAAATGTATGGCAGCTTAGATTCAATGCTAAGAAGTGCAAGGTAATGCACATGGGAAACAAAAACCCAGGGAAGAGTACACAATGGGGGTGAGATACTAACAACAACAAAAATGGAAAGGGACCTGGGGGTAGTCATATCAGATGACCTAAAGGTGGGCAAGCAATGTTAAAGGCAGCAAGGAAGCTGGGGGATACTGGGATGCACAGGAAGAGGCATCACCAGTAGAAAACAGGAAGTTATTATCCCTCTGTACAGACAGCTGGTCAGACCCCATCTGGAGTACTGTGTGCAGTTCTGGAGACCCAGTCTTCGCAAAGACATAGACAGGATGGAAGCTGTCCAGAGGAGGGCAACTAAAATGGTGCAGGGTCTGCACCGGAAGACATATGAAGAGAGACTTAATATGTATAGCCTCGAGGAAAGGAGGGAGAGGGGGGACATGATAGAAACTTTCAAGTACCTCAAGGGAATCAACAAAGTCCAAGAGGGTAGCATCTTTCAAAAAAAGAGGTGTGCAAGAACAAGGGGCACAATTTGAAGATGGGGGCAGCTCAGAGGTAATTTAAGGAAGTATTTTTCACAGAGGGTTGTGGATGCATGGAACGGCCTTCGGAGGCAGTTATTGAGTCAAAAACAGTGGTGGAATTCAAGCATGCATGGGACAGTCATACGGCAATTCTAGGGGGTGGGGGTAGGAAGAAGTAGGCTGCTGGTTAACTAGGATCTGCAGCTTATCCAGTAGGCAGGGAAATGGGCAGACTGGGTGGGCCAAGCGGTTCTTATCTGCCGTCAAATTCTATGTTTCTATGTTTCTATGTTATGCTTCTATGTTTCTATGTTTCTATGTAATCCATGGACTGAATGCTGCAATTAGATCTGAATCAAACTGCACCCCAAATGAGCTATCACTTACAAGTAGCTGACCCACTTAAGGAAACATCTAAAACACTGCAGTACAGGTTAAAAACATAGTGACTGTAACAAGTAAAAACTGTCAGTTGACTGCTGTGCTAAAAATAATTAAAGTACACTGGAGAAACAAACAAAAATGGCAGAATGCATTCAAATAACTTTTTAGTCCATTGTTCTTAACACCCCTGTACAAAGTCCAAGTCCTCTCCAGGATCTGCTGCCTTTTCTGAAACACATACCTTTCTAGCTGTGCTCCATTTGTACTCAGTTGCTTGTGCTCCACTGATAATGTGGAGCAAAATGGGGGTGAGGTGTAGAAGGGAGCCTGAAGTTACTTTCTAGCTTTGCTCCATTTGTGCTCCAGTGCTCGTGTTCGGTTGATAATGTGGAGAAAATTGGGGATATGGTGTAGATGGGACCCTGAAGTTACTGTATATTAAGCAAAAAATTAAGATGTGAGCATTTAGATGAAAATAGAGAGGTAGGGTAATAGCAGAGGATGAGTAAAAGTCAGTCACTGTAAACAACTACGTCTGCCATGCATTCACAAGGGGAGGCATCAGGCCTTTGTCAAATAATGGCATAAAGGTTGCTGAAAGGATACTCCCAAAAAGGAGGCAGCAAGTATTCACCAATGAAAGGTTCACAAATAAACATCCTTCAGAGAGAGAAGGGCTGGAAAGGATATATCCAAGAGTTCTCGGGAACTGACGAGGTTAACCAATGCAGTTCTGCTGCACAGGGAATTGGAAAAAGAGAAACTAGACAACCACAGACACATCAGTCTTACCTCTCTTGCTAGAAAACTGATGGAGATGCTAATCAAAGAGAACTAAGACAGTGGATAAGTGTCATATAGTGGATTTACTATACTTTGACTTCAGCAAGGTATTTAACTCAGTGATTCTCAGAAGGTTGCTGAAGATGGTAGAGGTTCTAGGTGCAGTGAAGGACATACTGTAAATGGGTGGGAAGCTGGTTGGAAAGGAGATAGCAGAGTGTAGCTATTAAAGAAGCAAAATCTGAGGAGAGTGAGGTCCCCAGTGGGGTGCCATGGGAATTAGTCCTGGGATCTGTCCTTTTCAAATTTCAGTATGTTCCTCAGTGACATATGAGAATGAAGAGGAGCAGAAGTTAACCATTCTAAAAAACTTCTTCTGAGAAGTATTCACCGGGAGGGCATCCGTGTAGCAAGAATGGAAGAGTACACCGTAATCCCTTTCAGCCACCACAGTATTTCTTTAGAGCTGACTAGGTAGGCCAGCAGGTCCTTTTCTGTCCACAGCTTCTATTATTTTTAAGGGCAAGATGTATATTTTTACAGATGACACTTGGCCTTGGGTAGACAGTGAGGAGGGGGTAAGGGAGCTGCACAGAGACCTGCAAACCTTGAAAGGAGGTCCTAGATTTGGCAGTTGAAATTCAGTGCCACAAAATGTAAGGTGATGCACATGGGGACCTAGGAGTTATCATGAGTGATTCTAGCTAATACATCATGGCCAATGGCAGGCATGATATTGGGGTGTATCAGGATGGATTGTAACAGCAGGAGGAAGGAGCTATTACTGCTTCCCTTTAGATAACTGGTTAGATCACACCTGGAGTACTGTGTCCAGTTCTGGAGTCCTTACCTACAGAAAGGCAAGAACAAACTGTAGATGGTGCAACCCAGGACAATCAAAATTATTAAGGACCAGCAGGGCAAATCCGTTGAGGATTGGCTTAAGGCACTGAACATGTACTCACTGGAGGCCAGATGAGAGATGCAAGATGATAGAGATCTTTAAGTTCCTGAAAGGTCTTAATAAGGTGAACAGTGAAAAACTATTGAACAGGAAAGGCAAATCTACAACATTGGGAGATGAATGGAAGCTGGCCAGGGAATTCAAGAGGGATGTGAGAAAGCTTTATTTTACAGAGAGTGGTTGAGCCATGGAACAGTTTGCTGATTGAGGTGTTGGGTGCCAAAACAATTAATAGTTCATGCATGGTTGCTGGAGAATTAAGGGTTTATAAGTAACAAGAAAATGGACAGACTGGGTGGGTCAAGCAGCCCTTATCTGCTGTCAGATTTTATGTTTTGATGTTACTCTGGAATTTTTTGTCATCAAACAAATGCTGCTGCTTTATGCTTACATGTTTCTTGGTGCATTTAAGTAAGCCACAGCTGTGCAGCAAGAATGGAAGAAAGAGTTTGCTCTAATCCCTTTCAGCCACCACAATTTTTCTACTTTGCGATAGTGCTATGCTCTGGGCCGACCAGCAAATAATGGACTCTGGAGAGATTTGAACCTGCATCTCTGAGTTTCCCAGTTTACGTAGTCACAACTAGACTTCACTGCATCTTCTAAAACTATGTACAGTCTCATTACTGCTTTTGGAACACATCTTCAATGACCATTAAAATGCATTTCCTCCGTTGCATTAACAGTTCAAATGTCATACATCGCCTAACCTTTATTTCGCCACCCTCATGTATAACCTATCTATCTAATTAATGTTAAAGTTCATATGTACTTTACCTCTCTTCCTGTTCTCATCATGCCACAGATGAAATTGTTTTCTGCTGTATATGTAGACATGATTTTGAGTTCAATATACTGTTTGCATTCTTAATATATGTGATTAAAATGTTTGTTATTGGTCCTCACTCTTGCAGGCTCCCAGATCAGTCTGCAGTGAAAGCTGTCTGCCAGGCTTTAGAAAGGTTGTTCCAAGTGGTAGACCAGCCTGCTGCCATGAATGTACTCCATGTGCTGAAGGAGAAGTTACTAATAAAAGTGGTAAGTAAACAGCCACGGGTAAGGAAATTATGATTTATTATTCAAGATTAAGTAACATAGAAACATATACACTATTACAGGTAGAAAAGATTTAATGTCCCTCTGGTCTGCTCTAATTCTACTTACTTCTATTTCACCTGCCTCTGAGTGGGCATTATGCTACCCCCCACTGGTAGTATGCTGAGGTCTTTATTTGCAATCCTCTCCACCCTTTTAGTTCCCATAGTTAGAAAACCCCTATACATCTCCACTCTCACCTTAAAACCATGTACCTATAGGGCCTCCAACATCTCTGTTGGAAGACTTTTCTATTTGTTTATCACTCTCTCCATAAGAAAGTGCTTCCTCACATCCTCCCTGAACTTACCCTAAACTAGTTTTTGTCCAGTCCTACTGGTTCATGTCCCTCACTACATATACACTCTTTTGATCTCACTGAGGTCTTTAAAACTTTCAGTCATATCACTTCTCTCCCTTCTGTTCTCAAGTGTGTCCATGTTTGTATTGTCCAATGTTCCCTCAAATAACTTCCTTCACATCATCTGTATGGCCCTCCATTTCATGTTTTCCTGTCTATTAAATCTTTTTTGAGATATGAGTTCTAAAGTTGCATGCAGCAATCTGGGTGTGGTTTCAACAGAGACCTGTAGATGGGCAGGAACACCTCTTGCCTCCTACTGGTGATACCCCTACCAGTGCATCCTAGCATCCTGCTGGCCTTTGCAGATAATGAGTTGTTTTGAGACTATGATTAATGTTCACCCCGAGATCTCTTTCTTCTGTTGTTCAGTTTACTCTGACACCCCAAATCCAATGTTGAGTTTTGGGGTTCCTTTTTCAAGTTCATAACATTGCATTTCTTTACACTGCATTTCAGCTGCCAGACTCTAGATCATTTACAAACTTCTCTCTGTTTTGTTTCCATTTCCTTGACTCTCTCTCCAGAGTCCACCCTGCAACAGTGGGTGAAAAAAGCGAACCAGAGCCAACTTCAGTTGGACTTTTATTTGGGGGTCGAAAACTTTATGTGACTCTTGATAATTTGGTCAACCCATGTTGGCTTTAAATAAACACATTTAGCAAAAGGGTTTAACAGACTACACAAAGGGGAAGGGGGCTGCTCTGAAGTTATCATTGAACACTAACTACAATAGCTTACTTGTGGCATGTGGTGCTGGCATGCTACTGGTTGGGAATGATATGTTTGCTGTGATGCAGTACTGTCTGCAATGAATACAACTGCTGTCATCTCCCTGTTCTGAGCCATAGTATTCATTGCTGAGCTCAGGGATGCTATTGTAGTTTCTGTTTTGCCTTCATACCAAAGTACTCTTTTGGTTCTTGACTGACTACACATTTTCAAAATGTGTAACCCCAGCCACCTAAAAAATCATCAGAAAACCTGAACACAAATTAGAAGATAACACATTTAGGACATTATAGTTATTTGTGCTGTGCAGAATTGTCAAATTTTGGCAGAATGAAATTTAATGCTGAATTTCACCAGAAACAGAATGGTGGAATTCTACAGCAGAAAAATGCAAAAAGAGTTTTTCCACAACATTTTCATGGAATTATATTCCATGGATTTCAATATTTTCTGTGGAAACAGTTATGGAAAGATTTCCCCATGGAAAAAATGCTTCTCTTAGAATATTATTCCATGGATCACAGCAGGTGGAATTCTACAGATGAACCAGTGAAATTCCTGAGGAAATTCCTCCAGTGGAATGGTCTTTCCAAGCTAATTTCACCAGTGGAATTCTACATTCTGCACAACACTAATAGTTACCTTCCCACAGTTTTACCATCCATGTATGTCTTTTTTAAAGTTTGTTCTTTTGAGTTTTAATTTTATAATAAACTGAACACAAGTGTGGCTGTGGCTATCACTGTGTAGGTGTTACCATCGGTGATGGCACTGTCATCCCTTTATGCATAGTTTGGGTGACATCATTGGTCTAATTTAAGAAACAATGATTGTAAGGTGATCTGCTTGTCTCACAGTGGCACAATCTGACAGTGCTGCTGAAGACTTTACAAAAATTGTTGCAATCTCTTCGTGATGAGTTGAGAAGGCTGTCTTTGCAGTGCTGGTGCTGCTGGAAGTGGGGAGGCAGACTGTAGTGCTGCCAGTGCAAGTGGGAGTCTGGGGAGACTATGTTGGCAGCAGGAGGTATAAACATGGAACTAGCAGTTGTTGTGACCTATTGGAAACTGGAATAATCACATATATAATGGAAGTTGTTGTATGGTAATTTAAGCTTATGAAAGGCTAGGGATTCAAGATTCTTCATATCTAGCCTGGAGCCCAAGACTAGTGACATGATTGAGCAATATTAACAGTTGCACTGAAACATCGTTCTGAACTGACCATTGTTGGGGCATCTGAGAAAATGTAGAGCGGCTTTAGCTAGTGCAGGCCTAATAAGGAGGCAGTATAGTGCAGTGGTGTAAGGCTCTGAGCTGCAAATCTGGTGACATTCAGCAGACAAGACCTGGGTTTGAATCCCACAGCTTCCACTTGCATGATGTGTGACCCTGAGCAAGTCACTTAACTTCCCTGTGCTCCCAGGTAGCACCTGTAAAAAAGCTTTCAGCTTAGTGTGCTACTCCTGGTTAAACAACTAAAACAAAACCAAAAAAATAACATTCCTCACTTGCCAGAACTTGCTGTGAGTAGTACTTCGGCTAGACAGTTGTTATGAAAAGCAAGCCTCAGTCATATATTTTGGTGTGCTTTCATCCAAAATCTCAGACCCATTCAGTGTCAAACCCAAAGGTCATGGCTTCAATCCCCATAATTGGCTACTATTTGATTTCTTTTTCTTGAACTTTGTAGTCAAAAAGGAAGAGTTGTGTGAAGAAATGAAACAAATGCTTCTGATAATATACAAATTTCTGAAGCTAAAATACACAAAACAAAGAATCATAATGGCATAAATTGGAGGTGAAGAGGAAGAGAAGGCAAGGTTTTGCAAGTGCCTCGCTCCCCTCCACTAGATAACCACACCAGCAGGCCCTGGCAGTTGCTGGGAGTCACAAAGAAAACCGCAGATCAGGTGGCAATGACAGCCAAGAGGGTGGAGTTGACAGAGACACCAGATTTAAAAGGCAGGCTCCAGCTCCACTTCTAATCAAGCAAAGCAGCAGCATCAGAGGTGAAGAGGGAGAGAAGGCAAGGTTTTGTAAGTGCCTCACTCCCCTCCACCACATCACCACACCAGCAAGCTGCTGGCAGTTGTTGGCAGCCACAACCACCAATGGGGTGGCAACAGCAGGTGACAGGGCACAGCGGAGGGACCCCAAGCCTCCCTATAAAAGTTCCTGAAGTCAAGCGGACCTCTGCTTGTGGTCCTTGTGCTAAAGACATGCACAAAGTACAGTGATGACTGCAGTCTGCCCAGAGTCTTCCCAGGAGACAGCTGACAGTCAGGAACCTGGTCTATTGGCTGTCAGGTACAACTGTATTGTTTCTGAGAGATACAGAGGAAGGGGAATTGGGAGCTTGCTGCTAACTGTTTCTGGGTGGTATTGTATTTGTGGGTGAGGGGGGCTTCCTGCAGCTCTTTCTAGGTAGTACTGTGTTTGTGGATGAGGGGGCATGCTGTTAAACTGTTTGGTGGCAGCACTGTTCTTGTGGGTGAGGGGGCTCGCTACTAACTGTTTTACAATGAAACATAGAAACATAGAAGTTGATGGCAGATAAGGACCACAAGACCCATGCAGTCTGCCCATTTCTTTTTCTACCTTATGAATGTGCCATTAGCATTTGCTCTGTCAGGGGCCTATCTATACATACTTATCTGTATTGCTCCCTTAAGCTTATCCCATGCTTGTTTGAAGCCCTGCACTGTATTCATATCCACCACTTCCTGAGGTAGGCCATTCCATGCATCCACCACCCTTTCTGTGAAAAAGAATTTCCTCACATTACCCATTAATCAGCCTCCCTCTAATTTCATGCTGTGTCCCCTTTTCCTGTTATTTTTGTTATATTGAAACATGTTAGACTCTTTCACCTTGTTAATGCTCTTTAGGTGTTTGAATGTTTCAATCAAATCACCTCTCTCCCTCCTTTTCTCTAGGGTATACATATTGAATTCTGTTAATCTGTCCTCATATGTTTTCTGATGCAGTCACTACAGAATTTTGGTTGCCCTTCTCTGGACTGCCTCAATTTGGTTAATGTCTATGTGAAGGTGCGGCCTCCAGTACTGCATGCAGTACTCCAGAAGGGGCCTAACCAGTGTCTTTTAAAGAGGAATTATTACCTACCTCTTATGACTTGTGATACCCCTACTAATACACCCTAACATCCCCCTTGCCTTAATGCATGGAACAGTCTACCTGCAATTGTGGTATCTAGTCCGACCATGGACACCTTCAAAACTAGACCTGATCAACATATGGGAAATAGAAAATACTTTTATCATGTATAAATAGGTGCGAGTTCTTTCAAGGGCATCAAGCCTATTGAATCTATGAATCTATGAACCTACTGCATTAGTGGTCTGCTTGGATGATTTCAGGTCATGTATGATGATGATGATGATGCTCAAGTCTCTTTCTCCCATTGTGACTGTCAGCAACTCCCCTCCCAGCCTATAGGTGGTTTCAGGGCTTCTCTTCCCTATGTTCATGATCTTGAACTTCTTTGTGTTAAACCCCAGTTGCCACTCTTCTGACCATTTTGCCAGTTTATCCAGATCTCTTCTCATTCCGCCCACCCCATCTGGATCTTCTACTCTGTTGCAGATCTTCGTGTCTTCTGCAAACAGACACACCTTACCTTCCAGTCCATATGCAATGTCACTAATGAAGATATTTAAGAGGAATGGCCCCAGGACTGATGCCTGAGGTACCCCACTTGTGACTTGCATCTCTTCTGACTGTATATCATTTACCACCACTCTCTGTTTTCTGCCTTTCAATTAGTTTGCCTCCCTGTTGACCAACTTCTGACCCACCCTGAGCCTACCCAGCTTGTTAATTAATATTCTATGTGGAAAAGTATCAAAAGCTTTGCTGAAGTTAAGGTAGGTGACATCAACTGCTTCCCCTTTGTCTACCACTCTGGTTACCCAGTCAAAGAAATCTATGAGATTAGTTTGACAGGACCTTCCTGTTGTAAACCCATGCTGTCTTGGATCCTGTGCTCCTATGGATTCCAGATGTTGCACCATCCTTTTCTTAAGGAGTGCCTCCATAATTTTGTCCACTATTGAGGTAAGACTGACTAGTCTGTAGTTCTCTGCCTCCTCCCTGCTACCACTCTTGTGAAGCAGGATCATATGAGCCCTTCTCCAGTTTCCTGGGACCTTTCCTGTGCTCACAGACTCACAAAACAGTTCTGATAATGTCTCTGCTAGTTCCACCCTAAGCTCCTTTAGTACCCTGGATGTACACTATCAGGTCCCATTGCCTTGTCCACAATGAGCTTTTCGAGCTCTTGTAGGACCCTTTTTTGTGAAGGGACTAGTGCACACCTCCCTCCCCCTGTGTCCATGGTGCTGAACTGTGGACCTTGCCCTACCTTCTCCTCAGTAAATACTGAGCAGAAATATCTATTTTGGACAGATGCTTCTACATGGTCCTGCTCCTCACATGCCCCCTAATCCCCTTTGATCTTAACAATACCCCCTTTGGACTTTTTCCTTTCACTAATGTATCCATAGAAAGTCTTGTCACCTTCTTTTACTGTCCATGCAAGTGGTTCCTGAGTTTGGGCCTTTGCCTGCCTTACTGCCTTCCCTGCTTCCCTTAGGGAAGTTTGGTATGCCTCCCTATCTTTGTCTTGCTGTGTTCCTTTGTATTTCCTTATGGCCATCCTTTTGGCTCTGACCTTTTCAACTACTGTGTTTTTCCTTCTTCTTTTGCACTTCCTTTTCTCTCTAACACAGTGGGATATTGTTTCAAGTTTTGCATCCTTAATACTTGCCCACTTTGCCTGTACCCCCTCACCTGTATTTCTTCTTGCCAGGGCTAGCTTAACTCTGTTAGCCACCTTAGCACAGTCAGCTCTTCTGAAGTCCCATATTTTTGCCTTGGAATGGGATGATTTAGTTCTAGTGGCCAAACTGAACCATACTACTGTATGTGATGGTCACTGGCCCCCAGGTGACCTTCTACCTGGAGATCTGTAATCATTTCCCTGTTAGTCAGTACTAGATCTAGGATAGCCCTGTCTCTTTTGGGTTGTTGTACCAGTTGTTTGAGGCCCTCCCCCTGCAGGGAATCCACTACGTGTCTCATTGTGGCAGATGTTCCTGCCGGTATTGACCAATCTGTAGCTGGCATGTTGAAGTCTCCAATTATCAGAACCTCCCCTTAGCTGGCATGTTTTGTATGTATTCTAACAGTAATGTGTCTATGTCCTCCCCCTGGTCAGGAGGCCTGTAGACAACCCAAGCCATATGGCTGTCTCATTTCCTGTTTCCAGAGTGATCCACAGTTCTTCTGGCTCCTTATGTGTATTCTGAATTTCTGTAGCTTTGATATTTTCATTGACATAAAGGGCCACTCCATCCCCCCTTTTAGCACCTCTGTCTCTTCTGAACAGTACATAGCCGGGTACTGAATTCTCCCAAGTATGGTTACTGGTATAACATGTCTCACTCAAGGCTACTATGTCCAGTTTAGCCTCTGTCATTATTGCCTGCAGGTTTGGGATCTTGTTTCCCAGACTGCAAGCATTTGTGTACATGATTTTCCACTGGCCAGATTTTGGTGTGTTTGTTGTTGAGCGAGGTGTGGTATTTCCCCAGTGTGTCATTTGGGGAGCTGGACCTTTTTCCTTACCTGGTGATGCAAATGAACTACAAACATGTTGATCTCCTGTTAGATCACTAGCAGAGGGGGGGGAGCAGTGTTCTTCCCATTCGACATATCAGGTGCTGCACCCCTCTCCCCATTTGCTAGTTTAAATATTCTGCAAAGACATTGAAATTCTGCCCCAATACACTGACTCCCTCCTTAGTTAGATGTAGTCTATCAAATTTAAAGAACTTTTGCTCCCAAAACTGTTGCCAGTTACCTACAAATCTGTGTCTTTTTTCCTTGCACCAGCCCTTGAGCCACATGTTTAGCTCCCCTATCTCCCATTCTCTGACCTTCCATCCATCTGCTCCCCTCTCCCAGACTGGCAGGATCTCAGAGAAGGAGATGCTGGATGAAATGGATGACAGTTTGTCATCCAGCCTGGTCAGGTGTTTCTTGGTCTCCACAACTGACTGGCTGGTGAGCTTTTTAGTCCTTATGTGTAGCAGGATGTCAATGTTTTCTCCTGCTTCCTGTGCAATTTTAGAAATGAAGTCAGTGTCTCCACACTGATGTACCTGGGAGACATCTGATCATTACCCCTGGCTGGAGATAGGTATCAACTCCCTGAATCATGGAGCCTCCTATGATCAGAAGTGTTTGGATTTTGTTTTTGCTTTTTTTGTTTTGGTTCCTGTTTTAGGTGAATTTTGTTGTGCTAGATCCTGTGCTGCAGTATCCTGCTCTGCAGTGTCCTCTGCCCCTTTGTTTGATTTCAGACCTAGAGGCAGATACCTGTTTATATTTTTTATATGGTTTGTGGAAGTTAAATGTTGGAGAGCATTGAGTGATGGGGTACCTGATTTACCCCTCCTAACCACCTGCCAACTTCCCAGACCAAATACCCTTTGCAGTTGAGGTGCTACTGTTGGATGTTGGGGAAATGGCAGGCAGTTCTTATAATGTATTTCCTCCTGAATATGCAATTTGAGGTGCGCAATCTCTGCCCATGTTGCCTGGAGCTGAGCCCTTAGATCTCTAATGGCCCAGCATGTAGAACAGTGTCCTAAATCCTCTATAAATGCCCTTTTGAGAAGTGCCCAGCAGTACCTGCAGTTAATAATATCCATTACAGATAAGTTGCTGGGTTTATAACCAGGTCAGAGTAATTAGAGGGAGGAAAATGAAAGCAAAAGTTTGATTTTGTGTTTTGTTTGTTTTTGAATAACTTGTTTTAACAAGTTAAATTACTTGTGCCACTGTAAATAAGGTCACTGTGTGGATACTCCTCTGATCCTTCTCTTCCTGCTTTGCTACAGGAACTGTCACAACTATGCTACCCTATAAAAGGAGTGTAGTTTGGGTGGTTGCAGATGGGGGTGGTTGGCTCTGTCCTTCCCCTACGGAAAAGGAAGAACCATGGACAAAAGAAACAAGATGGTAAGAGCAGAAACAATCAGTCAGCAACAAATGCAGCAGCCCTGAAAGCTTAGCCTAATGATAGATAAAACTGTAAAGCCTCACCTGTAGCAATTTCACAGATGATATACCCTGTAAGAAACACTTTGCTACACAGAAAAATGAAACAGTAACAGAAGATATATCTTGCAATTGACAATTTGAATCAGAAGATTACAGCAGAAATCTGTAAGCACACACCTGTAGGCACCCCCTGTAATAATGCATCAGAAAGTGTACCCAGCAACAATAATATGAATCAGTGAAAAATAAAGCAATTAAATGTTAGCAACAAACAGTAACAATCTCTGTGTATACAAAAGAAAAAATAACACACAGTAAATCTGCCTAGCCAAAAAAAACCCTAAATGCTTTTCCTTGCTCTGGTAAGGTTCTTTGCTCTGTCCTTACAAGCTACCTAAAAAAAAGAGCTCAGGTGAAACTAGGTGCCTATGCCAGCAAACATAGTCTTCCTAGCTCTGGAGCAGTATTTTGTTTGTGAGTGTAGGGGCTTGCTGCTAAGCAATATGTTTGCATGTGTGGGGTCATGCTGCTAAACTGTTCAGGGTAGTATTGTGTTAGTGGGTGTGGGAGCTTGAAACTGTTTTTGGGTAGTATTTTGTCTGCGGATGAGATGGCTTGCTGCCAAACTGTTGTGGGGCAGTATTGTGGGTGTGGGGGCTTGCTGCTATACTGTTCAGGGTAGTATTATGTTTGTGGATTTGGGGGCTTGCTGCTAAACTGTTCTGGGTAGGATTGTGTTTGTGGGTGTGTGGGTTTGCTGCTTCACTTATAGCTAGGTATAGAGTACAAAAAAGTTTTACATAAGTGTTGCTGTTCTGCATATGAATCTCTAGGACATTCCAAGGATAGGTGAAATAAAAGAGTTGTGTATTGTACCTTGGTAACTGCATACAGCTTAGCTGTACTGGGATCTGGGGCAGAAGGGCAGGAAGCACAGGCAGAGAAGATTTAGAGAACATGGAGAGTGGTATAGCTCAGTGGTTGTGGGGTGGCAGTCATTAGGGAGATCTTCTAGAGACTGCAGTGCTGCCACATCTGTGTGTGCCTCTCTGAGTTGGCTGATAAGGTCTCTAGACACTAGACTGCATTGATTGTGAGTAAGAAGGAGGTCACTAAATATGGGGTTTTATTAACTAGGAGTGGGTGACCATTTCTCCCACCAAAGGACAACCAAGACTGACACAGTTACCTCAAATGTTGCCAGGCAGGAAGAGTGGCTGGACTATGGTAGGCTCTGAGGGTGGTGGTGATGGGATCTGGAAGGGTGGAGGGTTGCTAGCATATTCCCCAGCTTCAACTGGTTCCACAAATAATTTCTTCACCACTCTGGTGGAGCAGGACTGCAAAGTTGCACATGTGGTAGTAGCCAGGGAGGATGTAAGGGCCCTCCTGGGTGAACGACCTGATTTGGGTGTCAAAGGACACTAGAGAAGGAGGAATTATCTTCTGTTTAGAGACTTAGTCATCACAGGGATAGAGCTGGGAGTAGGAAAGGGGTCAGGGAAGGAGGTCAGTTGCCTATCTGGCAGCATGGCATGGAGGGATGGGAAGCATAGCAAGTTCAAGTTCAAATTTATTGCAGAAAAACTCCATTGAGCAATCTCATTCACAAGGAGGTCCTGAAGCATTTAAACAGACATGGGGACATTACATAAAAGGTATCATTGGCTATAATTACACAAAGGGCAGACAAAGTTCACAAAAGGCATTTCACGGTAAGATACAACCTAGTAGAGCAAGGTCCAGTTAGGAGAATTTGCTTCTTTGTCTCCAAGCCATACAAGGGAAGATTTGTACACATAACTCGGATAAAGGCAATAAAAATGGTTAGTGTACAAGGACAGGAGAGAAAGGATAATTAGGCAGGCAGGATAGGAGATTAAAAGTAAGCAGGGATGTCTGGGGGTTAGGAAGAGTAGGAGGAAGAAGATGTGAGTAGGAGGTCTGATGGTAAAAGGCAGTGAGAGCAGATAAAAGGAATCATATTATTTAGCACTTTAAACCTCATGCTGTCTATGTAGTTGCAGTTCTGACTTGGACAGAACAAGAGTAGTCGGTGCATGTGTGACTAATATTCAAAATGGTTGGGGAGGGGAGGTTTAGTAGCAGCTACAAATGTCTTTTATTTTAGATGCAGCTAATGCTTTGTAGGAATTAAGTGAGATGATGCTGGATTGGAGTTGGTTCCAAAAATTAGGAAGGGCAAAACAAAATAGCTCATTGGCCAAAGGTAGTACGAGTTCTTGGGACAGCAAACAGAATGTAGTCTGATTTCCTGAGAGAGTATGCACTGTGGGAGATGTAGATTGATAAGAGACATTATGTAGCTCTGTAGTTTGTGAAGGAGTATCTTAAGGGTCCAGATACTAGCATGGAGCAAGCATCTAGTGGCAAGTGAAGTCCAACCAACAGCTGCTTACAGGTCACAATGGTGAGTTTGGTAAGGGGAGCTAGTGATGAACCATATAGCACAGTGGTAGAGAACGTCCAGCTCAATTAGGCTTGAGATTGCAGAGGAGGAATAGATGAGATCTCTATAATCAAGTAGGGGAAGAAATGTGGCCAGGACAAGCCTGGTTCAGGTTGCAAGAGGGAAGAGAGACCTATTTCTAAAAACAAATCCTAATTGAGCTTTGATCCTCCTGGATAAGTCCTCAATATGATCATTAAAAGAGAGCTTATTGTCTATCCAAAAGCAAAGATATTTAAATTTGGGAACAACTTCCAGGGCTTCTCCCAATGAGGTAACAATAAAGACCTTCAGCAGAACGGGTTGGGTGTGCCAATGGAGGTACTACATGTAAAAATCATTGTGTTAGTTTTCTTGGTGTTTAGGAGAAGCTTGGCTTTAATGAGACTGATTTCATGTAGCATGTAGTACAGATCGCTTGGGCAGTAGGAAGGGAAGGGGTGCTGGAAGTCATTATCCACCTGGGAACAAATTATCTGGCCAGGGATGAGGCAGAAACAGTGCAGGGGGATTTTGAGGAGCTTGGAAGAAAACTTAGACAGGTAACACACTCTGTAGCTTTTGTGCAGGAGCTGCCTGTCTATGATAAAGGGAAGGCACAAGAACTCCACACCAATGCCATCAACTCATGGTTGAAGGAATGGTGCAGAACAGAGGGATACAGATACAGTGGGGACTGGGGTCCCACCGGGGAGCATAAGAGCCTGTACAGAGGTGATGACATGCATCCCTTTATGAGGGGAACCACAGTTCACAGTGGATGGTTTAAATGTTACTTTAATGAGTGTTTAATCTGGCCGAGGGAAGTGATGGAAAAAAGGTGTGTCAGAAACTGCCCCTCCCACAGGCTGAAACAATGTATAGGGAGATCCTGAAGGAAGGGAATCCCACCGCTGAGCAAGAAGTGGCAGGTCAGAAAAGAAGAGGGAGAAAGAGGGTACAAAAGGAAAAAGGGGGAAGCAGCAAAGAGAGAGTGAAGAAAATCTGGAAGTCTTTGTGTGCTAATGCTGGAAGTTTGAGAAACAAGATCCTTGACCTAGAGGCCATCATGACAGAAACCGACATGGATAATGTGGCCATTACTGAGTCATGGTGCACTGACAACTGTGTCTGAGACATGTTCATACTAGGCTACACAATATTCAAAAGGGACGACGTAAGAAGGAAAGGAGGAGGAGTGGTGATCTATGTGAAAGGAAAGCATAAAAACAACAGCAATACAAGAAATTTTGTGGAGGCAGACATGCTGTGGGTCTCCTTCGTGATGGTGGAAAATGGGGCACTATTCAGACAAGTGAGATCTAAAGGCCTCCTGCACAGGTGGAAGGACTTATAAGTAAATCTTTGAAACAATTTGCGAAATGGCTGAAAATAGGGAAGTGGTGGTGGTAGGGGACTTCAGCCTGCTGGATATAGAGTGGAGTCACACTGTGGCAGCTTCAGCCAGAAGCATGGACATCCTTGTCTCCCTACAGGGAGATTTCCTCTGGCAACTAGTCAGTGAGTACACTCATGATGGGGCAATACAAGATCTGGTTCTTACAAAAAAGGATGGGATTTTAATGTCAAGGTGGGAAACCATCTACTGTATGAACCAGTGATCATCATTTAACATTGGTCAAGATAAGAACAACAGTATAAACCAGCTACACAATCACATGAGTCGTGGACTTCAAAAGAGCTGATTTTACAGATGGGAGGATGCCTCAGGAATTATCTTGCAGAAGGAGAGGACCTGAGGGAAGGGGGTGGATGAAAAGTGGGCCAAAATAAAAGATGGCATAGTAAAGGTAATAAACTTGTGTTGAGCAAGTAAGCAAAGTGAAAGAAAGAGGAGATGGCTATAGTTCTCAAAAGAGATAGCAGAAAAGGTAAAGGCAAAACAATTAGTAAAAATCGTAGTAATCTTCGATCTCATGGAAGTAAATTGGTTATTCATAAAGCTAACACTAAGAAAAGGGATAATGTTTTCACAATTAGATGTGCAAAGTATTGGAGCAGGTTGTCACAAACAATAGTTGAAACTGATGGGTTTATCCAATTTAAGCTTTTATTAGACAAGCAGTATTATACTGAGGGAGTTATGTTTTGATGATGCCCGCATGTGTGGGGGACAATAATACATGAGCATTTTTGCTTCCTTTTGTTTTATTTTTCCTAGTAATCCTAGTAAAAGTTGCATTCGTAAGGTACAAGGAGACCCAGAGAGAGGAGTATGGGAAAGCGTATTTTGGAAAACAGAGGGGGCAGGCAAAACATTTATGAGGTCACAGGTGCAAACTGAGGAAGGAATAGCTCAAGGAGTATTTAAAGGTGACAAGATATTGTTTAGGTATGTTAGCGAGAAAAGGATGATAAAGGGAGGGATTGTATGATTAAAGAGGGAGGGGGCTGATTGTGCTGAGGGAGAGCAAGAGTAAGGAAACATCTTCAGCAAATACTTATGCTCAGTATTGATAGTAGAAGGGAAAGGAAAAGGACCATGAAAAGTAGCCATGAGCTTTGATGGGAGGGAGATTGACACCAATCCATTTTTGAGGGGAATATCTGGAAAGCACTCACTATCCTGAAGGTGGACAAAGCTATGGGGCCAGACGGGATACAACCAAGGATGCTGAAGGAGCTCATGGAGGTGCTGTCTGCACATCTGACAGACCAATTTAACGGTTCACTGGAGACCAGCATTGTTCCAGGGGACTGGAGAAGGGCAAAGATAGTCCTACTTCACAAAAATGGTAGGAGGTAAGAGGCGGGCATTTATAAGCAGGTCAGCCTGACATTAGCGGTGGGTAAGTTAATGGAAACACTACTAAAGGGAAGGATTGTGGAATATTTTGTATCCAACAGATTATAGAATCCAAGGCACCATGGATTCACAGAAGGGTGGTCATAGCAAACAAATCTACTAGATTTCATTGACTGTGTGACCAAGAACTTGGATCACAGAGACAGGGTGGTTGTAGCCTATCTAGATTTCAGCAAGGATTTTGACACTGTCCCACATAGGAGAGTGGAACGCAAATTTGAGAACATGGATGTGGGCAACAAGATGGTACCCTGGGTAAAAAAACTTGTTAAGGGATAAGAGAGTAACGATAAATGGAGTTTGCACAGAGGAAGAGAGAGTTCCCAGCAGGGTACCTCAGTGATCAGTGCTGGGACCGGTCCTCTCCTATGGTAGGCCATTCAATTCAAAATAACAGTTTTCAGAACATAATTAATAGTGAAATGTCTACAACTAACAAAATATGTTTACAGCATAATATTATGAGAATGACAAACATGAAAATGAATATATCATATACTGAAATGGTTATGAGACCTTCTGAAATGGGGATGACCTATACCGGAATGTGTATGACACATACCAATCTGGATATGACATACACCAAGATAGAAATAACACTTATTAAAATAAGTATGACATACTGTATACCAAAATGAGTAGGACACATACTGACACAGGTAAGACTCATACCAAAATAGATATGACACATATCAAAATGCGTATGACACACACCAAAATGAATATGGCATAAAACAAAAAGGATATGCTGTTCCAAAATGGGTATGATGTGTAAAGAAATAATTATGACACATTTTGAAATGGATATGGCCTATACTGAAATGAATATGACACACAGCACAATGGGTATGACATACTGAAATGGTTATGGCATACACCACAATGGTTATAGAACAAATTGACATGGATATGACACACACCGACATGGGTACGACAAATACTGAATAAATTATGACAAATACAAAAATGGATGTTTCACATCTTGCTATGGGTATGACATATACCAAAACGGGTAAGACACACAACAAAATGGAATTAACCGTGGAATTCATGATTGCCCATGGAACAAACGTCCTTTACCAATGGGAGTGCCCAGTCCCCCGTTGGCTTCACTGCCTCCCCCAAACAAACATCCATAAGCCATGCTGGGAGCCCACCCCAGTGTGGCAAAAGTCTCATTTCCTGACAGGAGTGCCCAATCCCCCGTCGGCTTCACTGGCCCCCTAAAACTGCCTGGTGCCATGCAGGGAGCCCACCTCAGTGTGGCAAAAGTCACCCATCGTCTTTAAAATTAAAAAAAAAGACCTGAAAGAAAAAAAAGTCCCTTGTTGATTCTCTTGCCCCCCAACCCGTGCTGACCCTCTGCATACCCTACCTCCCCACACCCCCACCTCACCCCCATCTCACCCCATACTTACCTCTGGAGCCCAGCTCAATGATCTTCAGTGGACTGGGAACATGTCTGCACTCTTCAAAGTCGATCGCGAAATGAAGAAATGCCAGTAAGCTGTATAATGACACTAATGGATTTTTTCAACTTTGGTGCATATCTCAGCCATTTTTGGGAATTTTTCACCAAATTTTAAACATGGGGTTTTTGGGGCACCACCTAATGAATTCAATCACTGTCATTTTGTTATTCGATCCCGAAAAGTGATTTTGTAGTTACTGCACGGAACCACTTTTTGGGAAAATTTATGAAACAACAGTGTCACAGTTCATGAGGTAGGCCCCCAAAAACCCTATGCTGAAAATTTGGTGAAAAAATTCCCCAAAATGACTCTTTTATGAGCATGTGTTGCACAGTTCCTATCCAAGCTCGTAACTTTGAGCATTTTTAATATTTTTACTCAAGATTTTCAGCATTGCCATTTTACCACACCTCCTTATGAACAGTAGAGCTGTCATTTTTCACGTCTTACCTAAAATGTGATTTCACACATGTAGCACACAATGGCACACAATGGATCTGTGTGAGAAATCAATGTTCTGGACATATTAAGAAAATCACAGTGAAACTGTTCATAAGCAGAGGTCTTAAACTGGCTATGTTGTAAATTTGGTGACACAAGTCCATAAAATGACTGTGTTACAAGTATACATTGTGTCAGATATGGCAAAAAAACCAAAAAAAAGGTAAAATTAAGGGTAAAAATGTGCCACAGAATTGTTGCAGAAATTGGTGTTGAGCGCTGCAAAAGTTCTGCAGTAAATGAGAACCCTGCCACAGAAGTTTGCTCTGATGTGCCACAGAAATATCAAGGCCCTGCATATATGTTATACCACTGGAAAGCTGAGTATCTCCTCTTTCTAATACTATAAACCAGTTGTTTTTAACTTATGGCATTATGTAGCAAACAGTCCCAATATTAATGTTCTAGGTTTTTCTAAAAAAATGGCAGTTTGTGAATCTAGTTATCTAAGAAATTATTAATTTCCCTGTCTTTTGTCCTCAGGTTCAATGACTTTTTGTAAGGGGAGTGTTGCATGCTTACAGGCTCCAGCACATGTGCTGAACTATCGAGTCATTAAAGGCTCAAGCAGCAACCACACCAAGGTTAGTGAGTTTGGGTGCCATTTTCAAAGCAGATGCACTCAGCCATGCCCAAGCACTATATTCAAAGAGCAGAGATGGACTGGTGCATCTCAGGATGTGCAGAAGACAAAGTCGGCAGGGTGCATCTGATTAGTTTGGCACATCTCTGTATGGCACATTTCTGTATATGCACAGTACATTTGGTGCATTTGATGGATTTGGCTCATCTCCATAGGGTGCATTTCTGCACATATGCTGTACTGCGTACTGCACTTGACATGCATTGCAGAGCATCTCTGGTGGTAATGGCCATGTATCATGCATCTCCCAACACTGCTCGGTGATGCGCCATTGCCCATAGATTGCACATCTCTATTGTGCATCTGTGACATAAGCAGAGCAGAGCATGCATGTCTGTTGCACACTGTGCATGATCCAGCCACTGTCACTGCAGTGCCCAATCTTTGCCCACCAGCTCCAGGTGGACCATTTGTGACATATGCCACATGTGCAGGTTGCAGGGGCCCAGGGCCCTTACCTGGACACCACTGAGATGGCCAACCTGTTGGCGCTGATGCTGCCCCTGGAGGGCAACCTGCTTGGGGCAGAGGTCTTGCAGGAGGGCCAAACTATTGTGTGAATCAGGTTGGTGGTGTGCCATGTGTTCCTCAATGGTATGCCACACACTGCGGAACAGTGTTGGCACCATTATGGTGAACTCAGTCAATGGCCTGTGTGGCATTGTGCCTGTGGCCCACTGTGCTTGTGGTGTGGCTACCATGTTCACCCTGCCTGGTTCCTGTGCTCTTGTACTTCAGTGCATGGTCAGGCCATGCTGTCCGTAGCACCCTTAGGTGCTATGGGGCTTTATCCTTTCCCCCCCTGTATGCCATGCCCACTGTACATATTTGTCCCCTGGGTTGGTGGTGTATGTGTGGTGCCTCTTACTGTTCCCATGTGGGCTGTGTCTGTGCCCATTTTGCATTTTTCCAGTGCCAGTCTCCACCCCTTTGGCTTTGGGCTACTTCCCTCCCTGTGTCAGATGTTCCAGAACCCTCATTTCCCATCTGCAGTCCTTCCCTGTTGCTCTAGTATCACTGACTGAGATGCTACTATTGCTGTATTCAGTGCTCCCAGATAGTCCTGCACATTTCAAGATGCACTGGCCCATTTCAGGTTCGGCCATAGTGCATCTTTGGTATTTTCAGCCCAAAATGCCCTGCAGCGTCTTACAACGTGTCTTCTGAAAACTGCAGGGTTTTGTTTCAGTGTATCTCAGATGTTTTGAGCGCATCTTCTTTGCAAATGTCACCCCTAGTGTTTGTCTTCAGACTGTGTTGGTAAGGATAACTGTTTATGATGCTGGGACAATATATTTCATTGGTTATTCATTTGCTTAAATTGCCTGGTTTGTTGCCATTATTATCTTCATTTCATTGCGAGCAGCATTTTGGGCTGGTAGTGGGGCAACTGTATAATACATTTGCGAGGCGGTAGTTGGCAAAAGACTCTTTATCTTTGTCTTCAATCTCTTTTTAGAACTTTGTTTTAAATTGGGTGTATTTTAGTTGGTCTTAAATTGTATACTAAAGGTTAGATGTTTTTGTTGACTTTTTAAAACAGTGTCAGTGACAGCATGTTGCACACTCGCCTCTGAGACTGGGAGATCAGATGGCTGTGGGTTCTATCCCCACACCAGGCACTTTGGTTAATATCTCACTATTGACACTGCAGTACAGCATGAGGGGGATTCTGCACTTCTGAGGTGCTGTCTTTCAGATGTGATCTTAAACCGAGGTCCTGTCTGCCTTTCCTGGTGGTTGTTTAGGGGGATGTTAAAGATCCCATGGCACTTCTCAAAAAGAGTAGAGGATATTTTTATTAGTAGAACATCTAACACAAATCATATAGCAGTGTTAATTCACACATTTTAATCAAACTAAAAAGAACCAATCGAAAAAATATTACAGGCATACAGCATTCAAAAAAGTGTCCTTTACTTAAATTTAACTACAATACCTAACGAAGTACTTAAACACCTTAATAAAGAAACACATACATATACAATAACCCATAGTACTTTCTCACAGACCCCACAGTTGCTCTACCCCACATGCCTGTGTACATCATTTAGTTGGGTAATTTAATTATTTTTTATAACATAAAAGATTAACAATCTTAACAACAATGTTGGATGCACTAAATGATAACTCCTCATTTGTACAAATATCCTTGCAATTTTGAAAATAATTTTATCCTTGTAGTAAGTAAATCCTTGCTATGTGCTACCTGTTTATTTGTACTTTATAAAAAAAGAAAACCCTGTCCACCACTGAAATGCCTTGTGGGAGGAGTGACAATCAAAATCCTGAAGGAAGACTTTAAGCATGGCTTGCTGAACCAAAATACTCATTGTGTCAGAAGGTATTATCTTTTGATCTAGAACCCATTGGCATCTTGCCTGCCATAAAAAAAGGAAGTATACAGCATAAGAAAATCATTACTGTATCGTGGTGATAGTGTAACCCTGCCTGAGAGTATTGACCTAATAGCAAGATTTCATATGTTAAGTGTTTCAACCACACCATGTTCCATTTATTCGTTAAAAAGATCCATAAAGGTTTCACATATGTGCATGAAAATAAATAACGTTCCACTGTTTCTTCTTGGTTTATGCATTCAGGGTAAGGGTAATTCCTTTTCTCTCTTTTTTTATGTTTGGCATTTCCTCTTATATTGATCCTACCTTATGAAGACAACCAGAGAGGTTCCTCCAAGCGAGGGGGAATTCTTCAGTTGGTAAGTTGTGCAAGAACAAATTTAACTTTATCAGAGGGCAGTTTTTAAAACTGGGTTCCTCAGGGAGACTTTTCACCATTACAATCTGATATAGTGGCTTCCCAGTGCTAGACAATATTTTCTACTTTGTCATCACCCATTTGTTTATTTTTAAAGCTGTGGGTTTGAAATAGTCAAGTATGTGGAGGTGTTTAGCTACTTTTGGAGTGACTATGTTCCAAGCCTGGAAATATCGTGCCAGGAACAGACTGGAGGACCATGACATTACCAGTGGCCAGAAAGCAGAGGCTGCTGTATGTCTTCCAGGATTCATTTCTGACACAACAGATGGGTGAGACAACTAGGGAGGCCTGGACACTGGATGTGGTCCTGGTGGACAGTGATCAGGTTAGGGACCTATAGGTGAGGGACCCATTGGCAGGGAGTTCGCCACAGTCTGGTTCTTCCTGGACCTGGGGGGGGAGGAAAGTCGAACAAGGATATTTGTAACTGACTTTAGGGGTGCAGACTTCAGGGAGATCGGAAGGAACCTTAAAGATCATCTGGACAGGATAAGGCCAGATATGGATGCTGACAGAAGGTGGGGGATCATTAGGAGGAGAATACAGGAGGTTACCAGATCCTGCGCAAAGGAAAGGTATAAGTTTGGAAATGCCAGAAAACTCTGCTGGTGGACCCAGGAGGTACAAGAGGTGGTGAGGGAAAAGAAGGCAGCCTATAGGCACTTCAAGTACTCAAGGAGTGAAAGGGATCAGGAGGAATATGAGCTGACAGTCAAGAGAGTCACCAGGGTGGTGAGAGCAGCTAAGGCAAAAAAGGAGCAGTCCTGGGCCAGTGAGATCTGGAGGGTGGACAAGGGGTTCTTTAGACAATAACGGGAAAAAGGAAAGTAAGGGGGCAGATCAGCAAGATAAGGAAAGGGGATGGTTGGGCACAGGAGATGGGGGAACAAGCAGAAGTCCTAAATGAGTACTTTGCCTCAGTTTTTACCAGGGGGATGGAGGCGGTATGTATTGTGAGGGGAGCAGGGCCAAACTGGAGGAAGGGGTGGGACCATTAGAGACCAGGAGCCCTAATGGGTCTGAGGAATGGCAGTGGCCACCACAGACAGGTAAGGAACCACCAGTGTAGCGTGAAAAGTGGGAGGACATGGAGGCTAAAATCCCAGTACAGAGAATAAGGGAAGCCCTCAGGTCCCTTCAGATGGAGAAAGAACCTTTGTCAGATGAGATACATCCCAGGGTACTGAGGGAACTGGTGGATGTTCTGGCAGTCCCTCTAGCAGAGCTTTTCAACATCTCTTGGAGGACTGGGTGGGTGCCCCAAGACTGGAGGGTGGCCCATGTCATGCCAGACCACAAGGGGGATCAAGAGAGGAGGTGGGAAATTACAGGCCCGTTAGCCTGACATCAGTGGTCGGCAAGGTGATGGAGGGTATTGTCAAGGAAACACTAGGGGGGTTACTGGAGCAAACTGGGTACTTGGACAATAGGCAGCATGGCAGCATGACTTTGTCACAGGAAGATCATGCAAGACAAATCTTGCTGAGTTCTATGACTGGGTGACGAGGGCCCTGGACCAGGGTATGCCAGTAGACGTCCTCTTTCTGGACTTTAGCAAAGCATTTGATTCAGTACCCCACAGTGGCCTGCTGCCTAAGCTGAAGGAAATGGGGGTAGGGAGATAGTTGTTAAAATGGATTGGAAATTGGCTCTCTGAGTGTAATCAGAAGATGGTGATTGGAGGGTTGGTCTCATCCCCAAGGTGGGCTACTAGTGAGGTTCACAGGGGTCAGTGCTGGGGCCACTCCTGTTCAACGCCTATGTCTCAGACATCAGGAAGGGGATCAGGTGTGAGATGAGTCTCTTTGCAGAGCACTCAAAGCTGGGTGCAGTGGTGGATGAGGAGGAGGGGAGGGTGGCCTTGCCAGAGGACGTGGAGGCTCTGTAAAGGTGGTCATGAAAATGGAAACTAAATTCAACGTGAGGAAGTGCAAGGTTCTGCACCTGGGAGTCAGAAATCCAGGCCAGGGGAATACCCTGGGAGGAGACATGATTCAAGTCACGGAGGGTGAGAGGGACCTGGGGGTAGTGGTAGATGTCAAATCGAACAACTCAGAGACCTGTAGGAGGGCATCAGCAAGGGCAAATAAGATACTGGGATGCATCAGCAGGGGGATTACCTCCAGAAAGGTGGACATGATCCTTCAGCTGTACCACTGCTTGGTTAGGACACACCTCGAGTATTGTGTGCAGTTTTGGAGACCACATTTAAAGAGGGATATTACACTCCTAGAGAGGGTCCAAAGGAGGGCAACCAAAATGATCTGGGGCCTGGGGGAGAGGACCTATGAGGAGAGGCTCAAGGAGCTCGACATGTACACCCTGGAGAACAGGAGGGACAGGGGGGACATGATAGAGGTCTTTAAGTACATGAAAGGAATCAATTAGGGAGGCCCAGTGAGGGTGCTCCAAGGGAAGGAAGGTGGGGTAATGAGAGTTCATGGGTGTAAGCTGGAAGGTAGGCAGGCTCAGAGGGGAGAGGAGGAGATGTTATTTCACTAAAAGCGTGGTGGAGCCATGGAATGCACTGCCCAGGGAGCTGGTTGAGGTGGAGACTGTGGACGGGTTTAAGAGGGGATGGGACAGGTACAGGGGGAGGGTAAATCTGACCAGGCTCAATGCAGGTGGAACATCTAGGACTGGGAACAGTATAACCCAAGTGGGAGGGGGGACACCAAAATTGGCCCTCAGTGCGGGTGCTGAAAATCAAGCAGACTTGAAAAACTGTTAGGCCTATTCTGCTGGCATTTTAGTATGTTAGTATGTAAATTCAGACATATCCATTTCTTATAAAGTGAGTCAGAGGTACCTAATCCACATTTTGCTGTCTGTGATATAAGTAAAGTGTGGAAAAAGATGCCAGGATCTATCATTCCAAGACCTTCTTTTGATATAGGTAAGCATGTATAACTCCCTTTTACATCTGGAAAAAGAGACTGTAAATTTTAGTTTCAAACTCTACTGGTAAAGGATAAATCATGGCCACATATAACAAACTAGGTATTAGAAATTGCTTTATAATCTGTATTCTTTTTTTTTATTATCATGTAATGGTTTCTTATCTGCAGTCACTGTCCTGCTTATATCCAGCCACCGCTTCTCCACCACTGACCCCGAAGCTGCCATGCCCAGCTGGGAGAGGCAACTGCACCATTGAAGGAGGCTTCCCCCAACACTTCCGCACCCGACAAGGATCCAGTACCTGCACACACCATCCAGGCATCGTCGGCCGGAGAAGCTTGTGGCCATCAAGGTACCGCGGACTAGTGCTGCCATTTTTTTCCCTATTCTATTACCTCATGGGAGCACGGACATGCAATGATGTCCATGCACTAGCATGCAGATGTCTGATGTGCCCCCCCCCGCAGTGTTTGGCACCCGCACTTCTGCAGTACCTCTCGGCATCCCCAAGGACCACTAGAGTGCGGCGTGCACCCACCCTGTTTCCCCAGGACTAGGAGATCTGTCATCAGATGCTCAATCCTAGTCCTCCCCTGCCAACCCTCGATGACCCGGGCTCATTCCCGAACCCGGGTCGCCGGTGTGGAGTAAAGTTTGACATCCAGCGCCTCAACCTTCAGTGCCACTAGGCCATTCTTTTGGTTTTTGACATCATCCACTGTTTCTTTCTATTTATTTTTACTTCTACCTTTTTTAATGACTTCTCCCAGTTAAGTCTGGCAGCATTCTGGGGGCTAAAAGTGATACCCAGTATTTTAAGGAGTTCTGATGAGATAGTAAACCTCCAGTTTGTGTTGATTTGGGGTACCCAGACCCCACAAATAGTCATTTACTTTTTGTTTCATTTATCTTGGAATTAGAAAGAAAAGAATATTCTGTAATTTCCTGTATAAAATAAGGCAATTGTGTGTGATCTGAAAAGAAGAGCCAAATATGGTCTGCATAGGCCTGTAACTGTACACTCTCCCTTATACCTGTTCCAGTGATTATTGTCAATCTAGGGTGGTCTGATAGTTTCCTGAGTAGGTGGTCTAGGGAAAGGACATAGAGGAGGGGGCTGAGTGAGCACCCCTGCCTCACTGCTACCCTTGTCTGGAAACCTGACATGATTTGTCTTCTAATTACAGGGTATACTACTGTTGATGTGCAGAGTAATTGAAGATGTTGAATCATTTTCAGGGATATCCCATAAAACTTTAAAGTGGAAAACAGAAATGGGCGGTAGACTTGATCAAATGCTTTTTCTTGGTCGACAGATATGATGCTACCAAATGTGCCAGAAAGGGATAGATGATCTATCATATCTCTTAGTACCATAAGAGCATGCTGTATTTTCCTGGAAGGGAGCCCTCAGTATTGCTGGGGTGAAATAACCTGGCTTGCATAGTTTTTTAGTCTATTATTCAAGATATGTGCCAGTATTTTGTAATCTGTATTTAAAATAGTAATCGGCCTCCAATTTTGAGGAAGGGTTCTGTCACCTGACTAAAATAAAAAAATGAGTAAACCTAGAAATGAGGAATGCATGTTATTGGATGAAAAAAATATTTGAACACTTTTTCTAAACAGAACTAAAGTTCTTGGCCTGGATATTCAAACTGCGCCCAAAACTGGCGCAACAGTAGGAGCAAGCGCAAACCAGTTGCGCAAATGCGCAACAGGTGCGATATTCAAACATGGAGCAGAGCAAATAGCGCAAGCAACCAAAGTCTGAATATCGCACATACTGCGCCATTGCGCAACCAGGAAGGAGAAGCTGAGCCAAAATGTTGTGCTATGGCGCAACCATGGAAGCTCAGCTGAGCATTCCAGAGCTGCCATAGCGCAAGCACAGCCCCCCCCAGAGCAATGGAACTGCACATCCAGGGAGGCAGGCTGGTGCCCACTGCCAGCCATGCCACACATGGGCACAGGAACACACTGCAGAACCCACACCACACCGGCACACCCCAAGCACAGCATCACTGGGGGTGGGACGGATGATCCACGCGCCCATGGGGACAAGCCAACAAAGCATAGCAGAGCCCTGACACCCCAGCACAACCACTGGCAGGCAGAGAGTGCCACACACAGGGGGTTGACAACCACAGTGCACATCAGCCCCCCGTATGCACAGCACACCCTGCACCATGACCCCAAGACACCACCCATGTGCAGTGACTGGCACTGCAGGAAACACCATGCATCCCCCCTGGCACACGTCAACCCTGTGCTGCAGAGAAGCATACAGGCCAGACCCACCCTGTGCACCCAGCAGTGGGTGGCAGCAGACGGCAAGACCAACAGAAAGTCAATTCCATGCTGGAGATACCTCCCCATGCACACACACACACACACACACACACACCCAGGACCATACCACCCCAGATGGCATGCACACCACTGCAACTGAGCACCCATAGCCAGCTGCAAATCAGAGACCAACACAGTATTCATATCAAAATATAAAGGTATATTTAAAGTTTCAAATACTAAATAACCAAAACCGTAAACAACAACTATTTACAAGGGGGGGGATGGGTACAAGGTAGGGGTGTTCAAGGGGTAGGGATGAACAACTGGGAGAGGGAAGGCAGGGTGGTAGGGATGGGAGAAGTGAAAGGATGTGCCTAAGGCCCAGCTGGCTGGTCATCCTGCCTGGTGCTACACTGTCCGGTGACACCCTCCGCAGGCCATGGCGACTGATTGACTGAAGGATGGCCTGGTTCTCAATGGCCACCTGTGCTCAGGCCCCGAATGTCATGCCGAATCCCGGAGAACCTCGAGGCCTAGGAAAATGGGAACACAGTCAATGGCTGTGACTGACCACAACCCTGAACACCACCCAACCTGCAAGCCATATAGCCCAATGTCCGCACCTGTGATGGCATGCACCACCACAGTGAACATGCACATGGCCATCACAAACAGGCGGCACCAGCTATGCGCACCACCGCCCACACACTGCCCACGTCAATAACAGTACAAACTAGGCTGGCAAGTGATGTGGCAACGTAAGCGATGCCAGTTACACAGCTATGTGCCCAGTGCATGCCTGACCACCAGTGATGCATACACAGACGTGCCGTGATACTGCACTGTGATGCAGGTCACCTGTGTCATGCCGACATACATGGATACATAGACAGTGTCGGCAGATAAGGGTCTATGGGACACCCAGTCTGTCCATTTGACCTTGTAAGTTCACTCTGTTGTCCTATAAGTCCGTTCCCCCTTACCCCTGACCTCCAGAATTCCTTTATAGCCAACCCATGCATTCATAAATCCCGTGACCAAGTCAGCCCCCACCACTTCCTCTGGCAGGGTGTTCCACTTGTCCACCACCCATTCTGTGAAGAAATACTTTCTCATGTTTCCTCTGAATCGTCCCCCCTCCAACTTCATCCCATGCCCTCTAGTCCTGGAACATCCTTTACGCTTAAAAATATTGTTTTCCTGCACTCTGTTCCCCCCTGTAAGATACTTGTATGTCCCCATCATATCCCCACACCCTCCTCCCCTCCAGGGAGTACATGTTCAGTTCCGTCAACCTGTCTGCATAGGACTTGTGATGCAATCCATGCACCATCCATGTCGCCCTCCTCTGAACCCTCTCCACCCAGTCCATGTCCATACGTGAGGTATGGTCTCCGGAACTGTCACACTGTACTCCAGTGTGGGGACTCACTAGTGTTTTGTATAGTGGAATTATGACCTCCCATTGGTTGTGTCCCGCATGGCTGGTGGTCTTGCCCCCAGCATGCAATAGCATCCATGAAGTAATGATACTCACACTCCTCCAGCAGCTGGGTCTGACGCTGCTGCTGCTGCTGTTGAGGCACAACACCCCCGCACCGGGGCCTGGCATGGCCCACGCCACCCCTGGCCCTGTGTCTCGCCAATCCGGCTGTGGGAGACATATGTTGAGACAAACATCAGTGGACTCAAAAGCAGAGTGCCCCTGCCCCAGTGAGAGTGCCTGCCCACACAGCCATAACCATCCATCACACAGCTGCACACACTGACACACCTATGCACAGCCACCCAAGCACACACACACCCCTACAGAGAATATAGGTGCATAGATGGTACACTCACCAGGCCTAGGCACCACACCCCGCCTGGCACGTGAACGAGCCAAGGCCAAGAGTTCGCTCCTCTCGGGCTGAGGTCACTGTACCAGTGCCGACACTGCTCAGCAGACCTGCCCCGCCAGTGACCTCCACCAGGTCAGTGGCCACTTGCTGCCACACGTGGTTCCCAGGCATGGTGAGGGGGCCTCACCATACAGTGCTCACAGTGGGCTCCACCAGGCTACCAGGTTGGCCACTTCAAGCTGGCTCCAGGACACCGCCCTCCTCCTAGCCATGGCACCAACTTTACAGCAGGCAATATGGCGCCCCGCTGCGCCGTAACCCCACGTGGAGTTGTTGCGCAATAGACCACCACAGGCTCCAATCGCGCTGTTCAAACAGCACCGTCACTTTACATGGCGCTGTCACCAGACAGCTCAATAGGGACGTACACATGGCATGCCAACAGCGCCAGGGGTCAGAGGGCATACACAAGGTCACGGCAATGACGCAAGGCTATGCACAGCGCCATGGGATGTATAAGCATCCTGCGCGACTGCCAAGCTGAGCACCAGTGCCACAGTGGACTATCGCGCAGTAGTGCCACAGCGCCATATAGTGCCCAGTGCTGTAGCGCCACTGGCACAATGGTGGCCATGCCCTGAATCGCCTATCGCGCTCATCAGGTCTGCAGCGTGATAGACGCATGCGTAAGCTGTCTGGGCATGCGCAATGCAGTGTGGCACGCAGCCACAAACCTGCGCCATTGGCTCAGCCGACCTTCCAGATGGCAGAGCGCAAATACGTGATATTCAGCCGACATATGCAAATCATCCGATCAGCCATTCAAAGGCACAGTGGCGCGATTAGCATGTCATTAAAGTTGAGCCACACTCATTTGCATGTGTTGCGCTATAAAATGCGACTGTGGGTTGTGCTGGCCAGATTTGGTTACTGCAGGTGAGAGGTGAGTTACATGCTGTGTGATGCTCAGGACAATGCCTGCGGGCGGAGGATGATAAGGCTGAGGGGGCTGAGCATGAAAAGGGCACTTAGAAAGGGACAAAGGGCACCCTTTCTATCAGTATCTGCCATGCGGAGAGGAAACGGGGGCTTCTGCACCCCCCGGGCCGGCAGCTATGCTCATGGGGAAATGCTGTTGACTGCACAGTGACAGGTGTCCACTTCCACCCATACAGATCACCATGACTGACCAGAACCAAGCTGAGGGTGTGGACGGTGGGCGTAGGAGGAGGCCGAACTTCACCAAGGCAGAGACAGAGGCCCTCTTCCAGGCCTACCTGGAGGATGAGCCACTATTGAGTGGACGGAGGGGCACCCCTCAGGAGCGTGCAGCTGCATGGGAGGGGGTAGCTCGGGCCATCAACCTGCACGGAAGCCACCAGCACCCTGTGCAGGAATGCAGGAAGAAGATGGGGACTGACCGCAGGGAGGCTGAAGGAGAAGGTGGCAGCCTTCAGGGTGGCATGCTGGCACTGGTGGGGGCCCACCAGTGG
The DNA here is from genome assembly GCA_016271365.2 of Neoceratodus forsteri. NCBI lineage: Eukaryota > Metazoa > Chordata > Ceratodontiformes > Ceratodontidae > Neoceratodus > Neoceratodus forsteri. The sequence continues at coordinate 40,834,324 of CM028131.1, read as the reverse complement.
TGTTGCAGCTGACCCCTACAGAGGAGACACTGGTTGCCATGCAGCCGAAAGTGCCATTAGCGGGCGTACCAGGCGGAGGATTCCAGACAGGTGGAAGCCCATCACTGCACGGTATGACATGGTGATGTTGTTGGGGGCTGTTGTTCACATGCACTCACATGTACTCTCTTTCTGTTACAGATCCTGTTCATCTGCAGGAGACGGTGGTGGTGGTGGTCCAGACAGTGAGGCAGACCTGCTGGACGTGGAGGAGGGACCATCCACCTCCGCCACCAGCCTGCAGGCACTGCAGCAGCATGCACGCGGCCAACAACTCCGTGTCAGTGATACGGTGCAGGGGGTGCACAGCCTGTTCACAGCAGTCTGGCATGCAGGTATGCCAGCATGCTGTGCCTATGGCAGTGGCACGCACCTGCACCATTGATGACAGCAGGCCTGCAATGGGCAGTGATAGGTGTGTGTCCCATGACGGACACATGGCAGGCCAGCACATGCCCCTGGGCCTTCCTGGTTCACACCTGTGTACCAGCATGCTGGCACAGTCCCAGGCTGTGTCTGTCAGCACTGGTGGTGCAGCACCGGTGGCTGTGCAGGAGTCTGGCACTGTTGTCAGCACGGAGGTGGAACAGGTGGACCTGGGGGCTCAGCAGTTGGAGGGGCGGCAGCAGCAGTTGCACACCAGGTCTGGGGGTCAGTGTCAAGCAGTGGCACATGTCCACTGCCCTTGATCCGCCCATAGCCTGGTCCTGTGAACAGCGCCCACCCTCAAGGGGTGCTGTGCACCAGGACCGCCCACACCCTGGAGGTCACGATGCCATTGGGGGCAGTACCATTGGACGCGCACACCCACCTGCTGCAGGACTCGGTACAGCTGCAGGGGCGGGTTGCAAGGTCCGTGGAGGCACTGTCTGTGTCCGTGGAGCGGCATAGCAGGGAGTGTGCTCGGGACCGAGCCGAGCTGGTCCTTATGCGGACTGATGTGACCGCTGCAATTGACAGGCTGACCCAGGCAGTGGTCTCTGTCGCGGACGCATTGGCCACACTGTCAGGTGCCCCTGTACCACACACCCCACACAGTGCGCTCTCCACTCCCCGTTCCTGGCGTCGTGGCAACACCAGGCCTGTCGACGCTCGGGTTCTGCTGTGGGCATCCGGAGCACCCCTGGTGCAAGTTTGTTTGGCAGGATGCAGACCCTGTGCGGGCAAGGTGTCGATTTGCACAGTGGGACCCCTGGTGGTGCACCAGCGCCACCCGATGTGGCCCCTGCTCAGCCTGCCAGTGCTGCTGGGCCACGTGAGGGCCACCCACGCATCCGGGCAGGCCGTGGGACAGTGCTACCTGACTGAACTGTCTCCCAGTGCAGGCCCTGTCTGGTGCTGCCCTTGTGCAATGTGTGCATGGTGGGCAGTGCACTGCTGGGCTCTGCTCACCAGCTGACACAGGACCACCTGCACTCTCCCAACTGCTGTCCACAGGTGCGTGTGCATGATGATGCCTGCATTGCACTGTACACCAAGGTGCAGGGTGCCCAGGTCCTGACACACACACATGGACAGTCCAGGTGGTGGGGTGGTTGGTGGTGCTGTGTGTTGGCAATGTCATTTCCGCAGTGCTGTGCTGCTGCCCATGTATGCTGCCTGGTGTGTGTGTGTGTCCATATGAGTGCTCACCTCTCTGATGGTGTGTTGGTATGCCTGGAACCTTCAACCTCTGACCTTCATGCACAGTGTGTTCCCCTGTGTGCCTGTGGTTTGGTGCATGGACAGTGGCCTGCACATGTCCCCTGACTTACCTGTGTTGGGCGATGTTTTCTGCAATGGTGTCCCGTGCAGCTGGGCCTGCTGGTCAGTCGGGGGTCCCTCCATCCTAGGGGGCTGCCCATCACCCATATCATCGGCGCCACTGGCGCCCCCATCGCTGTCCCCTCTTGGACCTGTAATGGCTATACCATGGTCTTTGGCCATGTTGTGGGATGCAACAGGCCAGAATATCCCACAGGCCTTTTGGGGGCTGTACTGTAGGGTTCACCGAGGTGTCCAGGCATCGAAGCGTGCCTTGAGCATCCCAAACACCCGCTCTATGATGTTACATGTTATGCATGTGCCTCATTGAAACCTAGCTGCACTGGGGTCGGGGCACCGGTATGGTGTGAGCAGCCAGGGACGGAGTGGGTATCCGCAGTCACCTGTGTGGAGATAGTGGAGATCAGTGTCATGTCAGGTCCATATTGCCCATATCCTTGTGTGCCACTACCATGGCACCTGTGTCATTCCCACCCTTGCACAGAGTTTGCATTCCATACATGTGTACTACCCACTAGATGACCCGTGGGGATGTTCCCACTCAATCGATGGCACAGTGCAGACTGGTGCCATGAAGGCATCATGTGCTCGCCAGGTGTGTGTGGCACAGACAGTTGATAATGCACCCAGTGGCATCACACACCACCTGGCAGTTGACACTGGAAAAGCCCTTTCGGTCTCGATAAGCCTGGCCGCCGGGGCCAGGTGGCGTGCGGCCACATGGGTGCAGTCTATGGCCCTAGCACGCCAGGCATATGTGCTACCCTGTGGAACTCCTGCATGTTTGTTGTACTTCTGCTGGTGCTGGGGAAATGGATGTACTCGAGCATGAGGCAGCAGTGCGCTGAGGAATTGGGTGAGGATGCGTGACATGGCCGACTGTGTAATGCCTGTGGTGTCCCCTGTCGGCCTCTGGAAGGTGCCCGTGGTGAGCAGGCACATGCAGGCTGTCACCTTGGTCTCCACGGACAGAGCATGACTCCGTCGTGAGGTGCCTGCATCACATCACTGCACAGCCTGCAGAGCCGTCTCAGATTGCCCCTGTTCAGGCGGTGCTGGCCACAATCTGACGTATGTGTACAGCTCTAAGCTGATGCGGGTACGATACCACCTGTCGGGGCATACCGCTGACAGTCCCCTCCGCGCCACGTCCCCTGCTGCATGGTGTGTCTCACCTCATTACAGCTTCCATGTGAGCTGACACTGTCCATCTCCTGGCTTCTGCCCCCGCTGCTGTTCCTGTGTTACCCTGCTGCCCCCACTGCTGCTTCCACTGCACCGGCACCCCCACTGGCCTCTCTGTCCTCCTGGACCCACTGTCCCTCTCTGCCCTTCCAGCTCCTGTCTCTCTCTGTCTCTCTCCCCAGTTTGCGGCCTGCTAGAGTTTTTGCCCGCTTCCTTGAGCCTTTTATTTTGGCTTAAATCTGCATCGGCAACTTCCAGCTGAGCCACTCTTTGTGCATTCTGCTATGTTCGATATCGCATTGCACACTTTATGCATGGACCCGCCCCCTTCGGTTGCGCATGCCTTCATTTCCATTGCGCTGTTGCTCAGCATGTTTTCGGTGGTGCAACTGGCCCCTTCTGAATATTGCAGAATGGCGCATTTTTGGAGTTGCGCACGGCGCAACCCTTTTGAATATCTGGGCCCTTGTATACATATTTTATAAAATTCAATGGGAAGCCATTTATTCCTGGAGATTTCCCTGGTTTAAAGGACTTTATTGCAGATTCTATCGTAACCCTTTGTATGGGTTCCTGCAGTCCAACAGCTTCCTCCAGAAACCTTGGAATATTTGAAGTTTGTAAATATGCAGTTATAGCACTTTCGGGAAGGGGGGTACCTTGGAGCCATGGGCTCTAATAAATTGTTCAATAACTTTATGAATTCCTTTAATAGAACATGTATTATTTTGTTCCATATCTATTAAACTTTCCATTTCTCTCATCTCTTTCATGGATTTACATTCCTCAAATGGGTCACTAACTGGTGTTTTCTGAGTCCCCATCTGAAACACTACTTTCATTGTACTGGCTCTGTCATATTGAAACTTGATCATATTTTCTTTTACTATTTTATTCTGTTCTGAATAATTATCATTTGTAGTGTAAAACCAGGAAACCAGATATTGAGGTTGTTTTCTTTTTTTTGTGGTTAATAAGTTTTATTGATTTGACTTATTAAGATGATACAAACATTAAAACAGTCAGATACATTGCAAAGATCTTATAGACTGTCACATATGTCTGTAGAAGCAGAGAACGGAACATGCTGGCCAAATAGTAACAAACTGAATATACTAGCCAGGTAAGCAGTAGGGTAATATTCTGTGCCTGAATGTACAATACCTATCCAGCTGGAGATTAACTTTGAAAGTATTAGCAGGTGGTGCATTGCATTATGGCTAACTCATACAAACATATCTTACCTGGCCCCATCCTGCTAGTTTCTGCAGTATTTGACAAAGCATCAGAAATTATGAGAGGTCCAGGGCCACTGTCCTCTAATTTACGCCGACAAAATACAAGAGATTACACACACAAAATAAACAGGTCTTCATTGTTAGCAAAGATACTATCCTTTACTGATATTATACCATGTCATCCATAGAGCAGGGTCCTCTATTACTCAGTAACAAACTCTCCAGCACATGCCCCTAAATGCACCATGAGAGGAGATCATTATAGTAGTGTAGGTGTGCCTATTCAGCCGATTCCCTCCCTAGGTTTCAAAAACAGAAGGAAGGGAGTCCAGAGGGCAATATATTTAAAGAGGGTATTGGTCACAGTATGTGATATTCTGGCCCAGTTGGCAACTTGAGCCATGGAGGTAAGTACCTCCCCCAGGGAGGGGATTATCTGGAACTGCCATTTACTCAGTAGGAGTCTTTTAACCTGCTTACTGATTGTCAGAAGTAGTTTCAACTTGGAGAGATGAAGGTGAGGGGCTGGGGTACAGAATCCTAATAACAGCAACTCAGGGGACTGAGGCACAGGTTTCCTAAGTATTTTGGACCCCATCTCACAGGTAGCCTGCCATAAGGGCTGGATTAGCCTGCAGGACCAAAGTATATGGAACAGGTCATCAGGGAGTTCCTGACACCTCCAACACAGCTTAGACTGAGCCAACTTTGCCTTGCCGAGGACTACAGGAGTCCTGTAGCAGGAGTGAATTATATTGTTCTGTATTACTTGACTTCTGGTGTCAGGATATGCACCGTGAGCTAGTTTTAGAAAAGATTTCCTCTCCAGGTTCATAATAGGGGCATGCAGTGCTTTCTCCCAGTAATGTTTGGATTCCTCTGCTTGGGATGGGATAGTGCTCCAAATGGCTGCATATACCCGGCTTGTCTGTCCTCTTTGTAGGGCCAGCCATGACTCTACATGGGAGATTATTTGCTCTTGGTGCTGCTTATGCCTGTACATAAGAATGACACTTCTTATTTGAAGAAATCACCAGAAGTCTTTGGGAGAGATCCCATAAGAGCTCTGCAAGTCCTCAAAGGAATTAAGGGTATCTGTACCAGGAATGAGCATATCTCAAAGCAATGAGATACCACCACATTCCCATGAGGGCCATGCAATTGGTTGTTTATTGATGGTAATCTCATAATTGCCCCATAGTGGGGTAAGTCTTAGGGGAGATGTGGAGGCACGCATCTTCTTATGCACCTTGGTCCAATATTCTGGAGATGGACCTATACTAGGATGAGAGCGAGTGCCCTTAGGGGGATGGTTAAATAAAAATAGTACCAAGTGAGTACGTTGACATACCTCTCACTCCATATCCAGCCACTAGGGAGCATTGTGTTAAAGGAAAAGGAACCATTTTAATGTCTAAGCCAGCTGAAAAGCCCATTTATACTCCTCTAACTACGGAAGACCCCAGCCCCCTTCAGACCAATGAGCTCTGAGCTTATTTCTGCTGTACCTAGGTTTCTTACCCTCCCACAAAAAGGATCCCAGCAGGGAGTCTAACTTAGTAAACCAATAACAAGGTATTTTCAAAGGAATGTGGGACAGAAGATACATAATTTTTGGTGCTGTGAACATTTTAATTTTGGATATTTTACCTAAAAGCGACAGTCAAAGAGATTTCCATCTGTCCAGTTCTATATGAATGGACGCAAAAAGTGGTTTCATATTCAGGTCCCAGATTTTATGCAAATTAGGAGAGACAGAAATGCCCAAGTAGGTAATCCCCTCCGGGGCCCATTGGATCCCATGCTGAGTAACCATCTGAGAGGTACACTTACAGTTTAAAGGTCGGACCTCCATCTTGGCCTGGTTAATCTTGAGCCCTGAAAATGTACAGAAATCTGACAAGGGACAGTAGGGGAGGGAGGGAGGGACGATGTTAGTTATAGGAGCAACAGGTCGCCTGCATACATAAGAGTAGGGTATGCCCTTGTTCCCACCTGGATCCCTGAAATTATAGGATTTTGCCTAACAGCAGCCACCAGGGGTTCTACTGCCAATACAAAAAGTAGTAGGGAAGGTGGGCAACCCTGATGGGTACCCCTATCCAGTATGAATGGGGGAGACAGCATCATATTGGTGAGTATCTGTGCAGCTGGGGATGAATATATTGCCCCAATCCAGGCCTGAAACCCCTACCTCAAGCCCATAGTGCAAAGTACTTATTGGACATAGTCCCACTCCAGGGAATCAAAGGTCTTTTCAAAATCTATTGCAATGGCAGCAGCGGGGGAAGATAATGTTTGGGCCTTATGGATTAAATTTACCAATGATCTAATTTGTTCCATGCTAAAGTGGGCCTTAACAAAGCCTAATTGGGATGGGGGGATCAAACTGGGAAGGAGAGGATTAAGTCTATTAGCTAGTATACTAGCTAGCACCTTGCTATCAGCATTCAATAGTGAAATAGGGCGGTAGCTGGACGCTTTAAGAGGGTCCATACCTTTTTTTGTAGGATAGTAATAATCACCTCCCTAAGGGATGAAGGGAGAGACCCTGGTTGCAATGACTCAGTAAATACTTGTTGCAATACCAGAGAGATTGTGGGATGCAAGAGCTGCCACACTTCAATAGGGAAACCATCCCCTCCTGGGGCCTTTCCCTTTTTAAGGGAGAGGATGGTGTCTGCCACCTCCTGCGTTGAGATTGTGGCATCTAGGGCATTAGCCTGGGCTTCCGAGATTTTGGGGAAATGTAGGGACTCCAGAAATGGGTGGAACCCTTGGGGGTCTGGGGCTTTGGAGTAGTTATATAACGATGAGATAAAATCCATCATTATTTGATTAATACCTTGTGCCGAGGTCTGGGTACTACCCCCTGCATCCTCTAAAGCTGCTATATGCCTTTTGGCTTGCTGCTTTTTGAGACGATATGCCAGCAGCTTACCCCCCTTTTCTCTCTCTTCCCAATATTTATCCTTGAGTCTAATGATCGAAATCTCTGCCTTTCTAGAGACCAGCTCATTCACTTGCATCTTCAGAGAGGTGACCTTGTGACCTGCCTCTGACCTAAGGGAAGGGATGCGAAGGGCCTTAAAAGCAAGCTCCACTTCTCGGAGTTGTCATTCAAGCCCCCTCAAATGTTGTTCTCTCCTCTTTCAGTGCTGGCTCGCATACTCCATTATCGCCCCTTTTAGAGTAGCTTTGAATGCCTCCTATGTAGTACCCACAAAGGTAACTGCTATGAGGCTATGCCAAAAAATTCCGTTGCTTCCTTTTGAAGCCAAGGGGGAAAGTCTAGGTTACGAAGTAGCAATGGGTCCAGCCTCCAAGCCAGAGACTTAGGGAGAGGGGGGCCCCATGTGAAGGCAAGATGCACATGGGCATGATCCGAGATAACTAAGGGATGAATAAGGATATTAACAGTGTTACTAGTAGTAGTAGGAGAGGTGAGCCAGAAGTTTATTTTACTAAGAGAACTTTGTACTGGGGAATGAAAGGTGTAGTCCCGCTGGGAGCGGTGAAATATTCTCCAGATGTCTGTAAGGGCCAATTCTTGTTGTAATTGAGCTACTGCCATCACAGCCTTGGAGTGGGGCTCAGAACTGGAAGGGGATCTATTCCAGGAAAGGGTCCAGAGTAAGATTAAAATCACCCCCTAATAAAATGGGGGTGTCTTGCTGAGCTATGGATCCCAGCACCAGGGCCAACTTGTGAAAGAAGGAGGGTGAGTCCTCATTCGGAGCGTATACATTACCCAGGATCAGAGGGCCACCTCAGTATTACTACCCATCTACCCTCATTGCAATTTCCATTGTAGTTGCTTGTGAAGCAGAATCACCACCCCTCTCTTTCTAGAGGAGGCCAAGGCATGTATGACCTGACCTACCTTACCCACTCCCTCTTCAATCTCTCAGGATTCCCCCCAGTAAGTTTGGTCTCCTGCAGGAAGGTGACCCTTGCTCCCATTCTCTTAAGGTGGCCCAAAACTTGCTTCATCCTGTTTGGGATGTTAGGCCCTCTGACGTTCCATGTCAGACAAGTGATATCACCTGTTAGTAATAGGGATCAAATATTTAATTAAGAGATATATCAAGAACAACCAGCAGATGGGGCGAAGGCAGCCCAACCAGAAGAGGCAAATTTCTATAGAGTGCCACCAGATATGGAGAGAGTGGGTAAAGCCCATATACCCTGCCCCTACCAGATGACGTTATACTAACAAATAACAAAACATCTGTGTGTGTCTGCTGTGAAACAAACATACATGAACACATTAACAAACTATATACATTGTGCACAGTGTACCATGCAATTTGGGGATATAGAGGCATCTCTTCGGCCACAGAGCCCTGCTGTAGGCCAGACCCTATTCCTAGGGTGTTGTCAAGAGGTATCCATCCTTCCTTAGCACTACAGTGAGTGCAGTGGAGGGAGGCCCCCCCCCGAGAGAATGGAGCAACCCAATAAGAAGGTTGGACCACGTGGCTCATTGCAACCCCAGAGGGTTGAGAGAGCTGCTCCAGTGGTGTAGCTCAGAAGCTGGGGTAGTTAAAGTGGGACTACACAACACTTCTAATGAGGTGGGGGTTTGCAGAAAAGAAAGTGGGGGAGAACTGCCCACTATTTCAGTGAGCCTAGGGTTATTGCTGATGGGTGCCAACGTGTTCTCATAACAACATCCTTGGTGAAGTCAGGCTTATCACACCTATGAAGAATGTACTGTAAGCCACCCAATGCAGGGCCTAGGAGATCTCCCCTAGATAGAAAATAATAATAAAAAAAAAAATACCAGAGGGGCACAGGCATGTGCCATTCACCACTTAGGGCCTCACATAAAACACATCCTGGCTACCCATTCAGCGCAGCAGTTTATGCAAGCTGACAAATACTTTCATATTATATGACACAGCTTCTCAGTGGACCTCACCCCCATACACACACACACAAGTAAGTGAGGTAGAACCCACAAAAGTTCTGCTGTTTAATCAGATGGTACAAAAAAGGCCTTCAATGCCATCTAGACGTGCCTGGACCTTTGATCAGGACATCCACTGAGAGCTTGTTGGTAGGCCTCATTGAATCCCTCCTGGTATAGGAGTGAAGCATCTTCTCTGCCATATGGCAGTGCAAGTCAGGGGTCAAGGTTGGGGTGAAGAGGGGCTCGAACGTTCCCTTACACGGGTAACACGGAGAAAGGGTAGCAGATGGGTCAGCCAAGGAGATTGTCCACTGATGATCAATTCAGACACCCCAAACTCACCCCATACCTACAACTCCCTGGAGGATTAAAAGAACAGAATAGAAAGAAAATAGTAGAATGGCTACTTATCTGACCATGCCAGTGGGTTTTCTCTGATCAATTGCCCTGGAGATGCAGAGCGCTCAGGACAGTCCACACTGAAGATGAGATCTCCGCTGGTAGAGGAGGCCTCCCTCATAGCATTTGATGGATGCTGCCCTCCGCTATCTGTAGCTCCATTCTGCAGCTTGTGAGGAGTCACTGACAGGGACAGGTAGCTGGGCTGCAACATAGGAGTAGGCCTGCCTTCCTCGGTCAAATCCACGATGCCTCGGTGTTAATCTGGAGAGCTGGGGTGTATAGCTTCATATCTATTAGTGGTGTGGTAGGCCTGTAATGGATCTGGAGCTACAGTGTCCATGCTTGTTGCCTCTTCTGTGTCGTCTTGCCCTCTCTCCGAATGATGCTCCCGGCAGCCGTGTTTCTTTGAGGATTGCCACTTTCGGTGTGCTTTTAGGGGTAGTTCCCAGTGTTGCACCCTGAGGTCTTGCCAAACTGTAGGCCTGATTGCTGATGGAGAGGAGCGGCAATCCAACCCATCGGTAGCAGATTTTGCGGAAGGGGATCCTGGGGTAGGGGTGGTGAATTCTTGTGGCTAGTTGTGCCATAAAAAGTCCTTGAGTGCATCAGAAGATTCAGAACTGTTCGAGACCCCATTATGCATAACCCACATTGTGGCAGGGTAACACAAGTAGAATGACAGTCCAATACTGTGCATTTTATGCCTTGTCTCAGAGTATGCTTGGCGTTTGTCAGACAGATCCATAGAGAAGTCCTGAAAGATGTGGATCCTATTCTATCTCCACACGACATGCTGTACCTCACAAGCTCTATCTAGGACTTTCTCTTTGTCCCTAAAATCAATAAATCAGGCTATGATAGGTCATAGTCTGTCCTGGGCCTGAGACATGGGGGTTAATGTACGGTGTGCACATTCCACCTGGAACGGTATCAATGGGTCCAACTGCAGCATTTAAGTGATGGCTAATTGTAGAAATACCTCAGTATCTTTGCCTTCTACATGCTCGGGGAAGCCCAGAAAGTGAAGATTATTATGGTGACCTTGATTCTCGAGGTCATCCATCTTACTGCATAGCATCTGTATGGTCTGTTGTTGATCTCTTAATTCTGCTCTTAAGTCCTGAACATGTACCTCTGTTGCCGAGACCTGCTGTTCAGCATACAGCATCCTGGCTTCTAAACATTGGACCACTTGGGTGTTTTGATTAGTTGCCACAGTGACTTGTGCCATCTGGGCCATAAGTTGGCTGAACATCACCTCAACTGATGGTTGCTCCCTGGCTTGTGGCAAGCGGCCTTTGCCATATTTTCAGGCCTACCTCATCCAGAAGGCTCTTCAGTAAAATAGTGATTTCCACACAGCAAATGAAGGCTCTTTGTATCAATGAAGCTAAATTAGTGTTGCTTGAGTATTACCCCACAAGTTACAGTACAGTACAGCTGGTAGACAAAGGGTTTTAAAGGATATTTCTCTCTGGGTTGTGGAACTGATCTTTAAGCTGCCATCCTATTTAGTGCTCCTAGTGGCAGCCAGTTTGTTTTCTAAGAGATAAATATTTTAGAAATGTATCATTTTCTTCTTTTTGCCATATTTCTGCAACCAATATTTAATGTCTGCTTGGTGTATTTCTACCATTCATCTAAATCTGTGTAAAGAAATCGTACAGAGTTCCTAGCTCTGATTGATTCCAATATTCCTATCTAAACCTGGGAGTCTGATAATACCGATGAATTTAATTTCCATCTGTTAGTTTTTGGGGATGAAACTGGGGTATCACTAAATTGAATTGTCAATGCCATATGGTCAGAAAATTCTACTAGGGTGGTTTGGAATTATATTTTTGGCAAGGTTTTTGAGACAAACATGTGATCAATGGTTAGTATATTTACATATTTTTTTAGGTGAACTTTGGACCTTTTGTGTTTAAAGTGTTGCAATTTAGTAAGTCTGCTGAGCTAATCACTTTAACCAGGGCATTGGAATCACAATATATATTTTTTTTTTACTAGATCTGTGCTGTGCCCTTTAACCCTTAAATCACAGTTAAACTCCCCCCAAAAATATTTGATAAGTAGTAACCAAATAAGGTCTTACAGAATTTAATAAGGCCACCCTGCCTGCCTTAGATTGTGGACCATAAATATTTATCAGCCTACTATCCATATTTTGCCACCTCCCTTCTAATATTAAAACCCTACCTGGCATGAGGTCTATTAATTTGATAAGTGTAAATGTGTATGAGTTAAATAATATACCCACTCCATCAGCACAATCTTGTCCAAACAACCAGTAAGAAGGTCCCCATATCCATTCCCCCTTAAAGAATCTGTCTTGATTATCAGAAATCATCCATGTCTTGGATAAAACAAATATCCAACAGAGCTTCATGAATGTAGCTGAAAACCACCTGCCATTTCACAGTATTCAGTATACTGTGACATTTAAAATTCCAACCCTTAAAGGGGCTATAAGTCGAGGGAGAGGCTAAACTACTTTTTCCTTTTCTTTTTCTTCTTCCCTCTATAACCTACAAGATCTTTGTTTTGAGCACCTTGATCCATCCTGTGGGATTGAGAATCTGAATCTCTTTGTTCCATTTCTGAATCTCCCCATTCAGGGGCCAAAGCTGTATAAGAATTGAAAGTTTCAGTTTCAATTGCAGATGGAAGAGACGTTGGCTTAATGTTCCTAGAAGATCTTCTTCTACAAAGAGGGGGGGGGAGTGGCGGGGGACTGGTCAGACTTAGAAGCTGTGTGATCAGGGTCAGTGTAGCACATTTGGATTAACATTCCTGCCATGGAAGTGCTGACATGAGTTCGCTCATGTTTTGGGGGAGGGGGTTCTGTATCTCCACTACCTCTTGGGGGTCCCTTGGTTTTGCAATTGTAGGGGGGAGGTCAATGTGGGAGGTACTTCTTGCTGTGAGATAGCATCTTGTGCATGTTGAATGAGCAGTTCTGGGCTCCTGTAAGATGCTTTACTTCTAGTTGCCCAGGGACACTCTGAGAAAACATACCCAAACCTTTCACACAAAGCACATCTCATGTGAGAAGCACACTGCATAGAGATGTGGCCAATCTCTCCACAATTTTCACAGCGGGGCCTGTCGCAAGAACTGGATAGGTGTGTCCTGGTACCACACTTTTAGCAGGCCCTAGGCTGGCCTGCAAAAAAACACACTCCTCAATCCTTTCCTAACATGAAGGAGTTGGGGAAGTGATTTATGCCTGTGTCTGTATTCAAGAGCTTCACTTTATATTTCCATCCTCCCATCCAAAATAGCTCTGTGTCCAAAATGGCCTCAGGATCACTCAAGATATCACACTTCTGAGAAAGCCTGTAAGTGATGTCCTCCACATGGCTCCTATCACTTTAAAACATACTAGTAACATACTTTACCAAAGGTTTGGTTAAGGGGAAAATGAAAAAGGGGGTCCATGTGGGGGAGAACTTAACCTGATTATACCTCTCCTAAAAGAGGTTAAGGGCATATGCAGTATGAAAGCTCATGTCGTGGTTGTCTTCTCCAGAGATATTTATAAATACAAAAACTTCATGTGGGGAAAAATGGAGTCTTTTAATAAACATTTTCCCACATAATATCTGTCCGGTTTCTCCTCTAGTCCTCCTTTGTATCAGATTTGCACGGCATTCCTCCTAGGAGCTGCTACCTTTTTAATTTTTGAAAATAGTTCAGAAAGTAAAGGCTTCTGAGTTGAGTCTGGTCCTGCTGGGGATCCCTGTAATTAGTAGGAGCGCCTTCATGCTCTTCTGCTATGACAGACTTACTCCCATGGTCTGTGGAAACAGATCCCCCAACCCATAGGCAACATCTCTTTATTACTTGAAACATCATTTATTTATATATTTGAAAGTCGGGTTTACAACCTTGGAGTCAAGGACTCATTTACAAAGGCACTTTGTCACAGGGAGGTCAGACAAGAAAACAGTGTGAGGAACAACAGTGGTAACGTACAGGTGTAATACATATAACAATAAGAACACATTTCCTGTAGTGGTCTACAGATCATGTTGTAATATTGTTCCCTTCATGTTTTGGATGTCTGGCTCTAGTTGTAAAGTTAATCATTGGGGGGTATATTTGGGCACCATTCTGGATTCTGTGATGTAAAGTTATGTTTGGGGTCCCACTCTGGATCAGGGAGCCATGTCCCGCTAGCTGTTTGCTTCCACTTAGCCTCGCATAATGCTTTTTTTTTCAATTTATTTTTATCCTCCACCTGCTCTGTCCGAGCTCTGCTTCTTTGGGAACTCCAATGAAAGACTGCCCCCTCTCCTGCCACCTACCTAGTCTCACAGTTGATCCCCCATGGAGCTGTGGATCTTCCCCACGGGCAGGGATGAGATGGGGCAGAACATCCTAAACTATTTAACTTACATTGGGAGGCCCTGAGACCAGGCAGTTGGAAGCTTCTAGGGGTCTGCCTCAGTGCTCCATCTACCCGAAGCCTAGAGATTGCTTTTCCCTGTTTGTTGTGGGAGTGGTGCATGCCAAAGCCAAGGCACATCACTGCCGATATCACCACTCCCCTGTGTGAGCTCACATGCTTGCCATGCCTCAGGCCTCCACCAGAGGCTGGTCAAGTAGTGAGCAGAGACTCCACCTCCCTCCTGAGAGAGGAGAACTGTCCTCTGGATGCTCAATCCTCTCTCTCCCCTGCTGACCCCCAATAGCCCGAGCTCATTCCTGAACCCAGGGTCACTGGCATGGAGCAAGGTGTGGCGTCCAGCACCGCCACCCTCAGCATCACCGGGCTGGCCTCATAATTCTTTTTTAGGTGACAAAGAGTCATAAGGAGACACAGGTTCATTTTTCTGAGAAAGTGCTTCCTTAATTGCTGCTGAGGTTGATATGCCTATGGGCGGAACTTCAAGAGCATTTGGTTCCTTACAAGGAATACCAGAGGAGTGATCTACGAACTGAATGTGCCTTTCAGCTAATGTAAAGGCATTTTGCTTCTCTTTTATGTCTTCTCTGGGACATATTTCATTATTAGTCCCCTTTGCAGTAAATAAAAAAGATGTGGCACCTTCCTGGTGCTCTGGTTTGTCTTGATACACAATTTGTCCGTGGGGAGATGCATTAAGGTAGTCTTGGTTGCTTTGGGGTCCTGTCTAAAAACAAACCCAGAGATTTTAGTTAAAATTTCTGTCTTGTTTCCCAGCAATTCAGCATGGGCGGGCCCCTCAGAGTTGTTTTGTCCTTGATGCTCTGTAACTACTATATTATCATGATCTCTTTCTTCTCTAGTTATTCTTTCTTTCAGATTTCACGGCTCTGGGCATGCACTAAAAATTGTGCTTTTACTGGAAGCCGATACAATAGATTGTTCATGCTCTGCATTGGAAATTACAGTATAAAGCATTTTAAATGACTCCCCCAGCCCCGCCTGGGCCTTTGATGCTGCTGCATCATGTCGCTGGTTGATAGGCTGTGCGGCTGTTTTGTCATTGGATTTACTTTGAAGTGATATGAGCCTAGCACTGAAGTGCTCTTGTTCCTTCTGGTGTCTAGCTGTTTCTTCTTTTAGTTGCAAAAGCAAGGTACTCTCCATTTCTTCTGTAGATGGTTACACATCTGAAATGAAATCTTCTTGGTTCTCCTTTTGATGGCTTAAGTCTTTAGCTGAAACAAATACTTCTGAAATATCTCCAACATCTTCTGTAATATCCAGCATAGTTTTGATTAAATCGTGCACGTTCTCCCCTGCCACTTCAGCATTTCCTTCTCCTCCTTTATCTGGCTCCCAACTGGGCTTCTCCATTCTACTCCCAGGAAGTCAAGCCCTGTGCTGGTAGAGTAGGGGAATTTCTCTGGTGTCCTGGCCAAAATTTCCCCCATTCACTAGAAATACCACCAACAGCTTAATCTGTTTCAATTTCAGTTGGTTACCATCTGCTTCCCCCCCTTGCCCCAGTCACCCCTGAAAAAGGGACTGCTAGGCTCAGTGGGCATACCGGGTCAACAAAATTCAGTAAATAAAAAAATAAAACTAATTTCATCATTTCACCATCAGTGCCCATGCAGCTTAAACCCCTGAGATGCCCTGGTGGCTGGGGCTCTGCCACCCCCCACACCAGCAAGTGTCCCACCACCTCCCTGCTCCTATCCCCATTGTAATTATACCACAGCAAGTGGACTGGCACAGCCCTTCTCTCTCCTCCACAGCCAGTCCACTGAGCTGTCAGTGAATGAGCATGTTCCATGAATGCACTCACTCATTGAAAGCTCAGTGAGCGGGCCAGCCATGGAGGAGAGAGGATGTCTGTGCTGGTCCACCCATAGATAGTTAATTACAATATGGGTCAGAGCATCCCAAGGCCAAAGGGGTGGAGAGTGGCTCTGCAAAAGTGAATGGGCACAGACATAGCCCATGTGGGAACAGTTAGAAGGACCACATATACACCACCAACCCAGGGGACAAACAGGTACAGTGGGCACGGCACACGGGGGGCAAGGACAAAGCACCACAGCACCTCAGTTGCTGCAATCAGCATGGCCTGGCCATGCACTGAAGTACAAGAGCACAGGAACCACGCAGAGTGGACACGGTAGCCACACCACAGGCATAGTGAACCACAGGCACATTGGTACACAGGCCAGTGGCAGAGTTCACCATAATGGTGCCAACACTGTTCTGTAGTGTGTGGCATCCCACTGTGGTGCACATGGTGCCCCGCCACCCTGACCCACACAACAGCACATCCCTTCTGTAAGACATCTGTCCCTAGCAGGTTGCCCTCCAGGGACAGTACCAGTGCCAATGCTTTGGCCAACTCAGTGTTGCTCCAGGTAAGGGTCCTGGGCCCTGCAGCCTGCACAAACAGCATATGTCACAGAGGTCCACCTGGAGCTGGTGTGCAAAGATGGGACACTGCAGTGACAGTGACTGTATCGAGCAAGATGCGCGATAGGCACACACTCTGCATGTCACAGATGTGCCATAGGGATGCACAATGTATGGGCAATGGTGCATCACTGCATAGTGCTGAGTGATGTACAATACACGGCCATTACCACCAGACAGGCTCTGCTGCACATGTGAAGTGTGGTATGTCATATCATGCATGTGTAGAAATGTGCCCTATGGGAAATGCCCCAAATCCACAGATGTGCCATAGGGATGCATGATGTATGGGTAATGGTGCTGTGACAGAAATGGTAAAGAAGGAGTTAATGTTTGGATTTTCCAAACACATTTTTTTAGCAGTCTAGAAAAGAAACACTCATGCAATCTGAGAAACTGGAATTCTCAGTCCTCCCTAGCTGCTAGATAAGAGCTGGTCATAAATCTCGAGTGGACATCTCCACACACACAGACATATTGCAGTAATAGCCATCTTATTTTGCCATCTGTTATTCAAAACATTTGTTTACTTTTCCTGTATGAGTGTTATTCTCTTGTGTTGTAAATACATATCCTGTAAATTGCATTTATTTTAATTATATACCTTTTGTGACTGGATGTGAGCCCTATAGTCTTGGCAACAGGCATAGGAAAAGAGTCTGCTGGGTTACCATAGTAACACTGGCACTGACTGCTTGTCCTGGAAACTGTCAGTTTTTTAAAAGCACTTTGAAATACTAGACGTGCAAAACCACTCAATTGCACTGCAAGCATAAAAATACAAAAATAAACATTCTTTTTATTTTAAAACTCTGCAACTTGGTTGCGAGGATCCGTGACCCCTGAGAAACACTTCCGGGTCATCTCGAGCCATAAAACTTGGCCTGCAGTGAGCAGGGTGGCGTGAACAGGCGCCACGCCCGGCGATGGAGATGCGCACAGAGACACGCTATCGGCCCGTGTCAGCTGTGTCAGCTCGGATAGCTATAGTAAAACCCCAAATTGATCACACTGTGTAATATACAGTATATTGCCACTATGAAGGTATGTAATGGGTGTTTTATGTACATTGACGATGATGACATGGCTGAATACATATGTATTAAATGCCTTGAAATTAAAGATTTAAAAATTGAAATTGAGGCCCTAAAACAGAGACGTAAGGTACAGTCTGAAATCAGCACCCTGGAACAACTTATTGAGTCCATGGCTGAAGCAATTCCAGAGGAAACATTGCAAAATGCTCCCACTACTGTCTATTTAAATGATGTTAATGGTGAGGGGGAAACTTGCCTTGAGCACTGGTGTCTAGTTCAAAACAAACCCCCTTTAAAAAGGGGTAGAAGAAATATAGGTAGTTCATCGAATCTACTGACTCCAAATAGGTTTCAGACCTTAGCCCCCCCCATTGATCAACAGCCAAAAAAAACATCAGACATTCATGCCTCTCCTGTGTCATCAAACCATGCACACCTAAGCACACAGGACCCTGATACTATTAATAAATGTAATGGCCCTCCAGAAATTTCAGTCCCTCATGATATATTATATATCGGAGATTCTATTCTGCAATACACTGACAATGTACTGCGTAAAAATCAGAATGAAATCACCACTGTCAGTGTATTGCCAGGAGCTGGTATATGGGATATCATATCACTCATCCCAGGTCTCTTAGAAAACACTGCATCACCAGTCACTATCCTGGACGTGGAGGTAAATGATGTAGGAAAAAGGGATCTCCTAGATATCCAGTGAATTTTGAGACAGTGGGGTCTATGTTAAAAAACGGTGGTTGTGACATTTTAATATCTGAACCATTACCAGTCCCAAGGGCATCTAGGGCTTTAAACAATGAGCTGCATCGATTAAATGGCTGGCTTAAATGCTGGTGCATGAGAGAGGGACATAGTTTTATTGACCACTGGTGGGATTTCCAGGATCCCCACTTATTTGCATGTGATGACCTTCACTTAAATAAACAAGGGAAACACATACTAGCACACCAACTTAGAAAACAGTGGATGCCCATTTAAACTTTAGCAGCAGGGGGATGTGGGGAGTAAAGGAAGCAGGACCGCATCAACAAGAACAACTCCTAATTCAACCTGGAATTTTTTAATAATTAATGCCAGAAGTCTCAGAAATAAGCATGTTGATCTCCTGCTTATATTAAATGATGGCAAAATCCATGTTTGTGCCATCACTGAAACTTGGTGGCAGGATGAGGACACCTGGGACAAGCAAGTCCCAGGTTATACACTCTATAACAAGGATAGAATTCATTCAAAGGGTGGAGGGGTGGCACTCTACATCTCGGATTGTGTTATCTCAGAATGCCAGGATACATCTAATTGGTCAGACTTATTATGGACGTATTATTATTAGTATTATGGATAAAACTTTCTCCCCCTCAGGCAAAGGCCATTAATCTTGGACTTGTGTATAGGCCTCCATCTATGATAAATCATGATGATAAAATTTTACTGGATTTTTTTTACTAAATTAACTTCAACAGGTAGTGTTCTACTTTTAGGGGACTTAAATCTCCCAGGAATCCATTGGGGCACATTAAGAGCAAAACCCATTATGGAGACTAGTGATTTAGAGGTATTTAACACAGCGGTCCTGAGACAGTATGTATCCAGTAGCACAAGGGCACAACCATATCCTTGACTTGGTTTTAAGTAACCTGAATGACCACATTCATAACTGTACAGTACTGCCCCATTGGGTTCCAGTGACCATGCTATGGTCAGTTTTCAATCCATGGGTCCCTTAGGTAGCAACATGGGTCATACAAAAATGTTAAAATATGACATAGTGGACTACGGACTAATGAATAAGGCTTTGTCCATACGGGATTGGAAATCTGAGTTTGCAAATCAAACAGTTTTAGGGATGTGGAATAAGCTAAAGCAAGCCATCCTTGCATTGGTCCAGGAGCATATACCCTACAAAAATAAATACAAAGGGACAATTAAATCCTTCCCCCCCATGGATGACCTGTTCAGTAAAAAAAAACTAATAAATAAAGAAAAGAGCATTTAAAAAGGCAAAACATAGTAACGATAAAATAGCCTGGGATTTTTATAAAAGCTGCCTTAAAAAATCTAAACAATCTATTTCTACAGCAAAAGCAAATTATGAATTAAAATTGGCCACTAAGGTTCAGGACAATTACAAAACTTTCTATTAATACATAAATAATAAAAAAGGGCATAATAATAAAATTGGACCTCTAAAAACTATTGATGGCACATTGAAAACTGAACCCATGGAGATGGCTGAGAAATACAATAATTGCTTTGCATTGGTTTTCAATAAGGCATCAAATACCAGTAGTGTAAAGGACAACAGCCCCATGGACTATTATCAATTTAGACGTACTAGACATTGCAGCTAGGTTAAAAAAAATTGACTACAATAAAGCACAAGGGCCGGATAATATACACCCAAGACAGATAAAAGAACTTGCAGATACTTTAGGTGGCCCAGTCACTCATGTTTTTCAGGAATCTCTTGATGCAGGTGAGGTCCACTTGGACTGGAGACAAGCGGTGGTCACTCGTATCTATAAGAAGGGCTTTAGGCAGGAAGTAGATAATTATAGACCTATTAGCTTAACATCGGTACTGGGCAAGATCTTGGAAGGAGTCATTAAGGACCATATTATTGATTTCATAGGACTCATAGTAGGAGCCAATGACTCAGCACAACATGGTTTTACAAAGGGGAGGTTGTGCCAGACAAATTTGTTGGAATTCTATGGTAAAGTTAGCAAAGCCTTGGATGAGGGCCATTCAGCGAAAGTGGTTTTCTTCGACTTTGCCAAGGCATTTGACAAAGTTTCACATACTGAATTAGTCAATGCATTACAGGAGTATAGACTTAATAAACATATTGTACAATGGGTCCAGTGCTGGTTGCATGAGAGGCGTCAGCGAGTCAGTATTAGAGGTGAATATTCAGGTTGGATTGATTTCAGTAGTGGAATCCCCCAGGGATGAGTTTGGGACCCCTGCTTATTTAATTTATACATCTCTTTAATGCAACCCCAGTCTGGGGTACGGCTCTCTAAATTCACAGATGATACTCGTCTGGGCTACCCAGTGAACAATCTGAATGATAGAGACACCATACAGGCAGCTCTTACCAATCTAGCGTTATGGGCTCACACCAAGAAATTGTTATTTAATCATGATAAGTGCACTGTAATGCACTTTGGAAAACACAATAAAAACGTTAACTACACCTTAGAAGGAAGACAATTAAAAATGGTATGGCATGATAAGGATCTAGGCATCAGAGTATGTAATGACCTGAATTTTGAAACTCAGTGTAGTCAAGCTGTTAAAAAAGCAGGCAGCATACTCCAGTGTATACTTAGGCATATTAAAAGTAGGGACAGAGAGGTACTTATTCCACTCTACGACCCCTGGTCACCCACATATGGAATATTGCGCCCAGTTTTGGGCCCCTGGTAATAAAGGGGACATTAGAGCTCTGGAAAAAATCCAGAGGAAAGTTACAAGAAATATAAAGGATGTTAAAGGCCTAAATTATGAACAGAGACTCCAACACTTAGATATGTTCTCATTAGAATACCGCAGATTAAGGGGAGACATGTGCCTGATATATCGGGCCCTTAATGACACACATATGAGGGACCAGCTAGGTTTGGTATTAAGAGCTCAACCTCACAACACTCGAACCCATTCTTTCCAATTACATAAGGGCAGATATACCTCAAAGAAGAGAAAAACATGGTTTAATATCAGAGTGACAGAGATGTGGAATATACTCCCATGCCCAACTGTAATTAATAAGACCATGGCTGAATTAAAAAAAAAATCTTGACAACTTTTTAATTAATAAGGGTATTAGGGGCTACTCTTAATTATAGTGAGCAAAATGGACTCCATCTTCTTAATGCTCTGTGCAATCTATGAAACCTATGAAATGCTCAGTGCACTTTCTGTTAAGTAAAAAGCTATTTATTTGCTCAACAGGTGTGACCGTGTTGTCATTTTTCTAAGGTAATATTTGGTTTCCACTGGCTGAGGTAAAATCTGTGTAGCATCAACCACCCGAGAGAAACACACTACCAGACTTTAACTTGTGCAATTGCACGTTTAATTATTCAAGTTTGTAGACTTGAAGATGGTGCTGTAGACAGTCCAGCTGGTGGCAGAGAATACCCGAGGACAGACATCTCTCTAAAAGATGTTTCAGCCCAGAGGGAGAGGTGGATTGTCACAGGTGCATCACTGCATAGTGCTGAAAGATGTGCAATACACAGCCATTACCACTAGACATGCTCCGCTGCACATGTGAAGTGTGGTATGTTGTATCATGAATATGTAGAAATGCACTCTATGGGAAATACCCCAAATCCATCAAATGCACCCAACATATCATGCATACAAGGAAATGCACCATCCAAAGATGTACCAAACTAATCAGATGCGCCCTGCAGATTGAGATGGGCTGGGAGCAAATTTGCCATTTTCAGCCAGAGTTTGCAAATGGCCTCATTGCCAAATTCAGGCCCAAATGAACTGCTTAGCATCTCATTATAGTTGCTCCAAACCTCATTTGAATGTCCTGAGCTAAACTTGGGCTGCCCTGAGCCACTCCACACCACAGGTGACCAACACTTACTTCAGCCCTGGAGGTACATTTGTTTACATTCCTAATGCAACAGCCTGTGTTGCACTGCATCCAGTGGGACCTGGCCCACACCCAGATGTGTTGAAACTATATATGCACTATGAACATGCATGCCACTCCTCATGTCCTGCACTTCCCCATCCATTCTAGTGGGCCCACCTTCCACTGTCCTCTCCAGCCATGGTTCTCTGCCATGCCCCAACATTATTTGTACCTGTGTGTGTGTGTGTTGCCTGCTGCCCTGCCACCTGTGCCTACTATGCCAAGCACCTGCCCTGCCCACCCTGTGCTCTGGCACACCACTGTCACTGTGATAGTAGGCCCTATTCTGGAAGGCCACCCAGTGCTATGGTCCACATGGGTGTTGGCCTTTGCACTTTCTCTTTCATTGCCCCCCCAGCACTGCCCCCTGCCATGTGTTGTGCCACAGAGTGTGTTGTATGGGCATATTGCCCTGCACACCGACCGACTAGATGGCTGCTGGATATGTCCCCACTCTCCTCACATACCTCATTATTTGCACTATCAGGAATGATGCCCTGTCCTTATTCCCAGTGGTTCCTTTCCAGTCCCTCAATATGACAATGAAACTGGCAGTCCAGACAACTTCTATGGAAAAGTATTTTTATGTACCTATCAGAATGTCCTCACAAAATGCACTGCACAATAGCACACACTGCTCAGTGTACTTTCTTTACTGATTACAAGAGCATTCAGAAATCTCACTGCTGCTCACACAGCCTGCTATCCTGGTAGCTGCCTGGTGGGGAATTGCACTTAGGACTACTTCTTTTAGTCCTATCTCTTTTGGGGGGCATCTTGGGAGATGCGCCCAAGATGCACTGCCCATTTGGGCAGAAAATAGAGTTGCACAGAACGTTCATGGGCACACACCCTCAAGATGCACCAAATACATTATAGCTTATCTTCGGTGCATCTGGAGAGGCACTGGTTCATCTCTGTACTTTGAGTATCGTGCATGGGAGCATCTCTGAGATGCGCTGCACGCATCTGCTTTGAAAATGTCACCCAAGTTCACTAACCTGGGCGTGGTTGCTGCTCATGTCTTTAATGACTCAATAGTTTATATTGCCCATGATGTCAATTAGTACTTGATACGTTCTCTCTGTACCATTATGCCCATGCTGTCAACTTGTATTTGATGTGTTGTCTCTGTACCATTATGTTGTACTCTCCTGGGTCGTTCCTGAAAATAGGCATAATACTTGTCTAGTGTACTTACCTGGTAAACAAAAGCTAAATAAATAAATAATAAATAGTTCAGCACATGTACTGAAGCCTGTAAACATGCAACACTCCTCTTACAAAAAGTCAGGGACTAGGGGCAAAAGACAGGGAAATGAATCATCTGATGGATAACTAGATTTACAAACTGCCATTTTTTTGGGAAACCCTAGAACATTAAAAGTTGGGCTGTTTACTCAATAATGTCATATGTCATATGCTACAAACAACTGGTTTATAGTATTAGAAAGAGGAGATTCTCAGCTTCCCAGTCATATAACATATGTGTTTCTGGCACTTATTGTGACAGAACAAATGGCTTATTAATTTCCTTTACTGTTCATAAAAGTGGTAAAATAGTGACATTAGTTTTCAGAAGGCAGCAAAGAAAAACTCTAGCCTTCAGAAAGTTGGTGAAATTCAGTTAAAACATGCAGGAATGAGCTAATCCTGAAGCTACAGATTTTATTGGTATGGCCCCCTCTTCTACAGGACAAATAAACATATTATACAACAGAACATACTGTATATCTTTGCAAAGCATTGGAAGAAGAATAACAGGATGGGTTTTAGCCTGGTATTAAGTGTAACCTTACACAAAGAACACATATAATAGTATTTTTTGTTGAAAGCCAAATACAACTTTTGAAAACAAAGGTCATCTTAAAAAAACTAAAAACAAAAACTAAAACAGGTACCGTAGCAAAATAGCAGTGTAATAATATACATTGTGCATATTCCTGAGTCACACAATTTAAGGAGCTCTTACCTGCAGTGAAGCTAAACAGGAACTGCTGGAGTCCTACAGAATCTCAGGGGGTGATGCTGCACTCGGATTGGTTACACAAGTCATGTACGTTTCACTGTGTGTTCTACTCAGTTCAGTATTGTTGAACTCATCTTGGTGTATCACAATATTTCAGTTTGCGGTATCAACACCTTGGTACATATTACACTCTGTTCAGTCTATGCCATGCAAGTTTGGCAACAATTCAGTCTGCTGTATGCTCATTGCAGTCTGCAACACACACATCTTAATATATCATTTTGTTTTCAGTACTTCATAACCATTTTATTTATTTACTGTAGTACACATTCAGCAAGAGTATCCATATAATAAATATAATCTACAATTCAGTATGTGTCATTCATTTTGTATACATTATAATAATGTAAGTAAGTATATTTATGATTTAAGTACATGTGATATCCATTTGGCTACGAGTCTTATCCATTTCAGTATGGATCATATCCATTTCAGTGTGTGTTGTATTCATTCTGGTATGTGTTATATGCACTGTAGTATTTTCTTATCGATTTTTAATATGTATCCTATGCATTTCTGCATGGGTCATATCTTTTCAGAAAGTTCCATGTTCATATTAGAACTTAAACATAGAAACATACAAGTTAATGGCAGGTAAGGACCGCAAGGCCCATCCAGTCTGCCCATTTCTTTTTCTACCTTATGAATGTGCCATCAGTCTTTGCTCTGTCAATGGCCTATCTATTCATACTCATCTGTATTGCTCCTGTATGCCTATTCTATGCCTGTTTGAAGCCCTGCACTGTATTCATATCCACCACTTCCTGAGGTAGCCTGTTTCATGCATCCACCACTCTTTCTGTGAAAAAGAACTTCCTCACATTTCCCTATATTCGGCCTCCCTCTAATCTCATGCTGTGTCCTCTTGTCCTGCTATTTTTCTTATGCTGAAACGTGTTAGACTCTTTCACTTTGTTAATGCCCTGAAGATGTTTGAATGTTTCAATCATATCACCTGACTTCCTCCTTTGCTATAGGGTATACATATTGAGCTCCGTTAATCTGTCCTCATATGTTTTCTGATGCAGTCCCTGCACCATTTTGGTTGCCCTTCCCAGGGCTGCCTCAGTTTGCTTAATGTCCTTGTGAAGGTGTGGCCTCCATGCAATACTCCAGATGGGGCCTAACCAGTGTTATGGAAAGAGGGATTATTACCTCACTCTTACGACTTGTGATACCCCTACTAATACACCCCAACATCCCCCTAGCCTTACCTACTGTTTTAGTGGTCTGTTTGGATGATTTCAGGTCATCTGTGATGATGATGCTAAAGTATCTTTCTTCCATTTTGACTGCTAGCAACTCCCCTCCTAACCTATAGGTGGCTTCAGTGTTTCTTTTCCCTATGTGCATGATCTTTCACTTACTGTATTTGCGTTAAACCCTAGTTACCACTCTTCCGACCATGTTGACAGTATATCCAGATATCTTCTCATTCTGCCCACTCCATCTGGATCATCTACTCTTGTAGATCTTGGTGTCATCTGCAAACAAACAAACCTTACCCTCCAGTTCCATATGCAATGTCACTGATGAAGATATTGCAAGTGGTCTGGCCCCAGAACTGATCCCTGAGGTACCCCACTTGTGACTTGCATCTCTTCTGACTGTATACCGTTTACTACCACTCTCTATTTTCTGCCTGCCAACCAGTTTGCCACCCAGTTGACCAACTTCTGCCCCACCCCAAGCCTACCCAGCTTATATATCAATCTTCTGTGTGGAACAGTATCGAAAGCTTTGCTAAAGTCAAGGTAGTTGACATCAGCTGCTCCCCCTTGGTCTACCACTATAGTTACCCAGTCAAATAAATCTATGAGATTAGTTTGACAGGTCCTTCCTGTTGTAAACCCAAGCTCTCTTGGATCCTGTGCTCCCATAGATTCCTGGTGTTGCACTATCCTTTCCTTAAGGAGTGCCTCCATAATCTTGCCCACTACTGAGGTAAGACTGGCTGGTCTTTAGTTTCCTGCCTCCTCCCTGCTACCTCTCTTGTGGAGTGGGATTACATGAGCCCTTCTCCAGTCTTCTGGGACCTCTCCTCTGCTCAGAGACTCAATAAACAGTTCTGATAATGATTCTGCTAGTTCTACCCTTAGCTCCTTTAGTACCTTGGGATGTATGCATTCAGATCCCATTGCCTTGGCCACCCTGAGCTTATCGAGCTCTTGTAGGACCCTTTCTTTTGTGAAAGAACTCGTGCACACCTCTTCCCCCACTGTGTCCATGGTGCTGAGCTGTGGACCCTGCCCTACCTTCTCCTCAGTAAATACTGAGCAGAAGTATCTATTTAAGATAGATGCTTTAACATGGTCCCCTCCTCACAAGTCCCCTTATCCCCTTTGATCTTAGCAATACCCCTTCTGGACTTTTTTCTTTCACTAATGTATCTATAGAAAGACTTGTCATCTTCTTTTACTGTTCCTGCTTGTATTACCTCAGTTTGGGCCTTTGCTTGCCTTACTGCCTTCCCTGCTTCCTTTAGGGAAGTTTGGTATGCCTCCCTATCTTCATCCAGCTGCTTTCCCTTAAATTTTCTGAAGGCCAGCCTTTTGGCTCTGACCTTTTCTGCTACTGTTTTTGAAAACCAAAGTGGCTTCCATCTTCTTTTGCATGTCCTTTTCTCTGTAACACAGTGGGATGTTGCTTTATGTATTGCATCCTTAATGCTTGCCCACTTTGCCTGTACCCCCTCACCTGTATTTCTTCTTGCCAGGGCTAGCTTAACTCTGTTGGCCATCTCATCAAAGTCAGCTCCTCTGAAGTCCCATATGTTTACCTCAGAATGGGATGCTTTTGTGCTAGTGTCCAAATTGGATCATACCATGTCACTGTCCCCCAGGTGGTCTTCTACCTGGAGATCTGTGATCTTTCCCTGTTATACAGTACTAGATCTAGGATAGCCTTGTCTCTTGTGGGTTATTGTACCAGTTGTTTGAGGCCTTCCCCCTGTAGGAAATCCACTGTGTGTCTATTTCTGGCAGATGTTCCTGCTGGTATTGACCAATCTGTATCTGGCATGTTGAAGTCTCTCATTATCAGAACCTCCCCTTTAGCTGTCTTGTTTTGTGTATCTTCTAACAGTAATGTGTCTATGTCCTCCCCCTGGTTTGGAGGCCTGTAGATAACCCCAGTTCGTATGGCTGTCCCATTTCCTGTTTCCAGGGTAACCCACAGTTCTTCTGGCTTCTTATGTGTATTCTGAATTTCTGTAGCTTTGATATTTTCATTGACATAGAGGGCCACTCCACCCCCCGCCCTTTTTGCACCTCTGTCTCTTCTGAACAGTACAAAGCCAGGTACTGAAATCTCCCAAGTGTGGTTATTGGTGAACCATATCTTACTAATGGCTACTATGTCCAGTTTATCCTCTGTCATTATTGCCTGCAGGTCTAGGATCTTGTATACCAGACTGTGAGTATTTGTGTACATGATTTCCAAATGGCCAGATTTCGGTGTGTTAGTTGTTGTGTGAGGTCTGGCGTTTCCTCTGTGTGTCGTATGGGGAGCCAGACCTGTTTTCTTATCTGGTGATGCAAATGAACTACAAACATACTGAACTCCTGTTTGATCACTAGCTGAGGGTGGAGGGGTGTTCTTCCGATTCAACCTATCGGGTGCTGCACCCCTCTCCCCATTTGCTAGCTTAAATATTCTGCCAAGACATCAAACTTCTGCCCCAATGCACTGACTCCCTCCTTTGTCAGATGCAGTCCATTGAATTTAAAGAACTTTCACTCCCAAATTTGTTGCTAGTTACCTATAAATTTGTGTCCTTTTTCCTCATACCAGCCCTTGAGCCAGATGTGTAGCTCCCCTGTCTCCACTTCGCTGACCTTCCATCCATCTGCACCCCCCTCTCCCAGACTGGCAGGATCTCAGAGAAGGAGATGCCAGGTGAAACGGATGATAGTTTGTCACCCAGCCTGGTCAGGTGTTCCTTGGTCTCCACAACTGTCTGACTGGCAAGATCGTTAGTCCCTATCTGTACCAGGACTTCTATGTTTTCTCCTACTTCCTGTACAATTTTAGCAATGCAGTCAGTGTCTCTCCACGCTGATGTACCTGGGAGACATCTGACCATTACCCCTGGTTGGAGATAGGTATCAACTCCTCGAATCATGGATTCGACGTATCGGGTGCTTGCCCTATTTATTATGCATTGTTTACATTTTAGTATACATCATACATAGATTCTTAGATGTGTGCAAGAGAAAAGGACCTTCTCAGCCCAACAAATTTGCCCATTCCTCCCTTTTACTTGCCCACCCCCACAGATTCCACACTCCTCCCCCCTTGTCACCCCTTGTGTTTCTCCCATGTCATCTTGAATCCCTCCACTGTTTTGGCCTGCACTATCTCCTCCAGCAGACCATCCAGGTTGCCACCACCCTCTCAGTGAAATAATGCCCCCAAATGTTTCACCTGAACCCATTCCTCCTCCCTTCTCAGTCCATGCTGTAGCGTCTATACATCTACCTTCCTTGAGAATAAGCTCTCCATCACTTTATTGATCCCCTTCATATATCTGAATGTTTCCATCATGTCCCACCTCTCCCTTCTGGTCTCCAGCAGATAATATTCAACACCCTTAGCCTCTCTTCACAAAACTTCCCACTTAGCCCATGTCCCATTGTAATGGCCCTTCTCCATACTCATTCCATGACATCTATGTCCTTGCATAAGTGGGGTCTCTGGAACTGATCTCCATGCTCCAGGTGCTCCAGGTGTGGCCTTACCATGGAACTGTAGAGTAGCATCAGCACTTCCTTTTTCTACTAGTTACCCCTCCTATGCATGCCAGAGTTCTATTCACTTTTCCACAGCCTTGTTGCATTGGGTCCCTACCTTAATGTTGTCAGTGATTATGATTCATAAATCCTTTTCCTGCTCAGATGCAACCATTTCCACTCCCCCTCAATGTGTATGTGGTTTGTGGATTCTTTTGCCCCAAGAGCATCAATGTGCATTTTTTGGTAATGAATTTCAGCTGCCATGTTCTTGACGACCCCTTCAGCAACCTTAGATCTTTCTTCATAGCTTACATTACCTCTGGGGTGTCTACCCCATTGCAGATTTTGGGTCATTTGCAAAAAGACAGACCATCCCCTGCAGCCCCTCTGCTATGTCACTGATGCAGATGTTAAACAGAATAGGCCCCAGTACTGAACCATGGGGGACCCTGCTCATCAACCCTACTTCTCCAGAATGCACCCCCTTGACCACCATCCTCTGGCTTCTACCTATAAGCCAGCTCTCCACCCACCTTGTTATTTTCTGTCCCACCCCCAAACTCTCCAGTTTATTAATCAATCTTCTGTGGGGCACAGTTTTGAAGGTCTTACTAAAGTCCAGATAGGCCATGTCCACTTCCCCTCACTGTTCAAACACCCTCATCACCCAGTCAAAGAACTCAATCAGGTTCATCTGACATGACTCCCCCTGAGTGAAACCATGCTGATGGATGTCCTGCAGCCCCTCATCTTCCAAGTAACTAAGCACCCTTTCTTTCAATATCACCTCCATCACCTTACCCACTACCGATGTGAGGCAGACTGGGTAATAATTGCCAGCCTCCTCCCTGCAGCCACTTTTATGAAGTGGCACCACATCATCCATCTTCCAGTCCTCTGGCACCCACCACTATGCTGATCTAAGGACAAGTTAAATAATCTGGCTAGTGATGACACCAGTTCATCCCTTAGCTCCAGGAGCATCCTTGGGTACAGAACATCTAGACCAATAGCCTTCTCTACCCTCAATGTACTGAATTCCTCCCTTACCCTGCCCTCACTGATTAGACTAGGATCCAGCATTACATCTCCCTTCCCTTTCCCCTGGAACTGGTCCCCTTCCTTCACTCTTTATCATGAAGACTGAGCCAAAGTATCTATTCAGTACCTTAGCCTTCTGAAAGTCACCTTCCACTTGTAATCCTCTCTTAGCCATTTACCCTTACTATCCCCTGCCTTGGTTTCCTCTTTTTCCCTATGTATCGAATGAAAATCTTGCTCCCCCCCTTGGCCTTCCTAGCAATTTTCTCCTCTGTTTTTGCTTTTGCCTTCCTAATCCTCTGCCCACCACCCTCAGTTTCTCCCTATAAGTTTCCCTTTCCTCCTTCCCCCGTGTCATCTCATATTCTCTGAAAGCTCTTTTCTTCTCCCCATTGCCCTTCTTACTTCCCTGTTGAACCACAGCATCCTCCTCCTTCTTTGTTCTTCTCATTTTTTTATACAGCACTCTGTGGATTTAAGTAGCCCCCATCTTATTCCATAGTTCCTCACTCCACATCTCCTCCATCCCCTTCATTTCATTCTGGAGTATCTCCTCCTTGTGGGAAAATCTTCCTGCCTGAAGTTCAATGACCTTTGTGATAGTTTGACTTGCTTCATACCCTGCTCAAACCCTGAAGTCCACTGTGTTTTGGTCACTTTCTCTAAATTGACCTCACCCCACCCATGTCCACACTAGACCCATTGGTGAGGGCCACATCAAGTATGTTACCCCACTACTGAGCTCCCTGACCAGCTGCTGCAGGAATTTTTTGCATTATAGTTTGGCATATCTCATATTTTGGTATTTTGTCATAATTATTTCAGTATGTGGTATACACTTTTTATTATGTGTGATATCTATTTTAGTATATGTCATATCCATTTCAGCATGTGTCATAATTACTTCAGTATTTGTCATAACCATTTCAGTTTGTGTCATATCCATTTTGGTGTAGTCATAATTATTTCAGTATGTGCCAATACCGTTTTAGCATGTGTCATATACTAATGCAGGTTGCCTGACCATGGCCCCTCATACCCCACTATTTGCTCTAGCATGTCTTCTCTGCTCAGACTCCCTCATCCCCTCATTTCTCCCTGTACCTTATGGCCCTTCCTCCCCCACCCTTCACATCCACCACAGTACCTACCTCTCTGTCTCTCATACCTCCTTTCTTCAATCCACTGCCAGCTATCCCCATCCCTCTGAACTACTGACAATGCACTTTGTGGCTGCTTATCCCCCCCCACCCTCATACTGTGTTTTTCTTATTTTAACTAGTACCTATGTTTGAGTTATTCTGTAAGTTCTGAATCCAAAATGTGTTGCTCACTGTGTTGTACCTTTGCTTCTTCCTATAGTACTTTGTTTTGCAATCTATGACATGGAACCTTTGTAAAATAGATTGCTCTCAAAGGTCTTTTCCGAATCACTAAATAAATAAAATAAATAAAAATATCCATTTTGGTGTATATCATAATTATTTCAGTATGAGTCATAACCATTTCAGCTTGTGCCATATCCATTTTGGTGTATCTCATAATTATTTCAATATGTGTCATACCTATATTGATGCATGTCGCATGCATTTTCTTTTTTGTCATACCTATTTTGGTGTGTGTCTTATCCATATTGGTATGTGTCATATCCATGTCAAGATGTGACACATCCATTTTGCTATGTGTAATAACGAATTCAGTATTTTTCATACCTGTGTCAGTGTGTGTCATATACATGTCAGTTTGTGCAGTAACCATTTTGGTGTATGTCAAAAACATTTTGGTATGTCATATCCATTTAGCTGTGATTCATAACTATTTCAGTGTGTGCCCCATCCATTTCAGAGTGTGCCATATTCAGTCCAGTTATTTATTTATTTTTATTTAGTTTTTGTTGACCGGGTAATAGCACTAGACAAATCCTGCCTATTTTCCGGCACGACCCGGGGGAGGGGGATACAGATGAATGCCAACTGACCTTGAACCAGATTAAGCTGTTGGTGGTATTTTCAGTAAATGAGGGAAATTTGGCCTGGACACCGGGGAAATTCCTCTACTCTTTTCGATAAGTGCCATGGGATCTTTAACATCCACCTGAACTACCACCAATCCAGGCAGATGGGACCTCGGTTTAACATCTCATCCAAAAGATGGCACCTCACAAGTGCAGCACCCCTCTCATGCTGCACTGCAGTGTCAGTATTGGGATATTAACCCAAGTGCCAGATGTGGGAACTGAACCCACAGCCCTCTGATCTCCCTGCCTCAGAGGTGAGTGTGCTACCTACTGAGCCAGTAATTTTGGTATAAAATTCCCATTTTGCTATGTGCTATATCCAGTCCAGTATGGGTCATATCTATTTCAGTATGTGACATTATTATTTCAACATGTGTCATACAATGTTTGGTGTGTGTCACATCTATTTCTGTTAGTATCAAACCCATTTTGGTGTGTGTCATACGCACTTGGTATATAATACCCATTTTGCTATGTGTTGTAACCATTCCAGTACAGGTGACATCCATTTCAATGTGTCATTATTATTTCAGCATGTGTCAAACCATTTTCAGTGTATGTTATATTAAATCCAGTCAGTGTCAACCCCATTTTGGTTTGTCTCAAACCCATTTCGGTATGTCATACCCATTTTACTATGTGTCATATTCATTTCAGTATAAGCTATATTCATTTTAAAATGTGTCATAATTATTTCTTTATGCATCATACTCATTTTGGTACAGCATATCCTTTTCATTTTGTGCCATACCTATTTTGGTATGTGTCATACCTGTTCTGGTATGTGTCTTACCTGTTTCAGCATGTGTCCTAGCCATTTTGGTATACAGTATGTCATACTTATTTTAATAAGTTTTTTTTTCTGTCTTGTTGTCTGTGGTATCCATTTTGGTGTCTGTCATATTCAATTTGGTGTATGTCATATCCAGATTGGTATGTGTCATATACATTTTGGTACAGAGCATACTCATTTCAAATGGTCTCATAACCATTTCAGTGTGTGATATACTCATTTTCATGTCTGTCACTCTCATAATATTATGCTGCAAACATTTTGTTGTTAGTCATAGACATTTCATTATTATATTCTGAAAACTGTAATTTTGAATTGAATGGCTTCCCATACTCTTCAATATCTTTATAAGTGACATAGTAGAGCAACTAGAAAGAAAGGTCTGCCTCTTTGTGGATGATATCAACATCTGGAATGGATTGGACACTTTTGGGGGCTACAAAGAATGGGAAAGGATCTGAAAAGACTTGATGACTGGTAAAGAGTATGGCAGCTGGGCAATAATGTAAAAAAAGGGCAAAATAATGCTTTTGGGCCATAGAAACTAGGGACTTGAAAACAAAATGGACAGAGTGATACTGACAAAGATCAAACAAGAGACCTAGGGGTAATCATATCGGATGACTTAATGGTGGTCAGGCAATGTGACAAGGCAGTTGGAAGGGTAAGTGGAATGCTGGGATGCACAGGGAGAAGTAGCATTGAAACACAGAAACATAGACTTTGACAGCAGATAAGGACCACTTGGCCCACCTAGTCTGCCCATTTCCCTACCCACTGGATTAGCTGCACATCTTAGTTAGCCAACAGCCTATTTCTTCCTTCCTCCCCCACAAGAATTGCCTTATGTCTGTCCCATACATTCTCAAATTCTCCCACAGCTTTAGACCCCACAACCTCCTCAGAAAGGAAGTTCCATGTGTCCACCACCCTTTCTGTGAAAAAATACTTTCTCACATTGCTCCTGAGCCGTCCCCCCTCTATCTTCAAATTGTGTCCCCTTGTTCTTGCTCATCTCTTTTTCCGAAAGATGCTAACCTCTTGGACTTTGTTGATTCCACCGAGGTACTCATACAGTTTCTATCCTGCTCTGCCCCCCTTTCTTCAAGGGTATACATAATAAGCTCCTTTAGTCTATCCTCATATGGCTTCTCTTGCAGACCTTGTACCATTTTAGTTGCCCTCCTCTGGACTGCCTCCATCCTATCTGTGTTCTTGTGGAGATGGGGTCTCCAGAACTGGATGCAGTACTCCAGAGGGGGTCTCACCAACTGTTTTTACAGATGGATAACAACTTCCTGTTTTCTGCTGGTGATGCTTCTCCCTATACATCCCAGTATCCTCCAAGCCCTCCCTACTGCCTTCTTACATTGCCTGCTAACCATAAGGTCATCTGATATGATTACACCATGTCTCTTTCCATTTGTGTTGTTGTTACTACCTCACCCCCCCAATTGTGTACTATTCCCCTGGGTTTTTGTTTCCCAGGTGTATTATATTCACTTCTTTGCATTGATTCCAAGCTGCCATACTTCTGACCATTCCTCCAACCTTGCCAAGTCCCTTCTCATCCTTTTCACCCCCTTTGTGAATCAACCCTGTTGCAGATCTTTGTGTCATTTGCAAAGAGGCATATTTTCCTTCCAGTCCCTCGGCAATTTTACTTATAAAGACATTAAAAAGGACTGGACCCAGTACTGAACCCTGTAGTAACTCACTAGTAAGCCCCATTTCTTCAGAGTGGACTCCATTTAGTATTAGCTTCTGTGTCCCGTTTTCCAGCCAATGTTTTACCCAGGCTACCACCCTGGGACTCACTCCTAGGCTGGCTAATTTGTTTATTAATCTTTTGTGTGAGACTGTGTCAAATGCCTCGATGAAGTCTAAGTAGGCCATGTCCACAGCCCCTGCCTGGTCTACTACTTTGGTCACTCAGTCAAAGAAATTGATTAGATTCATCTGACATGACCTTCCCACTATGAATCCATGCTGTCTTGGGTCCTGTGCCACACTGACCTCTAGGTACTCAACAGTTCTTTCCCTCAGAAGTGATTCCATCGTTTTCCCTACCACAGAGGTCAAACTGACAGGTCTATAGTTTCCTGCCTCTGTCTTTCTCCCACTTTTGTGAAGGAGAATCACAACCACCCTTCTCCAGTCCTCAGGTACCACATCATCCTCCCATGATTTGTTAAAAAGGGTAGTAAGTGGTGTCACTAGTTCTCCCCTTAATTCTTTTAGAATTCTGGGACGAATCCCATCAGGTCCCATTACTTCGTCCACTTTCAGTTTTAGGAGTTCTTTCAAAACCCTTTTATTCTGTGAAAGGACTGGGATCAACCCCCCTATCCAAAGTGCTTCTATTAATTGGATTAGGTACCTCCCCCTCCTTTTCTTTTGTGACTACTGAGAAGAAGTAGTAATTCAACCAGCTGCGCTGCCAGTATATAGATTTTTGGTAAGACCTCTCCTGGAGTATTTTGTCTAGTTCTGGAGACCACATCTCTGGAAAGACATAGACAGAGTGAAGACACTCCAGAGGAGGGCTACAAAAATGGTTCAGGGTATGCATCAAAAGCTCTACAAGGACGGGGGTAAGGAGTTAAATATGTACAGTACATTAGTGGAGGACAGAGGGAAGATGGGGAATAAGATCAGTACCTCAAATTACCTCACCAGGGTTAATAAGTTCAGGAGGGGGCATTTTTTCAAATAAAAAAGTGCTCTAGAACAAGGGGACATGCCATGAAGCTGGAAGAGGGGTAAATTCAGAAGGGATTTAAATGAGTACTTCTTCAAAGAAAGGTGGTGGATGCCTGGAACAATCTTCCAGTGGAGTTAGTGAGGCAAAAACAGTAGCTCTGTTCAAAAATGACTGGGACAAGCAAAACAGAATTGTAGGGTAAGGAATGGAGGAGAAGAGATACCACTGTAGATCAGCAACAGATCTGTAGCAAAATATGATGGTTAAAAAAATAGGCAGACTGGATGGACTACTTTCTAATTATCTATTTCTGTGTTCTCTCTAGAGTATCACTATCCAAATGATCTTCCCTTTTGGAGTTATCACTCTCTTGACAAGAACACAGCATCAGCACTCATTCAGACATAATTCATAAATAAATAAATTCAAAAGGAATGAGAACACCACTCAAATACCCTGATGTTTCAGGACTAATATGTTCCACCAGGGCTCTAGAGCAGTGCTCTCACTCATTTTGAATTATCTGTAAGTCACTAATAAAATATATTTTTTTTATTCATTGTATTTATTACATCTGAATGAGTGCGGACATTGTGTTCTTGTGACTGGCTTTTTTGTTGTTTTGTCCAGAACCAGCTGTTTCTCTCTGTGTGCTTGGTTGCCAGCATTCTCCCATCAGTCTGTTGACACCTGGCACTGGAAGCTCTCCTGGTACACTTACCTAGTGGAGCATGCCTGACTCCTGACCTGACAGTACATTGGAGGAGGAGTAGATGATAGCAATTCAATATAGTGTAGTTTTTCAGTACTTAGTTTTTTATTTATATGAAAAGAAAATGAAGACATAACAAGTCACGAGGGAGATAACCACACTACTATTAATGTAGTATAAAATGTTTTTTTAATACTTTAAATTAATTTTGTATTTATATGACAAGAAAAAAGAGACATAGCAAGTCACAAAGATGATAATGAACTGTTGTACTACCAAGAAAGAACAGACAGAACACCAGGAGGAAGGAGCTACTGGTATAACTAAAACTTCTCTACTTGGACTATATTGCACTCCTTCCCTCACCTCCACCCTAAACCAGTTCTACTTTTATATGCACAGGATTTAACTGACAACAGGAACTTCCTGTTTGGGAGCAGGAAGTGAGTGATCACAGAGCCACTAAAGACTCACCATCCTAGCTGGACAAGATTAATTCTCTTCCAACCCCCACCTGCTGGAGGTCTGACTCTGAGCAAGTAAGGAGACTACTGAGAAATATAGGAACTTCTTGTCTCAGAAGATGAAGATCATGAGCTAAAAGGGTGCAGAGGCAGTAAGTAAGTAAGGAGAGAAGAAAAAAAGAAATAAACAGAGGAAAGAGTAAGTATTCCAAACAACAGTTAGGGGGCCAGAAAAAAGACATGTTGGGAGTGGCACAGTGCAGTTGCTGTGAAGCAGTAGTTTTCCAGGAGATGTTCTGGAAGATGCAGTGTTGTCCCATCTGCAGGCACTTCTCTGGGCTGAGAGAGGAGGTTGCTCATCTCCAAGCTGAGTTGACCAGGATTTGTGGGACCTCCTCTCCCACCCAGAGACCGCTAGGGTCCCTGCCATTGCCTCAGAGGTTGCCAAGAAAGAGGAGTGTTTGGACAACACTGGGCTCAGGGAGGGTGAGGGTGGTGGAACAGAGGTGCATTCCTCCATTTGTACCTCTCCACAATTTCTATGCCATTCTGGAAAAGTGTGGTTCCTCTATGGAGGCACCCACAGTGGAGACAAGGGAGGATGCTGGGAACCTTCACAAAGAAGACCCACAATAGGTGGCATAGGACCCCAAAGGGGAAGGAAATAACTCCTGGTGGGGGACTCCATTGTTAGGAAGGCAGAACTCGGGGAGGAAGGGGAGAGGGGGATAAGGTGCCTACCTGGCGCCATGGCTTGGAGGGACAGGGAGCGAATCCTCAGGATCACAGGAGCAGCTGCACAGGGGAGGGAGCTGGATGTCATTGTCCACCTAGAAACAAATGACCTGGCTAAGAAAGGGATCAGAGCAGTGCAAGAAGCATTTGTGGAGATGGGGAGGGGTCTTAGACAAATAGCACACATAGTAACCTTCTCGGAGGTGTTATCTGTCTATGGCATGGGTGACGCTAGGGAGCTCCACACCATGGGATTCAATCAGTGGTTGAAAAACTGGTGCAGAGGTCAGGGATTTGACTTCATTGGAGACTGGGGTCTACCTGGAAGGATGCAGGCCTATACTGGCATGATGGTCTGCATCTGTCCAGGAGGGAAACCAGGATCCTAGGTGATAGGTTTAAATACTTTATTGACAAGCATTTAAGCTAGCCAAGGGGGGAGGCACTGGAAAGGAGCAGGGAAGTCCTAGCCCCCCCAAAATACCAGGGTGCTAAGTGAGGTAGACACCAACATAGAGATGTTGATAGGGAGAAGGGCAGGGGTAAATGAAGAAAGTGACAAATGCAATAAGAACAGAGATGGGGCAAAAAGGGGTAAGGCCATCAAGAAATGGAGGGTAATGAGTACCAGTGCCTATAGTCTGGGCAACAAGCTCCCTGAACTGGTGGCCTTGATGGAAGAGGGATGCCTGGATATTGTAGCAGTCACAGAAACATGGTACACAGAGAACCATGACTGGGATGTTAACATACCAGGGTACACAACCTACAGGAGAGACAGGGAGGGCAGAAGAGGGGGAGTAGCTCTCTATGTAAGGGAAGAGATAAAAGCAACTGAACAAAAGAGTAAACAGGGAGGAGAGGAAGAACTGTGAGCCACCTTAGAGACTGGAAATGGCACCACAATCTGCACAGGGGTTGTATATAGACCCCCATGTCAGGGGGAGAAGGGACTAGGATATGATAGAAGGCATACTTAGGATGGCAGAGAAAGGGGAGATACAGTTGATTTGGGGACCTTAATATGCCAGATGTTAACTGGAGCACCTTTGCGGCAGTCACATCCAAAAGCAGGGCCATTCTTGATGCCCTTCAGGTGGCATGCCTCAGACAGCTAGTTTTGGAACCTACTTGTGAGGGAGCAATCTTAGAACTTGTACTCTCAAATGGGGACAGTGAGAGGATCTCAGATCTAGAAGTGGGTAGCCATTTGGGAACAAGTGACCACCAAACAGTGTGGTTCATGATAAAGTCAGCTACAGAGTCAAGCCACACAAAAGTGAGGATTCTGGACTTCAGGATGGCTGGCTTTGGCAAGATGGGAGAGTGTCTTGGAAAAGCACTAGCAAACAGGCTAGAAGGAAGGGTGGAGCAACAATGGGGAAATATCAAAATTGCCATCACAGAGGTAGCAAGCCTTTGTGTGAAGCAAATAAACAAATCAAAATGAAAGAAAAAGCCACTATGGTTCTCAAAAGAGGTGGCGGTGAAGGTTGGGGAGAAAAATATAGCATTTAGGAAGTATAAGGAAACACAGAAGGAGCAGGACAGGAAGCTGTACCAGTTAAGGCAGAAGGTAGTAACAACAACAAAAAAGGAAAGGGACCTGAGGGTAATCATATCAGATGACCTTAAGGTTAGCAAGCAATGTGAGAAGGCAGTAGGGAGGGCTGGGGGTATACTGGGATGTATAGGGAGAGGCATCAGCAGCAGAAAACAGGAAGTTGTTATCCCTCTGTACAGACAGTTGGTGAGACCCCATCTGGAGTACTGTGTCCAGTTCTGGAGACCCCATCTCCGCAAGGACATAGACAGGATAAAGGCAGTCCAGAGGAGGGCAACTAAAATGGTGCAGGGTCTGCAAGAGAAGCCATATGAGGAGAGACTAAAGGAGCTTAATATGTTACCCTTGAGGAAAGAAGGGAGATGGGGACATGATAGAAACTTTTAAGTACCTCAGTGGAATCAACAAAGTCCAAGAGGGTAGCATTTTTCAGAAAAAGAGACTTGCAAGAACAAGGGGACACAATTTAAAGATAGAAGGAGGGTGGTTCAGGGGCAATGTGAGGAAGTATTATTTCACAGAGTGGGTAGTGGATGCATGGAACAGCCTTCCTGAGGAGGTTGTGGGGTCTAAAACTGTGGGAGAATTCAAGAATGCATGGGACAGACATAAGGCAATTCTTGTGGGGGGTAGGAAGAAATAGGCTGTTGGTTAACTAGGATCTGCGGCCTATCCTGTAGGTAGGGAAATGGGTAGACTAGATGGGCCTAGCGGTCCTTAACTGCCGTCAAAGTCTATGTTTTTATGTTTCTAAGGAAGCAGGGAGGGTAGTCAGAATAGCAAAGGCACAGACTGAGGAAAAGACAGCAAACTCAGTTAAGAAGGTGATAAAACCTTTTACAGGTATATCAGGGAGAGTAGAAAGACAAAGGGAGAGAAGGTGAGGCTGAATAGAATGGACGGTGAGTAGGCAGAGAGTGACAGTGAAAAGGCAGGGATACTGAATGAATACTTTTGTTCAGTATTCACAATAGAGGAAGCGGGGGAGGTGCTTAATGCAATTAACAGAAGCACTCTGGAGAGGGAGGTCGATCCCAGTCCTTTCACAGAAGAAAGGGTTCTGAAAGATCTCATAAAACTGAAGGTGGACAAAGCGATGGGGCCTGATGGGATTCATCCCAGAAATCTAAAAGAACTAAGGGTAGAACTAGTGACACCACTGACTACCCTTTTTAACAAATCATGGGAGGATGGGTTGGTACCCGAGGACTGGAGGAAGGCTGATGTGATTCCCCTTCATAAAAGTTGGACCAAGAAAGAGGCAGGAAACTACAGACCTGTCAGTTTGACCTCTATGGTAGGGAAAGTTATGGAATCACTTCTGAAGGAAAGAATTGTTGAGTACTGTAAGCGTTGTGTTATTGTACTTAAATTATCAATTACAAATGAGACGAATGGAGATGAGGCTGATGGCGGAAGAATTTAATGATTATAACAATAATCACAGAGAGAGATTACAAGTGGTACATCCTTCATTCATCATTCTTCAAACTAACCGTGTAGGCTGGCTTGCTTATATAGTGGAAGACAGCATTATCATTTCCTATGGTTGTCTATAATTGGTTCATAACAAGCACAAACATCAACTTAAAAGGCAATTCTCCTTTTAGTACATGTATGAACTTATCCTTGGTAAGCACAAATGTATTGATAGTGTAAATTCTATTTTCATATATGGCTAACAACAACTGTCACTGCCAGTTACCAAAGTCTAGGAGGAAGAAATAGGTTTGGACTTAGGAATGTGCATGCACGCATTTTGGTCTGTCCTGATAATAATAAACACTAAAGATAGTCAAAGGATAATTTAAACTCTATCCCTGTATTTCTGTCTTTGCAGACGCTTAAGACACCTGTTTTCTATTACTCACATGGTCAGTACAAATATCAAAAGGCACTTTAATATTGCAACTTGTGGCTTATTTTGTCTTGTAGCTTTATAAGTTTTATATAATTCAATTATATAGGCCAACATTTGTTACACAAACACATTATGTTTTAGACCAAAATGAGGTTAGCCTGAAATATTGGGACATACTTCTTTATCCCTTATTACAAGTACCTAGAGGCCAGGGGACACAGGACCCAAGGCAGCATGGGTTCACAGCAGGAAGGTCATGTCAGATGAATCTAATTGATTTCTTTGACTGGGTGACCAAAGTAGTAGACCAGGGAGGGGCTGTGGACATGGCCTACCTAGACTTTAGCAAGGCATTTGACGCAGTCCCACACAAAAGATTAGTAGTCAAACTAACCAGCCTGGGAATGGGTCCCAGGGTGGTAGCCTGGATAAAACATTGGCTGAACAACAGGACACAGAAGGTAATTGTAAATGGAGTTCACACTGAAGAAAGAGGGGTTACTAGTGGGGTACTGCAGGGTTCAGTACTGGGTCCAGTCCTTTTTAATGTCTTTATAAGTGACATTGCATGGGGGAGTCACGTGATGCAGAGCACCAGCTAGTAGTGTTCTCAGAGAGCTCTGCCGACCCTTCCTCCTAAACGCTATATAACTCTACATTCAGAGCTATTTCTAGCAGTCTACTGAGTTATACAAACTGCTTAGTCACTATAGATACCACAGACACTCTGATGGAAGAAGAGATGCGCAAAGCCTTACCAAAACATACTCCACCGGCTACTTCTGAGAAGGACCGGAAAAAATTCAGGGCCTCTATTGGGTCGCAACATCAAGCTGCCATGTCCGGGACAGCGGTGGAGGAGCCTCTCACATTATCAAGGTTCCTGGAAGAATTTTGTCCGTTTAAGGATGAAATGAAAGAATTAGCGAGTGAGGTGAAAAATATTACGGGTGCAATAGAGGACTTGTCCAGGAGAACATCGGACAGTGAGGCGTGAATAAAATCATTGGAAGTGACTAAGGAAAAAATGGAGCCTACCTTGGGGCAGATAAAGCAGCGACTGGCCAAATTAGATTCAAAAGTTGAAGATCTTGAAGGGCAAAGTTGCCGTAATAATGTGGTGCTCATTGGCTTACTGGAAAAAGAGGAGAGTCCCGACCTGATAAAGTTTGTTCAGAGGTTTGTGGAAAAAATCGCGGGTCCCTCTCCCTTCGGTTCCACGTATTATATTGAAAGAGCTCATCGCGCTTTGCACCCAGTCCCACCAAAGGGAGCACCCCGACGTACTTTAATTTTCAGGTTTTTAAATTACCAGGAGAAGCAGTTTTTTTTTGGATAAAGTGAAAGAACTTAAATAAGTGCAGTGGGAAGGTTCGAAACTACGGGTAGCCCAGGACCTGCCACTATCTATCCATCAAAGATGAGCAGCTTTTCACCCACTGGTTAGTAAATTAATAGCTGCCAGTATTAAATTTAGAATGTCTTACCCAGCCAGGTTCCAAGTTTTGTTGGGAGATACCTGGAGAGCGTATGAAACAGAGGATCTCGCCACCACAGCCCTTCAGTCTGCCTTTCCCAAACTCTTTAAGCACGCTTGACTGTTTTAGCTCGAAAGTCTTATGTTGGAAAGGGAAATAGTCTGGGTAAATGGTTTGAAAGAAAAGGTCCTGTTTCATTTTGAATTCCGGTTGGAGGGCTACGTTATATTTGGAGGGGGTTTTCAGGTCCCATATGGTTCTTCCGGGTCAAATGTGGTCCGAGATCGGGGGAGTGCATCAGGAAGGACTATGATTTTTATTTTTAGTGTTTATACACGTCGTGCCTTTTGGAT
Organism: Neoceratodus forsteri; assembly: GCA_016271365.2. Classification (NCBI taxonomy): domain Eukaryota; kingdom Metazoa; phylum Chordata; order Ceratodontiformes; family Ceratodontidae; genus Neoceratodus; species Neoceratodus forsteri. The sequence goes on along the minus strand of CM028131.1, from coordinate 40,791,711 downwards.
TTCATAGTAACCTATGCGGAGGAGCCCGAGAGAAATGGTGAGACACGGCAGTTGCTATCCATGGTGAGCACGTGAGAGAGGCAAGTCAAGTGGTCCTTTTTTTTTTTAAGTATTTAGTTCCCGAATTTAGCAGCACCAGGAGGTAAAAGTGTTAATGTTTCAAGCAGCACTGATGGCAAGCCACCGCTAGATGGAGCCAAAGTACGACTGATCTTTTTGAAATGGATTTAATTATAAATGAGAGAGGCATGCGGGAAAGCCTATGCATACTTGCTTCTGTGCTGCTCCTGGATCACTGAAATGTAAGTGACATTCACTACAGGAGGAGGTGGACATATTTTAATTTCCAGTTTATAATAAAGGTAACTACTCGGTACCGGAGCATGTATAGGTCCCTATGGGACAACAGACACTTCTAGTTTTTGTTTTTTCTCTCCTCTGATAAATAAATAAATAAGAAATTGGTTGGAAAGGCTAATAGAGCAGCTGGCTAGCAGGCTGTAATGTTATAATTAGGAATCTTGCTTTTAAGGTCCAGGAGTGGGGGGGTTTAAAGTTAAAAGTTTAAATATGAGAATATGGTTTGTGTGTTTTGGTTGGCGTTGTTTCTTCTTTCTACCTGCTATTGTAACTAAGTTAAACTTCTAGGTTTTTATAGAAGGGGGGTATGAAGGTATTAAGGGTTACCTGGTAGAGGATATGTTTACAGTCTGGATAACAGGAAGTTAACAGTGGGCAGAGTGGTAGAGAAAGGCTGGGTGTACTGCTGTCATGGGCCATGCTAGTATGGGTGGGGAGGGTGAGGGGTGAGGGGCTATATGTAAATGGGGTCGATGTATTAGGGGGTTACATATTTTATGGCGGGGGGAGATAGGGAGGGAAGCACAAGGTACAGATGCAAAAATAGAAAAGGAAGGACTCATGCACTGCATAGGGGTAGAGTATTACAGCCTTAGAGGTCAAGAAGGTAATGTCAGGTATTACTAGGATAATTAGTTGGAATGTAAAAGGAGCCCGGCAGAAATTAAAACAGTATAAGATTTTGAAACATTTAAATCTTGTAAAGGCTGACATAATGTTTCTTCAGGAGACACACCTACTTAACACAGAAGCTATTAATATGTGGAGGTTGCAAATAGGACAGGTTTTTGCTTCAGAAGGCAATACACAGAGTAGGGGTGTGATGGTATTGCTCCACAGAGCCCTACCTTTTAAAGCTTTGTAAGTTATACAGGATTCGGCAGGAAGATTTATTTTGGTAAGGGGGAAGTTACACACAATGGAGATCATAGTTGGATCTGTGTATGGCCCTAATATAGACACACCAGCATTTTTTGTCCATCAACTGGCGGCATTAGTACCTTTCACAGATATCCCTATACTAATAGGAGGGGACCTGAATATTGTTCTGGATCCATCATTAGATAGATCCAGGCCTAATAGGAGGGGCCTTTCCCCTGCTCAAAGGGCAGTTAGGGAGCTTTTAGACCAAATGGGCCTCTCAGATGTATGGAGAGTTCTAACATACTAACATACTAACATACTAAAATGCCAGCAGAATAGGCCTAATGGTCTTTCGTGTCTGCTCGTTTGGTCAGCCCCCACCCTGGGTGCTGACCTTGCTGTCCCCCTCGCCTTCTCTGGCTTCTCCCTTCCCAGTTCCGGATATTCTTGCTGCATTGGATTTTGCTTCCAGAACCCTTCCCCTGTACCTGTCCCACCCCCTCTTGAACCCCTCCACTGTCTCTGCCTCCACCAGCCCCCTAGGTAGTGCATTCCACGGCTCTACCACCCTCTCAGTGAAGTAGCACCTCCTCCTTTCTCCCCTGAATCTTCCCCCCTCCAGTTTCCACCCATGCCCTCTAGTGGCCCCCTCCTCCTTCCTTCGAAGCACCCTCACTGTTACTCCCCTATTTACCCTCTTCATGTACCTGAAGACCTCTATCATGTCCCCCCGGTCCCTTCTCTCTTCCAAAGTGTACATATTTAGCTCTTTGAGCCTCTCCATAGGTCCTGTCCCCAAGCCCCAAATCATTTTGGTTGCCCTCCTCTGGACCCTCCCAGGAGGTTAATGTCCTCTTTAAGTGCGGCCTCCAAAACTGCCGCGCGGTACTCCAGGTGCGGCCTCACCAAGCAGTTATACAGAGGGGTATCACTTCCCCTCCTTCTGGAGGTGATCCCCTAGCGATGCATCCCAGCATCCTGTTGGCCTTGGCTGCTGCCTCCTACAAGTCTCAGAGTTGTTCATCTTGACATCCACCACCACCCCCAGGTCCCTGTCAGCCACTGAGACTTGTAGTATTCCCCAGGGTGTACACTTGGCCTGGGTTTCTGGCCCCCAGGTGGAGTACCTTGCATTTCCCTGCATTAAACCTCAGCTTCCACTTTCTAGACCATCTTTCCAGAGCCTCCAGGTCCCCTGCAGGGCCACCCTCCCCTCCTCCCCATCCACCACCGCCCCCAGTTTCGAGTCATCTGCAAAGAGACTCATCTCACTCCTGATTCCTGTCCTTATGTCAGATACGTGAGGCATTGAACAGAAGGGGCCCAAGGACTGATCTCTGTGGGACCCCACTAAAGACCCTCCTGGGGAAGAGACTATCCCACCAACTCACGACCCTCTGGGTCCGTCCTGGAGCCAATTGCCTATCCATCGGATCATCTGGTTTCCACCCCATTTCTCTAGTTTATCCAACAGGCCCACGTGAGGAACAGAGTCAAATGCCTTGTGAAGTCTAGAGAGGACATCCACTGGTCTACCCAGGTCCAAGGCACTTGTCACCCAGTCATAGAACTCCACCAGGTTTGTCTGAACGATTTCCCCGGATGAATCCATGCTGTCTATCGTCCAGGCACCCTGGCTTATCCAGGTCCCCCTAGCCTCTCCTTGACAATGCCCTCCATCACCTTGCCCACCACTGATGTCAGACTGACAGGCCTGTAGTTCCCTGCCACCTCCCTTGATCCCACCTTGGGATAGGGCACTACATGCGCCACCTTCCAGTCTTGGGGCACCCACCCTGTCCTCAGAGAGATGGTGAAAAGCTCTGCCAGGGGTTTCGCCAGGACATCTGCAAGTTCCTTCAGCACTCTAGGATGTAATTTATCCGCCCCGTGCTTTCTCCATCTTAAGGGAGCTGAGGGCTTCCTCACTTTCTCTGCTGTGATTTCACTTGTACCTCTTCTCCTGCTTAGCCCTCCCTCACCTGCCAGTGATGCCCCTCTCCCCAGACCTGCCGATTGGTAGGGCCCCTCCTCATTATCTCTGTCTCCTCCCAGTATGATGCAGCATCCCCATTTTCCCTGGTGAAAACTGAGGTGAAGTACTCATTTAGTACTCAGCCTGCCCTCTGGGTCTTGTGCCCATCTCTTCCTGATTTAATCCTGCTAATCTGCCCCTTCACCCTTCGTCTTTCCCCAATGTATCTAAAGAACCCCTTTTTCCTCTCCTAATTTCCCTGGCAGGTTCTGCTCCTTCTTGCCTTAGCCACCCTCACCACTCTAGTGGCCCTTCTAGCCATCAGCTCTTACTCCCCTCGATCCCTTTCACTCCCCTTGAGCACTTGAAATTTCTTATAGGCTTTCTTCCTGCATTCACCTCCTGGACCTCCCTGGTCCACCATCAGGTTTTTGGCCCTACCGCATTTTGCCTTACTTTGCACAGGTGCTGGTAGCATCCTGCACCCTCTCCTGATGATTTCCCACCTACTATCAGCATCCATGTCTGACCCAATCCCATCCAAATGCTCCTTAAGGATCCTTCCATTTCCTTAAAATCCACCCCTGAAGTCGGTTACTTCCGTCTTTGTGCAGCCTTCTACCCTCCTAGGTCCAGGCAGAACCAGACCGTGGCATGGTCACTCCCGCCAATGGGTCCCTTACTCCAGGCCCCAATCTGGTCACTGTCTGCGGACCACATCCAGTACCCGTGCGCTCCCTGGTCGGTTCCCTCACCTGCTGAGTTAGGAACGTCTTGAAAGACATCCAACAACCTCTGTTCCTGGTCACAGAGGATGTCATAGTCTCCCAGTCTGTTCCTGGCATGTTTGGTCCCCTAACACCACCACCTTTCCTCTGCCCAGTCTGCAGTGTCTCCCAACATCTGCCACCAGACTGTCCTCCAGCTCCTCCGCCAGGCAGGGGTCTACACCACTCCTATTTTTACTCTCTTGCCCCCCTGTTATCAAGGTGACCTAACTCGCCTCCACGGTTCCCTCCGCGCCTCTACTCCCCCATGCCAATGCAGTTTTTACTGTCATTGCTCCCCTCCCTCCCCCTGTCCTTCCTGAACATAGTGTAACCCTCCAGGTTCAGGTCCCAGTCATGTCTTGCAGTGGCCCAAGTCTCAGTGACCGCAGCCACATCCACTGCTCCCTCAGTTAACATCGCCTGGAGCTCAGGCATTTTATTGCCCAAGCTCCTGGCATTTAGCAGGACTATCTTCCACCCTTTCCCTATAGTTCCATTTCCCCTGCTCCTGTTCCCTTGGAGATTCTGTTTTCTCCTGGTCTGCACTTTTGCCAGTTGGTCTTTTCTGCAATCCTCCTGGTCCCCAGGGGTGGAGACAGAGTCCTCCTTTATCGGCATCCCTTGACTGCCTTTTCTCCCATCCCACCCCTCTCATGCAAGTTTAAACCCCACTTTTCACCAATGAACCTCTATTTTCAACTTAATGATTCTCCCTCCAAATTGAGATGTAGTCTATCTCAGCATACAGCCCTTATCCTCCCAGGTCTCCCCAATCCCCATCAACCCATACCCTCTGGTCTCCACACCACCCTGAGCTACTGGTTTATCTCCTAATTTTTCTTTTGTGTTCCCCACTAGCCCTTGGCACTGGCAGGATTTCTGAGAAAAACTGTGCATCCTAGTGTCTTGACAGACCTGGCAGCTCCCTGAATCTTGCCTGTATCTCTAGCTCGCTTCAATGTCATTTGTGCCCAGGTGGACCAGTGCATGTCTGGGGAACCCCCACAGTCCTTGCCATTGATATACCCCGTGCTTAGCCCTGTGCACCGTTAGTCCAGGGAAGCATCTTGTTCTAACTGGCCAGGCTTCTCCTCCCTATCCCATTTGATACCCCTGATCATAGAATCTCTGCAGGAGCACTCTGACCTCCCTTTTCCATTCCCTTCCATGTCCCTCATCCTTTCTACCGGCCCTTCCACCCAGCTGGCTCCTTGTTCCTCCCCCTATCTGTGTGTCCACATGCCACCCGCTCCTTATATACCATGGCCACTCCTCCCTCCAATCCTATGTCTCCTCCTCCTGAGTATCCTTCACCTTGTTAATTCCCCTCACTGCTCACAACTGGTCCTTCTCCCCCATCTGCTAAACTAGCCTGGCTCATCCTCCCTCCTTCCTGTCTCCATTTAGTTCCTCCTGCTCGTCGTACTCCCCCTGGCCTACCCCTCAGCCTCTCTTTACTGAATCCTCCTTGTACTTCTGGTCCTTCTTTACCATTCCTCCAACTGGTCCTTCTCCTTGTGCTTTCCTCCCTCTCCCTGCCCCTCCTGCTCCAATTCATTGCTCCCCCATTCTCCTGCATTCCAGGTCCCCTGTTCTTCCTGCTATCTGGCCCCTGCCCCTGCCCCCACTCCCACCCTTTCCTTCTCTAACCACCTCTGTCATGGCTACATCCCCCTCTCATCCTTGAGCAGAAGAAGAGAATTGAAGCTTACTAAGTATAGGTCTGATCCACCTCCTTGCCTTGCTTCCTTCTGTCCAGCACTGGCTATCCACCTACTTCCCTGAGAATGTTGTCCCTCTGTCCCCCTTTGTGAGGGTCCCAGTTACCTGCCTGCTTCCTTGGTAGGTGTCCTTTGGGACCCCTCTGCCAGGGTCTCTATGAACCCTGAGTATTCTCCCTGCACTCCTTTCCCTATACCCCCACCCCCAGTGCTTGGTGCAAACCCTGTGGGAGATTTCCAGCCCCTTCCCCAACCATACCACCCCTTCCCCAGCTTTCTCCTCATCCCCACAACCTCCTCCCTAAGCTGTGCTAGCTGGTAGCACACTAGGCAACCACCAACTTCCAAGCCCAGTCCAGTATCATGGCTGCTCCACACCCTGTACACCCACTACCCTCCCAAAGATGCAGCCCATTGATGTGTGGTTCCATCCCCTTTCAAATAGGTTTCCTTGGGTGAGCCACCAGGTTCCCCTATTCCAAGATACCCCTACTGCCTAATCAGGTCACCCTCTAATCCTAGAGACAGTCCACTGTACACCAGTAACTCTGTTACTAGGTGCAGTACAACACATTAAACAAGTAAGGAAAATGAACAACTCCTAAGCTCCTCTCTCCTGCCTTTAAATTCAACCCCAGTGGCTAGAACTACATGAGCTGCACCAGCACCTTTTCCTCAATTGCAGGGCAGGTCTTCCCCTACAAATTTGCAAGACTTCTGGGAGGGAGGGGTGGGGAGGTGGGTCTTGGCAGACACCTGACAAGAGAGAGTGTATCAGCCCTGTGTCTCCCCTCCAAGCCCTGCAGCTAAAGAACCAGGCCCAAGCAAATCCCACCAAACAGTTTTTAAATCAGAAGAAATAGGCCTCTACCAGCGCAGCCTGTTACAAAGTGAAACATCCACAAAAAGAGCCCCACTTACAGCCACTAAATCAGTTTACAAACATCCAGGATCCCCCAGAACAATACCCTACTAGCCCCTTAGAAGCAAGAAAGAAAAGAACTACCCTACCAAGTAAAATCCACAAGAACCCTGTGAAAACAGCAGCAGCTACTGTCCTGGAACACAACTGATCCTGCCCTTCCAGTTCTTTCTGAGAAGACAAAGCAGCTAGCACCTCAACCTGATTCAGCCCTGCCTCCACTCAATTGGCTGAGTGAGACCTGGCCAGACCATTAACACCCCTCCCGCTATGAACTAACCTTACAGCTAATGGAGTCAGCACAAGGAATCAAAATTCAAGTCAAAGCCCCCAAAATATGTTTGCTGCTAAAGGAAACAGTTCTCCAATTTAATCAGCTTCACTAACACCAAATCAAACTAGGCTTGAAATTAACAGATATAGGTCTCAATTCAAATAACCATCTCCAAGCAAATCCCACCAAACAGGTTTTAAATCAGAAGAAATAGGCCTCTACCAGCGCAGCCTGTTACAAAGTGAAACATCCACAAAAAGAGCCCCACTTACAGCCACTAAATCAGTTTACAAACATCCAGGATCCCCCAGAACAATACCCTGCTAGCCCCTTAGAAGCAAGAAAGAAAAGTACTAACCTACCAAGTAAAATCCACAAGAACCCTGTGAAAACAGCAGCAGCTACTGTCCTGGAACACAACTGATCCTGCCCCCTTCCAGTTCTCCATCCCAAGACTCAGGAATTCACGTATGTATCTCAAGTTCATGGCTCGGCATCCCGAATTGATTACATCTTCACCTCTCAGACCCTACTGTCCAGGGTAGTTGACTCAGAGATCCTTACTGGACCGATTTCAGATCATGCAGTGGTTTCCTTCTCAATCTCTCTCTCAACCCTTCCAAAAAAGGGTAACAGATGCAAGCTCAATAATCAGTTACTAAGAGATCCCAAGATAGTAAATTATATCTCCTCTCAAACTGGCGAGTTCATCTTAAATAATGTTAACTCCACCCAAAGGTATGATATGGTGTGGGGAGTGCTCAAAGCATTTCTGAGAGGGATATTTATTGGACTGGCATCCAAGAGAAAGAAAGAGAAGGAACGGTATATGTCTAAACTATTAGTTCGGTTAAGGGACAAGGAGGCTAGACTTTCAACCCATTCAACGGAAGATGAGAGACAGGATGTAATTAAACTCAGGGACTCATATTTGAAATTACTGGGGGAACAAGCAGAGTTGGCAATTATCAAATTGAGGGCATGTTATGTTGACCAAGGGGAGAAAGCTGGTAGTATGTTGGCAAGACAGATTAAACAGCTAGAAACTTCTAGATTAATACCGGCCATTCAGTCTAAGGTAAATGGGACAGTTAAAACCTCTCCAAAGGAAATTGTAGAGGAGTTCAATAATTACTTTGAATTTCTTTATAGCCCAATGAAAGACCCCCCCAGAGGATAAATTACATGCTTATTTAGGAGATCTGAATTTGCCTATCCTTTCCGAGTTTCAACAAACCCAACTTACAGTCCCTATCTCCAGGGTAAAATAGAACAAGTTGTTAAGGACCTTCCTCCTGACAAAATGCCAGGTCCAGATGGGTTTTCTCCTAATTTCTATAAGGTTTTTTGCAAAGACCTAGCTCTCCTACTTCTAGTTGTATTCCAAAATATTCTTAATGGTCAGTTTACTGATAAGTCACTATTTGAGGCACTTATTGTGTTATTAACTAAGCCAGATAAACCCCCAGACCAGGTTTCAAGTTATAGACCCATTTCTTTACTTAATTATGATGTTAAAATTCTTGCAAAGCTTTTGGCTGAACGTATTTCCAAAATATTGCCCGACCTAATTGGGATAGAGCAAGTTGGCTTCATGAGAGGGAGATCATCAGGGGATCACTTAAGGACATTGGCACATGTCCTTTCTGGGTCCAGGGAGTCAGACCAAACTAGGGTGCTGATCTTCCTGGATGCAGAAAAGGCTTTTGATAGGGTTTACTGGGACTATCTTTTAGTCACAATGAAAGCATTTGGTTTCCCTATGAAATTCTTGAATTATATTAATTCCCTGTACAGGGAACCTTTTGCCAGAGTTGCTTGCAATGGAGTCATTTTGGATCCCTTCAGACTATACGTAGGCACCAGACAAGGCTGCCCTTTATCTCCTCTCCTTTTCAATCTTTATCTCTAGCCCCTTATTAAGAAACTTTTATACAACCAGGAAGTGCATGGTATTCAAGTGCAGGGCCACACTGTAAAAATAACACCATATGCAGATGACCTTCTATTACATATAGCACACCCGGCCAGGTCCATACCAGTTTTATTAAAGATTATACAGAATTTTAGTGATGTTGCCAATTACAAGCTCAATACGGAGAAAACATTGGTCTTCCCTCTCAATAATAGGACCCTTAAGCACGAGATCACTGCCCTAGGTTTAGCCTGGAGTTCTGAGACCATAAAATATTTGGGGCTTGCCCTTGCAAGGAACCCAGTGCGGATGCAACAACTAAACCTGGACACCCTGGTACGTATAATTGAATTGGATCTTAAAAGGTGGGCAATGCTTCCATTGTCTCTATGGGGTAGAATTAATATAATCAAAATGAATATCTTTCCCCGGTTGTTTTATCCGTTAAATATGTTAAATTTGTGGCTCCCACTCTCCTAGCTTAAGAGAATCCATAGAATTATCACTAACTTCATTTGGAATCATAAGAAAGCCAGAATGGCATATTACAAATTATCTGCTCCTAAATTAACTGGTGGTTTGAGGCTTCCTCACTTCGGTTTATATTATTGGGCTAGCCATGTAAATAAATATCTTAGATGGTCACAAGAGCTTATCTCCCAGAAGCATAACGGTTACATACCTTTTTGGTTGCAGGTGGAGTTATCATGTATTAAAGAGCAGGGCCCTTTACCAAGTGCCCTATTGTACATCAACCCCAAATCCTTACCTCCTAGGCTCAGAAACTTCCCGATAGGCATATCTGTTAAGGTTCATTCGCAGTTATGTGCATTTCTAAAATATAACCATATTAGAGACCCATCTCAACCTATAAGAGGTAATCCCTGGTTCCTAATTTGAGGTAAGTCCTTAAATAATGCTTGGCTATCTCAATTGAGGGAATGTCATTTAGGGGATTTAGTCACGGCAGATGGACATTTACTCACATCAGTTGACATTCCGACTAAATATCACCTCCCAAAAACATAGATTTTTAAGGTGTTTCAACTTAGGTACCTTTTGTTAAGGGTGCTGGGTCCAAATCCAGTAATTTCCACAAAAGTGGACTTTCAAACAGACTTAGTCCCACTGAAGGTTTGGCTCATGCAGTAGCTAAGCTGCATCATACTTTTATTTAACTGGGTTTATTCCCAAAACTTTGCACTGACTTCCTTCTGGGAGGCGTTATTCCCAGATAAATTGTTTAATTGGACATCAATATGGATGAGCTGCCACAAATATATTCTTCAAGATAGACTTAGATTGATGCAGTTCAAGCTATTATATAATATTTATTACACTCCCAGAAGTTGGCAAGGATAGGGTGATTTTCTCCTCTGTATGTACTAGATGTCATCAAGGTTGTGGGGACCTTTGCATATTTTTGGAAATGTCTAAGGTAATATCACTTTGGGAGACCATTAAAAGGAGGATGGATCCCTTGCTGGGTTTGAGTGATTATTTTAATGCAGAGATATGTGTGCTGGGGGATGTTGCTCCTATCCCAGTAAGGAATAGGAGATACCATATGGTTTTAATTTCGGCATCTCTTAAAAAGGTGGTTCTTAAGCATTGGAAGGATACAGAAGAGATTACCAATATAGAGTGGTTGCAGGAACTACTAGCTAATCTGAGAGCAGAAAGAACCATAGCTATCCTTCAGAATAATTTACCAAGGTTTGACAAGATTTGGGGTCCCTGATATACATTATATTCCATTTAAAAATGAGGTGTGTTCTTCCGGGTCTGAAGTTATTAGATGGAGGTGGTTATGCTCTGTGCTGGGAGGGTGGGGAGGAGGAGGGTTAAGGGAGCTGGTATAAAATAGGTAAGGAATGGATCCTATTGTTAAATGACAGATGTATGCAACAATATATACTAATCTGTAATGAATTATGTATGACAAGTTCTGCTTTGTTTTTGTCACTTGGATGTATTCTCTGCAAGGAAACTTCAATAAAAGTTGAATGGCAAAAAAAAAATAAGTGACATTGCACAGGAACTGGAAGGAAAAGTATGCCTCTTTGCAGATGACACAAAGATCTGCAAGAGGGTTGATACACTAGGAGGCGTGGAAAAGATGAGAAGGGACTTGGCAAGGTTGGAGGAATGGTCAGAAGTATGGAGGAATGGATTCAATGCAAAGAAGTTCAAAGTAATGCACATGAGAAACAAAAACCCAGGAGAAGATTACACAATGGAAGGGTAGTAACAACAACAAAAATGGAAAGAGACCTGGAGGTAATCATATCAGATGACCTTAAGGTTGGAAAGCAATGTGAGAAAGCAGTAGGGGGGGCTGGAGGGATACTGGGATGTATAGGGAGAGGCATCATCAGCAGAAAACAGGAAGTTGTTATCCCCCTGTACTGACAGTTGGTGAGACCCTATCTAGAGTACTGCATCCAGTTCTGAAGACCCCATTTCTGCAAGGACATAGACAGGATGGAGGCAGTTCAGAGGAGGGCAACTGAAATGGTGCAGGGTCTGCAAGAGAAACCATATGAGGAGAAACTAAAGAAGCTTAATATGCATACCCTTGAGGAAAGGAGGGAGGGGGGACATGATAGAAACATTTAAGTATCTCAGTGGAATCAACAAAGTCCAAGAGGGTAGCATCTTTCAGAAAAAGAGATGTGCAAAAACAAGGGGTCACAATTTGAAGATAGAGGGGGACTGCTCAGGGGCAATGTGAGGAAGTATTTTTTCACAGAGAGGGTGGTGGACACACGGAACAGCCTTCCTGAGGAGGTTGTGGTGGCTAAAACTTTGGGATAATTCAAGAATGCATGGGACAGACATAAGGCAATTTTTGTGGGGGTGTAGGAAGAAATAGGCTGTTGTTTAAATAGGATCTGCAGCATATCGTCTAGGTAGGGAAATGGGCAGACTAGGTGGGCCAAGTGGTCGTTATCTGCCATCAAAGTATATGTTTTTATGTTTCTACGTAATTTAATATAACATTATTATTTTAAATGTATTTATTTTATTGATATGACGAAAGAATGCAAACTGATGAGTCATGAATATGTTACTTGTAAAATGTACAATACTCCCTGCCTCCTTCAGTAATGTCACCATCTGCTTGTGCATGCTGTGTGGTACATCATTTGGAGAACATGTCTGGACAGTCTGGGGCCTAATATTCAAAGCTTTTCCTGTGCAGAAATCCCAGTTTACCAGTACAAACTAGGATTTGTGTGGAATTGCCATTATTAAAATCCCTGTTATCATGGGCAAACGGTATTTACATTCACACAGTACTCAGAGGGGCCAATACAAATGAAGGACAGGGACCTGAATATTGGTGCTGTCCAATATTCAGAGTACCTGCACCACGTAAGCCTTTTTTGCATAGTTCCCTTGCACATACCACTGATTGAAACCCTGACTTACACCCATGCAACTCAAGCAGTTGGCAGAGGAAGTGTTGCTGCCTCCCCCCAGAGCCCCAACACAGTAGTTCTTGGTGTCTAGTGCCCCCCTCACTCATTGCCAGCCTGATGTAAATAGTAAATGTCCCTGGTGTCTAGTGGTCCCTGCTCTCGAAGTTCGCCTGCCCTATGTAAAATAGTAACTGTCCTTAGTGTCTAGTGATCTCCCCTCACTGATCACAAACCAGATGTAGCATTTGCACTTTCCTTGATGTCTAGTAGTCCCTCCTCCCACCAGCACCTTCTGTATGCTGTATAATTAAAAAACTATCCCCTTGTATCCAGTAGACCCTCCCACCACCTGCTCCCATGTCCATAAGTTAATGAATTATTCCATAGTGTCCAGTGGTTCCCCCATCAGATACCATGTGTTATAACACATTCCCTGGCATCTCACGGAACCCCCTCCCTATCCCTGATCCCCAGTAAAATAGACTGACATCATTCTCTGGTGTCTAGCAAATGCCACCCCCACCCTGGCCTGTGATGGTGCACCACCCCTGTCAACCCATCCTGACCCTGAGCTGGTGACTGGCACAGTCCTCTGCTCTCCACCACAGTCAGCTCCTAACTGGGTTATCAATGAGTGTGTAACTGTACTGTATACAGTATGTGCTCATTGATTAAATCAATTTTAGGGTTCTTGACATTTAAAATGAGCTGTGAACCTTCAGCATTTTATGCCCTCTATAACTTTAAAACTAGATAACGGAATATCACCCATTTTGATGTTAGGGTTATTGATACTAAAAAATGAGCTGTGACTCTACAGAATGTTATACCTCCATAACTTTAAAACTAGAGATCAGAATATTACCAGTTTTATAAAATTGGTAGAAAATGTCCTGTGTTTTGGTTGGCTAAGAGATATCATTTGCCGTGTCCTTATCATGACATATAATGGTAACTGGTACTAATTATGCCAACCAAAATGCAGCACGCACTGAAAACAATGCCCCTCACAGATCTCCCACTGCTGCTCCACAACTAGAATAAATGGAACTGTAACAGCTGCAGGGGTAGAACACTGCCACCAGCACAAAAGCCACTGTGTCCAAGGTTCCTTGTTCCTGCTCGACAGGCAGGCAGTTATTAAAGAAGATTTAGAAAAGCAATTATAGTGCCCTGTTTTCTACCTGTTATTTTCTTGTCAATGCTGCTCGTTTCTCCTGTCTGAAATCCACAGCCCTCGCTCCTGCTGTTGAAACCACCACTGCAGCCAGCATGAAGGAATTGACCCTTTCCTCCATTAGTTATTATCCAGTACTCCCCCTTCAATAACTAGTCTCCTGTCCTCCCTCCTTTACAATTAACCCACAAATGAGGATTGGTTTATAATGTAGCACATTGGGGCTACGATTTTAACATGTTTTTTTCAGCTAGGACATCTATGGCTGGTCAAGCTGTCTTTTCATTTCACCTTCCTAAACTCTGGTTCTCTCTTTCCCCCATCTAATTGCTCTGCCTAGGATTGAAGCAACACCCTGGGTAGGAGTATGAAGAGATTTAAACAACACACAGTGGAACAAAAGAACAAGCAAAAATGGGGAAAGCTAGAAGTGCCCTATCAGAGATAAGGTTAGAAAAAGTATTTCCTGATAACACAGAGAGAACAGAAATTGAGAAAGCTCAGAATGATGCAATGCAGTAGCTGTGTGGCTGCAGTTTTCAGAGAGACTATCGGGAATATGTGGTACTGCCCCATCTGCATGCACCTCTCTGGACTGAGGAAATAGATCACTAGACTCCAGGCCAAGTTGGCTAGGATTTTGGGGACCTCTTCATCCACCCTGGGGCCACCAAGTCTGCCACTGTTATCTCAGATGATGCAAGGGAGGAGAAGTGGCTGGATTATATTGGGCTCTGGAAGCAAGGGGTGGTAGGACAGAGGCACATTCATAAACTGGTACTACTGTGAAATTCCTACACTGCTCTGTTGGTGCAGGACTGCAGGAAAGGAGCATCTCTGGTACTGACCAGGGAGGATGGGGGTGCCTTCCATAGTAGAAACCCTAAGGAAGGTGGTAGAGGACCCCAAAGGAAGCAACTTCTGGTAAAGGACTTGATTGTGAGGGGGATACATTTGGGGAATAGGAAGAGGCAGATTAGGTGCCTAGCAATACCATGAGCTTGAGGGATGGAAGCAGACTTTGAGGATCACTAGCACAGCAGGATGGAAGGGAGAGCTGTAGGTCACTGTCCTCCTGGGGACAAATGACCTGGCTAGGGATGGGGCTGGGATAGGGCAGGGGGAGTTTGGGGAGTGGTGGAAGGTGTCTTCGACAGGTAGCATACTCAGTGGCTTTGCTGAGGTGCAGCCTGACCAAAACAGAGGGATCTCCACAGTAGGAGCTTCAACTCATGGAGAAAAGCATTCTGCAGGGTGGGCCAGTTACACTGGGGACTTGGGACTAGCCTAGGAGGATAAGGGCCTATATAGGGATGATGGCCTGCATCCTTCCAAGAGGGCAACTGCAGTCCTCATTGCAGTATTTATGTCACTTCAGTGAACATTTAAACTAACTGACGGGGTGGTGCAGCAGAAGGAATTGGGGAGGCAGTTTTAGGCTTGCATAAACATCCTGAACAAATGGTTTTGTTAGTGTTCACAGAAGAATGAGAAGGGGAAGGGACATAAAAAAGTAACATGCTTTGCAGGAAGTGAGACAGACACCAGTACTTTTTCAGAGAAGAGAGTCCTGAGGGGGCTCGCTAATCTGAAGGTGTACACAGCAATGGGACCAGAGGAGGATCATCCAAGAGTATTGACAGAGTTCAGGGAGGTGCTGGCTGCACCTCTGACAGTCCTATTTAACAGTTCACTGGAAATAGGAGTGGTTCTGAATGACAAGAGGAGTGCAGTGAAGTCCTGCTTCACAAAACTGATAGCAGGGAAGAAGTTGACAATTACAGGCCAGTCAGTCTGACATTGGTGGTGGGAAAATTAATGAACTCACTGTGGAAGGAAATAATTGTGAAATACAGTATCTTGAGTCCAATGGGTTAAAAGACCTGAGGCAGCATAAATTCATTGGGGGGGAGAGTCATGTCTCAGAAATCTGATAGATTTCTTTGGTTGAGTGGCAAAGGAATTTGATCAGGGTATAGTTGTGCACGTGACTGTGACAGGGCTGAGATCTGCTCCATTTTTTATACAAAGGGAGTTAAAGGCCCCCTTCCCTACCCTCTCATTAGCTGCACTTATGTCTAAGGTTGTCCTTGGATGGAATGTCATTCTACTTAACATTGGCACATTCTGAGGCACTGTAATTACCTAAGCCTCAGTCTCTTGTTTTGTTTTATTATGTAACTATGTATAATTTTGTCAAAAGTTGTATGTATATTTACCCTTCATTTACTTGACATGGAACCATTGTAAAAGAGCAGTTCCTGCTCAAAGGTATTTGTAATCCTAGATTTTAGTAAAATAAAAATAAATAAAACATATAGGGGAGCTTTGCATTCTACTGCTTGCATATGTTCCCCCAGATGTTTGAATGGCCTTTTAGTTTTCCCCACATAGAACGCATGGTATGTACACTGAGCAAGGTAGATAACACCATTAGAATTACAAGATGTAAATTGCCTTATTTCAAAGTCCCTATCAACACTGGCACTACTGAAAGTGCTGCTGTTTTTAACTGAATCACAATACAGACAATTTTAGCAATGTAAGCAGCCCTCCTTATGATCAAGCCATGTGAGTTCTCTAATTTCAGTAAAATGGCTATGTACAAACTTATCGTTAAGTGTAATGTCCTTCCTGTAAGATGCAAGGAGTTGTGCCAGTTAATTCTTTAAGGGCAGGGTCACTACCAATGACCTTCCAGTGTTTACACACAATTTCTATTTCATTCTTTGCCTGCACTGAATATGTTAACGGAAAATTAAACTGCTGTATATTCTACAAAGTTTATGTGTCCCTTCCTGTTTTTTCTGCAAGCAGGTTATCTCTATTTGCTGAATCTGTTATGTTTCTTGCTATCTGAATGTTATGAGTGCTGTACACCCTCTCTTGCACCCTGTGTGTCAACACTGCAGCTTCCTGTTGGTATGCCTCTGTTGTGTTACAGTTGTGGTGAGCCTACAGAAACTGGCCCTTAGGTATGTTGCACCTAACATGAGGGGAGATGACAGCTGGCTGAAATTAGTAAGTCACTGCTGTCTACTTCCTTTCTAAAGCCCCCTCAGGAAGACCAAAGGATCAAAGTGCAGGAGTGCTGCTCGCTCTCACTGTTTATTACTTTGCACTAGATATAATTGCAATTTTTACACTTTAAATAAATATTCTACTTTTGCATGAAGAATTGAACATTAGTCCTGATCTGGGATGTGTCACTATATTTGTGTGTGTGTGTGTGTGTGTGTGTGTGTGTGTGTGTGTTCCTTCCTAAACAGCCTGGGACTAATATCTACCACCTCAGTCTTTCTAAGAGTTACATCAAGGTTTCTGTCTAATGTCACCACTATGTGTAAAACTGAAATGTTCATTTGAGCTGATAGGTAGGTAATGAATCTGTCAAGCACCTTACTACTGCACTTTCAGATTAACCAAATATCATCTCTATAGTGCCCCCAAAACAAAATGTTGCACTTAAAGGGGTTAACATTGTTAGTGATGAACATTTGCTCCCATCTTCCTACATAAAGGTTTACTTCTGATGGGGTGCAAGTTGCCCCCATCGCTGTTCCCTTTATTTGCAAGAATGTTTCATTATTAAAAACAGACATATTATACTTAAAAACATATGCAATCAATTTCAAAATTAGTTCAGTTGGAGCATCTGGTGGACTTGCAACAGAGTTTTAAAAAATGGCTACTGCATCTAGTTCCCCCTCATGGGGTATATTGGTATAAAGTGAATCTATGTCAAGTGTTGTAAAAAGGACTACTTCCATTCTTTGGCTGCTTCAAAAGTTCAGTAAATGCTTAATGTTCTTCACTTAAGATGATAAATTCTCAACATAAAGTTTCAAGTATGTTGCCACATATTTTGATAGCAGCTCTAGTAAAGAGCCAATGTGACTCACAATAGGGCAGCTGGGGGGGTTCTTTATTTTTGTGGATCTTAGGTATAGTATAAAAGGTACCCTTAAAAGGATTAGTGGGTATTAGGAAATCTCTTGTTTTCTCATTAATGAGCCCCTTCTAATAAGATTTTTAATAACTATTGTGTCTGACTCTATTTGACCTTCTAACAATTGTTCATTCTTGCTTTTGTATATATTTTTAAGGGTTTTCTTCCAACCCCCCCCCCATATGTTACTATATGTTTCATAGTGGTGTATTCTATATGCTTTTAACAAACTCTTAGTGTTAAAGTATTTTAATAGAATTTATTAAAGTTTGCATTTTAATTAGTGTGCAATTAAGGGACACCACATGTGATGTAGTAGCACCAATGAATTTTAATGCACTATTGTGATGTCACAAGTTGTCAGTTAAGTTGTATGTATTTAGTGATTTTTTGCCCTTGCTATAGCAACTTTTGAGAAAAGACCCAAGGGGATCTGAAATGCATCAAGTGTGTACTTAGGACCCTATTTTATGTGTTTTTCTTCAGCAATGTGCAATAAATGATGTAACTGAGCTAGTTTGGTGGAGTCTTTTTTGACAGTGGTGGTGAGTGCCTAACCATTTCAGTGACTGTGGGTCACCATGTTGTTAGTCAGGTCGATCATAATTCAGCCAAATGATGAGACCAGGAACCCTCCAACATGTTAAAATGATGAAAAAAACAAGTAAGAAAATGTCATTTTTTTTTCTCCTTACCCGACTACTGGCCCACCAATCTTTCGGGCTGCCTAGGCCCCACTATCACCCTGCCCTGACAGCCATCACCATCCCACATTGCAGGACCCCCGTGGAACCCAGTGGAACCCACTGCTGGATGGGTTCCCCTCCTCAAAAGGAGAAGGTGCCAGTGGGGGTAGGCCAGTGCACTCAGACTTGGCTCAGGGGTTGCTAAGGAGGTCCATAGGCTTGTCCAGGGCTTCTGTGGCAGCAGGAGCTGACAACCATCATCCAGTTGACCCAGTTTTCTCCCCGCGTGCATGACGTGCCACTAATATCATGGTGTATGCCGACATTCACCATGCACCTTGAGTCAATAGGACCCAATGCACTGCCATATCCCTGGCCTCCCCCAGGTGTCAGCATGTGCTGGGTCCCCTCCCTGCACTACCCCTGAGAGAAGGCGAGCAGTCCTTCGATACTCAAGCCTTCTGTCTCTGTCTGGCCCTCCAGCACCCCTGTTTGAATGAATTGCAGATTTTTAAGCAATCTTTGGTGGTGGTGGGAGCGCTGATAGTAAAACTAATATCTTAACAAGGAAAGAATGCAGAGTTAAAACACTGTCAGAAAAAGACATCTTAAGTTCTGGTCAGAACCACAATGGCTGCTAATGCATTCATATGATAAAATATATAGCATTAAAGTGTGACTTCATTGTAGTTTTATTATATAGTAGAAACATACTGTAAAATCATAAAAATCAAATTAATGCAATAAAACATGGTGTTCGTTTTGGGTCCTGCTTGTACCCACCTGCATCTTGAAGGGTTCTCTCATGGATACAGATTGTCATCAGGTGGGTGCATTGGCTATTCTCCTTTGGGTTCATGGCTTGAAGGTGTCCAGCTAACTACCTCAGACCGGGCGCGGAACCTGGGCTTTATGTTTGATGGCTGTCTAACCCTAAAATTGCAGGTGTCAGCAATTGTCAAAACCTATTTTTACCATCTGAGGAATATTGCCCAGGTAAAGCACCTGGTTCCTCCCAATGATTTTCCAACTTTGGTCCCCCATGCTTTCATTACCTCCTACCTTGACTACTGCAGTGCCCTTTACCTAGGGCTACCGGGAGTTGATATCCACTGCTTGCAGCCAGTGCAGAATGTGGCAGCCTGGCTTTTGACTGGTACCTCCAGGACCAGTCATATAACGCCTGTGCTCCGTGGACTGCACTGGTTGCTGATACACTGGTGGATCACCTTCAAGGTTGCTTTGCTAACCTAGAAGGCCCAACACGATTATGGACCCAGTTACCTGAAAGATCTCCTTCATCCCTACTGTCCCCCTGCCCTCTCCAATCCACCAATGAGGGATTGCTAGAGATTCCCAGGGTTCATCTACAAACATCTGGGGCAAGGGCATTTAGCTTTGTGCCCCTGACCCTGTGGAATTCTTTACCTCATCCTGTGTGAGATTGCCTGACCATCCAAAGTTATAAAGTTGCCTTGAAATTGCATCATTTGAACTTGGCATTTTCAAATTATTAAATTGTTATTGTATTTATTGTTTTATTTATATTTGGTTGATATGTTTGCTTTTATTGTATAGATGCCTTGGTTTTAGAAAGGTGCTTTTTATAAATAAAGAAACTGAATTGAACTGAATTGAATAGACACAACTCTGCACTATCTGTCATTTCATGCTCTCTCTCTATCCTTCACCCCTTATTTCATGATAGAACTTGTTTACTTATTACCATTGAACTTATTAATTATTCTCACAAATTACATATGTATGCAACACTGTTACAGCTGCCGTATTTAACTGTATGCTATGCTGATCTTTATAACCTGAATGTAGAATGTCTCATCCCTATTGTACCCTTCCCCCTCCTCCCAGGTCACATGGGGAGATAAGCAACCTGTTGCTCAGTGTGCCTTCTTGGTGAAACATTTCAATAAATAAATTGTTACAATTTATTTTAGCAATCAGAGACCAGCTGAGATGCAATATCTTGTTTTCAGATGGATCCTGCTTTTGGAAAATGCGGCTAACTATTGACACAATCTGTAATTTCAGTAGAAGATGGAAATTTGCATAAGCATTTGAATATGGAGTTGGTTAGGTACTAACATAGCAGAGAATATCATTATGTTATTTACAAATTTTTACTCAGTACTGCTCAAATGAGTTGCAGCATCTTATTTTCAGTGATATTCTGCATCTGCCTACTTTGCAAAGCACAGTAGTCCCGATACAGAACTCTGGAGCAGTCAGCAACACTTTTGGTTATGAGCACACTGACCACAAATACTTTACAATTACAAAGCAAAAATAAGTCTCTTATTGAAAAAGTCAAATTTCTGTTTATGAGGTTAGTTACACTAACACAGTAATTTGGCACCAGCTGTCATATTCATCAATTAACAGCCTGTTTGGTCAATTGGAAATTTAAACAAAAAGAGAGAGCTTGGGATAGCCTGTCGGTGTTGGTAATAAAGAAACAAAACAAGGTGAGACTCTTCCACCTTTTAGAGACTGTTGGAGAGTAATTCCACTTTCTGACTGACATACAGATATGACAAGAATAGCCAGATGGTCCTATCAATCACTTGACCCTATTGCAGAAACCGTGATACGATGACAGCTCAGATACAATGAGATCACTTTTGGGAGTGTGCGGTAAAACAAAATGTTGCCCTGTGTTACAAAATACCACTTAATACAGTGATTTGATCACAGCCAGTATTTTTATCAGACAACAACTCTGTAAGTACTGTATTCATCATTATACCAAGTGGAGGGCACACTCAGCCAATGACAGCACATATTAAGGATGCCTTCATCATACTAGGAATAACACACTCCTGGTATATAAAGGAGGCATTAAAGGCACCCATGCACCATTTTAGTTGCCCTCGTTTGAACTTCTTCCACCCTGTCTTTGTCCCATCTAAGGTACTGCTTCACATATTGCTCTGCAGCAGGTAACAACACCTCATCCACTATATGGTTACTAGATGATCTATTTCTGTGGAACTCATATTGGGAAACAACTAGAGAAGACTGATGTCTTGTATGTGAACTGATCCCCCCATATCCCTCGACACATTAGTACCTTAAAAAGTCAGACAATGAGACTGTTAGGAAAGAAGAGCTTAATACTTTTAGATAAGATCTCTATACTAAACATTCATTTACAGATATTACTCCTAAACATTAAAGTAAAGCAGACCGTGTCAGATAGATAATAAGTGAGGAATATGCATATCCATTTCAGTGTATCTGAATTAATGTCCCACACAGTCCACAGTGAATTGACCTGAAGGTTTACTACAACCTCCCAACAAAACACAACTGTAGCAGTGCTGTGGATTAACCCCACCAAATATCAAGCACCTGGACTCTGTGTTGTGTGATTATATCCAGCCCATGAAGTGCCCCTCCTCAGTCTCAGGCCAAAGCACCTGCTGCAGCCCCAGGAATGCACTCACCTGCCTATATGAATAGCTGGCCATCTTTGCTCTGTCATCCAGTTCTGAATAGACAGGGCTATATATTGGGGAAGCTCCCAGCCCTCTCCTGAATTAATGATTTTGCCAGTCAAAACGTGTAGAGATTTGGGTATTGCCAAGGCAGACCTCGCTCCTGATTGGGGAACGATACTGTCACCCTGAGGAATTGGTGGGGATCAGGACATCAAAGATGGGCAGCAAGTAATTCTCCACATATGTTTGTTGGTGTTGTTAGTACAGGCTGTAGTGAATATACATGTTTAGGAGGATACTTTCACCCCACTGTGAAATGCACAAAGACGGAAAATAAATATTGAGATGATTTTAGTGAGCCTAGAAAGGAAGAGAAAGAACGGGTAATTGAATTCTGACAAGGCCAAAGAAGTAGGAGAAAGAAGGGGCAGAAGGAAGGCATGCGTATGATTGCCCAGTGACTGAATGAGAGTGAGAAACACAACTGGATGCCCATGTAAATCCTCATTTGCAACCATGTGCTGTCACTGCCACCCCACTCACAGTCACATGCTGACAAAGCTCCATTCTCTATAATTGCAATACATCATGCACAGCGTAGCTAAAGACTGCAATGTTTTGGTTTGCCAGTTTTTAGATTTTTTAGATTTAGAGAAACTCAGATCCATGACTTGTGCACTGCCTGTATTAAAAGCCATCTGGAACAATTCGATTATTTTTACATTTTATTGTATTGTTATTGATAATAATAAAACACTACTTGTGGTTTACCATGCTCCTGACCAATGCCTCTATAACAGTGGCCTACCTAGATATCTGCAAGACTTTCTACACCATTCCACACAGGAGACTCATAAACATAGAAACATAGACGTTGATGGCAGATAAGAAATGCAAGGCCCATCCAGTCTGCCCATTTTTTCTACCTTATGAATGTGCTATAGGTTTGTACTCTGTCAATGGCCTATCTATTCATACTCATCGGTATTGCTCCCTTACACCTACCCCATGCCTGTTTGAAGCCC
The DNA here is from genome assembly GCA_016271365.2 of Neoceratodus forsteri. NCBI lineage: Eukaryota > Metazoa > Chordata > Ceratodontiformes > Ceratodontidae > Neoceratodus > Neoceratodus forsteri. The sequence continues at coordinate 40,769,190 of CM028131.1, read as the reverse complement.
TGCACTGTATTCATATCCACCACTTCTTGAGGTAGGCCATTCCATGCATCCACCACCCTTTATCTGAAAAATAACTTTTTCACATTACCCATTAATCAGCCTCTCTCTAATTTCATGCTGTGTTCTCTTGTCCTGCTATTTTTCTTATATTAAAACATGTTAGAATCTTTCACCTTGTTAATGCTCTGAAGATGTTTGAATGCTTTCAATCATAGCACCTCTCTCCCTCCTTTGCTCTAAGGTATACATAGTGAACTCTGTTAATCTGTCCTCATATGTTTTCTGATGCAGTCCCTGCACCATTTGGTTGCCTTTCTCTGGACTGCCTTCATTTTATTAATGTTCTTGTGCAGGGGCTGCCTCAGTACTGCATGCAGTACTCTAGATGGGGCCTAACCAGTGTCTTGTAAAGTGGGATTATTACCTTCCTCTGTAGTTGTGATACTCCTACTAATACACCCCAATATCCCTAACCTTAGCTACTGCTTTAGTGGTCTGCTTGGATGATTTCAGGTGATGATGATGCCCAAGTCTTGTTCTTCCCTTGTGATTGCCAGCAACTCCCTTCCAACCTATAGGTGGATTCAGGGTTTCTCTTCCCTATGTGCATGATCTTGCACTTCTTAGCATTAAACCCCAGTTGCCACTCTTTGACCATTTTGCCAGTTTATCCAGATCTCTTCTCATTCTGCCCACCCCATCTGGATCATCTTTTCTGTTGCATATCTTGGTATCATCTGAAACAGACAAACCTTACCCTCCAGTCCATCAGCAATGTCACTGATGAAGATATTGAAGAGGGCTGCGTAATAATCATCACTATCACACCACCACCACCCATTTGTACTCCACCCTGGGTCTTCTGTGCTGTAAGTACATTATTTTGGGTATGTGGAGGATAAGGAAGCTGAACAGCTGAGGGTAGAGTCTAAAGGCTATAAACTGCATAAGAAATTGGTTAGGAGATGGGTGACAGAGGGTGGTGGTAAACAGTTCACTCCAAGTGAGGGAGTATGACCAGCGGTGCCTCAGGGATCAGTGCTTGCACCTATTCTATCTAATGTCTTTAAAGTGACATTGAACTGTAATCAAGACAAAGAATCAGTGGTAGAGTGTACTAAAAGAGATAGAGAGAGACTGAGAGAAAAACATAAGGGGAAAGAATATAGTAGCTAACAGAGTGTGATTAGGATATCAGTGGTATAACAAGGAAGATTAGAAGACATCCTGTACTGACATAGAAGGAAAGGATTATTGGGCAGAGCAAACATATAAGTATTATTAACTCATTCCAGTTAGGAATTAATCAAAAGTGTATTGCTGCATTCACTGTGAGAGAAGGGGTAATGGATACAAATTTGGTAAGGTTAGCAGGAGGGAACGAGGTGTAAGATGCATTATATGTAATACATTTTCCACAGAGGTGGCGAAAGAAGTTTTGGTCTATACCTGTAAAGAATGTATCCTTATAAAGGAATTATGATAAATACAGTACATTTAGCATTGGAAAGGAAATGGATATCAATGCAGCAGCAAAAAGTTATGTAGCCCAATCAAGAGCACTCCTTAGAAGGAGAAAGTAAGGATGTTCACACAAGTAATTGACAAGTAAAGGACGGTGGGGCTCAGTGGGCTGGTGGGAAGGGGGTACCACTGGACCACCAGAGTTGGATTGGTTTGTCATAATTTATTACTGATGCCTGCGATCAGGCTGCAAGCAGTCCACTGGACCACCAGGGCTATAGGACTATTATTTGTAACATATGCCTGTGATCAGGCTGCAAGCGGTACACTGGACCACCAGAAATATAGGACTATTATTTGTAACATATGTCTGCGATTGGGCTGCAGAGTAGTCCACTGGACCACCAGGGATATAGGACTATTATTTGTAACATATGCCCACGATCAGGCTGCAAATGGTCCACTGGACCACCAAGGATACAGGACATTTACATTCTATTCATATGCCCACGATCGGGCATCGGAGCATGTTGCCGCTTGTGCAGAGGGCGTCAGTCCTCAACGGCTGCAGCCTGGTAGGGTGCCAGGCACCAGTCACCAGGGATCAGTGCACCTGCATGCAAATGAGGCCATAATGACATGCAAATGGCCCCATTTGCACCTTGCATACATTATGGCCCCTTATGTTTGTGCACCTATCGCAATAGCACTTGCGGTAGCGCATCCCCTGCTCCACTCTGGCCACTTGCATTGGCGCAGTGCCACTGTGCCATGTGCACAGTGGGTGGCCAAGGAGCGATATTCAATGATGTTGTGCCATGGCACAGCTCCATTGAATATCTCCCTGTCAACACCCCTGCGCATCCAAGTCGCGCTGCACCCAGGCTTGCGCTACAGACTGGCTCAGTCTGAATATCCGCCCTTAGTGTTTAGTGAGTGGGATTAGGACTTATATTATGAGGATGTCTGGGAACAAGAGGAGAGCAACAATTAATGAAGAGGTTCAACGGACTGTGTTCATCAAAAGAGAATGAGAAGGCTGTGGTTGGTTTACGGTACCGGTAATCTAAAAAAAAATAACAATCGGAATCTTCTTCAAGAAAAAATTACATTGTTTCTGTCTGGTATTGCATAGTTAGTAGAAAGCATGGGGAAACTAGATGGAGAAAGTGCCAGGGATGGCGGTAGCGATGTAGTCACTGTGTACAGAAATGGATGGTGATGTATTAACTGTGTATATAAATAAAGATTCCGCATGATCACTTCATTTATGTCCACCCCATTGCATATCTATCTGTCTGTTCATCCGTCCATCCATCTATCTATCTATCTATCTATCTATCTATCTATCTATCTATCTATCTATCTATCTGTCTATCTATCTATCTGTCTATCTACTGTATCTATCTAGTACTATTTCAGGAGAGTGCTAGATTTTGCCATGTTTTGTTTTATATAATACATTAGGTTGTATATGTTTTGCTGTGTGCTGTTTTACCATAATTTTTTTATTTTTGGGACAGGCTGTTACATGTGCTGTTAAGGGCCTTTTTACATGTGTCATTAAGGGACTTGTTTATTGATTATTAAGAGGCTTGTTTCATGTGTTATTGGGGAGTATTGTAGTAGTGTGTTGGGTAGTAATGTGTTATCAATGTGTTAATATAGTGGTTGTGCTATATATATATATATATATATATACATATATATTATATGTGTATGTATAGATAGATAGCCATGGTGCTTGTTAGATATTAATGTGTTATTAAGTTGTTAATAACTCATTAGTGCAGTGTAATTAGCTAATTTCAGATATCAGACCTGACAAGGCCCCAGGGCCTGATGGTTTTCATCCCAGGGTGCTGAGGGAGCTGGTGGAGGAGCTAGTAGCTCCTCTTGCACATCAATTCAATAGGTCACTTGAGTCCGAGTTTGTGCCTAGAGACCAGATGGTCGCTGATGTGATGCCCCTCTTTAAGATTGGTGATAAGAAGGAAATGGGTAAATATAAGCAAGTCAGCATCACATCAATAGTGGGCAAGCTGATGGAGAACCTTTTTAAACAAGGTCTGGTAGAATACCTTAAAGTTAAAAACCTCCAAAACAATAAACAGCACAAGTTCCTGTTGAGCAGGTCATGTCAAACGAACCATATTACTGTACTTTCTTCAAACACATGACCAGGGAGTTGAATAGGGGCCATGCAGTGGCCTGCTTTACTCTGACTTCAGTAATGCATTTGACACTGTCTTATACAGGTGCCTCTTAAAAAGTTGGAGAACCTGGGAGCAGCAGAGCAAATAGTCAGGTGTGTGTGAAACTGGCTGGAAGATGGGAAACAGAGGGTAGTAGTAAATGGGATAAGATCTATTGAAAGACACATAACTAGCGGGGTTCCTCAGAGGTCATTACTGGGGCTGATCCATTTCAATATATTAATTAGTGACATCAGCAAGAGTATACATGGCAAAATCACCTGGTTTGCCAATGACACACAATCAGCTGCAGAGTGGATAGCTTGGAGGGAGTCAGAGAGCTACAGGAGGATCTTAAAAAGTTGGAAAGGTGGACACACATATGGCAGTTAAAATTCAGTGCTAAGAAGTGTAAAGTGATGCACCAGGGTAGAGGTAACTGTAAGACAGAACAGTGGCTAAATGGAATCAAATGTAGCTCCTTGGCAGAGGAACAGAATCTAGGGGTTATCATTAGGGACCTCAAGCAGTAAAGTCAGTGTAATAAGGCTTACAGCAAGACTAGCAGGGTACTGGGATGCGTTGGAAAGGGCATAGAAAACAAGGGCAGGGAGATGATGCTGCCGCTCTACCAGTCCTTGGTGAAGCTTCACCTGGACTACTGTGTCCAGTTTTGGAGGTCTCACCTTAGAAAGAATATTGATAGGTTGGAGGTGGTCCACAAAAGGGCAACAAAGATGATACATGGCCTTTGGGGGATCATCTATGAGGTGAGGCTATTGATTCTGAACATGTACTCATTGGAAACTAGAAGGAAAGAGGGATATGATCAATAGCTTCAGGTTTGTTAGAGGCGTAAACAAAGTGCTGCACACAATGTTTTTCACCAGGAACACCAGCTCTGTGCTATGGGGGCACAAGTGAAAATTAACAGGTGGGATATTCAGGAGGGAATTCAGAAAATATTACTTCTCAGAGAGGGTGGAGGAGCTGTGGAATAGACTGCCACCTGAAGTGGTGGCTGAAAAGTCATTGTCAAGCTTTAAGTGCACATGAGACAAGGCTTTGGCACAATCACACAACATTAGGGAAGGCTAGGCTAGATATCTCGGGGGACAGGACTCCGGTGCAAAAGTAGATCCCTGGAAACTATGTTTTGGCAGACGTGATGGACCTCAGGTCCACTTCTGCCACTATTTTCTATGTTTCTGTGTTTCCTATTGGCATCATAGAACACTAATTAGCTACAATAATTTGTGGAGAAAATGTACAACAGATTTGCAAGAGATTTTGCTTTTACTTACTCCACTTACAGCCAGGAGCACGGAATGAAAGATACTGTACCTGGGCCTGTCTGCTGTACCATTTCCAGGGATTTGCTACTGTTGGGACTGCTACTGTTGTGTGGGGTGTTAGCTTGTTGACGCTACGCATCAGCCTCTCAGCCCAGCCTTGGCCATCCCTAGCTATATAGAGTTGGCTGGTCACATGAGCTGTCATGTGACTAAGTCCCTAGTCTGACTTTAGCTAGTTGTATTCTTCCACCAATAGTGGTCAGACTTGAGTAAGTTTCACTCCCTCTTTATCTCTGCTTGTCTACAATAACTCTCTGCCTTCCCTAGCCACTTTCCCTTGGTCCCTGCTACTCCCTCTCCTCCACATCTGCTAGTTTCTCCTTTCTGTCCACTCATCCCCCTGTCCAGTTTTGAACCTCTGACCTCTAACACCAAAGTCAGGTAATGTACCACTGTGCCACCATGTCTGCCCCTATTCTTTCTGGCCTTTTGTCATCCTTATTCATATCTCCCTTCCACACCTGCCCCACTTGACTCTGTCTGTCTTCCCACTCCTACTCCCACTACCTTTCACATTTCATACTGCCCTCTACTGTATCACCTCCCCTACCTCTCCCACTAATCTACTTTCCTACCAAACATGGGAACCTCTGCTAACTGGATCCTTCCTCTGTTACTCATTATACTGGTCAGTCCCTCCTCCCCTGGATTAAATCCCCAACCCATCCACCTCCATCCCCTTGTAGCCTCACCAGTGCTACCTACAGGTACTGACAGCTCTACCCCTGTCTGCCTTACTCCTTCCTACACCCACGGGTGTACTCAGGTCACTTGTTTTATCACGATTCTCCACTCTAGTTACTCACATTCCCTCCCCCAGCTACAGCCACAAACCGCACTATCAGTGAGCCTCAGCTTGCCTTAAGCCTCTTAGATTCCTAGTATGGCATTGTCTACTCCTACTCCTGCTCTATGGCAATGTCCACCATAACACTGGCTTGCCACCCATTCCTACTTCTCGAAATCTAGAGGGCCTCACACTTGCCTCAGTTAATATCTGCAGGCTTTTACTAAGCTTGACCTACTTCAGGCCTGAGTTATGCAGTACCACCTTGATGTCCTTGCAGTGGTCAAGACCTGACTCTCCCCCAAAGTTCCAGACTCTGCTGTCACCCTGAATGGTTACACACTTTTCAGGTTGACAGGCAGGGTAAAAGGGGAGGAGGATGTGCCATCTATCTAATCAACTCTTTTCATGGTCTGTTCCTCCCACAAATTGCAACTGGGCATGACGCTCAGGCTTTGCTGATCAAAATTGCAATTGGTAATAAGGGTAAATCGATCATAGCTCTCTCAGTCTACATTCCTCCATAGAATGCTGCTTTAGGCTTCAACACTATCCTTGACTGGGTCTCTAATTTACCCAATGGATCTGAAGTTGTCATGCAGTGTGACTTCAACATTTAACTGACTGGCCCCTGAGTAAGTCACATTCCAGGATGCTGCTGCAGCAATTAATCTCTCCCAACTAGTTTCCTCCCTAACTAGAATCAACTACAGAACTGGTAATAGCTCACTAATAGATCTTATACTTACAAATCATCCTGAGAGCTTCACTAATGTAGTGGTCTCTCCTGATTTGCTTAGTGACCACTCTGTAGTTTGCTGCCATTGGTCTAACCATTTTGCCAAACTCTCAGATAAATCAACCTACTACCGCACCCTTAAAAAAGTAAGCTAATGCATTTCCACTTCTACCTCTACAAAAGCAACTGGTCACCAATTGACACTGCCTTAAATATCGATAAAGCTTTAATGCACTTCATTTCTACCTTTAACAAAGCTTGTGACATCTTCGCCCCTTATTCCAAATGGACCACCAAAGGCAATTCCCATCCTTGCATCACCCCTGCACTGCCTAAATCCATGATCTCAAGGGACAACCTTTGGTATAAAGCCTGTGCTACTGGTAACCCTGTAGACTGAGAGAGGTATAAGACAACAAGGAACTCATGCACCAGTGAGATCCGCTTAGCTAAAATTGCCCACTTCCAGGAGAGTCTCTCCTCCTTCTCATGGGTAATGGTAGAACATTTTGGGACAACATAAAAGACAGTACTGGTAAGCCCAATACTTCCCCTCATCCATGATTAACATGAATAGGGCAATCACCCAAGACCACCAGCTCATGACTGACTCCTTCAATGCCGCCATCTCGGACCTTAGTGGAATTCTCCCACCTGACTTTTTCTCTAACTCCCACCCATCTCATGACTCACCACACCCACAGGTTCCTAGCAACACCCCGCTCTCTTTCTGTTTCAGGATTATATCCCCTAATCAGGCAAAAACTTACCTGCTGCATGTACTTGGTAAGGCCAGATATAGTAGTGACACTCTGGTTTTGAAACTCCTGCACCTGGCCCTTGATGCAGTACTACTTCCCCTCACCAATTTGTAAAACCACTCCCTCTGCTGCATTCAATTCCCCCCAACTGTGGAATGCAGCTGTAATGACACCAGCCCACAAAAGTGGTGATAGAACCTTGTGTTGTAATTACCGCCCAATATCAATCTTCTCCCCACTATCTAAAGCACTAGAAAAAATAATCTCTGATCATCTAAGCAACTGTCACACTAAGTACAACCTCCAATGCCAACAGCAGCATGGCTTTAGGAAAGGTCACAGTACCACCTCCACCCATCTTGATTTACGAACTTTGCTCACAAAACCCTTGATCATGGTCATCTGGTTCAATCTGTGTACATTGACCTGCTAAAACCTGACACGGTCAACCACGCCCTCCTAGTTGCTGCCCTCTCTGCCATTGACCTCTCACTTGAAGCCACCACCTGGTTCTCTAACAATCTATGAGGGCATACACAGATAGTCAAAATCCAGGATACCCTCTCCTCCAGCCAACCGATTCACTCTGGTGTCCCTCAAAGGTCAATTCTTGGTCCACTTCTTTTCAGTAATCCCTAAAGTAATTCCTTAACTCCCTCCTTCTCATCTGTTCCAGTAATCTGCTTTTTTACACAGATGATGCTGTTATCTACTACAGCCATTCAGACTCCCTCCACCTTGAACATGCCCTTCAAAAATGTTTTGTTGAAGTTGAATCCTGGTTGTCAGATCACAAACTCATAATCAACTATACAAAAACAAGATTATTGTATTTGCTAGTACCCAAAATAAGAATAATGCATCGCACCTCAGTATCCTCAGTAATCTCCACCAGCCTCAGAAACAAGTCAGCAGTTTCAAATACCATTGGGTGACCATCAGCAGCTCCCTGTCATTTTGTGTGCACATAAACTTGGTCTGTAAAGCAGTTAACATTAGGATTGGGTAGCTTTATAGGCATAGGTACTGTATGACTCCCTATGCCATCCGGCTGGCTATAATTAGTTCAATGCTCTTGATCATTGATTATGGTACAGTTATTTATGGCACTGCCACTGATACTGTCCTTAACAGAATAAAGATTACTCTTCACAAAGCCTGTCACCTGTCCCATAAATTCACCCACACTGGTGATCTCTACCCATATACTGAGTGGCTAAACCTTAAAGGCAGGATTGCTTCCAGTCCTCTCTACTTGCAAAGATTACCCTTAGCTTCACTCCACCTTCCTCGCAATCACTCCTACTCCTGCTGCCACTCTCAGAAACACAAGATGCTCCTTTAAACCTTCCTTCTCAGTCCCACACTGCAGGGCATCCCTAGGACAGCAAGCAGTTATGTCCTGGGCTACAGCTTTGCTAAACAGACTGCCAACTGAAGTGTCTGCTGAGTCAAAACTAGGGCTCTTCAAATCTAATCTACACCAGCACCTCCTAGTGAGTATGTCCTGTTACTGCACCTAATTTCCTGCCTCTGGCCCCCCACCAAGGTTCCTGCTTTGCATTTGTCTAGTAGGACTATAACAACTTAGACTGTTTCCTGATAGTTTTTACTTCCTGTTGATTATATTTAATGCTGGGTATTGTTGCTCCTCTAGTTTGTGCAATTAATTCTTCTCTCCCTGGATTAGCCTCATGTCTAGCATTTCTATCTGCTTCTTTTGTATCAATTATTCATTCTGTACTGTGCTTGGCTCACTATCCCCTGTATATCCCCTTCAATCTATTGTTTACCAAGCACTGCTTGTATTACTTGTCCTATATGTTCTCACTGCCTGTCTAAATCTGCAATATATTTATCCAACAAAACCATTCTACCCTTCTTAGCTCTTCACTTCTCTCTCTTCTCTCTCTTCTCATACCCCCTCTTCCCACCACCTCAGATCCAGTGACGCTTGCACTCTAGCTATTTCTTGTCACTCCACCTCCACTGGACAGATAGCCTTCTTCTACCACTGCCCTAAGGTTTGGAACTCCCTGTTGCCTCTTATCCAACTCTCTTTGTCCTCATCCTCTATCTCTTTAGCCTTTCATAATTTCTTTTCCCCTATCTGCACTTGCCTTAGCCCATTCTCTACCCTCCCTCCAAGCCTCTCCTTCCTTCTGGCCCTACCCAACTCCTTTCTCCTAACTATACCTGTTCTTAGACCCTCTTCTCAACCTCCACCATTTGTCCTGTCCCCTATTCCTCTTGCTCCATTCCTCTACCCCTGAAACTCCTCCTGGGATCCCAATTTGTACCCTTCCTCTCTCCCCTTCCTGCCCCCTTCCTCCCTGTTACTTCTGCCTATGTCCTGGCCCTCCTTGCAGGGTTCTCACCATCCTGAAGGAGTGCAGGTCCTGGCCCCTTCTCTCATCTCCACTCATCCTCTCCTCCCACTCCCTTATCCTGTTCCCCTTGCAGGGTTCATTGTACCCTGAAATCCTGAAGGGGTTTACTCTAGTGGCTTATATCAGCTTAGACTGGATCTTTCTTCTACCCCTCTTCCTTTCCCCCACTTTCTAATCCTTGCCTGACCACCCCCTACCTCTTCATCCCATTCTCTCCCTACTATTCTCCCACCCCTGCTTCCCTATCTACCTCTCCCCTTCTGACTGATCCCAATCCCCTTGCAGAGTTCTCAGCATCCAGAAGAGGAATTGTTCTTGGCTGCCCCCATCACTAGCTGTTCCCTTTCCCCTTCCTCTAACCATTGCCCTCCATATTTTCCCCAATTTTGCCGAAAACCTGCCCTCCCAAAGACCTTCCTGAGCACTTCCTATCATATGCTCAGCCTAATTTCCATAGCACTTCAGCTGTGTCTGCCTCCTCTAACCTGTACCCTGCTGGTTCATCTTGTATTTTGGCTGCTACAGTGTCTGTTATACCCAAACATGGCTTGCTCCTTGGCCGGTTGGTCTGGGTCATTCGGCGTGTGCTGTTATCATAATGTTATATTGATAATGGTGCTTGTATTACTCCCGTATTGCTATGTGCTTGTTTGTTCTCCCAACTTTGCAACTCCCCCCCCCCATGATGCTTCTGGAAACAAGCTGTTTACAGCTCATGTTGTCTTTCCTGGCGAAACATTTTCCAAATACCAAGTAAATAATGTTTGTGCACCTGACGTGAAGCCTTTGTAAATAAGTCTCTAACAGAAAAGGTTATGAAATTCTAAGACTTAAATAAATAAATACAGTACATAACTAAATTAAAAGAAAATTGTTGAACGGTTTTGTTGGATAAATCTATTAATGTGCAGTTTCATTCTGACGATATGTGTATTCCTAAATTAGTATAATGCTAAAACCTTACAATTTGCAGTTTTCTTGCTTTTTTTGTCACTGTCTTGTACTCAGACAGTTTGGAACTTTAGTCTGAAATTGTTAGAGTAGAAAGAGCTTGAGTCACAAAAGTGCCTCTTACTTGTTTGGTGAAAAAAAATGACTCTGTTCCAAAGTTATTCAATGTGCTATTAAGCAGGTCGACCATTGGGACTTTACCTCAAAGTTAACCAGCTTTTTACCTCAAACCAGGCACAAAATCTGGGTGCTGTGTTTGACAGCAGCCTGACATTCAAATCTTAGGTGTCTTCAGTTGTAAAGACCTTATTTTACCACCTGAGGATGATTGCTCAGATTAAGCACCTGTTTCCACCGGGTGGTATGCCAACTCTGGTTCATGCCTTTGTGACCTCTCACCTTGATTAATGCAATGCCCGATACCTAGGGCTAACAGGGGTTGATATCTGTTAATTGCAGTGGGCGCAGAATGCTTCAGCCAGGTTGTTGACTGGCTTATCAAGATCTTGCCATATCACACCTGTGCTCTGCAACCTGCACTGGCTGTTGGTACATTGGCGGATCACCATCAAGGTTGAGATACTGACCCATAAAGATCTAAATGGACTGGGACCTGGCTACTTGCAAGATCTCCTGTGCCCCTATCTCCCCCTCCACCCACTCTGCTTCACCGATGAAGGATTGCTAGAGATTCCAAGGGTCCAGCTAAAGACTTTGGGGGCTCGCACATTTGCTTTTATGGCCCCAAACCTGTGGAATGCTCTACCTCTCTGGATTAGGGAGTGCCTGACCATTGACAGTTTTAAATCTGAACTAAAACCATATCTGTTCAGTCTGGCATTTCTGGATGAGGGTCAGGTTTAGTTGTACCACTATCTAATTGAAACTGACTGATATTTATTAAGATGTTTTATTTATTTTATTAATGAGTGTATGTCTACATTTTTTAACCGGTTTTAGCATTTAAAGTGCTTTGATCTGATGGAATTGCCCTTACAAATAACATTTTTGATTGATTGATTGGTTAAAGTTCCCATTATTTTCAATGGAAATTTCACTCCCTGTGAAACAAAACCTAAGGGTTCTCATGTGAGCTGAAAGCTTCCCTGTTAGAAAGGGATACTTTATGGAAAAAATCCTGAAGAAGCAAGAACAACTCAAATGGGTGTCTTTTTAAGAGAGCATGTAATAAGTGCACCAAATTGGGCAGAGCAGCCAAGGCCGCCTACTATCGTTCGGAGCCAGTCTCTGCCTTAAGAAATCCTACAAAGCTCTGGAAAACATTAAAAGACATGTCTAGACATGCACCTGGTAATTCCATTCCAGCAAAAATTAAGTCCGGTAGCTGCATTATCACTAACCGATCAGAGATATTGGAAGCCCTCAATAACCATTTTGCAATGGCAGGGGTAGCATTTGATACTCTTCCTGCCAATTACCTCCACACAGCTCAGGGCCCACCAACCCATGAGTCCCCATCTACTGAGGAGGCCTTCTCCATCCTGCCTGTCTCTCTAAAAGAGGTGGAAGATCTACTGCTGCAACTGGACACCAGAAAGGGAGCAGGCTCTGACTTCATAGAGCCATACTATCTGAAATGTGCCTACCATGTGCTTGCAGTGCCAATCACCCACCTATTCAACATGTCACTCTCCCAGAGTAGCCTCCCCCCTCAATGGAAAATAGCCTATGTCATCCCTCTATTAAAAGCAGGTGACCCCTGCGATCTAAATAATTATAGACCGATCTCTCTCCTCCCCATCCTGTCTAAATTACTAGAAAAAATAGTTTGTGGCCAGCTATGGATATACTTAGAATCCAGAAGTCTATTAAACTTGGTTCAGTCTGGATTCAGAGCAAAGCACAGCAGCATAACAGCTCTAGCTAAGGTGACCAATGATTGGCTCCTTGACCTTGACAGAGAAGAAGCATGTCTGTGCTGTTTTCTTGGATCTTAGTAAGGCATTCGACACAGTTGATCACAGCCTGCTTCTTTCTTCCCTAAGCACCTTAGGCCTGCACCAGAAATCTATGTGCTGGTTTGCAGACTACCTCGGAGAATGGAAACAATAGGTTGAAGCTGAAGGTGATCTTTCTCCATTAAAACCTATGCCGAGAGGTGTGCCCCAGGGCTTTATCCTTCGTCGCCTCCTCTTTGCAGTCTACATTAACAACATCAATGACCCCATCAAAAAAGCCAGCATCCACTTATTCATGGATGACACTGTACTGTACTTGAGTTGTCCCACGCTGGAAGCAGCCTATGAAGACCTCCAAGCTGAATTTAACCTTCTAGAATACCAGCTCATAAACAAAAAGCTTTTGCTCAATGTGAAAAAGACAAAAGCCTGCTCTTCTCCCCCTCCTTGCATGCAACAATTCCTGCTGAGGGGGGAGCTATCCCACAAATTACCACTGTTCTTGGAGAAACACTAAAGTATGTAGCTAAATTAAAATATCTAGGAGTTTGGCTCGATCATAAACTTTCCTTTGCCGACCATCTCGAAGAACTACAGAAGAAACTAAGGCAAAGATTAGGACTATTCTACAGAATTAACCACCTGCTCACAAAGGAGGCCAAGATTCAACTGGTTCAAGCTACCTTCCTATCTTTAATAGATTACATAGACCTGCTCTACAGCCAGTGCACTACCTCTGCACTGGCTAAGTTGGACACCCTCTACCACAGAGCTATCAGGTTCATTACTGGCCTTCCACTTTCCACAAACCACTGCTTCCTGTACTCATTGTTAGGCTGGTCTTCCCTTCACTATTGAAGGAATATAAACGCCACTGTATGGGCCTTCAGAGCGGTGACCAACAAGCTCCCCTCATATGTCTCAGATTGTATTCCCTGAAGTGAGTTAGGCACCTACACTCTAAGGAACTATTTCCTAATTGCCCTTCAAGTTCCAAGGGTCAAAACTCATTTCGGCAAAGCTGCTCTAAGCTTCTCTTTACCCATATTGTGGAATGGTTTACAAAGGAACTTGAAACTGAGCTACCCTGTTAGCCTAAATATCTTCAAGATGCTCTACGATCACTACATGAAAGCACCTTGTAAATGTTTCCTCACTGCTAGCCCACTAATTCCACAACTCCCCCTTTCCATCCTGATGCTCACCATGTTTCTACCCCTGGCTCTCGCTCTTTCTCTATTAACTCTTCCTACTGCACCCACCCTTCCCTGTCCACGCCAGTCTGGCTAAAGTCCCACCCTATCCATAGTAGTGTCCCAAGTATCTACCCCTCCTCCATCATTATCATAATAAACAAGAACACAACAGCCATCGTCACTTTCTGTGGTTTTAGCTCAATTTTTCCCCCAGTCATCGGTAATATATCCTTCCTCTTCTTTATTTCTCTAACCTGCCACCCCATACATGACTTCTTTCCCCTATATGTGTAGTTGCTGACTGCCTCACTCAAAATATCTCTGCTTATAACCCCTGTATGCCTATTGTTGATTGTACATCTGCTGACTTCTTCAATTGTAAAATAATGCTGTTTTGTTTTATTTATTTCAACCATTGTACTGTACTGTATACACTGTATATACTTTTCTTCCTTGTATATTATTGCTTTTGTATACTTGCTTCTGTACTGTACTTTGAGTATTCATGACCAGGTCCACCTTGCAAATTGCTCAATGGTGCCCACCTGGATAAATAAAGATTTTGATTGATTGATTGTTTGAAGGAGTTCCCCTCCATCTCCAATCAATACATTTATTTGGGTTTTATGTCTTGTTACACTACTTAAACTTTCACCGACTTCAGAAACAAAAAATGGATGTATAATGGAAGTACATTGTTATTTTTTTTTGTACATTTTAATACTAAATGGATACAGAATTGCCGTTAACTGGATTTCAATAGGTTGACTTCAACCTCAAAAATTAGGGTGGGGTGGGTTGGTGGTTAGGGGTAAAGCTTATATTCAGATACATGTTCATACATGGGCAATTTAGGTACAGCATGTGATTTACTAGGTAGTCAGTGTTGTGACTGCTCCTTTCATGTGCACAAACTCTTTACATCTAGTACATGACACAGTAGTTCAAAATGACTTTCACTGATGTTTCATGTGCTCTTTTAAGAATTTTGTTATCTGACTTATTGACATTTGACCTTGAAATGACTTCTTGGGTAACAGTCAAACTGTTTACTTCCCATATATTTCTCAGTTGATCTTTGAATGGATTTTTGGCCAACATAATTTTTACAACTTTTGTTATCTATTTTTTATTTATAATCTGGGTTTTAATAATGTATTCTTCCAAAACAACTAGCATTAGTTTATGACGAAGGACTCAATTTATTCTGAAAGCTAAAGCACTTTTTTTATTTTGTAACATCTATGTTGGTCAAATAAAAGGTATGAAATAATCTCTGTTTTTCAAGATCTTTTGTCACAAGGACCAATACGACAACACAACTCATCTTCTCTGTCAACACTATGAATGTATATTGAAATTTTTCCATTTTCACTCATAAATTTAGTAATTTCCAGTAGTTTGACCCCAAATGTTCAACACAGCCATTTTTTCACACCACCTCATGAATGTGGCAGGTGTTATTTTAAAATCCTTCTCAAAATGTGTTTCAATACTTGTTGCACAAAATGATGTTTCAGCCAGTATTTAATAAATGACACCTGCCATGTTCAGAAGGGGTGTAATAAAAATACTATTTTGAAATTTGGGTGGTTCAATGACACACTCAAAATTATGGATTTGCATGGATGACTATTGGCCCAGTGGGGACCATGTTGTCTTCTTGTGTCAATGACCTGAGTACAGCTGCAAACTCAGTGTGCTGACTGAATGGTTTGAGGCTGGGGAGAAACACTGCAGCAAGCAGGACTGGCCCCAGCCTGGAGAGGAACAGAACAGCATTCTGGCACACAAATGAAAGCTTGTGGGAGGCCAGGGAGTCTTCTATAACAAGGAGTTGACATGCATGTTGTGACTCATGAGATATCAAATGAACAATCCTATCTCATGAAGAAAAAATGATACCTTAAGTCAGCCCATGTCATATCCCGTATATAGTATGTGTACAAACATTTGAACATACAAGGAGATAAAGGGCTTATAGTCTATTTATGGGTTGTCCAACCCATAGCTCATGAGCCACATGTTGCTCATGAAGAAGTTTGATGTGCTCAAGAGAGCCCACTGAAGACACAGTCACAATCAAGTAATTCATCAATTACATGTCATAGTCTCTATCAGTATCTTTGATTTTCATCCTGATGCCCAAGTTTCAAGAAGTAACACAGCTGAAGTGGGACCACAAAAATGGATTCATAAATTATATGATATGCATGCAGACACAATGAAGACATCACATAGAGCTGAACAACGCCACAGAGTCAAGTCCCTTCCTCAACAGCCACCTCACAATCACCTCTGCCAGCAAGACTCTCATGCTCACAGAGTCTGCTCTCCATACCCCATCCCATTCCATTTGAACTTCTGTTCAAACCTTCACTGATTGCTGCTTTGAAACACCCTCTGACAACACATTCAGGGCATATCGGTAACTGGATGGCTGCCTCTGACAACAAGACACTTGGGCTCACAGAGTCTGTTCTGCTTCCCCATCTCATTCTCTGCAAACTTAAGTTCAGGCCTTATTTATTTGTTTATGTATTTATGTATTATTATTATTTATTTAAGAAATCAGATGTACACATGTGAGCAAGCATGCTTATTTACAAAGGTTCCTCATCATTTACAGAGATTGAAATGATGATGAAAAGTCATACACTGATTGTTGCTTTGAAATCCACAATGACTACGCATTTGGGGTATATAGGTGCTGTAACTGGGCAGTTGCCTCTGCTAACAAGACACTCAGGCACACTGAGTCAAATCACTCTGCCCCCAACAGCACCCCAATACAGTAAATGACAGCAACAAATCACCATTGTAAATATGCTCTTCCAACAATATCCTCAGGCACACATATTCAAATTTCTCCCACCCCCCAGACCTGCTCTGAATAACCATTTTAAAAACACAACTACAGCATATTTTAAAAATGCAATAACATTATTAAATATGATTATTATTGGCTATTTCCTGTAAGTTTTATTATTTTAACTCAAAAATTGATAAATATTGATATGGTATGGGCCATGCATTGTTGTTGATCATGTCTTAGTCAGAAATTTAAATGTGGCTCATGTCCAAGAAAAGGCTGGATACTCCTGGTCTATCTAGTCTGCTCAAATGTGCCGTGTGTATGTCTCTGTCTGTCTGTCTGTCTCTCTCTCTCTATAAATATATATATATATATACTGTACATATACATAGATATATGGGTGCGGGCACACCCCTATAGTTAGGGTTGAGTAGACACTTCAATTTTAAACTCAAAATTTTGAACTTTAATAACTCTGCAACCATGCAAAGTATTTGTACAGACTTTGGTATGAAATGTCCTGATCTCTTGCTCTGCCAAGCTACATTCCAGTTGGATGTGCATGTTCCAAGTTATGGAGAGGTGAAAAAACATATTGTTGCTCATTGACTTTGCTGGAATTTTTCTTTGAACTTGCCTACAGCCCAGACGATTTGTTTTCCTGATCTGAAATTGTGAGGGTGGAAAGGAACTACCCCACAGATGTGCAGTTTGCTAGACTAGTGAACAATAATAAGCCATTTTTATGTTACTGCAATTTAAAAATGTGAAAAAAATTATTTCTGAACATGCTCAGTAAGTACTAAAAGATATTGTAGCTGTATGAAACAAAAAGGAAATCATGTTTTGTATTGGAAGATTTCCTTTTTCTATGGCCTCCATCTTGTTTTAAGTTTTGCCTGAAAAATTCAACTTTGGAAACCCACCAAAATGATATTCTGGGGAGGAACCAACACAAGCAATATGCTTTTTGGGACTCCTTGGTTGCATTTTGTACTGAACTATTAGAAAAATGCCCTTAAAAATGTGTTTTATTTAACATTGAAATTTTTTTTTTTGCATCAGAATTATGCAAAATAGATCTTGTTTTGTATAATGACTCACAAAACAAGATCATCTGTCATATTTAGAAACCCCTAGAATGATACTCTGGGGAGGAACCAACACATGTAGCTTGTTTATTGGCACCACTTAGGTGCATTCAGCACTTTACTGCTTGAAAATTTCCCTTAAAATGTGTTATTTTTAACACTGAAATTATGTTTTTGTATTGGCATCATACGTAATGAGATCTTGTTTCATACTGTCTCCATTGAATCTGTGTGCTCTGCCATTATTGCCGGGTGCAGTGGGTGGCTAGCCCTCATTGCCATACAGTCTCCAACTCACACTCTGCACTCAGAGTGCAATAATTACTCAGAGAGTCATTGTGTTCCATGCACTCTCTTTTAAGCATTCAATATTTCATTCAGCAATTCTGTGATACAGCATATATCCACAACTTCTTTCTGGCATCTTTAAAAAAAAACAAAAAAAAAAACAAAGGCAAACAAATCACAAGCACTATGCAAAGAAAAACATTAGATTATAGGAGAGTAATGGGTGGTAGAGTGATGGATCCCCATGTTAGATGAAGATGTCAAAATGTGTAAGAAAAAGCTATCAATAAGCAAGAATGGAAGTGATCACCACTACTACCCACAGAGTATTCAGTAATGACAAAGTAAATATGTATAGTCTATAACCATGTGGATACTATAGATCAGGGAAAGTGACTTGGTCCCAAAATAAAGACCAAGCTTGTTAAAAACAGTCTTAAAGGAACAAGACAGTTAAAGCTTCCAAGCAGTTCTCATAATAATTATCGAGACCTTAAAAATGATAGGATTTCAATATTTAAAATTGTATATTGGTTCTGTAAATTTTACTGGTATTAAACAGATTAAAAGACTTAAAACAGTTTTCTTTATAAATAACCAGTTTAGCTGAGCCAAAGAATGAAATCCTAAATTGCAAATTATCGTTATTAGTTTTGTTAAAGATTGTTAATTATTTTTGATATTTAAAAGGATGAAAAGAATAAAAATGGCAAAAAATGAATTTATAAGGGCAATAAGTTCAAATCCCTACAGTACACAGCCACATGCAATTATAATAATGTTATGAGTTTAAATGGACACCAGGGGGTTACCAGGTGTTTATAATGAAATATGCTATTTAAGGAGGGGGGTAACTGAACAATTATCACCCCCTGAGGAAGACCACATCCTGGTTGAAGCATCAGGTTTATTTCATTTTGGAGACACCAGAAATAAGTGGTGGATATATGCTGTAACACAAAAACGTTGACATGCTGAACAAAATATTGACTGCAGCTAACACAAAATGAAAGAGATTGTGTGTAACTCAAAAACTATCTGGGTACTTATTGTTTCATACTGTAACTGCATTGTAATTGTAATGTACTTGCATTCAACAAATATGTAATTGCATTCCAGTTGCTCTGTTTCATGCAATTAATGATTAGTTATATCGAAATGAATGCACTAAGTGTAACTGAAATGCCTCTAAATAAACTTTGCTGACTCTTCCAGGTTGCCCCCAAAAATAGATTTGATTACCAGGGGGCTTAACTAGTTACCAAAAATGAAATAAAGAAATGTTTGCTCTGTTTAAAGAACTGGCAATAATTAATTATAACAAGTTAATGTTTTCTTTTCCTTAACTACTGGCCATTCTAATACTGTCAATTACCCTACCCTGAAACAAACATTTTGGTGGTTTCACTGAATGCCCATTTCTATCTTCATCCCAGCCTCCACTCATAGTGACCCCCCCCCTTTGTTCATTATTTTTTATTCACTTACACACAGTAGTCTAGTGGCCTACCCACATCCGATACTGAGTGTTCACCTCACGTATCTCCTGTTGTGATCTAAACAATCCTAATCCAACATTTTCACAATGATATTCCAGTATTTCATCACAATTTAACTCTGCTGCTGGCTACCATCCCAAACAAGTACAATGAGTTGGTGGCATGCAGCAAAGGCAAGTGGAGGTGAAATATTTTGCTGTTGGCTTTCATGGTGATGGGGATATGGGTTATATAAAGTGGAGGGCAGTATTCATTACTGGGAGAGGGTTGGAATCTAATCTGTCATGTATAAGTACAAAAAAATAATAGTAATTGACTGTGAGGGGGGATAACCACTTACATCAAGGAAATGATGCTTTTTGTAAAACTAGGTGTGTGGTTAATAAGGGAGGAAACACTAGCACCAAGGAAACATTTGTTTTCAAATTAAGTGAGGAAGAATTAAAACTTTTGATGACCAGCCAAACTGTACAAAAAAAATGGAACGGGAACTACTTGTACCAATTAAGTTATTACAACTGAAAGTCATAACTGGCATGGACTAGCATTCTTTTAGCATCCCTGAATTGTAGGTGCTCTAGAGTTGTTCCCATAAAGAACACACATAAACACCTCATAACCACCAATAGGGCTCACATAATTTAGTCCAGTTTCCTTTATTTATAGTAATGTGTTTCAATGTCAAAACATTTTACTTAGAAAATCTGAAGTCAGAATATATTGTCACTTTTGCAAGCATAGCAGGACACAGGAAACTAATGTTAAATGTATATTTTAGTGTAGGCATGCTTCAGTGATGAGGCAGTGTGAAATTTCATGACCCTGGGCTATGCTACAAAACATGCCTCGTTTATCTGCTAAAATAATATGCAAAGATTACTGTGGGTGAGGAGAACATGGAAAAATGTCACAATGCACAGGACAATGCTTTCCTCACTTCCTTGACCCAGTGTAACTAAACTGATACCCTCCTCTGGACACCAAGCTTAAGTATCAATGGGGAGGAGGGGGCCCTGGATAATCCCACCCTGGAGGGTAAGCCGGGGGAACACCAGTCTGAGGTGTGTCCCAGAGAAGGTAAGTGATGGTGGTGGTGGTGGGAGCAGGGGAGAGCCAATGGGGCCCATTCTGGGAAGGAGGAGGAAAAAGCATAGTAAATTAAAAAAAATACTAAATAATAATAACAAGCCAAAACATCATCCAGACATGTGTACATTACTTGGGTACTTTTTTTTATTTCTAAATTTATCTAATAGCTGTTTTTAATGTGAAACATATGCACATAGAAATAAAGAATGTGGTGGCAGATAAGGGCTGCTGGGCTCACACAGTCTGCCCATTTTGTTTTAGACTTTGTTTTTTGCTGTGGTCATAAGTGTTCACTTTTCATTAACAATTTTTGTGCTTAGAACTGACATCTAATGAATTGTTTATTACTTTATTGGTTAAGATGCTATTCCACAACTAATTTGCATATGTGTATAAATGTGTGTCTCCCCCTTACCATGTCATACCTGATGTAGCTCTGTGGAAATGTCTTGGCATTAAAACACATTACTATAATTGAAACAGACTGCACTAAATTATATGTGCACCACAGGAAGTTACAAGAGATGTTCACCGACTACTGAAACCACATCCATGAGACCAAGTCTAGGAAAAATGCTCAGAATACAGTTAAAATAAGTGTGTGTGTGTGGGGGGGGGGAGTTGTAGAAGGGTCAGCATAGCTCAGGCAATGTTTGGTAAAACTGATGTTAACCAGAGTTATGTTAGATTATATTGGGAAATAATAGACCATTTGGGATGAACTATTGACTTTAGCATTAGGTAATATAATTATTATTAGCATTACTTCATCTCTCAGGGATATTTTCCAGTTGTATCATCCCCTCTGGTTAATATTTGTAATCATATTAACATTCTAGCTCTATTTAAGTGATAACTACTATGGGAAAATAATTTGCGTGCATATATATTTATGTCTTCCATCATAGATTCTAAAACTTGCCTAACCTGCCCATCTTATGAATGGCCTAATGCAAGAAAAGACAAGTGCATTCCAAGATCTGCAGAGGTCCTTTCCTATGATGAGCCACTGGGTGCATCTTTGGCGTCTGTTACCACTACCAGTTCACTGCTGCCAACTGTCATTCTTGTTTACTTTGTCAAGTCTGCAGAAACTCATATTGTCAAAGCCAATAACCAAAATCTCAGTTATCTGCTTCTTATTACTCTTGTGGTCAACTTTCTTTGCCCTTTGCTTTTTATTGGGTACCCACACACATGGACATGCAAGCTCCGTCAATCTATTTTTGGCATAACTTTTGTTCTTTCACTCTCCTGTGTGTTGGCGAAGACCATAATGGTAGTTGTAGCCTTCAGTGCTAAGAAGCCCAACAGTTCATTGAAAAGATAGGTTGGACCACAACTGTCTTATGCAATAGTGTCACTCTGTACACTTGTTCAATGTGCTATTTGTATCACTTGGATTTTAAGTGCTTCTCCATTTCCACAACAGAACTTTAAAACACAACCAGGGTTGATAATTTATGAATGCAATGAGGGATCAATCATTGCATTTTGGTGCATGATGGGATACATGGGACTACTAGCCATCATTAGCTTTATAGTTGCTTTCCTGTCCAGGCACTTGCCTGATAGTTTTAATGAAGCCAAGTTTATCACCTTCAGCATGATTGTATTTGTTAGTGTTTGGCTCACCTTTGTCCCTGCCTACCTCAGTACTAAGGGCAAATACATGGCTGCAGTGGAGATATTTGCAATCATTTCTTCAAGTGCTGGTTTGCTTTCCTGCATATTTTTTCCAAAGTGCTACATTATTCTATTCAGGCCAGACATGAATACAAGAGAATATTTAATGGGGAAAGGGACACATGATGGCAAAAAACCTATGTGAAATGTTGTCAATAATGTTATAATGGGTGTCTGTGTTAAGAAGCCAGTACTTAATCGGGTATATTTAAATAAAATTATTTATGAAAATGTATAATCATCTGGAGAAGTATATGAGTATACACAGCACGAGGCAGTGTAAAGAGGCATCAAAGAGTTTTGATTTTTAAAGCACAAACCCAGACTTCAATAAATTATGTAGAACGTGTGCATTTTGATTCTATTATAGATTGCACTTATGTTTCAGCATTGTAAGATGCCCATTCCATCTATAGTGAATCTGCCTTAATATTCCATTGACATCTGGAACAATTTTTTACCTGTTTTACTAAAGCAAATGTTTATGGACGTGACACTAATCTCTGACATTATGGATAAATGAAAAATAAAATGATTGCTGAAAAACAAGTAATAATAATCATAAAATGTGTGATAAGTAGTGTGTCTTTTATTTAAATCAAGTATTTTAAACAGTACTGAAGTTTACTGAACATGTGACAGAATGACATCGAAAATGGATGAACATGTGTAAGTCAAAACATCCCCTGCTGCTTTTAAAGGGAAAGCCCTGTCAATCTATTTTCTGTATACCTGTTTAGTTTGTAAGCATAAACAATAATTCACTCTCTTGCATTCCTCTAATTTCTTTTAATTTAAATATAAATGAGATTGTGTCACTCTGTTCTGTCCTGGTATGAAACCCTGTTTGTCTTCATTGCAAAGGTAATTAACAGCCTCATGTAAGGCATCCTAGAATGTTATGATGTTTTAGTGCTAAAGCCTACAGTAGTTATACTGAATTAGTCAGTATTGTTGCTGTCTTCTGTTGTCCCTATGTTCTTATATTATGCTGGCCATGAAACTGTTCAAGGAATAGTAAGTGCTATGCTGTTTTTTGTCCTCTAAAGTGTATCTGAGTAATAAAAAAATGCTTTTAGGAAATATAGGGGCTTCACAAGACATGTATCATAACTGACAGAGTATAACTTGTGCTGGCTTATCGAGGTATGCATCATCAACTTCCACGATGTCTTGTGTGATTGGGGTCATGGCCTTTGCAATGGAGACAACAGGTTTTCACACCCAGGCAAAACAGAGTGACACAACTTAATTTATATTTAAATTAGGATGAAATTAGATGGATGCAAGAGAGGGAATCATTGTTCTTGCCTATAATCTACATAGGCACAATATATAGAAAGAGGTTGAGGGGACTTCTCCTTTAAGAAATATGCCCCTTTGATAAAAGTTAGTTTAAAAACAAAAAGGAAAGATTAAAGAAACCTATAATTAGAAACATCATAATTTAACATTGACATTTAGGCCTGTCACATCTGCTGTTCTGTTTCATTATTGGAATATAATCTATAGTTCAAATGTTGTGTATGAAAAACAAAACATTTGCAGATACTGTTGTACCACAGTAATTATATCAGACTGTGTTTGTACCACAGTAAGTACAGTGCTCCACTGTAGCTACTGTGACACAAAAGCATTCTGGCATAATCATGATAGCCTTAATGAAATGCATTAACTTGCATTAAGCTGCTAAATGCTGCATTATAAAATTTCTTAGTTGCCACTGACTTGCACTGTGCTCTGCAGAATGCTGCAGCATGTTGTAATATAATGCAGCATTACTGCATTGCATCCAGTACCGCACCACTGTAAATCACTACTCTGGTACAACGACATGCTAACTTACATCGCAGATTCTTCATAACAAATACATCAGCAAGAAGGAGAACACTCCAAGTAAGCTGTTTGTTAAAAGATGAACACAGTATCACATATGTTCACAGTTCGTGCACATCTTTCCTAAATTGCAATAAAGTTTTTAATCTTATCGTGTTGTTTGCTGCTTTTAATCAGAGTTCAAGACTGAAGTTAAATACATTTCAACATCACATACTATACAAAACAATGCATGGGGAACCACGTACAACAAATCTGATGTTTTCATCTCAGGGTAAAATGACATCATAGAGACCTTTTGAGCTTTGAGTTTGTAAATTTGTATTATTTTTATACCAAATCCTTATTAAGAATTTGTGCTCTTTCTAGAGTTTCTGAGTGGTTCATGATATCACAGAGAAACACAGTGACAGCATATAATATATTTAATATCAGCCATACAAAGATAATGGAAAGCATATCACCTTGTCTCCTGGGAAATATGGGCAGCCTCCCAAAATGTTGTATGGGCTCTGACTCAGCTCATACCCCTTACAGACCCTCTTTTCATACAATTTCCAACTTCCTTCAGCTATTTACAGAGACAAACAGATTACCATACATGGCAAGTTCATCTCTACACACCTTCAGCATTCTTTCTTGTTGCTGCAACTGCTGTTCTTAACCCTGTACATTCTTAGTACACAACAAAGCAACAGTTCTGCACTGTCTTTACCTGCACATACACATTTGTCCCTGATATTGCCTAAATTATCATACTTGTCTTTCTGCACATTCAGCGGGTTTCAAACAGCAGTGTTCTGAAGTCTGCATTAGAGAAGACAGGGCAGAGTTACAGTCAATATATATAAATATCACTAAGACAAAAACAAATGCAGCAAAAACATTTCTAACATTTATCATGAATATGTGTATAAAAATATCATAATGCTGGATGCTAACAGTCACCCTGATACCCTAAAAAGTGGTATCAAACAAAAGAATCTGTCAACCACTGCAGAACATAAAGCATTAGAGTGCTTTAAGGCCCTCAATTCATTTTAGCGTTATCTTAAAAGTTGTCTAAGACAGCATAAAATAATGAGTACAAGGAGTACTAGAATAACCTGTAACACAATTAATAATTTGAAAGTGATCTCTATCCATGTGCTTAAAATAAATAAATCCAAATGATCATCATGTAGTAAAGCTTATAGAGATTGCTGTGCTTACGTCATACTATTAGTGGTTCTTATCAGATGTTTATCTTTTGATTCAGCAAGGGCTGTAAGTCTAGGGAGAGAGAAGTGATATGCACATTAAATGCTGGAGCATATTTTACAACATCATCTGATGACAAGGTTCACTAAGAACATATTATTCACTATGAAGTGGTATGGGTAATACAACTGTTTGACTAGTAACAGTCTGAGCAGTGGGAGTGAAGCAAAAGTTTGGGGACCTCAATGGGCATACTAAGTTCCCATTAGTGAATGACTATTAATTGGTTGCTATGCAATACTGACAATCCATGTTGTAAATCAACTTTACCATTGAGAAGTGCCACTCTGTGAGCCTTACTGAGCAGGCAACATATTGAGTGACACTGGTGCTCTATGAGAGCTACATCAAGGTGTAGCGTACCAGCCTCCATCTCAGTCAGAGGAAGATGATAGGAAATTAGTGGAAAGCATCACTGAGCCCTGCCAAAGGGGTAACACAGTGGTGGTAGGAGAT
The DNA here is from genome assembly GCA_016271365.2 of Neoceratodus forsteri. NCBI lineage: Eukaryota > Metazoa > Chordata > Ceratodontiformes > Ceratodontidae > Neoceratodus > Neoceratodus forsteri. Next base: position 40,743,413 of record CM028131.1, on the reverse strand, counting down.
TTCTGCATACCAGGGATAGATTAGAGTACTATGATCTCCACTAGTGCCAGGGAACAGACCATTCTGGATGGGTTCCAAGACACGCTCCTCACTCAGAGAGTACATGAACTGACCAGTGTGGGGAACAGCCTAGATCTGATATTATCTGAGGGGGAGCAGGTGCAGAATGTTAGAGTGAAGGACACCTTGACAGGGAGCAACCACAACACAGTATGTTTCTCCCTAGACATGAGTAGGGTGGACACTCACAGTAAAACCAGAGTGACAGACCTAAGGAGGGATGATTTTGGAAAGATGGCAACAATAGTGATTAAACATGTAGCAACTAGTAGGCAGGAGGCTACAAATCAAAAGTGGAATATTTTAAATAAGGTGTTGATTGAAGCAAAAACCCAGTGCAGAGGGTGTGCCAGAAAGAATAAAAAGTCCAGGAAACCTAGTTCAGGAGAGTGTAAAGGAGAAAAGGGCAGCCTTCAAGAAATGTAGCAAGACAGGCAAGGAAGAGGACAGGGAGGAACACACAAAGAGATCAAGGGAGGTAACCAAAGTTGTATGGAGGGTCAATGCCTAAAAAAAGTGGAACCTAGTGGAGGAGATATAGAAATGAGAGAAAGTCTTCTTTAGATATATTTAGGAAAAAAGGAAAACCAGGAAATAGATAGCCACAATTAAAAAGGATAATGGGTGGGCAGAGCAGGGGACAGAACAAATAAATGTCCTTAATGAGTATTTCTGCTCAGTTTTTATGAGAGAAGGAGATGGGCCCATCCAAATGGGGAGAGAAGGAGTGTGGGAGAGGTAACGTTAATAGTCTGTGATATCCCGGTGGGTAAGTTACTGTTTAGCCTTAAATCATTATAGTCAGATAAGGCATTAGGGCCAGATGGGATACATCTGAGTGTGCTAAATGAGTTGGAAGAGGTATTGGCAGCACCCTTAGTGGATGTGTTTAACACTTCCCTGCACACTGGTTTTGTGCCATTGGACTGGAGGACAGCACCTGTGGTGCCCATCCATAAGAGTGATCCATTGGACGATCCAGGGATTTACAGGCCAGACAGCCTCACATCCATAGTGTCTAAATTAATGGAGTCCATCATGAAGGAGAGGCTGGTGGCATTCATGCAGACGAATGGTCTGCAAGATGAACATCAACATGGGTTCATTCAAGGGAGGTCATGTCAGACAAATGTGGTGGACTTCTTTGATTGGGTAACTATAGCATTGGATGTGGCAAAGACAGTTGATGTCCTATACTTGGACTTCATCAAAGATTTAGATTGGGTGCCACATGGTAGGGTAGGAGGCAAAGTGAGGACCTTGGGTGTAGGAGAAAAACTGGCTACATGGATACAAAGCTAGCTGAGTAATAGACAGCAGAGGGTGGTGGTGGCTAGGAGCTCTCAAAGCCCCAGGCAGTATTCAGCAGGGTCCCACAGGGATCCGTTCTGTGGCCTGTGCTCTTTAATGTCTTCATTGCTGACATAAGGGGAGTTGAGAGCAAAGTGAGCCATTTCACTAATGACACCAAGCACCAAAACTGGCAGAATAGTGGACTAAGAGAAGGAGGGAAGGGTTCTGCAAAGAGATTTGTATACACTTGGTGAATGGTCAAAGACTTGGCAATTGGGATTTAATGCCAAGAGGTGCAAGGTTATGCACTCTGTGTCCAGGAATCCTAGGTACAGCTACCAAATGGTGGAGGAAGGCTGAAGGTCTCAGAAGAGGAAAATAATCTGGGAGTGATAGTAACTAGGAGGTTAAACCACTTGAAGCAGTGCAGAAGGGCAGCAGTCAAGGCCATTCAGATGTTGGAGTGTATAGCCAAAGAGATCACTCCAGATGTGCAGAAGTTATCCTGCCATTGTATAGATCACTGGTAAGGCTACACCTGGAGTACTGCATTTTGTTCTGGTGCCCCTACTTAAAGAAAGACATCAAGCCCCTGGAAAGTGTCCAGAAAAGGGTGACCAAAATGATAAAAGGGATTGGAGGGAGATCCTATGAGGATATGTTGGGAGAACTCAACATGTACTCCCTAGAAGACAGAAGGGACAGAGGAGACATGATAGAGACCTTCACATGTTTAAAAGGCATAAATAGGGGGAATACAGACCACATACTCAGGCTAAAAAGGGAGGGGATCACTATGAAACACAGCATGAAGCTGGAGGGGGAATATTCAAGAGGGAACTAAGGAGAAACTATTCTATAGAGAGGGTGGTGAAGCAATGGAAAGGGTACCAGAAGATCTGATCTCACAAAAGACAGTGGACACCTTCAAAAGAGGATGGCATAAAGTCAGGGGTAAAATAAGTACAAGAGGAGACCCGTCTAGAGGAAGAAGTTGGGGGGGGGATGGAGAGGGAGAGTAAGCTGTGGTGTAGACCACAAGCTGAACAATCGAGCAGACTTGATTTGATAGACTGACACGGCCTTTATCTGCTGGCTTCTTTCATATGTTTGTATGTTTGCAAGGCCATAGACAGGTGTAACCACATCAAAATCATCACACCAGCATACATACCTATATCCTTTCAAGGAACAACATGCTGTGAGTGGTGCCTGTTAGAGTGCTATAGTGGGGGTGCATACCAGTAGAGATGGTGATTCCACACTCTCCTTATAGATATCTCCCTCTAGGTAGCCTACTGACTGGACCGTGACCAGTTTTTCAAAAAGTGCTTCAATAGGGTCAAACACTGGTAGGGAGATAGTAAATGACATGTACAAGGTAAACTGTATAGAACAAGATCCACTGGTGTAACACTTGCCCTGGTTAGGGTGCAAGGTAACATGCCCCAAGACCTTGGCTGTCACAAATGAAAACCTCTGACAGGCTTTTAAGTGTTCTGGATGATGTCCTATGTATTGGTAACACAGGCTGGGTAATAATGAAACACCTGGGTCAATTACAAGTAGTTCTGGCTGGTCATTTCAATGCAGCTTGGGGTTGTCCCAGGGGTCAAAAGTTGGAAAAATCTATGAGCTGTTTAAACCTGATACAATTATAGATACACATACAAGGAAAGGCTCCTTTTTAGGTAAAGGTAATATTTTGGATCTGATGTTTGTTTCACTTGAATTGACAATCTTGGAGAAAAGTGTATGTGCCCCCAGTTTAGGAGACCATAATATAGTTAAGTGTGTATTCTCTACGACTAAAATTCTATTCCTATAAAATCAGTACCACACATATCTAAAAGATGTTATTTACAATTTAATAGTTTATCACTTAGAAAGTATCTTCAGGGACTCCCTTGGTATAGGATTTTTCTTATCCCAGATTTAAATGAGGCTGTATTAGAATTTACAACAACGTTTATTAATGCTTGTGATAAATTTGCGCCATATAAAATAGTAAATCATAGGAAAAAAACATTTACAATGGCTAACTGTAAAAATAAAAAAAATGATTAGGATTAGAAATCATTATAGGAAAAAAGCAAATAAAACATTAAACAGTGAAATCTGGGAACAATACAAAAGGTTAAGGAATCAGGTAATACAGGAAATCAGGAAATCAAAAGCTCGTTATTATAAAGAGCAGATTAAAGAATCAAAACATCCAGGTGCTTATTGGTCAGTTATAAAAAATCTTATGAATCCAAATAGTAAACAAAGTGAAATAAAATTGAGTCAGAAGGGAAAAGTGTTTGAAACAAATAAAGCTGTGGAAATTTTGAATGATTATTTGATAAACCTCCCTGATCTGAAATTAGATCTCATAACTAAAACTAATACCTTGAATGAAGTAAAGGGTGAGAGTCCCCAAGATGAGAAAGAACCCAAATTCAGGTTTAAGAGAGTGATAAAGGAAGAAGTTCTAAAAAATATAAATAGAGTAAAAATAAATAAAGCAAGTGGCCCAGACAGAATAGATAATAAATTATTAAAAGAGGCTGCCATGGAATTGTCACCTATACGAAGGGACATTTTTAATTGGAGTCTAAGAGAGGGACAGTTTCCCTCTAGCTGGAAATTAGCCAAAGTGATACCAATAGATAAGGGAGGGGATCCAAAGGATGTTTCAAATTACCATCCAATAGCCCTGTTGTCCACAGTATCCAAGTTATTTGAAAAAATTGTCCATGATCAGTTAATGGACTACTTGGAAAAATATAACAAATTGACTAAACAACAGTTTGGTGCTAGGCAGGAAATCCAAACAAACTCTGCACTCTTGTGCCAATGGAGTTGCAAAACAAACACCAACTTTCTTTTGCTTTCCACAATGCTGTGTATTTTTATTGCAAAATGTCTGGATTCACAAATAAATCTTTCTGCTCCAAGAATTCCAAATTACAGCCATTGTAAGTGCATCCAACAAACACTGTTTCCCAGCTCTTCGACCATGTGTGTGGTCTTCCTAAGGGGATGATTAGTGCTATGCAGTATTTCCTTTTATAGCCACTCTGCCATATAATTAGCTACCCCTATTGGTTAATTGGCAGAAAAACTTTTTTTCATAAAAAGTGGCTCTGGTGGGATCTGAACCTTCGATCTCAAAAATCAGTTTTAGTTGATTTTAAAGTTTCTTAGCCTTCTTTATCACTTAAACAACCCTTCTTTAATTGAATATCAGGTATATAAAACTAATTTAAACAATTTTTCCACAATTTCTAACTCTGTGTAAATCATCAAGTTTTTAAGTGGCTCTGGTGGAATCTGTACCTTAAATTCTAAAATGTGTTTTTAGTGAATTTTTAGGTTTTTTAACCTTCTCTAAGATTCAATCAGACATTTTTTTATCTAAATATCAAATACAGAAGACAATTTTGAGATGTTATTTGTAATAGAAGTTCTATACAAATATACACAATTTACCTAAAAAATAATACAAAAATTAGTTCAAAAACTATTCCTCAAGAAAAACATTGTTGAAGCTTGTTCCTAACTGACATATCTTTTTCTTTAGATTATGGTGTATCAATGAAAAAATTAATCAGAATATAGCATTCAACATACTAGGAGGTATGAACGATCTTATTTATTTATAGTCCAAATCATAATCATTTCTCCATTCATACTGTAACCTGGATTCTCTAAGTTTAGTGATCACACCATATCTCTTTCTACTTCCATATTTATTAGGTGGATCCACCACCGAGGGATTCCAGCGCATGAACTAGAAAAACAAGGGGGGGGGGGGATAATATTAGGCAGGATAGGTCCATGGGTACCACAATCACTGACTTTTTGGATCTCATAGCAATCCCTCTTGGGGAAGCGAAGTCCGTGGGTGCGGTATAAGTGGACCTATCTAAAGCATTTGATTTAGTGAACCATAGTATTTTGATAAATTCATTAATGAAAATAGGGGTGGAGGAAGAAACCTGCAATTGGTTTATATTATACCTTGATAAAAGATCACAATTTGTTGACCTAAATGGACACCAGTCAAAAATGGACTATGTAACAAAAGGGGTTCCCCAGAGGTCTATCCTGGGCCCCCTCCTGTTCATTGTCTATTTAAATGACTTATCAAAGAAAATTGGACATTCAAAAATTCATCTATATGCAGACAATATAGTTTTAGTAGCAGAGGGAAAAACTACAAGTGAAGTAGAACTAAACTTACAGAGTGACTTTAGCATCGTGCAAGGTCACTTTTCATCTCTGAGTTTATTAGTTAATAGTAAAAAGACACAGATTATGTCATTTGTTTTGGACTTAAAGGGAATTAAAAAATTAAATATAAAGACACAAGAGGGTAAGTTTTAAAAACAAACTGAATCATATAAATATTCAAGGGTACATATAGATCAATGTCTTACTTTCCAATATCATATAACAAATTTAATAAAGAAAACACATGTTAAGATCGGACCTATGAGATGAATATCAAATTGTATGACAAGAGAAACATAGAAACATAGAATTTGATGGTAGATAAGGACCGCTTGGCCCACCTAGTCTGCCAACTTTCCTACCTAACAGATAAGCAGCAGATCCTAATTAACCAACAGCTTACTTCCTCCTACCCTCCACTAGGACTGCTTTATGTCTGTCCCATGCATTCTTGAATTCCCCCACTGTTCTTGACTCCACAGCCTCCTCAGGGAGGCTGTTCCATCTGTCCACAACTCTTTCTGTGAAAAAATATTTCCTCACATTACCTCTGAGCCTTCCCCCCTATACCTTCAAATTGTGCCCCCTTGTTCTTGCACATCTCTTTTTCTGAAAGATACCACCCTCTTGGACTTTTTTGATTCCCTTGAGGTACCTGAACATTTCTATCATGTCCCCTCTCTCCCTCCTTTCCTCAAGGGTATACATATTAAGCTCCTTTAGTCTTTCTTCATATGTCTTCTGGTGCAGACCCTGCACCATTTTGGTTGCCCTCCTCTGGACAGCCTCCACTCTGTCTATGTCTTTGCAGAGAGGGGGTCTCCAGAACTGAACACAGTACTCCAGATGGGGTCTCACCAACTGTCTTTACAGAGGGTTAACAACTTCTTGTTTTCTACTATTGAAGCTTCTCCCAATGCATCCCAATATCCCCCCCAGCATTCCATACTGCCTTCTCACATTGCTTGCCCACATTTAGGTCATCTGATATAATTACCTCCAGGTCCCTTTCCATTTTTACTGTTGTCAGTATCTCACCCCCCAATGTGTACTCTTGCCCTGGGTTTTTGTTTCCCAGGTGCATTACCTTGCACTTCTTTGCACTGAACCTGAGCTGCCATTGAGTACATTTGACCATTCCTCCAACCTTGCCAAGACCCTTCTCGTCCGTTCCACTCCATCTGGAGTATCAACCCTGTTGCAGATCTTTGTGTCATCTGCAAAGAGACATACTTTTCCTTCCAGTTCCTCTGCAAAGTCACTTGTAAAGACATTAAAAAGGACCGGTCCCAGTACTGAACCCTGCGGTACCCTGCTAGTAACCCTCCTTTCTTCACTGTGGACTCCATTTACTACTACCCTTTGCGTCCTGTTGTCTAGCCAATTTTTTATCCAGGTTACAACCTGGGACCCACTCCAAGGCTGGCTAACTTGCATATTAATCTTTTGTGTGGGACTGTATCAAATGCCTTTCTAAAATCTAGGTAAGCCATGTCCACAGCCCCTCCCTGGTCTACTACTTTGGTCACCCAGTCAAAGAAATCTATTAGATTAGTCTGACATGACCTTCCCATCATGAATCCTTGCTGCCTTGGGTCCTGTGCTCCACTGGCCTCTAGGTACTCAACAACACTTTCCTTCAGAAGTGATTCCATCATTTTACCTACCACTGAAGTCAAACTAACTGGTCTGTAGTTTCCTGCCTCTGTCCTGCTCCTACTTTTGTGAAGAGGAATCACATCCACCCTCCTCCAGTCCTCAGGTACCACCCCATCCTCCCATGATTTGTTAAAGAGAGTAGTCAGCAGGTGTCATTAGTTCTACCCTTAGTTCTTTTAGAATTCTTGGGTGAATCCCATCAGGCCCCATTGCATTGTCCACCTTCAATTTTATTAGTTCTTTCAGAACCCTTTCTTCTGTAAATGGACTGGTATCGACCCCCGTCTTCAGAGTGATTCTCTTGTTTGGTTTAGGTACCTCCCCCTCCTCTTCCTTTGTGACTACTGAGCAGAAATATTCGTTTGGTATCCCTGCTTTTTCATTGTCACCCTGTACCCACATTCCCTCCTCTTTATTAAGCCTCAGTATCCCTCCTTTGGTATTTTTTCGCTCCCTAATGTACTTATAAAAGGTCTTATCCCCTTTCTTAACAGAGTTGGGTATCCTTTTCTCAGTTTGGGCCTTTGCTATTCTGACTGCCTTCCCAGCCTCTTTCTGCTTTAACTGATAAAGTTATCTGTCCTTCTCCTTCTGTGTTTCCTTATATTTCCTGAATGCTATCCTTTTCTCCTTAACCTTCCTTGCCACCTCTTTTGAGGACCATAGCATTTGTTTTCCTTCATTGTGTTTTGTTGATTTGCCTTACACAAAGGCTTGTTGCCTCTGTGATGGCTGTTTTGATTACTCCCCATTGTTCCTCCACCCCTCCTTCTTGCCTGTTTGCTAGTGCTTTTCTGAGGCAATCTCTCATTGTCCCAAAGTCAGCCCTCCTAAAGTCCAATACTCTTGCTTTTGTATGGCTTGATTGTATGGCTGTGTTTATCATGAACCACACTGTTTGGTGGTCGCTTGTTCCCAGATGGCTACCCACTTCTAAATCTGAGATTCTTTCTCCATCCCCATTTGAGAGTACCAGGTCTAAGATTGCTCCCTCCTGAGTGGGTTCCAATACTAGCTGTCTGAGACATGGCCCTATAGGGCATCAAGAATGACCCTGCTCTTGGATGTGCCTGCAGCAAAGGTGCTCCAGTTAACTTCTGGCATATTTAGGTCCCCCATCAACTATATCTCCCCTTTTTCTGCCATCCTAAGGAAGCCTTCTATCATTTCCTTGTCCATTCCCTCCCCCTGAGATGGGGGTCTGTATACAACCCCCATGTCAATTGTCGTGCCATTTCCTGTCTCCAGGGTGACCCAGAGTGTCTCATCTGCTCCCTGTTTACTCTTTAGTTCTGTTGCTTTGATCCCTTCCTTTACATAAAGAGCTACTGCTCCTCCTCCTCTTTTGCCCTCCCTGTCCCTCCTGTAGATTGTGTATCCTGGTATTTTGACATCCCAGTCATGGTTCTCTGTGTACCATGTTTCTGCAACTGGCACAACATCCAGACAACCCTCTTCCATCAAGGCCACTAGTTCAGGAAGCTTGTTACACAGACTGCGGGCGTTGGTACTCATCGCCCTCCACTTTCTGATGGCCTTACCCCTTTTACTCCTTTACTGCCCTTACTGCCTTTACTTTTTTACATTTACTTCTCTCCTGCTCCCTAATGACTTTTCTACCTTGGTGTTTACCTCACTAATTACTGTTGTTTGTGGGGGGAGGCTGGGATTTCCCTGCTCCTTTTTAGTGCCTTCCCCCTTGGCTAGTTTAAATGCTTGCCAACGAAGCATTTAAACCTCTCACCTAGGATCCTGGTTCCCCCTCACAGATGCAGACCATTGCACCAGCATAGGTCTGCATCCCTCCAGGTGGCTCCCCAGTCCCCAGTGAAGCCAAAACCCTGAGCTCCACACCAGTTTTTCAACCATTCATTGAATTCCCTGGTGAGGAGTACCCTAGCATCACCCTTGCCATAGACAGGCAGCACCTCCGAGAAGGTTACTGTATGCGCTACTTGTCTAAGGTCCCTCCCCAACTCTACAAACTCCTCTTGCACTGCTCTTATCCCATTCCTAGCCAGGTCATTTGTCCCTAGGTGGACAATGACATCCAGCTCCCTCCCTCGTGCAGCTGCTCCCATGATTCTGAGGATTCTCTTCCTGTCCCTACAAGCCGTGGCACCAGGCAGGCACCTTACCTCCCTCTCCCCTTCCTCCCCCATTTGTACCCCATTAATGATTGAGTCCCCCACCAAGAGTTGTTTCCTTTTACTGTAGGGTCTCATGCCACCCTCCTGTGGGTCTCCTTTGTGAAGGTTACCAGCATCCTCCTTGGTCTCCACTGCAGGTGCCTCAATAGAGGAACCACTATCCACCAGAAGAGTGAATAAATTGTGGAGAGGTACAGCTGAAGGGATGCAATTCTGTTCCACCAATCTCTCCTTCCCTGAGCCCACCCTGGTTCAGCGTCTCCTCTTTCTTGGCAACCTCTGAGGTAGTGGCATTGTCCCTAGTGCTCCCTGGGTGGGAGAAGAGGTTTCATGAAGCCTAGCCAGGTAAGCCTGGAGATGGGCAACCTCTTCCCTCAGACCAGAGAGGTGACTGCAAATAGGGCAACATCACAGCCTCCAGAATGTCTTCTGGAACACTGCTGCCCCACAGCCATTGCACTGCACCACTCCTATCATGTTTTATTTTGTGTCCCCTCTCCTGTTTCTCTGTATGCTTACTTTCTCCTCTCCTTACAACTCTCACCCTTCCTGTTCTGGGGCAGTAACTTCCTATATTCTTCAGTAGCCTCCTTCTTTCTTGCTCAGTGTCAGACCACCACCAGCTGGGGGGGGGCGAGTGAGCTACATTTTTACTTTAGGGTTGACAAAACCAATGTTTCTCTATGATCCTTCCCTTCCTACTGCCAAACAGGAAGTTCCTGTTGACAGTCAAATCCAGTGGCTATAAAAGTAGAACTGGCTGAGGGTGGGATGGAAGGCAATTAGTACTGTTACATCATGGATCAGGGAGACCATGGACCAGGGTAAACTCTCAGGGGCCCTCTTCATTGACCTCTCAAAGGCATTTGACCTGGTCAACCATGCCATGCTGTGGACTCAGCTTAGAGCAATTGGTCTTTCCACTACTGCTCTTAGCTGGTTCAACAACTACCTTTATGGTAGAATGCAGTGGGTCAAATTTAGCAACGAGCTTTCAAGTCCCATCCCAGTAATGGTAGGGGTCCTCCAAGTCTCTGTCCTTGAACCAATGCTCTTTTCCATTTTTATAAATAACCTCCTCGAAACCGCAGCCCACTGTAAACCAGTTTTCTACGCAGATTATCTGGTTATCCTGTCTCACTCCCATGAGGTGATGGTCATCAATCAACAACAGAGTGAAGACCTTTTAAACATTCAGGCATGGATCTTGAACCACAAGCTTGTCCTTAACCTAAAGAAAAAACAGGCCATGCTCTTTGGGTCCCGGGCAAAGATTAAGGCCGCTCGTGTGACATTCTGTGTATCTGGCAAGGGAGATGTCCCCATCCCTATCACAGACAACTTCAAATACCTGGGAGTAATGCTGGACCCACAGCTCTACAGCCTTCATATTCAGAGGATATGTAAAACAGTCAACTGTAAACTGGGTCTGGTCTACATGGCAAAAAACAACCTCACACCAGCTGCATGTGCTGCCCTTGCGAGAGGGTTGCTTCTCCCCTCTTTGTGTTATGGGCTCCTGCTGTTTGCTAGCACCACTAAGGCCCATCTCTCCAGGTGGTCGATGGCTTATAACAATATCTGTCACTTCACCCTATCGGCTCCCCGGCTCGCTCATTACTGTGAGCTGTACAACAAGCTACATTGGCTCTCACCAACAAAGTACATTGACTTTGTCCTTGGTTGCTTCACTGGTAAGGTCCTCAACACAGGTACCCCTCCAAGGGTGGCAAGCTTGCTGGCCCAAACTGCCCCCTCGTCATATCACCTTGGGTCTAAGGGGTCTGCCACACTCAAGGTACCTGTGACTAGGACCAAGATGGGTGAAAGGGACTTCACAGCATGTGCCCCTAAACTTTGGATTACCTTCCCAACCCAGGTCCGTGCTGCCCCCTCACAGGGCAGCCTGCGCTCTTCCCTATGGAGCCATCTTAAAAGTGCATCGGCCTGCGGATGTCAAAAACCCCCATGACATATGTTTAGCACTTGCACCCATACAAAACTGCCGGCCCTTAAAATGTAGTATTTCTGTACTGCCCCACACTTGATGCAAGATGTGTAATCTTACCTGTAGTCTCTTGACATGTAACCTGTTCCTAATCATGGGATGTGTAATCTTACCTTGTAGTCTCACGATGTGTGACCTGTTCTTAATTATGTACCATATTGTCCCAAGGGTGTAAGTATGTAAATTCCTGTACTCTCCCGGGTCGTACCTGAAAATTGGCAAATCGCTTGTCTAGTGTACTTACCTGGTTAACAAAAGCTAAATAAATAAATAGTAAGAAAAAAGGCTAGCAACAGGAAGTTGTAATTTTTTGGTCACCTGCTTTTATAGTGTCTAAGCCACACCCCCAGTTAAGCTCTCTCTCCTCCTACTGGTTTAGCAAAGTAAACTGCTACAGAACCCTTCCCAGCACAGAACACACACACTGACTTTCTTTCATTTCTTTCTTTTTTTAAACCCTAAATAAGACCCCTTCTACTTCTAATAAAGTATCTGTTTGCTTAATCTCAACAGACACTGACTCCTGCTAAGAAATAAGTGTTAAATTAATAAGAAAATGTAGCTTCCTTTAGTTAGCTGCTTTCTGCTCTACAAGCAAGGCTAGAAACAAGACTGATTATGATCAATCAATTAATAATGTCAGTTATTGACTACGAAAGTCATATTTACAGACATACAGCAAGAAAAAATTTAAATAATGTGGATACACTTTATAATAAGCTTGCAAGATTTGTATTAAGGTGTGATTTTAAAACTCATCATTGCACTATGTATATGGATTTGGGTAGGATTCCATTAGATTTATTGGCTAGGGGAATCTGGCTAAATCAGGTTCGTAATATACTTAAAAATCAATCTTTAGATAACTTAAAAAACAAATTACAAAAACTGAAACATGGTTTAAATTTAAGAAAAGCTGGTGCTAGCGATTTAATAATACCAAAGTTAAAAAATCGATTTAGTGAAATGACTCTCCAATATCAAATAGCCAAAAGCTGGAATTGTCTTCCTCCTTTCTTACAACTGCTGATCATGTTTTTAAAAATGGCATGAATCACAAACTTAGCTTTCATTGTTGTAATAGGTGAAATTAATGTAAATCTAAAAATGCTAACATGCCTGTTATTGATGAGTTTGTAAAGCTCTGATGTATTGTTTTGTACTTTTCTGTAACTTGTATTGTTATAAATGTATAGTTGTAATAATTTTGCATAATGTAAACAGGTAAGCCTTGTGAACAGGGATTTTCGGAACCCCTAATGGCTGTATCACTGTATAAATAACATTTTACCATACCATACCAATACCACTTGGTTAAGTAGTTATCTGAAATGAGGTCAAGGTAGCACCTTGTTTCTACATCCCTGAGCAAACTTGCAATCATTGCAAGAACATACTTTCCATGAGCATAGTACTTCCCTATCCATATACGTGTGCTAGGCCTCTGCATTATTAGCTGAAAATAGTTCATTGGTCTTAGCTTGTGTCTCAGTAAACACACCTGCAATATCATACATATTGTATACAGTATACCTTTCTTGCCCTCAATTCCTTGTAATACAGGGTTCAAAGCAAATTCAGCAAATTGATGCTCAAACTAACTGAAAAGTCTCCTGATGGTTTCCAGGTCTGCTCAGTTCCAGACTGACATGTCAGACCCAAGCAGTCTAGGATGAAGCTTATCATTTCTTCCAGGCTCTGTAGCTGTGTGGAACAAAAAGGACTCATTCTGATGACAGGAAGTCTCCCAGCCTACCTAGGATCTTGGGATTTCACCCCATGGGTGGCAATGATAGCTAAAAGCAATGAAGTATAAAACAATGACACCTTTGTTCCAACACAAGACACATATTCCATCATGTCCTAGAAAGATAGATTACATAAAAGAGGTAGGTAAACAACTTGTGCATCATCCAACAAAGGCTCTGGGATGGAAGTAGCAGTCAAACCACAGGGTGAACCCATTTCCACTCCAAGACATTGCAACATCTCATTCTTAAAAACAGGTTCAACAGTGTTTTGCTCAGAACAGGTTTAGGGATTGTGACTGTAGTTGCTCTAAGTTCAACGTTGCCATAGACCTGCATGTGATCTGTCTGATCTCCCAGTCTGGATGTTATATCTTCCTATTATGACTCATTCTACTACATGTTTAGTTGACTGTATTATCCTACACATGGTTTTATATGCCATAGTTACTGCCTACTTATAATACTGTTGACTGTACTAGTGCCTGTTCCCTTCATGTTGTGACTCATTCTATTATATGTTTAGTTGACTGTATTATCATTGCTATTGTTGCATGTAATACTGGCTCTTGTTTTGTTAGCCAATCTACTGTTATCTGTGTCTACATGGCTAAAAAAAGGCTATATTGTTCTGCTCTCATGCACTTTACTGTTATCTTTGTCTACATGACTAACAATAAGCTATATTGTACTGCTGTCATGCACTTCTGAAATGCTTTTAGAAACATAGAAACATAGACTTTGATGGCAGATAAGGACCACTAGGCCCATCTAGTCTGCCCATTTCCCTACCTACAGGATAGGCCGCAGATCCTAGTTAACCAACAGCCTATATCTTCCTGCCCCCCACAAGAATTACCTTATGTCTGTCCCATGCATTCTTGAATTCTCCCACAGTTGTAGACCCCACAACTTCCTCAGGAAGGCTGTTCCATGCATCCACTACCCTCTCTGTGAAATAATACTTCCTCACATTGCCCCTGAACCGCCCTCCTTTTCTGTATGTTTTGCCTTGTACTCTCCCAGGCCATGTTTGAAAATAGTCATTTGTTGGCTAGTGCACTTACCCGGTAAACAAAAACTAAATAAAAAATAAATAAATATATGAGTGCTGTGTTCTATACTCCTCCATCCTGCTTCATGATATTTCCCACCAAGATAGACGCTGTCTCCTACCCAGTTACTGTGTCCCTGAACTATTGAGAGTTTCCTATCTGCTCATTTTCCCAGGCATTCTGGTGCAAGTCACCAGGGCTCCTCCACATCACCATTTGTGCGACCCCTCCAAACACTTTGACAGAGAGGAGAATGGTCGCCTCTTCCTTGCCATGCACTGGTGGGGTTGCTTCATCCACATCCATTGCTCATACTCTGCCAATCCAGCAAAGGAAAAGATGGTAGGAGTGACTTTCTGCATTCTTGAATGAGAGGAAAACAAAGAAGAGGGTGTGAGCCCTCTTCTAGCATGTATTAGTTTGACCCTTGAACAATTTTGATGGATTCACATGAAACCACCTGTGAATGGTATTCTTGTCACCTGTCATTCAGACCTTGTACTCTGAGGGACTGTGGTTTCCAGAGTGAAGTAAGGTCCCTCCCATCTATCACATAGAGTGTGTTCATGTGTCTCAAGACTAATGTTCAGTTTGTCAGTACCCTCCTGTGTTCTGCCAGAGGCCTGGAAAACAACACATGTAATTTTTTTGTTCATGTCAGAAGACCCTATGGATTTAGACAATTACTGTCCAATTTCCCCTACTACTCTTACTCTCAAAAACTTTAGAAAAGCTAATAAATGCTTAAGTAAGATATTACCTTAATATGTCAAATTTAGTGAATCCATTCCATTCAGGCTTCAGTGCAGCCTACAGCATGACCACTGCCCTTGCTATGCTTTCAAATGATTGGTTGCTTGCCATAGACTAACAACAGATCTCAGGTGCTGTATTTTTAGATCTTAGTAAAGCATTTAACACAATTGACCATGCTTTGCTCCTTGTCAAACTAAATTGTCATGGCATAACCAGCCTGGCACTTAGATGGTTGAATAGCTACTTGTCCGGAAGCTTGCAACAGGTAATGGCAGAAGGCTCACTCTCCCTACTCCTCCCTCTTACAAGAGGGGTACACAAAGCTCGATTCTCAGACCTCTGTTCAAGATCTATATAAATTCCATTAGTGCTAATGTGAACAAAGCAGAAATTCACTGATTGGCAGATTACACTGTCCTCTATACCTTCAAATCCATGTTAAATGAAGTCTCTGCAGAACTTCAGGCCAAATTTCATTTCCATCAGCATAATCTGATACAGGCTAAATTTCCCCTGAATTTTAAAAAACTAAGGTCATGTTTTTCTGCTCTATCTCATCTTCTTCCCCAAAAATCTTTCCTTATTGCCTCCCATCAAACCCTCCTTGGTGACATTGTCAACAAATATAAGTACCTGGGGTGTCTTTTGAACCACCACCTGTTTTTGTTTGCCCATAGTGACTCTGTTGCAAAAAAGCTGAAAAAAAAGACTCAGTTTCTTCTTTAGGAACAAGTGTTTATTCCCAATTGAAGTCATGCTGTGACTGGTACAGATTATGTTCATTCCACTACTGGACTACACCGATATGATATATGGCCGATGCTCAGATACCTTGCTGCACTCACTTGACATACTCTAGCACAGAGTGATGCACTTCATCACAAATGCCCAACCTCACACTCATCATTGCAATTTATATTCTTCTTTGGGCTGGTCTTCTCTTTCTACCAGGTGGCTTTTACATTCTCTCATATGGCTGTACAAAGCCCTTCTGCTAAAACTCCCATCATACTTACTGTGTCTCCTCCATCGCTCTGTATGCCTCTATTTGCTATGGAGTAGCTCCTTTATCATGCTGGATGTCCCAAAAACTCACTCTCACTTTGGCAAAATGGCCATCAGCCATGCACTCCCTGAAGCTTGAAGAAAGTACAATCTATTCTCAAATTGCAACACCAAACCAAATCAAAACCAAAGTACTGCTAAATATTTTGAAAAAGTTTAACAAACTTGCATGACACCTGCAAATGCCACCCTCATTAATGACCCAGTCCTGACATCCTACCAGTTCTTCTCTTCTGATTATATCTGGTGTAGCAAACTGTCTATCAAGGTAGTGGGCCCCACCCTCCACCTCACTCCTTCTGTGCTCCCGCCAATGCTTCCCCCATCCCATTCCTTCTGTACTTCAACCTTGTTATGTCTCTATCTCCTTCTGTCTTATGCTTGTCTCCTGTTTGTCCCATGATCCATCCCTGTAAGAATAAATTACTCATGAAATGATTCTACAGTTTTTGAGTAGGTGATGTAATTGTTAATTTCACTTCCTGTACATATGGTTACTGCACTTGTAACTGAGTTAATGGAATTGTATATATTGTATACATGCTTCAAGGTCTCCTATCTGTATTTCTTCATTGACCACATTTGTATATTGTATCATATCCCTGTTGCTCTGCAACTACTGAATTATTTGCACTGCCTATGTTTCTTTGATTACTTATGGTGTTATTGCCCTTCATTGCACTGCATAGCCTTTCCTGTTTTTAGTTGAACATAATATATGCTGTATGCTGTACTATATCTTAAGCATCCTGATCAGGACCTCCTTGTAAATGTTCTTGCTCAATGGCATTTTCCTGTTTAAGAAACTTGAACATAAACCATTACCTTGCCACTAATATTCAAATCCACAGGGTTCACTGCCTTTTCAAAATGTTTCCTCCTTCCCCATAGGTGAGAAGCTACCAGCAGTTGTGTTAGGTCGTCACACAGTTGTCCAATGTACTGCTCAATCTTAACCTTATCCTGTAGTGGGGTTTCCATGTCATACCACATGAGTTCAGGTAGTCTCATTATTCAACCTGTCATTATCTCAAAAGAAGTGATGTTAGTCAAACTGGAGGGGTTGCCCTGATTGCCATTAGCAAGAGACATAGGAGTCTGTCCCAGTCATTTCCATTCTGTGGCTCAAACTTTTTCAGCATGGTTTGAATCTGTCTGCTTACCCTCTTTATCTGCTCCTATGATTGGGGTGCTAGGGAATGTGGAAGCAATTCTGGATACCTAACAACTGAAAGGTCTCTTGCATCAGCTTGCTTGTGAAATATGTCCGTTGATCTGATTATAGGGTTATAAGGAGCCCACATAAGGTGAAAATGTAATCCAACAGATCTCTAACAGTGACTTGTGCAATACTGAATTATGGTGGGAGGGCATTCACCCATTTGGAAAACATATCTGTAACAACTAAAATAAATTGATTCCCCTGCCCTGTAGTAGGCACTGGTGCTGCAGAATCAATCTGTAACTGACTCCATGATCACTCTCTCCTCTGGGGCCTCAATACTGAGTTCTTGTTGTTATTGGAGGGGTTACACTGAGCACTCACTCAGTTCAATTCTCATAGAATATGTGTATATATATTGTTATATGTCTAAGCTGATCTTTCTCTCTCTAACCTTGCCCGCCACCTCTTTTGAGAACCATAGTGGTTTTTTCCTTCATTTTGTTCTGTTTCTTTGTTTTTCACAAAGGCTTGTTGCCTCTGCAATGGCAGTTTTGATTGTTCCTCCACCCCTCCTTTATGCCCTTTAGCTAGTGCATTCCTTATGCGCTCTCCCATTTTGCCAAAGTCAGACTTCCTAAAGTCCAATACCCTGGCTTTTGTATGGCTTGACTCTACAGCTGTGTTTATCATGAACCACGCTGTTTGGTGGTTGTTTCTTCCCAGATGGCTACCCACTTCTAAATCTAAGATCCTCTCTTCATCCCCATCCCCATCTAACATTGCTCCCTCCTGAGTGGGTTTCAACACTAGCTGTCTGAGGCAAGCCTCCTGTAGTGCATTGAGAAGGACCCTGCTATTAAATGTGGCTACAGCAAATGTGCTCCAGTTAACATCTGGCATATTCAGGTCCCCCATCAATAATATCTCAATTTTTTCTGCCATTCTAAGGATGCTTTCTATCATTTCCTTGTCCCTTTCCTCCCCTGAGATGGGGGTCTATAATCAATACCTCTGCTGATTGTGGTGCCATTTCCTGTCCCCAAGGTGACCCACAGTGCCGCCTCTCCTCTCTGTTTACCCTTTAGTTCTGTTGCTTTGAACCCTTCCTTATGTAGAGAGCTACTCCTCCTCCTCTTTTACCCTCTCTGTCCCTCCTGTAGACTATGTACCTTGGTATGTTGACATCCCAGACTTGGTTCTCTGTGTACCATGTTTCTGTGACTGCCACATTATCCAGACATCCCCCTTGCATCAAGGCGACTTGGCCAGCTTCTCATTGGCATCAAGCTAATTGACCCCACAATCCTGCTACCAGAATAGCCTCCCCCCCAAGTTCAACTCCTATTGTGCTTTTTTCTCTCACCCCCACCCTGCAATCCTTAACTAAATTGCTGAACTTAATTGCCTTTTTCCCTTTCCCTGCTGCTACCACCTTTGTCTCTTGCTCTCTGATCATAATTACAGTATACCCTGTTCCTGTCTTTCCTCAGGGCTAGTCCTGAACAGGCCCAGCAGCACCTCCTTGGCATCCACCAGTGGCCGAAGCCATCAGCCAGCCACACCTGCAACTCTCCCTGGCCACACCTCAAGACCTCCATCAGCCCCAGGTACAGCAGCTCCTTCGGCCTGAAAACTGGAGTTACAATTGGCCAGTAAATCACTGGAAACAGATGTTGTTATTGGCTGATTTCTTCAGGGCTATCTTTTGATTGGCTTGGTCCCACAGATTCTCTCTTATCTGTATTTTACAGCTTCTGACTCTGGGGCTACCTTGGCTGTTGCTTATAATTCCTCTCAGAATATTTTGCCCACCCTCTCACTCCCACCCTTTTAAATTCACTTTCTCCCTGCCCTCCCTCATTAAGGGAACCCTGACTGGGGGATACACTAAAGCTATTCCAAGGGCCATTAGTTGCCTTAAGAAACCAATCACATTTTAGAGCTTGAATTGTCTGTTTACTAGGGCACAGAATGAAACCCAGCATCCTTTTATACTGCCACTTAGTTGGCATGCTTCTTGTGATATTGAACCTCAGTACTTCTTCTGAACAATCCAACCCAACATACTATTTATGATGCAGTAATTCTTGTTCTGTCTACCTAAATTCCATGTACAGCTTTGAGCAATTTCCCAGACAAACCCACGTGATATACAGCACTGTCACAAATCACTACTGGCGCCACCACCTGTAAGTCTCATTGGCACCTTACACTAAACTATCATTCACCTTCAAGGCTTGGGTTATTCTTTTTATAGAGCTAGGGTTCATTTTTCTTTTCCCCTCAGGCTCCCCTATGTTCACTGCATATCAGTTTAAATGAGGGTCTACTAGACTGCTGGGACTGCTGCTAAATGCCCTCAAAATATAATATTGCTTTTAATACTTTATTGAGGTTACATAGAACTAAATCCTGGTCTTCTCTCCCTTCTCACTTCACCCACTGAACTGTCTATCCTAAAGGAGATGAGTCTATGCCATATAAAGGCCTGTAGCCTCACTAAAGAAAACTGATGCATTACAAACCATCTACCCAGGATTTTGAAATAAATATTTCCTCCTATAAGTTTTTTATTTCTGACAGACAGGTCAGTCAGGCCAGAGGAGGTGGGGTAGCTCTATATCTGAAGGACAGATTTACTGCTTCTGTCATTAACTCCACTACAGAGCTTAACGAGTTTGAAACCCTTACTATTAAGGTTCAGATCTCTCCTTCACAATCAATCCTGATAATAGGGTGCTACAGACCTCCATCTTCAGGGCTTAAGATCCTTAACCACTTGAGCAATATAGTTGATACATCTTCAGAGCTTATAGTCTAGGACAACCTAAACTTGACTGGTTCTCTTTGATCTCCAAGCCCCTCAAGGAACTCTGTGATACATTTGGGCTCATCCAACTTATTTTGGAACCTACTTGCTCAAATGTTAACAATCCAGCCCACAGCACTCTCCTAGCTATTATACTAGTAAATAAACCTCACCTGTACACCCATGTGGGTGTTTTCTTTAATGATCTTAGTGATCATTGTACTATCACTGTATTAGGTCCTTACCTAAGCTAATTTCAACATCTAGATATGTATTCAAAAGGAGTCATCATAACCTTGACCTTCAAGCCTTCCTATCTGATCTGCAGTATGCAGACTTTTATCTTGCCCCTATCATCAACAAAGCATATGATGTGTTTCAAAACATTCATCTGGGTGTTATGAATTGCTATGCACCCCTAGTAAAAAGACACACTAGAAAACTTCATGCCTATGGTTCTTGGACAGCCTTAAGACCACTCTTCTCAACAGAGATTGCCTATGGAAAAAGCATGGATGACCAAACTCCCCTCTAATTGGACTGTCTTCAGAGTGGCAAGGAACAAATTCATGAAGCTTACTAGGGATGGAAAATCTAGTTACTATAACAACAAACTGAACACATCTATAATTTGCTCTGACAAATTCTGGAAACAGGGACATAGATCATCTAATTCCCTCCCTACAAAAATCATGTCTGGAAGCTCCACCCATACAGACAAACACAAAATTCTAAATCTACTTACTAGCCATTTTCTAGCTGCAGGACTTGCCTTCGACTCTTCTCCAGTGAATAACTAATGCAACCAGTTATGCAGAAAGGACAAGGCCTCCACCACCTCTGCAATACCTGAGTCCAAAAATGTCTTCTCCTTCAGCCAATTTTCCCTGAAACAAGTGGAGGACCTGCTACTTAAGCTTGACCTCAAAAAAAGTTCTGGTGTTGATTGTATAGACCCATAATTCTCAAAAATAAGCTCTCATATTCTTTCTGCTCCCATTATCCATCTTTTCCATCTTTCCCTGTCTCAGGGTACTCTCATTTATATCTGTTAAAACACACACATATTCTTCTCTACAAATCAGGTGATCCTAGTCACCTTAATAATTATAGGGCTATGTCTCTGCTTCCCACACTCTCCAGATAATTAGAAAAATTAAACAGCACGTTAGGAACTTCCTATACCTCTTCAACCTGTTTACTTTGATTCATTCTGGCTTCAGACCATGCTGTAGCACAGTTTCTGTGCTTGGCAAAGTATCAAATGACTGGCTGAATGCCTTAGATAACAAACACTATGTGTGAGCCTTGTTCTCAGACTTAAGCAAAGCCTTTGACATGGTGGACCACATCTTGTTACTGGACATCCTCTGTAGTTTGGCTTAGACCCCACAGCCTTTAAATGATTTGATAGATATCTTATTGGCTGCTCTCAACAGGTCAATGCTGAAGGAGACCTTTCTCCTCTAAAGATCCTCCCAAGAGGTGTTCTGTAGGATCTATCCTGGGCCCTCTACTCTTCACCATGTACATAAGTAATATTCATATAACAATCAAATTGCCATAGTACACCTAACAACAAGAAATAATAGTTCAAGACTCACTTGTGTTGAATGATGGCAAAATATTTATTTTCAACCACAATAGAGCAACATCTCAAGTGGGGACTGGAGGACCACAATCAACAGCTTCTGACATTCATGAAATCATTTGCTTTATTGAAGATAGTGCCATCTAGTGATAAGGTGCTTATGTAGCTAGTGAATATTAGTCACATGTTAAAGTGCATAACAATCAGTTATTTAAAGTGATAGTGTTATGTACTATAACATTTCCCTACATTAAAATAAAATTAATATACAGTGATAGTCTCAGTTTATTAAATAGTACCAATTGAAAACAGACAACACTTTAAAGACTCAGTTGTTTCACCCATTGTTTTCTCACAATTTTTTCACTCAGTTCTTTGCACTTGAGCATATTAAGTCAATTTCATTCAACATATTACATATCTTTTAAACTCACAGGCCCAGATATTCAAAAAAGTTGAGCCATGCGCAATAGGGTTGTGCCTGCACAAGCCTGAAATTGCCCCATTCCATGATATTCAGCAGGAGGCAGTTGCACCCCCGAAATCATGCTGAGCAACAGTGCAATGATAATGAAGGCATGCACAACCGAAGGGTGAGGAACCATGCATAAATGGTGCAGTGTGATATTCAAAGACTTCTGCAATGCGCAACAGTGGATCAAGCAGAAGTTGCGCCTTAGCAGAAGTGAGCCAAAATAAAAAGGAGCACAGAAGAGGCACAAGAATGCTACAGGGAAGCCACATGAGGCAGAATTCTAGCCAGACAGACCAGGCAGGTGGCAAAAACAGGGCAGGCCAGGGAAACACCACAGTGAACAGCCAGCCACAGGGAAGGTATGGGGAGCCACACAGAACAGAGGCCAGCACAGGCAGGTGTACACTGTGCAGGGGAGCTAGCAGCCAGGACAGCGGGGGGGAATACAGTAACAGCTGCCAGGGGGATGAAAGCAAGCCAGGGACATGGCCAGTGCCACCTTCCACATGGAGGCCATAATGAGGGGGGTGAGAAGGTGGGTGGCAGGGGGGCGTGGCCGTGGAAGGGCCCATAAGTGGTATGTCCCCAACAGGCAGTACTGAGCCCACACCAGCTTTGAGCTTTACACAGATACTGAGATTGTGGGCCAGTACCACCTGAACAGGGCAATTCTGAGGTGGCTCTGTGAACTGTGCAGTGATATGATGTAGGTACCCACACGACGGAGCCATGCCCTGTCAGTGGAGACCAAGGTAACAGCCTACATGTACTTGCTTGCCACAGGTAACTTCCAGAGACCAACTGGGGACACCACAGGCATAACCCAGTTGGCCACGTCATGAAATCTCACCCAGTTCCTAAGCGCACTGCTGCCACATGCTGAGGAGTACATCCATTTCCCTAGCACCGCGGCAGAGCACACAGCAAACACACAGGAGTTCCACAGGGTAGCACGTATGCCTGGCATGCTAGGAACAATAGACTGAACCCATGTGGCCATACACACAACACCTGGCCATGAGGGGGCTGCATACATAAATCAAAAGGGCTATGCCAGCATCAACTGCCAGGTGGTATTCGATGCCAGGGGGAACATCATCAATGTCTGTGCCACGCACCCCGGGGGAGCACATGATTCTTTCATCTGGCACCAGTCGGCACTGTGCCACAGATTCAAGAGTGGGGACATCCCCACTGGCCACCTAGTGGGTGAGTATGTAAACCACTTGGACAAATACAGGGCCTGGGGGGGCATGGCTAGAGGTGGCATGGGTAGTGGCCTACATGGCCTGGGGCAGGGCGATGCTGAACATCAAACTAACCTCCATCCTCTACACACAGGTGACAGTGGATACCCACTCCGTCCCTGGCTACTCACACCCTACTGGCGTCCCACGACCCCATCGCAGCAATGCTACAATGAGGCAGACGCCACCACACAGAATGTCATTGAGTGGGTGTTCAGGATGCTGAAGGCACGTTTCCGTTGCCTAGACATGTCTGGTGGTGCCCTACAGTACAGCCCCTCAAAGGCCTGTGGGATACTTCTGGCCTGTTGCATCCTGCACAACATGGCCAACGAATGTGGGATAGCTGTACAGATCAAAGAAGGGGACAGTGATGGGGATGACGGGGATGCCGGTGATGATAGTGATGGGCAGCCCCTCCTTGGTCAGTGGGACCCCAACTGCTCTAGCTGGCACATCTGCACTGGGACACCATCACGGAGGAGCACTTCAGCCAACCCAGGTAAGTCATGGGGCCATGCGCAACCACCAGTGGCCAAGGCACAACCCACAAACATGCAGGAACCCACAATGGAGGTGCATGCCGTCGAGGGAAGCGGTAGGGCACAGAGGCACACACACAGCCAGGGATGAGTGAGGATTAACATGCCACACTGAAGGACACACACACACACACACACACACACACACACACACAATGCAACAAATGTGCACAAAGGGCAGAAGGCACACTGCCCCAGAACGCACACCCTAGAAACACACATGTCCACAGGCCACCACGCCCACTGCCTGTCCATGTGCGTGTGTCAGATGCTAAGCACCATTGAACTTTGGTGTACGGCACAATCCAGGCATCATCATGACCACTTAATTACAGACAGCAGCTGGGAGGGTGTGCAGGTGGACTGTGTGTCCATGTGCAGAGCCGGATACCAACCCGTGCACTGCCCACTGAAACACACAATGCACACAGGGCAGCACCAGACAGTAGACACATTGGGAGACAGATCAGTCCCGTGACACAGTACCACGGCCACCAGGGATGGGTGGGTGGCCCTGCCGAGACCTGCTAGCACTGGCAGGCTGACCACTGGCCTCATGGGGTGGCACCGATGGTCCCCAAGGGGTTCCACTGCATGAACATGACCATGCCCATGCAGGGGTCTGCAGCACACCGAACATGCCTGCACCAGGAGTGCTCGGGATGCTCACAGCTGAACCCAGCATTGACAGAGTGGGAGTCACACGACACCGGGAATGGGGGGGTGGATAGTGCACTGTGTGGTGTCCACAATGCATGGGCACCTGACTTTGTGCCCAATATGGCCATGACAGCAATGAACGCCTGTGCATGCCTGTCAATGGCAGCAGTCACATCCTCCCGCAAATGGTCCATCCGTGCCATGATCATTTTGGCGTCCCTGCTGTGACACTCCTCTGCATGCTCCAGAGACAAACGCAGTGCATCCACGGACATCACAAGCTGCATCTGCTGCTGGGCCAATGCTCGCAGTAGGCGAGTGTGCTCATCCAAGAGGTCATCAGCCTCCTCGGCATCCTGTCCCTCACAGTGTGCAAGGGCCTGATGTTCAGCACCCCTTGAGGGAGGGTGCTGTGCACCAGGACCAGGTCTGAACATGTCCACAGGCAGTGCACAGATGTCGCCACTGAACCCTGCACCCCCAAGCCCAGTGGGTGACTGCTGATGCTGCCCCTCTGGCTGCCGCACCCCAGGGCTCAGTGGTGCCACTGCAGTGGCTGCACCAGTCCCACTGTCCTGAACAGACACCAGTGCTGCCCCACTGGTGCTGACAGGCACAGCCTGGGACTGTGCTGACATGCAGGCCTCCATGGAGGCACCACCCACTGCCATGGCTGCGAATTGCCCTGCTGTGTGTCCGTCCTGTAGCACACACGTGTCACTGCCCAAGACAGTTGTGTCATCATCACTGCTGCCGGACTCTGCCATGGCCACAGCCACAGTGTGCTGGCATCCATGGATGCCAGTACACTGGGACACAGGCAGGGCATCCTCCACACCTGTCTCAATGACATCAGTGTGGACAGCCAGGCAGCCCCACTGTCATACTGATCCACAAATACCTGTGGAGGAGGATGGTCCCACCTCCGACTCCATCCAACTGTCCGCAGAGAACAGGCCCACTACCGCTGACCCATGCAGATGCTCAGGATCTGTAAGGGAAAGCAAAATTGCATTACTGAATGTGACCTACCCTGCCCTCCCAGGCAGACCATGACTTACCATGCAGTGATGGGCCACCAACCGTCTGGAAGCCACCATCCGGAACACCCTCAATGGCACTTTGGTGCATGCTTGCAGCAAGCCTGTCCTCCACTCAGGTGAGCTGTACCACTTCTGGCTGTCCCCCACCTGCTGCAGCACATGCTGCCCTGATGGCAGCCACCTTCTTCTTCACCATCCTCCTGTCTGTGCCCATCTTCTTCTTACACTCCTGTACAGAGTGCTGGTGGCTGCCATGGAGGTTCATGGCACATGCCACCCCCTCCCATGCAGCAGCATGGACCTGAGAGGTGCCCCACCGTCCACTGAGCAGTGGCTCCTGATCCAGGTAGGCCTAGAAAAGGGCCTCAGTTTCAGCCTTAGTAAAATTCAGCCTCGTCCTCCTCCCACCACTGTTGTTCTCCTCTCCAAGAATGTGCTCGGTCATTATGTAGCCTATAAGAATGGCAGTTTGTTATTTGTGACTGTGCAGTCCCATGCATGTCCCAAAATCCACAATCCACACACCCAAACAGAATGCAACTCACCAATAAACTGCAGTAACCGACTATGGCCACTGCAGCACATTGTTGCACCTTTATAGCACAATCCATGCAAATGAGGCAAGGAGCAACTTTAATTAGTTGCAAATTGCAGTGCTGCACCATTGAATGGCTGATCGGATGATTTGCATATGACGGCTGAATATTGCACTGTTGCGCTTTGCACAATTGTGTTGAATGTGCTGAGCCAATGGCACAGTTCTGTGGCATGTGTAGTACACCTCACTGCGCATGCCCCGGTTGCTGACGCAGGTGTCTGCCACACTGATGACATGCTGTGCATGGTAGGCAATGCAGGGCACAGCCACCATTGTGCCAGTGGTGCTATAGCAAGGGCACAACATGGTGCTGTGGCACTGGGCCTTCATAGGAACAATGGTCCAACTGCTCGATAGTCTGCTGTGGCGCTGGCACACAGGTAGCCAATCACGCTACATACATTGTCATCTGATGGTGCTGTGTGTGGTCTTGTGCCAGAGACCCTTGACCCTGTGCCTGATCTTTGCCCCCTTGGCACCATGCGTCAGGCATAGGTGCACCTCTATCATGCTGTTCGGTAACAGCACAATAAAGAATGGCAGCGCTGTACTGCACAGCATCTGCACATGGGGAGCCATGCTGCAGAGCACCATATTTCCTACTATAGCTATTGGAATGGCACGTAGAAGAGCTGATCCATGGAGTGCCATTGAGCTGGCCAATCTGGTGGCCATAGTTGAGCCACTCCATGGGCCTCTCTTTGGGGAGGCTCCCCTGGATAGGGCAAGGACCCAGGTGTGGCAGGAGATGGGTAATGCCCTGGAAGAGCCAACAGGCAGGGAGTGTTCGGCTGAGCAGTGCAGGCACCGCTATGGTGACCTGCGCAGGAGGGAGTCGGAGCTACTGGCCCAACTGCGGTCATGTGCCAGGAGAGGCATTGTGCCACATCCAGGTAGAGGTTCTGTCAACACACTTTTATCATCCATATGAGTCACTGTGTTGTATGTGTCCAGCATATAGGGGAGGGACCGTATGGGGTTGGCTGTGGCAGTATTCACAGGGTGTGGGGTGGGTGGGTCTGGCTGGGTGGGAGGCACACTCCTTGGGGCAGGGGACTTTGCTTTGGGAATGTACTGATGTTCTTCTCTCCTTTTTGTCCCCACAGGCCCGGAAGAACTATGCAGGGTGCAGGCAGAGCAGTGGAGGGGTGTGGAAACCGCAGCCAGGTGGGCCGAAGACCAGCAACGCCCACCTGACTGGCCTGATGTGGGTGAGTGCCAGACATCCACAATTAGTATTGCATGCTGTGTGACAAGGTGGGCAGTGAGGCATGGCCACCATTCATTGGCATCACTGCCATGCATGCCACTTGTTACAATCAACACTGTCCAGTGGCAAAGCATGTCTGGGTGTGCATCATTGGTGGTCCATGTGTGCACCAGGTACATGGCTGTGCCACTGCCTTTGCACCACATAGCCATGTCACTAAATGGCCACAGTGGTGCTGTGCATGACTTGGTCGGTGGGTGTGTGCAGCATTCTGCATGGCTGTATGCGCTTGGGTGGCCAGGTCCTGTGGACGTGATCACTGCTGGTGGTAACACACCATCACAGTGGTATGTCCCATGGCCATATGCCATGCACAGTGGGCGGGCTGTATGGAGTTGTGCATTCACACCTGTTGACTGTGCTCCCTTGTTCTAGGTGCGAGACATCTGAATGAAATCAAGGACACCATGCGGGAGCTCCTGAATCTGGCCCATGAAACGGTGGAAATACTGAGGAGGCTGGATGATTCAGGAGTTCTGCTGTGACACGGAGCCAGAGGGAACCAGAGCCAGGAACAGCGGACCCTTTAACAGTCCCTTGGTCCCTGACTTCCCCTTCCCTGGACCCACCCTCACACCCCTCCTATCACATCCCATCCCATTTTTCCACCCCTTCCCCCTGCCCACACCCACCTTGTTTGTGTCCCCCACCCCAAACTTGTAAATAGTTTTTATTATTGTATATAGTTTTATATATTTACAATACATTTGAATTTTATATGAATACCATGGTGGTCTATGATTTGCAGTGGGCAATAGGTGCTCAGCTGCAGTGGTGTGCATGGCATCAGGTGTGGTGCAGCCATGGGTATGTGTGTGTGTGTCCAAGTGGAGGTGACTATGGTGTGGGGGTAGATATCAGTCAGTGTCTGTGTTGTGTGTGTTGTTCCCTGTGCACTGGATGACTGTGCAGTGGTCCATGGCGTGTGCTCTGTGTCCATGGTGCACTCATCAGCCTGCCCATGGCTTGAGCAGCTGACACACATACCTGTCTGTGACCTGCACAGTCTGCTGATATGTCAGTGGTGGCATTCCCTGCAGGGCAGCCACTGTACTCGTCACTTTGCTGGGTTGCCCATGTCACTGGTGTGGTGCATGCCTGGTTCAGGTGGCACTGTGGGTGACACGGTCATTGTCCCACCTCCATGCTGTGGCTTGTGTGTGTTGCAGAGGATGTGCTCCACTGTCTGTGGCTTGTGCTCCGGGTGACTACTGGTCGTGTATGGGTCCACGGTACCTGAGCAGGGTGGCTGGCACTCCAGTGCCATGGTGGACTGTGGGTTGTGTGTACACAGCTCACATGGGCCCACAATGGGGGCTTGGTTGCCCCACCACTGTTTCCCTGTGTTGTTGTGCCCTTGGGTATGGGTGGGTGTCTGTCCAGACCCTGTGTTGCATCCAGTGTGGTGCACGCTTCTATGCACCACTGTGGGTGTCTGTGCTGGCTGTTGTGGCCAGTGGTGGGCCGGGATGTGTCGCTGGAATACTGTGCAGAGCGCTGTACCACTGGTGGTGGTGTGAAGGACATGACCGTCCCATATGGGGTACCTCTTGTGCCAACACATGGTCGGTCTCTCAGCAGTACCTCAGGGGACTGTGCGTGGTGGCACTGTGTCTGCTGTTGTTGCATTGCTGTGTGCTGCAACCTGCTGATGGATTCCTTTGGTGAGGCTGGCTTGCATGGTTCTGTGGTGCACAGGGTTGCATTGACACAGTGGGGTTGTGCATGCATGGGGTTTCCTGCAGTGGTGGTCACTGCTCATGGGGGTCTGTCTGGGGGTCACGGTGCAGGGTATGCTGTGCACTGGGGGGATGGTGTGGCACAGGGTGGTCTGCCCTCCATGTGTAACAGTCACAGCTTGCCGGTAGGTGTGATGGGGCACCATGGCCAGGCTGTGGGTTGGTTGCTTGTCTCCATGGACCAGTGGTTATTCCAGCCTTCCCCTGGCTATGCAGTGCTTGGGGTGTGCAGGCACAATGTCCATTCTGTTGTGTGTTCCTGTGCCCATCTGTGGCATGGGTGGTGGGCCCCTACCTCCCTCATTATGTAGTTACATTGCTCTGCAGCTGGGGGGCTCCCTGGTTGCACTATGGCACCTCTGGACTGCTCAGCTGAACATCCCTTGTTGTGCTATGGCACCTCTGGACTGCTCTGCTGAACATCCCTTGTTGCACTATGGCGCATCAGATCTGCTCAGCTTCCCCTCCCTAGTTGCGCTATGGCACAGCTGTTGCGATATTCAGTCGTTGGCTATAGGCGCAATTTGGCCTGCTCCTTTTTTGAATATCGCATCTCTTGCGCATCAGCACAATAGACTTGCGCTTGCTCCTGCTATTGAGCATTTTTTGGGTGCAGTTTGAATATCTGGGCCACAATGTGCATTTCCAGAAATACAGAAACAAAAATGATGAGTGTGAATGCAAAACCTTTTTTTTGGAATGAATGATATTAATTCATTATACTGCCTGCATAGGACACTTGCTTAAGCCTTTATTAAATACATATTCTTCACATGTGGCTAATGAGCAAGCTAAAATAAAAGGACAGGAATAAAGGACCAATACCAGGTAATACAGAGGGAAACATGGAATCAAACAGACAGAAGAAAATGAAAGGAAAGAAGATAGAAGGAGGGGACCAAACTAGATAGGGAACAGTAATGAATAAAGGGTGGGGTTGGGGGGCAAATGGGGCAAAAGAATGAAAGAGAAAAGCTCATAGCCTTAGGACAAGAAACACAGAATTACGGCCACATACATGGGAATGAACTCTTCTAAAGCTGATGGAAAGGAAAGGAGAATGCCACTTAATTTACAGTCTTGAAACTTCCTGCTTCTCATCTTGGTTCCACTTTAGAGACCTAAACAGGAAGAGACTGTACATAGACATTACCTTCTATCCTTAAGAAAAGGATTCAACTCAATATAATCATTAAGACCTGTACCTGTATATGCCCCTGTTGCAAAAATCCAGAAATTCTCTCTTTGACTTAACATATCATCTCTGCTGCCACCTCAAGGACCTAATTTCACTTTCTCTATTATAATAAACGTCAAGACATGATTTTCTGGATTTTCAAAATGTTTTGTATGTGAGGCCCATGCATATGACAAATTTCTATTTCTGTTGGCTCTGCAATCTTCCCCTATGCATTCCTTTCACTTTCTCTTTGCCTTTCCAACATATAAAGTATCACTTGGACAGATTGACAAATAGATAACGTATGTGGTGTTGCTTGTAATTAATTATTTATATCATGCATTTCTCCAGAACAAGGGTTTCAAAACATACTGCACTTGTGTATATTTTTACAGTTACCACAGTTATTACACTTCCTACACTCTCTTGGTGGGACTGACAGCCTATTTCTAGGAGCATCTGTTTTTTTATTTAACTAAACACCATGGCCCGGATATTCAAACTGTGCCATTCTGAGGCGCAAGCCCTTGCGCTGCTCAAAATAGTTGCGCGGGGTGTGGCCGGCGATATTCAAAGGTTGTGCTGTGGCAACTCCTTTGAATATCACCCCCCAGCCACAGCCACTGTGCATGGCACAGTGGAACTTGCGCCACCGCAAGTTGTCAGAGTTGAGCATTAAACTTGCGGTGGCGCAAGTACCATTGCGCCATGCGCAAATTTCCGATATTCAAAAGGTGACATGCAAATGGGGCCATAATTCATGCAAGGTGCAGGGCGGGCCATTTGCATATGATTATGGCCCCATTTGCATGCCATTAGCATGTAGGTGCGCCGATCCCCGAGGACTTGTGCCTGGCTGCTCTGCCAGGCAGCAGCCGTCAGGGACCTACGCACCCTGCAGCCCGATCGCGGGCACAACGTGAAAACAACCCCCCACCCACACATCTCCCAATGCCCAATCGTGGGCAGAAAGTATCTTGACAACACCACCCCCCCCCACACATCTCCCAATGCCCGATCGCGGGCAGAAAGTATCATGACAACACCACCCCCACCCACACATCTCCCAATGCCTGATCGCGGACAGAAAGTATCATGAACCCCCGCCCAAACAGCTCCCAATGCCCGATCGCGGGCAGAGCGTATCATGAACCCCCAAACAGCTCCCAATGCCCGATCGCGGGCAGAGCGTAAAACAACCCCCGCCCAAACGGCTCCCAATGCTCAATCGCGGGCAGAATGTAAAAGACCCCCAACCCGAATATCTCCCTGGTGGTCCAGTGGACCGTAATGCCCGATCACGGGCAGAATGTCCAGTGACAACCCTCCCAAACATCTCCCTGGTGTCTAGTGTCCCCACACCACCCACGAAGCCCCACCACCCGCTCCCGGCGGCTGGCGGGTGGCAGCATCCACCACCATGCCGCCCTGCGCCCGCCGACTGACTGTCTGCTGGGGGCTGCATGCCCATTGGTGCAAAGCTGACCAATGGGTGTGCAGCCCATACCATTTATGACAGTCAGATTTGTGAATGGGTTCATTACCGTCTGGACACCTCGTAACCTTATTGTGGGCTTCTGCAGCCCGGTGGCTCTGTCGCAATCAAGCGATGTCGGACTGATCGGTCAGCAGGCGTGGGCGGCGAATGGTGGACTCTTTCCTCGCCGACGCAGAGAGAGGCTGAGTAGTGGGGCCGTGAGTAGTGAGAGACGCAGACACCGAGGGAAGATGTTGAAGGTGTCACTGGACATTCTGCTGCAGGCCGGGCATTGCAGTCACTGAACCACCGAGAAAATGGGTTGAAATCTTGATTCTGCCCGTGATCGGCGTTGGGGCTGTTTGGGGTTCATGTAGTTCTGCGCGTTCGGCGACATGGAGGATCTTTACGTTCTGCCGGCGATCAAGCGAATGAGGGGCACAGGGACTGAGTTGGGGCCAGCCACGGGTGGCAGCTGCTGTGTTGTGCCCTGCATACAGCAGCTCACCTGTGGTGGCCCTCAACTTGATCCTTTTTGGCTCAAAGTTGTGCAGGCGCGGGTTGGGGTTAAGCATGTAAACTCTGCACAACCCAACTGAATATCGGGTTCGCAGTTTATGCATGGTTCCTCCCCTCCTGTTGAGCATGCATTCATTTGCATTGCGCTGTTGCTCAACCTGTTTTCAGTGGCACAACTGCCTCCTGCTGAATGTCGCCAGAATGGGCGCAATGTAGGACTTGCGCATGCGCAACCCTGTTGTGCATGGCGCGACCCTTCTGAATATCTGGCCCCATGTGTCGAGTATTCCTTGCTCTACAATATGATATCATTGGAAGGATTTGTGCTATGGCTCTCAATCTAGGGTCTGCAGATGCTCCCTCCCCCCGCCGTGCTGCTTTATTATATCCCTTACCTTCCAAGCCCTCACGCTAAATGTTGTAACAAAATGTATCTGTGTGTCAAAGATGTTTTTCTCTTTTGTAGTCTGTTTTAGGAGTTCCCTTCTCAGAACATTATCACATGCTTCCCTAACCTTCATAGGGGTGTTCATAGAATAACCCCTTTCCTTAAATCTGTTCTCCTGAATATGAAGTTCTTTATCAAATGACTGGCTGAATGCTTTAGATAACAAACACTATATGTGCACCTTGTTCTCGGATTTAGTTAAAGTTTCACACAGAGGACCACATCTTGCTACTGGACATCCTCTGTAAGATTGGCTTAGACCCCACAACCATTAAATGGTTTGATAATTATCTTATTTGCCACTCTCAAATGGTAAAGGCTAAAGGAGACCTTTCTTCTCTAAAGATCCTCTCAATAGATGTTCTGCAGGGCTGTATTCTTGGTCCTCTCCTCTTTGTCATGTACATAAATAATATTCACTTTGGAATGGAGTCGGCCAATACATTGTACACATATTTTCTGATGACACTATACTGTACATTTCTAGGCCAATTGTTGAAAAAACCTGCATGGACCTCCAATTTGAGTTCAACCTTCTCTCAAAAAATCTACTACAATGAAAATTGCTTCTAAATGCTAAAAAGACAAAGGCAATGCACTTTTCACCATCCCATAGGACAGCACTCATGCCTACTTTGGATGCCTTTCCTCAAATCAATACACTCCTAGGTTAACCTATTTAATTTGTTGCCAAGTTTAAATACTTAATTGTTTGGTTAGACCATAAACTGGGAAGGACCAAGGGAGGTCAACAGTAAAAATGTCAACCTCCCACACAACAATGGTGCAATACTGATGCAGGTATTGTGCCGCCCAACCCCCCCAGTGTTTTCTATGGGAGGGGACTGCTCCTCCCACACCCTTCCTGTGGGGGGCTCTGCCACCACACAACCCCTGGACTTAATGATTCTCAACTCCAGGTCTGAGTTGATCCGGGAAGGGGGCAGAACATTGGGGGAAGTGAAACATGGAAATGGACAATTACAGTGACTGTTGCAATAGTGGTCTTTTTCCCTGTTTCACTGTCAGGGTGTCAAGTAAAAGGGGACCACCTATAAACTGCCCTTCTCTGACTACTTAGAGGAACTAATCAAAAAACTTGAACAGGGACTTGACATATTCTTCCATATAAAACACTTGCTTATGATGGAAATGAAAACCAGGTTGGTCCAAATAACCTTTCTTCCACTATTGGATTAAGCAGATCTGATGTACAGACAAGGATCAAGCACAGCCTTAAGCAAACTAGACACCCTATACCACCGTGATGTAAGATCTGTCACTGGATCTCCTTACACCACTCATCACTGCTCTCTATGTTCACTTGTAGGTTGGATGTCTCTCAATTACAGATGCAAGAGAAATGCAGCCCTTTGGCCATACCGAGCCATCACAGTTAAACTTCCACAGTATATCACAGACTGTCTGTCTATTTGTTCCTCTGTGTACTACATTTTGAGACACCTCACTTACATATCCCTCATCTTTACAAAAGTTAGAACATGCTTTTGCAAATCGTCCATAAGCCATTCCCTCCCTAGCCTATGGAACAAATTTCAGAAAACCCTTAAAATTACATTCCCATAAAACTGTCCACCTTTAAGTCATGATTTGCCTGGAATTTTTCTGAGTCCTATAAACACTTGACTTGAGACACTAGCTACAGTACTATGATTCCATTTCTATTTCCTGTTATCTTGACTATCTTTTTCTATTCTTATGCTTTCCCCCCACTCACCCCATGAACTCCTATGTCTGTCTTCACTCTAATAACCATATGTCATGAATATTGTATATGCTAGTATTCTTCCTCAGTTTAATAACCGTGTGTTGTTGTATATTGTAAATGCTATTATTCTCCATTATCACCTATTACACTGTTATGTTAACTATTAGAAATGTTACATATTGTTTTATGCTGTGTTGTTGTTTTTTTCCTTTTTTTATTACTGCCTGTTCAGATCCATCTTGTTAATAAATTCACCTCTAAGATGTTTCACCTGATTAAATAAAGATTGCTTGATTGATTGATTGACTGATTGCTTGAGTTTGGGAAGATTGTTATCCAGACTATGGGAACTGGTACTCATCATCCTCCATTTTTTGATGGCCTTACCCCTTTTAGCCCCATCTCTGCCCTCACTGCCTTAGCCTTTTTCTCCATTGACCACTGTCCTGCTTCCCATTGACTTCTCTACCTTGCTGTTTACTTCACTAACTACCATATTTTGTGTGGGGAGCATGAGAATTCCCTGCTTCTTTTCAGTATCTCCACCTTGGCTAGTTTAAAAGCTTTCCTATAATATATTTAACCCATTTAAACCTATCACCTAAGACCCTGGTTCCCCTCCTGGACAGATGCAAACCATCGTGCTAGTATAGGACTGCATCCCGCCTGGTGGAGCCCCAGTACCTAGTGAAGCCATAGCCCTGTGCTCCACACCAGTTTTGCAACCATTCATTGAATCCTATGGTGCAGAGTACCTTAGCCTCACTCATTCCATAGACAGGCAGCACTTCCAAGAAGGTTACTGTAGATGCTACTTGTTTAAGGCCCCTCCTCAACTCCAAATACTCCTCCTGTACTTCTCTGATCCCATTCCCAGCTAGGACATTTGTCCCTAGGTGGACAATGACATCCATCTCTCTCTCCCGTGCAGCTGCTTCTGTGATCCTGAGGAGACTGGGTGGGCCAAGTGGTTCTTATCTGCCGTCAAAGTCTCTGTTTCTATGTTTTGCTTCCTGCCCTTCCAAGTCATGGCACCAGGCATGTACCAAGCCTGTTTCTTCCTTCCCTCCCTCCCTCCCTCCCCAGTTCAATCCCCCTAACAATTGAGTCCCACACTGGGATCTGTTTCCTTCTCCTATGGGGTCCCATGCCATCTTCCTTTGGATATCCCTTGTGGACGCCACTGTGGGTGCCTCCATAGAAGAACCACACTCTACCAAAATGGTGAATGAATTGTGGAGAGGTACAACTAGAGGAATGTGCCTCTGTTCTACCACTGTCACCCTCCCCAAGCCCACTGTGTTTCAACCACTCCTCTTTCTTTGCAACCTCTGAGGCAGCGGTGGCTGCCTTGGTAGCCCTTGCTAGGGGAGAAGATTTCCCTACTCCTTGCCAGTTCAGTCTGGATATGGGCAACCTCCATCTTCAGAGCAGAGAGGTGTCTGAAAATAGGGCAGCATCACAGCCTCCAGAATGTCTCTCAGAAGACTGTCTCCCAGTGGCCAGTGCATTAAAGCACTTCCCACATGTCTCTTACCCTTCCTGTTGAAATTTTTTCCTTTTTTTTTGTCCTTTCTGATACTGTGTGGGTTCATTTACCCCCTATGCAGTGTGCTGGGCTGCTTAGGATATGACATTTTGCTCTTTCGGGGAAGTGATGTCAGAGTCCCTGGTATAAAGGAAATTACTTCCTTGGGGTGGATGAGGTAAGGGGTAGGGTGGGGGCACCCAAGCCCATGCCCTTCAGAAACAATCAGCTGTAGCTCTGCCCCACCACCCTGGTGAGTGCTTTCCTTCCTTTTTAGCAAGAAAACCTGCACAACAATCTACCAGAAAATATACCCTTCACTAAACAATTTCAAACACAGAAAACTAAAGCAGTTGAGCCCAATCTCTGTGATGTAAGCACTGCCTTATACAGCCTGGTGGTCTGAGCTCTGAAGGCAATCAGATAAAACAAGATTTTACCACTGGAAGCAATGTCTGAGTCAAATACACAACCCACTTACCTGCACTAGGATCTACAGTGGAAAATCCTCAGGCCAGTGAATAATTCACAGTACTAAGAATAATATAATACAAAATGTCACCAAAATACTAATTCACAACAAGCCAGCTGTTCACAAGAGAAGCAAAAGTATGCAGCATTCCAATCCCTCTGGGTTTAATCTCACAATATACAAAGCAGTATTAACCCCCCCAAAAAAAAGCAATAACAAGTGTAAACTTTAAAGTAAGGTACTCCTCCCTCAGATATGAGCAATAGCAAGTGTAAAATTTAAAGTAAGATACACCTCCCTCAGATGTGAGCAAGATTTTGTTTCCTTGCTGATTCCAAGTTCAATGTTGTCTCCTTCCCAGCTCCCAGTTGTTTAAAAGGCAGCTTGCACCTCCAAGAATATTGGCCTTTCTGAGTGGTGAGAAGTGAGGCAGCTAAGGTTTAATGCAAAAAAGTGCTAAATAATGCACTTTGGTCACAGAAACCTTGGGGTGCATTGGAAAATGGGGGGGAAATATATTAGCAATGGCCAAGCAGGAAAAATACTTATAGGAGATCATATCAGATGGCCTGAAGGTGGCCAGACTATGGTACAAAACAATCAGGTGAACTAGCGGGATGTGAGGGTGTATAAGTAGGTGTTTTTTCAGCAGGAAAAAGGGAGTGGCGTTGCCACTATATAGGTATTTGGTAAGATCCTACCTGGAGTACTGTGTCCTGTTTTGGAGGCCACATTTCAAAAAGCACATCCAAAGTCAACTGGACTCATAGAAAGATTATACAGTATGTGGTTCAGAACTCAGTGCTTATGTTACACTCTGTAGCTGAATGATACAGGTTGTTCTTGGCAACAAAGGCCAGATCAGTAAGTAGGACAATGCTTGCCAGGTATTAGTAGTTTGAATTTATCAGTGCTTAGGTACTTCAACATACTCATGTGCAAGTCAGTGCTTATAGCCAAGGCCCCTACTTTTCTGGGGCACACTGGGACCAAGATCTGTGGCAAGATTACTATTTGCCGCAGAACTTCTGCGGCAGTGATTTGTAATTTCTGTGGAAGTTCTGCAGCACTGATGAACTTCCACATCACAGTGTCAGCTTGTCATCCTGACTTTACATTCCTGGCAATGGTTGTAGCAATCAGGATGAGGGAAAGCACAGCAACACTTGCTCAAAAAATAAAAGACTTACAGAAATAATTTTACCGAAAAAAGAAAGAAAAGAATATCTATCCCTTAAGGTCCTAGCCTATTGCATAAGTGAAATACGCAGAGGGGACCTCATGTAATAAATAAGTTATTTCTATACTCATGCAATCTATACCACTCATGAGGTCCCCACTGTGTATCACTTATATATTTATATGCAGTATGTAACACACATACAAATATATGTGTGTGTGTGTAATAGATAACCCTCTCTAAGGTGTGTGGTCACACTCTGATATACACACACTTTGGTGTGTGTTGTTATGCATGAGGCTGCAGGCTGAGTACATCAATCACCCAAGGCATGCATATATCAGAGCGTGACCGCACACCCTAGAGTGGGTTATATTTCTTATAAAATGGCAAACTTGTTTTGGAGAGTGGTAAAAGTGCAGGTGTGCGGTCGCACTCTGATATACGCATGGTCACCTGATGGTGCTTGTCCAATGCCATAGATTTTTTTTGTAGCCCATTTTATGAATATATATATATATATATATATATATATATATATATTTAGTGAGAGAGAGATACTGTATACGTATTTATACAATGGGGTGAGACATATTCCAGTGAGATAAAACAAGTTATTTTCACTGCAGTGAACTAAATCCTGATAACATCAGCACAGTTAAAATAAATGCAATTTATTACACCCCCAAAACCTGCACAAAGCCACACAACCATGCAAAGTCACACAAATTGTACAATTTGCAACAATGAGGCCACCA
This sequence comes from Neoceratodus forsteri, assembly GCA_016271365.2. Classification (NCBI taxonomy): domain Eukaryota; kingdom Metazoa; phylum Chordata; order Ceratodontiformes; family Ceratodontidae; genus Neoceratodus; species Neoceratodus forsteri. Next base: position 40,704,971 of record CM028131.1, on the reverse strand, counting down.
TTGTATAAATAGGATACATGATGTTCACGCGTGTGATATGGGAAATATGTTCAGTCCTGTACAGTGACCTCTGAAACTTTGCTTGTGGCTTCGCCACTCTTGAGTATTCAGAGGTCACTCTAGAGGAGTGAAAATATTTTCCATATCTTATTCCCATAATGTATCCCCTACACACACACACACACACACACACACACATATATTTAAATTTCCATAAAACTGTATCCTCATTCAAACAGGTCCCTTTGGAAATGGAATAAACAGAATAGAGGAGAAAATGCAAAACTCATTTTTCATGCCAACCTGCCTCCCCGACACACTACATAACACCATCAGGCCATGACATGCGTATGAACCCATTGTGAGATAAAGCTCTCCAGACCATCCCAATGTGTCCGCCATGTGACAGAACACTTTGCCATACCTTCCCAGGTTCAGAGCAGTGATGTGTTCCCCCAGTCCTTGTGCTGCCCAGCCAGCTCCCAGAGCTCATCTCTATACTTGAGTTGCTGGCACAGGAGCACACCATGCTACCTTCTGACCCAGCAGCTGGCCCTGCACACACCATTTCTTCTTCAACCAATGACAATATGTAATCAATAACCCTGGTAAAAATGTGTGCAACACAATTATTTATTTAACAGGTCTATTCTTTTAACAGGACTCCACATTATTATATTCCACTTTTCTGGGCATAATTACTTTAGTTTTCTTAAAATTGACAGGTTAATTAATTTTACCAATTGTTCATTTCACATGGCATCTCTATACCTTAAAGACAAAAATAAGTCTGTCCAAAGTAAGGTATGGACTTAACAAGTCTATGTGACTGTCAAGGTTTTGTTTAAGTTGACCCACATGTAATAACACAAGACTGAATATTGTATCCCTGACAGTGGGACTTGTGGTCGATAAGTGACAATTCATTTCTGTGGCAGAATGCAGCCACTTCATTAGCTAATGTATGATGTTACAGCACTGGCAACATCATATTCTCAGCATAGAGGGGTTTGGGAAATAAGAGGAGAAGGAAACCAGGTTCTATGGAGAAACAGAAATATTAATAAAGAGTCACCAAGAACAGTGAATTCTGCAGCACTGCAGAAGTTCTGTGATAGGTTACAAGTTCTGTGCAAAATTCTGTTGCCGCAGAATTCCAGGAGCCTTGATTATAGTACAAGTGGACTGGGTAGTCTATGCCAGGTGCTTAGATACTTGAACTGATGAGTAACTTGTTATGACTTTTTTTTTTTAATTTAATATATTTTATTAATTACCAAATCATGACAGTATACAAAAACTGTGGCACTGAAGTAACACAGTTATACCAATCTGCATAATATATCAAGAGATAATGACAGAAAACAAAACTCTACACACCCCTCAATCAAGGATTATTGGAGTTTAATATAGCAAAATTAACCCTCCCCAATTACCTCCCCCCTCCCTAAACTGTGGTGCATAATAATTCCTATACACATAGCTAGGCTAACTAATTAAATAAAGAAGCAATACTTATTGGGTCGACTTCATGGGAGATGAGACCACAAAGAAAACCAAGAATCGGCCCACCCTAAATATCATATTCCTTACTGCCAGACTTGGCACAGAAAAAGATGACCAAATGAGAAAACCAGAAAACAACAATGGCATAAATATATTCACACATGAATACAAAGAAAAACACGGAGGAGCTCGCAGCCATCATATACAGGTATCATTTGAGGTACAAGGCATATAGCTTGACCCATTTTTTAGTGAAGGAAGGTAAGCGCGTTCACCTGAGCTATCAAATTCTCCACACGGGTGCGAAGGAGATCTCATGTAGCCATTCTGTATAAGTTAACACAGTCTGATCTTTCCAATGTCTAAGTACTAGTTTTTGACCACCATTGATATTAATGCCAAATGAAATCTCTTTCCTTCACTTGAATTTCGGAATAGTGCCAAAATACAAGTTTTAGGGAGAATAAGCCTTGTAACCCCAATAATGGATCAAGAGTAACTTCTATTTGTTTCCATAGAGGGGATACTGATGCACATGACCAGAAAATATGTATCACGGAGCCCTCCTCTTTATTACACCTGGAGCATATTGATGAAGATATACGCTTCAGCTGCGCCAGTTTAACCGGAGTATAATAAAGGTTGTTCAAAATACAATATTGTGTAATCCTGTACCTGTCTTGAGTATGATAAGTATGTAGGTCTCTCCATATACTCTGCCAATTATTATCTCCGTCCGGATATAAACTTTGCCAGATATTTGGACCGGTACCTGATGGGGTCACTGGGAACATATGCAACAAGTTATACAACCTAGAAATACTGTGCGGTTTATTGATTGTTATAGAGATTTGATGGAAAAAATCGGTAAGGTAGGAAGCTTTAACATTGCACCCAAATCTTTTACTCAGAAGGTGCCTCAGCTGAAAGGCCTTGAAGACCATCGCTGTCGGCCATTTAAACTTTGTTAAGATCTCATCTGTAGCTAAGATACAATCTTATGAGTAAAATCACTCACTTTGCAACCAGAAAGAGATGGTAACCACTTCCAGTTATCATAGAGTTGCCTATCCGAAGATTTGGGTTTAAACAGGTGGGTTGAGAAAAATCCAAAATTGGGGAGATCTTAAAGTACCTAAACAGCTGAGAAACAACCCTAAGGAGATCCCAAGGTAAAAGAACGGAATATTGTAGGAATATTTTACCAGGTATGTAAAAGGGCCCTTTGGGACGATATTATGACTACTCATGAGGTCTAGTTCGCCTGCAACCACAGTGATTTATATCCTTGATAAGCCAAGGAGTCAGGTGGAGATAACCATTTCCACACTTATTCAAGTGTGAAGCCCAATAATAGAAAAGAAAGTTAGGAAGACGAAGCCCCGAAATCTTTGGCTGGGATAATTTATTATAGGACTTTCTAACAGATTTATTATTCCAAATAAATGAGTTTATTCCTGAATGGATACTCTGAAAATAAGATATTGGTATCCATACATTCAACATATTTAGGGATAAAAATTCTGGGAGCACATTCATTTTAATAATACTAATTCTGCCCACAGCAATAGTGGAAGCTTAGACCATCTGGTCAGATCTTGTTGGATATCGCACATAGATCCTCTAAATTCAGTTTCCATGACAGGGACGAATTGAGAGTAATGTGAATCCCTAAATACTTAATAGAACGTGTAGTCCACTTCATCCCAAAATTAGCAAAACTTGAGCTATGGGTAAGATAGTTAAGAGGGAAAATTTCAGTTTTACTAATATTGAGCTTGTAATTAGAATATTTACTAAAGTCCTCAATTATGTCCAATGCCGCTTTTAATGAAAGGGCTGGATTTGAGAGATGTAGGAGCAAATCATCAGCAAAAACTGAGATTTTCGCAATGCTATTGACCATGGGAATACCTGCTATAAGTGGAGATAAATTTAGACGTCTAAGGAGGGGCTCGAGATATAAATTGAATAAAAAAGGTGAGAGGGGCAGCCTTGTCATGTACCTAATGTAAGGGGAAAAAAGTCTGATAAGATCCCATTGCAATACAATCTAGCTCTAGGCGAGGAGTATAGTGCCTGCACCCATTTTATAAACAAAGGGGGGAACCCATAGTTTGCAGCGTAGTCCAGAGAAGTGTCCAGTCAACCCTGTCAAATGCCTTTTCTGCATCCAGGGATACTAAAATCATTGGGGTAAGGGATGATTTGGCTGTATTAATGAGGTATTGGAGTTTATGATGTTGATCAGCTGAGGATCTATTGGCAACAAAGCCAATTTTTTCCGAACTAAGTAAGGGGATCCAGACCTGCTCAATTCTCTTAGCCAGGATTTTGGCTAGAATCTTGATATCGCAGTTTAGTAATGAAATAGGGCGATAGCTCAATGGAAGGTATGCAGGTTTCCCTGGTTTAAGAAGAAGGGTAATGAGGGCCTCTAAAAGCATGGGGTCTTGTATGTTTCCAGAAAGCAAATATTGGTACAAACGGAGTAAACCAGGTGCCAGATCTTTGGCAAATTGTTTGTAAAAATACAGGGACAGGCCATCAGGCCCAGGAACCTTATCTGGGGTCAAATCATTAATTGCCACCAGTATCTCATGAATGGAAATAGGAGAGATCAACAATAATTTTTGATCGGGTTTAATCGAGGGCAAAGGAACGGACGCTAAATAGCTAAGCATCTCATCTAGAGAAGGGAAGGGGGTAGCTTTATTATATAGTGAAGAGAAGTAAAGCCTGAGTACCGAGACCACCTCCCTAGGTCTAGTTTTGACTTCCCCATTGGGATCCTCAATTGAATTTATTAACCTGGAGGACTCCAGTTTCCTTAACCTCAAGGCCAAAAGATGGCTAGCCTTTTCCCCATACTCTACATACCTTGCCTGAGTTTTCAAGATATCAAACTCCGCTTTTTCCTGAAGTAAAAGAGAGTATTGATTCCTTAGGGACAAGAGGGCTTCTAAGGTATCCGATGCGGATGAGGAAGAGAGGGATTGCTCCAGTGTTTTAATTTGAGCAAGGAGTGCTGAGGCTTTAGCCTCATTCTTTCTGCGCAGAGGCCAGGCTTAATGAATTCACCTCTTAGGCAGTACTTTAACGCACACCATTCATGATCAGCTCGTGCAACCGAGCCTTGGTTACAATCAAAGAAGGATTGAATCAGATTCGATATTCTAGTAACAACATAATCCTCCTTAAGAAGCTGATTATTCAGCCTCCAGAGGGGGTGTCTACGAAAACTAGCGTCAAGCATTGTAACCACCCAGGCTGGCGCATGATCTGATATAACTATAGGTTCTATGCCCGCATCACACATGCCTTGCAAAAGGGTGTTACTAAATAAAATGTAATTGAGCCTGGACCACATAGAATGAACCATAGATTGAAAGGTAAAGCCACGAGCTACTGGATTTTGTAAACGCCATGGATCGCATAGACCGAGTGAATCCATAAAGTCTGAGAGTGCCTTTTGAGCAACGGACAAAGGTTTAAGTAAGGGGTTAGATCTATCCAGGTCCTCCGTAGGAGGCAGATTCCAATCTCCCCCCAGTATTATTGGTAAGGACATAAATGCTTGTAACTTATCTAATAAAGTTATAAAGAATACTGGGTCTCCCCCAACAGGACCATAAATGCCACCTAATACTACCTCAGTATGATCCAAAATACCATTTACTAATATATATCTACCTGCAGGATCTACAATAATATTTTTAGATTGGAAGGCTACTGAACGGTGTATAAAGAATCGCTGTTCCCCCCGCATTAGATGATCCACCCTAGGCGAACACTTGTCCAATACCTCTTCTGCGTAGATTAATAGCCTCATTCGGCAGCAGATGAGGCTCCTGAATAAAGGAGACCCTTGCTTGCAAGTAATTTAAGTGCTTTAGTATTTGTAATTTCTTGATGGGCGTGCAAGCTCCTCTTACATTCCATGTAACAAATTTGACGAGGTTAAATGCCATTTACTGTAATACCTCCCAATTAACTACTACTCGGGTAACTTCCAGGATATGCACCACAGCTCCCTCCCCGTGACTACGACCCTCCCATAGGGTATTACTTAAGTAGATTTCAAATTTAAGGTTAAACAGCAGGCAAAGTAGGAGTGAAGCACCCAACACCGCAGAACCCTTCAGAAACCATAATTGTAACCTCTCCTACTATTACTCATGTGTTTACCCACCACCCCTAACTTTACCACAAAAAACTATGTACAATAAACATACAAACCCTAAACCCTGAAACAGAAAACTACCAGTGTTTGTTCCTACTACTTCTTCTTTAAACACCCTAGCATACTTCCCCCCATAGAAAGAATTGAAAACATCCAGGGAGTAGTATTGAAATCAAAGTTAATCCAATGCTGCATCACCTTGAAATCTCTCCCATGATGCATTTTAGGTGGTTGTACAGCTATTCTTGTCGTAAACAGAATACTATTACTTCCTATGAGGTAAGCTAGGAGAATCCCCCCTATTCTCCAGTACGTGTGGTTAGGCATGATCAGCTCTGTTTCCAGACCCCATCCCCAACCCCCATACCCACCGTGAAGTCCATTCTGAGACCTAGAGAGAAAGAAAAAAAAAGGGGAGGAGAGGGGAGGAGAAGGGAGGAAAGGGAAGGGGAAGGGCATTGATATAATTCTTTCTTTATTATTCATTTTACACCCCACTCATCCTTCCCCCACAACCAGCTTTAATTTATTAATCCTTTCCAGTCCATGCATTGATTTAGTGGTCAATAGTTCTATGGTAAGACCTCAGCCCCACAAGGTTATTACTTAACATGAGCACAAATTAAACTTGCGTAGGTGCAACCAGATAACAAAGATAGGCCTTTTATTATGCAGGTAGTGATTCCTAGGGGATCGAATTTGCAGAGGACCGGTAACATAGCGGTGCGTCACGCTTATGGGACCCAAGGGAACGCGAACCACCAAATATAAAGTCCCGCCTGAAATTCCACCTGGGACCCGCCAGCATCAAAACCAGCACTGGCTGGCAGTTCCTCGGGGTTCAAACCCATCCAAAAGGTCCAGGCAAATGACGAGAAGTAATTTGAAGCTGGTCTCTTCTTTCAAAAAACAAGTAAGCAAAGTCAGCATTTCGGTAAAAACGAGGGGCCAGTAAGCGGTTTATCACCAGTAACTTTACGATCACAATTTAAGGCACTGTGTAAATCTAGGGCTGGAAGGCTCATTAAACCCTTTAGTAGCGTTGCCTCAAGTAACTTTAAACAGAGAGGGTAGCATCTGGACTAGATCCTCCTGGGCTTGGGAGACTGCCTCATATGAATGCCATTTTCCCTCTAGTGAGACCTGTAAGAGAGCAGGGTAAGCCATCCTAAATTTAATACCAGCAGCTATCAACTTAGTAACAACGGGGTGAAAAGTGGCTCTTCGTTGGCGGGTTTCTAACGGAAGATCCTGAGTTATACGTAACTTCTTCCCTCCCAGGAGATGGACTGCATATCTTTCACTTTTGTCAGTATGTGCTGACGCCCAAGTAGTTAAGCATCCTGATAATTATGGGTCTGGGGGGCTGATGGCTCGGGTCTTGGTCTCAACGATCTATGAGCCCTTTCAACAATATATGTGGGTTATGTGAGAAGGGCCTACAATCGTCAGCAGAGATTGAATAAAGGCAATGGGGAAGGACCTTCTCCTTCTGGTAAGCCATGGATTAAAACGTTGTTCCGTCTTCACAACGGCCTTCCAGGTCTTCTGTTTTTTGTTGTAATTTGGCTACTTGCTGCCTCAGTTTAACCAGTTCAGGATCAGTTTTATCCCGCCAGGACTCAGTGAAAAGGCAGGGCCTCGTTGTCTGTGACCCGTTGTCTTAACTAGACACTTCCCCACGGAGCTCTTTAACTCAGCGTTAACTCCGATAACGCTTCCTAAAAGGATGCACTCCTCCAAAAATCGCTCCTCCGACAGAGGGGTAGAAGTGGAAAGAGCCATAGTTGTTTAGCCGAGGAGGACTGGGTTTGCTGCTTTGCCTTCTTGGCCTGCTTTTCCAGGGAAACCGGCAGGGTGTGTTTAGGCATAGCGGCCTTCATCTCGGAATCCATTTCTGGAATAATGCTCATTCATGGAAGCGTCAGACCTCCTCAAATGCTTCCCTGGTCAGTTAATGAAGCTGGTAGGCAGAGAGGAATAGCGGATTATGATTTATAATGCGTTAAAATAATGAAATTAACAGAGGTGGGGCTGGAGCCTGGAGGACTGGCTGTTATCCCGCCAGACACATCACGTGATCTAATCTTGTTATGACTTGATATTGGTTTGGCTTTTCCCTTTATCCCACCACAAAAAAAGATGCTTAGTCCAGTAATATGAGACCCCCTGGTAGGATAAGAGTGCCGGAGAAGGAAGAGGAATCAGGAGAGGATGAAGGGTGATTACGACTCGGTCTAAGCAGAGCTGTGGCTTGCCTGCCAATTTAAATAGGGTTTGGGGGAGGAGCTCTTCCCCTATATAACCACAGGCATGTGCCTTTCAATTATATGTGGTTCAGAGCTCAGTGCTTATGTTACACACTGTAGCTGAATAATGTAGATTGTGCTTGAATACAGAGGCCAGATCAGTAAGTAAGACAATGCTCACCAGGTATTAGCAGTTTGAATTGATCAGTGCTTGGGTACTTCGATATAGTCATGTGCAAGTGATTACAGTACAAGTGGACTGGATAGTCTATGCCAGGTGCTTAGATGCTTGAACTGATGAGTAACTTGTTATGACTTAATATTGGTTTTGCTTTTCTCTGTATCTCACCGCAAAAAAAAGATGCTTAGTCCAGTAGTATGAGACCCCCAAAAGAATAATAATATAGAACAATTATCTCCTCCAACTCTGTAAAGTGTGACCTGTAGCATGCAGGAGAGGAAAAACCTCCTTTTGGGGGAACCTTTGAGGACCCATGGTTACTGACCTGCCCATCCTTCTGGGCATACTAAGGGAGAATAATCTTAATCTAGCAATAAAAATTTTTTGGTAATCCGAATCTATGTTGTGGATCCTGATCTAGTGCAAGCAGCTGAATATGTACTGATAAATATCAAGAATGATTGCACATCCATTAGATGAATTCCAAGCCCAGGAAACCATGTGGAGTAGAATTAATAGAGATGGATCCATGATCGAGCATAATAAATGAGAACATTGTAGTCGCACAGATGAAGGACTCCAGAAGGTGAGGAAGTCTTCTCCAAGGAACTAGGGATTAGATGGTTAGGGACTCCAAGTTCAGAATATGAGGCACTAGTATGTCCATTGGGCAAGCTTGCAAAGATGGCTACATGATTTAGAGAAGGCAGAGCAGAAGGCAGTTTCGGTCTGAGTAGTTGGCAGGTAAGTTAGCAGTAGTACTTTATGTTTATAGGTAGACATTAGTTTGATAGATTTCCAGGCCCTTAGGGGTGAAGCAGGTAGTAGAATTGGAAAGACAGTCTTTGTGAACTTTTAAGTCTTGTAAGAGCGGAGCAGTAAGCATGAAAAGATAGTAACTGTGTGGACTCTCGTATAAGGCAGTAGTACTTGTAGTAAAATCGAACCTGTGTGATGTAGATGAAGTAGAAGAAGAGCAGGTATTGAATAAGTTAAGTATGATATAGCATAGAATTAAGGGAATACATATGCTTGTAATTGAGCTTTCATTTGGTGAGCAGTATAGTTCTATGGAGTGACTTATGCACATATATGTAGAAACCGAGTGGTACATAAGCTAAATCATGCTGGAAGCAGGATGAATAGTCCTGCATATATGTTCTCCCTAGTCATAGATGGAGATAAATGATGGAGATGTCTAGACTGATGAGTGGAGTTGTAACTGGATCCAAGGCCTCAGAGCATGGAATAAGTAACGCCAAGGCATAACTCATGTCTGAATTCTTCTACATGACCCAACTTAAGTCCTGGTAGGTTTGTAATAGTAATAACAATGGAAAATGAAGTGGTGAGGCAGAGGCATCCAAAGGTATAGATTACTACGGCTAATCGAATCCAGATGTAAGTCCACAGAAAAGGGAGCTGCTAAGGCTGGCAGACACAGTGGCAGGCAACAGGCAGTGGAATTGCAAACCGCCAGGCCCTGAATCTGGGTGAGGCAGGTATGGAGTAGATGGAATGAACCCCTAAGCCCGACGTGTGAAGCAGGTCATAGAAGCAAGTGAATATGCAGTAGTAATGAGGTCAAGGACCTCTGGCCTGAAGGGGACATGTCATTGAGTGTAATGCAATGAACATCAGGCCCTAGGGGCAAGGTAAGTTGAAGAGCAATAATGGAAAGTGTAGCAGTAAATAGTCGAACTGCTGGTATGCAGAAGTAGCAGCAAAGAGTAAGACTGGATCATATGGTATGTAAATAGTAGCATGACCTGAGTCAATTCCATGAAAGTTGAATATGCTAAGGCAGACTTATGCGTGCAGTAGAAGGGTGCAGTTGATTATTGTATACTGATGATCATAGAGAGTTTTATGCGGTGAAGAGCCCTGGGTGGAAGAAATAGCAACTTGACCAGAGATAATAAACATCCAGAAACTGTAGTAAGTCTATGTCTTCTGTTTTAACTTATGATAGGAAGGTAGTATGTAGTAGAACTTGACTGGGAAGTCTAACAAAACAGAAGCAGTGACTTCGAAGGAGTTGAATCAGTATGGAATAAGCAGCCAAAGAACTTGAGGTGAATATTGGAGTTGTTATCCAGAACTGATCCAGTAGGAGGAGCAGTGTATCCTTAACAAGTGGAAGTACTTATGAGCAGCAAGGAGAGGGCTGCGAGATCCAGGATCCGAGTAGTGTACCAAAGGTGAAGTATAACTGGCAGTGCATACAATCCTGAGTAGTTGGAAGGTAAGTACATTGGAGTGAGGATGCCTGGTAAATACAGAACCAAAGAATGGCAGCATAACCAGCTAGACCCAGGCTTGAGTAGCAGGAATGGAAGGACCATATAAGGAAGTGGATGGAGGGAGTGGATAGTGGCAACCTGGCCTGCAAAGGCTAGTGAACCATGACCTATGCATAGGGTGAGTAATAGTGAGAACATGTTAGAAAGGCCCTCTCATGACCGGTGGTATGGCCAGACCCCTTGTAGGCCAGACGGAAGGGAAGAAGTGAGTCAAACTACACCTCACATAGGTTAGGATGACTAACGCCTCCATGGAGGGCCACCTAGCATAGGATGCTTCCAAGGCTGGAGTTCAGACCATAGTGGATGGCAGTATAATAAGGTGCAGAATAATACAGTACTCAGAAAGTAATGCTATGGTGTATGAATTGATGCCAATGGCCTCCAGAGACATCATCCAAGGTGTGTCATGCAAGGAATTATATAATCAAAATAATGTATCAACTTGAACAATATAGGAGGAGTATACATGTGCACATTCATTCAGAGCAAGCTGCACAAGTCTCAGAGGTGCCTGCATTCTACAAAGTTCAGTAAAAGGGACTGGCTGCTACACTTCATGTGTGCTGGCAAGTAGGTTAACTATAGCTGGCAATATAAAGCTGCTTGCTACTGAAGTGTAAAGGGCAATACCACCAAATAGAATCAGACGGACAGCCTAGAGTGTTATCCAGACATAAAGCCTAATAACGGAGATAGAAAAACAAGCTGAAGGTACTTCACCAGCAGGTGGTGTGCTTGCTGTAGCTTAAGTCAACAGTTCTCCGACCTACCCCAGCCCTCCCCATGAAGATGTGAGTCAATGAGCTCCATGACTGCTGATTTAGTGATGGCGTTGCCACCTGTCCGTTTAGGTAATGTTTGAGGTATAAGGTGTGCAAGCAAGAATAAGAATGGATGGCAGGTGGATAAGAAAGCTGCTGTGAGGATAAGTGGGCCTGCGGCTGTTTAACATGTAGTACACTACTAATATACAATGACTTAATTAATAGCAGTTGGCAGGCAATGCAAGCTGGCTATCATAAAAAGCCACTAGATTACAGTGTCAGGAAGCCCATTCATGAGGGATGGAAATCAGTAATAAATGGAGAAGCATCCAGTAATTAGAACTGCAATGTAGCTTTACAGTAAATATGTCCTGAGCCTTTGTCTGGGACAGCTGATGGCAGAGTGAAGCAGTAAGGTAGGCAGAACTATGATGCAGGTAAGGGTGTCAGTCACAGGTGCTGTAGGGTAGAAACCATACTTAAATAGGCCAAAAATGCCAGAAATGAAGTGCCACAGTAAAAGGAGTGTATTGAAGCAAGTATTAGCGCTGGTAAGAAGGAGCTCGATGTGGAGTTCAGGTGTGTGGGAGCAGACCAGCTGCAAGGTAGAATGGTAAAGATGCACAATGTATAGGTGTAGGAGGAATCCGTGTTACCACCAGGGAAGCAGTATTGAGGTAAAGCGTGTGGGTTACAAAGGTCCGTAGAGTGGAGGACGATGTGAAGCAAGGGAACAAGCGGCATGAACTATGGTCCCTGCAGCCGAAGGCAGGCAGAAACACCCCCCAAAAAGGAGGAAAAACAAATGGGAGGGAGGAAAGGGAGAAAGAAACAAACCAAATGAGGAGAGGCAGCAAAGAAGGGGGAGGCATGGAAACAGAGGTAGGAGCCAGCCCCAGCATGCAGCATGGAGTGAGCACAGCGAGTGTGACTCACTCTATGCAAAGCTGTGGTTTGTCTGTTGATTTCAGTAGGGTATGGGGAAGGAGCTCTTCCCCCATATAACCACAGGTATGCGCCTTTCAAATAAATGTCCACAAAGGCCATTTCCAAACCACTGAGGTCCTTTATTTAAGGTACACTGTTTTACAGCAACTTTAATTCACTGAGCAAGCAAAACAGTCCAGGGCTTTGCCTCCCACTGAGGCTTCCAATGGGCTAATGAACAAGTTTAGTTCCTGATTTAAATCCACCATCCATCTCTCCTGATGTCATTAGTGATTCATTGCCTTCTGATTGGCTAAAGCTTAGTAATCAAATTAAACACAATGATACAAAGGCAAATGGTAAAAGTAAAAATATATAAAACAAACATTCAACTTCAATAGTGCCGTCAATAAATCATACTTAATAATGCTTCTCAATGAATTTTTACTTGACGTGTAAAAAGATGATTATTTGGAGATTATATTAAGCTTTATAATGTATTATGACTGCCAATGTCTGAGGTATTACTAAATATGTGATTTAGTAAGGAATATGCACAACAATTATGGTGCACTGTTATTAGAATAACAATTAATTGGCACATAAAAATGTTAGATAGAGGTCAGTTAGTATATAATATGAGCTCATGTACTGTTTTAGTTGATCCATGCACTACCTCCACTTCGGGATTCACACTGCTAAATCAGCATTACACATACTGATAAAAAGAGAAGCAGTATTTAGTATGGGTACTTATACAATGGCAAGAACATTTCCTGGACTCTGATTGGTCAATGTGTGCCTGAGACAGTGATGTTATTACACAATAACATCACTGTATTGATTTTTTGGATGATCCTTATGAGCCATTTTTTTTCAGAAACAAAGATACGCTGCTTCACTAAAAATCTACTAAAACATTTTTATTTTTATTTTTTGTTTTCTATAACATCGAGCCATTGTATAATTGCAATAAGGCACTCCAAAGTGTGTGTTATTGTGTAATAACATCACTCCTGGGGTGGTGGAAGCACTCGGCTTTGCCCCGTGCTTCAACCCACCCCAGGAATGACGTTATTACATGATAACATACACCTTGTCATGCCTTATTGCTTAATTGATGGCTTTATTGAAGTTGAATGTTTGTTTTATATATTTTTAGGTTTACCATTTGCTTTTGTATCATTGTGTTTAAATTGATTACTAAGCTTTAGCCAATCAGAAGGCAATGATTCACTAATGATGTCAGGAAAAAGGTGAATTCAAACCAGGAACTAAACTGTATTCATTAGCCCCTTGGAAGCCTCAGTGGGAGGCAAAGTGCTGGGCTGTTTTGCTTGCTCAGTGAATTTAAGTTGTAAAAGAGTACACCTTAAATGAAGGTCCTCAGTGGATTTGAAATGGCCGTTGTGGACATTTATTTATTTTTTATCAGTATAGCCGACTTTGAATGTGTTTGTGTATTTTGGAGTAGCCACCCTACAGCTGCACTGGTGTTACTTTACAGAAGCATGGACTCCAAACTGTGGAACCACTTTATTGGAGCTGGAACAATGCCACTGTTTGGGTAGTATATGCCTGGTTAAGGTATTAGAGAGAATTCCACTTTTACACTGCAATTGCAAACATTTTATGGAGGAGCATGACACGCCTATTTCAGGGGACCATTTGGAGGACTTTAAACAACAGAGGGAAAAGGCATTCAAGGGTAAATTCAACTTCTGTTTTACTGTGTTTAACAATTTCATAGCTGCATGTGAACAAATCACAATGGCTAAGCAAGGTAATAAACTGTTAGAAAAAAGTTATCTGGCTAACCACAACAATGATCCTCATGAAAAACAGGCACTTGCTGAACTTATAAATATGAAATAATTGATAATTAAGCCATCCAATAAGGGCGGCAATGTTTTATTTTTCATTTCATTCTAGGAAGTACCTTTGAGCCAAAGGCTCTTTTACAGAGGTTCCACGTCATAGTAATACATGAGCATAACATCATTTACAATGGTTACAAGTACATAAACAGATACAAGGAGGTTTCATGCCTTACAAAAACATGAGTACATCAGGTTACAGAGGTTACATAATTACAATATCAGGGATTACATTAGTAAAAATATTCAGATGCATAGTTTATAGCAGACTAGGTTGACAAGAAGTTTAAGTGAACAACTTGAGGATCTACAGGATAAAGAGCAAATCAAGTAGGGTACAGAGGATGATATAGTCTGTAAATAATTAACTAATACTATATGCAAGGAGGCGAGATCTTGATGGGCAGCAGTTCTTTTGTCTTAGGTGCTAAAAAATGTAGTCATAGAGGAGGGCTAGACTCATTGGGTGGAAGTACTGAGGCAGGGATCTGGAGCCTACTAGGAGAGTGTTAGTTAGCAAGAAGAGAGGAGAAGGCAAGGGGGCAGGTTAGAATGAGGGTAGCAGGAAAAAGGAGGGAAGAGTGTGTGGGGGGGTTCAGGTCTCACAGTCACAGTTACTATTTGTGGCAAGGGTCACTTGGAGTTTATCTTTAAATGGGGCCTACTTTGTCCTCTTTCATGATGTCTAGTTCAAGCACATTAAGCCAAAGTGGTGACTGGTATTAGTAGGACCATTGGCCTTGTGTGATTCTGTGAAAAGGGATGCAGAGGGCCGAGCTGTTTGTACCCCTAGTACATCTGATGGAATTAGGTCTACTAAGAAAGCTTTGCAGGCCTGGGGCAGTAAGTCCTAACATAGACTTCTTGGTGAACAGGCATACTTGACACTGGAGGTGGCTGTCAAGGTTGAGCCAGTTTGTTTGAGTACACAACTTGCAGGTGTGAGTGAGATGGGGTACACCTAGGACTAAACAACATGCTTTGTTTAGCATTCTTTTGATACATTTCAAAGTGGTTTGGGAGCCAAATCCATATACTGCTAGTCCATAATCTAGCACTAAGAGGACTGAGCTATTTATAGCAGTTTTTAGTGCCTCAGAAGTCAGGCCTTTTTGGTGTTTGTACAATAATCCTAGTTTTGCATTTGATGGCTTTGCTACTGTGTCTATGTGTTGGTTAAATGAGAGAGTGTGATCCAGTGTCAATCCTAGGTATTTAAATTTTTGAACCATCTCCAGGGAAGTGTTCCAATTGTTATGAATGCAAAGTTGGTGGGTGCAGTGCTTGTTATGTGACGATGCAAATAGCATAGTCTTGTTTTTTGTTATAATCGAGGAGCAGTTTTGATTGAAGAAACCAGTGCTAAGCTGTGGTGAAATTAGCCAGCATTTGATTTTCCAGTATGTAAGGGTCAGCATTACATGAATATAGGACTGCATCCTCTGCACCTAGTAATAGCTGGTCATTTACTGACTGAGGGAGGTTGTTTAAGAACTGGCTGAACAGTAGAGGGCCAAGGATAGAGCCTTGGGGAACCCTTGTGTTAACACTAAGGTTGTGGAAGAAGGTGTCCTGGATTTTCACTTTCTGGACCCTCCCAGAGAGGTAACTTCTGAACCATGCTATTGTTGAAGAGGAGAGGTCAGTATTGGAGAGCTGATCCAGAAGCAGATTATGATTAACTGTGTTGAAGACCTTGGTGAGATCAATATATCTTGCCCCCACCAATATCCCTCTGTCTAGAACATTATGGAGAATGCTGGTAAACTCCACTAGAGTGGTAGTGGTAGTGTGTTGTTTTTGAAATCCATGTTGTTGCTGACATTGTAAATGATGCTTGTCTATATATTCCATCAGTTGTTTGGTTACGATTCACTCCAGGGCCTTGGAAAGCGGAGGAAGGATAGATATTGAGAAGTAATTTGCAGAGTTGGCCCTGTTATCACATTTGAAAACAGGGGTAACCACTGCTGACTTCCAGATCAATGGGAATTGGCCTGATACAAAGGAGAGATTTACAATTTTGGTGAGGAGTTTGAGAGTTATGTCCAGGATAAGCCTAACTAGTTTTAGGTCAAGTTGATCAGAGCTCGATCTGGAATTAGGTAGCACTTTTAGGATGTACTTTTTTGCAACCATAAAGGTGATAGCTCTGAAATAGAAAGGTGGATAGGAGTTTGATTGGGTCTCTGTGTTTCATTCGGTGCAAGTATCTGATTGGTGTTGAAGAAAGCTAGGGGGCAACACTCTGCAGAGATCAGTAAAAGCTTTGTTGAAAACATTCGCTATGTGACTGTGATCTTGTGTAGATTGGACCTCAATATTCAGGAAGATGGGGGTAGTTTTATTAGATTTACAGGTTAGGGACTTGATGTTCTCCCACAACCGTCTACTGTCACCCCATGAGTTTGTCAGCTCATTTTTAAAGTGAGTGTTTTTGGCCATGTGAATAGTCCAGGTGCATTTATTCTGTGCAGTTCTATAGTTCTGATAGTCTGTCTGGGTACCAGAGTTCCTTGCTTTGTACCACAAGTCGTCTCTATTTTTCATGAGGGCTAGTAGCTGTGGCATTATCCAGGGGCGATCATAGTCAAGGGTCCTTCTTTTAGTGTAGGGGAGTAGACATTGCACACTTCATTGAATTTCCTTATAAAGCATTCTAGAGCAGTGTTGACATCTGTTTTGTTGTCAGTAGAGCTCCAATCTTGGAGGCTGAGGTGTGCTTTTAGAGCTCCCATTTTGCCTTTCTTCAGAAGTCTAGCAGTAATAGTCCTGGCTGGTGCCTTTGGGGCCTGGTTTGACTATTTACAGATTACAGTGGGAGTGGTAACTGAGGGAGTCAGGGAGAACCATGATGGAGGATATTCTTTCTGACTGATTTGTGACCACCCAGTCGAATTTTGACCCTGTGCCTGTTTTGCTGTTATATCGAGTGCGGGAGTCTACCAATTGCACAAGGTTGAGAGTGCCTTATAAGTTGTTGTAGTGTACAGCTTCAGCAGAGGACCAGTTGATATTAAAGTCTCCAACCATTATCAGCTTTGTGTTTGGTCCCCCTTCAGGAGGTAGTTGATGACAGAATTGAAACCGTTCATTTGTTCCTTGGGAGGGATATAGGCTGATACTATTGTTAGGGTGTTCCCTTTCTTGCCAAATATTACTTTTATGGCCATCAGTTAAGCCCCACATTTGGTGTCAAATGGGTTAGGCATTTGGCCCTGAATGTGGTCTGTAACATATATAATACAACCACCTCCTCTTTTACTGAGTCTATCTAGTTTGAATGCAGCATATCCAGTGAGTTGCATAGCAGAGGGTGGCACCCTAGGTGATAGTCATGTCTCTACTATTGCAAGAATGTCGAGCTGGTGCTACTGGACCCAGACTTGGAGGGTGTCCATATTTGCTAGCAAGCTGCAGGTATGTATTGATGTTATTGTTAGACCATTCTGTTTCTTATGAACTGTTGCAGTGTATGTCACCGGGTCTGGGTTGGGATGGATATTACCTGTGATCAGTAGGAGCATCCATGTGATCCTTATAGCTTGCCATGTTAGATATGTTGGGGCCTGTGACTGTGTAATGCAACATGATTTTTTTGGCATGGTACATAGGTAGGTTAGGGGTACATCACTACCAGGTGGAGGGATGGAATAGCCAGCCTGTCCACTGATCATATAGACCCATGTAGTGGGGAGTATGATGTGGCATGTTACTGACATCTGAGTATTTGTGATTTTAGTGTTATCCAGCTGGTGATATTGTGGCATTACAGTCTATAGGTTGAGAATTAATGGTCTCCTGATATTCTGTAATACATCCTTGATGTGGTCATATTTGTATTGGGATGAGCGTTTTGTGTGGTCCTGTCCTGTAGAGGAGAACAGTATCAGAATTGATAGAAATAGACAGAGGGTTCTAAGGGGAATCATATTGTGGGCTACAGCAGGGAAATAATTCCCTTAGTGTGTTTACAGATGGTGGAAGAGCATCTGCATTTAACTCCTATAGGGAGATTGTATTTAGAAGTAAGTGGCTAGGGGGTGAGTGTGGATGGCAGGCTCATCTAGTTTTTAAGGGGAGAGAGAGAGACAGAGAGAGAAAGAGAGGAAAAGGAGAGTCCACGGGGGGAGGAGCATTGTGATGATAAAATCTGGGGAATGGAGTGTATGATGTGACAGATAGGATAGAAGCCTCTAGTCGCAGCTGCATATAACCTGCTAATAGTGGAGTAGACACAGAAAATGTCACTGCTACCTGAGATATAGTCCTCTAGTGGCTAGAAGATATAATCTGCTAATCTGTTAATGGAAAAGTCAATAAAAAAAGTATCAGATGAGTTGTAGCTCACGGAGGATTTCTGAATCACTGTAAAGGTTCAAGAAATTGAGGGGTCCCTGGTCTAATCAAGTTAAAGCTCGCTGGATCCCTAAAATAAAGTAGACAAACAGGCGTTTTAAAGGCTGAAAGAGCAGGCTTGTTACATCAGAACAAAGAGGACGAAAGAACTGGGCAGGGACAGAAAGCACAGCAGAATATTTTGGGATTGGGGGAGAGACAAAGAGAAATGTGCAGGCCAGAGAGCAGGAGAAGGATTTATTTATTTTTTTTAATTTTATTTATTGATTTTGTAAGGAAAACTTACAAAGTACGTTACACAGAAGGATAACATATAACACATAGTACAGACGTTAAAATCTTACATAGGATCGGTGCACAACACTCCCTCTTAAGGTACAACATAGGGAGGATCCCCCACCTTAAAACTAACATTATGGATAATTTACCTAAACGCATGCAGTCTGGAAGGCTAACAGGGAATCTAAACAGAAGATAAGTACAGAGATTTCCTTTTACCAGTAAGACATTATTGTCAAATAATTCCCCTACAGCAAGTCGTGTAAACAAATTCAATTAATTCCCACTGCTCCCAGAGATAAAGATACCAAATGTTACATCTAACATGTTTAATACAAGGCTAATTATATATGGTAGCCCCAAATGCCACCTAAATAGGTTGATAGGAACCCTTTTACCTTAAACAAGTGTCCCCTGAACAGCAATAACCTAGAAAACATTTTGCAAAGTCATTTGTACAAGTCCCAGACCAAACAGAGCTCATCAGCAGCAATGTTAAAAGTTATTTCAAAAGTAAGAAAATGGTCATTATTTATTGTAAAATACTGCTGGACCAAAACCAATGAGTAAAACTGTCCCAGTCACAAAGAATGTCCACCTCTCTATAAGGCATTACTTTTGCAGATCCAGTATGTCCCAAAAGTCTCAGTCTTCCTCCAAAAGGTCCACTTCTTCTCCCACAGAGGTCTCGAGTTCAACCCACTGGATAAGTCCACGGCATCCCCCGGCTCATTAAACAAATATTGTTGTCCATCCCACATCACTCAGAACTTAGCTGGTAGGAGTAGCTGGTGCTGCACTTTGAGCTGACACAGCCAGCCCCATAGACCATCAAAGGCCTTGCAACATTGTTGGGTGCTGAAAGACAGGTCTGGGAAGATTGATGTCTGGTCCTCACCATATTTTAAGACCTGACGGTGTCTATCGGTTGCAAGCACACAGTCCCTGTCTCCAATCCCAGTACAGACAATCAAGAGGGTACGTGGAGTCGAGGCATCCTTGGCTGCTCACCAAGGGGAAATTCTATAGGCTTTCTCCAGGGAGATGGCAAGATCAGTTTCATCCATGTTTATCAAGGTAGGCAAAAACATTTTGGTGAAGTTTAAACTGTCCTCTCCCTCAGCATTCTCAGGCAGTCTAATGATTCAGAGGTTCCTTTCTCTTGCCTGATTTTCAATGGTCTCCAGCCATTGATGAAGATGTACATTTTCTTTAAGGATTCTGTGGGTTGTATCCATTGATTTAAGGATGGAGGTATCACTTCTTTGAGCTATGGACTCGCAATGATCCATTCTGGATTCCAAGGCCGACAATCTCGGGGTGAGGGTTTCAAACTTTTTGTCCAGGTCTTGGACTGATTTTACCAGTTGGTTGAGCATAGCAAGGATGGTTGAAAGCAAGACCTCCTCAGATTGAGTGTTGGTAGGCTCCCCAGTACCACTATGCTGTGTAGGCCTTTCTTCTCTGGACTTCTTCGGAGCAAAAAAGTTGCCGGCTGGTGCACCAGCCCCCTTGGGTTTGCCCATCGTGGCACTGCAGGATCCAATTACACTTCTGGGACTAACAAATAATGTTTATATTGCTGTAAATTAAAGTCTTAAATATATTTTTTTATTAGTTTCTCCAGGAGATCCAGTAAATTGCAGCTTCCTCTTGGCTGCTCAGCAGCGCCCCCCACTGCAGTAGAAAGATTTACACAGTCAATGCTCAAAGTGCACTTCTAATATCAACTTAGAACTTAAAATGACTGTAAGGATTAAAAGATTATTAAACCCTAGCACATAAATTCAACTAGAGAGACAGAGAGAGATACAGTACTTAGAGAGGTGTTCAGCAGGAGACAGTATGGGCCACTTGGAGATCAGCTTCCACTGGTACTAATCCAAAGTTGTGGTAATGGCAATTATAAAGTATAAAAATATGGTTTTGAAACAGCTTACTGCTGATAATGTTTACATACTCCTTCCAGGAAATCCTATTTTTAGTTTCAAAAAAGACTTGGCAGCACTGTTACAAGAAGCAGTAGAGAAGGGTGATATTACAAATGAGGAATATAGATTTATCTGGAATGAGAACCCCACCATGCCAATCCAGTAAGGATTACTCAAAATTCACAAACGTCTTGAGGACCCACCTGGGTTACTAGTCATAGTACAGGGCTACTCTCTGAAAAATTGGGAATATTCATAGACAATTTTCTACAGAGATTAGTGCCAAAACTTCCATCCTTTTTGAAGGATATGGAAGATACTATTAAAAGAATGACAAGCCTAGAATGAAATGCAGAATATATGTGGCTGGCAATAGATGTAAAGACATTACACACCTCAATTTTGCATGAAGATGGTCTAAGAGCTTGCAGATTCTTGTTAGAAAACAGTGAATACAGTGTTGTTATTCCTATTGAAATTATAATAGAGGGGTTATAGTTCCTGCTTAAGAACAATGCATTCATCTTTAATGATGTGCATTATTTACAGACATGTGGGACAGCCATGGGTGCTGTTATGGCACCATCATATTCTAATTTACTTATGGGGTACTGGAAATTAATGAATGTCAAAAGTGAAAACAATAATCCATTTTTTTTAAATTATAATATGGCAACAGTATATTGATGATTGCTTGTGTGTGTGGGAAGGAACAGAGGTTGAAGCACTGGAATTTGTGAAATGGATGAACACAAATAATTTAAACCTAAAATTTACCTCCATGATAGGGAAGGCATGTATTGATTTCTTAGACGTTACACTAATGGGGAATTCAGAGTCCAAAAAAGTCAGTAGAAAAGGCTTTGGAAAAAAGACATCCACTAATTCCCTATTGTGCAGTGACAGTGCTCATCATAGAAACTTAAAACCTTCAATTCCCTATAGCCAAATGCTTAGGATACATAAGAATTGTACTAGTCAAACAGAATTTGAAACACAAACAATTGGTTTGTAAAGGTGTTTCCTTGCAAAGGGATACAGTGAAAATATTATTGAAGAAGCTGTAAAAAAAAGTCAGGGACAAAACACAACAGGAATTTTGCAGTGGTAGAGGAGAACATATGGGTGCCATATTATTAGGCCCCATAACACTATAGTAAGTACAGAATACAACACAATAGCAGGTGATATTGGCAACAGTGTGTGGAAAAACTGATAAATTTTGCTAGCTGATGAAGAAGTGGAGATGGCAATGGGTGGCTGTCAAAGAGTTACCTTTAAAAAGGCAACTAATTAAGAGGCAAACTGGTTCATAGCCATTTTTTTATGAACCAAAAAGTAACACTGGAACATGGTTACCTAAAAGGCCTTCAGGAATGTGTAAGTGCAAGCAATGTAGTATAGGTAAACATGTAACAGAAGGAAAAGACCTTGATTCATTTAGAAATAAAAGAATAATAATCAGGGACCTAATTACTTGCAGTGCCACCTTTGTGGTCTACATCATTTGGTGCACATGCAACACAGCATAAATAGGCAGGACAGTAAGGAGCTTCAAAGAATGCATCTAGGAACACATGGGATACATTAGAAATAAAAGAATGGACAAGACTGTAGGCAGGCACTTTGCAGAAGAATATAATTCTGACATGGTGTCCTCTCATAGCCCTTTCGGCTAGCACCACCTCCGTGGTCACCTCCGATGGAGATCTACATACCATCATGGTGAGAAGAGCCTACTGCCACACACCACAAGCCCTTGTTTGAAGGTGTCCTTTCATAGCCCTTTGGGCTAGCACCACTTCTGTGGTAACCTCTGATGGGGATCTACATGCTTCCATGGCAAGACGAGCTTGCTGCCACCCTCTCCCATGCCCTTGCTTGCAAGTACAGCCTAGACATTGCTCCAGAAACTCAAGGCTGTGTGGCTGTCTCTGTAAATTTTCAATTGACAGGTGCCTTTCTCTAGGGACAGCTCTCATTGGTCGCCTGTGATCCACAAGCTCCCTGTTTGGCTCCTCATCCTGCCAGCATTTTCAATTCCTCCTGACTGGACTATGTCACTACCATCGGCCAAATTAACCATATTTTTACACCTAATCCTGTATTGCCTCTGATTTCTGGACTTTTTTTTTTATACTCAGTGCTGCGCTGGAATTTTGGCCTTTGCAGGGGTCTTGGATTCCCGCAAACTGCTGATGTTTCTCATGGGCCCATTACCGAATTTCTTCAGCTTAAAGTATAATTTTACATGTACTTAAACTGTGTGTTTGAGCTGATAACTTTAGATGGCTAAAATAGTATTTCCTGTTTCTGTGTTAGAACTTGAACAATTCTGTGCCTCTGCTAACTAATTGGGATTTTCTGTGAAATCTATTTGCAGGTAATTTATCCTGTCTACCCCCATTTGCAGCTTCTCTTGTTTCTCCCTTTTGAAGACCCTGTTTTCACCTAGCTCACTGTCTGTGACCTTTCCCCTCAATTTAATTCCCATTTGCAAATTATACTGCAAAGTCACTAGAGGGTAACAACTCATTTAACTTGCTGCTGCTGGCAACTGTTACTGTCCACTGCTACCCTCAGTCACTTTCCTTCTTCCAGTGTCACTGATCTACTCCCTACTGCTGATTAGTATACCCTGGTCTATTCTTGCTCCCCCGTTTCATACAATATGCTCATCCTTCCTTCACCACTTCTCCTCCTATTTCTTCTATCAATTTTACCCACCTCAGCTCTTCACTCTCCTCAGTCCAGTAAACCTTTCTCAACTTTCCCCTCCACTCTCCAAGACTCTACCTTTATCCTTGCCATAACTGCTACACCCACTGAAATACTCTGGTCTCACTTCCCTTACCTCCCCCTGATACTCCCGCTTATCTTCACTCCACCTAGCCCCTACCCCCAGAATACTTCCCAAATCCTCTGCCCTTCACAAATGCCCTAAACTCCACTCCCTCATAATTGCACACCTCTTACTCACATCAGGAAATGTTCATCCCAATCCTGGCCCCACTGCACTCACCTCTGCCAGTTGCAATCCTTCCACTAATGTACCAACTTCTCCCACCCCTATTGCCCTCCCCAAGGACCTGAAAATCCTTCACTTAAATATCTGCAGTTTTGTCTCAAAAATTGATCTTTTACATCCTAAGGTAATCTCCCTCACACCTGATATTCTAATTTTAATGGAACCTTGATTAAATACCTGATCTCATCATTAATATCCCAGGTTATTTCATAATCAGGCAGGATAGGACTGGCAGGGGTGGCAGAGTAGCCGTTTATATCCTGTCCTCATTTCAATTCACAACCATTCAATCATCCTCATTACCCTCCACCTATGAAGCACTTGTAGTAAACATTAGCTTGCCTTTTTCCTCCCCTATCTTCATAGTTGGCATCTACTGTCAACCTGGTTCCATGGCATTCAATACTTTGGATATCATTACCTCCATAACCTCCCTCTCACATAAAGGCGAGCTATACTTCCTGGGTGATATAAACATAATCTGGCTATCATCAACAACTGCCAAGACACAAAATGACACCATGGCCCTCAATCACTATCAACTCATCCTGGAACCCACCCACCTACATCATAAAACTCGTAACCGCCACCTTATAGACTGGGATCTCATC
The DNA here is from genome assembly GCA_016271365.2 of Neoceratodus forsteri. Classification (NCBI taxonomy): domain Eukaryota; kingdom Metazoa; phylum Chordata; order Ceratodontiformes; family Ceratodontidae; genus Neoceratodus; species Neoceratodus forsteri. The sequence goes on along the minus strand of CM028131.1, from coordinate 40,680,770 downwards.
TCTCTCTTCCACTGAGTCATTAAGTCAGGCATCTGTTCAGATGCCCTCAGTGATCATTGTGACATAGACAGTCAGTTCTGAGTGCTGCATTACATTTTTTTTATATAAAATGTATTAATGTCTCTGCTGAAAATTCAAATGCTCTAGGAATGACCTCTCTCATCACCCTCCCCAGATTTTAGCTGACAGATGCAGGTCAAGAGAACTGTTGACAGCATTGTATCATACACTCAGCCTTTTTAGAGACAATGTGTTACTGGAAGACTTTTATTAAGGATCCTGTTTCTCTGAGCTAATTACAGAGTGGTTAAGTAAATTTTGTTAAGAGATAAATCATAAACCAGGTTTAGGAAGTTAAAATAAGGGAAGCTGGTGTAACCCTCCTGCAAATGGGGGTTCCCAAAAGTCTTCCAGGAGCTTGCCTGAATGGTCCAAGTCTGGGCGGTGTTCGGCGTCTGAACTGTTTAAATGTGGTTCCTAGTGAGTGCTATTTGAGCTTCACCGTACTGTCTCTTTAAGAGCTGTCTGCTTGCAAACTTAATTAGTTTGTGTGGGGGGGACTGTGTACTTAATGCTCGAATCCAACCCAAGCTGCAGAGAAATCACTCCATTTCTGCAGTCGCTAAAAACACAGAGGGAGCCTAAATGAAAGATGTAACTGTTTGCCTGAAACCAGTTAGGGTGTTAAGTAAAATGCAGTTTGTCTAACCTGCCTTTATTGCAGCTAGGACTCTGTGTGTTACCCCTCCATTTTGAACCAAAACTGCTGTGCTGGGCCAACTGGGTTAAGGGAGCCCTAAATTGGAGCCTGTGGATGCATCAGAACTTGGACTCTTAATTTGAGCCAGCCACAAGGGGATTGTATCGGCAGTGACTCTGGGAAATGTAGTTTTGACCTTCCACCTTTTCCTGTTACCCCAGAGGGAGCCCTCACAGCCTGGAGAGTTATAATTAAGGACAATGGAGCCCTGGGGGGGGGATGAACCCCCCCACCTGAAACTTTTGAGGAGAAATTTGCTAAATTGTTGCTGGAGGAAGGGAAAACTGTGGAAGACTTGAAGAAACTCTTCTTGCCACCTGGAGGTGTTCCTCCCCCAACACCCTCTCCCACTCCAGTACCCATTATGGTGGCTGAACCAATGCAGGCTCCTATTTCTGCACCTACCACTAGTCATGACTCCTACTGAAGGTTGAGGATCTTTTCTGGCATCCTTCCTACCCTCCAGGGGGAGGATGATTGGGCCACCTGAATAGATTGTATTGCCCCCCAGATACCTGAAAGACAGTGTGTGGATGCTGAGAAATGAAAAAGAATCATAGAAAGTCTGAGGAGTCCTGCCCTAGAGGCCATTACATTTCTGAGGTCCACAAATCCTGATGCATCTGCCTAGAAGTACCTGTCTGTGTTTGAAGGCAATTTTGGAAGCAATGAGTCAGGGGAGAGCTTGATGTGGAAATTTAAGGTACAAAACAGTGGCCAGGGGAAAGTTTTTCTGCATATGTTACTCATCTGGAAAGAACTCTACAGAAGACTTACCGAAAAGGTGGGGTAGCCGCCAGTGACTTAAACCATGTAAGGTTGGAGCATCTACTACAGCATGCAAAGAATTCTAAACTGCAACTCCTTCAATTAAGGCTCCCAGACAGAAGGGGTAACCCACCGGACAATTGTGACTTAAAAAAAGAACTTCAGGAGGTTGAAGATGAAATGGGGGATTCTAATTCTGTGGTGAGCGCAGCCCAAGTGATCACAGCATTGGAAGGCCCTTGTGAAGTGGAGACCAATGAGGGTGTGCCACCATGGGCTGAACTGCTGATAGAGATCAGGGAATTCAAAAACAGTCTCTTTATGAATACTACACATGCAAGTACAGGCCTCAACCTATATCCAACTGCATCTGCTATGGGGGTGGGGGTACCTACCCAGGCATCTCCTGCTGACAACAGCTCAAAACTCAATGTCTTGACCATGGAAGTGGGGAAATTGACAATATGCTTCCAAATGCTTATCACACCGCAGACAGAGATGGCACCAAGGTGTCCAGTTAGTAATACCCCCATCCTGGCTCCCAGTGCGACGCCTTGGCCAGCTCAAACTTCAGAAAGTATGTTTTGCTATAATTGTGGGAAGGATGGGCACAGGAAGAGAGAATGCCAGTCCCCAAAAGACACAGACAAAGTTGTATATAGGCTACAAGGAGAGCTTCAGAGGATAAATCAATGGTTAAGAGGTGAATGAAATCATCCCAATGAGGGTCTCAAAAATGCTAACTCACACCCCTTTGTGGAAAGGTCAGTTGCCCAGGCCTCCACTACCGCCTCTCCAGACTGGTCCAGAATAGTGTGTCCCTCCATGGAGACCACTGTAAAGATGAATGGAGTGTCTACAGGAGCTGTATTAGACAGTGGCTCCCAAGTGACAGTTATGCTCCAGGATTGGTATCAGAAGCATTTGTCAGATGTACCCTTACAACACCCTGCTCGGGGTATATCTGAATTTGGCTGTCTTTCCCCACCTCCATGGCTGGATGGCAGAGCAAGTAGAGACCCTGGCCTTAGTGTGTTCCCCTACTGGACTGTATGATGGGGTTCCACTACTAATTGGGATGAATGCACATATGTTTGGATGGTTGGCACAGTTGTGTTATGAGAAACAGGGGTCACAGACTAGTAGAGCTTTAAGCATTCTGGCATTGATCAAGAATGTTTGTGATGCCCACAGAGATGCTGACAAAGTGGAACCAGAGGAACCAGTTGGAATTGTCTGGAAAAAGGATCCTGAGTCTCTGATCCTGGTGCCAAATGCCCAGTGTACCTTACAGGGAGAAGTCCGTATCAGAAAGGATGTCAAGAATAGAATCCTCATGCTGGATGCTCCTGGTGATGGGAAATTGCCAGAGGGACTGCTGGTCAAGCCAGGTATTTTGCCTGCCAGAGCCCATGCTTTTATCAGATGGGAAATGGTCCAAGTTCATAATGTGTCTGATAGAGAGATTCGAGTACATAGAGGTTGCAACTTGGCTAATGTGCATTGTGTGAATACTGCAGTGTTGTCTAGTAACAAGTGTTCAGGGGAGAATGACAGAGTGACACCTGACTTGTTTGATTTTGGTGACTCCCCGTTGCCAGTCGAATGGAAGATGAGAATCAGTAGAAAGCTTGCCCAGAGAGAGACCAGGTGTTTTCTTTCAAAGAATGGGAGATAGAATGTGTGCAAGGAGCTGAGCACCACATCCAGCTGCATGATGAAAGGCCATTTCATGAGAGGTCTCGACGTCTGGCACCTGCTGACATAGATGATGTGAGATGGCATCTACAAGTGATGCTTTCTGCTGGTGAATTACAAGAATCCAGAAGCCCATATGCTTCACCTATTGTGGTAGTTTGAAAAAAGAATGAAACAGTAAGGATGTGCATGGATTATCACACCTTGAACCGGTGGACTATCCCTGATCAGTATACAATGCCCCACATCCAGGATGCTTTAGACTGCCTGAATGGTAGCAAGTGGTTCTCCATGCTGGATCTTCGCAGTGGGTATTACCAGATCCTGATGACCACGGAAGACCTTGAGAAGACAGCCTTTATCTGTCTGCTTGGCTTCTATGAATTCATGAGGATGCCGCAAGGGATTTCAGGTGCCCCAGCCACTTTTCAATGACTGATGGAGCATGCAGTGGGGGACATGAACTTATTAGAGTGCCCCGTGTACCTGGATGATGTTATTGTGTTTGGCAGCTCACTGGAGGAATATGAGAGCAGATTGTTCAAAGTGTTGGACCGACTGGAAGACTTTGGCCTAAATCTGTCCATCGATAAATGTAAATTCTTCCAAACATATGTAAAGTATGTGGGACACGTAGTCTCCACCGAAGGAATAGAGACCGAACCAAGTAAAGTTGAGGCCTTGACCACCTGACCACGGCCCCACAATCTAAAAGAACTGGAAAGATTCCTGGGATTCTGTGGCTACTATCGCTGTTTCATCTAGGACTATTCAAGAGTGACCCGTCCTTTACTTAATCTTACTCAAGGTTACCCTCCAACCAACAAAAAATACAAGAGGTAAGTTTCTTCTGAGCCTGAGACAGAGTATTTCTGTCCCAATGAAGTATTTGGAGCCAGATGGACACCTGAGCATGAAGCTGCTTTTCATGAGATTATATATCAATTTACCCATGCTCCTGTCCTTGCCTATGCAGATCCAGCAAAGCCCTATGTCTTGCACAATGATGCTAGCCTGCAAGACTTGGGGGCTGTATTGTACCAAGAGCATGAGAATGGCCTGAGACCAGTGGTCTTTGCCAGTAGAAGCCTGACCCCCATCCGAAAAGAACTATCCTGTACATAAGTTAGAGTTCCTAGCTTAGAAGTGGGTATTGCTGACCAGTTCCACTAGTACTAGTATGTGGCTAAGATACTAGTAAAAACTGACAAAAATCATTTGACCTACTTGCAGACGTCAGCTAAGTTGAATGCCACTGGCCATAGGAGGCTTTCTGCATTATCTACATACGACTTAGCTGTTGAATACAGAGCAGGCCTGAACCACATAGATGCTGATGCTCTTTCCCAGATGTCTGTTCCCCAGAATGACTGGGTCAGACTGTCAGAACCTGATATTCGAGCACTCTGTCAGAAGTTTGACAGGGAGGAACAAATGTCCACGAATGCAGTGAAGTGTATGGTGGATTGTTTGGGACCATAGAAACATAGAAGTTGACAACAGATAAGGACCGCAAGGCCCATCCAGTCTGTCCATTTCTTTTTCTACCTTATAAATGTGCCATTGGCCTTTGCTCTGTCAGTGGCCTATCTATTCGTACTCATTTGTATTGCTCCCTTATGCCTATCCCATGCCTGTTTGAAGCCCTGCACTGTATTCATAGCCACCACTTCTTCAGGTAGGCCATTCCATGCATCCACCACCCTTTCTGTGAAAAAGAATTTCTTCACATTCCTCCTTAATCAGCCCCCCTCTAATCTCATGCTGTGTCCTCTTGTCCTGCTATTTTTCTTATATTTAAACATGTTATACTCTTTCACCTTGTTAATGCCCTTAAGGTGTTTGAATGCCTCAATCATATTACCTCTCTCCCTCCTTTGCTCAAGGGTATACATATTGAGCTCTGTTAATCTGTCCTCATATGTCTTCTGATGCAGTCCCTGCACCATTTTGGTTGCCCTTCTCTGGACTGCCTCAATTTGGTTAATGTCCTTGTGAAGGTGTGGCCTCCAATACTGCACAGTACTCCAGATGGGGCCTAACCAGTGTCTTGTAAAGAGGGATTATTACCTCCCTCTTACGACTTGTGATACCCCTACTAACACACCCTAACACCCCCCTAGCCTTACCTACTGCTTTAAAAGTCTGCTTGGATGATTTCAGGTCATCAGTGATGATGGTGCCCAAGTCTCTTTCTTCCTTTGTGATTGCTAGCAACTCCCCTCCCAGCTTATAGGTGGCTTCAGGGTTTCTCTTCCCTATGTGCATGATTTTGCACTTCTTTGCATTAAATCCCAGTTGCCACTCTTCTGACCATTTTGCTAGTTTATCCAGATCTCTTCTCATTCTGCCCACCCCATCTGGATCATCTACTCTGTTGCAGATCTTGGTGTCATCTGCAAACAGACAAGCCTTACCCTCTAGTCCATCTGCAAGGTCACTAATGAAGATGTTGATGAGGACTGGCCCCAGGACTGATCCCTGAGGTACCCCACTTGTGACTTGCATCTCTTCTGACTGTATACCATTTACCACCACTCTCTGTTTTCTGCCCGTCAACCAGTTTGCCACCCAGTTGACCAATTTCTAACCCACCCCAAGCCTACCCAGCTTATTTATCAATCTTCTATGTGGAACAGTGTCAAAAGCATTGCTGAAGTCAAGGTAGGCAACGTCAACTGCTCCCCCTTGGTCCACCACTCTGGTTACCCAGTCAAAGAAATCTATGAGATTAGTTTGACAGGACCTTCCTTTTGTAAACCCATGCTGTCTTGGATCCTGTGCCCCTATGGATTCCAGGTGTTGCGCTATCCTTTCCTTAAGGAGTGCCTCCATAATCTTGCCCACTACTGAGGTAAGACTGACTGGTCTGTAGTTCCCTGCCTCCTCCCTGCTACCACTCTTGTGGAGTGGGATCACATGAGCCCTTCTCCAGTCTTCTGGGACCTCTCCTGTGCTCAGAGACTCACTAAACAGTTCTGCTAATGGCTCTGCTAGTTCCACCTTTAGCTCCTTAAGTACCCTGGGATGTATGCCATCAGGTCCCATTGCCTTATCCACCCTGAGATTAGCAAGCTCTTGTAGGATCTTTTCTTTTGTGAAGGGAGTAATGCTTACCTCCCTCCCCCCTGTGTCCATGGTGCTGAGCTGTGGGCCCTGCCCTACCTTCTCTTCAGCAAATACTGAGCAAAAGTATCTATGTAGGATAGATGCTTTTACAGGGTCCTCCTCCTCACATGCTCCCTTTTCTCCATTAAGCTTGGCAATACCCCCTCTGGACTTTCTCCTTTCACTAATGTATCTATAGAAAGTCTTGTCACCTTCTTTTACTGTTCGTGCTAGTGTTTCTTCAGTTTGGGACTTTGCCTGCCTTACTGCCTTCCCTGCTTCCCTTAGAGCAGTTTGGTATGCCTCCCTATCTTCATCCCGCTGTGTTCCCCTATATTTCCTGAAGGCCAGCCTTTTGGACCCTCTGAAAATTGCATACCTGCTGCTTATTGCCACTTTTCTGCAATAGACATTGGTGCACTGCCTCAGCTGGACAAATACAGTATTCAGCGGGCTTGATCCCGAGATTCCATGATCAAATCAGCTTTAGAAGCCCTCTATGCAGGGAAAGATGTGTCCAAATTAAGCTCCACTGATTTGAGAACTGCATTGTTATACAAGGAAGGTCCTAAGTTGAAACTGATCAATAGACTGTTATACAGAGAAACAGTAGACAGAAGGGGACAAATAGACAAACAACAACTAGTGCTGGCCACTACTTTTTGAGACTCAGTACTGAAGTCCTTACACAACCACATGGGGCACCTTGGTATAGACTGAACACTTGACTTGGTGAGATCCAGATTCTATTGGCATAAGATGGGGCTAATGTTGAGCAACACATTCAAACTTGTAGTTGCTGCTTACAGAGGAAAGCTTTGCCCCAGAGGGCTGTCCCCCCCCCTTGTTAACATCACCACCAGGCCACCCATGGAGCTGGTCTGTATTGATTTTCTGAGTTTGGAGTCAGATCAAAGAAACATTAGTAATGTGTTGGTGGTCACTGACCATTTTTCGGGATATGCCCAAGTTTTCCCCACCAAGGACCAGAAGGCACCCACTGTGGCAAAAATACTTGTAGAAAACTTTTTTGTTCACTATGGGGCTCCACAAAGAATCCATTCTGATCAAAGGAGAGACTTTGAGATTTATCTGATCAAGGAGATGCTTTTTCTATGGGGAGTGTGGAAGTCCAGAACCACCCCTTACCACCCCCAGGGGGACCCACAGCCTGAACATTTCAACTGCACTATGCTAGATATGCTAGGCACCCTCCACCCAAAGGACAAGCCAAGATGGAGCCAACAAATTAGCACACTGGTACATGCCTACAACTGCACCAAAAGTGATGCCACTGGGTTCTCCCTTTGCCGGCTGATGTTTGAAAGAGAAGCTTGACTGCCGGTAGGTGTATGTTTTGGAGTTTCTCCTGATTGGGTTCAAGCTGACAACTATTTACAGTATGTGCAAAGGTTAAAGGCCCAGCTAAATCATGCATACCAACTAGCTCAAACCATGGCTGCTAAAAGAAATCTGGCCAACAAAGAAAGGTATGATAAAAAGGTGAAAGCACAGGAACTCCAGGAGGGAGATGGGGTATTGCTAAGAAATCTGGGACTGCATGGAAAGCATAAGACTGCTGACATATAGCACCATCTCCCTCACATTGTAGTGGGCAAACTAGATGATCTGCCTATGAACAAAGTAAGGCCTGAAAATAATTGAAAAGATGTTAAAACAATACATAGAAATAATTTACTGCCCATTGGACACATCTTGATTGAGTCTGAGCCCCCAGAAAATGCCCCCTCTGGACCAGTGACTAGAGCTGCTGCTAGGAAAAAGTCAAGAAAGTCTTCACTTACAAAATCTGAGTTACAGTGTTCCCCTCCACAAGTCCCAGTTGAACATGAATGTCAGTTCATGTCAGAGGAAAGTAAGTGTGGCTTTGAATACTACCCTTCTTATGAACTGAGTCAATTGTTTCAGAGCAATCCCCTAGTCAATCCTAGAGATGAAGCTGGGCCTTCTGGACTGTCTAAGCCCCCAGCTTTGTCCCTGGAGTCAGTGCTCCTAGAAAGTGAAGTGCAATGCATCAAGTCAGATGATATGGAATCATTGTGTATGGTTGAACTGTTTGAGCTTTCAGAGGAGGAAAATGTTGGACTGGAACAGGCTGGTGATATACCAGAACAAGAGGAGTATTTTGAGTGCCCTGACAGTCCACTGTCAGTGTTCAAAAGCTCTCCAAGTGAGTCAAGTGTTGTGGACTCAGAGATTGCAACTCCTGGAGCTGAAAGTGCCCCAAGTTCAAGCCCCTCTACCCCAATGGAGACTCCCTTGACAAGTGAGGACAATGCTGAAAATGAGGCTCAGAGTGCAGAGACTGTAACAATTCCCCCTAGAAAGACTGGTCGAGCTGTAAAGCCTGAGATGCACCTCCATTATGATTCTTCTGGGAGGCCTGTGGACTTGCTTCTCAATGTTGTCCATAAAGGAGTGTATGTGTCCCTGAGCTCATTGCCCAAATTGAACATCAGTGCTAACTCCAAGTTACTTGTGTTGCCCTACAGGTATGGTGCCCCTGCCCCATCCAGCCCCAAGGTAGCTGACAGGGAAGAGCCTCCTCTCTTCAGGTTTCATGTGCAGGAGGTAATAACCTGAGTTATGGTACAATGTGTGTATAATACTGTGAAAAAGTGATATACTGAAAAGTTTCAGAAATGTGTTTCTGGTAAGGTGATATGTTGACTGATGATTACATGTATAAGCCTAATATGATACTGACGTAAACGTATATGGTTGTATTGAAACTTATGGGGGTACTGACTTGATGTGAACGCTAAGTTTTCCAGGTCAGGAAGGGTGTAACCTGCCTGCAAATAGGGGTTCCCAAAAGTCTTCCAGGAGCTTGCCTGAATGCTCCAAGCTGGGCGGTGTTCGGCATCTGAGCTGTTTAAATGTGGTTCCAAGTGAGTGCTATTTGAACCTCTGCATACTGTCTCTTTAAGAGCTGTCTACTTGAAGACTTAATTAGTTTGTGTGGGGGGAATGTGTATTTAATGCTCAAATCCCACCCGAGCTGCAGAGAAGTCACTCCATTTCCACTGTCGCTAAGACCGCAGAGGGAGCCTAAATGAAAGATGTAACTGTTTGCCTGAAACCAGTTAGAGTGTTAAGTAAAATGCAGTTTGTCTAACCTGTCTTTCTTGCAGCTGGGACTCTGTGTGTGTTACCCCTCCATTTTGGACCTAAACTGCTGTGCTGGGCCAATTGGGTTAAGGGAACCCTGAAATGGAGCCTGTGGATGAATCAGAACTTGGACTCTTAATTTGAGCCAGCCACAAGGGAATTGTATGGGCAGTGACTCTGGGAAATGTAGTTTTGACCTTGGTGCCTTTTTCTACCAACAGAGGAAGTCTTATTGTGAGTGACAGCCAATCCAGTCAACAGAATGGTGTGGAGCTAAAGGAAATGCCCTGCTTTGTGACTGGAAAGATGAGATTAGTTGTGACTGTGAAGAGAGAAGGAGCTCTGTGCTTCTGCAGTGTAGAGTTTTGTGAGGAAAGCTCATGTGAGGCCCTGAGTTTCGGTCTGAAGCATTTGTGAGTGCCAGTTTGGACTGAATCTGAGTTGTGAGGAGAAAGAATCACTAGAAGTGTGGAAACCAGGCTCACCCTGTAGAAGAATGAAGAAATTGCTGAATAGTGCTCAGTCTGTCAGGTACTGAAGCTGCTGTGTGTGCTCCTGGGCATCTTGTAGAAATTGCAATTCGGATCGAGGAGCAGCCTGCCTGGTATAGTACTTTCCTTTTACATATGAATATGCATAGTGCTTGTGTGGAATTGCTATTTCCAGTCCCCTATGCTGAGTGCTGTGTGTTGAAGCTGGAAGCAAACCCCAGCATGTCTCGAACTAAATCCGTTTGCTATAAACTGCAGTGGGGTCCAGTCACAAGGACCTTGTCTCTATGCCCTGCTGTTTCTGACAATCCAGAATAACATCCTCCATCCAGTTCTCAGCTTGGATATTGTGAGTACAAATCAGAGTATCACCTGTCAGCCTGTTTTCAATCACAAGTGTGTCATCTAATTCTTGTTGTTTCTTTGCTTCATGGACTGAGCCATCAGGCTCCAGATTACAATTGGGTGTTTTACATATATTTTCTTCTACAGGGCCCTATCCATCTGCACCTGCCGGCCAATCCTGGGCAACAGACCTGGCTAGCCCCCCCAACCTGGGTACCCAGAGTGTGACTTTTCAGACCTGTATGTGTGCACAGTACTGTGATTTAATGCCACTAATTAACCTGATTCCCCCCTTCCGTGTTACTGTTCCCTAAATAAATCAGATTTGTTGTTGTTGTTAAACTTTAAACTGTCTGAAGTGTCAGTACCTTCATGCCAAGCACTGTATTGGTTTGTATATGCTGCTTAACCTTATTTTTCAGGAGATTCTCAGAGATGAACCTGTGAATCAGTCTCGAGGGTAAGTGGTACCTTATGAATGAACAGTGTGTACATGTAGGGTATTGATACTGTAACTCCTGGGCATTGTGTGGGCCATTCGAGGGATTAGAATGGGGTCTCAGTGTCCAAGAGGGCTGTGACCAAACTAGACCAACAATTACAAACCCTGACCTCTGGGCGGAGGCACCCCTCTTAGAACCTGGGCCCCTCAACCTGTCAGTAGTCAAGCAGGCAGGGGTAGTAGCACTTGGGATAGCACCACCTGAGGGTTACACTAGGATGTTACATAAAGATGTTAGGTTGTCAATGACCCTATGAAGCCTGTGTGAGGAGGGTACAGCATGAGATCAAAAGAGGTGTCATTGAAACTTGAGTTATGCTAAGGCATCAGAATTAATACTTTGAACTTTCATCCTGTGGTTGTATAAAAATATGTTTTTGTTAGATATTTAACAATAGGAGGGGCTGGATGACTTCATCCAAAAGGGGTTGGCCAATACTGCTTGAAAAGATTATTCTCTTTCACTATAGATATATACTTTTTATCTGACACTGGCTAAGGAAACATCTGAGCACTGAAAATGGGTATTTAGAAAGCTAGACAAAATCTAAATATAGTCGTAGGAATTGCACTGTTTTAAACCTTGTTTTGTTTAAAGATATGTGTGTCTTGTGATGCAAGAATTCTGTATTGTATGCTTGATGTATTATATATTTTAGTAAAAACGAATTATAGAGCAAACCTGGTCTGTATTTGAATTGCTTTCTTTTGCTAAGAAATATTTATGGTTCAGCAGACATAAGCATGTATGGTGGTACCAAACTGGAAACAGAAGCATTTAAATCTGAGGTTTTTATTAAGTTTTAAGTGTTCGCCTCTGAATACTTGGTTAGGTGCCCATAGACAAAGATAGCTGGCCCCCTGAAGACAGATATATCTGATCTTGTGCATTGGGTATGCTAGCAAGAGGTTACAGTTTGAATCCCTCCAGAACTCAGACCAAAGGTTGATCCGAACTCACAAAAACAGACAAGAGGGTTACTTTGTCTGTTACACTGTTCACAAGACTGCACTCAGAGGTTGGCACTTTGGAAGTAGAGGGCCTGAACTGCTGAGTGAATTTGTGACAGATTGGTTGGCAGCGGTGACATAATTTTGGTATCACAAGCTTTATTGTTCTGTGTCCGCTGAGACTGTAAGCTCTCTTGCAAAGAAAGAAAAAGACAAAGTTGTATTTTAAAAATAAAACAGAACTATATATCACTTGGTGTACAGTCAAGTTCCTACCAATTTTTTTTTCTAAAGTGCAAAGTCAGAGTAGCAGTAGTTAGGAAAAATGGCATCCTACAACAGCAGGCACACTGTAGAACAGTTCAAACAGTAGTGTGAGGACAGAGGAGTCCTGTTCAAGATGAAACCAGTAAGCAGAACCTCATAGAGGCCCTGATGGAAGCAGATACCCAGAGCAGGGAGTCACAGACCATTACTGAAAGGGACCAGACCTCAGGTGTGGCAGAACTAGTGGCCAGTGAGGGGTCCCTAGCTGATAAGGAGGACAGCAGGGCCACTGTCAGTGAAGAGCCACAGCAGCAGGGCCAAGTCACCAGTATCCTGAATCCAGAAGTTCTCAGGTTGCAACTTGAGTTGCGCAGGATGGAGCTGGAGTCCCAGGAGAGGAGAGAGCAAGAGGAGCAAGAGGCGGACCATGAGGTGGAGCGAGAATGCAGAGAGGCAGAGCAACAACAGAGGGAGGCTGACCATGAGGAGCACGAGCACCAACGAGATGCAGAGGAGAAGAGAGAACAAGAACAACAAGACACAGACCGTAAGAAGCAGAAGTGCCAGAGGCAACATGAGCTGGAGAAGATGCGGCTCCAACTAGCGGCCCCTGAGCGGGTAAGTGGCTTGGGTTTAACTGGGACTGCAGGACTGGGTTACAAATTGAACTCTAAATTAATAACTGAGTTTAAGGATGGGGAGGATATAGACGCCTTTTTAAATTCTTTTGAAAAAGTTTGTGTTCAGGCTAAAATTCCTAGAGAGTCCTGGAGCTTCCAGCTATCCCCGCTACTTACCGGAAAAGCTTGGGATGCATTGGGTCACATGGACAATAAAGACAGTGATGATTACAGCAAGTTAAAAGCTGCACTACTTAACAAATTTGAATTAACTGCAGAATCATACAGAGCTAAATTCTGTAAGCTCATGAGAAGCCCTGATATGAGCTATGAGGAGCTAGCCATGAAACAACATCAGTTTTTAAACCACTGGTGGGAAGGAATTGAGGCAAACACTGCTGAAAATTGAAAATGTGATTTTATTAGAACAGTTTTATTGGACATGCCCAGCAGAGTTAAAAACCTGGCTAGAAGACCGAGATCCAAAAACAGTGCAAGAGGCTGCTGAACTCTCGGACCAGTATGCCAAGAGCAGACCTGCTCTGAAAGCGAATAGGGCAGGTGTGGCAGTGCAGAAAGGGAAAAGAGCACCTTCAGGGCAGCTAAAACCCTCACTGCCTCCACCGAAACCAGTTAGCCCCAGGTTTCAAAGAAAAGATTTCTCTGAAGTAAGAATGCTTGTTGGTTATATAAAGAAATTGGGCACATTGCCAGACAGTGTCCAATAAGGGCAAGCAATAATATGCAAAGTGGTACCAGAAAAGAAGTGGGTTGTTTGTGTGTACCTGAGAGCATGCCAGTAAACATGAGAGAACACATGCACCCAGTCATGGTAAATGATGTACAGATGCAGGAGTTAAGGAACACAGGGGCATCCCTGACATTGGTGAAAGGGGGACTAGTACAGCCTGGTCAGCTTATCCCAACCAAATACATGACTGTACAGGACTTTGCAGGTGAAGCGAAAACATTGCCACTGGCCAGTGTTCTCCTGGACTAGGGTGAAACAGGGGGAACTGTGCAACTGCTGGCTGTAGCTAAAACTTTAGCAGTAGATGTGATCATGGGCAACAATCTCCAGCAGGGGGTGGTATGCGCTGTTTCCTGTAGACAAGTGGCAAGGAAAAATAGTAGTTCCCTAAACCCCACAGAAACCAGTCAGGAAACCACAGAGAGGCTGGTTCCCCAGCCGGTGATGCCAGATGGGGAGACTGATAAAAAGGGGGTAGAAATTTCCCTGGTAGTGAGTGACCACACAGCTATGGAAGGTTACTCTGAAGAGGAAGGGGTGACCACTTGTCAGAGGAATAGGATTGACAGTGATCCTAAGGGCCCTGAAGCTAGTGCTAGGGACCCTAGTTTAGCAACTGAAGGGGACTTATCCCATGCCTTGGGACTGTGTGAGGGGTTTGCAGCTGCTCAGAGGAGTGACCCTAGTTTAGTGAAGCTGAGGGCTTCAGCAGACTCTGAGGGCACACAGGGAGGTGACGGCAGATGTAAGGTTTATTGTGAAAATGGATTTATGTATACACAGGCAATACAGACAGAGGGAGGGATGCTAGTCAGGCAGCTTGTCATTCCCCAGGGGAATCGTGAGCAGTTGCTCAAAACTGCACATAATATTCCCTTGTCTGGTCATCTGGGAATCACACAAACTATGCAGCGGTTAGCACAGAATTTCTACTGGCCTAACTTCACTCAGTAGGTGAAGGAGTATTGCAGGTCTTGTCACCGGTGCCAAGAAATAGGGAAGGCGGGCAAGAAAACCCAAGCCACCCTGATCCCCTTGCCCATAGTGGTGGAGCCATTCCAGAGGGTTGGAATGGATATTGTGGGGCCTTTAAATACCCCCAGCTCCTCAGGGAAGAGATTCATCCTGACTGTGGTGGATTATGCCACCCGGTACCCAGAGGCAGTCACCCTATCCTCACTAAGGACAGACAAAGTGGCAGATACCTTACTTGGGATATTCTCCTGTGTTGGGTTTCCGCAGGAGGTAATCACCAGTCGAGGGGGTTCCTTCATGTAGGACCTGATGAAGTGTTTATGGGAGAAGTCTGGGGTGGTGCAGAAATGCATGACACTGTATCACCCACAAGCCAATGGGCTTGTGGAACGATTAAATGGTACCCTCAAGTCAATGCTCCGGGTGTTTTCTGAACAGCACGGGAGGGACTGGGAGAAATGCCTTCCCTACCTGTTGTTTGCATACAGGGAGGTGCCCCAAGAGTCGACAGGATTATCACCCTTCGAACTCTTGTATGGATGCCAGGTACATGGGCCCCTAGACTTGATCCAGGAGGACTGGGAAGGCAAGCTCGCCACCCAGGGAACTCCCATTGTGGATTATGTCTTTAAGTTTAGGGGAAGGCTTAAGAGGCTTATGGGGACAGCCCAGAGCAACCTGACAGCTGCCCAACAGAGACAAAAGGTGTGGTATGACCACAGAGCCAGAGTTCATTCATACATTTTGGGTCAGGAAGTCATGGTCCTTATTCCGGTCTGGAATGACAAGCTGCAAGCTGAGTGGGCAGGACCATACAAAGTGGCTAGGGAGGTAAATGACATGAACTACATTGTGGAGTTACCTGACCATAGACAGACTGAAAGGATGTACCATGTCAACATAATGAAGCCATATGCAAACAGGGCTAACATGGTGTTTGCAGTATGTAGTCATGGGGAGGGGACAGACGAAGGAGACTCCCTTCTGGACTTGCTGGAAGAGAGTAAGCGGAAGTCCTCTGTGGAGGTAGTAAAACTGTCTCCCCAGCTGACCCTGGACCAGATCCAGAAAGTGAGGGAGGTTTTAGCAGACTTTGCCCCCTTGTTTAGAGCCAAGCCTGGGCTAACCCCCATAGCAACACACGATGTGGAGACTGGGACACAGACGCCCATACAGCAGACAGCATATCAGGTGTCAGAAGTTGTCCAAAAGGACATTAGGAGGGAAGTGGAGGAGATGCTGGATTTAGGGGTAATCCAGAGATCCCACACCCTCTGGGCCTCACCCATAGTTCTTGTGCCCAAACCAGATGGCTCAACTTGTTTCTGTGTGGACTATCGTGGACTGAAAGCAGTCACGAAATCCAACGCCCACCCAATGCCCCGGACGGACAAACTCCTAGACAAGTTGGGAGAGTTGACCTACCTTACGACTATTAACCTGACCAAGGGGTATTGGCAGGTCGAATTGACAGACAGACTTAGGAAGAGGTCGGCCTTCACCACTCCAATAGGCTTATTTGAGTTTAAAGTAATGGCTTTCAGAATGAAGAACGTCCCAGCCACTTTCCAAAGGTTGGTGAACCAGGTGTTGAATGATGCTGAGGAGTACGCTGTAGCATACCTGGATGACATTGCTATCTTTAGTACCAGCTGGGAGGAACACCTTTCACACCTTAGGGAAGTGCTGGGCAGGATACAGAGGGCCGGGCTCACTCTAAAAGCCGAGAAGTGCCAGGTGGCCATGGAGGAAGTGGCATACCTCGGGCATGTGGTAGGCAGGGGACAGCTCCGTCCTAACCAAATAAAGATATAGGAGATTCAGATGTGGCCCAGACCAGAAACCCAGAAGCAGGTCAGGAGTTTTCTAGGGGCAGCAGGGCACTACAGAAAGTGTGTACCTAATTACAGTGCCCTGGCTGCTCCCCTATCTGACCTGACAAAGAAAAGGATGGCAAAGAAAATTGCTGGGGGCGCAGCCTGTGAGGAAGCCTTTACCAGACTGAAGGAGGCACTGTGCAGTGCTCTTGTTTTGACAAGTCTGGACTATAGCAAAACCTTTATAGTTCAGACAGATGCCTCAGATGTAGCTATTGGGGCAGTACTTAGCCAGATGTCTAGCCAAGGGACAGATCACCCAGTTTTGTACCTGAGCAGACAGCAGCCCCCCAGGGAGCAAGCATACTCCACAGTGGAAAAGGAGTGTCTTGCATAGTGTGGACAGTGGAGAAATTAGAGCCATACTTGGATGGGAAGCATTTTGTGGTGCAGACTGACCACAACCCCCTGGTTTGGTTGACGCAGATGGGAAAGAGCAATAGGAGACTACTAAGATGGAGTCTTGCTTTGCAAGGATATGATCTGACAATCAGACATAGGGCAGGCATTAAGAATCAGAACACCAATGGGCTGTCTAGGGTCTATAAGGAGTGAACTGATTTGGGAAGCTCATCCCATGTAGTGGATAGATCCCCCAAATTCAGTCTAGGTGGGGAGGAGTGTGACGTAGACAGCCAGTTGAGTGCTGTATTATATATTTTTTTAAATATAAAATGTATTACTGTCTCTGCTGAAAATTCAAATGCTCTAGGAATGACCTCTCTCATTCCCCACCCCCCAGATTTTAGCTAACAGAAGCAGGCCAAGAGAACTGCTGATAGCATTGTATCACACACTCAGCCTTTTTAGAGACAATGTGTTACTGGAAGATTTTAATTAAGGATCCTGTTTCTCTGAGCTAATTACAGAGTTGTTAGGGTAATTTTGTTAAAATAGAAATCATAAACTAGGTTTATGACATTAAAATAAGGGTAGCTAGGATGTTACATAGAGGTGTAAGGTTGTAAATGATCCTATGAAGCCTGTGTGAATAGGGTACAGCATGAGATCAAAAGAGGTGTCATTGAAACTTGATTTATGCTAAGGTTGCAGAATTAATACTTTGAAATTATATCCTGTGGTTGTATAAAAATATATTTTTGTTAGATATTTGACCAGATGAGGGGCTGGATGACTTCATCCAAAAGGGGTTGGTCAATACTACTTGAAAAGATTATCTTTCACTATAGATATACACTTTTTATCTGACACTGACTAAGGAAACATCTGAGCTCTGAAAACAGATATTTAGAAAGCTAAACAAAATCTAAATATAGTTGTAGGAATTGCAGTGTTTTAAACCTTGTTTTGTTTAAAGTTATGTATGTCTTGTGATACAAGAGTTCTGTATTGTATGTTTTGACGTAGTATTATATGTTTTAGTAAAAACTCTAATTTTAGAGCAAAACTGGTCTGTCTTTGAATTGCTTTCTTTTGCTAAGAAATATTTATGGTTCACCAGACATAAGCTTGTATGATGGTACCAAACTGGAAACTGAAGCATTTTAAATCTGAGGTCTTTATTAAGTTTTAAGGGTTCATCTCTGAATACCTGGTTAGGTACCCGTGGGCAAAGATATATTTCCCCTGAAGACAGATATATCTGAGCCTGTGCCATGGGTATGCTAACAAGAGGTTACAGTTTGAATCCCTCCAGAAGTGAGACCAAAGGTTGATCTTAACTCACAAAAACAGATGAGTGTTACCTTGCCTGTTACACTGTTCACAAGACTGCACTCAGAGGTTGGCACTTTACAAGTAGAGGGCCTGACATGCTGAATGAATTTGTGACAATCATCGCCCAATCTTCATAGTCAGTAAAGTCCAAAGACCAAAACTGCTACACAAAATTCTGCAGCTTTGCTCCATCATCCCCTTAAACCTTAATCCACTTTTTAATGAACTGGCCAGCTCCAATAGGTCGCATTTTGTCTTTACCCCTTCCATTGACTAAGCCCTCAGTTATTTTAAAGACAAATTTCTAACTACATGGAACTCCTACACTCCATTCAAATGCACTAGAGTTCATGGCAACCATCATCCCTGGGTCTCACCTGACTTACTGACCTGTCTCAGGGAGCAAGACAACACATGGAGGAAACATAAGTCTTCCCAGCTTCACCCAGACTATGCCAGTTATCACATGTTAAGAAATGCCTGCACAAAAGCTACCAGACTTGCCAAGTCTAAATATTTTAAATATTTTAAGTAATCTTTTCTCAAAAACATCAATGCCCCTTCCAAATTTTGGAAAGTGGTCCACACCATATTCTTCCCCTTCACATCTGCCTCTCCAGTGCTTAAACTAAACAACTAATTGGTCTCTGAACCATGCACAGTGGCTCAAGAGTTTAACTCCTATTATACCTCCTGCACCACAGCACTTCTAAAATCCTTCCCCTCTAACCTTCCCCCTCCTCATCCTCCCACACCCAGCTCTCAACCCCTCCATATTCACCCTTCTTTCTCTTTTTCTGCTGTCTCCCCTTCTTTTTATTAATCTTTCTAAAGGCTCATCACCAGACTACCTTGACCCTAAACTCCTCTACCTTACAGCTTCTGCTATAGACTACCATCTCTCCCTAATTCTCAATATTTCCTTCCCATCTTCATCTGTCCCTTCATCCTGGAAACATGCGGTGGTCGTCCTTCTCCCAAAGGGTGGTAACCCATCCCTCTCTGCAACTTTTTGCCCAATCTCCCTCCTCCCTGCCCTTGCTAAGCTCCAAGAACACCTGGTCCTCTCTCAACTAACCTCCTTCCTCGATGACTCTTCCTTTTTCGCCCCATTTCAAACTGGCTTACAGAAGAACCACTCCACTACCACCTTCCTACTCAGGCTCATTGACTCCATCCTCACTGGAATGGATAATGGCCTCATTACCTCTGCCATCTTTGTCAGCCTCATCAAGGCTTTCAACACAGTCTCTCATGCCCTTCTTCTTTAGTCCCTTACTGGGTTGTCTACTTCTTCCAAAAACTGGTTTAGAGCTAACCTCTCAGGCAGAACACAATAAATCAAGATCCAGGATAAAATCTCTCCCCTACTCCCTATTTCCACAGGAGTCCCACAAGGCTCTGTGCTTGGACCAGTTCTCTTCTCCATCTTTCTAAGTGACCTGCCCTTAGTATGCTCCCCATCTTCCTCTATCCATATGTATGTATGCTGATAACACCAACCTGTTCTCCTCTGGTAAATGCCCCACCAATGTAGCAACCACCCTTTAACATGACTTCCACCAGGTTCAGATGTAGTTTGCCAGCTATTCCTAAATGCCAAAAAGACTGTCTCCATGACCTTTGGCACTTGGGAGAGACTTTCTAGGCTCCACCCTTTACCTTCTTTCCAAACCCTTGATGGGACAATCCTAGAGGACACTTCCTCATTCAGATACTTGAGGTTTGGTTGGACCAACACCTCAACTTCTCTGGCCACATTGACACCATCCAGAAAACACTGTGCCCCAACCTTGGTGCCTTATTCAGGAACCATAGCTGCATCTCTCCTACAGCATGGCATGAATTTGTTCAGAAGATGATCCTCCACATTTCCAACTACTGTGATGTAGTCTATGGTGTCGCTCCAAAATCCTCCCTAACCAGATTGAACACTCTCTTTAACTCCTTCTGTAATTTTGCCCTTGAAGTTCCATCAAGCACACATCACTGTGACCTCTACCATGTCCTGTCCTTTCCCCCACATGCCAAAAGGTGCCTCACTTGCTGTGCCAACCTCACTTCTAAATTTTGGTTAGAACTTCCCTCCTACCTCTCATGTTCACTCTCTTCCCCCTTCCACTCCCTCAGATCATCTGAAGTTCACACTTTGTTGGTCCCCCATTGAATCACTCTCATCAGTCAATCAGGCTTCACCCGTCATTTCCCACAAATCTGGAACTCCCTCCTCCTCCAAATATGGAACTCCTCCTCATCCTACTCCCATGCCTCCACCTTACACAACTTTCTGTCATCTAACTGCTCCTGCTTTAACTCTCCTTTATTGCCCTCCTATACCTCTGCTCCTCTCCATGCCTTAAATCCCCTATTAAAGCTTCCTTCCCAAGAATGCTATCCTCTCCCATCTCTGTTTACCCCCCTCAGTCCTAACCCTAACCTTCTTAAATTACTAACTTGCCCCTGCTTAGTTTTGACCTCTGGCAGGGTTCTCAGCATCCTGAAGCCATCTAGCACTGGGCAAGACTCATCATCCCCTTCCCCTTCTTTCCTTTTTACCCAACTTGTCTACGCCTAAATCTGCTCTTTGTTGGGATTCTTAGCATGCTGGCAAATTCTACTCTCAGGTAAGTTTCTTCCCTCCCTCCTTTTTTTTCCTTTCCTCTTCTATCCCCCTATTTCCCTCTGCTCATCTTGTCCTCCAAATTCTATTACCTGGCAGGGTTTTCTGCATCTCAGAGGAGCCCTGCACTAGGCAATCGCGCGTTCTTCACCCCCCCATTCTTTATCCACAACTAGTCCTCTCCTGATTCTATGCTCTGGCAGGGTGCTCAGCATCCTGGAATGGCCTAGTCTTAGGCAAGCTTCTTCTTTCCCTCCTCTTACCTACGTTCTGTAAATCCATTTTTTCTCTCTTCCCAGCATGTCCTCATCTAGTTCTGCCCCCTGACAGGGTTCTCAACATCCTGAAGGGGTTCCAGCACTGGGAAATGACCCTTTCCTCCCTCCCTCTTCTTTTCTCTCCATCCTTTCTACTAACTCATCCTTGCCAGACTCTGATCTCTGACAGGGTTCTCAGCATCCTGTAGAGGGCTTGTCTTAGGCACCCCCATCCCCTTCCGCCCCACATGACACTCCCTTTTAAAGGGTAGTACAGTCATGATATTTCCTGTGGCAAAGCAGGAAAGGACAGATCTGTGGGGTATCCACATAGTGACCTCATTTACAGGGGCACTAGTAATTTAACATGTTATAACAAATTATACAAAAACAAACAAACAAAACATAAAATCAAACTTTTGCTTTCATTTTCATCCTTCTAATTACTCTGACCAGGTTATAAACCCGCAACTTATCAGGAATGGATATCATTAACTGCAGGTACTGTGGAACACTTTTCAGAAGGGCAGTTTTACAGGATTTAGGACACTGTCCTACTTGCTGGGCTAGTGAAGATCTTAGGGCTCAGCTCCAGGCAGCATGGGCAGAGATTGAGCACCTAAAATTTCATATTTAAGAGGAAATATATTATAAGAACCACCCGCCATTTCCCCAACATCAAACAGAAGCACCCCGACCGCAGATGGTAGTTGGTCCAGGGGATGGCAGGTGGTTAGGAGGGTCAAATTGGGTGCCCCATTACTCAATGCTCTCCTAAATATTACCTCCACAAACCACCTAAAAACTACAAACAGGTATCTGCCTCTATCTCCGAAATCACTCAGTGCTCTCCATCATATTACCTCCACAAACCATATAAAAACTACAAACCGGTATCGGCTTCTTTCTCTGAAATCAAACGAAGGGGCAAAGGACACTGTAGAGCAGGACACTGCAGCACAGAAGCTAGCACAACATAACCCACCCAAAACAAGAAACAAAAAAAAGCAAAAAAGAAATCCAAAAAACATCTTATCATAGAAACATAGAAACATAGAAGTTGACGGCAGATAGGACACTGCAGGACCATCCAGTCTGCCCATTTCTTTTTCTACCTTATAAATGTGCCATCGGCCTTTGCTCTGTCAGTGACCTATTTATTCATAGTCATTTGTATTGCTCCCTTATGCCTATCCCATGCCTGTTTGAAGCCCTGCACTGTATTCATAGCCACCCCTTCTTGTGGTAAGCCATTCCATGCATCCACCACCCTTTCTGTGAAAAAGAATTTCCTCATTCCCTTAATCGGCCTCCCTCTAATCTCATGCTGTGTCCTCTTGTCCTGCTATTTTCTTATATTTAAACATGTTAGACTCTTTCACCTTGTTTATGCCTTAAGGTGTTTGAATGCCTCGATCATATCACCTCTCTCCTCCTTTGCTCAAGGGTATACATATTGAGCTCCGTTAATCTGTCCTCATATGTCTTCTGATGCAGTCCCTGCACCATTTTGGCTGCTCTTCTGGACTGCCTCAATTTGGTTAATGTCCTTGTGAAGGTGTGGCCTCCAATACTGCAGCTAAGTACTCAGATGGGGCTAACCAATGTCTTGTACAGAGGATTATTACTCCCTCTTACGACCTGTGATACCCCTATAATACCCTAACACCCCTAGCCTTACCTACTGCTTTGGGGTCTGCTTGATGATTTTAGGTCATCAGTGATGATGATGCCCAAGTATCTTTCTTCCTTTGTGACTGCTAGCAACTCCTCCCAGCCTATAAGTGGCTTCAGGGTTTCTCTTCCCTATGTGCATGATTTGCACTTCTTTGCATTAAATCCCAGTAGCCACTCTTCTGACCATTCTGCTAGTTTATCCAGATCTCTTCTCATTCTGCCCACCCCATCTGGCTCATCTACTCTGTTGCAGATCTTGGTGTCATCTGCAAACAGACAAGCCTACCCCTCTAGTCCATCTGCAAGGTCACTAATGAAGATGTTGAATAGGACTGGCCCCAGGACTGATCCCTGAGGTACCCCACTTGTGACTTGCATCTCTTCTGACTGTATACCATTTACCACCACTCTTGTTTTCTGCCAGTCAACCAGTTCACACCCAGTTGACCAACTTCTGACCCACCCTGAGCCTACCCAGCTTATTTATCAATCTTCTATGTGGAACAGTGTCAAAGCTTTGCTGAAGTCAAGGTAGGCGACATCAACTGCTCCTTGGTCCATCACTCTGGTTACCCAGTCAAAGAAATCTATGAGATTAGTTTGACAGGACCTTCCTTTGTAAACCCATGCTGTCTTGGATCCTGTGCCCCTATGGATTCCAGGTGTTGCACTATCCTTTCCTTAAGGAGTGCCTCCATAATCTTGCCCACTACTGAGGTAAGACTGACCGGTCTGTAGTACCCCGCCTCCTCCCTGCTACCACTCTTGAGAAGCAGGATCACATGAGCCCTTCTCCAGTCTTCTGGGACCTCTCCTGTGCTCAGAGACTCACTAAACAATTCTGCTAATGGCTCTGCTAATTCCTCCTTTAGCTCCTTAAGTACCCTGGGATGTATGCCATCAGGTCCCATTGCCTTATCCACCCTGAGCTTAGCAAGCTCTTGTAGGACCCTTTCTTTTGTGAAGGGAGTATCATAGGAGACTCCATGATTTGTGGAGTTGATACCTGTCTCCAGCCAGGGGTAATGGTCAGATGTCTCCCAGGTACATCAGTGTGGAGAAACACTGACCACATTGCTAAAATTGTTCTGGAAGCAGGAGAAAACATTGATGTCCTGGTACACATAGGGACTAATGATATAACCAGCTGGTCAGTTATGGAGACCAAGGAACACCTGACCAGGCTGGGTGACAAACTATCATCCATTTCATCTGGCATCTCCTTCTCTGATATCCTGCCAGTCTGGGAGAGGGGGAAGATGGATGGAAGGTCAAAGAAGGAGAGATAGGGGAGCTAAATGTATGGATCAGAGGGGGGTGCCAGGAAAAAGGACACAAATTTGTAGGGAACTGGCAACAGTTTTGGGATTGAAAGTTCTCGAAATTTGATGGACTGCATCTGACTAAGGAGGGAGTCAGTACATTGGGGCATAAGTTTGATGTCTTTGCAGAATATTTAAACTGGAAAATGGGGAGAGGGGTGCAGCACCCAGTACGTTGAATGGGAAGAACACCCCACCCTCTCAGCTAGTGGTCAAACAGGAGTTCAGTATGTTTGCAGTTCATTTGCTTCACCAGGTAAGGAAAAAGGTCCAGCTCCCCATACAATGCAAAGGGGAAACACCAGACCTCACCCAACAACTAACAAACTGAAATCTGGCCAATGGAAATTCATGTACACAAATGCTTGCAGTGTGGGAAAGAAGATACCAGACATACAGGAAACAATGGCAGAGGCTGAACTGGACATAGTAGCAATTGGTAAGATGTGGCTTAATAGTAACCACATTTGGGAGACTTCAGCACCCGGCTATGTACTGTTCAAAAAATACCGAGGTGCAAAAAGGAGGGAGGGTGGAGTAGCCCTGTAGGTCAATGAAAATATCAAAGCTACATAAATTCAGAATACACATAAGAAGCCAGAAGAACTATGGATCACCCTGGAAAAAGGAAATGGGACAGCCATAAGAGCTGGGATTGTCTACAGGCCCCCAGACCAGGGGGAGGACATAGACACATTACTGTTAGAAGATATACAAAATATAACAGCTAAAGGGGAGGTTCTGATAATGGGAGACTTCAACATGCCAGATACGTATTGGTCAATATCAGCAGGAACATCTGCCAGAACTAGACACATGGTGGATTCCCTGCAGGGGAAGGCCTCAAATTGGTACAACAACCTGAAAGAGACAGGGCAATCCTAGATCTAGTACTAACTAATAGGGAAAGGATCACATATCTCCAAGTAGAAGGTCACCTGGGGGCCATTGACCATCACAAGGTATGGTTCAATTTGGCCACTACAACTTAATCATCCCATTCCAAGGCAAAAAATGGGACTTTAGAGGAGCTGACTTTGATAAGCTAGCCAAGAGAGTTAAGCTAGCCCTGGCAAAAAGAAATACAGGTGAGGGGGTACAGGCAAAGAGGGCAAGCATTAAGGATGCAATACTTGAAGCAACATCCCATTGTGTTACAGAGATAAGGAAGTGCAAAAGAAGAAGGAAATTACTTTGGTTCTCAAAAACAGTAGCAAAAAAGGTCAGAGCCAAAAGGCTGGCCTTCAGAAAATATAAGGGAACACAACGGGATGAAGATAGGGAGGCATAACAAACTTTCCTAAGGGAAGGAGAGAAGACAGTAAGGCAGGCAAAGGCCCAAACCAAGGAAACACTAGCACAGACAGTATTAGAAGGTGATAAGACTTTCTATACATACATTAATGAAAGGAGAAAGTCCAGAGGGGTATTGCTAAGATCAAAGTAGATGGGGGTGTGTGAGGAGGAGGACCATGTAAAACCATCTATTCTAAATAGATACTTACATAGAAACATAGAATTTGACGGCAGATAAGGACCACTTGGCCCACCCAGTCTGCCCATTTCCCTACCTGATGGATAAGCTGCAGATCCTAGTTAACCAGCAGCCTACTTCTTCCTACCCCAACCCCCTAGAATTGCCTTATGACTGTCCCATGCATGCTTGAATTCCACCACTGTTTTTGACTCCACAACCTCCTCTGGAAGGCTGTTCCATACATCCACAACCCTCTCTGTGAAAAATACTTCCTTAAATTACCTCTGAGCCACCCCTTCTATCTTCAAATTGTGCCCTTGTTCTTGCACACCTCTTTTTTGAAAGATGCTACCTCTTGGACTTTGTTGATTCCTTGAGGTACTTGAAAGTTTCTATCATGTCCCCCTCTCCCTCCTTTCCTCAAGGCTATACATATTAAGCTCCTTAAGTCTCTTCATATGTCTTCCAGTGCAGACCCTGCACCATTTTAGTTGCCCTCCTCTGGACAGCATCCATCCTGTCTATGTCTTTGCGGAGATTGGTCTCCAGAACTGCACAGTACTCAGATGTGGTCTCACCAGCTGTCTGTACAGAGGGATAATAACTTCTTGTTTCTACTGGTGATGCCTCTCTATGCATCCCAGTATCCCCCCAGCCCTCCTTGCTGCCCTCTCACATTACTTGCCCACCTTTAGGTCATCTGATATGACTACCCCCAGGTCCCTTTCCATTTTTTTTGTTGTTAGTATCTCACCAGCCATTGTGTACTCTTCTCCTGGGTTTTTGTTTCCCAGGTGCATTACCTTGCACTTCTTAGCATTGAATCTAAGCTGCCATACATTTGACCATTCCTCTAACCTTGCCAAGTCCCTTCTCATCCTTTCCACCCCACCTTGTGCATCAACTCTGTTGCAGATCTTACTGTCATCTGCAAAGAGACATACTTTTCCTTCCAGTCCCTCTGCAATGTCGCTTATAAAGACATTGAAGAGGACCGGTCCTAATACTGAACCCTGTGGTACCCCACTGCTAACCCCCCTTTTTTCAGTGTGGACTCCATTTACTATTACTCTCTGTGTCCTATTCTCCAGCCAATTCTTTACCCAGGCTGTCATCTTGGGACCCACTCTCAGGCTGGCTAACTTGTATATTAATCTTTTGTGTGGGACTGTGTAAAATGTCTTGCTAAAGTCTAGGTAGGCCATGTCCACAGCCCCTCCCTGATCAACTACTTTGGTCACCCAGTCAAAGAAATCTATCAGATTTGTCTGGCATGACCTTCCCACTGTGAATCCATGCTGCCTTGGGTCCTGTGCCCCTCTGGCCTCTAGATACGCAACAATTCTTTCCTTCAGAAGTGATTCCATCATTTTCCCTACCACTGAGGTTAAACTAACAGGTCTGTAGTTTCCTGCTTCTGCCTTGCTCCCACTTTTGTGAAGGGGAATCACATCTGCCCTCCTCCAGTCCTCAGGTACCACCCCATCTTCCCATGATTTGTTAAAGAGGGTAGTCAGTGGTGTCACTAGTTCTACCCTTAGTTCTTTTAGAATTCTGGGATGAATCCCATCAGGCCCCATTGCTTTGTCCACCTTCAGTTTTAAGAGTTCTTTCAGAACCCTTTCTTCTGTAAATGGGCAGGTATCAACTTCTGTATCCAGAGTGTTTCTACTTTTGTTTTAGGTACCTCCCCTCTTCCTTTGTAAATACTGAGCAAAAATATTTGTTTAGTATCTCTGCCTTTTCACAGTCACCCTCTGCCCACCCTCCTTCCCCTTTATTAAGCCTCACTATCCCTCCCTTGGTCTTCCTTCGCTCCCTGATGTACCTATAAAAGGTTTTATCCCCCTTCTTAACTGAGTTGGCTATCTTTTCCTTGGTTTAGGCCTTTGCTGTTCTGACTACCTTTCCAGCTTCCTTTTGCTTTAACTGATACAGTTCTCTGTCCTGTTCCTTCTGTGATTCCTTGTACTTCCTGAATGCTTCCTTTTTCTCTTGAACCTTCACTGCCACTTCCTTTGAGAACCATAGTGGTTTCTTACCTTGTTTCATTTTGTTTTTTGCTTTACACAAAGGCTTGTTACCTCTGTGATGGCAGTTTTTATTATTCCCCATTGTTCTTCCACCCCTCCTTCCTGACAATTTGCTAGTGCATTCCTTAGGCACTCACCCATTTTGGCAAAGTCAGCCCTCCTAAAATCCAGTACCTTTGTCTTTGTATGGCTTGACTCTATTGCTGTGTTTATTGTGAACCATACTGTTTGATGGTCGCTAGTTCCCAGATGGCTACCCACTTCTACATCTGTGATCCTCTCTTCATCTCCATTTGAGAGAACCAGGTCTAAGATTGCTCCCTCTCGAGTGGGCTCCAACACTAGTTGTCTAAGGCATGCCCCCTGTAGGGCATCTAGAATAACCCCACTCTTAGAAGTGGCTGCTGCAACTGCACTCCAGTTAACATCTGGCATATTCAGATCACCCATCAGCAATATCTCCCCTTTATCTGCCATTCTAACTATACTTTCTATCATTTCCTTGTCCATTTCCTCCCCCTGAGAAGGGGGTCTGTATACAACCCCTGTGCGGATTGTGGTGCCATTGCCTGCCTCCAAATTGACCCACAGTGCTTCTTCTTCTCCTCCCTGTTTACCCTTTTGTTCTGTTGCTCTGATTTCTTCTCTTATGTAGAGAGCTACTCCTCCTCCTCTTTAACCCTCCCTGTCCCTCCTGTAGATAGTGTATCCTGGTATGTTTACATCCCAGTCATGGTTATGTGTGTACCATGTTTCTGTGACTGCCACAATATCCAGATCTTCCTCCTCCATCAAGGCCACTAATTCAGGGCTTGTTACCCAAACTACGGGCATTGGTACTCATTGCTCTCCATTTTTTGATGGCTTTACCTTCTGTAGTGGCAACCCCCACTGACCTTTCTACCTTGGTCTTTTTCTCATTTAGTACCCTGTTTTGTAGGGGGAGGCTGGGATTTTCCTGCTGCTTATCAGTGCCTCCCCCCTTGACTAGTTTAAAGGCTTGCCAATGAAGCATTTAAACCGATTGCCCAAAAGACTTGTTCTCTTCCTGGACAGATGCAGACCATCCTGCCAGTATAGGCTGGTGTCCCTCCAGGTGGAACCCCAGTCCCCAATGAAGCCAAACCCCTGTGCTCCACACCATTTTTTCAACCATTTGTTAAACTGCATGGTGCAAAGTACCCTCACCTCACTCATGCCACTGACAGGCAGCACCTCTGAGAAGGATACTGTGTGTGCTAATTGTCTTAAGCCCCTCCCCAACTCTACAAAGTCCTTTTGCACTGCTCTAATCTCATGATGAGCCAAGTCATTTGTCCCTAGGTGGACAATGACATCCAGCTCAGACTCCCGTACAACTGTTCTCGTGATCCTAAGGATGTGCTTCCTGTCCCTCCAAGCCATGGCACCAGGCAGGCACCTTACTTCAGTTTTCCCTGCTCCCCCCAGTTCTATCCCCTGAATAATTGAGTCCCCCACCAGGAGCTGCTTTCTTTCCCGTATTCTGCTCCATATTTACTGAAGAGAAAGTAGGGCAGGACCCACAGCTCTGTGCCATGGACACGGGGGGAGGGAGGCGAGCACTAGTCCCTTCACAAAAGAAAGGGCTCTACAACAGCTCGATAAGCTCAGGGCTGACAAGGCAATGGGACCTGATGGCATACATCCCAGGGTACTTAAGGAGCTAAGGATGGAACTAGTAGAACTATTATCAGAACTGTTTAATGAGTCTCTGAGCACAGGAAAGGTCTCAAAAGACTGGAGAAGAGGTCATGTGATCTTGCACCATAAGATTGGTAGCAGGGAGGAGGAAAGGAACTACATACCAGTCAGTCTTACCTCAGTAGTAGGCAAAGGTTATGGAGGCACTCCTTAAGGAAAGGATAGTGCAACACCTGGAATCCATAGGAGCACAGGATCCAAGACAGCATGGGTTTACAAAAGGAGGTCCTGTAAAACTAATCTCATAGATTTCTTTGACTGGGTAACCGTAACCGTTGTTAGTCTGCACCTGGTTATTTATGAAGCCAGTTATGCGTACAACTTACAGAAATACACTAGAACAAGTGAACACCTTCAAATACCTTGGTATCACTTTTGACAAATGTCTTACTTTTGCAGCCCATATCGACAACACTGCAAAGACAGTGCACTAACCCTTTGGAATTTTGTACAGGAACCATCAATTTTTCAATCAAGCTGCCTTGAGGATTGCTGTTCAAAGCTACATCATCTCTATCATAGACTATGGTCTAATTGTCTATATCTCAGCTACTACCACTGCACTAAAGCACATCTCAATAGAACTAAACAAAACCTGTCGACTCCTCACTGGAGCACAGAGATGGACCCACACTTGTGACCTCTACATGGAAACCAGTTGGTTGCATCTTTCCATTCGCCTCATGTATCTCACCTGCATGATGGCAAAAAAATCAATCTTGGGACTTACTCTTCCATGTATCTGGGACCTGCTCTGCCTGAACAATGGCACTCGTGCCACCAGATGATCTGACCACCAATCTTTTCTTGTCCCTAGATGCCAGACTGCTCAGGGACAAAGATCTTTCACATACCATGCCCCTACCTGGTACAATGCCCTTAACCTGCCCTCCCTATCCTCCATGACATTGGGAGCTTTCAAATCCATACTTTATGCTCACCTCACAGCCTTCAGCTCCTGTGACTGCTTTGACTAAAGTTTCATCCCACTGAGTCCACTTACATTTGTTTCACTCAGCCACCATGGTCTCCTCTTTGACAAAGACAACCTGAGTACCACTAACCTGGTTCTGTCTGCTCCTAAACTTCTTATTTCTCCCTCTCTTCCCTCTCAAGCTCTCCAATCCTTATTCCTTGCCCTTGACACTGCCTCTGAGTTCCTTTTTCTTTTCTGTACATAAATGTTACTGTTTAAGTTGTGGGCTTGTTAAACGGCTTACTGATTGTTTGTAACACTGTCTGCTCTGTTTTTGTACTTAATGACGTGGAACCTTTGTAAAAGAGCCTTGGCTCAAAGGTATTAATTCCTAGAACAATAAACTTCAAACTAAATTTCAAACTTCTGCTTTCATACTCGTGTCACACTAGTGTCTTGGGAACTGCTGTGATGGACACATCCTGCAATCCTGCAAGAATTTTCCTTTGAGTGTGTAATGCTAAATTACCCTCAGGCAGTGAGGTGAAAAGTGACCATTGTTTACACAGTACTTGAAACTACCTACACCAGTTCAGCTCCTCAGTCTGGGAGAGACACAGAAGTGCCAAATGGGTTCAATGCCTCTGCAGTTTAACCATATAAATGTACACTGGTGTGGCTCTCCATGCCATTCACACACTGGTGTAGAACCAGCCAGTGAAAATGGGGATGTCATGCTTAATCCATGTTTACAATGTATTTTCCCTGTACTTATAGAAGATAGCCTAGGTTAGATGCTGTATCTTGTTTTCAGTGGGGTCAGGCTTACACACATTTTTTAAATGTATTTTATTATAATGACATAGCTGAAAGACAATTTTTCATTCTTAGTTTGGTCTAGCTTTTACAAAGTATATTTCCATGATAGAGCAGCATAGACGCACATCTTTAAGTGGGTTCTGCTGTACTGTGGTACTTTGTTTACACATTTTTACTACATATTTAAACAGGACAGACCTGATGAGATGCAGTTTTCTTATTTTCAGGGGTGTTCTACTTTTTAACAATTTTATACTGCATTTATTCAGCAAAGCACAACAATGATTAAATATGTTACTTCCAGTCAGGGTTCTACTTCTACAAATTATAACAATGTATTTAGCCTGGATGGCCTGGCTGAGAGGCAATATCTAATTTTTGATGATGTATGGCTTTTACAATGTAGTGTTGCCATAACAGACAATCATAGATGTATATTTTCAGTAGGGGTCTGCCATACTGGGATCCTGCATTTACTCATTTTTATTACAGTTACCCAGAATAAGCCAGATGTGATGTATTATCTCATTTTCATAAGAATCATATGTTTACATATTTTTACACTGTACCCAGGATAGCACAGATAAAGTCCCACATCCACTGACAGCACAGAACTCCTACACAGTGCTGGAGGAATGGGAAGGTCCCATGCTCACAGCCAAGGTAGTGACCAGGGTGGATAACAGGGTCATCCAGGATGGATCCCCAAGGGTGGGCAAAAGAGGACCCCAGAGGAGGAAGAGGAGGAAACAACTCCTGATGGAGACTCAATTGTCAGAAGAATAGAGTTAGCAACAGGGAACAAGTGGAAGAGGGAGGTTAAATGCTTACTTAGAGCCACTGCTTGAAGGGATGGGGAGCGAATCCTGAGGATCACAAGGACAATTGCAAGGAGATTGGAGCTGTATGCCATTCTCCACCTGGGGACATAAGTGCAAGGCAAGGCAAGGGATGAGAAAAGGTTAGAACATGTACAGGAGGAGTTTAGAAGATTAGGGAGGGGTCTTAAGCAGGTAGCAAGCTCTGTGTCCTTCTCAGAGGTACTTACTGTCCATTGGAAGAGGGAGGCTAGGACACTCTGTATCAAAGAATTCAAAGCATGGTTGATGGAATGATGCCCAACAGAAGGGGTTTAGCTTCATGGGGGACTGGGGACCCACCTGAGCAATGATAGCCTGTATAAAGGAGTCAGCCTTCATCTATCCAGGGAAGGGACCATAGTCCTTAGTGAACAGGCTAAAAGCTTCATTAGCAAGCATTTAAACTAACCAAAGGGGACGTGGAGGGTGGAATGGAGACTGAATCTGCTTCCACAAGATCATAAGATCATCAATGGAAATCGGGAGGAAGAAACCCCAACAAAGTACAAAAACAGAAATAAAGTCAAGGAGCTGGAAGGAACAAGTACTACGAGAAAGGTTAGTGGACAAAGTAGTGATTGGTAAAAGGGAGTAAGGATAGGGGAAGTAACTCAACCTAGAGAGACATGTGTGAAAATGTTTGAAGTCTGAGCAATAAGATAGGTGACTTAGAGGCTATTATGATGGAAGAAGACTGGACATATTAGTCATCACAGAGACCTGTTGCAATGACAACCAAGACTAGGAGGAGGATGTAGCAGGTTACACTCTGTTCAGGATGGACAGAGTAGGCAGGAAAGGGAGTGGAGTGGCTCTTAATGTGAGACAACAAAAAGGCCACAGAAATCCAGATGGAACAGTGAAGGGAGGTGATACTGTGGGTCACACTGGAAGAGAGAAAGGTGTCAGCTATATACATATGGGTCATCTACACACCTCTGACATGGCAGGAGGACGTAGATAAGGAAATGATACAAGCAATCCAAAGGATGGTACATGGGAGAGGGGTTGCTGGTAGAGGACATCAGTCTCCCAAACATGAATTGGTGACTGCCAGCAGCAGCAACAGCCAGAAGCAGGAACATCTTCGATGCCCTAAAGGAAGCATTCCTCAAATGGCTGGTCATGTAACCCACCTGGGAGAGAGCACTACTGTATCTACTACTTACAAATGGGGACAGTGTAGCAGAAATTATATTAGAGGAACACCAGGGAAAAATGATCACATGACTCTGTGGTTTGACATAATAAATGAGCCATAGTCAAGCCATGCAATGGCAAGGATCCTGGACTTCAGGAGGGTGGATTTCAGGAAAATGGGAGAGTACTGAGAGACACCATAGCAGGAGTAGGGAATATGGGAAGAGTGGAGGAACAGTGGAAAACTATCACAGAGAGAACTGAAATAGCAATGAATCTCAATGTGAAACAGATCAGCAAGGGCCAGAGGAAAAGGAGACCACTATGGTTCGCTAAAGAGGTGGCAGAAAAAGTAAAAACAAAGAAAAAGAAGAAAGAAAGAAAGAAAGAAAGAAAGAAAGGAAATGAATGCAAACACACAGGTGAAAGAAGATAAGAAAAGTTACCTGGAAAAGCAAAGAGAGGCACTAAAGGCAGTTAAGAGAGCAAACAGAGAAAAGCACTGCAAATTCAGTGAGAAAAAGTGGATACAACCTTTTATAAGTACAGAAGTGAAAAGAGGAAGGCAAGGGAAGGGATTGTAAGGCTGAAAGATAAGGAGGAGGGTTGTGTGGAGGAAATATAGAAACACAGAAGTTGATGGCAGGAAAGGACCACAAAGCCCATCCAGTCTTCCCATTTCTTTTTCTACCTTATAAATGTGCCATTGTCCTTTGCTCTGTCAATGACCTATCTATTTATACTCATCTATGTTGCTCCATTATGCCTATCCCTTGCCTGTCTGAAGTCCTACACTGTATTCATTTCCACCACTTCCCGAGGAAGGCTGTTTCATGCATCCACCACCCTTTCTGTGAAAAATAACTTCCTCACATTTACCCCTTAATCAGCCTCCCTCTCATCTCATGCTGTGTCCTCTTGTCCTGCTATTTTACTTATATTGAAACATGTTGGACTCTGTCACCTTGTTGATGCCCTTAAGGTGTTTGAATGTTTCAATCATATCACCTCTCTCTCTCCTTTACTCTAGGGTATACATATTGAGCTTCGTTAATCTGACCTCATATGTTTTCTGATGCAATCCCTGCACCATTTTAGCTGATCTTGTTTGGACTGCATCAATTTGGCTAATGTCCTTGTGAAGCTGTGGCCTCCAGTGCTGCACACAGTACTCCAGATGGGGCCTAACCAGTGTCTTGTAAAGAGGGATTATTACCCCTTTCTTCTGACTTGTGATACCCCTACTAATATTGCTTAACATCCCCCTAGCCTTTCCTACTACTTTAGTGGCCTGCTTGAATGATTTCAGGTCATCAGTGATGATGATGCCCAAGTCTCTTTCTTCCTTTGTGACTGCCAGCAACTCCCCTCCCAGCCTATAGGTGGCTTCAGGGTTTCTTTTCCCTATGTGCATGATTTTGCACTTCATTGCATTAAACCCCAGTTGCCACTCTTCTGACCATTTTGCTAGTTTATTCAGATCTCTTCTCGTGCTGCCCTCCCCAACTGGATCATCTACGCTGTTGCTTATCTTGGTCTCATCTGCAAACAGACAAACCTTACCCTCCAGTCCATCTGCAATATCACTGATGACGATATTGAAGAGGACTGGCCCCAGGACTGATCCCTGATTTATCCCACTTGTGACTTGCATCTCTTCTGACTGTATGCTGTTTACCACCAATCTCTGTTTTCTGCCCATCAACCAGTTTGCCACCCAATTGACCAACTTGTGACCCACCCCGAGCCTACCCAGCTTATTAATCAATCTTCTATGTGGAACAGTATCAAAAGCTTTGTTGAAGTCAAGGTAGGTGAAATCAGCTGCTCCACCTCGGTCCACCACTCTGGTTACCCAGTCAAAGAAATCTATGAGATTAGTTTGACAGGACCTTCCTTTTGTAAACCCATGCTGTCTTGGATCCTCTGCTCCTATGGATTTCAGGTGTTGCACTATCCTTCCTTCAGGAGTGCTTCCATAATATTGCCCACTACTAAGGTAAGACTGACTGGTCTTTAGTTCCCTGCCTTGTCCTTACTACCACTCTTGTGGAGTGGGATCACATGAGCCCTTCTCCAGTCTTCTGGGACTTCTCCTGTGCTCAGAGACTCACTAAACAGTTCTGATAATGGATCTGCTAGTTCCATCCTTAGCTCCTTTAGTACCCTAGGATGTATGCCATTAGACCCCATTACCTTGTCCACCCTGATCTTATTGAGCTCTTGTAGGATCCTTTCTTTTGTGAAGGGACTAGTGGTCACCTCCCTCCCACCTGTGGCCATGGTGCTGAGCTGTGGGCCCTGCCCTACCTTCTTTTCATAAATATGGAGCAGAAGTATCTTTTTAGGATAGATGCTTTTACAGGGTCCTCCTCCTCACACGCCCCCTTAGCTCCTTTGATCTTAGCAATATCCCCTCTGGACTTTCTCATTTCATTAATGCAACTATAGAAAGTTCTGTCACCTTATTTTACTGTCTGTGCTAGTTATTCCTCAGTTTGGGCCTTTGCCTGCCTTACTGCCTTCCCTGCTTCCCTTAGGGAAGTTTGATAAGACTCCCTATCTTCATCCTGCTGCGTTCCCTTATTTTTTCTGAATGCCAGCCTTTTGGCTCTGACCTTTTCTGCTACAGTTTTTGAGAACCAAAGTGGTTTCCTTCTTCTTTTGCACTTCCTTTTCTCCGTAACACAATGGGATGTTGCTTCAAGTATTGCATCCTAAATGCAAGCCTACTTTGCCTGTACCCCCTCACCTGTATTTCTTTTTGCCAGGGCTAGCTTAACTCTCTTGGCCATCTTATCAAAGTCAGCTCCTCGGAAGTCCCATATTTTTGCCTTGGAATGGGATGATTTAGTTGTAGTGACCAAACTGAACCATACCATATGATGTTCACTGGCCTCCAGCTGACCTTTTGCCTGGAGATCTGTGATCATTTCCCTGTTAGTCAGTACTAGATCTAGGATAGCCCTGTTTCTTGTGGGTTGTTGTACTAGTTGTTTGAGACCCTCCCCCTGCAGAGAATCCACCATGTGTCTAGTTCTGGCAAATGTTCCTGCTGGTATTGACCAATCTGAATCTGGTATGTTGAAGTCTCCCATTATCAGAACCTCTCCTTTAGCTGTCATGTTTTGTATATCTTATAACAGTACTGTGTCTACGTCCTACCCCTGGTCTGTGGGCCTGTAGACAACCCCAGTTCTTATGGCTGTCCCATTTCCTGTTTCTAGGGTGACCCACAGTTCTTCTGGCTCCTTATGTGTATTCTGAATTTCTGTAGCTTTGATATTTTCATTGACGTACAGGGTCACTCCACCCCCCCCCTTTTTGGACCTCGGTCTCTTCTGAAGAGTACATAGCCAGGTACTGAAGTCTCCCAATTGTGGTTACTGGTAAACCACATCTTGCTAATTGCTACTAAGTCCAGTTTGGCCTCTATCATTATTGCCTGCAGGTCTGGGAACTTGTGTACATGAATTTCCATTGACCAGATTTCAGTGTGTTAGTTGTTGGGTGAGGTCTGGCATTTCCCCCCTGTGCGTCATAAGGGGAGTTGTACCTTTTTCCTTACCTGGTGATGCAAATGAACTGCAGATATGCTACCAAAAGGCAGAAATACTGAACAAATACTTTTGTTCAGCAGTCACAGAGGAGGAGGCAGGTAATGGGCCAGCTGTAAAGGAGAAAAGTATAAAAGGGTGGGTGGTGGACACATGTCCTTTTTCTGAGGAAAGGGTACTTAGGGGACTGATATCACTAAAAGTTGACATGGCAGTGGTGCCACATGTGTGATGCACCCCAGGATACTGAGGGAACCAAGGGAAGAGTTTGCTACACCTTGGATGGCATTGTTTAACTCGTCATTAGAAACAGGATCAGTACCAGGAGACTGGAGGAGGGCGAATGTTGTCCCGATATACAAAAGCAGAAATAAAGAAGGTGCAGGAAACTGCATGTCAGTTAGCCTGACCTCAGTGGTCTGCAAAATAATGGAAACACTACTGAAGGAAAGGGCAGTGGAACACATGGCTGCCAGTGGTCTGTAAGACCCGAGGCAGCATGGTTTCACAGGAGAAAGTTTATGCCAGACAGACCTCATAGAGTTCTTCAACTAGGTAACCTGAAAGTTGGATCACAGCAGAGCAGTGAATGTGGCATATCGAGATTTTAGTAAAGCCTTCAACACCGTTCCACATAGAAGGCTAATAAACAAGCTGGGGGATCTAGGAGTAGGTTCTAAAGTAGTGAAATGGGTGGAGTGTTGGATTTGCATTAGTACTCAGAGGGTGGTAGTAAATGGCATCCACTCTGGAGTCTGGCATACACTCCTGTCTGAGCTCATTAACTCCATACCTCTCCTCCTGTTACACTACCTTACTGTATGATCTTGCTGATGTATTTCTTTTTGTTTACTGTGATGTATAACTATGTTTTCTGCTTCAGTGTATAATCACCTAGATGTGCTGTTTATCTTTTTTCTGTCTGCTATTGTTGTAACAATTGTTTTGCCATGCCTGCCTTTTCTGCTGATGCGGAGCTTTTGTAAAGGAGTCTCTGGCTCAAAGGGTCGTAATTCCTAGAACTCAATAAATAAATAGGCAGACTGGCTTGTGGGGTACCAGAGGGATCAGTGTTAGGCCCAGTCCTCTTCAATTTCTTTTTGCAAGTGACATTGCAAAGGGGCTGGATGGGAAAATGTGCCTGTTAGCAGATGACGAAAAGCTCCACAATGGAGTAGACACATTGGGCATGGGGGGGTGGAAATAATGAGGAGAGGCCTACAAAAGCTGGAGGTATAGAAACATAGAGTTTGACGGCAGATAAGGACCACTTGGCCCACCTAGTTTGCCCATTTCCCTACCTATTGGATAAGCTGCAGATTCTAGTTAACCAACAGCCTACTTCCTGCAACCCCCACTATAATTGCCTTATATCTGTCCCATGCGTGTTTGAATTCCCACACTGTTCTAGATCCCACAACCTCTTCAGGAAGGCGGTTCCATGCTCAATGGATTGTCAGTTGGAATTCAATGCTAAAAAGTGCAAAATAATGCACATGGGTCACAGAAACCCTGGAGCAGCATACCACCTGGGAGGGGAGGCAATAGCAAGCTCCAAACAGGAAAGGGACCTTGGGTAGTCATCTCTGATGACCTGAAGGTAACCAAGTAGTGTGACAAGGCAGCAGGGAAGGCTACAAAGATACTGGGATACACAGGAAGAGGAATCACCAGAAGAAGAATGGAGGTAATAATCCTGCTATATAGATTATTAGTGAAGCCACACCTTGAGAACTGTATCCAGTGCTGGAAACTCCATCTTTGAAATGACATAAACCTGGTGGAGGCAGTTCAGTAGAAGGCAACCAACATGGTGTGGGGCCTGTACCAAAAACCCTATGAGGAAAGGCTGAAGGAGTTGAATATGCACTCCTTGGAAGAAAGGAAGGAAAAGGGGGATATGATTGAAACATTCAAATACCTCACAGGGAAGAACAAGGACCAGGACAGTATTACATTCCAAAGAAAAATATTTTCAAGGACAAGGGGTCACAAAATGAAGTTGGAGGGAGGGAAGTTCAGAGGAAAATGAGGGGAAGTACTTCTTCACAGAGAGGGTAGTGGACAAGTGGAACAGCCTATCTACTGAGGTGGTGGTGGTGGCAGAAACAGTTCAAGGATTGCATGGGGTAGACTCAAAGGGATCATGGAAGTTAAGGGTGGGAGAAGGCCTTAGGCTAAATAGAACCCACAATGTCACCATAAGAAGGAAAAAGGGTCAGACTATGTTGCCCTGGAGGCCCTTGTCTGCCGCCAATTGCTGTGTTTCCATGGAATATCTTATTTTAGGTATGGCTACTCCTTTATCTATTTTTAGACTGCATTTACCCTGGATAACACAGCTGAGATGCATTATCTCATTTTTAGTGGGGTCCTGCTTTTACACATTGTTGCAATGTATTTAGCCATGACATCATAGCTAAGATGCGATATATATTTTTTTTGTGGAGTCCTGTTTTAACTTACTTTTAAAAAGGTATTTTAATAGGATAGTCCAGCTGAGATGCAGTGGGTTACAGCAGTTATAATGTCTTTTGCCCTGTACTGAGCAGAATAAAGTGCTAGCCATCATGAGCATCTCTATTACTGTGATTTACCACAGTACTCTACGTACTGCAGTGCATTGTAGGTTTTAAATAGCTGATATAGAATAGCAAATTGCTACGAAAAACAGGGGGTAATGCTAACCATTTCCAAAAATATGTAGCAGTAGACTGCTAAACATTTTTTTTCAGTGAGTCTATGGCACAATAAAAAGTTAATAAAACATAAATAAATAGTAGACAAATTTAACATGATTATTAATATTTTTGAATGTTGCTAACCATTCTGTGTCAAGTGCTATGCATTTTTATAGTTGATTAACATGTTCATGTGTAAAGCTTCTAATCAATTTTTTGGGCTTATTTAATACCCTGCATTGCTTAATACTGTGTTAATCATATTAGATATCATGGCATGATTTAAAGCCAATAAGGATTTTTAATTTTTGAACAAACTACCGTAGACTCTGCAGGAGCTTGAAATGGTATACAATTCGAGGGGTGCTAGGACCCATGACTGCTAGAGATCTTGGAACCTATTGGAGAGACATGATGGACATCTGGTCTCCTTCTGCTGTCATGTTCTGCATTTCTATGTAACATTCCAGGAACTTTTCTAACCATAAGAGTTTGTCTCATGCACGTGCTAAATTCAGTTGGCATGGTCCATTTCCATTTTCAGAGTTTTTTTAAATTTTCTGCAAAATAAAGCATTTTGATTTTAACATCAAATTCCACTTTGTTAAACAGAAATCTTCAGCATAATTCAGTTTAACATCTTTATATATACAGTTCCATTCTCTTTTGGTTAGTTCTTTATGTGCCAGAACTGCTTGGCTGTACTTTGTAGTTCTCTCACTCAAATAACTCGAACATTCTTATGAACATATAAATATACAAAATGCTAGCAGAAACAGGCCTCATAGTCTATCGAGTCTGCTCGAATGGGCAGCTAGCCCCCTCAACTTGCAGCTGCCACTCCCTCCCCCTCCCCTCCCCTTAGCAACCCTCCCTTTCACTCTGTCCCACCCCCTCTTAAATCTCCCACCATTTTACATTATATCATTTCCTTGGGCAGAGTATTTCACTTGTCCACCCCCTGTCCCATGAGGAAGAGTCTCCTGATTTCCCACCTAAATCTCCTCCAATCTCAGTCGATGCCCTCTCATGTCCCTCCCCCTTCTGATCCGAAGGATCCCTTCTGTACTAGCCTTGTTTATTCCCTGTAAGTATTTACAGGTTTCAGTCATATCCCACCATCCCTCCTCCCCTCCTGGGAATACGTGTTCAGTTCCCTCAGCCCCTCCTCATAGGATTTTCCCCACCAGTCCCTGGATCATCTTTGTTGCCAAACACTGCACCCACTACTGCAGTCTGATTTCCTTTTTCAGGAATGGACACCAGTACTGTATGCAGTATTCCAGGTGTGGCCTGACCAGTGACCCATAGAGGTGAAGGATCACCTCTCTATGCCTAGAGGAGATTACCCTCACTATGCACCCCAGTACTTTGTTTGCCATTGCAACCTCCTTCCTGTACTGAGTTGAGTGGTTCATACTCCCTGTTATTCCTTCCTGGTTCTTTCCAGCTGTACTCCTGCCAGCTGATAGTTCCTTCCCTGGTTCCTTGCTCAGAGGTGCAGGACCTTGCACTTCTTGGAACTGAACGCCAACTGCCATGTTTCGGACCACTCCTGTAGTTTGGTCAGGTCCTCCTGCAGTCCCTCCACCCCTCTATATCATCTTTCACAGCTCTGATCTTGGTATCATCTCTGAACGGACTGATCTTACTCTGGATCCCATTTGAGATATCGTCTATGAATATCCCAAACAGTACCAGTCCCAGTACCGAACCCTGGGGTACTCCCCTCCTAACGTCCCTTGGTGATGAGAGTTCCCCCTCACCACCACCACCACCCTTTGCTGCCTACCCCTCAGCTAGTGTGTGATTCAACTGAACATTCTTGTTCCCACCCCTATGTCTTCCAGTTCCCCTCCAATCTCCTATGGAGCACCAAGTCAGAGGCCTTGCTGAAGTCCAAATACAGGATGTCCACTGCATGGCCCCTGCCCAGTTTCCTGGTCACACAGTCTTAGTACTCAGTTAGGTTTGTCTAGCAGGATCTGCCTGAGTCAAACCATGTTGATGACCCATCTTGGAGGCCATTGTTTTCCAAAAAGGTCACTAGCCTCTCTTTTAGGATTGACTCCATGAGCTTTCCCACAATTGAAGTGAGACTCACTGGTCTGTAGTTACCTGGATCATCCTTCAGACCACTTTTATGAATGGGCATCACAACGGCCATCCTCCAGTCCTGTGGCATGCATCCTGTGTCCAGTGATATACTGAACAGGGCTACCAGTGGTCCCATCCATGATCTCCACTATCTCCCTAAGTACTCTAGGGTGAATTCCATCTCATCCCAGTGCCTTGTCTGCCCTCAGCATGCTTAGTCTTTCCAGCACCCTGTCCTTTATAATCTTGGTATCAGTCAACCCCACCACCCCTGCCAACCCCACCCTTTCATGGGATATCTGCCCCCA
This sequence comes from Neoceratodus forsteri, assembly GCA_016271365.2. Lineage (NCBI taxonomy): Eukaryota > Metazoa > Chordata > Ceratodontiformes > Ceratodontidae > Neoceratodus > Neoceratodus forsteri. The sequence continues at coordinate 40,639,362 of CM028131.1, read as the reverse complement.
TTTCCTTCATGAACACAGAGCAGAAGTACTCATTCTGAGCATCTGTCTGGTCCCACTCCTTCTCCACCCACCCTCATTCTACTTAATCCTCAAAATCTGGTCCTTGTTCCTTTTTCTCTTATGTAGCAGAAGAAGTCTTTTGCCCCATCCTTGATTCCTGGTGCCAGTCCAAGCTCTCTGGAAGCCTTAGCCAGTCTGACTAGTTTGGTAGTGGATTTTCCCTGGAATTCACTGTGTACTCATCTTTGTACCCTTGCCATCCCAATTTCCTAAGCCTCAGGAATGCCTTCTTCTTGACCCTCACCCCTTCCATGATCTTCTGAGTCAGCCAGCTTGGCTTCTTTGCCCTACCCTTCCTGCTCCATGTCCTGGTGCAAGTCGTAGTTGCCTCTGTAGCCCTTATTTAATGATATGCCACTTCTGGTAAGCACTAATGCTTGTCTGAATTCCCACCAGGTACTTAACACAAATTTTCCCATCCTTCTACAGTACTGTCCCTTTAAATCGATCACCCTGGTACCTGTATCTCCCATTTCTCTACCCATGTTGAGTGTGAACCACACTGTGTGATGGTCACTCCCAGTCATGGGGTCCTCCACTCCCAAATCCCTTACAGCCTCCCTGTTCATTAAAATCTGTTCCAGAGTACTTCCCACTCTAGTTGTCTCACAGCTGCACTCTTATAACCATAAGATACACAGTAGCAGAACATGTACACATATATTAATAGGGCAGCTATGCCTTTTATCCTTCCCTAGCTCTGACTACTACTGAAGTGCATCAGATGGCACTGTTAGGAATGATAGTGATCCACTTTTGTACTCCAGCTGCAGAAGGTGGCACTACTATCCATATATATCAATATCATTTGCAGCAGCAAAGGAGCGCACCCTTCTCCTGCAGACAACTCTACATCTCCTAGCCAGGATCACTCATGTGACCCCCCCCAGGTTAGGCTGAACCTGAGTGCTTTACTTCATCTACTGACCAGCATCATTTGTAGCAGCCATCAGGAAAAAGATGCTACCTTTTTTTTATTAATGTTTTAAATCAAAAAATAAAAGAGAAAAAGATGAGTTGGTGATGGAAAAGTATTATTAACAAACAAGCCTCTGTTTTTGTTCATATGAGTGGATGAATATCTTGAATTGAAACTGCACCACATGCTATTCAGTTTAGGCAAGACAAACTGGAAACCAGATCCTAGTTGTTCTAAAGCCAATAATGAAAAGAACTGATTTAGGAAGACAAGATTCTGAGCCCCTGATGAAGCCCAGTGTTGGGTGAAACATTGGACATACCTAGAGGATCATGGTGTTCTAAGAAAATATAAAAATAAAACTACATTTCTTATGATGAACTGAGTGGCTGGTCTCCAGATACTTTTTTCTCTATATTGAAGTCAACCATTCAACCAGCCCCCAATAGGAACATTTGGACTATTTTATACAAAGGGCATCCACCCATTTTCTCTTCCTTGGCAGCACTTACTTTCTATAAGCTGCCAGCTTCTAATCACACTGGGGAATCATTAACTCACTACTGATTGGAATTGCTCTGTGTGGTCTCTTTTATTGTAGCTCACCTGCATCATTCTCCAATGTTGTACTTCAACGTCAATTGTTGTCTACCCTCCCTGCAACGAGGTGCCTTTGTAAATGAGTCTTTGACTCAAAGATTGTAAATCCGAAATATGAAATAAATAAATAAAAAAACCTGATGTAAGAAGCAAAATATTTATTATTCACAGAAAAAAAAATGCATGAAAGGTATGTGCTCAAATATACCAGAGCAAAGAATCACTGTTCCAAACACTAATGCACGAAACAAGTCACATGTACTCATAAGACAACATAAAAATCATTTTTAGATAAGCCCAACATTTTTCTTTGCTTCACTTCGGTTATTGAGAATCTGAATCTATCCAATATCAAAATTGAATTCATAAAAAAAAAATCAGATAAAAGCAATACTGGGTGAATAACAGCTGAACAGTGATGCACAATCTTGCTGCTCAGCAAGTGCCTCGTGATCACACTGTTGGTTCCATGAATTCATTAAATTCTGCTTACAGTTATCCTTACTGTATATCAGATGAAACCCAGGCAAAACGCTAGTCACATCAGCAAAGGCAGGTAGATTGTGGTTTGGTAAAGATTAGTTCTTTGATTGGTGTTAGGAGTGTAAATGAAAGGAAATATAGAAGGAAAGACTTTGCCAGACGTACAGTATATTGTCTGTTCCCATCTATGCAATGATGTGACTTTGGTGAGTGTAATTAGCTGCGATGCAGAAATAATGCAAGAAAAATGGGAGATATGTCATTGAAAGGGCAAAGTGCAGACATAGAAACATTGAATCTGATGGCAGATAAGGACCACTTGGCCCACCCAGTCTGCCCATTTCCCTACCTAATGGATAAGCTGCAGATTCTTATTAACCAGCAGCCTACTTCTTTCTACTCCCACCTCCTAGAATTGCCTTTTGGCTGTCCCATGCATGCTTAAGTTCAACCATTGTTTTTGACTCCACAACCTCCTCTGGAAGGCTGTTCCATGCATCTACAACTCTCTCTGTGAAGAAATACTTCCTTACATTACCTCGGAGTGCCCCCATCTTCAAATTGTGCCCCCTTGATCTTGCACACCACTTTTTTTTGGAAAGATGCTACCCTCTTGGACTTTGTTGATTCCCTTGAGGTACTTGAACATTTCTATTATGTCCCCCCTCTCCTTCCTTTCCTTGAGGATATACATATTAAGCTTCTTTAGTCTCTCTTCATATGTCTTCTGGAGCAGACCCTGCACCATTTTAGTTGCCCTCCTCTGGACAGCTTCCATCTTGTCTATGGCCTTACAGAGATTGGGTCTCCAGAACTGCACACAGTATTCCAGATGGGCTCTCACCAACTGTCTGTACAGAGGGATAACAATTTCCTGTTTCTACTGGTGATGCCTCTCTCTATGCATCCTAGTATCCCCCCCAGCCCTCCTTACTGCCCTCTCACATTGCTTGCCTAGCTTTAAGTCATCTGATATGACTACCCCCAGGTCCCTTTCCATTTCTGTTGTTGTTAGTATCTCACCTTCCATTGTGAACTCTTCCCCTGGGTTTTTGTTTCCCAGGTACATTACCTTGCACTTTTTAGCATTAAATCTAAGCTGCCATACATTTGACAATTCCTCTAACCTTGCCAAGTCCCTTCTCATCCTTTCCACCCCACTCTATGCATCAACTCTGTTGCAGATCTTTGTGTCATCTGCAAAGAGACATACTTTTCCTTCCAGTCCCTCTGCAATGTTGCTTACAAAGACATTGAAGAGACCAGCTCTAATACTGAACCCTGTAGCACCCACTAGTAAACCCCCTTTCTTCAGAGTGGACTCCATTTACTATTACCCTCTGTGTCTTATTCTCCAGCCAATTCTTTACCCATGCTATCATCTTGGGACCCACTCCCAGGCTGGCTTACTTGTATATTAATCTTTTGTGTGGGACTGTGTCAAATGTCTTGCTAAAGTCTAGGTAAGCCATGTCCACAGCCCCTCCCTTATCTACTACTTTGGTTACCCAGTCAAATAAATCTGTTAGATTCATCTGGCATGACCTTCCCGCTGTAACTCCATGCTGCCTTGGGTCCTGTGCCCCTCTGACCTCTAGGTACTCGACAATTCTTTCCTTCAGAAGTGATTCCATCATTTCCCTATCACTGAGGATAAACTAACAGGTCTATAGTTTCCTGCTTCTGCCCTGCTCCCACTTTTGTGAAGGGGAATCACATCTGCCCTCCTCCAGTCCGCAGGTACCACCCCATCCTCCCATGATTTGCTAAAGAGGGTGAGTCAATGGTGTCATTAGTTCTACCCTTAATTCTTTTAGAATTCTGGGATGAATCCCATCAGGCCCCACTGCTTTGTCCTCCTTCAGTTTTAAGAGTTTTTTCAGAAATCTTTCTTCTATAAATGAGCTGGTATCAACTTCTGTATCCAAAGTGTTTCTATTGTTTGTTTTAGGTAACTCCCCCTCTTCATTTGTAAATACTGAGCAAAAATATTTGTTTAGTATCTCTGCCTTTTAACAGTCACCCTCTGCCCACCCCTCCCCTTTATTAAGCCTCACTATCCCTTCCTTAGTCTTTCTTCACTCCCTGATGTACCTAAAAGGTTTTATCCCCTTCCAACTAGAGTTGGCTATCTTTCCTCAGTTCAGGCCTTTGCTGTTCTGACTGCCTTCCCAGCTTCCTTTTGCTTTAACTGATACAATTCTCTGTCCTGCTCCTTCTGTGATTCCTTGTACTTTCTGAATGCTTTCTTTTCTCTTGAACCGTCACTGCCACCTCCTTTGAGAACCGTAGTGGTTTCTTACATCATTTTCTTTTGTTTATTTGCTTCACACAAAAGCTTGTTACCTCTGTGATGGCAGTTTTTATTATTCCCCATTGTTCTTCCACCCCTCCTTCCTGCACATTTGCTAGTGCATTCCATAGGCACTCACCCATTTTGGCAAAGTCAGCCCTCCTAAAGTCCAGTACTTTTGCCTTTGTATGGCTTGACTCTATTGCTGTGTTTATTGTGAACCATACTGTTCGATGGTCGCTAGTTCCCAGATGGCTACCCATTTCTACATCTGTGATCCGCTCTCCATCTCCATTTGAGAGGACCAGGTCTAAGATTGCTCCCTCTTGAGTGGGTTCCAATACTAGTTGTCTTAGACATGCCCCCTTTAGGGCATCTAGAATAGCCCCACTCTTAGAAGTGACTGCTGCAACTGCACTCCAGTTAACATCTGACATATTCAGATCACCCATCAGCAATATCTCTCCTTTATCTGCCATTCTAAGTATACTTTCTATCATTTCCTTGTCCATTTCCTCTCCCTGAGAGGGTGATCTGTATACAACTGCTGTGTGGATTGTGGTGCCATTGCCTACCTCCAAATTAACCCACAGTGCTTCTTCTCCTCCCTGTTTATCCTTTTGTTCTGTTACTTTGATTCCTTCTCTCATGTAGAGAGCTCCTCCTCCTCCTCCTTTTTTACCCTCTCTGTCCCTACTGTAGATAGTGTTTCTCCTCCATCAAGGCCACTCATTCAGGAAGCTTGTTACTCAGACTATGGGCATTGGTACTCATTGCTCTCCATTTGTTGATGGCTTTACCTTCTGTAGCAGCATCCACCACTGACCTTTCTACCTTGGTCTTTTTCTTATTTAGTACCCTGTTTTGTAGGGGGAGGCTGGGATTTTTCTGCTGCTTATCAGTGCCTCCATCTTTGACTAGTTTAAAAGCTTGCCAATGAAACATTTAAATCGATTGCCCAAAAGACTTGTTCCCTTCCTGGACAGATGCAGACCATCCTGCCAGTATAGGCTGGTGTCCCTTCAAGAGGATCCCCAGTCCCTAATAAAGCCAAACCCCTGTGCTCCACACCATTTTTTCAACCATTCATTAAACTGCATGGTGTAAAGTACCCTCGCCTCACTCATTCCACTGACAGGCAGCACCTCTGAGAAGGATACTGTGTGTTCTACTTGTCTTAAGCCCCTCCCCAACTCTACAAAGTCCTTCTGCACTGCTCTAATCTCGTGATGAGCCAAGTTATTTGTCCCTAGGTGGACAATGACATCCGGCTCAGGCTCCCGTGCAACTGTTCTTGTGATTCTAAGGATGCATTTCCTGTCCCTCCAAGCCATGACACCAGGCAGGCACCTTACTTCAGTTTTCCCTGCTCCCCCTGTTCTATCAGCCAAATAATTGAGTCCCCCACCAGGAGCTGCTTCCTTTCCCTGTGGTGCCCTCTGCCTCCTTCCTGAGGGCCTCCATTGTGTCAGTTGTCTGCACCCTCCTTAGTCTCCTCTGTGGGGGCATCCATAGGGGATCTATGCTTCCCTACAATAGTGTATGGATTGTGGAGTGGAACAACTGACTGGGTGTGCCTCTGTTCCACCACCCTTACCCTTCCTGAGCCCACTATCATCCAACTGCTGTGCTTTCTTCTCATCCTCTGAGGTAGTAGTGGTGGCTCTGGTGGGGGAGGTTCCCTTGCTACTGTCCAGTGCAGCCTGAAGATGGGCAACTTCCACCCTCAGGGCAGAAAGTTATCTGCAAACAGGGCAACATCTCAGCCTCCAAAAAGACTCCTGGAAGACTGCTGCCCCACAGTCATTACATTGCACTACTCCCCACATAACTGTCTACCTTGTTTAATTTGTGTGTGTGTGTGTGTGTGTGTGTGTGTGTGTGTGTGTGTGATTGGTTTGTTATATAGAAATATATGTATTTATATTTATTTATTTATTTTTATTTATTTTAGCTTTTGTTGACCGGGTAAGTGCACTAGACAAATCCTGCCTATTTTCAGGCACGACACAGGGAGGGGGATACAGATGAATGCCAACTGACCTTGAACCAGATTAAGCTGTTGGTGGTATTTTTAGTGAATATAATGTGTATGCTTATATTGTTAGTGCAGTGTGCTAGAGAGTATGTGACAGTGATATGCACCTTGACCTCTTGAGGAAGTATGTCAGAACCTCAGGTATAAAGGAACTACTTCCAGGGGGTGGGTGGGGTGAGTGGTGGGAAGGGTTTGGCCTAAACTGTGCCCTCATGAAACAATCAGCTAAAAGCTCTGACCTACCACTGCGATCAGTGCCTGCCTGTCAGCAAGATGCACTACAGGACAATTCAATTTGACAGAGAAAATACCCTGCTAATCAAACAAAGAAAAATCCAAACATCCAAGTCAATGTGCAGAAAAAGGTCAATAGAGCTGCAAAATAGAGAGTCAACATACATGTGTGAAAACCAGTGAACAATTTCTGCCAATAATGCTACATTTTTATTCATAATAACTAGTTTTGCATCTGTAGAATTAGGAACATTTTTATTCTTCCATTGGGTAGTGAGCTCATTAATATGTGCTCTCACTAGTGTGGGAGTGCTTGATGATTATACTAGCTGCTTCAATCAGATTCTTTCATTCTGGTTACAATTATTTTGGCAGCAGATATGAGAAGTTGCTCGAGACTGTCACTAGCAACATCACATAAGGCAACTGCATTGTGAGTTAGAGAAACCAGGTTATCTGACAGCTGATTGTAAAGGTGGGGGATTCTTAGCAGTCAGAGTGCTGAGTGACACCAATAAACAACAATAGTAATAGAAAATTATGCTGTCAGGGTACATCTTTACTAATGAGGCTAGTGTTTGCACCAATATGTCTGCACTGTTCTCATGGATTCTCATTGCTTGTACACACGCAGACTGTAAAATAAAAAATGGCATCCACTCAGACAGTACTGTGCTCAGTGATGCCTGATGATGATAATTTAAGATCCTTGTGATTACAGATAATATTTAAATTAATTTAGTGTATATTGCAGTTAATGTTGGACTATAAATATCAGGGGAGATAAAGGCATAACGCAATCAGATCACCAAAGGAATCTAAATCCTGAGTTGCTGAAACCTGATACTGTGACAGCTGAGCACAGGTTTGTTGATACAACAGGCTGAAGATACAGTGAATGGAGGATGAAGTCAGTTCAAAGCACCAGTCATTTATTTCTAATTACTTTACCGTGTGATTATTGGCACAACTGTTTGCCATAATTGGGCATTACAAAATCCATAATTAACTACTGATGAGATCACTGATGTGTCATTTATAAGCACAGAATCCTCTGAAGTAATGAAAAACAGGCAGCAAAGGAAACCAGCACAGAGTAAAGGTAGAAAATCCAAAGTTTATTAAGCTGACAAGAACTTACAAGTGACGCTGCGGAGCTCTGCTCTGTTTGGCACTTTCTGTGAGTGGAATTTACTACACTGCCAAAGAACTTATAAGTCCTTATCCATTTAATAAACTCTGGATTGTATCTGTTCACTCTGTGCTGCTTATTTTGCTGCTTGAATATCCAATGTTTAAGCCAAGCATGAGCATGAGAGTGGAGCGACAGACTTTGCTACTGTTCTGGTAATCAAAAACAGAAATAGAAAAAGCTGGTGCTCTGTACAACATTAAATAAAATTTGCATGTGATTGCTACAGTTCTCAAACCAAGCACCCATTTTCTACGCTATTTAAAGTGACATACAACCACAATACAAAATTATAGTCAAGTTCTTAGAGTCAGTTGCTCAGTGCATGCTGCATATAAACAGATTTACATACTACATACTAACATACTAAGATGCCAGCAGAATAGGTCTAATGGTGTATTGAGTCTACTCAAACATCAGCACCCAATGAGGACACAGTTGCTGTCCCCCCCACCTCCCCTGTAACTTACCCCAACCCCCTTTTTCCTCAGAGTTACACTTCCAGGTCTGGCATTACTCAGATTTACCTTCCCCTTATACCTGTCCCAGCCACTCTTAAATCCCTCTACTGTATTAATGGCCACCAGTTCCACAGGCAGTCCATTCCAAGGGATCACCACACTCTTTGTAAAATAATATCTCCTAGTCTCCCTCTCTGATCATCACACCAGCCAGCCTCATTGAGTGTCCAGGGTGGTCCCCTCCTCCCTCAGCTGGAGCACCCTATTTGGGCTGACCCTATTTAATCCCTTAAGATATTTAAAGACCTCAGTCATATCCCCCCTGTCCCTCCTTTCCTCCAGCGAGTACAAGTTGAGCTTCTCAAATCTCTCCTCATAGGATCTTTGTCCCAGACCATGTATCATTCTGGTCACCCTCCTCTGGACCCTTTCCAGAAATGCAAAGTCCCTTTTCAAGTGCAGATGCCAAACCTGTGCTTAGTACTCTAGGTGTGCTCTAACCAGGCAGTTGTACAGAGGGAGAAGCACCTCCCATCTCCTTGAGGTCTTCCCCCTGGTGATACACCCAAGCATTTTATTTGCATTAGCCACAGCCCTCCGACACTGCTCAGAGTTATTCATGTTGGCATCCACCACCACCCAAAGAGCCTTTTCCCCTACCAAAACCCATAGCTTCTATGCTACCAAAAAGTACCCATGAGTGGTTTCCAAGGCCCCAGTTGGAGAACACCACGTTTTTTGGTATTAAACCTCAGTTTCCAGGTGCATGACCACCCCCTCCAGAGTTTCTAGGTCCCCCTTTAGGGCTCTTTTTTCCCTCCCCTATCCATCACTGCCCCTAGCTTCAAGTCATCAGCAAAGAGGCTCATCCTACCTCTGACACCATCTCTGATGTTCAAGATGTAAGTATTAAACAGGAGTGGACCCAGTATGAACCCTTGTGGGACTCTGTTAATGACTCTCCTTTAAGATGATACCTTCCCCACAACCACTACCATTTGAAATCACCCAGTTAGCCAGTTTCCTATCCACCTTACCATCCTTTCCCTCACCCCCATTCCCCCCCAGTTTATCCAGCAATTGAGGGTGTGGCACCAAATCAAACACCTTGCTGAAGTCTAGAAAGAGGATATCCACCAACCTGCACTGGTTCAGCGCCCTTGTCACTCAATCATAGAACTCCACAAGGGTAGTCTGACTTGATTTTCCCTGAATGAAGCCTTGTTGGTGATCATCCAGATGGCCTTGTGACTCCAAAAACACCTGTAGCTCTCCTTCAAGATGGCCTCCATCATATTGCCTACCACTGATGGCAGGCTGACTGGTCTGTAGCCATCTGATCAGTATTTTTTATTTTTATTTATTTTATTTTAGTCTTTGGTAACCAGGTAAGGCCCACTAGGCACAAGTGCCTGTTTTCAGGGGTGAACTGGGAGCACTGGGTGGTTAAGCGACTTGCTCAGATTCACACAGTATGCAAGGGAGGTTGTGAGACTCAAACTCAGGTCTGGTCTGCTGGATGCTCAAACTCATTCACACCTCATTTCTCTAACCTCTAGGCTATACTGTCAGCCCAAAATACACCAGGGCTGCAGCTCATGCTGTGCCCACATCATGCCAGGATATCTGGAGCCTCACCATGCCAGTAAATGTCCAGCTAAAGCCTTCCACAGGCTCACGTACTCCAGCATGGAGAGATCAACTGCCAATTCCTTAATGGTATGCATCCATTTATTTAATAAGAGCCAACTATTGTTATTATTATTAATAATAATAATACCATTATAATAACTGATGAGCGAGTTTATCCTTTGGCATCAACAAGTTATTATTTACCATAATAACTGATTGATAAGTATGGCAAACATGCACTCACACTGTCAACAGTGAGCATGAGTCACAATCAGATTGTTTGAAGCACCTCCACCTTCCTAAACTGTTGGCACTTATCATGGTAAAAACTACAGTCGCTTCCTTGACATACAGTACATCACACGTTAATTGTTCTGCTGCAGGAGAAATGTTTCATTTTACTAAACAGTCAGTAAAGTGGCTACAGGAAAAAATGGGAAAAAAGCACTTTACACTTTGCACCTTGGGATGAATGATCTAGCCAGGGAAGAGGTGGAAGAAGTACAAAGAAGGTTTAGAGAGCTAGCCAGAGAATATATAGAGGGTTGGTTGGATCACTAGCATTTTCAGAGGTATTGCTGGTACAAGATAAAAGATTTTAACCTCTGGCTAGGGGAATGGCGCAGAGGGGAAGGCTTTGCATGCGTCAGGGATGGTAGTACACATGGGCAGAGGAGAACATATTCACAAGGGACAGACAGCAAATAATTGAGAGGGAGCTAAATTGTTATGAGAAAAACTGCAAGGGTATACTGACGGTATTCTGGGGAGAGATTTAAATTAAGGGGGTAGTACAAAAGTAGGGAAGGACTGGAAAAGGAAAATAGTGAGTCTTACTAGCTAGCACTCTCCTGCAGAAGAGGGTCAGAAATATTAGAAAGAAGGAAAACGAGAGGGGGGAGTAAGATGGAAGGGCTTGCTAACAAATGCTGGGAGCCTGGGGAATAAAATGGAAGTTTAAAAGGCCATAGTGGTGGAGGAGGGACTAGACCTGATAGCTGTCATGGAGACATGGTGGACAGAAAACTACAACTGGGGGGGTGGTTATTCTGGGTTACTGTACAGTCTCTTTTGGAAAGATAGGTGAGGGAAAAGGGGGTGGCATTATATGTGAAAGAGGGAATAAGGGTAATAGTTAGTCAGGAGGATTGAGGTCCAGTAGAGATTCTATGGGTCAAATTAACTAAGAGGACAGTGAGGCAATACATATGGGGTGGTGTACAGACCGCCGAATCACGAAGAGGAGGCTGAAAGGGAGATGCTCAGGGCAATACAAAAGATGACAAGGAAAGGGGAAACTCTTTTGATGGGGGATTTAAATCTCCCAGACATGAACTGGGAGATCCAAAAGCAGCATCAGAAAGGAGCAGGGTGCTGATAGAGTCCATGCAGGAGGCATTCCTTCAACAACCTGCTGGGGAACCAACTAGAGGAGAAGCCACATTGGACATAATAATGACTAATGGGGCAGTGTAGACCAGATAGAGTTTGGTGACAATCTAGGAGATGGTGACCACTGAACAGTCAAATTTAGTTTTAGAACAGGAACAGAGGCAAGTCAGACTGCCACCAGGGTAATGGACTTCTGGTGGGCTGATTTTAAGACAATGAAGGAAATTTTCAAGAAGGAGCTAGCAGAGAAGGAGAACCTACAGGACACTGAGGAGCTGTGGAAGGCAATCAATGGAGGAATTTTGGGAGAAACAGAGCAATGCATAAGGAAGGTGGGTAAGAAAAAACATGAAAGAATGCCACTTTGGTTCACTAAAGAGGTGGAAGAAGCAAAAAGGGAGGAAAGAGAAGTATACAGGGGAAAAACTTTGTGTGGCAGGGCAAACTGTCAGGAGAGCAAAATCAGAGATGGAAGAGAGAATATCAATGGAGGCCAGGTGGGGGGACAGAAAGTTTTTTTTAGGTACATTAGTGAGAAAAGAAAATGCAAACAAGGAATAATGAGACTAAAAGGGGAGGGGGAGCTTTGGTTGAGAAGGATGATGATTAGGTGGGCTTGTTAAACAGGCACTTTAGCTCAGTCTTCATGGTCAAGGAGAAGGGAATGGGACCTGTAATAAGGGATAGGGGGAAGGAGGACAGGGAGGTAGACACGTCCTTTTATGATAGGTAGGGTATTGAAAGAAATTAGGCAAATTTAGGGTATACTGAGCAATTAGTCCTGATGTATTAAATGCCAGGGTGCTCAGGGAGTTAAAGGAGGAACTTGCGGCACCACTCGGAAGGGTGTTCAATCTGTCCCTTGAAAGGGGGAAAGTCTCATGAGACTGGAAAAAGGCAGACAATGTGCTGTTGCACAAGAGCAGAGGGAGGGATAATCCAGGAATCTATTGCCTGGTCAATCTGATCACCATGGTGGGTAAACTAATGGAGGCACTCATAAAGGAAAGACTGGTACAATATCTGGAGGAAGGAGAGCTCTTGGATGATAGCTAGCATGGGTTTACAGGAGGAAGATGATGCCAAATGAACATGAACGAGTTCTTTGATGAGGTGATGGAGGTCTGCAAACAGTAAGAGGTGATGAGCATGGCCTATGTGGACTTCAGTAAGGTTTTTTACACAATCCCTCACATGAGGCTACTAAATAAACTGAGCAGCCTAGGAGTAGGGAAGAAATTAATGAATTGGTGAAAAACTGGCTAGAGGAAAGAACTCAAAGGGTGGTTGTTAATGGTGCTCACTCCAGGGAGGAAAATGTGACAAGCAGGATGCCACAGGGGTCAGTATTGGGTCCAGTACTGTTTGCCATCTTTATTGGGGATATTACAGAGGCTCTGCATGGGAAGGTATGTCTATTTGCAGATGACACAAAGATCTGCAATACAGTGGATACACTGAGGGAGGCAGAAAAAATAAGGGAGGATCTGGACAGGCTGGAAGAGTTGTCAGTGAGGTGGGAATTAAAATTTAATGCAAGAAGTGCAAAATTGTGAACATAGGGTGCAAAGATCCAAAGGTAAGCTATAGGGTAAGAGAGGAAATTGAACCTGCAAAGCATGAAAGAAATCTGAGGATCATTATTTCAGATAATAAAGATGGGAAACAAGTGCAACAAGGTGATGGGGAAGGCAAATGGAATGCTTGCATGCATAGGGAGGGGTATCACCAGCAGGAGGAGAGAAGTGATCATGCCACTGTACAGATCCATGGTTAGGCCACACCTGGAGTATGGGGTACAGTTCCGGAGACGGCATCTGCAAGGGGACAAAGCTAGGGTGGAGCTGGTCCAGAGGAGGGCTACCAAACTTTTGCAAGGTCTACACAGGAGATCACACGAGGAACGTGAGGAGGAGCTTGTCCTGTACATACTGGAAACCAACTGGAAGACATGATAGAAACTTTTAAATATTTGAAGGGAATAAACAGGGTGAGGGAAGAGAACATTTTAAAAATGAGTGATTACATGGCAACAAGGGGCATGACTTAAACCTGTAGGGAAGCAGTTTCATAGGAAGTGTGAGGGACAATACTTCACTGAGAGGGTGGTGGATCCCTGGAATTGGCTACCGGAGTGGGTAGTGGGAGAAAATTAGGTGGGGGATTTAAAGAGGGCATGGGATACCAATATGGGACTGAACAGGAGAGGCAAGGGTATGATAGAATGAAGAGAATAAGATCAATATGGCAACAGAGCCATGGGGAGGAAAAAGGGCAGACTAGATGGGGCAAGTGGTCCTTTCTGCCAACAGATTTCTATGTTTCTATGATTCTTAATGACTGTGGCACTGAGGAAACCCATTAATGGAACAAGCAGAGGACTGAAGCAAGTCTAAGTGAGCACTAGAACAAAACTCTTTTATGGAACTAAAAAACTAAATCATTAAACCATTTCATTAATGTTCTTTTGCATAATGAAATAATCTGTTTCAGACACCTTCATCTGACATGTTGCAGCTCACATTTGCTATTTGCAAATGCAGTATTTTTTCACAAAGGTCTACTTAATTTGCAATGTAATCTGTTCTGTTGCAGTCTTGATTACAGTTCTTTCAAGCAAAAGGGTAAATTAAATTAAAAAGTTAATGAACTCCTACACTGTTATCCTCTAAAATTGCTGAAGGATTGTTTAACCCATGCATCTAGCAGCCTACTTATATTTATTTTTTATTTAAAATATTGATGACCAGGAAAGGCACACTGAGCCAAGGCTCATTTCCAGGTGTGACCAGGGTATAGAGTGTACAGTAAAGAGAAAAGAGAGTATCATATGGTGAAGAATACAAAACAGTCTGTATTTATTCATTTTTATTTATTTAGTTGTTTAACCAGGAGTAGCACACTAAGCTGAAAGCTTTTTTACAGGAGTGACCTGGGAGCACAGGGAAGTTAAGTGACTTGCTCAGGGTTACACAGTATGCAAGTGGAAACTCTGGGATTCAAAACCAGGCCTGGTCTGCTGGACGTCACCAGATTTGCAGCTCAGAGCCTTAAACCACTGTGCTATACTGCCTTCCTATTTACAATGAAATGAGATACATATACATAATAAACAAAATTGCGAGCATACAGAGTACCTGAGTGAGATGGGGCAGGGATTGCAGTCACGGGCCAGAGTAAGTGAGTAATGACTGTAGGTGGCCTCGGGAGAGAGCAGGGACCATTGGTGCATTTAGGACAGGGTGGGGAGCGTAGGAGCTTGAGGAGTTGAGAGAAGGTGGGACGAGAAGTGGCATGGCAAAGTTAGGAGGGAAGGTTGTTCCAGAGTTGAGGAGATGGTAGGAAAAGGCAGCAAGGCCATTGAGAGAGTGTGGTTGGGGCAGGTGAAAAGTGTGAGTGTCCCTGTGGTGAAGTGGGTAGGTTAGGGGGATGGCTGGTGAAAGGAGGGAAACTAGGTCAGTTATAGTCAATAATCTGGCTGGAAAAAAAATTGCTCTCCAGAAATGATAAAAAATAAAGTAATGCACACCTTAAATGTGGGATACATTTACAAACCCCTCAAGCTTCTCTTTCATGGCTTATGTAGCATCCCACACCTTGGGTGTGCATTAAATTCTCAAAATGCACACCACCCCATGCATTATGCTCTATATTATTTAGTGGCTAGCCCACTGGCGCAGAGGTAGCATAGCTGCTTGCAGCATCAGCAACTCCAGTTCGAGAATGAGCTCAAGTCATTGTAGGACCAGCCAGGGACAGGAGAACAGAGCATCCAAGGGGCTGATCTGCTCCTCCTCCTCCTCAGTGGAAGGATTGGTGTGGCACCCAAAGTAATATTGTTTCCTACTGAAGGCTAGGGAATAAGCCACTGAGCAGCAGCAGAATGGTAGAAGTCTGGTGCTCTGTGCACAGGATCATGCATGGTGCTGTCATTGACCTTACTGCATTCCTCTCCTCCATGCCACAAGGGTAGGAGGGAGGCGTGCAAGAAACAAGGGGCAGAAATCCCGATTATCCTGGCTGGCATGGATGACAGCCACCCCTCACAAGCCCCACACCTGGTGACTCAGACACACCCACTGGGTTCTTGACTGATGGATTGTTCATACTCAGTACCATCCCACCGTAGGGGGGGGGTAAGCCACAGGATCAAGGGCAGGTAAGTCCCAAGGGATGCTAAGGTGATGGGGTTTGGGGCTGTTGTCATGAAAACCCATGCCCGGAAAAATGAAAAGGCACCATGTGAAAACAATATTACAGTATTTCTGCTTTTGTGTTGAAGAGCTGTGTATCTTTAACCCATTGGAAATAGATTAATTCCAGTAATATTATAGCTATTTTTGTTATGTAGTACTGTATCTTTTTGACTCACTGGGAATAGATTAATTCCATTTTTATTTCTGTTGTAGTGTTGCATTACTATGTATAAGAAACAGAAGAGGCAGTAGCTCAAATGACAAAAATAAGCATCACAAGCTGGAGGGTGCATTTACCCTGGTATAATTCACACTGTAGACAAAAAAGTCCATTAAAAAGCAATGTAGGTCAATACTTCTTGTAGCCCATCTGTATTTAGTAAGTAATCCAAACTGTGTTTCAGAATATATTTCCAGGGCATCATGGATACTGTAGGCACTGAAAAAACAGTTAATTACCAGCAAGAGTTTATTAAATGGTGCCAAAGTAAGTGGCTTACAGGTATCTCACTTTAGGAACCAGGAAAAATGTTAAACAGCATGGCAAATTGTATATTCCAAAACTGAAACAGTTCACAAAACTCCCATTGCTTCCATTGCTTCAGAGACTACACTGTTGCTACCTGGCCACACCTGAATGAGCGCCCAGCTCACAGTCCTTACCTTTCAGCATCAGGCGATGCCTTCATCAGAGAGTTAGTGGCATTAGGCTGGCTAGTATAATGAATAGTAAAACACATAAAGGAGCAGCATTAATTACTGAATGGCTGGCTACATCACCGATGGAAAACATGTCACATAAGTTAACCCTTAAAAGACTGTGGACGTATATATACGTCCAGAATCTATATACGTTCACACATATTCAGCTCTCAGAGGCATCCCAAAGGCAATATATAAAGACTCTAACACTTGAGATAAAGTGTAGTGCAGATTGCACAAGAGTGAACAAAATACAGATAAATGGTGTGACTATAAATAAGCAAGTAGAACAAACAGCCTAGCAGTGTGCAACGGAGTCAAATTTACTGTCCCTTTTCAAGGTCTCCCAATTGTTTTTATTATATTCCCAATAATGTCAGCTTGGGGGAGGTACTGAGTACAGAAGGTAGGGGGCATCTCTGGTAGACTCATCTTTTCATTGTAAAAGTTCAGTTCCGTCACTAATTGTAGCAAACTGGTATGCTTTCTTGACTCCAACAGCAATGTTAACCCCAGATTCCGTTACCACATGGGTAAAAACCTATGTGACTCACTGGTACACACCATACTCCCACCACCCACTAACCCAAATGAATGGTTGCCAAAACCTCCCACAGGAAACTTCAAGTGTGGGCACTGTGTGTATTGTAACAGCACAAGCAGCACTAACTCCTTTGCACACCCGAGAAATGGCACCAGAATTCAAATCAATCAGTTCATAAACTGCAGTACCGAGGGTGTCATTGATGCTTTGTTTTATCCTTGCGGCCTCTTGTATATTAGACTGACCAAACGGGCAGTGATACTCCGTGTTGCTGACCACAAGATGGCTATTTGGACAGGTAATGAGACTTATGCCATGGCAAGGCACTTTTGAGAAGCATGCCATCACTCTGCAGCTTCCCTTAGACATTTGGGAATTGAAAGGGTCCAGTTTGACTATAGAGGAGGCAGTTTAAGAATAAGCTGCTTAACTGGGAAGCCTACTGGATTATGACATATCATACACTGCTTCCCTATGCACTAAATGACAAAGTGCCATTACATTCCCTCTGAATTGTTTGTCTTCCTTGTGTTTTAGTTTTTCTTGCATCTCTGTGCAGTCAGATTGCATACTGCATGCTGTATTCTGCTTTAAGTAGTTTCTGTATCTCTGTGCTGAGTTGTAGTATATTTACATTAGTATTTGCTTTAAGTGTAAATATTCGTATTTAAAGTATACAGAGATTTCATTTTTTTAAGTACACTTTAGTATCACTGTTTGAGGTCTTTCTCTGCTTGCAACCAGGGCCGGCTTTAGAGTTTTGGGGGCCCCCAGCAGAATTAGTGAAGTCACTGGGCCTCTCTACTTGGCCCACCTTAAGCCCATGTGTTTTACTGTAGCCCATAAGTGCAAGATTTTATTTGTGGTGATATTATAGGCAGGGAAAATGGGCAGACTAGGTAGGCCAAGCAGTAGTTATCTGCCAGCAAATTTTATATTTCTTTGTTTCTATGTATAGCTTTAGTATGAGCAGTAGTATTTAAAACATTTTTAGGAGGACACAGCAGTGTCAGTTCTTGGGCTGTTCTTACCATCCCATCTGCTGCCTATCCACCTCCATATTGACTGGATCATAGCTTGCTGAGGTATTTCAAGACAGAACCATAAGGATCTGCACAGTCCTTTACTGATGTTTTAAGATATTAAGATAAAAAAATGTTTAAAAATGAATAAGGTAAACTTCTCTAATTGGGGGGCCCCCATGAGCAGGGGCTCCCAGCAACTGCAGGGTTCTCTGGTGCCTAAAACCAGCTATGCTTGCAACAAGTTGTGTTTGCATATAGCTGTATTCATTCCTTTAGCCTTTCATTTTTCTATTTTTCATTCAGTCCATTTAAATATTCACATGTTCTGATGTATTTATTCAGTGCATTTATCTAATTCAGTTTGCTTATTTAAGCTGCAGTGTTTATTTCAATATTGTCAGGTGCAATCTTAATAAGTGCATAGTGTAGCCCTGACAGTTTTATATTTTATTCGAGCTGCATGTTTATTCTTAGCATTGCTTCATTATTAACGGTAATACTTATGGTTCCCTCTTGGCTGCTAATTTATAAGTCATTTCATTTTGCACACAGTGTAGATTTTGCAGAACTGTTTACTGCATTCTGAGGTAAATATACATAACTGCTGCTTTTTTATTTATATCTAAGCGTATGCCTCATATTTAGACAGGAGCAGTGCAGATTAGTGTGAATAGATAGGCCATTGACAGAGCAAAGGCTGATGGCACATTCATAAGGCAGAAAAAGAAATGGGCAGACTGGATGGGCCGTGCAGTCCTTATTTGCCATCAACCTCAATGTTTCTATGTTTCTGTGTCTTACATTTTTTGCTGCAACCATTATTTATACTGTCAAATTATACTGTCATATTGTACGCATCACTGCTTTATTTTACTGTCTAGACACAGGAAGTTTGTTTTGACGTCATACCTTGTGCAATTTCCATTCATCTGTTTAAGTGATTCTAGCTAGATTACCTGTTATTGTTTAGTACTGCATTGTATCTCCTCTTTTTTTGCACATTGCTAGGTTGTTTGTACTGCTTGCTTATTTATATTCACACTATTTATCTGTATTTTGTGTACTCCTGTGCAATTTGCACTACTTTTTATCTCAGCAGTGTTAGAGTCTTTGTGCATTGCCTTTGGGATGCCTTTTTATGGCTGCAGTGGGAGAAGACTGCAGACGTATTGCTTTCAGAAAAGTATTTTCTACATAATTACCTTCCGAACAACATGGTAGAGTGTTAACAATAGTTTCCTCCACTGAAGCCTCCTTACTACGCTGCCTGTGTATGTATGTATGGGATTTAGACAGCACTATTTTTCCTCTGGCTCATGTTCTCTCCATGCAAGGCATCATCGGAGGCAGAACTTTGTCTAGCAGCATGACCAGGACACCTAGATGGACAGATTTGGGGAGGAGGAAAGCAGGTGCCACCCGCTAGGAGCAGGCAGGTGTTCCCAGAACAGAGGGAACTTACATCCAGGAACAGGGAGGAGATACCTTGTCATTTCTACCTTTCCTAGTTTGCAAGAACAGCCTCATAGGGAACATCAAGGCTTTTGGACAAAGAAGATACATTAAGGCAACAGCAGAAAGTACATCTTGTGAATCCTGAAACATGTTGGTAATACTGCTTTTGCTTTTAAACTTCAGCTGGCTTAACAGGATGAAGGATCCTTCCTGTACTGCACCTGCCTGCATCATAATGTGATATAAAGCTAAGTCTGGTGTTCACTGTAACCAGCTTAATGTTCCCCTTTCAATAATGATGTACCAAATTATCACCTTACTTTGTCACTTATGAATATTCATATTGTCTGAACTCCTTATCCTAAAGCAGTGTCTTTACAATACAGGAAATTCAGTATTCAAAGTATAAAATGAGAAAGAACCAAATTGCTCTGCATTTTAAATGCAGTTGGACAAAATTGTAACTATAAAAATAAATAATTTTTTTTCACTTCAGTTAGGCATCCAATGTGAAAACAAATATTTTTAGCATCTTGCCATGTATTGTAGTGTGGTCAGCTACTTACAACAAGGTGTAGTTCAAGAGGGTTGGTGTGTAAAATTAGCACTGTACTTCATGCCACATGAATGGGGGGGCAGACATGCTGAAATAAATGAAAAAATCTATCAAGGGTGATTGTTTTCTCAAATAACAGCAAAAGCAGTTATTGACACAAGCAGTATCATTAATTTGCAGGGGCCATTAAAAATGTCAGCATTAAATGCAAAAGGAAAAAAGTGTACCTGTATCACTTTAGTTAGGAAATATAGGATAACAACAACTGACACATTGGTTTGACTAGAAAGGCATTATTACTTAAAATATAATTTTTTTTTGTATAACTCAAAAAACTGATGCAAAACAAATGTATCTGCAAAACCATCAGGCCCTGTTTTTAATGATATATAGTTCCCTGTTCCAACACACACACACACACACGCACACACACACTGTATAGGCAGAAATACAGGACACCAACCCAAACCAGCCAAACCTTATGAAGATTCATCACTGTAAGCCTTGTGTATTTTGCAAAAAGTGATACTCAACAGTTTTAGGGTAAGTTATCACATCTTGAATTATTTGCTGCATATGCATCTCAATTGCTAAGGGGTCCTGACCATGTTCACCCTTCCTCAAGCCAAGTTAGCTACAGTATGTCTAGCACTAACATTGATGGGAAGATTATGCCCTTAACAAGAATCTCTTTAAATAGCCTTTTTGGCAAATTGAAACCTCCTCAGTAGTGTTTTATTTGGCTTGCCTCTGGCTTGAGAGAAGTTAAAGAAAAACTGCACCCAATGTCCAAGTCTGATGCATCTGTGATTTCCTGCACATTTTGAGTCACATTATAGGAGACAGCAATAAAGTAACCAAATGCTAAGTAATGACTGGATCACATAAAAGCAAACAATCACAAAGTCTACTTAGCCAGTGGATGACCACAGCTGCAAAATAATTAGATTTGTTTACAAGCAGTAAAGCACTGCCTTCTATACAAGGTTCACACACACACACACACACACAGCAGAACATAGCTGCAAAATAATTATATTTGTCTACAAGCACTGTCTTCCATGCAAGACAAAAGCAATTTCAATCAAAAGTCCACACACACACACACACCACATATACATTAGAACACAGCTGCAAAATGATTAGATTTGATTACAAGCTGTCAAGTACTGCCTTCTACACAACACACACACACACACAGCAGAACATAGCTGCAAAATGATTAGATTTGTCTACATGCACTGTCGTCCATGCAAGACACAAGCAATTCAATCAAAAGTCCACACACACACACACACACAAACAGCATAACACAGCAACAAAATGATAAGATTTGTCTCAAAAAACTATGCACATTATTATTACTCTGTTGTGTGATTAAAGCATATCTGAGCACTGTGTAGGTAACAGAAATTAAATATAAGAAGGGTTGTTTTGTATGAAATGAAAAAAAAAGTACCTAGATTTGTGTGGAATTGCAACTGTGAGTCCTGTAAAGGAAATACTTTAAAGTGTTGTTGTTGTTTTTAAAGGATCTTTTAGAAAAGAAAGTAATCAAAGAGTCCATTATATGGATGTTTTCCATGTTAAAGTAACATTTTGGTACTGTCATGTGAGTAGCATAGTTTGTAGCCAGTAAAGTATTATTTACATGGATAGTGCTAGTGGCAGGTTGTAATTAAGAAATCCAGTCTTGATAGATTTTGTTTGTTAGCCGATCCATAAGATGTATTATGTCCAGTAGCCTTACAGGTCAGTGTTGTCTCTGTGATGTGATTAATAAGAGTGCATAGCACAGAAAAGAAGGTGTTTGCCTAATTGGTTATTGGTTGCATGGGAAGTGGGTGTGACATTGGCATGCAAGAGTGAAGTAGTCTGTAGTGCTGGCTAGGGTACTTAAATCATTATCATGTGAGACAAGCAGTCTAGCAAATGTTTTTTGGACATTGATGGACCTGAAGTTTAGCAGTAATGTGTGAAGAGAATAAAGTCTTGTGTTTTGAGCATTTGAATAGGTTTAGTGCTTTGAAGTTAAAATATATATATATATATATATATGGCAAAAAATTCCATTTAATGCATCAGTTAGGGTTGTTCCACAGCGACAAAAGTGAGGAAATTCGATGTTAGGGTTGAAATCCTTTGCACCCCTCCAGCCCACCCCCATCTGGAATCGGGGTGCACATTGGGGTCATCGGCCATAAGTGTCACCCCACACATGTGGAAAGAAGCTGAGGAATAGGAGAATGGGGTGACAGTTAGGACTGATGACCCCAATGCACACCCCAATTCCAGTTGGGAGGGTGGGCTGGAGGGGTGCAAAGGTAGTTTCAACCCTAACATCAAATTTCCTTGCTTTTGTCACTGTGGAATAACCCTAAATGATGCATTAAACTGATTTTTTTTGCTTCTAATTTCCCTTCTTTTTGAGAATGATAATGAGAAATAGTGAATGTAATGCTGCGGAGGAAGCGCAGGGGTGATGTCTTGTTGCATTGTAACATTGTGCCCGCAAACACAAATCGTAGTGCACATGGTGATGTAAAGCAAAACAGAAAGAGGAACTGTACTGTAGACAGAAATGTTAAAAACAACCGAAACGCAACCGCAAATGAAAACACAAAGGGTAACGCACATGGTGGCGTAAACGTGTACAGTAAGTGAAATGGTATGGAACCGCAAGCAGAAATGGTAATGGTAAGAGTAATGTAAGCACACGGGCTGATTTTCCCCAAAAGCTGTATAGAGAAAGACAGCGAGTAGAAAGAATGTATGCAAAATAATGACTCTCGGAACACAAAAATCAGTAGTTGTAATAGTAAATTGCTTATAACTCAGTAACCGTTCGACATAGAAAAAAATGTAAAAAGTCATATGTATTATCACTTTCCTGGCTAGTTTTATATGTAGGGCTATAATTTTTTGACAAAAACTCTGTATCTCGCACCATTTTCGAGATACGGGCCCTCAAAGGCACGGCGAACGCCGTAATGTTATCCTATGGGAAAAAAACAGAAGTTTGGACTGCCATAACTTTTGAACAGTTTAATATTTTTTCATGAAATCTTCTAAAGGCACATCAGGGACCCTGGCCACATGTTCACTGAAGATTTTGGGCCAGTCGATCAAACTATGCGACCTGTAAGGCGCGACCGTAGAATTCCAGAAAAAGCGTAAACGCAAGCGCAGATCATGCTTAATAACCTACAGCCGTGTATCCAACTGAAACAAAACTTGGCAGATCCCAAGGCATATGGGACTTGATAGTGTATTCCAAATTTCAGGCAAATCCGTCAAACGGTTGTAAAGTTATTAAGGTGCAAAATTTGGGGTTTAACATGTAAATGGCTCTTCAACCCTAACTATGGCAGCACTACCGTGCTACCATAATATATATATATATATTTATATGTAGTGTCAGGGGCAGTGGAACAGGTAGGAGATAGTATGGCAAGCCATTAGGGACATAATTCATAATCTCTGGCTGTTTAGTAAAACACGCACACTATATGCTGAAATACATACATCATATAGTGAAATATTTACATTATATAGTGAAATACATACATAATGTAGTGAATCACATACAGTATCTACTGAAATATATACATCGTATAGTGAAATACATATACTGTATACTGAAATACATATATTATATAGTGAAACACATACACTATAAAATGAAATGCTTACACTGCATAGTGAAATGCAAACACTATCTACTGAAATCCACATACTGAGTACTGAAAATCCACATACACTATATACTGAAACAAATGTACTATGTTCTGAAACATATACACTACCTATTGAGATATATACACTACAGACTGAAACATCCACATAAACTATCTACTGAAACAAATACTCTATAGATTGTAACACATACACTATATATTGAGAAAAATGCATACACGATGTACTGAAACAAATACACTATATATTGAAATGCATACACTACACACTGAAAAAAGCATATACACTATATACTGAAACAAATACACTATATATTGAAACATCTACACTTTATATTTAAATACGTACACTATCTATTGAAATGCATACACTACACACTGAAAAAAGCACATACACTATATACTGAAACAAATACACTATATATTGAAACATCTACACTTTATATTGAAATACATACAGTACACTATCTGTTGAAATAAATACACTATGCACTGAAAAATCTGCGTACACTATATACTGAAACAAATACTCTACATGGTGAAACACATACACTATGTATTGAAACACATACACTGTAGACTGAAAAATTCACATACACTACATAATGAAACAAATAAACTATATACTGAAATGGACTATTTTCTGAAACTACCCATCCCCCTGACCCTCCCCATGAATGTCCTACAGCTAAACTCCTTGCCTGTTGCATTCAGTTAGCTGCTAACTTGATGAGAGGATGTCTAAAACTGAAGAGCTGTGGTAAACAAAACAGGGCTATCTCTTATTCTACTTCTTTATGGGGGTTTTCCTTTTGTTTTGCTTGCACACCTTTAGTCAAATTTCAGACCATTGTGATGTGACAAGAAACTTTTAAAGCTAATTTAAATGCTGTAGGTTATTCTTTTAAATAAGTGCTGCCTTCATTTACTGTCAGACATCACATTTGTATAGAAAGCTAATACAGGATATTCCTAACATACCAGTATACATAGGGAGCTGAATGCATTTTTCCAAATTAAATTGTTGATTTGTTTTATGTGTAATTAATTGCTGTATAAGTCCAGCAACTTATCTGAGTTGAATGCTTTGGAAGCACTTCAGGAGCTGTGGAAGTGTAAGCCAAAATCATTGCTAGTTTGTACTCTATGGACTCTGTTTTGATTAAGTTTTTATTTTAATGTTTTGTTTAATAAACGTTTCTTGGTTAAGAAACAAAAATATATATTTTTGCTGCAATCCCTCAGTATTCAATTCTCATTAGTTTAGCTGGCATATGCATATAATTTGCATTGTTTTACTAAATAACTTTACTGTGAATCCTCACTGGAGGCATGCACAGTCTGTTTTGGGGTTTGAGCTTCTCAAACTGTGTTTTATTTCTTTTTTTCCCATAGAGATTTTTATTTCCTTAGTCACCCTGCTACCCCTTTGCCCACTGACATCTCCAGCCCAATCACTTACCATCCACAGGACATACTTGATCTGAGATCCCCCACCACACTCACATCCCCCATATTGGGGCCAGGAGGAGGAGGGCCATTGAAAAGGAGACACATATGAGCAGAGCCTGGTGAGCAGTGCAAACTGTGCTGCAGGTTGTTGGATCATTTTGCCATAAGGGGGTTTCTACCTTTGGTTTCATCCCCTGGGCAGCCAATCATGCAATGATGCAACTGCATATAAAGACACATGCTTACTTTGTGCCTGCCTGAGCCTTCCCCCTTATGCAACTCCACTGCCCTGCCAGCCCTCCTCAACTAGGTGGATGTTGAAGAGCAGGGTGGTCAGACTTCCCCTCACTGACAGGAGAGCATTCCCTGAGATGCTCAATCATATCTCTCCCCCCCAGCTAACCCCTGTGCAACCCAGGTCCACTGGCATGGGAGGCAGTGCAATCACCACCAAGCTGCTAGGCCAGCTAACCAGACTGTGTTTTTATAAGTAAATAAAGACGACATATAAGTAAAAGAAGAAAACAAACTGTATTTTAACTAGTCTGTTATAAACATTTTAAGTCACATCACAATATCTTGAAATCGGATAAAGGTTTTACAAGCAAAATACGATAAAACAATACATAAAGAGATAGACAAGATAACCCTATAAGGCAAAAGTACCGGACTTCAGGAAGGCTGACTTTGCCAAAATGGGTGAGTGCCTAAGGAATGCATTAGCAAATGGGCAGGAAGGAGGGGTGGAAGAACAATGGGGAATAATAAAAACTGCCATCACAGAGGTAACAAGCCTATGTGTGAAGCAAATAAACAAAACAAAATTATGTACGAAACCACTATGGTTCGCACAGGAGGTGGCAGTGAAGGTTCAAGAGAAAAAGAAAGCATTCAGAAATTACAAGGAATCACAGAAGGAGCAGGACAGACAATTGTATCAGTTAAAGCAAAAGGAAGCTGGGAAGGCAGTCAGAACAGCAAAGGCTCGAACTGAGGAAAAGATAGCCAACTCAGTTAAGAAGAGGGATAAAACCTTTTTTAGGTACATCAGGGAGCAAAGGAAGACTAAGGAAGGGATAGTGAGGCTTAATAAAGGGAAGGGGGTGGGCAGAGGGTGACTGTGAAAAGGCAGAGATACTAAGCAAATATTTTGCTCAGTATTTACAAATGAAGAGGGGGAGGTACCTAAAGCAAACAATAGAAACACTCTGGATACAGAAATTGATACCAGCCCATTTGCAAAAGAAAGGGTTCTGAAAGGACTCTTAAAACTGAAGGTGGACAAAGCAATGGGGCCTGATGGGATTCGTCCCAGAATTCTAAAATAACTAAGGGTAGAACTAGTGACACCACTGACTACCTTGTTTAACAAATCATGGGAGGATGGGGTGGTACCTGAGGACTGGAGGAGGGCAGATGTGATTCCCCTTCACAAAAGTGAGAGCAGGGCAGAAGCGGGAATCTACAGACCTGTTAGTTTAACCTCAGTGATAGGGAAAATGATGGAATCACTTCTGAAGGAAAGAATTGTCAAGTACCTAGAGGCCAGAGGGGCACAGGACACAAGGCAGCATGGATTCACAGCAGGAAGATCATGCCAGACAAATCTAACAGATTTCTTTGACTGGATGACCAAAGTAGTAGATCAGGGAGGGGCTGTGGACATGGCCTACCTAGACTTTAGCAAGGCATTTGACTCAGTCCCACACAAAAGATTAATATACAAGTTAGCCAGCTTGGGAGTGGGTCCCAAGAGGATAGCCTGGGTAAAGAATTGGCTGGAGAATAGGACACAGAGGATAATAGTAAATGGAGTCCACTCTGAAGAAAGAGGGGTTACTAGTGGGGTGCCACAGGGTTCAGTATTAGAACCGGTCCTCTTCAATGTCTTTGTAAGTGACATTGCAGAAGGACTGGAAGGAAAAGTATGTCTCTTTGCAGATGACAAAAAGATATGCAACAGAGTTGATGCACAAGGTGGTATGGAAAGGATGAGAAGGGACTTGGCAAAGTTAGAGGAATGGTCAAATGTATGGCAGCTTAGATTTAATGCTAAGAAGTGCAAGGTAATGCACCTGGGAAACAAAAACCAAGGGGAAGAGTACACAATGGGGGGGTGAGATACTAACAACAACAAAAATGGAAAGGGACCTGGGGGTAGTCATATCAGATAACTTAAAGGTGGTCAAGCAATGTGAGAGGGCAGTAAGGAGGTCTGGGGGGATATAGGGAGAGGCATCACCAGTAGAAAACAGGAAGTTGTTATCTCTCTGTACAGACAGCTGGTGAGAGCCCATCTGGAGTACTGTGTGCAGTTCTGGAGACCCAATCTCTGCAAGGACATAGACAAGATGGAAGCTGTCCAGAGGAGGGCAACTAAAATGGTGCAGGGTATGCACCGGAAGACATATGAAGAGAGACTAAAGGAGCTTAATATGTATAGCCTTGAGGAAGGAGGGAGAGGGGGGACATGAGAAAAATGTTCAAATACCTCAAGGGAATCAACAAAGTCCAAGAGGGTAGCATCTTTCAAAAAAAGAGGTGTGCATGAACAAGGGGGTACAAATTGAAGATGGGGGGGCGGCTCAAAGGTAATGTAAGGAAGTATTTTTTCACAGAGAGGGTTGTGGATGCATGAAATGGCCTTCTGGAGGAGGTTGTGGAGTCAACAACAGTGATTGAATTCAAGCATGCTTGGGACAGCCATAAGGCAATTCTAGGGGTTGGGGGTAGAAAGAAGTGTGCTGCTGGTTAACTAGGATCTGCAGCTTATCCATTAGGTAGGGAAATGGGCAGACTGGGTGGGCCAAGCGGTCCTTATCTGCTGTCAAATTCTATGTTTCTACGTTTCTTTTATGTTTACCTTCTGCATCTAAAGAGGCATTGGTCAGGATTTTTAGTCAATTAGGGCACCATTTTCAGAAGGTTAGCGTGCAGAGCTAAACATTACACTGTGGGAACAGCATGGTTGGATCGGTGTCGTATTCAGCATCACTTGATGCTACCCTGATCATGTGCATGTGCATATATACTACTTCGGCCATGCAAATGAGTAATCCTCTCCGCATACAGAGCACAGTGCTGTATAAAAGTTTCCTTAGTGATCATAAGTACCTCCTCTACATTTTATCCTCAGCCTCTAGGCTTCTAGTACCTAGATGCTTGATTTTGCACTTTTGGCTTTGAACCGAACTGCCATGTCCCATAGCACTCTTTAAGTTTCTAAGGTCCCCACTCATTCTCTCCATCTGCACCTATCAACGCTATTACAGATTGTGGTGTCATCTGCAAAAAGGCATATCTCCCCTTCCAGTTCTTCTGTTATGCCTCCTATAAAGACACTGAAGAGGATGTGTCCCATTACTGAGCCCTCCGGCACCCTACTGGTCACTCTCTCCTCACTGGAGGGAGTGCCATTTACTACCACCTTCTGTGGCTGTGTGCTATCTCAGGTGCAGCACTTAGGAGTGCACAACACTAATGTGAAAATGGGAGCCTACATACCACTGTAACAGGACCAGCAATGCATTGTGATAAGCATGGCTGATACTATTTTAAAAAGCATTTTTCTGTGCAGTGCTAACCTGTTAATGTGGCACTATTTTTTTTTTTTTTTGCACAGGATTACTAATTGCAACCAGGTGCTCATACAGCTGGGGGTTACTCTAATGCATATAAGGCATACAGGTATATTAAATGCTTTCTTGAAGTGCTAACACACTGTGTGGTTAGTGCTAGTTAATGATTCTGGGAATCGTGTTTTAACTGCACAAACGCAGCCTGTCAGCAACCCCCCACACACATACACACACTGTCAGTTCTGGACACAATAAAAAATAATTCTTTGGTAGTCTGGTAGTCTCCCACTCACCTAATCCAGGTACAGATAGAACATTTATTCCTCATTCCTGCTGCTGTTATACTACACATATTTCTCAGCTTGTCTGGTGCTGGGGAAAACACGTTTCAGCATTAACGACTGGCTGGAAAATAACTAAAAATGCTAAATTGCTTGTTGGACCATCAGAGGGAAGAGGCTACTAAATAGTAGAACTTCAGTGAAGACTCTTGGGGGTAGAATACTGGGGACAGTCTGTGCACCTTTTTCAGCAACCAGTGAGGTGTTGCAGGAACCTTGTACATGTTAATTTTGGTTGACAGTTGCTTCTGCCAATGAGGAGCTGCAGAGCTCCCAAGGGGAGAACTTTGGTTTCAAAGTTCAGTTTGGTGGAACCCCTCCACAGGGAGGGGTCTCCAGCCCTAGGGAGAGCTTGGTTTATTGGGGCTATGAGGGGCTGCCAGCCGTCTGTCCCCCAGAGCTGGTTGTGCCTTTCCTTCTAGAGAGAAAAGAGGGGATTTTATGGCAGCTCTGCAGAGAGGGAGATCTGCAGTATTTTGTTGCTGCCAGAGAAGTTGCACCACAGCGATGAAATTGTTCAGAGTACAGGTTAAATGGATTGAGAAAAAGGATTAAGAAAATGGATTTGTGTCAAGAGGATGGGGAGAAAGCCTCTTCAGTTTTATCTGCGCCACATCGGTGAGACACGGATGATCAAAGATTTTTGATGAGAGAAGAGAAAGTGTAAAAGGTTTTGTCTGACCCTGGCAATGACAAGACATCAACAGGAAAAGGGAAAGACAAGGTTAAATGACTGTTTTTTGGCAGAAAAAAATGGATTGTAGAAAATGGACATGAAAACTAGATTTGAACCCAGGTTTTAAGAAGCTGACAAGACAGCCGCTTCTGTCTGGAGTTGACTAGAACCAGCATGGTGAGAAATGGGACTTTCTTGATGTATTTTTGAAAAAGAGTTGCTGAACTTGTATGTGAGTGACAGCACAAGAGTGGCCACTGTGTTGGAGTAGAAAGACTATGGGGGCAGGGGGATGGGTGCCTGCTGTCTGCTTCTGAGATGCAGCAAGATGGGAAACTTGTGTTAAATCCCTGGAATTTCAGACTCTATACAGTGCCCCCAGAGCCTGATATTCGAGAAGGTAGCTAAGACTGCTTGAATACACAGAATAGCAGGTAACTGAGGAAAGAATGGAAATGATCTGAAGAATCAATCCTAAACGTGCTAGATGGGGAGCTCGCTGACCCCTATCAAGTGGGGCTGCTGGCGGTAAGGGATTGTGGGTTTGTGCCCGGGTGCTGGGGTGCTCTAACCTGTGGGGGAGCCAGACAGTGGGCATGCTCCCATGTCTGGGTCCCTTGTGGCTGGTGGGTCTTGTGTGATGCCCTGCAGTGGGACTCTGTGGGCCGGGGGGGGAACAGGGCTGCAAGACCTTGGGTTGCACTGAAGATCCAAGCTGCAGCTTCCACACCTTCAAGTGTTAAGCATCAGTCCTGATTCTGTTTCTACTGATCCATCCTCCCCAGGACTTCAGTCATGTGTGCCATCCTAGGACAACTACGGCAGAGCTGTGAGTGAGGGCAGGAATTGCCCTGCACCTGGGGAATATTACATTTCTTCATCTGTGTTCAAGTCCACTGGTGCTGAAAGCCAGTTCCAGATTTAAAGACATCAAGGGAAACATGTTGGGGGGTTGTTTGGTTCAGGTGGGTGTGCCAACGCCAGCCAACCAGCTGCACCTCAGGCCTGCCTCTTGGCATTTAGGTATTCAGGGACAAAATTCAGGGGGTGCCTTTTTTGAACTGATACCAGTGGGTTTGGGTTTGGTAATACCTGCAGCAGTTAGATAGTCATGTAGTTTGGTGGCAGCATTTTCAAAAGGTGATGTGGGTTCATATCAAAAGGGGGAATGCTGTTTGGGAAATGTTTTTTTTTTCTTTTTTTACCAACTCTTTTTCCTCTGATCACTGGAGATGTGTCCTGTCTCAGGCATCATCCCCAGTTCTCTCCAACCCAACCTGCCCCGATGCCCACACTCTGGGTCCCCTTCTGAGGCTCTGCTAATGCCTACCTCCGCCTGGTTAGAGACCTCCCTGGCTTATCCATAGGGCGGGACTGCCACTTCTTCTGGCACCCAAGACATCTCATATCATCCAGGTAGAGGAGGCATGCGGAGGATTGAGATCCAAGTGGGTGGGGTCCGGCAGTGGGTATGAGGCCATGGTGCACCATCACCAAGCACAACTCTGGGGTGTTTCCTTGTTAATTTGATATAGTTACAAAGGTTTTAAAAAGCTCTTAGGAAGAATATTTAACCTTTTTTGTGAGTGTTAGACAGGTTATCAACCTGCTAATCCCAATTTGCACCTCTAAAGCAGGATAGTACTACACAGGGTCATATGATTGCTTGGTTACCAAGTCACTAGCCCATTTGTAAGTGGCCCTAATCCATTCTTGTGCATAGGCACATCGGCATGTTGGGATGATTGGGGAGGCATAGCTATCCATTAGCGCAACACTAGTTACTGGTTCCCCAAGCCAGGTGTTATGGACTGTGCATTCATACACTCCCAACACCTGGCCATGTCAAGCTACCACTAACCCTGGTCCCTCCACTGGTACATGGCATAACTGTCCCGGTGTCCGGTGCCCCACCCCCCCAAATTGTATGCCTGTGTAATAAAACATATGTCCCATGTGTCCAGCAGATGGCAGACCCCCCACCACTGATAAACTGGGCCCCAATCAGACACTTGATAAGATCAGTTATTCCTTGGTACCATTTGTCTGATATCCAGACCACGGTTTCCCACATGTCCCAATTAGTAGTCTGGCAAGAGCTGTAATTCTTCCATACCAGATCCTTGGTGTTGAGTGATTCCCCTGCCCCATAAGTATAATATTTACCCCCCTGACCAGCCCTTCCAGTACCACTACAACTGCCCCTACTTGCCCCCAACCTATGGTGTACGGCGACCAGCACAGACCCTTCACTCACATTCAAAGCAGCCGCCAACTGATTGAC
This sequence comes from Neoceratodus forsteri, assembly GCA_016271365.2. Lineage (NCBI taxonomy): Eukaryota > Metazoa > Chordata > Ceratodontiformes > Ceratodontidae > Neoceratodus > Neoceratodus forsteri. The sequence goes on along the minus strand of CM028131.1, from coordinate 40,607,554 downwards.
AGTTCACAATCAGAGGCCTACTGTAGTAAAAGCTGTTTCTGTAATAGGTGTGCAATCATAAACATAGAGACACTGAACTTGTCATTAGAAAAGGACCACTTGGCCTACTTAGTCTGCCTAGATGTTTCCTGCCTCATCTTCCTCCTCACATGCTGTCTGATCTCTATTGACCCTCCCACCTCTTCTATAATATACCGCTATGTCTATGCATGGTTGAAGCCCCCTACTGTTTCAGCCTTCTCCACGTCAGGTGGTAATCTGTTCCAGGCATCTACCAATATTTCTCACATCTCTGTCTTGCCCCCCAAGCTTCATTGCATTCCCCCTGGTCCTGGTGCTCTTTCACATTTGAAAGTGACTCCCCGGACCCTGTTCACTCCTGTAAGATACCTTTAGGTCTGTATCATGTCACTTTTCTCTTTCCTCTCTTCTAGGGTGTACATGCTGAGATACCTCTGTCTCTCCTCTTAGGGTTTCTCATGTAAATCCTGCACCATTTTAGTTTCCCTCAAGTTGATTTCCTTCACCCTGTCTATGTTTTTTCTGAGGTTTGTTCTCCAAAATTACATTGCACTCCAGGTAGGGTCTGGCAACACCACCTCCATCCTCCTGATGGAGATACCTCCTGCACACCCCAGCATCACATTAGCCCCTACTCACTGCTTTGCAACAGTGCCACTCTGAGGTCCTCAGTGACATAAAGCCCCAAGATCCCTTTTCTGTTTATTGACTGTCAATAACCCCATCCTATACTCAGCTCTTGGTTCCTATGCCCTAGGTGCATTATTTTGCACTTTTTAGCATTGAATCCAACTGCTTTGCTTTTTACCACTCCTCAAAATTCACAAGATCCCTGATCATTCTCTTCACAACTCTTCGGTGTCTACCCTATTGCAAGAGTTGATATCATCTGAAAAAAGGCATACCTTCCCTTCAGTTCTTCTGCAGTGTCCCTACATTCAGAAGGATTGGTCCCAGTACTGAGCCCTGTGGTACACCACTGATCACTCTCCCATCATTAGAGTGAGTGCTGTTAACCACCAACCTGTGTTTCTTATCCATTTACTAGCTACTGTACTAATTGGAAGGCTACAGTCTGTAGTTTAAGGGGCCGGTGCAACCGGACACATTCTCATTCAGCCCATTTAAGGGCTGCTCTTTTCACTCCACACACAAGTGTTTTTTCCTTGCCCCTTCATCCACCCCTCCTTCTCCAGCAGCATGTGTTTCTTTCCCATGGGCTTCTTCTTAAGGTACCATTAGCCAAGGGAATCACTCCTATGGCACCTCAAGGGGTGGAACCCTCCTCTAGGGTGCCTACCCTTCATACCCATACAGGGTGGTATATCCCATGGATAGAGAGGTGAACAGCCAAAGATTATCTATGTTACACAAGCACAAAACCAGTTGCACAGGCACAGTGAACCCAATTAACCATTTTGGATCCCACCCCTAGGCTATTCAGTTTCTTTATCAGCCTCCTATGTGGCACAGTGCTAAAGGCCTAGCTAAACTCTGGATCAATCATGTCCACTGCTCTCCCCTTATCTATTTCCCTGATCATCCAGTCAAAGAAATCTACCAGATTCATTTAGCATGACCTTTCCCCTGTGAATCTGTGCTACCTGTGATCTTGCAGCCCACTGGATTCAAAATACTCTTAACAGTCTCTCTTTTAGTATGGATTCCATTAAATTCCCCATGACTCAGGTAAGACAGATCAGGCTATATTTGCTAGCCTGCTCCCTGCTGATCCTCTTACAAAATGGAACTATGTCTGCTCTCCTCTAGTCCTCTGGAACCACTCCTGTTTCCAGTGAGTTGCTGAATAAGGCCATGAGTAGAACAGCAAGCACCTCCCTGCCTAGTTCCCTTAATACCCTTGGATGTATCCATACGGTCCTATGACCTTGTCCACCCTAAAATCTGAAGTCTCTTCAATAATACTCTTTCCTTTGAAAGTTGACTTGAGTCCACTTCCCCCTACAGTGTTCATGCTGCTGCTTGGTGAACTGTCCCTGTCTCTCTCCTCTGTGAAAACTGTAGAAGTACCTGTTCGGGATGTATACTTTTTACTACTCCCCTCTGTGCAGTCTCCCTTTGTCATCCTCCTTATCCTCAGAATCCACCCCCTTGCCTTTTTCTCCCTGCTTATGTACCTGAAGAAAGTCTGGTCTTCTTTTGATACCCTTTGATAGCCTTTGGCTATGCTTTCTTCTATCTGAGCCATTGGTGCCTTCATTACCTTACCTGCTTCCCTCTGTTTTACCTGATACACCTCTCTATTCTCATTCTTCTGTGTTTCATCATACCTCATGAATGCTACCCTTTTACAAGCTTCTAAAGAAGGCTATTCAGATGTATTTCCCCATGTCAGTGAAGTCTGCCTTCTTGAAATCCAAAATGTTTGCTGTTGTGTGACTGGACTGGGTCCTGGGTTCCATGCTAAACTACACTATGGGTTGCTGGATCCCAGTTGTCCCTCCACACAGATATCTGAATTTTGTCCCCATTGGTCAGTATCAGGTCAAGAATGGCCTTTTATCTGGATCAAGCACAAGCTGCCTTAGACCTGCCCCCTGTAGGGAATCTGGGATGCTTCCACCTCTTGCTGAAGCAGCTGCCTGGTGGACCAACCCACATCTTGCATACTGAAATCCCCCAGCAGCAGGACTTCACCTTTCATTGTCATATTGTGTATTCACCCACAAGCTCCCTGTCCACTTCTTCCCCCTGTGCCGAAGGCCTGAAGATCAGCCGTTCATATTGCTGAGCCTTTACCAGGTTCAAGGATGACCCACAGTGCCTCAGTCTTCCCCTGTCTATCCTGTACCCCAGTCTCCTTTATAGCCTCTCTCCCTCCTTTTTTTACCCTCCATCCCTTCCAAACAGAGCATAACCTGGTACATTAATGTCCCATGATTAACAGTATACCATGTCTCAGATATTGCTACTATGTCCAGGTCTTCCTCTACTATCAACGCCTACAGGTCTGAGATTTTATTTCCCAGGCTGCGGTCATTTGTTACCATGTCTTCCATGTTTTGCACGCTATCCCCCCTCCTCCTCTTTGCTGCTGCTCTCCTGCTTTCTTCCCCCTCCCTATCTCTGATTCATCCCCCCTCCCCAGTTGTCTTTCTTATGTGGCCTAGAATTCATTGCTTCCCACTCTGCTTCTGCTGTCAGTGTCCCAGACTTCAACTAATTTTCCTGCATGTGCCCAGGGGGGTGATACTAAGTCACCTGACCTTCCTGACTCCTCCACAGCCATTTTAAATGCTTGTCACTGAAGCATTCACACTTCTTACTCTGGTCACCATCCCTGATGGATGCAGGCCATTATCTTTATACAGGCTTGCATTCGTCCAGGTTGGGCCCCATGTCCCCCCATGAAGCCATAACCCTCCATTCCATGCCATTCCTTCAACCAGGAATTAAATTACTGGATGTGGAGTGCCCTAGCCTTTCCCTGCCATAGACGAGTGGCACCTCTGAAAAGGAGATGGAGTATTTTGCTTTTTTTACCAGGAGAGACACGCTAAACTGAAACTTGTTTACAGGTGTGACCTGGGAGCACAAGAAAGTTAAGTGACTTGCTCAGAGTGACACAGTATGCGAATTGGGGCTGTGGGATTCAAACCAAGTTCTCCATGTTTGCAGCTCCGAGTCTTAAACCACTGTGCTACACTGCTTTATTGAAGAGTCCCACTTGCTTCAGACTCCCCCAACTTCCTAAAATCCATTTGGATTCTAACTACTTCCACTTTGTCTCCTGCCAAGTCATTCATCCCCAGGTGAATGATAACATCCAGTTCCTCCCTCCTTGCCATTACCCTTGTGATCCTATTGATCCACCTTCTCATCCCACTATGCAGTGCCTTCTGAAATGCACTTTACCTCCCTGTCCTTCCTGCTGGGTTCCCTTAACTTCACTCCTTGGGCAACTGAGTCCCCCACCAAAAGAAGGTTCCTCCTCCTACAGGATTTTCTTTCCCCCTTTCCTGGTGCTGCATCACTGAGGATTTGCCCCTCCACCTTAGTCTCAGCTGTGGGAGCCACTGTGGGGCTATACCACTCCTCTAAAACAGTGAAGGAGTTACTTAACCAGACTGGTTGGGGGATGTCCTTCAGACACCTTCATGACAACTTCCCTACAGTACCATAATGGTCCTTTTTATGTTGTCTTGTGTACACAGTGCAGACAACGTATAATGGTAGCAGGTTTTGGAGGTGCAGTTGTGGCCAAAGGCACCACTGCTTTTTCAGGCTGGGTTCTGTGGCACAAATGAAACAGCATGCTGTCTATGACAGCACTGCAAAAAGTGTGCCACCAACTTGAAACAATTTTGCCTCTGCAATGAGAGTGCTCTCCACCATTGCAGGGCATGCCTTGCCTGTGTAACATTTCAATGAACATGGCTGAGGCTGTTGCCATCTGTCTCTCATAATCCCCAACAAGCTGACTTTGGGGTGCCCAATCCCCCTGTTGGCATAGTTAACCCCCCCCAGATTGTGTGGAGCATTTGCCCCTGCCCACCGCAGTATGACTAACATCACACCACACACTCATGGGACACACTGGGAACCCACCCCAGTTGCCCAACATTTTCTTTGCAACAGTAAAAAAAAAAGAAGAAAATGGTCCTCGGTGTTCTTTCTTTAATCTTTGTTATAACCTGAAACAAAGAAAATGGTCCTTTGCCATTGGGTCCCCATCCCAACCTGCACCCACCTTCTGCACACCCCACACCCCACCCCCACCCCATACTTACCTCCAGAGTCCAGTGCTGTGATCTTCGGTGGAGCAGGAACACGTCTGCACTCTTCAAAACTCACCATGAACTGAAGAAATGCTGGTAAGCTGTATAACGGCATCAATGATGTGGGGGTCAACTTAAGTGGGTATCTCGTCCACTCTTGTGACTTTTGGCTCCAAATTTTCAACATGGGGTTCTTGGGACCCCACCTCATGAACTCAGTCACTGTCATTTCATTATTCGATCCAGAAAGGTGATTTCATGGTCACTGTGCAGAATCACCTTTTAGGACTGAGTAATGAAATGACAGTGTCACTGTTCATAAGATGGGTTCCCAAAATGCCTATGTTGAAAATTTGGAGAACAAAGTCCACAAAATAACTGTGTTATGAGTGTGCATTGTACAGTTTCCATGCACATTTGTAATTTTGAGAACTTTTAATATTTTCACTCCAGATTTTTCCAATATTGCCATTTCTTCACACATCCTTATGAACAGTAGAGCTGTCATTTTTCACATCCTATCCAAAATGTATTTTCTCACATCTGGTGCAGAATGCCACAGTTGCTATGGGAAATCAACGTTCAGGACATATTAACAAAATCACAGTGCCACTGTTCATGAGCAGAGGTCCCAAATGCCTTCATGAGGTGGGGTCGCAAAAAGCCCATGTTGAAAATTTGGAGTGCAAATACCAACAAATGCCCAGGTCATCAAGGTTTCTAACCATAATATCTTACTCTGTATAGACTGACTGGTATCAAGGGTGTGACTTTGGATTGTCGGCTGTAGTGGTCACACCATTCCACCCCACTCCCACCCTGCACCCAGTGACAGGCATCAAGGTGTGCCTTGGACTTTTTGGCCCCAGAGTTCGCCCCATTCTCCTATACTGCACCCATCTCAATGTATTTTGTTATGGAATGGGGTGAGCATAAGGCCCAATGGCCCCAAGGCACAATGTGACACTTGTCAGAATCTGCAGGGTAGAATGAGGTAAAATGGCATGAGCATTATGGTTGTCGATCCAAAGGCACACCTCAATGCCTGTCAGTCTCTGCAGGGTGGTGTGGGGTAGGCGTCACTTCCATACTTCACTGCCATTCCTATTATGCATCTCTCTAACTCCTGCACTACCAATACCAATGCCAGCAGTACAACATTCAGCATTAGCAAATGCTTGTTTTCTCCTGATTTTGCTCACTCCTTCATGCAGATGCTGGTTGTCTTCCCTATGCCTTTACTTAAATTTCTCCACTGTTCCTCTAACCCTCTTTGACAATCCTCCCCAGCTAGGCTGCTTCTGAAGAAGTCTCCGATTTCTTTAAAATCCAACCTGCTGAAGTCCAGTATGATCGTCTTTTTGTAGCTTGCCTTTGCACCCGTCATAATATTGAACCACACTGTACAGTTTTTTAAAAAGTGTACTCGTTTAAGTATTTTTAGATTACTTTTTTTTAACTTGGCAGCATTTATAAAATACTTCACTTACTGAAAAGAGCAATTTTTTACAGACTGTAATAATTTATAATGTCTGCATGTAAGATGAAGAAGTTGGCATAAGGAACTGTAATTAATGTATGGCAGTTGAATCAACTTTAACTGCCAATAAAACAAAGTTTTAAAAAAAAGAACCACACTGTACAGTCATCACTGGTTCCTATTGGATAGCCCACTGTGGCATGACTAGGCACTATCACAGCCTCCTTTAAGTCATGGATTCTGAGGAACAAATGGAGAAAGCATGTCCCAAATAGGATAGCACCTTTACCCCATGAGTCATTTTCAACTCTCAGCATGCTAAGTCCATAGGGCAGGAAAGGTGCTAGTGGGACATTTGCCGGCCCATATGGGCTAACTAACATTTCCACACAATGCCTCTGTGCATGGCTGTATGGAAGAATTATACAGAGTAGTGCCAGCCCCCACCTCCTCATTGTAATTCAGATGCCCCGGATATAATTCTGACCAACTTTATACCTCTAGCATCCTTTAAAAACCTCTACGTAAGTCTCTTCCCAGAGAAATGCAATTGCTACCACAAGGCCTAGTCCAGTCACATTCACAACCCTCCCCCTTTCAGTCAGCAATTATTATTGACAGCTCTTCCATAAATCTTCCTCTTAGTTTTTCCCTCCCTCCCTCGCAGCCCCCTTTTTTGTAGCTCAGCCCCCTTTCATACCTTCTTACAGCTTAGCTTCACCTGACTAAGACCTCCACACCAACTCCTGGCACTTACTTCTACCCCAACCACTCCTCCATACCTCCTACTACTAGTAGCCTTAGCCCCTCTCTGAATCTCCCACCAGCACCTCCATGTCATTCGTCAGAGGCTGTTTATCAGCATTTTTGCAGTCATAAATCATTACATCTTTTGTCTGCATTAGTTTTCCCTGGAGTCTGTAACCACCTGTTACCATGTATTGTGTGCTTGCTTTGGCTCCTCTATTGGATCTTGGACATTATGGTTTCTTCTAGGGTACTTCTACTGTATCCTACCTTGTCCTGTTAGGTTGAATCATCCTTATCCTTCATTTGTATATATGTTTATATTACTGTATCTGTTTAAATATAAGTGTTCTGTATATGTCTGCTATTGTACCTCCAATTTGATCCTTGACCTATCAGGTCCATCTTGTAAATGAGCTTTGCTCAATGATGTCCGCCTGAATAAAGATTTGATTGATTGATAATAAAATGATCCCTGGCATCTAGAATTTTCCCACCCCCAAACACCATTCAGATGCACCTGATTAGTATATTAAGAGGATCCTTGTCATATAGATCACCCTGATTGCAAGTGTGAGCCCCCTCTCAATTCCACCCATTAAGGTCCTTCCACCCCCTCCCCATGGTGGCTCATAAATTACCCCAACTGCCAGTCCCTCCCACTGCAACATTGACAGGTCCAGCCCCACTGCTCGCCACCTCGGCTGGCCACTTTCTGAGTGACATGAAGTGAGCACACACCTACTATAGAAACAGATGTTCTACAGTAGGCGCGCACTCACTCCCTTTCACTCAGACAGTGATCAGTCAAGGTAATGAGCTAAGATGCTGTACCAATCCCAGTCACAGGGAAGTGGCTGCAATCTTGGGTAAATGGGGCCAGTGGGCAAGGGTGGAGGGACCTGGCTGGACTCAGCTTTGGGAGGGCTCAGACTAACTGCAGGTGGGGCTACTAGATTTCAGGGATTATGGAAAAATAGAAACACAGAAACATAGACAATGGCAGTAAAAAAAAATGGTACATCCTGTCTGCCCCTATTTCCCCTATTAAGCCTCAGAACCTACTGTCCATACAGGGTACTAGCCTTCACTATCCACTACGTTGTTCCCCTCCCTACTACTATCAGCCTGGGTAGCCATTATAACCTTCACTTTTTCACAGCCATGCTTGAAACCATTTATGGTTTTAGTGCCTGCCATCTCAGTTGGCAGAGTATTCCACATTTCCACCACCATCTCTGGAAAATAAAACTTTCCAGTATCCCTCTTGAACCTCCCTCCCATTAGTTTCTACTTGTGCCCCATGCCCTTGAACTGTTACTCATGCTAAGTAGTTCTTCTCCATTCACCTTGTTTATTCCTTACAGGAACTTGAAGGTCTCTATCATATCATTCCTCTCTTGTCTTGTCTCCAGTGAAGACTTGTTCAGTGCCTTGAGCAGATCCTCATATGATCTGTCCTGTCAGCTCTGAATCATCATGATCATCCTTTGTCCTTATCTTTTCTGAGGTGAGGTCTTTAGAAGTTCAGAACTCTGAACAGTATACCAGGTGCAGCCTCACCAATGATCAATAAAGAGGCAGTAAACCTCTTTTCTTCTACTATCAGAACCTCTTCTGGCACATCCTAGTATCCTATTTGCCTTACTAGATGCCTCACTGTACTAGCATGATTGTTTAAGGGAGTTATTAATGATGATGATGAATACTAGGTCCCTTTCCTCAGCTGTAGTGGTCAGCTCTACCTCTCCTATCTGGTACTTTGTCTTGGGGTTCTTGTCCCCTAGGTGAAACATCTTGCACTTTTTGGCATTGAATTCCACTGCCAAACCTTAGGTCACCTCTCTAATCTTTACATGTCACTCTGCAGTTTCCTACTTCCCCTGTTACTACTCTCCCATGAGCTTGGTGTAATCTTCAAAGAGAAACAAACCCAGATTCATTCTCAGATGTTGTTAATGAGCATACAGGAGTCAGGAATCAGGATGGATCCCTGTGGCATTCCACTCTTGACTTCCCTCTTTTCTGATTTGACACCATAATCACAACCTTCTGCTGCCTCTCATTCAACTAAAGCTCCCTCACCCCCACCAAATCACAGCTTATATTTTTCTTCAAATCCCTGGACCTCACCCCCTTGCGTCGTGACCTAAGCCACTCTGATTGGTCCCCTATCTCATTGATCTGCTCCACTAGCTCCATGCTAACATATTTCAAAACAAAATTCCTCAGAATGTGGGACTGCCATGCCCCTCCCCCCAGAGCAGGATATGAGAAAAGGTACACCACCTCCCCTAGATCATGGCTGAGCTCATAGCTTACTTGCACATGCATGATTTGGCCTGGTCAGAAAATAAATGTAACCTATCCCCCATGGCTTCCAGAGGTATGATCACCTCCTCAGCACCTGTACCACAGCAATAAGCTTACCAAAAGTGAATATTTTACATCTGACTTCCCTACCAACATTGGTTACCTGTCTAAATCTTGGAAGGCTGTCACAATCTCTTCTCCCCTCCCACTTCTTTGCCTGTCCTCAACGTCAGTGGCACCCCTATCTCTAACCTCTCCTTCATCACCATAGAGATGTAACTGCTTTTCATCACTTGCACCTCCTCTCTCCTCTCCTTCCTCTCCCCTTTCTCACCTCCTTCTCACCCCTGCCAGCCTGCATGATTGTCATCTCCTTCCTTCCCCTATTGTTTTTTTTTTCTGTCCAGTAACTCCATCCTTTATCACCGACACATTTCCTGCCCTTAATCCTTCCAAGGGTAAGAACCCAGATGGCCTGGATAGCAAGCTCCTCCATCTCTCTCTGCTTCTGCAATCTCCTCTCCATTGGTTGACCTCCCTAACTTCTCTTTCTGGTGTTCCTCCATCCCTGCTGACTTGAAGACTGCCAATGTTACTACTCCTACAAAAGATAGAGACCCATCTGGTACTAACAGCTACCGACTCATTTTTCTCCTCCCTCCAAAGTACAGAAACAAATTGTCTTGTCAGAACTATCTCCCTTTCTGGACTCTTCTTCTTTCTTCACCCAATACAAGTCTGGTTTCTGCAAAAATCATTCCACCACCACCACCATCTACCTTCTCAGGCTCACCAAATCCATCCTTAATGGTATGGATCACAGCCTCTGCTATCTTCGTCGATATAGTCAAAGCATTGAACCCTGTCTACCACCCCAAATATTAGCCAAACTCCAGGCTGCAGGCTTCTCTGACATAGCCATCAACTGTTCCACTCCTACCACAGGGGTAGGTCCAAGCAGTCAAAAGTGGTGACCCCCTTTCTCCTTCCTGCCTGTGTCCACTTGGGTCCCACAAGGATCTATGTTAGGCCCACTGCTTTTCTCATTTTCCTTAATAATATCCCCTCCTTATGCTAGTCTGCATCCATTCACATGTACATGGATGACACGGTTCTCTTCACAGCAGTCCCACAGACTCTAGCTGGACTTTGATCAAGTTCAGCCCTGACCACACACAAATCAGCTTTTCCTCAATGCCAAGAAGACTGTCTCCATGTCCTTTGGCACAAGGCACACACTCTCTAGGATCCCTCCCCTTCCTACTTTCCATACCCTGCATGGCTCCCCTGTGGAGGATGTTACCATCTTTAGTTATCTTGGTACCTGGCTAGACCAGCACCTAAATGTCTCTGAACAAGTGGATGCTATAGTCAAAAAGCTGCACCCCAGTTTGTTGCACCTTACAGGAACTGTGACTGTATCCCACCTCCAGCATACTGTGCTATTATCCATAGAATGAGCCTCCAAATCTATGACTATGGTGATGTGGTCTGCAGCATAGCCCCAGTCACTACCCTTGCCAGTCTGGACACACTCTTCAACAATTCTGCCATTGCACTCTCAACTATCCTTCTTGGACTCACCACTGTTCTATTTATAAATTTCTCTCCTTTTCTTTTCTTGTGGACAGACACCATGCCCACTGTGCCAGCTTTGTGGGCAAATTTGGTTTGTTTCCCTACCCTCCTATCTCTCTGATGTCCCCCCCACAGCCATACCAACAGAAGCTGAAATATTCAAACTTTAGCAGTCCCTTCAGTTTCCACAACCATCAACAAAGCCACATTCAGCCGCTTCCCTAAAATCTGGAACTCCCTCGCCCCAGCCATTCATCAATCTCCCTCTCATGGGTTCTTTCAAACCACTTCAGAGATCTCACCTCTCTCTCCTGCATTTGCTCTAGTTTTCCCTCTTGCTCTCCTATGACTTGTTTCCGGTTTAGATACAGCTATAATTTGGCCCTTATGCTTCCACTCTAGGCATTATGCACAAATGTTTATAGCCAGCGTTGATTTAAACTGCTCTGTATTTGATTGCCAGCATATGTTTGTGGCTCCTGACTGAGCTGTATATGCATTGTTGTTTGCTTAGCACTCAAGTTCCCATGTCCTGCATGTATTATTCCCAGTGTAATTTGTGGTTGTGTACCACTCTGCTCCATGTATGTTATGTATTTTGAAATTTTGTGCTACCTAAGACCCAACTGTACAAGTTCTCCTTCCCCCAGGATGCATCTAGAAATGAGCTCCCAGCTTAGTATGCCTGGGTCGAGGGCACTAGACACCAAGGATCATTTTACTATAATAACTGGAGCCATTGAAACTGCAATCAGTAGTATAGAACCTTTACATGCCAAGGATCATTTTGGTATACTACTTTGGAGCATCATAATGGTGACCAGGGGTAGGGTCACAATATGACCCACTGTGTGCTCAAATGAGGGCAGGAGTTTTGGAAGCAGTAAACAGTATTGCAATTTCAGTTTTTAAGCACTTTCAAAACCTTTTATATAGCACTGTGCACTGTACACAGGAGGGGATCCCTCATTTGCAAGGCTTTAGTAGTACATATGCACATGCACATTGATCAGGTTAGTATATGGGGCTGCTAAATATATGGTACCTGTTCAACATGCTGTTCTCCCACATGGCACAGTGCTTAGAAGTTTATCGTTCTGCTAACCTTCTGAAAATGTGACCCTAATTGACTAAAAATCCCCTGCCAATGCCTGTTAAGATGCAGAAAGTAAACAAAAATGGATTAGCTTATTCTACATCTTTATGTATTATTTTATGTTATTTTCCTTGGAAAACCCTTAATCAGTTTCAAAACATTGTGATATGTCTTAAATATTTATGACAACTGTAGCTAAAATACAATTTCTTCTTTCATCCAAGTGTTGTTTTTATTTACTTATAAAAATATGATCTGGTTTAGTGGTTTAGTTAAGGCTTAGTGGTAACTGTACTGCCTCCCATGCCAGTGGCCCAGTTTCAGGGGAGGACCTGGGTCAAGCAGACATTAACTGACAGGAGAGATGACTGAGCATCTCTGGGACTGCTCTCCTCTTAGGGAGGGGGAGTCTGACCACCCTGCTCTTTAACAGCCACCTAGGTGAGGAACGCTGGCAGGGCTCAGGCAGGCAGGCACAAAGCAGTACTTGCCTTTAATTGGATTGGCATCATTGCATTCTTGACAGCCCAGGGGATAAGCCAAAGGTAGAAAACCTCCAATTGCAAAATAATCCACCAACCTGCCACATGCTTTGCACTACTAACCAGGCTCTGCTCCTGAATATGTGGCTCCTTGTGAATGGCCCTCTCCCTCCTGGCCCTATCATGGGGGGGGCATGAGAGCTCTCAGAACAGGTAAGTCCTGGTGATTTTGAGCAATGTGGATGGACAGGCTAGTGCACAAGGGGGTCAGTGGGTGACCTAGAAGACAAACATCTCATTTGAAAAAGAAATAAAACACAGTTTGGGAATCTCAGAGTCAATAACACAGTCATACCATATAATCAGTGTAATTATTCACTATGAGGCTAGACCAGGGCAGGTTTATTAGTGGAGAACAAGTGCCTGGCAAAGCTCTGTTCACCTTGCAATGCTCTGCAGGTATGTAATGGGGAGGTTAGGAGCTGTGATAGCCACCAGTGACGCATCACAGTGAAGTTATTCAGAACAGAAAGTGCAAATTATGCATGTGCCAGATGAGCTCCTGACGAGAATTGGGCCCTGTGATTGCTGCAATATATATATTTTTCTTAACCAAGAACCTTAATTAAATAAAACATTCAAATAAAACCAAAAACTAAATCAAAACTAACTCAGTAGAGTACAAACTACAAAAGCATTTGACTTACACTTTCACAGCTCCTGCAGTACACTTCCCAAGCATTCAGTTCAGATAAGTTGCTGGACTTATATAGCAATTAATTACACATAAAACCAATCAACAATTTAACTTGGAAAAATATATGCAGCCCCCTATGTATAGAGGTATGTTAGGAATATCCTGTATTAGCTTCCTATACAAATGTGTTGTCTAACAGTAAATGAAGGCAGCACTTATTTAAAAGGATAAAATAGAGCATTTTAAGTTAGTTCTAAAAGTTTCTTGTCACATCACGATGTTCTGAAATTTGATTAAAGGTGTGCAAGCAAAACAAGAAGGAAAATCCCATAAAGAAATAGAAAAAGAGATAGCCCTGCTTTGTTTGCCTGCTCTGCAGTTTTAAACATCCTCTCAAGCCAGCAGCTAACTGAATGCAGCAGACAAGCAGTTTGGTTCCAGGCCATTCAAGGGGGAGAGGCAGAGGGATGGGTAGTTTCAGAACTGGGTCCGTTCCAATATATAGTTTATTTGTTTCAGTATATAGTGTATGTGAATTTTTCAGTCTGCAGTGTACGTGTTTCAATAGTGTATTGTTTCACCATGTAGAGTATTTGTTCCAGTGTATAGTGTATGCAGATTTTTCAGTACATAGTGTATTTATTTTAATAGATAGTGTATGCATTTCAATATATAGTTTATTTGTTTCAGTATATAGTGTATGTGAATTTTTCAGACTACAGTGTGTGTGTTTCGATAGATAGTGTATGTGTTTCGCCATGTAGTGTATTTGTTTCAGTATATAGTGTATGCAGATTTTTCAGTGCATAGTGTATTTCAATAGATAGCGTATGTATTTCAATATAAAGTGCATTTGTTTCAATATATAGTGTATTTGTTTCAGTATATAGTGTATGTGCTTTTTTCAATGTGTAGTATATGCATTTCAATAGATAGTGTATGTATTTCAATATATAATGTATTTGTTTCAGTATATAATGTATGAAGATTTTTTCAATATATAGTGTATGTGTAAGCATTTCACTATATAGCATATGGGTTTCACTATATAATATATGTATTTCAGTATACAGTATATGTTTTTCACTATGTGATGTATATATTTCAGTATATACTGTATGTGGTTCACTACATTGTGTATGTATTTCACTATATAATGTATATATTTCACTATATGATGTATGTATTTCACCATATAGTGTATGTGTTTTACTATTCAGCCAAAGATTATGAATTATGTCCCTAACGGCTTGCCATAAAAAAATAGCAAAAATACTGATTAAGACCTGATCTGCTCCATATTAAAAGGAGTGCTCCTTTTATTATTTCAGATATGAAAAAAAGTACTAAAGCAGACTCATATTGTGGAAAGAAGGTTATACAACTCAGGAAGTAAGTGGCTCTCTAAAATATCATAAAAAGTATAAGTCAAAATTTTCACTAGATTGTTGCACAGCTGCTTTAAACAAGTGGAGGTGGCTGAGGTCATTGAGTTTGACCTTAAGGTTAGCAAGCAATGTGAGAAGGCAGTAGGGAGGGCTGGGGGCATACTGGGATGTATAGGGAGAGACATTACCAGCAGAAAACAGGAAGTTGTTACCCCTCTGTACAGACAGTTGGTAAGACCCCATCTGGAGTACTGCATCCAGTTCTAGAGACCCCATCTCTGCAAGGGTATAGACAGGATGGAGGCAGTCCAGAAGAGGGCAACTAAAATGCTGCAGGGTCTGCAAGAGAAGCCATACAAGGAGACACTAAATGAGCTTAATATGTATACCCTTGAGGAAAGGAGGGAGAGGGAGGGCATGATAGAAACTTTTAACTACCTCTGTGGAACCAACAAAGTCCAAGAGGGTAGCATCTTTCAGAAAAAGAGATGTGCAAGAACAAGGGGGCACAATTTGAAGATGGAGGGGGGACAGTCCAGGGGCAATATGAGGAAGTATTTTTTTCTCAAAGAGGGTGGTGGACACATGGAACAGCCTTTCTGAGGAGGTTGTGGGGTCTAAAACTGTGGGAGAATCCAATAATGCATGATACAGACATAAGGCAATACTTGTGGGGGGTAGGAAGAAATAAGATGTTGGTTAACTAGGATCTGCAGCTTATCCTTTAGGTAGGGAAATGGGCAGACTAGGTGGGCCAAGCAGTCATTATCTGCCATCAAAGTCTATGTTTCTGTGTTTCTATGTTGTGTCCAAGCTGAAGCACACATATTGTGAACTAGACCCAATGCCAACCCATTTCTTGATGGGATGTGTCAACTCTGTTGGTGCAGTGTTTGCCTTGATTGTCTGGTGTTCTTTATTGGAGGGGGTGCTCCCAGATTCTAATGCTGAGGAGAGATCAAGGTGAATAAGAATTGACCGCTCTCCTTCATCCCTCTCTCTGAGGAGGTCATTGTGCACCCAAACTAATGCAGTCTCGGTGCTATGCCTAACACAAACCCCCTACTGGAGAGGCTTGTATAGATCAGTGGTCTTGAGGTGCTCCTCAAGCTGTTGTGCCACAATCCTCTCATCAACCTTTCCTAGAAAAGGAAGGTTACAGATTGGATGGTAATCCACCTTGACATCAGGGTCTAACAATGGTTTCTTCAGAACTGGTCTCACCAGTGCATCTTTCAAGGAATCTGGGATCAACCCCTCTGATAAAGAGCATTGGACAACCAAGGCAAACACCGGGCCAACAGAGTTGACACATCCCATCAAGAAACAAGTTGGCACCAGGTCCAGTTCATAGTATGTGTGCTTCAGCTTGAAAGCAACCTCAATGACCTCAGCCACTTCCACTGGTTTAAACTCACACAACCCTTACTTCAAAGGATGGACATTTAAGAGAACTTTGTTGTGTTTTTGTGTTTTGTTTTATTATTCATGCAGTCCATTTTAACTGGTTATCTTTAAGTTGGTTTCTCAGCAAGAAACTATGTGTGTGTGTGGGGGTAGGGGATGGTGGGTTGTTTTGTGTGGTGTGGGAGGTTGTGTGTATGTGTTGGGGTAGGGGAATAGTGGGTTGTGTTTTGTGGGGAGGAGGGTTGTGTGTGTGGGGGGGGGGTTGGAAAAAATGGGGGGGTTGAGGCTGAGGTTATATTGAAGTAAGGCTTATATTCAGGTACGTGTCATGAGGATGTTATAATGTATTAGGACTCTTGGTTCACATACAAAGTGTATATATACTTCCTTCTAACTAGTTTCATTTTTCTTGGGGGTGGGGTGATTCCATTGTGGGTTTTTTTGCAGATTCCTAAGATTGTTAATGTCTTATAGTGGTTTGATTATATGCTGACACATTATTGAACTCTGAACATTTAGGATGCATGAAATAATTTTCTAGGGAGTACTTGAAAGATTTGTGTTTTTTTCTGTCACAAATACTGTCTATTGATATTATCTTGTAAAAAATCTTGATACAGCACTGGAGGTCTTAATGTTTATGGAGAATGTGAACTGGTTGAGTGTATAGTTGAGAAACTGTCTCCAGATAGGTTAATATTGTATGAATGTGTGAAACAGTTGTTCACACTAGTGAAACTTTGCGTTATACCCTTATATTTCCTTATATAGAAAATTTCTGTTTTCTAGTTTTTTAACATACATTACTATCACATTTTAATATGTACTTAAGTGGGTATTAAATTGAAAGGTCTGGCTTTAAATTTTGAGTGTTTCATATAACATATTCATTATTTCATAATTTAAATTAGTGGAACTGTCTGCTCGAGTATTCATTCTTATCTGCCTTTGTTGTCATTTGACCTTGGAAGATTTCTCAGCAGTAGCAGGCTTGTAAAATCTGGTTCTATTGATTTAATTCTCAGTTATTTTTTAAAAAAGGTATTTTAAACCAATGAGAATTATTTTTTTTTGTTTGATCTGGGTGTTGATAGAATGTGTTTGCCTAAACAACTGGCATAACTTCCGAGAAAGGACTGGTTGATCTGATATCTTAGTCATCATTTCCTTTGTTACATCTATGTTGGTCCAATAAAAGATATCAATCCATTTGCTTCTAGATCTGTTCTACTGTTAATGAAACTTAAGTATTTTTTAGATGGTCTAAGTATGTAGTAATGCAATATTCTGGACCATATATCCTTCCTCCTCCTTGCTCTCTTCTTCTTCCATCCATACATCCCCTTCCTCAGCCTAACTATCCCATCCTTCTTGTCCCTCTTCTGTCTTATATATTGAAAGAAGCCATCTCCATATCTTAATCCTTTCAACTATTTGCAGTTCTTTCTGTTCCTTTGCTTGCTGCACCATCTTGCCAGGCACCTTAGCTAGTCTCAGGTATTCTTCCTTATTTGCTTCATTCGCAGACCTCCTATATTTCCTGTAGGTTGCTCTCTTGGTCCTCACCACCCTTTCAATCTCAGAATTGAACCAGATGGATTAGTTAGCCCCCAATTTCTTCCACCTATGCTTAACACAGTACACTGTGGCTGTCTGTATTGTATCCCTGATGATGGACCATTTTTGGTCCACCCCCCATATCTGCTTTGATGCCTTCTAATTCCTTCCTTAGCACCCCTGCACCACATCCATTTTCTGGAAATCCACTGTTTTGAAGTCCAGGATTTTGGTCTTGTGGAGATGCTTTTTTTTCCCATATTCAGACTGAACCACACTGTGCTATCATTATTACCTCTTAGGGGTTCCTTAACCATTATCTCGAGAACATGCTCCCCATTTGTGCATACTATATCAAGGACTGCCCTTCCTTGGTAGTCTCAGTAACTCCCTGGGTCATGAAACCTTCCTGAATTGTGTCCAGGATCACTTGACTCCTAGCACAGGACATGGCTGGTATACCCCAGTCCAGCTCAAGCAGATTAAATTCCCTCACCACTAGCATCTCCCTTTTTCTGGCCACTTCCAGCAATTCCATAAAAAGTTCTTTGTCTCCTTCTTCCTCCTGGTTGGGCGGTCTGTAGACCACTCCCACCTGACCCTCCTCCCCCTGATGCTCTGGAGCTGGATCCACAGTGTTTCCACTTCCTCTCTTCATTCTCCTCCCTTGAGCATGTTATCCCTCCCTGATGTATGCCACCCCGCCTTTGCCTAACAATCTGTCCCTTCTGTACAGCTTGTACCCTGTGATGGAGAGGTCCCAGTCATGGTGTGCTGAATCCAAGGTCACGGTATCTGCTGTTATGTCTACCTTCCTCTCTGCTAAGAGGGTCTGCATGTCTGCAATCTCTACCGAGACTGCAAGCACTGAGTGACACCACCCTCCAGCCCAATTCTATGCCTCCCTGCCAAGTTCCTGTATTCTTCTTGACTTGACTATCCCCTATTCTCCACCCCTCACCCCCTGTCTTTGAATGACCACAATTGCCCTTACATACTCAATCCTGATTGCTTCTTCCTGTGTTGGGGGGGTCCACTGGCCTCCCTGTCTCAAAGTTTCCCACCGCTCCCTACAGCAGTTTAAACTCAGATCTTTTTCTGTGTATTCCTTCAGCTTATCCCTAAGTACTTTCAGTCCCTCCCTCTGCAGAATGTGGAACCTTTTCCGACCACTTGCCTCCCCAACCTCCATTATGACTGAACCCTTCTACCTTGCTGCAGCTACTCAGCCACTCATTAAACTCCTTAATACTTTTTCTGAATGCTAGATCTGGGGACTGGAATTACTGCTAAAAAGGCCAAAGAGCTCACTAAATCCTTGATAACTCTATGATCATGTTCTGCACCACCACCTCCTCTTCCCCTGTTAAGCCATTGTTTCTCAGGTGGATGACCAAGTGAGACTTTCCATCCACCCCCATTACAACTTCTTATATCCTTGGTTCTGCCTCCCTGCCTCCATCCCCAGTATACAAACTACCACTCTTCTATTCCTTGGGTCCCCCTTCCTCCACCAGTTTATAACTTGAATTATGAAATCCCCAATGATAATCACCCTTTTGTCTACTGCAGTCTTGTTATTTGACCTCCTATTTTTTATTTTTTTTATTTAATTTTTTGTTGACTGGGTAAGTGCACTAGACATATCCTGTCTATTTTCATGCACGACCCTAGAGAGGGGGATACAGATGAATGCCAACTGACCTTGAACTAGATTAAGTTGTTGGTGGTATTTTTTTACAGTTAACTTATTTATTGAGTTTTCCTTATTATCCACATTGATAAGTAACATACATGATATCTTAAACAGGTTGAGATGTACATTATATATTATGCAGTACTAACAATAGTATATTAACATATTAAAATGAAACTTGACATTATGAAGTTGTATAGTTCACATTCAAGGACATAAAAGGATCCTGAATTTGCAATTTAATATGTATATAATTATCAACCTGTATTTTAATAAAAGGAGAACTAAAAAGGTCAAATTAAAGTGGTTATCAATTCCATAATCTACAAACAACAAAGAGAGCTTCATACGTAGGTTATAATGCTGAAACCTCAGTATTCAAAATAATACCTGGTTAAAGAGTTTGATGATATATATCACTTGTGTATTTGAATAAAGTTTAAATAGTGTTGCCAACAGAGATGAAATTCATTCAGTCGGTCCACTGCCAAGTATGAAATACGTTCTAAAGAGGCAGTATAGGTTAAGTTGTTCAAAATATTAGTCAGAGTGGGTGTTAATTGAGATCTCCAGTTTATTAGGACCAAGCTCTTAACTTGTATAAGTAGAATCTGTAGCCATCTAGGCTGATATTTTGTTAATTTTATATTATTATTTGTAATTCCAAGTAGACAAAGTTTAGGTTCTAGCAGGATATGACGACCGATTATGTTAGAGACTAAATTATTAATGGATTGCCATAGTCTGAATATTTGTTTACATGACCATAGTATATGTAACAAATCGCCATTTGGTGAATTACAACACCAACAATTGTTATTAGGTATTAAACCCATTTTGTATAGTTGAGAAGGTGTTCTATACCAGAAATATAATATTTTGTATTGAATTAGCATGCTCCTTTTATCTTTGAAAGTACTATGACAATGTTTCCAACAATCATCCCATTGGGAGTTGGATATATGGTCCTTTAATATCAAATTCCATCTATTTCTTGCCTGGAGAGACTGGTTCGGTTATGTATCTCGGATTTGTTTATAAATTTTACTGATTAAACCAGAAGAAGTATTAATCCAAATATTAATATATGAGGAGGTTGGCAGTATATTATTGGTTTGTTGAATGATGGGAAATATAGCTGAATGAATCTGTAAATATTTCCAAAATTCCTTTTTGGGAATATTCCATCTTATTTGTAACTTACTGAAGAATTCTAGCATGTTGCCATTATCAGTCAAAATATCAGTCAAAATATTCAGAAATAGAATGTTTTTATGTTTCCAAGAGTTACAGCATACTGGTTTATTCTCTAAAGTAAATTTTGGGTTTCCCCAGATAGGTGTATAATATATGGGAGAAGGATCAGTTTTAAGCCATTTGTGCATTTTGAACCAATAATGAGTGGACGCATTAATTGTGGGATGTTTTCTTAGTTTAGAGGTTGAGATGAAATAAATGAAGCTGTTAGGAGTCTGTCCAGGGGATAGGGAGGCTTCCATGTCGTACCATAATGGTACATTATTATTAGGTTTAAGAAACCATTTAATAGTTTGTCAGGCTCTAAATGCCCAAAGGTAGGCTGTAAACCAGGGTAGTCTGAAGCCTTCTCAAGACCAATGAGAGCGTAATTTAGTGTGGTTAAATCTTGGTTTATGACCTTCCCATAGAAAATCTCCTACAATTTTATCTATATTATGGAGAAGGCAAGGGGAAATTTTAAGTGGGATGCAAGCAAATAGATAAAGAATTTTAGTGGTAATACTCATTTTTATAGTGGCTATTTTACCAGGGAAAGATAATTTCAAGTTTTTCCATTTAGTTAAATTTATTTTAATGTCTGTAAGTAAAGGTTGGAGATTAATTTCCCAAATCTTATCTAAGTCAGATGAAATTTTTATTCCTAGGTAGGTGATATCTTTTGGCACCCAGCGGAACCCCAGGAGATTATTCATAAGGGGATTACAGTGTTTATTTAATGGTAACACCTCAGTTTTTTGGTAGTTAACTGATAATCTAGAGAGTTTGGAGAATGAGTTAAGTATATTACTAAGTGGTTGTGCAGATAGTTTTAAATTTTCTAATAAGATGAGCATATCATCCGCATATGACAGTGATGTATATTGTTTATGCCCAATAGAAATACCTTTAATGTTATTATTCTGCCTTAGAAAAGTAGCTAATGTCTCAAGAGCTAAAATAAAAAGGGATGGAGAGAGTGGGCATCCTTGCCTAGTGCCTCTTGCTAATTTGAATGGTTGGGATAGTGTGCGGTTAGTAAATACCCTCGCTTGGGGGTTGGTATAAAGAAGTTTAATCCAAGAATTAAAGAGATTGCTAAAGCCAAAACGTGATAGTACAAGGTAAAGAAAGTTCCACTCTAAAGAGTCGAAAGCTTTATCAAAATCAATAGCAATAGCTACTGCTGGAGAATTAAGAAATTTGGCCTTATATATTATATTAATTAGGGAACGAAGATGGCCTGGGCCCATTCTTCCTTTGACAAAGCCCACTTGAGATCTATGAATTAATTTAGGAATGTGTGGTTCTATATGATTTGCCAAGATCTTGCCAAATATGTTACCTTCTGTGTTAAGCAGAGATATAGGGCGATAGTTTGCCGGAAGGGTAACATCCTTGTCTTTTTTTGGAAGAATTGTAATAATTGCCTCAGTCATAGTGTGGGGTAGATGACCTTTCTCAGAAGATTCATAAAATACATTGCATAATAAGGGGCATAACTGTTTGGATAGGAGCTTATAAAACTCAATTGGGAAACTGTCTCCTCCAAGAGATCGTCCAGACTTAAGGAAGAAAATTGCCTTTTTTACTTCTTCAGTAGTAAAAGGTGTATCTAAGGATCGTATTGCATCATGAGGAAGGCAAAGAAGTGCTAGGTTGTCAAGAAAAGTGTTAACATCTGAAGATGATGTTGGGGAGAAAGAGGAATATAATTTTTCATAAAAGGATGTCATAATATTATTGATAGAAGATTCATTTGTTTGGATTTCTCCTGTCTGATCTTTTAAGGCACTGATATATCACTCCATTTGTTGCATTCTAAGTCTATATGCAAGTATTTTACTCCCCTTTTCCCCTCCTTCCCAATACTTTTGTTTTATTCTTAATAATGCAATTTCTGTTTTTCTAGATATTAACTCATTGATTTGCATATGTAATTGCAGAATTTCATAATGCAGAGGAGAGAAGGGGTCAGGGTGGGAATTGGCCGAGTATAATGTTTGCTTTGTTTTGAGTAGATTTTCAAGATCATTAATCTGTTGCTCCCTAAGCTTCCTTCCATGAGCAGCAAAGCTAATTATTTTACCACATAATGTAGCTTTAAGTGCTTCCCATGTAGTACTCATAGAGGTAGCTTTTTGGTCAATAAAAGTTATAAATTCTTCTAATTGCATTTTAATCCAAGGTAGAAATTCTGGATCTTTTAGCAGTAAGGGATCCAATCGCCATGTGGGAGATTTTACAGGGGGGAAAGCCCCAAGTAAGTAATAAATTAACTAGGGAATGGTCCGACATAAGTAATGGAAGAATATTGGCTTCTATTATATTAATCGTAACTGCGGGGGAAGTTAACCAGTAGTCTATTCTACTGTAAGTCTGATGACGAGACAAGTAGAAAGTATAATCCCTGTCTCTGGGGTGAAGGGTCCTCCAGATATCTGATAAACCCAGATCCTTCATTAGCTGAGATACTATAATTACACTTTTAGGGTGACTTTCTGGTGAACCATTACTCCTGTCCATGTGTGCATCTAAAGTAAAATTAAAATCCCCTCCAATCAATAAGGGAGAGTTAACCAAATTTGACGAGATTAACAGTTGATTCAATTTTTGGAAAAATTGAGAGTCATCAAAGTTAGGGGCATAGATGTTAACTATTGATAATGGCCCTGAGGGAGTATCAAAGGTTATAATAATCCATCTGCCACCCGAATCCTTCAGAATATTAGAAGGCTTCCACTTCAGGTTTTTGTGAATTAATATAGCTACACCTCTTTTTTTTGGAGGAGGCTGAAGCCGCAAACACCTGACTGACCCAGTCACATTTGAGTCTAGAGTTGTCTGCATCCAAGAGTTTAGTTTCTTGTAATAGTGCAATCTGCACTTTGTGTTTTTTTAAGATGATTAAGAACTTGTTTACGTTTATTTGGTGTATTGAGTCCCTTGACGTTCCAGGTGTATAATGATAAATTAGCCATCATATCCTTGATTATACTCTATGTAGTAAGGTAGATATATAGTCAAGGAGGCTCCAGTATCCAGTCAAATTCAGTAAAGATATGCAGATCAACTTGATATATATAGTACTTGTGAAAAAACTATTGGCAGAGCTATATGGAATTATCAGAATTAAAAGATATATAGAGTCTTTCTGTATTGTATCACTGCAGCTCTCTATTAACACTTTATCCTTAAAACTATTAAACATCTAAATTATAAATCAACAATACTGTACGATCGTCTGAGATGAACAGAGAAGAAAGGTCAGTCCGAGAAAGAGAAAGAAAAAAAAAAGAAAATAGAGACCTAGACCACATCTCTGTTCTCTAGGATGTAACTTAAAAATCAGGAGATAGGATAGCACTAGAAATAAAAGGAAGTAAAGTACAATCCAATCTTCCTAATAACACTAACTCTAACAAAACTTTTATGTAACAATACCAGAGTATTGTAATTTAAGTAAGTTAGAGCCCCAAACGGAGTATTCAGTATTGTGTTTATCCTGCTCTTATAAATTTAAAGGCAATTTTGTTACAATAGCCTTAACAATTCTAACATCATCTATCAAAGGAGAAAGAGAACCAATGATATGCAAAGATATGTTACTACAGCAAAAAGAGAGAGAAAGAGAGCAAAAAAAAAGTTATGAATGAGGTTACTGCCTATTGATTGGCTAGATGTCCCAGATTAAATTGTTCTTTATGTCAATCCTATTGTTCCATCTTGTTAGTTGACATCCTGTTAAACTAATATTCCTGAGACCAATATAATATTCTGTACATTCATTTTGTTTTAGGCACATTTACATGTTAGGCTGCTAGTATATAATCAAGGCAAGATAAAGACATTGGATGTGTTTCAGCGTTCCCCATACATCAGACATCGCATGCCATATTACTATTAATGCATCCAGCCATGTATAAACGGACCCCCAGTCCACTTTTTCGAAAAGAGAAAAAAATAAAAATAAAATCCAATATAGCTAGTATTCCAAAGCCTACCTCTGGAGTTCACACTTTCATTATATTTAATGATATTTGCATGTTAAACTTCTAATGTGAATACAAGGCTTAATAAAAAAAACTACAAGTGCATTTCAGTATCCCTCCCAAGGTGCCCTCAATGTAAGGCTGTGGCGCCCTATCAGGATCCGTTACTTCTTTAAAGAAGCGAGTTGATTCTGTCAGCAAGTCCCAAGAAGTCACCAGTCCCCAGTCCCCTGTTCCAAGTTTTTTTTTTTATATTATAAATGCTTAAAGTCAGATGTAAGCCCTCACCTGAAATTTTCATATAATCTTAAAACATTAGCTTGGCCACCCAGATGTACTGGATAGTTTTATGACAGAACCACTAAGGTATTCGATGCAAATATTAAGCTTATAGATCATGCAGGTTTGGATATGGCATTTAAAGCAGAAACTCTACCTATCAGTGAGTGTTTTTTCCTTTTTTAAATTGAGTACCAAAGGGTATACAATTCAAAGGAGTGGTCAAATTCTCCCTTACTATATTAAGTTTATACATCCAGTCCTCTAATCGGCTTCTCGAATTTCACTTAGCTCAACCAAAGATTCTGCTCTGCTCTGTATTCATGCTTGTTTTCTCTCTTGGTCTGAGTCAAAGTCAGAACCAAAGCTCCTGCCAGCATCGGTCATGGACTGTGTAACCAGGAGCGTGGCAGCTGTCAGGCTGGTTGAAAATGGCAGCTGGCCAGCAAAGCTATGCAAAGGGAGTGCCAAGAATATATTCAGATCATTCAACAGACTTGTGCAGCAGTTTGAAAAGAGCTGTCATTTAGCTTATGGGGTTAGATACATGCCCGTGACCTCTCCAGGAACTGGGATCCTGTTAATTCGGTACGAGCAGACCATCCCCCGGCTTAGGGAAATCATTTGGGCCACCCAGACCGACAAAAGGCCAACCAGCATGAATGTCACAAATGCATTCAGCCTGCACAAATGGACCCCCACATCCATCCACCAAAAGACACCCACCCACCTGCATGACAGTGACCCCCGCATGCACCGACCACTGCAGGCATATACTTCACATATAACAAAAGGAGGAAACAGCACTCAGAGTGACCCAAGTCCACCAGACACAACACGGCAATCAGATAAATGTCATCCTTCATCATACATCGTATCCGTCAGTCTGCCTTCAAGACCAAAGACCAAAAATCCAGGACAAATGCAAAAGTCACCGAGCTTGCAGACGTTTATTTCCCATGCTTTAAAGGTGTAGTGTCCCCTTTGTTTTGCCCTTTCCACGGTGCTTTTTTTTTCAGGGGTCCATTAACTTTGAAAGGTGAGCTATCTCCATTACTGATCCAGGAGGCGTTTATCGGAGTGCAGTCCATATTGATTCCCAATGAAGTGTCCGTCTCTGCAGCAGGGCCATCAGTCGGAGAAGGTAGATGCTGCAATAAAGCATATTTGTTATGCATGGGGACATTTAGAATAACTAGATCATTGACTATAGTTTTTTGCGTGTTATGATCTGCAGCTTCAGGACTACAACATCGTGCTCTTAACTGGCCAGTGCCAAATGATAACTTTTCTTGCACACTATTAGACTGTCTTCTTGATGATTTATCAAGGGAATTAGTTATAGTGGCTGCTTTTTCTGAGGACCCGGTATTCGAGACTGCATCAGCATTAGTAACTGTTGAGGATTCAGATGTGAGATGAACTTGTTGGGTCATTGAATCCTTTTGGTAATTTGTGGTATAGTTATTTAAAAAAGACATTAATGAGTCCGGGGTGTAAAATTCCTTGTATGTGTTTCCGATAAAGCTCTTCATTGCTACAGGATATCTTAGTGAGAAACGAGGCCCCACCTGGTGCATAATCTGTCTAGCTGGTGTAAAAGCTTTCTGTTTAGTAGTTAATTCCTTAGAAAAGTCACGGTATATATAAATATTGTGACCTTGCTAAGTGAGTTGCCCAATTTCTCTTGATTTTTGCATGATAAGCTCTATATTTGCATAGTTGAGGAACTTGGCTATTACTGGCCTAGGTCTTTGTTCTGCTGAAGGTTTGGGGCCTAATAATCAGTGAGATCGTTCTATAATTAGATCGTTGTCGGTTTGAAATTTCAGCATTTGCGGCAGCATGTATTTTTGGCCTTTTCTTCTTCGGGGAATCCAAATATCCGAAGATTGTTTCTTCGGTTTCTGTTTTCTATATCCTCAGCCTTGGCTTGCAGTTCTTTAATTATTTGGTCTTGAAGCCTGATAGTTGTTTTTAACTCCTGCATAGATTCTGCATTGAAACGAACTTTGTTTTCTGTAAAAGCGAGCCGAGAGTCAATAGTTCTCATCGTCTGGGTATTTTGCTAGGTTGAGATTTTCAAGTCATTCATGTCTGCAGATAACTTATTAAACATTTCTTCAATTTTCTCAAGTGGATTTGATGGTTTGTCAGAGAAGGCCATTATGAAGTCTTGCAGTCTTCTTTCCAGGAACTATAGAAGTACTGAAGCCAGTAAGTTCAATTTTAATCTAAAATGAATAGACAAATAGTCTGTAATACTTTTTAACTACTTGTTCTCTTAAGCAAAATATTAAATCTGGCTTAGATGATGTAGATGATATTAGATATTTTTGGCTGATGAAAAGCTCAGGAATCAGGCATCCATCTTGCTTGGTGCCAGACCACGCCCCTCGTTGGTGGTATTTTTCATGAATGGAGGACATTTGGCCATTGCACCGGGGAAATTCCCCTGCTCTTTTCGAGAAGTGCCATGGGATCTTTAATATCCACCTGAACTACCACCAGAAGAGGCAGATGGGACCTCGGTTTAATGTCTCATCTGAAAGTCGACACCTCAGGAGTGCTGCACCTCCCCCCCCATGCTGCACTACAGTGTCAGTATTGGGATATTAACCCAAGTGCCTGGTGTGGGGATAGAACCCACAGCCTGCTGATCTCCTGGCCTCAGAGGTGAGCATGCTACCTGCTGAGCCCCTGACAACCCACTCCTAGTAAACCATCCTTTTCCCCCTTCGACTACTCACTGTCTGTTGTGGGTGTATTTCTTTCTGTACCATCTCTGTCTCCTCCTTCTGTTTCTCCAGTCACTCTTGTTCCCATCCCTCCTTGGCTACTTATGTTTGTCACCACACTACCCTTCCCCCATTCCATCCCCTAAATCTGCCTTCCCATCATCCTTTGCTCTATCCTGACTACTTTTCCCTCCTTGGCACCCCAAGCTACTTACCCCCCCACCCCCTTGCCACCATCCTTTGACTCTGTATTTCCTGGATTCTCTACTCTCCCACCTGCCACCTGTTCCTCTAAACCAGCCAGTATTACATACCTGTTTGATGTTCTCCCACCAAGTTTCCCTCCCCTTCCTCCTGTCACTGATCCTCCTACCCACCTACCCTTTCCCCTTACTACATGCCATTCCCCCACTCTGGTTCCAGAGTGTTCTTGAGGAAGAGACATTCCTGGACACTGTGCTAACCCCCCTGCTTCTATCCTTTGCCTGCCATCCAAGTGACAAGGGGCAGCCCTTACCCGCCCTTCAGTCACTGTTCTCCCTCCCTGGCTCTCCCTCCCCTCTTTCCAACTCTCACCTTATCCACCTTACCTCTGCCCTGAGTTACACTAGGTTTCTGCACACTGGACAGCTCCCTGCTCCCTACATTGTCCCCAGAAAGACTGCGGCTCCACACCCTTGCAGCTAATCACCCTCCTTTTCCCAATCCAGTCTGCTGTGTGTCTCCACCTCCTCCCCTACCAGCTCTTCTGCTGCCTTGCCAGCACCTAGGTCACCACATCCTCCTCAATTAGCCTATATAAGCCCAGCTATGTGTCTCTGATGTTTCTGGCACGTATTTCACAAACAGGTTGACCTTAGTTGTGTTTTCTACAATCCCCCTTTCCTGCTGGTCAGTGAAAGGGTCAACTTTACCTTAGCATTTTGTTCCTTTTCTATTTATTTTATTTCTATCTTCCCTGGGTCAACACCACAGTGTCCAGAAGGTGTCTCTGAAAACTATTGCCCCACAACCACTGCACTGCCCCACTCCCTGCATTCCCAAATCCTACTTTCCCTGTTTTGCATTGAAGTACTTTTGTTCCCTTTTCCTTGACTGATTGCATTTAATTCTTCCCCGTGTGTTATTTCTATACCCTTTTTGGACATCTACCCTAGATAGGGTGTTGCTTCTTTTCCCAGCTTTAGCCAACCCTTTTGCCTTTATCCATCCCTTTTATACTCTTTATCCCTAGTAGGATGTTTTAGTTGTTCCCCTTTGTTGTTTGGTATTTCCCTCTGTATACTTACCCTATATAGCACATTGCTCATATTCCCTGTTTTTGTCTACCTTTTATCTCCACTGGTTACATGTAAGTGCCAGTTTCAATGTAACTAATCATTAATTACATGTAACAAGGTAGTTATCATGCAGTCACATGTTTATTGCATGCAGCTAAATTGCAGCTGCAATGCAGATACAGTGTAGTTACACTTCTACTGGTCCTATCAGTGAATTAAAGAACAGAACTGAACAGGTATTTTATCCTAGGTAATAGGTAGAGTCCCCCACTTCCCTGCTTCCTCCTGCTAATAGATGCCTGCCGATGTCTAAGACACCAGTCTCATTCCTGTTCCACTCCAGTGCTGTTCCCCTCACATGCTAGGGCATGAATGCATGTCAGGACATGTTAGAAGTGATTCTCTTTTATACACCAGGTAGAACCGCCCTCCGGCACCGCTTCTTGCTTAAACCCAATTGGTCCATGATATTCACATGACCCTCCTAGCAAGGCTACCTAGAACAAAGGATTCCAGCAGGCAACAGGTTAGTCCCTAAAAGTAAGCTAAAATTAAGTTGAAAACAAAGAAAACCACTAACTTTAGTGTACAATGCATATGTGCTGAAATTAAACTGCCAAGAAAGCAAAGAAAACCCCAGGAACTGCTTTAGCATTTTTGGCCTGTGATGGAAAAACCATGTGTTCACACACAATATCAGACTCTTCAATGTCCACTTTGGGTACTAGAACAGTGGGTCCTTCACGCTCTAGTGACTGAGTGCTTCAACAGTGTATGCAGCTCCCTGCTGGTATAGATCTTGTGATCCAGGATTAGATTCAATCCAAGCTCTCCTGCACTGTAGTGCTGCACAGTGCCAGTCTGCACAGTTGGGCCATGGGCATAAAGTACATAGTTTTATTTCCTTGAGAATAAACTCCTGCGTCAATGCATCAGTTATGGTTATAAAACAACAGAAGCATAAAAATGTGGTGTTTAGGGTTTTCATTCCTAAGTAGGCATGTGATATCCGACCAGTAACTAGATCAGGTACTGCAGGTTTTTCTTATTTTTGGCTGGGTAGGACAGTTTGGGTAAAGTACTACTCTACCCGACATAGCAGTTTAATTCTCAATTTGGGTAGTTTGAGGCTGGTAATGGGTTGAGTTGTGTACTATACTTACTCTTTCACAGGATGTGGCAACATCATTCATCACGTGACCATCTTTGCAGGGCCACTTGTGTTCTAGATGCTTCAATGGGCATGCATATCTGCTGTGCATAGGAGCTGCTGTGGTGTGAGAGGGATGCAGTTGGAGTGAGGAGTCATGGAGAACAGAGTGAGTTTGTCCTCTCTGTTAGTGCTTGGGTATTTCTTCACCACCATGTGGGATGACTTAGGCTGGGTGACTGGAGCCAGCTTGCCTCTGAGTGATGCTGAGCTAGCCAAACTAAAAAATAACTTTTACAATTACATAAAAAAAAAACTTTCACGTGCAAGAAAGAAACTAAAAATATGAGGGAAGGAAGTACAGGAATCACAAGTGAGAGAGTAAGGATGGAGTGTGCTCTTGGACATACACTGAGCTGACAGGTTTTCTTTTCCATTTTGGAAAAAAAATGTCAAACTGAAAAAATAAATAAATTTGTGTGATGGAAAAACTGGAAATGCGAATTAAAAAAAGAAAATCAACAAGCTGGCCCAGTGATGTGGTTTAAGGGGTGAGGCATCTATGTCTCCCTTCAGCCATGCCGGTGACCCAGGGTTGGAAAATGGACTTGGATTGCTCTGGGGACTGGGGGGGAGGAAGGATCGAGCATCAGCAGATAGCTCTTCTTCATCAGGGAGGGGGATCGCATGGCATGCTGCTTGCCTGACACCCAGCAGTAGCCAAGTGCCAGCACATGCATGCCACCACATCAAGGAATGGACCCCTTGTTCACAGGAGTCAAGTTGTCTTGCCAGAAGCAGAGCTCCAACCACTCCACCCATTGCATGTCTGTGGACCCAGGGAGAAAATCAGTGGAAACCCCCCATGGCAGCAACATGAAGACCAGCCCCTCACAGGCTTACACCTGGTGGCTGGAGACACTCAGAGACCTGTGAGAGAGGGCACTAATGAAGGTGAGTCCCGGAGAAGCCTGGGTGATAGGGCTGGGGGGTCTGTCAGAGAAAGGTCATCAGGGATGAGTAGGAACATAAAGTATAAATGAAAAACAAGAATAAAAAAGAATGTCAGCAAACAGCAGCTACCAGCTCCTGTACGTACAAAAAAACTGATGCTTAATTTGCTCATCTGGATCTGAGTGCTGAGATGACTGGTCTGTGTAGTAGTTCTACAGCACTGTAAACAGTATAGATATTATATGTGTATCTAGTCATTGCAAAAAACATCATTAATGCATCAGTTAGGGTTGATAGCTCTGCGACAAAAGTATTGACATGTGATGTTAGGGTTACCGCCCCTACCACCCCACAACCACCCCTCCACACAACAACAGATGTCAGGGTGTGCCATGTTGTTGTCAGACCCAACTTTCACCCCATTCCATGTGTAAACAAGCTGATATGCTACAGTAAAGGAAAATAGTGTGAGAGTTTGGCCTGATGACCCCATGGCACACCAAAATGTCTGTTATTGTGTGGAGGATGGAGGGGTGGTATGGGTGGTAACCCTAACATCACATTTTCTTACTTTTGTCACTGTACTATCAACCCTTAATGATGCATTACCAAAGTTTTTTGCAATGAATTTCCCTTCTTTTTGAGAAAGTGTAATATAACAGGTAACTGGCATGTGTTTATGGGAGCACAGGCCCTCTGGGCCCTACGCTCCCTTCACATTGTCCAATTTTTGCATAATGGTATGCATATATGGGATCGCAGACTCTGTGGGCCCTGCACTCCCACATACATGTAAATATGGAGACATTTAACAGCCCCATAGTACTGAAAAGGAACCCTTGTAACACTTACTTGGCAATATTTCAGTAACTGTAGCAACTATAGAAAAAAGTCTACTGCAGTTGTAATCATGACTTTGAAACCTCCACGCATACTTAGTCCACCTAATGGTGGACTAAACTAGGCTAGCGAAAAGTCCATATCTTGAATCATTTTTGAGATATGGACTCCGTAGTGTTATGCTATGGGAAAAGTCTCAACTTTGGAATGCTGTAACTGTGTGCCCGATGAATGTTTTGGGACTAAACCACCAAAAGGCATATCTCTTGGACCAGGGCTTGCCACCCTACAAATTTCAGCCCAAAAGCACAATCCACCATGGCAGAATGAAATGACAAAGAAAACAACACCTGGGAAATGTTTTCAAACATTGTTTTCATGAAAACAAAAATGTTTTCACAACACCAGTATACCTTAAAATGACATATTTCCATGCACAAAAAAATGTTGTCAAGACACCTATTTTGTGCATGATCATTGTTGCGCACTCAAAAAATGTTTTTGCAGAAATAAAATGGTATAATGGTGGAAAAAAGTTTGAAAAACATACTTCCAGGCTACCTGCACAAAAAACTGATGCCATGATCATGTTCCTTATTGCCCAATTAGGTAAACACAAGCATTGGTGTTTACAAAGGGCCAGTATTTTTTGATTTACAGCACTTTTTATCTCTTGCTAACTGAACACAAGATGGCAACAGCATGAAAACAAAAATCCAGAGCACAAAAACAAAAATTATGTCGCAAAACTTTTCGCAGTGCACATGTAAATTTAATAATAGGCTAAAATGGGACCTGAAAAACTTATATAACTTTTGAACAGATTAATATTTTTTTTTTACCAAATCTTCAAAAGGCTGCACTTTGACCCAGGGCACATATACACATGCACATTTGAATCTGAAAAGATGCATCTTTCAGTCCTCTAAGCCTGATGAAAAAATGCACAAAAGTTGAGAATTTTGCACATTTTTGACACTCTGCAGTTCCACAACTGTATAGAGATCTATGGTTAGATGCTGCGCATTCCAAACTTCAGGAAAATCAGATGAACTGTTGCAAAGTTATTAAAGTGCAAACTTTAGGGTTTAACATAGAAGTGGCCTTCCAACCCTAACTATTGTGGTACTACCGTGTCACTATAATATATGTGTGTGTGTGTGAATGTGTGTGTGTGTATATGTGTGTGTGTGTGTATATATATATATATATATATATATATATATATATATATATATTATTTACTGTTGAGTAGGCACTTTTATGTTAAACTTGAAATGTTACACATTAATAACTTTAGACCTGTTCAATGAATTTGCATGAAATTTGGTATGTGCAGCGGGGCATCATAGATCTTTTGATCTGTTAAATTTTGTTTTGGTCAGGTGTACTTTTTTTGTGCACCAAAATGCTGAATATTCACTTTTCACCAGTTATGTGGGCAGTTTTTGTTATTTGGTCTGTGGTGCTGCATGGCCATCATGTGCTGTGCTGCTCTACAGCTTGGTTCATCTGAAAGAGCATCAGTCAAGGAACATGCCACTTTTTGTTTGGTGAAAAAATATTAATCCATTCAAAAGTTATTAAAGTTTTAAGTTCCCATTACAAGTGAAAGGGAACATTTATATGGTTATTTTGTGAAACAAGAATGGGGTTTAGGACATCTGGGCCCTCCTTACACTCAAAGAATTTGCAGGAATTCTTTGATCATGACAGCTGCCATCTTGTTTTCAATTTGCGGTTGGAAAAGTTCAATTATCTGGGCTCAGGAGTGACCCCGGAAGTAAAACTTGGTGGGTTTTGCTCAGGGGGCTTTGCTCTATTGAGCCATGACTGTGGTTTCTCTCAGAATGGTCAACACGTAGAGTTTCAGCTTTTTAATTTTTTGATCATGGCTCATTAAGGATCTTTGATCATGAGCCTGCAAATTCTTCAATCGTGAGATTCTTTGACCGCGATCTTTGATCATGAGGGAGCGTCTAGATGGCCACTTGAAAAAATCTATTTTTTCAGCTCAGGAGTGGCTTATTAAACCAAATGAGGGTGGATTTTGCTCATGGGGCTTCATTCTATCAAGGCATGGCTGTGTTTTCATGCATTTTTCCTAAAAATTGATTTTCACATTTTTAATTTTTTGATCTCGAGCCTGCAAATTCTTTTGTCATTGGGGTTGTGATGCCTAAATGTCACCCCATTCTTCTTTACTGTGGCTTGTGTGAATATGATTACACATGGAATGGGGTGACATTTAGGCTTCAAAACCCCAGTGACACACCCTGTCAGCTGTCAATCTCGGGATGATGGGCTGGTGCATGGGGGAAGGGGGCACCCTAAAGGTCTAATTTCCTGACTTCTTGTGTTTTAACCCGAAAATGATGCATTAACAAAGCTTTTTGCATAGAATATGAGTGTATATAAAAAAATATATATACAACATATGTTTTGACATAAATACCAGTATAAAAAATAATATCTCTTCCAGGTCGTGGCGATATCAGTGATATCTTCACATGTGAAGATATCACTGTTATCTCCATGTTCCTATGCGTCTTCATAATAAAAGTGAAAGATTTGCTGTCCAGCATGTTAGCAATGAATACTACTCTGTTGTGACTATCACTCCACACCAGCAGCCTCCCCTACATGACTGTCATCTTTCATTATGTGTATGAAATAGTTAGTAAAAAAAAAGTATGTGGTTGATCCTGACATTTTCTCCTGGTGTTAGTTGAGAAGCAGTTTCAGCTTTCCTACTGTACATTTGTAGTGTGACCTAAACCCTTTGAACACTGTAAAATAAGAAAGTCACCGAGATTTAAAATAAGACACTCTGCCTGACAAAACTTTAGGAACTGCTTTTTTTCCCCTTACTTTTCTGATGTTTGTTTGAAATAAGCTGGCAAGAGCAGTAGAAGACTAAGAGAGAATCTGCAACTTTAGAAATGTGAACACAAACCCGAGCGAGCGTTGCTATAGCAACACTCATTGACTCTTCCATATGCTTTTCTGACGTTGCGGATTCTTTCTCCCTCTGTCCTTTTTCAACTGTCACCACCTTATTTCAAACAAACGTTAGAAATCTAATTAAAAATGGCTGAAAAAGCCACAGGTTTTAAACTTTTGACAGGCTCAGTGCCTTTTTTTAAATCTCAGTGACATCCTCATTTTACAGTATACTAAGCGCTCGGCCACGCTACAAATGTATAACAGCAAAATTGAAACTACTTCTTCATGAAACTGGGAGAAAATGGCAGGATCAACCTGATAACTGGTTTAAATAAGTGTTTCTTTAACAATTACAGCAGGATCAACCAGATAATGATTTTTAAGCATGTATTTCTTAGCAATTATAACATTATTTATCAACCATGTGTCAGATTACTGGGGGAGGGATGCAGTCGTAGACTGCCTGTTGTACTGAGGGGGGAAAATTATACTTTTTAAATACATTTATTTTACCATCTATTAAAGTATCAACCAGATGTCAGAGTTACATGAGGGGTGAGTGCAGGTCATGCATTTACCTGGAAAATCGAATATATAGGGATTTTGCCTGCTTGGTAAATCAAATATGTAGGTATTATGTTAAGTGGGAGATTTGGGGACTGTGTCTGATAGCCAAAACATATCTTGTACAAACTGAACATGACATGGACTTACTGAAGATACCATATGTATCTCCACTCGAGGCCAATGACATCAAGATATCTCAATCGTGGCTTTGCCACTTGTGAGATATGATATCATTGGCTTCTCGTGAAGATAAATATGATATCTTCAGTCAGTCCATGTCATATCCTATATGAATAAAATGGGTAAGAAAAATCAGTAAAAACCCTGTATCCTGATTGGATGAAACATGTCACATAATCGTGCATTATTCCACAATGAATGCACTACTCACAGTATGACCACACACCTGAACTGCTTTCCAGTCCTCAAAACTGTCTCACCAGTAGTGAGATCACTCCACTTCTGGCCCACATAGGCAGCCACACACAGACAGCTGGCTCTCAGGCTGCCATCCAGAGGCATAAATAAATTAATATCAGTGAATGTATGAAGTCCACTGTGTCCCCCCAGACTGCTCTAACAGGCATGTAATGGCTGATTTTTCTGCTTCTCATACTTTAAATAGTGCTCTTAGTTATCAAATTTTGGCCAGAATGTGAACAAGCCTAACCACTCCATCCAAGTGGCCCCAATCGGTTTGATCCTGCATTTTAAATAATGTTAAATGTACCTTGCTGATCTGAGTTGAAGTCCTGCTGTTTCATTCTCTGTTTGCAAAGACTACCCTCCAGCTTCCTTGTCCCACATTTATAAATTGCAGTTTACGGGGAGTGGCTTGGAGCAAATCATGGGGAAAGAGTCACTTCTTTCCCTAAGCATAAACCAATTCAATGTGTGATCTATCCAACCCTGGCTTTATAAATGTAATTATTTTCAAAGGAGCTTCTGGTTGTGACTAATATCAATGAATGAATAAAGTCCACTGTGCCCCCCCAACTGCCCTAACAGGGCTGTAATGGAGGATTTTTCTGCTTCTCATACTTTAAATAGGGGCTCTTAGTTATCACATTTTTGCCAATTTTGATAACCGTGTAAACCCACTGGGCCCCTAGGGTCCCTTTTTAAGGGGTGACCCAGAATTAGTTACATCAAATAAGATCTCCCATATGCAGTGCATGTGTAACAGACAACATTTGGTTACATTCAAGACATTTCACAACTGAGTATTATTTAGGACACTTCACAATAGAGTATCAGGCAGTTCCCTGAGAGAAGTCCTTTGTTCAGTCACACTGGAACTGTATCTCCAATCCAGGGTGGGTTAGTGCAGAACATGAGCAGAGGGTAGCTCACTTTCTGCTTGGTGATGGTGAAGGATGCTGTGACTTATTTTAATGATATGGGAAGACTAGATTTTAAGTCTGTGTGTAGCTAGTAGCCTTGCTGCATTGCATTCAGGTTCAGTAGCAAGTACTCTTGTCTAGCAAGTGCAC
The DNA here is from genome assembly GCA_016271365.2 of Neoceratodus forsteri. Classification (NCBI taxonomy): domain Eukaryota; kingdom Metazoa; phylum Chordata; order Ceratodontiformes; family Ceratodontidae; genus Neoceratodus; species Neoceratodus forsteri. Next base: position 40,570,878 of record CM028131.1, on the reverse strand, counting down.
ACATAGTCCCTTGCAGAAGGTACCCAGGGAGGCTGCACTCTGAAAGTGGCCAGGGAGCTTATTCCACAGTACAGGAGCTGCATGAGCAAAGGATTTGCTACTGGCCATGGTCCTTACCCTGGGTTCTTCCAGGAGGTGTCTTCCAGAGGTGTAGAGCTGTCTAGCTGATTGCTTTGGGACCAGCAGGCTAGATAGGCTTGCTGGGGGATGGTCACTGATGAGTTTGTATACATTGCATACTGGGGGTATTGTTGTCAGAGGCAAAAGTATGGCCAGAAAATGATGTTGTATTTAAAAGACATTTTATTTAAAAAATAGGGCAGGATCAACCACATAACTATTGCCTACAACTTAAACCTGTAACAATTAGGACAGGATCAACCAGATCATCTGTTGTAAATGAAACACTGATTTGTGCTATACAGGGACTACTTCTTGTCCCCCCCCCACTTGTGGCCATTTTATAAGATAGATAACACATTAAAGAGTGTGTGGTCATGCTCTGATATACGTACACTTTGGGTGGCTGAATGCACACAAAGGTGTGTGTATATAAGAGAATGAATGCACATTCTGTAGTGGGTTGTCTATTATGTATATCATGTCTATATAATACCTAGGTGGCACTATCCCAAGAGTTATTACACCTGCCTGCTTGGCTAGTAACAGGTTAAGAGCCTAGGTTCTGATACGGGTGCCTCCACCTGGAGATCAGGGTTGGCAGTGGTCAAGCTGACCTGGGCATAGCCCTCCGGGTCACTGTAACCCAACTTCTCTCCTTCTAGTGGTTGGAAAAGTACACAATAATCACTCTCACAATAACCCTTATTCACCAGGCAACTACCCACACTGTTTGCACTTACCACCAGGGCTGGTTCCTCTAGCCTGACCCTGGGGACCCCCTGTAAAACAAGGTTAATCACAGCAAATAACAACAGTACAATATTCTTGGCACAAACTGGAACCACTGTCAGGTTAAATGCAAACAAAGTTAAATCTGATTTATTCAGGGGACTTGAAAAAGGGAGGGGTGTAATCACATTGATTTGCTTAAAAGCTATATTAATCAGACAGTTATGCATGTAGTTCAGAGTCCCTACACATTCACACACTCTGGGTACCAAGGTAGGAAAATGGTGAGCTAGCCAGGAATGTGGCAACTGGTTGGGGCCCGGTGATGGAAGAAAGCAATATGCACAACACACAATATTTGTAATCTGGAGCCGGAGGGCTCCGTTCATGAAAGAAAAGGCAACAAGACAATCAGAGGACAACACTTTTGGATTTAGCTGATGTTGCAGGGAGCTAACCTGGTGTTTACTCATGATACCCTATACTGGACACAGACAGGATGAAATCAAGACTGCAGGTTGTTGAGCTAGAGTGCCCAGAGAAACAGGGCCCACATGAATTACCAAGGCATCATTCCTGTTCAAGGTGTTGAGCAGGGGGCTGATCCCCAGGCCGGTCTCTCATTGATGACTGTCTCTACATAGCTGGTATTCTGGCTGGGCCAGTGTAGCAGGGCCCAGGCAAATAGAAATGGATATGGATTCAGTCTGTGGAGCTGGATACAGCCTCCAGCAAGCAAAACACAGTTCAGACACACCGTGGGGAACCAAATCATGGCCCACTATAAGCACACAGCACTTTCACATGTAAGGAAATTCCACTGTACCAGGCAAATGGCTCTCTGGTTGCAATTACAGAGTCTCTGCACAATCCGGGAGTTCAGAGGTAGCTAGAAGTCCTGACAGGCCGATCGCATTCAACAATTCTTCGGTCTTCTTCAGGTTAAAGCCTAATCACAATTCAGTGGCTTAATTCGCTCTCCAAGTTCGGATACAGTCTGAAAAAAGCACATGTTCCCTTTCAAGAACACCAGACAGGCATGAAGGACAAACTCATACCTTTCCACAGTTCTCCCTTGCAAATCTACTATGGATTGCTGCTCGAACTATCTTGAGCTGTTACTTCTTCACTTCCCAACTCAGATCTAACTGAAACTGCAAGCAGTGTGGGACTTTCCCCAAGATCCAAAAGGTTTGGTTGGCTGATCTGTCTGTCAGTCACATCAAGGGCTCCCCCTTCAGGTTATTTTAGGCACCAAAAGTCCAAAACTACAATTCCTACAAGTTTTGGCCCCAACAAGCTGCTGTAGGCAGGCTCCATTTTAGAGTCCCAAATGTACTGACTGGCCCATTCTGCAGTCCAGGACCAAGATGATGGAAACAAACAGAATTGTCCATGATGCAAAGAAGGCAGGTTAGAACAAAATGCAATATTATTTCTACTCTAACAAACGATCAGCAAACAAGTATACTGTATATTCTAACAGAGATCCCGCTCAGATTAATTATGACTGCAATCCAGGCAGCTCTTAAAAAGACAGTACATAGAGGCTATACAGGTGCTCTCAGGCAATCGCATTTAAACTGTTAAAATGCAGGACACCAGCCTGGCAGTGAGCATTTAGGCAAGCTCAAGGAAGACTTTTCGGGAACCCCTTTTTGTAGGGGGGGTTACATGTATATTTATAGAAGTGCTACTGGTACTATGTTCATCTGAGAGGAGACTAGTGTGACAATCCAGCATATACATACATATATATATATATATATATATATATATGGAGAGAGAGAGAGAGAGAGAGAGAGCACAACTGAACTGTTAATAAAATAAAAAACATATGGTATATATTACTTATTTTATAGGACTTCAAAATCCTCCCCTGACACCAAAGGACTGCATTTTTTCTTTATTACATAATTTACTGTACATAGTAAAGCCCTCAGTTTACAGTATGACATACCTAAACCTGGTACAGATAATAGATTCTCCTACAAGGAAAGGAAAATTGACATGTAAAGGAAGTATATTGGATTTGTGCTTCATTTCTCCAGAATTGACGGTAGTAAATAAAGGGGTTGAGGAACCTAATTTGGGGGACCATAATGTACTATTACTTCGGAAACTAAAGTAGTTCCAACAGTTAAAACCCCAACTGAGTATAAAAGAAGTTATACTAAATTTAACAAGTTGCTATTTAGGAGTTATCTACAGGGTTTGCCATGGCATAGAATTTTCCTAATTGCTGACTTGAATTTGGCTGTACAGGAATTTACATCAATGTTTATTGAGGCATGTGATCAGATTGCTCCTTGGAAAAAAGTTGTTGACAAACAAAATCACTTACCGTGGATAACCACAACTATAAAGAAGCTGATAAGGGCAAAAGAAAAAATTGAAAAAAGCTAATAAAACCTTGAAACCTGAAGTATGGGATAGTTTAAAAAAATACAAGAAATACAGTGGTTCAGGAAATGAGATCTATAGCACTTTATTTTAAACAAAGGATTAAGGAAACAACAGATCCAAGAACATACTGGTCCTTAATAAAAAATCTTACAAACCCAGTTAGAAACCAAACAGATATAAAACTTAGTCAAAACGGAACTGTATTTGAGGCAGATAGTGCTGCAGAGATATTGAATAGTTATTTTATTGAACTCGCTGACTTGAACTTGGGAACTGCAACTAAAACGAAATGTGCACAGAATGTGGACCATAATTTAGGTTTTGGAAACCCTCGGGAAAACTATATACCAAAGTTTTGATTAAAGCAGTACAAAACTAGAGGTACAAAAAATAATAAACAAATTAAAGATTAACATAGCTAGTGGCCCTGATAAGACTGAGAATAGACGTTTAAAGAAGCTGCCCAAGTATTATCACCAATTTTGAGGCACATCTTCAATTGGAGTCTTAGGGAGGGGTTGTTCCCATTAATTTGGAAGCAGGCTAAAGTTATTTCAATTGATAAAGGGGGAGATTCTACGGCCGCTTCAAATTATCAGCCAATAGCCTTGTTGTCAACAGTTTCTAAGATCTTGGAAAAGATTGTTCATAGGCAATTAATGGAATATCTTGAAAAATATCACAAAATAACTCAGTTTCAATCAGGCTTCAGACAGGGTAGGTCCACGGCTACTGCAATCACAGACTTCCTAGATTTAATAGCTACCCCATTGGAGGAGGGGAAGTCCGTTGGTGCAGTATATGTGGAACTATCAAAGGCATTTGATTTGGTGAATCACTGTATTTTAATAAAGAAATTGGAACAAGTGGGAGCAGAGGAAGAATCCTGTAATTGATTTAGATTGTACCTAGCTAAGAGATCCCAATTTGTAATGTTAAATCATCAGAAATCTAGTTTGGGCTCTGTGACAAGAGGGGTACCCCAGGGATCAATTATGGGTCCCCTCTTGTTCCTAGTCTACTTGAATGTTTTACCAAAATTTATAAAATACTCGCACGTTAGACTTTATGCAGATGATACAGTCTTAATAAAAGCAGGTAAGGATTCAGAAGAAATAGAGCAAAAACTGCAAAGTGATTTTCTAGCCATTCAAGATTTTTTCTCATCGCTTGGACTTTTGATAAACCATAAAAAGACACAAACAATGTGCTTTGACCCAGAGAGGAAAAATAAAACAATTCCAAAAATAATTATTAAGACCCAGGAAGGAAAACTTTAGAGCAGACCCAAGTATATAAATATTTGGGTATCCAAATTGACCAAAATTTAAGTTTTGAACAACCTGTAACAGAATTAATAAAGGAAACAAATGCAAAAATCAAAGCAATGAGACATATATCAAACTGTCTAACAAAAGAAATGCGATTGAATATAGTAAATCAATTAGTATTACCAACAATAAATTACGGAGCCACATTAATAGGTATACATCCAAAAGTGATTACGGCCAGCCCGTTGGGCGCGGTGGGATTTCAGCTTGAGGCATGCGACAGCCGGGTTCAAGGAGCGGACCAGTGGGTAGGAGGGCCGACCCCAGGGGAGAAGGATAGAGCATCTTTTGGACTGCTCTCCTTCTCCGGGAGGGTGCGGGCAGCATCAGGAGTGCTGAGGACTCCTGGTGGAGACCGGAGCCTCCTCCGCCATACTAATTCGGGAGGAGGCGGGGCGACGCGAGACGCCATTGCACGCCCCCACCTCTGGGAGAAAAGTCAGGAGGAAAAGAAGGAGGGGATCCTCCATCTAAGTGAAGCCTCCCAGGCTTCAATTCACCCTGTCGCCGCACTCCCAACCAGTTACTGCTCCGGGCACTGGCATTGAGGGGGACCAGTGCTCCAGCCCCACCGTCTGGGGGGTAAGCCGGGGGTGACCGGAAGGGGCAGCATATAGAAAGGTGGTGGGAGCTCCGGGGGCTGTGACTAGGCCGATGAATGATGGAGGACCCCCAAGAAAAAAGAGAATTAAAAAAAAAAAGCGATTACAAAATTTGGAGGTACTTTATAACAAAATAACAAGGTTTATAATGAGATGTGATATTAGTACTCACCATTGTACAATGTATATTGAATTATGATGGAATTCACTACACCAGCAGGCTAAGGGTACCTGGTTAAACCAGATTCAAGGATTATTCAAAAATAGATCACAATATCACTTGGTAGAAAAACTTCAAAAACCAAACCATGGACTGAATTTATGGAATTCAGGAGCTAGAGATCTTTTAATTCTGAAAATAAAAAATAGTTTAGTAGTATGACCTTACAATATAAGGTTGCTACTAGTCGGAATGGACTCCCCCTTTTTCTTCAAGATTTAGAACTATCCACTACAGAGTACAAAATAGCAGTAAAGCAGGAGTTGTGTTTTAGATGTAAATGTAATAGATGAACCCTCCCCATATTATATCTATACATGATATTTTATACATATGATGTTGTAATTGACTGAGTTTTTATTTTGTGTTGTTATGTAATTGAAATGGTGGTATATGTATTAGCTACGCATGAATGACATGTATTGTATGATTACTGTGTACTGCAACCTTAGTAATTTGAACTTTGTACAAACAGGTTTACCTTTTAAATAGGGATTCTTTGAACCCTAATGGCTAAAATGATGTATAAATAAACTTTTACTACTACTACTACAGTAAGCTTAACTGCATCCATGTATCTGTGTGCATTTGCTGCAATAATTGCTTCAAAGAGTAAGAGACAGACAGCAGTAGGCTTTCAAGAATCCCTTTGCAATTACACCCTTGTCCTTCCTCAATTTGGATGAACAGCAATATAAGGGGTATTTGTAGTTGTTTTACTAATATTACTGAGGAAGCTACAGCAACATAACCCCTGTGACCAATTGTGATTCATTAATAAAATTATACTCAGCCCCTTCATTCTTCCAGTTCCTGTATGTTCAGATGCTATTGAAACTCCACTGTGTGACCCTGACCTTAGGTAGCCATCTATGGCTAGAGAAGGTATTTGTCTTAGGGTCACTGTTTGCCCTGACATTAAAAAAAATTCATATCCAGCTCAACTGTTCTCATGGATCAGTTTTTGGAAACAGTGGCAGGCTCTGTCCGAGCAGCTGCACCTCTCGTAATTGCCTATCTCACCCAATGGCCCAACAGATGAATGACTTTTTTTAACCATTAACAGTACTCTGTTTTACTAACTGCTGCAGACAATCCAGCTAGTAATGTCACATTAAAAAAGAAAAGTCGGGGAATATCACAGTGGGTCTACAGGAGAATGCTTTACACAGCCATAATACTAAAGACTGTATTTTGGTAACAGTAGCCAGCTTGCAAGAGTAGCTATTCTTATCTTACTTGGCTCAAGACAGACCCTTTTGAATAGTTTTCTCTGTTTAGTGCAGTCAAAAACAAAGTCTTTCACATTTTGTTATAGTCAGGGTAGGGTAATACAGTAATACAAAGGTCAGGGCAATATCTACTCTACCCTGACCTGCCACCAATTTTTTATTAGGGCATTTTTAGAGTAATTTAGGGTAGCTTGGAGGTACCCACAGGTAGTATATAGGGTTGGGTATATTATTCCTTGCCCATGCCTAGTCCTAACTCTGCATCCACCTCTCAGATTCGTTAACACACACACAACCAAATGCTGTGGTTGCAAGCCTCCCCCCGAGGGTGCTGGTCGTGAGGCCAAGGTATCCCTCCCCCGAGATTTGCATGGACCCCACAGCAATTATTTAGCAGAATCAGCAAGGCTCACCCCATGGGTGCTGGTCATGAGGGCAAGTTCTCCCTTCCCTGAGCTTTGCATGAACCCCGCAGCAATTATTTAGCAGAATCAGCAAGGCTCCCCCATGGTTGCTGGTCATGAGGACAAGGTCTCCCTCCCCCGAGCTTTGCATGGACCCCGCAGCAATTATTTAGCAGAATCAGCAAGGCTCCCCCATGGGTGCTGGTCATGAGGGCAAGGTCTACCTCCCCAGAGCTTTGCATGAACCCCACAGCAATAAACTAGTAGAATCAGCAAGGCTCCCCCCATGGGTGCTGGTCATGAGGGCAAGGTCTCCCTCCCCCGAGCTTTGCATGGACCCCACAGCAATTATTTAGCAGAATCAGCAAGGATCCCCCCATGGGTGCTGGTCATGAGGGCAAGGTGTACTTCCCCAGAGCTTTGCATGGACCCCGCAGCAATAAACTAGTAGAATCAGCAAGGCTCCCCCATGGGTGCTGGTCATGAGGCCAAGGTCTCCCTCCTCTGAGCTTTGCATGGACCCCGCAGCAATTTTCTAGCAGAACCAGCAGGGCTTCCCCCATGGGTGCTGGTCATGAGGGCAAGGTCTCCCTCCTCCAAGCTTTGCTTGGACCCCGCAGCAAGTTTCTAGCAGGTAAATCATGTGCTCTCATGGAACGAACAGCGGCCACTTCAGAAATGCAGTGCTGAGCGCTTGAAAACACGTACTAGAGCATGAAAACTCGTACTAGAAATCTTGGACTTGAATTTCAAATTACTGCCCCCACACATGTGGAGATAGCTTTTGTTGCCTAAATTCTCAATGGTTCTGAATGCATTCTCTCTGTACTTTAAGAGCTTAATCAGTACCGCATGTTTAAAGTCCTTAGTTTGTTTTACTATCTCTACATATTAGTGACGGCTGTAAATTAAATCTCTCTGTCCCTTAATGAAGTTAACCTGGCACCAGTTGTAAAGTATATATATTGCAGTCTTTACCATACACCATAGACTCTGTGCCTTTATTTTGACAAAATTGAAAATCCTACCTCTGAACAGCTTGCTTACACAAAATAAAAACCCGCTGAGCCTTAGAGTGGAATTTTCTTGGTGCCAAAATTTCCCTGCTTAAATTACCTTCCTACTATCTTAATCACTGATCCTTTATTTGTTGCTGAAACTGTGATCCCTGTTAGTTAGCAAGTAGCCTGTATCCTGTTAGTAAGCACAGTAGCCTGTATATGATAGTTAATTGCCTGCTGTAGATACAAACACTGCTTAATACAGTGGTAGGCATTTTCATAGTCTACAATGCAGTCTTTGATTAGTCTCATACATTTCAGCTCTTGCCCCCTGCTTTCTTGGAGTAAACTCCACCACCCCCATGCCTGAGGTTTCTCATCTCACCCGATATTTAATTTCTGCTTTGTCCTTTCTCTCCAGCAGAATCAGCAAGGCTCCCCCATGGGTGCTGGTCATGAGGGCAAGGTCTCCCTTCCCCGAGCTTTGCATGGATCCTGCATCAATTTTCTAGCAGGTAAATCGTGTGCTCTCACGGAACAAACAGTGGCCATTTCAGAAATGCAGTCTAGAGCTCTAGAAAACTCATACTAGAGCTGGAAAACTCAAACTAGAAAGCCCCACGGATGTTCTGCGTCAGCTGCCCCACCACCCCCACCACCACCCTTGGTTGGCTTCTTCTTTTATAGTCTCAAGAGACCACTGGTGATGCGCTTAAACCAATCAGGCAACTTCTCCATTGGCAGATTATCAGGACCCACCATTAGGGGCTGATACTTTTTCTCAGCTGATTTTTTTTCTCTCAGCTCCTAAACAACAGCAAGGTTGCTTTTGGTGTGTCACACAAAAGAACTTCCCTTACACCTCAAAAAATCCTTCGTTAGCTCCCTCACTTCACCCCCTCAATCAGCATTTCAGAAGACTCTTTATCTACTCTTCTTCTAAGTACATAGAAACATTATGCTAAATTACTAAATCCCTCCCAAATATGCAGAGCAATATTGTCAAATCTCCCTCTCTTGTTAACATAGCGTCTCCATGGCTTATTCTCCTTGTGTTAACCCTCTCCCTCTCCCTCAGCCCACTACCCTCCTGCCTTCCACATACACATCCTAGCTCTACCCCTCCCCCTGCCCCAAAATTGCCCCATGCCACACAGCCCTGTGATAACTCCCTCATCAGTTTCCGTGTCCCATCTTCCCCATTCTCCTCCTCTGCCAAGTCACCTGCTCCCTGAAATCATGAGTACCCTATTTCTATATGGTCAAGAAATACTGCACTTCACATCCTCCCATATATCCAATAAACTGCACTATCATGCAGTCTCAACATGGCACACTAGCAAAAAGATCCAAAAAACGACCCTAACCAGGACAGCAATCATCCTCCTGTTACTTGTGGGCAACATTCACCCAAATCCTGGCCCCACTGACCATACCCAATGACAAGCAATGAAACACAAAGGTTTTTGATTGGCTGCCATCAATATATGTAGCCTCCAAAAGAAACTTGTCTCTCTTCAAGCCTGGGTCTGCCTCCACTGCCCTGATGCACTAGCCATTTCTGAAACATGGCTATCACAGCATATCCCTGACTCGGCTGTATGCATACCGGGATACACATTGTTCAGGTCAGATAGATTAAATGGGCAGGGTGGGGGTTGTGCTCTGTATCTTTAGGAACACCTGCAAGGTATGAAAACTGCTACCATAAGCCATACAAAAGGTACACAGTCACTCACTGTCAGGGTTGAAATTGGTAACTCAGGTAAATCTCTTTACTTAATGTCGGTTTATAAACCCCCTTGAAACCAAAAGGATGCCTTCACATCCATCCTAAACATAATCGACCAGCTCCCTAAACACTCTGAAGTCACAGCACTAAGTGACTTCAAAACAAACTGGCTTGCTCCCAAGACATCCTCCCTCAGGGATGCAGTGCTGCCCAAAATCTGTCCCAAATTGTCCTTACTCCTACCAGAGTAAACAAAAACATGGGCCATAGTTCCCTACTTACAAATCACCTTGAGCATATACAGGATGTCCAGGTCCTGGACAAATAGCTGGAAGCCCCCGCACCCAGGATATCCATGTATCACCAACTCAAAAAAGGGTCTTTAATGCATCTCTGAAACCTACTCCGAAACTTCAACTGGTCCCCTCTTGATCACCTGACCTCGGTTGATGCTGCCCTGTCCTTCTTCATAAGTTTCTTTCAATCTGCCTGTGACATCTTCACCCTCCATGTAAAACGCATTGAAAAATCAAGATCCTCCCCCTGGGTAATTGTTCCTTGCTTGTCCAAATGAAGGCATGTGATGACCTGTGGCAATGAGCCCTTCACTCAGGTCACCCTGCTGACCGACAACTGTACTGTGCTGACCAAAACACATGCAACTGGGCTATCCAGCAGGCTAAGGCCGCTTACTATCAGGCAAACCTTACAGCGACTTGGGGAGATGCAAAGAAGTTCTGGGATAATATCAAGGAACGTAATGGCAAGTCTTCCTCCCTCCCCTCCCCCTACCATGCTTATCATTGATGGAGTCCCCACCCTACAAAATAGCTGATACTTTCAATATATCTTTCTCTGATCTGAGTACTATTCTCCCTCATGATTTCTTCCTCGCAGATGCTGGACAATTCCCACCACCCCTCTGTGCTCCACCCTTTCACTTCAAAACTATCTCCACTAGAGATGCCCGCTCATATATAGCCATGTTCCTAGGAAAGACTAGGCATAGTGCTGACTCTCAAGATGCAAAACTGCTATCCTTAACCCTTGATGCTATACTAACACCCCTCGCTAAAATGCTCTATATGTCCTTGTGCCTAGGGCAGTTCCCATCTCTGTGGAAAAAGGTGGTGATTATGCCAGTTCACAAAAATGGTGCCCGTACCTCAGGTAGTAACTATAGGCCCATTTCCATACTCTATCCCCTCTCAAAAGTGCTTGAGAAAATAGTGGTCGATCAACTTATTGACTATCTCGACTCGTACCACCTACTATCCAAGCAACAACATGGTTTCAGGAAAGGACACAGCACCACCACTGCCCTACTACAATTCTTCTCCTTTATTCATGACACCCTTGACCATGGAGACCTGGCTGGATCAGTCTATATTGAGCTCTCCAAGGCATTTGATACTGTCAATCACAATATGCTCATTAACTCTCTCCTCTCTATTGGCGTATCCAAAGAAACCACTGTCTGGTTCTCTAACTTTCTCCATGGTCACACTCAACAAGTGAAGATAAATAACACCCTCTCCACTAACCTTCCCGTCCAGTCAGGTGTCCCCCAAGGGTCCATCCTAGGACCGCTCCTTTTCTCACTATACTTGAACTCCTTACCTCTGGCCTCCTCAGGGCACCTCCTCCTTTATGCAGATGATGCTGTGATTTTCAGTCAGCACCCTGACCCTACACAGCTCTAAAATTCCTTGCAGGGCTCCTTTACACAAATTGAAGACTGGTTCTCCTCCCACAAACTTTTACTCAACACAAAAAAGATGAAAGTTATGCTATTCGCCTACCCATAACATAAACACAGTGCATCCAAAATATCTATACATAATGTGTTGGGTAACATGCTGGAACCTGTTTCCACTTTTAAATATCTAGGGGTTACCCTTGACTCCGCCCTTACCTATCGTGAGCATATTGCATTGACTTGCACTGAAATAAATAGGAGAATCACTCTCCTATATAGGCTTAGTCCATGTCTCCCTCCTGAAACTCTACGATTAGCAATCTCTTGCTCAGTCCTTTCCCTGGTAGACTATGGCATAATCATCTATGGTGCTGCCTCTGACACGACTCTGACCAGCATTAAATGCACCCTAAACAAAGCCTGCCAATTGGCCATAGGCTGTGATCGGCTCATGCACACATGTGACCTCTACCTACAGTCATCATGGCTAAACTTCCAGGGGCAACTTTTTTACCAGACCTGATAAATGGCCAAAAAAATCCAGTTGGGCCTAGCCCCCCCCCCAGCTGTCTCCAGCTCCACCAAAAGAGCCTGCTGGTTTGCACCACTAGACACTCTGACGCTGCAGCATTCCATGTCCCCTTCGTGAAGACCACTACTTGCCAAAGGTCCTTCTGCTACAGGGCCCCACTCTGGAGGAACTCAATCCCTGACACTGTTTTATCTATCCCCAGGCTAGGGCCTTTTAAATCCAAGTTACTGAGCCACATTATGTCCAACTCTCACTGTGACTGCAGATGAAACTTAGCTATAAAAAAAAACAAACAAAAAAACAAACAATTTTACCGCAGTATTTGCTCCTGTATATGCATCAATTATTCACATCACTGATGTGCCCATATTGTCTGTATTATTTATTTACTTACCCATGTAGTTGCTGCCTTATGCTGTATTAGTGCAGTAGTCTGTTTTATGTATCTGTGTTATACTTATGTATCTGTGTTCTACTGATGTACCAATCTTTATCAATGTAAGACGTGGAGCCTTTGCAAATGAGTCCCTAACTCAAAGGGTTGTAATTCCTAGACCATCAATAAAAAATATAAAAAAAAAAAATCTTTGGGCAGCTGCTTCTTGTGGCCCAAAGAGCCCTGCAAAATGTGCCATAGAGGTGTATGACTCTGGGTGCTGGAAAGTTATGAATTGTACATCAACAGGGATTTTGTATTGTAACATGGTCCAGGGAGATGTCACATAAGGCAGTGCTTTAAAGATTTAGTGTGTGGACTACATGTTAATGCAAGACATGGAGGTAACAAGGTGCCCTTCACATATTGTTTTATTTTGGTGTTTATTTTCTCATCCATTGTGCCTCTATTGCTCATGGGGTAGCAGCTGCTGATGGTTAGATCCCTTTCCAGGGTCAAATGATGCCACACCACATTTGTTATAAACTGTACTGTGCCTTTAAATCAATACTTATTGTGTGATGCACAATTGTATCCTCTCTTGCAACTTTGTTTTTCACCCAGTTATGAGCTGAATCTGGTGCAGAAACAATAAATAATAATTATGATATATTTGGTGTGTATCATGGGACTTCTTTTTTAAAATCCTAACATGTGGTTAATGCCAGAGGATGTTTGAATTCGACAGGGAGGTATTCTATAAACTTGCAACTTACCATTATCTTTGGGAACTGATTTCACAAGGGTTTTAACTACTTGTCAAAATTTCTGTATTTCAGTAATTATTTATTTTTCTCTGTATTTATTTCTTTTCTTGGACACTCAGAACCAATGGGGCTGTTATTTAATTACAGTGTTACTTAATAAACATTTGTCAATCCTTTGGGGTGAAGGCAGAGATTTTGTATAAATACTTCTGTCAAATCCACTAAGACATGCGAATAAATCATAGCAGTTGGCACACAGTCTTGTAGTAGTCTTTCATAATTATATTTGATGTTGAATTTTCCTTAGAACAATTAATACCTATCAAAATCACTTTGTGTATCTTTGGTGCCACCTTCCTCCTTTTCAGCACCACTGTTATTTGGGTATAAAATGTCAAGGTACCATAATGAATAGAGAGGAGTCTGGCTGTGTGTCTGTTTCTCATATGCAGAAAGTGGCAGGTTCCTTTCTGTAAAATTCCCTGCTAGCTGAAACATCACCAGTATGTTCCTTCCAATAATGAGACTGAGTATACAGTTGTGGTTGCTCTTTTCCTGTAACCTCGTCTTCTTAACCATCCATTCACAGAAGACAAAAAGAACATATGAAGTCCTCACTTACAGACAAAATGGAGACATCATTATCGGAGGAACCTTTGCAGTTTATGCAGGTCAGCTAGATCAGTATAAACAAGAAATTAACTGCCAAATGTAAGTAAATTAAAAATAAATATATGAATTTGTTATTAAAATACTAATGCCATACTATCTTATTCTGTAAAACATGAGGGTATGTTTTAAAGAGATATCAGAGTGCAAGAAATTTGGTGAAATGTTTAAACCACTGTTGGGTATATTGTTGGCCACTGAACTGTCCACAGTGTAAGAAAAGGCAATGGACAGAGCTAACCTGTCTCTATTTTTCTTAACTTCTGTGTCTTATTTCCCTATTTTTGTTGGTTTAAAGATCATGTGCAATGGTGGTTTTTACATATTTTTTATAAAAGATTAAAAAGCTGAAATTCAAGTCCCTGTGTCATGATTAGTGTTTCCTTAAAATGTCATGCTCTTTGGTTTTGTGGTTGTCATTTAATCAGCATTTGTTAACTTGCTTTACAGTGGCTGAAAAGAGTGGAGTTATTTCTGTCCTCTCAGTCAAACTTAGAGTGTGATGACGTCATTTTGGAGTAGCTTGCTGTTTCAGATTCCCAATCAGAGCATTAGTTTGTTGAGTTAATGATTTGATGAGCTCTCCAAATTTTCCTCAAACCAACTGTCTGATTTGTGTTTAGATAGATCAGCTTAAAATGTATCATTATCTTCTCATAAAAAGCTAATCATTTCAGTTTCAATGCTGAATTGAAAAAATGGAAATCTTTATCTGTGAGAAATCAGCATGTCTGTCACAGCTCTTAGTTCTTTCTAATCAAAACTCTAATTTGTTTTGCTAACTATATAACACTGGACTATTAAATGACTATAAAATAAATCTAAATTTTGTTTATTCCCAGAAACAGTCAGTCTTTGATGTAGCCTTCATAAATACATTAATGCAAGAACATTTTTTTCATGTCAGATTGACAAACAGTACATGTACTTGAAATACTGTAGCAGAGTGTAGCAGAGTGTGACAGGCAGTGGTCTGAACTCACAAATTTCAGTTCTTTGCTGGTTTCTGTGTGGAAAAATATCATGTATGTGTATAACTAGAAACACTAGTTGGCATCTTGATGCACTGTGTCTCTGCCCCAGTGTTGAGGCAGCTGCAGTCTACTGCTACCTGTCCCTTCCCTACAAGCCCCCTTCCTTCTACTTTACATTCGAGGCTGTCACACCCTAATGCCCACTGTCTTCTCCCACATAGTCAGGGATTGTGCACCCTGCTGCCTCCATCCCCTGCCTAAAGAATAAGGGCTGCTACACCCTGCCTCCCCCTGCCTAAACAGTGGGGGTTGCCGCACCCTGCTACCCCTTCTCCACCACCTTCACAGGCAGGGAAGCTGCACTTGTTGCCCCCTGTTCCTGTCTCCACAGACAGGACTGCTGTGCTGTGCTAAGCCCTAGAGTGACAGGTTCCCTGTCTCCACAGCTGGGGCTGCTGTACCATGCTGTTCCAGCCACCAGAGGTGGGGCTTTTACTACACCATGCTACCTACTTCCGTTGCCCCAAATAGGCAGGGCTGTGGCACCAACTGTACCCCATCTTACAGTCAGGGCTGCTGTACCCTGATATCTTGTGTTCTGCACCACAGTCAAGACTTTTGCATCACGATGTTCTCTATCACGTCACCAGAGAGAGGGCTGCTGCACCATGCTCCTTTCTACATGGTTGGGGTTGTTGTGACCTGCTGTGCTCTAGAGCCCCTTGTTTCTGCAGTCTGGGCTGCTGCACCATGCTGCCACTGGCCCCAAGATTCAGGGCATTTGCTGCACCCCGTTGCATGCCTCCACAGTTAAGGCAGTTGCACCCTGCTGTCCCCCTGCTACCAAAGTCAGATCCTTTGCTAAACCCTGCTGCCCACATCCCTTGTCCCAAACAGGCATGGCTGTTGCACCTATCCCACAATTTAGACTGCTGTGTCCTGCTGCCACCCCTATCTCCTGCCCAAACATTCAGGGCTGCTGCACCCTGCTGCCCTTTGTCCCCACCCCTATAGCCAGGGCCACGGCACCCTGTTGCCCCCTGTTCCTATCTCCACAGTCAAGGCTGCTGTGCTGTGCTACACCCT
This sequence comes from Neoceratodus forsteri, assembly GCA_016271365.2. NCBI lineage: Eukaryota > Metazoa > Chordata > Ceratodontiformes > Ceratodontidae > Neoceratodus > Neoceratodus forsteri. The sequence goes on along the minus strand of CM028131.1, from coordinate 40,554,995 downwards.
AGAGTCTCATGCCACCTGCATCCACAGTTGGGGCAGCTGAACCCTGCTATACACTTCCATTGCCCCAAATGGGCTGGGTTGCTGCACAATGTGCACCCTGTGCTATTGTCAGGGCTCCTGTGCCCTGATACCCTCCTGTGTCCAGTCCCACAGTCAAGGCTTCTGCACCATGGTGTCCTTTGTCCCCTGCCACCATTGTGCCCTACTGCTTCACAGAGCCCCTTGGCTCCACAGGCAGGGGACAGGGTGCAACAAATGCCCTTACTCTTGTGCTACACCCTTCCTTAACAGTTTGGGTTGCTGCACCTTACTACCCTCTCTATCACCCTCACAGTCAGGGATACTGAACCCCTCTTGCTGTCTCAGCAGGGTGTAGCAAAGGATCTGAATCTGGTTGCAAGGAGACAGCAGGGTGCAACTGTCTCAACTGTGGAGGCATGCAACAGGGTGCATAAAATGCCCTGAATCTTGTGGCAAGTGGCTGCATGGGGCATCAGTCCTAACTGCAGAGGCATGGCGCTATAGAGCACAACAGGCCACAGCAACCCCAACTATGTAAAAAGGAGCAGGGTGCAGCAGCCATGTCTGTGGTGACAGGGGATAGAAGGCAGCATGGTGCAGAAGCCTCAACTGTGGAGCAGGACACATGGGGTATGAGGGTACATCAGCTCTGACTGTGCGATGGGGTACACATGGTGCAGCAGCCCTGACCATTTGGTGCAATGGAAGTGGGTAGATAGTGCAGCACACACCACACCTCTGGTGGCTAGAGCAGCATGGTGCAGCAGCCCCAGCTGTGGAGGCAGTGAACCTGGCACTCTAGGGATTAGCACAGCAGTCCTGACTGTGGAGACATGAACAGGGTGCAACAGGTGCAGCATTACTAACTGTGAGGGTGGGGGAGAGAGGGCAGCAGGATGCAGCAACCCCAATTGTTTGGGCAGGGAGTGGCAGGGTGCAGTAGTCCTGATTCTTTAGGCAGGAGATGGAGGCAGCAGGGTGTACAATCCCTGACTGTGTGGGATAATACAGTGGGCAGCAGGGTGTGGCAACCTTGAATGTGGAGCAGAAGGTAGGGGGCTTGTAGGGCAGGGGACTGGAGGCAGTAGACTGCAGTTGCCTCAACTGTGGGGCAGAAATGTGTTGCATCAGGATGCCCTCTAGTGTTTCTAGTTATACACATGCATGATGTATTTTTACACAGAAACCACCAAAGAACTGACATTTGTGAGTACTGACAGTACATGTGCTCGAAATACTGTAGCAGAGTGTGACAAGCACCTGTTTGTCAATCTGACATGAAAAAAAATGTTCTTACATGATTGTATTTATGAAGGCTACATCAAAGAATAACTGTTTATGTGAATGAACAAAATTTAGATTTATTTTCTATTCATTAAACAGCCCTGTATTATATAGTTAGAAAAAAAATTGAGGTTTGATCACAAATAACAAGATCTGTGATACAGACAAGCTGATATCTCATAGAAAAAGATTTCCAGTACTTCAGTTCAGCATTGAAAATGAAATGGTCAGCTTTTTAAAATAAGAGATGATATATTTTAAGCAGATCTAAACACAAACCAGAGACTGGGTTAGTAAGAAACCTGGAGAGCTCAGCAAACCATAAACTCTACGGAGTGCTGCTCTGATTGGAAATCTGAAACAGCAAGCTACTCCAAAATGATGTCATCACACTCTAAGTTTGACTGAGAGGACAGAAATAACTCCACTGTTTTCAGCCACTGTAGATCAAGTTAACAAATGCTGATTTAAAGAAAACCACAAAACCAAACAGCATGAAATTTTCAGGAAACTCTAATCATGACACAAGGACTTGAATTTCAGCTTTTTAAGCTTCTATAAAACTATGTAAACACCGTTGTACGTGATCATTAAGACTCAAGCCTAACTATTTTATTTTTTATTTAAACATTTGGTAACTGGGAATGGCACACAGAGCTAAGGTGCATTTCCAGGTGTGACTCAGGGAAACTGTGGGAGTGGGATACAGAACATAAACAAAATTCCAAAGCAGTAAAATCACAGTTGCATTGCATAAACAATTTACAGAAGTAAACAGATTTACAGTATGCAGGATCTCTTAGTATGCTAAAACAGTGTACAGGAGTAATCATGTGCAGCAGCAAGTAAATAAGCACATACAGAGCAGTGAATATACATTGGATTACATTTACAATCTAAGACTAGCGTACATAAGTGCTGTTAGCTTACATGAGACCTTGTAGGAGGAGACAGAAGGCTTAGCTGAGATCTGACAGATGAGTGAGAGAGGGAGTTGCAAAGGATAAGAGGCTGAGAGTTCTACAGTTGGGGGAGATGATAGGTACAAGCAGACTTGCCCATGTTTGAGGATGGTTTGGGTAGGGAGAAGGACTGGGCATCCCTACATTGGAGGGAGTAGGAGGAAGGGGGTGCAGGGGTGAGGTGGTCAGAGAGGTAGGATGGGAGAAGGATGAACCAGTATTTGGAGATGAAGAAGGCAGAGTGGGTGTAACATCAATGGGATGGGGAGGGAGTTCCAGGGTAGAGAGGGAGGGAGCAGTGGTGGGTATTAGTGGAAGAGTTTATGGCAAAGTGACAAAAGGCATAAAATAGAGAGTCGAGCCTAGTAAGTAAGGAAAAGGGGGCAATGATGTAAACTATGTCAACATAGTGAAGAATGGGCAAAATCATTTTGGTCAGAAGTTCTTGATGGACAGGAAGGGAGAAAGAATGTTTGTTTCAGTAAAGGATGCAGAGCTTAGGGTGAAGTTTTGATTTAATATAGTTAATGTGGTGAGGTAAATTTAGCTGAGGGTCCAAACTGACTCCTAGGTACTCATAGGATAAGCCGTCACTGAGGGGAGTGCCTTCTAAGGTGGGGAGGGAAGGGATTTTGCCAGTTTTTAAGAGGTTCTGAAGGTCATAAAGACAGTTTTAGGAGTGTTTAGTCTGAGTTTATTGTCTTATTGTTCTGGAACCAAGACTGAATGCTGTGGAAGTCTTGAAGTAGGGTGGATGTGATAGAAATTAGGTTGGGACCGGTGGTGAATAGGACGGTATCATCCACGTACATGTGGATAAGGGAGTTTGAGCAGGCCACAGGGAGGTTGTTCATGAAGAGAGAGAAAAGAATGGGCCCAAGAATGGAGCCTTGAGGAACACCTGCCTGAATAGGGAGGGGGGAGGAAGAGCAGTTAGCTATTCTGACTGACTGACACCTGTTGGGAAGGTAAGAGTTGAAACACCATCCTGCAGGTGGGGATGGCAGGACCAGCATTGCTGCATGCATTCAGAAGTAGGGAGTGGGATACAGAATTAAAGGCCTTGGCCAGGTTGATGAACACTGCAGCTGTGATATGGCCATTGTCAGCAGCAGATTGGACGTGGCCCGTAAACCTAAGGAAAGAAGACATGGTGAAGTGGTGTTTCTTGAAGCTGGACTGGAAGGGGACAGACAGTTAGTGGAGGTGAGGAAAGCATTCAGTCTAGATTGTGCTAAGTGCTCTTGCACCTTTGACAAGGTGAGGAAGAGGGAGATTGGTGAGAGTTAGAAGGAGTTGTGGGATCCCCCCTTTGTGGAGAGGGATGATGCATGCAGTTTTTCAATCCATGGGTATCATGCATGAGGAGAAGGATAGGTTTAGCAAGTAGGTTATGGGGAGGGTGATGGCAGGGGAAGATAGATATAGGAGACTAGTATGGAGTCCATCCAGGCTCAATTTAGCTGGGTTTAGGGATAGGAGTGTGGTCAGTACTTCATCAGCAGAAGCAAGAGTGAGAGTGAAGTGTTTCCCAGTTGGGGACTGTGAGAGAGGTTTATTAGCAGATGGACAGGGAGAGACATGGTTCGGGAGGGCACATGTAATGAGGAAAGTGTTCATGGCATCAGCCACCTGAGTGGGGTCAGTAATTTTAATGCCATTGAGATCTAGAGAGGGGGAGTTGGATTGAGGAGATGGGTTAATGGTGGAGTAGACAACTATTGCTTTGTTACACTGTTTTTTCTTTAATGAACTATTATACTTCACTCAGGCACACTAGACCTGTATCAATTGACCATATAATTTTACAGCACTCTATAATACTAGACATGTATTTGTCAGCCATATTATTATACAGCATGCAGTAATGCTAGATAGGTATCCATTGACAGTATTATTATACAGCACTCAATAATACTAGACATTTATCCATCAGCCATATTATTATACATCACTCTGTAATAGTATACACATATCCATCAACCATATTATTATACAGCAGTTAACAAAACTAGAAATTTATCCATTTGGTAGGTGTGTGAGCATCTCAAAAGGTTCTGATGTTCTAAAAGGTTCTGATATGCTACAAAAGGTTTGGATAGTTATCGGAAAGGTATCTAAACCTTTTAGGACCTTTATGTATTGTGGAAACTGTAAGTTAAAAAACATAGTTTTAATAAACATCTTTGCTTCTGTCTGCTACTCTCAGTCTCCCTTCCCATATCCTCCATTTTTGGCTCACAGAGAAAACTGATGTTGCACAGGAGTGATAAATCTGAGAAAGAAAATTACCCTTGACAGAATTGAATTGTTTTAGAGAGACTTTTCTGCCTGCCACACTCACTCTCATCCCCTCTCCCACCTTCCATTTTTGCTAACAGTAATTTAACTTCCCTGTATCTTTGCCAATAATATTATTTTTGTAAAACTTTTAAAGATGTGGTTTCTTCTTTTCCTTAGTATACCAGTAAGCCAGCTGATACTGAATGCAAACTTTACAGAGAGAAAGAGAGAGAGAAATGGAGAGAGAGAGAAAAAGCCAAACAACCGAGAGAAAGTAACGTGCCACTTCACCAACTATGTCTGCCTGCCACACTCTGAGAGCAGTAGCACTATTTGTTGCAACTAGTAAGAGAACCATGTGGGCTCTCCAGTTACCAATGGATCTGGTGCCTGTTTACAAATTGGCAGCACATTCACCCAGTCTAAAGTCACTTTGTTCTAGTCTGCTCCAGGTCCCATCCCTCACACACCACTTGCAATCGCACACATCTGCTGCACAGAATGTTGACTCCATCCTTATGTGTTTAACACTGTAATAGTCCAAAGAAAACAAGGAGATGGGGATAAAAACAGCAGTCTTCTGCACAATAGTGCCTTTTGGGTAAGAAAATCCCATATATCTGAACTGATTTGAAGTAGATTGACTGCTCATGATTTTGTAGGTGTGGGTACTTCGCGAAGTAGTTCACCCATCCCTACCATCATCCATATTATTATACAACAGTCAGCAATGCTAGACATGCATACTACAACCACACTAGTATACAGCACTTAAGCAATAATGCACAACATGGTGTGGTTGTCATGAGATATCATCAGGCTTTAGTTGGTTGGGCATGAGGCCACATGTCGAGTGCATCCAACTGCCTGAGAAGTGATGATATTCCATGATATACCACACCCTGGAGTACATTGTTGCTATTATGAGCTAGAATACAAGTTTTAGTAGTAAAAAAATGTAATCTTTCTGAAAATGCCTTTTTTGAGGTGTAGGAGGAATACCTTTTAATAAAATAGTTCCTGAAGAGCTGTGGAGAGCAGGTGGCAGGGTTTTAAGTGGAGTTTATGCAGAAAGTGTACTGTGTGTGTCTGTCAGCAGCAGGGCATGAACTGCACTGTTGCCTTTGCCTTGGTCTCATTGCCTGAAGGAAGATGTGTGTGTTTTTCTTTTTTTTTCTGAAAACTTTATCTGTGGCAAGCAAAAAGCAGCGATATGAATGGGAACAATGGACATGTCACAGTAAGTTACCTGAAAATTTAAAACTGCCAGTTGGCTGGCTGTTAGTACTGTAAAAAAAGTTTTGGGCTTGTTTTGGATCATTTACTGTTTTTTTCTTAAATACTAGTTCAAGGTGCGACTTGTGCAATTCTGTCCTGTAGACAGATATCACACGCTCTGTGGCTACTGGCTGCTACCTATTGTTTGTGTGGGGAATGCAAAAGTAGGATGTGGAGGATGTTGTGGACAGCTCAACCATCATTCTTTCCAGCAGCTTGCATTGTGATGCCTTCTGTCGTGGGCACAGCTGTAAGGAGTTTGTATCTCTTTTTTTTTTTAATAGTGGCTGACTGGAAGTCTGAGTCACTCTGGAATGTGTGACATCAGGAATATTGTACAGTCAGGGAGGAGGCTGGTGACCAGAGGTTTTTTGAAGCCTTGATGATGTAGCTCCAAATCATCACAGCTTCAAAGAACTCTCAGCCAATCAGCTTTCCATATTTACGGTCACCAGTTTATAATCAGCAATACTAGATATGTATCCAGTAACCACATTATTGTACAGCACTCAGTAATACTAGACTGGTATCCATCAACTATGCTATTAAAGAGAATTTATTAATATTAGACATGTATGCAGTTATCATATCATTATACAGTACTCGGTAGCACTAAAGATGCTTTCTTTGACAATATTATTATATAGCACTCAGTAATAATTGATCTTCGTCTATCGACCATATAATTGTACAGCATTTACAAATACTAGCTCTGTATCTTTCAACCCTAGTACTGTGCAAAGTTAATATTCTGTATAGTTTACCATTGTTCTGCATAGATTTCCCTCTCAGCTGAAAGGTGTGCATACAATAGTAGGCAGTATAGAGCAGTGGTTTAAGGCTCCGAGCTGCACACCTGGAGACCTGGGTTTGAATCCCACATTTCCCACGTGCATACTGTGACCCTGAGCAAGTAACTTAACTTTCTTGCGCTCCCAGGTCACACCTGTAAACAAGCTTCAGCTTAGTGTATCTCTCCTGGTTAAAAAAAAATAATAATAAATAGTTCAAAATTCATGCAATATTGCAGTACAACATTCCAGCTGACTTGACATTCATGAACCACCTTGTTTCTTGACTTAGAACTTCCACACACACAAACTGAAAAATGATGATGCTTTTGGAGGAACACTACCTCAGAATAACTTTTACTTCCCTAACAAACAGATCACACCAATGAATAGGAAGAGGTCATTTTATAGACAGAGTGCAAAACACCAGTAGAGTTTCACAGAATAGCAGAGAATTTATCCAATTCTAAAAAGATGCCAGAAGGTGGAATGTCAGCAGTTTCCCTTGATAGCTTGCTCAGTAGACTTCAATAGTCAGTCAGTGAGTATGCATGATGTGTAGGGCACCAGTACCAGAGTTAGGTACCTGTACATGTAAACACATGTTTGAGCACTAACTGAAAGTGCCAGTAACAGAGTTATCTGATAACAGTGGCGGCATGACTTTTCAGTTACCAGGCATCTACACCAACATCATGCCCTGCCAGTCATTTTCCCCATTAATGGTGCGCCCATGTACACGCGGTACTGCCAATAGCCTGTTTTCCCTTCAGTTGCCAGATAATGGGCTATCTGGTAAGTTGGTTTGTCATAGAAACATAGAAGCACATAGATTATTGGCACATGAGGACTGCCAGGCCCACCCAGTCTGCCCAATTCATGTAATTGTAATGAGTGTCAAAGATACAGACAGCCTCAGAGATGAGACTGAACTTGATGAAAGTGGAACTTTTTATGTTTTCCAGTCAATGTCTAAATTAATCTTGGCATACCAAAATGAGCTGTTTGGAAGGAAAAGGAAATTACAAAGTCCTGAGGTTGAGATGCACACACCGTGAAAAAGGAAATAGGATAAAGCAGAGACTGTGAACAGTAATGGAATGTCTGGAGATGACTTTGAACCTGATAAATTTAGCACTTTACACTCAAATTTAGTTCCTTTTTCATAGTAACTAAATCATTAGCAAAACAAAACTCTAGGATGCATTTTTAATTCATGTTGAAGTTTTGTTTTAATAGCATTGATTATGTAAGGGACCCAGTTGTTACGTTGATGCCTATTTTTAAATTCAAACATTTTAATTTTTTATTTTTTGCAAATTGTTGTTGTTTTTGATTTGTTTTCCCCCAACCAACTGGCACCATCCCCCAATCTCCCACACCTGATTACCCCAGTGTCCTCCTGGACTTACCTGTCCGGCTCTTCCCCCAGGGGCTTGCCTCCCCTTTGGTAATGGTGGGGCTCACCTATAGCCCCATCGGAGATAGAATCTGGATGGCAGGGAAGTGACCAGGTAGCTGGGCTCTTGGCTTGCAGGAGACTGGTGTCATCCTTCTGGCTGGCTGTACCTTTCTTGCTTTCTCTCCCAATGTGGATGAAGTAGTGCGTAATGATGCCAGTGGTCATTCTGTGAATGCCCCCATGTGCAGCACACTGGATGTCTGCGCTGCCTCTACTCCTCCTTTGTGTGGTCCCATTGTGCCAACCCCAGTCACTGCTATGGGTCAGGCTGACACCAGGCACTGATCTCACCCCTTCTTGGAAGAGCAGAGCTCTGGGATGCTCGATTCTCCTCCACCTGGTCAATCCCCTGACTCCTGAGTTTACTTCAAAACTGGGGTCTTCAGTGCTGCAAGTGGTAGCACTACCACAGTGCCGGTGTGCCAGTCCTATTTATGTGTAGTTTCTAATTAGCTTTGTGTATTAGCAGAGGATAATTTCACTCGGATCAGTTTCATTATTTGAAATGATATCTGTTTCACAAAAGAATATGTCAACATCTGCTGTCTTTCTGTTTTGGGTGGTGAGTGTGGTGACTGCATAACTTTTCATCAAGGCAACTGCTTTGTATAAAGATAGCTGTGTTTTTTTTGCCATTGGTCTTCAGTCAACAGTCTTTTACTCAGTTTTTTCTATTTGCAGAACAGCACTACAGGTTATTAAAATATGAATTGCCTTAAAAATAATGTTTATCAAGGATTGCTGTCAGAAAGAAGGACTGGCTTTGTATTGAAACTGTAGGCAGTGCTGTGCAAATCTGCCTCATACAGCAGCTGTATCATAGCCGCCTTACATAGAAGAGAGTTAAAGGAGATCTACTCACCACAGATAAAGCAGTGACCACTGCACAGATTGGGGCTTGCGTAACTCAATTACCCCTACAAGCACAATATTCATTGCAGTGTACAAACATCCGAATTCTCATAAAATCAGATTACGCTTTGTACCAATCAGCATTTTCTACCATACTGGTATCCCACCCCCCCACCCGAGATCGTGCTGCTAACCATGAGATATGATGATACACCACTGTTCCTTCCTGTAGTCTGCCTTATGTACAGAGATTTAATAATGTCTGTATCTCCCATGCACTGCTCTATTTTCACAGACTTTGCCTAAATGCTATGTATATGCCATGTATGCAAATGGGAATTTAGGCAAAGTCTGTGAAAAAAAATTGGGAAATATGGAGATTATTAAATCTCCATATAGAAGACCAGACTACAGGCAGGAGCAATGGTGCATCATCATATCACATTGTTTTCAGCTCAATCTCTTGGGGGGGGGAGGTCAGTACTGGTATGCTAAAAAATGCTGTTGGGTACGAATGCTTTATCTGACTTTATGAGTATTCATGCATATATTGCAATGAGTAATGTGCCTGTAGGGGGAATGAGGTTCCAAAGCCCCAAACTATGCTGCAGTTGCTGCTTTATCGGTGGGGTGTAGATCTCTTTTAAACCTTTACTTGTGTTGTGTACTTGCTGTGTTGAGAATCTCATTTACTGCATATTTATGTAAGTAAGTAATAGTGTCTCCTAATAATTGCTGTGCCACTGTTTCTTGTAAAGTGCACTTAGTAACACCTCAGTATGCGGAGAGTCACGTGATGCAGTGGAACTGAAAGCAGCTTTCTGCTGAGCTCCCACCCTCCGCCTCTAAAAGTGCTTATTTTGTCGCTATAATGCTATTCTTTCAACCAAATTGAGATCTGTGAGTTTTTCTGGGCATTCCTGCTTCATCTGTGCCGATAAGTGTAGTGCTCTGCAGAATTCAACAAAGCCAACGGCGATGGATTCAGAGATGAAGGTGGCTGGGGTGAAGCATACCCCTCCTGCATCACCAGAGAAGGCTCCTAAGAAGGCCAGAAATGCAAACCCGGGACAATCGACCAAACAAATGACTACTGGACCATCAGGCAACCCCTTAACAGAGGATCGTTTCCTCCAGGAATTGGCTCCCTTCAGAGATACACTCCAGGACATCTCGAGTGAGATTAAATCGCTCAGGAGTGACTTTGCAGATTATTCAAGGAGGGTAGGAGACACAGAGGCAAAGACAGCCTCCCTGGAGCACTGGAGACTTAAAACAGACCCAGAAATTGTTAAATTGAGACAATTAATTCAGAAACTGCAAGCAAAGACCGAAGATCTGGAGGGCAGGAGCAGGAGGAACAACGTTCTAATTTTAGGCCTACCAGAATCGGAGGAAGGTGGAGACACCATTCGCTTTGTTCAACAATTTCTCAATAAAGTGGTTGGCCCCTCTCCTATAAACCAACAATACCATATTGAGAGGGCTCACAGATCTCTCAGGCCTAAACCTCCGTCGGGTGCTCCCCCCAGACCAATCATTATTAAGTTTCTTAGCTACATAGAACGACAACACGTCCTACCTAAAGTCAAAGAACTGGATGCTGTCCACTGGAACCATATCAAGTTGAGAATTACCCAGGATCTCCCTTATGAGGTTAGACAAAATGAGCAGCATTCTACCAGATCATCAAGAAACTTATTGCAGCAGGCAAGGGTTTCAGAATGAACTACCCAGCAAAACTCCTGGTCTCGATAGATGGTACCTGGCATGCTTATGAAGACCCTGAACAAGCCTCAATTGAGTTATCCAAAAGGTTTCGGGATTTGTTTAAATGAGACTGATCTCACTTAGGAACTTTATAATTGCTTAGCGTTCTAAGTTATTATTCTGTTACAGTTAAAGCATTTTTGGCATACATCTTCTTCGATTTGGATAACCTCTGGGCAATTTGGTTAATGACCTACCTAGTTCTCGAGGGCTGTGGGGTAGTTCCAGGCGGGAGGGAGGGCAAGGATGGAGTAGACCACGAGGCCTAAGTGGCCTGATATTCACATAGTGCCATGTGCATCTGTCTGGTTCCTGCCCCGGGTACTCGAGTGTGAGTGTGTGTTTCCGGGAGGACGCTCTAACAGGCGGACCGTTTGGTCCGTCAGTTGAGCTTCCGATCTGCACTTCCTTGATGTCCGGTTTCTGGTGGAAGGCACCTGGATTTCTCTCAAGGCTTTACCTCGGACATCTCTCATCTGGCTACAGAGTCCATACAGGTATTAACTCCCGGGTTGTTTTTTTTTTCCCTTGCTGAGTCCTGCTAAAGCTAAAAGGCAATACGCGACTCCCGGTTGAGTCGATAGTTTGTTTGTGTCCTATATTGGCCTGTATTATAGTCTTCATTGGCCCAGTGGTCTACTTATTGGGGAGGTTGGAGGGTGGGAGTAGTGGGTAGGAGAGTCACTTCAGAGCCCTGTTTTGCGACTGTAATTGGGAAATTGGGGTACCATGGCCAATTCAAGCTAAGTGGTGTGGAACCCTTTCTACTAGTTTAAGGAAAGTACACGAGGGTTTCTTTAGTTCTGGCCATGATCCTAATCCCAGGTGGACATGGGATAGTCCACGGTACCCTGGGGGTGGGGTGTGGGGAGTATGGTTCAACTGTCTGGTTCTTTGGTCTAGTCTGTTTGGGGGGTTATTTGTAAATAGTTTTTTGTGTAAGAGAGGCAGAGGTGGGGGTTGGGGAGGCGGGTACCACTTATCACACACTGGTTGTATCAGGGCTGGAAGTTTTGTCTGTGTTCTATTCAACCTTACTATTGTACAACTTATTTGCCTTAGTGGTTGCAGGTTTATTTCATGAGATGGCAATAAGGGGGGGTGGCTCCTGGGGGTGGGCGGAAGGTGTCACCGCTAACAAGTTTAGTAGATAATATCATGTGGCTCAATCTGTACAAACGTATACAATTTATCTCTGTAAATGGCTTTAGAGCATATTAAAATTGCCACTTGGAACGTTAGGGGAATGCGGGAGGCAACCAAAAGAGGTCAAATACTTTTAAATTGCTCCTTAATTGGTGTGGATATTCTCTTCCTACAAGAAACCCATGTCACAGTTGCGGAAGCTAAATGTCTGTGGTCTAAGGGGTTCTCTCAGGTCTTTGTGGCAGGCTGGGCTATGGGGACCAAGGGGGTAGCCATCATGATTAAGCGTAATGTATCTTTTACACTAGATAAGTGCATTCAAGATCCAGAAGGCAGGTTTGTTCTTGTGAAGGGGCTACTCTACAATATTGACGTGGTCCTTGGTTCCATATACGGTCCCGTTGGAGGCGATCCCAGCTTCTTGATGCAGTTAGCAGATAGCCTGAGTGCCTTTCTGCCAACATCATTTATTTTAGGGGTGACTGGAACATTCCCCCATCACAAGCATTAGACAGAACCTATAGACCCCTGAAACCCCCATCGTCAGCCCAATTGGCTCTGAAGGAACTGTGTTGTATGTTAGGCCTGGAGGATCCTTGGAGACTGTTGAATCCTTCTACTCGGTGCTATACCTTCTTCTTCCCAATTCATAATTCTTGGTCGAGGCTAGATTACATTTTAGTGAGTACCAACCTTCTTACTAATATCTCCCTCATGTGTATTGAGCCCATTGTTATCTCGGACCACGCACTGGCTTGGGTTAAATTTTCACCTAACCCCCCAGGGCAACGAGATACCTCTTGGAAGCTCAATACCCAGATTCTGAAGGATGAACAGATCACTTCCCATTTCCGATCACTGATCTCGTCCTTTTTAGAAATTAATCAGGGGTCAATACCCAGGGATGATCTGGTGTGGTGCTCACTGAAATGTTTTCTTAGGGGTGAATTCATAAAAGTGTCCTCAAGAAGAAAGAGGATGAGGGTAGAGAAAATGATCTCCCTGTCCAACCAGATTAAATTGGCTGAAGAGGCTCTCTCTCTTCCTCCAATTCTCAGAAGGCTCTTGAGAGCTTATATAAACTCAAAGACGAATATGAAGATTTAATTAAAGAAAAAAAATGAATTTGCTATTTTAAAATCTAAAACAAAATATCTTGACCAGGGTGAGAAGCCCGGAAGGCTACTAGCTCTTAGACTTAGGGAAGTAGAGAGCTCTAGATTAATCCCTGCCTTAAAAGCGAGTGATGGTTCCATTAAAACAGCGCCAGCCCTCCTTAACCTGTTTAATTACATCCTCACTTCTGAACCACTGGATCCTTCCTTATTAGAAGCTACTATAATTTTAATCCCTAAGTTAGACAAATCCTCTTTGGACCCAGCCAATTATAGACCTATCTCGCTGCTCAACTATGATGTTAAAATCTTGACCAAGATTCTCTCACTGCGAATTAAGCAGGTATGGCAATCACTCTTGAGCAAGGAACAGGTAGGTTTTGTCCAAGGGAGATCGGCATCAGATCATATGAAGGCTCTTTCACATATTTTTCATGTTGCTTAAGACTCTCCAGCACCCATGGCCTTAGTCGCCTTAGATGCGGAAAAAGCCTTTGACCGTGTCAATTGGGATTTTCTATGGGCCACTTTAAGTAGGTTTGGCTTCCCAGCTAAATTTATCTGATGGATCATGGAGATCTATAGATCACCTTCGGCCAGAGTCTATTGCAATGGGGTATTCTCATCCCGATTCCCCTTGTACTCTGGTACCCGCCAGGGGTGTCCACTGTCACCGTATTTATTTAACCTCTATTTAGAACCTCTCCTAGTGTGTATCAAATCCTCACCCAACATTTTAGGGTGTGTCATTGCTCAACAAATGCTGACGGTGTCGGTGTTTGCAGATGACATTCTCCTACACCTCACCAATCCGGTCAACTCTTTGCAGGAGGTCTTAAAGATAGTAGAGCAGTTTGGTGTAGTTTCCAATTACAGGTTAAACCTAACTAAATCTGAAATATTCCCACTCAATTCACACCTGTTCCACTCTAGTGTGGCTCAGTTCGGTATGAAATGGGCCCCGAATCACCTCAAGTATCTGGGCATCTATTTGGCCCGAGAGGAAGAAACGATCAGGAAGCTTAATTTAGAGGATCTAGTGGACAAAATCCAGACCAATCTTAATAGATGGGATAACCTTCCTTTAGCCCTGGGAGGAAGAATCAATATAGTCAAAATGAACGTACTTCCGCGTATATTCTATCCCTTGAATCTGCTAGATATTTGGCTCCCTAAATCCTTCTTTCGAAGGTGCATTCAATATTGACTAAATTTATCTGGAGAGGGAAACGCCCCAGGAGATCCTTCTTTAAACTTTGTTTGCCCAAAGAAAAAGGAGGCCTCCGCTTGCCTAACTTTGAATTTTACTACTGGGCCAGTCTCTTAGCTAAAATGGGTAAATGGCTTTGCCCACCTAATACCAACTACATACCCATATGGCTTAACCTAGACCTTAACCTCTTGGAAACACACAATATCGATCCCCAACACATTTTTTACTATAATTTCTCCGCTCTACCTGAGTCTATTAAGAATTCAGTGGTAGGGCTATCTGTGAGAGTCTTAAACCAATACTATACCTCTGTTAAGATTCAGTATTCAAAAGACCCGGGTCAGCCACTGATTCTCAACCCTAATATCAGGATTGGGTCTCATTGGCTGACACCGTCATGGTTACCTCAGATTTGGGACTGCTCAGTTGAGGATTTGTACATACGAGGTTCCCTTGGCTCTTCAGGAGACCTGACGACAATGCTGAATATTCCTTTACAGAGTATTTTCAAACTATACCAATTGAGACACCTCATAGGCAAAGAATTTGGACTGGTATTGACCACTACTAATATTAGGCCTTTTCTAGATCAACTAAGGAATTGGGTTGTAAAGCCCCACAGTGTCTCTAACTTATATATGCAACTCATGCTTACTAAAGTTCCGGAAGCGTTGACTGGCTCCAAAGTTTGGGCACCCATAACTCCTGGGCCTTCCATATCTTGGAGTCAAGTATGGAGAGACCTATATACATTTATTACCTTAGATAGAAATAGACTCATACAGTTTTACATAGTTAACAACATGTATTACACACCGTTGAAACTGGCCAAATTTGATAAATCTAGTTCTCCTAACTGCACAAGATGTGGCAAAGAATTGGGTAGCATACTCCATGTGTTCTGGTTTTGCCTTAAAGTTGCCCCATTGTGGAAAGCTATCCGAGACAGCCTGGACCCAATTCTAGGACTGGAAGATCTTTTCACTCTCGAAATTTGTATACTAGGTATTTTCTCCAGTATCAAGGTTAAAGAGAGAAAGTACCATATGGCCTTTATTTCGATGGTTGTCAAAAGATTAGTTCTCTGACACTGGCTAGACCACTTAGAGATTTCCTACCAAGACTGGGTGGAGGAAATGTCCCTGTGTTTCAAAGTGGAAAAGTTAATTGCTAGCTCCAGGCATGCTCTGCCTGCTTTCCAGAAAAAATGGGGCAAGCTCTATGCTTTGTATCTCCACTGAAACTCAACTCTAGTTCTTTCTGATGTTTGTTGTCCTGCAGTAAGATTTGCCTCCCTTCCCATTACTCTCCCGTCTCTGGACCGTGTACAGGTAATCTAAGGGCTTGTTATTCAATGACCCCAGGTATAGGTTAAGGTCATCTTAGGGGCATGTAGTTTTAGCAGTGATGCCTTCCGGGGTGGGGGAGGTGGGGTGGGGAGAGGGATTATATGGATCCTATGTACTGTGAATATGTCCGGCTTTTTGTGGGGTTTCCTGTATGTTCTGTTCTGGTCTCTGTATTTCACCCTGGTGTTATGTAAAATGAATAAACAGAGAATAAAAAAAAAAACACCTCAGTATGCAAAGCTTTCTAGGAGGTGTGAACTTCTACTGGGCACCTCACTCATTTGGGGTGACCAGTCCAGTCCTCTGGAATTCACTCCCAAGATCTCTCATGAGGCCCCTACAGTGGAAACATTTGGTAGGTGCCTAAAAACTCACTTACTTAAGTTAGCATACTCTGAAAATATATTTTAATGCTGGCTGTCTAATTTTATCAACTACTTTAATTTTATTATATATCTTATTGCAATGTTCCTGAATGTTATGTACGGCGCCCAGAGTGGGTGCCTTAAAAATAAATGCTTACTTACTTTCCTCTGTAACAAACATTGTCCAGACCATCAGAACTTCTACTCATTTTAGAAGAAACTTTAATTTACATGGAACTGATTTTCTGGCATGCACTGCAAACTCAGTTATGATCATATTAGACTTACAATGAGCTTTTATTCCTGAGGCATCTAACAGGACTTGTCTTGTAAACAGGGATTTACCCCTAATGACATTTGCTATCCTTTATAAAAATATAATGTTTACCTACCTACCTACCATATTACACTAATAATGAAAAAAGTGTTATACTGTAGGTGCACAGTTACTAGCACCGATTATCCACATGGGGTAAATGCTAAATTTAGTAACAGTGCTGAAATATCATCTCTGTTCTCATCATTTTATGTCTGTCAATTAAATATAATATGAAAAAAAAAACAATCGTGCTATTTCATTCCTGAAGGGAGCTTTACCAAGGATCCCTCGATGGTACTGTGATCCATTTTGCATTGGCGTTGTTATGTTTCTAGGTTTACTACCTTTTTTAAATTAATCAACTGTAATGCCATGCTGGAAAGGAAAATATAGCATTCTTGCACTGTTTCAGCTGCTTGCTTAATTATCCTGTGTGAGTTTATGTTTGCTCTACCTCCCCCAACTCCATGCCAAAATCATCTTGACAAACTGTAAATACTTCCAGCCTTCAAAGGTTAATAATTTCTATTGCATCCTTATCCAAACAAAAAATATGTTCAGGCTTCAGTCCCCAAACTTAGAACAACTTCAACTTTGTGTAAAACAGTAATATGTCTTATGAAGTTACTTGCAATCCTTCTCATGCAGCAACTGTAACATGGCCCACCTTCACATAGAAGCAGTGTTTAAACTGGAAATCTTTAGGTGGGGAAGATCTCACATCTAAATTTCTGGTTGGTGTGAAACTGTAAATTCTGGGTGGCTTTGGAACTCTCCTATAGTGGTCACTTCAGGATTCTGGATTTTATTTGCTTGCCTGCGGGTCATTACAAAGTGCTAAAAAACATCACAGTTCATGGTAGAACATAAAGCTGTGCATGATCAGATAAATAAGAAACACACATAGCTTAATCTAAGATAATACCAGTGAATAGCAACTATTTGTTCTGTGTCTCATCACAGCTTTCATAAATGTGACCAACATTGTTGCATCCTCTACATTGATGGCTTCAGTAACACTTCCAAACAGTCTTGCAGAACTAACTTTTATGGCCTTATAAAAGTATTCAAATATTGTAATCTCCATTTCAGATTCAGGGGACAACTAAAAAAGTTTGTGAAATAAATCTTAATCCTGACAATACTGCAAAAACACTCTATTATAATGTGTTAAATCGGTTGCAACTTTCTCCAAACTGCCACTTGTCTTTTCTGCTCATTTTGAATGTTATATTTATTTGAGTTTGCAAGCAAAACCAACAAACTGATATCCCACAAAGAGATAACAATATGGCATTTCACAAATGCATAGGAGCTCTAACAAAGGTTCAATATAAGACCCCACCTTTAAAGTTACATCCTGTAGGGGATTACCCTGTGAATACTACCTGCATGCAGTCAAGGAAATAAAAGGGAATCTCAAAGGCTCATTAACAATTACCCTATGAACAAAGTGCTTCTTCAGTCCGATGAGTCTGCCAGTGCATTGTGATCATATTATGCTACAAGTTTTCCCCAACTCTCAGGAACAAATCCAGCATAATCATGTTTCAGTATTGAACTCCACAGTAAGTAAACTGAACCATATAGCTGTCTGGGTATAGGGTACTCAATAGATTCCTATTATCAACGTGTGATGCAGCATAGTTAATTTTATTACCAAACCTGCAGTAGAAATTTAAAGAAAAACTCTTGATGCAATATGTAGAGTATAGCAATGATATTTTATAACCCACTTTAAAGGCTGGACATATTAAAGTAAATGAGTGTCTCCAACAGGTTCCTGGGCTGAGTCACCATGCAGCTCAAACAGTCTGATTGTGGGACAGTTCGAGGTGGCACTAGAGTTGAGGAAAAAGAAGGCTGGAATGCCATTGCTTTTTTTAATCATTCATAGTTTGTTTACTGTCCACATTTTGCAAACTACCCAAAATGTGAACAATAAATACATTGAAAAGGCTCACATTTCAGAGTTTGCTATTTTGGGACTGAGAATGGCATCATCCCATCTCACTCATCATCCAAAGATACTTCCCCCTTCACTCCTGCTTCATTTCAGCTGTGCATTTCATTCAGATACTGTTTTTCCTTCTTTTACTGTGGGATAGGGCCTCCTTCTGTTGACACCAAATAAGCTGCTGCCCTGACAAGACTCCAATGCAGCCACTCCTGGTTCCCACTGATTCACAACAACAATAAAAGTTGTGCTCCCCAAATCAGGAAACAAAAATCAACCTTAACTGCAAAAAGGTATTTCTTACATACAAAAGTGTTAGTCCATCCAGTACTAAACTTATGAAAGCAATGATGAGAGAATCAGCCAGTATGCCTGCGCTTCAACCAAGTGGTTTTCCTTAGGGAGCTAAAGACTGGTGAAGAGTGCTCCACCTAAATTCCCAAATTAAGCCATGAAGTCATTAATCACATGGCGTAGATGAAATCATTTAAGGCAAATTGCTCCTGTGCTAGTTCAGATATATAAATTAAAAGTGGAGCATTGAAAAAATTAAAGACAAAGGCATTGTGGACAAAACAAAACTGCTTGCATTAACTTCAAAATGATAATCAACTTAGTTCCAATAAGTACAAAGACAAAAAGCAAGAGAAACAAGGTAATGTCAAGGAGTATTACAATTACAATCAGGACAATATAAGGTTAGAAAGTGTGGGGGAGTTAATGTAAAAAGTGAGCAACTTCCACAACTTGACATCGGGTATCAATATTGCAGGGATTCCTGCGCTCACCTTGGAAAATACACCAACCTTAGGAAGGAGAGAAAAGAAACTATAATATAGTCCATAATGGAATGTTGTTATGCATGAAATTCCATGCATGGAATATGCTTGTTCTGCTGCAGTAGTGATGTCATTATGTTGTTCTGCTGTAGTAGTGATGTCAGCAACAGCAGCAGCAGAACCACTTGGAATCCTGGCACATTGTTGCTTTCCTCTATTTAATTCTGTGGTGACAGTATTTTAGAACCTCTAGAGACTTTTCAAGTCAGTTTCATTATGAAAAAGAGAGAAAAAAAACACAAAGCACACATTTCACATATACTGCTATACACTATAAAAAATACAGGTTGAGCAACTTTATGCACAACATGTGTGTTCTGTCACCTCAGGGTTCTGATTCCCTTGGACCTCTTGAGATTCACTCCTGAGGTCAGAGGGAATCAGAACCCCTCTGTGGCAGAACACACTGGTTGTGCATAGTTGCCCATCCAGTATTCTCTATACAGAGTACAGTGGAATGCTGCTATGCATGCAATTCCATGCCTAGAATATGCTTGTTCTGCTACAGTAGTGATGTCATTATGTTGTTCTGATGCAGTAATGATATCACTACTACAGCAGAACCACTTGGAATGCTGACACATTGTTGCTTTCATCTATTTAATTCTGTGGTGACAGTATTCTAGAACCTCTAGAGACTTTTCAAGTCACTTTCATTATGAAAAAGAGAAAAAAAACACAATGCACACATTTTACATAATACTATTATACACTATAAAAATACAGGATGAGCAACTATATGCACAATCTGTGTGTTCTGTCACCTCAGGGTTCTTAATCCCATGGATCTCTTGAGCTTTGCTCTCGAGGTCAGGAGAATCAGAGCCCTCTCAACAGAACACACTGGTGATCTTCATAGTTGCCCATCCAGTATTTTCTAAATAATCAATATTCAGAGACATTCAAACCAAAACTCATGTCATTAAGGAAATCTCCAATTCTGTCAGATTCTGTCACATCAATCTTTTGGATGAGACATTAAACTGAGGTCCCATCTTCCTGTTCTGGTGGTAGTTCAGGTGGATATTAAAGATCCCATGGCCCTTCTTGCAAACAGTAGGTGAATTTCCCTGGTTCCCTGGCCCAATTTCCTCCCATTCATTAAACATACCACCAACAGCTTAATCTGGTTCAAGGTCAGTTGGCATTGGCATTCATCTATATCTCCTTCCCCCAGGTCATGCCTAAAAATATGCACAACTTGCCTAGTGCACTTACCCGGCCAACAAAAACTAAATGAATAAATAAGGTTTCAGGTCTAATTCATTATTCAGTCCTCATGGATGTAAATGCTCTGGTGTAAAACTCCAGTAACCCTTCCTTCTTTGTAATCTAGTAAGTCTGTTACCACAGCATTTTCTTACAAACACTTGTTCCACTCCCATAAACTGGAAACCGTCAGTGTTGCTATTACGGTTCAAAAAGAAATGCTTGGCTAAAGGGTTAGAGAAATCTTTGTTTCTTATGCCCCTCAGATGTTCTTGAATTCTGATTTTTTTTTAAAGTCATGAATTCTGATTTTTAATATCCTGGTTGTACAACCAGCATAGATTTTTGGACATGAGCACCAAATTACATAGACTACATACATGGTTTTGCATGTGATAAATTTTCGGATGGTAACTGGGCATGTTGTATTGTTTCAAACAAAGGTTTTACCCTGATTGCAGTATCTGCAGACATTGCAGTTACCACATTTATGCATACCAGGTGAATGGTAGAGAATTCAGGTTCTCTGAGTAGTGGTGGGGTGGGGGAGTACTGAAACTACTAGAGGTGAGGTGATCTTTAAAATGTTTCCCTCTTCGAAATAAAATCCATTGCCTTTCACCTATGGTGCCCCTGTAACTAGGGATCACCTTCCAGAACAGGCCAGAATTTACAAATCACATTTCCAATTTTACCAGAAACAGAGTTAAATTATGTGCTAAAAGTAATGGTATTAGGATCTGGTGTTTGTTTGATTTTTGGTTGTACAAGAGTTGTCCTATCCAAATTGTTTACTTTAATTAAGGCCTGGTCAATAATAGCCCTGCCATAACCCTTGGCCAAAAACATGGTGTTAGTGCCTGTGATTTGTTTACAGAATCGTCTGGATCTTTGCAGTCATGCTTAGGATGCAAAAACTGCCCAACTGGTATGTCATTCTTTAACTTCCTGGGATGGGAACTCCTAGCATGCAACAAGCTATTGGTGGATGTAGGCTTGTGATAGGAGGCGTTAGAGACAGTGTTATTCTCATCCACTTGAAGGGTAACATCCAAAAATTAAGGTGTCTATCCTGAATTTCATATGTGAAATGCAAGTTAAGTTTGTTTTCATGTAACCATTCAATAAACAATAGAGCCTCATGACTAGTTTGTAAATAGTATTTTGCACTGCACCTTTAAATTTTACTAGCCACATGATTGGTTGCATGAATTTCAAAAGCCACACTACTTTTCGTGACCAGCATCCCTTGAGAAAGCCTGTGGGCAAAACCTGTTCAGGAAGTTCTGCTTTGTAGCTACAGCTGTTTTGCCATTTTGTATACACTTTGCACTTTATTAAAATATATTATGGTATTGGAACCTAGTGCCAGAGATTGTTGTTGCTGTGATAATCTAGATGGGCAAGAGATCAGCTGAGACAGGTGGAGCTTTCCAAGCACAGCATCCTACAAACCATAGTTATTCTCAAGCAAGTCGAGGTTGAACTCTCCCAGGAGGAAAATTAAAGTTTTCCCCTACAGGGAAGCCAGGTATTGTAGGATGTCTATTAACCTGCTTGGACCACTCTTACGACGATTATATACACATATGATATTTCATTTTGTCATGAAGGGCTGCACAGGCTTATTGGGCCTTAACAGTTTGAGCAGTGACACTGAGGTGTTCCTTGAAGTAAAATGCAACCTCCCATTTTAGAGGAAGGAACATCTGTCCTGAGGAGCATGTAGCCCTTTAATGAACACATGGAGTCAGGGATAGTGGGCTTTATCCAGCTCTCGTTTAACCCTAAAATGTTACTGGAGTAGTGAGACACCCAAGCCTTCAGCTCAGCAAAATTGACAATAAGGCTGCATACATTCATGCAGGTGATTGTAAGACATTTAGTAGACAACCACTGGGCTTGGCAGAGCTGGGGAGGGGGGCAGGGTTTGAGTCTATATCCCCAGATAAGGATATACATAGGAGGTGTTACCAGACCTCAATAAAACATTTTAACAAGGGATATTTTCACTGTACATAAAAGGAGGATTGGGTTATGTAGTGTGTTATATATGCTAGTTGGATATGTTCTAAATACCAGTTATTGATGGCTTGCCTTTCCAAACAGTAGGTTCGAGAAAGCAATAGTGGTATCATGATAAATGTTATGACTGTCAAAATGGTCCGATGTTGGTGTGAGGTGGTCTGTAATGGCAACCAGTATGGCTAACATACCTCCCACAACAATAGATGAGTGCAGCATTTTCAACTTCATACACAACTGTTCAAAACAAACAAGGGGGTCTGAGAGACTGGAAAGTCAATTAGTTAACGTGAGTACACCCTAAACTGCAGGTAATAATGGGTAGCTCTAACAGTTTGCAGGTGCTCAAAAGTAACTAACACCACAAACAGATCAACACTAGTCAACAGATAAAAGGCAGCATGGAGAGAACCCTGAAACAGTGACTATAGGGGGCCAGAGATGATATACAGTATCTGCAGAATAAAAGACAATAGGGAAACATTACCTAAAAAGCACACTGTTTAATTTAAATCACAAGTATGACAAATTGAGAGAAGCAGAAATGTTTCTGTAAGCAGCTCCTTGACCTTCTGGGCTTTTCTAAGGCCCTCAGGTCTCTCCTGGACACACCTCCTAGAGGGCTGGCCTGGGTTCACTGGATAACAGAGTATACAGGAGATGAATGGCACTGTGTCTCTACCTGGACTAGTGAAGGGGGTACCTGTTATATAAATTTCTGGCTACCACCCTCCTGGAAAATATAAGATCTGCTCCAACAAGCAAGTCTCCATACAATAACACTCCCAACTTTGCAGTAATGCACAATTACAAAATATTACATGAACCAGTAACAGTTTTTTTAGAGGACAGGGTTAAAAGGGCTGTAGCACAACATCACAATTTGCAAAACGGAAAATTGACTGTACCCCACACCTCCCAACTGCAGGTGCCCCCGGATTTTCCCTTGCAGGCATTTTACGTTTTGCAGTTAGATGCAGTGGGTACTTTACCAGGGTGATGGTTTCAAAGGGCTGAGATTCTGGTGTTTAAACAGTCTTTTAACTTAGAAGAAATATTTTTTGTTGTGGCCCAATAACTTTAAACAGTAGAAATAATTGAAACTTCAGGCCTGGGCTTAACTTGTTTGCCAAAGTCCTGCCCAGGACCTAACCCCCTGAGTTCTAACTAGCTATCTAACTAAAAAACACTCCCCAGAACTTCAGCTCAGATGTACTTACAGTTCAAAAATTCAAAGAGGGCTCTGCAGATCGGGTCCAGAATACCAAGCTGGTATCTACTTTGGTTGTGCACCACCGCAGCAGGGCTTGCTGAACAACTGAAGAGCACTGAAGTTATCTTCCTGGCCTTTCCAAACTTCAACTACTAGGCATTTGTGGGCAGTGTTCACCAGGCAGGCCTGACAACATTTTTTTTCTGGTCTTCCTCGCTGTTTGTCTGGTGGATAGGACAAGCTGGATGTCCCCTAGACTTGTTCCTTGGCACACGCATTCCTGAATCAGCAACATAGATGGGTTTTGTTTCAGTCACTAGCCCCAACTCGCTCAGTCAGTTTGGTGAGAAGCAATAAAACAATATTAAACTTCTGCACCACCATGGGAAAACTCAGTGGCCTAGTCTCTAAATTCTCTGATGCAAAGTCTCTTTTCTCTCAGCTGCAAAATCTCTTGCTCTAGCTTTCAGCTGCAAATCTCTCTCTAGTCTTCAGGCTTCAATCCACCAGTCTCTGTTCTTAAGCTGTCAAGTAATCAATCACACACTCATAGCAGTGGGTTTGAATCTGAATTCAGGGTAATCACCCAATAATCAAATCCTTTTCCCTGTCACACTGGCTCTTCACAGGAACTCTGCCTTTTGATCAGCTCTGGGGCCAGAAAGGTCACTGTGCAAATGAACAGGACCTTGGGCTATGTAGCCCTCAGTAGTCTTGCTCACCCACTGTCTGTGGAATCTCCTTAGGAATTCCCCTCTTGGTGGTTATAATTTTTTCAGTCTCTCTCTCTGTGATTTGCTGCCACAGTCCTGGGCTTTTTGGTGCCCTTTGGCACCTTTCCCATTGGCCCCCACTCTGCAGAAGGGCTTTATGTGATAACGGGTTACTTTTAATGAGTGCTGACCACAAATAGCAGGACAAGAACTGTCCACCAGACAAAGTGCGATGGACAGTACAGCGACCATTGCAAATAGCGATGATTGCTTACTGCATCTGAAAAAAAAATATGTTTTTATGTGGGGGACTGTGCCCCCCAAAATAAAGATAATCAACTACACGGGGATGTGGACTTAGGGGAAAACACAAAGATTTAAAAAACAAAAATATTTCCTTTCCAGTCACAAGACCTGAACCCAGGTTGCACGCTTCATGGGCAGTAGCATATACCGCCACGCTACATGGCCAGTTCAGCAGTGCCAGCCCAACCATCATGCTATATCCTGCCCTAGCAACTATAGATCCATGCTTCACTTGCTCTACATGATATTGCAACTTCTTTCACCACTTGCTCAACTTCCAAGCAGTATTACTGAGTTGCTCATATTGAGACGCTCAATAATAGACATTCATATAGGGTGTTACCCTGCAGAAGTCCTACAGAGATGGCCATATTTGTTACATCCTCCCAACACACACAGCTCCATAATGTTTACAGTAAGTCCTTTCTGGGGCTAATAGTTATTTATCCTGGCTACACTGACACTGTGGGAGCTAGGACACCCTTTAATTATTTTGTGGTAGTTCCCTTTAGCCTTCAAAATAGTGGCACCTGTCCCATTCCCTTTTTCTGCTGTCCAAGCTATGGAGCTGCAGTTCCTTTAAGAACCCCCCCCCCTTAGTGGCCATACTTGCACCTAAGGCATGGACAGCCATCTATTTTATTCACATGGATAGTCTGCTTTTGCTGACCCATTGAACAACTAGATTGCGCTCACAGCACCCAGAGGAGCAACAACTCTTAAGACCTTACCCCCACCACCTATACTGTGGCCAAAGAAATGGGGAATGTTGGCAGCTGCAGCCGCAGAGACGGCATGGGCATCAGGCCTTAATCTTACTATGAATAACTAATGGGACACCAGTGGGGCAGTGATGGGGCCAAAGCCCACAGATAAACCCCAACTGGGGGGGAGCTTACACACTCCCCTTGCCAAACAGTTGGGGTCACTGATGAGCCATTTAAAAGTACAATCCCAATATTATATACAATAAAGCATATTAATAGACATTCTCTAGCTAGACACCTGATCCCTGTCAACTAAATATGCCATCATACTGAGGCAAGATAAACATTCTCTACACAAACACAGTATTAGGCAATAGTACTCCACATTTCACCACATTGAAATGGACCACAGAACAAAACCTGGAAACACTGGATAAGACATATATAAACTGTGGGCACTATATGCTTATGAGCTACATATGGGCATGGAGGGTATTGGAGGAGGCACCAAGTGTGTCATAGGTGAGTTTTATGAATGGCTAAAGTTCTCCAGAACTTCTAGCATCTTTCAGAAAAAAAGATGTACAAGAACAAGAGGACACAATTTGAAGATGGGGGGGCGGCTCAGGGGCAGTGTGAAGAAGTATTTTTTCTCAGAGAGGGTGGTGGACACATGGAACAGCCTTCCTGAGTGGGTTGTGGGGTCTAAAATGGTGAGAGAATTCAAGAATCCATGGGACAGACATAAGGTAATTCTTGTGGGAGGTAGGAAGAATTAGGCTGTTGGTTAACTAGGATCTACAGCTTATCCTGTTGGTAGGAAACTGGACAGACTGGATGGGCCAAGGGGTCCTTATCTGCCATCAAAGTCTATGTTTCTATCTTTCAATGTTTCTAGGTAATGCTGTGGTTTCCATAGGCATAGAAGCAAATTCAGGAATGGAATTACTTTCAGAAATTTTCTCACCACAGACCCAATCGATCACATTGTCCATACCATTCTCCATAACTGTATCTGGCAACTGACTACTGGACCTTTTCTTGGGGACAAACAGGACTGCTGCAGGATTTAACTGTTGCACTGTCTCAATTAGGATGGTATGTGTGGGGGGCTGAGAGTTTCTACAGTCCCTATGTCACTGATACGCACTTTGATTTGTCTCAGGCACCCATTTGATAATAGGACATGTCTTCCTCATCATCCTCTTCAAAGGGACTGGGCACAGACTCTGTTGCAGGTACAGTTACCAGGTTGCCAGATTTTGGAGGTACTCACTCTTTTGTCTTTTGAACTGTCTGACTTCTGGTATTAAGTTTTCTTTCTACTGAGCACTCTTGTTCTGGTGGGGGAGTAGGCACAATCTATCAAAAAGGAAGCAGATGATTTTGGTGCAGTTTTTCCAAACCTCTCCCATGCTTTTGTTAGATTTTGTAAACTGGTAGATCTGGAATTTGCTCAAATACAATGTATGTCTCTGGTGCCCAATGGTTCTGAATCTTATTATTGCCTTGAATGCCCAGATTTCTCAACAGGACAGTCTCCTACCTCTAACTCCTGATGTCTCATTCTTTTGTTTTCT
Source organism: Neoceratodus forsteri (assembly GCA_016271365.2). NCBI lineage: Eukaryota > Metazoa > Chordata > Ceratodontiformes > Ceratodontidae > Neoceratodus > Neoceratodus forsteri. The sequence goes on along the minus strand of CM028131.1, from coordinate 40,528,236 downwards.
CTCTGATTGTTGCCATGGCTGGTTTTAGTGGCTGCTTCAGATGCAAGTTTGTAAGCCTTTTTCAATTGTTCTCTCAGCTTTTGTGTGTGTTTTAAGATATGGTTCTTCAGATGTGCCATCAGGGGATGCACCAAAACATAGAACAACTGGTAATCGTGCCTCACATCCAAACATGATATCAAAGGGAGATCTTTCAGTGGCATTGTTTTTTGTGAAGTTGTGTGCATAGACAAGATAATTACTCTCTGACTGCAGTTAGCTTAATCAGCTGCTTCCAGGGTACCCAACATACCAAGGAGAGTTCTATTGAAGTGTTCAGGCTGTGGGTCCTCCTGAGGGTGGTACAATGTGGTGCAAGATTTCTTTATGCCATAGGCTGCTAGGAACTCTTTAACTAGATGACTTAAAATTTGTAGAGTCATAGAAGTAGCCAGCAGATAAGGACCAAGTAGCCCACCTAGTCTGCACACGAAACCCCCCAATAGTATCCATCTACTGGGGAACCCTCAAACCTGTCCTTTCCATTACCAGCATACTCATATACTTATCCCATGCATGCTGGAACTGTGTGATTGTTGCCAGCACCTCCTCCAACAAAATATTCCTGTCATTCACCACCCTCTCAGTCAATAAGAACTTCCTCACATTATCCTGGACCCTGCCCCCCAACAATTGTATTCTGTGCTCCCTAGTGTTAGAAGCTCTGCTCCATTTAAACTGACTCTCCACCTGTGCCTTGTTAATCCCTTCAAATATTTAGATGCCTCAATCATAACCTCCCTTCTTCTCCTGTCCTCCAGGGAGTACCAATTTAATTCCCCAAGCCTCTTCTCAAAGGACATCCCCTGCATGCCCAGCATCATCCTGGTAACCCCTTCTCTGCACTGTCTCCAACCTTTCCCTGTCCTTGCAGAGATAGGGCTTCCAAAACTGCATGCCGTATTCAATGTGTGGTCATTCCAGTCATACATATAGGGGGAGAAGCACCTCTCTTCTCCTGCTAATGATCCCCCTTCCTATGCATCTGAGCATTTGATTTGCTTTTCAAATGGACTTGGTCCTAGTCAGAATGGATCCATTGTGGAATACCATAATGATTTGTGAACTGTTGCAAAACTTTTACCAGTCTACTAACTTCTGGCCTTTTGTTGGGTATGCCTGGGCATACTTGGTATAACGGTCAGTGATTACCAGGATGTTGGCCTTGCTTTTTGATCAGGTTCTAAGGAGAGGAAGTCAATATATGCCAATTCTAATAGACCACTAGTCTTGATGTATACCAGAGGGGCAGCTCTTTTTGGGAAAGTCTTTTTTTTTGATACACTGCAGACAAGATTTATAGTTTATTTCAGTGTCCATTGTCCTGGGCCAGTAAAATCTTACTTTCGCCAGGTCTAAAGTGTGCGTGTAACCCAGATGACCTATCTTATTATATAGTGAGGTTAGGATGGTTTTACAATATCACCAAGGCAAAACCAGTTGGGTTTTAGAGTACTCAGCATTGTCACGATCTTGTATTTGTTGTATTGACAATCTATCTTTCAAGGCTAACTAGTTCCACACTCTTAACACTAACTTGGCATAAGGGTGATTAATGCACACTTGCTCTGCCTTGAGCTATTTCTCTAAGGCTTTTATTATGTCTCTGAACACAGGGTCCTCTCTCTGTACCTGTTGTAACTCAGGTTGGCTTGGTTTGTGTAAAGAGGACAAGTCCAGTCCAGTAAAATTCAAACATGCAGCAGGATCAGCATCTGGCGAAGCTCCTAACATATCAATTTCTCCGTTAGGGTTTATTGGGGTAGCTTTTACAGTAACCTTTAATGTGGAACAAACTGCTTTTAATGTGACACTTGTAAGCTGCACATTTCCCTGGGTTTGAGCAACATGAGGGTGCCTGGACTGGGAGTCAGCATCTGTGTTGCTTTTTCCACTCTGCTATTCCAAACTATAATCGTATATCAAATGTGCAAATAACCACTAGTGTCCTGCAGCATCCAGTTTTGCAGTGGTGTTCACAGAGGTAAGTGGATTGTTGTCTGTTCTGACTGTGAAGTGAGCACCATATAGGTAGTCAGCAGGAAAGGACCTCTTGGCATATTCTACACTAAAGTTCCTAGCTACTGTTCTACCATAGACCTTTATTGATCTCCAGTCTTATCCCCCCTTTCCCTGTTACTAAGGTCCCTCTGTGTTTATCCCATGCATGTTTGAAACCTGTTACCATTTTGGTACTACCACCTCTACTGGAAGGTGGTTCCAGGCATCTACCACCCTTTCTGTGAAGAAATATTTCCTCACATCCCCTCTAAGTATTCACCCTTTCAGCTTCACATCATGCCCACTTGTTCTTGAGCATCTCTTTCTGTGCTATATACCACCCTCCTGCACCTTATTGATACCCTTGAGGTATTTGAATGTCTCTTTCATGTCTCTCCTTTCTCTCCTTTCCTCCAGTGGGTACTCATTTAACTCCCTGAGTCTTTCCTTGTAATATTTCTGGTGTAGGTCATGAACCATGTTGGTTGCCTTTTTCTGTAACGCCTCTACCCAAGCCACCCCTTCTTGGGATGGGGCCTCCAGAACTGCACACAGGACTCCAGGTGTGGTCTTACCATTGATCTATACAAGGAGTAACACTACCTCCTATTTTCTGCTGGTGATGCCCCTCCTTATGCACTCCAGCATCCTACTAGCCTTTGCCACTGTCTTATCACACTGCTTTGCTAACTTCAGGTCATCAGATATGATGATGCCCCGATGTATACTGATGCCCACAGCCTAGGAAATTAAATCCCAGATCCCTGGGGGAGGAGTGCAGGGCAGAGATCCTGGAGTCAACAGGGGGTAAGTGAATTAGTAAGATGTGAGGAGAAGGTAACCAAAAGAAAAAAGGGTAAGAGGGAGTCAAACAGGATCAGGTAAAAAAAGGGGGAGGGGCAAAGTGAGGGGCAGGGGGAAGGTGTATGAGTAGAGAGAGGGTGCAGGTGAGGGGAGAGAAGAGTGAAGATTGGCCAGGGAAGAAAGGGGTGGGAGGGATGGGGAACAGTGGAAATGAAACAGGGAGGAGGTAATATGTGGGAAGGAGAGGAGAGGAGAGGGGAAGAGGGAGAAAGGAGTGTAACTGGGAAGCAGGGCAGAGATGGGGGAGAAGCCAGGGTGGGAACTCAGAGAGTAGGGAGGTGGGAGGAACAAGGCTAGAGGGCAACTTGGAAGGTGGGTAGGTGAAAGGAGGAGGGTAGATGGGAAGGGATCAGGTCTCACAGTCGCAGTTACTGTTTGTAGCTAGGGTAGTGTGGAGTTTAGATTTAAAAGGCCCTAGTTTTTCCTCTTTCACGATGTCTGTGTCAAGTGCATTTAGCCGTAGAGGTGCCTGGTATTCATAGGACTGTTGGCATTGCATGGTTCTGTAGAAGGGAACACTTAGGATTGAGTTGTCTGTACTCCTAGTACATATGCTGGTGTAGGGCTGCTTAAGGAGGCTTTGCAAGTCCGGAGTGATGATCCAGGAGTAGATTTCTTGGTGAGCAGACATACTTGTTACTGAATGAAGCTGTCAAGGTTGAGCCATTTTGTCTGAGAGTATAGCTCACATGTGTGAGAGAACTGGGGTATACCTAGGTCTAGTTGTCATGCTTTGCTAAGCGGTATTCTAATACAATTAGAGAGGATTGGGAGGCAGCCCCATAGACTGCTAACCCATAGTCTATCATATAGAAGACTGAGCTGTTTACAGCGGTTTTTAGTGCTTCAGCAGTGAGACACTGATGATGTCAGTACAGTAGTCCCAGTTTTGCATTAGATGACTTTGCGACTACATCTATGTGTTGGTTTAAAGATAGGGTGTGGTCTAGTTTCACTCCCAGGTATTTAAAAGTTTTAACCATTTCAAGGGGAGAGTTCTGATTGTTAAGAATGTGACGTTGGTGGGTACGGTGTTCGTTATGTGATGATATGAATAACATTGACTTGTTTTTTATATAATTAAGGAGCAATTTAGATTGAAAGAACTAATGTTCAACTGCAGAGAAATTAGCCTGCATTTTCTTTTCAAGCATAGTTGGGTCAGCATTGCAAGAATATGAGACCATGTCATCTGCATTAAGCATAACCTGGTAGTTTACTGATTGTGGGAGACTGAACAATAGCAGGCCAAGGATAGAGCCTTGGGGAACCCCTGTGATGACACTGTGGTTATCCGAAAAGTTGTCTAGTATTTTCACTTTTTGGGCCCTCCCAGTGAGGTAGCTCCTGAACCATGCTACTTATTCAGAAGAGAGGTGGGTATGGGAGAGTTGATCCAGGGGCTTTATTAGGCTTGCTGGTTAGAGGGTTGATGTTCTCCCAGACCTGTCAGCTGTCACCCCAGGAGTTTGTCAAGTTCACTTTTAAAGTGATTCTTTTTGGTCTTACGTATAGTCCAGGTGCACTTGTTATGAGCGATTCTATAATTCTGGTAGTCTGCTGGGGTACCAGAGTTTCTAGCTTTGCACCACAAGGTGTATCTATGTTTCATGAGGACCAGCAGCTATGGTTGTGACCCAAGGGCTGTCATAATCATGGATCCTTCTTTTGGTGTAGGGGGCATAGAGATTACACACTTCATTGAATTTGCTTATAAAGCATTCAAGAGCAGTGTTGATGTCAGTGTTGTAATCAATAAAGCTCCAATCCTGGAGGCTGATGTGTACTCATAGAGCTTCCAGTTTGCCTTTCTTCAGGAGTCTAGTATTAACAGTTCTGGCCTGCACCTTTGGGGCCTTATTAGACCATTTGCAAATTATAAGGGAGTGGACATTGAGGGAGTCTGGGAGAACTGAGATGGAGTATATTCTACCAGGCCAATTTGTGACCAACTAGTTGATTATGGAGCCCATGCCTGTCCATTAATTAAACTGAGTAGGGGTGTCAATCAGTTGCATGAGGTTGAGTGAGGATAATGAGTCCTTATAGGGGCCAGCATCAGGGGAGGATCAGTTGATATTAAAGTACCCAACCATTATCAGCTCAGTGTTTTGACACCGATCAGAGAGGTAGCTGATGACAGATTTGGCACAGACAGCTTGTTCTTTGGGAGGAATATAGACCGAGACTATAGTTAAAGTTTTCCCATACTTGATGAGTATTACTTTTATGGCCATCAGCTGAGCACCACATTTGGTGTCACAATGATTTAGCATTTGGCCATGGATGTGGTCTTTGACACAAATAGCACACCATCTTCTTTTACCAAGTCTGTCTAGTCTGAAAGAGGCATACCCAGTGAGCTGAACAGTAGTCTGGCACCCTAGGAGATTACCAGGTCTCCACTACTGCAAGGATGTCAGGCTGGTGTTGCAAGACCCAGATTCGAAGCATGTCAATTTTTGCAAGTAGACTGCAGATTTTTATCGATGCTGTGGTTTGATCATTCTGTTTATTATGTAAAGTTGCAGTGTATTTCATTGGACCAGGATTAGGGTATATATTCCCTGAGATTAGTAGAAGCAGGCATGTTAGTCTTACTGCTTGTCACTTTAGATTAAAAGCTTTATTTTTTGACTGGTGAATAACTTTTATGACCATGGGCCCTGCTTATCAAAGTTGTCCTGTTTAAGGTTACAGTTACACATAAAATGTGCTATCATGTAATACAATATTACAGTAACATTCTTAAGAACATTGACACAGATTAGGTACATTTAATACATACAATGGGAAGAACACAGATTTACCTGGGAAGCAAAACTAAGACCCTTGTAAGTTATAAAATTTTGTCCATGTAATAGGAAGAGAAGATATGTGCAAACAATGGTATGTAACTGACCATTTATTATTCATGATAGGGGAAGAAAGCAGCAAACCCCTAAATATTTTGGACACAATATAGTATACGAAGAGAGAGCATGGTACTACAATGTCTAATTCCATGTTAATTCATCCACCCAATCCAACCAATGGACCCCAACAACCAATCACTGGAAAAAAAAAAAACAATAACAAAGATTACTCAGAGACACCATAGCAGATACATTTATCTTTCCAGGCTAGTTCTAGACAATATTTGAATTGACTTAGATTTTCCATATTTCTAATTTCTGGATCCATTTTGTTCCGTATTTTTGGTAAATAGAAACATCTTTGCATTCTACTATAGATATTTACTTCCAAAGGGTTTTTCAAACATCTATGTTTCAAATCCCTCAAGTTGTACTTAAGGGGAATGACGGCATCAGAGGAATTAATTTTATTCATATATTTTTCTCCATATTCCACATAGGCTTTAGATACGTTAGGGCCTGTGACTGGCTAATACGGTGTGTTTTGGGGGCTTTATACTTGGGAAGGCAAGCAGTACATCAGTAACAGGTGGAGGGAGGAGATAGCCAGTATGGCTACTGAGCTTAGGGACACATGCAGTAGGAGGTATGTTGATAAGGGTTAAAGCCATTTGTGTATTAGTGGTTTTAGAGTTTTTCAGGTTTTAATTCTCTAGCATTACAGTCTTGGGGCAGAAAACTGATGGTCCATTGACATTCTGCAGTGCTCTAGAAATGAGGGCATATTCAGATTAAGGTGCACATTTTGAGTGATCCTTTGCTGCTAAGGGAGCCAGTATTAGCACTGATAGTATTAGGCAGAGGGTTCTAAGAATGATCATATTGTGGCCTTTGAGGAAAAAGGCAGGGATTGTGCCCAAGGGGAATTTGCAATTTGAGGGGAAGAGTGCTTTGGGGGATAGCATCTAATTAAGACCCTAAAGGGTAACTGTATTTAGAGACAAGTGGCAAGGGGTGTGCAGATAGAGAAGTTGGGGGAAGATGGCAGGTTCAGGTTGCTTTAAAGGAGAGAAAGGAATATGAAAAATTACACAAGGGGAGGAGTGTTTTTGCAGGTAAGCGGGAGGAGACTTTGAAGGGGAATGGCTAATGTGTATTTAATTAAGGTTGGGGTGGGAGAGGGCGGGTGGCTGAAAAATTGCACCTAAACAGATGCAGCACTGCTACTGGCAGGCAGAGGCTGGGTTCAAGTCAAAGGATGACTGGGAGAGCTCCGAGCCTAGCCGCAGTTCCACCGAGGGCTGCTTCTGAGCTTCACAAGCCTGGTTAAGTCAACCAGCCAGTGGGAAGCCGCTTTACTTGGCAGTCTGCCAATCAGCAGCACTGAGTCTGAGAAACATCCAATTAGGAGAGGGACTATAGCCTGGGGTTCTGCCCAGTCTCGTCAGAAGAGCTTACCATGTATATGGACTGGGAGAGCAGTATGCTGGGTGAGGAGAGGATGTGGGCTGCTGCCCTGTCCCTCTTGGAGGTCCCGCTGGTGGCTGGGGCAGGTGCACCCATGCAGGGCCTCTGGCTGAAAGATAGAAAACAAGCAGGAAGAAAAATTAAGTACAGGGCCCCAGTAATCGGTGGGAGTGAGCAGACAGTGGGGGAGACAAATTTACAGCAGGGCACTTAAGGAGCGATTAAGTTAATTAAGAATTTTGGCAGAGAGAGGCCAGGGGGATTCAAAGAAAGGTTTTGATGGGAAGAAGTTAGAGGAATTTAATTTAAGAAAGTATTCCTAATTAAATGGTAGATTTAGGAGAGAAAGTGGCTAAAATATAAGGATTCCAGTAAGAGGGTTACCAGGTAAGGGTGTCTAGTTTCAGAGAGAGTCAGACAGAGGGCTGTAAATCACTTTGGTATTAACAGTTTTCTTAACCTGACTTGGCAAACAAAAGTAGGGCTGACAGAAAATTGCTATACAGTAAAAAAATCACAGAGCCCAGCTAGTACCCTAATAAATTTTGCCGGCAATAGGGATGCTACACAGCTGTACAGTCTGAGATTTTTTGCAAACTGAGCCCAGTAAAGATACAGAATTGGTTATCTGACATGCTAGCAGATTTACAGCTAACAGAGTACATCAGGTTTTTAATAGGCCTAAGGTTAAGTATTAGAGTCTTTGACTTAAAGCAAACCTACTGCTGGGCCATGAAAAAGTGTGCCTAAACAGATGCATCACTGCTACTAGCAGACTGAGGCTGGGTTCATGTCAGCAGCTGACTGTGAGAGCTCTGAGCCTGGCTGCAGTTCCACTGAGGGCTGCTTCTGAGCTTTGTAAGCATGGCTAAGTCAGCTAGCCAATGGGGAGCTGCTCTGCTCAGCAATCAGCCAATTAGCAGCACTGAGCCTAAGAAACATCCAATCTGGAGAAGAGCCATAGCCAGGGGTTCAGCCCAGTCTCGGCAGAAAAGCTTGCCACATATCTGGACTGGGAATGCAGTCTGCTGGGTGAGGAGGGGACGTGTAATGAAAAGCTATTGGTATGATTTGATACTTTTATCATGTGATTTCAAAATGTGCTTACAGTGCTGATTAAGAACAGTAATTATTTTAACAAATTAAACATTTTTTACTAGAACTTTGTTAAGTACCCTCGTTATTTATGTTTTTCTTTTGCCAAAGCAAGTAGTTGTTAAACAGGATTCATTATTTAACATCTAGAAACTGGCAAATATGTTGTTTCAGGATTTATTCATCACTGACTGTGAATTACTAAATAAAGTCTAGTTAGCACTGCATGAGTTAAATATATTTTTTATTTTTAGAATATATGCTACATAATGATTAATTTGTAATGTATTTCAAAAATACACACCTTCATATTGAAAGCATTTACAACTGGCAATACATTTAGCTAACCCAACCAACTCAATACTGCTTACCTCCACTGTACCAACAGTGACCTACCACCAACCCATCTGACCAATATTAATACCCACCTCCTGAGAGAGTCTTAATGCTATAGCTGGGAGGGTGGGGTTGAAAAAAGGGGCGAATGTCACGCAGCAGGGATGTTGTGTAGATGATATGGAGGGGTATGGAACTCAAACACAGCTTGCTTGAAGTACCCTATACAACTCACTTAATAAAATTAAAATCAAATTAACATATAACCTAAACATACATCCAACATCTGCACAATAAATTACAAAAAAGCAGACCTAACCACATTCATGCCATACACATACACTTTCTAAACCCACTCACCACCCCAAAAAATAACTCTCAACCAATTTAATGTGAGTTGTACCTTACGTCTTGGTGTGAAAGTCTATATATTTACCCGCATCCTCCAACATATGGTGACAGCAGATGGATTACTGGGATGTTTGGACTGAGAAGGGTGATGTCTCTAGTGGACATCAAGCCTAATGTCCAGATATACATATGTATCAAGAACACCAAGAAGACTTGCCTAATACAAGGATTCATGGAGTGTTGATCAGAGCCATGGTTGAGAAACTTGATGAATGAACTCTATCATGTTTGGAATGGGGCCAGAAGAAACAAAACAAGCCTGACCCTGTTTTCAATGCCAGTATGTATGAAACAGGGAAGGACATGTCAGAAGATCCTCCTGGAAGCATCCATGAACTTTTAAGATGGCTATGCATCAAGCATCCACCAGTAAAACAGGAAGGGAAATATAACAAAGTGGGTAAGATTTACGCTCCAGACATCATCTGTCACATCTATCAGGGAAAGGGATGTATTGCCAAAAATTGTCCAAAGAAAAAAACTGGAATACTCCCATTTGGCTTTGGCTAACTGCGGCCAGTACATCTCAGACATCAGTATTTTTACTAACCAGGTCCTTGGGCTTATAGATTCTGGAAGCAGAAAGATTCTAGTGTGAGGTAACATTATTGAGGGTATCCAATAAAAAGAGCATAACACTGGGGTGACATATATTATGGGGATACGCATTATTCTCCAACAGAGTTTGTAGATATGACTATTCAAGGGAAAAGTTATAATTTACCCATAAGCCTTGTCCCACATCTCCCAGTGCCAGTGGTCATTGGACATGATTACTTAGGCATTAAGACTTTAACAAAGGAAGGTAATTCACTTTCTGCCTTACCACAAGGGCACAGGCCAAGAAAGAAAACTTGCAAGACCTTTTTTCCTTTTGCTGAAGACATACTGGGATCCCCAGGAAAAACTAGGCTGTCTAAAAAGGAAAGAAGAAAAAGGAAACAACAGTGGGCAAAACATTGTAAAAATAAGGAAGGCTGTCCTTTTCAACAGACTTGTACGGGTTGTGACATTAGTAATGAACAAAAACAAAGTACCTCACTAACCTCTTTATTAATGCAGGTGGACAGAAAAACTGATGAAAATGCACCAAAATGTCATTTGAAAATTTACATATTGTACAGGGTATGTTTGAACCCAAATACTAGGAAAACAGTAGGGCAATTAGTTGATCTTACTTCGAGAGGGTTTCTTTAGTAGGTCATAACATGTTGGACTAGCACAATCTGGTGTCAGGCTCAATGGCAGACTTTTTCAGCAATACCTGATGGGGGACTGCCCACCCGACGTCATATGATGATGTCAGCTTGAGCCTATATAATAGGCAGTCCCTAGGCCCACCCTCCAGTTCTTTCCCACCATCGCTTTGTGCTACACCCTCTGATAGACTCACCTCAGCGATCGCTGGTATTTGCATGAGTTTTTCAGCAAAAAAAATGTTTTTTCACCGATTTCGACAGTTGCTCTATGTCGTCTCCTAAAAAAAAGTGTGAATCCAGTGACACTCTTGCACAAAGACAGCCGTCGATGGTGCATGATCTACTTATACCCCAACCATCCAGTGGCCACCTGCTCAGACTGCCATTCATTTAATCAAGCCATGAGGAAACGGAGGCAGCAGGCTCTGGAGGCCCATCTGTTGAAGACCCATCTGGCTTCTCTTGAAAAACAGATGGAGAAAATTAGGGATTTGGCTTCAACTTCTTCTTCACCCTCCAAACACAAAAAGAAGGAGAAGCATCAGGGAAAAGGAACACTCCATGGAGAGTAGGCATGAGGCTTCGAGGCCCGCATCTAGCAAGGTCGCTCCAGTGCCGCCTACAGTCAAGGTCCAGGCCGTGTCTGGGGATGCTAAGTCCAAGACACTTCTCCCGGTTTCTGTTTCAGGTAAGTTGGTCCATGGCTCTTCCATGGACCGAGCTGTGACTGCTGCTAAGCCACTCCCCAGTTCCTCTGGGGACCACAAAGCAACTGACAAGTCATTCCCCCATTCTTCAGTGTCCCGCACGGCCAAAGTTGCCATGTCAGGGGGGCTCCTCCCCTCCTTGGTCAGCGCATCCATCCAGTCAGCTGATCTCTGCTAGAGATTGTTCGGACTAGGCTCTCCCATCGGGGACTGATGTCTGCCTACCTGATGTCCGGCAGAGCCCGGGGAAGACAGCCCCTCTTCCTCCTCCTGTTCCTCCACTGGTTGTGGCCACTTCAGTTCCCTCTTCCTCAGCTGAAGATAGCGTAGGTCCCCTGGAGGTTGTCCTTGCCCAAGGGTTGCACCCACCTTTCTCTTCTGCAGTCTTGGACCAGAAGGCCCTTCCTCCTCCATGGTACCTCCTGTTCCTAATCCAGGGAGCCCTTCCCGGCCGATTGGCCAACCTTTGCTGGGCCTTACTCCCTCATCAGACCCAGTCCTTCCTCCTCTTTCACCTGCTCCTTCGACAACAGTCTCTAGGCCGGAACCCACTTGTCTTCCTCCACTGCCAAACCTTTTGGCAAGAGCGGGTCCCTCATTGGACACCATGTGATGTGCCCTGACGCCAGTGACTCTGACGCCAGATATTGTCCTGACATTAGTTCCGCCTGTCCCGTCAACAGTGGTTCTGATGCTGGCCTATCCAATGCCATCCCCAATGCACATATACACTACACTGGGCCCAACGTGGATGCCCCTGACATTGGCTCCTCTGACGTTGGGTAATTTTGGAAGACCCCATTATGCCCCTCACTACCCCTCTGGATTCTTTATGGGCCTGAACCCAGTGGGACCGTTGCCAGATTGGCATAATTTGGAACAATACTACCTGGGTTACTCCCCTTTCCCAGGCAATCCTCAGGAGTACCACTGATACTCTTGCCCTTCCCGTGTTTTCTCCTTCCTCCCCCCCTCCTTCTCCCCCTCTGCCTACACCTACTCCCCCTCCTCCTCCACCCTCTCCAGTCCCACAGCTGGATGTTAGAGAGGTTATTCAATCCTGGTGGAAGGACGTGAGCGCTGAGCTGGTTACAGATCTGGAGAGTAGGCTCCCCCATCCTTCTCCCTCTCCCAGGTCTGAATCTCCCATGGTCTATGAATCTGACATGATCCACATCTGGGGTGCAGCAATGGTGGACATCTCTCTCTTCCAAATTTCAAGCTGGAGACAATCCAGGCTCAGGGGCAGACTCATCTGGGGATTTTTCACGCCCACAGTCACTGATCCTGGGGAAGGTCTCTCCTAAATCTCCTCCAGAGGACCTTTCTTTCACGGATCTCCTGAGGTCAATCCAAACTTTTTATGAGTGGGAGACAGAAGAACAAGATCTGATGTGGCAGAGGTTTGCTGAGCATCTGTATCTGGCAGCTCTATTACTGATCCCAGTTCCTCTATGGATTGCACCTTACTAAGACCTCACCTCAACTATATGGCAACTGCCTAACTCCATCCCAGCTGTCCCTAAGAAAACTGACTGGACATACCTGGTGCCTAAGGATGGCCCCATCCTTTCAGCACATCCTAAGGCAGACTTTGTGGTCATCTCTGCTGCTCAGAATCATTCTTCTGCTCCTAAGCACTTGAGTTCCACTCCTCTATGGCCCAGACAAATATGGCTCCCGCTTCTTCTCCAGTTGTCAAGGAAACCCCCAGTCCCATCTCCATTACAGCACAGCCTCTTAACCCAGGACAAGGTCCAGCTGGTGCACCCAGAGCTCAGGACCCTGCATCTTCATGCTTTGCTCCTACAGACATAGCAATTTCCCACTTCGGGGTCTCAGCGAGAGTCATTCAAGTCATCGTGGAAGGCCAGAAACCTTCTATGAGATCAACTTAAGCTATGAAGTGGAAACATTTCTCCATTTAGGTGACCTCCAAGGGTTGGGACCCTTTTACATGTTCAGCCCCTCACTTATTGGAATACCTGCTCTATCTGTCAGATTCTGAGCTTTCTTGTTCTTCATTGAAATTTCACTTGACTATCTCAGCCTTCCACATGCTGGTGGATGGTAAACCCATGGCTTAGTTGGAAATCACCAAGACATTTCTGAAAGGAATTCTCCATCTGAACCCCCCATCATCTGCAGCCCTACACCACATTGGGATTTTAATTTTGTGTTGGAGAAGCTCACTCTTCCTCCTTTTGAACCAGCAATGAGCTGCGATATGAGCTGCCTTTCTTGGAAGGCACTCATTTCAGTTGCCATTACTACTGTTCAATGGATTTCTGAGCTTCAAGCTCTCATTTGCAAAGAGCCATACCTTATTTTTCATAAGGATTGGGCGGTCCCTCGAACTCATCCTAGGTTTCTTCCTAAGGTGATATTGCAGCTCACCCTCAATCAATAGGTTGAGCTCCCGGTGTACTATCCATCCCCAACAAATAGAGGTGAGGCTCTGTTACATGCATTAGACATACACCGGATTCTTAGGTGTTACAACTTCTGTATGAAAGAGACACACAAAGCTGATCAGCTCTTTGTGTCCTTCGCACCGAGGTCCTTGGGTAAGGCTGTTTCTAAGCAGGGCCTTTCGAAGTGGCTAACCAATTGCATCCATTTCTGTTATCAGAAGTATGGGAAGCCATTGCTGAGGTCTGTCAAGGCTCATTCCACTAGGGACCTGGCTGCTTCTGCAGCCTTTCTCTGTCACATTTCTGCGGTGGAGATTTGTGAGGCAGCAACCTGGAATTCCATCCATACCTTTACCAAGCATTACAGTCTGGACATTGCTCAAAGATGAACAGCTGGTTTTGGCTTAGCTGTCCTACAAGGCCTTTTGTCCTAAGCATGCTCCTTCTGTGTTTCAGTTGTTCCTCCTCCCATGTTTCTCTCAGTCTTTCTTTTGAGGGACTGCTTGGGAATCTGTCCTACATGTTATGACCTACTGAAAAACCCTCTTGAAGTAAGATAGTACAGTTATGTAGGATCTTACTGTAACAGTAGATCTTTGAGACAGGTTCCTTCAGTAGGTAATGTTTTTCCCACCCTCCTTCCCCACAATGTTTTCTTTTGGGTCTCCAGACCAGCTTCCTCTCCTTCTGGAACTCTTACAGGAGAACTGGAGGGTGGGCCTAGGGACCGCTCACGATATAGGCTCAGGCTGACGTTGTCACGTGATGTCAGGTGGGCGGTCCCCCATCAAGTATTGCTGGAAAAGTCTTCTGTTGGGTTCTGATGCCAGATGGCACTAATCTGACATGTTATAACCTACTGAAGGAACTTCTTTTGAAGATCTACTGTTACGGTAAGTTCCTACATAACTGTACTGTCCTGAGCCCTATTGAAACCAGCTGTTATATTTAGCTCATGACATAATCCTAGCAGGTCATGCTGGTAGGGATTGTTTACTTACCAGACTGCTGTAATGATTTTAATGGGCTACTATACATGATCAGGTTACTGCCTACTGCTGATTATTTATAAAGTGCCCAAAAGTGACACAGTTTGGTAAGAATGACAAGGTGCCCCTGCAACCTCTACCCATTGTTACTACCCCATTTGAAAAGATAGGCATGGGCATTTTGGGCCCCTTGGATAAAACTGCAAAAGGGAATATTCACCTACAGATATATATCCCAGACATCCACAGGATATTCCCCATTTTCTTTACTGTATTGGAGAAACCCTAAAGGTCCTCTGGATGCTATTAAAGAGTACTGAGATGAAGGTTTAGACATAAAGAACAACAATGTGTCCAGATACTTGATTCAGCTCCATAAGCATCTCATCATGTACATTGAGGTAGCACACAAAATGAATTTTCAGGCCCAAGTTGAACAGAAAGCCAAATATGACTAAGGCTTTTCAAGCAAAAAGATAACATCCCTCTGCTGTTGACATCTACTGAAAACAAGTTGATGATGAAGTGGCAGGGACCTTATGCTCTTATTAGGCAAACAGGGACTATAAATTATGAGACTGAAACAACTGTCAAGAAAGTTAAAAAAAAAGTACCATGCTAATTTACTTAAGGCATGGTGTAAAAAATCAGGCATAAGTGTACCATCTAGCAGTGCTTGGAAATTACCAGTTGTGGTGATTGACAAAATTGAAGTGGGTATCCATCTGTGTCTAGATTTCAGAAAACTTTATGCAGTTTCCTTGTTTGATGGATATCCCATGCTCAGAATCGAAGATATAATTGATAGACTATGGTATGCAAGTACATAATCACAATTTATCTCACCAAGTGGTGCTGACAGATCCCTTTAAAGAAATCCTCCCAAGATATATCAGCCTTTATCACACCTGTTGGCTTGTCTCAATTTGTCACCATGCCTTTTGGGTTACATGGGGCCCCTGCAACCTTCCAGAGGTTTATGGGCAAAATTCTTAGTGCTTATACTCAGTACTGTTGCACATACCTAGATGACATGGCAGTGTGCCACCCAGACTGGGAGATACATTTTCAACATCTAATCATTGTCTCAAATTCAATTTCGAAGGCAGGATTGACAGTGAATCCTACAAAATGTGCAATAGTCATGCAAGAAACTAAGTATGTGGGTTTTGCACTAGACAGTGGTGAGGTTAAACCTGAAATTTGAAAGGTAGATACAGTAGCCAACAGCCTTATTCCACAGACCAAAAAGCACATCAGGTCCTTTTTATGTCTAGTGGGATTTTACCTCTGGTTTATCCCCAACTTTTCAAAGATAGCATATCCCTTGACATATGTCACCAAAAAGAGGTGCAACAATGAGGTCAAGTGGACTGCAAAATGAGGAGAGGTCTTTAGGGCAATAAAAGCTTCCTTTTGTTTCTCACCTATATTGAAAAACATTGATGTTTCATATACATTCAAGGTCCAAACAGATGCCTTTGAAAATCAGAGTGGCGCAGTCTTATCCCAGACTATTGAGGGTGAGGAGAACCCAGTAATATACATGATAAGAAAACTGTATAAAAAGGAAAATAAGTATTCCATCATTGAAAAAGAATGTTTGGAAGTGAAGTGGGCCATAGAGGCATTAAAGTACTATATGTGGGGTACTGAGTTTAAGTTAATAACAGATCACAATCTGCTGTGCAGTATACAGCAGATGAAGGATAGAACCCCCTGAATTATGAGATGATACCTTGCCTTACAACCTTACAGATTTGTGATTTAGCACAGGACAGACTCACAGCAAAAAAATGCAGACTTCCTTTCTAGGAATGGATTAGGCACTGATAGCTAAAAACTGACTACAGAAAATGATTATTGAAATGTTGCTGAATCTTGATTATACGGTATATAGTCTGAAATATACCAA
The DNA here is from genome assembly GCA_016271365.2 of Neoceratodus forsteri. NCBI lineage: Eukaryota > Metazoa > Chordata > Ceratodontiformes > Ceratodontidae > Neoceratodus > Neoceratodus forsteri. The sequence goes on along the minus strand of CM028131.1, from coordinate 40,511,944 downwards.
GACAGACATCTCAGCCCCAGGATGTGTAGTATGCACTGTACTGAAATAATGTACTGTAAGGAGTACTACTTAGTAAGTTATCATACTGTTTGAAAGAGTGCCCTGGGGTGAAGCTTCTGTAGAGAGTGGAAGCACCGTTCCTTTCAATTTTTGGTAGGAAACCATACACCTGTAATTGAATTGCTTCCCTCTTGAATAGAGATGTGTGTGATAGGGTCATGCCCTATCTGACTTGGAAGGACTCTATACTGTCATCTTTTCTTCCAAAGACAGCTGCAGCAGCACTATGATCTCACTATCCTTTCACTATCCTATTTTTTCATCTTAGTTCTATCAGGTTGGCCACCTGCAGAGCCCCCTCCCCACATTTCTCTATCTATTGCCCTCTGTACTTTCTCTTTTCCCCTTCTAAGTCCTTCCAGAGTGCCAAGTCTGAAGTGACAGCAAGCTGTAAGTGCCAGTGCTAATAAAGTGTTCATGCTGTTAAAAAACATAAGAATTGTTTGATGCTATGATTCAGAAATTAATACTGTGCAGTACATTAGAAAACAAGATATAGATGTGTTGGCAATGTTGTTTTGCTCAGACTGAGAGTCTGAATTATGAAATAATGGTGTTGACAATGTAAAACCCATTTTCTATTGTATGATGTTATTGTATTTGCCAATAAGGCACTTTGCTCTCTTTGGGGCTGTTTAGGAGTATGGCTGCTTAAGCAGAGTGGCTGAAAATTGACGTCTATTTTATTAAGAGCTGCTCCACTCTTGATAAGACTACCTATGTCTAAATGATTTAAACTCAAGAAAAACGCTAGTTGCAGTCAATATTTAATTTTAATTTTTTCTGATAAAATACACAGAGGCACTATCCCTCACCTCACTGTCAGTGTATTTGCTTGAGCAATTTCAGCTGCAGTGAGAAAACAGCAAACTGCACCCATTTTTGGTCCATTTTGTAAAACTTTAAATCATGCCCTGCATACAAGAATTGTAGTCCCACTGAAGTTGGTGAACTGAATAATTCTCTAGAAATATATATTTGTCTTACTAGCATGCTTAGAGCCAAAAGTAATGCTGCAAAAATGGCTCTTTACTTGCAGTAGAATCCTACGGAGCTGTTTCCCTGCACCCTGCCTCTCGGACCTTGCATTCAGACAGAGATGACTGCTCCATGGGCTCTGCTTTGTTTTATTGTTTTGACAGTTTGTCATAACAATGACCACCTCTGCTAATTCTGTACTAAATATTAAAAAAGAAGAACTTACTGTCATGCTTTGGAGACCAGGAGAATGGTGGTGAGAGAACTGCATGGTCATGCTGCAGCAAAGTGCTCTTACTCTTCCCCGACATTAACATGCGTTGGTGCAGGTCTCTAAACCTGATAAATGCTTCAAACAAGATAAAAAGCATTCTGAATTCTCCTAAAGCTACTGAAATGTATTAAAATAATGTTTCTGCATTCTAAAAGGCTGCAACATTAGCCAAATGCAAATAATCATTTATTTAATATTATTTACCCAGTGTTCTCACAAGACCAAATAAATCAATGTGTTCTCTGCCTATAAAATGAATGCTCCTGTTATTGAAATTGGTATCACACACTTTTCTCATTAAAAAAAAACTAAAAAAGAAACATATAGTAAAAAGGAGTTTATCTAAGCCATTACAGTGCTGTATGAACTTCTATAGGAGTCACACGACAGTCTTACACCTGGGGCCAGATTCACAAAACTTTTTCCCAGTGCAAACCAAGTTTGCTTGGGGAAAACTGGGTTTTGTCTAAAGTTGGTATTCACAAAGCCCAGTTTGCCCCTGGACAAAGTTGGGAAGAGGAGGCACAATGCAAAGGAAGGGGAGGGGACCTGCATATCCCAACAGTACCATTCACAAAGTGTTTGATGCATGCAAGGGCCATTTGTGAAAGTCTTTGCATGGAGAAATTACCGCCGACAAAAACTTGGCAGTAATCCATGCAACCGTAGTGGTTGGTAGAGGGACTGTGGCACTTTACCTTCTCCTCGGTCCCTCATCACCCACCTGACAGTAATAAAAAAAGTTTTCATTGTATAATGTTCCTCCCTGGTTCTCAATCTCCCAACCGATAATGAAAACAAATTTTCCATAGTGTAGTAAAAAATGTTTCCATGCTGCACTGTCCCTCCCCCTCCCCAATCACCTATCCAACAATAATAAAAAAGGTTTCCGTAGTGTATTGTCCTTCCTTCCCACCCCGACTGCCGATATGATCAGTATAAAGAAATGTTCCATAATGTAGTGTCCCTTCCCCACCCAGATCACCCTCCCGATATGGAGAAAAACATTCCCATAGTGTAGTGTTCCTCCCCACCCCAATCACCCACCCGACACAGGTATGTAGAAAAACATTTCTGTAGTGTAGTGCACCTCCCCAGTCCCCAATCACCTACCTGATGTATCAATACAAGTTTTCATAATGTAGAGGGACACTACACTATGGAAAATTTCTTTGTATAGATTGGGTGGGCAACTGGGGGGGATACTACACTATGTAAAATTTCTTTATATAGATCAGGAGGGTGATCGGGGTGGGGGAGGGACACTACACTATGAAAAGGTTTTTTCCATATATTGGGTGGGTGTTCGTGGTGCTGGGGCACTCCACTATAGAAAATGTATTCATAGAGATTGGGTGGGCGATCGTGGTGGGAAGGGACACAACGCTATGGAAACATTTTTAATTTGTTTTTTCAATTAACAGTTTATTGAACATTTAAGACATATAAAACAAGTACAATCATAACACCAACATATCAGACAACTCAACAATGATCCATATCAAAGTATATACAGAAACAACAATGAGATCCAAATTGTACACAGCAAAATAAACTTAAAAGACACAAAGAATCTTTGGCAGCCTAATGAACAATCATATTCCTTTTACATAGCTAATAAGGAAATAAAAAAAAGTTCTAAATTAGTCACCCAAGAAATAAAAACACATCAAAAACAGCCAAATAAACACTGCCATAGCAACATATTGGAGAAAAAATAGGCAACCTGCTAGAAAGTGAAGAACAAACTGGTGAATGAAGGAACTAGATAAAAATAGAAACAAAAGAAGAAGAAGGGTGAGACAGAGATATAATAATCAATGGCAAAATAAAAAATCACAGAAAAACACAAAAACTGGAGCATAGCAACTCAGCCACAAAACCCTAATGAGGAAGAAAGCAGGGAACATACAGTGCATAACCAGACTACTACAGTCCAGACAGTAGAAAGTAACAAGGGCTTGTATAAGCACAGAATTACTCCAGTTAACTGGAATCCCGTCAGGAAAATCAGCTCAAATACGATCCCCACACCTGATCATACAAGGCGGCTTTACCCACCGCCAGGTATGATAAGCACTCCAGATTGGCTAGTCTATGCATACTGTCTTCCCAATGTGGGGACTCATTTGGACTATTACTTATTATAAATGACATGCTTAGCTTCTGAAATGGCCGCTATGAACCAAAGACGATGGGATGTGCATTGGACATGTAAACAGTTAATATTGCCTAGGATTAGAAGAAAGGCATCCATAAGAGCTGTACACCTAAGCATTATGGAAATTCTTGCCAGTAGCAGTGACCACCATCCCAGTAGCTTAGGACAGAACCAAAGAATGTGCAACAAAATACTGTTTTGCTGGTGACACCTCCAACATGCATACTGACTAAGCAAATGTGTTTCCCTCAATTGGTCTGGTGCCCTATACCACAGATGCAGTGTCTTCCATTGCATGAGCCTCCCCCAACATACTGGCAAGAACCACAATCCAGCAGCAATCGCAATCATCTGTAGTTAGGGTGTAACCAAGCTGTTTTTCCTCTCGAGACTTCAAAGAAAGCATCAAGGGGAAGTATACCTGCAGGACTCCTTTACAAACTTAACCAATTTTGGGGGGTCGAGATGAGGCGGAACCGCTGCTTACCATCCCATAGCACATCATCCCATATACCATTCAAGTGCAAGCAGAGTTGTGAACCTGTGAATGAAGAAATCAAATGTTGAATCTGAAAATATCTCCACTGGTGTGACTGTGGTAGTGAAGCTTGGGAATTAAGGGAGGCAAAATCCTTAAAAAGTTCGATCTCAGGATGGAAGAGGTTGGCCACCCACAGGAGTACCCATTACCCATTGAGGCCAATAAATAGGGACAACCCCCACCTATAATTTAGACTTATTCCATAATGGCCATCTGGAGAATGGAGCTAGCCATGAGGATGAAACTATTTTATCTGTAGTCTTCCAAATACCGAGGATATAATCATGAATAGGATAGCCCCACTGTTGTCCCGAAGGGACCCATAGAACTATCTCGGGTGCCTTACCATGAACTAAGTATTCTTCAATGGAAATCCACCAAGCTACACCCCTGCATCGGTCAGCATATAATCACATCCATATCTGCCTTAGACCTGCTGCTAAGTAGTATCTTTTTCAGCAGGGTACCCAAAGACCATCCTTGGCAAAGTGGCTGATAACCACTGCAATGAGATTTGAAGTTTACCTTCTCCCACAAAAATTGCCTGACTAGTTTATCCAGTGATTTCCAAACAGAATATGGGATAGGTAGAGGCAAATATTGATAAGATATAGCACCTTAGGGAGAACCATTATTCATAGGATCTGAGATTTGCCCCATAAGAAAAATTGGAGATACCTCTACCTATTGAAATCCTCTTTCAGCACCTTTAGTAGAGGAGATAAATTGAGGTGAACTGAATGTTTCCAATTGGGAGCGATGAGGATCGCCAAATATCTCACCGGTCGCTGGACCCAAGTCAAACCCACAGCCTAGAAAGAAACCGAGGCACATTTTGAATTCAAGGGTAACACTTCAGTTTCCTCCATTTACTGCAGATCCCTGAGAGATCAGCAAAACAGTTCAGCAACTCCTTCAAAACTGGAATTGATTGAGCCGGATCCCTCAGAGTGTTATGAATATTGTCCACAAATAGCATTGATTTCAGCACCTCTTTGCCCAGCATGATGCCAGAGATATTAGAAGCTCCCTGCAACTTTTGGGCCAGGGGTTCCAAGACTAAAATAAATAATGCTGGGGATAAGGGACATCCCTGCCTTGTTCCTCTACCCATGTTAAACCAGGCCTAGAAACATAGAAACATAGAAACATAGAATTTGATGGCAGATAAGGACTGCTTGGCTCACCCAGTCTGCCCATTTCTCTACCTGCTGGATAAGCTGCAGATCCTAGTTAACCAGCAGCCTACTTCTTCCTACCCCAACCCCCAAGAACTGCCTTATGACTATCCCATGCATGCTTGAATTCCACCACTGATTTTGACTCCACAACCTCCTCCGGAAGGCCGTTCCACGCATCCACAACCCTCTCTGTGAAAAAATACTTCCTTAAATTACCTCTGAGCCGCCCCCTCTATCTTCAAATTGTGCCTCTTGTTCTTGCACACCTCTTTTTTTGAAAGATGCTACCCTCTTGGACTTTGTTGATTCCCTTGAGGTACTTGAAAGTTTCTATCATGTCCCCCCTCTCCCTTCTTTCCTCGAGGCTATACATATTAAGCTCCTTAAGTCTCTCTTCATATGTCTTCCAGTGCAGACCCTGCACCATTTTAGTTGCCCTCCTCTGGACAGCTTCCATCCTGTCTATGTCTTTGCAGAGACTAGGTCTCCAGAACTGCACACAGTGCTCCAGATGGGGTCTCACCAGCTGTCTGTAGAGAGGGACAATAACTTCCTGTTTTCTACTGGTGATGCCTCTCCCTATGCATCCCAGTATCCCCCCAGCCCTCCTTGCTGCCCTCTCACATTGCTTGCCCATCTTTAGGTCATCTGATATGACTACCCCCAGGTCCCTTTCCATTTTTGTTGTTGTTAGTATCTCACCCCCCATTGTGTACTCTTCCCCTGGGTTTTTGTTTCCCAGGTGCATTACCTTGCACTTCTTAGCATTGAATCTAAGCTGCCATACATTTGACCATTCCTCTAACCTTGCCAAGTCCCTTCTCATCCTTTCCACCCCACCCTGTGCATCAACTCTGTTGCAGATCTTAGTGTCATCTGCAAAGAGACATACTTTTCCTTCCAGTCCTTCTGCAATGTTGCTTATAAAGTGTAGGTGTACTCATCCGTAATTACCAAAGCTTGTAGAGTGGAATAAAGGGTTTTCACCCATCATACAAAGCCATCCCCAAGTCCAAAGGCTTGAAGAGCAGCAAATAGGTACAGCCGATCGAGAGAATCAAATGCCTGCTCCATATCTGATACTACTGCTGCTGTCAGATCAGGCAAGAACTCTGCTACCCACATCAGACTAACTAAGCACTGAATAAGGATGCTCAGTCTCTCTCTGACACAAAATCCGCTTGATCTGAATGTACCAAAATAGGAAGGAAGGCTAAAACTTCGGCCAAGATCTTGTAGTCAACATTCAGAAGTGAGATGGGATGGCAATTTAAACACTGATGATTTCTTTTATTTATTGAGTTCTTGGATAACACTTGTGAGTGGATGCTCTTTTGTAGATTCCACATCAGTTGAACAGAAAATAGCAGAGAACAATAATTTATACATTTACAGAGATGGTACAGTAAGTTACAGAAAAGTTCACACAACTAGACACTGCTGAGGCATTGTACAACGTGTGCCTGTGTCCATGAGTTTGAACACCATGGAGAAGATAGACACAGACAAAGTAACAGACAAAGGTGACATAGTGGAGGAATGGAGGGAGAAAGGGGGAAGGGAGGGGTGTGCTATGAGATGTGGGGGGGTAGGCAGGAGCAGGTTGGGGGATCAGTAAATTGCTGAGATTGGGAGGTGCCCCCATGGTCATTAAGTGCATCTAAATACAGCAGGTGAATACTATGGGAGTGGATAAGTGGATTCAGTCACAGATGTCCTTCATAATAAGGTGCTGATGAAGACTTTGTTTAAATGTACCAAATGTTAGGGTAGTCTGTGACATGGGAGTTGGTGATTGGGCACCTACAGTAATGGCAACCCAATCCCCGGCGCATGTCATTGGGGCTAGGTAAGGTAGGGCGGCCGGATGGAGGTGAGTCGGTGAATATGGTGACGGGATGTTGCTATATGTACATGCGGGGGGGAGGAGGAGTGAGCACGCACAGTGAGGGTCTGGAGGGGTTGTGAGGGGCGATGCCATCGTGGGTTGCTGAGCTGACCCCGTGGTGTGGTGGGTGGGTTGGTGGCATTGGTGGACAGGGTACACGGTCTGGGTCTGGGCGCTGGTGCATTTTTGCTGTGCCCAGCCCAAACTTTCTTTTTTTTTATGTTTTTCACCCCCCCAACATGCACCCCCCTAGAGCTGAGAATCCTTAAGTAGGGGGTACAGGGGGCCTACATAAAATTGTAAGCCCCTGGCACTGTTTTGCTGTGCGCCAGGGTGTCAGAGTGCTGAAATAAATTTTTGGCACTCTGACTTCAAAATAATGGTGATCGCCTTTAGGTTTTTGCCATTATTACACAGAACCAAAGTTAGATGAAGCCATCACAGATATCCTCGACAATAAGGTGCTGACGAAGCTTACATGTGAAGGCACCAATAGTTGCTACTCCTGAGATTGCAGGTGCTAGAGCGTTGATTCAGTTGAGTGCACAGTAGGAGAACTCATGTTGTGCCAATGCAGTGCAGCATCTAGGTTCACTGAAGATTTGACTATTAGAGCTTCTGGTCAGCCTCACACTTGTATGTTGTATGAGCAGGTTCTGAACTCCTGGTAGCAGCAGATTTAGTGAGGATTTTTTTTTTAAGTGGGCAGGTTAGATATTTAATTCTGTTCTTCAGTTGGAGCCAACCTGCCCGATCATAGAGTTCTCAGGTGTATATGAGTCTTGCAGCACCTGTGAGGAAGTGGCAGGCCTTATTTAGTGCTAAAGAGATGCGGTGGAGGGCATGGTCCTTTACCAACCCATATATGACCAGGCCAAAATTAATGAGGGAGACAATTGAACTACTGATGGCCATGTTCAGTTTTTCATTTGTTAGGCTGTGTTTGTGATGGTAGAGTATCCCAATTCTGGAATTGACGGCCTTTGCGATATTGTCTATATGCTGGGCATTGGGTGGAGTCAACAGTGATACCCAGGTACTTAAAGTGCTGTATGAGATCCAGTATGTCATTCTTGACTGACAGGGGGATGGCCTTATGCTTACTAAGGGAGTAGGAGTAGATCGTGGACTTTGTTTATAGTTGAGTACTAGTCTGTGATCTTTAAACCAAGCTTTGTCGGAGGAGAAACCAAGTTGGAGGTCCACTTGTAGGTACTCGGGGTGAGGATTACTGGTAAAAATGACCACATTGTCAGTATATAGGAGCATACCACTGGGGCAGGAGCCTGGGAGTTTGTTTAGGAAAATGCTTAACATTAGGGGCCCCAGGACTGACACTTTTGAGACCCCTAAGCAGACTGTCCTACTACCGGAGATGATGTCCCCAATCTTGACCTGTTGTGAGCAATTGCAGACATAACTGTTGAACCACTGAACTGTATCTTGAGAGAGTCCGGTGTCAGTTAGTCACTCAAGGAGGAGCGTATGGTGCACTGTATCAAATGCTTTTAATAGCTCGATAAATGCAGCCCCCACCAGCTGACCTTGGTCTAAGGTTTGGTGTACGAAGCCCATAAATTCCATCAAAGCAGTGCTTATGCTGTGCCTCACCCAGAATCCATGCTGCTCTGAGAAAAGAGTTAGTGCAGGCTCAGGTACTACACAAGCTGATCTGCTACAATCTGTTCAAGTGCTTTGGAAAGTGGTGGCAGTATGGAGATTGGCCTGTAGTTGTTGTGCAATGGCCAGTTCCCACTTTTGTGGACTGGGGTTACAGTCACAGATTCCCATTGCTGGGAATTGTGAGAGGTGGAGGGATAGGATAATTATTGAAGTCAAGGGGCTTAGGACTTCTTTGAGAGTCAGGGAAATAAATTTAAGGTCCATGGTGTCCCCGCTGTGTCTTTATTTCCCCAGTCCCTTCTCCAGGTATTTTCTGGACTCTGTTTTGGAAACTTCATTAAAGTAAAATAACAGAAGGTTTCTGGTTGGAGCTAGTTTGTCATTAGGATCTTTCAAGGTGGGGGGATTGAAGTAGTCTGCTGGGAGCACTCCACTTAGGCCCATTAATGCATTGTTCAGCAAGTTTGCAATGTGGAGAGGGTCCAAGGAAGGTATGTCTTCGACCATGAGCATAGGTGGAGCAGTTTTGGGGTCCTTACCTGTTATGTCATTGAGGTCAGCCCAGAAAGACTTGCTGCTATTCCAGGAGTTGGAAATGACTTCTTTGTAGCACAAGCATTTTACAAGTCAAATAGCCTTCATAGGATCCATGATGCCACATTGACAATTTCACGTCAATGCGACATTACCCAGACACCACTACATCTACCGCAATTGCAGTCAGGATGGTGCTCGTGTGATAAATCTTCTTGTTTTGCAGGGGGCTGTGCCTCCTGCACCCCCTCTTTAGGATTCTCAACTCCGAGATGGAACTGAGTTGGTGATGGGGTGCAAGGACTTTGGGGAAGGATGCCAGGGTCCCAGGTGGACTTTATGGCAATGTGGTGATGTTGTCGGTATCAACCAAGTCAATGTAAAGTTGTCACTGTAGCGACATTATTTCACCTTAGTACACTTGTTTCTAGGTTTTTTTATACTATTGTATGTTTGCAGGTGTACCATATTCATAGTTTCATAGTAGGATTACAAGTTCAGTGAGTGTCTGGCCCTTTGATGAACTTGCCACCAATTTATTGGTGGAATACAAATTTCATATCTCCCATATAATCATCTAGGTTTAATTTAAAAGTTTTCATGTCTGGACTTTCTATAACATATCTTGGCAGCTTGTTCCATTTTGTTATTACCCTCTGGGTGTAATATTTACTTCTTTTAATTGTATTGTTTGGTTCTCCCAATAATTTCTGCTGGTGAGATCTTGCAGCAGTTTTTCCTGGATTGCTTCTAAAGCCAAGCATTTCTTTCATGTATGGATCTTGCAAGGTTTTATAAACCAGACAGAGGTCTCCCCTCTTCTGCCTATACTTTGTGGAGTAGATATTTAAGTTTTGCAACCTATCTCCATAGCTCATTTTCTTAGTCCGTCTTATTACCCTAGTCATTTTCCTCTGTATTTTTTCATATGAAGTTTGTGTCCTCTTTGATGTAAGGGCACCGAACTGTGAAAAGTACTCCAAGTGAGGTCTCACCAGTGCAGTGTATAGGGTGATTATCACTGCCTCTTCTCTACTTTTGATGTTACCTAGTGTACATCTCATTAATTTCTGAAATTTTTTTGCAGTTATAAGTGCATGGGTATCAAATTTTAAATCTCCTGTTATAATTACTACTAGATATTTTTCCTCTATACTCATGTCTTTTGCCACAGGTGGTCTCCAGCAGTAAGTTGAAGTAGGAGGTCAGGAGTAATCCAGGGGTTGCAGGTCCATTTATGTTTCTTATCTTCATGGGGGCATGTTTATCACAAGTGGTAGTGAATTTCATGATGAAGAGGTTGAGAGCATCATCCACGTTCTTAGCTCCATAGAGATCAGACCAAATCAAGGCATTGCAGGTCTGCTTTCAGTTGAGGCAGTTGCCCTTTAAGAAGCACACAGTTGACTATAGTTCTGGGTGGGGGTTTGCAGTAGTTGTTGTTCCAGGTGCATGTAATGGGGGTGTAATCACTTAGAGAATCGGGGAGGATGGTGGTGGTGTTGGAGATACAGTACTGTATGTGCAGGTTGGTTGGAAAGAACCCAGTCCAGAAGAGTGCCAGTACACATTTTGTAATTGACTCTTGTGGATGTCTCAACCATTTGGGAGAAGTGGATGGCAGTCAAAGTGTCCTTGACAGTGTCAGCAGCAGGGGAGAGCCAGCTGATGTTGAAGATCCCTAGTAGCGCAATTTCAGAGTTTTGGCTCTGGGTCCTTACCCTTTTTTGACAACACAATGATGATAGTCTCTGTCATGGATTCTGGTAAAGACCGGGACTCCCAGGCTTCCTGAAAAGTGAATGCAAGCAGAGGACTAAGAAGCTCAAGAAACTGTTTATAAAACTCAATAGAAAAACCATCTGGGCCCAGTGATTTACCACTGGTGATTTGGCCAATAGCAGCGTGAACCTCCTGGGAAGTAACAGGCACATCCAATAAGCTAACCTGCTCATTAGATAGCCTGGGAAGGTTAATTGTATCCAAAAATGTCCCAATATTTGCAGTAGATTATCCCCCTTTAGTTAACTTGGAAGAGTATAACCCTGCGTAATAGGTGTGGAAAGCTTCATTTATCTCTCCAGGGGCCATTAATAGAGTGGATTCTCGATGGATACCTGGAATCTTAGTCTCTGCTGACATCTTCTTCAGGTGATAAGCAAGCAAATGACCTGCCTTCTCCCTGCACTCCCAATAGGCATGTCGAGTGCAGCATAAAGCATATTCAGCCTGTTGGGAATTAATGACAATAATTCTGTACTGAAGATGTTGCATTGACTAAAGTAACATAGGGAAGTGGTCACCTGCTTTATGCTGCTGCTGCAAGACATAAAGTTGCTTTTACAGGGATTGCAATACCTTGGCCATCTCCTTTTTCTTGGTTGAGGCATAAGCTACAACTCAAACCTGAACATAGGCTTTAAGACCCTCCCAAACCCATTTTGTCACTGTCTCCCCAGAGAAATTAACACATAAGTAGGCCTGAATTTCCTGACAAAGCCATGCCACAAAGGTGGAATCATTGCATAGACTAACATTGAAATGCCACTGCTTTGCTAAAACCTCAGGGGCCCCATGACTAAATCTATAGGTGATGGGAATGATCTGAAATTAAAATGGGACCAATGGATGAACTAAGAGCACCGTGGGCAGTGAAGTCAGAAGCCAAAACAGTGTCCCACCTACTGTAAGTATTACGTGGGGCCAAAAAAATATGTATAATCTCCAATGGTCATGTGCTGTAACAGCCACACATCCTGAAGTCATGATCTCGTAATAACAGCAGAAGAGCCCTGATGCCCACAGAGGAGAGAGATGAGGGGGATCAACTACTATTGCAAAGGGGGTCCAAAATTTGATTTATGTCCCCTAATATCAAAACAGGGTCTGGGCTCAAATCCAATAACATCTGAGAAAGAGCATAAAAAAGTGAGGATCCTCTTCACTGGGGCTTTAAATGGATCCCAAACTCAAAGGCTGTCCATCTAATCAGCCCTTAATGAAAATCCAGCTGCCTTCCTTATCCTGCTTGACCTGATCAGAAATTCAGTTCACCCTCCATCGGCACAAAATGACTACCCCATGCTTCATGGATGAATAAGAGGACTCATAAACTCTATCACCCCAGTCTACCCAGCATATCTGCTTCTTCCCTAATAAGATGAGTCTCCTGCAAGAATACTATATGACCCACCAAATGTTTAAGATGCATAAGAACCCTCTTCTGTTTATTGGCTATTGAGCCTTTAAACATTCCATAAAACTACTTTATAAGTGCCATACTGAAAAAATGAACCAAATAGCAACCCAGTCCCACCCACCCCAGGGTAAAAACACCAAGCCATAACACTGTCTCGCCATATAAATATACAGAGAACCAATAAGAAAGAACCATCCAAGTAACTCAAAACACAGTATTACATAGGATAAACTATTTACAGAGCTATTAGGAAAATGCATCCCAATAACCATGGCATAGAAGGTGTGGTGGCCACTGGGCACTTGCCTTAAAAATACATCAGAAAAGCTGGCAATTCATCCACTTTGCACCTGTGAATAGGGCACCAAGAATACCAATACTGGGCCTGAAGAGAACATTAGTGACTACACCCCAGTATAATGGAATGAAAAGAAAGCACCCCTTAATATTATAGGGGTATCGGAAGTAGGAGGGTAACAAAACAAATTGCTCCATATAATAACCTAAAAAAACACCAGGTCCCAAAGGTATAGACAAACATATAAAACATCGCCCCTTCCTTCCATGCCAAAATCCACTGATCATCTCAACAGCAGGCTTAGACCATAAAATAAGTGATCTATGAATTACTCCCTTATAGTACAAAGTGGTATAAAGAAGTGAACATTCTCTCTCTAGTGTCTAAAGAAGAGACCAACAACAATGTAATGAAATAGAACATAGTACTGTGCTCAACACTACATTAGACAACTAAGGAGAGAGGCGGTGGGCGCAAGGTAGAAAGCATCACTGTGCTCCCAAAAAACACCCCCATAGTAGAGAACAGAAATGATGGGAGCACAGACACTCCAACAACAAATTCTGACTGCCTAGCACCCCTCATGGAACCCCCTCACCCCACAAGCAAACAGACCTCTGTACTCCATGGAAATAACATAAGAAGCCATATACAGGATAATAGCAAAGTTCAGTGACAAATAAATCCAACTGTCAAATGATATAGCTGGGCATCAAGAGGGACACCAGATCATGCCTGCTGATTGGCGTCAACCTTGAGCACCCAGATTAGAAGTCCACACCGTCAGTTCAGGGCTTTAGGTGTACAGTGTGCCAGGAATCTGGCTATGAGAGAGCTCACTCAGAAATCAAAGTCCATTCAGCCCCTTAAGTGGCAGATACAGATGTCTCTATAGAGCCCAGGACTTCAGTATCAGGACACAATATAGCAGAGACTGAAGCAACCACATATTCCACCGAGGAAGTACCAGCTGAAGGCAGACAGCATGCTGGTGAGAGGAAGTAGTCGACCCAGCAAGACATTGCATTTTAGGCAAAAAGAAACAGCACCGCACTGAAGCTTGCTGTTTTACCCCACATTGGAATTCTGTCGGAGTATGAACTGTTCAATCTCTGTTGGAGTATGAACTGTTTAGCCTCTGAAGGGCTAATAAAGCACTCCTCAGTTTTGCACATAAAAATCTGGAGAGTTGCTGGAGGGTTTAGGATTCAATTAATGCCATGCTCTCTAGCAATGTCTTGGACCCTATCAGATTGTTTTTGTTGGTCCACCACCCACTTCAGAAAGTCCAGTTGAAGAAAAAGTTCAAATCCCTGCCACAGTAACTCCTTGTTCTGCTGGGCTTTAGACAAGATAAGCTCCCTGTCCTGAAAGTGCAGCAATCAATAGATAATCAGACGAGGTTGAGCAGTCACATGTGAGGAAGGGGGGGCCAGATGGGACCAAGTGAACATGGTAAATTTCCACCAGGGAGTCCCAGTAATAATTGAGCAGCTTAGTGAGCAGCTGTTGAAATTCCACTGTGTTGGAGCCTTCCAACAATTCAGGTACCCCCAGGATCTGTAAGTTGTTCTGGCAGCTCCTGGTTTCCTGATCATCAATTTTGTCCCAATGCTGTTGTATCACTCTCTTTAGGGGAACAATGTGGCATTCTGTTGGGTAGGTCCAATCTTTGAGTTTGGTAACTTGATCCTCTGCTTCAGAGACCCAAGAACCGAGGTTGTCTACCGCTCCTGTAACATTTTCCAGGACTACACTCATTCAGGACAGCTGAGCAGTAATACTACCCATGAAGGATTTATTCTCAGAAAGCTCCTGAGTTATGGAGATAGCCTCTGAATCTGATGATGTAGCTGCCATCTTAGTGGAAGCGCTCCCAGGACCGCAAGGTAAGTCTTCTGATTTTGGCTGTTTTGTCATATTAAGTTCCAAACTAATATCAGTTTCAGGCTTCCTAACCTCCAGAGTAGTGGGTGGTAGGTCATAATCCAGCAACAAAACAAAGGGAGGGTGGATTACCGCAGATTGTTGAAGCAAAAGGCAGAGCTCCCTGAGCCAAGCTTCTCTCAGCTCAGCTGCAACACATGACCCCACTGGAACCATTTTTTTATTAATGTTGAATGGGAGATCGGGGAATGGGAAGGGACACTACACTATGGAAACATTTTTTTATTAATGTCAAGTTGGCAATCTGCTAGTCTCCCGAGGAATGTGGCTGCATGAGGTTTGGGCTGGTGGGAGGCCCATGTAATATGACACTAATGTCATGCAAATTAGTCCATAATGGGCATGTTAATGGCCACTAGCGTCTTCCATGCCCAATGGGCTCATTTGCATGGCTACTTTTGTTAATTGCCCTGTTGTCTACTATCTCCAAAATATTGAAGAGAATTGTCCATAGACAACTAATGGACTACCTGGAAAGGAATGGGAGACTGTTTCAGTTTTAATCTGGCTTTGGAGGGGCAGGTCCATAGCCACCGTGGTCATGAACTTTTTAGATTTGGTTGCTACCCCACTGAGGACTGCAAGATCTGTGATCACGGTGTATGTGGACCTGTCAAAAGCCTTTGATCTTGTAAATCATATAATTTTATTGGACATATTAAACAATATGGAGGTGGCAAATAAACCATGTCAGTGGTTTCATTCCTATTTGGCTGACAGAACTCAGGTAGTTAGCATAAATGGAATTAGTTCAGCACCATTGCATATTACATGAGGGGTACCCCAGAGATCAATACTAGGCCCCCTCTTATTTATTACATACATAAACAGTCTGCCGACTCATATAAAAAACTTTTCAATTCAATTATTTGCAGATGATACAGTTTTGATTGCAGAGGGAAGTTACCCAGAAGAAGTGGAGGATAGATTTTCAGAAAGATTTTCTAGCAATGCAGGAATAATTTTTCTTCACTAGGTTTGTTAAAAAAAAAAAATATATCTCAAACAATGTTTTTTTCTCCAAAGCAAACTAAAAATAAATTGAATCCTAGACCTGAAGTAAAAACTAGTGAAGGGAGAAGTCTAACTCAGACTGAAGCTTATCAAAACTTGGGGGTCTACTTAAACCAACATTTAACTTTTGAACACCATATTAAAGAGTTAGTAAAAAAAAAAGTCAATGTTTGATTAGGAGTAGTAAGGCAGATATCCCACTGTACAACTAAGGAAGTGTATCTAACCATAGTGAACCAGTTAGCATTGCCGGTTATGGATTATTGAAGTCACATATATATTTTCATGCAAATAAACAGCTGTCAAAGTTAGATATAGTCTTTAATAGACTGGCAGGATACATATTGAAATGTAAGTTTAGTACTCACCATTGTACTATTTATAGCCAACAAACAGGTGCACCTTGTGAAATGGGCATGCATAGCCCTAATGGTGTTATCACTGTATAAATAACATTTTACTACTACTAATAGAACTTTAGTGCTTGAACACTATTGGCAACAGGGCCATTTTCCTGGCTGGCTGTGGAGGCAGCATTACTGGTTGTCCAACTGCTTTTCCTGGGTTAGCGCTGCACCCACCATCCCCTATTCACAGCTGGATAGCGCATTGCATATTTGACTATGAATATCACGATTGCCCTTCAGCGCAACCGTGAGATGCCATGCAAACTTTTGCACAGAATTTTGCATTTTTTGTGAATCCTGGCCAAAGGCTCAAGCTAAGATAGTAAAGTTGTAGGTAGAGCTACACCTTCATATGAGATATGACTCAATGTGATATTCATTTTGTTTATAAACTAGAAATAACAAATGGAAAGTATTTTAAATGAATTTCTGCACTATCATTGTTGGTGCTTTAATGCCTGAACGTCCATATAAGAATACATGATGTTATAAACCTTTTTATTATTGTTTATTAAAAAGGGGTGTATCACATGTCTTAAGGGGTGTGTATATACACCCTACAATGAGCTTCAAAAGTTGATCTGCAGTTCAGATGGACTCTGACCTGAGTGAAAAAAGCACATCTCCAGCTTTCTTGTCCACAATTCAGATTGATGGGAGAAATCCATAATATTAATTTGAAAATTTTGAAATCCTAAGGAGAATTGATCCTATCCTGATAGCCTTCACTGTTTTGGAAGTATTAATTTTTTGCTTGTTTTTTTCACTTTTTTTTTGTAAATAAAACCATGCAGATTATGTGTTGTACCTTATGCCTTTGTGTGAAAGTCTGTATGTTTGCACACATCCTCTGACACCTTCTACTTTTCATACCTTTTTTCCTTTTTCTCTCCACAATCCATGTTGTTTCTTGTCTCACCACACTTAAAGTTCTCCTGCAGGACTTCACCAGGCACACTTGCAACAGTATTTTGTTAATATGGACAAATGTTTGCTAGTATCCAGTGGCCCACATTTTATGAATTGCTAGCTATATTTAGCTGTTTTACATCTGATTTACCTGGTTTAATTATTTTGAAGCATATATACAGGACAGCCTGCCTTATTATCTGTAAGAGAAATTTTTTGTGTGTCTACTTCCCCATTTGCAAATTATACTGCAAAGCCACTAGAGGGCAACAACTCAATTAACTTTGCGGGGTCATTATGTGGCATGGCAGAATGCGATGCGCACAATCACGTTACGCAATTTCCCATAGTTTCTTGTCTGTGGGGGGCTCAACCCCCACACCCCCCATTATGGGGGCTGCACTCTCTGGACCCCCCCACTAAAGATTCCAACTCTGGGTGGGGGGCTAACTCAGAGAGTATACAGGCCTGGGTTTTGCCATAATGCCGAATGCTACCTAGTGCAAATTAACTTGCTGCTGCTGGCAGCTGCTGCTGTCCACAGCTACTAAGTAACTTTACTTCTGCCAGTGCCACTTACCTACTCCCTACTGCTGATTAGGATACCCTGATCTATTCTTCCTCCCCCAATCCATACAATATGCCCACCCTTCCTTCACCACTTCCCCTCCTTCTAATTCTTCTATCAATTGTACCTACCTCAGCTCCACACTCTCCTCAGTCCAATAAACCTTTCTCACCTTTCCCCTCCACTCTCCTATCACCTACCTTTATCCTTGCCATAACTCATTCACCCCTCAAATACTCTGGTCTCACTTCCCTCACCTCCCCCCTGCTACTCTATTCTCAGCCCTTTGCCATCTAGCATTACTTCACCACCTTATCTTCACCTCACCTAGCCCCCCCCCAATACTTTCAAAATCCCTGGCTCATCACAAATACCCTAAACTCCACTTACTCATATTAGCACTCCACTTACTCGCATCAGGAAATGTTCATCCCAGTCCTGGTCCCACTACACCCACCTCTGCAAGATGCAGTCCTTCTATTAATGTACCAACTCCCCTACCCCTTCTGCTCTCCCCAAGGGCCTGAACATCCTCCACTTAAATATCTGCAGTCTCATGTCAAAAACTGGTCTTTTACACCCTATGGTAATCTCCCTCACACCTGAGATACTAATTTTAGCGGAAACTTGGTTAAAAGCTAAAATATCTGATATCGCCATTAATATCCCAGGTTATTCCATAATCAGACAGGATAGGACTGGTAGGGGTGGCAGAGTAGCCATATATATCCTGTCCTCACCTCAGTTCACAACCATTCTATCATCCTTATTACCCTCTACCTATGAAGCACTTGTAGTAAACATTACCTTGCCTTTTTCCTCCCCTATCTTCTTAGCTCTCTTCTACTGTTGACCTGACTCCAAGGCATCTGAGACTTTGGATCTCATTATCTCCATAACCTCCCTCTGACATATAGGTGACCTATACATCCTGGGTGATGTAAACCAAAAGTGGCTATCACCGACAACTGCCAAGACACGAAATGACACCATGACCTTCAGTCTCTCTCAACTCATCCTGGAACCCACCCACCTAAATTATAAAACCCTTAACCACTCCCTGATAGATTGAGCTCTCTCCTCTCACCCCACTGAGCCATTAAATCAGGCATCCTCCCAAATGCCCTCAGTGATCATCACCCAATCTTCATGTTCAGGAAAGTCCATAGACCAAAATCACCTCTCAAAATTCTGCAACTCTCCTCCTTCAGCTCCTGAAACCTTAATTCCCTTCTTAATAGACTGGCCAGCTCCAATTGGTCCCCTATTGCCTTTGACCCTTCCATTGACCAAGCCCTCACTTATTTTAAAGATACATTTCTAACTACATATAACACCCATGCTCCATTCAAATGCACCAATGTTTGTGGCAACCATCATCCCTGGGTCTTCACTGAGTGACTGACATGTCTCAAGGAGCAAGACAAAACTTGGAGGAAACATAAGGCCTCTCAGATTCCCCCAGACTATGCCAGGTATTGCATGTTAAGAAATGCCTGCACAAAAGCTATGAGACTTGCAAAGTCTGAATATTTTAAATCATCTTTTCTCAAAAACATCATTCCCCCTCCAAATTCCGGAAAGTGGTCCATGCCCTAATCCCCCCCTTCACATCCACCTCCCCCTGTACATAAAATAAACAACTCATTGGTCTCTGAACAGTGCATAGTGGCTTGAGAGTTTAACTCCTATTATAACTCCTGTGCCACTGCACTTCTAAAGCCCTTCCCCTCTAACCTCCCTCTTCCTTATCCTCCCACACACAGCACTCAACCCCTCTATGCTAACCCTTCCTTCTCCTTTTCTGCTGTCTCACCAGAAGAAACACTAATGGCCCCTTTATCTTGTAATCCTTCTAAAGGCTCATCGTTGGATGACCTTGACCCTAAACTCATCTACCTTTCAGCTTCTGCTATAGCTTACCCTCACTCCTTAATCCTAAACCTTTCCTTCCCATCCTTATCTGTCCCTTTATCCTGGAAACATGCAGTATCGCGTGAGGTGGGCACATGAGGAAGGGCGCCATCCGTAACAGTGACTGCTTCCCAGTACAATCCCACACGGTGATGGGAGGGTAGGGCGACCGGATGAGAGGGTGGGCGAAGTGGGCAACAGGATGTGGGTATGTGTACATGTGCGGGGGGGGAGAACAAGCGAGCTCAACGAGCATGGGCTGGAATGGGGCAGAGGGGCTGTAGGGAGTGGCACTGTGGTGGATGGCCAAGCTGTGTCGTGGCATTGGGGGTTGGCTAGTGGTTGGGGTGGGTGAGGTACCATGTTCAGGTCTGGGCACTGGTGCAATTTTATAGAGTCTGGCCCAAACCTTTATTTTTTTAATGCTTTCAACTCTCTGACATGCTCCCCCCTGGAGTTGAGAATCCTTAAGTAGGGGGGTGCGGGTGGCAAAGCCCTCCCACGAAGGATGTGTGTGGGGGGAGTGCAGCCCCCCACAGAAAGCATTAAGAAAACTGTCTTGGTGCAGTTGTCCTGTGCGCCAGGTTTGTCAGAGTGCTGAAAATCTTTTCAGCACTCTCACTGTGTGATAACGGTGGTCGCCTTTAGGCATTCATCGTTATCACATTGACCCGAAACATGCGGTGGTCCTCCCTCTCCCAAAAGGGTGGTGACACTCCTCCCCTGCACATTTTTGCCCAGTCTCCTTCCTCCCACTTCTCTGCCCCTGCTAAACCTCAAGAACACCTGGTCCTCTCTCAACTAACCTCCTTCCATGATGAATCTTCCTTTTTCATCCAGTTCAAATCTGGTTTTCAGAAGAACCACCCCACTACCACCTCCCTACTCAGGCTCACTGACTCCATCCTCACTGGGAAGGATAATGGCCTCATTACCTCTGCCATCTTTGTTGACAGCACCAGCGCTTTCAACACAGTCTCCCATGCTCTACCTCGTGACTCCTTTATGGCTGCTGGGTTGTCTACTTCTGCTCAAAACTGGTTTAGAGCTTACTTCTTAGGCAGAACACAGTCAAGATCCAGGATACTATCTCTGCCCCCCTCCCTGTTTCCACAGGAGTCCCGCAGGGCTTGGTGCCTGGACCCATTCTCTTCTCCATCTTCCTGAATGACTTGCCCTCAATATGCTCCCCCTCCTTTTCTATCCATATCTATGCTGATGACACCATCATGTTTTCCTTTGGCAAATGCCCCGCTGATGTAGCATCCACCCTTCAGCATGATTTCCACCAGGTTCAGCTATGGTTTGCTTCACATCAACTATTCTTAAATGTCAAAAAGAGTGTCTCCATGACCTTTGGCACCAGGCAGAGAGTCTCTAGACTCCACCCTTTACCAGCTTTCCATATTCGTGATGAGACAATCCTAGAGGACATTTCCTCATTTAGATAACTTGGGGTTTGGTTGGACCAACACCTCAACTTCTCTGACCACATTAATGCCATCCTGGAAAAATTGCGCCCTAAGCTTGGTGCCTTATTCAGGAACCGTAGTTGCATCCCTCCTATGGAGCGGCGTGCACTAGACAAGAAAATAATCCTCCCCATTTTTAACTACTGTGATGTAATATATGGTGCTGCTCCCAAATCCTCCCTAACCAGATTGGACTATCTCTTTAACTCCTTCTGTCGATTTTAACTTGATGTGCCATCACACACTCATCGCTGTGACCTGTACCCTGCCCTGTACCTTCCCCTGCTTGTGAACAGGTACCTCACTCATTGTGTTAAACTCACTTCTAAATGTTGGTTAGAAGAACTTCCCTCCTACCTCTCATCCTCACTGTCCCCCCCCCCGCCCAGATCCACTTACACTCACACTTTGTTGGCCCCCATCGAACCACTCTCATCAGTCTGTCAGGCTTTGCCCATTGTTTCCCACAAATCTGGACCCCTCCCCCCAATAGGACAATCCACCTTCTCTTACTCCCTTGCCTCTGCCATACATAAAGTTCTCTCATATAACTGCTCCTGCTTTAATCCTCCTTAACTGTCCTCCTATGCCTCTGATCCTCTCCATGACTCACATCCCCTATTAAACCGTTATGCCCCCTGATCCTGCTTCTCAGCATGCTCTCCTCTCCCTTCACTGCTTACCCCTAACTCCTACCCTAGCCTTCCCACCCCATTGCCAACTTAACCCTGCTTAGTTTTGACCTCTGGCAAGGTTCTCAGCATCCTGGAGGGGTCTAGCACTGGGCAAGCCTCATCCTTCCCCTCTCCTCTCCTTTCCCCTCTCTCCTTTCTATCCAACTTGTCATCACCTAAATCTGCCCTCTGTAAGGATTCTTAGCACCCTGGTGATGTCTACTCTCAGGTAAGTGTTCTTCCCTCCCTCCTCCCTCCTTCCTTCTTTTCCTTTCCTCTTCTATCCCCCATTCCTCTGCCCAACTTGTCCTCACCTAATTCTATCCCCTGTCAGGGTTCTTTGCATCCTGGAGGGGCCCAGCACTTGGCAATTACTTTTCCTTCACTCCCACTCCCCTATATCCTGTCTACCCAACTAGTCCTCACCTGATGCTGCTCTCTGGCAGGGTTCTCAGCATCCTGGAGTGGCCTAGTCTTAGGCAAGGTTCTTCTTTCCCTCATCTTCCCTCCTTTCCATTCATCCGTTCTTTTCTCTATTCCCATCTTGTCCTCACCTATTACTGCCCCCTGGCAGGGTTTTCAACATCCTGAAGGGGTCTAGCACTAGGAAATGACTCTTCCTTCCCTCCACCTTCCCCTCCATCCTCTCTACCTAACTCATCCTCACTTGACTCTGCTCTCTTGCAGGGTTCTCAGCATCCTGAAGAGGCCTAGTCTTAGGCAAGTTTCTCCTACCCCTCCTCCTCCTTCCCTTTACCATCCACTCTACTGTCTCTACCCAACTTGTCCTTGCCTACTTCTGCCCCTTATTTGAAGTTCTCACCTCATTACATCACTGGCAGCTATCTACACACTCTGAAAGGGCCAGTTCCAGGTATGACTCATCCTTCCCTTCCTATCCATTACCACCACCTCTCCCTTGCCTCCTCTCTACCTGTCTGCACTTAATTAAAGGAAATAGTTCACCTGAGCTAATAATTTGCACTTTTTGCTCTGTCTGAGGTGCTCCCAGAGTGCACTAGCACTGTGTTAACTTGACCCTCACAACTATTTTTTTTTTGCTCACCTTTCTCCGATAATGCCCCCTCCATCTTTATCCTCTCTTTCCCCCAGCTTAATTCTGCTGTCTACCCCTCTACCCTCCTTGATGTCCCCCCACTGGACCTCACTTATTCAATAATTACTAAATAATCTGCCTCTTAACCATGATCCATTCCTGCAACGAGTTGGCCCCAAGGCTACATTAAATTTCTGTACTATGTTCTTCAGATATGCCACTTGTAATTAAATGCATATTCCACAGGTTTGAGATATTAAACTATGTTACAAATGTGACTATATGATTATGTATGATATTTTTTAACTGCATGTCTTGTTACAAATGCAATTGAATGCTTAATTTCTCAGATATGATGAATTTAAAACTGTATGTCTAATTCTTCATCCGATTGTACCCCCCCCAGTTCTGATAAAATATTTGAAATTAATAAATTGTGGTATGATTGGGTGAATGATGGTGGAAATACATGTTCTATCAACCTAGATTCAGTGCACTATCAACACTTGGGCAGGATTACTGGCCATAATTCAGTCACTGAAACAGTCTTAATGCTTGACTTCTCCCACCATCCATGATGTTGCACTCTAGATCTGTCCTGCTTAATTTCAAATCTTTCTTTCCACTGGAAGAGACGAGTTTCTTACTTTGAAGCTTCCTCTGCAGCAGAGGATTCAAAAAGATTTTGTCAGTTTTTTTAGCTATTTCTTGAAAAAATTGTTCACTTTTCTTAGTTATTGTGTGACCTTGACTTTATCTTAAAACTACATTGATAACTGGAGCATGGCAGAAGAGAAAACTAATTTTAAACAGTGCGTTTGGTGCATATATTGTGAAAAGGAAAAAAAAAATGCTCCACTGGGAACCAACTCTAAGCTTGTGTAGGTCTGAAGCCCTACACCAAACCCAAAAAGGCATATTACTGGCATCATCAGTGACATCATTAAGCTGAATCACACGGAGCAAAAGTAACCTAAAATGTGACAAAATGTCTGTGGACTTATCTAGTCCTCAAGATTTCATTCTGGTTTGTACTGGTGTCAGGGACAGGAACCGCTAGTTGTTAGCAGCCAGGAGACATTGCCAGGTTCATTATGAGGAAGCGGAACTCCACTTTTTCCCCAATTTGCCATGTGGCACCAGGCAATATTACAGAGCATTCAATGGGGTTAGGAGCTGCCTGAGGCTACTTAAGATTTCTCACCAGTTTCTCTTCCCGGCCAGACTTCATCTTACATGGAAGGACAAAGTATATATGTTCAAAAACATCCATGAAGTGGAGAAGGTGCTGGGTATTATGGAGCAGGAGATGTGCCAGGATAATGCTGCTACTGACACGGAGAGACAGTGACTCTTTTCATGGTCTCCTCTTTGATTGTAATGTATAACTTCTGTTTTTTTTCTTTCATTTTTCTGTGTGGCAGTACCTATCTGTTATTACTTTGCTGTTTGAGGGGCTGTGAGACTTTATTTCTGACGCTGCTACATCAAGGCCCGCTAGCCCTCTGGATGTCTGCCTTACAGTAATGATGTACTGTACTTATTAATGTGGACTGGACTGGCCTTTATGATTTAATGTGCTTTATGGAGCCCTGCTATGCCCCTGGTGGTTGCATTTGGGTCCACCTAATGGGGGTGTCCCCTCCCTTTCATATATGGGGGCCTGTGGACTGTCATTGTGTATTTTATATCCCTATGTGGAGAGTATGCATTACTATATTTACTCTGGGGTACAAGGGCTCCAACATCGGCTCATTTTAGGTTTGTTATATACAGATATCTGTTGTTATATTCAGCCACTGCTAATATTATTTTTCAGTGGCATCCTGTAGAAGGAGTTGTTGGTGGTTTAGCCCACAGACTAGTTGGCTCTTTTGGGGCTAGCTGATCAAAGTCTATCCCTCCAGGTCTCTCCTTGGGCTGCATGCTTTCACTGAAATTAGGATGTTATATTGGGTATTTCCCATATGTCCTACCATTTGGGGCATTTCTTCTTGGTTGGGATTGAATGTTCTCATGCTGCTGATTTCTGTCTGTAACATGGAAATGCCTGTGGTTGTCTACTTTTGTAGGTGATACTCTATCTTGCAAAAAGCTCAATAAAATATAATGCAAAATAAATGTGACGAAATGCAGAAAAGAACATGTGTGGCAACAATGTGCCCTTATAAACTTCACTTGTTGGTGTCTAAAATGTCTAAAAACTATACAAAATGTAAACCAAAAGCTGTGTAGTGCAGTCAGTGCTACTTTGCTGGGAATTCGCCTTGTGCAGTGAACTTTACAAGGTTTGGCTGAAGTAGAGAAAATGAAAACAATTTGCAAAGTTTGTGACTTCACACCCTCTTCCCCAGTGAAAGAAAACTTCACAGTCTCTGCTGCAGACTCCCAATTGGTAACTTACATATAAACTTTTTTTTTTAAATTGGTGTTTTAATGAACCAAATGCCTACAGAAATCATTGCAACAGGATGGCCTATTCCATAGAGATATCCTCTAGTTTAAGTAGTAATAGCACATTTCTATAATTAGTGTCTCTATTTTTTTTTAGAATAAATGTTTTTACTTATCGCCAAGCCCTAACAATGATGTTTGCAATTGAGGAGGCAAACAAGAACCCCAAAATCCTGCCAAACATCACACTGGGATTTGAAATCTGCGACACATGCAGTGATTTATTCAGAGCTCTGTACAGTGCCTTCCATGTACTGTCAGGAAGGAATAAGATGGTTCCCAATTATGAGTGTGACTCAAGAAATTCAGCCAGAGCTATAATTGGAGATCGACTTTCACGGTATTCCATAGCAATTGCAAGAGTTTTGGGACTCAGCAGATTTCCACAGGTAACAATAATTGTACATGGTCTATTTAACTATGTAAGTCCTAATACATAGTGAAGTGATGATGAATGCCTGTGTACATTCAAGAAAAGTGCATGTACAGTATTCTGCTAGTGATCCCACCCATGGAAGTCTGTTAATGTCCTTACACAAAAGCCACATATCACTTGCACAAGCTAAAGGATAACTGAACTTAGTCTGCAATCTAGAATTTAAAATAGAGGCTGTAGTTCAAGAACTGGATCCTAGTACATCATTGCTCCACCTTTCATTCTGCGTTTCCAATCTGCATACACTGCTGACAAAAAAAAATTAAGAACTGCACAATGAAGTTTCTGTAGGTGTTTAGCTATTATATTGTTTTACATGAAATACAAGTTATTGATTCCAAGGGACTGACACAACTCAATTGTGTGAAAGATGTTGTCATGGAAACATAGAATTTGTCCATAGAAAAGGACCACTTGGCCCACCCAGTCTACCCAGATAGTCTCTCACTAGTGTGTCTCTACAGACCTAAACTGGTTTCTGGTGATCCTCCCTCCTCCCTGCCTATTTATTAACGTTTCACTATGTCTATCCTACACATGCTTGAAGTCCAGTGATCATGGTTCCATGTTGTTTGAGATGGCTGTGGGAAACTTGGCAGCATGAGAGTTTAGCTCTGGGTTTTGGGCACCTACAATAATGATGATCCAATCCCAAGTGCATGTCTCCAGAGCTACCATAGGGTGGGGAAGCTGGATTGGAGGGTCGGCGAATATAGTGAAGGGTTGTCACTATACACATGCATGCGGGAGGGGGAGTGATCACACACAGTGAGGGGTGGGAGGGAATGTGAGGGGTGGTGCCGTAGTGGGTTGCTGAGCTGACCCCATGGCATGGTGGGTGGGTTTGCGGTGTTGGTCGGCAGGGTACTGGGTTCGGGTCCGGGAGCTGGTGCAATTTTGTTGTGCCCAGCCCAAACCTTTTTATTTTTGTTTTCACCCGCCTGACATACACTCCCCTGGAGTTAGAATCCTAAGTAGGGTTGTGTGCGGGGCGTACTTACGGGAGTATGGGGCAGCCTGCATAAAACATTAAAAACTAAGTTCCCAGTGCCATTTTGCTGTGCATCGGGGTGTTGTAGTGCCAAAATACATTTTCGGCACTCTGACTTCATAATAACAGTGATCGCCTTTGTGTTTCGCCTTTATCACATAAACCCTGGAAACTTTGGTTCTTTCCTGTCTAAGGATATCAATTTTTTTTATCTCTATTGTTTTTGTGACTTATGGCATCCTAAATTGTTTGTTCTTTTGATTTCATTTTATTATATTGCTTTCTTAGCCTTCTGTATTTCTGTTTGGATTTTTGTTAAATAAAATTCGCCTTACTCTTCCTTGATAAGTGCTATTGAATCTTTAACTTCCAGCTGAACAGTGACCAGATATGGATTGAGGGGATCTCAGTTTAATATCTCATCTGAAGGACGGCATCTCAACAGAACAGCACCCCCTCATACTGCACCTCATTGTCAGTTATGGGTATTAATCCAAGTGCCTGCTGTGGGGCCAGAACCTTCTGATCTTCCAGCCCCAGAGGTGAGCATACTAACTACTGAGCCACTGACTCTGATAAATATTTACAGTATCTTATAGTGGCATGCACAGAGGTGAGTATACTAACTACTGAGCCACTGACACTGATATATATTTACAGTATCTTATAGTGGCATGGACAGAGGTGAGTATACTAACTACTGAGCCACTGACACTGATATATATTTACAGTATCTTATAGTGGTGTGGACAGAGGTGAGTATACTAGCTACTGAGCCACTGACACTGATATATAATTACAGTATCTTGTAGTTGTGTGGACGCTCCACTATAGTTATGGTTGAGTAGGGTGTTCCATGTTAAACCCCTAACTTGTCAGGTGGGGGTGAGGATATAGCTTGCACCAAGCAGTAAAGGGGCCTTGGGGTTGTCATCTCTGATGACCTTAAGGTAGGGAAACAGTGTGACAAGGCAGCAGATAAAGCAAATAGTTGCTGGGACCATAGGCAGGGGAATCACCAGCAGGGAAAAGGGAGATCATAATTCCACTATACAAGACACTAGTGAGGCCCCATCTGGAGTACAGTGTACAGTTCTGGTGACCTTAACTATGCATAGACATAG
This sequence comes from Neoceratodus forsteri, assembly GCA_016271365.2. NCBI lineage: Eukaryota > Metazoa > Chordata > Ceratodontiformes > Ceratodontidae > Neoceratodus > Neoceratodus forsteri. The sequence continues at coordinate 40,484,240 of CM028131.1, read as the reverse complement.
GGTAGAGAAAGTTCAGAAGAGGGCAACAAAGATGGTACAGGGATTGCATCCCAAGTCATATGAGGACAGGTTGAAGGACTTGAATATATACTCCCTGAAGGAGAGGAGAGAGAGAGGGGATATGACAAAAACATACAAGTACCTTAGAAGCAGGAAGAGCGCGCAGGAATACACTACTTTACAGCAAAAAAGATGTTCCAGGACTAGAGGGCATGGAAGGAATTTGGAGGGAGGGTGATTCAGAGAAACTTGAGGAAGAATTTCGTCACAGAAAGGGTGGTGGACATGTGGAACATCCTGCAAGTGGTGGGGGCTGAAACAATCACAGAATTTAAGAATGCATGGGATAGACATAAGGAAATCTTGGAGGTCAGGGGTAAGGGGCAACAGACTTCTGGGAAAATATAAAGGGAACTTGCAAGCTCAAATGAGCAGACTGGGTGGGCCATAGGCCCTTATCTGCCCACAGTGTCTATGTATCTATGTAACTTTGCACATTAATATCTTTGGCACTGTTTGAGAAGATTAGCTGGCATTTTTTCATGTGTTGTCTGGGTCTTGATCTATGGACATTTTTGTGATGACAGCTTGTAAAGTTTATGTGATCCACATGTTCTTTTTCATGAAAAAGGTTAACTTTCTTTCCTATATTTAACATGGATTTTTTTTTTGCTCTTACCTACAGCCTACATGGAATGGATTTTTTCCCCAAACTTGCAGGGCAGATGCGGATAGTTCCAAGGTAGTACCTTGGATGGGTATGGTGACAAAAATATTAAATGGTTCCAGAGTTAGAAGTCTTTAAAGTTTAGTTTTATCTGTTCTGAGCATGACCAGTAGGGTTTTTGAGATAACATTCTGGTGAAAAATGAAACATTTGATGTCGCATTGTCATTTTTGATTTCTTACCACTCGACTGACATGGCAACAAACATTTTTTTGTGCCATGACAACTGCTGTCTTGTTGATTTTTTCATGAACTAACAAGTATAGTAAATACATATAAATGCTGGCATTTTAAAAAACAAACACCAGAACCTAACTAATCAGGCTGGTGACTGGCACATCCCTCCTCACACCACCACAGCCAGCCGCACAATGCAATCTCACAGACCGCATATGTGAACTGTACCATTATGTGATCTGTGAATGCACTTTTCCAGCAGCTGGGACCCCCCTCCATAGAGCTCCCCAGCTCCGCTTCAGCCACCCAGATGTTCGGCACCTCTCAGGCCACCACCCGAGACCTCCAACCCAGATACAAGGCCAGCAAGCAGCTGGGACCCCCCCTCCATAGGGCTTCCCAGCTCCACTTCAGCCCTCCAGATGTCGGCACCTCTCAGGCCACTGCCCAAGACCTCCAGCCTGGATACAAGGCCAGCAAGGTACGGCACCAGCCACCAACCAATCTGAACATGAGCGCTGTTCTCTGGCATGCTCCAGTTGGTCCAAACCCTCTCCCATTGCTTTTCACTTTATCTCCACTAAAACCTGCTGTCTTAAGGCTTCTAAGTTAAGGTTTAAGCTAAAACATATACTGAAAAGAGTGTGATTCTGTAGAACGTGTGTTATTTGCTTGATTTAGAAGTGATTACAGCCTTTCCTGAAATTTTCTGTCTTGGGAGCCAGATTTTGGCACCCAAACTAACTGCTCCCTTTGTCCTGCTAATCAGACCTCTGCTGTGCTGTCTGCTCCTTTGTCCTACAGCCAGCATGTAATCTTGCCCTCTTTCTCTTTACCAGCATCCAGGACCCCCCTCCATAGGGCTCACCAGCTCTGCATCAGCCCCCCAGATGGTCAACACCTGTCAGGCCGCTGCCCAAGACCTCCAGCCCAGATACAAGGCCAGCAAGGTACGGCACCAGCCACCAACCAATCAGAACATGAACGCTGTTTTCTGGCACGCTCCGATTAGTCTAAACCCTTTCCCATTGCTTCTCACTTTACCTCCACTAAATTTGGCTATCTTAAGGCTTCTAAGTTAAGATTTAAGCAAAAATATATTGAAAAAAGTGTAATCCTGCAGAACTTGTGTTATTTGCCTGATTTAGAAGTGACTACAGCCTTTCCATGACAATCAACCACCCCCCATAATTTACTATCTTATGAATGTGGCCGGTTTATACTGATATCTTGCTACTGTACGTCATTCAACATGTGGTTATAGTGCCCACATGTGAAGAATAATCCCCTGAAAAAAGGTTCAGACAAGAAACACATATTTCTGGACTCGTTAAGTAATTTAGTTCATTTTTTAAATGATCTAGGGTCAGCAAAATGGCAGGCGCTGCTTGCGTTCATTACAGATGAAACTGTGGTGCTCCAATGCACACTGCAATAAAAGTGTCTTGAAAAGGCTGTTTTGGCACCACAATTACAAATGAAATTAAATGAAAGCACGTAGTATCCACAAAGTAGGTGACCACATGACTTATTATATAAAATAAAGTAAGGAGTAAGAACAAAACATTTCTATTGCGAAAAGCATAATGGGGTGGGAGGGCATTTGGGGGAGGTGGGGAATTGGATTTAGCATTATGAGTGTCAGGAAATACAGGATTAACAAAACTAACATCAGGAAGAAAACAATAATTGAACATAAATTACATACATAGTCTGTATGCAAAAAGATTATTTATTAAGAAAAAAGGAAAAGCAGAGGACAGCTTTTTGGGGGGAGATTTGATTAAATAATTTTTTACTGGGCATGTAGGGGCTGGGGCTGACCACCACCAGTAAGTGTTCTTAACACGCTGATTATGTCAACATTCTGGCTCAGTCTGGTTCAGCTGCTGGCATGCACCTTCAACAACATTACAGATAGCTTACATCTCACTCCATAATACAGCCAGGTCAGCCTGTGTGGCAGGCATTTGTGATGGGTCGCACTCACAGGCAGCTGTGGGAGCTGCTACTGGTTCTGCTGCCCTCTTCATTCTTTGGTGATGCCACACAGGTGGATGCACTCCCTCTTCAGTGGCTGCTGCTGCAGGACTGGTGGGTAGGTCCTGCAGCTTCGCCTCCCACTCAGCACGGTGGTGCAGTACAAGGTGGATTCTTTGCCCACCTGTGCACAAGTGGCTGCCCTTTCAACCACAACATACAAGCACTTGACATAGCTTGCACTTAACCACCACTGGGTCACCAGGGAGAGGGGGAGGTGAACAATTCCCAAATGGGCAAGCTGCGTGGTGGACCAAGCATAGTCAGTTGGGGAGGAGCACCAGATATTGCCACCTGCTTTGCTGTAGTTGGTGAAGGGGCAACAAGCTTTCTACTGCTGGGGTTCCTGCAGCTGCTGGTCCTGCTGCTAAGAGTCTTCAGCACTGGTAGCCACCAGTGCTGCAAGGCTGGCAGTGGCTGCAATACTTATCACTGAAGAAGAAGCAACATCTGCTGCTGCTGCTTCAGGCACCACATGGCCACTTACAACATAGGCCTGTGAATGTGAGGTAACACTCTAGGTCAAAACAATGCCTTGGCTGAGGCAAAATGGTCGCCCCAGGCCACCACACATTCAGGGCCCCTGCTGCCCCACCACTTTGGCCACCTCTCTCCATATTAACAAAAATTAAATGTAAATTAAAAATAAAACAAAAAAAAGTAGTAAAAGTAGTAGTACTCAAACTACAGTAACTAAAACTACTGTAAGTAACAAAAAACCCAACTTTTTTTTAAATTAAACTAAGGTTTCAAATCAACTCAAACTGCCTACAAAACTTAAACAACAGAATCCAAAAACTTTTAAGAACAAAAAATGCTAACTAGAGTTTGGTAGCTACTGAAGCAAAAAAGCACACTGTAAACCAATGCTGCTAAGCAAACAGCTCCTTCTCCAAGAGAAAGTGAAACTAGCTCAGTGACTTCCTACCTAATTAACTATCTGCCTACATCATGTGATCTGCAGTCAGACATGTCATCTGAGGGCTGTTTCTTACCAACTTCGTCTTCTCAAACTGTAACTCAAAGTGGACAACGTAAAGTCCATTAATGGCAAATTTCAACCCTATATTGGGAATTTCACATAGTGCTATGCAAATTCAAAGTTGCCTACTTCAAGTTAACTTCATGGATGAAGTAAAACTTAGCTGTATCTCTATTCAGAGCTAGATACCGATGATGAACCATTTCTCGATCTGGAAGCCAAGTGGCCAAGACACAGCACCGCCCTGGTCACTCAACCCCCACAGATGCTTGATGATCTTTCTCCATCATAAATATATCTCAGCCTTTCAACTATTAAAGAAGGGGTATTTGCTATTATTGAGGACCTTAAGGATTTAAAGCCTGCTTTCATAGAAATCACTATGTGGGTAGCGGATGCGGAGGCCCACATATCATGTTTAGAAGACTGGCAGAATCGGACTGATCCTGAAATTGTGGCTCTGAAGAGGTCAGTTCTGAAGCTGAAAGAGAAAACTGATGACATCAAAGATCATGCTGGTGCAACAACTTGGTGCTCCTGGGTTTTCCAGAAGGTGAGGAAGGTCCCAATACAACTGACTTTATTCAAATGATCTGCAATAAGATTGTGGGACCTTCACCGAATGACCCAAGCTACATTATCGAGAGGGCTCACCAATTGCTCACAGCCAAGCCTGTCCCTGGTGAGCCCCAGATCCATAGTTTTTAACATTTTGAACTCTTTGGACAATGCCCATGTCTACCAGGAGGTCAAGAAGCTCACCTCTCTGCTGTGGACTGGGATGAAGCTCTGGCTTGTCCCAGACTTGACACTTAAGGTCCGACAAGCTAGGGTGGAATACCGACCTCTCCAATCCAAGCTTTGGGCAGCCCATATAAGGCACCGCATGCTCTACCTGGCTAGACTGGAGGTCTATACTACAGCAGGCACCCAGAGCTTTGAGACAACAGAGCAAGCAACGAGGGAGTTGCCAAAGTTTTACCCCGACATCTTCAGGAAGAAGACAGGATGAGTAGACACCCGGAAGTACCCGATATCTACCCAGCTCCACCGATTTCTACAATGCTGATAATTGCTGCTTCTCAAGATGGACCTTCCTAATATCCTTTTTCAATTTTTTGTTTTGATTTGTCTAATGGCTCTAGAGTCCTAGTTTGTGGTGAGCCGGGAGCACCTTGGTCCAAAGTTTGTGACTGTGATAGTATTATAAGTTAACGTATTCTTTAATGTTTAGATTGACAATATGACCCACCTGACCTGTAAGTGGACCTCTTAACATTTCTGCTTTCTTTTGTGAAATTAATACAAGGACTCTTTTTTTTTTTGGCAGTGCAAGGTTCTGTTTATAGTCTAATTATTTTACTGTGTTCTAGACTTTTCTAGTCTTATCCCTGAGGGCTCTGTTTATTTGTTATTGATGTGGAGGGACAACACCATCTATTGGGCATTCCTTAGTAGGTTCTGCTATGTTTTTTTTTGTCATTTAATAATTTTATTGTTCTTCATAATTTATGTCACAATAATATGCAGAATACACTACTATACACAGCATATAATTATCACACAGTGCATAAACACTTAAATACATGCATAAACGAAATAGTGACTGCAAGGTGCACAGCTCCCTGACTGTGCCGGGTAGGACCTACTTGTTTTTAAAAACCTAAACAAACATCAGTTGTTAGGTGTTTGAGTCCTGTTGCACTGCCGATGAGGCAGGATCCAGGTGGAGAGCTGGTTGCCAGGACAACCGTAGACAGTCCGTGCACCAGCTGGGGGGGCTTTCTGTGTCAAATTAGCATTGTTCTGCCTGTAAGTCTGTGTCTACTGTCTGTTTTGCCACTGTAAAATCATAAAGGCAAAGGTAAATTCGTACCTGCAGAGTTTTGTGCTGTGCTGTAAATCGCGAGGACCCGTGACCCCTGGATCGACTTCCGGGTTGCCCCCCGTGTTAAAGGCTCGCCCCTGCAGCGAGCAAGCACAACGAAATAGTGACTGCAAGGTGCACAGCTCCCTGACTGTGCCAGGTAGGACCTACTTGTTTTTAAAAACCTAAACAAACGTCAATTGTTAGGTGTTTGAGACCTGTTGCACTGCCGACGAGGCAGGATCCAGGTGGAGAGCTGGTTGCCAGGACAACCATAGACAGTCTGTGCACCAGCTGGGGGGGACTTTCTGTGTCAAATTAGCATTATTCTGCCTGTAAATCTGTGTCTACTGTCTGTTTTGCCACTGTAAGATCATAAAGGCAAAGGTAAATTCGTACCTGCAGAGTTTTGTGCTGTGCTGTAAATTGCGAGGACCCGTGACCCCTGGATTGACTTCTGGGTCACCCCCCCGCATTAAAGGCTGGCCCCTGCAGCAAGCAGGGTGAGCGCGTGCAGGCACGCAGAGACAGGCACATCGTGCGTGTCTGCCGTGTCCGCCGGGTCTGCAGGGACCAGGGCCCCAAAACTGTAAGTAAACACATCTTGATAATACATAGTTACTTCACCAAGGGTTCTCCTTGTCATACCAACATGGAGACTCCAAATAACTATTGCCTGTCATGCGCTATGTACGCTATTGGTCCCCAGACTGCCAACTTTGTATGTAATAAATGCTTAATGGTGGAAGCCCTCCAGGAAGAAATTGCCCATTTACTGGCTTCCACAACAGTTGGTCCTGAAATCAAAGCATTGGAGGACTATATTGACTCTATGTTGGGACAGTCATTATCTTTAGTTCCCCCATCTGCGGACGAGACAGCAACTGTTATAAGTACTAATGTCATGACCTCCTCTACCCCTGCTGTACTTCAAGAGGAGTCTGATAGTTGGGCAATGGTACCCAAGGGTAAATCCCAACGTAGGGGGGGACAGATTGGATGCAATATGTCACCCCTGCCCTTATTTAACAAATATGATCCACTCAACCAGGATATAAATGTTACACCCCATGACGTCACTATCAGTTCTACCTGTAATGTCCCCCTAGTCAGTAGTCCTCCCCTTAGGAGAGTGAATAGCTGTACAGCATTCCCCTCACCCAAACAAAATAAATCCCAAACAAAAAAACAAAATCACAACTCAGTCACTTTACCACCGAACTCTAACAACACAAAACCTCACCCAATAACCAAACAAATCTTTGTTCTTGGTGATTCAATTATTAAACATTTGGATCGCCCTATATTCAATGTGGACAAATTCAACCGTACCTGCACTAGCCTGCGAGGTGCTCGTGTCTCCGATCATCACTACTACTACTAAAAATATACTAAAAGGGACAGGTGAAAATCAAGTGTTCATAGTGCACACAGGTACAAATGATGTAAATAGAGGTAGTATTGACAAACTCAAACAGGACATCATAGCTCTCAATAATGTACTAGCGGAAAAAAAGAGCATAGCTTGCTTCTCAGAGATTCTACCCGTACCGAGAGTGCCTGATATTATAAATACAAAGATTAAGGCCTTTAACGACTGGCTCAGATGATGGTGTCTCCGACAGAACATTCTCTGCCTAACACATTGGGAAACCTTCTATCTAAGGGACTCACTGTATTGCTGGGATGGACTCCACCTCAGTCACAGGGGAAGTTCACTCCTGGGAAAAAGCTTTACAACAGCCATTAACAAACTTTTAAACTAAAACACAGGGGCGAGATCAGTGACAGAAGATCCTGTTCTCTAAAGAAACCTACTACAGACACTTCTGAGTGTGAGGTACTCAGTTTAAATGCTAGATCTTTAAATCAGGTTAAAATGGCTGAACTTGAAGCTATGCGTCAACTGAATAAATATGGACTCATCTCTATTACTGAAACTTGGTGGGACCCTGATACTTCCTGGATCCAGCACATCCCAGGGTATAAACTATATCATAAGGACCATCAGGGACAAACGGGGGGGGGTTATGTCTATATGTTAGAGATGACATACCTTCATTTCAAATCCCCTCAACAAGCGATACTGAATCTATTTGGGTTAACATCCAGTTCAAGGGCTACCCACAGCTGATGGTAGGGACATGCTACAGGCCCCGACATCAAACAAAGAATATTCTACTTGCTTAAATAATGAAATATTAGACATGACCTCTAAAGGAAAAATCCTCATACTGGGTGATTTCAACCTACCCACTATAAATTGGTATTCTCTATCTGGAAGTACGCAGGCCGAGAAAGACCTTCTCACACTCATGGTCGACATGGGCCTTGAACAAATCGTTACAGAATGAACACGAGGTGACAATATACTGGACTTGGGTATTACTAATATAGGGAACCTAATATCCAAGGTTACAATTGGTGCACCACTAGAATCAAGTGATCACTACTCCATTTCCCTGACACTGTCATTTTGTCATCATACCAACTGTACTGAATTGAAAAACTATAAAAAAGCAAATTTCAATGGTATTAATATCCAATTAAACTCAATTTCTTGGGATACAGCACTATCCTGTCTCACCATGGAAAAATCTTGGGACTTTTTTAAAACTTCCATTTATAATTTAGAAAAATTATATGTTCCCACAACAAAAAAATATAACAAAAAGGGGAAAATACCCCTGTGGTTTAACAAAACTATCAAAGCTCTAATAAAGAAGAAGCAAAGGTTATTTGCACGAGCCAAAAACAGTAAGGGTAACACCAGAAAATTATTGTTCACCCAATATAGGGAAACTCTAAAATCACTAAAACAAGCTATTCTGCAATCTAAAAAAAAACTTGAATTTCATCTAGCCCATACGAAAAATAACCATAAGTCACTATTTTCCTACCTTAATAATAAAAAGTTAAATAATAGACACATGGGGGCCCTATGCATACATGACACAATTATATCAACAGACAAAGATATGGCAGACACTTTTAACGAACAATTTTGCTCAGTATTCACCAATAAAGAGATTCCTAAATGATTCAAAACTGCAAACAATGTTACCCCCTCCTACATCATCACCGAGGATGACACACTAAAGGCAATTTTAACCCTAAAACCTAATTCCAGTCCAGGTCCTGATAACATCAGCCCCCTATTTCTAATAGAGACAGCAGCTGCTATTACAAAGCCACTCTCAATTATATTCAACAAATCATTATATGAGGGAATTATCCCTCAGGACTGGACAATGGCTACTGTAGTCCCTATCTTTGAAAAGGGTAACCATTCTAGACCAGAAAATTACCGCTCAATAAGTCTGACTTCTGTTGTAAGTAAGATCATGGAGAAAGTTATTAAGAATCTATTAGAGCACGAATCTATTAGGGGTAACTTGACTGACACTACACAACATGGCTTTAGACAGGGATACTCCAGTACTTAGTTTCCTTTTATAATCATGTCAGCACAGCAATGGATAATGGCATTCCTGTGGATGTGATACTTCTCGACTATAGTAGAGCATTCGACAAAGTCCCCCATGATATACTACTTGACAAAACGAATGATATGGGATTCTCTTACTGCATAATCAACTGGGTGTCAGGTTGGTTGAATGGAAGATATCAGCAAGTCAGAATTAATGGCACACTTTCCCACCCACTGAGTGTGACCAGCGGGGTCCCTCAGGGGTCTGTGTTGGGACCCACCCTGTTTAACATCTTTATTAGCGATTTGCAGACTAGCCCTGAAAATGTTCTCTCAAAATTTGCTGATGACACCAAACTGTGTGGCTCTGTTCTTGCATCGACAAACAGGAAAATTATGAGGAATAACCTAAAATCCATATAAGAATGGGCAGTTTCAAACAAAATGACACTCAACTCCGATAAGTGCCATGTTGTACATTTTGGTAAAAACAACCCTAGGCAGACTTATTTTTTGAACAGCGTGGCCCTCCATGTGTCACCATTAGAACATGATCTCGGGGTAACCATTAATAATAAACTATCCTCTAGTGATCATTGCAGGATGATAGCTAGGAAGTCTAACGCCTTGCTCACTCGAATCCAACGTTCATTTGTGTCTAGGACACAGGAATGCATGATCCTTATATAGAGAGCTTATGTCAGGCCCCATCTGGACTATGGATCCCCTACTGGAGCCCTACCTGGTGCAGGACATCAATGGGGTTGAGAGGGTGCAGAGAAGAGCCACAAGAATGGTCCCTATTTATCCAAATTTGATTACAAGAGAGATTAAGAGTTACAGGGTTACACTCACTACGCACAAGACGTACTAGAGTGACCTTCTCCTATTGTACAAAATCAAGACTTCTCAGGAGTTAATGCCGACTGTGGTCACATTCTCTTCCAGCTGGACTACCCACGGTATGACAACAACCAGATATTTGTATCTAAAGCTAAAACAACGAAGAGGTTAAACTACTTTACTGTAAGAACCCCCAGACTGTGGAATCTCCTCCCACAAGACTTAGTAAACGGTAGCTCTAATACAGTCTTCAAAAAGGGTCTGGATAGCTGGCTCAAGTCCTCCAACTTCAGGGTATAATTGTCCCACCAATGTGGTGGGGGACAATCTCGATGGGCAGTAGCCTTCTTTTGTCCTTTGAAACCGAGTAAATAGTGCATACTCTTAAACATAAGAATAGATCTAGACCAATTTAAAAAGGAAGGGAGAGGCAAAATAAAAAATAACTAAAGAACTATTAAATTCATAACAGAATAACCAGGCGGTATAGTTAATTACATCTTTAAACATTCCTTATTACATTCCCCAAATTATCAGATGCATTCCCATCTAACCACCCACCATTATTAAACTGGCAAATCCTGTTATGTTTACTGTTTGCCTTCCAAGAATGGGACATTGTCTATTTTATCTAACTTGTTTCAGTTTGCTTATATCATATTGATAAGCTATCTTTGCTTATAGTTGTTCCCATTTTGTGTTTACAGTAAAGTTCTCTAGTGGACCCTCCTTTTCATTGAATAAAGCCTGGTGACAGCTTTTTATTTTCTCACTCAATTTTGGATGCCGCATGGAAGTGTTTGTTGTTAAATGTAGCCAGTCCTGGTTTCTGATATCCACAGTTTGGGTTTCCCGCTGGCCAAGGATGATTTTCATTTGATGGACGATTAGTGAGTTATTTTTAAGTAACTGGCACACCGGTCTCTGCTTGTGGGCAATTAAATCACTGACATTACCATTGTTCCACTATTGATATGCTGAAATGTCTTCTTTAGATTTTTTGTTTCTATTTTAATCTTTTACATGTTATTTGTATATTGCTGTCCATACTTTAAAACCACCCATTTGGCTATTACTCAAGGTTTCTTTGTATATTAAATGGCCCTTTTTCCTGAAGTCACAGTGTGACGTGGAGCAGGGGTTTGAAGGATTTACTGTTATTTCTAACCTGGTTATATACATTGAAAATGTCCTGCTAATATCTAACATGTTTTCTTGTTACTATGTTATTATGGGTTAGTTTGGGGGGGGGGGTTGGGAAGGTATCCCATTTTATTCCTATTAACTTTTTTCTCTTGTGTGGGGTTTAGACAGAGGTGCCCTCAGCCTGATTCATGGACCTAATGGTTGGGAGCAGGCAGATGGCCAGAGTAGTACTTTTTTCTGAATTTAATCAGGTTTATTCATAGTTTTATTTATATGGGGGCTGGGTTATATTTGTACAGTTGCATCTGATTGCTGATGGAGGGTCAGAGGTGAGGGGTTCCCTTGCGCACCACATTTATGCCCAGGGGAGTTTTTAGACCTTTTATTCCATATATATGGCCACAGGGTTTAACATAATAACAAGAAACATTAAGGGAGGAGGCAATATCAAAAAATATGTGATTCTGAAACATTTAGCTAAATCTGACACACAATTAGTTTTTCTTCAGGAAACCCACCTTCCAGAAAATCAAGTTTCTCATTTATGTAAATCATGAGTGGGTCAGGTTTTTGGTGCTGGAAATAGCAAAAAAAGTAGCAGATGGCCATTTTGGTTGGTAAATCTTTTCCTTTCATAGCTTTAAAGGACTTAAAGATCCGGAGGGATGTTTTGTATTTGTGCAAGGTAAACTGGGTACTTTTGAAATTGTTTTAGGGGTGTTCAATGGACCTAATTTTGAAACTCCAGCATTTTTGCCCCATTTAGCTTCTATACTGGCCTCTTTCAGTCACCTTCCGATTATCATCGGTGGTGACTGGAACATGGTCATTGTCAACTAATTAGATAGAGCTTATAGAACTAAGGATGGTTTATCTCTTGCTCAGAGTGCCCTTCGAGAATTTATGGACCAGATTTGGCTTGCTGATCCTTGGAGATTATCATATCCCACCATCAAGTATTTGACCCATTTTTCTGCCCCTCATGGTGTTCCTTCTGGATTGGACTATTTTTTTGGGTTAGTAATCAGCTATTACCATTTACTCTAGATTGCCAGATTCAAGCTCATGTCTTTTTGCACCATTCTCCTGTTGCTTATTAATTTTTTTTTAATTTATTCAAGTCTTGGATTACAGACCTTTGAGCTCAGAGCTCATTTGCGAAGGTTCCACGTCAAACAGTAAGCAATTAGTAGGTACATACAGGTAACATACAAGGATTATATAACAAGTTTCATTGGTGTTACAAACATGAATATGAGATTCAGGCAAATGCTTGGTACATACAGGTTACCATCATAGTTACGCATCAAGTTTCATAGTTGGTTCAAGCATGATAATAAGATTCAGACATGGCTTTAGGATGTAAATGGTTGTACAGAAAATCAAAGAAGATTGTTTCTTTAAGCAGGAGTTGGAGGGACCTCCAGTGGAAGGTAATAGGCAATATGGTGGGGGGAGAGTGAGGACCAGGCAAAGGAGAGTGAGGACCAGGCAGGACCGAGGCCCATTGTCAAGGTGAGGTAGTGGGGGAAAGGAATGTTTAGGACAAGAGTGGGGGGGATGGAGCAGATGCAAGGGAGTGGAGAAAGGGATAGGGGTATGGAGGAGAGGGGGATAAGGAGGAGAGGGGGTATGATGGTAGATGAAGTGAGGATGGGTAAAAGAAACAATGGGGAGGATAGAGTAGTAGGTAGACATCTGGGGTAGGTAACAGCATCTGACTGGACAGAGATAAGAGCAGGGGGCACATAAGTAGGTAAGAAGTGCAGGGGGGATGACCAAGCAGGCCTTTGATGGAAAATTGAAAACTGGAGTTATTAAGGGTAGGTACAGCTCATGTGGCTAGTAAGGTGGATGTGGAGCACCGACTTGAAAGACCCAATTCTGGATTCAGCAATTAGCCCACTCAGAAGGGAATTTAGCAGGTGAGGGGCTTGGTATACAAAAGACTTTTGGCCTAAGGAGGTTTGGCAGAATGGCACTTTGAAGTAGTTAGAGATTTTTCTTCATGTAGGATGAGATAGTGCAGATGGTGTAATCATGTTCTGGACCCCGGTGGAGGGGGGTCATGCCAAGGGTAGCCTTTTTAGCCAGGAGACTGAGCTGGTACCTAATTTTGTTATCCAGGTCAAGCCAACCCATACGGGAGTATAAGTTGCACATATGGGTAAGGCAAGGAACACCCAGTAATAGACTACAGGCTTTGTTGAGCGTATTGGTGATTCTCTTTAGTACTGTAGTTGAGTCTGCACTGTATATAACAAGACTGTAGTCAACCACAGAAAAATTGAGCTTGATAAGGTAAGTCTTAGAGCTTCTTCTGTAAGGCAGTGCCTTTGCCTGTACAGTTATCCTAACTTTCTGCTCACTGATTTAGCAACTTGGTTGATGTGGAGGGAGTATGAAAGGGCGCTGCCAAGGGTGACCCCTAGATACTTGAAGTTATTAACCATGTCTAGTATATCGCCTTGTTTGTTGTGGATGACAAGTTTAGATGCTTTGATTCTGCTGTGTTTAGAGGGGAACAACATAGTTTTCATTTTTTTATAACATGAGCAGTAATCGCGAGATTAAAAACCAAATAGTGTAAAGTTATATTGGATGCTTTGTTCAAGAACTGTAATGTCAGGATGGCTGGAGAAAATTACAGCATTATCCGCATATAGGAGAATGCAGTTTTGGCAAACTTGCATGAGGCAATTTAGGAAGAGACTGAAAAAAAGAGGGCCAAGGATGGAACCCTGTGGTACCCATGTAGTCACATTTAGTGTAATGGAAATGATGTTGCCTATTTTCTCTTGTTGGACCCAATCAGAAAGGTAGCTTCTTAATCAAACCATTGATGTCTTGGATACAGTAGCAGTGCCTAATTTGGCTAGCAGGAGTTCATGGTTCACCGTATCAAAGGTCTTAGTGCAATCAATAAAGGTAGCCCCCACTAAGTGTTCTCAATCTAGGGAGTCATGGATGAACCCTGTGAACTCCACCAGTGCTGTCGTGGTGCTGTGCCATTTCTTAAATCCGTGCTGGTCCCTACACTGGAGTTGATATTTATCTAGGTGATCAACTATCTGATCATAAACTATTCTTACTAATGCCTTGGAGATTGGGCGAAATATGGAGACTGGCCGGTAATTTGAGTGGAGTGTCTTGTCACCATTTTTGAAGAAAGGGGTGACCACTGCAGATTTCCAATGTTTGGGAAATTGGCTAGTTGATAAGGAGAGATTAATTATTTTTGTGAGGGTGCTGCTATTTTGTCTGTGGTGAGGGATATAAGCCTCTGGTTAAGGCCGTCCCCACTATGCCTGGTTTTACCATTTGCATTTAGCAGGTATTTTTTTGCTTTATCTTTAGAGATGACATGAAGGTAGAAAGGTGGGTTGATGCTGGAGGCAGAAGGGTCTGATGAAGTATGCTAAACAGGGCTGGGTGGGCTAAGATAGTCTGGGGGGAGGACTCCGCAAAGATCGTAGAAGGCCTTTTTAAACATATTTGCAATAGCCTTTGGGTCCTGAGATAGGTCACCATTTTTGTTAATTGGAATAGGTGGTGATTTATTAAAGGTCCCTGTGAGGGCTTAGATATTTGCCCAGAATTTGTGGCCATTGCCCCAATAGTTGTCAGTTTCGGACCTGAAGTATTGCCTTTTTGCCTGGTAAATGGCCTCAGTGCATTGGTTTTGAGCCATTTTATAGTTTTGAGTATCACTTGAGGATCCTGTACTTTTTGTCTTATGCCAAAGATTATCATGAGCATGGAGTTGAACAATAAGGGATGGAGTAATCCAGGATTTATGTGACCCCATTGACCTTTCTTTTGGTGATTGGGGTGAAGATATCACAGGCTGCATTGTACGTCTTACTGAAAAGATCCAGAGCAGCATCGACATCACCTGCTGAGTAAATGGTAGACCAATTTAGCTGCCTGAAATTGTCTTTCAGTGGCCCCAGTTGCCCCCTCCTAAGAAAACATGAGGTGACAGCCTTTGCAGGGAGTTTGGGTGGCTTGCTGGACCAAGTACAGAGGATGGGGGAATGATCGCTTATTGCATCTGGGAGGACTTGAGTACTGGAGATGAATTTTGGGTAGTTCATTAGTACCCAGTCCAGGAAGGTGCTGGTCCCAGTGTGGTAGTTGGTACATGTGAAAGAGGTTACAAGCTGTTCATAGCCTATAGCTGCAATGGTGTCTCTATAAAGAGCAGTGCTGCTGGACTCTGAGTTAATATTGAAATAGCCCAGCACTAGCATTTCTAGCTGCTGGTGACAGTCTGATAAGTGCTCCTGGAGGATTCTGAATCCTTCAGCCTGGTTTTTGGGAGGCATACAGATGAAGATGGCAGTTATATCTTTGCCATGAGTCCTGAGTCTAATCTTAAGTGGTAGGACTTGTACATTATTTCCTGAGTTAATGGGAAGGAGGACATGACTTTGTAAAAGGTCTTTAATATAGATGGCACATCCCCCTCTTCTCTTCCCAGTACAATCCAGCCTGACTGATGTATATCCATTGAGCTTGATTTCAGTATCAGCAGTTCTAGGGGTGAGCCAGGTCTCAACCACAAATAGGACATCTGGCTTGTGCTGGGCAGTCCATGCTTGCAGCAGGTCAAATTTAGCACTCTAGCTGCAGATGTTGATGGATGCAATAGTTATGGAAGCATATTTCACATGGTGGTTAATACCCCTGATGACAGGACCAGGATTTAGGTGTATGTTTCCTGAGAGGAGCAGTAGCAGCCAGATGAGATGTATTGCCTGTAGCATAAGGTACTGTAAGAACATGGAGGGGTTGTTATTGATAGAGCAGTGCTTAGGAGGTTTGATAGTTAGAAGGAGCCTATTAAGGATAGATGGTGGGATTGGGTATTCGTAGCTAGGCTCTAGGGTTATTGAAGTGAGATAATGTGTGCTTCTCGGGATGATTGGGAGTACAGTACTGGGCTGGAGGTTGAGTGAGGGATGATTACATCATCAGGATTTATGAGATTCCAGGCAGTTTCCCTAACTAAAGGGTGGCTTAAGATTGGAAAAGCAAGGGTGAATACCAGGAGGGAGCACAGTAAAGGTTTTTTCCATGCCATAATTGCTGATATGGGAGTGGCAACAAATAGAATGTAGTTAGATAGGGGAAGTGAAGGAAGAGTAAATGCATTTCTAAGAGGTACGAACTATAGAATAGAAGAACCCTAACAATGTTAAAACCGTTCTAGTGGACATGAGAAGCACAATAATTTTGTTAAAGTAAGTGGTACTTGCCCCTTTAAGATGGTTTGTGCATGCCCCTTGAAGAAAGTTGAGTGGGAAGGTCAGGAAATGTATTTAATAAAGGAAGGAGGAGGGGGTGGGCCAAATTCTTGTGGAGAAGGTGCAGCAGCACCAGAACTAGGCAGCAGCAGTAGCCCTGGAGTTAAATTAACTACAGATTGATTTAATTAAACTTCAGCCCAAGCAGTTGCCCTGGGGTTTTATCCATGGATAATCCTCATTTTTCTTCTGGACCCCACACATGGTCATTAAATAACTTGCTATTCAAAGATGCCTCTTTAGTCTCTCATTTTAGGGCATTCATGATTCAATCTATACATGATAATTAGAATTCAGTTCAAGCATTTGACAATTTGTGGCCCACTTTAAAAGCAGTTTGGAGGGGTGAACTCATCTGTTTGGCAAAAGTACAAAAGAGAAAACAGCAGGCCATGGCTGACAATTGGCTTTAGAGAATTTGCTTCCTGAAAGGTCACTCTTAAATTCATCCCCAGAGGCTATCTGCATTGAATTGGTTCAACTTAGAGCTGAATATTCAACTCATATTCTCAAAAAGTGGAAATCTGCCCCATGCCTTAAAGCCACATATATTGGCCAAGGCAACAAGGCAGGCAAGCTTCTGGCACTTTGTATGAAGCAAGAGTGCTTCCAGATGAATCTCTGCATTATTAGACCTGCACTCCAATTCCTTAAGTAGCAATGCCAAGGAGATGACCAACATTTTTCAAAATTTTTATCAGGAGTTCTATCCCCCCCCCCCAGCCTCCTTTTCAGTACACCTTATGGAAGATTTCTTGAATCAAGAAAATCTCACTTGTCTGTCCTGGGATCAGCAAGCTCTTCTTTTTTGGGCTGATTTCAGATGCCGAAGTAGTGAGTGCAATTTCCACCCTCCCCTTAGATAAGGCAACAGGGCCTGATGGTTTTTCCAATATTTTTTATAAGTCCTGTTCTATAGGCTTGTCTATAGGCCTGTGGATATGGCCTTCCTAGACTTTAGCAAGGCATTTGACACAGTTCCACACAAAAGATTAACATACAAGTTAGCTAGCCTTGGAGTGGGTCCCAAAGTGGTTGCCTGGGTAAAAAATTGGCTGGACAACAGGACGCAGAGGGTAATATTAAATAAAGTTCACTCTGAAGAAAGGGGGTTACTAGCAGGGTACCACAGGGTTCAATACTGGGACTGGTCCTTTTTAATGTCTTTATAACTGACATTGCAGAGGGACTGGAAGGAAAAGTATGTCTCTATTCAGACGACACAAAGATCTACAACATGGTCGATACAGAAGGTGGGGTGAAAAGGATGCCAAAGGACTTGGCAAGGTTGGAGAAATGGTCAAATATATGGCAGCTTAGATTCAACTCAAAGAAGTGCAAAGTTATGCACCTGGGAAACAAAAATTCAAGGGAAGAGTACACAATGGTGGGTGAGATACTAACAACAACAAAAATGGAAGAAGACCTGAGGTAGTCATATCAGATTACCTTAAGGTGGGCAAGGAATGTGAGAAGGCAGTACGGAGGGCTGGGGCTTACTGGGATGCATAGGGAGAGGCATCACCAGTAGAAAACAAGAAGTTGTTATCCCTCGGTACAAACAGTTGGTGAGACCCCATCTGGAGTACTACATGCAGTTCTGGAGACCCTATCTCTGCACGGACATAGATAGAATGGAGGCTGTCCAGAGGAGGGCAACTAAAATGATGCAGTGTCTGCAAGAGAAGACATACAAAGAGAGATTAAAGGAGCTTAATATGTATATCCTCAAGGAGAGGAGGGAGAATGGGTATGTGATGGAAACATTCAAGTACCTCAAGGGAATCAACAAAGTCCAAGAGGGTAGCATCTTTCAGAAAAAGAGATGTACAAGAACAAGGGGGTACAATTTGAAGATAAAGGGGGAATGGCTCAGAGGTAATGTGAGGAAGTATTTTTTCACAGAAAGGGTGTGGATACATAGAAATGCCTTCCTGAGGAGGTAGTGGAATAAAAACAGTGGGGGAATTCAAGAATGCATGGGGCAGACATAAGGCAATTCTAGTGGGGGGTAGGAAGAAGTAGGCTGTTGGTTAACTATGATCTGCAGCTTATCCATTATGTAGGGAAGTGGGCAGACTAGGTGGGCCAAGCAGTCCTTATCTGCCATCAGATTCTATGTTTCTATGTACTTTAAAGAGGAGTTGTTGCTTCTATTGGTCACTCTGTTCAATTTCTGGCTTTCCTTTACAATTCAGGATAAATCACTTATCGAAGCCCATATTGTCTTTTTCCCTAAACCAGGAAGGGACCCTACGAAGAGAAAGAATAATTGGCCCATTTCCCTGTTAAACATGGACATTAAGATTTATGCCAAAATATTCGTTTCCAGATTATTTAAAGTTTGAATCTCCTTATTGGGCCTGGAACAGGTGGGTTTCTTGTCCTAGCGTAACTCCAGTGAGCATTTTTGAAAGTTGTTGCATTTGTTCTCCACACTCAGGGATCCAGGGGCGGAAGCTGTCCTGGTCTCCCTGGATGCAGAAAAGGCATTCAATTGTATTGCCTGGCCCTATTTATTCATGGTTCTTAAAAGATATGGCATTCCTGCTGAACTCATTCAATGGATTCAAGTGCTATACTCATTTCACTCAGCGCGGATGCTGTACTCTGCAACAATTAACTTTCTGACTTATTTTCGTTGGCCAGGGGGAAGCGTCAAGGATGACCCCTGTCTCCCCTCTTCTTTAATTTATACATTGAACTGTTAACCCATAGGATTAATCTTGCTGCAGAAGTCCCTGGTATTACAATTTTATTTATTTAATTAATTTATTTATTTTTTTATTTTAGTCTTCGGTAACCGAGTAAGGCCCACTAGGCACAAGTGCCTGTTTTCAGGGGTGACCTAGGAGCACTGGGCAGTTAAGCGACTTGCTCAGAGTCACACAGAATGCAAGTGGATGTTGTAAGAATCAAACTCGGGTCTGGTCTGCTGGACATATCAAGCTTGTTCACACCTTATTCCTTTAACCTCTAGGCTATACTCCCAGCCCAATTGGGGGCATGGAATTCAAGCTCTCTACTTTTGCAAATGATATTCTGTGCCACATATCTAATTGTAAAAAGTAATTGCCTGAGGTCCTGCATATTATCTCACAGTTTTCTAAATTCACAGGCTATAAATGAAATACTCAAAAGACAGTAGTGTATCCCCTTTCTCCTCATTGTGTAAAAGTTGATGTTCTGGAGTTTGGTTTGCATTGGGAAGCACATTCTTTGTCCTGCCTCTGCAAAAAAATCTCTCATTACTTAAATCAATTAAAATTGTTACATTTTGACCCAGTTATTAAACAACTGCAAGGGGACCTATCCAGATGGAGCCAATTACCTCTGTCATTGTGCGGGAGGGTCAGTGTGATAAGAACGATGGTGCTCTCAAGTATTCTGTACCCCTTACATATGCTCAACATTTTTCTTCCTAAAAAGTGGTTTACCAAAATTCATTCAATATGTTCTGCTTTTCTCTTGCTTGGGAAAACCCCACATTGGGCCTACAAGAAGTTGTGTAGGTCACACAAGTTGGGAGAACTACAGCTCTGGATTTTTATCTTTCTTTTCTGGCCCTTTGCGGATCCAAATATTTCCAATGGAAATATTCAGGAGAAACTCGCAATCCACTCCCAGGTTGGTTTCTTATTGAACAGACCCTGGTAAGGAAATATATTTCCTTGCCTTCCTTGCTATATATTCCGGCTTCTACCCTTCCAAAAGACCTTTGAGAAAAACCCATCAAGTGGGACATTAAAGCCCATTCACAGCTCTGAAAAACCTTACACTTATCATATCAGAAGGACATTAGGCAACCCCTATACAATAACCTTAATTTAACTATTTCAGGTACTCCTATATCATTTCGGCTCTGGAAGGACATGGCTGGTGAGTCCATTAGTGACATTATCCAAGGTGATGCTATCCCTTCCATTGCTGAACAATGGACAAGAATATTCTCAGCCCCAAAAATTATTTTTATACTGCTCAGATCCACCACCATTTAACAACATTTTTGAGCAGACTCAGCAGGCTTTGTCTTTCACATGCTATCCACCCTGGCTGTCAATGACAGACCTATCTCTAACTTATATCGGGGGCTTTGTCTGCTGGTTGGGAGCCTGGTGAGACCAGTTGCTTATTACTGGAGAAATCTACTTCAATCAGACCAGCTTGATTCCTACTGGCAGAAAATTTGGGCAGACGTATACCGTTTAGTTAAGCAGGACTGACTTAGATTACTACTGTTTAACATTCTGCATGACCTTTATTATTCTACTTCAAAGTTATTCAAGATAGGCAAAATATAATCAGTGCTATGTGAGACCTGTGGAACTCAGGGTACTTTATATCATAAGCTATGGACTTATCCAAAGATTTTGTCTTTTTGGAAGTTGATTAGGAAAGAGGTTGCTTCGTTCTTTGACTTTTCTAAATTTTTCATGGCAGAAGTTTGCTTACTTGGAGATTACACTTCTATTCCATTGGTCAAACACAGGTCTTGCATGGCAATGATAGCTTTAGTCACTAAGTTCCTTATTATGAGGCACTAGACAGGTGATTGGATGCCCTCTTATTTAGAATGACTCCAAGAATGTCTAATAGCTTTGATTTCTGAATGTACGCTCACCCTTTCCACTCATACATGGACTAAATTTCAGAACTGCTGATCATCATTTTACTCCTGTATTTGAACTATGTTCCAACGTCCAATGTCAAGTTCCTTTCATCTCCTGCCCTTATGGTGAGCCTGCTGGGCCATGCCCATGATGTGTTTGACTGAGGCAACCCGTTGATACCTCCCTAGGTAAATATTCACACTAGTGGTATGTGGATGCATGAGGAAACATGGGAGGGTTGGGGGATTTTGTTACATGTTACTTGTTAAATTTTATTTATCACAGTTGTTTTCTCATTGTTGTTTTTCTCTATTTTTCTATGCTTGTTTCACCACAGCTGAATTGTTCTATTTTTTGTATGATTTTTCTATTGAGAAAAATTTAGTAAAGCATAATTAATTCCACAGAAATAACACAGCCAGCACTAGCATACAGAAGAAAGAGAGAGAGCCTGTGAATCCTAAGCATCAACTGTATCAAGTGGAGCCTTTCTTTATATCTCGCTCCACTCCAAGCTTTTCCTAACACTGAATCTGGGTAATACCTTTAGAGGAAAAATAGTGATTTGATGTTTGGCTCGTGTCAAGTGGTTGACCATCAGATGAATGTTAGAAAGCTATCAGCATTACTATTAGAAAGCTATCAGCATTACTATTAAGTTACTTATCTGAAATTGTCATGGAAACGTGCACCTATAAGGCAGGATCTTTATTAGCCACAGGTGCAGACAGTTGATTAGCCCTAAATGCTAAACCATTAGGATCCTACATGTGTACTTGTTTCAGTTTCTCAGGAGTTTAATAAAGAAAGCCATGTGCTGTTTCAAACTAAGCCTCCAAGTTGCTTATTTAAACAAAATCTGGCCAGAGCTAATACAGCTGCAGCTGAGCTCACTGAAGTCACAGTGGAACACAGCACTGTCCACCATGTCCGTGATGGCCACTGGAGTTCAGTGCACATGGGCGAGACATTGCACACGCAAATGGTGAAACTGTGAATGTGCAACAACTCATGCATCCGCACTGTTCTCCAGCTGCCATCTTGGACACTTCTGACTGTGGTTTGTACTGCTAGCTGAAATAGTGCACCAATGGTTTCATGAAAAATTACTTGCCCATGCACAGTGGGCTCCAATGGCCATCTTGTACATGATGGACTGTGCCGTGTACCACCAGATGAAACAGTGCACCCGTGGGGCAGTGGGGAGTGAGTGCACTGTTTTGAAGTTGTGAAAAGATCATTCTGAAACTCCAAAGTGGAAGCATTCAACAGTGTCAATCTGGTAGTTCATTTTTATAGTTACTGCAAGATAGCTGCCGGCTCTGCCCAACTGCAGCCATAATGAATAAGTATGATACTGAAATCTGATTCATTTATAGCCATGTACTGAATGTGACTAATGCACTGGTAAAAACAAGATGGTTTAACCTCAGCAGTGTGTTCTGGATTAGTAGCAGTGCAGAAATGGTTGGCCAGGCCCACCACATGAAAGAAGCAAAAATCTGCCACTCAGGAAAAAGGATTCAGTCCAGATACTGAATTATTGCAGATAAAGTGACTTTATTAGAACACCAAACCTCACTGGAAACTGTTTTATTTGATCAAGCTTTTAATCAGACATGATTTGTTCTCAGCGATGGTTTAATTTGTATTCTATTTTTGTTGCTTGGATTTATTTTTGTGAAGCATTCATTGCCCTTGCTGGATTGAGCACTACATAAATACAATTTGCCTTTCTTTGCCTTGCCAAACACCAGAGTTAGAGGACTACTGTGTCCCTCCACTTTGGCCCTTTGCAGGCCTTCATCAGTGAGTGTGTCTTTACTCATCACTGACAGACCTTTTATCTTTTGCACTGTAAAGGTAAAGTACCATCATTGTAACAGCATACTTACATTTCATTATTTCATAACAGTTTTAAACTAAAGTGCTTGCTTAGTGAAATCCCATTTCATAACACAGCTTAAAAAAAAAAGCTTCTAGTGGCTAAGGTACAAATTGGTAAAAGGAGAAGGGGGTGCTTCACAATTATTCACCCACAAGAGCAAATGCCCAGTTGTTAGGGCCAAAGATGGAACTTATTAAGACTGTGAGGTCCATCTTACAATTTTGCTGTAAAAGCAATATATTTCATGCTTTCCTATTATTGAAAACTGATATGCAGTTTTGCATAGATGTCTGCAGGCTCCCTGTCCCTGTTCCTGGTTGCATTTAAAAAGATAAAATGCCGGGGCACAATAGTCCTCTAACTTTGGTGTCTGGAGTTCAAGTAATGTCACTTTATCTGCAGAAATTCAGTATCTAGACTGAATATTGATCTTTGAGTGTAGGAGTTTGCTCTCACTGTTAAAAACAAATCCTACCCATCAGAAACTAGCACTTAAAACAAATCCTTGTGCACATTTTGGAATTTTCAAATGTTAAAAACAGCCATTTGTTTTTTTTAGGCAAGGCAATGCAATTTTTACTGAAAAAGGAAGGCCGATCCCAGAAGCTCTGGGTACTGTACAAATAAAATAGACAAATAGACAGAAGTAAGTAAGTAAAACATTAAAGTGCTTTTCAGAAACCAAAGCACTGTACAAGTAGATTAAAACAAACAGTTAAATAACAACAATTAATTAGCAATCATAAGTGTTTTTGAAATCATTCACAATAAGCTTTAGAAAACAGATAAGTTTTGAGCTCAATTTTAAAATTTTCAACGGTCAGGCATTCTCTTATCCAAAATGTTATGTTTATTTTCTCCTACCCATCTGCATAAAGCCCTCCATTAAACTACCTAATACATTGTTTCCATTCAGAGTTACTCATCTTGATATCTTTTCCCATATTTTTTTCATTTGTTTAGTTTTTTTTAGTTTTGTATATACACAAAATCTTCTTGTATGACTATCCATCCCACCACCCCTGGCTCCCCCTTCACACATTCACCCTTCCACTGGCATAGTCCCTCACTCACCTCCTCAATTCATGTAGGTGGGTAAATATTTTATTGATCAACATAGAGTCATAACAAAAGTTAAAATATTATAATTTACAATAAGACATTGCATGTGCAAACAAATCAATTAGTAAATTTAGTTGCATGTACCTTATCAGTAATACATTTTATTTGTTTGGTCATGGACCATTACAAAGACTAAAATACATAGATCACAATATCTGCACAGTGTACAAAAACAGTTGAATACAGCAATCCATAAATATTTTAAATCTAGACATGGACAAACTATAAACGTAACAGTAAAGTGCACAGTTATTTAGAACACATACTGGTACATTATGCCTAATTAATTGTATTTGTTATACACAAGGGGCCAGATATTCAAAAGGGTTGCGCCATGCAATAGGGTTGCGCCTGCCCAAGTCCAAACCTGCTCCATTCTGCGATATTCAGCAGGAGGCAGTTGCGTCACAGAAAACATGCTGCGCAACAGTGCAATGCAAATGAATGCATGCTGAACTGGAAGGGAAGGAACCATGCATAAACTGCACAGCCTGATATTCAGCTGGGCTGTGCAGAGTTGTGCAGGCGCAACCCCCAACCTGAGCCTGCAGGACTTTGAGCAAAAAAGGCTTAAGTCGAGGGCCACCCACAGGTGAGCTGCTGTATTGCAGGGCGCAACACAGCAGCTGCCACCTGTGGCTGGCCTCCAACCCAGTCCCTGTGCCCCCCCTGCAGCCTGATCGTGGGCATAGTGTACTCCCTCCCCCACCAGCCCGATCGCGGGCATCAATGTGGCTTCCCCCTCCTCCCGTTCATATACCTGGTGGTCCAGTGGACCAAAATGCCCAATCGTGGGCGGTATGTATGATAAACCCCCCCTCCCGTTCACATCCCTGGTGGTCCAGTGGACTGAAATGCTGGATCGTGGGTGGTATGTATGATAACCCCCCCTCCCGTTCACATCCCTGGTGGTCCAGTGGACTGAAATGCCCAATCACGGGTGGTATGTGTGATAACCCCCCCAACATAGCCCTGGTGGCTAGTGTCCCCACCCTACCACCCAGGAAGCCCCACCACCCGCTCCCCGGCGGCTGGCGGGCGGCAGCATCCACCCGCCTGCTGCTCCGCTGCCCGCTGACAGACAGCCGGTGGGGCTGCACACACTGGTGCAGAGCAACAGCCAATGGGTATACAGTCCATACCGTACGCGACAGTCAGATTTGTGAATGATTCATTCACCAAAACTGGACTGCATCGTTGTAAGCTCTGCCTAATGGCTCTGCTCCAATGGGCGTGCAGCCCTACTGGGCTGTCAGTCAGCGAGCAGCAAGCGGCTGGCGGTGGGATGCTGCGCCCGCTGCGAGGCAGGTGGTGGGTGTGAGTGGGTGAGGTGAACGCAACCACCGAGGCCAGAGGGCCTATCTCACGATCGGCATTTGGTCCACTGGACCACCAGGGATGAGGAGGAGTGACCAAACATACCGCCCGCGATCAGGCATTCGGTCCACTGGACCACCAGGGATATGTACGGGAGGAGGGTGGGGAGCCACATTGATGCCCATAATCGGGCTGCAGGGGGCGTCGGTCCCCGACGGATGCTGCCTGGCAGGGCGCCAGACGCAAGTCCTCGGGGATCGGCGCACCTACATGCTAATGGCATGCAAATTGGGACATAATCACATGCAAATGGCCCCCCCTTGCGCCTTGCATGAATTATAGCCCCATTTGCATGTCACCTTTTGAATATTGTGATTTTGCGCATGGTGGAATGGTACTTGCGCCACTGCAAGTTGAATGCTCCACTCTGTCAACTTGCGGTGGCGCAAGTTCCACTGCACCATGCACAGTGGCTGTGGCTGGGGGGTGATATTCAAAGGAGTTGCTCAATAGCGCAACTCCTTTGAATATCGCCCAGGACACACCCCTGCACAACTATTTTGTGCAGCTCAAGGGCTTGCGCCTATGAATGGCGCAGTTTGAATATCCAGCCCAATGGCAATAGCTCTGAAGAATCCCACCACTTGTTTTATTATGTATTCATCCCTTGCTGTCAACATAATTTCCAAAAGGATATTTTTATCCAATGTTCTGATATATGACCAAACAGGGAGTAGCCAGTAGTTTCTTGACTTATTATACCATGAACAAATAAAAAACGCATTAAATACATTTTCTATGTCCTGATTGGTGCAATTACAATAACTAGTTGCACAATCAATCAGTTTACGATACTGAGCTACAAGTACATTACTTTTAAAAAGTTCCAACCTATATTTTGTAAAAACAGTTCTCAATTCAGTATCAAGAAGTACATTCATGTAGAATCTGTACAGATGAAAAATATAATTTTCTACTAACCATGTGGCAGTCCTCAGTTTTGATATGCTTTCATAGTCTTCTGTTTTCATATTATTTATGACTTTGCTTCTACAACAATTTTTATGTTGCTTGCACACATGTGCAAGAAACACAGTGCCATCATCGGAGATTTCGGAGGTGTGTCACCTCCTCCTCCAATTCAGTCAGTGTGCTGGCAGGCCTGGCCCCTGTAAGCCAATGCATTTTGGAGCTGTCTATGACACGCTCCAAACTGCAGTGGCATACAGTTGAAAGGGGGAGCTATGCTTCAGTGAGCACCAATAAGATATTGGCTGCTCACGCACAGCTCCCCCCAAGACATACGCTGCCAAGCGTGCCCCTGCACGCACTGTATAGCCGACGGGGTGCCCAATCCCCGTCAGCTGAGCTGCATCCCCCCAGTAGTAGTTGCCATGCTGGGAGGCCACCCCAGCATGGCAAGCAGTCCTTTTGCTGATGGGGGTGCCCAATCCCCCGTCGGCTGAATGCCCCCCTCCTTGTGCCACGCTGGGAGCCCACCCCAGCGTGCAATCACTCTATGGCCAACTGGGGTGCCCAATCCCCGTCGGCTGAACACCCCAACATCCTTGTGCCATGCTGGGAGCCCACCCCAGCATGGCAAAAGCAATCCTGGCGTCTTTTTAACCTGTAAAACAAAACAGTACCGCGCAGCGTCTCCCAACGCCCTCCCACAACCTGCACCCACCCACTGCGCACCAACCTCCACCCCTCACCCCATACTTACCTCCGAACTCTGGTACGACGATCTTCGTGGACCGGGAACACTCTGCACTCTTCAAAGGCGACCGCGAAATGAGGAAATGCTGGTAAGTTGTATAATGGGCTAGATAGGGGGGTTTCAACTTTGTTGCATATCTCAGGCATTTTTGGGAATTTTTGCACCAAATTTTCAACATGGGGTTTTTGGGACCTCTTCTCATGAATGATTGACTGTCATGGCGTTATTCGGGTCCGAAGGGGGATTTCGCGCAGTGACTGCGCAGTGACTGTGAAATCACCCTTTGGGCCTGAATACTGCCATGACAGTGACATCATTCATGAGAAGGGGTCCCAAAAACCCCATGTTGAAAATTTGGTGCCAAAATTCCAAAAAATGACTGTTTTACGAGCATGCGTTGCGCAGTTCCAATGCAGGCTCGTAAGTTCACGAAATTTCAATATTTTTACTCCAGATTTTCAACATTGCCATTTTACCACACCTTCTTATAAGTAGTACAGCTGTCATTTTTCACACCTCACCCAAAATGTGTTTCCGACCCATGTAGCGCAGAATGGTGCAGTCGGTGTGCAAAATCAATGTACAGGACAAATTAAGAAAATCACAGTGACACTTTTCATGAGCAGAGGTCTTAAAATGGCTATGTTGAAAATTTGGTGAAAAATTCCAAAATGACTGTTTTTACGGCGTGCGTTGCGCGGATTCTTATGCAGGCTCGTAAGTTATAAATTTTCAATATTTTCACTCCAGATTTTCAACATTGCCATTTTACCACACCTCCTTATGTGCAGTACAGCTGTCATTTTTCACATCCTGCCCAAAACATGTTTCAGCCCACATAGCACACAATGGCACAGTCAGTATGCTCAATAAATGTATGGGACACATTCAGAAAATCACCATGACACTGTTCATTAGCAGAGGTCTTAAAATGGCTATGTTGAAAATTTGGTGAAAAAATTCCTAAAAATGACTGTTTTACGAGCATGCGTTGTGCAGTTCCTACACACACGCTCATAGGTTTGTGATTTTTCAATATTTCCACTCCAGATTTTCAACACTGCCATTTTACCACACCTCCTTATGAGCAGCACAGCTGTCATTTTTCACATCCTGCCCAAAACGTGTTTCCGCCCATGTAGCGCACAATGGCACAGTCGGTGTGCAAACTCAATATATGGGACACATTAACAAAGTCACAGTGACACTGTTCATGAGCAGAGGTCTTAAAATGGCTATGTTGAAAATTTGGTGAAAAAATTCCTAAAAATGACTGTTTTTCGAGCGTGTGTTGCGCAGTTCCTATGCACACTCGTAAGTTCGCAAATTTTCAATATTTGCACTCCAATGACTTCCAAATACCTAAACAGTACATAGAAGCAAGCAACATTCTGCATTGACAAATGCTTGTTATATTTCAAACTGATTTGAATATCCTTCTCCTGGTACACCTTTAAATATTGTAAACCATGATCATGTAAAACTTTCTCAAGCTGACAACACCAATTAGATTGTTTATAATGTATCTTTTCCACCTCTACTTTTCTTTGAGGCATTCCTGTGGTAATCTATGTGATGCCACCCTGGCAATATGTACTCAATACCCCATTAATCTAGTAATAGAGAAGACTTCCAAGCTGAAAAAAACAAGTTCAGCTCTAACTAATGCAGTGGGAGTAGAGCCCCCCACCTGACCTAGAGCCACTCTCAACAGTTTATTTAATGGAATTTCTAGTATTTTTAGTTTCCTGTAGCTCCAAACCTTGGTGAGATGTAAAGCCTATAGAACATACTTTGCTTGTATAGCTTTTAATAGTGACATAATTGAATAACCCCCCATATTTAATATTACATTTCAAAAGGGCACCGGGTGTTTGTTCTAGGTTTAAGGATTATGATTTTAGGTGTTGTTCCCAGCTACTAGTATCTGAAAAGGTAAGGACCAAATTTACACATGTTTTAACAGTTTATGTTTTATGGTCCGCTACTATACAACTTTTGGAGTTATCTTTGGAACCAAAAATAATAACCTAACTCTTAGCTGTAAGACATGGGGATGAAATGTAATACTGAAAAATGTTGTGTAATTCATAAGGGAAGAAATAATACATAACACATTTATAGTTTAAATGGAAATGTACTAGAGCTCTGTGGAATGGGAACATTCTGAATCTGCAGAATTTTGGTGAAATTTCACAAAATTCCATGAAATTCTGCAGAATTTCATCACAATTTCACAGAATTTTACAAATTTAGTAATTTGGTTATAACTCAATAACCGTTCAAGAGGTCTGACATATGGAATATATAATCTTTGGGACACTGACCACAAATGGGTTAAATATCATGTAATTTGGTTTAACAGTTTCAAAATTATAGGGGCTTGAATGTTGTCATTTTATTGTTTGTGTGAAATTTCATGAACATATATTTTTTTTTACACTCACTTTTTTCCTTCTTGGCCATCTTCTGCTCCTCCTGTCCATCACATCCTACTTGGGATCCAGCCACCATCCTTCTCTACCACAGTCTGATGCTGGCACCCTC
Source organism: Neoceratodus forsteri (assembly GCA_016271365.2). NCBI lineage: Eukaryota > Metazoa > Chordata > Ceratodontiformes > Ceratodontidae > Neoceratodus > Neoceratodus forsteri. Next base: position 40,454,515 of record CM028131.1, on the reverse strand, counting down.
TAACCTCTGTGGCTTGCCCCCCATAGTGGGGTGGCAGGGAACTCCCAAATCCCCACTCTTCATAGATCCAGTTTCGGGTGCCTACATAGCCCAGTGAACACTCATGGACTGCCATCAACCTGTGCAATGGTGCCGTGTTTTTTCCCTGGTTTTCTGCCTCACAGGCAGGGTGGTAGTGCTGGTAGGGGGTGTATTGTGCACATGTCTGCATACAGCATGTCCACTGGCCACCCTACCTACCACTTCATTCTATCATGCTAGACATGTCTACACCCAGCTTGCACTAGGTGTCAGGCTACACTGGTCTCTGTGCCCCAACCCACCCCAGGACAGGAGAGCTGTCTATATGATGCTCCATCCTTTCCCTCCCCTGCTGACCCCCTGCAACCCTAGCATGCTCCTGAACCAGGGTTGCTGGCATGGCTCAAGGTGTGGCAACCAGTGCCTCAGCCCTCAGCACTGCTGGGCCGGCCCCATGAACATATTTTTTCTGCATATACCTTAACCATCTGTTGACTCAGGGATCTTAAATTTGGCATGATTTATTGATGATAGTTGTTCTAACAATGTGCCAGATTTCATGAAAATATGATGTATCATCTCAAAATTATATGTGCTCAAAATCTTTTTATTGTTTTCAGGAAATTTCATGAACACATTTTATCTACATACAACTCATGCACCTTTGGAGCTAGACATGTGTAAACTAGTATGAATAACCTTTACGTAATGCTTACAGAATGATCTAACTACAGAGTGAGTTAGATGACAGATTTTTAAGTTACAGGGGTTCAAAACATTACTATTTAAATATTTGCAAAACTTTCTGAAAGCTATCAAAAATGTGAATGCTTGTAACTTTTCTGCTCTTGCATGCATAGGGTAAGATTTGACATGCTTATCCATTGTCCGTGTATCCAGGTGTCTAACACAAATGGATAAATTGGTTAAGCAGTTTTAATTTTGCTGAAAAAAATGATTAGTAGCATTTTCTCACATATTTATGATGTTATATTCTGTAGATGAAGCATCCAGAATGTTTTTGTGGAATTTAGCATTAACAATGCACATATCGCTACTTCATTTGATAAGCTTGGCTGCACTTTTTGCAGTCCTGCTGTTCCTCACTGGGTGACTATCCCCTCCCTTCTCTTTTGGCATAGCCAGATTGACTCATTAGAACTATTGATCCCACTGGTATCCTCTTTATTATTTGCAGTGGCAGACCTCCTTAAAATGTGAGTCACCTACTCCCTTTGCTATTAACCTACCCTGTTGGAATAGCCAGAATTCTTTCTACCTGCTGCCCAAGATATTGTCTTCCCCTACTACATGCTTTTGAGTACCTCTGAGTCCTAGACTTGCATGTACACCAGGGTCCTGGGATCATAAATGTACTTGATGTGATCCTTAGATATCCTGCATTCAGGTAGGAATTGTTGACACTCTGTGCTTTCTTGCTCCAACCTGGGGGTCTACTACTGATGTGCTACCAAGCTCAGCTGTCCATTTCTTGGTGAAACTGTGCATCTAACTCCTGAACCTGGTGACCCCTGTGCTATCTGCCTCTTGTACCTCTCTCCTTTAATTAGAACCCCCAGATAAGGCTGAGTGAAATTAGAAAATTCCAATTTTATGGAATTTTTCATGAAATGTTTCAATTTTCACAAAGACTCATGGGATTTGACTTTAGGTAGAAATTTTTTTTTGCATTTTCTCACAGCAAGCAATTAATACAATTGGCACACACAGCCCATTGTAAGGTCTACGAACCTGCCAAATTTATTGGTATTGCATTCTCTAGTTTTAAAGTTTCAGGGGTTTATAAATTTATAATTTACATTCTTGCAAAATGAAATTTTTAAATGCGGTTAAACTTTGATTACTTTTCATTTAATCCCATTTAAAGCTGAAAATATGAACTTTTTTGAAATGCCAATGTGGTACAGTAGTTTAAATGTTTCAACTCTGGTTAAATTTGGATATGTAGTTTTAAAATTAGAGGGAACTAACTGAAAATTACATTTTGGCAACGTCTTTGGCAGGCTATAATGCAGTCCCATTTTAAGCTAGAAACCTGAAACTAAGTGCATATATTAATGTAGTGCTAACCTGTATACCTGTCAATTTTTATAATATTTCAATGAATAATATCAAAGTTATACTAAAATTACAGAAATACAAATTTCGGCAAAATAGTTGACTACCTATAACTCAGCACCCATTAAAGCTTGAGACTTAAAACAAAGTGCATATATGCATTTTATGTGCTTCTCTAAATTCAGATACTGTGGAGAAATTTGGAGAAGAAATTGTAAAATGATCTCAAAATAACTGAAAATTAAATTTTTATTAAATGTTTGACAACCATAACTCCACCCACTAAAATATGGTACATAATTTGTAAGCTATAATGTACTGCTTACATTTCAGATTTGGTGTTATTTGGATGCACACTGTTAAAATTATAGTAAAATAACTGAAATTTAAAACTTTGTGAAATTCTGTGGAATTTTCATGAAAATTCCTCAGAATTCCATGGAATCAGAATGATCATTCTGCAGATATTCCACAGGTGGAATTTTACATTCCACACAGCTCTAAGATGTACTAACCAACAAAACAACTGAAAAAATACCAAGGGATTACTCTGGAAAATAAATTTGAGTTTAAGGAACAATATGTAAGCAATAAGACACGACAGGGTGTGCGTTAGACACTTTAACACATGGCTAGGAGGCATAGTGAGGCACGAGGCCACTGGCTGAGTGCGTCCAGCCTCCTAGCCGTGTGTTAAAGTGTCTAACGCACACCCTGGAGTGGCTTATTGCGCTTATGAAATGGCCATCTTTAGTGGAAATTGCATTTGGTAGGTTAAATTTGCAATTTAAAGTAGGAAAAAACATGTATGTTTGTGTACTTTTTAATAAAATAGTTCCTCCGCCTAAGTGTCCTGTGGGTTTTTTTTTTGCACTTAAGGACTTTTGTCCTAGAAAGGCTTCTGTACTTTAGGTCTGGTTCTCATGGCAGTATTCACCTCACCCCCCCACACACACACACACACGTTGTGAGTAGACAAGTAAAAATGCATCTGTTTTCTTTTTTTTATAATAATTTAATGTTAAAATTTGAAGATCAGGTGGGCTGGTACAGAGAGAGACACACAGAGCGAGCAGGATGGCAGGTACAGTGAGTGGGCTGGTAGCGTGATTGTGGTTTCGTTTTAAAGAGAACGATCATGAGTGAGCGAGCGGGTAGTGAGATCGGGGTTCAGTTTAAAAAAATCATTGTATGCAGTTCATGTCAAAATGTACAGTGAGTGGGCTGGTAGCACGATTGCGGTTTCATTTTAAAGAGATCGCAGCTGTACATTCCCCGCTCTGAGGAACGATCATTAGTGAGCGAGCGGGTAGCGAGATCTCGGTTCAGTTTAAAAAAAAATCGTATGCAGTTCATGTGAAAACAGTGGGGCAATCTGAACACAAGGTCACAGGTATTTATTCTATTTGTTGCACTTAGGCTGGCACCACTTATGGCACAAACAAGATGGCTGCTTTTTTTTTTTAAGGTTCTGAGTGGGCAGAATCACTTATATCAATGCCCACTGCCCAGTTTTGGACCTTTTTCCTGTGCATCAGACAGAATATCACATCCCTAGCAGCCAATCATAGCTCCTATTTCATGATGCCCATTTCATAAACAACTATTATATCTAAAGCAAATTATACAGTTAAAGCTATAAAAAGAAACATGAAAAGCAAAAATAGAGATGTTTTACTACCAATGTGTACCTATCATATGTAAGGCCAATACTTGACTATGAAAGTCAGTTATGGAGTCCCTACAAAAAAAAAAACTATATTACAAAATTGGAAAAGGTCCAATGCAGATATACAAAATCCATAGTTGCACTGAAAAACCTGAGTTACAGTAAATTAGAATCACTTGGTTTACACAGTCTTGAACTGAGAAGACAAAGAGGAGACATGTTACTTAACTATGATATTTTAAATGACCCGTTAATGATGACAGAATTATACATTACATATAAAGATGACAATTTAGATATTAGAAGTCACCCACTGCAAATCAGAATCAGTAGATTCAATACAAATAGAAGAAAATATTATTTTACAGTACATGTTGCAAACTTACGGAATAGACTGCCCATGAATGTTATATTAAGTACAAATAAAGATAACTTCAAACACAATGGATAAATACATCGCTAGCAGTGGCAATTTAAACTGCTATACTATGCCTTAATTGGAGTTAGTTCATGGGCTTCAGTCTTTTTTGTGCTCCTAGAAACTAAGTGAACTATTTATTTATTTTTTATCACAGCTCTCTTTTTCCTCCTCTGCAGAGCAGTGCCAGTGATTATCTGGCCACCAGCCTCTGCTTCCCTCAGACCAGGTATGGCATGCGTGACATGTGCATCCCCTCACCAGGTCAGCCAGGACACAGGATCTCCCCATAGGGACCTGGGGCACAGACACCCAGGGATGCACCTCTTGTGTCTGGGGGTGGAGGGAGCAGCCATCAGTCACCATGATAGCCCTACAATTTCCACCATTTTCTCCCCTTGGAGCTGGACGTGCAATGGTGTTTGCAGACACCAGACACCCTCATCCCCTTAAGTGTGCATGCAACTGTAGTGTATCTGGCTTCTGCCAGTTGCCACCTCAGAGTAATGCAGTTCACCTCACCCATCCCAGAGGGAGGAGAGCAGCCATGGGACACTCAATCCTCCCTCTCCCTGCCAATACCTGGTGACCTGAGTCCATTGCTGAACACTGGTCGCTGGTGTGGTACAAGGTATAGCATCCAGCACCTCAGCCCTCAGGGCCACTGGGATGGCTGAACTATTTATTTTTAAACTGTAAATATTTGCATAATCATTAAATATGTTAAGTTTTTTTTCTTATTGCCAGCCAGATTTTGATCATGAAAAGAGGGCCAGATCATTGCATTAGGCCAATGCTGGTTGTGTCCTGGTTCCGGTTACTGGGTAATCAGTATGAGAAAGCAACGAATTGACAACTAACTGTATATATGTATATATATATATACACATACATACATATACACAGAAGAAGACATGAGCCATAACACAACCCTATCTCACTCCTTTATTGGTCCAAGTCCTTGTAGAGAGCTGTCCCTTGGTTCCTATTCTTACCTGAGCCCAAGTCTCACTATAGAGCATTTTTACAATTCTAATGAGTTGAAAACCTTTCTGAATCATAATCTCCATAAGCTGTTAGGGAAAGATTATCAAATGCAGCACTAAAATCAATAAAGGCTTAGTACTCAAATACATTCCCCAACCTAAAAAGCTGTTTTAATAGTCTATTGAGTATAATTTCAGAAAACATTTTACCATTTGTATCTAAAAGAGAAATTGGCCTATACATCTTGGGATCTGATCTATCTCCTTTTTGAAAAATAGAGGCAATGATGGCTCCTTTACAAGATGATGGAACTCTATTCTTAAGTATACACAGATTATAATATAGAAACAACAACTTTTCCTAGAGAGAGGGGGAGGTCATGCAAAAATCAAATCAGGTCCTGGTACCTTTTTCCTCTTACATTTAGCAATCATTAAATAAACTTCCTGGTAGGTGACTGGGCTGAACTGAATTCTGTTTGTGGCCTTATCCCATTCCAAGGGTCAAAAAAAAGATTTGTGTAATGCCTGATCCATTGTTACAAAGGAATATAGGAGTCCAATTGTTTGGTATTATTATTAGTTCATTTAGCTACCAGAAGCCAAAAAAGTGTGTTGGTCATTATTCTGAATCACTGTTAACATAGTTTGCCATTCTTTTAACTGAAAGGTCCTATGCTTGATTTTCAAAAACTCTTTGTAGTTATTTCTTGCCTTATTAAGTGCTTTATGTGCACTCCTTTTCCTTTCAATTTTAACATGTCCAATGAGTTTTGTGAGTTCTTTCCTCTTTTGGAGGCATTCACTATGAAACCAAGTAGTGGGAACCCTATGACCGCCTTCTGATTTATATTTGGTCGAGGTGGATTCCCTAATATCATTCAAGCACTGACACAAATTCTATAGTGAGACCTTTTCCATCCATAACCTCTATTTTATTAATGGCCTCTTCCACAATCCTGACAGTATCCCTCATTTCTCAGCATTCCATCTTATTTTGGCATGGTTTCTAACTTCAAAGGTATTGAGTTCCATTTGTTATTAACTAGTTTACCTCAGCACATTAAAATTAGGGGGAAATGGTCACCCTCTCCTCTTTCTTGAATTGTGGGTGAAGTCAATGTTTCCATTGTACCATTCCAGAAAACAAAGACTGTGTAGAGGCACCCAGTGCATCATAAAAGGAATAATTCCCTTTTAAATCACCTGTAATCCTGCCATTAACTGGAGCAATATTGTGTACTATAAGTATATCTGTAAGTTTTTTTTTCCCCAGAAGCATTTAATTTTTGATCTAAAGATGATCTATTGTACTTGGACAAATTTTCAATTAACCAGCTATAGATATCACTATCAGCATATCCATCAAAATTTCCTATGAGTGCATTAAAGTCACCACATATCAGAATATTATCACACCCAGTTGTAACCCAACAATAATGAATCAGAGAATTTAATTCTTCCCAGTATTTGGAATTAGTTGGTGGTATGTAAATATTAATCAGGCAACAAAAAAGACCAGGGGACTTAATTAATAGGGCTTGTGCAAACATATGACTAGCTAGTAAATGAGCAACCAAATTATAGTCTGTTTTGATCCATGTTACCAAATCACCAGACATTCGACCTTGTTTAGTCAATATCTTCCCAGGATATTGAAAGCAGGAATACCCATTAAGGAAGACATTTGCACTGTCTCAGTGCCACAACTCTTGTAGACAAGTGATATGATGATTATGTAAGAAACTTATCCAGTCAGAATCTGAAAATTTATTTTTCCAACCCAAGAAATTCCATGAAAGTAGTGCCCATTCAGAATCTACTTGAGGGTTAACCCCTTCTTTAGGAAAGCTGTCTATATTTGTCAAACTGTTTGATCAGAAAGTGTGAGATATCAGTTATTGGTGGAAATATTAAAGCAGTGTTGTTGCTCTAAAATGGTTACATGACTGGTTAACATCTGCCTGCTTGAGCCATAAGTATTATCTATGTGCTCCTTATTAACCAGCAGAAGTTTGTCCTTCATGTTTTCCCATTCAACTATATAACCTGCTTGGGTGCACCTCCGAGTTCTCCGGGCAGAAAAACCATCTTGGCTGCATCACCTCATTCTCCCACTGAACCCTCCAACAAAGAGCAGGTGCAGGTCTAACCCCTGACAGGGTGCACCATCAAGTTCTCTGTGCAGGCAGCGTCAGGAAAGCCAGTCCAACCGCACCACCTCATTCGCCTACAGACCCTCCTCCAAACAGCAGGTGCATGTCTAGCCCCTGATGAGGTGCACTGCCAAGTTTTCCATGGAGGTGGTGGTGGCAGCAGGAATGCCAGCCCAGTCACACCACCTCATTTGCCCACAGACCCTCCGACAAACAGCAAGAGCAGGTCTAGCCCATGACTGGGAGCACCACCGAGTTCTGTGTAAATATGGCAATGGTGGGAAAGCCAGCCAGGCTACTCCACCTCGTTCATCTGCCGACCCTCCACCAAACAGCAGGTGCAGGCCTAACCCCTGACCAGGTGCACTGCTGAGTTCTCCATGAAGGTGGAGGTGGCGGCAGCAAGAGAGCCAGCCTGGCCACGCCACCTCATTCACCCACAGACCAACCACAAAACAGCAGGTGCAGGTCTATCCTCTGACCAGGTCCACCACAGAGTTCTCCATGGAGGTGGTGGCAGCAGCAGGAAAGCCAGCCAAGCCTTGCTACCTTATTTGACCACAGACCCTCCAGTAAACAGCAGGTTCAGGTCTAGCTCCTGACCTGGTAAACCAATGAGTTCTCTGTGGAAGTGGTAGCAGGAAAGCCAGCCCGCCCATGCCACCTTATTTGCATGCAGACCCTCCACTGAACAGCAGGTGTAGGTCTGGCCCCTGACCAGGTGCACCACAGAGTTCTCCATGGAGGAGGTGGTGGCAGCAGGAAAGCTAGCCTGGCTGCATTACCTCGTTCACCTGTAGACCTTCCAACAAACAGCAGGTACATTTTTTAGGCTCTCTGGGACTCAGAGAAAGGACACCTGTCTTCTCTGTCTTCCAGTCCTGGTCCGCTATTGGCAGCTGCACTTTACTGCTTCACCTCTGATTGGACCTTCCCTGGGTGCAGTCATCTGCTTTTAGCTTGCCCTGACTACTGCTTCTCAGTGTGCCGTCAGCTATTTAATATTTACTTTCTCTCTATATTTTGTTTAAGACCTTGTTAAATTTAAATGTAATCGAACTGGGGAGAAGTTGATTTCTACTTTATATGCTGTACAGAATCAATAATGTAATTGTCTTAGGTAGGTCTGAGGGAAAACAGTAATTACTGCTTTTTAGCAAGTTGAAGCTATGGAAATGAACTGCAAATTTATTTAAAGGTTACTGTTTTAAAGTATATATATATATATATGGAATAAGAAGTGTATCTTTGCGCTGAACCTAGCTAGCTGGTTAGAGAGTAATTTACTGGGGATTTTGCTGTACTGTGTGATTTAAGTGATTGCAGCTCCTGTGCTACAATCACTTAAATCAGTCTGTGGACTTTAGGGCAGTAGTGTTGTGTGGTGTGGGGGATCCATAGTGGAAGCTGGATATTCATTTTTCCTTTCTAAAGACATTGTGAGCAGCTTTCTGGAAAATTCTGTTCTTCTCAGCCAGGATCAATGTGCAGCTCATTGGGGCTAAAATATCAGGGCTTCTCACATAGCAGTACTGCAGAAGCAGTTGGGGTCTGGCAGAGGTAGTCTGAACCTTCTTTTGCTGATAGTTGCTGGATAAGCTTTAAATTATTTTTCAGACTGTGGACTGTAGGGCAGTATTGCTGACTTGTTTAATACAGTGTTTGTGTGTGTGTGTATGGGACCTTCCGCTGGAGTAGGTTGCAGTACTTGGAGGTGCAGTGAGGTGCAGACACAGGGCTGATACACTCTCGTGAGAGTCAGGTGTGGGCCCTGATCCTACTATCCTGCACCCCTCCCTCCCCAGAGCACAACTCATTTATAGGGGAACACCTGCCCTGCAATTGGAGGAAGAGACTTCAGGTGCAGCTCATGTAGTTCTGTCCAATAATGTAGCCACGGGGCAGGGAAAAAGCATAGGTAGGCCTCAAATAGGAGTAAAGCATCCACAGTGAATTGCTGATTAGTGTGATAGGTGGATATTGTGGGGGGCCTTCAACTGGAATATATCAGGTAAATTGTCTATTAGAGTCTGGGCTAGGATTAGTTAATTCTACTTGCTGTAGGGATAGTTAGTGTGGAGAGGCTATATAGGTAGTGTGGACCATGGATAGGATTATTGGGTGCAATGATTGTGGGGCTGCAATGCAGATGAATATACTGTGGAGGCTAGGAGGGTGCCCAATATGCCTCAGGCTAAGGAGGCTTGAGGAAAAGGTTCAATGGCTTGGCAGGGAGCTGGGGAGGTTGAAGAATGAGGGGAGGATTGTGTCGGTAGGAGGGCTGACATCTGAGAGTATTGTGGGGGAGTCACAGAGAAAGAACAGTGGGTCAAGGGGGGAGCTAACATGACAGGAAGCCAGTTGATGAAGGGTGGACTCTAGTAGGACCTAGAAAAAGAGGAGCACCAGTAGGCAGGAGGGAGGAGAAAGCACATAGTAAGGCAAAGAGGATAGGGAACATGTTTACTTTACTACCAACACATGGTAAAGAGGATGCAGGAGGTGATTGCACAAGGGATAGCACTCACAAAGAAGAGGGAGTGAGGGGCATTACTAGTGGAGAGAGTGAGCATGGTGTGGCACAGGGAGGGATAATACTCAGAGAGGTGAGGAGGGAGAGGGAGGGAGGTTGGCAGTCTAACAGGAGGAGGGGGGGTTTCATTGGGAGGGACAGGGGAGAAGACACTGGGGCACATGGTAAAATCACAGTCTTGAGTGTCTCCAAAAATGAGAACCTGGGTGGGTGGTGGTGATGGGCACACGGAAAGATGAGGGGGGTGTACTGGTGTTGGGGGACTCCATGCTCAAGTGAAACAGATGGGGCAGCAAGGGAGAGAGGCACAGTTTGATATGGGTAGAGTCCATACCAGGATTAAAGGCAGACATGGCTGGACAGGCAATCCTAAGGTGCGTAAAGCGGGGTAGGAGGAAACCACACATTGTGGTACATGTGGGGACAAATGACCTAGCGGGGGAAATAGTGGAGGTAACAAGGGAGAGGACTGAGTAAGTGGGAAGGTTGAGCAAGGAGACTGGGGAGTCTGTGGCCTTCTCAGAAGTGCTCCAAGTACCCTGAGCAAGCACAGTGAGAAAGGAGAGGATTAGAGAGTTGAACACATGGTTGGTAGAAGGGTGTGGGGTTGTGGGTGGCTGGGGTAGTACCTGGGATAACAACAATCTGTTTGTAAGGGATAGGCTGCACCTGAGTGGGGAGGGGAAGGAGGTTTTAAAGCAAAGACTGGGGAGATATATTGTGACAAGGGTGGATTTAAGCTAGATGGGGGGGTGGCAAGTGGACAGCAGGTAGGCAGGGATCCGATAAAGTGGAGTCACAGCCAACCCCCCAGGCTAGCAGGAAAGGACTCGGGCAGCCAAAAAAAGAGGGAGTTGAAGGGAGGAGATGGAGGCTAGTGAGGGGAAGGGGGCAATATGGAGGGTGGTCTCATTGAATGCAAGAAGCCTAGGAAACAAATCCACTGAGCTACAGCCACTCTTAGCAGTGTGGAAGTGGATATTGAAGCTGTCACAGAAATTTGGGCAACTGAGCACCAGGACAGTAATCTGACAATACCAGGATACAAATTATACAGGAAGGACTGTAAAGAGAGGAGAGGGTGAGGTGGCAGTCTATGTGAAGGATGGGATCAAATGCACAAGGGACGAGGGAGAAGAAAGGAGAACAGAGGCAATCTGGCTGCAGTTCCTAGATTCAAGGGGTAGGAAACTGAGGTTTGGGGTGGTATACAGGCCTCTGTCCCAGTCTGAGGAGCTTGACAGGGAGTTAGTGAGACAAATCAAAAAGGTATGTAGAAAAGGGAAGATGTTCATTGTGGGGGATTTCAGATTGCTGGGGGTTGAAAGGAGCATTCAGGTCACCTCCAGTGCTAGGGAGCAAGTGCTCCTGGATGAGATCCAGGAGGGTCACCTGACACAGTTGGTTACTGTACCTACTAGGGTAAAGAACACTTTAGATCTGGTATTGTTGAATGGTGAGGCAGTGAGGGAAATAAAGGTAGAGGACCCACTAGCAGTCAATGATCACTAAACGGTGTGGTTTAATATCACGATGTGCGAGGAGCCAGAGAAATCAGTTACTTAGGTGGTAAACTTTGGGGGGGCGGACTTTGGGAAGATGCAGGAAGTACTGAAAGGGAAACTGGAGGGCATAAGGCAGGAGATGGAAATTGAGCAGAAATGGGATATTATTAAATGGGGGGGACAGAGGCAACAGAAGCATGCACCAAGGCACAGAGTAAGAGGAGCAGAGCAAGAAAACTATGCTGGTTGAACAGAGAGGTTGTGGAGCTGGTGAGGGCAAAACGAGTAACATACCAGAGGTTTAGGAGGACAGGGAAGGAAGTGAACAAGAAGGAATATGCAAGATGGTCCAGGGAGGTGACCAGAAAAGTGAGAGAAGCCAAGGCCCAGAGGGAGCTGAGATTAGCACAGGGAATAAATGGGGAGAGAGAAAGACTTTTTCAGATACATCAGGGAGAAAATTAAATGCAAAGAGTCAATAGTGAGGATAAAAAAGGGTGGGGAGTGGTCAGAAAAGGGGGAGGAGGAGGCAGAAACACTGAATGAATACTTTTGCTCAGTGTTCTTGGAAGAAAAGGGGGGACCACTGCCAGAATGGGCTAGGAGGGTGGGGACAGGGGGAGAGGCGGTGACAGATGGAAGAATTGAGGCAAGTAGAGTCCTAGAGAGACTGAGGGCACTGAAGGTAGACAAGGCACCAGGGGAAGATGGTATCCACCCTATGGTGCTGAGGACGATGGCAGAGGTGTTGGCGGAGCTGCTGATGGATCTGTACAGAACCTGACTGGAGTCTGGATGTGTGCCACTTGACTGGAGGATGGCACATGTAGTACCATTGCACAAGAGTGGGCCAAGGGATGAACCAGGTAATTATCGTCCGGTTAAGTCTCACCTCCACAGTGTGCAAACTCATGGAAATTATACTAAAGGAAAGACTGGTGTCATACTTGGAGGACAACGGCCTCCAGGATGTGAGGCAGCATGGGTTTGTTTCAGGGAAGTCTTGTCAAATGAACCTCTTATGATATTATGAATGGGTGACATATCTACTCATGCAGTGGATGATCTTTACTTGGACTTCAGCAAGGCCTTTCGTTCAGTGCCTCATGGGCAGCTAGGGGGGCAGAAAACTGGTGCTGGGGTAGGGGCAAAAATGGTGAACTGGATCACAAGCTGGCTGAAGAGCAGGCTGCAATGGGTGGTGGTGAGAGGGGAGCTCTCAGCTCCAAGGCCAGTGATGAACAGTGTGCCACAGGGCTCTGTGTTGGGGCCAGTATGGTTTTGGCTCTTCATATCAGACATTGCACATGGGATGGTTAGCAAGGTAAGTCTGTTTGCTGACAGCACCAAAATCGGAGCAGTGGTGGATGGAGAGGAGGGATGGAATCAGCTGCAGGGGGACCTACACAAGTTAGAGGAGTGGTCAGATAGGTGGCAGCTGGGGTTCAATACAAAGAAGTGTAAGGTTATGCACTTTGGTGTGAAGAACCCAAAAAGAGAATACTAGCTGGGGATCACTGAGGAGGAGAAGGACCTAGGGGTAATTATAACAGGGGCAATGAACAACAGTGCCCAGTGCAGGAGTGTGGCTGCAAAAGCGAACAAAATGCTGAGGTGCATAGCAAGGGAGTTTTCTTCCAGGCAAAGAGAGGTGATCTTTCCCCTTTACAGGTCTCTGGTAAGGCCGCACTTAGAGTATTGTGTGCAGTTTTGGAGGCCATATCTAAAGCATGATATCAGGCTACTGGAGGGGGTGCAGAGGAGGACAACATAGGTGATATGTGGAATAGAGGGGAGAGACTATGACAGCAGGCTGGGAGACCTGAATATGTACACCCTAGAGAATAGAAGGGACTGGGGGGGCATGATAGAGACATTCAAGTATCTGAGGGAAGTCAGTAAGGATGGGGCAGATGGGTTCTTTAAGTTAAGGAGGGGGAAGGTCACCATGGGGCACAGGCTAAGAATAAAGGGGGGAAGATTTAGGAAGGAAATGATGAGACACTATTTCACAGAGAGGGTGGTAGAAAAATGGAATGCCCTACCAGAATGGGCGGTATCATGTAAATCTGTGAACAGCTTCAAAAGGGCATGGGACAGAGAACAGGGGAGAATGAGGGTGGGGCAGGTGGGGGTGGGGCAGCTGTAAACTAGGGGTGTTGACTGCAAACTCAAGCAGACTTAGATAGACCGAGTGGTCTGTTTCTGATGGCACATTTGTATGTTCGTATGTGCTCTCTCACACACTCCTCCTTGGCAGCACTGCTTTTCCCTTTCTGTGGCTCTCCTGTTTTCTCTCTCTCTCTCTCTCTCTCTCCCTGACCGTTTTGATTCCTACCCTCCTTACTCCATAGAGAACTGTACTGAGCTCTCTGCTTGCCCACTCTGCCTCAAATCTCAAGACACACATTTTCCTACTGCTCATCCTGCATACAAATTTCCTTCCATTCTTCTATCTTCTCAGTAATAATCCCCTCATTATTCTTCTATATCTACTGCTCTTTCTGCATACAAATTTCCTTCCATTCTTCTATCTTCTCAGTAATAATCCCCTCATTATTCTTCTATATCTACTGCTCTTTCTGCATACAAATTTCCTTCCATTCTTCTATCTTCTCAGTAATAATCCCCTCATTATTCTTCTATATCTACTGCTCATCCTGCATACAAATTTCCTTCCATTCTTCTATCTTCTCAGTAATAATCCCCTCATTATTCTTCTATATCTACTGCTCATCCTGCATACAAATTTCCTTCCATTCTTCTATCTTCTCAGTAATAATCCCCTCATTATTCTTCTATATCTACTGCTCATCCTGCATACAATTTCCTTCCATTCTTCTATCTTCTCAGTAATAATCCCTCATTATTCTTCTATATCTACTGCTCATCCTGCATACAAATTTCCTTCCATTCTTCTATCTTCTCAGTAATAATCCCTCATTATTCTTCTATATCTACTGCTCATCCTGCATACAAATTTCCTTCCATTCTTCTATCTTCTCAGTAATAATCCCCTCATTATTCTTCTATATCTACTGCTCTTTCTGCATCAAATTTCCTTCCATTCTTCTATCTTCTCAGTAATAATCCCTCATTATTCTTCTATATCTACTGCTCATCCTGCATACAAATTTCCTTCCATTCTTCTATCTTCTCAGTAATAATCCCTCATTATTCTTCTATATCTACTGCTCATCCTGCATACAAATTTCCTTCCATTCTTCTATCTTCTCAGTAATAATCCCTCATTATTCTTCTATATCTACTGCTCATCCTGCATACAAATTTCCTTCCATTCTTCTATCTTCTCAGTAATAATCCCCTCATTATTCTTCTATATCTACTGCTCATCCTGCATACAAATTTCCTTCCATTCTTCTATCTTCTCAGTAATAATCCCCTCATTATTCTTCTATATCTACTGCTCATCCTGCATACAAATTTCCTTCCATTCTTCTATCTTCTCAGTAATAATCCCCTCATTATTCTTCTATATCTACTGCTCATCCTGCATACTAATTTCCTTCCATTCTTCTATCTTCTCAGTAATAATCCCCTCATTATTCTTCTATATCTACTGCTCATCCTGCATACAAATTTCCTTCCCATTCTGCTACCTTCTCAGTACAACCCCCCTCCCATTCTTCTCTTCAGACTACTCTCATCTCAACTGAATTCCATTGGTGCCAGTCTACCCGCTACCACTGAATTAACTGCATTGTCTCCTTTGTTTTAGGCCTCCACCCTCCCAATTTATCTTGGATTCTAGCCTTCATTGTTAAGTATCTGACACTAATGCCTTCCCTCTTCTTATCCCCCTCCAGGTGCAGTTCTAGCTCCTGACCGGGTTCACTGCTGAGTTCTTTGTGGAGGTGGTGGAGGCAGCAAAGCCGGCACTGCCGCACCACTTTGTTCACTTGCAGACCCTCCACACAGCAGGTGCATTTTTCAGGCTTTCGAGGACTCCGAGAAAGGACACCAATTGCCTCTGCCTTCCAGTCCTGGCACAGTATTGACTGCCGCACTTTACGGCTTCACCTCTGATTGGACCTTCCCTGTATGCAGTCATCTAGTTTTGTCTCACCTTGAGCGCTGCTTCTCATCGCACTTCAGATATTTAAAATTGACTTTCTTTCTATATTGTGTCCTGCCTTGCTTGACCCTGGCCTCTTTTAAATGCTCCTTGTCCACTCCTTCCTTGCCCAGCCCTACTGTTGATAAGCTCAGTTATATACAGCTCTAACTTAAAGGTTTACTCGAACAAACTTCTTGTGTCGTATGCTCTCTTCCTCTTCTGCTGTTGTTTAGTGGACCATCTTTAAGTTACCTCTCTTTCCTCAGGCTCGCAAAGCTTGCTGCTACTGACAGCTCTAACTGACAACTGCCACTTTGCCACCATTACTCCTGCCAGCTTCAGTGATCTGCTCACTCCCTGATATCTTGTCTACCCAGACTGTAAGCACCCTCACTTACATAAAACATGTCCACTCCTCTTCCCCATTTCCCCTCCTTCTAATTCTCCTTTCCATCATCTCAACCCCAGCTCCACAAGCTCCCCAGTCTAAAAGTTCTGACTCTCCCTCACCCCATGCTGCCCTGGCCCCCCACCTTCAATCTTGCTGTAACTTCTACCCTTCCCAATACTCTGGTTTCACTCCCCCATCAACCCCTTGTCACTTATTCACAGTATCTAGTCACCTTGCTTTCCTTCACCTCCTGATTATCCACTCACCTAGCCCCCACTCCCCCCAAATACTTCTCAAATCCTCAGCCTGCCACAAATGTCCCAAACTCCACAGTATGAACTCACACTCCTTTTACTTACAATGTTCACCCCAACCCTGGTCCCACTACCCCTTCACCATCCAGTAGCTATCCTACCATTAACATACAGTCTTCCCCTTACCCTCCACCTATGAAGCCATAGTAGTAAGTATTGTCTTGCCTTTCTCCTCCCCTGTCTTTATTGCTGGTATCTACTGTTGCCCTAGTATCAAGCTGTCTGATACAATGGATCTCATTACCTCTATAACTTCCCTCTCACACAAAGGTGAGTTATACATATTAGGTGACATAAATCTAAACTGGCTGTCACCAACCACTTCCAAGACATGGAGTGACATCTCTGCCATCAAACTCTCCCAACTCAACCAGGAACCCACCCAGCTAAATCATAAACACCCTTAATCACACCCTGTTAGACTGGACTCTCACCTTCCAGCCCCACTGAGTAATTATGTCAGGCATCCTCACGGATGCCCTGAGTGATCACCACCCAATATTCATAGTCAGGAAGGTCCATAGACCAAAACTGCCAAAATCCTGCAGCTCTGGTCCTTCAGCTTCCTAGACCTTAACCCCCTCCTCAATGAAATAGCCAACTCTGACTGGTCACCAATTGCTTCTGCCCCTTCCATTGACCAAGCCCTCACCCTCGCTTACTTCATAGATAAACTTCTAGCTACATGGAACTCCTATGCCCCTATGAAACCCATTAGAGTCTAATGCAGCAATAATCCCTGGATCACCCCTGAGATAATGACCTGTCTCAGGGAGTGAGATAAAGCTTAGAGGAAACACAAGGCCTCCGAGCTCCCATCAGACTATACTAAATACTGCATGCTAAGAAATGCCTGCACAATAGCTACCAGGTTAGCCAAGCCTGAATATTTAAAATCTTCTTTCCTAAATAACATTAATTCCCCCGCCAAATTCTGGAATGTGGTCCATTCTCTATTCCACCTCTTTGCATCCCCCATCCCCTGTGCTTAATATAAACAACACATTAGTGTTCAAACCATGCATAGTGGCTCAGGAGTTTAACTCCTACTACACCTCCTGTGCCTCAAACCTTCTAAGGTCCCTCCCCTCAAATCTCTCCTCCCCTCATCCTTTCTCACCTATCACTCAACCCTATCATGCTAAACCTTCCTTCTCCTTCACTCCTGTCTTGCCTGAGGTGACACTAATGGTCCTCCTCTCTCTCAGTCCTTCCAAAGGCTCCTCAATGGATGACCTTGACCCTAAACTCCTTTATCTTTCAGCCTCTGCTATTGCCTACCCTCCTTCCCTAATTCTAAATCTCTCCTTTAAGTCCTTCTCAATCCCCTTTGCCCTAGAAACATGTAGTGGTTTTTCCTCTCTCAAAGGGTGGTGACCCTTCCTCCCCTGCCAACTATCATCCAATCTCCCTTCTCCCTGCCCTTGCCAAGCTCTAGGAACTCCTGGTCCTCTCTCAACTAACCTCCCTTTTGGCTGATGCTTCCTTTTTTATCCTGTTCCAATCTACTTTCAGGAAGAATCACTCCAATACCACCTCCCTCCTTAAGCTCACTGACTCCAACCTCATCTGGATAGACAATGACCTCATTACCGCTGCTATCTTTGTCAACCTCACCAAGGCTTTCAACACAGTCTCCAATGCCCTGCTTCTTGACTCCCTTAAGACTGCTAGTTTGTCTACTCCTGCTCATAACTTGTTTAGCGCTTACCTCACAGGCAGAACACAATCAGTCAAGATTCAGGATGCAATCTCTCCCCCTCCCAATCTCCACAGGAGTCCCTCAAGGCTCTGTGCTCAGCTCCATTCTCTTCTCCATCTTCCTTAATGACCTTCCTACAGTCTGCTCCCCCTCCTCTTCTATCCATATGTATACCAGTGACACCATCTTATTCATCTCTGGCAAATGCCCCATCAATGTAGCAACCACCCTTCAGCATGACTTCCACCAGGTTCAGCTCTGGTTTGCTTCACATCAGTTATTCCTAAATGCCAAAAAAGACAAACTACATGACCTTCAGCACTAGGCAGAGATGCTCTAAGTTCTACCCCTTTCCCTCTTTCTATACCCTTGATGGGACAATCCTTGAGGACACCTCCTCTTTCAGATACCTTGGCGTCTGGCTGGACCAGCACCTCAGTTTCTCTGGCCTCATTGACACCATTCTGAAAAAAACCTGTGTCCCAAGCTTGTTGCCTTATTTAGAAACCATAGTTGCATCCCTTCTATGGCATGGCTGGAACTTGTCCAGAAAATGATCCTCCCCATTTTTGACTACTTTGATGTAGTCTATGGTGCTACTCTCAAATCCGTCCTAAGCAGATTGGACTCTCTTTTTAACTCCTGTCACTTTGCCCTTGATGCTCCATCTCGCAATCATCACTATGACCTCTACCATGCCTTGTCCTTTCCCCTGCTTGCTAACAGATGCCTCACTTGCCGTGCCAAACTCACTTATAAATTTTGGCTAGGAGAACTTCTACCCTATCGCTTATGCTCCTTCTCTTCCCCCTCCTCTCTCCCTCTCACTCCTTCAGATCCACTGACACTCACAGTCTGCTGGTCCCCCATTAAACCACCCTCATCGGTCAATAAGGCTTCAACCATTGTTTATCTAAAATCTGGAACTCCCTCCCCCTCCCAAATATGGTACTCCTCCTCCTCCTTCTCCCACTCACTAGCCTCTACCTTACATAACTTTCTGTCTGTTAGTTGCTCCTGTTTTAATCCTCCCTAACTAGTTCCCCTTTGAGCCTGCTCACCATTCTCCTACTAAATCCTCTCTCTGCCCTTTGAGGCCTGCTAGCCAGCACACCCACTTTTCTTTCCTCTTCCCTCTTGTTTCCTCTGCCCTTCATCTACCCCCATTACCAACTCAACAGTGCTAAGTCTTGCCCCCAAGCAGACTTCTCAGCATCTTGGAGGGGTCTAGAACTGGGAAAGCCTCTTCCTTCCCTCCTCCTTCCCTGCTATACTCTCTACAGTTCAGACAGAAAGGGCAAACCTAGGAGGCATATGCCAAGTGATGTCCAGTCCCTAGCCTTACTGTCTGCTGAGCTTCACTGATCTTCACAGACTGGGAGAGAGACCAATCATGGAGGGAAGGCAGACTCTGACAGGTGCAGAAGCAGGGATCCCTTGACAGAAGTTCTACCTGGCTGAATCTCCCTTGGAGTACACAGTCCAGGTTCCTATTTCTGCTGAGGCAACCTCTCTCCTCAATCGCTCTGCTCAGACCCAGCCAGCGGCTACTGTCTCAGCATAAGAAGCAGTTGGAACACTTACCCAGAATTCCCAGCTGCTGTATGTAAATCAGCATTTGTACTGCTGTACCACTACTGAAATAGTGGTCAACTAATAGAAAGCTCTCAGCTGGAAGCAACAGCTCAGACACAAAGGGCACCCCTAGGAGGCATATCCCAAGAGTGGTCCTGCCCCTAGCCTTATTATATTCTGTTCCCACCATTGAAATAGTGGTTGGCTAATATAGAGATATCAGGCAGAAACCACCAAAAACAACAGCTCAGGCACAAAGGGCAACCCTAGGAAGTATATGCCAAGTGTGGTCCAGCTCCTAGCTTTACTGTCTGCTGATCTTCACAAATTCGGAAAGAGACCTTCTCTCCTCCAGTCTTTAGTTGTGCTACTAAGTGGCAGACCTTAACAAACTGATTTTTCTTCACAGGAAGGGATAATTGACTCACCTCGCCACTGCCACCACCTGAAGCAGTCTATACCCACTGACCTCCTTTCCTCCATGCTGCTGGATCACCCATCCAAGCTCTGGACCATCCTCATCCAGCAGACAGCTCTCCCTGCAGCTGTACACCCCTGGGACCAACCTTCACTCCATAGACCAACACCCCTTCCAAACTGAGCACTCTCCCAATAGTTGAACCACCACCCATCCCAAAACCACCCTCCATGGATCTGTATTCAACCTGACTAGCCTTTATCCCTATGGACCAGACCCACCCCTGCTCACAAATCTCCCTGCAGCTGGGCCACCCACACCCCACCCTTCCTGCAGTTGGACTACTATTCCAGCTCCTGGTAAATCTCCCTACAGCTGGACTTCCATCCCTCCGCACACACACCATCAGCTGGACCCTCCAGCAAAACAATTAGAGAGTTTTGTGCTCCCCCACCGCTGTCTCCAATTTAGAAACAGACCAGGGAGTGGTATATATGTGTGTGTGGCTTTCAGTCACACAGAACTAAAGTCATGGTTACTCCCTGGCTCTTATCTGCAGTTTGAGGGGCCAGGAATGCTAGAATTTGGGCTACATGCAGCCTGGGGGTAACACAGTGTTGCAAGCTAAGCTGCAAAAACTGCATGAAGTCCAGAAGCAGCTCCTTAGAGACATTGCAGTTTGGTTATTCACAGAATGGGATGCATTTTATGTGATGCAAAATGGGAACTGTCACTTAAATTTCTTTGTAATTCTGTTCTTACTGCATGAAAGCACTGTGACTACAACCAATGTCTGCAAAGTGACTCCTCCTATAATATGTTGGATGCACAGTTTCAGCTGAGCCATTAGGCTGATACAGTTGGTCCACCCTCTCTATTACATATTTGAACTCAATGCTCCCCACCTTAGCCACAGACTGGAGACATGCCTAAGCAGAAAGACAAGAAAACAAACATGCCTGAATACAGGCCCAATGCCTGCTTGGCTGCAACATACCAGGGTACAATTAGTATCGCTAGTACCATGGGCCAGTCCACAACATTATGTGAACAACATTAAAAATGTTTTTAAAATGTATTATGATGAATTTGGCATGTCATAATTGTTCGTGTCCCCCCCCCCATGATATGGGTCTACCTACTGTCTACGGAAGTAATTAGTAAAGAGCATTAAAGCCACAATTTTTTTACTCTATTTTTGCACCTCCTGGGGAACTCTCTCAGGCATCCTGCTGTTCACCCAGCTCTACCTCCATGCCTGAGAAGCCTTCACTACCTGTCACCAATCCAGCTATCCCCCTGGCTCTGAGCCCCCTGAGGTAATGCCGCCCTATCCGTCCAGGCACTTTACCTACAATTCAGGCTGGGTTGGGCTCAGCCCAGGAGTGGGTGGAAACTGGCTGTGGAGTGTGGCTGGGTGGGTGATGGTGCCGTCGCCTATCCCCGCGAAGGGGATTTTCTGTGTAGTTTCCCCTTGGGAGTGCAGCGTGGAATGATGTACATGCACAGCTGTCCTGCTGACTTCTGTCACACTCCTGCCCCCTTGTTTGACTGGTGATCCCTCTAGTACCCCAATCTCCATCGGGGGTCAGGAGGACACTGAGTGGCCCCTGGATCCCTCCCCAGGGAGAGGAAAGCAGTCCCCCAGATGCTCAATCCTCTCCCTCCCCTGCTGACCACTGCTTCCCGAGTCTGTCCCCAAACCTGGGTCACCACCGGGCTGGCCTAAAGCCACACACTGCTTTGTGAATGTTTGAAAATCAAGAAATATGCAGCTTTGTTCCCCTCACTAAAACACATAATTCTTATCCATTTAATTATTATGAACTTAATAATTTTAGGTCATTACAATAATATCAGTCTTAATTATTTTATATTTCTTTTTCAGACCATCTTTGTTCTGATGAAAACACAGGGTTGTTTTGAAACGTCACCTGTTTGGCAAGCTGATGAGATCATGTACATTTGTGTGAACGTTTAAAAGAATAATAATTTTGGATAAATATTAAATAATATTCATTGCATAATTTTGGAAAAGTGAACATTTTGAGGTAGACAGCTTCTTTTTTACAATATGTTTACCCATCACTCTCTCCATCCCATATTAAACAGGTTCTGGCAGAGCTACTACGGCCACAAATGCATTAACTAGATAAGGGTTTTTCATGGGCTTAAACATAAACATGAATTGCATTTAGTAAGGCCTACGATACTATTCCACATTTGACTTGTGAACAAGCTAGGCAGCCTGAGAGTGGGTCACAAGGTGGTAAACTAGGTTAGGAACTGGTTGAATGATAGAATATAGACACTCATGGCAAATAGTGCCCAATGTAAGGAAAGGAGTGTGACCAGCAGGGTGCCACAGGGTCAGTACTGGGCCCAGTCCTGTTTAATGTCTTCAGAATTGAAATTGTGGAAGGGCTGAAGGGTAAAGTGTGCCTCTTTGTGAATGACACTAAGCTCAGCAATAGGGTCAACACTCCAGGAAGGGTGGAAAAATGAGGAGGGACCTAGGTAAACTGGAGGAATGGCCCAATGTGTGGCAGGTGAGAGTTAATGCAAAAAAGTGAAAATCATGCATTTGGGACACAGGAACCCAGGGGAGGTTTACAGAAGAGGGGGGTGGACTGATGGTCACCAAACAGGAAAGGGATTTGAGGGGTAATCATACTTGATGACCTAAATGTGGCTAAACAATGTACCAATACTATGGGAACAGCCAGTGGGATGCTAGGGTGCATAGGGAGAGGTATCACCAGCAGGTGGAAGGAAGAGGTGATGCCACTGTGCAGATCAATGGTGAGGCCTCATTTGGATTACGGTGTCCATTTTTGGAGGCCACATCTCCATAAGGATGTAGACAAAATGTAGGCAGTAAAGAATGGCAACAAAGATGGTGCAGGGCCTGCACTAAAAGTCATATGAAGAGAGACTGGGAGACCTCAATATATATACTGAAGAGAAGAGAGGAGAGGAGAGGAGAGGAGAGGAGAGGAGAGAAGGGTGTTATGATAGAAACCTTCAAATTTCTAAAAGACATAAATAGGGTGCTGGAGGGTAGCATCTTTCAGAAAAGGAGATGTCCAGGAATGAGGGGGCATGACATGAGGTTGGAAGGGGGTAGACTAAGGGGTACCACACAGATGTATTTCTTCACAGAAAGGGTGGTGGAACCTTTAGAGACTGCTCAAGTCAATTTCATTATGGAAGAGAGAACAAAGCACAATTGAAACATTTCACATAATACTGCCATACACTATAAAACATAAAGGATAAGCAACTTTATGCATAACCAATGTGTTCTGTCACCTCCGGGTTCTGATTCCCATGGACCTCTTGAGCTTCGCTCTCCTGGTCAGAGGGAACCACCAAAACCACTCTGTGGCAGAAGATATTGGTTGTGCATAGTTGCCCATCTAGCATTCTCAATGTTTAGTGCTGCAGTGAGGATTTCTAAGTAATAAACCTGTGTCATACAATTGCTTTAAATTAGACCAAGAGTCTGGTCTTTTTAATTCAAATTTGTTAAGATGAAGAGTAACATTTTTGGTAGACACCAAAGCAATAACAACCCTACAAGTCAGGAGGTAATGTCTTCTAAATTCTTTTCTATGTAGGTGTGAAGGGCTACCCAGCTGTCAGCTGTCCAGCAATATCCGTTTTCACATCTCTGCAACAAAGCAATAAAGAAAGGCAGAAGACATTTTACAAAAATTGAGACAGTAATTAATGCCAGAGTTTACCTAGCTATATGCTGTCCAGCATACCTTTATCAATTACAGAATAAGTTTCAATCTCATGGATATGCCTGGACAGCTGACATCTAAAGATAAGCCCAATACCTCATCCCCTTTGCACCTATACTCCACTCTAGAAATTGAGTATTTTAATAACTTTTTTTAATTCTTTACTTCCTACCAGTTGTACAATCAAAGTAATCAATTGCATAGTGTGGAGTGCAATGGGACTTATGCATGCCTGGTGTTGTTGGTCACTTGCTAGGTGTGGGTAAATCCCAGCCCAACCCATACTTTGTTATGGATTATCAAAGGAAAACTGCAAGTTAAAATCAGGAAATATATGTATTATTACCTTTTTTGTGTTCTTACTTCACCCAGTGTTTTTTTTTGTTTCTGCTCAGGCTGTGAGAGGAGTTGTTTCTAATGTTTCCTGGCTGTTTTATGGTCCATGGGGGCTGTCATTCAGGTTTCTTTTATTGCATCTTTTACCAGAAAGTCTTTCCAGAGTGCCTTTTGCTCTAATGTCTAATAGCCCCTGCAGTAGGCATGTGTCTTGTTACAGGGTCTTTATTGTAGCTCAGCCACAGCAAAGAAAACACAGCAGCCATGAGTCACACTGCTAGTCATTGGGTAAGTGTAATAAATTTCTTAAGTATTGGTACCTTATCCAGCTGTGTTCTACTGGGGGTACTGCACGTGTGTGTGTATATGTGCTGATTCAGTTGCTTGTGTCTTGCATAGAAGACAGTGCTTTTAGACAAATGTAATCATTTTGCTGCTGTGGTTATCCAATGGCTAACAAAGGAATTCACACCTCTGAATTAGTGGGGAAGGGGATACCAGCAAAACAGGAGTTTCTCAGTTTGCAAAAGGTAGTAAATTAAGCACTGAGGTGTAGACAAAGAAAAGGTCCATAAAATATTTTGGAGGAGGTTTCAACTTGCAAAAAGAGGCAGTACTGGGGAGGGCACAATTGTTGGAGGAGGTTTCAACTTGCAAAAAAAGGCACTACTGGGGGGCTCAGATAACTTCTTAAGAAAGCTCCAGTTCAGACACAGGCAGTGTAGTAATGAGGCTTCAGTGGAGGACACTATTTTTAACACTCTATCATGTTGTTTGGAAGGTAATTTATGCAGGAAGTCCTTTTGTCAAAGCTAAACATCTGCAGGGCTAGGCCCATTGCAGCAGTAAAAAGGCAGTCTTTGCTGTCCAGTGGCAACTCATACACCTGCACTGTCACCCTACCAACGGTGACCACTAGAGCCCTCCAACTTACCCCTTTGACTGCCAATGCATGCCTTTGTCACAAACAGTGATTACAGAAATACATGCAGCACAATTGATTTTTCACACAATGAGCTAAATAGTATATATTTCTGTAGTTGCTGTTTGCGATAATGACCCATGTTACACAGTGATGTACCATACCTCTGAACTTTTTGCCACTAGAATGAGGGACACAGACACTCCGCATTCCTACTCCCCTCATGACTTGCACAGGCCCTACATGGGGGCAGCTGGAGTTCCAAGGACATTGTTCGGCTGGAGAAGCTAGTCAAGGGGATGATATATGTCCTGGTTCATGAAGGCAGTCATGTGGGGGGGTGCAGCTGATGGGAGATTGGTAGTGTGGGAGGATGCAGATTCAGGGGTTGCTGAGCTGTCATCCTTTGGATGAGATGTTAAAGAGGGACTACAATAAACTTTTCTGGCATCAATAAATTTCAGAATTTGGATCAGCATAGCCCTAATTATCCTAATGCCAAAAATGAGATCTCTGAGTTACTTTGTTTAAAAGTTTCAAGTCATTTTACAACCCTAGACTCACTGCCTGTTCAAAAAAAAAACAGTTTCAGTGAAGAACTGATGAGTATGTCATCTCCAGAGCTTGGAGTCTTGTCTTCCCTGTCAGCAAGCTTATGTTTGCATGTTTCCTCGAAGGTTGCAGTTCATGTGTTTTCACAAGTAAAACAGGTGCAATATTCAAAAAAAAAATGCTATAAAAGACTGCATGATTCAGGTTTTGTAAAAAAGTGTATTTTTCTGTTGGCTCGCACTTGCACGGTCAACATATTGCAGTAGTAGCAGATTTGGAGGTGCAGTCACTGTGGGCAAATGCAGGGCACACATCAGTAGGTGCATCCCTCATTTCCCAATAAGGCAGCTGCAGGCACCACACCAGCAACATGTAAAGTGGCCAGCAGATTAAAGAAAAGGTCCGCTGCAATGACAGCCAAGCTCGTCATGCAGCGGCACCTCCCAACGTGCCTTTCCTGGTGAAGCATTCTACTGTAGCAAACATGGTGGCAGTGACTGCTGCCACTGCCTGCCACAATGCTGACTTTGGGGTGCCCAATCCCTCTGTCTGCATGCCCTGACCCAGTCCCTGTGCCTAAGGGGGAGCCCACTCCATATCGGGATAATGCCCCCCATTAGTTGTGTGCTGAGGGGGTGCCCAATCCTCCTCAGCTCTTGCCCCACTTTGGTATGCGCTGACAGGGGTGTCCAATCCCCCATCAGCTAGCCACCCCAAGCACTCAGATGGCATGCTGGGAGCCCACCCCAGTGTGCCAAATGCCCCTGTAAAAAAAAAAAGTCCTGCAATTTTTTCTTTACCTGCAAAAGAAGAACACAATCCCTTGCGGTCTGTCCTGCTCCCGTCCGTGCCCATCCTCTGTGCACCCTGCCTTTCCACACCCCCCTCACCTAATACATACCTCTGGAGTGTGGCGTGATGATCTTCGGTGGACTGGGCACATGTCTGCACTCTTCAAAGCTGACCACGAACTGAAGAAATACCGGTAAGCTGTTTAATGGCATAAACAGGGTTTTTTTCAACTTTGGTGCACATCTTCAGCATTTTGGGAATTTTGGCACCAAATATTCCACATGGGGTTATTAGGGGCCCTCCTCATCTCATGAATTCAGTCATTGTCATGGTGTTATTCTGTCCAAAAAGGTGATTTCACGGTCACTGCATGGAATCACCTTTTGGGATGAATAACGAAATGACAGTGCTACTGTTCATGAGGCGGGCTCTCAAAAGCCCATTTTGCAAGTTTGGTGAAAATATTCCAAAAAATGACTGTTTTATGAGCATGGGTTGTGAAATTTCCAAGCACGCTCGTAACTTCATGAATTTGTAATATTTTCACTCGCACTTCTGGTGCAGAATAGTGCAGTTGCTGTGCAAAATCAGTTTTTGGGACAGTTTGAGAAAATGACAGTGACACTCTTGATGGGCAGAGGTCCTAAAATGTGTATGTTGAAAATTTGGTAATGAAAGTCCATAAAATGACTGTGTTGCAAGAATGTGTTGTGCAGTTTCCACACACCCTTGTAACTTCACAAATTTGCAATATTTTAATGCCAGATTTTCAACACTGACATTTTTCCACACCTCCTTATGAAAAGTGCAGCTGTCATTTTTCACATCCTGCCCAAAATGTGTTTTTGCACCTGTGGTGCAGAATGGCATGGTCACTGTGGGAAATCATCTTTTGGGACAGATTAACAAAATCCACTGCTCATGAGGGGAGGTCCCAAAATGCCTATAATGAAAATGTGTCTCTTCCAGGTGAGGGTGAGGCTGGAATCAGTTCAATACTTCACTGACTTTCCTATTAAGCATCTCCTACTCCTGCACTACCAATGCCAATGCCAGCAAGACAACATTCATCATTGACAAATGCTTGTTTCATTTATGTTGGTGCCTTTATGTTGTGGCCCTTTTTCCAGGGTCGCTGAATGCTGATTCATAGCACACTGCAGTGAGATTTAGTTTCAGTTAATTTTTTATACTGGAAAGGCATGTTAGCAAAATTTCCTGTTTTCACTGGTGAGGTTTGCAGACCGAATAATTTTCTGATGTGGTGGAAGGCTCTGATCATTCACCCCTGTCATTCAATTGAGGTGATTTCTCAGGATGGCACTATAAAACAGCTATTGTACCTCCCTGTAAATGGGGGTGGGAGAGGCAGTGCTGTTTTGAAACTTTACTGTGAGTTTCTATGCAGTAGCCAATCCAGCCAAGCTAGGGCCAGATATTCAAAACTTTGCCCTGGGGCAAAACTGGCACTGCACGGCAGGCAAAATTAGCCCAGAACCATTTGCATGCCATATTCAAAGGAATAGTCCTTGGTTAAATGAGTTGAATATAGCATGCAAATGAAGGCATGCGAACAGGGCTGAGAATGAAGTGCAACAATAGCCCAACAAATAAGACAGCACTGAATATAGAAACAGAGAGCAGTGCAAACTGTGACAGCAGTCCAGTGCACACAGAGGTGAAGTGAGGTAAGGCTGAACAATATGGGCACTGTGTGGCTTGAAAATCAATGGAGCACAACTGCAAATAACAGTGCAGGCAAAATACTGCAGAACCATGTAATGAAACATTACTGTATTGCATGACCTTAAGGGCCAGATATTCAAAGCTTTGCGCCAGGCAAAAAACGTTTGCGTGGGTTTAGCGCGGGATTAGCACGGGTCTGCTATATTCAAAAGGCTGAATAGTGCAGGCAAACAGCATCAGCGCCAGGCAAACTATAATTATATGCAAGGGGCAAAGTGAACATGAATACAGGTGCAATGAGGTATTCAGCGCGACATAGCATGACCCATAGTGTGGTACAATTTACCACCCAGAAAAAGCTGGTCTTAACCCTGGGCAAACAACTTTGCACGCTTTGCACGGTGCAATCTCAGCATTAGCGTGGTTTGCGCGGCTGTAACATATCAGTATTACACTTAGATACTGCTAGACATGGAAGACACATGCTGCACATTGCTGGCACCACAATGATGCCATCAGCTGCCACCAGTCTGAGCCAAGCACAAACAGCGAGGGGTGATCTGACCCACAGGGGACAGCATGGTAGTGTGGCCATATAGCACACACCTGCAGACCATATGTCTGTGGTGTGTAACAGATGCCAACACAGACATGCAGCACTGTGGGCATGGTGGCCAGTGAGGGTAGGGTGTACGGGTGGCCAGACCTCACCACAGCTCACATGTGGCCACAAGGCTGGGACACATCACTTAGTGCACATGGGCCAGTAGTGGGATTACGCCGCCACCTGTGTGCCTGTTGAATCCAACATGACCCCCGAGCCACCCACCACACAACTGTACAGATGTCACAGCACACACTGCCAGCCATGTACATGACACTGTGTGCATCCCATATCACAGGTGCTGCATCTGTGGATCACACAACAGTGTGATAGTACTGTCCACCATCAGTAATTACCTGCAAGCTGTGCCTGGCACTGTGTACAGTGCAGTGGCCATCACTGCCCTTCATACCATAGGCAGTGTCGTGTCCCTCACACTACCAGCCCTCTTGCTACTGTAGTGTCTGCTGTGCACTGTAGCATGACTTACAGTGTGAAGGTTGCATGCAGCACCACCACCACCTGTGCCTATGCTGTGCATGCTGTGATAGCAGGACTTACAGTGTGAAGGTTGCATGCAGCACCACCACCACCTGTGCTTATGCTGTGCATGCTGTGATAGCAGGACTTACAGTGTGGAGGTTGCATGCAGCACTACCACCACCTGTGCCTATGCTGTGCATGCTGTGATAGCAGGACTTACAGTGTGAAGGTTGCATGCAGCACTACCACCACCTGTGCCTATGCTGAGCTGTCCCCTGGGGTACGATATGCTATGCTATGCTGTACTGTTCGCATGAAGCCTGCAACTATCACCATGCACTGCCTGACTGACCTACAGGTGGAGCTGTGGTCAGCCCTGACCAGCCCCTGTACCTCCAGACTGACCTACAAGTGGAGCTGTGGGACCCTGCAGTAACGCTGTGCAAACTGCATGCAAATCAGGGCATGATGAGATGCTAATGTGGCTGTTTGCCCACAGGCTATCTAAGTGGGCTCATTTGCATGTCACCTTTGAATATGGCAAAGTTTAGTGCGGGGCTAACGTGTCTGCACCAGGCAAACCGCTTAGCTCCGTGCTAAAGCCGCACTAAAGTGTTAGCGCAGCACTAACAGTTTGGGGAATATTATACAGTTTTGATCACTGTTGTTTCATGTGTGCTGCTGCCTGCAGCTGTACTGGGTTCCTGCATTTGCCAGAACACACATTGGCCACATAGTTCCTCTCTACCTACCCTCACATCTCTGTGCACTGTGTTGTTGTTGTTGTGGTTTGCACTTCCTGGTTGCTGTATTCAGTGCTGTCTTATTCCAGGGCTACATTTTCCCTGCACTCCCAGCCCAGTTTGCA
The DNA here is from genome assembly GCA_016271365.2 of Neoceratodus forsteri. Taxonomy (NCBI): domain Eukaryota; kingdom Metazoa; phylum Chordata; order Ceratodontiformes; family Ceratodontidae; genus Neoceratodus; species Neoceratodus forsteri. The sequence goes on along the minus strand of CM028131.1, from coordinate 40,424,678 downwards.
CAGTCTCATTCCCATGCTATATTCAGATGCTATTTGCCCTGGGCTATTCCTTTTGAATATAGCTTACTTTGTGCTCCAGGCTAAGTTTGCCCACCAGGCAGTGCTAATTTAGCCCAGGGGCAAACCTTTGAATATCTGGCCCTAACACATTTGCATGGTGCTGACATGTTTACCCAGTGCAATCCTGTTTGTCTGGCTCTAAAGATTCCTGTTGTCAAAACTACAATGCAAATGAGCCTACTCAGGCAATCCATGGTCAAACAGCCACATTAGCATCTCATTATGGCCTGCTTTGCATGTGGCTTGCTCAGTGCTGTTACATGGTGCACACACACACAACTCCACCTGTACAGTAGGGCTGACTAGAATTACAGGTCGGTAGCCACATTTCTTTCTGTGCTCACAGCTCCACCTGTAGGTCTGACTGGTATTACAGGTTGGCTGCCACATTTTTTGTGTGCTCACAGCTCACAGAACATAAGCTGCAGTCTTGGTTTGGACACAGATGCAAAGAATACTGTGGCCTAGGGGAGTAGCACTACAGGAACAGGAGATCATGCTGCATGCCAGAGGCAAATGGTTGTTCCTGCCACAGTGTTAGATGGTACAGTAGTATAGTAGGTGATACTGTGAGGAACACAGCAATGCCTATTGTGTGACAGGAAACAGTGACTGGTGCGTTCTACACAGTGAAAGGCACAGCTGGAAGGTGTGGTCTGACAGTGGATACCGCAGTCATACTGTCTTGTGACCCTCACATGCTGCACCAGTGGCATGGGATCCTCACACTACCACACATTTGGCTGTCTGTGTGTGCAGCGATCCTGAACAAGTGATGGGTATATACCCGGGGGGGCACACATAGTATCATACTGGCACACTGCTGTCAGGAGCAGTCTCATCAGTGTAACTTGTGCACTGTGTGGATAGCCCCAGCCAATACCTACTATCTGGTGCAGCTTGGCCACCTGTGCACCCTCCCCTCAACACCCTCCATTTCCCCATTTGCAGCATGTGTCTGCTGGACTATGTTGGTGAACCCCAGTGGGGGAACTGGAAGTGTGTGCTGCATGGATGCACTGCCATGGTGTCCACTGGCTGCCAGAGCAGCCACTAATGCCTGGCAGCATTAAGATCAGTGCCAGATTATAGTGTCATGGGTGGTACCATCTGCGTGCAGCATGTCTCTGCCATGTATGTGTTCCGTTCATTGGTTTTTATCACCTTGCTCACCAGGCAAGCACACTAGCCCAAGGCCAAGTGTCAGGAAAGCCTCAGATACACTCACTGTCTGCCTGAGATGCAACAGTGTACAATAAAGACATACAATGCACAACAACACAAAAATTTCACATTAGGTACGCATAATAAAACCATATAAATAGTGTGTTGTTGCAAGTGGTGTTCTAGCTCAGTTGAAACATTTAAATGAGTATTCACGTCACAGCACTGCTGGGGCATTGCATTCCACAGTTTGTGTGCCTGTGCATGTGGAGTGGGCCAAGGTGGCCACCCACCCACACTAAAGCATGAGGACTGAGTGATGATAGAGTTGCTGTCGGCATCTTTCCCAGTCCTTTTGACTTTCATGCAAAAATTACCCCATTTTGTGAAAGACAGGACATGAAACTTACAAGAACAGAAGGCTCAGTTTCAACTACTAGGACAAAACATCTTCTAAATTAGAGCAATATTTTATTGAGAAATAGAGAGAGATAGAGAATTTGAGAACCTCAGGTCTTTTGACTTTCATGCATATATTACCCCTTCTTGTATTGATTCTGGAATTGCATTTCATTCATTTTGCAGAATGAAAAAACTGACTGCAGAGGACAATAATGAAATACAATTCTAGAACCAATGCAAGAAGGGGTAGCTTATGCATGAAAGTCAAAAGGACTGGGAAAGGTGCTCCTTAAAACTCATTATAAAGCAGTCACTGACAAACGACAGTGATGTTACCAACAATGGGCAATAACAGTAGTAATTCAACTTCCTAACAGACACAGCAAGGTAGCACCCCATATGGTATCAGTAGCAGCCTGGTGTCAAGCTGACTCAGTATTCAGAAAACCTGGAGAAATGGACCACATCAGAAAGGCATAATAAAATATGAATTTGTCAACTTTGTTCCAAAACCTGAAACACACATAGTTTTTATAGAAATGTTTGTTGAATGTTACTGCCTCTTTTACTTGTAAAAACCATTGCACATGATTTTAAAACTTTGGAGAAGCAGGTCCTGTAAGCTTGCTGACAGGGAAGACTAGACTGTGAGTTCTGGAGATGACATGATCACAGCTCTTCACTGAAACTGGTGTTTTTGAACAGGTAGTGAAACCATGGTTACAAAATAGCTCATAACTTTAAAATGAAGTAACACAGAAAACTAATTTTTGGTATGTGATTTATTGGGGGCATGCTTATTCTAATTCTGCAAAGTAGTACTTTTGGCTGGAGTCACTCTTTAAACTGAGGTTCATTCTGCACGTCTATGATCACTGTCCAGGTGGAAGTAAAGCATCACATTGCTCTAATAAAAGAAGAGCCACAGAGGTTCTCCAGTGCCATGGCCAACAAAGGTGTCAGTGTTAGAAAAATCACTTATCAAAAATCCTGTTTAAGAAAGTTTATATTCACAGAAGCACATAAAACAAGAACTTGGTCACTTTAAGGTATGTAACCCTGGTGGCAATATACCAATGGCTACTACCCCTGCCTGTATGCTTAATTAAAGGTTAAGGGGCCTGAGTTTGTAACTAACTAGTATAGGGGGACCCCTACCTATAGTAGTGTTATAATTATGCTTCCTTCACCCCGAGAAATTACCTGGGTAATTATCACAGTAGGTACAATCTTGTGGGAAGCTAATACCAGCCGCAATCCTGCCTAGTGACCTTTTACAAAATCCTGGACAATTGCACTGTTCAACAATCAGAATATCAAACAGTTTGACCATTAATGATATGCTCACAGTCAGCCCACTTACCAACAGGGTCTGGATCTCTGGCCTGTGCCCTTTAACCCCCTGTAAAAGGCAGTTTCAACAATACCAACATGCACTTTCAATATGCTTTGCAGCACATTCAATAACTTTAGACCAGGTAATAATATGCTCACAAACCAGATTAACATCAAAAAAGTAAATCAGATTTATGAAGGGGAATGTGAACAAGGAAGGGGCTGAAATTTAGATAAATGATTACTGTATTTAAAAACAAGCTAGAATACTTTTCATTACTTCAGTTCCCTGAGTTTATCAGTCTAGCAACTACTGGGTACCCAAAGTGAAATAAAGGCATGCTCGAGATGGTGCCAGGGGGTGGCTGGCATTACAGCTGATGTTGGGACACTTGATGGAAAGAAAAGGCAGTTAACATGGAAAACAACCAGATTATTTGTAATCCAAGCCGGTTGGCTCAGTCCCTTAAAAACCCAGTGAAATGAAGCAATTAGATAGTACCACAGATGATTTAACACTTGTTTTAGGGAGCTACCCTGATTTTACTCATGCTACCAGGTTTCTACAGACAAGCAGGCAATATAGAGACCTTGTAGTGTTCACTGTTGCGCATGGGGAAGCTGGGCTGGGCTGACCTGATGCACCTCTCCTTTACAACCTTTCCTCCAGGTGGCCACAACCTACAAGCTGATGTTACTCAGGGTCTGGATCACCAAAGCTGATCTTTGCCGAAACAGTCTCTAGTGCAGGACTTGTGGTCTCGGCCAAATTGGCAAGGCCTAGGCAGGATAAACAGTCTGGCAACGTCTATAATTTTCTGCTGGTGAAGCCTCCAGCTGGTGTAACCTGTTTAACCATGGACAAACAGATCTCATCCCACATAACACATTCAGCACATTTAAAATAAACAGCTGTTTTTCTGAACAGTTCAGATGCAGTCTGGTTGCAATTAAACAACTTAAGTGAGCAAACCTTTCAATCTGAGCACATCTCACACACAGGCCGGGCTAGTGACTTCACAGGAGCAAAATCTTCCATTCAAATCACAAGTAGCACTGGTAACACTTTCTTCTTGTCTGCTGGCAGGAAGTTCAAAGCTCTGATCCTCTCTTGGACAGGAAGATTACTCACAGGGTCTTCCCTGTGAAAAGGCAGCACAGAGCCACACAGGCTCCCTTCTCCTCGATGTCTCAAGCTGAAAAACAACTGACTCAGTTTTAGTTGTCTCTTTCCAAGCAAAAGGCAGAGTTCCAGAAATCTGGTTGCTGAGCAAGCTGTCAATTACAGTCTGAGCACTTTAATTGGCTGGTTCTTTGGTGCCAAGAATAAACTCCTTGTTTCTTTCCCATAAGTCACTTGTCTTGTTTAATGAGCCCCTGACTGAAGTCCTGGCTCTTGATCAGCTGTTGCACTCCCAAAATGGTAGCCGATTAAAAATATACTGTCCCCACTATGCAGCCTCCCATATTTAAAAGTCTGATGTAGCCAGTAAATATATGTAATTTTCTTCAGATTCCCCCCATGATGTAACTCAGGCTGTTCTCTTTCAGACGAGTCCACATTTATGTAGTTGTCCCTTTTTTGCTGTCACTACTGCAATTAAACTGACAGGCAGCAAATAGCAGCTCATGAATATTTATTAGGGGCTCATCTTTATTTATTAGCCCTCGTTAGTGCCCTGGTTTGAAACTCTTTACTTTCCCCCAGGCAGCTTCTCTGCCACATTCTCCTGGTCACCAGGCTTCATTTGGCAAGGAGAGGCACCAGGACTGCAAGATTACATTTCTGTTGATGGCAAAATCACCAGTTGGCAGATCAAAGGCACTGCTCATGTCTGCGCGATCCCTGATTGCACTGAGGTGTGCTTTTAGCAGCAGGAGATCATGGTTACATATTTAAGCCTGAACTGGGCAAAATAAATGAAAAACTGTGTCAGGGAGTCTTTGAGGACCTAGCGGCACCAGGAACAAATGGGGAAAACAGGCTGATGACACAAGAGAATGCCAGTCTCAGGAGAGGAAATGGGAAGACCATAGGGGCAGTTAAGATAAGCCCCTGAGTAGGGGTTACAGGTGGTTTACAGCTTGTGTGCATGTCACAATATGAAAATATAAGTATAATATAATTGAGACTACAACAACAAAAATATACTGTAAAGTACCAGTATACTTTGTAAAAGTAAATAGGAAGTGTATGTCAAGCAACTCAGTATGTTATGTTTTATATGTAAGTGAGTATAAAATAGTTTAAGGCATGCTAGTATACCCAAAGTATTAATCAAGCATGTCAGAATATCAAGAGTGTATTTGTATTATACTTCAGTATACTACTTTTTCATGATGGTGTAATGGAGGGTGGCAATAATTTGGAGGATAAAAATCTGCAAAGAGGAAGATAAATTCCTTTAAATATCTAGGTCTTATGCAGGGTGTTAATGATCACAGGATAAGAGTGCAGGTGGGGAAAACATGAATGATAGTCTACAACAGAGGGTGGCAAATCCTAGAGGGATAAACACTAGGAAAGGAGAAGTTAAGCACCTTCAAATTGGGGGCGTATGGAATGCAGGCTTGGCAACTGCCAAAAATAAGAGGTGAAAAAAGCTTGACAAACAGTAAATCCTAAAACTAGGTTGGGGGAGAAAATAAAACTTCAAAAACTAGTATTGTAGTCTAAAACCAGGATGATGCCATGAAGCTAAAACACAGAGAATAATGTATCTGCAACCATACACAACAAGGCTGTGTTTCCATCGAGGATTTGAGATGACAGCATATGAACCTCAAGATCGAAGCTCAAGAGGTTCATGCTGTCATCTCAACCCCGAGATGGAAACACATGCCGAGTTGTGTGTGGCTAGCCATATTTTATTTTTTATAGCATATGGTTTTTTACACTAGAGTGACAGACCCCCACTGAAGTGAAAACAAAACATCTTGCCATTTCTTTGTTCTACCCACATATCAAAACCAAATTTCCAGACTTTTGAAAAGTAAAAGGTATGACCTTGGGCACTTGATGGTTATTACATAGCTAGGGGAAGAATAAATGAGAAATTTAAAATGGTATGACCTATGAACTATACATAACAACTGTTCGAAATGCTCGTAACAACACTTTAGAATGTGCATAACAGTTTAGAATATGTTTAACAAGGATTTTGAGCAGGCTGATTTTTATACATAACAAAGGGTAACCATATACTATGCAATTTTTAATCACTGACATTAAAGATCATTAAAATATGACAACTCTACCATGAAATAAGCTTATTTTTCTTGACAAGAAAAAACAAGATGATATATCTTGATGTAAGTCATTTTGTCTTAATGAATAAGAAAAAAACTCCAGAGATAATCTTGGATTTAAAAATGTGAGATTTTTAGTTAGCAAAATAAGAAAGTTAAGCTTGACACGATATAATTTTTTGCAGTGCAAAACTAAGGCTGAAAACACTTAGAAATAGTCCATAAAGAATATCATCCACAGATATTTGTTAAACACAAGCTACTAAGGCCTGGATATTCAAAGCATAGCGCAGCACGCAAACCAATAGCGCAGGAATAGTGCGAAGCCACCATATTCAAAGGACCAGTTAGCATGTGCTAACAGCATTAGCGCAGGGTAAACCACTAATGTACGCAAGGGACAAAAGGAAGAGGGGGCCAAAAGAGACTCGCAAAAGGATATTCAGAGCCCAGCGCCACGCTAGGGCACATAGCATGACACGAAGGAGCTAGTTACAGCCTATAGAAGGCTGGTCTTAACCCAGGGCAAAACACAGAGGAGGAGGGACCACAACAGGAAGTGGTAATGTGTGCAGTGCCAGTAGCAATGATGCTGCCATTGATGGCAGCTGTAGTGGAGGAGGAGGAGAAGGAAAGGGAGCAGGCACAACATGGGCCACAACGCAGGCCAAGGAGAAGGTATGCTGCAAACAGGTGGTACCAGCCCAGGGTCTGCTTTGAGACTCTGCCTGATGACCACATCATTGGCCAGTACAGGATGAACAGGGGAATGTTGAGGCAGCTCTGTGAACTCCTGCATGAGCAGCTGCACTCAAACACCAGACGCAGCCATGCCATGACAGTAGAGGAGATGGTGACAGCAGCGATGTGCTTTCTTGCCACAGGGATGTTCCAATGGCCAATGGGGGACATCATCGGTGTAACGCAATCTGCCACCTCATGCTTCCTGACCCAATTCCTAGAGGCTTTCCTGCCACATGCTGGGGAGTTCATAGTATTCCTCAGTATGGCAGCAGAGTGCAGAGAAACAATGCAGCAGTTCCATCGAGTTGTGCACCTACCATCCATACTGGGTGCCATTGGCTGCACCCATGTCCCCATCTGTGCACCACCTGGCGATGGCAGTGACGTGAATTTAAACAGGAAGGGGTACCATTCCATCAACTGCCAGGTGGTGTGCGATGCAGCTGGGTGCATTAGCAATGTCTATGTACAGTACCCCAGCAGTGCCCATGATGCCTTCATCTGGCACCAGTCCCAGCTGTGCCAGGCTTTTGAAAAGGGTAGGATATCCAGTGGGCAACTAGTCGGTGAGTAGTATCATACAAGGCATACACACAACAGCATGGATGGGGGCAGGCATTGTTGGTCAGGGAAGGGGTGTGGGAGGGCTACACAGAGGTGCAGGACAGCATCTGACAGACTGCAGTACGGCACTAGCAAGTACACATCTCTTGACAGGGGACAGCACCTATCCACTGTGACCCTGGCTGCTGACACCAGTACTCCAACCAGCCACAGTGTCCGAGGAGATGTACAATGAGGCACATGCCAGTCAAGGAATGTCATAGAGAGGGTGTTTGGCATCCTGAAGATGCAATTCAGATGCCTAGACACATCAGGTGGTGCCCTACAGTATACACCTCAGAAGGTATGCTGTATCTTCCTAGCCTGTTGTATGCTGCACAACATGGCAATGAACCATGGGATACAGGCACCCAAACCTGAGGGACAGTCTGACAGTGAGCCAGAGCCAGCGGTCAGGAGGATAGTGGAGCAACTCAAGAGGAGGGACCCTCGCATGGCACGCTGGGCCATATAGCATAGGGACAACATCATCAGGACACTGCTACAGACAAGAGGGTAAGTACAGACTGCACAACAACTTGAAAGAGTACAATTAATAATCTATTTAATGTGCACAAAGAAACAGAACAGTGACAACAGCAATCACAACAGTAAACCAACACAGTGTATCAGACAACATGTGTGCATGTGGTGTGAGGTTGGGGGTGTGCAGGACACACGTGGGGGGGACAGACAGAAATGATATACTGTCGGTGGTGAAGCATGATGTGTGCTGTGAGGGTAAGGGGTGCAACTGCGGCAGTGGAAGTGCGTGTGTGCATGTCTGCACATGCATGTGGGTGTGCCAATGTTGCAAAGGGGGGTGATGACTGTGCAGTGCCACAGAGTGATTATGGCCATTACCGCCACCTACCGCCACACATGCGATGTGCACCAGTACCATGGGACACAGACCCTGGTGTGCTCTGGGCAGAGGACAACGCTGATGAAAATGGTGAGGTAGGCAGTGTCAGCCTCCTGTGCTCCTGGGGGATGGTGGAGCCTGACAGGGTGGGCGGACGGCCACGGCGGTGCTGGGTTTCTGATGGTGTGTTTGATGCTGTGGAGCTGGACCTACTGGCAGTCCTGTGGCCATGGGTTGCCCGCCTGAGTGCTCCTGTGCCATCTGCACCACAACCAAGCATCCCATGCTGGCGACCCCCATGCATACCATGCAGTACATTCCCTATGTCGACCACAGCAGCCATCAGACCAGAAAAGTCATGATCAATGGCACCCAGCAGGTGACCCAACCTGTCCTCTGCATGCTGTTCAGCACGGGCAAAGCCCACTGAGATGGCCTCCTGATCTGTGCCAGCTCATGTCATAGCTCCCTCCGTATTCCATGCAGGTCCATACGGGCTCCTGCTGGGAGGTGACAACAGCCTGCAGGAGTGGGCGGGCACCATGGCCATCCTGCCCCAGGAGCACAGACCCCTCAGCTGCTGCTGGCACAGGTGTCTGCTGCACAGGAGGAACTGGATGCTGTTGCATGCCAGGCACATCCTGCTGCTGGTGACTACTGGTGGTGGTCTGTGGCACTGTATGCACAGGAACCCTGATATGGGTTGGACACTGCGCGTCCTGTGGTGCAGTGATGTTCCCCACACTGCCCACCACCTAGTCCCAAGGACAGCCACACCGGTGATGCTGAAGACACCACTGGCACCCGTCCCACGGCCTGCCAGCAGCCCCACCCCTGCATCCCCCTCCACAGGCATGGCCAGGTGTTGGGAAAACTCCAACACATCAGTGTCATCACCACTGGTCACAGTGACCAGTAGGACCTCCCCTATACCAACATCCTCTATCTGTGCAGCATCCAGGTAGCCAGTGTATCCCAAGCCCCCTACTGAGGTGTGACCCCCCTCCCCAGGCAGTTGCAGCCCCTGTCCATGGGATTGCCACACATGTATTGTGCCTGTGTGGCCATGAGTTGCACAGAGCCCGGATGTTGATAGGCATCCTCCATCATCCTTCTCCACATCCTCTGGAACTTGGCCATACATCCTTGGCTGCTCCTGTTGTTCTGCAGGCCTGGCAGACACTGCTGTGGAGACAATAGGAACAGGGTCAGTCACCTGTAGATGGATACTGTGCCCTAACACCACCACCGCTACCACCACCACCACCACACCATGCAGACCCCAGGACACGTACCCCTTTCACACAAGCCCATGACCACATGCACCCACCCAACCCACAGTGACCATGCCCTTGCCATGCAGCTGTTTGGCAGCCCACAGTGCACCCTGTGCAGGACACCAACAGCATGACTATGCACCCATGCCGTCACAACATACAGGGTATACACATGTGAATACGGACCTGTCCTTGGCAGTGTGAGAGGCATCTCACATCCACCACCTGGCACATCTGTGACTGCCACCGTCCTCAGAGTCGATGCCACCACAGCCATGAGTGACTCCTCCACCCACTGCTGTTGTTCAGGCGGTCCTCCACAGGTCCTCATTCAGTCCCGGAGTTGCTGTGCCTCCTCCTCCTTTGCACATCACAGAAGGTCATTCCAGCACTTTCGCACAGCCTCTGTTGTCCTGCCACATCCTCCTACAGCATTTACAGCAGCAGTCACCTCCTCCCAGGTTTGGCACTCCACTGCATCAGTGGCCCTGTGTGTGTGTAGCACCTGATCCCTCTCCTTCACAACATGCATGAGTGTGTTCAACTCCTCTTGGGAGAACTTGTGGGCACATATGCACTCCTGCCATGCTGCAAAACCTATGGGATAGTCAAAAGGGAACATATGTCATCGGCCGTGTCAGTACTGTATTGCATTACACATAGACATCACAATGCCACCCCCTACATTGCCACAGGCCACATGGACATGTCACATTGCTTCATGTGCATGTACGGTACACATGGCCAAATAGTCACTGTCCTTCCTGTGTCTGGACAGCGAGCCCTGTACCCTCATGTGCACTGCTATCACCCATGGCTGCCATGTGCTCCCATGTGTCCAGCCCTATGCCAACCACCTGGCACTGTACTGTGCCCTTTATGATCACTACACTGGGTGTGTGGACAAGTGTACTAGCACATAGACAATGTCAGGACACCATGCAAAGTCCACACGATTCATGGGAAGGCACAGTGCAGGGACCCTGTGTACTTCCTGCAGGGGGGCCACAGCCTATCATGCCACACATCCAGGGAGTCATGTCGGTGAGCCACTGTTGCACTAGTGCCCCAGCCTGGCAGACACAGTGTGCAGGCAGTGCCACTCGGCACAGTTCCCTGCAGGGGAACATGCACAGTGCACTGGACAGTAGGATGCCCAGGCAGACATCTAGGGCTGTGCACCATCACACATCACAGTGCTTGCCTGTGGTCCAACATGTGTCTCATCATTCACCAGATGTTACATCTGTGTGCTTTAGTCTGTGCTGACCCTGTTCTGAGCTATTGCCATTCAGTGTGTCCTATGGCAGTCATACATACCTGCCTCTCGCTGCTCGTCTCCCTGTTGCATCTCTCCAGCAGTGTCTTGTTGATGCTCACTTCCTTTATTATGCTGCATTACCACAACACAACACTGGTGGTGCACTGCTTGCCCTTTTGTAGCCCATCCAGGCAATCAAATCTGTTAGTCATGCAAATCAGCGCATAATGATATGCTAATCATACAGTTTGCCCCATGCATACACAAGTACCCCCGTTTGCATACCCCTGTGGAATATGGCCCTGATTAGCACTGTGCTATCACAGCAGCACTGTACAAAAGCCAGCACAGGGCTATTGAAGGGGCAGCACTGCACTATCCCAATAGCGGAGTGCTATGTGCTTTAGCGCGATCTACACGCATGCTTGTAAGGCCCCCATGTCCACTCTATCACCCTGTCATAGCCCGATGTAGCACTGTGCTAGCCAACACAGCACAGCGCTATATGCATGCATGGTACACAACCTCAGGGTCATGCTGGGAGTCACGCATGTTCAGTGTGGATACTTCCAGGTAGCATCGTGCTACATCATGTGATAGCGCGGCACTACAGTGGTTGTTGAGGGGAAGTCCTTGGAGTGCCAACCTTGAGCAAAGACAGGTTGTGGGGTCTACCAGCTGTTAATAGACATGTCGGGACAGTCCAGACAGTGTGCAGTTGTGCACAGGGACAGGTGCTGGGGTGAGGTAGAGACTGCAAACCTTGTGCAGCTTGTCATGAAGAGGCATAGGAAGCTGTTTGGGGAGGTGAGGGAGGGGGACCTGCCATGAATGCAAGTGTGGGACACAGTGGTGAGGAAACTCACTGCCCATACTGGGATACCCCAGAATGCAGAAAAGTGCCACCACAGGTACACGGACCTGAGATGCAGGCAGAGGCAGCAGATTGAGCACTAAAAGCACATGGTGTGTGATGGCACTGTGCCTGTGCCAGGTGAGTGGTGTTGCATGTAAAGTGTACCAACATGTCAGGCTTCATGTGTGTGTGTGTGTGTGTGTGTGTGCGCACACGCAGAGGGGTGGTGTGGGGGTTTGGGTGTGGGGTGGGTGTGTGTGTGTGTGTGTGGGTGTGTGTGTGTGTGTGTGTTTGTGTGCAATGATGCATGGTGCTGTTGCACACTGTGAACAGGCAGAGTGGCACATTTATGCCCCTTAGGGGCACAGTATATGCCATGACCATTGCTGTGGGAGGCGGGTTGGATCATGCTGTTTTGCAATTCCCATGGCATCACTGGCCTGCGGATGGCACCACCATGTTGCAGGAAACATGCTCATGGTGGATTGTTGATGTACACACATGGGTATGTGGCTGTTCGCATGGGAGCTACAATGGCCACTGTCGCAGTACTGTGGTGCCATTGATCACTGCCATGTGTGCCTGGTGAATGCCCCATGGTCACTGCCACCCTTTGTGTGGGGGGCCTCCCTGTTCACTCCATGTGTGTGCATTGTGGTTGGGGTTGCATGTGCATCTTGCTGTGCTGCACGTTGTCTATGCTGTGTCATGCTCCAACACCACTTTCTCATCTGTCCACTGTAAAGCAGATCGAGCAGCCCATGGCCAGAGGAGGGAGTCAGCCCAGGCCTCAGGAGCAGAGACGAGGCAGCCCGAGGGTGCCATCCCTTCTGCAGCGGGAGCAGGAGAACAGCTCTGAAAATGGTGGTGTGTTGCGTGAGTACCTGTTTCATTGCTCTGTGATCTGCGCCCTTTCACTAGGCTATGTGTCACATCTGGGTGTCCAGACACTGACTGGTCTGGTGGCATTTCTGCAATGGACAGTGGGCCAGTGTGGTGTAGCAGTGTGCTGTGTGTAACACCTGTGTTTCACACCACAGTTGGGTGCAGCCAGTCTTGCCCATGGGGGTGCTATCAGCTTGCATTGTTGTGTGGGTGACTGATGGTGGTGGTTGCTCAGGTGATGAGAGTTCCGTGGGGACAACATACTGATGGTTGACCTGCCCACCTCTGTGGTCCATCCATACCACCACCCACAGGGCATCCACATTTGCACAGGTGGTGGTGCCTTGCTGTACATGGGGGACAACATGCACCATGTCTTGCAGCCTTACCTCCCCCACTACTATCCACCAGCTGTGGAGCACTGCCTGTCACACTGTGCTACATCCTGCCACTGTGCTGTACGCGTTGTGGAGTCCTTCCATGTGTATCTTACAGAGAGGTTAATGTGTTGCAGTTTAGTTGCAGGGTACTATTATCACTGTACTATTACATTATGTGCATCATTGCCTGCCAATGTTGACCATGGCTGTGGAAGTAGTACTCACAGTGTGGGGGGGGTCCTGTTATGTGGGTTGGGGACACTCCAATGTACCATGTCTCAGTTCGGTGGTATGCTTTCAGTGGTATTGCCTGGTGGCATGTGAAGGCCCTTCAATGACAGCGTCTGTGCCCCGGCTGACTGTCATTCCCTAGCCTGGATTGGTCATTGGCAGGCCACTGTCATGGTTCATTGATGCTCCTGCAAGCCTGTCATTGTTGTTTGTTCTGCACTCTGCATTACTGTACATTTCCATGTGTGGATGGGCAGCATGTCCCAACGTGTGGATGCCCTTGTGCATGTAGTGGCATGGCCCTTGCACTCAACTCTCTGGGTTTCCAGCTGTGTGTCTGCCGTGTCTCACTGTGTGCTGTATCGGGGTGGGTGGTGTCACATGTTTCCTGGTGCTGTCAGGATTGCTGTCATCATCCGTGTTGGGTTTTGTGTTGGTGCCTGTGTTGGCCTGTGTGGCTTTGTGGGAACCTTCCATGTTGTCCTACCACTGTGGAACTCAATGCCACCAGGGATAGCCCATTGGGACATGCTCTCTATCTCTATATGGCCAACTTTGGCTGCTGGTTGCCTTCTGTCTGGTGTACCGTCCTCATGGTCTCACCGTTCCTCTTGTAGGTCCACTTTGGGCATCGCTGTGGGCGACAAGGCCCAAAGAATCAGAGGGCACAGAGGACCTGCTGTGCTGCATTGTTAGGCAGCAGAGGACATTAATAGAACAGCAGGCCATCATTATCACAGACACCCGGAGGGTGGCTAATATTCTGGACGCTTGTCTCCCAGATCCAGCGGGCAACTAGTTATGCCCTGTTTTTTTGAAGTCTTCCCTCACCACACCCCCTCACTGGACTTATTTATCCCTTCCTTGTCTATTGTCATCTGTCCCTGTGTGCATCCTCCTCCCCTTTGCACCCTTGTCCTCTGTCTTCCTGTCCCTCCATTTGTTGTCATCCTTATGTTTTCCTCTGTGAGACTTTTTAAGCCGATGGTGCTTGCCTTTTTTTTCATGTAGTGGGCATTTGGGGTTGTGTGTTGGAGGGGGGAGGTTGCTTGGTGGGTATGTTCTTGTTCTGTTTCTGTGTTGTGGGGAGGGTTGTACAGTGGTGGGTGGGGCATTTTGTAATCTGGAGTTTGTTCTTTGGTTTATTCTGTGTTTTATTCGCTGTTGTGTTTCTGTTTCCTTTACTTTTCATTATTGTTAATTACAGTGGTTTACAACATTTTACTCTGTCCTGTGTCATTCTTGGGTGCTGGGGTTCCACATGCTTTGTACTGTTGCTGGTGTTCTCCAAATGGGTCTGGGTTGTTGCTGGACATTCTCATGCATGTGTGGCATCCTCCTGGATGAGCACTGTGGTGTGCTCCTGATACCTCATTCCGGCATGTGTTCCCTTGCATGTGTCCCAGGGTCAGGCTGTCTCTGCACTGTGTTCCATTGTGTGTTTGCACTACCTGCCTGGGGCTATATTCAGTGCTGTCTTGTGTGTTATATTAAGTGCTGTCTTATTCCTGGGCTGTTTTTGCCCTGCACTCCTGGCCCTGTTTGTCTGGCTTCCTTTGCTTGCTATATTCAGCTGGTTTTGCCCGGGGCTATTCCTTCTGAATATGGCTGGCATTTTGCTCCGGGCTACGTTTGCACACCGGGCAGTGCTAATCTCTGTCAGGGGCTAACCTTTGAATATCTGGCCCTAAAAAATTACACTATTCTAATAACTGGCTACCTCAGTACAGCTTGTAAAGTAGAAAAATATATATGGCTTCACCAAAATAAAAATCAGTGTACAGATAGCTAAAATGCTTAAAAAGGGCCACAGTTCTTTCAAATTCTAGCTTTTGCACCAAAGCTTCTATCTTGTAGTTTGAATTTCAAGCCATAATGCAGCAAGGACCCAGGAGATAAAAGTTATAATCTGTAACCAAATAAGCTGGTAAGCAGATATTTGCAGTGAGGTTATTAAAGTTGTTGAAAGGGTGGTCACAAACCAGTCTTGGATTGAAATATGTAACCAGACCTAGGGTGAAGATAAATAATAACTAATAATAATAAAATGAATTTCCAGGATTTCTGGAATAATAGCACCCCTCCCATAAAATAATAATAAATGTTCTGGTAATAAGTTTAGCTTCTAAATATACAAAAATATACAACATATCAGTGTTAACAAATTCTTAGTTCTGAGGGTAACAACTTCCCAGCTATTACCCCCAGGTTAATAGAAACATAGAATCTGATGGCAGTTAAGGACCGCATGTCCCACCTAGTCTGCCCATTTTCCTACCTAACAGATAAGCTGCAGATTCTAGTTAACCAACAGCTTACTTCTTCCTACCCCCCACTAGGACTGCCTTATGTCTGTCCCATGCATTCTTGAATTCCCCCACTGTTCTTGACTCCATGACCTCCTCAGGGAGACTGTTCCATGCATCCACAATCCTGTCTGTGAAAAAATACTTCCTCACATTACCTCTGAGCCATCCCCCCTCTATCTTCACATTGTGCCCCCTTGTACATGTATGTCTCTTTTTCTGAAAGATGCCACCCTCTTGGACTTTGTTGATTCCCTTGAGGTACTTGAAAGTTTCTATCTTGTCCCCTCTCTCCCTTCTTTCCTCAGTGGTATACATATTAAGCTCCTTTAGTCTTTCTTCGTATGTCTTCTGGTGCAGACCCTGCACCATTTTGGTTGCCTTCCTCTGGACAGCCTCCACTCTGTCTATGTCTTTGCAGTGATGGGGTCTCCAGAACTGCACACAGAACTCCAGATGGGGGTCTCACCACCTGTCTGTACAGAGGGATAACAACTTTTTCTACTATTGATGCCTCTCCTTATGCATCCCAGTATCCCCCCAACCTTCCTTACTGCCTTCTCACATTGCTTGCCCACCTTTAGGTCATCTGATATAATTACCCCCAGGTCCCTTTCCATTTTTACTGTTGTCAGTATCTCACCCCCCATAAACTTCTTATTCTCTAGACACTAAATTATATAAAGTATGTAGCACTATATAAAAACCTTTTAAAAAAACATCTTTATACAATTTGAAAAATGAGAGTTATAAATGGCTGTAAGGCTATATCGCTATAATGCAATCTATGAAAAGCAAATACCTTCCATTTTAAAAGTCTTCTAAGTGCCTCTTGGTAATTAAATATCTTCCATGTTCCACACAGCAAGTACTTCAGCTGGTCCAACAGAGTTATGTGGATTACCCTGACCATTCTGGACAGTATACAGGTTTCTGACTTGACTGCCTTGTGTGATAATGTAGATACATAGACACCATCAGCAGATAAGGGCCTATTGCCCACATAGTCTGCCCATTTGAGCTTGTAAGTTCCATTTACATTTTCTAGAATTCTGTTACCCCTTATCCCTGACCTCCAGGATTCCCTTATGTCTATCCCATGTATTCTTAAATCCTGTGATTGATTCAGCCCCCACCACTTTCTCTGGCAGGATGTGCCTCTTGTCCTCCACCCTTTCTGTGAAGAAATTCTTCCTCACATTTCCTCTGAATTGCCCTCCCTCCAAATTCATCCCATGCCCTCTACACCTGAAACATCTTTTTCACTGGAAAATAGTGTATTCATGCACCCTGTTCCTCTCTGTAAGGTACTTGTATATCTCTATCATATTCCTTCTCTCCCTCCTCTCCTCCAGGGAGTACTTATTCAAGTCCTTCCACCTGTCCTCATTAGACTTGTGATGCAGTCCTGTGCCATCTTTGTTGCCCTCCTTCTGATCCTTGTCCACCCTGTCTATGTCCTCACGTAGGTAAAGTCTCCAGAACTGTATACTGTAGTCCAGGTGGAGCCTCACTAGTGTCTTGTGTAGCTGAATTATGACCTTCCTTTTCCTGCTAGTGATGCTCCTGCCTATGCATCTCAACATCCTGTTTGCTTTACCTGCTGCCTTGTCGCACTGTTTCCATACCTTGAGGTCAACAGAAGTGGTAACCCCAAGGTCACTTTCCTGCTTGATGTATGCTATGTCATCACCCCCAAACTGATGTGATGTTCCAGGGTTTTTGTTGCCCATATGCATTATCTTGCACTTCTCTACATTGAATTTCAACTGCCAAGCAGGTGACCATTCTTCAAGCTTCTGTAGGTCCCTCCTTATTTTAGGCTTGATTCTCATACGGGGCTGTGATTGGTGCAACCTGTGGCAAACAGCAGCTTGCGCCAAAGCCCCTTGCGCCAGGGACCCTGCACCAGATTCTGGTACAGGAGGGGTCCTGGTGCCGATGACTCAACCCTTGTGGCAAACCCAGCTGTGCAGCAACTGCATTGCACACAGGAGGGTTTGCCGCAAGCCCCTTAGACCGTCGGCTGCACTGTCCATCCAAATTGGGACCTGCAGCAGAGGTGTACGGAGGGCTGTGCTGGTCCTCTGCTCTATCTGGGGATGGGAGGACACCACCTGCATGGGTGGGGGGCACAGGCACCAGTGGGAGGGTATGTGGCATCTGTCCTGGTACAAACTGGGGCACAGGGGTTTGGAGGAGGGCACTACCTACATGCTTTGGGGCACATTGAGGATCAGGTGGGCGCTCCTGCCCTGGATGCCCTATGGGGACATAACCTAGATGGGGGGCCCACTCTGTGGCACTTGTGAGGCACGGTGGGGTTGGGGAGGTAGGACACACCACAATACCGATAGGATAGCTCACCCAGGAGAGCGATGTCTAAGTCCTCTTATGCCAGCCCTGGCTGGTCTAAAGGGAATTAGAATTTCTCCCACTGGGTGCTGTTTGTGAATAGCAAGCTGCAGCTTGCATCGGGGCAGTCCACCTAGCGCCATGTCACAGGGTAATGCAGGGAGCAGGGCTGGCGCAAGCCCTGTTTGGGGCAGCCAGCCTGCAGTTGACGCAGGCAATCTTTGAGAATTGCATGGAGGCAGCCCTGGATGCAAGGTGCACCTTGCACCATATCTGTTTGGTGCAAGCACCTTGCATCAGACACAGGGCTTTGAGAATTGGGCCCTCTGTCTACACCCTCTGATGTGTCCACTCTGTTACAGAGCTTTGTGTCATCAGCAAACAGGGAAATTCTGCCTTCTAGGTTCTGTGCAATGTCACTGGTGAAGACATTGAATAGGATCAGTCCCAGCACTGATCCCTGTGGTACCCCATTGGTCACTCTTCCCTCTGTGGAGTGATAGACATTTGCCAAAATGCTTTGTGTTCTAACACCCAGCCAATTACTCACCCACTGCACTACTGTCCTGCCCACTCCAATATTCCCCAGTTTGTTTAACAGCCTTCTATGTGGCACAGTGTCAAAGGCCTTGCTGAAGTCCAGGTAGACCACATCCTCTGCTCTCCCCTGATCCACCTCCCTTGTCACCCAGTTGAGCAATTCAATGAGGTTGGTCTGGCATGACCTCCCCCCAGTGAAACCATGCTACCTTGGTTCCTGTAGTCCACTGGCAACCAGATGTTCCACCAATCTCTCCTTCAGAAGTGCTTCCATGATGTTCCCAACTACTGAGGTCAGGCTGATTGGTCTGTAGTTCCCCAAGTCCTCTTTGTTTCTGCTTTTGTGTAAGGGGACTGCATCTATTGTCCTCCAGTCATTGGGTACCTCCTCTGTTTCCAGTGATCGGCTAAACAGGATAGCCAGAGGTTCAGCCACCACCTCTCTTAGTTCCTTTAGGACCCTGGGGTGCACCGCATCTGGCCTCATTACTTTATCAACAATTATTCCTTCTAGTTCCATTAGGACCCTTTCCCTTGTAAAGGGACGTGTGTCCATTTCTGCATTGTTCCCACCCCTTGTACTCCCTTCAGGCCCATTACCATCCTCTTCCTCAGTAAAATAACAGTCTATGTTCCTCAGTAAACTAACAGTCCATCTTCAAATGCATAGTCACTTAATTTCGATTTTGCACAGTTAGTAGTCCCTTTATCCATACTTTCTTACATTCATACCTTTTCTAATCTGTTGTTTTCTTTGACACTTCATTGTGCCAAGGTGAATTGTGCTTTTAGTTGAAATTTTCAGGGTGACAAGCCCTGGTCCCACAGATGTGCCTTTATGTGGTTTGGTACCAAAACATTCAATGGGCCTATAGTTACAGCATTCTGAAGTTCAGAAATGTTCCCATAGGATAACATTGCATTGTCCATGACACATTTTGGTACCCATATCTCGAAAATGGTTTGAGATATGGATTTTTTGTTATGAAAATTGTGAGTCCCCCTATGGGGGGGACTGAGTACAGAAGTAGGTTGGAAAGCCATGAATACCATTATTTTTTTTTTCTACCTTTTACATTTATTAAGATATTTGGAAATTAATGTTCCAATGGCTCATTTTCATGATCATAGGCCAGTATTATGCCCTCAATGTTAGCACCCAAAGTGCTTTTTAGTGCCCCCTCTCAGAAATGTTGCAAGATCAGGATTTGATTGCTTTATCTCATGTGGATGTCTCTCTGTTACGATTACAACAGCACTGGAATTTTTTTTCCTGCCTGCTACGGTTGTTGAGATACTGGCAAATTACTGTTACAAATGCTCCTTGCCCATCAGTTCTGCTGTATGGCTCTGTAGTTATGTGTAAGTGGGAGCACAGGGCCCAGAGGGCCTGTGCTCCCACAGACAAATATCATTCTGCACAAATGGACAGCTTGGTGGCGGGCTCCGCGCTTCCACCAACACATACCATTTACTATTTATATTACACTTTTTCAAAAAGTAAGGAAATCCTTTGCAAAAAACTTAATTAATGCATCAGTTAGGGTTATTTCCACACTGAAAAACGTGTGTAAATTCAACATTAGGGTTACCGCCCCATCCTCAAAACCCTAACTTCACATTCCCCCACCCCCACACACACACATGCAAGACACTATATGAGTCAGTCATATCTGTAAGCACAATAATCACTACACTGTACTCATTTCACATAACACTATGTAATGAAAAAACAAATACAGTATGACCGACTCTATACTGCCAGCAAAGTATGATGACACATCTTTGCTGACATATCTTCTTCATACAGTGAAACTTAATGTGTACAGATTTTCTAAATATTGATTTTTATGTATCAGAATTCAACAATTGGCTCAATGCAGGTATTGCTGCTACCACATAGGCATGTGGTAGCAGGAAAAATAGAGCTGACACACACATAGTACTTTTCAGATTCTGCTCAGGTATGAAACTAGCACCATCACACGTTGTTATACTGCTTTTTTGTTACCTGGAAATACTCAGCAACATGTTATGGTTAGCTTTGGATGTTACAACTGTTGCTTTCACATGTTACTTGTAAACTATACTACAAAAAAATACTTTTATTATTACTACCGTTTCTTATTAGGACTGACTCACTCTATCAGAAAAAAATATGCAAACATCCAGTGACTATTGGTAGGGTTATCTAAACTCTCATTTCCAATATAGCTGTCTGTAGATAACATACTGTGTGTTTCATCGCTTCATAACTATTGAAATGTAGGCATCTGCTTAAATCTTGTTATTGATGTTTGTAACACAAAAATGCTTACTGGGGCCATCACCCACTGTTGCCCAGCATGTGTGTATACCCCAAGGCACTCTCATGGCAGCAGAACTCATACAGTTGGTGGACCATGAGGACGGATGTATCGTGTAGTATGTTTAGAAAGTTGCATCTTACTTCTGTTACCTGATGCTGCTTGTCTCTGATTGGTTGTGTTGCCCTGGCCCTTCCGCTGCTTACATATGTGTGTGTGTGTGTGTGTGTGTGTGTGTGTGTGTGTGTGTGTGTGTGTGTAGGGTGGGCAGACTGGATGGGTCTTGCAGTCTTTATCTACCATCAACTTCTATGCTTCTATGGGGGTGGGGGGGAATGAGGAGTTAGGGTTTTGAGGCTGTGGCGTGGGGATGGGGTGGTGGGGTGGTAACCTTAACACTGAATTTTCACACTTTTATCAGAGTGAAAACAACCCAACTGATGCATTAATGATTTTTTTGCAAAGAATATATCTATATATTATAATGTCATGGTAGTGCCACTATAGTTAGGGTTGAGTGCCCCATTTAGGGTTAAACTTAAAATTTCACACCTTAATAACTTTGGCACTGTATGACGTATTTGCCTGAAACTTGGAATGCATGGTCTGGGACCATAGATCTTTGGACCTGCCAAGTGTCCTTACAGTTAGATGTATGGTTGTGAAGCTACACAGTGCCAAAAAACACATAAATTACAGTTTTTTTGCATGTTTCTTTGCTTGCAACTATAGCCAGCATGTTTTGTGCAGCCAGTCCAAAAACATCAGGGAACATGCAGTCAGGATCCCCGATGTGCCTTTCAAAGATTTTATGAAAAAATATTAAACGGTTTAAAGGTTATTCAAAAAACTGAATCCCATTATAGTCTATGGGAAAAGTTAACAAAATATTAAAAAAAGTCACAAATGCAGATTTTACTGTCACAAATTAACCCTTTACTTTCTTGATTCAGCCATTTTGTTTTCAGTTGGTGGTCAGAGAAATATTTGGCATTTAAATTTGGGAACCTCTAGGGACACAACTCTTGTTGTGTTCACCTAGTCGAGCCCTGAGGATGTTAGCTGTGTGTTTTTTGTTGGGTAAAAAATACAGAAATATGTTTTTACATTTTTTTTAAAGTAGTGTTGCAAAGTACTTTTACATATTCTACACTTTTCCTAACTTTCACCCCATTCCATGTGTAAATAAGATGAGGTGGTGCAGTATAGGAGAATGGAGTGAGAGTCAGGACCGATGACCCCAAAGCACTCCCCAATGCCTGTTGGTGGGGGCAGGTTGGGCATGTGGTGCAAGGGGTAACAACCCTAACACCAACTTTCCTCGCTTTTGTCACTGTGGAACAACCCTAACTGATGCATTAAACAGCATTTTTTGCCATGAATTTCCCTTTTTTTTGAGAATGTACACTATAAATGGTGACTGGAATGTGGTGGTGGGAGCGTGGCCCAACCATGTGAATTGTTGTCACTTCACTGCACAAAAACTGTATGACCGACTGAAATGAAATTTGTAAATAAAGACATGTACCATACCACAACATGTATAACAAATGTTATCTGAATCTGTTCAACAGTTGCACAGTGTCACAATGGAAAAACTGCACAGGAGTGCCAAAAAAACATTTTTTGCCACTTCATTACTCAAGAACCATATATCCAATGGAACCAAAACTTGTTAAAAGAAGACATGTACCATAGCACACCTTGTGTCCAGAACTGTGTGTACATCTGAGCAATGGTTGCACAGCACCACAAGTAAACAACGTAACATGCACAACTTAGCAACCATAAGTGCCAGTGACCGGAAAAGTGTCACAAAGATGTATTATACATCTTTGTACATTCCAAATGCCAGACAAATCAGACACACGGTTCAGAAGTTATTGAAGCATAATGAACCACATTTTCATTTGTAGGAGTGGCATAATTCCACACCTGTTAATGTTTTACACACCAAACCACTGCAAGGCACCTCCATACCACTAGGGCTACCTACGCTATAAATTTCAAGCCAGTAGCAACATGCAGAATGCTATGTGCAAAATGTTAACTGCATCACGTAGTATCTCTGCAGTGAATTATTTTTCCAACATGCACAGTAAACAGCGTCATTCACATCCCCATGACATCCACTCAACACCCTCCAAATTTCATGTGAAAAGACCAAACCATTCCAGAGATATTCCATTTTTACATTTCTGCACCTTTAAGAAGTCTTCCACCACAAAGTGATGGAAATTGCAGCCGAAAATGTGCTAAAATGGCCATCCTTGTAGCCAAAAAATTTGTAACCATGAGGGAGCCAAATTCAAATGGCAATAACTCTGGAACAGAATGACATTTTTTCACCAAACAAAAACTGGCACATTCCTTGAACAGAGATCTTTCTACGTCTCAAGATTCAGATCAATCAAATACAGACTGGCTGCACTATGTGTCACAGAAGACAGTGCAGAAAAATAGGAAAAACAATGTTTTGCACTGCACTATGCAAATGCAAAAACACAAGCAGTAGTGTTTCCATTTGCATTACTGTTTCCTTTGATGTCATCATTGGTGTTACCATAAATATTTGCATTTCCAATTCTGTTACCATTACTGTTTGTGTGTTCATTACTGTTTGCGTTTCCATTGACCTTAGCGTTTGCATTTTCAGTAGCATTTCTGTTGTCAAGTGCATAACTGCTTCCTTCTGCTTCACTGCTGCCATTAACGTTTGCGTTTCTGTTTGCATTTCTGTTACCCTTTGCATTGTCATTAGCGATTATGTTTCTGTTGCCATTAGCATTTGTATAACCATTTGCATTTCCATTTCTGTTTTCATTTACATTTGCGCTTGCGTTTTTCTTACCATTTGCATTATAATTTCCATTTGCATCACCGTGTGCATTACCGTTTGCACTTGAGTTTGTGTTACCATTAGTGTTACTATTTTATTTACCTCACTGTTGCCATCATTTGTGTTAACGTTACCATTTGTGTTTTTGCATTTTCGCAGTGCAGTGCCAAACATTATGTTTTTGCTATTTTTCTGAACTGTCTTATGTAATACATAGCGCTCCCACTGTGTGGTTGATTGATGTGAATCTGCCATTTAGAAAGACATTTGTTAAAGGAACATGCCAGTTTTTCTTTGGTGAAAAAATGTTGTTCTGTTCCACAGTTACTGCCGCTTGAAGGTGGCCCCCCCTCACAGTTACAGATTTTTTGGCTGCCAGGTCCACCATTTTAGTGCATTTTTGGCTGTGATTTCCACCATTTTGTGGTGGAAGACTTCTTAAAGGTGCAGAAATGTAAAAATTGAATATCTCCGGAATGGTTAGGTCATTTTGCATGAAATTTGGAGGGTGTTGAGTGGATGTCCTGCGGGTGTGAATAATGTTGTTTACATGTTGTAAAAATAGTTCACTATGGAGATAATGTGTGACACATATACATTTTTGCACATAGCATCTTCATGGTGTTATTGGCTTGATAATTATAGCCTATGTAGCCCTAGTAGTATGGAAGCGCCTTGCAGTGGTTTGGTGTGAAAAACATTGACAGGTGTGGAATTATGCCACTCCAGCAAATGAAAATTTGGTTCCTTATGCTTCAATAACTTCTGAACTGTGTGTTCAATTTGCCTAGAATTTGGAATGTACAAAGACTTATAATACGTCTTTGACTGTGACAATTTTCAGGTCGTTGGCACTTACTGTCCTGAATTGTGCATGTTACGTTGTTTGCTCATGGCGCTGTGTGACCGTTGAATGGATGTACACACAATTTTGGACACATGGTGTGCTATGGTACATGTCTTCATTTATCAATTTTCATTTCAGTTGGTTATATAGTTTCTGCACAGCAAAGTGACAATAATTCACATCAGGCACCACGCTCCTGCCGCCACATTCCATTTACTATTTATAGTGCACATTCTCAAAAAGAAGGGAAATTCATGGCAAAAAAACTCCATTTAATGCATCAGTTAGGGTTGTTTCACAGTGACAAAAGTGTGGAAATTTGATATTAGGTTTGTCACCCCTTGCATCCCATGCCCACCCGACCCCACCAACAGGTATTGGGGTGTGCGTTGGGGTCATCAGTCCTAACTCTCACCCCATTTTTGTATACTGCACAACCTTAACTTGTTTACAAATGGAATGGGGTGAGAGTTAGGGCCAACAACCCCAATGCACACCTCAATGCCTGTTGGTGGGGGGCAGGGTTGATGTGGGGTGCAAGGGGTGGCAACAGTAACACCGAGTTTCCTCACTTTTGTCGCTGTGGAAGAACCCTAACTGATGCATTAAATGGATTTTTTTGCCATTAATTTATCTATATATATATATATATATATATATATATATATATATATATATATATCTGTACAATACTGAGAGACTTGCATCATCTCTATAATAATGACCTGTAACTTCTTAAATAACTAATAAAATGTTTCCATTCTAAGACTCCCTAGTATTGTACTCAATAAGGACATATGTAAATAACATCTGCCTCTGTTGTGTTGCTGTTTTGCTATGGACCCATCTGGAGTGCCACATTTCCCCCTTAAGAAAGATGCCATTTTGTGACATTGTTCTATGTCACTCATAGAGTGCCTCATTACAGTCTCAACATTTACATTTTAAAGAAAAAAGTTGGATTCTAGTATCTTATAGTTTGCTCTTGTGCTTCTTAAAACTTTCTTATTTCTAAATTTATAATTTATGTAGTTTTATATGCCTTTTTTTCCCCTGGTAACGTACTAACCTGTGGTGTCCCCCTACAGTACTTTCAGGACATGTACAGCCCTGGTTTCCAAAATCTTGTTTTCCAATAACCACCCCCCCCAATTGCGGTGCCTCTGACTCTTCTTAACATCATTTCTCATTTTTTTTCTTTACTTTGTGGTATTCATGATGGTTTATTTATATATTTGGATCCTCCTCCTCCTCCCTTGACATCCCCCTGTTATGTACAAGACTATGGGTCCAAAACTTCTCCACAACACCAGCAGTCCATTTGCAGAACTAAAAGCACTTGTCTGTATTGTTGCTGAACCTTTGAAGGTCTCAAAAGCCCCACACCTGCCCAAGAAACTTCCTTTCTACTTCTCATCCCAGTGAGTGTTTTTATTGGTGTCCATTCCTCTCACTGTTATGTAAATGACTTGATGTGGTGTCACTGTTGCATACATGACTTTTTATTAAAAAAAAGCTTTTAAATAAATTGCACCTAATAATTCGCACAATAAGTGGTGTCCAACTTTTCAGCCAAGGTTTAAATTGCTGAGTAAGAAAAAAGAGCTATAAAACAAATAGATATGGTCAGCAGGCAAACTTTGACACCTCTGGAGAAAATGCATTCAAAAGTAAATGTTTAAACATAACTATGGTTGCATTATGTACATTAACACAAGTGTTTCTTATTGCAGGACTATATCAGATAGTTACACTTATGTTGTTGCTTTTGTTGGGTCCCTGTTAACAACATGACTTGATGTGGTGTCACTGTTACATACATGACTTCTTATGAAAAAACTGTTTTTGAATAAGTTGCACTGAATAATTAGGAAACTCAGTGGTCTCTAGCTTATACACAAAGGTTCATATAGCTGATTAAGGAAAAAAGAACTGTAAAAACAAACAGATGCAATCAACAGGTAAACTTTGGCACACCCAGTGAAAATGCATTAAAAAGTAAATGTTTAAAGATAACTATGGTTGCTTTATGTACATTAACATATGTATTCTTATAGTAGGACTTTGTTGGATAGTTACACTTACATTGTTGCTTTTGTTGGGTCCCTGTTAAGCACATGACTTTATCTGGTGTCACTGTTACGTACATATCTTGATGTGTCACTGTTACGTACATGACTTCTTATGAAAAGAATGTTTTTGAATAAATTGCACCGAATAATTAGGAAACTCAGTGGTTCACATAGCAGATTAAAAAAAGGGAACGGTAAAAACAAATGGATACAATCAGCAGCAAAACTTTGACTTGTCCTGTTTTCACAGCAGTTGTGCCCAAAGATAAATTGTGGTGTAATTACAGTCAGGTATTGCTTAGAATAACATAATGAAATGTTGCATAATATGGTACCTAAATAGCTGCAATAACCATACTAATTTGGAAAAAACTAAAAGAAATTTAAACTGAAAATTCAACAGAAGGGACACTGTATTACATACATTACCTGATCCATGTGCTAACTTAAAGACTCATATTTGGTATTACATTACCTGCATATGCACCCAATGTAACAATTATATAGTTATGGAATTTAAGTAAAATAAAATTGGGACATGAATGTCACATTTTGTCTCTCCAGTATGAAATACACACTCATATATATATATATATATATATATATATATATATATATATATATAAAGGGCACGGTAGTGCCACTATAGTTAGGGTTTCGTACCCCTTTTAAGGTTAAATCTGAAATGTGGCAGCTTAATAACTTTGCCACTGTATGATGGAGTTGCCTGCAATTTGGCATGCACAGTCTGGTACCATAGTGCTCTGGACCTGACAAGTTTTGTTATGGTTGGATGTATGGTTAAGGAGCTACAGAATGCTGCAAAATGCGTAAGTTATGCATTTTTATGTATTATTTGCTCACACCTGCAGCCTGCACGGTTTGTGTGACTCCTCTGAAACCTTCAGGGAACATGCAGCTGGGGTCTCTGATGTGCCTTTCAAAGATTTCATGAAAAAATATTAAACAGTTCAAAAGTTATTCAAAAAAGAAGTTTACCATTATAGTCAATGGGAAAAGTTAATAAAATAAGTGAAAGTGTCACAAATGCACTTTTTACTTTTGCAAATGACCCTTGTAGTTTCACAAATTAGCCATTTTGTTTTCAGTTGGTGGTCACAGAAATGCTTGGCATTAAAATTTGGGACTCTCTGGGGACATTATTCTTGTTGTGTTCACCTAGTTGAGCCCTGAAGATGCTAGCCATGTCTTTAGTGGGGGCAAAACATCCCAGAAATTTTTTTTTCAATTTTTGTAAATAGTAGTGTTGCAAAGTACTTTAGCATACGTGACACTTTCGTGATTTCATTTGCGAAAGTGTTGTGATTTGTGAAAGTACTTGGTGACACTATGGCCAAAACAATAGGGAATATTTGCCACCCTGCTGCAAAAGAATGGTTTGGTCTTTTGGACTAAAATTTGAAGGGAAGAAAGCCAAGATCCCACAGATGTGCCTTTGCTGGTTTGGTGCCAAAACATTATAGGGCTGCAAAGTTACAGCACTCTGAATTTGACAATGTTTCCCATAGACTAACATTATGGCATCCGCTGCACCTTTCGGGGCCCATAGCTCGAAAACGGTTCAAGATACGGACTTTTCGTCAGAAGAATGCTCAGTCCACCACTAGGGGGCTAAGTACAAAACTAGCCTGGAAAGTCGTAAATAATATAAGATTTTAAATTTTTTTCTACATCATACGGTTCTGAAGATACAAGGAATTTAGTATTCCAAGCACTGATGTTCTGCTCCAAGGGCTATTATTATTATTATGCATACATTCTTTGTATTCACTGTGCTTTTGAATGCACTTTTTGTGGGAAAAAAGAGTTTGTGTTTGCGTTACTGTTACCATTAGCATTTCTCCTTCTGTTTCTGTTACCATTTGCATTTGCGTTTACGTCACCGTGTGCGTTACCCTTTGCGTTTGCTTTTGTGCTTGCATTTGCTTTACTATTATTGTTTGCGTTTCCATTACCATTTTTGTTTGCATTTACTTTTGCGTCACTGTGTATGATACACTTTGCATTTGTGTTTGCGTTACTGTTACCATTTGCTTTTCCGTAAAGTGTGCGTTAGCATTTCCATTTACATCACTGTGTGCATTACCCTTTGCATTTGCATTACTGTTACCATTTGCATTTCTGTTTTTTGTTTTCATTTACTTTTGTGTCACCATATGCATTACCATTTACATTTGCTTACGTGCTTGTGTTTCCATTTGTGTTTCCTTTGGTGTCATCGTTGGTGTTACCATAGGCATTTGCATTTCCAATTTCGTTACCATGACCGTGTGCATTACCATTTGTGTTTGCGTATGCACTTGCATTTGTGCTTCCTTTGGCATCATTGTTGGTGTTACCGTAACTGTTTGTGTTTCCAATTGCATTACCATTACCGGTTACATGTTTGTTACTGTTTGGGTTTGCATTGGCCTTAACGTTTGCATTTTCAGTAGTGTTGCCATTGTCGAGTGCGTAACTGTTTATTTCTGCATCACCATTGCTGTTATCATTTGCGTTTCTGTTTGAGTTCATGTTAACGTTTGCATTTTCATTACCGTTTTCATTACCATTTGCATTTTCGTTGCCATTAGCATTTGCATTAACATTTCTGTTACCATTTGCATTTCTGTTGCCGTTAGCATTTGTGTTACCATTTCTGTTTTCATTTATGTTTGCGCTTGCGTTTCTCTTACCATTTGCATTATCATTTCTGTTTGCATCACCGTGTGTGTTACCATTTCTGCTTGCATTTGTGTTAGCTTTATTATTTTCTTTTACCTCACTGTTTGTATCACCGTTTGTGTTAACATCACCGTTTGTGTTTTTGCGTTTGCGTACTGCAGTGCAAACCATTATGTTTTTGCTATTTTTCTGCACTGTCTACCGTGACACATACAGCAGCCAGTGTGTGGCTGATTTGTCTGAAACTTGGCATGTAGAAAGATCTTTGATAAAGGAACATGCCCGTTTTTGTTTGGTGAAACAATGTTGTTCCACTCCAGAGTTATTGCCAGTTGAAGTTGGCCTGCTTCACAGTTACTGATTTTTTAGCTGCCAGGTCTGCCATTTTAGTGCATTTTCTGCCGCGATTTCCTCCATTTTGTGGTGGAAGACTTCTTAAAGGTGCAGAAATGTAAAAATTGAATAGCTCTGGAATAATGTGGTCTCTTCACATGAAATTTGGAGAGTGTTGAGTGGATGTCATGGGGATGTGAATAATGATATTTACATGTTGGAAAAATAATTTGCTGCAGAGATACTGCATGATGCAGTTACCATTTCATGCATAGATTCTGCATGGTGTTACTGGCTTGAAATTTATAGCATAGGTAGCCCTAATGGTACGGAGGTGCCTTGCACTGGTTTGGTGTGAAAAACATTAACAGGTGTGGAATTATGCCACTCCAACAAATGAAAATTTGGTTCATTCTGTTTCAATAACTTCTGAACTGTATGTCCAATGTTGGCATTCAGAATGCAAAAAGATTTATAATACATCTTTGACTGTAACAATTTTCAGGTCTCTGGCACTTACGGTCCTGAATTGTGCATGTTACATTGTTTGCTCATGGTGCTATGTGACCATTGAATGGATGTACATGCAATTTTGGACACATGGTGTGCTATGGTACATGTCTTCATTTATCAATTTTCATTTCAGTCGGTCATACAGTTTCTGCACAGCAAAGTGACAAAAATTCACATTGAGCACTGCGCTCTCACCACCACATTCCATTTATTATTTATTGCACATTCTCAAAAAAAGGAGAAATTCATGGCAAAAAAAACTCCATTTAATGTGTCAGTTAGGGGTTGTTCCACAGTCTAAAGCAAGGAAATTAGTCATGAGGCTGCCACACTCCCACGCCCACCCCACCCCCCACCAACAGGATCAGTGGGTGTGCGCTGAGTTGTCAGTCCTAACTCTCACCCCATTCTCTTATACTGCACTACCTCAGCTTGCAAACCTCAGCTTGTTTACAAATAAAATGGGGTGAGAGTTAGGTCCAATGACCACAACGCACACCCCAATGCCTTTCGGTGGGGGGCGTGGTGGGCGTGGGGTGCAAGGGGTGACAGTTCTAACACCGAATTTCCTAATTTTTATCATTGTAGAACAACTCTAACTGATGCATTAAATGGAGTTTTTTGCCATGAATATATATAAGTGACAAAAAAAATCACATGGTAGGAGCGAGCCCCGCGCTCCCACCAACACATTCCATTCACTGCTTATAGTGCACATTCCCAAAAAGAAGGGAAATTCATTGCAAAAAAACTATGTTTAATGCATCAATTAGGGTTGTTCCACAGTGACAAAAGTGAGGATATTTGGTGTTAGGGTTGTCAACCCTTGCAGCCCACACCCACCTCATCCCCACCAACAAGCACTGGGGTGTATATTGGGGTCATCAATCCTAACTCACACCCCAATGCCTGTTGTTGGGGACAGGGTGGGCATGGGGTGCAGGGTTGGAAACCCTAACATGAATTTCTTCACTTTTATTGCTGTTGAACAACCCTAACTGATGCATTAAACTGAGTTTTTCCATGAATATATATACATATACATACATACATATATATATATATATATATATATACACACACACACACACACATTCTATGCAAAATACTGTATTAATGCATCATTTAAAACACAAAAAGTCAGTAAATGACATGTTGATGAATGAAACTTTGTTTTATTTGAAGCTGGTGGGAGCGCAGGACCCACCAATTTGCGTGACTTTGTAGGCCTCTCAAAACCAATGACACATCCTGTCATCTGTCAATCTCAGGAGGATGAGGGGTACACGAGGACACGAGGGGAGATGGGACAACCCTAAAGGTCTCATTCCTGACTTTTTGTGTTTTAACCCTAAATGATGCATTAACACAATTTTTTGCATAGAATTTCCAAACTTTTTGAGAAAGCAGAGAAAAGTACAAAGTCACACAAGTTGGTGGGAGTGCGGAGCCCACCAGCTTGAAACAAAACAAAGTTTCATTCATCAGAGTGCCATAATTATGCACCTGTTTACACTTCAGACACCTAACCACTGAAAATTACCTCCATGGCAGTAAGGCTAGCTACCCTATAAATGTGAAGCTACTACCACAGTACAAAATGCTATATGCAAAATGTAAAGTGCATCACACAACATCACCACAGCATATTTATTTTCCAACACCTAAATACCACAGTTCACATGTACAGGACATTCTCTCAATGCCCTCTGAATTTCAAGTTAAAAGACCAAACCGTTTCCGAGATATTACATTTTAAAGTTTGAGATTTTCATTATTTGGAGTGGCATAATTCTGCACCTGTTTACATTTAACAGACCTAACCACTGAGAAGTATGTCCATGGCAGTAAGGCTAGCTGCACTATAAATTTCAAGCCAGTACCACAATGTAAAACACTCTCTGCAAACGTAAACCGTGCCACTCAATATCTCCGCAACATATGTATTTTCACATTTACAGGACATTCCCTCAACACCCTCCAAATTTCAAGTTAAAAGACCAAACCATTTCTGTGATATATAGAAAATTGGGCTATCTGGTCCCTCCAAATCTGGCCAACTAGTCCATCCCTCACGATCAAAGATCACTGTCAAAGAATCTCAGGATCAAAGAATTTGCAGGCTCATGACCAAAGAATTTGCAAGCTCACGATTAAAGAATAAAAAATGTTAAAACTCAATTTTTTCAGAGAAATACATGAAACCACAGACATGACTCAATAGAACAAAGCCCCCTGAGCAAAACCCATCCTAGTTTGACTTCATAAGTCACCCCTGGGCTGAGATATTTGATTTTTAAATCTGGCCATCTAGTCCCTCCCTCACGATCAAAGATTGTGATCAAAGAATCTCGAGATCAAAGAATTTGTAGGCTTGTGATCAAAGATTGTTAGCGAGCTGCAATCAAAGAATTGAAAACGTTGAAACGCTATTTTTTGACAGAATTACAAGAAACCACAGGCATGGCTCGATAGAGGGAAGAACCCTGAGCAAAACCTATCATAGATTTACTTCAGAAGTCACCCCTGAGCTGAGATACTTGTTTTTTTCTGACCGCAAAATGAAAACAATATGGCAGCCATCGCAATCAAATAATTCCTCATGATCAAATATTCTTTGATTGTGAGCCTGCAAATTCTTTGATCATGAGGAGGGACCAAATGTCCAAAACCCTGTTCTTCTTTCGCAAAATAACCATATAAATTTTCCCATAGACTTATAATGGGAATTAAAAGTTTAATAACTTTTGAATGGATTAATATTTTTTCACCAAACAAAATGTGGCATGTTCCTTGATGAAAGCTCTTTCAACATGCCACATTGCAGAGTGGAACACCACACATCAGCCGTGCAACACTATGGACAAAATCCAAAAATCTTCCCACAAAACTGGTGAAAAGTGCATTTTTCAGCATTTTGGTGCACAAAAACTGGAAGTCTGACTGAAACAAAATTTGGCAAATCAAGAGATCTGCCATGCCCCACCAGGCATACCAAATTTCATGCAAATCCATTTAATGGGTCCAAAATTAGTAATGCACAAAGTTTCAAGTTTAACAAAGCAGTGCCTCCGAGGTCACGTGATGCGCATGGAGGAGTAGCTGCAGCTTTTCGGGGCTCCCACTCCTAACTCCTGAACTTGCTGTTAAATCATAATTTGCAGTTTATTTTTTCACCCCCATCAAGCGGATCCAGGGTTGGAGCTAGTACTGGAGCAATTTTAAAGTCGATCGTCAATATACGATGCAAGCCCCCAATCAAGAACTTGAGGCCAAACGGCCGCGCCGTAGCTCATCACCATCAGTCGTGGAGGAAGAAATTACCCCTGCTAAAATTTATAGCGACCTGTCAACGATTAAAGAGGCTTTGTTCAAACTAGTCGATGAGGTAGCGGAATTCAAGCCAGCGCTGACCCAGTTAGCTCGTCGGGTGATGGACACTGAAGCCCGAATTTCATCTATTGAGCGATCTATGGAGAAAACTGGGCCTACTATTGTCGAATGTAAAAAGTTGGTGGCGAAGTTGGAAGATCGTCTCGACGATTTAGAGGGGAGAAGTAGGCGTAATAATCTGGTCCTGTTGGGTCTCCCTGAAGGAGAAGAGGGATCGAATACAGTGCTCTTCTTACAAAAGCTACTGAAGAAATCTGCTGGGCCCTCACTTAACGGGCCGGAGTATATTATTGAGAGGGGTCACCGAGCTCTTAGAGCCAAGCCCTCCCCATCTGATCCACCAAGGCCCATAATTTTCAAGCTACTAAACTATCTCGATCGAGAGTATATTTTGAGAGAAATAAGAAAGTTGTCAGCTTTTCACTGGGAAGGCAAAAGACTGCATCTGGTCCCCGACCTAACCTAAAAAATGAGGCAAGCTAGAGCAAGTTTTCGGCCCATTACATCTAAGCTATGGGCAGTGGGGATCCACCATCGTATGCTCTATCCGGCGAAATTGGAGGTCACAATCAAGGATGGAACCAAGCGATTTGAGTCAGCTGGAGAAGCTCTGGCATCGCTAAAGGCTTTATTACCCGATCTGTTTGCTAAAGGATAAAGCTAAAGATCTGCAGTATACTGGATCCCTGTGGTTGAGAGGCCTAGAAGGAGCAATTTACGATGTTGGATGCAGTATTTACATCTCGGTCCTTTTGGATTTTAATAATTTTAACTACTGGCTGTTAAGTTTGGGACATACCTAAAGTCTGCATGGACCATCAAAGTGACTGCTATTTTTTGTTTCTTTGACCTCTCTCATTTATTTAGTCAGGCCGCATTGGCGACAGAGGGGGCATAGATTAAAAAGCTGTCCACAAGAGGGAGCTGGCAGCTTATACATTGTTTTATGCTTTGTATTAGTTAGCTGTATATCAACATGTGTTTTCACTATATTTCAAGGTGTTGTGATAGAAAATGATTAAGCAGCTTTAGATGGGAGGGGGCTTAAGTCCTGGAGCAACATAATTTTCTGGGGATATAAGTCTGGTTTGTGGTGTAGTTAGTTACTAGTATCGCCATGCTATATGGTAGGGGTAACAAGGTAGTGTATGACTCCTCCTCTCCCTTCTTTAGTATATGGCCTTCTAATTATGTCCTTATGTCTCTGTACTTCCCATACTTCTGTGCTCAGGTACTACTCTTTCCATTTTAATTTCGAGGGGAGGAGCCGAACTACAGCAATTATTCCATGTGTCCCCTGTTACCCTTAACACCCTGTTCTCTCCCCGCTTGCCTCCAGGATTCATTTTACCGGGGATTACACTGTGAGCTTTGGTCATACAATCTATGGCTAACTAGTAGGCTAGTGCCCATTCTGGTTCTCCTCACTGGGAAGCTCACGTGCTCAGCGGCAAATACAACAATCCCAACATTTACAAGCTCCATTACACTGTATATTATAGTAGCTAGACTTAGCAGGTTCTCATATATATTTAGGTTTGTTTTTTCTTTCTCGCTTGGTAAGGAGGGGGGTGCCCCACCTCTATGGCGCACCATGAACCAGTGGCTGAGGAGTTGGCTTCGGGCCTGGGGGGTTGGTTTTAGGTTGATTATTGGAAAGGGCTTTGTTCTGCTGGTGGGGAGGATATATTTGGTTTATGGGCTTAGGTTTATTAGGGTTTGGGTTAAAAGGGGAGCAGCTATCCAAAATTTCTTTACAAGGGGAGGTATTATATATGGCTACTAGATTGAATATTCTTTCTTGGAACATCAAAGGGGGTAGAGACAATTGTAAGAAGTTTGTAATACTGAATCATTTGGCCCATTACAACCCGGCAATAGTTTTTTTGCAAGAAACCCATGTCCTTCCTGATCATTTATCCCATTTAAAAAAAAAATGGGTAGGTCAAGTCTTTGGTGCTGGATTCTCTTCAAGTAGTCATGGTGTGGCTATCTTGATAGCCCAAGAGATTCCATTTACCCACTCGGAAACAATTTCTGATCCGAACGGCAGGTACATTTTTGTTTTGGGTAGACTTGGAGGGTTGAACCTAGTGTTGGGATCAGTATATGGCCCCAACCTGGAGTCACCTTCTTTCTTTGCTCAGTTGGCAATGGTTTTATCCTCCTTTAAAGAGATGCCAATCATATTGGGAGGAGACTGGAATTTAGTCCAGTCTAACAGACTGGATCGTTCCTGTTGTAGAGGAACGCAATCCTCGCCGGCCCAGCATGCGTTAGTGGAGCTCACGTCGTTTTTAGGTCTAGTAGACCCTTGGAGATTACTTAACCCCACTACTCAAGAATATACCTTTTTTTCTTCGGTTCATAAAACATACTCAAGGATTGATTACTTTTTAGTGAGTCAACAATGCATATCTGGGGAGATAGAAGCAGTATTCCTACCTAGAGTAATCTCTGACCAGTCTCCAGTTCAAATATGTTGGGTTTTGCCATCCATCCCTGCGAGATCTTACTCATAGTCACTAAACAATAATATACTAAAGGACTCCCAGGTTTTAAGTCAATTTCAAAGCTTCCTGAACAATACAATTAAATCAAACTGGGGTTCTATTACAGCTGTAGATCAAATGTGGGCAGCACTCAAAGCAGTATGGAGAGAGGAGTTAATTCGGTTAGCAACCGTTCGCAAGGTTAAGCATACCCAGTGTTTATCCAATTGCTTAAAGAAAATTAGAGAGCTGGAAACTATATGGGACAGTTTAAGATCGGACGACCAGGAGCAAGAATTAGTCACATTGAAGGCGTGGGACGCTAGTGCTCTGAGGGAGAAGTAGCCAATCAACCACCAGAGCTAAAGCTCTGTATCTAGGTCAAGGTAGCAAAGCTGGGAGATTGTTGGCCTGGCAACTAAAACAAAAATCAGATGCCAAATGGGTGATGGCCCTAAGGCATCCTGCTTCAAAGGAGTTGATTACAGACCCTGAAGGTATTCTGGGGATCTTTGTAGATTATTACAAAGACTTGTATTTGAGCCAATCGCCTCCTTATACTGAAACAATTAAAATGCAGAATGTTTAGCTAACATCTCACTCCCTTATCTGTCAGAAGACTCTAGGCAGAGCATAACTCCTATTTCAAACGAGGAAATAGGGATGGCTATTGACTCACTCAGAGTAGATAAAGCGCCAGGTCCAGATGGGTTTACACCCTTCTTTTTTAAGTTATTCAAACTAAATGTTATTCCATTACTGAACCAACTTTTTACTTATTGGCTTGAGCATGGGATTAAAGATAAAACACTCTTCGAAGCTAGAATAATTTTATTACCCAAACCTGGTAAGTCTCCAGAGTTGGTAGGGAATTTCAGACCTATATCTTTATTGAACCTAGATATAAAAAATTTTTGCTAAGGTATTGGCCTTTAGATTAAAATGAGTATGGCTGGAATTGATAAGTCCAGAGCAGGCTGGCTTCATTGAGGGCCACACGTCGGCTGACCATTTCAGGAAACTGTTTTATTTAATTTCTGCGGCTGTGGACCCAGGCATGGAAGCATCCCTGGTTTCACTAGACGCAGAAAAGGCATTCAATCGAGTTGAATGGACTTTTATGTTTGCAACCTTAGCTAAATTTGGTATCCCTGAAAAATTTCTACACTTGATTAGGATCCTCTATTCGTGCCCAACTGCTAGAATCCAGTGCAATAATTTAATCACGGCTGCTTTTCCTTTGTTGAGGGGAACTCACAAGGATGCCCTCTATCACCCTATTTGTTTAATTTGTACATAGGACCTCTAATACGTACTATTAAGAAAGACCAACAATTTCAAGGGATCTGGATTGGCGAAGTAGAGCACAAATTGTCGGTGTTTGCAGATGACTTATTATTGCACATCCGAAATACATCGTCACTCCCACGAGCTTTAAGTCTAATTGCTAAATTTAGTGAATTTTCTGGATATAAATTAAATATGGCTAAAACAACGATTTACTCACTCTCCCCACACCTCCAGAAGAGTTGGTGTTCATCCTTGGGTCTGCAGTGGCAAACAAAATATTTATTATATTTGGGTATTCAAATCTCCAAAAATTTGGAAGAACTAGCTTACTTAAACTTTAAGCCCTTACTCAAGTCCATTAAGGAAGACCTAGAGAGATGGTCGAAACTCCCATTGACTTTTTCAGGGAGGATCAATACAATTAAAATGGTGATTCTGCCAAAAATTTTTTATCCTCTTTTGAATTTGAACGTTTACCTTCCTAAATCCTTTTTTAGACTCCTTTATAGACATTGCTCCGATTTTGTTTGGAAAGGTAACTCTCCACATAGGGCCTACCTTACACTTTGTCGGCAACGTAAATCTGGGGGTCTTCAGCTGCCCGACTTCTTTACGTATTACTTAGTGGTCCATGCGGCCAGAGCAGCTTTGTGGGCAGGCAACACTGAAGTCTCCCCTCCAGGACTTGTGTTCGACCTAGCCTTTTCTAAGGAACTTAAGCTAGATCTGGAATCTCTTTTGTACATTTCATGGGCCAAAGTCCCTAAGAAGGCCAGAAACACCCCTTTAGGATGGGACATCAGGGCTATGCACCAACTCTACTCGATATTAAGAATAACCCAATTCTATGACTTTTCTCAACCCTTACTGAGGAATCCAAATTTTCTAATTGGTAATCAACCCATTGGTAGATTTTATCCAATCCCCCTCCTCTAAGATTCATATTGCGGATTTTTACTCTGGCAACTCCTTGCTTCTGTTATCAACCTTGTCCGCAAAATGTGGAGTTAAACCTCAGTCCTTGCTATGGCTGGCTCAAATTCGTAGTAGCATCAGGTCCTTTTTGAGCAAAGGCAAACAATTTGATCAGGCTCGGGATCTATGTAGCAAGTTGTGCGAACTCAGTCTATCTGGTAAAGCTGTTTCAAAAATTTATAAATATATTTTAGTAAGGTTGGATTCTACCCTATCTCCGATCCCCTTTTTATTGGAAAATTAATATGTCCTTAGAGTGGTCGGAGACGGTATGGGAGAAAATCTGGGTTGATATCCATTTGTATGTCAAGCAAGATAGATTAAGAGATATCCAATTTAAGCTGCTGCACAATCTTTACCTTTCCCCAGCAAAACTTCATCGGTTGAATTGCCGATGTTCTCCTGTATGCAGGGATTGCAATGACCCCTTAGCAACTACATCCCATAAAATCTGGTCCTGCCCTAAAATATCTGGGTTATGGAACTCGGTTAAACGCTGGATAAGTCCATATTGTGACCTATCAGCATTCTTTAACTTAGAGGTCTGTATATTTTGGATGTATGGTCACATCCCCCATACAATATTCAAAGACGCCAAATGGCATTGGTGGCATTGGTTATTAAATTAGTA
Source organism: Neoceratodus forsteri (assembly GCA_016271365.2). NCBI lineage: Eukaryota > Metazoa > Chordata > Ceratodontiformes > Ceratodontidae > Neoceratodus > Neoceratodus forsteri. The sequence continues at coordinate 40,385,789 of CM028131.1, read as the reverse complement.
ATCTTGCATCACTGGCATGATGATTGGACTCCTTCCTTTAAAGAATGGTGGGAGGAATTCTTGAACGCCTTAAATGCAGAAAGGTTTGCTTACTTACTTGCTAATGCATCGGCTAAGTTTCAAAGGTATTGGGGTGGTCTTATTCAAAGCCTTAAGGATAGATACGGTTACTAAGGAAGGTATTCTTCCTGTCTTCTCTTCTTTATTTTCTCTTCTGTTATTATCTTCCTATTACCCCCTTTTTATTGCCTTCTTTCTCTCGTGCCTTTTATTCCCTAATCCTTTCTGCATCCTAATGGTATTAAACAGCCTGACACAATTTGGTCCCTTTCTTCCTTTTTCATATCTATGTAAGTCTCTCCCCATCCCTGAGTCTAGAGTGTTAGTTAATAGTTTTAATTTATGTTATTCTACTACCCTGTATTATGCTACAGTGGTTTATAAGGATAGCTGGGGGTGGTGGGGGGGGGAGGGTTTTGTTTTCTTGTACTGTTTTATTTTGCTTAGTATTTTGTTTTTAATGTGCTTCTGGTATATTATGGTGTAACACTTGTTTGTATATTATCGTCTGGTGTGCACATTGCTTTTGTAATATTTTTTCAATAAAACATAGTTATTGGCAAAAAAAAAAACAAAAAAAAACAAAGCAGTGCCTCCATAACCCTAAATATAGGGTCACAACCATGCCCTATAATCTATATTATAGTGGCACGGTAGTGCCACTATAGTTGGGGTCGAGTACCCTATTTAAGGTTAAAGTGTGAAATTTGGCATCTTAATAACTTTGCCACCCTATCATGGATTTGCCTGAAATTTGGCATGCATAGAATGGTACCATAGATCTCTAGATCTGCCACGTTTCATAATGGTTGAATATATGGTTGCTGAGCTACATAGGACCATAGAATGTCATATTTACACTTTTTTGTGCATTCTTTGCTCACGCCTACAGGTTACACAGTCTGTGCAACTGGTCTGAAACCTTCAGAGGACATGTGACCAGGGTCCCCAATGTGCATTTTGAAGATTTCATGAAAAAATATTAAACCGTTCAAAAGTTATTCAAAAAACAATTTTCCCATTATAGTCAATGGGAAAAGTTAACAAAAAGTTTGACAGTGTCGCAAATGCAGTTTTTAGTGTCACAAAAGACCCCTGTAGTGTCACAAATCCACCATTTTGTTTTCAGTTGGTGGTCACAGAAATGCTTGCCATTTAAAATTGGGACCCTCTAGGGACACTATTCTTTTGTGTTCAACTAATCGAGCCCTGATGATGCTAGCCATGTCTTTTTTTTTGGGGGGGGGGTTAAACACCCCAGAAATAAGTTTTTAAAGTTTTTGTAAACTGTAGTGTCGCAAAGTAGTCTCGCATGTTCAACACTTTCAATTTTTTTTGAAAGTGTTGCAAATCACGACACTACTTTGCAACACTATGCAAAAAACAACAGGAAATATTTGCCACCCTACTGCAAAAGAACAGTTTGGTCTTTTGGGATGAAATTTGGAGGGAAGAAAGCCAAGATCCCACAGATGTGCCTTTTGGTGGTTTGGTGACAAAATTTTAGAGGGTTGCAAAGTTGCAGAACTCTGAAGTTGATGATTTTTCCCATAGGCTAACATTATGGCATCCGCTGCACCTTTCGGGGCCTGTATCTCGAAAACACTTCAAGATACGGACTTTTTGTCAGAAAAGTGCTTAGCCCCCTGCAAGGGGGACAAGTACAAAATTAGCCAGGAAAGTCATAAATAATATGAGATTTTATTTTTTTTTCTGCGTCATACGGTTCCTGAGATATAAGCAATTTAGTATTCCAAGTGTTCGTTTTTTTGCTCCGAGGCCGATTATTATGCATATATTCTTAGTATTCACTGTGCTTCTGAATGCAGCTTTTGGTATAAAAAAAAAGGGTGTGCATTTCCATTACTGTTACAGTTAGAATTTCCACTTGCATTTCCATTACTATATGTGTTCCTGGTCCTGTTTATGTCACCGTGTATGTTACACTTTGCGTTTGTGTTTATGCTTGCATTTGTGTTACTCTTAACATTTGCATTTCCATCAGTTTTTGTTTGCATTTCCTTGTGTGTCTCTGCGTGCATTAACATTTCTGTTTCCATATGAACTTCTGTTAGCATTTTTGTTTTTGAGTCTTCTGGTGTCATCGTTGATGTTACCGTAAGTGTTTGCATTTCCTGTTGTGTTACTATAACCATGTGCATTACCATTAGTGTTTGCATATGCTCTTGCATTTGCTTTTCAGTTTGCATTTTTGTTTCCTTTGACATGATCGTTGGTGTAACTGTAAGTGTTTGCTTTTAGAATAGTGTTACCATGAATGTGTGCGCAATGATTTGCACCTGCATATGTGGTTACGTTTGCCTTTACTCTTTTGTTACTGTTCCATTTGGTGTCATTGTTGGTGTTACTGAAACTTTGAGGATGTTGAGTGGATGTGCTGAAGATGATATCAACTGCACACAAGATGGGACACTGAGGAGTTGCATGGCCTAAGCCAGGCAATGCCCCCCCAGACCAGGTACTGGATCCTGTGTGCAGAGCCACAGCACAACTAAAGCCATGTACATCATTGGTATACCTCCCTGATACCAGCTGCACACAAGTTAGGACACTGAGGAGTTGCACTGGCTCAGCCAGGTAATGCCCCCCCAGACCAGGTACTGGATCCTGAGTGCAGAGCCACAGCCCAACTAAAGCCACGGACATCAATGGTATACCTCCCTCATACCAGATGCACACATGTTAGGACACTGAGCAGTTGCACACCCTCATTTAGGCAATGCCCCCACCTCCCCACAACAAGGTACTGGATCATGAGTGCAGAGCCACAGCCCAAGTAAAGGAATGGACATCATTGGCATACCTCCCTGATATCAGTTGCACACAAGTTAGGATATTGAGGAGTTGCACAGCCTCAGCCAGGCAATGCCCCTCCCCAGACCAGGTACTGTATCCTGAGTACAGAGCCATAGCCCAAATAAAGCCATGGACATCAACAGTATACCTCCCTGATATCAGGTGGAGACAAGTTTGGACAGTGAGGAGTTGCATGACTTCAGCCAGGCAAAGCCCCCCCAAACCAGGCACTGCATCCTGAGTGAAGAGCCACAGGGCAAGTAAAGGCATGGACATCAACTGTATACCTCCTTGATACCAGGTGCACACAAGTTAGGACACTGAGGAGTTGCATGGCCTCAGCCAGGCAATGCCACCACCCCCCAGACCAGGTACTGGATACTGAGTGCAGAGCCACAGCCCAAGTAAAGACTTCTGATTAGTCAGTTTGCCATCACAGTAGAGATGTTAAAATTGCATTACATCCCTGCTGATCAACTAGATGATGCTGTCATACATTTTTCATTTTTCCACTTGATGATTGTTTGCATCTTCTCTTAAAAAACTTTTTGTAAGCACCAAAAAAAATACTTTAAAATTATTGTTTTATGTATAAAACAATGACCCATTGTATTATGGAAATAATGTCTTCCACGGTGGGTGTTATGCTGGTATATCATTACTTCTTAGGTGTTGGAAGCCCTTGTCCAGTGGCCTCGGACTCAACCACCTGAGCTGGGATGTCATTACAGCATAACACCCTCCCTGTTAGGCATTATTCCTTTATTAATTTGATAGGAACTGTTAACATTTATGCTGCAGCTATCTTTTACAAGGTTAATAGAGCTTAGGAGACTGATGAGCTACATGGTGTCAGTCAGGCAAGTCTCACAACCAGTTTTGGACCAGGCATTTGATGCTAGCTGAAGAAACATGTCTCACATTTACTTATTTACATTAATGTGAGCTATTCACAGATATCTACTGAATATAAGATATTAACCATTTCACTAGTTAATTGAGAAGAAAATACAGAAGTGCTATTTTTCCTGTTTACAACAAATGTGTTTAGTATATTACAACACTTATGTTCAGCACCGCCATCTGCCTCTTGCTTCACCGCACGCAGCGGCTGATGTGATGCAGTCTCCCTGGCAGCTAGAAAAAAAATGCATTTTTGATTAGAGATCGTATTGCTATTGCTATGTTTATTAAGACTGGTATTGTTTTTGATGTGTTTTCTATGTTACTATTACATAATACCCCGAAGCAAAATTAGTAACACTGTTATATCAATATGTGACATTTTTGTGTAGTTTACTATGCTTACAACAGTTATGTCTGTACATTTCTGGCAGTGGATGTACACAAGTGACTTCACGGAGCAGTGTTGCTACATTAGTGAAGGGTGACAACTCAAGTGTGCATAGGAGGCAAAGTACCCCCAGTCCCCCCCCAAAAAAACCAAAAAAAACAGGTATTGTATCTTCATTGTACAGGTACTACTAAACTGAAGTCATGGAACTGTATCCTATTACTTAATGATATGAGCTGCAGACTAGTTAGGACACTGGGTTGTTGGACAGTGTCAGTCAGGCAATTACCTGTCCAACCCCCCTTCTCTGAGCATGTGTTACATGGTGAGTAGTGAGACATAAGCCAAGTAAAGTAGTGGAAATTAACATTACTCTTCTATGGTAGCAGGCGAACGCAAGTTAGAACAGTGATCAGTTGATGCCATAAAGAAGACGATGCAGCCCTCACCCCCAAAAAAGAAACAGATATTGTATCCTGAGTGCTGATGCACAGCCTAAGTGAATGAACTGATAACAGTGTAATGAATCTCTGATAGCACCTGCACACAAGTTAGGGAACTGTAGAGCCCTATCCCTTAGCCAAGCAATGCTCTCACCCTTCCCCCCACACACCCCAGAAACACCAGGTATTTGATACCAAGTGCTCAGCCGCAGGTGGACTGAACTCATGGCTATGCATGGTATAGTTCATTGATACCACCTGCGTGCACATTAGGACAGGAAGGAGTATCATGGGTTCAGCCAGGAATGTAACAGGATCCCCACCCACCCTGCACAGCAGGATTTGTAACTTGACTTGTCAGCTACAGTACAACTTAACTCCTGGATATCAACAGTGAACCTCAGAATACCAGCTGCACAGATGCTAGTGCACTGAGGAGTTGAACGGAGTAAATCAGGCAATCCCTAGCAACCCTCAAAAAGATCATGTATTGCATCTTCCTTACAGAGGTACTGATCAACTGAAGCTATTGATATTAATGCTATTACTTACTGACAGCAGGCACACACTAGTTAGGACACTGGATAGTTGTACGGCATTGGCTATGCAATGCCCTAACCACATCTCCCCCAAAAAGACGTACTGTATGCTGAGTGGTGAGACACTAACCAAGAAAATAAATGTAGATGAACAGTATAGGTCTATGGTAGCACATGTACATTACTTACAACAGTGAGACATTGTGCACCCTTGGCTAGGAATAGTACTCCCTCCCCCCCAAACCAAGAGGTATAGGATCCTGAGTGCTGACACACAGCAGAATTGAAGCCATGGATTTCAATTATATAGGTCTCTGATAGCAGCTACACACAATTTAGTCTAGTGCGATGTTCTATGTCCTTAGCCAATCAGTGGCCACCTCCTCCCCACCCAAAGAACACGTATTGGATCCCAAGTGCTGAACTACAGATCTATTGAACTCGTGGATATGAAGGGCATAGCTCATTGATAGCATCCATGTACAAGTTAGGAGACTGAGAAGTTGCACAGGATCAGCCTGGCAATGGGCCCCCCCCGACCCTTGACCATGCATTGGAAACTGAGTGTTGAGCTACAGCACAATTAAACACATGCATATAAATACAACATGTCACTGATACCAGTTATGCACAACCTATTGTGCTGAGGTGTTGTACGTCCTCACCCAGGCAATGCCCCCCCAATAAAAAAAAGTATAAAACCAGCTATTGTATGTTCATTGTACAGCTACAGCTCAACAGAATTCATGGATATGAAAGCTATTAATTCCTGTTACCATGTGCGCACTAGTTAGGATACTGGGGAGTTAAACAGTGGCAGGCAGGCAGTGCCCCCCCTACACACCTCTCATGATCAGGTATTGGAACCTGAGTGTTGACCTGCAGCTCAACTAAACTCATACATTTCACTAGTATTGCTCCCTGATAACAGCTGTGCAGAATCTAGGGCACTAATGACTTCTCTGGCTCCAGACAGATCATGCCCCAACCTCCCTTCCAGAAATGGTATTAATTACACAGTGCAGAGACAGAGCATCATTATAGTAATGCATATCAATGTTGTAGCTGACTGATAATGCCTTTGTACAAGTTGGGGTACTCAGGGGTGCAGACCCATGCCTAGGTCCAACCCCCCACACACCCCTGATCAGGTGTTGCATGTGCAGTTCTGAACCACAGCTAAACTAAAGATGTGGATATGGACCGTATTCCTATCTAATAAGAGTCACACAATGTGCCACACTGCTGGGTTGTGTTACCTCAGGAAGGCAATGTCCTCCTGTCACGTGCATTTGATAATCTGTTTTTGGTCTTATAGTAATAGATTTCTCTTTCCTTCTGACTCAGTGAGAATCACAATCTTGCTGTCAGAGTCATGGCCCTTCACAGGTTCAGTCTCGGCTGGTACTACCTCGGCCTGAGGTGGGAAACGCCTACGATGTTCTGTCAATTAATAATAATACATGTTTAGAGTGCTTTATATATCACCGCACACTTCAGTATATATTGATTTAATTATTGCTAATATTCTCTATTGCTTAATAATTTTCATGTTTTTTTTCTTCTGTTTCTTTCTCAATACCTGTGTACCGTAAAAACTCACGTACAAGTTGGTTTGCCTATAAGTTGGGGTCCCGAGTTCATGCAGCAGATTTGTTCCTCAGCTTTTGACCCGCATATAAGTCGGATGGTCTTTTATCCACTGCCACTTCCCACTGTTGCTAACTGTTATCAGAGATGTAAAAAAAAATTAAAAATCTCAGAGCTAGTCTCCATCACAGATTATAGTCCAAGTAAACATTCCTCTGACAGAAAACAACCCCGTGTCAGTGAACTGACATCAGATGCCTTACCATGTCATCCTGATCGTGTAAAGTGGAACAGGCAGCACCAGAAATGGGAGCCAGCATTTCCAAGTGGCACTGTCTGAAAATGCAGAGAATGGGTTTGGCAGAGTCTGCTATCAGGGATCCCCAAAGTGCACAGTCAGGTCCAGCACAGTCAGTGATCATGGATGCATGATCCACACTATGCACCTGAATAATAGTGTTAATTTTAAGTTGGTTAGCTGGCAGATTAGGTGTCAACACTCAGTACTGAGTGAACAGTACAGACAGATAGCAAAACCCACTTTCGTTTCATTGAACATTTTTTTTTATTTTACCAGTTATTCGCATATAAGTCGGGACCTGCAGTATGTGAGGGTAAATAAACTCCCCAAAAACCGACTTATCTGTGAAATATTGGTACTACTCATTCCCAGATATTCAAACTGCGCCAGTTTGTGCAAACGCAATAGCCGCTCAAAATAGTTGTGCAGGGTGTGGCTGGGCGATATTCAACAGTTGCGCTATGGTGCAACTTCTTTGAATATCGCCCCCTGGTCACACCCACTGTGCATAGCACAGTGGAACTGCACCAGCGGAAGTGGTCAGAGTGGAGCACTGAGATGCAGTGGCGCAAGTTCCATTGTGCCATGCACAGCACCTATGATATTCAACGGGTGACATGCAAATGGACCATAATTTATGCAAGGTGCATGGGGGTACATTTGCATCTGATTACAGCCCCATTTGCATGTCATTAGCATACAGGTGCACCGATCCCCAATGACTTGCTCCTGGCCCCTGCCAGGCAGCAGCCATTGGGGACCAATGCCTCCTGCAGCCCGGGCATTACATTGTTCCCCCCCAGTAGCCTGATCACGGGCAGAAGGAACAGTAACCCCCCGAGCAGCCCGATTGCGGGCATAACACATAAACCCCCACCCCCAGTAGACTGATCATGGGCATAACCAACCCACCACCCCCATTAACCCGATCGCGGGCATAGCATAACCCGCCCCTGATTAGCCCGATCATGGGCATAACTTAACCCGCCCCCATTAGCCTGATTGCGGGCATCAGATTCCCCAGGCCCAATATCCCTGGTGGTTCAGTGGATCGGACGGAGCCCGATCACAGGCGGCATTCCTCACCCCCTCCAAGTATGAAACCCCTGGTGATCTAGTGGACCCCTCACCCCTCCCACCCACGGATCCCTAACACCCCGCTCCCCCCTGTTAGCCAGCAGGTGGCAGCACCCAACCCACCTGCCACCCCACCGTCTGCTGACTGACAGCTCGGTATGGCTGCACGCCCATTGGTTCAGAGCATGAGCCAATGGTCGTGCAACCCATACTGTACTAGTCAGTCCAGATATGTGAATGAATTTCATTCACATATCTGGACTGACTAGTACGGTATGTGCTGCATGCCCATTGGGTCATGCTCTGAACCAATTGGCATGCAGCCATATTGAGCTGTCAGTCGGTGGGCAGTGGAGTGGCAGGTTTGTCGGGTGCTGCCGCCCGCCAGCTGACAGGGGTGGAGCGAGGTGGTGGGGCTCCATGGGCAGGTGGGGTGGGGGTATCCACTAGATCACCAGGGATTTCATACTTGGGGGAGTGAGGAATGCTGCCCGTGATTGGGCTGCATTCAGTCCACTGGACCACCAGGGATTTTGGGCTTTGGGGTGGGAATCTGATGCCCGTGACAGGCTAATGGGGGTGGGTTAAGTTAAGTGCCCACATCAGGCTACTCGGGTGGGGTTATGGTTATGCCCGCGATTGGGCTACTCAGGGGTTGGGGGGTTACTGTTTCTTCTGCTCATGATCGGGCTACCCGGGGGTGGGGTTACTGTTCCTTCTGCCCATGATCGGGCTACTTGAGGGGGGTTACTGTCATGCCCATGATTGGGGCATAGGGGGTGCCACCAGGTGTGGTGGGAACAGGTCGAGGGCCACCCACAGGTGGCAGCTGCTGTGTTGCGCCCTGCAATGTGGCAGCTCACCTATGGGTGACCCTCAACTTGTTCCTTTTTTTTTGACTCAACTTTGTGCAGGAGCAGGTAGGGGTTGCACCTACATAACTCTGCACAGCCTGGGAAAAATATCGGCCTGTGCATTTTATGCATGGGCACACCCCTCCACCTGTGCCTGCATACATTACTGATGCACCCCGGCACATCGGGATTTGTGCAGGCACACTTTTCCTTTTTAAATATCGCATAGGGGTGCATCAGTGGGTTGTGTTGCGCCATGCGCAACACTTTTGAATATCTGGGCCTCTATGTTTTGCACTTAAGACTATATTGAGGTCTCTTCAGTCACATTGAACAAAACAGCATTCAATACAAAGATTGCAATAGTAAAGAACAAGAAGATAGTGACCGTACTGTAAGAAAGATACTATGTTAAAAGTATGTACAGTGATAGATCTATTGAAAATTTTTTGTACCACAGATTTTTTGACATGTTCAGTGACAAGTGGTTCTTGTGCTACCTACAACTCTTGAATGTTGAGGTTCTACAGACATAGGGCATTATTCACATTTGCATGTTGCACAATTTTAAAACTGTGCAATCATTGATACTGATACCAATTGTCACTGTGCAGCATTCTTATGACTGGCGTACATATTGTACTGAGTAGTAAATTTCTACTATACTTATGACACTGTAGGCATTTCCCAGCTTCAGGCTTCCCAGTTGTCTTCCACATTTCATGTGCGAGATACTGTAGTACCAGCAGACATCATTCTCTGGAATCTCCACTCATTTCTCTAGTGTGTAGAAATACTGGTGCAGCAGTTTCCACTTTGTTTTGCAAATCTCAGCTGTTTTGTTTTTGATTTTAAATCTGTAGCTGAGGGCCCAGATATTCAAACTGCACCATTCTGTGGTGCAAGCCCCTGCGCCACTCAAAATATTTGTGCAGGGGTGTGGCTAGGGTGATATTCAACAGAGTTGCGCTATGGTGCAACTACTTTGAATATCGCCCCCTGGCCACCCCCAGTATGCATGATGCAGTGGAACTGCACCAGTGCAAGTGGTCAGAGTGGAGCACTGAGATGCAGTGGTGCAAGTTCCATTGTGCCATGCACAGCACCTATGATATTCAAAGGGTGACATGCAAATGGGCCATAATTTATGCAAGGTGAACGGGGGACATTTGCATCTGATTCAGCCCCATTTGCATGTCATTAGCATACAGGTGCACCGATCCCTGATGACTTGCTCCTGGCGCCTGCCAGGCAGCAGCCATTGGGGACCAACGCCCCCTGCAGCACGATCGCAGCCATAATATTGTCCCCCCCAGTAGCCCGATCACAGGCAGAAGGAACAATAACCAACGAGTAGCCTGATCGCGGGCATAACGTAACCCCCACCCCTAAGTAGCCGGTCGTGGGCATAACTTAACCTGCCAACCCCATTAGCCCAATCATGGAAATAACTCAACCCACCCCCGATTAGCCCAATCGCGGGCATAACTAACCCGTCCATTAGCCTGATCATGGGCATCAGATTCCCCTACCCCCAAAGCCCAATATCCCTGGTGGTCCAGTGGATCGAGCGAACCGATCAGGTCGGCATTCCCTCACCCCAAGTAGAAATCCCTGGTGATCTAGTGGACCCCTCACCCCACCCACCCAGGATCCCTACCACCCGCTCCCCCTGTTGGCCAGCGGGTGGCAGCACCCCACCTGCCTGCTGCCCCACCGCCCGCTGACTGACAGCTCGGTATCGCTGCACGCCCATTGGTTCAGAGCATGAGCCAATGGTCGCGCAACCCGGACCGTACTAGTCAGTCCAGATATGTGAATGAATTTCATTCACATATCTGAACTGACTAGTACGGTATGTGCTGCATGCCCATTGGCTCATGCTCTGAACCAATTGGCATGCAGCCATACTGAGCTGTCAGTAGGTGGGCAGTGGGGTGGCAGGTTTGTCGGGTGCTGCCACCCACCGACTGACGGGGGTGGAGCAGGGTGGTGGGACTCCATGGGCAGGTGAGGTGGGGGATCCACTAGATCACCAGGGATTTCATACTTGAGGGGTGAGGAATGCCGCCCGTGATCGGGCTCCATTCAGTCCACTGGACCACCAGGGATATTGGGCTTTGGGGTGGGAATCTGATGCCCATGATCGGGCTAATGGGGGGGTGGGTTAAGTTACACCCACGATCAGGCTACTCGGGGTGGGGAGTTATGGTTATGCCCGCGATTGGGCTACTCAGGGGTGGGGGTTACTGTTTCTTCTGCTCATGATCGGCTACCGGGGTGGGGTTACTGTTCCTTCTGCCCATGATTGGGCTACTTGAGGGTGTTACTGTCATGCCCACAATTGGGGCATGGGGGGCACCACCACATGCGGTGGGAACAGGTCGAGGGCCACCCACAGGTGGCAGCTGCTGTGTTGTGCCCTGCAATGTGGCAGCTCACCTATGGGTGGCCCTCGACTTGTTCCTTTTTTTTTTGACTCAACTTTGTGCAGGAGCAGGTAGGGGTTGCACCTGCATAACTCTGCACAGCCCGGGCTAAAGATCAGGCAGTGCAGTTTATGCATGGGCGCACCCCTCCATCTGTGCCTGCATACATTACTGATGCACCCCGTCACATTGGGATTTGTGCAGGTGCACTTTCCTTTTTTAAATATCGCACAGGGGCACATCAGTGGGTTGTGCATGGTGCAACACTGTTGCGCCATGCGCAACCCTTTTGAATATCTGGGCCTCTATGTTTTGCACTTAAGACTATATTGAGGTCTCTTCAGTCACACTGAATAAAACAGCATTCAGTACAAAAATTGTAATAGTAAAGAACAAGAAGATAGTGACCGTACTGTAAGATAGATACTATGTTAAAAGTATGTACAGTGATAGATCTATTGAAAATTTTTTGTACCACAGATTTTTTGACATGTTCAGTGACAAGTGGTTATTGTGCTACCTACAACTCTTGAATGTTGAGGTTCTACAGACATAGGGCATTATTCATATTTGCGTGTTGCACAATTTTAAAACTGTGCAATCATTGATACTGATACCAATTGTCACTGTGCAGCATTCTTATGACTGGCGTACATATCGTACTGAGTAGTAAATTTCTTCTACACTTACGACACTGTAGGCATTTCCCAGCTGCAGGCTTCCCAGTTGTCTCCCACATTTCATGTGCGAGATACTGTAGTACTGGCAGACATCATTCTCTGGAATCTCCTCTCATTTCTCTAGTGTGTAGAAATACTGGTGCAGCAGTTTCCACTTTGTTTTGCAAATCTCAGCTGTTTTGTTTTTGATTTTAAATCTGTAGCTGAGGGCCCAGATACTCAAACCGCACCATTTTGTGGTGCAAGCCCCTGCACCACTCAAAATATTTGTGCAGGGGTGTGGCTAGGGTGATATTAAATGGAGTTGCACTATGGTGCAGCTACTTTAAATATCGCCCCCTGGCCATGCCCAGTATGCATGACACAGTGGAACTGCACTAGTGCAAGTGGTCAGAATGGAGCATTGAGATGCGGTGGTGCAAGTTCCATTGCACCATGCACATCACCTGTGATATTCATTGAGTGACATGCAAATGGGACATAATTTATGAAAGGCACATGGGGGGGCCATTTGCATCTGATTATGGCCCCATTTGCATGCCATTAGCATGCAGGTGAGCCGATCCCTGACAACTTGCGCCTGGCACCCTGTCAGGCAGCAGCCATCGGGGACCGATGCCCCTGCAGCCCGATTGCGGGACTTCCCATAAGGGACAATGAATGGCTCCAATCCCTGGTGGACCACGATTAGCCTGATCATGGGCATAACTGTATGTCTCCCCCCATAGCCCAATCGCAGACAGAAGTGTAACCCCCCTAGTAGCCCAATCGTGGGCAGAAGAGTACCCCCCACCCCGTGTAGCCCAATCATGGGCATCAGACCTCCCTCCAAAGTCCAATATCCCTGGTGGTCCAGTGGACCACGAGTAGCCGATCGAGTGGGCGGCATTCCTCACCCCAATGTCCGAAATCCCTTGTGATCGTGGCCCCACACCCCACCCACCCACGGACCCCACCACTCTGCTCCCCCCATCAGCCAGTGGGCCACAGCACCCCACCCACCAGCCACCCTCACTGCCCGCTGACTGACAGCTCAGTAGGGCTGCACACCCATTGGTTCAGAGCATGAGCCAATGGCGTCATACAATTAGTTGAAGTCCAGATATGTGAATGAATCTGTTCATTCACATCTGACCGACTTGTACGGTATGGAGCTGTATGCCCATTGGCTCATGCTCTGAACCAATGGGCGTGCAGCTCTACTGAGTTGTCAGTCGGTGGACTGCAGGTGGGTGGGGTGCTGCCAGCTGATGGGGTGGAGCAGTGTGGTGGGGCTCCGTGGGCAGGTGGGGTGGGGGGTCCACTAGATGACCAGGGATTTTGGACGTGTGGGGATGAGGAATGCCACCAGTGATTGGGCTACTCACGGTCCACTGGACCACCAGGGATATTGGACTTTGGGGGGAGGACTGATTCCCATGATCGGGCTACTCATGGGTGGGGTACATTTCTGCCCATGATCGGGCTACTTGGGGTGGGGGTTACACTCTGCCCGCGATTGGGCTACTCAGGGGGTGGGGGTACACTTCTGCCCATGATCAGGCTACTCAGAGGTGGAGGGTTACACTTCTACTCATGAAAGGGGCATGGGGTGCCACCAGGTGCGGTGGGAACATGTCAAGGGCCACCCACAGGTGGTAGATGCTGTGTTGCACCCTGCAATGCGGCAGCTCACCTGTGGGTGGCCCTCGACTAGTTCCTTTTTTTTCAGCTCAACTTTGTGCAGGCACAGGTAGGGATTGTACCTACATAGCTCTGCACAGCCTGGGCTGAATATTGGGCTGTACAGTTTATGCATGGGCATGCCCCCCCACCTCTGCCTGCATACATTACTCATGTGCCCCGGCACATCAGGATTTGTGCAGGCGCACTTTTCCCTTTTAAATACCACACTGTGGTGCATCAGTGGGTTGTGCATGGCACAACACTGTTGCGCCATGTGCTACCCTTTTGAATATCTGGGCCAAGATGTGCATTTATGCACCTCCACATGGCATCCAGCTTTCTGTTTGTATTCCACATCAAAATTTTTAAATTTCCCTTGGTCTGTGCCACCTTGACCAGGCAACACACCTCCCTCAATATCCAGATGTGTATTTTTGTCACACAATTTAGTTGAAATGCTGAAATACATAGAGAGAGATAATAGTGAATTAGTATATCTTTGTGTATGTATTTTTCTGAGGCTAGGTTCGTTGAGTTTAAACATTTTTTTGAAACTGTATGTGGACAGACATGATCACAATGATTGAACAGCTCTGATATTAACTTTTTAACTATTACCACACTCATGGCTACATAAGTCAGATATACAATCCATCCCCCCACTACGGTAGTTTACACAGCAGTCCATGGCCTTAGTCCAAGCACAGGCCTCATTATTTGTAGAATGTAAAGTAAGAATTCAAGGGAAGGCTGGTTAATGAACAGCTGACTGCCAACATGTACGAATTTCTTGTCACAAAATAAAATTGCAGATATTGTGTAATGACAGCATGGCACATCTCATAAAGACTCATTTACATTAATGCTACATGTTCACTTGGGAACTCAGAGCAGCAAGGTTGGTTGGATAGAGCTCTGGGTTAATATTCTGTTTTTAACTGAAATATTGGAATAGTTTGTAAGTGAAATTAGCTCTATGTGGTAAAAATTATTACCCTGAATTAGAACTGTTACTTGGGCTGTGATATTGTAACTTTTTGAGGTTTGGGGACAGTTGTTTGTCAGGGTTAATTAGAGGGAAATTTAAATGTGTTGTTTGCCTGGTGCTTGGGGGAAGGGACATTAGCTGTAATTACTTGTCTTTAAACAGGAATTACCCTGGCCTCCATTGTTCACTTGGGAACTCAGAGCAGCAAGGTTGGTTGGATAGAGCTCTGGGTTAATATTCTGTTTTTAACTGAAATATTGGAATAGTTTGTAAGTGAAATTAGCTCTATGTGGTAAAAATTATTACCCTGAATTAGAACTGTTACTTGGGCTGTGATATTGTAACTTTTTGAGGTTTGGGGACAGTTGTTTGTCAGGGTTAATTAGAGGGAAATTTAAATGTGTTGTTTGCCTGGTGCTTGGGGAAGGGACATTAGCTGTAATTACTTGTCTTTAAACAGGAATTACCCTGGCCTCCATTGTTCACTTGGGAACTCAGAGCAGCAAGGTTGGTTGGATAGAGCTCTGGGTTAATATTCTGTTTTTAACTGAAATATTGGAATAGTTTGTAAGTGAAATTAGCTCTATGTGGTAAAAATTATTACCCTGAATTAGAACTGTTACTTGGGCTGTGATATTGTAACTTTTTGAGGTTTGGGGACAGTTGTTTGTCAGGGTTAATTAGAGGGAAATTTAAATGTGTTGTTTGCCTGGTGCTTGGGGAAGGACATTAGCTGTAATTACTTGTCTTTAAACAGGAATTACCCTGGCCTCCATTGTTCACTTGGGAACTCAGAGCAGCAAGGTTGGTTGGATAGAGCTCTGGGTTAATATTCTGTTTTTAACTGAAATATTGGAATAGTTTGTAAGTGAAATTAGCTCTGTGTGGTAAAAATTATTACCCTGAATTAGAACTGTTACTTGGGCTGTGATATTGTAACTTTTTGAGGTTTGGGGACAGTTGTTTGTCAGGGTTAATTAGAGGGAAATTTAAATGTGTTGTTTGCCTGGTGCTTGGGGAAGGGACATTAGCTATAATTACTTGTCTTTAAACAGGAATTACCCTGGCCTCCATTGTTCACTTGGGAACTCAGAGCAGCAAGGTTGGTTGGATAGAGCTCTGGGTCAATATTCTGTTTTTAACTGAAATATTGGAATAGTTTGTAAGTGAAATTAGCTCTATGTGGTAAAAATTATTACCCTGAATTAGAACTGTTACTTGGGCTGTGATATTGTAACTTTTTGAGGTTTGGGGACAGTTGTTTGTCAGGGTTAATTAGAGGGAAATTTAAATGTGTTGTTTGCCTGGTGCTTGGGGGAAGGGACATTAGCTGTAATTACTTGTCTTTAAACAGGAATTACCCTGGCCTCCATTGTTCACTTGGGAACTCAGAGCAGCAAGGTTGGTTGGATAGAGCTCTGGGTTAATATTCTGTTTTTAACTGAAATATTGGAATAGTTTGTAAGTGAAATTAGCTCTATGTGGTAAAAATTATTACCCTGAATTAGAACTGTTACTTGGGCTGTGATATTGTAACTTTTTGAGGTTTGGGGACAGTTGTTTGTCAGGGTTAATTAGAGGGAAATTTAAATGTGTTGTTTGCCTGGTGCTTGGGGGAAGGGACATTAGCTGTAATTACTTGTCTTTAAACAGGAATTACCCTGGCCTCCATTGTTCACTTGGGAACTCAGAGCAGCAAGGTTGGTTGGATAGAGCTCTGGGTTAATATTCTGTTTTTAACTGAAATATTGGAATAGTTTGTAAGTGAAATTAGCTCTATGTGGTAAAAATTATTACCCTGAATTAGAACTGTTACTTGGGCTGTGATATTGTAACTTTTTGAGGTTTGGGGACAGTTGTTTGTCAGGGTTAATTAGAGGGAAATTTAAATGTGTTGTTTGCCTGGTGCTTGGGGAAAGGGACATTAGCTGTAATTACTTGTCTTTAAACAGGAATTACCCTGGCCTCCATTGTTCACTTGGGAACTCAGAGAAGCAAGGTTGGTTGGATAGAGCTCTGGTTAAAATTCTGTTTTTAACTGAAATATTGGAATAGTTTGTAAGTGAAATTAGCTCTATGTGGTAAAAATTATTACCCTGAATTAGAACTGTTACTTGGGCTGTGATATTGTAACTTTTTGAGGTTTGGGAACAGTTGTTTGTCAGGGTTAATTAGAGGGAAATTTAAATGTGTTGTTTGCCTGGTGCTTGGGGAAAGGGACATTAGCTGTAATTACTTGTCTTTAAACAGGAATTACCCTGGCCTCCATTGTTCACTTGGGAACTCAGAGCAGCAAGGTTGGTTGGATAGAGCTCTGGGTTAATATTCTGTTTTTAACTGAAATATTGGAATAGTTTGTAAGTGAAATTAGCTCTATGTGGTAAAAATTATTACCCTGAATTGGAACTGTTACTTGGGCTGTGATATTGTAACTTTTTGAGGTTTGGGGACAGTTGTTTGTCAGGGTTAATTAGAGGGAAATTTAAATGTGTTGTTTTGCCTGGTGCTTGGGGGAAGGGACATTAGCTGTAATTACTTGTCTTTAAACAGGAATTACCCTGGCCTCCATTGTTCACTTGGGAACTCAGAGCAGCAAGGTTGGTTAGATAGAGCTCTGGGTTAATATTCTGTTTTTAACTGAAATATTGGAATAGTTTGTAAGTGAAATTAGCTCTATGTGGTAAAAATTATTACCCTGAATTAGAACTGTTACTTGGGCTGTGATATTGTAACTTTTTGAGGTTTGGGAACAGTTGTTTGTCAGGGTTAATTAGAGGGAAATTTAAATGTGTTGTTTGCCTGGAGCTTGGGGAAAGGGACATTAGCTGTAATTACTTGTCTTTAAACAGGAATTACCCTGGCCTCCATTGTTCACTTGGGAACTCAGAGCAGCAAGGTTGGTTAGATAGAGCTCTGGGTTAATATTCTGTTTTTAACTGAAATATTGGAATAGTTTGTAAGTGAAATTAGCTCTATGTGGTAAAAATTATTACCCTGAATTAGAACTGTTACTTGGGCTGTGATATTGTAACTTTTTGAGGTTTGGGGACAGTTGTTTGTCAGGGTTAATTAGAGGGAAATTTAAATGTGTTGTTTGCCTGGTGCTTGGGGGACGGGACATTAGCTGTAATTACTTGTCTTTAAACAGGAATTACCCTGGCCTCCATTGTTCACTTGGGAACTCAGAGCAGCAAGGTTGGTTGGATAGAGCTCTGGGTTAATATTCTGTTTTTAACTGAAATATTGGAATAGTTTGTAAGTGAAATTAGCTCTATGTGGTAAAAATTATTACCCTGAATTAGAACTGTTACTTGGGCTGTGATATTGTAACTTTTTGAGGTTTGGGGACAGTTGTTTGTCAGGGTTAATTAGAGGGAAATTTAAATGTGTTGTTTGCCTGGTGCTTGGGGGAAGGGACATTAGCTGTAATTACTTGTCTTTAAACAGGAATTACCCTGGCCTCCATTGTTCACTTGGGAACTCAGAGCAGCAAGGTTGGTTGATAGAGCTCTGGGTTAATATTCTGTTTTTAACTGAAATATTGGAATAGTTTGTAAGTGAAATTAGTTCTATGTGGTAAAAATTATTACCCTGAATTAGAACTGTTACTTGGGCTGTGATATTGTAACTTTTTGAGGTTTGGGGACAGTTGTTTGTCAGGGTTAATTAGAGGGAAATTTAAATGTGTTGTTTGCCTGGTGCTTGGGGGAAGGGACATTAGCTGTAATTACTTCTCTTTAAACAGGAATTACCCTGGCCTCCATTGTTCACTTGGGAACTCAGAGCAGCAAGGTTGGTTGGATAGAGCTCTGGGTTAATATTCTGTTTTTAACTGAAATATTGGAATAGTTTGTAAGTGAAATTAGCTCTATGTGGTAAAAATTATTACCCTGAAATAGAACTGTTACTTCGGCTGTGATATTGTAACTTTTTGAGGTTTGGGGACAGTTGTTTGTCAGGGTTAATTAGAGGGAAATTTAAATGTGTTGTTTGCCTGGTGCTTGGGGAAAGGGACATTAGCTGTAATTACTTGTCTTTAAACAGGAATTACCCTGGCCTCCATTGTTCACTTGGGAACTCAGAGAAGCAAGGTTGGTTGGATAGAGCTCTGGGTTAAAATTCTGTTTTTAACTGAAATATTGGAATAGTTTGTAAGTGAAATTAGCTCTATGTGGTAAAAATTATTACCCTGAATTAGAACTGTTACTTGGGCTGTGATATTGTAACTTTTTGAGGTTTGGGGACAGTTGTTTGTCAGGGTTAATTAGAGGGAAATTTAAATGTGTTGTTTGCCTGGTGCTTGGGGGAAGGGACATTAGCTGTAATTACTTGTCTTTAAACAGGAATTACCCTGGCCTCCATTGTTCACTTGGGAACTCAGAGAAGCAAGGTTGGTTGGATAGAGCTCTGGGTTAAAATTCTGTTTTTAACTGAAATATTGGAATAGTTTGTAAGTGAAATTAGCTCTATGTGGTAAAAATTATTACCCTGAATTAGAACTGTTACTTGGGCTGTGATATTGTAACTTTTTGAGATTTGGGAACAGTTGTTTGTCAGGGTTAATTAGAGGGAAATTTAAATGTGTTGTTTGCCTGGTGCTTGGGAAAGGACATTAGCTGTAATTACTTGTCTTTAAAAAGGAATTACCCTGGCCTCCATTGTTCACTTGGGAACTCAGAGCAGCAAGGTTGGTTGGATAGAGCTCTGGGTTAATATTCTGTTTTTAACTGAAATATTGGAATAGTTTGTAAGTGAAATTAGCTCTATGTGGTAAAAATTATTACCCTGAATTAGAACTGTTACTTGGGCTGTGATATTGTAACTTTTTGAGGTTTGGGGACAGTTGTTTGTCAGGGTTAATTAGAGGGAAATTTAAATATGTTGTTTGCCTGGTGCTTGGGGAAAGGGACATTAGCTGTAATTACTTGTCTTGAAACAGGAATTACCCTGGCCTCCATTGTTCACTTGGGAACTCAGAGCAGCAAGGTTGGTTGGATAGAGCTCTGGGTTAATATTCTGTTTTTAACTGAAATATTAGAATAGTTTGTATGTGAAATTAGCTCTATGTGGTAAAAATTATTACCCTGAATTGGAACTGTTACTTGGGCTGTGATATTGTAACTTTTTGAGATTTGGGAACAGTTGTTTGCCAGGGTTAATTAGAGGGAAATTTAAATGTGTTGTTTGCCTGGAGCTTGGGGAAGGGACATTAGCTGTAATTACTTGTCTTTAAACAGGAATTACCCTGGCCTCCATTGTTCACTTGGGAACTCAGAGCAGCAAGGTTGGTTAGACAGAGCTCTGGGTTAATATTCTGTTTTTAACTGAAATATTGGAATAGTTTGTAAGTGAAATTAGCTCTATGTGGTAAAAATTATTACCCTGAATTAGAACTGTTACTTGGGCTGTGATATTGTAACTTTTTGAGGTTTGGGGACAGTTGTTTGTCAGGGTTAATTAGAGGGAAATTTAAATGTGTTGTTTGCCTGGTGCTTGGGGAAGGGACATTAGCTGTAATTACTTGTCTTTAAACAGGAATTACCCTGGCCTCCATTGTTCACTTGCGAACTCAGAGCAGCAAGGTTGGTTGATAGAGCTCTGGGTTAATATTCTCTTTTTAACTGAAATATTGGAATAGTTTGTAAGTGAAATTAGCTCTATGTGGTAAAAATTATTACCCTGAATTAGAACTGTTACTTGGGCTGTGATATTGTAACTTTTTGAGGTTTGGGGACAGTTGTTTGTCAGGGTTAATTAGAGGGAAATTTAAATGTGTTGTTTGACTGGTGCTTGGGGAAAGGACATTAGCTGTAATTACTTGTCTTTAAACAGGAATTACCCTGGCCTCCATTGTTCACTTGGGAACTCAGAGCAGCAAGGTTGGTTAGATAGAGCTCTGGGTTAATATTCTGTTTTTAACTGAAATATTGAAATAGTTTGTAAGTGAAATTAGCTCTATGTGGTAAAAATTATTACCCTGAATTAGTACTGTTACTTGGGCTGTGATATTGTAACTTTTTGAGGTTTGGGGACAGTTGTTTGTCAGGGTTAATTAGAGGGAAATTTAAATATGTTGTTTGCCTGGTGCTTGGGGGAAGGGACATTAGCTGTAATTACTTGTCTTTAAACAGGAATTACCCTGGCCTCCATTGTTCACTTGGGAACTCAGAGCAGCAAGGTTGGTTGGATAGAGCTCTGGGTTAATATTCTGTTTTTAACTGAAATATTGGAATAGTTTGTAAGTGAAATTAGCTCTATGTGGTAAAAATTATTACCCTGAATTAGAACTGTTACTTGGGCTGTGATATTGTAACTTTTTGAGGTTTGGGGACAGTTGTTTGTCAGGGTTAATTAGAGGGAAATTTAAATGTGTTGTTTGACTGGTGCTTGGGGAAGGGACATTAGCTGTAATTACTTGTCTTTAAAAAGGAATTACCCTGGCCTCCATTGTTCACTTGGGAACTCAGGCAGCAGGGTTGGTTGGATAGAGCTCTGGGTTAATATTCTGTTTTTAACTGAAATATTGGAATAGTTTGTAAGTGAAATTAGCTCTATGTGGAAAAAATTATTACCCTGAATTAGAACTGTTACTTGTGCTGTGATATTGCAACTTTTTGAGGTTTGGGGACAGTTGTTTGTCAGGGTTAATTACAGGGAAATTTAAATGTGTTGTATGCCTGGTGCTTGGGGGGAAGGAACATTAGCTGTAATTACTTGTCTTTAAACAGGAATTACCCTGGCCTCCATTGTTCACTTCTGAACTCAGAGCAGCAAGGTTGGTTAGAAAGAGCTCTGGGTTAATATTCTGTTTTTAACTGAAATATTGGAATAGTTTGTAAGTGAAATTAGCTCTATGTGGTAAAAATTATTACCCTGAATTAGAACTGTTACTTGGGCTGTGATATTGTTACTTTTTGAGGTTTGGGGACAGTTGTTTGTCAGGGTTAATTAGAGGGAAATTTAAATGTGTTGTTTGCCTGGTGCTTGGGGGAAGGGACATTAGCTGTAATTACTTGTCTTTAAACAGGAATTACCCTGGCCTCCATTGTTCACTTGAGAACTCAGAGCAGCAAGGTTGGTTGGATAGAGCTCTGGGTTAATATTCTGTTTTTAACTGAAATATTGGAATAGTTTTTGTAAGTGAAATTAGCTCTATGTGGTAAAAATTATTACCCTGAATTAGAACTGTTACTTGGGCTGTGATATTGTAACTTTTTGAGGTTTGGGGACAGTTGTTTGTCAGGGTTAATTAGAGGGAAATTTAAATGTGTTGTTTGCCTGGTGCTTGGGGGAAGGGACATTAGCTGTAATTACTTGTCTTTAAACAGGAATTACCCTGGCCTCCATTGTTCACTTGGGAACTCAGAGCAGCAAGGTTGGTTCGATAGAGCTCTGGGTTAATATTCTGTTTTTAACTGAAATATTGAAATAGTTTGTAAGTGAAATTAGCTCTATGTGGTAAAAATTATTACCCTGAATTAGTACTGTTACTTGGGCTGTGATATTGTAACTTTTTGAGGTTTGGGGACAGTTGTTTGTCAGGGTTAATTAGAGGGAAATTTAAATATGTTGCTTTCCTGGTTCTTGGGGGAAGGACATTAGCTGTAATTACTTGTCTTGAAACAGGAATTACCCTGGCCTCCATTGTTCACTTGGGAACTCAGAGCAGCAAGGTTGGTTGGATAGAGCTCTGGGTTAATATTCTGTTTTTAACTGAAATATTGGAATAGTTTGTAAGTGAAATTAGCTCTATGTGGTAAAAATTATTACCCTGAATTTGAACTGTTACTTGGGCTGTGATATTGTAACTTTTTTGAGATTTGGGAACAGTTGTTTGTCAGGGTTAATTAGAGGGAAATTTAAATGTGTTGTTTGCCTGGTGCTTGGGGGAAGGGACATTAGCTGTAATTACTTGTCTTTAATCAGGAATTACCCTGGCCTCCATTGTTCACTTGGGAACTCAGAGCAGCAAGGTTGGTTGGATAGAGCTCTGGGTTAATATTCTGTTTTTAACTGAAATATTGGAATAGTTTGTAAGTGAAATTAGCTCTATGTGGTAAAAATTATTACCCTGAATTAGAACTGTTACTTGGGCTGTGATATTGTAACTTTTTGAGGTTTGGGGACAGTTGTTTGTCAGGGTTAATTAGAGGGAAATTTAAATGTGTTGTTTGCCTGGTGCTTGGGGGAAGGGACATTAGCTGTAATTACTTGTCTTTAAACAGGAATTACCCCTGGCCTCCATTGTTCACTTGGGAACTCAGAGCAGCAAGGTTGGTTAGATAGAGCTCTGGGTTAATATTCTGTTTTTAACTGAAATATTGGAATAGTTTGTAAGTGAAATTAGCTCTATGTGGTAAAAATTATTACCCTGAATTAGTACTGTTACTTGGGCTGTGATATTGTAACTTTTTGAGGTTTGGGGACAGTTGTTTGTCAGGGTTAATTAGAGGGAAATTTAAATATGTTGCTTGCCTGGTGCTTGGGGAAGGGACATTAGCTGTAATTACTTGTCTTTAAACAGGAATTACCCTGGCCTCCATTGTTCACTTGGGAACTCAGAGCAGCAAGGTTGGTTGGATAGAGCTCTGGGTTAATATTCTGTTTTTAACTGAAATATTGGAATAGTTTGTAAGTGAAATTAGCTCTATGTGGTAAAAATTATTACCCTGAATTAGAACTGTTACTTGGGCTGTGATATTGTAACTTTTTGAGGTTTGGGGACAGTTGTTTGTCAGGGTTAATTAGAGGGAAATTTAAATGTGTTGTTTGACTGGTGCTTGGGGAAAGGGACATTAGCTGTAAGTACTTGTCTTTAAATAGGAATTACCCTGGCCTCCATTGTTCACTTGGGAACTCAAGGAAGCAGGGTTGGTTGGATAGAGCTCTGGGTTAATATTCTGTTTTTAACTGAAATATTGGAATAGTTTGTAAGTGAAATTAGCTCTATGTGGTAAAAATTATTACCCTGAATTAGAACTGTTACTTGTGCTGTGATATTGTAACTTTTTGAGGTTTGGGGACAGTTGTTTGTCAGGGTTAATTAGAGGGAAATTTAAATGTGTTGTATGCCTGGTGCTTGGGGGGAAGGAACATTAGCTGTAATTACTTGTCTTTAAACAGGAATTACCCTGGCCTCCATTGTTCACTTGTGAACTCAGAGCAGCAGGGTTGGTTAGAAAGAGCTCTGGGTTAATATTCTGTTTTTAACTGAAATATTGGAATAGTTTGTAAGTGAAATTAGCTCTATGTGGTAAAAATTATTACCCTGAATTAGAACTGTTACTTGGGCTGTGATATTGTAACTTTATGAGGTTTGGGGACAGTTGTTTGTCAGGGTTAATTAGAGAGAAATTTAAATGTGTTGTTTGCCTGGTGCTTGGGGGAAGGGACATTAGCTTTAATTACTTCTCTTTAAACAGGAATTACCTTGGCCTCCATTGTTCACTTGAGAACTCAGACATGAGTTGGTTGGATATACTGGGTTAATATTCTGTTTTTAACTGAAATATTGGAATAGTTTTGTAAAGTGAAATTAGCTCTATGTGGTAAAAATTATTACCCTGAATTAGAACTGTTACTTGGGCTGTGATATTGTAACTTTTTGAGGTTTGGGGACAGTTGTTTGTCAGGGTTAATTAGAGGGAAATTTAAATGTGTTGTTTCCTGGTGCTTGGGGGAAGGGACATTAGCTGTAATTACTTGTCTTTAAACAGTAATTACCCTGGCCTCCATTGTTCACTTGGGAACTCAGAGCAGCAAGGTTGGTTAGATAGAGCTCTGGGTTAATATTCTGTTTTTAACTGAAATATTGAAATAGTTTGTAAGTGAAATTAGCTCTATGTGGTAAAAATTATTACCCTGAATTAGAACTGTTACTTGGGCTGTGATATTGTAACTTTTTGAGGATCGGGGACAGTTGTTTGTCAGGGTTGGTGAGAAATTTAAATATGTTGCTTGGCCTGGTGCTTGGGGAAGGGACATTAGCTATGATACTTGTCTTGAAACAGTAATTACCCTGGCCTCCATTGTTCACTTGGGAACTCAGAGCAGCAAGGTTGGTTGGATAGAGCTCTGGGTTAATATTCTGTTTTTAACTGAAATATTGGAATGGTTTGTAAGTGAAATTAGCTCTATGTGGTAAAAATTATTACCCTGAATTGGAACTGTTACTTGGGCTGTGATATTGTAACTTTTTGAGGTTTGGGGACAGTTGTTTGTCAGGGTTAATTAGAGGGAAATTTAAATGTGTTGTTTTGCCTGGTGCTTGGGGAAGGGACATTAGCTGTAATTACTTGTCTTTAAACAGGAATTACCCTGGCCTCCATTGTTCACTTGGGAACTCAGAGCAGCAAGGTTGGTTAGATAGAACTCTGGGTTAATATTCTGTTTTTAACTGAAATATTGGAATAGTTTGTAAGTGAAATTAGCTCTATGTGGTAAAAATTATTACCCTGAATTGGAACTGTTACTTGGGCTGTGATATTGTAACTTTTTGAGGTTTGGGGACAGTTGTTTGTCAGGGTTAATTAGAGGGAAATTTAAATGTGTTGTTTTGCCTGGTGCTTGGGGGAAGGGACATTAGCTGTAATTACTTGTCTTTAAACAGGAATTACCCTGGCCTCCATTGTTCACTTGGGAACTCAGAGCAGCAAGGTTGGTTGGATAGAACTCTGGGTTAATATTCTGTTTTTAACTGAAATATTGGAATAGTTTGTAAGTGAAATTAGCTCTATGTGGTAAAAATTATTACCCTGAATTTGAACTGTTACTTGGGCTGTGATATTGTAACTTTTTGAGATTTGGGAACAGTTGTTTGTCAGGGTTAATTAGAGGGAAATTTAAATGTGTTGTTTGCCTGGAGCTTGGGTAAAGGGACATTAGCTGTAATTACTTGTCTTTAAAATGAATTACCCTGGCTCTATTGTTCACTTGGGAACTCAGAGCAGCACGGTTGGTTCGATAGAGCTCTGGGTTAATATTCTGTTTTTTAACGGAAATATTGGAATAGTTTGTAAGTGAAATTAGTCTGTGTGTAAAATTATTACCTGAATTAGAACTGTTACTTGCTGCTGATATTGTAACTTTTTGAGGTTTGGGGACAGTTGTTTGTCAGGGTTAATTAGAGGAAAATTTAAATGTGTTGTTGCCTGGTGCTTGGGGAAGGGACATTAGCTGTACTACTTGTCTTAAACAGGAATTACCCTAGCTCTATTGTTCACTTGAGACTCAGAGAGCAAAGTTGGTTAGATAGAACTCTGGGTTAAAATTCTGTTTTTAACTGAAATATTGGAATAGTTTGTAAGTGAAATTAGCTTTATGTGGTAAAAATTATTACCCTGAATTAGAACTGTTACTTGGGCTGTGATATTGTAACTTTTTGAGGTTTGGAACAGTTGTTTGTCAGGGTTAATTAGAGGGAAATTTAAATGTGTTGTTTGCCTGGTGCTTGGGTAAAGGGACATTAGCTGTAATTACTTTTCTTTAAACAGGAATTACCCTGGCCTCCATTGTTCACTTGGGAACTCAGAGCAGCAAGGTTGGTTAGATAGAGCTCTGGGTTAATATTCTGTTTTTAACTGAAATATTGGAATAGTTTTTGTATGGAAATTAGCTCTATGTATGAAATTTGTTACCCTGAATTAGAACTGTTACTTTGGTCTGTGTATCTTTTTGAGGTTTGCGGGCATTTGTTTGTCAGGGTCAATTAGGAAATTTAAATGTGTTTTTGACTGGTGCTTGGGGAAGGGACATTAGCCGTAATTACTGTTGTCTTTAACAGGAATTACCTGGCCTCCATTGTTCGTTTTGGGAACCCAGGTATGTAGGGTTGGTTGGATAGAGCTCTGGGTTAATATTCTGTTTTTAACTGAAATATTGGAATAGTTTGTAAGGAATTAGCTCTATGTGGAAAAAATTATTACCCTGAATTATAACTGTTACTTGTGCTGTGATATTGTATCTTTTGAGGTTCAGGGACAGTTGTTTGTCAGGGTTAATTAGAGGGAAATTTAAATATGTTGCTTGCCTGGTGCTTGGGGGAAGGGACATTAGCTGTAATTACTTGTCTTGAAACAGGAATTACCCTGGCCTCCATTGTTCACTTGGGAACTCAGATCAGCAAGGTTGGTTGGATAGAGCTCTGGGTTAATATCTGTTTTTAACTGAAATATTGGAATAGTTTGTAAGTGAAATTAGCTCTATGTGGTAAAAATTATTACCCTGAATTGGAACTGTTACTTGGGCTGTGATATTGTACCTTTTTGAGGTTTGGTGACAGTTGTTTGTCAGGTTAATTAGAGGAAATTTAATGTGTTGTTTTGCCTGGTGCTTGGGGAAGGACATTAGCTGTAATTACTTGTCTTTAACAGGAATTACCCTGGCCTCCATTGTTCACTTGGGAACCTGTATAGCAGGGTTGGTTAGATAGAACTCTGTTAATATTATGTTTTTTAACTGAAATATTGGAATAGTTTGTAAGTGGAAATTAGCTCTATGTGGTAAAAATTATTACCTGAATTTGAACTGTTACTTGGCTGTGATATTGTAACTTTTTTGAGGTTTGGGTGCAGTTGTTTGTCAGGTTAATTAGAGGAAATTTAAATGTGTTGTTTGCCTGGAGCTTGGGGAAGGAACATTAGCTGTATTACTTCTCTTTAAAGGAATTACCCTTGGCCTCCATTGTTCACTTTGGAACTCAGAGCAGCAAGTTTGGTTAGAGCAGAGCTCTGAGTTAATATTCTGTTTTTAATCAGTTATTGGAATAGTTTGTAAGTGAATTAGTTCTATGTGGTAAAAATTATTACCCTGAATTAGAACTGTTGGTTGGCTGTGATATTGTAACTTTTGAGGTTTGGGACAGTTGTTTGTCAGGTTAATTAGAGGGAAATTTAGTTTTTGTTTGCCTGGTGCTGGGGAAGGGACATTATCTGTAATTGCTTGTCTAAACAGGAATTACCCTGGCTCCTATTGTTCACTTGGGAACTCAAAGAAGCAGGTTGGTTAGATAGAACCTGGGTTAAATTTTGTTTTTAACTGAAATATTGGAATAGTTTTGTAAGTTACCTTATGTGTTAATTATTACCCTAATTAGAACTGTTACTTGGGCTGTGATATTGTAACTTTTTGAGGTTTGGAATGGTTGTTTGTCAGGGTTAATTAGAGGAAATTTAATGTTGTTTGCTGGTGCTTGTAAAGGGACATTACTGTAATTCTTGTCTTTAAACAGGAATTACCCTGGCCTCCATTGTTCTTGAACTAGGCAGCATGGTTATGGATAGATCTCTGTTAATGTTCTGTTTTTAACTTGTTATTGGAATAGTTTGTAAGGAAATTAGCTTATGTGGTAAATTACCCTGAATTAGAACTGTTACTGGCTGTGATATTGGTAACTTTTGAGGTTTGGGGGAGTTGTTTGTCAGTTGTTAATTGGAAATTTAAAT
The DNA here is from genome assembly GCA_016271365.2 of Neoceratodus forsteri. Lineage (NCBI taxonomy): Eukaryota > Metazoa > Chordata > Ceratodontiformes > Ceratodontidae > Neoceratodus > Neoceratodus forsteri. The sequence continues at coordinate 40,357,610 of CM028131.1, read as the reverse complement.
GTGTTGTTTTGACTGGTGCTGGAAAGGACATAGCTTTAATGCTTGTTTTAAATAGGAATTACCGGCCTCCATTGTTCTTGGGAACTCAAGGAAGCAGGTTGGTTGGATAGCTCCTGGGTTAATATTCTGTTTTTAACTGAAATATTGGATAGTTTGTAAGGAATTAGCTCTATGGAAAAATTATTACCTGAATTGGAACTGTTACTTGTGCTGTGATATTGCAACTTTTGAGGTTTGGACAGTTGTTTGTCAGTGTTAATTACAGAAATTTTAATGTGTTGTATGCCTGGTGCTTGGGGAAGACATTAGCTGTAATTACTTGTTTAACAGGAGTTCCCTGGCCCATTGTTCACTGAACTCAGAGCAGCAGGGTTGGTTAGAAAGAGCCTGTTAATATACTTTTAACTGAAATATTGGAATAGTTTGTAAGTGATTCTTTATGTGGTAAAATTATTACCCGAATTAGAACTGTTACTTGGGCTGTGATATTGTAACTTTTTGAGATCGTACAGTTGTTTGTCGGGGTTAATAGAAAATTTAAATATGTTGCTTGCCTGGTGTTGAAGGACATTAGCTGTAATATTTGTCTTGAAACAGAATTACCTGGCCTCCATTGTTCCTTGGGAACTCAGAGCAGCAAGGTTGTTGGATAGAGCTCTGGTTAATATTCTGTTTTTACTGAAATATTGATTGGTTGTAAGGAAATTAGCCTGTATGTGGAAATTATTACCTGAATTGGAACTGTTACTTGGCTAGATATTGTAACTTTTTTTGAGTTTGGGGACAGTTGTTTGTCAGGAATTTAGAAATTTAAATGTGTTGTTTGCCTGGTGCTTGGAAGGGTTGTTAGCTGTAATTACTTGTCTTTAAACAGGAATTACCCTGGCTCATTTTTCACTTGGGAACTCAGAGGAGGGAATTTAAATGTGTTGTTTGCCTGGTGCTTGGGGGAAGAGACATTAGCTGTAATTACTTGTCTTTAAACAGGAATTACCCTGGCCTCCATTGTTCACTTGGGAACTCAAAGCAGCAAGGTTGGTTGGATAGAGCTCTGGGTTTATATTCTGTTTTTAACTGAAATATTGGATTAGTTTGTAAGTGAAATTAGCTCTATGTGATAAAAATTATTACCCTGAATTAGAACTGTTTCTTGGCTGTGATATTGTAACTTTTTGAGGTTTGGGGACAGTTGTTTGTCAGGGTTAATTAGAGGGAAATTTAAATGTGTTGTTTGCCTGGTGCTTGGGGAAGGACATTAGCTGTAATTACTTGTCTTTAAACAGGAATTACCCTGGCCTCCATTGTTCACTTTGGAACTCAGAGTGGCAAGGTTGGTTGGATAGAGCTCTGGGTTTATATTCTGTTTTTAACTGAAATATTGGAATAGTTTGTAAGTGAAATTAGCTCTATGTGGTAAAAATTATTACCCTGAATTAGAACTGTTACTTTGGCTGTGATATTGTAACTTTTTGAGGTTTGGGGACATTTGTTTGTTAGGGTTAATTAGAGGGAAATTTAAATGTGTTGTTTGCCTGGTGCTTGGGGGAAGGGACATTAGCTGTAATTACTTGTCTTTAAACAGGAATTACCCTGGCCTCCATTGTTCACTTTGGAACTCAGAGTGGCAGGGTTGGTTGGATAGAGCTCTGGGTTTATATTCTGTTTTTAACTGAAATATTGGAATAGTTTGTAAGTGAAATTAGCTCTATGTGGTAAAAATTATTACCCTGAATTAGAACTGTTACTTGGGCTGTGATATTGTAACTTTTTGAGGTTTGTGGACATTTGTTTGTCAGGGTTAATTAGAGGGAAATTTAAATGTGTTGTTTGTCTGGTGCTTGGGGGAAGGGACATTAGCTGTAATTACATGTCTTTATACAGGAATTACCCTGGCCTCCATTGTTCACTTGGGAACTCAGAGCAGCAAGGTTGGTTGGATAGAACTCTGGGTTAATATTCTGTTTTTAACTGAAATATTGGAATAGTTTGTAAGTGAAATTAGCTCTATGTGGAAAAATTATTACCCTGAATTAGAACTGTTACTTGGGCTGTGATATTGTAACTTTTTGAGGTTTGGTGACAGTTGTTTGTCGAGCGTTAATTTGAGGGAAATTTAAATGTGTGGTTTGCCTGGTGCTTGTGGAAGGACATTAGCTGTAATTACTTGTCTTTAAACAGGATTTACCCTGGTCTCCATTGTTCACTTGGGAACTCAGAGCAGGAAGTTTGGTTGGATAGAGCTCTGGGTTAATATTCTGTTTTTAACTGAAATATTGGAATAGTTTGGAAGTGAAATTAGCTCTATGTGGTAAAAATTATTACCCTGAATTAGAACTGTTACTTGGGCTGTGATATTGTAACTTTTTGAGGTTTGGTGACAGTTGTTTGTCAGGGTTAATTAGAGGGAAATTTAAATGTGTTGTTTGCCTGGTGCTTGGTGGAAGGGACATTATCTGTAATTACTTGTCTTTAATCAGGAATTACCCTGGCCTCCATTGTTCACTTGGGAACTCAGAGCAGCAAGGTTGGTTGGATAGAGCTCTGGGTTAATATTCTGTTTTTAACTGAAATATTGGAATAGTTTGTAAGTGAAATTAGCTCTATGTGGTAAAAATTATTACCCTGAATTAGAACTGTTACTTGGGCTGTGATATTGTAACTTTTTTGATGTTTGGGGTCAGTTGTTTGTCAGGTTTTAATTAGAGGGAAATTTAAATGTGTCGCTTGCCTGGTGGTTGGTAAGAGCCCTCCTCCCAATCTCTGTTTTGTAGGCTTTTAAATACTGAAAACCACTTGGGGGTTGGGGATTGAAAGGCTGAGTATTTCTGTTTAGGACTGAGATTTGAAGCAACAGCAGCTGGTGGGCCTGTGACATCATACAGTACCTGATGTCTGCTTACACACTGTTAGTGGGACTGAACACACACTGGACTGTATGTGTTTGTGAGACTTTGGAACTTTATTGGTGGGGTTGATATTGGTTTGTAAATAACTACAGTCAGTATAGAGAGAAACTGTATTCCAGGGAATGGGACTGAGAAAAGGTGCCATTATAAACAGAGGATAAACAGGGTGGCCACATTCCACCATGGCAGGCATCTTGAAGGGTTGTAGGTTGTACAGGCTGTGGGATGGCAATAATTCTAAATTGGACCTGGAGAGAGGGATGCTGTCCACTCTGTAGGCAGTTATCTTGTATCAGGAATGAGGTATATTGGTTAAGGAGTAAGCTGGGGGAGCTGGGGGGGTGTCCAAGGATAAGGGATGTGGATATGGGCAGCAGAAGGGTGGGGCTGAGGGGAGGCTGGGGCAACGCTCGGAATTTACAGGACGTTATGTTACAGCAAGCAGGAGGGGGGATATTAGGGACAGAGGTCCCTTAGATAGGGAAGTTGATGCTAAGGGGAAAGCGTACGGGGCGAACTCTCTAAATACAAAGATAGTGGAGGGGTAAGAGTCAGGAGGGGCTGTTGTGCAGAAGCCTAAAACAGCAGACTGTGGGAAGGGAGCTCCTAAGGTGAGCAGAGCAAGAGGGGAAGAAGAGGGGCAGTTTAGAGGTGCAGTCAGGGGAATCTCGGGTTACTTGATGGAGGCTGACATAGAGTGTCACAATAAATTTGAGCTACTAAGCAAACTAGAGGGGGAGGAAGGGGTTGGTGGAAATGAGAAAACTTATTCAGAGGCTGAGGGGAGGGAGTCTGATACCCATAGGGCATCACAGACTGGCAATGGAAAGGATAGAAATAGTCCCAGAGGGAGAAGGGGAAACATATATGTTAAGCAAATGCGGGAGATGCAACATATTCCAGACATGAGAGAGGAGAGCATGATTGGAGAGAAACTGGGAGACAAGGACAGGGTTTTAAATAATTGATTAGCCGTTTTTATCTTGGGACTTTACTAACTGTACAGAAAGTATTTATATAGGTTTTCTAGAAGTGCTGTGTTTGTTAAACACAGTGAGGCAAGAGCGATGCATTTTTACAAAGATTTAGCACTTTTATGAGCAAAACGCTAATCAATTTTTAGAGTTATATAAATCCCTGCAAGGAGGTGGGAGAGGAGCCCCCTTTCAGCAGGGGGGTCAGTACCAAGAATGGGGCCCTAGCTAAAGGGACCCACAGAGGCCACCTCTGGAAGCAGGGGTACTATTACAAGGGGGATGGTGATGTGGGGAAGGAGAAACCATTAGGGCCAGGATAATTGGTTCGGATAAGAGAGGGTTAAAGGGGACACCTATTCAGAGGGAGTTTGAGTTAAGTGGGCAAAACAGCAAGGGAGGCAGAAAGGGGAGGGTGACAAGGGGGTCTCTAGTAAGGCAGGAAGACTCCCACAAAATTGAGATCATGAATAAAGGGTGGGAAGGGGGGCTGAGAGGGCATAGTGGAGGTAACCATAAGGATGATGTTGGTTTTAAGGTTCTGTTATTGGGGGACTCCATGATTAGGGCTATCCAGTGGGAGGGACAGGGGGTGGATGCCATAGCCAGGTGAAGGTAGTGTGTATCTCTGGGCTGACACTGCACAGAGCAAAGTTCATGGTGTATGAAATGGTTAGGGATTGTGGAGGGAAACTGGATTTCCTGATGCATTTGGGAACTAATGATCCAGAGGGAAATAGCATTTTGGAAATCCAAGCAAGGTTCCAAGAACTTGCCAGAGTCTGTCGGGATAATGGATGCAACATTTCCTTTTCGGAGATATTGCCAGTACCAAAGGCCTCAGTGGAGAAAAAAATGAAGCTCACAGAGGTTAATGACTGGCTCAGGAAGTGGGGTGAAGGGAGTGGGATGGGGGTGTTAGGGAACTGGAATGGAGTTTGGGAGGATAAGGGACTATATGCCAAGGACAGGTTTCATCTTGCCCATTAGGAAGGAAGTCCTTAAACAGGGGATGGCTGACTACATACAAAAAGGTGGGGTTTAAACTTGTGAGGGAAGGGATAAAGGGAGGGCTGACCAAAGCCCTCTCCTCCAGATGAGGGAGTAGCCTTCACGCCCAAGGGAGGAAGGGGGAAACAGATTGGGGATGGAGGTTTCAGGAGGAGCAGAGGGAGGATGGAAGTATAAGAAATCTGGGTGGGGTTTGACAAAGAGAATCAGGGATAAGGGGTGGGAGTTGGTGTTAGTAAATGCCAGGAGCTTGGTAATCAAGTTGCCAGAGTTCCAGGTCATGCTGTTCGGGGGGGGTGGATGTGGCGGCGGTCAGAAACATGGGCCAACAAAACCAGACTGGGACCTAAACGTAAGGGGGTACACTATGCTCAGGAAGGATAGAAAGGAGGGCAGAGGGGGTGGAGTGGCTATGTTCATCAGAGATGACATAGAAATTATTAGGGTAGAAGAAGCAGAGGGAAATGTGGAGGCCTTATGGGTCACTTTACGATCCTCAGCAGGAAATAAGGTCAAGCTGGGTGTAGCATATAGGCCCCCCGGGATGAGTGAGGTTCTAGAGGATGGTTTGCTGGACAACATCATTGCCCAGTGTGGACCAAAAGGGGAAGGAGTGGTGTTGATGGGGGACCTTAATATGCCAGGTACAAACTGGGGAACCATGTCCTCTAAGGTGGCCAAGGAGCAGAGGCTGCTGGATGGCTTCTAGGATGTTTTCTTAACACAGCATGTGATGGAGCCCACAAGGAAGGGGCATGTCCTGGATGTGGTTCTGGCAGATGGGGATCTGGTAAGGGACATGGTTGTACAAGACCCCCTGACTGGAAGTGACCACAATACTGTCTGGTTTCAAATAAGCATGGGGGGAGTGGGGGTGAGATCTAGGACACTGGCAGTGGACTTCAGGGGGGCAGACTTCATGGGCATGGGAAATATTATCAAGGATCACTTGTTGGGGATTACCTCAATGACAAGTGTGGAAAGGAGATGGGAGGTCCACAGCAGGGGACTTCATGAGGGCAGTAAGGATCTCGCTAAGTTGAAACAATGAGGGAGCAAGGTCACTAAACCATGCTGGTGGTCCAGTGAGGTACAGGTAGCAGTCAGAGAAAAGAAGGTGGCCTACAAAAAATATAAAACAACAAGAGGGGATAGGGATAAGGAAATGTACCAGCTTGCATCTAGAAAAGTCACCTGTATAGTGAGGGGAGCAAAGTCCAGTAAAGAGCAGCGGCTGGCACAGGGGATACATGGAGGGGAAAAGGGGTTCTTCCGGTACATTGGGGAGTGGAGAAAAACTAAGTGCCATCTCAGCAGATTGAGATCAGAAGGAGGGTGGGTGGAAGAGGTGAGGGGCCAGGCAGAGGTATTTAATAAGTACTTTGCCTCTGTGTTCACTAGGGAGGGGGATGGGATATCTACAAAGCAAGGCACAAAGGGGATAGAAACATCAGTAAGTGGGATCAGGGGAGCAACAAAAATGGAGCAAGAGGGAGAGAGAGGTACCCCAGGGGTGTCACATCTGGGTAAAGATAAAAAGGCCAGTAAGGTGGAGGGGACGGATGATGCTATCTCTGCCAAAAGGTGTGGTTAGCCCTCAAGGCCCTAAAGAAAGACAAATCTCCTGGGCCGGATGGCATTCATCCGAGTACTATGGGGATTGGGGACATACTGGCTGCACCTGGCGAGACTTTTCAGCAGGTCACTTGAGACAGGGAGGGTACCTAGGGATTGGCGAGAGGCACATGTGGTACCAATCCATAAAGGGGGTCGAGGGAAGTACCAGGTAACTATAGACCCATCAGTTTGACCTCGTGGTGGGAAAATTAATGGAGAGTATACTAAAGGAACGATTGGGGTGTACTTGGAGGAGGTGGAGGTCTGGATAGTCGGCAACATGGGTTTGTGTCAGGTAGATCTTGTCAAACCAACCTTGTAGAGTTCTATGAATGGGTAACATCAGAACTGGACAGGGGTAAGCCTGTGGATGTATTTATTCTTGGACTTCAGCAAGGCATTTGACTCTGTCCCCCACAATGGTCTGGTGGAGAAACTGATGGGGTTAGGAGTAGGCCCTTTGATGGTCAGATGGATTGAAAACTGGCTAACTGGATGCACTCAGAGAGTAGTGGTCTGTGGGGAGCTCTCAAACCCTAGAGAGGTTGGTAGTGGAGTACCGCAGGGTTCGGTCCTGGGTCCGATCCTGTTTAATGCATACATATCGGACATCAGGGAGGGTATAGGGTGTGAAATGAGTCACTTCACGGATGACTCCAACATGGGAGCAGTAGTTGAGGGAGAAGAGGGGAGGTTGGCCCTGCAAGGGGACCTGGACACTCTGGAAAGCTGGGCTCACACATGGAAATTAAATTTCAATATCACCAAGTGCAAGGTGTTGCATCTTGGTCGGGGAAACCCTAAACACAGGTACACCCTGGGAGGGGAGGCACTGGAGGCCTCAATAGGGGAAAAAGACCTAGGGGTCATGGTGGATGCATGTATGAATAACTCTGAGCAGTGCAGGAGAGCGGCTAGCAAGACAAACAGGATGTTGGGATTCATCGTAAGGGGGATCACCTCTAGGAGCAAGGAAGTGATTCTGCCACTGTACAATGGACTGGTTAGACCACACCTTGAGTACTGTGTACAGTACTGGAGACCACACTTAAAGAGGGACATACAGCTCCTAGAGAAGGTACAGAGGAGGCCAACAAAGATGATATGAGGGCTAGGGGATTTGACGTATGAGGACAGACTTAAGGAGCTCTGCCTGTTTTCACTGGAGGAGAGGAGAGACAGGGGGGACATGATTGAGGTCTTCAAGTACCTCAAGGGAATACATACAGTAAACATGGAAGGGATCTTTAGACTAAAGCAGGGAGGCATCACCAGAGGGCATGGTTTGAAGTTGGAAGGTGGAAGGGGAAGGGGGGAAAAGAGGAGGAGGTTTTTCACTGAGAGGGTGGTGGACCCTTGGAATGCACTGCCTGGTGAGCTAGTTCAGAGATCCACAGTGGAGGGCTTCAAGAGAGGATGGGACAGACACAGAAAGTGGATGTATCAGATGATGTCTTGTCCCAGGGAGGTGGGGATGGATGATACGGGTTTCTGGAGCACAAGGGATGGGAGGGTCTCGGCACCCAACTAAGGATCTAAAGTTTGAGCAGACTCGATAGACCGTAAGGCCTAATCTGCTGGCAAATAGTATGTAAGTATGTCTGAGGTGACACCTCCACTCAACTGAGTACAGTAAGGGTGTGCATGTTGACACCAAGGCAGTGGGCTGACAGTGTAAGGACAGATATTGTGTCATGAGTGTCCAGCCACAGAAAACCTGTTATGTGTCACAGTTGCACTTGGTGGTTCCTATCTGTGAAAGTACTGTCGCAACACAGATTTCATGTGTGTTTGTTATGTGTATGTATGCAGATTGTCTACTTTTTGACCAAGTTTTTGGTGGCTCTTAAAAGAACCATTTTTTTAATGGGGTACATCTAAACAGTCTGATATTTTTACAGCGCTGTGAGGATTCCATCTCAAAGGTCTCCCAGGAAAGGGCAATTGCCAGCATGTGAGAAGTGCACACCATCTGGTAGATATAGCCAGTCATTACAATACTTAATTTCAGGGTGATGTATGGTGTGCATCCCAAGCATGCTCAGGTATCCACAGATTTATATGTTAACCTTTCTTCATGCCCTGTCAAGCAGATACATGTGCTGTTCTACTTGTCAGGCCCTACACTCTGTAATGTCTGAAAACAGTATCTTACAGGCAGGTAATATACTCATTATAGAAGCAAGGTCCAATTTTGCTTCTGCTACTAAATTCTGCCTTCTATATCCTGTGCAATGTCACTGATGAAGATGTTGAATAGGACCGTTCCCAGCACTGATCCCTGTGGTACCCCACTGGTCACTCTTCCCTCTGTGGAGTGACAGCCATTTACCACCACCCTCTGTGTCCTGCCACCCAGCCAGTTACCTACCCACCACACTACTGTCCCTGCACACCCATATTCCCCAGTTTGTAATAGTCTTCTATGTGGCACAGTGTCAAAGGCCTTGCTGAAGTCCAGATAGGCCATGTTCACTGCCCTCCCCTGATCCACCTCCCTAGTCACCCAGTCAAAAAATTCAATGAGGTTGGTCTGACATGACCTCCCCCTGGTGAAACCATGCTGCCTTGGGTCCTGTAGTCCATTAACAACCAAATGTTCCACCAATCTCTCCTTCAGTAGTGCTTCCATGATCTTTCCCACTACCGAGGTGAGGCTGACTGGTCTGTAGTTCCCTGCTTCCTCTTTGTTCCCACTTTGTATAAGGGGACTACATCTGCTGTCCTCCAGTCTTTGGGTACTCCCTGTTTCCAGTGATTGGCTGAACAGGATAGCCAGAGGTTCAGCCACCACCTCTCTTAGTTCTTTCAGGACCCTGGGGTGCACCCCATCTGGTCCCATTGCTTTATCAGCTCTTATTACTTCCAGTTCCTTCAGGACCCTTTCTCGTGTAAAGGGACTTGTGTCCATTTCTGCACCATTCTCAATTTTGCTTCTGCTACTAAATCTACCCATCATTTGGTGTCTAAATCATTGCCTCCAAGATGAATCTGCAGCATGTCCGGATGAGCTTGAGTGCTCAGTAGTCTGTGCATTGTTGGCATGAGATGATCCCAGCTCATGCCTCCCCTGCCAAACCACTTTACAGAGCAATTTGGAAGCTGCAGGTCTTTACCAAACTGACTTCTCTGAGCATACGCTGAAGCTCATCATACTCTTCTGCTGCCAATGACCCACACAGTGCATTTGCTGTTTTCTGCCATTCTAAGCTTTTAAACTGAGAAGTGGACAGAGAGCTACCAAAAAAATCAGTCTTTGTCCTGTTGTATTTGGTCATTACTGAATATGAAACTGAGATTTCCATCTCTGCTTCAACATTGCTTTGGTGTACTGTTCCAATATATAAGGATAAAAGAAAATCATTGGCTAATATTTTGTCATGGTTAACCAATACAGTGACTGCATGCGCTACATAGATACATAGATACATAGACAGTGTCAGCAGATAAGGGCCTATGGCCCACCTAGTCTGCCCATTTGAGCTTGTAAGTTCAGTTTGTTTTCCTAGAAGTCTATTTCCCCTTAGCCCTGACCTCTAGAATTCCTTTATGTCTATCCCATGCATTCTTAAATCCCGTGATTGTTTCAGCCCCCACCACTTCCTCTGGCAGGGTGTTCCACTTGTCCACCACCCATTCTGTGAAGAAATTCTTTCTCCATGTTTCCTCTGAATCGTCCTCCCTCCAACTTCATCCCATGCCCTCTAGTCCTGAAACATCTTTTCGCTTAAAAATAGTGTTTTCCTGCACCCTATTCCTCCCTGTAAGATACTTGTATGTCTCTATCATATCCCCTCTCCTCCTCTCCTCCAGGGTGTACATGTTCAGTTCCTTCAATCTGTCTTCATAGGACTTGTGATGCAACCCATGCACCATCTTTGTTGCCCTCCTCTGAACCTTCTCTACCCTGTCTATGTCCTTACGTAGGTATGGTCTCCAGAACTGTACACTGTACTCCAGGTGGGGCCTCACTAGTGTCTTGTATAGCGGAATTATGACCTCCCTTTTCCTGCTGGTGATGCCCCTGCCTATACATCCCAGCATCCTATTTGCTTTACCTGATGCCTTGTCACACTGTTTCACCTTGAGGTCATCAGAGATGACAACCCCAAGATCCTTTCCCTTGCTGGTGCATGCTATATCCTCACCCCACAACTGATATATTGTGCCAGGGTTTTGTGCCCCATATGCATTATCTTGCACTTCTTTGCATTGAATTTCAACTGCCAAACCCTTGACCATTCTTCAAGTTTCTGCAGGTCCCTTCTCATTCTGTCTACACCCTCTGGTGTGTCTACTCTATTACAGAGCTTTGTGTCATCAGCGAACAGTGAAATTCTGCCTTCTATATCCTGTGCAATGTCACTGATGAAGATGTTGAATAGGACCAGTCCCAGCACTGATCCTGTGGTACCCCACTGGTCACTCTTCCCTCTGTGGAGTGACAGCCATTTACCACCACCCTCTGTGTCCTGCCACCCAGCCAGTTACCTACCCACCACACTACTGTCCTGCCCACACCCATATTCCCCAGTTTGTGTAATAGTCTTCTATGTGGCACAGTGTCAAAGGCCTTGCTGAAGTCCAGATAGGCCATGTTCACTGCCCTCCCTGATCCACCTCCCTAGTCACCCAGTCAAAAAATTCAATGAGGTTGGTCTGACATGACCTCCCCCTGGTGAAACCATGCTGCCTTGGGTCCTGTAGTCCATTAACAACCAAATGTTCCACCAATCTCTCCTTCAGTAGTGCTTCCATGATCTTTCCCACTACCGAGGTGAGGCTGACTGGTCTGTAGTTCCCTGCTTCCTCTTTGTTCCCACTTTTGTATAAGGGGACTACATCTGCTGTCCTCCAGTCTTTGGGTACCTCCCTGTTTCCAGTGATTGGCTGAACAGGATAGCCAGGGTTCAGCCACCACCTCTCTTAGTTCTTTAAGGACCCTGGGGTGCACCCATCTGGTCCCATTGCTTTATCAGCTCTTATTACTTCCAGTTCCTTCAGGACCCTTTCTCGTGTAAAGGGACTTGTGTCCATTTCTGCACCATTCTCACCTCTTGTACTCCTTCAGACCCATTACCCCCTTCCTTAGTAAGGACAGGCAGAAATACCTGTTCAATATGTCAGCTTTACTGTTGTCATCCTCCACCTTGACTCCCATCCTCCCCTTCAGTCTCCTATCCACTCCTTTGTCCTTCTTTTTCCTTATGTACCTGTAAAGGTTTTGTCCCTTTAACCACTGATTTTGCAATGTGTTCTTCTGTCTGAGCTTTGGCTCCTATACTGACTTCCCTGCCCCCTTTGTTTCTCCTGGTACTTCTCCCTATCCCTTCTGCCTGTGTCTTTGTATTGCCTGAATGCAATCTTTTTGGCTTTCACTTTCTTTGCTACCTCTTTGGAAAACCATAATGGTCTCCTCTTTCTTTTCTCTTGCTAACCTGCTTAATGCATAATTCTGTTGTTCTTATAATCCCCATTTTAAATACTGCCCACTGTTCTCAATCCCTGATTCCTGTCCCATTCCTCTAATGCCTCTTTCAAGCATCTCCCCATTTTCCCAAAGTCTGCCCCTAAAATCCAGGATCGTGTTTTGTGTGGTTTGGTTCTGCTCTTTCTGTGATTTCAAACCACAATGACTGGTGGTCACTGTTACCCAGGTGCTCCCCACTGTTACCCCATCACACTGTCCCTGTTTGTGAGCAAAGGTCCAGTATTGCCTTCTGCCGAGTTGGTTCCATGACCAATTGCTTGAGGAAGGCACCCTGAAGGAGTCAGGATAAATCTGCTCTAGTTGATGCTGCTGCTGGATGCTCCAGTCCAAGTCTGGTATATTGAAGTCTCCAACCAGTACTACCTCACCCTTGTCTGCCATCCTTTGGATGGCTAGCATCAGCTCCTATCTGTTTCTTCCTCCTGGGCTGGTGGTCTATAGACCACACCTGTGGATGGCTGGCCCCATTTTCCTTTCCAGCTTAACCCACAGTATCTCTCCCCATTTTGTTCCTCCTGGATCTGTGTGGCCCTTATGTCATTTTCACATACAGTGCCACTCCTCCTCCCTTCCTGCCTGCTCTGTCTCTTCTGAATATGTTGTAGCCAGGTATGGCCATCTCCCAGTCATGGTTATCATTACACCAGGTTTCAGTGATGGCCACAATGTCCAGGTCTGACTGTACCATGACAGCCTCCGGATCTTCCATCTTGTTGCTAAGGCTCCTGGCCTACACCTACATTTAATGGTTGCAGGTCCTGTCAAGCAGAAATGTTGCAAAGTTTCCAGGAGGGAAAATACTACATTTTGATAGGCTACTTCAAACAATCACAAGTAAAGTACTAGCTATTATTGGTTGCCTTTTCTTTTATGACACACATGCTGTCTGCTTGCTGCCTCCATTTGCAGCCCTATCTGTGCTGGTAAGTACTCACTGACACTCTGACTTTAAACAGTTATGATTTCTTCCCACAACATAACAGATTATTTACATTGCTATAGTCAAATAAAGGAGTAAAAAACGTTTTGCTTAATGCTATTTTTGTGTCATTATCAGTTTTCATAATGCTAGTAAAATTTTATAGAAAATTGCATGTACTTACACAGAGTAAAGCAGGCTGCTCAGTTATTTCTAAGATGACTGCTATGTCCTTCTTCTCCAGTCTTCAGCACTTGTGATTGGTTGTTTGACATGGCCTGGTCAATGTTCTGTCCCACTGGTGTTTGCGTCTGTCAGTCAAATACAAAGCAGTGTCTGATTGGCTTAGCCTTATAAAAGGTGTTTTTTTATGTGAATATTCAACACGTTCATGCTCATGACACTATTATTCGACTCTGTCATGCTGACATTATTTTGTGACACTATCATGTTGATTCAACACTATTATTCGACACTTTCATGCATGCAACAATATTTTTCAACGCTACTATTCAACACTGTCGTGCTGACGACATCATTTTGTGACACTATTGTGTTTATTTGACACTGTCGTGTATTTGACTCTACTTTGTGAAAATGTTGCAAATAATCTGTTTTTTAACAAAAATAGTGTGTATAGTGAAAACTTTCATTAAAAAAACACTTTTTGCCATATTTTCAGATATTGTGCCATGTTATAACTCAGCTTCTATTGTGCACCATCTAAAAGCATTGCATTTTGTCTTCACTAGTGGTGCGCTGTGAGAATGATTATTTATTTATTTATTTTGCTTTTGTTGACCGGGTAAGTGCACTAGACAAATCCTGCCTATTTTCAGGCACGACCCAGGGGAGGTGGATACAGATGAATGCCAACTGACCTTGAACCAGATTAAGCTGTTGTTATGTGTGCAATTATGTGTGCAACGTTTTGTTAGCAATGCTCTCTATTCATGTAATATGACAGATGTACAGTGTGTATGACTATGCAATGTTATTAAATAATATTTACTCAACACTAAATATTTGTTTTTCTCTATTTCTTATACAGGTGTCTGATACTCACAAAACATTTTCCAACACTACTGTGAAATTCTAGAGAAGAAAGATGCCTTCTAAGCAGAGACACAGTTCTATGCAGAGATGAAACAGGTATCATAGTAGTACACTGTTGCTTAAGAGTGGTATGAATACCACACACACTACATCGAGATGTAAACTGATTTCTCATTCCACTCAAGGAGTGACTTCGCAGGTTGCATGCTCCACAGAAATTCTACATACTTGCTCTCAAATGCAAGTCAAATATGCACAGCTCAGCAACAGTTGTAGAAATCTTCCAGATGGAAGAATAATGTTGCAAAGGCAAGCTTAAACAAACGTACTAAGCAACGGTGTAAAGGTATGGCTGTTGATGCTCACTTGAGGAAGCAAAAGTATTTTCAGTCACTGGCTTGTAAAGCTAAGTTAGATAGATTTATTGCAGCTGTGATGAGACGTGAACACAAAAAAACTAAAGACTCATCTGTCATTGACGAATTGCATCTCAGAGTTTGTACATTCTCCACAGAGCAGTATTTGTTCTTCAGCACTTGTGGTGTAAAATGGCACATGTACTTGAACAACTCAGAAAAGTTGTGTACAGCATAAAGATGAGGCTACAACGCTATCCCATCTTGAACCAACACAACTTCTGGGACATTTTCACAGGTAGCTGGCTACACACACAGCACTCAGAGGCATATTTCTGGGAGAAGGCATATTACTCACAGAAAAAGGACAGCAAGTTCTCTATTGATGAGTCTGGTAAACTATGTAATGTGCTGACTGTATGTGATGACATTACTACTGAGTCAGATGATGAGTCTGATTCGACTGTTCAGCCTCGTAAGCGTCACTGCCTGTCATGGACATGTGATGCAACTTGCAACCGGAGGCAATCATCATTTGATAAAGTTGAGCACTTTATCAATCTGTTTGTCATTACCGATTGTAAAGACAGATATCAATTGTTTGAGACTATAAACCTTTGTGAGATCCATCCACATACTGGACTTATGGGTCATTCACTAGCATGCCTAGACAGTGGTGTTTGTGACAGTGTATTTCACCACATGCAGATGCTGGGAGTGCATCAATCAGGGATGCGTAACTTTGTGTATAGGGTCTATGAGGTGTGACAAGTTGTTGCACGGTATACTTGTCTTAATGAGTTGCTGCAGTCTGGTGACATACATGGTGCCATGACATTTCTGAAACAGCTGCAACATGACAGAAGTGTCACAGATACTGTGATTGATCAGGCATTAATTGCTGATGAACATTCTGTCTCTGCCTTGGAAACAGATATTCATAAGCAGTTTGGGAACTCCATTACCAAGCTTGAGTTGATAGAGACAGAGAAATTTGACTCTGTATGTGTGTCATGTGATTGGCTCTGTTACCAGAAACAAACAGTCACAGTTAATCTGGAATCCTTGTCACCATACAATGACATGTGGTTTCGACTCGCAGCATTTTTGCTGTTAATGGGTGACTTCCACTTATAGCCAATCATTGTGATGCGCAACTACTGTTTTTGAAAGGTGAAAAGTAACACTGTGCTACCAAAGTCATTGTTGAATTTATGTGGAGGCACATGTTACACCTGCTGAGATTGCCACATTGAATATCTTTGAACGAATTCTTATTCAGACTACGAAACCATTTCAAACTATTCTATGTATGAATACAAAAACACTGAACATTCCACAAAAAGAACTCATTAGGTCTCTTAAGGGTTCCTTTATGTATCTTCCACTTCCTCTGCAGGAAAATGTGGAGGCAATCTCCATTGACAAGAGTTTGATAATTCTTGTCAACGGTGTTCCAACAAAGTCAAAGGTCATCTGGCAGGATGTTGTCAATGTAGAGAAGGTGAAGCTTGCTCTTACTTACTTACTTACTTATTTACTTGAAGAGCAACAATCCCTTTTATGCAGACCTTGACATTGTTTGCATGAGTTGTGCATCTGCTGAACACAATGTGTTGGATACCACAAAACCAATGATTGAGAAGGTCAATGTAGAGACAACTGATAATGTGTATGAACAGTACACAATACATCCACTACTTGGCAGAGATCCAGTTGGGGATAACATTGATCTGCATCAAATGAAACAGATGGAAGTTGCCCCTGTCAGCATTTGGGAGGTGACTTTGGAAGCATGTTGTTTTCTGTATTTATTTACAAAAGGGTTAGGTGGACGTTTAGATGATAGAGAAGTGCATGTTCAAGCTGCTGCATACCGTACCATTCGCATGCTCAGTAAGGATGGCAAATTCAGATGCAATATACAGTACTTTTTCCATCTCCTCTGGGAGAGTGAGCTGAACAAACTGTCTGCATCAATTGCACATACTATACGGCTCATGACTCTACTTGATGGAATCACTGCCATTGAGATTTTGCAGAAATTAAAGCAAAAGGATGAAACTGTGCAGGTCAATTTGCCTTCCATACTGTCAAGTCTATGCTGCACAAAAGAATACTGGTATCGCAGACATTCTAAGATGATGGCTATGCTGCAAGAGTATGGTGAAGCAACGTGAGGCAGTATAGCGTAGCAGTCTAAGGCTCTGAGCTGCAAATCTGGTGACATCCAGCAGACCAGACCTGGGTTTGAATCCCAC
Source organism: Neoceratodus forsteri (assembly GCA_016271365.2). NCBI lineage: Eukaryota > Metazoa > Chordata > Ceratodontiformes > Ceratodontidae > Neoceratodus > Neoceratodus forsteri. The sequence goes on along the minus strand of CM028131.1, from coordinate 40,341,019 downwards.
AGCTTCCACTTGCATACTGTGTGACCCTGAGCAAGTCACTTAACCTCCTTGTGCTCCCAGGTTGCTCCTGTAAAAAAGCTTTCAATTACATCCCAGAGTGTTGAAGGAACTTGCGGATTTCCTGGTGAAACCCCTGGCAGAGCTTTTCACCATCTCTCTGAGGACAGGGTGGGTGCCCCAGGACTGGAAGGTGGCACATATAGTGCCTATCCACAAGGGGGGATCAAGGGAGGTGGCAGAGAACTACAGGCCTGTCAGCCTGACATCGGTGGTGGGCAAGGTGATGGAGGGCATTGTCAAGGAGAGGCTAGGGGGGGACCTGGAAAAGTCAGGGTGCCTGGATGATAGACAGCATGGATTCATCTCGAGGAAATCATGTCAGACAAACCTAGTGGCGTTCTATGACTGGGTGACGAGTGCCTTGGACCTTGGTAGACCAGTGGACGTCCTCTTTCTAGACTTCAGCAAGGCATTTGACTCTGTTCCTCACATGGGCCTGTTGGATAAGCTGGGAGAAATGGTGGTGGGGAACCAGATGATCAGATGGATAGGCAATTGGCTCCAGCACCAGACCCAGTGGGTCGTAGTTGGTGGGATAGTCTCATCCCCAAAGAGGGTCATTAGTGGGGTTCCACAGGGATCAGTCCTTGGGCCCCTCCTGTTCAACACTTATGTCTCTGACATAAGGACAGGTATCAGGAGTGAGATGAGTCTCTTTGCGGATGACTCAAAACTGGGGGTGGTGGTGGATGGGGAGGAGGGGAGGGTGGCCCTACAGGGGGACCTGGAGGCTCTGGAAAGATGGTCTAGAAAGTGGAAGCTGAGGTTCAATGCAGGGAAATGCAAGGTACTCCACCTGGGGTCCAGAAACCTGGGCCAAGTGTACACCCTGGGGAGGAAATGCTACAAGTCTCGATGGCTGAGAGCGACCTGGGGGTGGTGGTGGATGTCAAGTGAACAACTCAGAGACTTGTAGGAGGGCAGCAGCCAAGGCCAACAGGATGCTGGGATGCATCGCTAGGGATCACCTCCAGAAGGAGGAAGTGATGATCCCTCTATATAACTGCTTGGTGAGGGCACACCTTAGGTACTGCATGCAGTTTTGGAGGCCACACTTAAAGAGGGACATTAAACTCCTGGAGAGGGTCAGAGGAGGGCAACCAAAATGATTTGGTGCTTGGGGACAGGACCTATGAGGAGAGCTCGAAGAGCTAAATATATACACATTGGAAGAGAGAAGGGACCGGAGGACATGATAGAGTCTTCAAGTACATGAAAAGGGTAAATAGGGGAGGAACAGTCAGGGTGCTTCAAAGGAAGGAGAAGGGGCCACTAGAGGGCATGGGTGGAAGCTGGAGGAAGATTCAGGGAAGAAGAGGAGGTGCTACTTCACTGAGGAGGGTGGTGGAGCCATGGAATGCACTGCCTAGGGGCTGGTGGAGGCAGAGATGGTGAAGGGTTCAAGAAGGGCTGGGACAGGTACAGGGAAGGGTTCTGGAAGCAAAATCCAATGCAGCAAGAATATCCGGAACTGGGAAGGGAGAAGCCAGAGAAGGCGAGGGGGACAGCAAGGTCAGCACCCAGGGTGGGGGCTGACCAATCGAGCGGACTCAAAAGACCGTTAGGCCTATTCTGCTGGCATTTTAGTATGTTAGTATGTTAGTGTGCTATACCTGGTTAAACAACTAAATAAAAAAAAACAAAATAAAAACACTCAGCTGTGCCGAGTACACCTGGGAGGAGGTGACTGAACTCTTGAAGTTGGAAAATTGTGATGTAGAGGGCATTTTATCAATGACTTTTGGAGAGATGTGCTCACTTGACCCAGTCTCTGTGACTAGACATTTTCACATTTTCACATGCAGTTCCATGATATTCTGACTTTCATTTTGTCAAAGGACAATCCACCTCTTGGTATTATAGAGCATTACTTCTGGAGAATGTCATATCAGGCATGAGGCGCTCCTCATATTTGTATGTTACTGAGGATCAAGGACGCCCCATGCATAGGTGAATATGAAGTGGCAGAAGTGCTTGATTTCATTAAATGATTCATCACTTTATGCATACCGGACAAGTATGACAGTCCTATGCTTTGGAAGTTGGTGCAGAAGTTCTAACACTATATTTGTGTGAAATACTGCCACCATGTAGTGAAGTGCAAATCTGCTTGGTACACAGGATGTTGCTTCGGATTTCCCAGACATGTCTGTCTGAACGGTCACATTAACTATTTTCAGCAATGCAACACCTCTTAAAAAGGCAAAATCAACCAAGAGGGTATATGAGTTATCCAGGGATGAGAATGAGATCTACATCAATGACTACAACCCCACTCTTCTTCTAATGTGGCAAGCAAACATAGATGTTCAGTTTGTGGTTTACAACTCGTTGGCTCTTGTTCAGTACGTCACTTTGTACATCACCAAACATGAACAGACTACCTTGCAAGGTCTTTGGGAAGATATTGCCAGTTCAAGCAAGTCACTGATATCTCAGTTGTGGTATCATGGATTGAAGACCCTATCACACAGAAAATATGGTGCATATGAGGCTGGCAATCATTTGTTCGGTACACATTTGTATGGCAAATCTGATGCTGTGCGATTTCTCAGTGTTAACTACAAAGAGAAGTGCAAATGTGAATTTATTCCTCATGCTGAGATTGAGGAACTGGATCTCAACAGACCCTCTTCAAAATGTATATTGAAGAATAACCTGATTGACATGTACTACCCCCATAGACACAGTGACTTGGATGGTATGTGTCTATTTGAGGTGGCTAAATGGTACGACTACAAGACAGATGTCTCACATGATCGCACACATGACATTTAAAAGGTCAGAGGATTGAATGGCTGTCTCATAAAGATACATAAGCCTTGGCTCATTGACCATTGCAAATTACATCTAGGCACATCTGAGAGCAGAGAGCTTTACTACTTTGCTCTGCTATTCTTATTTAAATCCTTGAGGAATGAGTCTGAATTGAAAGGTGATGGTGATACATTTGAGGAACAATTCAATCACGGTTATGACACATTCAAAACTGAATACTCTGACACATATATACAGAGACTGGATGCTGAGAAGGAACAGATTGAAAAGGCACAGAAGCAACTTTAAGAGGACTCTCCTGTTAGTTCACAGGACAACCGTGATCTGGAAGGAGAAGATATACTTGGAGTGCCTCTGCCTCTGAATGCCCCAGAAGTACTCATGTCAGAAGTGGAGAGTGCTATGGAACATGGCACACACTGCACTGTTGATCCAGCAGAATTGAGAGACAGACTCAATGAGCAACAATGTGTGGTGTACTCTGCAGTTACTGATGCTGTTCAGCATGGGATACTACATGAAGAGAAGAAATGTGACTGTCATGACCACAAGCCACTACTAATGTTTGTTAGTGGCTCAGCAGGTACACGTAAGAGCTTCCTTATAGAGGCCATCACAGCTGAAATATGGAAAATGACAGGTACATCAATGTCTGTTGCTGTTAGAGCTCCCACTGGACTGGCTGCATATAACATTGGTGGAGTTACACTATGCCATCTCTTCATGTTGCCAGTGGAGCATGGCAAAGCAGGAGAGTATCGTAAGCTGTCATTTGAGGTTGCATCTCAGCTTCATTCTATGTTTACTAAAATAAAGTTACTAATCATTGATGAGATTAGCATGGTCTCTAATGTGATGCTTGCCTGTTTACACCTACGTCTACAGGAGATTTGGGACACTGACCTTGGAGATGCATTTGGCGGTAAAAGCATTGTTGTATTTGAAGACCTTTTACAACTTGCACCAGTTAATGCAGAACATGTCTTTGCAGCTCTGACTGTCAAGCAGGCAAGAATACACAAGGCTGCATTGGAGGTGGTAACCTGTGGGAGTTATTTACCTATATCGAGTTGTGTGAGACCATGCGGCAAAGTGCTGTTCCGGCTTACAAGGTACTGTTGGATCAAGCTCATACAGGTTCTTTGTCACCACAACATCTTTCGATGTTACATGGTCAAAGAATCACAATGGATACTGCATCCATACATACAGCATGTAATGTTTTCAGCTATGTGTACTCCAAGGGCACATGGATTGTGTGTCTTATGCCACGACTTATGAAATGTGCTGAATTCAACAGTGTTATGTTGCAGAGAGAGAATCAAGAAATTGTCACACTGCATTCTGTTGATACAGTTGATGGTGTAATTCTAAGTCAGAAGCTGGTAGCAAAGATGACTGAATGGCTGTCTAAACTGAAGTCAGATGTTTCACGTACAGCTGGCCTGGAAGCCGTTCTTACAGTTTGTAAGAATGCGCATGTCATGCTACGGCGTAATCTTGATGTTGAGCATGGCATGGTAAATGGTGTCATGCGGCACATCATCGACTTTGTATACAATGTTAAGAAAACATTTATCGAGACACTTGTCCACTTTGACAACATGGAACAGTCTGTGCAGATTGATCATACCTGTGTTAAGTTCCAGGTATTTAAGGATATCTATGTCAACAGGAAACAGTTTCCAATGTGTTACATGTGCTGTTTCCATTCACAAGTTACAGGGCTTGAGTTTGGATTTGGAAATGGTGGACATAGGCACAGACATTTTCAAGGAGGCATGAGCTATGTCACGCTTTCACGTGTACCCAGTCTTTTTGGGTTGCACATCATCACACTTGCACCACAGAAGGTACGTGCTGACAAGTGATGTATTGTTGAGTACAACAGATTACGTACTCTGCATCAGACACAGATGTCTCTTATTCCACTACCTACATATGTGGTTGTCTCCATGCCACAGTCACAGCTTCAGCTGGCAACAAGAGAAAATTAACTGCCACCACTGAATCAACTGAGCACACTAACAACAAGGTCAGTATGGCAAACACAGATGCAAAATCACCTGTTTCTAAGAAGTCACTTGGCATGGCTGTTGTCCCAGTGTTTGGTAACAGTACTAGAGTAAACTGCTATTCTAATTCAGCTATGCAAGCATTTCTCCGCATGCCATACTTTGTGCAGGCAATATCAGCTTCACAAGACACTCCCTTATCAAAGGCGTTGAAGGAAGTTGTTAATGTGATTTCTGATCAGTTACAAAATGTAGTCACTGAAACCTCTAAGCCAGGTCTTAGGTAGATATCATGGGTGCAGTACGTTTGCTGCTAACATGCAGCAAGACACCACTGAGCTTATAATGACCATCATAAACAGTTTGCATGAAGAGGGGATTCCAATGCGACAGTACTTCACTGTCTCATATGTTACCACGTATGTATGTCTGTCATGTGGTCATTCAGAGCGAGAAACCACTGAAGGTATGGTTTGGGTTTCTTTGTTTGTGCCTCACTCTCAAAGTGTCAAGTTCCGGCAGCTGTTCACAAATGCAGAAAGTGGTCACATATGTGGTAGGTGTGGAGGGACATGTACTCAGTCTATATGTCTCAGGACTTCATCTCAATATCTTATGATTGTATTGCATAAATTTGACTCTAACGGGCTCAGAGTTGACACACCTATCACATATTTCTCAGCTGGTAGAACTGTATTTAACCAAGCAGTGTTTGACACTCAGGCTGTGATCTATCACCATGGCCAGTCCATACATTCTGGAAATTATTTTTCTTTGTTGAGGTACAGAACTGGATGGGTTGAATGCAATGACTCCACAAGCACTTTTAAGCAGAGGCTACTGCGACACTTAAAACATGTATACATGCTGATATTGAAGAACTATTACAATCTTTATACATCAGAAGCAGTCACACAACATGTGACATAACTTGCTGTCCAGTTTGTTACAGAGTGATTTCTGGTACTATTCTTTCTTATGCAAATCTGTGTCCAGTATTACACTGACAGTACATCACATGGTTTACATGCATATGCTTACTAAATCTGACTTCTAATAGAGTTGCTTTAATCAGTGACACAGTGAAAATAGTTGCAGTGGTCTTCAGTTGGTGCCAACTGTCATTTCAGTCATTAGAGAAACCACACTTAGATGTCTAAGAAACACTTTGAGGTTGCTGAACAGATATGACTATCTGGTCTTCCTGTTCTGTCATTGTCTTTTTTTCTGAGTAACTCGAATACAGCCATAAGAAGTACTACTTGGCACACTTGCCAGCTGTGTACCTCTACTTAGGTACAATACTTGTCCATGTGCATGTAAAATAATGTTTTTCAATCTCATTGAAAACACTTGTACTGTGTCATGATATTATTTGGATCTTTTATTAGTAAAAGATATCCTGCATTTTTTTGTGCCACTTCTGTGCTTAACACAGTTGCACACTGTTTTCTATCAGATCTGCTGACCTGTACTTAAGAGTATTGTACTCTGACATAGGCATCACTCTGTAACATGTTGAGTAATACTTGTCTTTTTTGTCCCTTTGCTACTTGACTTAATACATTCATATTGTATCGCAACAGTGTACTACTATGTCTGTTTTATTTTTGTACATCTGTGTTGTAGATATGTATATATGGTTATTAATAGATGATTTAGTTAAAGTCAGTACTGTTAGGTTTTCAGTAGCTGTCTTTATTGGTATTTTACTGAATGTATTAAAAATGCTAAATATGCTGCTGTTTAACACTATTTAATTGACAAGTATTTCAACATATTCTTAATATATTACTTCATATTACATAGATATTTAGTACAATTTGTCTAATCCATGGTGAGTTTCATAGAAACATAGAAACATAGAATTTGACATCAGATAAGGACCACTTGGCCCACCCAGTCTGCCCATTTCCCTGCCTACTGGATAAGCTGCAGATCCTAGTTAATCAGCAGCCTACTTCTTCCTACCCCCACCCCCTAGAATTGCCTTATGACTGCCCCATGCATGCTTGAATTCCACCACTGTTTTGGACTCCACGACCTCCTCTGGAAGGCCGTTCCATGCATCCACAACCCTCTCTGTGAAAGAATACTTCCTTAAATTTCCCCGAGCCTCCCCTCCATCTTCAAATTGTGCCCCCTTGTTCTTGCACACCTCTTTTTTTTGAAAGATGCTACCCTCTTGGACTTTGTTGATTCCCTTGAGGTACTTGAAAGTTTCTATCATGTCCCCCCTCTCCCTCCTTTCCTCGAGGCTATACATATTAAGCTCCTTAAGTCTCTCTTAAGGAGACTTAAGGAGCTTCATATAGACTGTTGTGGTAAATCTTTGTTTATTAACTAGCTGTGCCATTTTCTCAATAATAGATTATTAGTTTTATATTTGCAGTATTGTGTGCAAGCATCATTTATTATTAACTTAAAGTTTTTAGAGACATAGATACTTCATTAATTCACTATGAATGTTGATTACAGCTTTGATGATTTTCAATGATGTATATAGTACTTGTTAGCATATGTCATGTATTTTTTGTTTGTGTAAGAAGTCAATTAAATACATGTATACAATTGTACACTATTGTAAATCAGACACTGATAACAACTAATTTTTATGTTCCTGATAATATTTCTAGATTGCCTCAATTGGGGGGTTGGGTGAGAATTTTCCAAATCCATCCATATATCTATATGTCTTTACATGTATATGTATGTGTGTATATATATATGCGTATATCTATACATAAATATAATAAAATTAAATGTACCTAAACAGCTTTAATAAGTATCTCTTTTTTTAGATACCACAATGTGTTCCTGCTGCTATTATTTAAACAGTTGGCATCTGGTTTTTTGCCCACCCCAGGAATATTGACACTATCAGTCACACAATAACAATAACATCATCACTGTTTGATACATGATAAGCAGTGTACAGAGACTATCGTGGCAGCTGTGTTCATGTGGTCTGTGCTACTGCCACAACTTCCTCATCAAGTAGCTGTCATACTACTTTACATGTATTTTTAACTTTGAAGAAATACTTTTTTTATATTGTTTTGTGAGACTGATTTTGTGTACCAATTTGACTTTTAATTAGGCCTTTTAATCAACTATTAATCTGGCAATAAATCTTTTTAAACCTTATCTGTGTTGTGTCTTTTACTATATATAATGTTACAGTACTGATATCTATACTGCACTTGGTATATTACTGCATACAAAGAATGTAAAAGAGGTAAAGCTGTGCATATTTTCTACTTAACAAAGTACATGTACTACTGATCTATGTGTCACACATATTGCTCTCCTATTCCTTTTATGTATGAGTTCATTTTTATATCTAAGGTGTAGTACATGAACTATTGCCACATTAATAGCATAAAACAAGTACATATTATGATAACGCTATCTATATCTTGGTCAGAGTGTGGTGCACAAAGGGAGTCATGCTCTCACCAACATATACAATGTAGTATGCAGATAATGCTTTCTGAAAAAGACAGGATATTCATGGCAAAAAACTATTTAATGCATCAGTTAGGGTTGTTCCACAGCAACAAAAGTGAGGAAATTTGGTATTAGGGTTGCAAACCCTAACTCTGCATTCCCAACCCCACCCCTAGCACCACACACCCACACACTCATGCACACGCAAGTAGGGGGAGGACCAAGGCAAGACAACCAATGACAGACAACCAGCAGCAGGTGACAGAAATAACATGTAACTGTCTAAATGCATTACAAGACACATCCATCATCATGGTTCAGCATCTGTAGCATTTGTGCAGCCATTGGTGTACACAGTGTTCTGGGCATCTGTGCAGGGTAACATGACAGAACAGAAGTACTTTACACACAATACCTATGATATGCATCGTTTGGTTATGCTGGGATAATATCATGAGGCATTAACATAGAAGAAAGCATGGATAAAATGATGTGTAATGTAATGTGGTCATAGGCACAGAAGTGACAGCATGGTACCCTTTGAGTAACATGCAGTGTCCAACGTACCCTTGCTCAAATTATGATGGGCATGGTTACACTAATACACACATGTAGTATGAATAACAACTTCTGGTCACAGATATATGCACACATGCAGTGCTCAATAGTTTTATGACAGCTCTGTAGTTTTCTATTCAATATAGTATGCAGAAGAAATATTTGGTTATTATACTGCCACATGCATGACCAGTACCACATAACTAACAGTGGTATGAATGCAGCATGATGTTTTCAGTCTAGGATAATTGTCATTTTTCTTGTTAAGATCTGAAATTATTTGTATGACAATGTCAACCATGGTCGATGGTGATATGAAACATTGAGTCCTATGGTACCACCTAGGTGCCCAAGTGTACAGGATTAGATGACAGTGCAGTAGCAAGCTGTATATAATAGTATTCTTATACATTATTTGCTACTGTTAGGATAACATTAGGAACCATTTACTCAAATGAAAGGTCAGTGTAAATGCTGTCTGTTATTATCCATAAATAGGTACAAAAGTGGTAGCATGATGTCTTTATCTGCTCCTGCTACCAGAAATATAGGAATTTGTATAGAAACAGGAACATGCATGTGCACTGACTAACTGTCAGCAAGGCAAAGAGAGTGAAGTGATACTATGGAATCCTTTGGCTCGCACAGTCCCATATACAGCTGTGCAGATTCAGATAGTAGTGGAGAAGGGCTCTGCACATAATATTGTCCTGATCCATTTCTTTCTTATGTCATGGTAAGATCAGGAGGTATTTAGTTTCATAAAACTGTGTTACAATGCTCTCTGATGCTACACATTCACACACACAAACATGTGAGCATGGGGCCCTTTGAACAGCATGTTGGCAGCAACTTTTCGATTAGTAGAGAAACACACTTACCTGTTTCAAATGACAAACTTTTCAGAATTCAGATATTGTGTAGTGTGACAATGTGATTTTTTGGGTCTGACACTCCCACACAGATATGGTACTGTACAATGTAAGATAATGGTGCAGCAGTACTGTGCACATAGCAGTGCAGTGATACATCATTGTCTTATTGTGGGGTAATATCAGGAGACATTAACAGTCAACAAAGGTCTCTAAAACTACTGCCTGACATTGGCTTGTTGTTAGAGTGATGCATTAGTGACACACTGTCATTCAGAAGAGATAACAAAAGTATTAGATATAAAAAATGTTTAATGTGAGCCACCAACAACTGATGGTCAGTATGCATGTATGCCACCAAGTCACTTGGATGGCAGAAGAATGCCTACCGTTGGTGGACCATGATGATAGATGTGTCTTTTAGTACATTTAGACAGTTGTATGTTATTTCTGTCACCTGCTGCTGGTTGTCTATGATTGGTTGTGTTGCCTTGGTCCTCCTCCCTACTTGCATATGTGTGTGTGTGGTGCTGGGGGTGGGGATACGGAGTTAGGGTTTTCAACCCTAACACTGAATGTCCTCACTTTTGTCACTGTGGAACAACCCTAACTGATGCATTAAACATAGTTTTTTGCCATGAATATATTATAGCGGTCCAATAGTGCCACTATAGTTAGGGTTAAGTACCTCATTTAAGGTTAAAGTCTAAAATTTGGCAGGTTAATAACTTTGACACTGTATGATGGGATTGCCTGAAATTTGGCAGGCACAGAGAGGTACCACAGAATTCAGGATCTGCCAAGTTTTGTACTAGTCGGATATACAGTTGCGAAGCTATAAAGCACAATATAAAGTCATATTTACGCTTTTTGCACATTCTTTGCTCATGCCTACAGGTTGCATGGTTTGTGTGAAGGGTCTGATAACTTTAGGGAACATGTGGTGTGTCTTTAGAAGATTTTGTGAAAAAGTATTAAACAGTTCAAACGTTATTCAAAAAACAAGTTTCCCATTATAGTCAATGGCAAAAGTTAACAAAAAGTTTGACAGTGTCACAAATGCAGTTTTTAGTGTTGCAAATAACCCTGTAGTGTCGTGAGTCAGTCATTTTTTTTCAGTTATTTGTCACAGAAAAGCTTGGCATTTATATTTGGGACCCTCTAGGGACACAATTATGTTTGTGTTCACCTAGTCGAGCCCTGAGGATGCTAGCCAAGTCTTTTTTGGGGGGGTTAAACACCCCATAAATATGTTTTTCAAATGTTTGTAAACTGTAGTGTCACAACGTAATATCTCACTTGCGACACTTTCATGATTTTTTTTGCGAAAGTGTCATGATTTGCGACACTATGCCCAAAAGAATAGGACATCTTTGCCATCCTGCTGCAAAAGAACGGTTTTGTCTTTTGGGCTGAAATTTGGAGGGAAGAAAGCCAACATCCCACAGATGTGCCTTTTGTTGGTTGGGTGACAACATATTAGAGGACTGCACTGTTATGAGAATCCGAAATTGATGAATTTTCTCATAGGCTAACATTATGGCATGCGCCACAGCTTTTGGGGCCCATATCTCGAAAACGGTTCAAGAAACAGACTTTTCGTCAGAAGAATGCTTAGTCCCCCGTTAGTGGGATAAGTGCAATACTAGCCAAGAAAGTCATAAATTATATGAATTTTTTTTTCGACATCGTATGGTTCCTGAGATATAAGTAATTTAGTATTCCAAGTGTTCATTTTCTGGTCCGAGGCCAATTATTATGCATATATTCTTGTATTCACTGTGCTTTTCAATGCAAATTTTGGGGAAAAAAAGGGTGTGCTCTTTCATTACTGTTACAGTGAGTGTTTCCACTTGCGTTTCTGTAACTGTTTTGCTTTAGTGTTCCCATCTATGCCACCATGTGAGTTACCCTTTGTGTTTTTGTTTGCGCTTGCATTTGTGTTACTGTTACCTTTTGCATTTCCATTACTGTTTCTATTTGCATTTTGTTTTGCATCACTGTGTGCATTACCATTTGTGTTTGCATACACACTTCCATTTGCATTTGTGTTTTCTTTGGCATCATCATTGGTGTTACCGTTAGCATTTGCATTTCCAATTGCAGTACCATGACCGTGCGTGTTACCATTTGCATTTCCATACACACTTGCATTTGCATTTCTGTTTGTGTTACTGCTCACTTTGGTGTCATCATTGCTGTTACTGTAACTGTTTGCATTTCCAATTGCATTACCATTACTGTTTGTGTGTTTGTCGCTGTTTGCATTTCTGTTTGCCTTAGCAGTTGCATTTTCAGTTGCATTTCCATTGTCAGTTGATTTATTGTTTCCTTCTGTGGTGCTGTTGCAGTTACCATTTGCATTTCTGTTTGTGTTACCGTTTGCATTATTCTTACCATTTGTGTTTCCATTGGCATTAGCATTTGCATTACCATTTCCATTTCCATTAACACTTGCTCTTCTGTTTCTCTTGCCATTTGTGTTATCATTTACGTTTGTGTCACCATGGGCATTACCATTTGTGCTTGCGTTTGCATAACCGTTAGCGTTACTATGTGCCAAAAAATAACATGGTGGGAGCGTGGGGCCCAAAGGTCCCCACGTTCAGACCACCACATTCCATTCACTATTTATAGTGCTCATTCTCAAAAAGAAGGGAAATTCATGGCAAAAAACTCTGTTTAATGCATCAGTTAGGGTTGTTCCACGGTGACAAAAGTGAGGAAGTTTGGTGTTAGGGTTGCTACCCCTTGCACCCCAAGCCCACCCCATCCCCACAAACAGGCATTGGGGTGTGCATTGGGGTAATTGGTCCTAACTCTCACTCCATTCTCCTATACTGCACCACCTTAGCTTTTTTACTTATGGGATGAGGTGAGAGTTATGACCGATGACCCCAACGCACACCCTGAAGTCTGTTGGTGGGGATGGGGTGGGCTTGGGTTGCAAGGGGTGGCCACACTAACACTGAATTTCCTCACTTTTGTCACTGTGGAAGAACCCTAACTGATGCATTAAACATAGTTTTTGCCATGAATATGTATACATACATATATATGTGTGTGTGTGTGTGTGTGTGTGTGTGTGTTATATATATATATATACACATACACATATCTATATATATATATATATATATATATATATATATATATACTTTGTTAATGCATCAGTTAGTGTTCTTCTACAGTGTCAAAAATAAGAAAATTTGACATTAGAGTTCCCTTCCCTTGCACCACTCCCACCCTGCCCCCACCAACAGGCATCAGGGTGTGCATTGGAGTCATCGGTCCTAACTCTCACCCCATTCTCCTACACTGCACCACCTCAGCTTGTTTACATATGGTATGGGGTGAGAGGCCCGATGACCCCAACACACACCCTGATGCTTGTCAGTGGGGGTGGGGCGCAAGGGGTGGGAACCCTAATGTTGAATTTCCTCATGTTTGTCTCTGTAGAAGAACCCTAACAATGCATTAATGAAGTTGTTTGTATAGAATATATATATATATATATATATATATATATATATATATATATATATATATATATATATATATATATATATATGTATATATATATATATTGCTCATTAATGGGGGGTCATTAATCTTAATGAGCAGTTCATCCTTATTGATGAGTAGGTCATTGATATTCATAAGTAGCTCATTAATATTCTTCAGCAGCTTTTTCTGATGTATATATTTAGTCCACTTTAGTGTTCTTTAATGAAAAGATAGTCCCAGTGTTCATAAGGGGAGGGCCTGAAAAGCCCATGATGAAAACGTGGTGCAATAAAAATAAAAATAGTCATGTTATAAGCACGTGTTGAGCACTTTCTATACGCACTCGTAACTTTGTAAATTTTGAATATTTTCACTCCAGATTTTCAACATTGCCATTTTTTCACACCTCCTGATGAACAGTATAGGAGTAATTTCTCACATCCTGCCTGAAATTTTTTTGTACTTCTGCCACAGAATTGCTCGTCGCTGTGTGAAATCAGCTTTCAGGATGGATTAACAAAATTACAGTGCCAGTGTTCGTGAGCAGAATTTGTGCCAGTGTTCATTAGGGGATTTTCCAAAAAGTTCATGTTGAAAATTTGTTTAAAGAAAATCCTTAAAATTGCCAGTTTCTACACTTGATCGTAACTTCGTCAATTTTTCATATTTTCCCTGGTTTTCAACATTGCCCTTTTCCACACTTCCTCAAGAACAGTATACAGCTGCCATTTTTCACATCCTGCCCAAAACATCATTTTACATGTGTGGCACAGAATGCCACATTCGCTGTGCAAACTGAACTTTCGAGACAGACTAATGAAATGACAGTAACATTGTTCATGATGTGGGTTCCCCAAAATTTTGTATCAAAAAGTGGGTGGAAAGAACACAATAAATTCTTGAGTTACATACAACCTTTGAATTAAGGCATCCACGGTGCCTTTCAGTGCCCGTATCTTGAAAGTGATGAGCGATATAGATATTGACCATTCATCTCTCATGGAGGTCTCACTCTCCTAATTACAATGACACTTGAATGTTTTTTCTACCTGCTATGGTTCCTGAGATAACGGCAAATTAGTGTTACCAGAGTTCCTTACCATATAGGGCTGCTGCATGGCTCAGAAGCAATATGTAATTGGGACTGCATGGCCCAGAGGTCACATGCTCTCACAGATAAATATTGTTATGCAGAAATGGGCAGCTTCTTGGTACCCTGTGCTCCCACCAGCACATGCTACTTACTAGTTATATTACACTTTCTAAAAAAGAAAGGGAATTCATTACAAAAAACTTCCTTTAATGCATCAGTTTGGGTTAAAGTGACAAAAGTGGGGAAATGAGATGTTAGTGTTATACCCCTACCCCCCAAGCCCCCTTCCTCCACAGAATGATGGTCACTGGGCTGTGCCAATGGGGTTAGGGGGCCCAACTCTCACCCCATCCCATGTGTAAACAGGTTGACATGCTACATTAAATGAGACTGGGTTGAGAGTAAGGCCTCACAATCCAATGGCACAACCAGGCATCTTTCAGTCTGTGGAGGATGGGGGTGGGTTGGTGCGGGGACTATGGGCTCAACCCTAACTTCTCATTTCACCACTTTTGCCACTTTAACTCTAATTGATGCAGTAAACAATATTTTTTGCAATGCTACCATAGTTAGGGTTGAGGAGCCATTTACATGTTAAACCTAAAATTCTGCACCTTATAACTTTGCAGTCATTCAACGGATTTGCCTATAATTTGGAATACACAATCAAGAACCATACATTTTGGGATCTGCCAACTTCATACTGTTCAGATATACAGCTTCGGAGTTATTAAGCATGATCTGCGTGCACATTTACACTTTTTTGAATTCTTTGCTCATCCCCACAGGTTGTACGGTTTGTGCAACTGGTTGGAAAACTGCAGGGAACGTGCAGCCGGGGTCCCTGATGTGCCTTTTGAAGATTTTGTGAAAAAATATTAAATGGTTCAAAAGTTATTCAAAAAACAATTTCCCATCATAAGTCAATGGGAAAAGTTAACAAAAAGTTCAACAGTGTCGCAAATGCACTTTTTAGTGTCACAAATAGCCCTAGTAGTGTCACAAATCTGCCATTTTTTTTAAGTTGGTGATCAGAAAAATGCTTGGCATTTAAATTTGTGACCCTCTAGCAACACAATTCTTTTTGTGCTTACCTAGTCGGTCCCTGAGGATGCTATGCATGTCTTTATTTTGAGGTTAAGCACCCTAGAAATATGTTTTTCCAATTTCTGGAGAAAGTAGTGTCACACTCATGACACTTTTTCAAATCTGTGTGAAAGCTTTTGCAAATCACAACACTACTTTGTGACACTATGCCTAAAATAACAGGAATTCTTTGCCACCCTGCTGCAAATGAATGGTTTGGTCTTTTGGGATGCAATTTGGAGGGAAGGCTGCCAACATCTCACAGATGTGCCTTCTGGTAGTTTGGTGACAAAATATTGTATGGATGCAAAGTTACAGTACTCTGAAATTGACACTTTTTCCCATTGACTAACAATGTGGCGTCTGCTGCATGACAGGAATTCTTTACCACCCTGCTGTAAAATAACGGTTTGGTCTTTTACACTGAAATTTGGAGGAAAGAAAGCCAACATCCCATAGATGTACCTTTTCATGGTTTGGTGAAAAAATACTACAGGGTGGCAAAGTTATGGCACTCTAAACTTCTCTTCTTTTCCCATAGGATAACATTACGGCATTTGCCGCGTCTTTCAGGGCCTATATCTCAGAAACAGTGTGAGATACAGACTTTTCATCAGAAAAAAACTTAGCCCCCTTATAGGGGCTAAGTAGAAAACTAGCAAGAAAAGTCATAAATCATATGACTTTTAAATTTTTTTTCTACGTCGTACACTTCCTGAGATATAAGCAATTTAGTATTCCAACTCCTCATTTTCTTCTCCAAGACCAATTATTATGAATACATTATTTGTACTCACTGTCTTTCTCTATGCAGCTTTTGGGAAAAAACAGCCTATGTGCTTACATTACTGTTACCCTTACTGCTTCCTCTTGTGGTTCCGTACTCGTTTCACTTACCATTCCCGTCTACGCCATCATGTACGTTACTCTTTGCATTTTCATTTACGCTTGTGTTTGCATTATTTTTACCATTTGTGTCTACAGCACTGTTCCTCTTTCTGTTTTGCTTTGCATCACCATCCACATTACCATTTGTGTTTGCGGGCACCGTGTTACTATGTGACAAGACATCATGTGGCAGGAGCACAGGGCCCTCCTGCACTCCCACCGCCACATTACATTCACTATTTCTTGTTATCATTCTCAAAAATAAGGTAAATTAGAGGCAAAAAACTCCATTTAATGCATCTGTTAGGGCTGTTCTTCAGTGACAAAAGTGAAGAAATTTGATGTTAGGGTTGAAACCTCCATTGCACCCATCCAGCCCACCTCCCCAACCGGCATTAGGGTGCGCGTTGGGGTCATCCAACCTAACTATCACTCCATCACATGTGTAAAGAATCTGAGAAATAGGAGAATGGGGTGAGAGTTATGACTGATGACCCCAACATGCACCTCGATGCTGGTTGGGAGGGTGGGCTGAAGGGGTGCAAGGGGAGTTTCAATGCTAACATCAAATTTCCTCACTTTTGTCACTGTGGAACAACCCTAACTGATGCATTAAACAGAGTTTTTTGCCATACATATATAGATATATATACACATTACATAAAAGCTTCTCATTAATGAGGGGTCATTAATCTAAATGATCAGTTCATTCATTTTGATGAGTAGGCCTTTGATATTCATAAGTAGCTCATTAAAATGCTTTAGCAGTTTTTTTCTGATGTATATATTTAGACCCAGGGCAGTCTTTGGTGTTCTGTAATGAAATGATAGTCCCAGTGTTCATAAGTGGAGGTCCTAAAAAGCCCATGGTGAAAATATGGTGCAAAGAATACAAAAATAGCCATGTTACAGGTGTGTGTTGCACAGTTTCTATGCGCACTCGTAACTTAGTCAGTTTTGAACATTTTCATTCCAGATTTTCAACATTACAATTTTTGTTCACCTCCTGATGAGTAGTACAAAAGTCATTTCTCACATCCGGCCTGAAATTTTTTTTGTATTTTTGCCGCAGAATGGTGCATCTCTGTGTGAAATCAACTTTCAGGATGGATTAACAAAATCACAGTGCCGGTGTTCATGAGGGGATTTTGTGGCAGTGTTCATGAGGGGATTTCCCAAAAAGCTCATGTTGAAAATTTGTTTTAAGAAAATCCCCCAAATTGCCACATTACGAGCGTGCATTGTGTAGTTTCTACACATGCTCGAACTTCTCCAATTTTTCATATTTTCCCTGGTTTTCAATATTAACCTTTTCCACACCTCCTCAAGAACAGTATACAGCTGCCATTTTTCACATCCTGCCCAAAACATGATTTTGCACCTGTGGCACAGAATGCCACATTCGCTGTGTGAACTCAACTTTTGGGAGAGACTAATGAAATGACACTGACATTGTTCTTGAGGTGGGTTTCCCAAAATGCCATGTTGAAAACTGGATAGAAACAACCCAACTAATTCCCTAGTTAAGTGCATCCATTGAATTGATGCACCTGTGGTGCTTTTCAGTGCCTGTATCTCAAAGATGATATGAGATATAGATTTTGACCACTGCATCGCTCGTGGAGGTCTCACTGTCATGATTACAATGACACTTGAATTTTTTTCCTACCTGCTATGGTTCCCAAGAAAATGGCAAATTAGTGTTACAAGGGTCCTTTGCCCCATAGGGCAGCTGCATGGCTCTGTTGCAAAGTTTAAGTGGGACTGCAGGGCACAGAGGTCAAATGCTCCCATAGACACATGTTGTTATAACAAGTAAATAGCATGTGCTTTTGGGAGCGGATGGCCCCAACAAGCTTCCCATTTCTGCATGTTACACTTTCCAAAAAAAAGGGAATTCATTGCAAAAAACTTCATTTAATGCATCAGTTTGTGTTAAGTGACAAAACTGGTTAAATGAGATGTTAAGGTAATATGCCTACACCCACCACCCCCCCATCCTCCACAGACTAACAGATGCTGGGTTGTGCCATGGGGTTAGGAGGCCCAACTCTCACCACATCTCATGTGTAAATAGGTAAACATACTACAGTAAAGGAGAATGTGTTGAAAGTGTTGCCTCACAAACCAATGTCACAACCCCTTATCTATCAGTCTGTGGAGGATGGGGTGGGTTGGTGGGCGGTTATGGGCTCAACCCTAAGTTCTCATTTCACCACTTTTGTCACTCTAACTGTAACTGATGCATTAAACAAAGTTTTTCCAAATATATATATAATATATATATTTATCTATATACATTATGGTAGCACGGTAGTGCTACCATAGTTAGGTTGAGGAGCCATTTCTATGTTAAACCCCAAAATTTGCACCTTAATAACTTTGCAACTGTTTCCATGGATTTGCCTGAAATTTGAATACATGATCAAGAACCATAGGCCTTGGGATCTGCCAAGATTCATACTGGTCCGATGTGCGGCTGTGGAGTTATTAAGCATGATCTGTGTCACACGCTTACGCTTTTTCTGAATTTACGGTTATGCCTTACAGGTCAGACGGTTTATGCTGACCAGCCTGAAATTTAGGTAACATGCGGCCGGGTCCTGATGTGACTTTGAAGATTTTGTGAAAAAATATTAAACGGTTCAAAAGTTATTCAAAAAACAGTTTCCCATTATAAGTCAATGGGAAAAGTTAACAAAAAGTTTTACAGTGTCGCAAATGCATTTTTACTTTTGCAAATGGGCCTGTTACTTTCACAAATCTGCCATTTTGTTTTCAGTTGGTGATCAGAAAAATGGTTGGCGTTTAAATTTGGGACCCTCTA
Organism: Neoceratodus forsteri; assembly: GCA_016271365.2. NCBI lineage: Eukaryota > Metazoa > Chordata > Ceratodontiformes > Ceratodontidae > Neoceratodus > Neoceratodus forsteri. Next base: position 40,321,885 of record CM028131.1, on the reverse strand, counting down.
GCAGCCTAATTTTTTTTTGTATTCACCTAGTCGGACCCTAAGGATGCTTGCCATATCTTTATTTTGTGGTAAAACACCCAGAAATATGTTTTCAAATTTCTGAAAAATCTTGCACCCAAATTACTTTATTGCTCACAAAGTGTAGAACTTTATGAAGCTTCGCAAATTGCGACAGTAGTTTTCTAGTCTGTGGGAAAATGACAGCAATTCTTTGGCACTGCGCTGCAAAAGAACCGTTGGGAGTTTTGAGCTGAAATTTGGAGAGAACGGAGCCGACATCTCCCAGATGTGCCTTTCAGTGTTGTATTGAAAAAATATTACATGGCGGCAAAGTTACAGCACTCCAAATTTGACAGTTTTTCCCCATACGATAACAATACGGCGCCCGACGGATTTCAGAAATCCTTTGGATCCCTGCTGCAAAATAACGGTTTGGTCTTTCTTCCTGAAATTTGGAGGAAAGACAGCCAACAGCCCACAGAGGTGCCTTTCCATGGTTTGGTGAAAAAATATTACAGGGAGGCAAAGTTATGGTGCTCCGAACTCCTCTTTTTTTCCCATAGGATAACATTATGGCGTTCGCTGCGCCTTTCAGGGCCCGTATCTCGGAAACGGTGCGAGATATGGACTTTTCGTCAGAAAAATTCTTAGCCCCCTAACAGGGCTAAGTTCAAAACTAGCCAGGACAGTCATAAATCATAGAACTTTTACATTTTTTTTCTACGTCATAAGGTTCCTGAGATATAACTTATTCAGTATTCCAAGTCCTCATTTTGTGCTCCGATACCCATTATTATGCATACATTCTTTGTACTCACTGTCTTTCTCTATTCAGCTTTTGGGTAAAACCAGCCTGTGTGCTTACATTACTGTTACCATTGCCCTTTCCGCTTGCGGTTCCATGCCCGTTTCACTTATCATTGACGTCTACGCCACCACGTGTGTCATCCTTTGCGTTTTCATTTGCACTTGCATTTCTGTTATTTTTTGCCATTTGTGTCTACAGTACTGTTTCTCTTTCTGTTTCACTTTGCATCACCATGCCCATTGACATTTCCATTTGCAGGCACCATGTTACTATGTGATAACACATCACGTGGCAGACCGTTCCTGTCTACGCCACCGTGTGCGTTACCCTTTCAGTTCTCATTTGCGCTTGTGTTACCATGTGTGCCACTGTTAGCATTTCTGTTTGCATTGCTGCTCCTGTTACTATGCCACAAGACATCATGTGGTGGGGGCCACGCACTCCCACTGCTGCATTACATTCACAATTTGTCGTTATCATTCTCAAAAAGAAGGGAACTTGGAGGCAAAAAACTCAGTTTAATGCATTTTAGTTAGGGTTGTTCCACAGCGACAAAAGTGAGGAAATTCGCTGTTAGGGTTGAAAACCCTAACTCCGAATTCACCTCCCCAGCACCACACACACACACAGACACACACACACATTCAAGAATGGGGGAGGACCAAGTCAACACAACCAATGACAGACATCCTGCAGCAGGTGACAGAAATAACAAACAATTGTCTAAATGTACTACGAGAGATCCCCACCCACCTGACCAGGTACTGCATGCTCAGTGGAGATCAACAGCAAAACTGAGGCCATGTACACCAAACGTACACATCCCTGATTGCAGCTGCACACAATGTACCACACTTAGTAGTTGCATGGCCTTACCTACCGATGCCCCACACCAGACCACACCACATGTGGTGGGCCACCTGAGCAATAGAGTTGAGCAAAACCAAGGAGTTGTACAGGTATAATATCTCTGATTATAACAAGGGTTTGAGAATGCAGCTTTCTAATTGACTGTAAACATTGTAACAGCCTTATGTTTAGTTTTTATTAACATACAGTACATGTAGAGCCTAACCATATGATGAACATGGTTTAATGTTGTTTAAAAAGCAGTTTTATTATGATAGCAATAAGCCACTCCCAGGTATTATGTTAATGGTCAGTTTATCACTGTCTAGCGACATGTGGCACTTGGCTATGCCTCATTCAGCATTAAACCCCTACAGGGCGATTAACAGATCATTTAACATAACTGTTGGTCATGCCTTATTGCTTAATTGTCTTTATGAGTAGATACTCTCCCTCTGCTAGGCACTGCAGCAGCTTTGCAACACAGTGTCCCACCCAGTTACACCATACACTGTCTAGTTACTGGAGAATGACTGTGAATATGAACTCATAAAGATGAGCAGTGTAACTTGATCATTACAGTCATCAAAACCTTAGTGTGATTATAACTGACAGAGTGCAGTGATGAGAATAACCCCTGCTGTCCTAGTATACTTACCCCATTGTGAGTTAAATCAATACTAAAAGACATTCTGTTTATATCTACACCATACCTACTTGATTCCTGTTGTACCACAATTAATATAGTTATCACTTTGATAGCATCAGTGACAGAAGTGTGGCAAACCCAAACACTAGGCATACAGCCTGAGTATGAAACAACTGTTAAAAAAAATTACACTGTATCCATAAGTGGCATAGATGACGCATTGCAACAATAGTAAATGTATTACTATTTGAATAAGTTAGTCATCACAGATGCAATGAGATTGTCTTTATCAGGTACAACATACTCAGTAAGTGTCTACAGTAAAATCTATCCTATATACATCTCCGATACAGGTACGTCATTGTTGGCTCAGTAGTGCTATGATATTTAGAAGTTGCTTGGCCTGATCCATGCAATTACAATGGGTGTTTACTCACCTGGTAAAGGTGATTGTGTTGGTTGGCATCCATGGCACTCCAGACATTACCTCATGGGTTACAGCCCACCTGATAGGCTAATGATGCACATGACCCAGATCAGATTTCCAGTATATCCAGGTCCCAGGAACCCCTGCTCTCCAGTTTGAATTTTCCATAGCTGGAAGGAAGAAAGTAGAACACAAGCAAGCAAAGCACACAATAGAAACTATTAAAAGTGAGACATGCAACGACAAGGTACAATAATGGGGCCGGAGGCCTGAATTTATTGCCTATTCTGTACACACTACCTCGAACCAAGGTTCGACTTGGGTTTACTTGCAGCGAGACAATGTTGAAGGAGTAGGGACCTCCAGTTTCTCTCCTTTTCTTTTCTTGTGGAACGCTCCAATCATGCCCGAGGGAGGGCCTTGGAGTGCTATGGATGCCAACCAACACAATCACCTTTACCAGGTGAGTAAACACCCATTGTGATTGGTTGGCATCTTATGGCACTCCAGACATTACCTCATGGGAGATAAGAAGCCGTTCAAGTCCCCGGGTGGAATTTGGATGTATCGGAGTGATCGAGATGTGTGGCCGCTGCGAGGACGTGGGAGGCGAAGGTCGGTCTGAAGTCCTGCAGTTGCTCCAGCCTGTAGTGCCTCGCGAAGGTGTGTAGGGAGCTCCAAGTGTCTGCCCTACAGATGTCCTCAGAGGATACCAGTACTCGTTCCGCCCAGGAGGTGGAAGCCACCCTAGTGGAGTGTGCTCTGAGCCCCTGCGGTGGGGTCAGATGTCTTTCCCTATAGGCGTGGAGCACGTCCCGTTTGATCCACCCTGCGATGGTGGTTTTGGATGCCACTAGCCCCTGACGTTGGCCCTTGGAGACGATGAAAAGTCTCTCCGTCTTGCGGATGGGTTGCGACTTGGCCAAGTAGACCGAGAGTGCCAACCCAACGCCTAGTGGGTCCGGGAGCTGTTTCTCTTGAGAGATAGGGCGGGTCAGGGTGGGTAGGTCTATTGGCTGTTCCCTATGGAACTTTGTGGGGATCTTCGGTTGGAATGCTGGGACGGTCCGAAGACGTACTCCTTGAGGGGTGAAGGTGGTGTAGGGTGGTGTGCAGGACAGTGCACCCAGCTCCCCGATTCTTCTGGCTGAACAGATGGCCATGAGAAAGGCGGTCTTCAGGCCTACCCAGAAAAGGTCTGCTTCGTCGAGGGGTTCGTATGGTGGTGCCCTTAAGGAGTCCAATACCAGGGGTAAGTCCCAGGGCACGACCCCGGGTCTGGCCCAGGGTCGCATGAGGTCCAAGGCCCTTAGGAACTGGATTGCATCCGGGTGGGCTCCTGGAGGGTGCCCCTTGACCAGGCCTCTGGCCGCCCCTATGGCCACCAGCTGCACCCTCAGGGAGGAGGGTGCCAACCCCTTATCCACTCCCTGCTGCAGGAACAGTAAGATAGTGGGGAGATCCGCTTGTTCCGGTACCGAGCCTCTGCGGTGGCACCACTGCGCGAAGACAGCCCATTGCCTCCATATGTGGAGGTGGTGGAGGCACGACGAGACCGGAGCAGCGTGCTTATGACTGACTCGTGGTACCCGTGAGCTGACAGCTGTCCCCTCTCAGAAGCCAGGCCGTGAGCTTCAGGGTTCGAGGGGCGGGTGCAGCACGGGACCCTGCAATAGCATATCTGGCTGGGTCAAGATCCAGAAGCTGGCTAGAGCAATCTCTGTGATTGCTGCGAACCACGATCTTCGGGGCCAGTATGGGGCCACCAGGATGACAGTGACTCTGGATCTCCGGATCTTTTCCACGACTTGAGGAATGAGAGGTAGAGGGGGAAACACGTATGCGCCACTGCGAGGCCACTCCTGAGACAGTGCGTCTGTGCCCTGGGAGTGCGCGTCCCTGAACCTGGACAGGTACTTGTCCACTTGGGCATTGTCCCTTGATGCCATTAGGTCTATGGACACTGGGCCCCATGTCGTCTGGATTTGGTGAAACAGGTCTGGGTGCAGACGCCATTCTCCGGGATGAATCTGTTGGCGGCTGAGCCAATCCGCCCTTATGTTCAGCTTCCCGGCTAAATGGAGCACCCCCAGGTGAGTTAGGTGAATTTGGGCCCAGTTCATTACTTTCGCGGTTTCCCATGACATGGCCTTGCTTCTGGTGCCCCCCTGTTTCGCTATGTATGCCACCGTCACACGGTTGTCTGATTTGATCAGAACCAACTGTTTCTGTATGAGGTGGCGGAAAGCCTGGAGCACGTGGAACACCGCTCTCATCTCCAGTACGTTTATTGAGAGTAGGGCCTCTGCCGGGGACCAGGTCCCCTGCGCAGACTCGTCTCCCAGGCAGGCTCCCCAGCCAGAGAGACTCACATCTGTCTCAATGGGAATCGGAGGGGGTGCTTCCAGTGGGACCCCTCTTGTCAGATTCCCTGGAGTGGTCCACCACCTCAGGGAGGATCTCACTCCTGCAGGCAGCTGTACCGGGCGGTGTAAGTTGAACTCGTTTGGCACTCCCCTTGCCAGAATGAAGGTTTGGAGTGGGCGCATGTGCCTCCTGGCCCACGGGACGAGGTCGATTCAGGAGGCCATGTAGCCCAGGAGTTTCGTGACTTCTGCTACTGTGGTGCATGGGTGTGACCTTAGATGTCCAGCCAGGTGCCGGAGGTTGCGGATCCATGCTGGGGCAGTTTTGCCCAGCTGTCTGCTGAGTTGATGGTGGCCCCAAGATGCTTGATCTGCTGGGTTGGGTGGAGGTGGCTCTTTTCCTCGTTCACCACCCATCCGTGGTCCCTGAGTGCCCATACGGTGAAGTCTGTGTGGGCTTGCGCCTGATCCCTGGACCGTGCCCGTATGAGCCAGTCATCCAGATACAGGACTATGTCCAGCCCTTGTTCCCTGATTCTGGCCACCAAGGTGATGGAGACCTTGGTGAAGACTCTGGGGGTTGAGGACAGGCCGAATGGAAGTGCCCGATACTGAAAGTGCTGACCCAAGATGTGGAATAGTAGAAACCTGTGGTTCTCGATGATGGGAATATGTAGGTAGGCGTCCTTTAGATCGATTGAGGTTAGGAAGCCGCCTACCCTGATCCCCCTTAGGATGGATCGGACCATCTCCATCTTGAACCGATGTGGGATCACGTACTTGTTCAGGTGTTTTAGGTCCAGGATGGGCCTGAGGTCTCCCGACTTCTTTGGCACTAGGAAGAAGATGGAGTATACGCCTTCCCTCTGCTCCTGAACTGGGACTGGTTGAATGGCCCTGTTCAGGATCAGATCTGCCAGGATACCTTGTACCTGGTGTGGTGAGGCCCTCCTTCTGGAGACTGGAGACGAGACGAACCGTTGGGGTATGGAGTTGTGGGTCATTTCTATCGCGTACCCCTTGGAGACCACGTCCTGGACCCACCTGTCTGACGTGGTGATCTCCCAGTGGTGAGTGAACAGGGCCAAGTGTTGGCTGACTGGGGGGTATTGAGGGATTCTCGGGGCAACGGCGTCACTGTTTTCCCCTGAATCCTCTTCCATGGCCTCCAGACTTTTGACCTCAAGGTCTGAAGGAGGAGGGGGACTTGTAGCTGTTGAAGGTGGGAGTGCGTGAGAAGGATGTGGGTGCCCTACTCCGAAAGGAGTGGTTTTGTGAGTAGGGCTCCCTGTGGCTCTGGCTCTTGGCTCCGGGCCGAAATCTGCGCCTAGCAGCTGGCAGGTGTGCGGGTCTTGACCTATTCCTTAAGAGGTCCCTACCCTCTTCCCTCTGTTTGAGATAAGCCTGTAGGCCTTCCCCAAATACATGGCCCCCCTTAAGGGATAAATTTTAAAGCAAAGTCTTAGATTCTGAGTCTGCGTCCCAGAGTTTGAGCCATAGAGCTCTGCGGGCTCGATTTATGATGGCGGCCGCCCTGGCCCGGAGTCGTAGAGTGTCCACTGCCATGTCCGCGAGGTACTTGGCTGCGTCGAGGGTACAGTCCAATAGTTCAGCCTCCCTTGATTTTGGGCTTGCCTGTTCCTGCAATTCCTCCAACCAGCGGATCTGCGCCCTCAAGGTGTAGATCGCCGCTGTCATAGCCTTGGCCATGGTACCCTCGATTTCGAAAGTCTTTCTTAACATGTCCTCAACTTTCTTGTCCGTCGGGTCCTTGAGCACTATGGTGCCGCAAGGCAGCACGGTCTTTTTACTCAAGGCCGCCACTTGGGGGTCGATGGAAGGGGACTTGCACCAGGTGTCGGACTTGTTGGACTGAATCGGGTACATTTTAAGTAAGTTCCTTCTGTTCGGCATTCTGCCCGGGTCCGTGGATTGCCATTCTGTGAGGATCAGTTCCTCAATGGCCGGGCAGACTGGGAAGGCCTCTGGGGTGGTAGTCCTTAGCTGGATCATAGGGTCTAGCTTGGATTCCATCTTCTCCCCTTCTTGTTCCTTCGTGGCCAGTCCCAAGGTGGCCTTGATGACCTTCATGAGGCCGGGAATCGTGTCAAATCCGCACAGTTTAGAGGTCAGGGATGGAGTTGCCTGTTGATCGAGGTCCTCTGCGTCCGAGTCCATGCCGTGCTCCTCCTCCTCCTCATCTTCCTCGTCGAACTCATCCTCCTTGTCTTTCTCCTCAGTGTTGCCGTCTTGGGGAATGCTGGGGAGTGGATCCTCCGGTGCCATTGGCTCTTCTAGTGGGTCTCTCTGATGGGGAGGCTCCATGCTGGGTGGTCTAACTCTGTTCTGTGTAAGAGCCTCCAGCTTCTCCATGATCTTCAGCATGAAGTTTTGCTGGCTCTCCATCATGGCCACCGCAGCCTGCTGGTTTTGAATCAGTAGTGAGCCCAGGTCCACCCATGTCGAGTTGCTGGGGCCGGGGAGAGAAGGAGCTAGTGGTAGGGTTCTCTCCATTGAGGACAGCTCGTCGTCCATGAGGCAGGCTGCGCATAGGGGGCCTGGAGTTTGAGGAAGGAGGGCGGCGTTGCACGCATTGCACTTCTTTGCCTTAACCATCTGCAAGATAAGGGAGAGAGAGAGAGCTGAGCGGAGGAAAAGGGTTCTGGTGTTTCTCCCCCCTAGGTCAAGTTAGAAGGCTGCAAAGGTAAGGGCGCTGTGGGAGGGCCCTTAGCCCGAGCTGTGAGGGTGGGGACGACCATCCAAACATCAACATTATCCCCAGACATGTAGTTATGCTCGGGGGAGGCCCGCTGTGGGAGGGGGCCACCACCCCCTGAGATGGGGATCGCAGGTCTGCCAGGGTCGCTGTGGGAGGTACCCGGGCAGAGGCCCCGCGGAGTCCTTCTGGGGTCGCTAATGAGGAACCCGAGTGGAGTGAACACCCTTTTTTTCTCCCTTTTCTTTCTTTCTTCCATTGGGGCCTCGAGTGGCCTGCAGTCCCTGAAGGCCAGATTGTCCCCAAAAGATTGGACCCCCCCGCTGTAGGGGGGCCACCAGAGACTCGAGCAGGCACCATGTGGCAGGAGCGAGAGCTTGCCTGCTCAAGGGTCTCCCCCGATGGAATGAAAGGTGAGAGGTGGATGACCTGAGGGGAAAAGCCAGGAGGCTAGGGCCAGGAGCATCACGCTGGTGTCTCACCCCCTGAGGTAGGCCTTGTGGGGGAGGAGTAGATGAGGTAAGTAGCCATGGGTCGCGGGGGCAGAGCAACTTTCATGTGGTAGAGGAGGCGAAACTAGGTTGGCGGCGCGGGCTCTGGAGGTCGCTTTCTTTACTTTCTTTACTTTCTCCCCCTAGTTGTTCTTGTGAGTCACAGGGGAGCAGCGGCGACTCGCGAAGGAGGTGGGCCGCGATTGTGAGGAGGGCCGCGTGGCGTCGGAGCCTGAGTATTGGTCGAGGGCCCTCCTTCTGCTGTTTGGCCGTGGCCTGGCCTCTGTCGCCCTCCATGTGGTGGCCATAGGGGTCAGTAGCTGGGCCCCTATCTAGTTCACGAGTCTGGAGGAAGGGCTAGGACGACCCATGGAGTCGCGGGGAGCAGAGGTGACTCGCAGGCCCAGGCCAGCGAAGTGACCCGGGAAAGGGTGGGGCGCTACATGAGCCGGACAATCGCAGCTGGATAAGTCGGGCGGTAGAACCGCTGGAATAGGGAGCCGTGGAGTCGGGGACAGGGGCGACTTCATGTGAGGTACAGCAGGCCACGGAGTCGTGGGGAAAGAGGCGACTCATGGTAGGGATAGAAGGCCTTTGAGTGGGCCTAGGAGGGCCGTGAGTCGCGAGGAGCAGAGGCGGCGACTCGCGAGGCGTAGATGGTGGCGAGGGCCTGCCAGGGGAACGCTGGTAGCCGCTGGCTGTACCAGAGGGCAGCACACTGGGGAAACCTATGCTAACTGGCTAACCGCACGAAAGACGCATTAAAGGATCGAGAATAGTGGAAAAGCCCTTGCCACAATGATTTTATATCGTGATATTTCTGTGAGCTGAAGGCTCCTTTTCTTTTTCTTTCTTTTCAATTCACCCAACGCTTCCATTGATCCTGAATTAGAGTTACTCTACACAAGGTGTTCATAATCACAAAAAACTCTCTTGGATCTATTGAATAACTGAATGTTACTAATCAAGATGCTCATAATCAATCAATGCTCTCCTGAAATCAGTACCTGAGGACTAAATAAACACATTCCTACCTTAGAGATAAGAGCAGACAGGGGTTCTCTGGATGCTTCTTGCCTATTCAGATGCACAAATTACAACTGGAGAGCAGGGGTTCCTGGGACCTGGATATACTGGAAATCTGATCTGGGTCATGTGCATCATTAGCCTATCAGGTGGGCTGTAACCCATGAGGTAATGTCTGGAGTGCCATGAGATGCCAACCAATCACAATGTTTCTTACAAAGAATACTTACTGCATCTTTAGTACTGAAATACACTGAAGGTCTATGTATGTACATCAGCAGTACACCTTCATCAGTAAGAATGCATGTGATACTGGCAGCACGAATTTCACAGCGTTGAACAGGCAATGCTTTTCCATATATTTACATCAGCCTCTCTATCTTGAGTAAACCATTGCAGTAAATGTACTACTATGTAAATCATCTACTAAATGTAACACTACTTTTATCTTGAGCATGGTAGTGTCTTGTACTTAATTTCTGTGCTTCTCTTAATTAATGTATACTCACTAGTGTTAAACCTTTCTACAACTGTCATCAAGCACCTTCAGCATTTATATTTACTAACAGCACAGTACCAGTTGTGGTGTGGTGTGGGGCATCGGTAGGTAAGGCCATGCAACTACTAAGTGTGGTACGTTGTGTGCAGCTGCAATCAGGGATGTGTACGTTTGGTGTACATGGCCTCAGTTTTGCTGTTGATCTCCACTGAGCATGCAGTATCTGGTCAGGTGGGTGGGGATGTCTCGTTGTACATTTAGACAATTGTTTGTTATTTCTGTCACCTGCTGCTGGATGTCTATCATTGGTTGTGTTGACTTGGTCCTCCCCCATACTTGAATGTGTGTGTGTGTGTGTCTGTGTGTGTGTGTGGTGCTGGGGGGGTGAATTCGGAGTTAGGGTTTTCAACCCTAACAGCGAATTTCCTCACTTTTGTCACTGTGGAACAACCCTAACTGATGCATTAAATGGAGTTTTTTGCGTCTACTATATGTGTATATATATATATATATATATAGAAGTTGATAGAAACATAGAAACATAGAAGTTGATGGCAGATAAGGACCGCAAGGCCCATCCAGTCTGCCCATTTCTTTTTCTACCTTATAAATATATATATTACATGCAAGAACTTTGTTAATGCATCAGTTAGGGTTCTTCTACAGTGAAAAAGTGAGAAATTCAATTACGAGTTCCCACCTCTGCACCCCACTGACCCGCCTTCACCAACAGGCATCGGGGTGTGGTTGTGGTCCTTGGGCCTAACTGTCACCCCATTCCATGTTTCAACAAGCTGAGGTGGTACAGTGTAGGAGAATGGGGTGAGAGTTAAGACCGATGACCCCAACACACACCCCGCTGCCTGTTGGTGGGGGTGGGCTGGGGTAAGGTGCAAGGGGTGGGAACCCTAAAATCGAATTTCCTCACTTTTTTCACTGTAGAAAACCCCTAACTAATGCATTAACAAAGTTTTTTGCATATTATTTCCTTACTTTTTAAGAAAGAATAGAAAATTAGAAAGTTGTGCAACTTGGTGGGAGCGCAGGGCCTTTGGGCCCCGCATTCCCACCATGTGATCTTGTGTGACATAGTAACAGTAAGTGTAATGCAAACACACACACAAACAGTTACACACATGGTGCTCCAAACATAAATGGTAACACAAACGGAAATGCCCTGGTAGTCCAGTGCCCCCCATCTGCATTTCATTATTATTAATATCCCTGGTATACTAGCGGTCCCCCACACCATCACAATAAAGTAAAAAAGCATCTTCAATGCCCTGGTAGTCTAGTGGTCCCCCACCCAGCTGTGCCAGCCCACCCAGCACCCCCCACCCTTCCCCAGAAGCCAACTGGCACTGCCCATCTCTCACCTCCACGGCCAGCCGCTGACTGTGTATATTACATGCGCTAATTCAAACAGGTGCTTTGAAATTATTTCTGATGACCCTAACTGATGTATTAAATGGATTTTTTTGCCTCTAATTTCCCTTCTTTTTGAGAATGTGCAGTTGAAATAGTGAATGGAATGTGGTGGTGGGAGCGTGGGGCCCCACACTCCCAGCACGTGACTTTTTGGTGACATAGTAATGTTAAGTGCGAGGAAAAGGCATCCGCTAATGGTTGCACACACGGTGACTGAAACATAAATGGAAAGCAAAAGTTATTAGAAACACAAGTGCAAAGTGATGCTGAAGCAAACAGTGATGCAAAAGGAGATGCAGGCGCATAAGGAAATGTAAACCGTGATGCGCACGGTCACGGTACCACAATCGGAAATGCAAATGGTAATGTTAACAGTGGAAATAATGCCAAAGGAAACAGAAATGGAAATGCAAATGCAAGCGCGTATGCAAATGAGAATGCAGAGGGTAACGCACACAGTGGTGTACATGGGAATGGTAACACAAACATGTACGGAAAATGCAAGTTGAAATGCTAACTGTAACAGTAACAGAAGCGTACACCCTATTTTTGCCCAACAGCTGCATGGAGAAACACAGTGGCCCAGATATTCAAACTGCACCCAAAAAGTACACAATAGCAGGAGCAAGTGCAAGTCCATTGCTCCCATGAGCAAGAGGTGTGGTATTCAAAAACTGAGCCGTCCAAGTTGCTCCTACAGCCGAAGACTGAATATCACACCACCTGCACCATAGCGCAACTAGGGAGGGGAAGCTGAGCATATCTGATGCACCATAGCACAACAAGGGATGTTCAGCTGAGCAGTTCAGAGGCACCATAGGGCAACCAGGGATGCCCCCCAGCAGCAGTGCAGCAATGCAACACCACAACCTGGGAGGTAGGGGCACACCACCCATGCCACAGATGGGCAGAGGAACACACAGCAGAACAGACATCATCCCCCACACCTCATGCACTGCACAACTGGGGGAGGGCTGGAATAACCACTGGCCCATGGAGACAAGCAACCAACCCACAGCTGGGCCATGGTGCCCCATCACACCCCCTGGTAAGCTGTGACTGGCACACAAGGAGAGCCAACCACCCCATGCCACACCATCCCCCCAATGCAGAGCACACCCTGCACCATGACCCCCAGACACCGTGCCCAGGAGCAGCGTCCACCACTGCAGGAAACCCCATGCATGCCACAACCCCCACTGTGACAATGCAACCCTGTGCACCACAGAACCATGCAAGGCAGCCCCACCATGAGCACCCATCAGCAGGAGGCAGCACACAGTGATGCAACAATGGCATACACAGTGCCACCATGCACAGCCCACCCGAGGTACAGCTGAGAGACTGACCATGCGTCAGCACATAAGGTACCCCACACATGACAGGGCATGCCCCAGACCCCACCACTAGTGGTACAGCACCCTGCACACCCTCCCAAGGACACACCCTGACCCAGCATTGGCCACAACAGCCAGGGAAGACACCCATAGTGGTGCATGCAAGCATGCACCACACCAGATGCAACACAGTGCATGGACAAACACCCACCCATACCCAAGGGCACAACAACACAGGGACACAGTAGAGGGGCAACCAAGCCCCCAGCGTAGGCCCATGGAAACTGTGTACACATGGCCGGCAGACCTCCATGGCACAGGAGTGCCAGCCACCCTGCGCAGGCACTGTGGACCTGTAGACCACCATCATTTGCCAAAAGCACAAGTCACAGACAGTGGTGCATTTCCCCTGCAACACACACAAGCCACAGCATGGAGGTGGGACAACAACTGTAAAGGCCACAGTGTCATCCAAGGCAGACATGCACCACACCAGTGACAGGAGGCAACCCAGCATTGTGATGGGTACAGTGGCTGCCCTGCATGGACAGCCTCCACTCACATGCCAGCAGACCGTGCAGGTCACAGACATGCAAGGGTGCCAGCTGCACAGGCCATGGACAGGCTGACAGGTGCACCATGAACACAGAACATGCACCATGGACCACTGCACACAGTCATCCAGTGCACAGGGAACATCACACACACCAGAAACACTGACTGATAGCTACTCCCACACCATAGTCACTTCCCCACAGACACACACACATACCCATGACTGCACCACCCCTGATGCCATGCACACCACTGCAGCTGAGCACCTATAGCCTGCTGCAAATCAGAGACCACCACAGTATTCATATCAAAAGACTTGTAATGAAAAACATAAAACAAAACTATTTACAAGTATGTGCAGATGTGTGGTGGGAGGGCCACAAACAAGGTGGGGGTGGGTAAGGGGCAGGGGTGAACAAATGGGACAGGAAAGGAGGGGTGTGAGGGTGGATCCAAGGAGGTATGGAAAATCAGGGGCATGGAGATGGTCACTGGGAGCCCCATTCCCAGCTCCAGCTGCTCCACCTTCCATGTCTCCACCGGACACCCAGATGCTCAAACTCCCACAGTATGTCCAGTGATGCCCTCGCCACTGTCAAAATCTCCTGCAGTGCCTCCTGTATAGCCTGCAGCTGGTGGACACTTGGAACAAGGGAGCACAGTCAATAGGTGTGAATGCACAGCCCCATTCAGCCCACCCACTGTGCATGGCATACGGCTGTGGGACATTCCTTTGTGATGGTGTGTGACCACCCACAGTGATTACATCCACAAGACCTGCCCACCCAGGTGCATACAACCATGTGGACCACTGCACACACACACTGGCCAAGTCCTGCACAGCACCACTGTGGCTGTTTAGTGACATGGCTATGTGGTGCGAAGGCAGTGGCACAACCATGTACCCGTTGCACACATGGACCACCATTGATGCACTCCCAGACATACAGTGCCACTGGACAGTGCTGACTGTAACAAGTTGTGTGCATGGCAGTGGTGTCAATGGATGGTGGCCATGTCCTGCTGCCCGCCCTGTTACACAGCAAGCAATAGTAATCATGGAGATATGGCACTTACCATCATCAGGCTGGTCCCTTTGGTGCTGCGGACCGTTGCCCCTCCTACTGGCCCTGTCCTCCTGCTGGTGCCTCTGCTCCCTGGCCAACCACCTCTCTTCCAGCCCTGTGGTGCAAACATGGAGAGAGGAACATCAGTACAATCCTGTAGCAAAGTCCCCTGCCCCATGTGTGTGCAGTCCCACCCAGCCAGACCCACCCACCCCACACCCTGATAACACCACCACCACACGGTCCCTCCCCCATGTTCCAGACACATGCAACTGTGATACCCATGTAGAAGATAAAAGTGTGTGGACGTAACACCTACCTGGCCATGGCACCATGCCCCTCCTGGCATGTGTCCACATCCAGGCAAGCAGGTCCGGTTCCCTCCTCCTCAGGTCACCATACCTGTGGCAGCACTGCTCCACAATCTGTATCCTTCCTGTGGCCTCTTCCAGGGCTTCGGCCATCTCTTGCCACACCTGGCTCCTGGACATGTCCAGGAGTGCCTCCCCCAACAGTGGGCCATAAAGTGGCTCAGCAATGGCCTCCAGGTTAGCCAGTTCGATTTGGGTCCACTGGGAAGCTATCCTCAATGCCATCTCACTTGCTCAGTAGGTTCAAAATGGTGCTCTGCAGTGCGGCTCCACCACGTGCAGATGCTGTGTGGTACAGAGCTGCCATTCCCTATCGCACTTTCACCGAACAGCATGATAGTGGTGCACCCATGCCTGATGCATGGCACCTAGGGGGCAAAGGTCGGGCACAGGGTCAGGGGTCTCTGGCGCATGGACAGGCACAGTGCCATTGGAACCCAATGCATGTAGCGTGATTAGGTGCCTGTGTGCTACTTCCAATAGCGGCCTACTGTGCTGTTGCCCCAGTGTGCCTATGA
Organism: Neoceratodus forsteri; assembly: GCA_016271365.2. Classification (NCBI taxonomy): domain Eukaryota; kingdom Metazoa; phylum Chordata; order Ceratodontiformes; family Ceratodontidae; genus Neoceratodus; species Neoceratodus forsteri. The sequence goes on along the minus strand of CM028131.1, from coordinate 40,306,778 downwards.
TGCCCCAGTGCCACAGCGCCATATAGGAGAACATTGCTGTAGCACCACTGGCACAATGGTGGCCATGCCCTGCATTGCCTCCCACACACAGTACATCAGCAGCACAGCAGGCACCTGAGCCAGCAACCTGGGCACACGCAGTGAGGTGTGTACTGCGCATGTCACAAAACTGCACCCTTGGCTCAGCATGTTCAACACAATTGCGCAAAGTGCAATAGCGTGATATTCAGCCGTCATATGCAGATCAGCTAATCAGCCATTCAATGGTGCAGCACCGCAATTTGCATCCACTTAAAGTTGCGCCTCACCTCATTGGCATGGGTTGCACTATAAAAGTGCAACATTGGGCTGCACTGGCCATAGTTGGTTACTGTAGTCTATTGGTGAGTTGCATGCTGTTTGGGAGTGTGGACTGTGGATTTTGGGACATGCACGGGACTGCACAGTCACAGGTAACAACTTTCATTCTCACAGGCTAAATCATGGCTGAGAGAGTTGTGGAAGAGGAGTAACACAGTTGTGGGAGGAGGAGGAGGCCTAATTTCACCAAGGCCGAGATGGATGCCCAGTTTGAGGCCTACCTGGATCAGGAGCTGCTTCTCAGCAGATGCCAGGGAACACCACAGGCCTGTGCTGCTGCAAGGGAGGATGTGGTGCATGCAGTGAACCTGCATGGCAGCCACCAACACTCCATGAAGGAGTGCAAGAAGAAGATGGGCACAGACAGGAGGAGGATAAAGGAGAACGTGGCTGCCATCATGGCAGCACAAGCTGCGACAGGTGGGGGACAGCTGGAGGTGCTACACCTGACCCCACAGGAGGAGATGGTTGCTGGCAGCATGCAGCATTGTGGCATTGAGGGTATTCTGGCTGGTGGCTTCCAGATGGGTGGTAGCCCATCACTGCATGGTAGGTCATGGTCTGTCTGTTGGGGGGCAGGGTAGGTCACATGCAGTAACTCAACTTTGTTTTCCCTTACAGATCCTGAGCATCTGCATGGGTCAGCGGTGGTGGGCCTGTCCACTGAGGCCAGTCAGATGGAGATGGAGGAGGGCCTATCCACCTTCACAGGTATATGCAGCTCAGTGCAACAGTGGGCTCACCTGGCTGTCCAGACTGATGTTTTTGGAACAGGTGCGGAGGAGGCCCTGCCCGTGTCCCAGTGTGCCAGCATCCATGGATGCCATCATGCTGTGACTTGGGCTGGTGCTGGGTCTGTCACCAATGACGATGTCACTAACGCCATGGGCAGTGACACTTGTGTGCCATGGGATGGCCACACAGCAGGTAACATAGCGGCCATGGCTGTGGGTGGTGCTGCCGTGGAGGTCTGTGCATCATCACAGTCCCAGCCTGTGCCTGTCAGCATGAGTGGGGTAGCACTGGTGTGTGTACAGGACAGTGGGACTGTTGCAGCCACTGCGGCGGCACCACTGAGCCCTGGGGAGTGGCAGCCAGAGGGGCAGCATCAGTAGTTGCCCAATGGGCTTGGGGGTACAGGGGCAGTGTCAGTGCACCACCTGTGGACATGCCCAGACCTGGTCCTCATGTGCAGCACCCACCCTCAAGGGGTGCTGAGCATCAGGGCCGTGCACACACGAGGGACAGGATGCTGAGGAGGCAGATGGCCTCTTGGATGAGCATACCCGCATACTGCAAGCATTAGTCAACCAGCAGATGCAGCTTGCAATGTCGGTGGATGCACTGCATGTGGCTCTGGAGTGAGCAGAGGAGCGTCGCAGCAGAGACACTGCTCTGATCCTGGCAGGGATGGACCGGTTGCGGGAGGATGTGACCGCTGCCATTGACAGGCAGACACAGGCATTCACTGCTGTCATGGCCACAATGGGCTCACAGTTATTTGCCCATGCATCGCAAACACCATGCAGTGCACTGTCCACCCCCCATTCCCAGCATCATGTGACACCATCCTTGTCAACACTGGGTTCAGCTGTGGACATCCCAAGCATTCCTGGCGCAGGCATGTTCAGTGTGCTGCAGACCCCTGCATGAGCACGGTCATGTTCATGCAGTGGAACCCCTGGGGGAGCATCAGTGCCACCCCATGAGGCCAGTGGTCAGCCTGCCAGTGCTGGTGGGTCTCGGCAGGGTCACCTAAGCATCTATGGAGCCAGGGCACTGTGGCACGTGACTGACCTGTCGCCCAAAGCGGCTACTGTCTAGTGCTGCCCTGTGTGCATTGTGTTATTCAGCAGGCATTGCATGGGTGGGTACCCGGCCCTACATGTGGACACACAGTCCATCTGCACACCCTCCTAGCTGCAGTCTGCAGTTGCTTGTGCATGATGATGTCTGCAGTGTGCTGTACACCAATGTGCAATGGTGCTCAGCATTTGACACACGCACAAGGACAGGAAGTGGGTGTGGTGGTCTGTGGACATGTGTGTGGCTAAATTGGTGTTCTGGGTTGGTGTGCCTCCTACCCTTTGTGCATGTCTGGTGTGGTGTGTGTGTGTGTGTGTGTGTGTGTGTGTGTGTGTGGCATGTTAGACCTCACCCATCCCTGCTTGTGTGTGTGGTTCCATGCTCGGCCAACTCCTTTGAGGCATGCACCCCTGATGTGTGTCCATGCGTGTTTGTGGGTTGTGCCTTAGCCACTGTTGGTTGCACATGGCCCCATGACTTACCTGGGTTTGCTGAAGTGCTCCTTCATGATGGTGTCCCAGTGCAGCTGTGCCAGCCAGAGCAGTCAGGGGTCCTGTCGCCCAGGGGGCTGCCCATCACTATTGTCACCGGCATCCTCATCGTCCCCATTGCTGTCCCCCTCTTTGACCTGTACAGCTATCCCACATTCATTGGCCATGTTGTGCAGGATGCAACAGGCCAGGAATAGCCCTTAGGCCTTTGAGGGGCTGTACTGTAGGGCACCGCTGGAGGTGTCCAGGCAATGGAAATGTACCTTTAGCATCCCAAACACCTGCTTGATGACATTATGTGTGGTGGCGTGTGCCTTATTGTAGCATTTCTGTGATGGGGTCATGGGCTGCCGGTAGGGTGTGTGCAACCAGGGACGGAGTGGGTATCCACTGTCACCTGTGTATAGAGGGTGGAGGTTAGTTTGGTGATCAGCATTGCCCTGCCCCAGGCCATGTAGGCCACTACCCATGCCACCTCTGGCCATGGCCCCCCAGGCCCTATAATTGTCCACGTGGTTTGCATACTCACCCACTAGTTGGCCAGTGGGGATATCCCCACTCTTGAATCTGTGGCACAGTGCTGACTGGTGCCAGATGAAAGCATCATGTGTTCCCCCAAGGTGCGTGGCACAGACATTGATAATGCACCCCCTGGCATCTCACACCACCTGGCAGTTGATGCTGGCATAACCCTTGTGATTTATATATGTGGCCCCCTCAGGGCCAGGTGGTGTGCAGATGGCCACATGAGTGCAGTCTATTGCCCCTAGCACACCAGGCATACGTGCTATCCTGTGGAACTCCTGTATGTTTCCTGTGTACTCTGTCAGTGTGCTGGGGAAGTGGATGTACTCTGCAGCATGTGGCAGCAGTGCACTGAGGAATTGGGTGAGGTGGCATGACGTGGCCAACTGGGTTATGCCTGTGGTGTCCCCAGTTGGTCTCTGGAAGGTACCCGTGGTGAGCAAGCACATGCAAGCTGTCACTTTCGTCTCCACTGACAGAGCATGGCTCCATCATGTGGGTGCCTGCATCACATCACTGTACAGCTCACAGAACCACCTCAGAATTGCCCTATTCAGGTGGTACCAGCCCATGATCTCTGCATCACTATACAGCTCAAAGCTGGTGTGGGCTCGGTACTGCCTGTTGGGGGCATACCACCGAAGGGTCCTTCCATGGCCACGCCCCCCTTCTGGCCAGCTTCTCACCCCCCTCATTACTGCCTCCATCTGGATGGTGGCACTAGCCATGTCCCTAGCTTGTGTTCACCTCCCCGACAGCTGTTTCTGTATTACCACTGCTGTCCTGGCTGCAACTTCCCCTGCATCAGGAACACCTGCCTGTGCTGGCCTCACTGCAGTGTGGCGTACTTCCCCCTTCTGCACTGTGGCTCCACACACCTTCCCCTGAGCCTGTTGATTCCAGGTGCCCTTTCCTGGCATGTCCTGTGTGTCCCTGCTGCCCAATTTGTCCTGCTAGACTTCGGCCTCATGTGCCTTCCCTGCAGCATTCTTTTGCCTCTCCCTTGCTCCCTTTTATTTTGGCTCATTTCTGCTATGGCGTAACTTCCACTGGCTCCCCTATTGTGCATGGCGCATGTTGTTGAATATCGCACTGCACCATTTATGCATAGTTCCTTCCCCTTCAGTTGCGCATGCAATCATTATCATTGCGCTGTTGCTCAGCGTGATTTGGGGGGGCGCAACTGCCTCCTGCTAAATATCGCAGAATGGTGCATTTTCGGACTTGCACAGGCACAACCCTATTGCACATGGCTCAACTCTTTTGAATAACTGAGCCAGTGTGTACAAAGAATGTATGCATAATAATGGGCCTCAGAGCAGAAAATGAGCTGTTGGAATACTAAATTGCTTATATCTCAGGAACCGTGAGACGTAGAAAAAAAAATTAACATGATTCATGAGTTTCCTGGCTAGGTTTTCACTAATTGTGGCTAGGTTTTCACTAAATGTCATGATGAAAGTTCCGAATCTTGCACCGTTTCCGAGATACGAGCTCCAAAAGGCACGGCAGACATCACCATGTTAGTCTATGGGAAAAAACATCAACTTCAGAGTACCGTAACTTGGCATCCATGCAGCATTTTGTCACCAAACCATCAAAAGGCACATATGTGAGATGTTGGCTGTCTTCTCTCCAAATTTTATCTCAAAACACAAAACCATTCTTTTGCAGCAGGGTGACAAAGAACTCCTGTAATTTTGGCCATAGTCTGGAAAAGTAGTGTTGTGATTTGCAAAAGTTTTCTCAAAATTTGTGAAAGTGTCGCAGGTGCAACACTACTTTGCAACACTACTTTTTCCAGAAATTTGAAAAACATATTTCTGGGGTGTTTAACCCCAAAATAAAGACATGCCTAGCATCCTCAGGGCTCGACTGGGTAAACACAAAAAGAATTGTGTACCTAGATGGTCCCAATGTTAAATGCCAAGCATTTTTCTGATCACCAACTGAAAACAAAATGGTGGATTTGTGACACTACTAGGGCCATTTGTGACACTAAAAAGTGCATTTGCGAAAGTGTCGAACTTTTTGTTAACTTTTCCCATTGACTTATAATGGGAAATTGTTTTTTGAATAATTTTTGAACCATTTAATATTTTTTCAAGAAATCTTCAAAAGGCACATCAGGGACCCTGGCCACATGTTCCCTGAAGTTTTCAGACCTGTCGCGCAAACCGTCGACCTGTAGGCCCGAGTAAAGAATGTGCAAAAAAAGTAATTGTGCACACAAATGTTGCTTAATAACTCCACAGCTGCATTTCCGACCAGTACAAAAGTTGGCATATCCCAAGATCTATGGTTATGCCCCATGCCTGCCAAATTTCAGGCAAATCATTGAATGGTGGCAAAGTTATTAAGGTGCAAAGCTCCACCCTTTAACTTTAAAAGGGCAACTCAACCCTAACTATGGTAGCACTACTGTGCTACTATAATATATGCAGTTCAAAAGCCTTTAAAACATTTTGCAAAAGTTAAAAAAGCTTTCAAGCTGTGCCAATTTGCTTATGAGCTGCCACCATCTTGTTTTCAGTTAGCAATGGACAAAAATGGATGTAGTTCAAGTTTAGCTGGGCCTAGAAAAACACTAACAGTTGTGTTAACCTAGTTGGGCCCTGAGCTACACAGCACCACCTTTTTTGGGGGTAAACTACCCCAGAAATTTCTCTTCTGAGATCGGCACCCTGTGGTGTTACTATATTTCGACAGAACGGATGCAACACTTTTGCAAATCATGACAGTGTTGTGCATGTCCTTTCACATTTTTTGTGAAATTATTGCAATTTTGCTATGCTACAGCATAAAAAAAGAGGAATTCTTTGTCACTGCACTGCAATTAAACAGTTGAGGCTTCTAGGTGGAAATTTTCAGGGTGGTAAGCCCTGGGTCCACTGATGTCCCTTTTGTTGGTTTGGTCCCAAATCATTCGAGGATCCCTTAGCTGTAGCATGCTGAAGTTGAGAAATTTTCCATAGGTTAACATAGTGGAGTCCATGTCGCATTTTGGTGCCCGTATCTCTAAAATGATTCAAGATACGGATTTTTGGTCTGTGCCCCATAGTTCACCTTTGGGGGTGCATGAAGATTTTGAACTTATGATTACAACTTGTTATGGAATTTTTTTCATAGCTGCTATGGTTACTGAGATATTGGCAGATTAGTATTCCAAGAGTTCATTTCTGTGTTTGCAAGCTTGCGTTATGCCCCTGTACTTAGGTGTAAGTGGGAGCGCAGGACCCAAAGGTACCATTTTCTCACATTCGCATACCACTATGCAAATAATTTAAGCATTAAGGTCAGGGCCCTGCACTCCCACGGCCACATTCCAGTTACATTACACTACATTTACAATGGTAGTGTTGTAATTTTTTTCAGTAAACTAGCAAAAGGAACATATGGAAAGCATTACTGAGATACCGGTGTCTGCACCACCTTTCTGTGCCCATATCTGGGAAGTGGGTTGGGAACATGCCAGTGGTGTTTCAACATTACCTTTACTTTTGAGAAAGTACCAGTAGTGTTGTGACACTACCTCCTGTTTTGGAAACATACTAACATTGTTGCCACATTACCTTCTGTTTAGAGAAAGTACCAGTAGTGTTCCTACAATACTTTTTGTTTCACAAAAGTGCCAGTGGTGTTGTGACTCTTTAGTTTGGCAAAAGTCAAGTATGTTGACCTATGAGAGTTTTGTGAAAGTAGCAAAATTTCACAAAATTAAAGTTCCAAATGAGCCAGTTTCTTTGGCATTTCATAGCAAGAAAATGACTAGTGCTTTTTTTTTGATGAAATTTGCAGTGTGTTGAGGTCTGGCCTCACAGATGTGCCTGTAAGTGGGGGTGCAGGGCCTGGAGGGCCTGCATTCCCACGCATGCATATCATTAGAGAAAAGGTGGGCACCGTGAAGGGGGCCCGCACTCCCACAACCACATATCCAATAACATTTACATTACACTTTTAGAAAAAGAAGGGAAATTCATTGCAAAAAACTCTGTTAATGCATCAGTTAGGGCTGATAGTACACTGACAAAAGTTTAGAAATTCTATGTTAGGGTTACCACCCCTACCACCACAGCCCCCATCCCCACCTTCCACACACCACTCGACATAGGGTGTGCCATAGGGTCATCAGGCCCAACTCTTACCCCATTCACCTATGCTGTAGCATGTCATCTTGTTTACATATGGAATGGGATGAAAGTTAGGCCTTATGACCCCATGGCACATCCTGATGTTGAGTGGTGTGTGGAGGGTGAGAGGGGGTGGGTGGGGTGGTACACCTAACATCAAATTTCCAAACTTCTGTCTGTGTATTATCAACACTAACTGATGCATTGACATAGTTTTTTTCCATGATAGATGGCAAGATAGATAGATGGATAGATAGATAGATAGATAGATAGATAGATAGATAGATAGATAGCTAGATAGCTAGCTAGATAGATCGATCTAGATGTATTCTTTGGAAAAAAATGTCTTAATGCAACATTTAGGGTTCAGGCTAAAGTGGCAAAAGTAGGGGAAATGTGACTTTAGGGTTTCCAGCACTAAAACCCTAATGACACTAAGATCTGCAACAGAGTTGATGCACAGGGTGGGGTGGAAAGGATGAGAAGGGACTTGGCAAGGTTAGAGGAATGGTCAAATGTATGGCAGCTTAGATTCAATGCTAAGAAGTGCAAGGTAATGCACCTGGGAAACAAAAACCCAGGGGAAGAGTACACAATGGGGGGTGAGATACTAACAACAACAAGAATGGAAAGGGACCTGGGGGTAGTCATATCAGATGACCTAAAGATGGGCAAGCAATGTGAGAGGGCAACAAGGAGGGTGGAGGGATGCTGGGATGCATAGGAGAGGCATCACCAGCAGAAAACAGGAAGTTATTATCCCTCTGTACAGACAGCTGGTGAGACCCCATCTGGAGTACTGTGTGCAGTTCTGGAGACCCAATCTCCAAAAGACATAGACAGGATGGAAGCTGTCCAGAGGAGGGAACTAAAATGGTGCAGGGTCTGCACCGAAGTCATATGAAGAGAGACTTAAGGAGCTTAATATGTATAGCCTCGAGGAAAGGAGGGAGAGGGGACATGATAGAAACTTTCAAGTACCTCAAGGAATCAACAAAGTCCAAGAGGGTAGCATCTTTCAAAAAAAGAGGTGCAAGAACAAGAGGCACAATTTGAAGATGGGGGCAGCTCAGAGGTAATTTAAGGAAGTATTTTTCACAGAGAGGTTATAGATGCATGGAACAGCCTTCGGAGGAAGGTTGTGAGTCAAAATCAGTGGGGGAATTCAAGCATGCATGGGATAGTCATAAGGCAATTCTGGGGGGTGGGCGAAGGAAGAAGTAGGCTGCTGGTTAACTAGGATCTGCAGCTTATCCAGTAGGTAGGGAAATGGGCAGACTGGGTGGGCCAAGTGGTCCTTATCTGCCATCAAATTCTATGTTTCTATGTTTCACCCTTAAAGCAAATCAAGGGTGGAGTATTCCTAGGGGTTGTAATCCATAACTCTCACCCCATTATATTGTGCGAAGTGTGAGATAAATGTACAAGGAACTGGAATTGAACATTGGATCTCACTGTAAATGAGCTTTCACTCAGTGGAGCTATCCATGTAAATTTTTGTATGAATACAAATATTTACCTACCTTACCAACCATTAGGTATGTATGTTTCTGATGTGTATAGAATGGGGTGAGATTTGGTTGTTGTTGTCCTACAAATTGAAACTCAGAGCCCGGAGGGCTCTCTAATTCCCTCAAAACATACATATACACACTGTGGATGGCTGGAAGTACAGGGCCCAGACAAATAATGATACAATTGCACTATCTCAAAAAGTACAGACACCCAGAAGGCTCTGAGCCCCCCCAGGAAAAAAAGGATACCATATACTGTCTCAAAAAGTAAGGGAATTCCTTGTAAGATACACTCTCATGAGAGTTGGGTGTAGGCCCTAATCCCATGCTCCCCCACCCCTCCCTCCTCTCAGCTCAGCTCCTTTATAGGGGAACACCTGCCCTGCAATTGGAGGAAAAGGCTTCAAGTGCAGCTCATGTAGTTCTAGCCACTGGGGGGTTGGGTTTAAGGGCTAGTAGAGAGGAGCTTAGAGGGTTGTACACTTCTCTTATAAGTTTACTTTGTAGTACTGCACCTAGTAACGGGGGTACCTGTTTACTGTTGGACTGTATCTGGGATTAGTGGGTGACCTGATTGGTGGGTAGGGGTGTATCTTGGACTAGTGGAGAACCTGGTGGTTCAGCCAAGGAATCCTACTTGAAGGGGGATGGGACCACACGTCATTAGGGCTGGCATCTTTGGGAAGGTGGTGTGGTGCACAGGGTGTGGGGCGACCATGATACTGGACTGGGCTTGGAAGTTTGATGGTTGCCCAGTGTGCTACCAGCTTGCACAGTTTAGGGAGGAGAGTGAGGGGATTAGGAGACAGCTGGAGGTAGGGAGGGAGGAGAGGGGAGAGGTATGGTTGGGGAATAGGGCAGGGGCTCTTCTCCAGGGTTGCACCAAGCACTTGGGGTGGGGGCATAGGGAAAGGAGTGCAGAAAAGTACTCTGGGGTCACATAGGGACCCTGTCAGAGGGGTCCCAAAAGAAGGACACTACCAAGGAATCAGGCAGGTATCTGGGGACCCTCACAGATGGGGGGCTAAAGGGAGGACATTCTCAGGGAAGTAGGCAGATGGCTGGGGCAGGACAGAAAGATGCAAGGGGGAGAGGTGGATCAGACCTTAAGCTCAGTAACTACTTCAATTCTCTTCTTCTGCTTGAGGAGGAGGGGGTGATGTAGCCATGACAGGGGTGGTTAGAGATGGAAAGGGAGTGGGGCACAGGAGGCAGGGACTGGATTGCAGGAAGAACGAAGGGATCTTGGAACAGGGGAAAATGGAGGAGCAGGGGATCGGAGCAGGAGGAAGAGGGGGTAGAGGAAGGAAAGTGCAAGGAGTAGGACCAGTTCAGAGGAAAGGGCAAGGAGAGGGACCAGAAATATTAGGAGGATACAGTAAAGGCAGCTGAAGGTTTATGCCAGGGGAGCATGCCAGGCAAGGAGGGGCTGAATGGAGATGAGTAGGAAGGGGGGGACGAGCCAAGCAAGTTTAGCAGATAGGGGGGAAGGACCAGTTGAGAGCAGTGATAGGGCAGATAGCAGGGTACAAAAGGATACTCGGGAGGAGGAGAGGCATAAGATTGGAGGGGAGGGGGTGGCCACAAGTAAATAAGGAAGGGGTGGCAGGAGGCACCCAGATAGGGGGAGGAGCAAGGAGCCAGCTGGAGGGAGGGGCCAGTAGAAAGGATGAGGGACATGGAAGGGGGGAAATGGAGGAAAAGAGGTGGTCGGAGTGGTCCTGTTGGGTGATTCCATCATCAGGGGTATCAAATGGGAGGGGGAGGCCTGCCCGGTTAGAACAAAATGTTTCCCTGGACTAATGGTGCACAGGGCCAAGCATGAGGCATATCAGCTGACAAAGGATTGTGGAGGTTCCCTGGATATACTGGTCCACCTGGGTACCAATGACATTGAGGGAAACAGTGAGCTAGAGATACAGGCAAGGTTCAGGGAGCTTGCCAAGGTCTGTCATGACATAGGATGTGAAATTTCCTTTTCAGAAATCCTGCCGGTGCCAAGGGCTAGTGGGGAACACAAGAGGAAGATTAGAGAGATAAACCAGTGGCTCAGGGAGTGGTGTGGGGCCAGAGGGTATGGGTTGATGGGGGATTGGGGGAGACCTGGGAGGATAAGGGCCTGTATGCTAGAGATAGGCTCCATCTCAGTTTGGAGGGAAGGGAACGCCTTAAGGTGAAAATAGAAGGGTTCATTGGTAAAAGGTGAGGTTTAAACTTGTGAAGGGGTGGGTGGGGAGAAAAGGCTGTTGAGGGGGGTCTGATAAAGGAGGGACTCTGTCTCCAACCCCTGGGGAGCTGGAGGAATACGGGAAAAGGCCGGTTGGTAAGGTGCTTACCAGGGGAAGACAGAATCCCCATGGGAATGCGAGAAGAGGAAATGGAAGTATACAGAAAGGGTGGAAGGTAGTCCCACTAAATGCAGCTTGGGCAATAAAATGCCTGAGCTCCAAGCGATGCTAACTGTGGGACAGGTGGATGTGGCAGCAATCACTGAGACCTGGGCCACAACAGGGCATGCCTGGGACCTGAACCTGAAGGGTTACACCATGTTCAGGGAGGACGGGGAGGGGGAGGAGTAGCAATAATAGTCAAAAACTGCATTGGCATAAAAGGAGTGGAGGAGGCAGAGGGAACTGTGGAGGCGATTTGGGTCACCTTGATAACAAGGGGGGCCAAAAGAGTAAAAATAGGAGTGGTGTATAGACCCCTATGCTGGCTGATGAGCTGGAGGAGAGTCTGGTGGCAGATGTTGGGAGACACTGCAGATTGGCCAGGGAAGGGTGGTGGTGTTGGGGGACTTAAACATGCCAGGAACAGACTGGGAGACTATAACATCCTCAGTGGCCAGGGAACAGAGGTTGTTGGATGTCTTTCAGGATGCATCCCTAACCCATTAGGTGAGGGAACCAACCAGGGAAGTGCGGATACTGGATGTGGTCCTGGCAGACAGTGACCAGATTGGGGGCCTGGAGGTAAACGTACCATTGACGGGGAGTGACAATGCCACAGTCTGGTTCTGCCTGGACCTAGGAGAGGTAGAAGGCTGCACAAAGATAGAGGAAATTGACTTCGTGGGGTGGATTTCAAGGAAATGGGAAGGATCCTTAAGAAGCATTTGGATGGGACTGGGCCAGACATGGACGCTGATAGTAGGTGGGAAATCATCAGGAGGGGGGTGCAAGATGCTACCAGCACCTGTGCAAGAGTAAGATGAAAATGCAGAAGGGCTCATAAACCCTGCTGGTGGACCAGGGAGGTTCAGGAGGTGGTGAGGGAAAAGAAGGCGGCTTATAGGCATTTCAAGGGCTCAAGAAGTGAAAGGATTTGAAGGAAGTACAAGCTGATGGCCAGAAGGGCCACTAGGGTGGTGAGGGCAGCTAGGGCAAGGAAGGAGCAGAACCTGGCCAGGGAAATTAGAAGAGGAACAAGGGGTTCTTAAAATACATTGGGGGAAAATGAAGGGTGAAGGGGCAGATTAGCAGGATTAAAACAGGGACAGATGGGCACAAAACCCAGGGGAGCAGGCTGAGTACTAAATGAGTACTTCGCCTCAGTTGTCACCAACAGAAATGGGGTGGGCCTGCATCATACATGGGAGGAGATAGTGAAACTGAGGGAGGAGGACCCTTGCTGATCATCAGGTCTGTGGAGGGGGGCCATCACTGGCAGGAGGGAAGGAAGGAAGGCAAAGCAGGGGGATGAGGTAGTGGAGGTGGAAATCACAGCAGAGAGAGACTGAGGGAAGCCTTCAGGTCCCTTAAGACAGAGAAAGCACTGGGGCTGGATAAATTACATCCCAGAATGCTGAAGGAAATGGCAGATGTCCTGGTGAAACCCCTGGCAGAGCTTTTCACCATCTCTCTGAAGACAGGGTTGGCGCCCCAGGACTGGAAAGTGGCGCATATAGTGCCTATCCACAAGGGGGGGATCAAGGGAGGTGGCAGGGAACTACAGGCCCATCAGCCTGACATCAGTGGTGGGCAAGATGATGGAGGGCATTGTCAAGGAGAGGCTAGGGGGGAACCTGGAAAAGTCAGAGTGCCTGGATGATAGACAGCATGGATTTGTCCCAGGGAAATCATGCCAGACAAACCTTGTGGAGTTCTATGACTTGGTGACGAGTGCCTTGGATCTGGGTAATCTGCACAGCCCGATATTCAGCCTGGGATGTGCAGAGTCATGCATGTGCAACCCCTACCTGTGCCTGCACAAAGTTAAGCCCCAAAAAAATGGAACAAGTGATGGCCACCCACAGGTGAGCTGCCGCATAGCAGGGTGCAACACAGCAGCTGCAACCTGTGGGTGGCCACCCGAGTTCCTGCTGCACCTGACGGAGCTCCCATCCCCCACTGAGGGCATCCGTGTAGCTAAATCCCCAATCTATATCCCTGGTGGTCCAGTGGACTGCTATGTGTCAGATCATGGGCATTTGTCTCCAAGAATAAGCCCCGTCCTATATCCCTGGTGGTCCAGTGGACTGCACTCTGCCCAATCACTGGCATCGGTATAGTAACACCCCCCCATATCCAATATCTCTGGTGGTCCACTGGACTGATCGCTGCCCGATCACGGGTATCTGTAAATCATAACATACTCCTATTATCCTGGTGGTCTAGTATTCCCCTCCCACCCACCCACTGAGCCCCACCGCCTGTTCCCCCATTAACCAGTGGGCAGCAGCACCTCACTCAGCTGCCCGCCGCCCGCCGACTGACAGCTCGGTAGGCTGCACATTGGTTCACAGTGTAAGCTAATGGGCATGCAGCCCATACCATAATACTTCAGTCCAGATATGGGAATGAATTCATTCACATATCTGGACTGTGTTGTACAGTATGCTTGCATGCCCATTGGCTCACACTGTGAACCAATCGGGCATGCAGCCCTACCGAGCTGTCAGTCAGTAGACGGCGGGGTGGCAGGAGGGTGGGGTGCTGCCACCCGCCTGCTGACGGGGGGGAGTGGGGCAGTGGGGCTCAGTGGGCAGGTTGGGAGGGGGTGCACTAGACCACCAGGGTGATAGGAGTATGTTATGATTTACAGATGCCCACGATCAGGCAGCGATCGTTCCACTGGACCACCAGGGATACTGGAGGGGGGTTACTATACTGTGATGCCCGCGATCAGCACATAGTGGTCCACTGGACCACCAGGGATATTGGGAGGGGTTTCTTTTAGACTAATGCCCATGATTGGGCTGCAGGGGGCATCGGTCACTGACGGCTGCTGCCTGGCAGGGCGCTAGGCGCAAGTCATCGCGGATTGGCACACCTGCATGCTAAGGTATGCAAATGGGCTCATTATGACATGCAAATGGCCCTATGTGTGCCTTGCATAAATTATGACCCCATTTGTATGTCCCCTTTTGAATATCACAGGTGCTGTGCATGGCACAATGGCACTTGCAGTAGCGCATCTCCATGCTCCACTCTGGCCACTTGCACTGGCACAGTGCCACTGCACCATGCACAATGGGGGTGGCCAAGGTGCAATATTCAAAGCTGCTGTGCCATAGCGCAGCTCCATTGAATATCATCTGTGCCACACCCATGCTCAACAAAGTTGAGCTGCGCCCAGGCTTGTGCCACAGCCTGGTGCAGTTTGACTATCCGCGCCCCTGTGTCTATGCTAGTTTAGGGAAATTAGAACAGTCTCACAGGCTTCTGTTAAATCATACAGATGGGACAGGTTTTTGTTAGTGAGCTGGGGAACCCGATAAACACATCTCTTAAGAATAATAGACTTTGGTATACATTTACATTTACATGTAAAAGGACCACAGCATGAACGCCTGAAAAGAGGCTTACATTTACATCTAAAAGAAATTGCACTGAAGTTTGTCTTACATTCATACACAGTTACTAGCTAAAAAAGTAGCTATTTTTATTTGAGAAATATAGAAATCCTACAGTTGTCTATTAATCTCTTAAATGTCTGGTAATGTCTCACATATACGAAAGAAATATACACTATGGCCCAGATATTCAAAAGGGTTGCACATGGCGTAACAGTGTTGTGCTATGTGCAACCCACTGATGCGCCCTGGCACGATATTCAAAAGTGGAAATTGCACGGCACAAATCCCGATGTGCCGGAGCGCATCAGTAATGTATGCAGGTGCAGGTGGGGGGGCGTGCCCATGCATACTCTGCTCAGCCCGATATTAAGCCCACAATGTGTGGAGCCATGCATACACAACCCCTGCCTGTACCAACACAAAGTTGATCCAAAAAAACAAGGAACAATGGATGACCATCCACAAGTGAACTGCCGCATTGTAGGGCGCAACACGGCAGCTGCCACCTGTGGGTGGCCACCCGTGCTCTGGCTGCACCTCCATGGTGGCACCCCTCTGATTGCGGGCATCAGTAGAAAAAGACTAATCAAAATTCCCTGGTGGTCCAGTGGACCGCTGCCGGCCCGATCGTGGGCTAAGTAAATCAAAAATAAATCCTATTATCCCTGGTGGTCCAGTGGACCTGTCTACCCACCCAATTGTGGGCTAAGTTAAGAAATGAGAGATCCAATATCCCTGGTGGTCCAGTGGACCCCCCTCCCCACCCACCCACTGATCCCCACTGCCTGCTCCCCAGTCAGCGGTGGGTGGCAGCACCACCGCCTGATGCCCGCCACCCCTGACTGACACTGTCGATGGGGCTGTACAGCCATTGGTCCACAGTGTCAGCCAATATGTGCAGCCCATACCATACTACACATTCCAGATATGTGAATGGATCCCATTCACATATCTGGAATGCGTAGTATGGTATGGGCTGTACACCCATTGTCTGACGCTGTGGACCGATGGGAGTATAGCCCTACCGATTGTGTCAGTCGGGCAGTGGGGCAGCAGGTGGGTGGGATGCTGCCACCCACCGCTGACTGGGGAGCAGAGCAGTGGGGATCAGTGGGTGGGGAGGGGTCCACTGGACCACCAGGGATGATTTGTTTTATTAGATTCTACTTCAGCCCGGGATTGGGTGGGCAGAAAGGTCCACTGGACCACCAGGGATATTGGATCTCTCATTTCTTTACTTAGCCCATGATTGGGTGGACAGACAGGTCCACTTGACAACCAGGAATATTGGCTTTATATTTTCTTTACTTAGCCCATGATCAGGTGGACAGACAGGTCCTCTCTACCACCAGTGATATTGGCGTTATATTTTATTTACTTAGCCCGTGATCCAGTGGGGCGTGGTCCCCTGGACCACCAGGGATTTTGGATTGTTCTATTTTTTACTGCAGTCCACGATCCGGCTGTGGGGCACATTGCCGTGCTGCAGGGGCATCGGTCTCTGATGGCTGCTGCCTGGCAGGGCACCAGGCGCTCATCGCCGACCCTAGCACTCTGCATACAATGGGTTATACGATATGCAATGGCTCCCATGTGCCTTGTATACATTATGGCCCCATTTGCATGTCAGCTTTTGAATATCGTGGTTGCTGAGCCTTGTGCAATGGAACTTGCAATAGCACATCCACATGCTCCACTCTGACCACTGGCGATGGCGCAGTGTCACTGCGGCATGTGCACTGAGGGTGGCCAAGGTGCGATATTCAGTGCTGCTGAGCCATGGCACAGCTCCATTGAATATCACCCAGTCCATGCCCTTGCACAGCCAAGTTGAGCTGTGCCCAGGCTTGCGCCACAGCCTGGCACAGTTTGAATATCTGGGCCTATGTATTTAAGTGGTGGTGAGCACAAGGGTGGCAGTGCTACTCCTAAGCATTTTGTTCATGGAGGCAGATGAAGGAGAGCACCAACCCCAGACTGATAACTACAAAGATTTGCAGGACATAAAAAGAGTTTTTACTACAAGTTTACTTCCATTTTGTGCAATAAAGACAGCAATACATATGACTTACGTTTTGCCTGACCTCTCGGACCTCCTCAGAAATATACTCTATGTATGACTATGATAGTTTAGGGAAATTAGAGTAGTCTCACATACTTCTGATAAATCATACACAGGTGTCTTTTGTTAGCAAGTTTGGAATGTAGAGGTGCATCTTGCATACATAAGAGAATGCCTTTGTTGACAAATGTGAGATTAAGGCAGATGCAGATATTTATTTTATTATTTATTTGGTTCTAGGATTACAAATACCTATTTGCCAAGGCTGTTTTACAAAGGATCCACATCAGTTGAAGTACAATACAGGGGATACAACAGAAATAACAACATTGCAGGTAAACAGTACATTATACAGTTGTTAATTAAAGGAGGAGGCAACACATTAGAGAGCTCAGTATATAGAATGGCCTGGAGCAACATCAACCAGAAGAGGGGTAAAGAACAATGGAGGAGGAATGGGATGGCAAGATGGGAGTATTAGCAGCCAGAGGCATTGTCAGACATCACCGGGAGAAGTGCTGGAGAGAGGGGGGTTAGGGGAGAAGGGGAGATGGGAAGGCGGAGGGGTCGTGGGAGCAGAGGTAAAATAGGAGATAAGTTCTATGAGGGAGTGGTAAGGCAAGGCTGTTGGTGATGGCAAGTATTTCTGATTAGGTGAGGCACTCACAGGAGCCGGAGGCAGTAAGATGGAGTCGGATACTTGGTATGATATCATCGGCTACATGATAGAAAGGTACATATATTTACATAGTAGGGATCTGGGAAACATTTGTAAAGATATGGAAACTGGTCCAAATAAATGCTGTATTGTTTCTTTTTCCTGCAAAGAAATGGGAGGGGGCGTCAGGATATTTATTGTTAGCTACAGTATATAAGAGCTGGGCATCTTTCAGTGGGGCTGAGTCTCAGCTGATATCAGATGAGACACAATTTAAGTTTTGAGAACTGCAAAATGGCATATTACTCAAATGCTGATATTGAAGAAATAAGTGAACCTGAAGAGGCAGTTACTGATAAACAGTTGGATGCCACCAAAAACAGCCCACAAGGTACTTAAATATATTTTTGATAGCTTAGATTTGTAGCATCAATGAATGGCTGATGTTTTAAGTTAAAAATAGGATTTGTGATACTGTGTGTATATATATTGATAGCTTAGATTTGTTGCATCATTGAATGGCTGATGTTCTGATTAAAAAGGATGTGTCAGATGATTGCTACTGTACCCCTATAATGTTTGAAATATGTTTTTTAATAATTAAAACTTTTATTGACCATTTAAATATAAGTGAACAGGAATGCATACATTACAATTATCTGTAAGAAGCAGACGTACAAACTTTATGGAGAGCTAAGACAGTGAATTCCTTACACTTATCTATGATTTATAAAATTCTGTTTGAAATATGTAATAGTCTGCTTTTCTGTTCATAGCTACAAAAAAGGCAAAACATGTCAGAAAGAAATTAAAGACTTAATCAGTACAGAACAAACAAGAGACTGCTGAAGGGTTGCTGCAGAAATATGCTGGCTTTATGATTAATGTTGATGGTGGGGCCACTAGGGGGTGATTTTATAGAATCTATAAATGATAGTTGCACAAGTTTGCTTCTAGGGACACAGGCCTACACCAGTTCTAAAAACCCTAATGTACCTCTCCAGGCTCCCATGAATCTGGTGATTAAAGCCAATGGTAATTCTACAAGGTGCTTAACTTTATATACACAGGCGCAGCCCCCCACCAGTTTGGGGGATACCGACACTAGGAATCCTGTTTCACCTCCGCAGGCCTCCACCTGTTTATTTATTTATTTATTGAAATGTTTCACCAGGAAGGCACACTGAGTGACAAGTCGCTCATCTCTGTGTGACCTGGGGGGGTATATTAGGAATGAGGTACAGTGGCGTGAAAAAGTATTTGCCCCCTTCCTGATTTTCTCTATTATTGCATATTTGTCACACTGGATGTTTTCAGGTCTTTAGACAAAATATAATATTAGATAAAGGGAACCTGAGTGAACAAATAACACTTTTTTTTTACTTATTTCATTTATTTAATGAAAAAGTTAACCAACACCAACTGGCACTGTGAAAAGTACTGCCCCTAGTTAAATCAACCCAATTAAAGGGATAATTAGAGTCAGCTGATTGAACACAGCCAGGCTTGATTACAGCCAGCCCTGCTCAATATAAACCTCACGTATTTTGGCCCTTACCATCAGAGTCACGCTACAGCACAAAGATTCAACAAGCACATTATGCCATGATCAAGGAAGTTCCTGAAAAGATCAGAAAAATTTGTTGCCCTCTATCAGTCTGGAAAGGTTACAAAGCTATTTAAAGGCTCTGGGACTCCATCAAACCACAGTGAGAGCCATAATCTCAAATGGAGAACACTTGGAACAGTAGTGAACCTTCCCAGGAGTGGGCGACCTGCCAAAATTACTCCATGGCGCAGTGTAAAATCATCAAGAAGTCTCAAAGGATCCTAAACAACATCCAAAGAACTGCAGACTTCTCTTGCCTCAGCTAAGGTCAGTGTTCATGACTCCACAATCAGAGAAGACTGGGCAAAAATGGGCTTCATGTGAGAGTAGCAAGGCGGAAACCACTGCTAACCAAGAAGAACATAAATGCTCGTCTCTCATTTGCCAGAAGCACCTGGATGATCCACAAGTTTTTGGGAAAATGTTCTATGGACAGATGAGTCAAAGTGGAACTTTTGGACAACATGGATCCCATAATGTCTCGTGTAAAGCAAACACAGCATTCCACAGTAAGAACACCATACAGCGGTCAAACATGGTGGTGGTAGTGTGATGGTGTGGGGATGTACTGCTGCCTAAGGACCTGGATGACTTGCCATAATTAAAGGAACCATGAATTCTGCTCTGTACCAGAAAATTCTTAAGGAGAATGTCCAGTCATCCTTCCGTCAGCTGAAGCTGAGCGTAGTTGGTCATGCAGCAAGACAATGATCCAAAACGCAAAAGCAAGTCCACATCAGAATGGTTAAAAGAAGTAAAATTAAAGTTTTGGAGTGGCCCTAGTCAAAGTCCAGACTTAAACCCAATAGAGATGCTGTGGCAGGA
Organism: Neoceratodus forsteri; assembly: GCA_016271365.2. NCBI lineage: Eukaryota > Metazoa > Chordata > Ceratodontiformes > Ceratodontidae > Neoceratodus > Neoceratodus forsteri. The sequence goes on along the minus strand of CM028131.1, from coordinate 40,287,001 downwards.
CCTGAAACGAGCAGTTCATGCTCGAAAACCTACCAAATGTTACTGAATTAAAGCAGTTCTGCGAGGAAGAGTGGGTTAAAATTCCTCCACAGCGATGTGAGACTGATATTGAATTATAGGAAGTGTTTGGTTGCAGTCATTGCAGCTAAATGTGGCATAACCAGTTATTAAGTGTAAGGGGGCAATTACTTTTTCACACAGTGCCAGTTGGTGTTGGTTAACTTTTTTTCATTAAATAAGTGAAATTAAAAAAAAAAAGAAGTGTTATTTGTTCACTCAGGTTCCCTTTATCTAATATTACATTTTTTCTAAAGACCTGAAAACATCCAGTGTGACAAATATGCAATAATAGAGAAAATCAGGAAGGGGGCAAATCCTTTTTCACGCCACTGTATTTAACATTTGAGTTATAGTTCAACATTAACATACAGTTATAAGGCAGATGCTACAAACAGTGTTACAACAGTGTTGCACATGATAGATAAAAAGTCTGTACAATAATAAGTGCTGAGTTAATAAGTAACAAGTGCTTTCATGAAAGAAAAGGGGGAAAAGAGAGGCAGTGGTGAGGTGAGTGCAGAGTGGGAAGAATCGTGTCCCTAAAGACCACTTCAGGATGCGAAGAACCCTGCAAGGGGGCTGGTGGGACCAGAGGGAAGGAGATAAGGAAGTCTCCCAGAAAGACCCCTTCAGGATGGTGGGGGAAGTGAGTAAATGAGAAATAAAAGCCACTTTGGGGGGTAGGAGAGGGACCCATGGAGACCATTCAGGGCCCCTTACATTCTGTGAGAGATCAAGGGAGACCAGTAAGGGGGAGTAATTTGGGGGAAGGGGAGGAGAGCTAGGAATTTGGGTGGGTGTGCACAGGGTAAAATGAAGGTGATGGTAGAGGGGTAGGGTTTGAAACATAGAAACATAGACTTTGACGGCAGATAAAGACTGCTTGGCCCACTTAGTCTGAACATTTCCCTACCTACAGGATAAGCCGCAGATCCTAGTCAACCAACAGCCTATTTCTTCCTGCCCCCGACAAGAATTGCCTTATGTCTGTCCCATGCATTCTTGAATTCTCCCACAGTTTTAGACCCCACATCCTCCGCAGGAAGGCTGCTCCATGCATCCACTACCTCTTTGTGAAAAAATACTTCCTCACATTGCCCCTGAACCGCCCCATCTCTATCTTTAAATTGTGTCCCCTTGTTCTTGCATGTCTCTTTTTCTGAATATTGCTATCCTCTTGAACTTTGTTGATTCCACTGAGGTACTTAAATGTTTCTATCATGCCCCCCCTTTCCTCAAGGGTGTACATATTAAGCACTTTTAGTCTCTCCTCATATGGCTTCTCTTGCAGACCCTGCACCATTCTAGTTGCCCTCCTCAGGACTGCCTCCATTCTGTCTATGTCACTGCTGAGATGGGGTCTCCAGAATTGGACACAGTACTCCAGATGGAGTTTCACCAACTGTACAGAGGGATAACAACTTCCTGTTTTCTGCTGGTGAAGCTTCTCCCTATGCATCCCAGTATACCCCCAGCTCTCCCTACTGCCTTTTCACATTGCTTGCTAACCTTAAAGTCATCTGATATGATTACGCCCAGGTCCCTTTCCTTTTTTGTTTTTGTTACTACCCCCCATTGTGTAATCTTCCCCTGGGTTTTTGTTTCCCAGGTGCATTATTTTGCACTTCTTTGCACTGAATCCAAGCTGCCATACTTCCAACCATTCCTCCAACCTTGTCAAGTCTGTTCTCACCCTTTCCACACCTCCTTTTGCATCAGTCCTTTTGCAGATCTTTGTGTCATCTGCAAAGAGGCATACTTTTCCTTCTAGTACCTTTGCAATGTCACTTATCAAGACATTAAAAATTACTGGACCCAGTACTGAACCCTGTGGTACCCCACTACTAACCCCTCTTTCTTCAGAGTGGGCTCCATTTACAATTACCTTCTGTGTCCTGTTGTCCGGCCAATGTTTTACCCAGGCTACCACCCTGGGACTCACTCCCAGGCTGGTTAATTTGACTATTAATCTTTTGTGTGGGACTGTGTCAAATGCCTTGCTGAAGTGTAGGTAGGCTATGTCCACAGCCCCTCCCTGGTCTACTTTGGTCACCCAGTCAAAGAAATCAGTTAGATTCATCTGACATGACCTTCCCACTGTGAACCCATGCTGCCTTGGGTCCTGTGCCCCACTTGCCTCTAGGTACTCAACAATTCTTTCCTTCAGAAGTGATTCCATCACTTTCCCTACCACAGAGGTCACACTGACAGGTCTGTAGTTTCCTGCTTTTGTCTTGGGGAATCACATCTACCTTCCTCCAGTCCTCAGGTACCGCACCATCCTCCATAGTTTGTTAAAAAGGGTAGTCAGTGGTTTCAGCAGTTCTCCCCTTAATTCTTTTAGAATTCTGGGATGAATTCCATCAGGACCCATTGCTTTTTCCACCTTCAGTTTTAGGAGTTCTTTCAGAACCCTTTCTTCTGCAAAAGGACTGGGATTGATCCCCCTATCCAGAGTGCTTCTGTTAATTGAATTAGGCACCTCCCCCTCCTCTTATTTTTGTTCAGTATCCCTGCTTTTTCACTATCTCCCCTCTGCCCACCCACAGTTCATTCTATTCAGCCTCACTACCCCTCCCTTTGTCTTTCTATGCTCCCTGATGTACCTATAAAAGGTTTTATCCCTCTTCTTAACCAAGTTGGCTATCCTTTCCTCAGTTTGGGCCTTTGCTATTCTGACTTCCCTCCCTGCTTCCTTCTGCCTTATCTGGTAACAGCACTCTGTCCTGTTCTTTCTGTGTTTCCTTATACTTCATGAATGCTATCTTTTTCTCCCTGACTTTCCATGCCACCTCTTTTGAGAACCACAGTGGCTTTCTCTTTTGTTTTGATTTGTTTATTTGTTTCACACAAAGGCTTGTTGCCTCTGTGATGGCAGTTTTGATGATTCTCTATTGTTGCTCCACACCTCCTTCTAGCCTGTTTGCTAGTGCTTTTCTGAGGCACTCTCCCATCTTGCCAAAGTCAGCCCTCCTGAAGTCCAGTACCCTCACTTTTGTATGGCTTGACTCTGTAGCTGAGTTTAACATGAACCATACTGTTTGATGGTCACTTGTTCCCAGATGGCAACCCACTTCTAGATCTGAGATCCTCTCACTGTCCCCATTTGAGAGTTTGAGGTCTAAGGCTGCTCCCTCATGAGTGGGTTCTGAAACTAGCTGTATGAGGCATACCACATGTAGGGCATTGAGAATGGCTCTGCTGTTAGATGTGGCTGCAGCAAGTGTGCTTCAGTTAGCATCAAGCATATTCAGGTCTCCCATCAACAGCATCTCCCCTTTCTCTGCCATCCTAAGAATGCCTTCTATCATATCCTTGTCCATTCCCTCCCCCTGACCTGGGGGTCTGTATGCAAACCCTGTGCAGATTGACGTGCCACTTCCAGTCTCCATGGTGACCCACAGTGCCACCTCTCCTCCCTGTTTACTCTTTTGTTCAGTTGTTTTTATCCCTTCCTTTGCATAGAGAGCTACTCCTCCCCTGTTCTCCCCTACCTGTCTCTCCTGTAGGTTATGTACCCTGGTATGTTAACATCCCAGTCATGGTTCTCTGTGTACCATGTTTCTGTGACTGCTATGATATCCAGGCATCCCTCTTCCATCAAGGCCACCAGTTCAGGGAGCTTGTTGCCCAGGCTACAGGCATTGGTACTCATTATCCTCCATTTCCTGATGGCCTTACTCCTTTTTGTCCCATCCTTGTACTTCTTGCCTTTGTCACTTTCTCCATTAACCCCTGTCCTTCTCCCTATTGACATCTCTGTGTTGGTGTTTACTGCACTTACTACCATGACTTTTTTGGGGGGGCTCATATATTCCTGCTCCTTTCTAGTTTCTCCCCACTTGGCTAGTTTAAATAATTGCCAATGAAGCATTTAAACCTATCACCTAGGATACTGGTTCTCATCCTGGACAGAAGCAGCCCATCCTGCCAGTATAGACTTGCATCACTCCAGGTGGACCCCCAGTTCCGAATGAAGCCAAATCTCAGAGCTTTGCACCAGTTTTTCAACCACTGATTGAATCACATGGTGTGGAGCACCTTAGCCTCTTGTATGCCAAAGACAGGCAGCACCTCCGAGAAGGTTACCATGCATGCTACTTGTCTAAGGCCTCTCCCCAATTCCACAAACTCTTCCTGCACTGCTCTGATCCCTTTCTTAGCCAGATCATTTGTTCCAAGGTGGACAACGACATCCAGCTTGCTCCCCTGTGAAGTTGCTCCAGCAATCCTGAGGATTCGCTCCCTGTCCCTCCAAGCCATGGCACCAGGCAGGCACCTTGCCTCCCTCTCCCCTTCTTCCCACCATTCTACCTTCCTAACAATGGAGTCCAGGGCTTAGAGGAGGGAGTTAGGGAGGGACATGGCAGGGGCAGTTAAAAGCAAGGTAATTATTGAGGGCAGAGCTGATGGAGTAGGCAGAAAATGAGTGTCAGATTAGAGGAGGAAAGGAATTCCAGATTTTTTGAGGCAGTTAGAGTAAATCTGTGGGGGACTACCAGGGTGCGAGAGTCAGTTGATCTAAGGGAATGAGAAGGTGGGGGAGGTGCTCCAAAGGAGGAGGTGAGGTAGGAAGGGAGCACACCCAACCAGTTTAAGGAATACAGACACCAGGAATCTTGTTTCAGCTCCCCTACACCTCCACCAGTTTGAGGAATACAGACACCAGGAATCCTGATGTACCTCCCCAGGGCTCTACCAGTTTGAGGACTACAGACAATGGTAATTGTATTTTACTTACAAAGTTTGGGAAAAGGGATTATGAGGCAAAGAAGTTACTGCTGCAGCTTGTTGAAGCCTTGTTTGACTCACTTATCAGCATTTGACAATTGACTGGTAAGCAACAGGAATGTAGTGTAGATGTTTTTAAAAAATGACTTACTAATGTATCCTGCTGTGAATGCTGCATTTAGGTTGTTTTGTTAAGCAGAGAAGGGGTCTGATTCAGAGCTGAGGTATTCTCTGATACTGCTAGAAATGTTTAAAAAAATGACAAGAATGAGTGCATCTACAAAACAATGACCAATCAGAATGAATAAAAAGGAGGAAAATGCTAAAAATAAGACAGGCAGTAATATGCTGGTGAAAAGAAAGATATGGAAAAAAATAAAAGAATCAGAGAAGAAATGACAAGGAAAGTAAAACATGCCAGGAAAATATTACACTGTAGGGCATCACGGTATCTTTTGGAGAATTGTGATTCTCCACAAGATGCTGAGTTAGAAAGCCACCAGTCCCTTCCTGTAAATTGTTTGGAAAGAATTCAAAGTTACACAAGGGGGAAAAACAGATTCAGGGTAGTAGAGCATTATGAATGGTTCTGGTTTGTCAATCTTGACAGCCTTCAATCATTGACAGATGCCATTAGGGCAGTACACCAAGCTATTCAAGAGTTGTTGGATAGGGTAATACCTGAACTGGGTCCCAGTGATTTTCTGCAATCACTTTTAGATGCTGATTCTTAAAATCACCCACTATTCTCAAGGAGAAAGGCCTCTGGAGAGCTTAATGCTGGAGATTTTTTAGACCAGATAGCAGATATTCTTCAGAGCAATTCTAAGGGAATCACAGATGGGTCTTTGTACTTTGTGTTAACCACTATTAAAATAGGGAGGGGATGGGTTGGGGGGTAGATGTACACTAAGTTTGGTATTGTACAGTAAAACCATTGAGAAAAAAAACGCTATCTGATTGATTTAAACAATAGTGATATGCTCTGTGTTTTGCAGCTAGTAAAATGGCATTATTGAATCCCTACAGATTTGCAGATGCACAATTAATTAATAAGAAAAACATTTTGCATGCTGAACTGGGTTTGTAAGAACAGATCCCAGTCACTTTTAGTGACATGTCATGATTTGAGCAATTTTTAGAAATCAGAATTAAGATTTTGTACCTCATTCAGGGAGCTTGGCAAACATTTTCAACAGGACTAGAACAACTTCCTAAAACAATGTTTGTATTTTTGCATGACTGTCATTACTACGGTGTCACAGATGTAAAGAAATTTATAGGGGACTGTTACCTGTGGGAATATTGTCATGCACCATTTAGTTACAAAAATAACCATTCCTATGCATTATTTTGTAATGTGTGTTGTGAACCAAACTGCACAGAGCAGAAAACTGATGCAGCATTATGCCCAAAGTGTAAAAAGATTTGTAGGTCCTCAGTTTGCCTAGAGATGCAGTTGGACAGAGTGGCTTTGGGCAGGGTCCCTTGTGAATCAATGAAACTGTGTGAAGAATGATTTTTTTTTTACATGAGGACTCATGCATGCACCTTGATTCAATGTGCTAGATGCATCTCTCTGATGACTGCAGACAAGCATATCTGTTTAGATGGCTCCAATCACAGAAGTAAAAACCTCTGAAACACATATAGTGTTTGATTTTGAGGCCAGACAAGAAACTGGATTACACACCCCACATTTTATATTTGCTAAGCAATTGGATGTGAAGAGGTCCTGGGAATTTGAAAGGGATGATCATGTAAAAAAGTTTGTCAAACATTTTATAGATACACAGTTAAAATACTACACATTTATAGCTCACAATGCCAAAGGATATGACAACTATGTTATCATTAGCCAGCTAGTCAAGGAAAAGATTGATATCAAGTTACTCACCAAAGGGGGGAAATTGCTGTGCATGACCGTATCTGCCCTACACATCAGATTTATAGATTTGTTGTCCTTTATGCCCATGAAATGAAATAAATATCCAGGGGCATTTGGATTTGGGAATGAAATGGCTAAAGGGTACTTGACATATTTTTTTAATGCCTGTGCCAATGGAAATTATGTAGGTCCCCTGGCTGATGCAAAATTTTATGGAGCGGATTATATGATGTCTAGGGAGAAATCAGAATTCATGCAGTGGTACACAGCCAACCGGCATGAAGAATTTGATCTAAAAAAAAGAGCTTTGCTACTATTGTCACTTAGATGTTGAAATTTTTTGCAAGACCTGTGACAGATTTAGGCAGGAAGTGATGAACATGACAGGCAAATAGTTTTTAATACAGTCAGACAGTGACACAGCAGAGTACAAAATAGTCTGTTTAGATCCCTTCCAATACATGACCATAGCTTCTCTTTGTATGGCCACCTACAGTTATTTGTTTTTGAGTGAGAACACATTTGTGGTTCTTCCCCCAGATAACTACCACGGTCAGCAAAAGAGGTACTCCACACATGCTATTCAGTGGTAAATGTACATAGCTGAGATAGAAAACATTTGTATTCAGCATGCTGTAAGGGGTGGAGAATTTAAAGTAAGTCCCTATTTTTTGGATGGGTATGAAATAACTGATGGAGTGCCCATTGCCTTTGAATTCAATTGGTATTTTTTCACAGTTGCAACATCTGTTACTGTGGGAAAGACAGAAACTGCATGACAGGCACTGGTTTTTGACAGTTTTGCAATCGGACCATGCACAAATTTCATTTTCTAAAAAGCAAGGGGTTTGCTGTTAGAGTACTGTGGGGACACGAGTGGAAAGAATTGTTGGCTATAGATCAGGGGTTGAATAATTTCTTGAAGGACAAGAAGCTACTGCAACCACTCGACCCTAGGGAGTCACTGTTTGGGGGTGGAGGAATGCCATCTGTCTGTACTACAAAGCTCAGCTGGATGAAAATATTTGCTATTATTTCACTATCCTGTACCCTTTTGGAAACAAAAAAAAACAGTACCCCATGGGGCACCCTACCATCATCTATGAGAATTTTACAGACCTCAGTCAATACTTTGTTTTGGCAAAAGTAAAGGTTTTACCCCTAGAGGTCTTTTATTTTCAGTGCTGCCATCCAAGATTGGAAAAAACCCTGTGTTTGCATAATGTCATGCATGCACTGAAGACAGACTTCAGACAATGTCATGCATGAACATCGATGAAGAGAGGGCCCTAACTGGTACCTACAGTACCATGGAGCTAAACCTGGTGATAGAAAAGGGGTACTGAATCATTAACGTTTATGAAGTGTGGGATTTCAGGGAGTCATCTACAGAGCTGTTTGCTGGCTACATCTGAAAGGGAAGCAAGCGGCATCTGTCTTCCCTTTATGGGTAAAAAATGAAGCAGATAAAGCCAGGTACATACAGCAATAATTAGAAAGAGAAAATGTACATTTGAACCCTGCTGAGATTGCCGTTTACCCTGCGAGGAGACATATCTCTAAACTGTTTTTAAATTCTCTTTGGGATGAATTTGGGTAGAGACCTAATTTACTGACAATGAGCTTAGTAACAGACCCTGATAAACTCTTTCAGTACTTGCCCCTACTACAATGTGGCCTCATGCTGTTTCATCAATGATGAAACAGCATGTTTAAGTCAGAAGTAAACCAAAGACCACTACTTGAATTCTAACAACATCAATATATTCATACCTAGTTTCACCACCACATATGCCAGAGTAGAAATGTACAAACTGCTAGATAAGTTACAAGGCAGGTGCTTGTATCATGACACAGACTCTGACCCTGGGAGGGGAAATACTACAAGTCTCAATGGCTGAGAGGGACCTGGGGGTGGTAGTGGATGTCAAGATGAACAACTCTGAGACTTGTAGGAGGGCAGCAGCCAAGGCCAACAGGATGCTGGGATGCATCGCTAGGGGGATCACCTCCAGAAGGAGGGAAGTGATACTCCCTCTGTATAACTGCTTGGTGAGGCCGCACCTGGAGTACTGCGTGCAGTTTGGAGGCCACACTAAGAGGACATTAACCTCCTGGAGAGGGTCCAGAGGAGGGCAACCAAAATGATTTGGGGCTTGGGGGACAGGACCTATGAGGAGAGGCTCGAAGAGCTAAATATGTACACTTTGGAAGAGAGAAGGGACCGGGGGGACATGATAGAGGTCTTCAGGTACATGAAGAGGCTAAATAGGGGAGGAACAGTGAGGGTGCTTCGAAGGAAGGAGGAAGGGGCCACTAGAGGGCATGGGTGGAAGCTGGAGGGGGGAAGATTCAGGGGAGAAAGGAGGAGGTGCTACTTCACTGAGAGGGTGGTAGAGCCATGGAATGCACTACCTAGGGGGCTGGTGGAGGCAGAGACAGTGGAGGGGTTCAAGAGGGGGTGGGACAGGTACAGGGGAAGGGTTCAGGAAGCAAAATCCAATGCAGCAAGAATATCCGGAACTGGGAAGGGAGAAGCCAGAGAAGGCGAGGGGGACAGCAAGGTCAGCACCCAGGGTGGGGGCTGACCAAATGAGCAGACACGAAAGACCATTAGGCCTATTCTGCTGGCATTTTAGTATGTTAGTATGTTAGTATGTCATGTTTGTGTCTTGACTGGGTGACTAGAACCCTCCTCTTCATGACTATTTATGAGAGTTGACCAGCGAGCTTCCAGCAGACAAACATTTTATCTAGTTTGTGTCTGCAGGCCTCAAAACCTATGAAAGCTTAAAAGATCTGGTATTTGATGACACAGGGTCACAGAACTCTAAAGAAATCACAGTGATGCAACACAGCATAGTAAGAAATAAAAAGCAGTGGTCCCTCAAAACAAGAACGCTATCCAAAACCCAAAGAGTAGTTTATGACAAGCAAGTTTTACAAACCGATTTTAAGACCCTTCCTTATGGTACTGACTGAGAAAAAAATGGCATATTAGATTGCAACATCCCTTTTCATGTCTGGTAATCGGACTATTCAATTCTGTTAAAAGCTTTTTCATAAAAAAAGCACTGAAGCATTCTGATACCACTTTATCACACAAACCTGAAAATATTGTCTGGTTTTACAGCTGCTGACAGCCTTTGTATAATGAGCTGATGTTAAAGTTTGCACAGATTAAATTTGTGGAGGGGCTGCCTGTATCATTAACTGATGATGATCTATTGCCTCCAGACAAGTTTAATCTGATTGTTATTAATCATTTGATGGAATACACCTGTCAGAATAATGAGATAGAATGCGTGTTTACCAAGTACAGCCACAATCGTAGTCTGCCAGCCTTTTTCCTTGCACAGAATGTGTTTTGTCAAGGCAGGAAAAGCTGTACTATTGCATTAAATACCAGATACATGATCCTATTTAAAAACCCATGGGACAAGCTGCAGATCATATGCTGGATATTAAAAACTCTGACGCAAGCTGTGGCATTGGCAACTTGTGTTGAGTTCTAGTGCATCCGGGACCCTGTGCCTGATTTTCCACCAGACAGGGTCCCAGCTCCTAAGTCCCCCAGCCTGTGGTAATAATGGCAGTTCACCAAACAGATGGTGCAGCCACGAGGAATGCCGCACAAGCTCTGGGGCAGTGGGGTGGAAGCTGCACCCATGGAAGGGGACAAAGTAGTGGTTTCTGCCCCCCCAACAATCACAGTGCTTCCTGTATTTAAAAGGGTAACCCACAGCTACCTCTGGCAATGTAGTGCCTCCATCTTCAGTAAACAGTATTCTGACTGCAACTCCCTGGTGATCTAGTTGTCCCCCACTTGGGCAGGTTGTACCCACCACCCCACTCATGCCCCCCCCAGTTTCTACCACAATTCAATGACTGGCACAGCCCTCCGCACACTACCACAGCAGGCTGCCTAATGAACTGACAGCACATACTGTTTACAATACACGCTCTGTCAGTTCATTTGGTGGACAGTTGTGGTGGTATGATGAGGGCTGTGCTGGTCACTGAATCAGGGTACAGACTGTGGGAGTGAGTGATGCGGAGGTGCTACCTGTTGGGGTGGGTGTGGGAGGCCACTACAGCACCAGGGATGTGCAATTATAATACCATATACCAGCGATTGGAGCAGGAAGGGCACAACATCACCAGGGGTAACTGTGGGTCACCCTTTAGTGTACAACATATTGAAGCTTGGAGAGGGGACCAGATGACTGGGGGTTTTACATGTAGGGGTACATCAGGGCTGAGTATTGGGCCTCTATTGTCTTGGGGGGCACAGTGGCATGACAGAGCTGTCAACCCTCCAAGCAGCTGTCTTAGTACTGTTAAACCAGCTCTTGGCTGATCTAATGGTACCTAGCACTTTTTCCCTGGGACGGGTTCTGAAAATAGCACTGTAGGGGTTATGGCTGCCTGCATCTTCTGCAAGCCCTCAGAGCCATGCCAAAGCCACTTTTGTGGTGCAAGAATGGTGCAAGTAGCCTGCTTATTGTCACAGGTTCCTTTGCTAAATAGCTTGTGGTGCAGCCCTTGGTGCAAGGTGCATGTTGCGTCCCAACATGTTTGACACTAGCACCTTGCACCACTCTAAGAGCTTTAGAAATCTGGCCTCATGATTCTGGCTAGGCAGATGTACTCTGGTCAGGCAACATTCTTTTTCTGAGCTTTTGAATATGCCACTAGGTGACCTTATGGTTATTTATTGGTTGATTTAAGAGCTAGCATGCCAGATGAATATATGCTGTGCAGTGGGTTGTTTTCCCCTGACTGGCCAGTGGTGTACATCTTGAAAAAATCACATTCTGGTTCTAGAAATACATGATGTGTATTTTCATTATGTCTAAAAGACTACAAAGAAACTTGTCTGTTCTAAAGTTACTAAAGAGAGTACCTCCTCATTTAATAAAAGTTATTTTGTGCTCAGCCTCTGATCCCTTGATATCCGCCATAGTGGAGGTGACTTTAAACACCTTGAAAGGAAATATCCCATTGTCAGCTAAACAGCTATCTTTTCTGAAAAAAAAAAGGGTAGAGTCATAAAAAATTTAAACAACTTGAAAGTGTCTTTAAAAAGAAAAAACAGATTGCGAACCAGACAGGCGGGTTCTTAGGGACATTGTTGGGAATCACTTTTCCATTGATTACTGGACTGCTGGCTAACAGATAATGGAGTTTACACAGAAAATATATCTGGTACTGTACCTCTTCAGCAATTGGACCATATGAGAACAAACTATCCCAATGAGGACATGAGAAAAGTAGCAACTTGTAGGTTGGATACTGAAATGAGATCTATTCTTTCCCAGATTGATTTGCCATATCACAACAAAGTCAAGCTGTAGTCTGCTGTGTTGCAACATTACCTCACTCTGGTACACCTAGGAGAATGGACTAAAACCTGTTTGACTTTATTGATAAATGACTCTGAGGCTGTTTCTGAGCAGCACCTTGCTGAGACTATTTTTTTCACGAGTTCCATTTTGAATAGTGTTTCTCAAAGGTCTAAAAAAATGCTGAATTTTTATTAAATCTGATGGCAAAGAACAAGGATATTCTTTTTTGAAATAAGGGAGAATTGAGGGTATAAAGGTAATGTCATTTCTGGGTCTCACACATGGTCAAGTTGGTAAGGGTTGGTACAGCCACACACACTATCCCTGACCACAAAAATACAAAGGGCTGGGATGTTTTCCAAAGAGCCACAGGTGAGGCTAACATACCCACATCCATCTTTGTTCATTCAGCAAACAGGAGATATGTTGAAAATTGAAAGACAGCTGATATAAAAGCCCCTGAGCCCTCTTTAGTCAGCAAATGGTCAGTGACACCCAAAAGGCGAAAATACATTAAAAAAATAGCATGGCTTTTTATAAATGCGAATATTATATACTTTAGTGACTTATGTGTACTGCCTATATTAACATTTTTTTTTAACAAAAGCGTGTTTATACTGATGTATGCTACCAATCTCATATTGAATATTTTAGCATTTTTTACAAAAGGTACTTATAGTTCTGTATGTTAACCTACCTCATATTGAATATGTTAGCATTTTTCACAAATGGTGTCTATTCTACCGTGTTTGCCTACCTCTGATGTATGACTAATTTATGTGCATTATTGTTTTTTGTACTTTAACAATAGTCCTATCTTTGGTAAGTGTCACATTTTATGGGTATGTGCTGTTCTTTACAATAAATACCTTTATAGAAACATATAAACATAGAAGTTGATGGCAGATAAGGACCACAAGGCCCATCCAGTCTGCCCATTGCTTTTCCTACCTTATGAATGTGCATTAGGTGTATATTCTGTCAATGGCTATCTAGTCTTACTCAACTGTATTGCTCCCTTATGCCTATCCCATGCCTGTTTGAAGCCCTGTACTGTATTCATATCCACCACTTCCTGAGGTGGGCTGTTCCAAGCATCATCCACCCTTTCGGTGAAAAAGAACTTCCTCACATTACCCTTTAATCGGCCTCCTTCTAGTCTCATGCTGTGTCCTCTTGTCCTGCAATTTTTCTTATATTGAAACATTTTAGACTCTTTCACCTTGGTAATGCCCATTAAGGTGTTTGAATGTTCCTATCATATCACCCTCCTTTGCTCAATGTATACATATTTAGCTATGTTAATCTGTCCTTACATGTTTTCTGATGCAGTTCCTGCACCATTTTGGTTGCCCTTCTTTGGACTGCCTCCCTTTTGTTAATGTCATTGTGAAGGTGTGGCCTCCAGTACTGCATGCAGTACTGCAGATGAGGCCTATCCAGTGTCTTGTAAAGAGGGATTATTACCTCCCTCTTTTGACTTGTGATACTCCTACTAATAGACCCCAACACCCCACTAGCCTTACCAACTGCTTTAGTGGTCTGCATGGATGATTTCAGGTCATCTGTGATGATGATACCCAAGTCTCTTTCTTTCCTTGTGACTGCCAGCAACTCCCATATGAACCTACAGGTGGCTTCAGGGTTTCTCTTTCCTATGTGCATGATCTTGCACTTCTTTGCGTTAAACTCCAGTTGCCACTCTTCTGACTGTTTTGCCAATTTATCCAGAATTTTTCTCTTTCTGCCCACCCCGTCTGGATCATCTTCTCTGTTGTAGATTTTGGTGTCACCTGCAAACAGACAAACTTTACCTTCCAGTCCATTTGCAATGTCACTGATGAAGATATTGATGAGGACTGGCCACAGGAATGATCCCTGAGGTACCCCACTTGTGAGTTGCTTCTCTTCTGACTGAATATCATTTACCACCACTTTCTGTTTTCTGCCCATCAACCAGTTTGACACCCAGTTGACCACCTTCTGACCCATCCTGAGCCTACCAAACTTATTAATCAATCATCTATGTGGAAAAGTATTGAAAGCTTTGCTGAAGTCAAGGTAGACTACATCTGCTGCTCCCACTTGGTCCACCACTCTGGTTACCCAGTTAAAGAAATCTATGAGATTAGTTTGACAGGACCTTCCTATTATAAACCCATTCTGTCTTGGATCCTGTGCTCTTATGTATTCCAGGTGTTGCACTATTCTTTCCTTAAGGAGTGCCTCCATAATCTTGCCCACTACTGAGGTAAGACTGACTGGTCTGTAGTTCCCTGCCTCCTCCCTGCTACTACTCTTGTGGAGTGGGATAACATGAGCCCTTCTCCAGTCTTCTGGGACCTCTTCTGTGCTCAGAGACTCACAGTTCTGAAAATGGCTCTGCTAATTCCACTCTTAGCTCCGTTAGTACCCTGGGATGTATGCCATCAGATCCTATTGCCTTGTTCACCCTTAGCTTATCGAGCTCTTGTAGGACCCTTTCTTTTGTGAAGGAACATGTGCGCACTTCCCTCCCCCCGTGTCCATGGTGCTGAGCTGTGGGCCCTGCCCTGCCTTCTCTTCAGTAAATACTGAGCAGAAGTATATCTTTAGGATAGATGCCTTTCCATGGTCCCCCTCCTCACACACTCTCGTATCCCCTTTGATGTTAGCAATCCCCCCTCTGGACTTTCTCCTTTCACTAATGTATCTATAGAAAGTCTTGCCCACTTCTTTTACTGTTCAAGCTTGTGTTTCCTTGGTTTGGGCCTTTGCCTGCCTTACCGCCTTCCCTGCTTCCCTTGGGGAAGTTTGGTATGCCTCTTTATCTTCATCCCGCTGCGTTCTCTTATATTTCCTGAAGGCCAGCCTTTTGGCTCTGACCTTTTCTGCTACTGTTTTTGAGAACCAAAGTGGTTTCCTTCTTCTTTTGCACTTCCTTTTCTAACACAATGGGATGTTGCATCAAGTATTGCATCCTTAATGCTTGCCCATTTTGCCTGTATCCCCTCACCTGTATTTCTTCTTGCCAGGGCTAGCTTAACTCTTTTGGCCATCTTATCAAAGTCAGCTCCTCTGAAGTCCCATATTTTTGCTTTGGAATGGGATGATTTAGTTCTATTGGCCAAATTGAACCATACCATGTGATGGTCACTGGCCCCCAGGTGACCTTCTACTTGGAGATCTGTGATCCTTTCCCTATTAGTTAGTACTAGATCTAGGATTGCCCTGTCTCTTTTTGGTTGTTGTACTAGTTGTTTGAGGCCCTCCCCCTGCAAGGAATCTATTATGTGTCTAGTTCTGGCAGATGTTCCTGCTGGCATTGACCAGTCTGTATTTGGCATGTTGAAGTCTCCCATTATTAGAACCTCCCCTTTAGCAGGCATGTTTTGCATATCTTCTAACAGTAATAGGTCTATGTCCTCCCCATGGTCCAGAGGCCTGTGGACAACCCCAGTTCATATGGCTATTCCATTTCCTGTTTCCAGGGTGACCCACAGTTCTTCTGGCTCCCGATGTGTATTCTGAATTTCTGTAGCTTTGATATTTTCATTGACATAAAAGGCCACTCCACCCCCCCTTTTGCACCCTGGTCTCTTCTGAACAGTACATAGCCAGGTACTGAAGTATCCCAAGTGTGGTTACTGGTAAACCATGTCTTGCTAATGGCTACTATGTCCAGTTTAGCTTTTGTCATTGTTGCCTGCAGGTCTAGGATCTTGTTGCCTAGACTGTGAGCATTGGTGTTCATGATTTTCCTTTGGCCAGAGTTTGGTGTGTTAGTTTTTGGGCGAGGTCTGGCTTGTCCCCTGTACATCGTATGGTGAACTGGACCATTTTCCTTATCTAGTGATGCAAATGAACTACAAACATGCTGAATTCCTGTTTGATCAGTAGCTGAGGGTGGAGGGGTATTCTTCCTATTCGACATATTGGATGCTGCGCCCCTCTCCCCCTTTGCTAATTTAAATATTCTGCAAAGATGTTAAACTTCTGCCCCAAAGCACTGACTCCCTCCTTAGTCAGATGCAGTCCATCGAATTTAAAGAACTTTCACTCCCAAAACTGTTGCCAGTTACCTACAAATTTGTGTCCTTTTTCCTGGCACCAGTCCTTGCACCACATGTTTAGCTCCCCTATGTCCCCTTCTCTGACCTTCCGTCCATCTGTCCCCCTCTCTCAGACTGGCAGGATCTCAGAGAAGGAGATGCTGGATGAAATGGATGATAATTTGTCACCCAGCCTGATCAGTTGTTACTTAGTGTCCACAACTGACCAGCTGGTGAGTTTCGTAGTCCCTATATGTGTCAGGATGTTGATGTTTTCTCCTGCTTTCTGTACAATTTTAGCAATGCAATCAGTGTCTCTCCATGCTGATGTACCTGGGAGACATCTGACCATTACCCCTGGCTGCAGATAGGTATCAGCTACCCGAATCATGGAGTCTCCTATGATCAGAAGTGTTTTGGATTTCCTTTTTCCTTTTTTTGTTTTGGTTCCTGCTTTGGGTGAGTTTTGTTTTGCTAACTCCTGTGCTGCAGTGTCCTGCTGTGCAGTGTCCTCTGCCCCTTTGTTTGATTTCAGAGATAGAGGCAGATACCTGTTTGTAGGTTTTATATGGTTTGTGAGGGTTTTATGTTGGAGAGCACCAAGTGATGGGGCACCTGATTTGCCTCTCCTAACCACCTGCCAGCCTCCTGGAGCAACTACTCTCTGCAGCTGAGGTGCTTTTGTTGGTTGTTGGGGAAATAGTGGGAAGTTCTTATAATATATTTCTTCCTGAAAATGTGATTTGAGGTGTGCAGTCTCTGCACATGCTGCCTGGAGCTGAGTCCTTAGATCTCCTTAGACCCAGCTCTATCTGGCTTTTGTACATGACCAGAATAGAGCACTCTCAGTGTTTAATAACTGTCTCAGTGAGATCCAGGATTGGATGAGGTCCAGCTGGTTGAAGTTGAACTCTGGGAAGACGGAGGTGTTGTTTGTGGATCCTGGCCACCGGATTGAGGGGTCGGGGGCACTTCAAACCTCTGGTTTATTCCAGGGAGATGCAGAGCTCCCAACCTCTGAACGGGTGTGAGACCTGGGGGTGATCCTTGACGATCAGCTGACATTGTGTATGCAAGTGTCGGAGGTCATTAAGGTATCCTTTTACCATCTTACGAACATCGCCAGGATCAATCACCTCGTTCCATCTGGCGACCTACCCACATTGATCCATGCCTTTGTGACCTCGCATCTGGACTACTGCAACTCCCTTTACTTTGGGCTGCCTGGGGTTGATATCCGCCACCTGCAGCTAGTGCAGAACTCAGCAGCCTGGTTGTTAATGGGGACTTCTCATTCCTCTCATATTACACCGGTGCTCCGAGATCTGCACTGGCTGCCGATTCAGTGTCAGATCACCTTTAAAGTTGGTCTTCTGACACATAAAGCCTTACATGAGTTGGGCCCAGATTACCTGAAAGAGCTTCTGGTGCCTTACCTACCATCACGACCACTCCGCTCAGCCAATTAGGGGTTGCTAGAGATCCCGAGGGTAACTTTAAAATCTTCCTGCACCCGAGCTTTTATGTTCGTGGTGCCGACACTCCGGAATTCTCTACCACATTGGATTCGAGAGTGCTTGACGGTGGAGGGTTTTAAAAAGGGCGTAAAGTCTTTTTTATGGAGTAAGGCATTTGCAGATAATTTGGATGCCTATTAATTGCTCTGTAGTCAATTCAGTTTTAATATGTTTTAGCATGTTTTATTCTGTATTTTATTGTAATGCGCCTTGGTTTTAAGAAAGGCGTAGATAAATAAAGTTTATTATTATTATTATCTCCAATTGTCCAGCATGTAGTATAGTGTCCTAAATCCTGTATAACTGCCCTTTTGAAAAGTGTCCCACAGTACCTGCAGTTAATATACATTTCAGATAAGCTGTTGGGTTTATAACCTGGTCAGAGTAATTAGAAAGAGGGAAAATGAAAGAAAAAGTTTGATTTTGTGTTTTTTTGTTTTTGTTTTTGTATAACTTGTTATAACAAATTTAATTACTTGTGCCATTGTAAATGAGGTCACTGTGTGGATACCCCTCTGATCCACTCCTTTCTGCTTTGCTACAGGGAATGTCACAACTGCACTACCCTATAAAAGGAATATAGTGTGGGGTGGTTGGGGATGGGGGTTGGTGGCTTTGGCCCTTTCCCTGCCAAAAAAAGAAGAACCATGGACTAAAGAATCAAGGAGGTAAGCACAGAAACAATCAACCAACATAAATGCAGTTACCCTGAAATTGTATTCTAATGATAGATAAAACTAAAACATGTAAAGTACCACTTGTAATAATTTCACAGAAGATATATCCTGTAAGAAAAACTTTGTTACAGAGAAAAATAAAGCAGTAACAGAAGATACACCTTGCAAAAGACAATTTGAATCAGAAGATTGCATCAGTAATTTGTATGCACAAACCTGTAGGCACACCCTGTAATAATGCAGCAGAAAGTATACCCATCAGCAACAATTTGAATCAGAGAAAAATGAGGCAATAAAATTTTAGCAACAAACAGTAACATCCCCTGTGAGTACAAAAGAAATTAATAACACACAGTAAATCTGCCTATCTAAAAGAAGCCTTAATCCTTTTCCTTGCTCTGGTAAGGTTCCTTGCTCTGTCTGTACAAGCAAACTAGAAGAAAAGAGCTCAGGTGAAGCTAGGTGCCTTTGCCAGAAAACCTAGTCTTATATTTTATACAGTGTATCATGACTAAAGAAAGACACACAAAAAAATTGGTTCATATATGATTTTATAAATGACATTTTGAGTAATAAGTGATTGCATATTTTAAACTCATTACAAGACAAACAAGTCTAACCATGTTGCAAGATGGCTAGGGCATGCCCTCATATGTTTAGGTGTCTGAAAGAGCAATGTACAAAACTAGTCACCATGGCATCATTTTTAAGTAAATTATTAGAGTACAAATTGGTTGTAAGAAAGTCCTTTACAACTGTAGTATAAGAAAAAGATGCAGTGAAATCCATAGACTGTACAGAAGGTATCTTGCAACTGTGTGTTTTGGTATAGGATACTCTTTGCATTTCTGTTTAAAAAGTTCCCAGTCATTTGTGTGTAATTATTAGGATGAAAACTGTTGCTGTCGAAAAACTCTCCAGACCTGTGTTCTGAGATGTATGCTGCTAATCAGTGCTGTCCAGGGAGGTCATAGGGACCAGTATTAATGACTAGTGCCATAGGGAGATTTCTCAGCCTCTCTTTGGATAGCAGATCACAGGGAAACACACCCAGAAAAGTCTCATGGATGTGGGAGTCATTGGTTAGATTTTTTTCCAGCTGCTTGGTGTTCATTGTCATGGTTTATCACATATAATCAAAAATAACATTTCTTCTCTGGTTTATTTCAATGACATTATCAAAAACAGCATACACAATGAGATTAACAATATGGGGAAGGGCTTACGCAAATCTGATTTCTGCTCTGAAGTTCCTGGTTCTAATCAGGGAGTAATGGTCCACACATTCTTGATCTACATTCAGATCAAAGGCAAACAGCGTATACCCATGGGTGAATTCCTGGTAGTTGACAATGAGGGAGCAGTCTTTCATGTGCTTCTGACTGCCTGCACTAGATTAAAATATTCTCTCACAGCATTTCTGTTTCTAAAATCGGTCTGGAGAGGCTTAACTGGGATTTGTTCATTGTCCAGATACAGAGCCACAAAATTAATGTTGTAATGTTAAAAGCTGAATGGGTTTTTAGTGTAGGAATTGCTAAAAGCATCATTGTTGACAAATCCCATGACCAACATTTTTGGTAACTGTCCCAAAAACAAATTATCCTGGTTGCAGACCCTTCCTCCTGCAGGGATGCAGAACACATTCAACCCCACTCTGTCTATAGGATATTTAGCATTGGAGGACAGCAGGGCTTCTGAATATCCCAGATGAACACCGGGACTCACTTTTACCCTTTTGACAGAGAGGCGCACATGATTTTTAGCTTATAAAGATCAGCATCTCTGCTCATCAATCAAAAGTTGTCCCTGTTATGCATCAGTTTAATTTTAATATCCATACCATTTAACATCAGTTTCTCTTGGAAAAACAAGTCCATGTGCAAGTGGCCCAGAAGCTCCACCCCTCAACTGAGATGCTTGAAAGAGCTTCTCTTACTAAATCCTGAATTGTCACCAGCTCTGATTGTGATTTTGTGTTTCCCCGGGGTGTTTTTGTAAAATAACCCTGCCATGAATTGGGTAGAAAGGGTCTCTTCACTGAACTTCAGCACAGATTCTATTACACCTCTGCAGGGGTAACAGTTATTGCTCTTACTGATGAACCAATCCCCGACAGTCACATCCAGCTGGCTGAAAATTGTGGCCACTTGGTAGTTTATGAGGCCCACCTTGGCTGCTGCAGGTATATCTGAGCCATTCATTCCAGTGATTTTGTAAGACAGATAAAGAAGCATGTTATTTATATCCAAATAGTCTTCACCTTTCCCCGCAATATAAAATTCAATTGGTGAGGTTTCAGAAAGGACAGCCAGAGGGAGTATCTCTACATAAATGCTTTTTTCAATGCTCGTCTGTGTGGGAGTGATGGTAAACAAGTTCAGTTCTGATTTTGTGCATTCTTTGAACCCGCAGTGCACAAAGGCCATGGTTTGTTTTTAGAACAGATTTCTGTTTTCTTTACACCCCCTTGAATGTCTTTGGACTTTGACCTCTTTTTTTATGTGATGCTTTGCATTTTGAAGTACGCCTTTTAAAGTAGTGGAGTGGTCTTATGAGAAGCAAAGGGGATATTCTGTACTTTATCTTTTCCCCCTTCTTGAACATCAGCCCTGAACAACCTTGAGTGGTCTTATATCCTCCCAACATCTTTTGAGCTACTGCATTAGTCACATGCCCCACAACATCCTTTGTGACATTTTTAGCAGCTGTTTGTAGATGTGGTTTGACAATTTCGAACCCCCTTCATAACAATGGAACTACTTTTCTAAACAGACTGTGAAATATCCCCCCATAACAGAACAATACATAGTAGGAAGTCCCTGAAAGCCCAGAAGACCGTATTCTGCCTGTGCCTTGTAACAGCTTCTATACAAGGGAGGGTCCCCGTAATGTTGAACAATCACCATCCTGGCTTAAGTTTTATAGTATGCTCTGGGGGTGGAAGTGCAACTTCACAATCACCTTTCCAAACTGAAATGGCACAGGTTCATTTTGGTCATAGATACATAAATACATAGATACATAGACAGTGTCAGCAGATAAGGGCCTATGGCCCACCCAGTCTGCCCATTTGAGCTTGTAAGTTCAGTTTGTTTTCCTAGAAGTCTGTTTCCCCTTACCCCTGACCTCTAGAATTCCTTTATGTCTATCCCATGCATTCTTAAATCCCGTGATTGTTTCAGCCCCCACCACTTCCTCTGGCAGGGTGTTCCACTTGTCCACCACCTGTTCTGTGAAGAAATTCTTTCTCATGTTTCCTCTGAACCATCCTCCCTCCAACTTCATCCCATGCCCTCTAGTGCTGGAACATCTTTTTCGCTTAAAAATAGTGTTTTCCTGCACCCTGTTTCTCCCTGTAAGATACTTGTATGTCTCTATCATATCCCCTCTCTCCCTCCTCTCCTCCAGGGAGTACATGTTCAGTTCCTTCAACCTGTCTTCATAGGACTTGTGATGCAATCCATGCACCATCTTTGTTGCCCTCCTCTGAACCTTCTCTACCCTGTCTATGTCCTTACATAGGTATGGTCTCCAGAACTGTAAACTGTACTCCAGGTGGGGCCTCACTAGTGTCTTGTATAGCGGAATTATGACCTCCCTTTTCCTGCTGGTGATGCCCCTGCCTATACATCCCAGCATCCTATTTGCTTTACCTGCTGCCTTGTCACACTGTTTCCCTACCTTGAGGTCATCAGAGATGACAACCCCAAGATCCCTTTCCTGCTTGATGCATGCTATATCCTCACCCCCCAACTGATATATTGTGCCAGGGTTTTTGTGCCCCATATGCATTATCTTGCACTTCTTTGCATTGAATTTCAACTGCCAAACCCTTGACCATTCTTCAAGTTTTTGCAGGTCCCTTCTCATTCTGTCTACACCCTCTGGTGTGTCTACTCTGTTACAGAGCTTTGTGTCATCAGCAAACAGTGAAATTCTGCCTTCTAGATCTTGCTCAATGTCACTGATGAAGATGTTGAATAGGACCGGTCCCAGCACTGATCCCTGTGGTACCCTACTGGTCACTCTTCCCTCTGTGGAGTGACAGCCATTTATCACCACCCTCTGTGTCCTGCCACCCAGCCAGTTACCTACCCACCACACTACTGTCCTGCCCACACCTATATTCCCCAGTTTGTGTAATAGTCTTCTATGTGGCACAGTGTCAAAGGCCTTGCTGAAATCCAGATAGGCCATGTCCACTGCCCTCCCCTGATCCACCTCCCTAGTCACCCAGTCAAAAAATTCAATGAGGTTGGTCTGACATGACCTCCCCCTGGTGAAACCATGCTGCCTTGGGTCCTGTAGTCCATTGACAACCAGATGTTCCACCAATCTATCCTTCAGTAGCGCTTCCATGATCTTTCCCACTACCAAGGTGAGGCTGACTGGTCTGTAGTTCCCTGCTTCCTCTTTGTTCCCACTTTTGTATTAGGGGACTACATCTGCTGTCCTCCAGTCTTTGGGTACCTCCCCTGTTTCCAGTGATCGGCTAAACAGGATAGCCAGAGGTTCAGCCACCACCTCTCTTAGTTCTTTAAGGACCCTGGGGTGCACCCCATCTGGCCCCATTGCTTTGTCAACTCTTATTACTTCCAGTTCCTTCAGGACCCTTTCTCGTGTAAAGGGACTTGTGTCCATTTCTGCACCATTCTCACCCCTTGTACTCCGTTCAGACCCATTACCCCCCTCTTCTTCAGTAAAGACTGAGCAGAAATACCTGTTCAATATGTCAGCTTTACTGTTGTCATCCTCCACGTGACTCCCATCCTCCCCCTTCAGTCTCACTATCACTCCCTTTGTCTTTCTTTTTTCACTTATGTACCTGTAAAAGGTTTTGTCCCCTTTAACTACTGATCTTGCAATGTGTTCTTCTGTCTGAGCTTTGGCTTCCCTTACTGACTTCCCTGCCTCCCTTTGTTTCTCCTGGTACTTCTCCCTATCCCCTTCTGCCTGTGTCTTTTTGTATTGCCTGAATGCAATCTTTTGGCTTTCACTTTTTTGCTACCTCTTGAAAACCATAATGGTCTCCTCTTCCTTTTCATCTTCCTAACCTGCTTAATGCATAATTCTGTTGTTCTTATAATCCCCATTTTAAATACTGCCCACTGTTCCTCAACCCTGATTCCTGTCCCATTCCCCTTAATGCCTCTTTCAAGTATCTCCCATTTTCCCAAAGTCTGCCACCTTAAAATCCAGGATACGTGTTTTGTGTGGTTGGTTCTGCTTCTCTTTCTGTGATTTCAAACCACAATGACTGGTGGTCACTGTTACCCAGGTGCTCCCCACTGTTACCCCCCATCACACTGTCCCTGTTTGTGAGCTGAAGGTCCAGTATTGCCTTTTGCCGAGTTGGTTCCATGACCAGTTGCTTGAGGAAAGCACCCTGAAGGGAGTCCAGGATAAATCTGCTCCTAGTTGATGCTGCTGCTGGGATGCTCCAGTCCACGTCTGGAATATTGAAGTCTCCAACCAGTACTACCTCACCCTTGTCTGCCATCCTTTGGATGGCTAGCATCAGCTCCCTATCTGTTTCTTCCTCCTGGGCTGGTGTTCTATAAACCACACCTGTGCAGATGGTGGCCCCATTTTCCTTTCCAGCTTAACCCACAGTATCTCTCCCCCATTTTGTTCCTCCTGGATCTCTGTGGACCTTATGTCATTTTTCACATACAGTGCCACTCCTCCTCCCTTCCTGCCTGCTCTGTCTCTTCTGAATATGTTGTAGCCAGGTATGGCCATCTCCAGTCATGGTTATCATTACACCAGGTTTCAGTGATAGCCACAATGTCCAGGTCTTACTGTACCATGACAGCCTCCAGATCTTCCATCTTGTTGCTAAGGCTCCTGGCATTTGCACACATGGCTTTCCATGATTTGACCTCCCTAGACTGCTTCACTGTTCTACTCCAGCCCCTTCCTTGGTTGTCATTTATCCCTGGTTCTCCTTGCTGTCTGCCCTTCTGCTGAATTTTGCCCTTTCTGCTTATCCACCTTTTGGACACTAATCTCCATCTTTGCACACTGCTTTGCAGAGATAGCCACTCCTCTGATTCACTGGTTCCACTGCTAGCTGTGGGGGTGAGCAAGTAGTACCCTCCTTGCTGGCCTGCCACCCTTTGCTAGTTTAAATGCTTGTCAATGTAGCATTTAAACTTATCATTGAGTGCTTGATTCCCTCAGGATGGATGCAGACCGTCAGGCTTGAACAAACCTCCATCCTCCAGGTGGGTCCCCAGTCACCAATGAATCCAAACCCTTCCTCACAGCACCAGTTCTTCAACCATGAGTTAAAGTTCCTGTGCATGCACTCTATGCTCTCCCTTGCCTCTCACAGGTAGTACTTCTGAAAAGTGACAGAAGTAGCTACTTGCTTGAGACCCTCCCCAGTTTCCTAAACTCTTCCTGAACTTCCTTTGGCTCCCCATTTGCCAAGTCATTAGTACCTAGGTGGATAATGACATCCAGCTCACCCTCCCATCTTGCCTTCCCAGTGATCCCCAGTATCTTCCTTCCATCCTCCATGCCATGGCACCTGGTAGGCACCTCACCTCCCTCCTCCCCTCCTGTGTTCCTAGCTGGATCCCTCTTATGATGGAGTCCCCACCAGGATTCACTTCCTCCTCCTCTGGGGTCCACTGCTTTCCCACTGAGGTCACCTCCTTGGCTAACCTCCACATCCTTTCCTTCCACTTCTCTGGGTACCTCTATTTGGTTGTCCTCATTTGCCAGTGTGGCATATGAGTTCTTGAGAGGAATAGGATCTGGGATGTGCCTCTGCCTGACTGCTCTAACCCTCCCTGAGCCCACTGTCATCCAAGTGCTACTCGTTCTTGGCATCCTTTGAGGCAGCTGCATTGGACTGGGAGGTCCCTGGATAGGGGTGATGGTACTCCTGGCCCAGTTTACTTCCACTCTGAGTCTGGTTACCTCATCCCACAGTCCAGAGAGATGCATGCAGATAGGGCAGCACCTCAGTGTCCAGAAGGTCTGCCTGAATATGGCTGCCCCACAGCCACTGCATTGCACCACTCCCCACATTATACTGCAAATCCACTACTTGTCTGCTACTGGTCATTCTTTATTTCAATAGTGTCTACTTCAATATGATGTTTACTGACTGGTAGGTAGTGGGGTTTATTGTAGGTCATGGTCACTATCCCATTGTCTTTGCCCCTCATGGGTATACATCTCAGAAAAAGGCACTAGACTGTCATCCACTATTTCACGTGTAATAATGTCAGTGTAGATATATAATGCATAAAAGCTCCCATTAATAACTATAGGATTCTTTGTTATAGTCTTTCCCACACCTACGTCGAGTCTGCTAAAACCCAAAAGGTACTGCAATTGCCCATGCATGAAAGGAATGCATTTGATGTCACTGTTAATGCTTTTTTCTTTCCTGACGGCTTTTTGTTCCAAAACCACATGCAGTTCATTTACTTCAAATAAGCTTTTATTGATTTGACTGGTAACACTGCTGACTCAGAAGAGGGTCAGATAGGTGGCATTTTACTGTGGTCAACTTTTAAAGGTTGATAGAGCATACTGAAGCTGTTTTTGTGTGCAGGTACATTGTCCCAGGTGTGTGGGGTGTTGAATCTCTGCTAGCCCCATTTCCTGTTCACCAGGTAGTTCAAACATTTGTGGCAACTTTACTGTAAAGGAGGGTATAGTATTATTGAGGAAAATGTCATGTGAGGTATTTTGCTGTGCAAGGTGATATAAAAGCAATTTTTGAACACTTTTAATCTTATCTGCTTCTAATGTCCTGAACCTGTGTTGCTTTAACCCAGGTATTGAATTTATTGTGCCACCCTGCCAGTTTAGTAGGTACCAAGTTTTTCTTTCATGCTTTTTCTCTCCCAGGATTTCTGCACACTATATACTTCGTCCTCATCTGGTTCAATTTTCTGCAACTTCTCTGTGTAAACAGAACATTTGATGTCTTCCCCTGACAGTCTTTCAGCATATAAGTGGGACTTTCTGTTTTTAAGACTTCCATCACAATAAATATCTCATCTGTGTATGTCTATTCATGTCTTTTTTCAAACACTACTTTCAGCTTAGATATTCTCATGTGATCACCTTTCTGAAAGGTACCCATTTGCTTTTTGCCAAGAACAGTATTGCCGTAGAGGGTCTTCCATACACCCCGGTCATTGGATGGGTTAGCAGCCACTGTCCTGCGTTTAATGCTAATAAACTAACATACTAAAATGCCAGCAGAATAGGCCTAATGGTCTTTCATGTTTGCTCATTTGACCAGCCCCCACCCTGGGAGCTGACCTTGCTGCCCCCCTTCACTTTCTCTGGCTTCTCCCTTCCCAGTTCCGGATATTCTTGCTGCATTGGATTTTGCTTCCAGAACCCTTCCCCTGTACTTGAACCCCTCTTGAACCCCTCCACCATCTCTGC
This sequence comes from Neoceratodus forsteri, assembly GCA_016271365.2. Classification (NCBI taxonomy): domain Eukaryota; kingdom Metazoa; phylum Chordata; order Ceratodontiformes; family Ceratodontidae; genus Neoceratodus; species Neoceratodus forsteri. Next base: position 40,260,325 of record CM028131.1, on the reverse strand, counting down.
CTCCACCTGCCCCCTGGGCAGCACATTCCATGGCTCCACCACCCTCTCAGTGAAGTAGCACCTCTTCCTTTCTCCCCTCAATCTTCCCCCTCCAGCTTCCACCCATGCCCTCTAGTTTCCCCTACTCCTTCCTTTGAAGCACCCTGACTGTTCCTCCCCTATTTACCCTCTCATGTACCTGAAGACCTCTATCATGTCCCCCCAGTCCCTTCTCTCTTCCAATGTGTACATATTTAGCTCTTCTAGCCTCTACCAATAGGTTCTGTCCCCCAGGCCCCAAATCATTTTGGTTGCCCTCCTCTGGACCCTCACCATGAGATTAATGTCCCTTTTTAAGTGTGGCCTCCAAAACTGCATGCAGTACTCAAGGTGCAGCCTCACCAAGCAGTTATACAGAGGGAGTATCACTTCCCTCCTTCTGGAGGTGATCCTCCTAGTGATGCATCCAAGCATCCTTTTGGTCTTGGCTGCTGCCCTCCTACAAGTCTCCAAGTTGTTCATCTTGACATCCACCACCACCCCAGGTCCCTCTCAGCCATCGAGATCTGTAGCATTCCCCCCCCAGGGTGTACACTTGACCCAGGTTTCACACCCCTAGGTGCAGTACCTTGCATTTCCCTGCATTGAACCTCAGTTTCCACTTTCTAGACCATCTTTCCAGAGTGTCCAGGTCCCCTTGTAGGGTCACCCTCCCCTTATCCCCATCCACCACCGCCCCCAGTTTTGAGTCATCCGCAAAGAGACTCATCTTACTCCTGATACCTGTCCTTATGTCAGAGACATAGGCATTGAACAGGAAGGGCCCAAGGACTGATCCCTGTGGGACCCCACTAATGACCATCCTTGGGGATGAGACTATCCCACCAACTACAACCCTCTGGATCTGGTCCTGGAGCTAATTGCCTATCCATCTGATCATCTGGTTCCCCACCCCCATTTCTCTCAGCTTATCCAACAGGCCCTCATGTGGGGAACAGAGTCAAATGCCTTGCTGAAGTCTAGAAAGAGGATGTCCACTGGTCTACCCAGGTCCAAGGCACTCATCACACAGTTATAGAACTCCACAAGGTTTGTCTGACACGATTTCCCCAGGATGAATCCATGCTGTCTATCATCCAGGCACCGTGACTTTTCCAGTTCCCCCAGCTTCTCCATGACAATGCCCTCCATCACCTTTCCCATCACCAATGTCAGGATGACAGGCCTGTAGTTCCCTGCCAACTCCCTTGATCCCCCCTTGTAGATAGGCTCTATATGCACCCCCCTTCTAGTCCTGGGGCACCCACTCTGTCCTAAGAGAGATGGTGAAAAGCTCTGCCAGGGGTTTTGCCAGGACATATGCAAGTTCCTTCAGCACTCTGGGATGTAATTTATCTGGCCCCAGTGCTTTCTCTGTCTTAAGGGACCTGAGAGCTTCCCTCACTCTCTCTGCTGTGATTTCCAACTCTGCTACCTCTTCTCCCTGCTTAGTCTTCCCCCCTCCTGCCAGTGATGCCTCCCCCCCTCCCCAGACCCGCCGATCGGTAAGGGTCCCCCCTCCTGAATATCACTGTCTCCTCCCATGTATGATGCAGCACCCCCATTTTCCTTTGTGAAAACTGAGGTGAAGTACTCATTTAGCACCTCAGCCTGCTCCCCCGGGTCTTGTGCCCATCTCTCCCCTGTCTTAATCCTGCTAATCTTCCCCTTCACCTTTTGTTTTTCCTCAATGTATCTAAAGAACCCCTTGTTCCCTCTCCTAATTTCCCTGGCCAGTTTCTGCTCCTTCCTTGCCTTAGCCACCTTCACCTCCCTAGTGGCCCTTCTAGCCATCAGCTCGTACTCCCCTCAATTCCTTTCACTCCTTGAGCACTTGAATTGCCTATAGGCTGCCTTCTTTCCTTGCACCATCTCCTGGACCTTCCTAGTCCACCAGCAGGGTTTTTGGGCCCTACCACATTTTCATCTTACTCTTGCACAGGTGCTGCTAGCATCCTGTGCCCCTCTCCTGATGATTTCCCACCTACAGTCAGCGTCCATATCTGACCCAATCACATCCAAATGCTCCTTAAGGATCATTCCCATTTCCTTAAAATCTGCCCCCATGAAGTTAGTTACCTCTGCCTTTGGGCAGCCTTCTACCCCATCCTAGGTCCAGGCAGAACTAGACAGTGGCTTGGTCACTCCCTGCCAATGGGTCCCTTACCTCCAGGCCCCCAATCTGGTCACTGTCTACCAGAACCACATCCAGTACCAAAGCCTCCCTGGTCAGTTCCCCCACCTGCTGAATTAGGAATGCATCTTGAAAAACATCCTACAACCTCTGTTCCCTGGCCACTGAGGATGTCATAATCTCCCAGTCTTTTCCTGGCATGTTTAAGTCCCCCAACACCACCACCCTTCCCCTGCCCAATCTGAAGTGTTTCCCAACATCTGCCACCAGCCTCTCCTCTAGCTCCTCCACCAGTGCAGGGGGTCTATACACCACTCCTGTGTTTACTCTCTTGCCCCTTTCTTATCAAGGTGACCCAAATCACCTCCACGGTTGCCTCTGCCTCTTCTACTCCCCCCATGCCAATGCAGTTTTGACTAATATTGCTACCCCCTCTCCCCTTCCCTCTCTGTCCTTCCTGAACATAGTGTAACCCTCTAGATTCAGGTCCCAGCCATGTCCTGTGGTGGCCTAGGTCTCAGTGACCACTGCCACATCCACCACTCCCTCAGCTAGCATTGCCTGGAGCTCAGGCATTTTATTGCCCAAGCTTCTGTCACTTAGCAGGACTACCTTCCACCCTTTCCCTATACTTCCATTTCTCCTGCTCATGTTCCCATGGGGATTCCATTTTCCCCTGGTCTGTACTTTGCCCACATTTGTCCAGCTCCTGGGGGGGTGGAGACAGAGTCCCTCCTTTATCAGACCCCCCTCAACAGCCTTTTCTCCCATCCCTCCCCTTCACAAGTTTAAACCCCACTTTTCACCAATGAACCCCTCTATTTTCAACTTAAGGATTCCCCTCCCCTCCAAATTGAGATGGAGCCTATCTCTAGCATACAGCTCCTTATCATCCCAGGTCTCCCCCCAATTCACCATCAACCCATACCCTCTGACCTCGCACCACTCCCTGAGCCACTGGTTTATCTCCCTAATCTTCCTTTTGTGTTCCCCACTAGTCCTTGGTACCGGCAGGATTTCTGAGAAGAAAATTATGCATCCTATGTCATGACTGACCATGGCAAGCTCTCTGAACCTTGCCTGTATCTCTAGCTCACTATTTCCCTCAATGCCATTTGTACCCAGGTTGACCAGTATGTCTGGGTAACCTCCACAATCCTTTGCCAGCTGATATACCTCATGCTTAGCCCTGTGCACCATTAGTTCAGGGAAACATTTTGTTTTAACTGGCCAGGGTTCTCCATCCCTATCCCATTTGATACCCCTGATCATAGAATCCCCCAACAGGAGCACTCTGACTACTCCTTTTCCTCCATTTCCCCTTTCTGTGTCCCTCATCTTTTCTACTGGCCCCTCCACCCAGCTGGCTTCTTGTTCCTCCCCCTATCTGGGTGCCACATGCTGCCCCCTCCTTATTTAACCTGGCCACCCTTCCCCTCTGATCCTATGCCTCTCCTCCTCCTCCTCCTCCTGAGTATCCTTCTGTACCTCTCTAACTCCCCCCTCACTGCTCGTGACTGGTCCTTCTCCCCCATCTGCTAAACTAGCCTGGCTTGTTCTCCCTTCCTTTCTGACTCCATTTAGTCCCTCCTTGCTTGTGGTGCTTCCCTGGCCTAAGCACTCAGCTACCTTTATTGTATCCTCCTTGTACTTCTTGTCCTTCTCCTTGCCCTTTCCTCCCAATTGGTCCTTCTCCTTGCACTTTCCTCCCTCTTCCCCCTGCTCTGATCCACTGCTCCCCCCATTTTCCTGCATTCCAGGTTCCCCCGTTCCTCCTACTATCCAGCCCTCACCTCCTGCCCCCACTCCCTTTCCATCTCTAACCACCCCTATCATGGCTACATGACCCCCCTCATCCTCAAGTGGAAGAAGAGAATTGAAGCAGTTACTGAGCATAAGATCTGATCCACCTCCCTGCCTTGCTTCCTTCAGTCCAGCCCCAACCATCTGCCTACTTCCCAGAGAATGTTGTCCCTCTGGCCCCTCTTTGAGAGGGTCCCCAGTTACCTGCCTGCTTCTTTGGCAGTGTCCTACTTTTGGGCCCCCACTGCCAGGGTCCCTATGTGATCCCAGAGTATTCTCCTGAACTCCTTTCCCTATGCCCCTGCCCCTATTGCTTGGTGCAACCCTGTGGGAGATCCTCTGCCCTATTCCCCAACCATACCTCCCCCTTCCCCCAGCCATCTCCCAATCCCTGTAACCTCCTACCTAAACTGTGCCAGCTGGTAGCACACTGGGCAACCACCGAACTTCCATGCCGAGTCCAGTATCATGGCTTCCCCACACCCTCTTCACCACACCACCCTCCCAAAGATGCTGGCCCTAATAACATGTGGTCCCATCCCCCTACAAGTAGGTTTCTTTGGGTGAGCCACCAGGTTCCCCACTAGTCCAAGATACACCCCTACTGACTAATCTGGTCACCCACTCATCCTAGATACAGTCCCACAGTAAACCGGTAACCCTGTTACTAGGTGCAGTTCAACACAGTAAACTTATAAGAGAAGTGAACAACTCCCTAAGTTCTTCTCTTCCAGCCTATAAATCCAACCCCCAGTGGCTAGAACTACATGAACTGCACCTGCAGACTTTTACTCCAATTGCAGGGCAGGTGTTCCCCTATAAATAAGCAGAGTTCTGGGGAGGGAGTGTGGGATTAGGGCCTACTCTCAAGGGAGTGTATCAGCCCTGTGTCTGCTCCTCCAAGCCCTGCAACCAAAGAACCAACCACAAGCAAAGCCCACCAAATAGGTTTTAAATCAGAATAAATAGACCTCCACCATAGCAGCCTGTTACACAGTGAAACATCCAAAAAATGAGCCCACTTACAGCCACCAAACCAGTTTTCTAACTTCCAACAGCCCCAAAAACAATACCCTGCTAGCCCCTTAGCAGCAAGAAAGAAAAGAAATAACCTTCTACCAAGCAAAATCAACAAGAAACCCTGTAAAAACAACAACAAGCAGCTACTGTACTGGAACACAACTGATCCTGTCCCCTTCTAGTTCCTTCTGAGAAGCCAAGCAACTGACACCACAAATCTGATTCAGCTCTGCCTCCAGTCAGTTAGCAGAGTGAGACCTGGCCAGGCCATTAACACCCCTCCCCCACTAAGCACTAACCTCTGCAGCTAGTGAAGTCAGCAAAAAGGAATCAAAATTCAACTCAAAGCCCCCAAAATATGTTTGCTACCAAAGGAAACATGTCTCCAATTCAATCAGCTTCACAAACAACACATCAAAATAGGCTTGAAATTAACAGATATAAGTCTCCAGTTCAAATAACCAGCCCCAAGCAAATATGTTTTAAATCAGAAGGAATAGGCCTCCACCAGAACAGCCTGTTACACAGTGAAACATTCAACAAATAAGCCCACTTACAGCCACCAAACCAGTTTTCTAACTTCCAAACAGCCCCCCAAACAATACTCTGCTAGCCCCTTAGAAGCAAGAAAGAAAAGAAATAACCTTCTACCAAATAAAATCCACAAGAAACCCTGTACAAACAACAAGAAGCAGCTACTGTACTGGAACACAACTGATCCTGTCCCCTTCTAGTTCCTTCCTGCAGTGATATGTATGATTATAGTTGTGCACCAGGTCAGGCAACACATCAGTATAGTTCCACTTATTCTGGGCTGTAAAGTAATGCCACATGCGTGACTTTAAACTCCTATTAAATCACCCTACAATGCTAGCCCTAACTTTATTATTTGTCACAAAATGTGTAGATTTTGTTTTGTTTTAATAATGTCTTTAAGGATGCAATAAGAAATTATTTACTCTGATCTGTCTGCAAGTTCTGAGGTGCATGCCCACTTTTAAAAATAGTTTTAAAGGTCCACATCACTGCCTTGCCTGATCCATCTTCTAAAGTCACTACACAAGTATACTTGGACAGCACATCGATGCACATCAGTATGCATTTAAAACCATTATTGTACTTTGCATATTGACTCATATCCACTAAATCAGCCAGCCATTGCCCATCTATGTCAGAAACAATGACAGGATTTCTCTAGACTTTGACTCTTGCAGGTTTGTGTAAAATGTAAGGATCTTGCCTTGAAAGCCATTCTGCAGCACTTGGTGACACCTTCATGAATTTTTGCAGCCTTTTGCAGCTGACCCACACCAGTGAAACTGCCCACTTTTTTGCATTAAAATATATACATTGGTCATCAGTCATCTTTCATCACCACCCTAATACACCCATTAACTAGCAAACCTCTTGTCATTGGTAAAATAAAGTGTGTGCTCTTGTATTCCTAAAACATTTTATTACAATCACAAACTGCAGTGCATAACTGTATTTTATTCATATCCTACAAAAGTTATAACAGTATGTTATATGCAGTGTAACACACACATCTGTCATTTTAATACAAAATGTAATACATGCAAAAAATTATAATGCTAACACATTTCTAAGCTAGCTGGTATTGTTTGATTATATTTTATTCATACCCTACAAAGGTCATATTAGTAGTATTTTATATGCCCTGTGACACACACACATCAGTCTGGATAAAACAAAATATAATACATACAAATGATTACAACACTGTCATGTCTCTACACTAGCTGTCAATGATTGACTATATTTTATTCATACCCTACAAAAGGCATATTTGTAGTATTTTTTATGCCCTTTAACATACATCAGTCATGATAATATAAACTATAATCCATGCAAAGGAGTACAACATTAGCAGTCTAACATACATGAAACATGAGTCCTTATACATTCCACTTTAAAGATGTCCAGAGATAGTAATACCTGGGCAGCGTGTTTCACACAAGCACGGGCATAAAGTGAATACAAAGCATACACACATTAGCTGTATACCACTCAAAATAAGGTTTGTGCTCTTTGAGGGCCTTTTTCATAGCAGAAAAGATACAGTTCACACTAATATGGGATTGTGTTTTTTTGTATCCATTACATTTGTGTACATATGCCAAAAAAGTGGGGGGGGATACTTTTAATCAGAGTCATTGCCCTTTCTGCCAATGGTTTCAATGCAGCTCTAGAGTATACATCGAATGACGTTTTCTTTAAAATGTATAGAGGGTCCTTTAGTATGTCCTTTATCATATGATACATAGTACACTCCAAGACTGTCTGGAATAGTGGGAACATTTCTTTATCACATATCATCTGAAGATACATCATAATACACATTATGCAGATTAGTGTGTCACTTTTTTATATTCAGGAAACGCGAGTGTTAAATCACTTTTACTAAACACAAGATAAGCAACAGCTTCTGCATAATGTGTGATGACAGCCTCATTCCCCCCTTTCTATAGACTAAACACTAAGAGATCAACAGCTGTACAGAGAAAACCAAAAAACAATTTCTGATCATAAGGGCTATTCATAAACTCCATAATAAAATCATCCATCAATTGCTGAAAAGTAGCACCCACTTGCTTAAAATAGTCTGTGTTTATTTTCAAGAGCATTTCTGGGATGCTGTCAAAAGATTTTTGTACTATCTCTAAAAGTACACATGGTGCTTGTTCTATAAGTAGATTTAAAACAGATTGTTTTGATGCATAATTTACTAGTTTGTAAATAAGTGATTACACACTGGAAGGGGGATTCCCATTTTTCTACACTCAAGAAAATACAAACAGAGTGATGTTTAGTGACCTTTCAGCACATGGAGCAGCGTGAAAAGCTGAGAAGTCACTTTCACAATTTCAGGGATATCACATTGTTTTTTCTGCTTCAAATCAGACACACACATGGCTATGATGATCATTAAACAAAGGTAACAAATACATTTGGGGTCTCCCAGAACCATAACTGCAAACATTCTAACATTTTCTGAAAGTGGCATCTCAGATTGTTTCATATATTTATCTATATCACCACATATTTCGTGAAGGCAAGCCACATCAGATTAGCGGCATCAAGTAGGCCACAACTGCATGTTTCAGACTCAGGTAAATCCAGCCTTGTGGGTTCACAGTAATGCCTTAGGATCAGATACATAATTCTCTGGATGAGATTATTGCTTGCATTCTCCATGACTGTCTCTCTAAAATAAAAGACAAAGCTTGTTGTACTGAAACATTCACACACACACACACACACTCAACCTGTTACAGAGCAGGGGTAAATGATTTTTTTTTTTTAAATAACAGGGTCCCTGAACTTCTTTTTAGAATTTTTTTTAAAGGAGCATTTTCTGACCAGATGACTGGTCTCTTTTTTAATCTCTCCATCTATCTGCTGTAACATGTTTAACTAACCACATGGGATCATCAGATTTTCTGACATCATTTAAAATATGACTTATAGTTTCCAGGGTACCGTTGATCATATTTAAACCCTGCTGCTTCATAGCGATTGTTAAGATGACAGTCATGAGTTGCCCTATATGTATGGCTTCAGGAACATTTCTGTATGCTTCTCTAACCCTCAATTCATCAAAGATACAAGAATTTTATTTCTGACTCAGATCATCTATTTCACACCCAGGACAGGAACTGACCAATTCACAATATATCACCCTCTCTATCACTACAGCAATTATGCCACAAATGGTGTGGTATATAACATACATATATAATATAATACATGCCATGGTCAGTTTTGGGGGGGCTTAACACTGAGATCTGGTTTTTCACTTGAGGGTCCCTGTCTAATCTCAGTTGAACAAGACAGCTCTGGTTGTGTAGTGCTTACAGTATTGTTTGCCTTTTTTGACACATTCTATTTCTCTCTGTATTTTTAACATACTGGACCTCACACATATCATTAATGCCAACATCTTTATCTTTAAAATAGCACATACAGTCAAACAATATGTTTGTGGAGACTCGACCATGGTGTCCGAATATGACTGCTGCTCCATCACAAATTAATCACTCTATTAAAGCAAAAAAAAAAAAAAACAGGATTGGTTCTTGTTCAAACTGTAACTCATCTGTTCAATTATACTATGTACACAGGTCTCTGCCCCCCCCACACATTTTTTCATTAATGTTTAAAAACATACAAGAATTTTCCTCTGTGGGGCAAGTCTTTTTGTATCCTTTTCTTCTTTCTTAGCCTGGGACATGCTGTTTGTAGGAATTTCACCATCATCTGACTCTTGGTCAGATGCTGCTTCTGGCTGTGAGTTAGTATCGCTTTCCAGCTCTTCCTCCAGCTCATTCTCTCTTTTGGTCTCTATTTTCACATCTTACTTGTTATCAGTTTCACACTCAAGGTGCTCTTCAAGTTGTGGCAGTGGTGAATCTTGGACAGGAGTATCACATTTAACTTTTTCAGACTCATCAAAACTGTGAAGCAAGATTCTTTTTGATGTCACAAATCCTTTCTGTCAACAAGGTCTGAGTGGGGCATTCCTTGTCACACCTTGTGTAATACACAAATGCAGGCTTGAGCTGATAGAAATCTTCTCTTCTGGCTTCTCATTTGCTGGGGTGATGGTCTGTTCTGCTGCAGGGATGTCAGGTTTGACATGTGCTGTTCTGGGCCATCTTCTTGAATGTTTCAGATAATCTGCTCAAATTCTATAAAAGAGATTACACGAGTGTCTAGAAACTATGCTTTTAATCCCCAAACACAGGGTTTATATAAGACTGGGAGATCAGCTTTCAGCTGGCAAGTCCTTCCTTGTATCGTTGGGCTTTCAGTTGTAAGATTCTGAAAGCCTATTCCAAGACACTTACTATGTAAATATATATGCCATTCTACTTTGCAGTCAGTGATATTTTACTAATTTATTCTCATCTGTCTTAATCTCTCACATTCTCAACAAAGACATTATCTTTGTACACAAGACATGCCTCTACATTCCAAGCTCACTAATGAAAGACCCCTGTGTATGATTTAACAAAAGTATCCTTTCACATGTAAATTTGTGTCTCTTTCTGTTCTGTGAAAGATGAGCTCATTGGCTTTCCCAGCCTGCTAACAAAAGACCACCCTGTGTATGATTTAACAGAAGTATCCTTTTACATATAAATGTGTGTCCCATGATCTCATCACTTTCCCAGAGCTAACTCATTAAGAATGTACAACAAGCCTATCAGTATTCAAAGCAGTCTGGTTTACTGGATGCTAGCAATATGATGAAAATGTATTTGGAAGCAATGATTTCAGAATCTAATCATTTTACTTCAAAGGAAGCAATGACAACAGATGGATTTAACACAGCAGTCATTTTCTGACTACAGTTTGCATATTTTAAATACTTTGTCATTGTAGTTAAGAAATTATGTTTTTTATGCAACATTCACTGGACTACTGAAACATATATTTTTTTACTACAACGCACAGATGTGAATTACTGTCTTGTCATTCAGTATTAAAAGATCAATTTGTTTTTTCGTGAATCATCAGCCTTAAAAGAAATTATATTTTTATGCATCATTCTCATGAAACTTGAACATATTTTTTTCTATAAGCATGATAAGCATGTTAATGTTATTTTTCTGTCATCTTTAAGGAGCTATTGGAACATTTTTTTTCAATATTTACAAGATGCTGCTGTCCAAAGCAGAGTAGATATTTTTTCTTTTCCTAAGAGTTTCCTAATGACACACACACACAGTGCCTCACCAGTCTGAGATGCCGTTGAACAGGAGGCACATTTTACAAGGAGTTCATGGTAGGGCATTCATAGGGTACATTAATATGTTTTCTAATCCTTTAAAAATATGTACCTTGCTTGAAAACAAGTATGCTTACAAAGTGTTACCAAATAGTTCTCTGTTGTCACTGCATGATAACATACACTTGTAGTGCAGCATTCCAAGGAAAAATCCAATCACAAACCATTGACACACAGCCTGTCTTTGTACCCCCAGACTGACAGGACGTTAATGAATTTTGAATGAATAGGGGATGGAGGTGCTAGAACTCAGGTGTGAGGAGAGAGAGAGTGGTGGAGGGAGCATGGATTTCAGGAGAGGGGGATAGAGGGGAAGCAGGGGATGAGGGGAGGGAGTTGAGTGCAAGGGAAGGGGTGGAGGAAGGAGCAGGGGTTTGAGGGGAGAGGAATGGAGGGGAGCAGAGGATTGAGCTAGGATGCAGCAGCAGGGGTGTGAAGGGAGAGTGTTGAGTAGGTGCTGGGATTCAGGTGTGAGGGGAGGGGGATGGAGGTGGGGAACTTGGGTGGGATGTAGGATGCTGCAGCATGGGGGTGAGAGGAGGGGATGAAGGAGGTGCTAGGACTCTGGTGCTAGTGGAGAGGGAGCAGGAAGAACTTGGGTGCAAACTAGGATGGTGCAGCTGGGGTCTGAGGGAAGGGAGGAGGAGGAGGAGGAGGAGGGACTTGGGTGTGAGCCTGCTGTCATGGTGTGAGAGGATGGGTAGCAGAGGTTCTAGGACTCTGTTACAAGGGAAGGGGGACTCAGGTGTGAATCTGCAGCCTGGGTGCAAGGGGAAGGGAAGGAGAAAGAGGAGGAATGTATGGCATGGAAAATGGGAGAACTTCCAAGTTCACAGATGTGAGCGCACATCACTTCCTACACAGAAAGTGAGACTTCTGCTGGCAGGAAGGGGTCTGGGCATTGTCATGGTAACCACCTGTCAAATGAGGTGGTGTGTGCTGATTGACTTAAATCTGACATTTGGCAACTTATATGTACTAATACTACTAATTTTCAACATACCCTTCTTATGACTCACCTCCTGAACAAGTATGGTGAAAATTTAGAAATCTCACCCAAAAGGTGATTTTGCCAACTGACCATGAAATCAAATTTCAGTCAGGATTTGTAAAATTACACCAATATTGCTCAAGAGTTGGAGTATCAGAAAGGGTATGTTGAAAATGTTGTGTTGACATCTTGAAAAATCACAAAGCTATGCAAGTTGAAAACACCATTGAAATACATTGATTCCTCATATGAAAAAAGATCTTTTTTGTGAGTCGTCTTATGAAACAAGAATCTTGTTTTGTATCACAAGTCATGAAACAAGATTTATAATCTTAAAAAAACAACATTTGGTGGCATTTCTGAATTAGTTAAGTGCAGAATCCAGCTACGGGGGTCCCAATAAGCAAGCTGCAAGTGTTGGTTGGTCTCATGAATGCCACTTTTGTGGGTTTTCAAATGTGAACTTTTATGGGAAAAGGGAAAACAAGATGATAGCAAATGTAGCTGTAGTTTTCCTCAAGAAAAACAATTGGCCCTATATCAAAAAGTATTGTTTTTTTTTATTTCATACAGCTATTTTTCAGTGCTTACTGAGGATGCTCAGAACCAACTATTTAAAATTTCAAAATGAAATAGCTTCAGAACGTATTAATATTTTTCACCAAACAAGCAAAAGCACATCTGTGGGCCAGCTCCTTTCTACACAGAAGATATCAAGCCAAAATTCTAAACTGTCTAGGTGATAGCCAAGTTGGCAGAAAACTCATTTAAACCAATAGAAAAAAAAATACCCAAGATTCACTTTTTGCACCATCTATATCTCAAAATCTGCATGTTATCATATTGAAACTTGGTACATCAAGAGATCTGCCCCACAAAACCACAAAATTATGCATGCAAAATATCATGCAAATCCACTGAACAGATGCAAAGTTATTAAAGTGCTAATTATGGGGTTTAACAGTAAAGTGCCCATAAAACCCTAAATACAGCAAAATAACTGCACCCCTATAATATAAAGACAAATATATTGATATATGTAAGTTGTAAAAAATGTTGTTAATGTTCCAGTTAGGGTTAAAGCAACAAAAGCTGGGAAATGAGGAGTTAGGGTTTCACTAACACCCCACCCTCCCAAAGAGGCAGAAGAGCAGGTGTGGAGTGTGCCTTTGGCTTCTCAAGTATAACGCTCACCCTATTCCATCTGTAAATAAGGTCAGATGTGTGCACTTTAAGAGAATGGGTCAAGCGTTAGGCTTGAGAAGCCCAAGACACACCCACACCTGTTTTCCTGCCTGGTTTGGAAGGATGGGGTGTTAAGGAAACCCTAACACCTCATTTGCCAACTTTTGTCACTTTGACCTTACCTGGATCATTAACAAAGTTGTTTGCAACTTATTTCCTTATTTTTTCAGGTAGTATAATAGTATCCTTATTTTACTGTGGGAACACAGTGTCCTCAAACTCTGCACTCCCATCACTCTGTAGAGGGTGGAAAGAGCTTGCCCTAAGTAATAAGCCAGTGTAAACTTGGTGAAAAAATATTAATCTGATCCAAAGTTATTCAATTTTGAAAATATGGGTTCTGAGCATGCTCAGTTCACTCTTTTGGATAGGGATGCACAGCTGTGAACAAAGATTTAAGATCATGAATGGGGACTTTGACAGCTCACGAACAAGGATTCATTAAATCCCCATTCATGGGAGAAAATTACTCATTCATGAGTCATCATCTTGTTTTCACTTTTTTGCCCAAAACAAAATGTTGGTACTTGCCACATGGATGTATTCTGTGGAAACCAATAGATTGGTTTTGTTCAGAGTAACACCCTCTACAAATCCATGTGTGTTGGTTTCCATAAGTTTATTAAAAAAGGTATTTTTTTGCTACAGGAATTAATTGTTCATCACTCACTTCTGATCCCCGTTTGTGAGGTGTCCAAATCCCCATTTGTCAGCTGATCCCCATTCCTGAGCTATTAGAGTCCCTGTTTTTGAGATAAGGACCAGATGGCCCTATCTCATGAATGGGGACTGACTGATGAACGGGGATTTTGACACCTCATGAATGGGGATTTGGCTGACGAATGGGGATTCGGACACTTCACAATTAGGAATTGTACAAACAACCTCCCCCATTTATGAGGTGTCAAAATCCTAGTTCACCAGCTGATCCCTATTTGTGAGGTGTCACTATCCCCATTTGTGAGATGAAGACCAGATGGGCAGTTATGGCTATCTGGTCATATGATAAAGACCACATGGTAAGATAGGGCCATCTGGTCCCCATCCCACCTCATGAACGGGGATCGGGAAATGAACGGGGATCCACAATGGTTTCCCCTTGCAAAAAATGGCCCCAGTATTTAAATGCTGACATAGGGTGCCCAATCCCCATGTTGGCTTGTAGCTCCCCCCACACTAATATGCGTCAAATATATATATATTTAAATGTTAATGCTCCAACACTGGGATGCCCACTCCTGGTGATGGATGATGCCCTCCCAAACCTGTAGATTAGAATTGCTGACACAGGGTACCCAATCCCCATGTCTGCATGTATGCCTCCCCAGTAATATGGCACAATGGGGGCCTACCACAGTGTGCCCAAAAATGTATTATTTAAAATAAAATAGCTATAAATAAAGAAAATCATCTCCAAGTGTCTTTACTTTTTTAATCTGAGAAAAGAAAAGAGAACAGTCCCTTGTTACCTCCCCAGTCCCCCTCCCTATCCCCACCAAAACACTGAGCACCCAACGCCCCACACCCCCCATTACCCATGCTTACCTCTGGAGGTCAGGGGCAGTGACCTTCTCTGGACCTGGACACTTCTGCACTCTTCAAAGCTGTACCGCAAACTGAAGAATCAAAGCTAAGAACCACAAACTTCAGGGGAGATCTTTGTTTTTAAACTAATTTTGGCACTTTTTACTTTTTGATCTTTCTAAACAATGATCAGCTGTTAAAGGACTTCTGGGGGCTCAGAGCTATAAATAGCACTCTGCTTCTGAAACCAGCTCCTTTAGAGCTTAAACACTGCATAAGTGTAAACCTCTACCACCTTGTGAAACTGTGTATTGCTGCTTAAAACTTTTACATATCTGGAGCCCTGCAGTTACTACAGTAGATAGCAGGCAGACGAGCTTTGTGGTGTATGTTAGCTAAAGCTAAGAACCACAAACCTTGGGGGAGACCTTTGCATTTAAACTAATTTTAGCACTTTTTACTTTTTACTCTTTCTAAATAGTGATCAACTGTTAAGGGACTTCTGGGGGCTCAGAGCTATAAATAGCACTCTGCTTCTGAAACCAGCTTCTTTAGAGCTTAAACACTGCATAAGTGTAAACCTCTACCACCTTGTGAAACTGTGCATTGCTGCTTAAAACTTTTACATATCTGGAGCCCTGCAGTTGTTAGATAGCAGGCAGAGGAGCTTTGTGGTGCATGTTAGCTAAAGCTAAGAACCACACACCTTGGGGGAGACCTTTGCTTTTTAAACTAATGTTGGCACTATATACTTTTTGTTCTTTCTAAACAGTGATCAGCTGTTAAGGGACTTCCAGGGGCTCAGAGCTATAAACAGTGCTCTGCTTTGAAACCAACTTGTTTAGAGCTTAAACGCTGCGTAAGTGTAAACCTCTACCACCTTGTGAAACTGTGCATTGCTGCTTAAAACTTTTACATATCTGGAGCCCTGCAGTTGTTAGATAGTAGGCAGAGGAGCTTTGTGGTGCATGTTAGCTAAAGCTGAGAACCACAAACCTCAGGGGAGACCTTTGCTTTAAAACTCATTTTGGCACTGTATACTTTTTGCTCTTTCTAAACAGCGATCAGTTGTTAAGGGACTTCCTGGGACTCAGAGCTATAAATAGTGCTCTGCTGTGAGTAGGGCGAGCAGGAGCAGGGCATGCGCATGACAAAGCACACTAAGAAGCATTCAAAGACATGTGTGTCGGTGTGTATTTAGCATGTTTGGCAGTGTTGGTGGTGTTACAAGGGTGAGAAACAACTTGCTTATATATACAATTTGTCTAATTTAGAGATTAAAGTACTATGGATGCTTTAATAGCAACAAATAACAGCTCACAATTAAGGAGTGACTATCCCACTATTATGTCCTTGGATGGAGAACTTGGGATAATTTGTAAAACATGTAATATGTATCTCTTGTTGAAAACAAAAACTACACCAACAAATGATTATACATGTGGAAAATGTATTGACAATAAACGATTATTAGACAATATTGAAATGTTTTCAGATAGATTAAAACAGCTTGAGGAGAGCCAATTGACCATGAGTGAATGTTTTAAAGCACTACACACGCCCTTCCCAGATACTACGGGCAATATGATATCCTTTATTTCATCAATATGTCCAGTGATGAATACAATCCTAAATAAAGATGCATGTAGTAATAATGATTAAGAAAATGATTCATTAACAATGAATAATGAGACTATGAATGCAAATTTGCAAATTAAAAAATGAATTAGAGAGGATGACTCTGAATGGACAGTGATATCCAGCACAAGGGCATGTGAAAAAGGGTGAAAAGCTGATCAATTTTGTTTACCAACTCAAAATTCTTTTTCAACACTCTCTAATTTATCAGATAAAAACTGCCTAATTACAAACAACCTAGATTGCTTAGGAAATCAAATACAAACAAGGGACAGTGACAGCTTTAATAATACGCTCATTGATTTACAACCACCTATTAGTAAAACAACATGTAATTCTTTAAACTCTAAATGTGGGCATAAGCTGGGACAAACAAACACTGATACTTCAACAGTAGTAAATAAAAAAAAACTTTATATGAATCAAAAAGTAACAGTATTTTATAAATAAATGAGTGCTCAGGATCCCTAATTATAGATCATCATGTACCCGACCCTGCTTCCACTTTAACTAGGAATTTAGTTACATCTATGGATACCACTGAATCAAATTTTCAGAACTTACCATGTCAAGTTTATGTAGTAGGAGACTATTATTAAACATTTAGATAGGGCAATCTGCAATCCAGATAAGGCCACAAGAACATGCTCCAGTTTTAGAGGAGCAAAGATTGCCGACATTACAAATATGGTCAACGATATACTAATGGATGCAGGAAGTAACCCCTTGGTTATTATCCATGTAGGCACAAATTATATAAATCAAAATAATATCCTACAGATTAAAAAAGATTTTGTGGCTTTAAACAATTTACTTGTAGAGCGGGGATGCACCACATGCTATTCAGAAATGTTGCCAGCACCAAGGGCAACAGATAGTAAAATTTGTAAAATTAAAGAAATCAATGAATGGCTGAGGAAGTGGTGTTATGAACAGGGAATATATTGCATTCCACATTGGGAAAACTTTGATGGTAGGGAATCCCTCTTCAGTTGGGATAGATTGCACCTCAGCAGGAGAGGAAGTGTCCTACTGGGTAAAACATTGAGTACCATCACTAACAACAATCATTTAAACTAAATAGCATGGGGAAGAATTGGACTGTTCCAAATTCTCTTGATGAAGGAAAGAATATTGGAACTGACAAAGTGTTTAATTTTCTGTCCTTTAACTCAAGATCTTTAAATTCCTTAAAAATGGCTGCACTTTCAATAAAATGCATCCAATTAGATTTAAGTATCATTGCTGTTACCGAAACCTGGTGGAATCAGTCTTCTCTACATATGCAAGATATTCCAGGTTATAACATTTTTCATAAAAACAGAGTAGATAGTAAAGGTGGCGGTGTTTGTCTGTTTGTTAAAGTTGATATTTCTGCATATGAAATCACTACAAATAGTATGACAGAATCAATATGGATTTCTATGCAACCTATTGACTGTTCCAAAATTAATATAGAAGTATGTTATAGATCACCATCAATAGATATTCAATATACAACTGAATTATTGAACTTAATATCTGAATTCTCTCAAAAAAACTATACTTTAATTGTTGGGGACTTCAACATGCCCAGTATAAATTGGAAATTAAATACAAGTACCACTAACCATGAAAGGTTATTTATGAATACAATCCCTGACCTAGCTTTGGACCAACTGGTAAATGAGCCTACACGAGGTAATAATATACTGGATCTTGTAATTGTTAATAAAGGTTTTAATATTTCTGAGACTCAAATTATGTCACCAATTGGCAATAGTGATCATAATTCTATATTTGCTAGTTTACAATTACAAACACTTAAAATTAAAAACAAGTTTCAACATAGGAATTACAATAAAGCTAACTTTACTATGATAAACCAGGAATTATCACACATTGATTGGTCCAAATTATTTAAAAACTAAGGAGTAAATGAAATATATACATGTCTTATAAATATTATTAATGAACTAGAGGATAAATATATTCCCCTATGGTCAAATTGTAATAAAAAAGGTAAAATACCTGTCTGGTTCAACACTACTATTAAAAAACAAATTAAAACGAAATAATATTTATTTAAAAAATTAAAGACAAATTCTAACATTTTACTTAAAGTCAAATACAGAACTGCTCTGGCAACTTAAAAAAAATCAATCAAAGCTGCAAAATTAAAATTTGAATTTAAATTAGCACACTCAAAAAACAACCTGAAATCCTTATTTTCTTATATGAATGGGAATAGAGTCAATAATAGAAATATAGGACCACTCTGTAATGATGGAAACACTATAAATACAAACAAAGATATGGCAGATTACTTCAATAAGTACTTTTGTTCAGTTTTTAATCAATCAGGAAATTCTGTAATCGATACTAATAGTAATGATTCCTGTATTCTGTTATTTGAACTAAAAGAAATTAAAAATTCACTCTCCAAATTTAATAGATCAACTAGTTCCGGACCGGACAATATTAATGCTATATTTCTTTTGGAAACACTGGATTCAATCATTATTCCTTTACAAATATTATTTAATAAATCTTTATTGGATTGTAAGATACCTGAAGTATGGCGTACTGCTTTGGTTACACCAATTTATAAAAAAGGGCCAAAATCTGATGTTCAAAACTATCATCCAATTAGTCTAACCTCTATTTTGGAGAAAACAACAGAACGATTAATTAAAGATAGGTTGGAAAATGAATTGGAAAAATTGACCATTCAGGATTTATCTCAACATGGATTCAAAGCTGGTTTCTCATGAACAACAACTCTCATATTATTCTACCAACATGTTGCTAAATTATTGGATAGCAATGTAGCTACTGATGTAGTGCTACTAGATTTTAGTAAAGCATTTGATCATATATCACATTCCTTACTAATAAATAAATTACATAATTTTAAAATTCCACTTTGTTTAGTAAACTGGATATCTGAATGGCTGTATAATCATACTCAATCAGTTAGAATAAATGGAGCTCTTTCAACATCTGGAGCAGTTACAAGTGGGGTTCCACAGGGTTCCATTTTGAGCCTGATTTTGTTCAACTTTTTTCATTCATGATATGGTAATAGAATCTAAAAATTACTTATCCAAGTTTGTTGATGATAGTAAACTGGGTGGAAGAGTTGATATCACAGAAAAATTTAAAATTCTAGAACAAGACTTGTATACAATTGAACAATGGGCTAAAAAAAATTTAATGTTATTTATCATCAATAAATGCAAGATCTTGCATTTTGGTAAAAATAATACATTACACAACTACTATTTAAATAACCAGTTATTGGAATCATCCAGTTGTGAAAGAGACTTGGGTATATTAATAAATAATAAACTGACATCAGGTGACCATTATAGTAAAGCAGTTAGATCCGCTAATATTGTAATAAGACAAATTAAAAAAAACTTTCATTAGTAAATCAGAGCATAATTTGATCCCACTATATAGAGCATATGTCAGATGACACCTTGATTATGGTTCTCCCTTATGGAGACCTTATACAAAAAATGACATAAATCGCTTGTAACAGATACAAAGAAGATTGACTAAATCTATTCCAAGATTAAAAAATAAGTGTTATGAGACCAGGTTACAACAAACTGGTCTCTACCCCTTAACATTAAGAAGAGAAAGGGGAGATTTACTTCTAATGTATAAATTGGCTCACAATCTTAAATTACTTAATATTTGTGGATTGGAATTTGCAGAAAAAATAATTGTAGGAAGATTATACTCTAATCAACTAAAAGTAGAATGGGTTAATAACAAAAAATACAGTATGATAACTTTTTCAATATAAGGGCAGCAAAATCTTGGAATTCTTTACCACCCACAGTAGTAGATTCAGCTAACTTTGAGATTTTCAAAACTAGGCTTGATCTCTGGTTATCAGCCTAATAATAATAATAATATTTAACCAAATGTCCCACTATTGAGGGAGGACAATCTAGATGGGCCTTAAGCCTTCTTTTGTCTATTTCAGCCATTGTTAGGCATTTTTACCCCAAATTTTCAACACAGGGTTCTTGGGACCAAAATTGTGAACACTGTCACTGTCATTTCCTTAGTCCCAAAAGGTGATTTCATGGGCACTGTGTGGAATCACATTTCAGGACTGATTAACAAAACAACAGTGCCACTGATCCTGAGATGGGGTCCCAAAAAGCCCATTTTGCAAATTTGGTGCAAAAATTCCAAATAATGACTGTGTTATGAGCGTGTGTAAGTGTTACTTTTGTATTTTATTCTGTTTTTTTGATATACGGTGCACAGAGCCTCTGTGATTGGGTGCCTTAGAAATAAATTTGCCTTCCCTTGCCTAACAAACAGCATAAAACAAATTACTAAAGAAAAAATAGCACCTCTGTGACCTATACATTAAAAACAAAAACGAAGACAACTGGCAAAAATACAAAAAATACAAAAAATGTGCAAGAAGAAA
Organism: Neoceratodus forsteri; assembly: GCA_016271365.2. Lineage (NCBI taxonomy): Eukaryota > Metazoa > Chordata > Ceratodontiformes > Ceratodontidae > Neoceratodus > Neoceratodus forsteri. Next base: position 40,239,702 of record CM028131.1, on the reverse strand, counting down.
ATAAATAAAAATAAGCAACTAATGGAAATCAGATTGGCAAAAAATGCTAGTAAGAATAACATGAAAGGTTTTTATGGCTATGTAAATTCTCTGCGAGGTTCAAAAAATGGACTATTTTCAATAATATTAAATGATAGACTTAGAGAGGAACCAAAGTACATAGCAAACATATTTAATAACTGCTTTGGATCATCTTCTCAAAAAGTGAGCCATACGTGGGTAATACAGAAAAAATTCAACAACAGAAAAAAACATAACCACTGAGTGATTTATTAAGAAAATTTAAAATTTAAACTGTCACACTCAGCAGGGCCAGACAACATATCACCTAAAATGTTAAAAATCTTATCACCTATTATAGCATGACCACTAAAAATATTATATTCAAGATCAATATCAAAAAATGAAGTTCCACTGGAGTGGCTTTCAGAACTAGTGATACCGGTCCACAAAAAGGGATTCAAAATGAATTATACAAACTATAGACCCGTTTGCCTGACTTCTGTTCTGGGAAAGATTATGAAGTCCATTGTGAAAGATTTAGTAAATGAACACATAGATGGCCGGCATTTGACAGATGGGGAACAGCATAGTTTTACTTTGGGTAGATCATGTGCAACTAACCTACTGTGTTTCTTTGAAAAAATGTCAGCAGCCCTAGACTGAAGCTGGGTGTTGGACTGATTACAGTATATCTAGTCTTTGCAAAGGCCTTTAATAAAGTTCCACATAAAGCTATTACACAAATGTTAATAGACGTATTATATGTATGTAAGGTAGAGGATCTGTGCAAGAGAGATCTAGGGAAAAAACAGAAATGCAGAGGCCCTGTGAGTCACCCTGGGTGCTGGGACAAGGACCCCATCTAAGTGAGTGTTATATACTGACCCCCATCCTAAGAAGCAGACATTGATAAAGAAATCCTAGATGCCATCTCAATGATGGCTGACAAGGATGATCTAGTACTAGTCAAAGACTTCAATCTGACTGATGTAGATTGGACCTCATACACAGCATCCACTGAAAGGAGTAGGAAGTTCCTAATCACACTGAAAGGTGCAGGGCTTAACCGGCTAGTGAATTCACCGACTAGAGACAACACAACCCTAGACCCGATGCTCACAAACAGCTAAGAGGTTTCAAATGCACAAGTGGGCATCAACCTGGGGACCAGTGACCACAAGTCAGTTTGTTTAACAATCAACAAAGAAAAGGGAATATGTCACACAAAAAAATCAAGATCCTTGATTTCCGTGAAGCAAATTTTCCAAAGGTGAGATCAAGAATCAGATCAATGTTTTCCAAGGGTAGCTCAGGGAATGTGGAAGAAGACTGGTAAAATTTTAAGGAGGCCATGACTACAGTTACTGAACAATGTGCACATTGAATCAGTAAATCAAGAAGAAGGAAGAATCCTTTCTGGTTCACTGGGGACATAGCAGCAAAAATCAAGGAAAAGAAGAGGGCCTTTAAGAAATGCAAAAAGTCACAGAAGGAAGCTGACATGGACAATTACGGGAACAAACTCAGGGAGTCAGAAATGGCTATTCGAAGGGCCAAAGCCCAAACAGAGGAAAGAATAACACAGGGAGTCAAGAAGGGAGATAAAACCTTTTATGGGTACATGAGGGAAAAGAGAAAGAGTAAGGGAGGAATAGTTCAAGTACCTCAAGGGAATCAACAAAGTCCAAGAGGGAAGCATCTTTTAGAAAAAGATGTGTGCAAGAACAAGGGGACACAATTTAAAGCTAGAGGGGGGACAGCTCAGAGGTAATGTGAGGAAGCATTTTTTTCATGGAGAGGGTCATGGATGCATGGAACAGCCTTCCTGAGGAGGTTGTGGAGTCAAATAAAGTGGTGGAATTCAAGAATGCTTGGGACACACATAAGGCAATTCTAGGGGGTGGAGGTTGGAAGAAGCAGGCTTTTGGTTAGCTAGGATCTGCAGCTTATCTATTAGGTAGGGAAATAGGCAAACTGGATGGGCCAAGTGGTCCTTATCTGCTGTCAAATTCCATGTTTCTATGTTTCTAAGTCAGATTTGTACCACAAGATGGCCAGATGGTAGAAGAAGACAAATTCAAAGCAGATGAGTTGAACAAATCCTTCTGCTCCATATTCACAATAGAAGATAGCGGTAAAGGACCTCCACTAATGCAGGTGGAACACAATAAAAAGGAAGCTGACACTAGCCCCTTCACAAGGGAAAGGGTACTAGAATAACTAAATAAACTTAGGGTTGATAAGGCAAGGGGACCCGATGGTATTTATCCGATGGTGTTGAAACAGCCGTGGGTGGAAATTGTTGCACCACGAGCAGAACTATTCAGTAAATCCCTGGAGAGTGGCACAGTTTTTCAGGACTGGAGAACAGCAACAGTAGTGTCCTTGCACAAGGGAGGAAGCACAGAGGATACTGGAAACTATCACCAAGTCAGCCTAACCTCAATTTTGGGAAAAAATTATGGAGGCACTGCTAAAAGAGAGACTGGTGGAATACCTGTGGGAAAATAGAAAACTAGACCACAAACAACATGGCTTCATGGTAGGTAAATCATGTCAAACAAACTTGAATAATTTATTTGACTGAGTTACCAAAACAATAGATCAGAGCGGTGTGGTGGACATTGTGATAGGACGCAGTGTATGTGGGCAGTCATATAGAAAAATATCTCACCATTCCTTGTAAATATTTCAGTTTTAATTTATTCTTCTCCAGACGTTATTTACAACAGGATAGTTTCAGCATGGTATAGTACTTTTCCTATCTTACACTTCCATTCGGACAGCAGACATTAAAGCAAAAGGCATCATCTTGATATTTGTAAGACTTCCATGTGAGGCAGTAAACAGAAGCAAGCAGCAAACAGAGTATTCTGGCAGTTCTAAGTCTTCAAATTCAGAGCATGAAATAACACAATTTATCAAAACTCCACAGAGCACTTTTCAGCAGCATCTAGAGCATGCCTCCAGACCCACAGCAAAACGAAATCTGTCTCTCAACCCACACAGTCTAAATTTATACCCAGAAAGGGTCATATGATCCTTTAACTCCACCCTAGTATTTTACTATACACTTTACATCTTTATTTACCATGAATTTATTTTATTTATAAACACATTGCCCCTTTTAATTATCATAACAAAACATTTTCATTCCTATAAACAAATTAAACCCTTTTAATAACACTTTAAGTATTATTTCTAACAATTGAAAGCACCTCCCCTTCCTATGTTTGATAAAAGGAATGTGGTTGTGGCTGGCCGGCTCTTAGAAGAACAAAGACAGCTGCCAGGATCCAAACTCAGAACCTCACCAAGCACCGCAAACATCTCTTTCCCGAAGAAGTTCCAAACTCAACTACAAACCACCTCACTTTACCTCTGGAAGGTTAGTCAAACTCAAAATACAAATAATACAACTGCCAGTGTTCATTATAACTTAAATCTAACGATAATTGACTTTGCGATAGTGCGAATGTTCGCACTGTCGAGAAGGAACTCGGTGGCTTAATTAAAAAGACAAAGCCGAGAACACCTTCCCAGGGAATACATAAAGAAAACACTTAAGTTGTTTTACTACTTAAAATGCATTAATATGCCTTTTCAAATCCCACTTCTTTATTTTATTTTGTTCTAAAGATACCCTGATAACAGAGCATAGCGCAATACAAGTGCCCACTCTCACTGAATCCACTCACACGACTCGCGTTGTCACAACTCCCAAGAAAAAGGGCTACTAGTCTCAAAATACAAAAGGTCACTAGATAAATTCAGAACAAAAGAAGGCACTCACCCGAATGAACAAAATAAATATACTCTAAATAGCCATTCAACTATTTTACATTATCTTCTGCAGTGCCAACCGGCACCAAAACTAGTTCCTTGAGAAGGGGCAGCTGTTCCTTTAAATTTACCATAGCCCACATTTAATTTCTGATTTAAATTTAAGTAGCTCAGAGTAATTCTGCATACTGAGCAAACATTAATTTATGTGGGCTAATACTAATTTTAATTCTGAGCTCTATGTAAACTTCATTCGGAAGGAAGGAAGCACACTGTGTAAATTCTATTTCTACTTAGAGTAAAACCCGCTTTCAAAAGACTGTGCACTGCTTACACTTAATTCAGAAAGCAGTCACAATTTTCTAAGAACACGTTGAACAATGTTACATGTTAACGCCCTAAATCTAATCCACTGTTCCTTATCTGACAATCTAAATACAATCACAAAAATGCCAACGGGCACTACAAAGCTTCTTTGCACTATTATAATCTAACACCGTTCCATTTTACTTAACGGAGGGCTTACTATGCGCCCTGATATAGTGCAAGCCATAAATAATTATAATGTTTTAAATATTATCAGGAAATATTATATCTGGACTTTGTCTGAGCAATCATTTACTCGAGGAAAGCAGAAGCCATTTTTACAACTACCGAAGGGGGGAAGATTCAGGTATACTGCCTCAAAGGGATTCCATCCCAGCCTTCACCTTAAAAAAACAACTATCCTTTCATTTATTAGACATTTCTTTTTGATTCACTTTAGCTTCAAACAATGTCATTAACTGACAGCTGCCTTTTAACTGAATGCACAAGCCCAGACTAGACAGCCTGACTGTGAAACAATAAGAATCATGACAGCATCTTTAAGAGAATATGACATGGAGCTTTCAGATAGCCCTCCCAGTTTTATGAATATTATTTGGGGCCCTCAAACCTTCACAGGAGCACCCTGTGACAGACATAGTGTACCTAGACTTCAGTAAAGCCTTTGACTGCATCCCCACTGGAGACTGGGAAACAAACTAGAACACACAGGCTTAGGCCATAAGATAGTTAACTGGGTTTGGAAATGGCTACAGAATAGGAAGCAGAGATCCTTGGTCAATGGGGCTTTGTTCACAACAGGGGAAAGTGACCAGGGCCATGCCACAGGAGTTGGCGCTGAGTCCAGTCCTCTTCAACATATTCATCAGTGTCATCACAGAAGAATTGGAAGGGTGGGGATGCCTGTTCACAGATAATACAAAGCTCTGTGACAGGGTGGATACACAGGAGGGGTCCACAAGCATGGTAGCTGACCTCAGAAAACTAGGAGAACGGTCAAAACAATGACAGTTAAAATTTAATACCAAGAAATGTAAGGTCATGCACCTGGTAAAGTGAAACTCAGGGGTAAAGTACAGTCTGGATGGCACCAATTGGAAGTGATAAAGATGGAAATGGACCTGGCTGTACTCATCATTAATGACTTCAAAGTCACAAAACAGTGCGAAAAAGCTTTTCAGAGTGCAAATGGCATACTCAGATGTGTGGGTATAAGCATTACAAGCAGAAAGCAAGAGATAATCTTGCCACTGTACAGATCCTTGGTAAGACCACACCTGGAGCACTGTGTCCATTTCTGAAGGCCACACCTGAAAAAGAACATTGACAAACAGACAGTGCACAGAAGGTCTACTAAAATAGTGCATGGGCCGCACCACAACATATGTGAAACTAGGCTCAAGGTACTAAAATTGTACTCACTAGAACAGAGAAGAAGTAGAAGAGACATGATAGAAATGTTTATATATGTTAAGGGAATAAACAAGATGGAGAATCTCTTCCAAGTAAACAAAAGAACTTGGACACAGGGCACAACTTGCATCTGGTGGCAGGCAAGTTCAGGAGCAACTATAGAAAATACTTCTTCACAGAGAGGGCGATAGACTCATGGAACAGCTTGCAAGCACAGATGGTGGCAGCTAAGACAGTAAGAGAATTTAAACTACTGTGGGACAGACAGTGTGGACATCTTGGCTTGAACAATTAAAGGGAAGGGGGTAGGCACCTTGGCAAACTAGATGGATCAAATGGTCCCCATCTGCTAACACCATTCTTATACAGATGGACCACAAAATTGTAAAGTGGATCCAGAGTTGGTTTGGGGGGGGGGACCAGAAGGTTAGTATAAATGGTTACTTATCGGAACCAATAGAAGTATGGCGTCACAGGTATCGGTACTTGGACCAGTCCTACTCCAGATATTGTCTCTGACATGGGTAAACAGGTCATAAACTTGCTAAGTAAATACTCTGACGACACAAAGCTAGCAGGCAATATAAAAACACAAGACGACATGGATTCACTCCAAAGAGATCTCACTAACCTACCTAAATGGCCTAAATCTAGGGGGATGAGTTTCAACACTGAGAAGTGCTGTATTATTGATATAGGAAGGCAAAACAACAAAGCCATATATCAACTAAACTAGAAAACTTTTAAAGGGTCAGAAGAGGAGAAATACATTTTTTTTTAATTTTAGTATTTAGTAACCAGGTAAGGCCCACTAGGCACAAGTTCCTGTTTTCAAGGGCGACCTGAAAGCACTGGGCAGTTAAGTGACTTGCTCAGAGTCACACAGTATGCAAGTGAAGGCTGTGAGAATCAATCCCAGGTTTGATCTACTGGATGTATCAAGCTCATTCACAGCTCATTACTGTAACCTCTAGACTATACTGCCAGCCTTGGGAATAACAGTCACCAAAACACTAGCATATGACAAACATTGTAAAGCACAAGTAGCTAAGGCTAATAGACAACTTTGGACTACAGTATAAGACATAACTTTAAAAGTAGGGATGAAAGAGTGATAATGCCACTCTATAGATCAAATGTCAGACCAATACTGGACTGCAATAGTAGACAGAGACATGGCCAGATATTTCAAGATATTTTGCAAAATTTCTAAAGAGCTTCTCTCTGCTGTCCCTACTGTGAAAATGAAGCATGCAGAAGATTTCTCTAGAAATATCAAAGAAATTTCAGGAAATATCTGGCAATGTCTTTGGCTGTCACTGTATTGCAGTCCAGTGCGAGGACACATTACAAAATGAGATACTAATGAAATAGAAAGAGTTCAGAGACAGGCAACTTAAATGATATATACATATATATATATATATATATATATATATATATATATAGACTTCAGCAAGACATTTGACTCTGTTCCTAACATAGGCCTGTTGGATAAACTGGGAGAAATGGGGGTGGGGAACCAGATAATCAGATGGATAGGAAATTGACTCCAGGACCAGACCCAGAGGGTCATAGTTGGTGGGATAGTCCCATCCCCAAGGAGGGTCATTAGTGGGGTCCCACAGGGATCAGTCCTTGGGCCCCTCCTGTTCAACACTTACGTCTCTGACATAAGGACAGGTATCAGGAGTGAAATGAGACTCTTTGCAGATGACTCAAAACTGGGGGCGGTGGTGGATGGGGAGGAGGGGATGGTGGCCCTACAGGGGGACCTGGAGGCGCTGGAAAGATGGTCTAGAAAGTGGAAGCTGAGGTTCAATGCAGGGAAATGCAAGGTACTGCACCTGGGGGCCAGAAACCCAGGCCAAATGAACACTGTGGGGGGGGAGTGCTACAAGTCTCATTGGTTGAAAGGGACCTCGGGGTGGTGGTGGATGTCAAGATGAACAACTTGGAGACTTGTAGGAGGGCAGCAGCCAAGGCCAACATGATGCTGGGATGCATCACTAGGGGGATCACCTCCAGAAGGAGGGAAGTGATATTCCCTGGCCCAGATATTCAAACTGCACCCAAAAAGTGAGCAATAGTAGGAGCAAGCACAAGTCCATTGTACCCATGCGCAAGATGCACGATATTCAAAAAGTGAGGTGGCCAAACTGCGCCTAAAGCCAATGACTGAATATCTCACCACCTGCACCATAGCGCAACTAGGGTGGGGAAGCTGAGCAGATCAGATGTGCCATAGTGCAACTAGGGATGAGCAGCTGAGCAGTCCAGAGGTGCCATAGCACAACCAGGGATGTCACCCAGCAGCAGGGTAATGCAACTGCACAACCAGGAAGGTAGAGGCCCACCAGCCATGCCAATGATGGGCACAGAAACACACAGCAGAACAAACATTGTCACCCCACACCCCATGCACTGCACAACTGGAGGAGGGCTGTAATAACCACTGGTCCACGGAGACCAGCAACCAACCCACAGCTGGGCCATGTTGCCCCATCACACCCCCGGCAAGCTGTGACTGGCACACAATGAGGGCTGACCACCCCATGCCACATCATCCCCCAATGCAGAGCACACTCTGCACCATGACCCCTAGACACCCTGCCCAGGAGCAGTGTCCACCACTGCAGGAAACCCCATGCTTGCCTCCACCCCCACTTTGACACTGCAACCCTGTGCACCACAGAACCATGCAAGGCAGCACCACCATGAGCACTCATCAGTGGGTGGCAGCACACAGCGATGCAACAATGGCATACACAGTGCCACCACGTGCAGCCCCCCCAAGGTACTGCTGAATGACCAACCATGTATTGACACACAAGGTACCACAAATGGGACAGGGCATGCCCCAGACACCACCACCAGTGGTACAGCACCTTACACAGTCTCCCAAGGACACACCTGACCCAGCGCTGGCTACAACAGCCAGCACAGACACCCACAGTGGTGCATGGAAGCATGCACCACACCGGATGCCACACAGTGCATGGACAGACACCCACCCATACCCAAGGGCACAACACAACAGGTACACAATGGCAGGGCAACCAAGTCCCCAGCATGGGCCCATGTCAACTGTGTACACACAACCTGCAGTCCTCCATGGCACTGGAGTGCCAGCCACCCTGCACAGGCACTGTGAACCTGTACGTCACCAGCATTTTCCAAGAGCACAAGTCACAGACAGTGGTGCACATCCCTGCAACACACACAAGCCACAGCATGGAGGTGGGTCAAGAACTGTGGAGGCCACAGTGTCACCCAAGGCAGACATGCACCACACCAGTGACAGGAGGCAACCCAGCAGTGTGACAGGTACAGTGGCTTCCCTACATGGACTGCCACCACTGACATGCCAGCAGACTGTGCAGGTCATAGACATACATGGGTTTCAGCTGCACAGGCCATGGACGGGCTGATGGGGGTGCCATGGACACAGAGCACTCACCATGGGCCACTGCACACAGTCATCCAGTGCACAGGGGCACAACACACACACCACAGACACTGACTGATAGCTACCCCCACACTATAATCACCTCCACACGGACACACACACACACACCCATGACTGCACCACCCCTGACGCCATGCTCACCACTGAAGCTGAGCACCTATAGCCACTGCAAATCAGAGACCACCACAGTATTCATATCAAAATAACTGTATTAAAACAACATATAAAAGGTAACTATTTACAACAATATATACAAGGTGGGGTGAAAGACCACAAACAAGGTGGGGGTGGGTAAGGGGCAGGGGTGGACAAATGGGACAGGAAAGAAGGGGTGTGAGGGTGGGTTCAGGGGGTTAGGGGAGATCAGAGCCATAGGGACTTTTAACAGGTGCGCTGCTCCACGCTCTGGCTCCTTCACTGCCTGTGCCTCCTCAGGACCCCGGGTCTCATCTATTCTGCGAAGGATATCTACTGACACCCTCACCACCTGCAGGATCTCCTGCAGTGCCTCCCTGATGTCTTGGAGCTGGCGTGTTCCTAGGACAAAGGCGCAGAGTCAATAGGTGTGAATGCACAGCCCCATACAGCCCACCCACTGTGCATGGCATACGGCCATGGGACATACCTCTGTGATGGTGTGTGACCACCCACATTGATCACATCCACATGACCTGCCCACCCAGGTGCATACAGCCATGCGGAATGCTGCACACACCCACTGGCCAAGTCATGCATAGCACTACCGTGGCCATTTAGTGACATGGCTATGTGGTGCAAAGGCAGTGGCACAGCCATGTACCTGGTGCATGCATGGACCACCATTGATGCACTCCCAGACATGCATTGCCACTGGACAGTGCTGGCTGTAACAAGTTGCATGCAAGGCAGTGGTGTCAATGGATGGTGGACATGTCCTGCTGCCCACCCTGTTACACAGCATGCAATAGTAACCATGGAGGTATGGCACTCACCATCATCAGGCCAGTCCCTTGGGCACTGTGGACCATCACCCCACCTGGCCTCCCTCTCCTCGTCATTGCGCCGCAGCTCACGGGCCAGGCACTGTTCCTCTGGGCCTGTGGTGCAAACATGGAGAGAGGAACATCAGTAGAATCCCATAGCAAAGCCCTCCTGCACCCACATGTGTGCCCTCCCTCCCAGCCAGGCTCACCCACCCCACACCCTGATAACACCACCACAGCCAACCCCAGACAGTTCCTCCCCCAAGTGTTGGACACATATAATGGTGATACCCATATGGAAGATAAAAGTGTGTTGATGTAACACCTTCCTGGCCATGGCACCGTGCCCCTCCTGGCACTTCCCCATAGGCAGGCAAGCAGCTCTGACTCCTTCCACTGCAGGTCTCCATACCACTGGTGGCACTGCTCCACACTTCTCCCCCATCCAATGTCCTCCTCCAGTGCAGTGGCCACCTCCTCCCACACCTGGCTCCTGGACCTGTCCAGGGGTGCCTCCCCGAACAGTGGTCCATGTTGTGGCTCCACTATGGCCACTAGGTTGGCCAGTTCCAACTGCATCCACTGAGTGGCCCTCCTTTATGCCATTCTCTTTGCTCGGTCTGCAATTACGGGCTCTGCAGTGTGGCTTCCCATGTGCAGATGCTACGCAGTACAGCGCTGCCATTCCCTATTGTGCTGTCACCGAACAGCGCGATAGTGTTGCACCCATGCCTGACTCATGGTGCCTAGGGGGCAAAGTTCGGGCACAGGGTCAAGGGTCTCTGGCGCATGGACAGCGCCATTGGAACCCAATGCATGTAGCATGATTGGCTGCCTGTGTGCTACTGCCAGTAGTGGCCTATCGCGCTGTTGCCCCAGTGCACCTACGATGGCCCAGTGCCATGTAGGTGAACTTCACTATAGTGCCACTGGCACAATGGTGGCCATGCCTGAATTGCTTCCCATGCACAGCACGTAAGCAGCGTGGCAGACGCCTGCGTCAGCAACCCGGGCATGCGCAGTGAGGTGTCTATTACGCATGTCACAGAACTGCGCCATTGGCTCAGCACATTCAACACAATTGCGCAAAGCACAACAGCACGATATTCAGCCATCATATGAAAAACAGCTAATCAGCCATGCAATGGCGCAGCACTGCAATTTGCATCCACTTAAAGTTGTACCTCGCCTCATTTGCATGGGTTGCGCTATAAAAGTGTGACACTGGGCTGCAGTGGCCATAGTCAGTTACTGCAGTCTATTGGAGAGTTGCTTGCTGTTTGGGAGTGTTAACTGTGGATTTAGGGACATGCATGGGACTGCACAGTCACAGGTAACAACTGCCATTCTTACAGGCTAAATAATGACCGAGCAAGTAGTGGGAGAGGAGGAACACAGTGGTGGGAGGAGGAGGAGGAGGCCTAATTTCACCAAGGCCAAGACTGAAGCCCTGTTTGAGGCCTACCTGGATCAGGAGCCGCTTCTCAGTGGATGGCAGGGAACATCTAAAGCCCATGCTGCTGCATGGGAGGAGGTGGCACATGCTGTGAAGCTGCATGACAGCCACCAGTCTCCATGCAGGAGTGCAAGAGGAAGATGGGCACAGACAGGAGGATAAAGGAGAAGGTGGCTGCCATCAGGGCAGAATGAGCTGTGACAGGTGGGGGGCAGTCAGAGGTGGTACACCTGACCCCACAGAAGGAGAGGATTGCTGGAAGCATGCAGCATAGTGCCATTGAGGGTGTTCCGGGTGGTGGCTTCCAGACGGGTGGTGGCCCATCACTGCATGGTAAGTCATGGTCAGTCTAATGGGGGGGCAGGGTAGGTCACATGCAGTAACACGACTTTGTTTTCTCTTACAGATCCTGAGCATCTGCATGGGTCACCGGTGGTGGGCCTGTCCACTGAGGACAGTCAGCTGGAGATGGAGGAGGGCCCATCCACCTCCACAGGTATACATGGCTCAGTGCGACAGTGGGCCCACTTGCCTGTCCACACTGATGTTGTTGTAACAGGTGCAGAGGAAACCCTGCCCATGTCCCAGCATGACAGCATCCATGGATGCCAGCATGCTGTGACACAGGCCATTGCCAAGTCTGTCACTGATGATGATGTCACCAACGGCATGGGCAGTGACACATGTGTGCCATGGGATGGCCACACATCAGGTAACATCGCAGCCATGGCTGTGGGTGGTGCTGCTGTGGAGACCTGCATGTTAGCACATTCCAGCCTGTGCCTGTCAGTGCCAGTGGGGCAGCACTGGTGTTTGTTCAGGACAGTGGGACTGTTGCGGCCACTGTGGTGGCAGCACTGAGCCCTGGGGAGCAGCAGCCAGAGGGGCAGCATCAGCAGTCGGCCAATGGGCTTTGGGGTACAGGGTCCAGTGGCAGCGTCTGTGCACCACCTGTGGACATGCCCAGACCTGGTCCTGGTGTGCAGCGCCCATCCTCAAGGGGTGCTGAGCATCAGGGCCACGCACACCCTGAGGGACAGGATGCTGAGGAGGCAGATGACATCTTGGACAAGCACACCAGTCTTCTGCAAGCATCAGTCCAGCAGCAGATGCAGCTTGTGATGTTGGTGGATGCACTGTGTGTGGCTCTGGAGTGGGCAGAGGAGCGTCATAGCAGAGACACCGCTTTGATCCTGGTAGGGATGGACTGGTTGCGGGAGGATGTGACCGCTGCCATTGACAGGCATGAACAGGCATTCACTGCTGTCATGGCCACAATGGGCACACAGTCATGTGCCCATGCATCTCGGACACCATGCAGTGCACTGTCCACCTCCATTCCTGGTGTCATGTAACACCCTCCCTGTCGACACCGGGTTCAGCTGTGGGCATCCCAAGCACACCTGGCGCAGGCATGTTCAGTGTGCTGCAGACCCCTGTGTGAGCACGGTCATGTTCACGCAGTGGAACTCCTGGGGGACCATCAGTGCCACCATATGAGGCCAGTGGTCAGCCTGTCAGTGCTGGTGGGTCTTGGCAGGGCCGCCCATGCATCTGTGGTGGCTAGGGTACTGTGCCGCATGACTGACCTGTCTCGCAATGTGGCTACTGTCTGGTGCTGCTCTGTGTGCATTGTGTCTTTCAGTGGACAGTGCACGGGTGGGTACCTGACCCTGCACGTGGACACACAGTCCATCTGCACACCCTCCCGGCTGCTGTCTGCAGTTGCGTGTGCATGATGATGCCTGCATTGCGCTGTACACCAATGTGCAATGGTGCTCAGCATCTGACACATGCACATGGACAGGCAGTGGGCGTGGTGGTCTGTGGACATGTGTGTGGCTAGGGGTGGCATTCTAGTTAGGTGTGCCTCCTACCCTTTGTGCAAGTTTGGTATGTTGTGTGTGTGAGTGCGTGTGTGTGTGTGTCCATCCGTGTGGCATGTTTGACCTTATCATTCCCTGGTTGTGTGTGTGGTTCCATGCCCAGCCACTTCCCTTGATGGTGGATGGGGAGGAGGGGATGGTGGCCCTACAGGGGGACCTGGAGGCACTTCTCTTGATGGCATGCACCCTTGGTGTGTGTTCATGCATGATTGAGGGTTGTGCCTTAGCCACTGGTGGTTGCACATGGCCCCATGACTTACCTGGGTTGGCTGAAGTGCTCCTCCGTGATGGTGTCCCAGTGCAGCAGTGCCAGCCGGAGCAGTCGGGAGTCACCTCGCCCAAGTGGGAGCTGCCCATCACCATCATCACTGGCGTCCTCATCGTCCCCATAGCTGTCCCCCTCTTCGACCTGTATGGCTATCCCACATTCATTGGCCATGTGTACAGGATACAACAGGCCAGGAATAGCCTGCAGGCCTTTGAGGTGCTGTACTGTAAGTCACAGCTAGAGGTGTCCAGGCAATGGAAATGTGCCTTCAGCATCCTGAACACCCGCTCAATGACATTACGTGTTGTGGTGTGTGCCTCATTGTAACATTGTTGCGATGGGGTCGAAGGCTGCCTGTAGGGTGTGAGCAGCCAGGGACGGAGTGGGTATCCACTGTCACCAGTGTGTAGAGAGTGGTGGTTAGTTTAGTGATCAGCATCAGCCTGCCCTGGGCCATGTAGACCACTACCCATGTCACCTCTGACCATGCCCCTCCAGACCCTATGATTGTCCATGTGGTTTGCATACCAACCCACTAGATGTCCAGTGGGGATATCTCCACTCTCGAATCTGTGGCACAGTGCTGACTGGTGCCAGATGAAGGCATCCTGTGCTCCCCCAGGATGTGTGGCACAGATATTGATTATGCACCCCCTGGCATCTCACACTACCTGGCAGTTGATGCTGGCATAACCATTGTGATTTATGTATGCGGCCTCCTCAGGGACAGGTGGTGTGCGGATGGCCACATTGGTGCAGTCTATTGTCCTTAGCATGCCAGGCATATGTGCTTCTGTGTGGAACTCCTGTATGTTTCCTTTGTGCTCGCCAGTGTGCTGGGGAAATGGATGTACTCTGCAGCATGTGGCAGCAGTGCACTGAGGAATTGGGTGAGGTGGTGTGATGTGGTCAACTGGGTTATGCCTGTGGTGTCCCCAGTTGGTCTCAGGAAGGTACCTGTGGTGAGAAAGCACATGCAAGATGTCACTTTGGTCTCCACTGACAGGGCATGGCTCTGTCGTGTGGGTGCCTGCATCACATCATTGCACAGCTCACAGAGCCACCTCAGAATTGCCCGATTCAGGCAGTACCGGCCCACAATCTCGGTATCATGTACAGCTCAAAGCTGGTGCAGGCTCAGTACTGCCTGTTGGGGGCATACTACTGACCGGCCCTTCCATGGCCACACCCCCCTGCTGCCCGCCTTCTCACCTCCCCTCATAATGGCCTCCATCTGGAAGGCGGCACTGGCCATGTCCCTGGCTTGTGTTCACCCCCCCGGCTGCTGTTACTGTATTCCCCCCACTGTCCTAACTGCTATTTCCCCTGCACCAGAAACACCTACCTATGCTTGCCTCACAACTGTGTGGTGTACCTCCCCCTTGTGCAATGTCTCCCCACACCTTCCCCTGTGGTTATTGCTTCCAGGTGCCCTTTTCTGCCTGGCCCTGTGTGTCCCTGCTGCCCAGTGTGTCCTACTGTGTGTTGCTCTCATATGTGGCTTCACCGTAGCGTCCTTATGCCTCTTCCTTGCTCCCTTTTATTTTGGCTCATTTCTGCTATGGCACAACTTCCGCTTGCTCCACTATTGTGCACGGCATAAGTTGTTGAATATCACACTTCGTCATTTATGCATGGTTCCTCCCCATTCAGTTGTGCATGTGTTCATTATCATTGCGCTGTTGCTCAGTGTGATTTGGGGGGTGCAACTGCCTCCTGCTGAATATATCATGAATGGCACATTTTTGCGACTTGATAAAATACTATTGCGTATGGCTCAACTCTTTTGAATATCTGGGTCCCTCTGTATAACTGCTTGGTGAGGCCACACCTCTAGTACTGCATGCAGTTTTGGAGGCCACACTTAAAGAGGGATATTCAACTCCTGGAGAAGGTCCAGAGGAGGGCAACCAAAATGATTTGGGGCTTGGGGGACAGGACTTATGAGGAGAGGCTCAAAGAGCTAAATATGTACACATTGGAAGAGAGAAGGGAACTGGGTGACATGATAGAGGTCTTCAGGTACATGAAGGGGTAAATAGGGGAGGAACAGTCAGGGTGCTTTGAAGGAAGGAGGAGGGGGCCACTAGGGGTCATGGGTGGAAGCTGGAGGGGGGAAGATTCAGGGGAGAAAGGAGGAGGTGCTACTTCACTGAGAGGGTGGTGGAGCCATGGAATGTGCTGCCTAGGGGGGCTGGTGGAGGCAGGGACAGTGGAGGGGTTCAAGAGGGGGTGGGACAGGTACAGGGGAAGGGTTCTGGAAGCAAAATCCAATGCAGTGAGAATATCTGGAACTGGGAAGAGAGAAGCCAGACAAGGCGAGGGGGGCAGCAAGGTCAGCTCCCAGGGTGGGGGCTGACCAAATGAGCAGACGTGAAAGACCATTAGGCCTATCCTGCTGGCATTTTAGTATGTTAGCATAACTTAAAAACATTATCCTATGATGATCGATCACAAAAACTGAACAGCATGTCCCTGGAAACAAGAAAATATGTGGAGATAAACTGCTGTAGTGCAGGACAGCTATTTCCTAAGTAAACCAGATTCAGACTTTAAAATGATACAATAGGACTTGCAACTGAGACCAAAAAAATTTAACACAAATAAAATGAAGTCGTTCTACATACAGAGAGTGGTTAATCCGTGGAATAAACTACCACTGGATAGTATAATGAATAAAGATAAAAGACAATTTAAAAATTGACTAGATTGCTGCATCTGAAACAGAAATATTCCATCCTATTATGAATGAATTTCTGGAGCACATATGGGCCAACAGCTTTCATAGCTCCTTATACCTTAGTATGCACCTTAGGGCTCTATGATGCTGGTTCAACAAGCACGTCGACCGGCATCACAACACCAGGCTCCATGTTGACAGTGAATTGCAGTCAGCATGGAGCCGCACACACTGGTGAGTGTTTTTTCTTCAGGGGGCTTTGCCCCTTGAGCTCCATCACCCTCCATACTTTGGGATTCTAACTCCAGGTCAGAGTTAGTTTAGGAAGGGGGTGCAGGTCAGCGGAAGGGGTTGCCTGGTCCCAGTGGCACTTCTACAGTGGCATGATGCTGTTGTTGATATCGATGCATGTCGTCATAGAAATGTCACTGCTCAGGGGGTATACCTGCACCTTAGTATCTGGATCTCAGAATCCACACATCCAGCTGGAATGACACTTACTCCATCAAGGGATATACCCCAAAGGATAGCACATACCAAATTGTGTGCAAATTCATTGATCGGTTCCAAAGTTATTAAAGTGCAGAATGTGAGGCTTAACATTAAACAGGCTACTCAACACTAACTATAGGGACACAGCCATGCCCATGTAATAATAATATATATTAAGGTATTATATCGTAAACTATTATAGGGGCATGGTCACACCCCTATATTTAGGATTGAGTAGGCACTTCAATGTTAAACTCAAAAGTTTGCACTTTAATAACTTTGCCAACATTCAAAAGATTTGTATGGATATTGGCATGCACTGCCAGGCATGGTAGATCACTGGATGTGGCAAGTTATGTTCTGGTCAGATGTGCAGTTTCCAAGTTCCAGGTAGGTGAAAAAAGCATTTTGCCAATTATTGATTTTGCTTGGATTTTTCTTTGAACTTGCCAACAACCCCAGACGGTTTGGAATTTTGGTCTGAAATTTTCACAGCAGAAAGGGACTAGCCCACAGATGTACCTTTTACTAGTCTGGTGAAAAAAAAACAAATTTTTTGTAAATTATTGCATTTAAAAATTTGAAGAAAATGTTTCTCATCATGTTCAGTAAACACTAAAAGTTTACAGTATGAAATGAAAAAGGAATCCTGTTTCATAAGGGAAAATTCCATTTTCGTATGGCTGCCATCTTTTTTTCCAGTTTTGCCTGAGAAATTCAAATTTGGAAGCCCCAAAAATTATATTCAGGGGAGGACCCAACACATGTAACTTTCTTACCGGTGTCTGCTTAGCTGCATCCTGCACTTTAATGCTTGAGGAATGCTTTTAAAATGTGTTTTATTTAACATTGAAATTATTTTTTCATATTGCCATCATATGAAAAAAGATTTTGTTTTGTATAATGAGTCATGTATGATGAGTTATGAAAAAAAAAAATGTTTGTATGGGAAATCAATGTATTTCAATGGGATTTTAAACTTCGGTACATAACTTTACCATTTTTGCATATTTTGACATCAAGTTTTCAACATAGCCTTTTGGTGACCCCATCTCATAAACAATATGACTGTCGCTATGCAACTCCTGCCTGAAAGGTGTTTTCATGACTGACTGAAAAAAATCACCTTTCTGGCAGGATCTGCATAATGACAGCTATATTGTTCATGAGGTGTGTTCAGAAGAAGGCTATGTTGGAAATTGTGGGTCATAATATATAAAAATAGCAAAGTTATGTCCATTTGTTGCAGTTTCGCTATGCACACATGTAACTTTTGAAATTTTAATGACTTTAATCACAAATTTTCAACATAGACTTGTTATTATCCATACCTCACGTATGTCACAACTGTCATTGTTTAAATCCTAGTCAAATTGTGTTTTTGCACATGTGGCACAGAATGGCATTATAGTTCCGTAGAATTATATTTTGGTGGGGGTTTTGACATTTTCTGTACCAGGTACATGAGGTGGGCTAAACATATGGCTATGCTGGCAATTTGGTCTCTGTTGTCCTATAAATTGGTGTGCAGGGCCATTCCACAGTGACATACATATATGCATCTATGGAGGGATTGTAGGCTACGATTACACTATCTCAAAAAGTAAGGAAATTCCTTGCAAGAAAAAAACATTAATGTATCAGTTAGGGTTGATATCAAACCATAGAAAGGAAGGAAACACAATGATAGGGTTTCAACCATAACACCCCACCTCCTCCTTGCACACAGCAACAGGTGTTGGGGATGTGCTTTGGGTTCATCCGTCCTAACACTCACCCCATTCTCCTATACTGTACCCATCTCAGCTTATGTACTTATGGAATAGGGTAAGCATTATGGCTGATAACCCCAAAGCACACCCTCGATGCCTGTTGGTGTATGCAGGAAGGGGGTGGTGATAGTGTTGAAACCCTAACTTGTATTTCCATCCTTTTTATGGTTTGATATCAACCCTAACTGATGCATTATCATAGTTTTTGCAAAGAATATATAGTATATATAATACTACATACTATTTTTTGACAATAGCTCTTCCCTCAGCTCAATATTTTCCTGCAATAGCCCTCGACTCAGGTCAATATTTGCCACTCATTTCTTTTATGTTAAATATCATGAGCAACTCCTTAGCCAGGCAACCTGCTCATGTTTCAGCACTTGAGTGTCCTCTCTTTGTGCATATTGTCAGAGTGAATCATTTGCTGACCCAATGGCCCCTGACAATACCGCTCTGCAGTTATTACTGTATACTGCATCTTCCTCGCTCCCCTTGTCTCTATGAAACCTTTTTTTCTCTCCCTATAACCACTGTGCCAAAATTATGGCTGCAGTATGGGTCCATTTGACATTGAATTTACTTTTCTTCCCTCCTCTTCCACACTAAGCCTGGTATCACTATGTGTGTTCATTATTTGCTACAATTGTAATCTGATACACTATATACCATGTACTATCTCGACATTGTGTGTCCCATTAGACTCTATACTGGTGCCATGTACTTTCTTACCTACATATATATATTTTGTCTGTTATATTTTCTCACTACATATTTTCTTCCTATATTGTATTTTTGCCTTTGTGTGTTGTTATATTGTCATGCCATGTTCTTTTTATCAATGTGTATTTTGACATATTTTCACACTATCTATTTTCTTACTATATATTAATTTCAAGTCTGTATTCTTGGTTGTACTCTCTCAGGTCACAACTGAAATTAAGCATTTTTTATTGCCTAGTGTGCCTAGCTGGTAAAAAAAAGCTATCTCTCTCTCAATGTGCATATATCATTTCAGTTAATTTCATTTTTATTGGTTATACTGGAAAGGCATGTGAGCATTGCTGCCCCTTTACACAAGCATCCAGTTACATACAACAATCATGAGACATGACATTGGCTTAAACATTGAACTAACAGTGATGGGTAATAAAATGGTACATAAATTTAGGATAATATATAGTAAGGGGCAAACCATGAACTTGCATTGGAGAATTAACAAATACAAGGTGACATTAAGCATTCAGTGAGGGTTTAACAATAATATAACAGTGGAAATAAATAAATAAGTACAAACTAAAAACTTGCCATGGTGGAAGAGAAATGTCTCCTGTTATTGTGTTTGAAGGCATTTGTGGAGGGACACAGTTTTAGTTCCAGAGGGAGAGAGTTGAAGAGCTTGGGTCCCATAAAGGAAAGTGTTTTCTGGCCTTAAGTGGTCCAGCAGGAAGAAACAGTGAAAGAGAGAGTGGGGGACAGTCTAGTGGTCCTAGAGGTGGTGGCTGTCTGGAAGAGAGAAGTGAGGCAATCAGTGAGCAGTATATGGGAGAGTTTGAAGAAGAAAGGGGCCATCTTGCAGTTGAGGTGGGCCTCAAGGGAGGGCCAACTGGTGAGCTTATGAAGGTCAAAGTAGTGTGTGAGCTTAGGGAGACCAGAGGCAAAGCAGATAGCATTGTGGTAGGAGCTTCGAAGGCTGGAGAAAGTTTTAATGGAGAGGCAGGGGAGGGAGACAAGTGAACCATAGTCAAATACTGGAAGGAGGAAGCTGGAGACTCAGAGGGATTTAGATTCACTGTTAAGGAAATGCTTGGTTCTGTGGAGGATACCGAGGCATTGGTGGGCTTTTCTGATTGTGAGGCTATTGTGAGCACTGAAATTGAGGTGGCTATCCAGGAGTACACCAAAGTATTTGAATTTACTGACTCTTTTAATGGCGTTACCAAGGTTGTCATAGAGAGAGAGGTCAAAGCTAAGGGGTTTGTGGGGGCTAGTGAAAACCATGAAGTTAGTTTTCTTGGAGTTGAGTACAAGACCTTTGGACATGAACTAGGTGTGAAGTCTGCTAAATCAAATTGGAGTTTGTTATTGAGAGCATTGAGATTTTTGTCCTGACAGAAAAGGGCTGAATTATCAGCATAAAGAGTGAGTTCTGAGGTGGTGCAAATGTCAGGCAGGGAGTTGACAACCAGAGAGAAGAGAAAAGGGCTGAGGATTAATCTGGTTCCAAAGATCTAGTATCCAACTACTATCCCATCTTCCTCCTTGCCCCACTCTCCAAAATTTTTGAGAAAGTAGTCCACAGGCAAACCTCAGAATTCCTCTCCAAATACAACCTGCTCAAGGATGCCCAGCATGGGTTCCATGATTGACACAATACCAAAACTCAGCTTAATATGTATAGCCTTGAGGAAAGAAGGGAGAGGGGGGACATGATAGAAACTTTCAAGTACCTCAAGGGAATCAACAAAGTCCAAGAGGGTAGCATCTTTCAAAAAAAGAGGTGTGCAAGAACAAGAGGGCACAATTTGAAGATGGAGGGGGGGTGGCTCAGAGCTAATTTAAGGAAGTATTTTTTCACAGAGAGGGTTGTGGATGCATGGAACAGCCTTCCAGAGGAGGTTGTGGAGTCAAAATCAGTGGAGGAATTCAAGCATGCATGGGATAGTCATAAGGCAATTCTGGGGGGTGGGCGTAGGAAGAAGTAGGCTGCTGGTTAACTAGGGTCTGCAGCTTATCCAGTAGGTAGGGAAATGGGCAGACTGGGTGGGCCAAGCAGTCCTTATCTGCCATCAAATTCTATGTTTCTATGTTTCTATGATGGACCCTTGGGGATGCCATATTTGATGAGGCAGGATTTGAAGAGGGCACCATCAATAATGGTGTGATAGGATCTACCCATTGGATAATCTTTGAACCAGAAGCAGACCTCGGGTGAGAAATGGAGGCCAGTCAGGGTACTGAGGAGGACTTCATGATCACTGAGGTTGAATGCTTTGGTGAAGTCTATGAATGCTGCATCAGTGCAGAGGCCATCATTGTTAGCTTTGTCAGGAGTGGGTGAACTTGATGAGGGCAGTTTTGGTATTGTGTCAATCATGGAACCCATGTTGGGTATCCTTGAGCAGGTTGTATTTGGAGAGGAATTCTGAGGTTTGCCTGTGGACTACTTTCTCAAAAATTTTGGAGAGTGGGGCAAGGAGGAAGATGGGATGGTAGTTGGATACTAGATCCTTGGAACCAGATTTGTGAAGAGGTTTAATAATGGTGCACTTCCAAGCTTTGGGGAAGGACCCCATGCAGAGGGAGTGGTTGAGGATGTTAGTAAGAGGGATGGTCAGGGAGTCATAGGCAAGATGGAGAACTCTGAAGTCAATGTTATCTGCACCCATGGATGGTCTTGGGTTGTTTGTTTTGATTAACTTAACCACTTCACCAGGGGTCAAGTATATATCTCTCTATATATTCTATGCAAAAAAACTTTGTTAATGCATCATTTAGGGTTAAAACACAAAAAGTACAGAAATGAAATGTTTAGGGTTGCCCTCTCCTCCCCTGTGGACCCGCCCATCATCCCAAGATTGGCAGCTGATGGGGTGTGTCAGTGGGGTTGTGTGGCCTAAATCTCACCCCATTCCATGTGTAATCATATTTACAAGCCACAGTAAAGAAGAATGGGGTGAGATTTAGGCCTCACAATCCCAATGACACATCCCATCAGCTGTCAATCTCAGGATGATGGGCGGGTCCACGGGGAGAACGGGACAACCCTAAATGTTTAATTTCCTTACTTTTTGTGTTTTTACCCTAAATAATGCATTGACAAAGTTTTTTGCATAGAATTTCCTTACTTTTTGGAAAGAATATAAACGTAGAAAGTCAGGCAAGTTAGTGGAAGCATGGACTGCGCTCCCACTGACTTGCAAATTTCTGCAGAATTCCACACTGGTTTAGATTTTATGCATGACTGTAAAGTACATCCAAGGCAGTAAGGATAGCTAACATATAAATTTGAAGCCAGTACCGCAATGGAAAACACTGTCCACAAAATGTGAATTACACCATGCAATATCTCTGCAAAATATGTACTGTCTAACACGTTAGCACCATCAACACCATCAAGATTTCAAGTAAAAAGACCAAACTGTTTCCAAGATATTTAATTTTAAAATTTCTAAAATTGGGCTTTCTGGTCCCTTCATATCTGGCCTTCTAGTCACTCCCTCCCTCATGATCAAAGATGACGATCAAAGAATCTCACAATCAAAGAATTTGTGGGCTCGTGATCAAAGAATAGAAAATTTGAAAAGTCAATTTTTAGGCAAAAATACATGCAACCACAGCCATGCCTTGATAGAACAAAGCCCCCTGAGCAAAACACACCCTCATTTATGTTAATAAGCCACCCCTGAGCAGGGAAAATTTATTTTTTCAATTGGCCATCTTGTCACACCCTCACAATGAAAGATCACGGTCACAGAACCTCACGATCAAAGAATTTGCAGGCTCGTGATCAAACATCATTAGTCAGCTGAGATCAAAAAATAAAAATGATCAAAACTCTATTTTTTGACCATTTTAAAATAAACCACAGTCATGGCTCTATAGAGTGAAGCCCCCCTAAGTAAAACCCATCCATGTTTTACTTCAGGAGTGACCCCTGACCTGAGATATTTGAATTTTTCCAATGGCAAAATGAAAACAAGATGGCGCCCATCACACTCAAAGAATTCTCGTGGTCAAAGATTCTTTGATCGTGAGCCTGCAAATTCTTTGATTGTGAGGAGGGACCAGATGGCCAAAACCCCATTCTTTCGCAAAATAACCATATAAATTTTCACATTGACTTATAATGGGAACTTAAAAGTTTAATACCTTTTGAATGGATTAATATTTTTTCACCAAATGAAAAGTAGCATGTTTGTTCACCCAAGCTCTTTCAGATGAGCCAGCTCTCAGAGTGGCACGCCATACAACAGCCATGCAGTGCCATGAACAAAATCAAAAAGTGCAGTGTCAGTGGCTCAGTAGGTAGCACACTCACCTCTGAGGCCGGGAGATCAGAGGGCTGTGGGTTCAGTTCCCACATCTGGCACTTGGGTTAATATCCCAGTACTGACACTGCAGTGCAGCATGAGAGGGGTGCTGCACTGTTGAGGTGCCGTCTTTCGGATGAGACGTTAAACCGAGGTCCCATCTGCCTGGATTGGTGGTAGTTCAGGTGGATGTTAAAGATCCCATGGCACTTCTCGAAAAGAGTAGGGGAATTTCCCCGGTGTCCTGGCCAAATTTCCCTCATTCACTAAAAATACCACCGACAGCTTAATCTGGTTCAAGGTCAGTTGGCATTCATCTGTATCCCCCCTCCCCCGGGTCATGCCTGAAAATAGTCAGAAATTGTCTAGTGCACTTACCCGGTCAACAAAAGCTAAATAAATAAATAAAAAAACTGCCAACATAACTGGTGAAAAGTGCATTTTTCAACATTTTGGTGTGCAATAACTGTAAGTCTGACCGAAACAAAATTTGGCAGATCTAGAGATCTACTATGTTACACTCTGCATACCAACTTTCATGCACATCTGTTGAATGGGTCCAATGTTATTAACGTGCAAAATTTTGAGTTTAACATAGATGTGCCTACTCAACCCTAAATATAAGGGTGCAACCGCACCCCTATAATGTGTATATATTATAGTGGCACGGTAGCACCACTATATTTAGGGTTATGAAGGCACTTCTATGTTAAAGTCAAAATTTTGTGCATTAATAACTTTGGACCCATTCAGCAGAGTTGCCTGAAAGTTGGTCAAATTTTGTTTCAGTCGGACTTATGCTTATTGCACATGAAAACACTGAAAATGCAAAATTATCCAGTTTTGGAGGCAGTTTTTGAGATTGTGTCAGTGGCCCCACACAGCCATCATGTGGTGTGCTGCTCTGCAAGATGACTCATCTGAAAGATCTTGGCTGGCTGAATATGACACTTTTCATTTGATGAAAAAATATTAAGGCAATAAAAAGTTAAGCCACTTTTAAGCTCCCATTATAAGTCAATGGGAACATTTATATGGTTGTTTTGTGAACAAAGAATGGGGTTTGGGTCATCTCATCCCACCTGGCAATCAAATAATTTGCAACCTCGCTTTCAAAGAATCTTTGTCCCTGAGAATTCTTTGATCACAAGGTCCACCATCTGGTTTTTGAATTCCGATTGAAAAAAATCAAATATCTCGGCTCTGGGGTCACTCCCGAAGTAAAACTTTGATAGGTTTTACTCAGGGGGCATCATTCTATTGAGCCATGCCTTTGGTTCAGTGCAAAATGGTCACAAAATAGAGTTTTAAACATTTAAAATCTTTGATAGCGGCTCACTAACGGTCTTTGATCACGAGCCTGCAAATTCTTTGATAGCGAGTTTCTTTGATCGCGATCTTGCATTGCAAGGTAAAAATAAATTTTACTCAGCTCAGAGGGTAGCCTAGGAACACAAATGAGGGTGGGTTTTGTTCAGGGGGCTTCATTCTATCAAGGCAGTGCAGTGGTTTTGTTCAATTCTGCCTAAAAGTTGAGTTTCAGCATTTTTTATTCGTTGATCATGAGCCTGCAATTTCTTTGCTTGAGAGCCTGAAAATTCTTTGATCGCGATCCTGCATCACGAGGAAGGGGCGAGATGGCAAAATGGCAAATGATATTCTGCAAAATTCTGGTGAAATTCCAATGATAATAGTACACATTGGAACAAATAATCTATTTGATAATTATATATGTTCAATAAAGGAGGAATATGTTGCTTTAACAAATAAATTGATTTCTCTTGAATATGACATTTATATTTCTGAAATGTTATCACTTACTGCAGCCCCAGACTTCATAAATGATAAAATTCAACATCATTTGCCATTTTGGTAATATCAGATATCAAGGCTCCCCTAAAGGAAGAGCAGGTTTGATTTAGTTTATCACCATTACATACAGCCCTATCTAAATGTTTGATCATTGAATCACCCAAAACAAACAGCTGTCACATATATGAAGATGTATTAATATCCATATCTGAATTTTCTGTTGGGGTGTTTCCATAGGTATATCAGGGAGGCATGATCTACTAATATAGGTGCTGGGGAGTACATACAGGGGAGCAATTGTTAATAGGGGTACTGGTAATAGTGATCTTAGAGGGATTAGGATGGTCTAAGAATGGCCCTGTCATAGCCCCTATAGACTGTTCCATATCAACTAAGGGGGTCACCTGGAAGATCAAAACTATTCCTTAATGGTAATGACAATACAGCTGCCTTTCTAACTTTTTTCCAGGCTTTTGGAATATGGACTGTATACCAATTGTCATGGGGGCCTTCTTCCTCTGAATCTCTTCTAGATCTTTTGTTATTTGTTTCACCTTTATTAAGGGGAGGATCACACATGGGAAGTTGTGTAGTTTCATTTTGCATAAGTGGAGTCACAGTTTAAAATGAATTTGGTGGTGTTTCAACAACTGGAATGGTTAATATGGGTGAGGGACCCAGTGTATTATTTGAGCAAGTAACATTACAACAACAAAAACATTCCAGCATAGTGATTTGGCTTTGTTCCAGTTGACACATTCTAGAACTAAATATGGTAATTTCAGATTTTAACTCTGCCACTTCTGTACATTTGTTACATGTAAATGGAGCAGATGGAAATGGAGGATACACACTAATATACATGGCACACACAATACATTTAATACCGACATCCCCATCCATTGTCATAATGGAATTTGACATAATACTTGTCACACAGGTAGCTTTCTGGCACACCAGCCTGTTAGACTATGATAACCCACTTAAGGAACTACTGCTTCTCTAACTGATAAATTTGCAAAGGTAATCAACGGATACTGCACAGACACATACCGTGATGGCCAAATTTGAAACTATCCCCAGTTCCTACTTATATTTGCACAGGATTCCTGTGCCCGTCTGCCCTGCCTGTCATGCTGGACATGCCAGACACACGCTCAGATGCGCTTGACTCTGCACGCATAGCCATGCATTCGCACTGCTTGTGCTCACCCCACTCGCAGAGGGGTGAGTGCTTTATAGCATGTGACCCAGAAGGGAATTCCTGGGTGTGAGTCAGTGAACTACAAAATTATAAGCCCCCAGTAGATAAAACACTGCATATTAGCAGCTGGTCCCTTCAAAACACAATTAGCACATTGACAGAAGTTTGATTAATTAAAATAATGGGTAGAGGCAGTGGTGTAGTTCCTGACCAAACAAACTGAACTGCAGCCCTGCAACGTACTTCCTAGTTCACCTCAGTATGAGCATGTGAACATAAGCTGCCGACACTAAGTTGTAAAGCACTTCTTAACTCATCCAGTACTGTCCTACACCATTAAGGTGTCTCACAACATGGGGAGAGAAAATAAATCCTGCGTACAATCTATAACTTTTTATCTGAGAACATTCATTTTAGAGCTCCATTATATACTGCTGCATTTAGAAGTTTATATGATTATGTACCACGTGCACTTATATTGTATTAATGCACTAGCACTTTCTCTCTTAGTCCCCCCCCCTCCTTTTTGTGGAGGAATTATGCCTAAACAGCAGTATTGTCAATAGGGTTGTATGAGCCACCTGCCATTAATGTCTTCAATATCTATTAGTCAGTTTGGGGTACACCACACTTTGTTTTATTTTTGGCACAAGTTAGTAAAAACACTTTAATATGGAGCGAATAGTAACATGCTTCACATACATAGTGAGTATGATAATTGGAATTAATTTATTATTTATTAGCTTTTGGTAACCGGGTAAGTGCGCTAGGCAACAGACCTGCCTATTTTCAGGCACGATCCGGGAGAGCACAGGACATTGGATACAATATGCAGAAATGCACAGACATAATATAGGTGTACAGAAGCAAAACAAGATATACATTGGGTAGTACAGTAACAGTTACATAAGGGTACATTTTAGGCATAGATCATAATAAGGATGTAAAATAAAGCAATTAGGGTAACCATAAGACAGCTGAGGACAGTAAAGACATCAAGGTTCATAGCCACCTAGACAAATTGCATGGGAGAACATTAGTGTAGTACTCAGGGTCAGACCCGACAGCCTGCAGTGGGACAAAGCAAATTAAGAGCATTTGCATTGGCCAGAGGCTAGGAGGTGGGTGAACAGTGAGTTTTTGAATTCTCGATGGGAGGATGATGTTTTCACCATAAGGGGGAGTAAGTTCCAGAATTAGGGAGCAAAATGGTCAAATGCCTGTTCACCCATTTTTGTCATGCAAGGTCTAGTGGAGAGCATGGGGACAGAGGAAGACCTGAGGGTATGGGTGTGTGAGGCAGGAGTCAGGAGGTTGGCAAGATAGACAGGGCAGGGAGGTCTAGAAAGGGAGTCGATAAAGCAGCCCAGGGAGTAGGCTCGAATATCCTTAGGTGACAGCCAATTTATACTTTCTAAGAGCCATTGTATTATATGTGAACTCACCATACTGTTTGAGAATGGTGAATATCAGTTTTCAGTTTTTATTTACACTAGTTTTAGGTCCCTGCAACACATCCCAGTTCCATTTTAGTCTCACTTTTAGGGTGAGAATCTAATTGGATACATATCAATAAATATTTGCTATTGGGAAAGAGATGTTCTCCAGTACCAGAGGCCACTTAGCATCAATTAATAATTTGCTTGATTAATTTAATATATGCACCTGAAGCACTACTAGAAGTATTGTTGAAGTGTAGGTAGCCAAACCCCTGAGGAAGAGGTGTTTAGCCTCAATAGGCTGGGGCTCGTTAGGTAGACGGTCACTCTGCTCCACTGTTTGAGTTTTTGAATATTTAGTACTATATGTACAGTCTACACACAAAAGGATTTTAATTTTCACAATACAGCAGCATGCTTGTCTTGCTTAACTGAGCTCAGGCACTGTTAACTAGGATTCATGGGATAGGAGGTCAAAAGTGCTCTTTTCGTTGCAGAAGCTGACTGCAGTATAGTGAGTGAGGCAGAAAGCTGGAGTCAGTTATGTTCTTAAAACCCCTTAAACTGCAGAGTTTTTTTTTTATCCAAAATCACTCTAAGGGTGTGCTATTCCTTATGCCTGTGGATCATGGACCATTTACTGACTGTTTGGTGATTTTCCTACTTTGATTAGCACTTTCAGTTTCTGTATTGAGAACAGTGATGTAGTGTGCTTTGGGGAGTGGAGTTTCTGTAACTCCAGTCCTGAAGCAATAAAAGGTAGGCTTGCCTTATAAGTGTCCTGTAATTGTATAGTGATGTTTTTGACCTAGTGCTTTTTTTTCCTGTTTTCTATGTATTGCTAGTTTAGTTGTGTAGAATAGTGAGGTTTATTTTTTTCTGAATTGTTTTTGATTATACCGTACTAGGTTCAGTGATTGTTTCTGTTGCTTAGAAGGTAGCTTTATTTCATACTTGTTTAGTGTGTGGCATGTGTCCAAATCCAACCTCTAGACATCCCTGTTGTGCATTGCTTTCCTTAAAAACACACACAAATATACCCAGTGTTGTTTGACTAAAATGTTATGTAGTCTTCACTTGTGTGTGTGTCCCCTTAGTACCAATAGTCCCATGTGGGTATTGATTTGTGTTGAAAACAAAACAATAAAAAAGTGAAAAAAAATCATGTTTATTTGTTTCAGTGAAAAGTCTTGTAAATTCTTGTTTGCTCTTGCATAGGTGCCCACTCCCTCCCACTCAGTTCCAGCCTTATAGACCTTTGTGTATTATCTTGCAACCCACACCACCAAAAAACAAACTCTGGTCAGAGCCGATATTGCTGAGAAGACCTTTTAGAAGTGGCAAGAATGTTGAAAAGAATATACGGTGCTCTCGCTGCACTGGAGTCAGCCATAACTGGTATGGCGGTGATTACAGTACTGCTCATTTGTGATACTTTCGCACATGCAGTTTGCCCAGGAGTCAGCCATGTGCAACATGGTGGCACTGATATGACTACTTATGCATGATACTCATTCATGCGTAGTTTAAGTCTGTGCCACCATTTGTCCATGGCAGTCATCACATCCGCAGTTGAGGAAAGGAGAAGTAGTGCATTGGTAAAGGGGTGTGTTTATGCGGCCGCAGATGGGAAGGGCTGCATAAACAGAATCATTGGAAATTATGCCAGAGCACTGTGGTAGCACATCAGACTGCGGTCTGGTCACCTGATTACAAGTGCTCTCATATAAATATAATAATGACATAACATCTGTGGAGCTTGGCCCACGCAGCTGCAAAAATCAGACTCAGGAAGAGACAAGAGAACTGGTCTGGGACTTGCTTGTCATTACAGTCACGTTCTCATTCTTTTCTAAGCAGTGATTTCTGGTAAATGTGCCTTAACCATATTGATCTCAGTGCTGCTATACTACTTCTGGTTTTCCCCTATTTGTAGTAGGTGAGGCGTAATAGCAGTCTTGAAGTGGTAGCTGCCTGTGATTGCACTGTATGAATAAAAGTGGTACCCATGCTCATATGCACATTTTTAGAAATGACCGCTTTCCTTGTTTTTGCGGTAAAAGATCTGACCCCTTTGATACAAAAAAAAGAAGTCAGTTATGTCCTCCACCACCTCCCCATTTTTACTTCCAGTGAGGAACGTGGGTATGGGTTTGCATCAGATGTACAGTGGTAGCCATAGATGCATAATATTGTTAAACTGTAATTAACTGTGTGTAAAAGCTTGTTTTTTTCCTTGAATGTATGTTTTCTTAATGTTGTCAATACCACTCCACCCATTTTGTACTCTGCCCCTGGATGTTTGTTCCCCAAGTGCATTATTTTACATTTTTCTGTGAAACCTAGCTGCCATACCCCTGACCACTGTTCAGATCTTATAAACTCTCTGCTAATACTTTTCCATCCTGCTACAGATCTTGGTATCATCATGCAGAGTCAAACCTTCCCTTCCTGCTTCTTTGCAATTTCTCTTATAAAAACATTAAAAGAGAACTGGGTCCAGCACTAATATCTGAGGTAACCCCCCCCCCCATCACCTTCCAATCTTTGGAGTAAATTCCATTTACTGCCAGCCTCTGTCAGCTATTCCATAACCAATTTCTTGCCAAACAGCCATATTTTTTTCTCTCTAAGCTAACACAGTAGGAGCCTTGCAGCACCAATGCAACTTTCTCAGAAGGCATTTAAGTTATGCATACAAAACTAGTATGAAAGTTGTTCAGGACAAAAAGACCTTTCAAATGAGGCTGTTCACTAAACATCACTAATTATATTTGTTGAAATATGGCCATCTGATTACCTGAATTTTCATTTTTCTTCACTATTTTCACATTTTGGATGGCTATATTTTAAAACAATGTAATGAATTCAGTTTAGTAACTACCCTCATTTAAAAAGTATTTTTGTCCTGAACAACATACATGCCAGTGGTTTATGTGTAACTTCTATATTTTCTGAGATATTTACATTTGTTTGGCAATACTCCCGATGTGTTTGCTCAGAGAAAAAAAAATTAGTCTGTCTGGAAGCGTAGTAGGAGTCATACTAACATACTAAGAAGCCAACAGAAGGCCATTTGGTCTATCTAATCTGCTGGTATTGCAGGGTACAGAGCTTGAGCTACTGTCCCCACCCTATCTCCACTTCTCCCATTCTCCCTTCCTATGACATGTGCCTATCCCAGCCTTTCTTGAAACTGTGTTCAACAATATCACTTCTTCTGACAGTGCTTTCCAAGTGTCTAACACCCTCTCTGTGAAGAAGATGACCCTCTTAAACCTTCCACCTTCCATCTTAAGACTGTTCCCCCTTGTGTTATGGTTGCCACTCATTTGAAAGACACCCTCCTTATCCATTTATTTTTTTACCTTTGTTTTACCAGGAGAGACACTAAGCTGAAAGCTTGTTTACAAGCGCACCTGGGAGCACAAGGAAGTTAAATGACTTGCTCAGGGTCACACAGTATGCAAGTGGGGGCTGTGGGGTTCAAACCCAGGTCACCAGGTTTGCATCTCAGAGTCTTAAACCACTGCGCTATACTGCCTCCTTAACCTTTAAAGTACTTCAAGTCCAAATCATGTCTCCACTTTCTCTATCTCTCTCTCATCCTCCATGGAGTACATGTTTAGTGCCCACAACCTCTCCTCATATACTTTGCCCTGTTGATCTGCTTTCATCTTTGTAGCCCTCCTCTGTACCTTCTACAGAAGGTTTATGTTCTTTCTCAGGTGTGGGCACCAGTACTGAACTCCATACTCTAGATGTGGCTTTACCAGTGACTTGTACAAGGACAGTATAACCTTCTCTCTCCGACTACTGGTACCCCTAGTTATGCATCCCAGCATCTTGTTTGCCCTTACTGCTGCTTTCTTGCACTGTGTAGAGTGCTTCAGTTCTCTAGTGATCATCATGCCCAGGTCCCTCTCCTCCTCTGATGCAGATACCAGGACTCCACCCAGGTAGAACGCTGTCTTGGGATTCTTTTTTCCAATATGCATAATATTGCATTTCTTGGCATTGAAGCCAATCAGCCAGATCCTGGACCACCTCCACAGCTTTTCCATGTCATCATGTAGGTCCTGTATCCTTTCAGCTGTGTCCAGTCTCCCACAGAGATAGATGTCATCAGTGAATAGGCACATTTTGCCCTTTATACCATCCCCAGTGTCAATGATGAAGACATTAAACAACACCGTCTCCAGCACAAAGCACTGCATTACCCCATTACAGACCTTTCTGGTGACAAATATCTCTCCCTCCACAACCACCCTCTGGGTTCTGTTCCCTCAGTCAGTTTTCCACCCATCTGGCCATCTTATTCCCAACCCTGCTAAGAACCACCAATTTCCTGATCAACCTTTTGTGGGACACAGAGTCAAAGGCCTTGCTGAAATCCAGATAGAGGATGTCTACTGTCTTAGTGATGCATTTAAAGAAGTCAATCAGATTTGTTTTATAAAATCACCCCCCCAATGAACCCATGCTGCCTTGAATCCTGGCAACCATGCTCCTCTAGATATTCCGCCAATCTTTCCTTTAGCATGGCCTTCATGAGCTTCCCCATAATTGAGGTCAGACTGACTGGTCTGTAATTCTATGGGTCATTCTTGGGACCACTTATGTGAAGAGGCGCCACATGTTCTGTTATCCAATACTGTGATACCATGCTTGACGCTAGTGAACTATTAAATAGGTCTGTCAATGGCCCTGCCAGCTCCTTGGCCAGTTCCCTTAGTACACTTGTATATACACTGTTTGGGCATGGTGATTTTTCCACCTTTAATATTAGTTGCCCATCCCTCACTCTATCCTTCTCTATCACCACATCTATGTTCACCTGTCCCCCTGCTCTTCTTCTCCATCCTAAAGACACTGGTCCTTCTGTCTCCCTGGAGAAGATGGGACAGAAGTATTCATTTAGTATCTATGCTTTTCCACCATTATATTCCATCCTCTCCTTCCCTTCATTAAGTCTAACAATTCCTTCCTTCTAGTCTCTTTTTCACTTATATAGCAAATGAAAGATTTATCCACCTTCTAATTCTTTCAGCTGTCTGCAGCTCCTTCTGCGCTTTAGATTGCAGGACTTCCTTACTTGCCTCACAAGCCAACCTTGGGTAATTTTCCCTTTCCACCTTTGTCTTGGTCTTCCTGAATGTTCTATAGGCCAGCCTATTTTCTGTTGCTCCCTAGGCAACCCCAGAACTAAACCAACCTGGAACTTTGGCCCTTGTGTTTTTATCCCTGAGCCTAACACACTCCTCTGTGTCAATCGGTATTCCTTCCTTAATAATGAACTACCTATGGTCCAACCCTATATCTGCTCTGATGCCCACCAGAAGGTTCCTTAGTACTTCACCCATATTCCTAAAAGTCTGACCTTCTAAAATCTAAGATTTTTGTCTTAGTAAGGATGCTTTCCCTTCCCATTTCCAACTGTAACCACACTGTGCAATGGTCACTCTCACCCAATGGCTACCTGACTGTTATTTCCTATACATGCTCCCTATTTGTGAGCAGAAGATCAAGCATTGCCTCTGCTCTTGTTGGTTCTGTGACACCCTGAGTCAGAAGCCCACTCTGCAGTCCTTTCAGGATTACCTGACTCCTAGCACATGTAGTTGATGGTATTCTCTAGTCCACCTTGAACAGGTTGAAATTTCCCACAATTATCGCCTCTCCTTCTCTGCAGCTTTCAGTATTTGTCAACACGGTTCTCTGTCCTTCTCCTCATCCTGGTTGGGTGGTCTGTACACCACCACAGCCTCACCTTTCTCCATCTGTTGGACCTTTGGGATAAGGGGGCCTGTGAGGAGGAGGACCATGTAAAAGCATTTATTCTATATAGATACTTCTGCTCAGTATTTACTGAAGAGAAGGCAGGACAGGGTCCACAGCTCAGCACCATGGACACAGGGGGGAGGGAGGTGTGTACTAGTCCCTTCACAAAAGAAGGGGTCCTACAAGAGATCAATAAGCTTAGGGTGGACAAGGCAATGGGACCTGATGGCATACATCCCAGGGCACTAAAGGAGCTAAAGGTGGAACTAGCAGAGCCATTATCAGAGCTGTTTAGTGAGTCTCTGAGCACAGGAGAGGTCCCAGAAGACTGGAGAAAGGCTCATGTGATCCTGCTCCACAAGAGTGGTAGCAGGGAGGAGGCAGGGAACTACAGACTAGTCAGTCTTACCTCAATAGTGGTCATGATTATGGAGTCACTACTTAAGGAAAGGATAGTGCAATACCTGGAATCCATAGACGCACATGATCCAAGACAGCATGGGTTTACAACAGGAAGGTCCTGTCAAACTAATCTCATAGATTTCTTTCACTGGGTAACCAGAGTGGTGGACCAAGGGGGAGCAGTAGATGTTACCTACCTTGACTTCAGCAAAGCTTTCGATTCTGTTTCACATAGAAGATTGATTAATAAGCTGGGTAGGCTTGGGGTGGGTCAGAAGTTGGTCAACTGGGTGGCAAACTGGTTGATGGGAAGAAAACAGAGAGTTGTGGTAAATGATATACAGTTAGAAGAAATGCAAGTCACAAGTGGGGTACCTCAGGGATCAGTCTTGGGGCCAGTCCTCTTCAATATCTTCATCAGTGACATTGAAGATGGACCAGAGGGTAAGGTTTATCTGTTTGCAGATGACACCTAGATCTGTAACAGAGTAGGTGATCCAGAAGGTGTGGGCAGAATGAGAAGAGATCTGGATGAACTAGCAAAATGGTTGGAATAGTGTCAGCTGGGGTTTAATGCAAAGAAGTGCAAGATCATGCACATAGGGAGCAGAAACTGTGAAGCCACTTATAAGCTGGGAGGGAAGTTGCTGGCAGTCACAAGGGAAGAAATAGACCTGGGCATAATCATCATCAACAATAACCTGAAATCTTCGAAGCAGACCACAAAAGCATTAGGTAAGGCTAGGGGGATGTTGGGGTGTATTAGTAGGGGTATCACAAGTCACAAGAGGGAGGTAATAATCCCTCTTTACAAGACAATGGTTAGGCCCCATCTTGAGTACTGCGTGCAGTACTGGAGGCCACACCTTCACAAGGACATTAACCAAATTGAGGCAGTCCAGAGAAGGGCAACCAAAATGGTGCAGGGACTGCATCAGAAAATACAGTGTATGAGAATAAATTTATGGTGTTCAATATGTATATCCTAGAGAAAAGGAGGGAGAGAGGTGATATGATTGAAACATTCAAACACCTTAAGGGCATTAACAAGGTGAAAGAGACTAACATGTTTCAATATAAGAAAAATAACAGGACAAGAGGACACAGCATGAGATTCAGCAGAGGCAGATTAAGGGGTAATGTGAGGAAGCTCTTTTTCACAAAAAGGGTGGTGGATTCATGGAACAGCCTACCTATAGAAGTGGTAGATATGAATACAGTGCAGGGCTTCAAACAGGCATGGGATAGGCATAAGGGAGCAGTACAGATGAGTATGAACAAATAGGCCATTGACAGAGCAAAGGCCAATGGCACATTCATAAGGTGGAAAAAGAAATGGGCAGATTGGATTGGCCTTGCGGTCCTTATATACCATTAACTTCAATGTTTCTATGTTTCAGTGTTTAATTGAACCCATAATGCCTCCACCTCCCCTTTCTCCTACTCCTCCCTCATGCAAGTTATTCCCTCCCTGATATAAACTACCACCCCTACCCCCTTCATGACTACTCTGTCCCTTTTGTATAGTTTATATCCAGGGATTGCAAGGTCCCAGTCATTGTGCAGTGATGCCCAAGTCTCGGTTACTGGCACTATGCCCTCCCATTATCCTCCACCCACTCCTCCCTTTATTAAGCCTAATAATCCCTTCCTTCTTGTCTCTTTTTTCACTTATAGCGTGAAAGAAAGACTTATCCTCTTCTTAATTCCTTCCGCTGTCTGCAGCACCTTCTGTACTTTAGCTTGCAGGACTTCCTTACTTGCCTTACTAGCCAACTTTAAGTAATTTTCCCTATTCACCTCTCTCTTGGTCTTCCTAAATTCTTTATAGGTCAGCCTCTTTTCCCTTTCTACCTGGGCAATGCAAGAACTGAACCAGCTGGGCGCTTTGGTCATTGTGTTCTTACCCATGAGCCTAACACACTACTCTGTGGCAACCAGTATTCCTTCCTTAATGATGAACCACCTTTGGTCAGCCCCCATATCTGGTCTGATGCCTGCCAGGTGCCTATTTAGTACTTCATCCATTTTCCTGAAGTCTGCCCTTCTAAAAACCAAGATTTTGGTCTTGGTCAGGATGTTTTCCCAGCCCATATCTAATTGGAACCACATTGTACAGTGGTCACTCCCACCCAGTGGATCCCTGACCATTATTTACTGTATATGCTCCCCATTTGTGAGCACAAGTGCACTTTGGCAGGCATAATCCATGCACAGAACACATGATAGTACGAATTAGACTGCCCACTTCCACAGAGGATAGAGATATGTGGGTCATAATCAGTGACTCCCTGCAGCAAACAAGTCAATGCAATAATGCATATAAAAATGCACTGGAGATGGTAGGTTTTATAGGGAATGGTTTTCACAGTAGGCAAAGCAAGGTGATTCTGTCACTGCACAGATCTCTAGTGAGGCTTCACCTGGAGTGCTTTGACCAGTTCTGGAGACATCACCTGAGGAAAGACCTAGACATTCTATGGTTCTAAGCATCTGTTCACAATAATCCAGCAGGGAGCGTGGGTACATGATTAAAACATACAAGTTCCTCTGTGATATAAAGAAGATAAACTGGTATGTCCTATTTGTACCAAATAGGGATGCAGTCACTAGCAGCATGAATGGAGGTTGGCAGGATGCAAATTCCCTTCAAGTGTTTAAATGGGACTGGGACAGAGCAAGAGGAATCATGTTTCTCAAGAGGGGCAGTAAGTGTTTAAGTTGTGTTAGTGGGGGGAAGGGGTACAGTACAGCAGTGCAGTAGGCCAGTGGACTGAGTTACTATAGCAAGGGCAGAGTAGATAAATATTCAGTCTCCCATTAGTCAAGTTTTGTGTTTCTATATTCCTCTCAGCAGTGCACAATAACACACCATTACTAAAAACCCATATATAGATACATATCAATGAGCTTCAATTAATCCCTTGACATTTCAGTGTCCTGCACACATACGCAAAGTTATACCATGGCCTTTCACCAATACACAGTCATGAGGCAGTAACCCACAGTCATACAAAGATATGTAACTGTGTTCTGCACTACAATAACCAGACACAAGTGTGCTGTGCCCATACACACATTAGTACCATTGCCTTCCACCCATAGACACACACATAACAATACCCTGCATCAATACTAAGATATGCAGCCATGACCTGAACTAAAATAACAGTACATACGTGCCCTACACACATATGCACATGTGTACCATTGCTCTGCACCTAAACAAACCCCTATAATAGTACTGTGCACCCATGCAGACATTCACAAGAATGCTGGGCACAAAAATCAGTGCAGATAACAGTGTCCTGCAACTTTACACACATTTGTACTACTGCCCTTCACCCATACATGCCTCCATATAAGAAAACTTCATCCATAAAGAAATATTACTGAGTAATGCACTATAAACCAGGCATAGCTGTCATGTACCCATATTGCCATATCATTCACCCATACACACCGACATAAGAGTAGTGAGCCACTGACTTTGAAAAGTGATCTAAAAGTACCCTGCAACAACACAGAAACAAATAACAGCACCAGTCACAAGAATCCATGCACATAATATGCCATGCCATCTTGCTAACTCCAACCTCGACAAAGTCATCTGGACTGCTCACCCCCCCACCTTAGCTGCTTCTACCTGAAAATATGTTACTGCCCTCACTGTTACTACATTGCAGGGACTTATAGCTCCCATTTGTATCACTCATTACCTATGTACATTGACTGTACATAATACTCTGTATCCCTGTAATAATGCTTTTATCACTGTTACCTCTTTATTTTATGTGTTCACTGTCTGTATTTAGAACCTTGTATTATTGTTTTGTCCTCACTGTGACGAGGTGCCTTTGTAAACAAGTCTCTGACTCAAAGGTTGTAAATCTGATTGCACAAATAAATAAATAAAATACATAAATAATAATTTACTACAGACACACACACATACATAATATTAACCAGCAAAAGCAGACAGCAATGCACACATTTGTAACACTACCATGAACCCATAAACACAGACACTACTCTATCAGTAACAGTAACATTAATGCCTGTCTCTTTCAGCCACTTTTACAGAGACACTGTTAGCATTCAGCAGCAATTCAGAAATGATAGTTGTAATATACATTAGTCTGGCATTTTGTTTTTTCTTGTTTAAATGAAAAAAATTGGTGGGACATGCATCTGGTACCAGAAACACTGAAAAAGTAAAACCAATAGTATCTAAAAGAGTTTGTGAAACTGTAAAATGAGCTTCTGTAAAGTGGCCAGCACATAAAACACTATGATCAGTTGGTTTCTAGCAGGCACATTTAATACCTGGGGCTCGATTCTCAAATGCTACTCAAAGACGCAAGGTGCATGTACCAAGCAGCAGGACGCAAGCAGCAGGCTGTGCCAAGATGCAAGTAAGATGGGATTCAAAAATGCAGCATGCGTGAACACAAAGACCCACTGTGTCAAGAACCCTGTGTGCCAGCACAGCTCCAGAAGGCAGCTAGCGCCAAGATGCATGGTGCATTGTGACAGGGGTAAGTCATGTAGGACAAAAGAGTGCAATTCACAAAGGATCACCTAACAGCAGATATCAAACACCTGCAGAAACTTGAAGAATGGTCAAGGGTTTGGCAGTTGAAATTCAATGCAAAGAAGTGCAAGATAATGCATATGGGGCACAAAAACCCTGGCACAATATATCAGTTGGGGGGTGAGGATATAGCATGCACCAAGCAGGAAAGGGATCTTGGGGTTGTCATCTCTGATGACCTCAAGGTAGGGAAACAGTGTGACAAGGCATCAGGTAAAGCAAATAGGATGCTGGGATGTATAGGCAGGGGCATCACCAGCAGGAAAGGAGGTCATAATTCCATCTACAAGACACTAGTGAGGCCCCACCTGGAGTACAGTGTACAGTTCTGGAGACCATACCTACGTAAGGACAGAGACAGGGTAGAGAAGGTTCAGAGGAGGGCAACAAAGATTGTGCATGGGTTGCATCACAAGTCCTATGAAGACAGGTTGAAGGAACTGAACATGTACTCCCTGGAGGAGAGGAGGAGAGGATATGATAGAGACATACAAGTATCTTACAGGGAGGAACAGGGTGCAGGAAAACACTATTTTTAAGCGAAAAAGATGTTTCAGGACTAGAGGCATGGGATGAAGTTGGAGGGAGGACGATTCAGAGGAAACATGGGAAAGAATTTCTTCACAGAACGGGTGGTGGACAAGTGGAACACCCTGCCAGAGGAAGTGGTGGGAGCTGAAACAATCACGGGATTTAAGAATGCATGGGATAGACATAAAGGAATTCTAGAGGTCAGGGGTAAGGGGAAATAGACTTCTAGGAAAACAAACTGAACTTACAAGCTCAAATGGGCAGACTAGGTGGGCCATAGGCCCTTATCTGCCGACACTGTCTATGTATCTATGTATCTATGTATCTATGCTACACTACACAGAGCTGATCCAAGGGGACTTAGAAAAAGGAAGGAATGGGGCAGGATAGTGATACACGACTGAGACACAGGACTGCAGCAGAACAGAGACAGACGACTGCCAGGAGGATGTTAGTACCACAGGCTCTACTGGGCATATAGCTGGCCAGTCACTGCCATAGGCGATGTGCCTGCCAGGCTGCACAACAGGGTGGTGCAGCACAGCAAGTGCTTAGACAGAAGCAACCCAGACATCGGAGGCATGTCAGGCTTGAGTACCGGCCATGCACCACCCACATGGACCTGAGTGAGGAGCAGTGCATCACACGATATCGACTTGGCAAGGCAGCCAAAGCAGATCTATGCCAGGTACTTGAAGGTATGTACAGCTGTATGGGTAAAGGCCACTGGTGGATTCCAGACACAGAGTGGCAACACCATGGGCATCTCACAGCCCTCCATATCATGGTGCCTGAGGGCAGTCGTGGATGCCCTCATACACAGGTCACATCAATACATTCACCTACCCACAGATGCCCAGGAGCAACTGGCAATCAAGCAGGGATTCTACAGTATGGCAGGATTCCCATTGTGTACATGGTGCAGTAGACTGCACACACATTGCCATAAGGGTACCACTGGACGAACCAGAGACCTATGTCAATCAGAAGGGCTACCATTCCATGAATGTACAGATCATCTGTGACAGCAGGTGCAGGATCCTCAACATTGTGGCACAGTATCCTGAGTCCACACATGATGCGTACATCTACAGGAACTGTGGAGTGTGTGATGCCTTCCAGAGCAGGACATTCACTGATGGCTGGCTGCTTGGTAAAGTGCACACAGATACATGCAGAATGGGTGGGCACGGGACGACTGTGGGCACAACACTAACCAACACCTCCCTCCCCATAGGTGACAGTGGATACCCCCAACAGCCCTGGCTGATGACACCAGTGAGGTGTCCACTGAGTGCAGCAGAGCAACGGTACAACAATGCCCACACAGCAACATGCAGTGTGATAGAGCACACATTTGGCATTCTCAAGATGAGATTCCAGTGCCTTGACAGATCGGGGGCTGCACTGCAGTATACACTGGTAATGGCATGCAAATTGTTCATAGAATGCTGTGTGTTGCACAACATAGCACTGGAACATGGCACACCCTGGCAGAGGATGAGGACGCACCCAGCGAGGATGGTGACACTGCAGGGGGGAGAAGGAAGAGGTGTAGGGCCAGGCCATGACTGGTGACAGCAAGGCCAAGCACAACACACAATAGCAGGACAATGAATGTGAGCGCAGCTCATTGTGGCTCACTTCGGATGAGTGCACAATAGAATGTGCAGTGTGCATGGCCACAGGTATGCCAACACCACCATGCTGTATGCAGGCCCTGAACCACAGCCCCGGGACCATGGGAAGACCACACACATGCAGCAGTGGCACACTGGGCAGCAGTGCCATGCCATTGCAGGGAACAACACTGCAGTGCCAGGAACCCAGGGTCCACTGCGGAAAGCACACACAGCAGGTGGACAGGAACAGCTGTGGCAAGACGGAGGTGTCGCTGCCTGGGCCCTCAAACAGGCAGTGGTAACAAGGTGACACAGATGTGCCCATTGCCTGTGTGCCACCCCAGATGGTGCAGCACACAGTGATATGGAGAGCAGCAAGGGAGTCCAGGAGGTCAGTGCTAGCAGGGGAGATATGTGTATGAGCAGTGTAATGTAGGGATGGGGGACTGTGTGGGGTAGTCACACAGTGGCCATGGCACTGAGCAGCAGGGATTGCACATGCTGGGTCCAAAGCCACAGAAATGTGGCACACAGCACATTGTTGTCAGTGCCAACAGGTAATGGCAGTGCACAGTGAGCACCAGAGGTAGGCCGACTGGGAACATGGGGGACTGTGCGGGTGGGAGGTTGCACACACCATGAAGCACTGCCACAGGGGATGCACAAGGGTGGGTGCAGTGCACCACTGGCAGCAGGACATGGGTGTGTCATGCACACTGATAGGACATGTCATGTAGCCTGGCACAGTACCCCCAGAGGCATGCCTTGTCTACACAGCTGAGGGACCCTGCAGAAACACAATGTGTGGTGACAGAGGGATGGCATGCAGAGCACCGCACAGTGCACTGTTCAGCAGCAGTGGGGAGATGCAAGTCACTCTGTGCATTGGCCACAGCAATGCTACTTGCGTACAGAGTACACCCGTACACAACGCACAGTGCATTGCATGCTGTGTGCCAACGCAAGCAGCGTAGCATGTGTGACGCAGCTTGTGACTTGCGGGTGAAAGAGGTGAACATGTGGAACTGAGCCACCAGCACGTGTAGGGTCTCGATAGTGCATGATAGGCCACACAGGATGGTGTATCACAGGCACAGCCCCAGCTAAACTGCAGAGGGAGGCAAGGGATAACAGCAGTCACAAGGGCAAGCTGCAGGTGGCAGGTCCAGTTGGCATGGCACACTAGAGCAGGGCACCAAACTTCACAGATGATACCTTGCTACTCATCAGCCTGGCTGAGCAGTGGAGCAGGTGCTGTTCCCACAAGGGGCACAGCAGACCAGCCCAGCCACCAGGGAGAGGGTGTGGGCCACCATAGGAAGCAGGCTCCAGGTGGTGTCTGGAATAAGGAGGACCATGGGGTGGATCAGGCACTGGTGGAATAACCTGGCCTGGAGGGAGGGGCAGCTCCTTGGACACCTGAGGTGGATGGTACGAGAGGCTGATATAAAGATGCATGGCGGATGCCCACACCGGTGAGGTATGTGGCACCAGTAACAAGTCCAACACACAGCACAT
This sequence comes from Neoceratodus forsteri, assembly GCA_016271365.2. Taxonomy (NCBI): domain Eukaryota; kingdom Metazoa; phylum Chordata; order Ceratodontiformes; family Ceratodontidae; genus Neoceratodus; species Neoceratodus forsteri. The sequence goes on along the minus strand of CM028131.1, from coordinate 40,197,255 downwards.
GACAGGGACCTCGATTGCACAGAGGGGAACTGATGTTGTCATAGCCCATTATGTCCCTGCTGGTGAGGGCAGTGATGCCCAAGGCCAGGGCAGGCCCAGGGATGCTGGACTGGATAGACATGGTGGAGGACCCAGCAGAGAGCAGCATCGGCAAGGTAGGTATGCAGCAGTCATGTCACATATGCAGCTATGCAGGTGAATGTGTGGGGAGCAGTGGACAGGGGGGTACACACACAAACACACACACACACACACACACACACACACATATGCACCGGTGGGCCAGCAAGGGTTGCTGTGGCTGGAGGCTGCTGGTGGGGCACAGACAACACGTACACATGTGTTACGGTGCGCCACACACATGGTCAGTGTAAGGCACAGCCCATGCAGCACGTGACATGTCATGATGAAGGCCTGCTGGGCCTGCATTGGTGGTGTGGGCAACATGCAGGGAGGCAGTGAATGGGCCTGTAGCATACTCAGTGGCTGTCGCTTTGTGCTTCAGGTTCCCATTGAGGTGCGAGGAGGGAGCAGCAGGGCCAGGACGTGTGGTGGAATTCCCTGGAGTGGGCGATGTCATGCTTGAAGCAGAGCGATGCTCGGGTGTACATAGCCAGGACCCAGTTGATGACCAGGGCGGGCAACAGGTGGTACCACAGCATGGTGCAGAGGAGGCAACAGAGAAAGAGGATGTGGAGGAGGGTATCCCAGCTGCCTGACAGGGGCATAGTCAGATAGCAGGGTCAGGTGACAGTGCTGTGGGACTGCATGCAGCAGGCGACATGGCTGTCACGGTGACAAGCAGAGATGCCCATGGCACAGCTGCCTGGGAGACTGCAAAATAGACCGGGGATAAGGATGCCCACATGTATGGTGGTGGTGATGCAACCCCCGACTATGGTCCAGAGCAGCCTGGGAGTAAGAGAGACACATTGCCTGACAGGGACAGGAGGGGTGCAGGTGGCATGCAGCCCCAGCCGCATGGCCTCTGTGACTTTGCTCAGGGACTTGGCCTGTGCATCAGGCCCATGGCAAGGCTTCTGACCGACCTACAACTTGTGGTGCAAGACCTGCTGGACTACCTGGACCATATCGGTGGACAATGAGTGGTGGACAGGTGCATGCATCAATGTCCTGGACCCACCCTTGCAATAGCAGACACACCCAGGATGTGCCACACAGGGTAGTATGGACACAGAACTCTGGGACGTCAGGCATAATGGAGATGTGCATGCACTGCAATTAAGTGCAACACTGTTGTAAGCCTATTGCAGAATGTGGGGCAGTGCCCATTGGACTGTGTACCTCTTTGTTATTCATGACTGTTGCTGTTTTGTGATGCTTATGTGCTCCCAATACAATGTTGTTAAATGTGCAAGCTGTGTCTGTGTGCCTCTCTGTACTCTGCATGCCAATCACCTGCCTGTGCTGTACACTGGTCGGGGACAGCTATTGTTGGGTAGTGGTCCACAGGGCCTCTTCAGAGCATCTAGTGGTGACAGGGACCATCATCCAGCAACATGTGGACAGCACTGCACTGTTCCACAGGGTATGTTGCCGCCACATAATGCATGGCACGGTGTTAGGACACTGTACCCTTGAGGGCCTGTGCCACCCAGTGTAGGGGTCATCTTAGTTCCACAGTGGTATGTCACGGTGGGTAAGCCAAACCACCAGTCAACAAGGTGGGACCCAGCCATTTTGGCCTGCATGTGCCGTGCATGTGTCGGTACCAGCCATGTGAAGCTGGGTGGTGTGACATGGTATGTGGCATACCACAGGGCCCACCCAGTGGACTGCTGAGCACAGCCCAGTATGGCTGCCATGGTGGACTGCCCCACGGTGGGTACAGTGTGTGCGGGTTGATGATGGGTGTACTGTGGTGCCCCTTTGTTGTGGGGAGGGGACTGTCCTGCAGTGGATGTGCACCTGGGTGTGGGGGCACGCATGACACAATGGTCAGGAATGGCGCCGTGTGTGCCACAGGCTGCGCCTGTGCCCCACACCATGGTGTGTGCACCCACTGCTCACACCAGCCACATGGGTGGGGGCATGTCTGGTTGGCAGTGGGTGAGGGTGCACAGGTATGAGAGTGCTGTGTGAGTGGTCTTTGGCATGCCATGGTGTACGCACTTAGGCGTATGTAACAGGTCCCAGGGCAGGCATTGGGGCCCATGCTGGTGTCCAGTATGTGCCTGCAGGGGTGGCAGTGTGCATCTCACTAGTGTGGGAGGTGTGTGTCACTGTCAGGGGATGCAGGCATGTGTGTGGGTCCCATGCTGCAGTGCCATGTGAGGAGTGCCATGGCTATGGGCACTGTACTGGGGATATGGATTACAGGTGCATGCAGCATGGGTATGCATGGCTCAGATGCCTGCACATCCATGTGTGGTGTGTGTTGTGCTGTGGTCACTGGCCATGGTTGGGTGGGTGCACTGGACAATTGCATTATGGTGGCGGGACCGTAAGGCGATCCCCCTGTGATGCGCATGCCTGGTATGCTGCATGCACCCTACTGGTGAGTGTGCTGGCCTCCCTCTCCAGCCTACCATGTCCAGTGGCTTACTCTGTGCAGTGCATGGTGGCTGTACCACCATGTTGCTGCACTGTGTAGCTCCCAGCTCTGTGGCACACCCTAACTGCACTCCCACCACAGGCAGCACTGTGTTCACCCTGTCTCTCTGTGACCAGTGCTGTGTCACCGGGGGCATCTGTTGCACTGCAGTGGTCCCTGGTGGCCTGCTGCTGTCATTCCTCATACCTCCGGTCCTGCAGCCTGCAGCTGCCATCTGTGCATTGGGAGCTTCTACTGGTGCCCCTTGCCTGGACATCTGCCCTTCACGGGCAATGCCACCTGCCTCAGAGTGGGCCCCCTTGCAGCCTCAGGAATGAACAGGCATATGTTGTCCCAGCCTTCATGCTGCACTGGGTGTTGGCATGGCCATGCTGTTGGCATTCACTGTACCATCCTGTGTCTGTCCAGGCCAGTCCATGTCACTGACACATGGGTGGGTGTCAATCCCCCCTGTGTCCATCATGGTCCAGTACCCCTGCTGTGTGTGCCCCACTGTGCCATGGCCAAACTCCACACCAGCATCACTGCATGGTACGAGCCCAACCCTGCTGTCTGTTGGGCCCATGTGTCTGTTGTGAGTGGCATCTGTCTCTGGTGGCTGTTGCCCTGTGGCTGTGTGTGTGCCTGCCTTGTTGCCCACAGCCCTGTCCTTGGGCACGGCAGTGCTTGCCACTTGCTGTGTCAGCACTGTGTCTGGCTGTTGTCCTGTGTGCATCACTGGCTGCCCTATGTCCTGTGCACCCTCATGGCCCTGTCCAACATTTTTGTCTGCTGGATGTGTTCCCCATGCTGTTGTGGTCATCTTCTGCCCCTCTGTTGTGTTGCCACGCATTATAGTCCAGGCATACCTGTGGGACTGGTGCCACACCAGCTACCTGGTGCTGCATGCATCTTGCAGCCTCCTGCAGTGCAGTTGCCATTGCCGTTGTTACCTCTGTCTGGGTGAATTTCTGCCCCATGTTGCATTCCATGAGCATTGTCTGATGCTTTATGGCATCTGTTTGGCATGTGATGCACAGCCATATGTCCTGGAGTAGCCATGTTGACTGTGTTGTCTGGCAATCCCCTTCATGGATCCCATGTCTGATGGCTGCGTGGATATCCACCACTGTCAGCTGCAGCTGTACCATGTGTGCACCTGTGGCAATGGTGTGTTCCTGGATGCTGTCATATATCCCTGCCAGCTCCCGCTGTGCTGCCTCCTGGGTGAGTAGGATGTCCTGGCAGTAATGTGACAGGTCTTCCCCAAGGTCATCCTCCAGCGGCAGTGCAGTTGCACCATGTTCACCTGTCCCACCTGCACCTCCATGGTCTGGTGTGTTACTGCAGTGTGTCTGGCCACCTCGGCCAACAGTGGTGGGTGCATTGCCCACTGGTCCCACCACAGGGCATCCCCTCTGTCCCCCTGCCACTGTGTGTCCACCGTGGTCTGGCACTGGTCAGATGTACCGGATGCAGGTGTGCTCTGCCCAGGGTGCTGCTGCTGGATGGCATGGCATTGCCATCGGTGTCACTTCCTTGTTGGGCCTCTGACTCTGATCCACTATCAGTCACCCTCCTGTGGGCATGGCTCACTGTGCTGGCAAGGGTGGTCACCTGCTGCTGTTCCTCCTCACTGCTATTATGTTCGCTGTGCTCCTATATCTCACTGTCACTGTGGGGCATGGCATTGTGGTGGTGTTGCCAGGCTGTCTGTGGCCTGTTGTCTGGTCGCTGTGGCCCTAGCACCTGCTGGGTACACAGACAGATGTGCACAGTGCATTACCTTGGTTGCCCACATGTCAGTATGTGTCCAGTGCCACAGTGCATGTCCAGCCTGTGGTGACCAGTAGAGGGGTCACCCCCTGCATCTCCTGAGGCTGCATGGGGTCCCTGGCTGCACTGTGTCCCTCTTCACCTACCCTCAGGTCCTTGTCCATTGGGGTTCCCTGGTGCCTCTGTGGTGCAACAGCCTCCACTGGTGGTGCCACATTGGCTGTCTGCACAGTGGTGCCACCCACTCCATGCATGCCCAGTGCTTACCTTCTGCATGTTGTTGCCAATACAGGTCTAGCTCTGTATTGCCCTGTATGCTGCACATGCTGATGTGTGCCAGTACATGTTCCTCGTGTCTGCTGAGGGGCCGTGATTGTGAGGGGGCCCCTCCCATTGCCATTGTTCAGTGCCCGTTGTGGGCTACCTTCTTGGCATGGCACCTGATGTAACAGTGCTGCTTCTGCAGCTCTCTCACACTGCACTTGCGGGGTGCCACTACATTCACTAGTCAAGTTACCTCATCCCATGCTTCCTGCAGCTTTGCCTGTATCTTCTGGCTCCCTCCCCGGGATAGTAGCAGGTCCACCTGTTGGGTGTCACACAGTGGTCAGAGCCTAGCACCATTGCCCCATATGCCCTTGCCATCTTGCTTCACATCACACCTACCTGGGCCTCTATTGCATCCAGGAGGATGTCTGTCTCCTGGTCTGTGAAATTCTTTTTCCTGGAGTGCCCACTATTCTTCCTCCATGTCCCTGGAATTAGCTTCCCCCTCTCTTCTTGCTGCGTCCTCTGTGGTTTGGCCATTCCTCCTCCCCTTGAGTTTAGATGCTGCCTACACTATTTATTTGATGCACTGTGCATTCATACGCCATGTGTGCTGCATCTGGTGCATGGTGCATTCCTAACAGAATAGGGTGCATAGTCTATGGCGCAGGGGGCTTTGGTGCATGCTGTGTCTGACACACCTTGTGCTGTTCTAAGGGAACTTTTGAGAATCGGGCCACAAGTGTCCACTGCTTACACTGATGGTTATCTTTAGGAAAGTGATAGCAACTGTGTGCATACCCTTTCCCATTCTTAGAACCAATGGCACAGCACAAAATTAAAACAGGAAAATAAAAAAATTAACAAAAAGTAACCACACAGACAGAAATTAAAGTTAGTTAAACATAAAATATACTGTAACAAACTTTGTTAAGTTGATAGCATTATTAAAGCAGGGAATTAAAATGATTATATTAGTAAACAGGGCAGTAGAACTCACACTGTTTGTTGCATAGTCACTGTCAGCAGTACCATATAAACTGTCAGGAAACACAATACATTTTAAGAGTAGGTCAAACACTGGTACAGGCCACTCCAGTATACAGATTACAGACAAACACTGCAATGATAGACTGTTAGAAACATAAATCTGACAATTTAAAAGAAATTACAAATGACTCAGTATAAGGATAAGAAGAGTACGTTAAATCAAACTGAAGTGCCAGGACTGCAACCCGTTGCCTGCTAGGAAATACTAATTTGAAACAGCATCTCTGATAAATGCAAGGCTCACAGACCACCCACTGATATTATGATGCTACAGATGCCAGCAGCCCAGCTTAGCAAAGCATCTACAACAAATTACAGCAGTTAGAGGAAAACAGAGCTACGAACATGAAAGCAAAATTACAGTATTTATTAAGCAGAGCAGTAAAACAAACAACTAGGGCATTGCCTTAAAGATATTTCTTTATTAACACTACCATTTCCACTGAAAAATAAAGTGTTGCACATGATCTTTAAACAGAAAGAAGGGATTATTTAATTCGAATGCCATAGTGATTTGCATTAGTGGAAGAATACACTGAAAAGTCCAAAATGTGTGTTCCTCGATAAGACATTTTCCAGCTGAGATTCAGCAAGATGGCTGTAGGATCCGCCCACAGCCATAAAAATGAGCAAGCAAGCAAGGTTCTACTTCTACAGTACCCTTTCCCTGAGGCTCAGGGCGCTGTACAAAATACAGACAGTATAGGAAAATAATTAGCACTAACTTAAAACTTAATAATAACTACAAGAAAAGACAGAGTACTAATCACCTAAGGCTTCTCTAAAAAGATACACCTTCAGACCTGGTTAGAAAATGTCCACCAATGTCCCTCAGGAACCTTGGAAGCAAGTTCCACAGCACTGGTGCCCCCACCTCAAATGCACAGTTGCCAGATGATTTTTCCCCGGGCCCTGGGAACCACTAGGAGACACTCCTCAGCAGAACAAATGGTGCACTGGGGGCAGGCAGGAGTCAAGAGGACACGCAGATAGCCTGGACACAAACCATAAAGGGCTTTGTAGGTGAGTAAACCCACCTTGAAGGAGATCTTCTGCCTGACTGGCAGCCACTGCAAATTGCACAGAACAAGGGTCACATCACTTGACCTACAAAGGCTCATCAGTAATCTGACTACTGTGTCCTGCAACTGCTGCAGGCAGCATAGGACACCACCACTAACCCCTATATGTAGTGCATTGCTTTAGTTGCATCTAGGCAACGCAAGGCACATTTTATTTTTCCGGCGCCCAATCCCGGAGGCTCTGGGTGCCGTACAATCAAAATGCATCAAAAAGCAGTTAAAGCACAATAATTAACATACAAAATGTATCAGTTAAGAATACTTACAAGCAGACTACCCAAAATGTGAAGTCTGTCTTAGCAGCAGATTCCTGAAGGGGCCATTCATTCAGAATGTCTCGGAAGCAGTATCTAAAATACAGTGTCTAAAAGACAGAGTCAGGGAATTCCTGGCTGAATAAAAAGGTATTGAGCAGGCTCTGAATGCCCCAACTGAGGGGGCCTCCCTTACTGATGGAAACAATGAATTCCACAGGATGGGGTCGGTGACACTACAAGCTCTGTTGCAGTTTTTAACCTTGTCCTGGGAATCACGAGGAGGCCCCTAGAGGAGCACCAGAGGGAGCAGACCAAGGCAGCAGGTGTTAGAAGGTCTAACAGTTAGCCAGGGCCCAGCCTATGTAGGGCTTTAAAGGTGAGCAAGCCAGCCTTAAAGAGACTCCTACACTAAACTGGCAACCAGTGCAGTTCACGCAGCACTGGGGTGGTGTGACAGTATTCTGGCTGTTCCATCAACAGCCTGGCAGGTGCCTTTTGCACTAGCTGCAGTCAACAGAGGGTTCCTCCAGAGACCTTGAGGTAGAGCACATTACAGTAGTCAAGCCTTGATGTCAACAATGCATGTTCCAAGGTGGGGAGGTCCATGGGTGGAACTAGGTGTTTGATCCTAGCGATATTCCTCAAATGGCAAAAGTTGGTCTGGACAATGGATGACACCTAAGATTCAAGTGTCAGTCTGCTGCCAAGGATAACACCAACATTTTGCACCCTAGAGGAGGCCTTAAGTAGCACAGACCCCAGAAATAGTCCAGTCTCTGTGCCAGAGGCCATCCTATCATGTCTCCTGTTTGACTCCACCACAAGTACCTCCATCTTAGTGGGATTCAGTCACAACCAGCTAGAGACCAGACAGTCATTAATCTCGGCAAGGCAGTTGTTCAGTACATCCACTGCATTGGATGGCTCAGAGCCAAAGGATAGATACAGCTGGGTATTATCTGCAAAGCAATGAAAATCAAGACTGTACATCCTAATGATCTCACCAAGGGGCAGCATATATATGGCAAACAACATTGGTGACAAGACCGAATACTGAGGTACTCCAAAAAACAGAAAGCTAGGGGAGGAGGGGAAATTCCCCATCGTGACCTTTGTCTCCTGTTTGTGAAATAGGACTCAAACCAGCAGATGACAGTGCTGGCAAGTCCATAAAATTTCCTGAAGTTGTCGAGCAACACACAATGGTCCACTATGTCAAAAGCTGAGGAAAGATCGTGGAGAATGAGAATTGTCTCCTCTCCTCAATCTCACTTCCTGAGGGGATCATTATGCACCTGAACTAATGCAGTATCCATACAGTGCCTGGCACAAAAGCCAGACTGGAGTGGCTCATAGATATCAAAGGCCACAAGGTGTTCCTCGAGCTGCTGCACCACAATCTTCTCTACAACCTTTCCCAAAAGTGGAAAGTTGGAGATAGGACAGTAATTCACCTTGATATCACGGTCTAAAGATGGTTTCTTCAGAAGGGGTCTCACCAGTGCCACCTTCAAGGCATCTGGGAAGACCTCCTCTGACAAAGGGCACTGGACAAGCAAGGTGAACATTAGGCCTACAGAGTCAACACATCCCATTAAGAAACGAGTTGGCACTGGGTCCAGTTCGCAATATGTCTGCTTTAGCCTAGAAACAACCTCAATGACCTCAGCCTTTTCCACCAGTTTAAACTCCCCCCAACCAGGTGGAGTGCTCCTCAAACAATCAGGGTAACCACTGTCAGCCACACTGTGGCTCACTGGTGGAATTCCTTGCCTGATAGTGGACACAATGTCCGAGAAGAACCAAGCACACTTATTGCATGTAGCATCTGAAAACGTTTTACTCGGCTGTAGACAAGATGGATGTAATAGTCTGTCCATGGTCTGAAAAAGCATAGGTAGTCGGTTCTTCCCAGTGGCAATCTCTCTGGACAGGAACACTGCCTTCTTATTGTTGATTTCCCCCGGTACACAACACAGTGTGCACGCAGGGCCAGTCTGTCTGCAACCAGCCCCATCCTCCCCTAGCAGCACTCTAACTTCTGTCCATTGATCTTCATCGCCTTGATCTCCCTGTCAAACCAAGGGGACCTCAAGTGATGATCTGAGTTGTGCACAAACCAGTGCAATGAAGTTGAGTGCCTCAGACATCACCTTATTATATGCTGTGACTGCTTCACCAACACCCCCTAAGCATTCACTGCCCACACTACATAAGTCAACTACCACCAGAAAACCCTTCAGGGTCAAACTCCTCAAACAGCAGTAGCTTTCAACCTCAGCTGAGGAAGGGAACACAGAGGGTGCCCTGAGCTCCACCATGCAATGATTGGACCAAATGACCCAATCAGTCTTAAGATTATCAATCTCAAGCCCCAGTGAGAAGACCAAGTCCTACACGTGACAGCCCTGGTGGGTCATGGTAGAAAAATCTTGCAACAGGCCCAGAGATGATATCATCTGGAGGCGCTGATAACCCAGCCTGCATGATTCATCACTGGCCCAGATTTTTAAGTCCCCCAGAACTAAACACCTGGGGGCCTCCAGTGTTTCACCGACAACAAAGTCAGCTACCTCCTGCAGGAACTCTCCTGCCACCCCTGGGAGATGGTAGATCAGGAGGATCCTGCAACCTGAGCCTGGACCACCATGGATAGCCACACATTCAAAAAAACAAATTCTGTGTTCTCATTGGGTGCATGGTGAAGCCTAACTCATATCTAAAATAGATGCCCCCCCCCCACTCCTGCATTCCACTCTGGTGCAATGAGCAACAAAATACCCTGGGGGTTGGACATGGCAGCCTCTAAAACTGGGTCAGTAGCATCACCACCCACCCAGGTCTCTATAATGCATGTCAGATTAACTACAAAACCAGATTCGCTATAATTGCAGTATTACTTCTGATCAATCTGGCATTGCACAGCACTGCCTTCAGGGATTGGTGGACAGTGCAGCCCCTCTGGCTGCCTACCCAGTCGGTCTGCTAGGGACCCTGGGGACAGAAACCAAACACATCTTGCTTCTCTCCAGGACCCTTGGAAACCCAGGGCACCTTCTACACTTAACCAGCTTTATCCTGTCCCCTTCCACAAGACTGACCAGTGTGGCACCTCCTAATCCTGACCTCCCAATAGTGACAAGCTGTGGGGTTGGAAACTGGGAGGATAATGAAGGGCCTCAAATCAAAAAGATGGGCTAGTCTATACACAATTCTTGCCCTCCCTAGCTCCTCAGACACCCCCAGACACATGCCAATCGACTAAAGCCCTAAAGCTGTGAGGAAACGTCACTAAATAAATAAACATATACACACATCAAACATACACTAATACAGTAAAACCTAGACCACACACACACACACTACATACACAGAAACTAACTACTGCCCCCACCCAATCACCCTGATCACATAAAAAAATAAAATAATCACAGGGGGAGAACACAGGTAAATGATTGTTCTGCAGAGGTTTCAGATTGATAAAACAGAGACATGCAAAATGTCCAGAACTGGAAGAAAACTAACTGCCCAGTCCAAAAGTCAGAGCCTTTCCTAGACTGGTAACTAATCTTGATGCAGAAGGAGCAAGGCTGCTCACACCACCATAATCCCAAGGTCTTAAAAGGATTGCAAATTCAAACAAGAACATGTTTAGTCTTAAAGAGTCACTCTAAGAAAACAGACTCAAAGGCTGCTCTCCTCTCACCAGAGCAGTTTCAGTCATCCAGATATTAGGCACTCACCCCCCATGAGGCAGAAAAATCCAAAGATAGAAGAGAGGACAATCTATCACCAAGTCCTCAACTCCCAACTTCACTCCTCTGTCTGTGGCACAGTTCATGCAAGGGTTTACAGGACAAGCAGCCCAAGGAAGAAGGACAGAGAAATTTTCAGTCTGACCAGTAAAAAAACCATCAGGGAGGCATTCTTCACCCCCAAACCAGATGGAAACAGATGGGTTGCCTCTCTCAAGTCCAGGATCCATACCATAGGTCGCTTTCAGGCAGTGGGAGACAGGTGGAGTTCTCCCAGGAGGCAGCGGGGCTCCCACCTCCTGCAACATCAGTTACCCCCACCACACAACCACTGCCCCAGCAGCGCAGATCCCCTAGAAAACCCACGAGGTGGTCTCCAGCAACAAACACAGGGTTCCTAGATTGCATGGGATGTCTTCCAATAATCCTGTCGCAATAGTTGGCCAACAGTCCTGTTGCAAAGATCCAGAAGACAGACACTCCAATCCTCCAACAGCACCCTCTCTTCTTCTTACTGCTGTTGGGTGAGTACCCCAAATCTTTGATTTACTCCTCCATGACCAAAAACAAAAGCCAACTACTGCCTATAGATGTACTGCAGCAGACGTTCAACTGGAGTTAACCCTAACTTAAAATAAAATCTAAACTACTATACTACCTCACTATGAGTGCCCTGCCTAACATTAATTCCCCTAAACTTAACACTAGAGAAAAAGACTTTAAAAATACCTTGAAGATGCATGAACTCTCCCCCAGATTTAGCTGTAATTCAAAAACAATTGTAAATGCTAACTTAAAGAATCTCTAGGCAGCATTTTATGCAATTTTGCAGCTTAAGCATTAAAGCCCAAGCAGATGGCATCGCATTGTGGCCACCATCTTTAAATCAATATGGCATGTAGACATCACAAAAGCATGCACTAGTGATGGCAGGTCATCTGGCGGGATTAGGGCTCAGCAGGTAGCACACTCACCTCTGAGGCCATGAGATCAGAAGGTTGTGGGTTCTAGCCCCACACCAGGCACTTATGTAATATCTCAATACTGACACTGCAGTGCAGCATGAGGGGGGTTCTGCACTCCTGAGGTGCCGTCTTTCAGATGACAGCTTAAACTGAGGTCCCATCTGCCTGTTCTGGTGGTAGTTAAGGTGGATGTTAAAGATCACATGGCACTTTCGAAAAAAGGTTGGGGTAATTTCCCCAGTGCCCTGGCCAAATTTTCCCCCATTCACTAAAATACCGCCAACAGCTTAATCTGGCTCAAAGTCAGTTGACATTCATCTGTATCTCCCTCCCCCAGGTCGTGCCTGAAAATAGGCAGAATTTGTCTAGTGCACTTACTCTGGTCAACAAAAACTAAATAAATTGAAAAAAAAATCTGGGTGAGATTTCTGAGTTGCTGAACACTGTTCTTAACAACAGATGACACCCAAGCCTTATGCATCAATCAGCTGTCTAGGATCATGCCCAGATTTTTCACTCTCACAAATACCAAAAGAGGCAGTGTCCCAAGCACAAGGCCCATTTCAACATTCATGGTGTCCGCTTCTCTCCTGCAGCCTGGCTCAGTCACCAGCACCTCTGTCTTACCCAGAATGAGCCACAACCAAATAGAGGACATCCAGTCCTTAATCTTGGCCAGACATTTGTTGAGTAACACCACTGCACTACACGTCCCAGGCACAAAAGACATATACAGCTGGGTATCATCTGCATAGCAGTGAAACTTCACACTGTAACATCTAATGATCTCACCCAGGAGCAGCATGTACATTGTGCACAACAACAGTGAGAGGAGAGACCCCAAGGTCTCAGGGATTTGGCTTCATTGTGGACTGGGGGTCCACCTGGAGGGATGCAGGCCTATACTGACGTGATGGTCTGCATCTGTCCAGGAGGGGAACCGGGATCCTAGGTGATAGGTTTAAATACTTAATTGGCAAGCATTTAAACTAGCCAAGGGGGAGGCAGTGGAAAGGAGCAGAGAAATCCTAGCCCCCACCCCAAAAATCAGGGTACTAAGTGAGGTAGACACCAACTTAGAGATGTCAATAGGGAGAAGTGCAGGGGCAAATGGAGAAAGTGATAAATGCAATAAGGACAGGGATGGGGCAAAAATGGGTAAGGCCATCAAGAAATGGAGGGTAATGAGTACCAGAACCCATAGTCTGGGCAACAAGCTTCCTGAATTGGTGGCCTTGATGGAAGAGGGATGCCTGGATATCGTAGCAGTCACAGAAACATGGCACACAGAGAACCATGACTGGGATGTTAACATGCCAGGGTACACAACCTACATGAGAGACATGGAGGGCAGAAGTGGGAGGAGTAGCTGTCTATGGAAGGAAAGGGATAAAAGCAATTGAACAAAAGAGTAAACTGGGAAAAGAGGAGGCACTGTTGGTCTCCTTAGAGACTGGAAATGGCACCACAATCTGCACAGGGGTTGTATACAGACCCCCATGTCAGGGGGAGGGAATGGACAAGGATATGATAGAAGGCATACTTAGGATGGCAGAGAAAGGGGAGATAATGTTGATGGGGGACCTTAATATGCCAGATGTTAACTGGAGCACCTTTGCTGCAGCCACATTCAAAAGCAGGGTCATTCTAGATGCCCTTCAGGTGGCATGCCTCAGACAGCTAGTTTTGGAACCTACTCATGAAGGATCAATCTTAAACCTCATACTCTCAAATGGGGACAGTGAGAGGATCTCAGATCTAGAAGTGGGTAGCCATTTGGGAACAAGTGACCACCAAACAGTGTGGTCCACCATAAACTCAGCTACAGAGTCAAGCCATACAAAAGTGAGGGTTCTGGACTTCAGGAGGGCTGACTTTGGCAAGATGGCAGAGTGCCTTAGAAAAGCACTAGGAAACAGGTTAGAAGGAGGGGTGGAGCAACAATGGGGGAAATATCAAAACTACTATCACAGAGGCAACAAGCCTTTGTGTGAAGCAAATAAACAAATCACAATAAAAGAAAAAAGCCACTATGGTTCTCAAAAGAAGTGGTGGTGAAGGTTAGGGAGAAAAAGCATTTAGGAAGTATAAGGAAACACAGAAGGAGCAGGACAGAGAACTGTACCAGGTAAGGCAGAAGGAAGTAGGGAGGGTAGTCAGAATAGCAAAGGCACAGACTGAGGAAAAGATAGCCAAATCAGTTAAGAAGGGGGGTAAAACATTTTATAGGTATATCAGGGGCATAGAAAGACAAAGGGAGGGATAGTGAGGCTGAATAGAATGGATGGTGGGTGGGCAGATAGTGACAGTGAAAAAGCAGGGATACTGAATAAATACTTCTGTTCAGTATGCACAAAAGAGGAAGTGGGGAGGTGCCTAATCCAATTAACAGAAGCACTCTGAAGAGGGGGGTCGATCCCAATAATTTCACAGAAGAAAGGGTTCTGAAAGAAGTTCTAAAACTGAAGGTGGACAAAGCAATGGGGCCAGATGGAATTCACCCCTTAATTGTAAAAGAATTAAGCAGAGAACTAGTGACACCACTGACTACCCTTTTTAACAAATCATGGGAGGTGGTGTGGTACCTGAGGACTGGAAGAAGGCTGATGTGATTCCCCTTCACAAAAGTGGGAGCAAGACAGAGGCAGGAAACTACAGACCTGTCAGTTTGACCTCTGTGGTAGGGAAAGTGATGGAATCACTTCTGAAAGAAAGAACTGTTGAGTACCTAGAGGCCAGTGGGGCACAGGACTCAAGGCAGCATGGGTTCACAGTGGGAAGGTCATGTCAGATGAATCCAATTGTTTTCTTTGACTGGGTGATTAAAGTAGTAGACCAGGGAGGGGCTGCAGGCATGGCCTACCCAGACTTTAGCAAGGCTTTTGACACAGTCCCACACAAAAGATTAGTAGTCAATTTAACCAGCCTTGGAGTGAGTCCCAGGGTGGTAGCCTGGGTAAAACACTGGCTGAACAACAGGACACAGAAGGTAATTGTAATTGGAGTCCACTCTGGAGAAAGAGGGGTTACTAGTGGGGTACTGCATAGTTCAGTACTGGGTCCAGTCCTTTTTAATGTCTTTATAAGTGACATTGTTGAGGGACTGGAAGGAAAAGTATGCCTCTTTGCAGATGACACAAAGATCTGCAACAGGGTTGATACACAAGGAGGTGTGGAAAGGATGAGAAGGGACTTGGCAAGGTTGGAGCAATTGTCAGAAGTATGGCAGCTTGGATTCAATGCAAAGAAGTGCAAAGTAATGCACCTGGTAAGCAATAACCCAGGGGAAGATTACACAATGTGGGGGAGGTAGTAACAACAACAAAAATGGAAAAGGACCTGGGGGTAATCATATCAGATGATCTTAAGGTTAGCAAGCAATGTGAGATGGTGGTAGAAAGGGCTTGGGGGGATACTGGGATGTATAGCGAGAGGTATCACCAGCAGTAAACAGGAAGCTGTTATCCCCCTGTACAGACAGTTGGTGAGACCCCATCTGGAGTACTGCATCCAGTTCTGGAGACCCTATCTCCACAAGGACATAGACAGGATGAAGGCAGTTTGGAGGAGGGCAACTAGAATGGTGCAGGGTCTGCAAGAGAAGCCGTATGAGGATAGTGTAAAGGAGCTTAATATGTATATCCTTGAGGAAAGGAGGGAGAGGGGGGACATGATAGAAATGTTTAAACACCTCAGTGAAATCAACACAGTCCAAGAGGGTAGCATCTTTCAGAAAAAGAGATGTGCAAGAACAAGGGGACACAATTTGAAGATAGAGGGAGAACGGCTCAGGGGCAATGTGAGAAAGTATTTTTTCACAGAGAGGGTGGTGGATGCATGGAACAGCCTTCCTGAGGAGATTGTGGGGTTTAAAACTGTGGGAGAATTCAAGAATGCATGGGATAGACATAAGGCAATTTTTGTGGGAGGTAGGAAGAAATAGGCTGTTGGTTAAATAGGATCTGCCGCTTATCCTCTAGGTAGGGAAATGTGCAGACTAGATGGGCCAAGCAGTCCTTATCTGCCATCAAAGTCTATGTTTCTATGTTTCTTTGGGAACTCCACAAAGCAAGGGCCTGGGACAGGAGGAGAAGTTTCCCATCACCACCGTCTGAATCCTGCCTGTGAGAAAAGACTTAAACCAGCTGATGACAGTGCTGGTGAGTCCACATTGCCCCCTTAGGCAACCCAATAACACCACATGGTCAACAGTGTCAAATGCTGATGAGAGGTTGAGGAGAACAAGTACTGACTGGTCCCTTTGGTCTCCAACCCTAAGGAGATCATTCTACACCTTGACCTGTGTAGTTTCAGTACTATATCTGAACCTAAACCCTGACTGGAGGGGTTTGTAGACATCAGAGGATAAGAGATGTGCTTTGAGCTGCAGAGAAACACTCTTCTTGATCACCTTCCCTAAAAAGGGGATGTTTGAGACAAGTCTATAATTCACAAAGATGTCTGGGCTGAGCAATGTTTTTTCAGAAGGGACCTCACCAGTGCCTTTCCAAAGCATCAGAAAATAGTCCCTCAGAAAATGAACACCAGACTATCTCAGTAAACACAGTATCAACGAACATCATACATCCCACAGTAAGACAAACTGGGCCTGGGTCCACTTTACAATATGTGGGCTGCAGCTTCAAGATCACCTTATAGACTTCCTCTACCCTCATTGGTTTAAATTCACTCTAGACAGGAGGAGCACTCTCAGGGACATCCAGTGAACCACTGTCATGCCAAATTAGCCCAGTTGGCGAAATTGTGGCCCTGATGGAGGACAGCCTGTCAGAGAAGAATAGAGCAAATTCTCCACATTGTGTCTATGAACTGTCTCTAACAGGGTGCATTCAGGCCTGATGGAGCAGCCTGTCCACAGTACAGAAGGGTTGTACAGGTCTGTTCTTCACTGCAGTAATCTCCCTTGACAGGTAAGTTGCCTTCTTATGGGAAACTGCCCTCTGATACTCAAAGAGTTCTCAGGGCCATCCTGTCCTTCTCTGACTGAGACTTCCGCCAATGATGTTCCAATCTCCAACCTTTTGTATTCATTCCCTTGAGCTCCCAATTGAACCAGGGGGACCTCAAGTGATAGCACTTAGGTTCAATATGGACCAGCATGACAGAACCTAACACTGAGATGACAGTAATATTATAGGCCACCATCAATTCACTCAAGCTGACCACACATGCAGCACTCACTGCCAAGCGGTCAAGCACTGCTATCAGATCCTCTGGTGACAATATCCTTAAAGGGCAGTAATGTACCAGCTGCACAGAGGAAGGGCTTATTGGGGGCCATGAACAAGAACCAGACTGGTCAGCGATCCAACTGAATAACTGGATCAATCTTGAGAGATCCCAAATCTCAATCCCTAGTGAGAATACTAAGTCCATTGTGTGACCATGGCTGTGGATCGCAGAAGCAACTGCTTAGGCAAAGTCCAGTGATGTCATCAGTTTGAAGAAGTTGTGTCAAAATTACAACAATTCATCATCGATCCAAGCACTGAAGACACCCAGAACGAACCACCTGGGCAACTCCAACACTCTCTCAGTGACTAATTCTACAACTTCCTGCAGAAACTCCTTCTCACTCCCCGTAGGCTGGTATACAAGAAGGATTCTGCAGCTTGCAACAGGACCACCGCATATGGTCACACATTCAAATGATGAAGTAGATCTCACTGGGTACACAGAGAAGTTCAGTCTGGATCTAAAACAGATGGCCAGACACCTACCCCTGCATTACATCCTCATACAGTGTACCACAGAGGATCTAGCCAGGATAGCCACCTCCGAAACTGGGCTGGCATTGTCTCTCAGTCTGGTCTCTGTGATGTAAGCCAGATTGACTGAGGAAATCAAGTCTGCTATTACTGTGGCCTTGTTCCTGAGAGATCTCTCATTGTACATCACTGCCTGAAGGGGACTGACAGAGGCTGTCAGTCCAATGGCTACCTTTCTGCTCAGTCCAGTGGAAGCCCTGGGAATGGAAACAAACAAGTCTGGTCTCTCTCAAGGTACCATTTCACCCAAAGGTGCCTCCTGGTCTTGACCACCCCAATGCACCTCTCTCCCACTACAGCCTCATAACACCACCACCATCCATTTCACCCACAGACAATCTCTTCATTCTTACACTGAATAATAGCTGTGATGTGACAGGTGGACAACAAATAAAGGATGAATGTCCCTTAGCAGGGATCCCGACAAAGTGATCCTGTAGGGCCTGAAACCAATGCACATCTTTGTTTTATAAATAGTCTAAGACAATAAATTACCCTTTCTCTTCTCAATAAGTACTAAAACAAAATAAATTACTATAGAATAAAATAAAATAAGACAAAGTGCTCCTTCCCATCCCTAAAATCACCATAAAACATACAAAAATAAAATACAACAGTTCTAATCACCAGACACAAAACCACCCACTCAATCACACCGAATCCTATAAGATCCACCATAAACACCAAGCTACCCCTACCCTACCACCCCTCCACTGCCCAGACCCCTTCCCACCCAATATTTTTTTTACATATACATGTATATAAAATACATCTAATTTAAAACAACAATAACCAGAGAATCATGATGGGTACTGTAGAGCTGTGATTCAGATAGTTTGGCTCCTGTTAAGGAACAATGTTCAAAATGTAACTGTAAATCCGTAGAAGAGAAGAGATCTCAGGGAACTCAGGTCTGGATAAATTGCCGACAAGTACTTTTCTGGATTACTCTAACCAATGCAGGAGGAGAGGGATGTTAACTTACAGTCATCGCAAAAAGTCACCAGTGCTCTCACCAGGGAATTCCAAACACTGTGAAAGTTGTAATGTGACGAATGCTCCAGTTAAACAAAGTTTCCTTAATCATAACAGGGAGGGTGGGCAGTGGATGACTGTGAAAAAGCAGGGATACTGAATGAATACTTCTGTTCAGTATTAACAAAAGAAGAGGAGGGGGAGGTACTTAAATCAAAGAACAGAAGCACTCTGGATAGGGAAGTTGATACCAGTCCATTCACAGAAGAATCCTGAAAGAACTCTTAAAACTGAAGGTGGACAAAGCAATGGGGCCTAATGAGATTCAACCAAGAATTCTAAAAGAACTAAGGGTAGAATTAGTGACATCTTTTGACAAATCATGGGAAGATTGTGTAGTACCTGAGGACTGGAGGAGGGCAGACATGATTCCCCTTCACAAAAGTTGGAGCAGGGCAGAGGCAGGAAACTACAGACCTCTTAGTCTGACCTCAGTGGTAGGGAAAATGATGGAATCACTTCTAAAGGAAAGAATTTTTGAGTTCCTAGAGGCCAGTAGGGTACAGAACCCATGGCAGCATGGATTCACAGCAGGAAGGCCATGTCAGATGAATCTAATAGATTGCTTTGACTGGGTGACCAATGTGGTAGACTAGGGAGGGGCGGTGGACATGGCCTACCTAGACTTTAACAAGGCATTTGACACAGTCCCTCACAAAAGATTAATATACAAGTTAGCCAGCCTTGGAATGGGCCCCAGGGTGGTAGTCTGGGTAAAAAATTGGCTGGATAACAGGATACAGAGGG
This sequence comes from Neoceratodus forsteri, assembly GCA_016271365.2. NCBI lineage: Eukaryota > Metazoa > Chordata > Ceratodontiformes > Ceratodontidae > Neoceratodus > Neoceratodus forsteri. The sequence goes on along the minus strand of CM028131.1, from coordinate 40,177,978 downwards.
TAATAGTAAACACAGTTTACTCAAGAAAGGGGGGTTTCTAGTGGGGTACCGCAGGGTTCAGTACTGGGACCGATCCTCTTTAATGTCTATATAAGTAACATTGCAGAGGGACTGGAAGGAAAAGTATGTCTCTTTGCAGATGACACAAAGGTCTGCAACAGGGCTAATACAGAAGGTGGGGTGGAGAGGATGCAAAGGGACCTGGCAAGGTTAGAGGAATGGTCAAATATATGGCAGCTTAAATTCAATGCAAAGAAGTGCAAAGTAACACACCTGGGAATCAAAAATCCAGGGGAAGAGTACACAATGGATGCATAGGGAAAGTTATCATGAGTAGAAAACAGGAAGTTGTTATCCCTCTGTACAGACAGTTGGTGAGACCCCATTTGGAGTTCTGCATCCAGTTCTGGAGACCCCATCTCCACAAGGACATAGACAGGATGGAGGCTGTCCGGATGGGGGCAATTAAAATGGTGCAAGATCTGCACCAGAAGACATATGAGGAGAGATTAAAGAATCTTAATATGTATACACTCGAGGAGAGGAGGGAGAGTGGAGACATGATAGAAACTTTCAAGTACATCAAGTGAATCAACGGAGTCCAAAAGGGTAGCATCTTTCAGAAAAAGAGATGTGTAAGAACAAGGGGTCACAATTTGAAGACAGAGAGGGGATAGCTCAAAGGTAATGTGAGGAAGTATTTTTTCATGGAGAGGGTGGTGGATACATTGAACAGCCTTCCTGAGAAGGTAGTGGACTCAAAAACAGTGGTGGAATTCAAGAATGCATGGGACAGACATAAGGAAATTCTAGTGGGGTGTAGGAGGAAGTAGACTGTTGGTTAACTAGGATCTGCAGCCTCTGCATTAGGTAGGGACATGGCAGACTAGGTGGGCCAAGCAGTCCTTATCTGCTGTCAAATTCTATGTTTCTATGAAAAGTACCATTGAAATGCTCCTAGCAGATGTACACCAACATTGCTCTCACCAGTGCTGTGGTTTACAAGCAGTCCAGAAAACAGAGCTTCTCCATCAAATTCTGGTAACCGGGAATGGCACACTGGTCTGGAGCTTGTTTCCAGGTGCAACCTGGGAGGGGAACTGGAGAAAATGCAACAAGAATACAGAGGTTACTGCATAGTGATGGAAACAAAAACATTTAGGATGTTTTTCAAAATATATACAATAAAGTACAAGAAATATTGCAAACATACACATACATACAATAAGTACAAATGAGAATACACAGGGCCAGATATTCAAAGGTTTGCCCCTGGGTTAAATTAGCACTGCCTGGTGGGCAAACTTAGCCTGGAGCACAAAGCAAGCTATATTCAAAAGGAATAGCCCAGGGCAAACAGCTTCTGAATATAGCATGGGAATGAGACCGTGCAAACTGGGCTGGGAGTGCAGGGCAAACGTAGCCCTGGAATAAGACAGCACTGAATACAGCAACCAGGAAGTGCAAACCACAACAACAACACAGTGCACAGAGATGTGATGTTAGGTAGAGAGGAACTATGTGGCCAATGTGTGTTCTGGCAAATGCAGGAACCCAGTACAGCTGCAGGCAGCAGCACACATGAAATAACAGTGATCAAAACTGTATAATATTCCCAGAACCATTAGCGCTGTGCTAACACGTTAGCGTGGTTTTAGCGTGGAGCTAAGTGGTTTGCCCGGTGCAAACACATTAGCCCCATGCTACACTTTGCCATATTCAAAAGTGACATGCAAATGAGCCTACTTAGATAGTCTGTGGGCAAACAGCCACATTAGCATCTCATCATGCCCTGATTTGCATGCAGTTTGCACAGCGTTACTGCAGGGTCCCACAGCTCCACCTGTAGGTCAGTCAGGCAGTGCATGATGACAGCTGCAGGCTTCATATAAACAGTACAGCACAGCATAGCATATCGTACCCCAGGGGACAACACAGCATAGGCACAGGTGGTGGTGGTGCTGCATGCAACCTTCACACTGTAAGTCATGCTACAGTGCACAGCAGACACTACAGTAGCAAGAGGGCTGGTAGTGTGAGGGACACGACACTGCCTATGGTATGTAGGGCAGTGATGACCGCTGCACTGTACACAGTGCTAGGCACAGCTTGCAGGTAATTACTGACAGTGGACAGTACTATCACGCTGTTGTGTGATCCACAGATGCTGCACCTGTGACATGGGATGCACACAGTGTCAAGTACATGGCTGGCAGTGTGTGCTGTGACATCTGTACAGTTGTGTGGTGGGTGGCTCGGAAGACATGTGGGATCCAACAGGCACACAGGTGGTGGCGTAATCCCACTACTGGCCCATGTGCACTGAGCGATGTGTCACAGCCTTGTGGCCACACTTGGGCTGTGGTGAGGTCTGGCCACCCATACACCCTACCCTCACTGGCCACCATGCCCACAGTGCTGCATGTGTATGCTGGCATCTGTTACACACCAAAGACATATGGTCTGCAGGTGTGTGCTATATGGCCACACTACCATGCTGTCCCCTGTGGGTCAGATCACCCCTCACTGTTTGTGCTTGGCTCAGACTGGTGGCAGCTGATGGCATCATTGTGGTGCCAGCAATGTGCAGCATGTGTCTTCCATGTCTGGCAGTATCTAAGTGTCATACTGATATGTTACAGCTGCGCAAGCTGCGCTAATGCTGAGATAGCACCGTGCAAAGCGCTCAAAGCTGTTTGTCCAGGGTTAAGACCAGCTTTTTCTGGGCGGTAAATTGTACCACGCTATGGGTTGCGCTATGTCACACAAAACACCTTAGCGCAGCGCTAATCACTGAATATCTCATTGCACCTGTATTCATGTTCACTTTGCCCCTTGCATATAATTATAGTTTGCCTGACGCTGATACTGTTTGCCTGCACTATTCGGCCTTTTGAATATAGCAGACCCATGCTAATCCCACGCTAAACCCGCGCAAATGTTTTTTGCCCGGCGCAAAGCTTTGAATATCTGGCCCACAATGTTTTATGATCAGGCAGTGGTGTTAGGAATAAAGTGTAAGGAGCCACAAATGAGTAGTTAGAGGTTTAAGGGGAAGGGGAAGAATTTGGGGGGAAGGGGAGGTGTGGAGGGTGTCAAGAAGGATTAGGAGGGATTAGTGGGGTCAGAAGGGATGCAGGAATAGGAGGTGGGGAGGGGTTTTAGGTGCTTTTTGAGGGATGTAGCCATGGGCAAGATGTGGACAGAGTGGAGGAGATAGTTCCAGAGGGTGGGGAGCCTGAAGGCGAAGGATAACTTGCTTGATTGAGAATGTTGTAGAGGGAAGGTGGAGGTGTGAGGGCCTTGGGCACGAAGTGAGTAACCTGGGTTGGAGGAGGGGGACAGGAAATTTGTGAGGTAGTATGGGCGCGCACTGAACTAATACTTTGCAATGAAGGTTACACAGTGGGCAAGGCAATGACTAGCAAGTGAGGTGAGGGGGACAGCTGAATACATGGAGCAGTGGTGTGTTTGATATGGAAGGTTTGTAGTGAAGTGACAGAAGGCATTGCACAGTGGTCCAGTTTGGAGAGAGGTGATTGGGGCACAGAGCTGTACACATCAATGTAATCTATGGAGGGCAGAATTAGTTTGGTGACAAGCTCTTTCTGGGTAGGGAGTGAGAGGCAGTCCTTGTGTCTGTACAAGGCACCATGTCTGGGCCAGAGCTTAGCATGGATAGCATCAATATGGTGGGAGAAGTCCAGCTTTGGATCAAGCCAGATTCCCAGGTATTTGAAGGATTCTACAGTTTCTAATTTTGAGACATCTAAGAAATGAAAGGTGAGGGGGGTTAGCCTGTTTTTGTGCAGAGCCAAAAGACATTGCATCAGTTTTCTTTTCTTTGCACTTTTACACAGATTACAGACAGATATTTGATAGCAGATAATGACCACACCGGCCCACCTTGTCTGACCTTTACATCCTCCCCTGCCCCGCTCCCCTTTATCCTGGCTCTGGCCTGTCTCCTTTCCTCTCAACCCCATATGTCTGTCCCATGCTTTCTTGCATCCCTCCACCATTTTGTATCCCTCCACCACCTCCTCTGGAAGTCTGTTCCAGGCTTCTTCCACTCTCTCTCTTTGTGAATAACTGCCCTCTGACACTGCCTCTGTATTTCCCACCTTCCAATTTGAGGCTATGTCCCCTTGTGTATGCTCCCTCCTTTTTTAACAAGCTCCCCTCCTTCACCTAATTTATCTCCTACAGGTACTTAAAAGTCTCAATCATGCCCCCCCCAGTCTCTAGTGGGCACAGACTCACCTCCCTCCACATCTGCTCATATGGTTTCCCTTGCATCCCATGCACCATCTTTGTTGCTCTTCTCTGAACCTTCTCCATCATTTCAATATCCCTCGATAGGTATAGTCTCTAGAACAATTGAGTGAGTTTATTTCAAACCAGTTCAGCAGATTCTCAAAGTTAACCTGAATGGAATCCTGTACAAATTAGAGGGAGGGGCTGGGCACATAGATCACTATGTCATCAGCATACATGTATATAGTATAAGCGAGTGGAGCTGGAGGAGGAGATTTCATTTACAAAAATTGAGAATAATATTGGTACAAGAATTGATCCTTGGGGGATGCCAGTGTGGATGTGGGGAGGATGTGGTGTAGCCCAGTTGCATGTATTGAAATCTGTCAGATAGGAATGCCTTAAACCATTTGGTGGATGAGGAAGAAAGGCTAATTGATAAGAACTAAAATAAAATGCTCCCAAAAAAACAAACAAAATAACATTCAAGGAGAAAATGAAAAAATAAATTCAACTAAGAGATAGCAGAAATTTAGAAAAAGGAGAGAATTTGGGATGCCCTTCAGAGCTCTTACTGATGGCACAGCAGCCTGGTGTCTCTCTTAAAAACAATCACAGCCTTACAGGAAAAAAAAATGGGTTTTGTTGTTCTTGTTGTTGTTAACTGTCAGCGTAATGTAAGAAACTGTTCATGAAGAGATGGTCTGCCAAAGGAGTTTGTGGCAGTGGAACAGCTGCCAAGAAAACATTGGGAACTGGGTTTCTAAAGGGTAGTACTTCAAGCTGTGATGACACAGGTTCATCAGGGGCTGGTGAAATAGTAATCTTGGTCATAGTAACTGACAAGAATTATTCTCTGCAAGTGGAGGCATTAGTGTTGCTAAGTTTTTCTCAGCTAAATCGATGGTATCAGTACTGGCAGCCATTGCAACCCCCCCCCAAAAAAGGTTAATGTAACACATTTTTGGTTTGAGCTACATTAAATTTGTAAGCCAAAGAAAATACTCTCATGAACTAGAAATTCTGGTGTGTATGTGGCATCTATTTTTTAAATCCTGATAACTCAGGAAACATTTAATATTTTTTCACCATACCTTTGAAAGGTACTTTCTCAGCACAGACAACATGTACCCTAAATGTTCTGTGTAGAAATTCAGTAATGTGTAGCCTGTACGTGAGGGCAAAAGAGCATGTTAATTCAAGGAAACATACATTTTTCCATTTTATGACACTCCATATCTTGAAAACCATACAAGGTGCCACCATCATGAAACGTTCTACACTGAGAGTCTGACTGTGCTTGGCAAATTTTGGACTATTTTGTCAAACAATGCCAAAGTCATTAAGGTGCAACATTTAGGGTTTAACATCAAACAGCCTATACAGCCCTAACTATAAAGGGGCTTCCACACCCCTATAATATAACCTTCGCATAAATGTTATTTTCTCCCCCTGTATTCCTCCCTTGACACACACTTGGAAATGAGCCTGTCCTTCCCCTCTCCCTGTACTTACTAGTAGTGCTTTGTTTATTTGCTATAGTCATACCGTATGTTATTATACTATAATTTTGCTGTACTTTCCACAACGTATTGCACTCCTCCTCATATTTACTTGAAAATGAACTCTGGCTGAGTATGCTTCTCCTGGTTATCAACTAAAGTAAATAATCTAAATGTCAGCTGTTGGTCCAAAGGCTGTTGTGAATTAATGAATCCAGTTTTTATGCATATATATGCATATTACAGTATGTATATATATATATATATATAAACAAAAATTATTTTACAGGTCAGTTATGGATCAGAAGATGTTGGACTAAGTGACAAGTATCAGTTTCCTTCTTTTGTACGAACTACTCCAAACAGCATTAATATACACCAAGGAGTGATTCAACTGCTGCTACACTTCCAGTGGACATGGGTTGGAATTCTTGCACCAAATGATATAAGTAGTGAAGAGTCTAACATCATTTTTATGGGGAAACTGCAAAACGCTGGTGTCTGTGTTGCGTTCCAAGAAAAAGTACCAACTAATGAAGCAGACATGCTGAAAGTAATTAATGTAATCAAAGCATCATCATCAACAGTAGTGATTGCAAGTTATACATTTGAATTAGGTTTCCTTCACAAGAAAATGGCAGTAGCAAATGTTACTGGGATAACGTGGATTGCTTTGGATACATGGCCTACAACACTTTATAGTAGTGAAACATATGCATTTCTATATGGAGCCCTATGGTTTGACCTGGGTGTAAATAGTTTACCTGGATTTCAGAACTACATTGAGAGCATTCATCCATCAAAAGATCTCAATGATCCTTTCGCTAGAGCATTTTGGGAAGCAGTGTTTGCATGTCAGTGGCCCACGTTAGGTACAATAAATGTTACAAAAGGAAAAACTATATGTACAGGGAGAGAAACACTATGGAGTATTACAGATCCATTCTTTAGAGCATATGTCTTATCTTCAGGTTCAACATCAGTCTCATATGCAGTGTACAATGCTGCATGGACTGTGGTGACTGCCTTACATAATTTGTATGCATGTAAGCCTGATGAAGGACCCTTTCTAAATCGATCATGTGTGCAATTTCCTAATTTCCAGCCTTGGCAGGTAAGTGGAAATTACCATTAATTTGTATCATTAATAATTCAGTGAAATTGATGTTCTGGTCTGGATTTGTTTTAAAAACACGTTTTACCAATATTTCATGAAATATTTTGTGTAATTTATTTCTTTATTGAACAATCATTAATTATATGTAATTATTCGGTCCCTCCTTTATTTTTTTTGGTTACATGTCTCCCCAACTCCACATTGTTGTTAAAACAACCTCTTATATGAATGTTTCTATTTGTGCTACATTGTCTGCTGGATTGGTAAGATCTCTCTATCTGCACTTTTCATAAGTTTCACCATACTGCCATACAGCATGTTAATGTCAGTGACCCACTCACGCGGTCACACACCCCACCCTGTGTTTTTGATTGGCCTGGAGGTTAATGATCTAAAAATAGACCCAGTAACATGATCAGATCATAGCACTCTGGGGTTCATGTTTGTGCACCCATCAATGGTCCTGGCTCTTTGGAAATGGTCTGGTACCACTCTGTAAGAGAAGCATCTTCATTTGCACTGCTGGAGATGTACCTATTAGTTGTCGGGGCTGCATGTGCGACTGGAATGGAGGAGGTGTGACCACTAATAATAGGGTGGTCACCACCGCCTTCAATTCAGTCACACCTGTTCTTGTTCAACCCGTCTACTCACCAAAGACCTTCTTTGTTTGATGAGGAACTCAGGGAGTTAAAGACAAGGATCAGTGGTTAGAGAGATGCTGGAGGAGGTCTGGACTGTTAGAGGACAAATTGGCCCTGAGATCACATTACCACCACTATCAGGGGGCAACATCTAGAAAGAAAGCAGATTTTTTGTCTAAGGAGATTGCTGCTGCAAGGAACAGACTAGCTCAGCTCATCCATATGGTAGACAGGCTATTAGATCCAGCCTGTCTCCATGTGGCTGGAGCAGGTTCAAGCATCAGGTGCAAAGAATTCATTCTGTTCACTGCCAACAAATTGTCCTCTATTGGGTCGAGATCTCCTCCAGTTTCTCTAGAAGGGATTGCAGGGTCCTTTCTGAGCCAGGATGAAGCACTCCTCCTCTCTGGGCTGAGCTTTACCCAACTGGGAAAGGGAACATTGCTTAACCAGGAGTAGCACACTAAGCTGAAGCTTGTTTCCAGATATGACCTGGGAGCACAAGGAAATTATGTGACTACAGTAGCTCAGGATCACATAGTATGCATCTAGACAGCTGTAGGATTCAAACCCAGATCTCCATATCTGCAGCTCAGACCCTTAACCCTCTGCACTATACTGCCTCCTATGGAGTGGAGCAGGTGGTGACTACGATCTTGAAGCTGTGACAAACACAATGTGATTTTTACCCAGGTGCCACCCTCCTTTTGGGGGAGTGTTTGGACCTGATTAGGTTTGTTCTGGTTGAGATAGTCAGGAGTTCCTTGAGGAGTGGGGTATTTCCATTGACCTTGAAAGAGGTGCTGGTTAGGCCCTTACTGAAAAAACCCTCAAAGGACCAGGAGTGTCTCAATAACTACAGGCTGGTCTCTAACCTCCCATTGTTAGGGAAGATTATTGAAAAAGTGATGGCCATTCAGCTTGAAGAGCACCATGCCTCCTCCTCCACTAATAAGATATTCCAGTCTAGGTTTTGTGCTGGGCACAGTACGGAGAGTGCTCTGGTGAAGGTGGTTAATGATCTTCTGATGGCAAGGGATAGGAGAGAGTGCTCCATCTAAGTCCTCCTGGACCTGTCAGCAGCGTTTAACACTGTGGATCATGAGGTGCTACTCAACTGCCTGCAGTACTGGTGCGGCCTGTCAGTAAATGTCATCAAGTGGTTTGGGTCATACTTTACAGTGTTTTGGGGTTGTGGGATAACACATGGACCAGACACCAAACTTTAGCTTCAACACACAATCTCTGTGTGATGTTTATTCAAAAAACAGGAAATAACCTTCAGCAATGGCACATCCCTTTTTCAGTATATTAGTTTGTAGCAACAGTCTATGCAAGTCTTTCCTCTACACTTAGCCAGCACCTATTGAGTCACTTATCTCTAGTCTAACTTAACAGTTGAGATTCAGCCTCCCCATGCAGGCCTTGTTTGCTTGAGTGGTGGCGGCTCAATTAAAATAAAAAAACAAGCAAAAGGAAAAGAACCTCAGTGAAGAAGCACTGAAACAAGGGTTACCCCAAACAATGACAATAAGCCAAGTTTCAAAGAATCACAATATCACACATACTTCCATAATGCAAAGCATTATGGGACATATGTAAATCACCATGACATTTCAGACTTGTTTAGTTTACAAATATTTACATGTATTTTAAATAACACAACTAACTTAGTTTTTTATCATACAGCCCCTAGTAACTTTTTATCTCTATCAAAAACACCTAGTGCCATGATATTTTCAACATTTACAGGTTTTATAAACATAAGGTTTATACATCAAAGTATTTTATGACACAGTGCTATTACATATCATATCCAACAATAACACACAGCCTGTTGTTTTATATCAGCTCGGAGGTCACAACTATAACCTCCCAGTATGAGGATCTGAGAGGGGAAAAGGGAAATTGAAGAGGACACTATAGCATGGTCAAGAAAGGGAAAGGATTGCGCATAGGTGGCCCACTTTATGGACTCGAAATTGTAAAGAATAGATTAGGCTAAGAAACAGAAGAACCATTTCAGCAGATTTAAGACAAGGTTGGTCCTCAAGAGTGGCAGAATCTCTCTGTCACACATCCCCCACCTAAAGAGGGAAACAGTTATTGTAGACTTCTTACCACCTTCCTGTCCCAGGAAGGGATGGAGCTTTCACCCATCCATCTTTAGAAGCTACATCTCAGGGTCCTTATTAATGATAAATACAGAAACATAGATGTTGATTGCAGATAAGGACCACAAGGCCCATCCAGTCTGCCTATTTCTTTTTCTACCTTATGAATGTGCCATAGGCCTTTACTATGTCAATGGCCTATCTATTCATACTCATCTGTGTAGCTCCCTTATGCCTATCCCATGAAGTCCTGCAAAGTATTCATATCCACCACTTCCTGAGGTAGGCCGTTCCATGAATCCACCACACTTTCTGTGAAAAAGAACTTCCTCACATTACCCCTTAATCGGCCTCCCTCTAATTTCATTCTGTGTCCTCTTGTCCTGCTATTTTTCTTATATTGAAACATGTTAGACTAATTCACCTTGTTAATGCATTTAAGATATTTGAATGTTCCGATCATATTACATCTCTCCCCTCCTTTGCTCTAGGGTATACATACTGAGCTCCGTTAGTCTGTCCTCATATGATTTCAGATGCAGTCCTTAACCATTTTAGTTGCCCTTCTCTGGACTTCATCCATTTTGTTAATGTCCTTGTGAAGATGTTGCCTCCAGTACTGCATGCAGTACTCCAGATGGGGCCAACCAGTTTCTTGTAAAGAGGGAGTGTTGCCTCCCTCTTACGACTTGTGATATCCCTACTAATACACCCCAACATCCCCATAGCCTTAGCTACTGCTTTAGTGGTCTGCTTGGATAATTTCAGGTCATCTGTGATGATGATGCCCAAGTTTCTTTCTTCTCTTGTGATAGTCAGCAACTCCCCTCCCAAACTATAGGTGGCTTCAGGGTTTCTCTTCCCTATATGAATGATCTTGCACTTCTTTGCATTAAACCCCAGTTGCCAGTCTTCTGACCATTTTGCCAGTTTATCCAGATCTCTTCTCATTCTGCCCACACCATCTGGATCATCTACTGTGTTGCAGATTTTATGTCATCTGCAAACAGACAAACCATGCCCTCCAGTCCATCTGCAATGTCACTGATGAAGATATTGAAGAGGACTAGCCCCATGACTGATTTCTGAGGTACCCCACTTGTGACTTGCATCTCTTCTGACTGTATACCATTTACCACTACTCTCTGATTTCTTTCCATCAATCAATTTGTCACCCAGATTACCAAACTTTTGACCCACCCCGAACCTACTCAGCTTATTAATCAATAAACAATCCATCATATACATAGTGGATATCATCATTCTTTACCCTGAGACATTAACACATTTCTCAACAGAGACTAATGGTATCTTCCCATCTCCTTTTAGGTAAAGTCTGTCATATTTCTTAACCAAAAATCTGGATGGCTGTAAAGTCCAGTACCATAGAAAGACTTTATCTGGGGTGAATAATTACCTGCTCCAACCCCACCAGTCATGTCAGTTTTAAGCAGAGGCCCAGTCATAGGTTCAACTCTTCTACATAAACCCACTATGTCTCTTGATTCATTCATTTCACTTGCTACTGATACATACATACACCTGAGTGTAGATACTCTAGGTGTACCCCAACACTGGTTCCTATTCTTTTCTACTCACCTCCTCCTTTGTAGATTTTACCTCAGTAAAGGATAAAACACGTGTACCACCTCAGCCTATTAACATATTGTAACATTTTGATAACATTAGCATCTTTAGCCTGCAGTATACCCCAGTCAGTGCTGTTCATAGATTTAGCTGCATCAATACAAGAAAATGTCCCTTCAGCCTCATAGGCTTCTACTTGCTTGATTGAAGTCTTCAACCCCAGCACAATATCACTAGAGACAGTCTTAACTGGGAGTCACATTCAAGTTCCATACTTGCATCTCTAGCCTCTAATGGGTAACATCCTAGGATCCAAGGCAACAAAGGAATATCCAGCTCAGTCAGAGTGTCCTCCTCAAACTGAGCCCATGAAAAAGCCTCCTCTGATTCTTTATCCAAACTCTTCAGCAGGAACCTCTTGAGCACCTGGAACCAGTGTTCCACCTCTCTATGTAGTTGGTCTGCCTCCAGTCATTGCCCACTCATCCAGTGGATCATTCTCATCAGGGTCTCCACCTCCTGGGTGTTGTCTCTCACACTTCCAGTCTGAAATGACCTGCATATCTTCATTGTCTTCAGGCTTGGCCTTCCTTTGAGCTCTCAGGTCCAGTCCAAGCAGCAGCTTCTCTACATCTGTCTGCCATCATTCTTGTCAGAACTCCATGGACTTTCTTCTCCGGGTTCTCCTCTAGCAACTGCTGGTGCATCAGTCCACCTAGGATATTTGGGTGATATCCACCAGAAAACATCCCTCTTCGGCCAGTCAAGATACTTCCAGCAAGTTATCCCACTTTTGACACCAAGTCTGAGGAAGGGATGTAGGATAACAGATGGACCAGACACCGAACTTCATCTTCTACACATAATCTCTATGTGATGTTTATTCAAAAAGCAGGAAATAATGTTCAGGAATGGCATATCCCTTCTTCAATACATCAGTTTGTAGCAACAGACTATGCAAGTCTTTCCTCAACACTTAACCAGCATTTACTGACTCACTGATCTCTGGTTTAACTTAACAGTTGAGATTAAGCCTTCCCTATGCAAACCTTATTTGTTTCAGTGGTGGGATCTCAAATAAAAAAAAAACAAGCTAAAGGCAAAAATCCTCAGTGCAGAAGTACTGAAACAAGGGTTACCCCAAAGAGCACTGACAATAAGCCAAGATTCAAAGAAACAAAACATCATGCATACTTCCATAATTCAAAGCATCATGGGAGATATGCAAATCACCATGACATTTCAGATTTGTTCCATTTTCAGCAATTTGCATGCATTTTAAATAGAACAACTAACTTCATTTTTATCATACAGTCCCCATGTAACTTTTTACCTTTATCACAAACTCCTAATTCCTTGGTATTTTCAATGTTTACAGTTTCATAAACAAAAGGGTCATTTAAGATCCACGGCTGCGGTATGGGACTGTGCCGGTCAGCTGCTCCCAAGCACCTGACTCTCCTAATCTACTGCAAGCCCAGATCTGGGCCTCTGACTGGGTCATTTAATATATGTGGCTGTAGTACAGGACTGTTCCAGAGAGCTGCTCCCAAGTGCTTAACTTGCCTAATCTACTGCAAGCCCAGGTACTGCTCCACTCGAGAATTGTAAGCCTACAATTTGACTGGGTCATTCTCATTATGGCTCCATCAGTGGTTGGTGGTTCTGCCACTTCTAATGTGTGACAGTGTGTGGGTTTTCTGACCCCCCCGCCACTCTGTGACAGAGAGTGAAGGAGTGAATTTTCTGGTTATTTGAGAGTGGTAGGTTTTGTTTTGTTTATTATTTTGTTATTATTTTATTTTTACTCCTCTCCAGTTTATTTGGTTTTATTTATAATGTGTTGGGGAGGTTCAGTGACAGTTGGGCATTATTCCCCCACCAGGCTCAGGGAATTATGTCCCTTTGAATGTCCCTCATTGTTATTCAGCACCTATTTTAGGTGTCGTGCTTTGGGCATTCTTAGGAAGCGTAAAAGAATGTGGAGAGCTGGGCCTGGTGGGGGACAGGAAAGGGGAGGGTGAATTGGGGTTGTGGGGTCCAGGAGACACCCTGGGATGAAATGGAGTCAGGATAGAGGTTGTTCTTGTCTTGTCCCCATACACAAGGGCTCCGACCTTAATGAGCAGATGCCGAGGTCTTCCCCGACAGCTCATCCCACCTTGGCGGTGTTATGCAATGCCAGGTCTATCAAAAACAAGACAGCTATTATAGCTGATCTTGTTGGATCAACTGATCTGGCTTGCATCACTGAGACCTGGCTAGATGAAAATCCAGGCCCTATATTGGCCTCAGCAACTCCAGCTAGGTTCTCGGTGATATACCGTCCAAGGTTGGATTGTAGGGGCGGGGGTGTGACCATTATGTTTAAGACTGAGCTGGTCCTTGTGGATGTGCCATTGGGAAGTACCAGATGCTTTGTATATTTCCTGGGAGAGGGTGTAGGTTGCAGGATTCTCCTCATCTACCATCCACCAGGAGATGGTGGAGAATTCCTGCAGGAGATAGCAGACTACATCATTGACATGGTGCTGAGGTCATCCAGATTGATAGTTCTGGGGGACTTCAAAGCCTGGGTTGATGAAGAACTCTCACACTTTGGTCAAACTCTCCTCCAGCTGATGATGACACCGGGCCTAACACAGGTGGTTACCTCTTTGACTCATGTAGGGGGTCATTCATTGGACCTGATCTTTCTTTTGGGTTTGGAGATCGCTGATTTGGGGTGGAACCAGTCAGCTGGTCTGACCATCTCACTAAAAGGTTCAGCTTCAGGGCTCCCCCTAATAGGTCTGCTCCTACGGAGATGGTTCAGTACTGCCCTTTAAGGGGCATTAACCCTAGTACCCTACAGGCAGTACTGGATCTATTGGGCTTGTCGGGTGAATGCATGAGTCCAGATGATCTAGTACTAGCCTATAATAAGGCTGTGGGAGATGTTATGGACAAGATTGCTCCTGTTCATGTTCGGCCTCTCACCCTTCGTTCAAGGAGCCCTTGGTTTGATAGCTCCTTGAAGGAGTTAAGGTGAGTGGGCCGAAGGTTGGAGAGAGACTGGCAGAAGTCCAGCCGTGATGCTGACAGGCCTAGGTTGATGGCACATTATGATGGCTATCAATCAGAAATCACCCATAAGAAGGTAGAATTCCTGTCCAGGAAGATTTCTGCTGCACAGAATCGACCAGCTTAGCTCTTCTGGACTGTTGACAGACTGTGCAATCCAATCTGTCTCCAGCCCAGAGAAGCATTTTCACAGCTGAGATGCGAGGAGTTCACTCATTTTTTTCCAGATAAGGTTGCCAGCATCAGGTCTGGTATCAGTCTGACCTCCCCCATGAGGGATTGCAGTGGTTAACAGGAAGTGGCATGCACTCAGTATTTCTGGTCAGATTTTCGCTAGCTGGAGTTCACTGACATTGTGAAGATCATTCAAACATTGCGACCGACCAGTTGTAGTTTGAATCCAGGTCCTACACCCCTTTTAGTGGGATATGTAGAAGTTATCTGCCCCATCCATGCTGACATTGTCTGGAAGTCTCTGGAGAGAGGAGTCTTTCCTGACCCCCTCAAGAAGGTGGTCATCTGACCACTCCTTAAAAAACCCTCCTTGGATGCAGATTGTCTAGCCAACTACTGGCCTATCTCTTACCTGCCATTTGTTGGTAAGTTTGTTGAACAGGCAGTTGCATTGCAATTGGATGATCATCTTACAACTCACAATGTCTATGATACTCTCCAGTATGGTTTTAGGAAGAAGCATAGCACGGAGACTGCCCTTGTCCAGGTATTGAATGACCTCCAAATGGCTAGAGATCGAAAGGCATGTACCATTCTGGTCCTTCTCGATCTCTCTGCTGCATTTAACACTGTAGACCATGGTGTGCTGTTGGAGCACCTGTGGTTCTTTTGTGGGCTGTCTGGTACAGTCCTCAAATGGTTCCATTCTTACCTCACGGACAGGTCTCAGAGAGTTGCCACTGTGATTTGTTCCTCTGGTGCTCACTCCCTGCCTTGTGGGGTACCGCAGGGTTCCATATTAGCCCCCATGTTGTTTGCAGTGTATATACTGCCATTGGGAGATATCATCAGGCAGTACAGTCTGAATTTTCACTGCTATGCAGATGATACTCAGCTGTATTTGTTCTTTCTGCCCGGACAAGATGATGCACTCTCCGTGCTAAACAACTGCCTTGCTGAGATCAGACTTTGGATGAGTTCCAGCTGGCTGAGACTGAATCCAGATAAGACTGAGGTGCTGGTAGTGGACCCAGGTAATTGGGGTGCAGGTTTGGGGCTGGACAACCATCAGACTTATTACTTGGCGGTATGTCGCTCACAATCTCTGATCAGGTGCACAACCTGGGAGTCATTTTTGATGATGGTTTAACCCTGAAATCTCAGGTGTCAGCTGTCATCAAATCCTCTTTTTACCATCTGAGAACTATCACCCAGGTGAAACACCTGGTTCCTCCGGGTGATCTTCCTCCGGGTGATCTTCCAACATTGGTCCATGCCTTTGTCACTACCCGTCTTGATTACTGCAATTCCCTCTACTTAGGGCTACCTGGGGTTGATATCCACTGCCTGCAGCTGGTGCAGAATGCGGCAACCAGGTTTTTGACTGGGACTTCTAGAAGTGGCAGATTACCTTTAAGGTTGGCTTGCTAACCTTTAAAGCCCCACATAATCAGGGACCCGGTTACCTCCAAGATCTCCTGGTACCCTACTGCCCCTCCGTCCTCTCCGTTCCACCAATGAGCAATTGCTGGAGATTCCAAGGGTACGATTGAAGACATCAGGATCTTGTGCCTTTACTTTTTCAGCACCAACCATGTAGAATTCTCTACTTCGTTGATTGCTAGAATGCCCAACTGTCAATAGATTTAAAATGGAGTTAAAAATATATTTATTTAGTTTAGCTTTCCCTAGCTACGGATGATCTGTTTTAATGTTTTTGTTTAAAATTTTATCTTTATGTATATGGTTTTTATTTACAGTGCCTTAGTTTTGAAAGGCGCTATAAAAATAAAGTTGATTTGATTTGATTTGATTTTGCTGACTATCTCCTGGTTGAACTTTGTGTCTCTGGCCATAGTAAGCTAGCCAGTGGCTCTTTCTCCTCCAGATCCCCTGACACAGTGAGAGCCATATAGGCTGCAGCTCACTGCCTGGTGCCTAGCAGCTGTCTTGCTTTGTGGCTTCTTGGACTCAAGTTTTGAGCCTGCCTCCCTACCCCTGATCCTTATTAAATGCTTCCCGATCCTTATTAAATGCTTCTCTTAAAGGGCTAATGCCTCCTCTTATTTGAGTGCTGATCCCACCAGGGAAACCTTCTCTTAAAGGGATCCCTCTCTTTTATCACTTTCTGCCTTCTTAAAATAGCTCTCCACTGTTACTATCTGCCTGATTTTTTTTTAACCCTCCGCTTTTCTCTTTTTTTTCTCTTGAGTAAGTTCCTATCAGTCCAGCAACTACTATGGAATATATCTTTTCTACAGCTGCATCCTCCTTTTATTTTACTTTACCACTGAAACAGCAGCTCTTCCTCTGTGCCAAGATCAACTCAGCTACTTGGATTTGTCCCAGTCGGTGTATACTCTAAATAGGACCTTGGCTTACTCAGTGGGCACTGACCCCATTTCATGTAATATTTATTTATTTACTTCATTTTTGTTGACTGGGTAAGTGCACTAGACAAATTCTGCCTATTTTCAGGCATGACCCGGGGGAGGGGGATACAGATGAATGCCAACTGACCTTGAACCAGATTAAGCTGTTGGTGGTATTTTTAGTGAATGGGGGGAAATTTGGCCAGGACACCGGGGAAATTCCAGTACACTTTTCGAGAAGTGCCATGGGATCTTTAACATCCACCTGAACCACTACCAGAACTGGCAGATGGCACCTCGGTTTGAAGTCTCATCCAAAAGACGCCACCTTAGGAGTGCAGCCACCCACTCATACTGCACTGCTGTGGCAGTATTGGGCTATGAACCCAAGTGCCTGGTGTGGGGATAGAACCCACAGCCTTCTAATCTCCCAGCCTCAGAGGCAAGTGTGCTACCTGCTGAGCCACTGACACTATTCCTTCAGATCATGCCTATCAGCTATAAGCAAAGACCTCTCCTTCTGCAAGTAAGAATGGCACCATATGCATTGTCTTTCACCTGCCATCCTGTAGGCCCCAGTAAATCCCCCCAAATTATTACAAATCAAAATCCAAGCATATTCAAAGTGTTAATAAGTTACCTTAAGAAATTGCTAGTTCTATTACTTGGTTCAGTGAATATTGAAATGAATCCTGGCCCACTTTTTGTTTTAGATGCCCCATCAGAACTCTTGCATCAAAAGGGCATCTCCTTTATGCACATGAATGTATGCAGCTAACTTAAAAAAATTGGCCTCATTCAAGCATGGGCACTACACGTGTCTCCAGACATTCTTATGGTCTCAGCGACTTGGCTTATGTGCACGACCCCAGACAAAACCATTAGCATCCCAGGTTACTGTGTATTTAGGTGTGACAGACCTACCAGGGTTGGAGGGGAGTCTGCAATTTACATCAAGAGCAAATTCATAGTCACAGTTACTGACCGAACTTCTATGACAAAGGAATTTGAATGCCTTGCCCTAAAGATGTCACTTTCACCCGAAGTGGCTCATCTAATAACAGTGTGCTACAGACTGCCCTTTGCTGGGCTTGGCATATTAACTCATCTCCACAACTTACTAGAAAACACAAGCTCTGAATGCATAATTATGAGGGACTTTAAGCTCAATTGAAATGACGTGTGCTCAAAAAAGCTTAAGGAATTTTGTGACACACATAGGCTATCACCAATTACTTCTGAGATCAGCCAGCCCAGCATGAAAAACCTGTAACATAGCACTCTACTGGATCTTATGCTTGTTAACAAGCCACACAATATCATCCATACAGGAGTCTTTCATACAGTAGCAGCCACAGACCCTGACAGCTATTTCCCAAAATTTCTGTGATAGTTCCAGAGATATTGCATGCTTTCTCCATTTCCACAGTAGCAGCAGCAGAGAGAAACTCTAGAAATTTCACAAAATATCTGGAAATAGCTGGCAATGTCTGTGGCTACTACTGTAATGACCTAAGTGACCACTGCACAACAGCATGCTTTATGTGCCCTCCTCATCTAATTTCACCATGTAACTTCAAACTAAAAAGATGTTTGAAAAATTTCTGCCTGAACACATTTTTGACTGTCCTTGGTTATATTATATAGCAAGATTTCTATCTGGCTCCCTCTATTATGGAGGTGTATACCATCTTTCAGATCCTAATACTGGGACTGATAGATAAACACACTCCAAGTAGGAAGATCAAGACCAGGAAAAGGTCACTCAACTGGTTTTCCCCTCCACTAAAGGAAGCCCTTAAGAATAGGGACATATTGTGGAAAAGGGCAAGGAAGTCAAAGTTAGATGCTGATGGGCTTGCTTTTCATGTAGCAAGTAATGCTTGCACTAAACTAGTTAGGACAGAAAAAGCCTGCTATTTCCAAACAGCACTTGAAGAAAATAAAAACAGCTCTGCCAGGTTTTGGAGTATCCTAAGAGAGGTCAAGGGTCATTTGCCAGCATCTCCTCTACACGCAAAGATAGTGACTAGAGATGCCACTTACACTGATAGGGCAGACTTATTGGAACAACTCAATAATCGTTCTGCCACAGCAGGCCTTGCGTTTGATGCCTCGCCTGTCAGTCAGCTAAGAACATGTGATATTAGTGATGAAGTAAACTCTGACACTGTCCCCAAACTGACATCCTCCTCTTTCAGCTTTCAGCCAGTAACCTTTAAGCAAGTGGAGGACCTCCTACTGTCACTGGATACAGTAGAAGCCTCTTAAAGGGGACACCTCCATGGATGCCCTATCGTCCCCTTAAGTGGCCATCCCGTTTATCAAAAGCAGCCCTTTTTTCCATCGCAATCAGAAAAGACTTTGCTCATGAGACACACACACACGTTACAGTAGCAAACAAAACAGAGAAAACAAACAAAATATCAAGACATATTGGATACTAATACTTTTTATGATTACAGCTCCTTTTTGTAAAAGTGTGTTTGGTTTGGTTCTTGATTTAATCTTTATTTAATTAGTGAAAGCAACACACTGGACTTTAATTAAAATCACTTAGCTTCACTTAGCAACTTTTGGGAGAGAGGAGTTGAGTAGCTGTAAAGCCTCGATAACTTTTATTTTCTCACTCAGTGGCAGGTCAACTCTTTTCTTCTTGCTTGTAGATGCTATCCTGCAAACCAAACACACCTGAAATAGATGCTAAATACACTCCAGAGAGATGCTAAGCAGGTGAGAATGTGAAACCACTTAAATGCAGGGCACTTAATGAGCACTTAACAAGATGCAACTAAATTTTCAGCACCTTTTCCTACACCTGTGACTAGATAATCATCCCAATTAAGTGACAGGACCATCCCAATTAAACTGAAGGTGGTCCCAATGAATAACATTAGCCAAAAATCGGTGTCCAGGGGATCATCCCAATTAAGCAGACAACCCTTTTAATCACGTCCCCTTTAAGTGACTTCTTCTGTACTAAAAAGAGTGCTGGCACTGACCACCTGGAGTCTTTCTTTTTGAAAACAGGCTATTATTATCTGACTGCTCCCATCACCCACCTCTTCAATATCTCTTTGGCAAAAGGTGTGATAATGCCACTCTGGAAAGTTGTGCATATTTTTCCCTTCTTTAAGTCAGGTTATCCAAGTGATCTGAATAACTACCAGACAATTTCCTTACTTCCTATTCTTTCAAAACTGCTGGAGAAAATTGTCAACTCTCAGCTTAGAGAGTACCTTGAGACCAAAAACCTCCTACATCCAGCCCAATCATGCTTTAGACCCAAACACAGCATGGTATCTGCCTTAGCTAAAGTGTCTACAGACTGGCAAAATGCTTTGGACACAAAGAAGTATGTTTATGCACTTTTCCTAGAACTTAGCAATGCCTTTGATACTGTGGACCATAATGTACTGATGGACGTCTTGAGTAACCTCGGCTTAGATGTTGTTGCTTTAAAGTTGTTCAAAAGTTATCTCACCAACAGATTGTCACAAATTAGAGCTGAAGGGAACCTGTACCCACTAAAAATTGTACCTTGGGGTTTGCTGCAAGGCTCCATTTTGGGACCTATACTCTTCACTGTCTACATTAACAATATTGATTCACACATACGCACAGCTAACATACACCTATTCACAGACAATACAGTTCTCTACACCTTTAAAACCACACCAGAACTTGCACTTAAGGAACTACAACATGACTTTGTGATTCTTCACCATAATCTTCTAACCCTTAAACTTCTCCTTAATGCCAAAAAGACTAAAGACATGATCGTCTCACATCATGCCCCACAAACCCCAAGCTTGCCTACTAGCCTCCAGTTTCACATCTTACTCAGTGAACCATTAGAAATTGTGGATAAGTTCAAATATTTATGATTCTGGTTGGACAACAGGCTTAAATTTCTGGTTTAACTGAAGGAATTAACAAATAAATTAAGACAATGCTGAGGTGTATTCTTTTGCATTAGGCACCTTCTCCCACTTGAGGCAAGGAAGAGACTTGTCCAAACAAACTTTTACCCCTACTTGACTATGCTGACTTTATGTACAGTCATTGTCCTAACTCAGCACTACTTAAACTCGATATCCTCTGCCATCATGCTCTGACATTCATTCTGAACTCTCCTCTATGCACACACCACTGCCAACTGTATGAGACGTTGGTCTGGTCTTTCCTTGCATTGAGGAGGCAAAAGATGCTCTTCTCTAGTTTTACAGGGCACTAACAGATAAACTGCCAACCTGCATCTCTAGTCTATATGAGCATAACAAGGGGTCATACAGTCTGAGGCACTTTACATTAATCACGTTCATTGAACCAAAGATAAAGACACAGTATGGTGTGGCTGCTATTACCTTTTCATTCCCTTCCCTGTGGAACACTCTGCAAAAAAACACTAAGGATTATCACTATTCAAGGTCCTTTCCCTTTCTAATCTATGCTTCCATGTAACCTAAAAGAAACCTGCAATTGGTACAGGTGATTAGTTGCTGACTACTATTTCCCACCTGTTGATCTTTGAATACTTAGAACCTCGACCTTGCTCTTTACAATGCCAGCACTTCACTTCAACTGCATCTATACTGCTCTGTTAGTTAGCTCCTCCCTTTCTGCTCTTCCCTTTTCCCCATGTTATCTTTCTTTAGTGTAAATTCTATATGGGGGGCTGCCTGACTGTGGTGGCTGGGGGATGTTGTTTGTTATTTCCACTGAGGTGCCCACCAGAGGCCTTTTAGACTTACCTACTGTGGCGTGTGTATGTAATAGACTTGCTGTTGACTGTTTTTAGTATGTATTAGCAACAACACTGTTTATTCTTAATAATAATCCCTATATCGTTGTTCTATTACTATTTTTAACCTTGCATTTGTTTCACCTGCCCAAGACCATCTTGAAAATGAGCTTGCTCAATGGTGATATACCTGGGTAAATAAAGTTTGATTGATTGATTGATCGATTGATTGATAAGTAAGGCTGTGATTAATTCACGGCATGCACCAAATTCACGATTTCTGTGAAAATTGTAGGTTACCAAGAATTCTATAAAAACACTGAATATGTAGTAATTTTGTGATTTTTAGTATTTTTTTTGATGCACAGGGACTACGTAATAAAATATCTTGATGTATATACCTTATCAATGATTAGGTATATACATCAAGGTATTTTATGCCATAGTGCTATACATACTAAATCCAACAACGATAAGCACAGCCTGTAGTTTTATATCAGCTTGGAGATCACAACAATAACCTCCATGTACAAGGACCTGAGAGGGAAAGGGAAAATTAAAGAGGACACTATAGCATAGTCAAGAAAGGGTAGGGGTGCCCATAGGTGGCCAACCTTATGGACTAGAAATTGTAAATAATAGATTAGGCTAAGAAATAGAAGAACTATTGCAACAGATTTAAGAAAAGATTGGCCCTCAAGAGTGGCAGGAGCTCCCTGTCACCGGCAGGCAGAGTGCAGAGGGTGATGATGGGGACTGCAACATCTAGCCCAAAGACTCTGTCCTGTGGTGTCCCGCAGGGTTCAGTCTTGTCACCCTTGCTGTTCAAGGTGTACATGCTGCCATTAGAAGACATTTTCAGGTGGTATGGGCTGGGTTTCACTGCTATGCAGATGATACCCAGCTATACGTGTCCTGTAAACCTGGTAATCAGATGGCATCTTCCGTATTTAACAGCTGCCTAGAAGAAATCCAGAGCTGGATGACTTAAAACTGGCTTAGACTTAATCCAGACAAGACTGAGGTGCTAGTGATGAATCAGGGTTGTGGTGGTGGTGAGGGTGATTAGGGATCCTCCCTGGCTTAGTGCTGGGGGAGACCCCCTTACCCCATCTGTACAGGAGAAGGATCTGAGCATGATCCTAGATGACAGCCTGACACTGGATGTGCAGGTGTCGGCCATTGTCGAAAGTGAATATTATCATCTGAGGAACATTGCCCAAATCCAAGCAATGATTCCATCTGATTACCTGCCCACACTGGTACTTACATTCATTACGTTCAGGTTGGACTACTGGAATGCCCTATACCTTGGATTATCTGGAGGCAATCTTCACCAGCTACAGCTGGTGCAGAATGTGGTGGCAAGATTACTGCCAGGAGTAAAAAGGAATGAGCATATTACTCCTGTCCCCTGAAAGCTGCACTGGCTGCCAGTTTGGTGGAGGATTGTCTTCAAGGTAGGGATCCTTACCTAAAAGACCCTACTCTATTGAGAACTAGTGTATCTGCAAGATGTCATTGAGCCCCACCGACTGTTCTGGGCTCTCCATTCTGCTGAGGGTTGCCTCCTTACATTTCCCAAGGTTAGCTTGCAGCATTCTGCCTCCTTACAGTTCCCGAGGTTAGCCTGCAGCATTCTGCCTCCTTACAGTTCCCAAGGTTAGCCTGCAGCATTCTGCCTCCTTACAGTTCCCAAGGTTAGCCTGCAGCATTCTGCAGAGTGTGCATTCTTGGTTGCCACATCTGCCCTGTGGAAATGGAATTCATGACCTAGATATTTAAGGGAGGCACCCTCAGTAGAAACCTTTAAAACCTCTCAATGGTATTACTGCCTTATAAAACACTTACCTTTCTGTTATTTTTTGTAATACAGTATATGAATCCATTGATAATAGTACAGTTGGAGATGACTTGAACTGTAGTATTATCAGCAAAAATGGTAGTATTATCCCTTTTCAGGATAGTGTTATTAAGAGTAGTGATATATTACTGGGAAATTTTTGTATAACTTGGTATAGTATTATTGAGGCGTATCAATATATTACATAGATAGAAGTGTTTGAAATAATTTTTCATTGTTGCTGACTTGTTTGATTCCATGATCAAGCGATAATATTATTGCATTCTATAAAATTGGTTTGTTTTAATGTGCAATGCTTTGAATCACCGGAAAGTGGTGCTTTATAAATAAAGCATCTATCTATCTATCTATCTATCTATCTATCTATCTATCTATCTATCTATCATATTAGTGCAATCTACTGTACCTCTTTCACAATAATTGTGTGCATTATACTGTGACACTGCTCATTTCCTGTACCATAGTTATTGCTGCCATATATTGTGTATGGTTGATACTATTATTTCCTGTACATATTTATTGCTACCATATTTTATGTATATAAACATTTTTATTGAATTTTCAACAATACAAAGAAACATTAACAGACAAAAGAATTTCCTTACTTGAATAAACAACATTCTCAAATACAATGCTAAACCACATAAAGTAGTATCACAGCCAAACAAAATACATAACTATTTCAACAGTGATTACACAGGAATCAAAACATGCAGCATGGCAGTCCCACCCAAACACCCATCCCTAACAGGGAAGCATACACCACATATAAAACAAAGCAGAAGCAGTTGGGGTCTGGTAGAGTTTGTCAGAGCCTTCTTTTGCAGCTAGGGAATGGATTTAGTTGCTGGATAAACTTTACATTCTGTTTCAGCCTGTAGACATTAGGACAGTAGTGCTGACTTGAGTAATAGTGTGGTGTGGGGGATCCACAGTGGAAGCTGGATATTCATTTATCTTTTTTACAGGCATTGCCAATAGCATTCTGGAAGTTTCTGTCCTTTGCAGCCTGGATCAATGTACAGCTCATTGGGGCTTCAATACCAAGCCTTTAGTTATTTATTTATTTATTTATTTATTATAACATCGGTTTAAAAACCTTTGAGCCAGAGGCTCATTTACAAAGGTACCTCATCGAAGGCAGACACAACATACATACATGAGATAATCCAAAATAATGTACAGTAAAAAAGACAAGGCAAGTAGCAGGCAGAGGCGAGACAGTCAGCAACAGAAATTAACAATAGGCAAAATGTCACAATTGCAGGCGAATGAGTACCAAAACACCATTGTCAGTTTAAACTTTTTTTTTTTATACGCAAGGCTTCTCACATATCAGTACTGCAGAAGCAGTTGGGGTCTGGCAGAGGTTGTCTAAGCCTTCTTTTGCAGTTGGGGGAAGGATTTAGTCGCTGGATATGCTTTAAATTCTGTTTCAGTCTTTGAACTTTAGGGCAGTAGTGCTGACTTGTTTAGTACAGTATTTGTGTGTGTGTGTGTGTGTGTGTGTGTCTGTGCGCTACCTTCCTCTGGAGGAGGTTGCAGTGCTTGGAGGTGTAGTGAGGGACAGACACAGGGTTGATACAGTCTCATGAGAGTTGGTATGGACCCTAATCCCACCCTCCCTCACCCCACCCTCCCAGAGCACAACTCATTTATAGGGGAACACCTACCCTGCAATTGCAGGAAGGGGCTTCAGGTGCAACTCATGTAGTTCTATCCAATAATGCAGCCATGGGGCAGGGAAAAGGAAAAGAAACATAGAAATATAGAAATATAGAAACATAGAAGTTGACAGCAGAAAAGGACCTCAAGGCCCATCCAGTCTGCCCATTTATTTTTCTACCTTATGAATGTGCCATAGGCCTTTGCTCTGTGAATGGCCTATTCATACTCATCTGTATTGCTCCCTTATTCCTATCCCATGCCTGTTTGAAGCCCTGCACTGTATTCATGGCCACCACTTCTTGAGGTAGACCATTCCATGCATCCACCACCCTTTCTGTGAAAAAGAATTTCCTTACATTCCCCCTTAATTGGTCCCCATCTAATCTCATGCTGTGTCCTCTTGTCCTGCTATTTTTCTTATATTTAAACATGTTAGACTCTTTCACCTTGTTAATGTCCTTAAGGTGTTTGAATGTTTCAATCATATCACCTCTCTTCCTCCTTTGCTCTAGGGAATACATATTGAGTTCAGTTAATCTGTCCTCATATGTTTTCTGATGCAGTCCCTGCACCATTTTGGTTGCCCTTCTCTGGACTGCCTCAATTTGGTTAATGTCCTCATGAAGGTGTGGCCTCCAGTACTGCAAGCAGTACTCCAGATGGGGCCTAACCAGTGTCTCGTAAAGAGGGATTATTACCTCCCTCTTCCAACTTATGATACCCCTACTAATACACCCCAACGTCCCTCTAGCATTACCTACTGCTTTATAGGTCTGCTTGGATGATTTCTGGTCATCGGTGAAGAAGATACCCAAGTCTCTTTCTTCCCTTGTGACTGCCAGCAACTGCCCTCCCAGCCCATAGGTGGCTTCAGGGTTTCTCTTCCCTATATGAATGATCTTGCACTTCTTTATGTTAAACCCCAGTTGCCACTCTTCTGAACATTCTGAAAGTTTATCCAGATCTCTTCTCATTCTGCCCACCCCATCTGGATCATCTACTCTGTTGTAGATCTTGATGTCATCTGCAAACAGACAAACCTTACACTCCAGTCCATCTGCAATGTCACTGATGAAGATATTGAAGAGGACTGGCCCCAGGACTGATCCCTGAGGTATCCCTCTTGTGATTTGCATCTCTTCTGATTGTATACCATCTACCACCACTCTCTGTTTTCTGCTCATCAACCAGCTTGCAACCCAGTTGACCCACCCTGAGCCTACCCAGCTTATTAACCAATCTTGTATGTGAAACAGTATGGAAAGCTTTTCTGAAGTGAAGGTAGGCAACATCAACTGCTCCCCCTTGGTCCACCAATCTGGTTACCCAGTCAAAGAAATCTATGAGATTAGTTTGATAGGATCTTCCTTTCATAAACCCATGCTGTCTTGGATCCTGTGCTCCTATGGATTCCAGGTGTTGCACTATCCTTTCCTTAAGGAGTGTCTCCATAATCTTGCCCACTACTGAGGTAAGACTGACTAGTCCATAGTTTTCTGCCTCCTCCCTGCTACCACTCTTGTGGAGTGGGAACACATGAGCCCTTCTCCACTCCTCTGGGACCTCTTCTTTGTTCAGAGATTTATGAAACAGTTCTGATGTTCTGCAGTGTCAGTGGCTCAGTAGATAGCACACTCACCTCTGAGGCCGGGAGATCAGAGAGCTGTGGTTCAGTTCCCACATCTGGCACTTGGGTTAATATCCCATTACTGACACTGTAGTGCAGCATGAGAGGGGTGCTGCACTTCTGAGGTGCCGTCTTTCGGATGAGATGTTAAACCGAGGTCCCATCTGTCTGGATTGGTGGTAGTTCAGGTGGATGTTAAAGATCCCATGGCACTTATCAAAAAGAGTAGGGCAATTTCCCCGGTGTCCTGGCCAAATTTCCTTCATTCACTTAAAATACCGCCAACAGCTTAATCTGGTTCAAGGTCAGTTGGCATTCATCTGTATCCCCCTCCCCCGGGTCTTGCCTGAAAATAGGCAGGATTTGTCTAGTGCACTTACCCGGTCAACAAAAACTAACTAAATAAATAAATGATAACTGCTCTTTTAGTTCCAACCTTAGCTCCTTTAGTACCCTGGGATGTGTGCCATCAGGTCCCATTGCCTTGTCCACCCTGAGCTTATCAAGATTTTGTAGGACAATTTCTTTTGTAAAGGGACTAGTGCACACCTCCCTCCCCCCTGTGTCCATGGTGCAGAGCTGTGAGCATTGCCATACCTTCACTTCAGTAAATACTGAACAGAAGTAGGTAGCTCTCAAACAGAGGTACAGCATCCAGAATCAATTTCTGATTAGTGTGACAGGTGGATAATATGGAAAGCCTTCAACTGGAATATATCAGGTAAAATTTCTGTTATCGGCTGGGCTAGGATTAGTTAATTCTACTTGATGTAGCGATAGTTAGTGTGGAGAGGCTGTATAGGAAGTGTGGACCATGGGTAGGATTGTTGGGTGGAATGGTTGTGGGGCAGTAATGTGGATGAATATACTGTGGAGGCTGGAAGGGTGCCCAATATGCCACAGACTAAGGAGGTTCAAGGAAGAGGGTCAGTGGCTTGGCAGGGAGTTGTGGAGGTTGAGGAATAAGGGAAGGATTGTGCTGGCAGGAGGGCTGACATCTGAGAGTATTGTGGGGGCACTACAGAGAAGAAACAGTGGGTCAAGGAAGAGGGAAGGGGCAAACTAGACAGGAAGCCAGCTGATGAAGGGTGAACTGTAATAAGAGCTAGAGAAAGAGGAGCAGCAGTAGGCAGGAGGGAGGAGAAAGCACATAGTAAGGCAAAGGGGATAGGGAACATGTTTACTTTACAAGCAACACATAAGAAAAAGGAAACTGGAGGTGATTGCACAAGGGATAGCACTCACAAAGAAGAGGGACTGAGGGCCATTACAAGTGGAGAGACTTGAGCATGGTGTGGTAGTGACAGGGATAATACTCAGAGAGGTGAGGAGGGAGAGGGAGGTTGGCAGTCAAACAAGAGGAGGGGGAGGAGTCTTAATTGGGAGGGATGGGGTAGACACTGGGCACATAGTAAAAACACAGTCTTAATTGGCTCCATAAATGAGAACCTGGGGGGGACGGGCACACGGAAAGAGGAGGTGGGTGTACTGGTGTTGGGGACTCCATACTCAAGGGGATCAGATGGGGCAGCAAGGGGGAGAGGCACAGTCAGATATGGGTAGAGTCTATACCAGGATTAAAGTCAGACATGGCAGGAAAGGCAGTCCTAAGGTGTATAAAGAGGGGTAGGAGGAAACCACACATTGTGGTACATGTGGGGACAAATGACCTAGCATGGGAAATGGTGGAGGTAACAAAGGAGAGGACTGAGGAAATGGGAAGGTTGTGTTAGGAGACTGGGCAGTCTGTGGCCTTCTTTGAAGTGTGCCCAATACCCTGCACAAGCACAGTGAGAAAGGAGAGTATTAGAGAGTTGAAAACATGGTTGGTAGAATGGTGTTGAACTAAGAGGTATGGGGTTGAGGGTGACTGGGGCAGTACCTGGGATAAAAACAATCTGTTTGCAAGGGGTAGATTGAACATGAGTGGGCATGAGAAGGAGGTAGTAAAACAAAGACTGGGGAGGTATATTGTGACCAGGGTGGATTTAAATGAGATAGGGGGTGACAAGTGGACACCAGGTAGGCAGGGATCTGATAGAGTGGAGTCACAGCCTACCCCCAGAGGTTAGCAGGGAAGGACTCAGGGAGGAGTTGGAGGCCATAGGACAGAAGGGGGCATTATGGAGGGTGGTCTCATTGAATGCAAGAAGTCTAGGAAACAAATCTGCTGAGATTCAGGCACTCTTAGCAGTGTGGAGGGTGGATATTGCAGCTCTCACAGAAATGTGCCAACTGAGCACCAGAACTCAATCTGGCAATCCCAGGATACAAATTGTACAGGAAGGACTTTAAGGAGGGGGGTGGGGTGGCAGTCTATGTGAGGGATGGGTTCAAATGTACAAAGGATGAGGGAGAAGAAAGGAGAACAGAGGCAATCTGGCTGCAGCTCCTAGGCTCAAGGGGTAGGAAACTGAGGTTTGGGGTGGTATACAGGCTGTTGTCCCCATCTGAGGAGCTTGCCAGGGGGTTAGCAGGACAAATCAAAAAGGTATGTAGAAAAGGGAAGGTGGTCATTGTGGAGGATTTCAACTTGCCGGGGGTTGACTGGAGCATTCCTGTCACCTGCAGTGCTAGGGAGCAAGTGCTTCTGGACGCAATCAAGGAGGGTTTTCTGACACAGTTGATTACTCTACCTACTAGGCCAATGAACACTTTAGATCTGGTATTGTCGAATGGGGAGGCAGTGATGGAAATAAAGTTATAACACCCACTAGCCAACAGTGATCACCAAACGGAGTAGTTTAATATCATGATGTGTGGGGAGCCAGAGAAATCAGTTACTCGGATGGTAAACTTCAGAGGTGGTGGGCTTTGGGAGGACACAGGAAGTATTGAAAGAGAAATTAGAGGGCATAAGGCAGGAGATGGACATGGAGCAGATATAGGGTATTATTAAATGGGGGATTACAGAGGCAACAGAAGCCTACACCAAGGCACATAGTAAGAGGAGCACAGCAACAAAACAAACCATGCTGGTTGAACAGTGAGGTTGTGGAGGTGGTGAGGGAAAAACGAGTGATGCACCAGAGGTTTAGGAGGATGGGGAAGGAAGTGAACAGGGAGGAATATGCAAGATGGTCCAGGGAGGTGACCAGGAAAGTGAGAGGAGCCAAGGCCCAGAGGGAGCTGAGATTAGCAAAGCGAATTAATGGGGGAAAAATACTTTTTCAGATACATCAGGGAGAAAAGGAAGTGCAAGGAGGCAAAAGTGAGGATAAAAAGGGGTAGGGAGTGGATGGAACAGGGGGAGGAGTAGGTGGAAACACTGAATGAATACTTTTGCTCAGTGTTCATCTAAGAAAAGGGGAGACCGCTACCAGCATGGGATGGGAGGTGGGGACAGGGGGAGAGGAAGCAACAGATGGAAGAATTGAGGCAAATAGAGTCCTAGAGGGACTGAGGGCACTGAAGGTAGACAAGGCACCAGGGCCAGATGGTATCCACCCCAGGGTGCTGAAAGAGATGGTGAAGGAGTTAGCGGAGTCACTGGCAGATCTGTAAAGCACATCACTGGAGTTGGGATGTGTGCCACTGGTCTAGTGGATGGCCATGTAGTACCATTACACAAGAGCAGGCCAAGAGATGAACCAGGTAATTATCGTCCGGTAAGTCTCACCTCCACCATGTGCAAACTCATGGAAATGATACTGAAGAAAAGACTGGTGACATACCTGGAGGTCAATGGCCTCCAGGACATGAGGCAGCATGGGTTTGTTTCAGAGAAGTCTTGTCAAACCAACCTCATTCAATATTATGACTGTGACAGGTGAGCTAAATAAAGGTCATGCGCTGAATGTTCTTTACTTGGACTTCAGAAAAGCCTTCAATTAGGTGCTTCATGGGTGGCTTGGGGGGAAGCTAACTGGTGTAGGGGTAGGGGCAAAAATGATAAACTGGATTGCAAGCTGGCTGAATAGCAGGCTGCAATGGGTGGTGGTGAGAGGAAAGCTCTCAACTCCAAGGCAGGTGATGAGTGGGGTGCCACAGGGCTCTGTGGTGGGTCCAGTATTATTTGGGATCTTAATATCAGACATTGCACACAAAGTGATGAGCAGGGTAAGTCTGTTCACTGATGACACCAAAATCAGAGCAGTAGTGGATGGAAAAGAGGGATGGAAGCAGCTGCAGGGGGACCTACACAAGCTAAAGCAGTGGTCAGAGAGGTGGCAGCTGGAGTTCAGTGCAAAGAAGTGTAAGGTTATGCACTTTGTGGTGAGGAACCCAAGGAAATAATACTGGTTGGGGGTGGGGTTAAGTTGGGGATCACTGAGGAGGAGAAGGACCTAGGGGTAATGATAACAGGGACCATGAACAACACTGCCCAATGCAGGAGAGTGGCTGCAAAAAGAACCAAATTGCTGGGGTGCATAGCAAGGGGGTTTTCATCCAGGTGAAGAGATGTGATCTTGCCCCTCTACAGATGGCTGGTAAGGTCGCACTTAGAGTATTGTGTGCAGTTTTGGAGGCCATATCTAAAGCGTGATATCAGGCTACTGGAGGGGATGCAGGGGAGGGCAACAAAGATGATATGTGGAATGGAGGGGAGAGAGTATGACAGCAGGCTGGGAGACCTGCATATGTACACCATGGAGGACAGAAGGGACAGGGGGGACATGATAGAGACATTCATGTATCTGAGGAGAATCAATAAAGATAGGGCAGATGGGGTCTTTAAGTTAAGGAGGGGGAGGGTCACCAGTGGCACATGCTAAGAATAGAGGGGGGAAGATATAGGAAGGAAATGAGGAGACACTATTTTACAGAGAGGATGGTAGCAAAATCTAACCCCTAATCTCGACAATGTCCCCTGGACTGCTGATCCATCTTTCTCCCTGCCCCTTTTTACCTACCCTCTTAGGTTTATACAAGGATGTATTCCACTGCAACTCCAGAGAAATTGTACATCTTTAATTATAAACTTGTATTTTTATACCAACATGTAACTAAGTGTATTCTGTGTTCAGTGTCTGCACCTGTTATGTTGTCCAATGTTGTATCTGCACAATGTTTTATAGTTTTGCCCTCCCTGCAACGAGGTGCCTTAGTAAATGAGTCTCCTACTCAAAGGTTGTAAATCTGACTTGTACAAATAAATAAATAAAATGGAATGCCCTACCAGAATGGGTGGTATCATGTAAATCTGTGAACAGCTTCAAAAGAGCATGGGACAGGGAACAGGGGAGAGTGAGGGTGTGGGAGGTGGGAATGGCAGTGGGATGACAAAGGGAAGGGGGTGGGCAACTGCAAACTAGGGGTGTTGGCTGCACACTCGAGCAGACTTAGATAGACTGGGTAGTCTGTTTATGCTGGCACATTCATATGTTCTTATGTACATATATTTATGTAAAAAAGAGAAAACCAATTACCCACCCAGATAATTTCCGATAGTTACCCTGAGGTGAGATAGTAATGATGACCAAATCTCATAAAATTGCAATAACACACCTTTTCTCCAATAAATAACCCTCTTAAAGGAGGCCATCTTAATGATGACTTGTGCCCAATAGTGCAAGGTTGGAATAGTGGAAGAAAACTAATGTAAAAGAATTAAACATTTAGATTTCAAAGCAGTTTTATTGCAGTAATGATTTACACATCAATACAGTCCCTGAAACCATAGAAGGATCACCCAGCACACTACATTTCAGAGAATGTCAGAAAGGAGCACCTAGTGCCTATTCCAACTTAAAGAAATTATTGACCACCAGGCCATGATCATAGGACATGACCATAAAATAAGAAACAGTATTCCCTTCTCAACCCCATACCTCCAACACACTCCAGAGGTAGGCAGGCCCACACAAAATCATCTATCAGATCTATACCACCTTATGTTATCCATGGACTAGCACCTCTGATTGGCCCCCTACCTCGCAGACAGTAATACTTATAGACATATGTGCTAACCTTAGGGCATAGGCACTAATTGAATTATCATAAGTGTCAGGACCTGAGTTCTACTGTATTTCTACTGAGAATCATAATCCATTTGCTATTATTCTGATTGTAACACTTGGGAGATACATCTATTCATACTATTGTATAATCATTAGTTAGGCAATACTGCCATCTTTAGTACTAGTGCAGAACTGTAACTGCATATGTAACCACAAGTGTCCTTCATGATATACAGTGTTATTGTTTTAGCTAGTATTAATTTTGCTAGCTCAGCATGCTTTCCCAGGCTAGTGAGGAATCAGGCTATTTGCCAGTGACCAATGATGAGGTTTTTGTATATCTTTTTAGTAGTTTCCATAATGATTATCAGGGGTATAAAACCCTTTGCATTGCACTTTCTCTCTGAGAAGAAATGTACTGCTACTTATAAGTAAGAAAGATTGGAAGTGTTCTCCCTGTAATCACATTATTTGGTTCTGCAGTAAGCCTGCTTTATATACCAGAAAAAAAATACTTTATGTGCTGGTCACCACTTGTCTGTCATTTCTTCACTTTTTGCAGCTCCAGCAAGAATCTGAGAAAGGTATCTTTATTACCCAGTTATACTGCCCAGAATCTTATTCTGGAGTAACTGCAACTTGGAGACAGGAGAAGCCATATGAGCTGCAATCCAACTTAAATCCCATACTCTCTCATCTAGACCTTCCTGTAGATCCTCACCCCCTGTTTAGCTCTGTTTCCCCCAATCTGGTGAAAAACATTCTAAGATTAAATTGTAAATATCACTAATGTGACCTCTTGTGAGTAAAATCCATTTTGAAACATATTTCACCAACTTAGAGTAAACAACAAAATGTTCTTAATGAAACCATTGAGAAGTAGCATAATTTGAAGAAATTTCTCCAAAAATCTTTAGAAGATATATAATAATCAACTTGTAATTGCTGAAATGATTTAAAAACTTTCAAGACAAGGCCTATCAAATCTGCCATGCTTTTTATGCTGTACCTTTAGAATCCAAACCGTGCCAGATTATAGGGAACCACCAATTTGTATACCAGGGTTATGCCATAAAGACTTATATAGACCTAAAAACTCTTTGGGCCAGATATTCAAACTGCTCCCAAAAAGTGCGCAATAGCAGGAGCAAGCTCAAGTCCATTGCATCCATGTGCAAGAGACGCGATATTCAAAAATGGAGTAGACCAAACTGCACCTACAGCCGACGAATGTATATCGCACCACTTGCGCCATAACGCAACTGGGGGGGGACACTGAGCAGATCTGATGCACCATAGCTCAACAAGGGATGTGCAGCTGAGCAGTCCAGAGGCACCATAGCACAACCAGGGATGCCCCTCAGCAGCACAGCAATGCAACTGCACAACCAGGGAGATAGGGACCCACTACCCATGCCACAGATGGGCACAGGAACACACAGCAGAACAGACATAGTCACCCCACACCCCATGCACTGCACAACTGGGGAAGGGCTGGAATAACCACCGGCCCATGGAGACAAGCAAAGAACCCACAGCCAGGCCATGGTGCCCTATCACACCCCCCGGCAAGCTGTGACTGGCACACAAGGAGGGCTGATCACCCCATGCCACACCATCCCCCCAATGTAGAGCACACCCTGCACTGTGACCCCAAGACACCCCCCCAGGAGCAGTGACCACCACTGCAGGAAACCCCATGTGTGCCACCACCCTCACTGTGACACTGCAACCCTGTGCACCACAGAACCATGCAAGCCAGCCCCACCACGAGCACCTGTCAGTGGGTTGCAGCACACAGCAATGCAACAATGGCAGACACAGTGCCACCACGCACAGTCCCCCTAAGGTACTGCTGAGAGACCAATCATGTGTCGGCACATGATGTAACCCACACAGGACAGGGCTTGCCCCAGACACCACCACCAGTGGTACAGCATCCTGAACAGTATTCCAATGACACACCCCGACACACCACTGGCCACAACAGCCAGCACAGACACCTACAGTGGTACGTG
Source organism: Neoceratodus forsteri (assembly GCA_016271365.2). NCBI lineage: Eukaryota > Metazoa > Chordata > Ceratodontiformes > Ceratodontidae > Neoceratodus > Neoceratodus forsteri. The sequence goes on along the minus strand of CM028131.1, from coordinate 40,143,327 downwards.
GAAGCATGCACCATACTGGATGCCACACAGTGCATGGACAGACACCCTCCCATGCCCAACAGCACAACAACACAGGGACGCAGTGGTGCGGCAACCAAGCCCCCAGCATGGGCCCATGTAAACTGAGTACACACAACCCACAGTCTTCCATGGCACTGGAGTGCCAGCCACCCTGTACAGGCACTGTGGACCCATACACCACCATCATTTGCCGAGAGCACAAGTCACAGACAGTGGTGCACATCCCCTGCAACACACACAAGGCACAGCATGCAGATGGGACAACAACTGTGGAGGCCACAGTGTCACCTGAGGCAGACATGCACCACACCAGTGACAGGAGGCAACCCAGCATTGTGATGGGTACAGTGGCTGCCCTGCAGGGACTGCCACCACTGACATGCCAGTGGACCGTGCAGGTCACAGACATGCATGTGTGTCAGCTGCACAGGCCATGGAAGGGCTGATAGGGATGCCATGGACACAGAGCACACACCATGGACCACTGCACACTGTCATCCACAGACACTGACTGATAACTACCTCCACACCATAGTCACCTCCACATGGACACACACACATACCCATGACTGCACCACCCCTGACAGCATGCACACCACTGCAGCAGAGCACCTATAGCCTGCTGCAAATCAGAGACCACCACAGTATTCATATCAAAATAACTGTATTGAACAAACATATAAAAGTCAACTATTTACAAGACTATTTACAAACTATATACAAGGTGGGGGCACAAACAAGGTGGGGTGGTAGGGCGGGGTGGACAAATGAGATGGGAAAGGAGGGTGTGAAGGTGGGTCCAGGGGAGTAGGGGATTACAGGGACTGAGGGACTTCTAGCAGGATCGCCACTCCCCATTCTGACTCTGTCATGCTCGACGCCTCTGCAGGACCCAGGTGTTGTCAATCCTGTGGAGGATGTCCAGCAATGCCCTTGCCACCTGGAGTATCTCCCGCAGCACCTCCCTTATCTCCCAGAGATGGCGTGTACATAGGACAAGGGAGCACAGTCAATAGGTGTGAATGCACAACCCCATACAGCCCACTCACTGTACATGGCATACAGCCATGGGACATACCTTTGTGATGGTGTTTGACCACCCACAGTGATCACGTCCACATGATCTTCCCACCCACGTGCATACAGCCACGTGGAATACTGCACACACCCACCGGCCAAGTCACGCACAGCACCACCATGGCCATTTAGTGACATGGCTATGTGGTGCAAAGGCAGTGGCACAACCATGTACCTGGTGCACATATGGACCACCATCGATGCACTCCCAGACAGCAATTGCCACCGGACAGTGTTGACTGTAACAAGTCACGTGCATGGCAGTGGTGTCAATGGATGGTGGCCATGCCCCGCTGCCCACTCTGTTATACAGCATGCAATAGTAATCATAGAGGTATGTCACTCACCTTCATTGGGCCAATCCAGTGGGCAGGGAGGGACCTCGCCCCTCCTGGCTTCCCTCTGCCCCTCCTACCAACGAAGATCACGGGCACAGTGGCGTTCCTCCGGGCCTGTAGTGCAAACATGGAGAGAGGAACATCAGTTCAATCCCATAGCAAAGTCCCCCTGCCCCCAGGTGTGTGCCTCCCACCCAGCCAGACCCACCCACCCCACACCCTGATAACACCACCACAGCCAACCCAGGACAGTCCCTCCCCCATGTGCTGGACACATACCACAGTGTTACCCATATGGAAGATAAAAGTGTGTTGACATAACACCTACCTGTCCATAACACCGTGCCCCTTCTGGTACGTGCCCGCAGGAATGCTAGCAGCTCCAGCTCCCACTGCTGAAGGTCCCCACACCTGTAGAGGCACTGCTCAGTGCTCCTCCCCCATCCTGTGGCCTCCTCAAGTGCAGTGGCCACCTCCTCCCACACCTGGGTCCTGCACCTGTCCAGGGGCACCTCCCTGAACAGTAGCCCATGGTGTGGCTCCACAATGGCCACTAGATCGGCCAGCTCTATTGCCAACCACTGAGCTGCCCTCCTGCATGCCATGCTCTCTGCTCAATTTGGCAATATGGCACTCTGCAGCGCGGCTCCCCATGTGCAGATGCTGCACGGTACAGCGCTGTCTTTCCCTATTGCACTGTCACCGAACAGCGCATTGAGGTGCACCCATGCCTGATGCATGACACCTAGGGGGCAAAGGCTGGGCACAGGGTCAAGGGTATCTGGTGCATGGACACGCAGAGAGCCATTGGAACCCAATGTGTATAGCGCGATTGGCTGCCTGTGTGCTACCACCATTAGCGGCCTACTGCACAGTTGGCCCAGTGCACCTATGATGGCCCAGTGCCACAGCGCCATGTAGTGGCCTTCGCTATAGCACCACTGGGACAATAGTGGCCATGCCCTGCATTACCTACCATGCACAGCACATCAGCAGCGCAGCAGACGCCTGCGTCAGCAACCCGGGCATGCGCAGTGAGGTGTGTACTATGCATGTAACAGAACTGCACCATTGACTCAGCACGTTCAACACAATTATGCAAAGTGCAAAAGCGTGATATTCAGCCATCATATGCTACTCATCTAATCAGCCATTCAATGGTGCAGCACTGAAATTTGCATCCACTTAAAGTTATGCCTCGCCTCATTAGCATGGGTTGCACTATAAAAGTGGGACATTGGGCTACAGTGGCCATAGTCTGTTACTGCAGTCTATTGGTGAGTTGCATGCTGTTTGGAAGTGTGGACTGTGGATTTAGGGACATGCATGGGACTGCACAGTCACAGGTAACAACTGCCATTCTTACAGGCTAAATAATGACCAAGCACATTGTGGGAGAGGAGAAACACAGTGGTGGGAGAAGGAGGAGGCCTAACTTTACCAAGGCCAAGACCGAAGCCCTGTTTGACGCCTACCTGGATCAGGATCCGCTTCTCAGTGGATGGCAGGGAACACTTTAAGCCCGTGCTGCTGCATGGGAGGAGGTGGCATGTACTGTGAACCTGCATGGCAGCCACCAGCGCTCTGTGCAGGAGTGTTAGAAAAAGATGGGCATGGACAGGAGGAGGATAAAGGTGAAGGTGGCTGCCATCAGGGCAGCATGAGCTGCAACAGATGGGGGACAGCTGGAGGTGGTACAGCTGATGCCACAGGAGGAGATGCTTGCTGGAAGCATGCAGCGTAATGCCATAGAAGGTGTTCCAGGTGGTGGCTTCCAGATGGGTGGTGGCCCATCACTGCATGGTAAGTCATGGTCTGTCTATGGGGGGGCAGAGTAGGTCACATGCACTAATGCAACTTTGCTTTCCCTTACAGATCCTGAGCATCTGCATGGGTCAGCGGTGGTTGGCCTGTCCACTGAGGACAGTCAGCTGGAGATGGAGGAGGGCCCATCCACATCCACAGGTATACGTGGATCAGTGCAACAGTGGGGCCGCCTGGCTGTCCACACTGATGTCGTTGTCATAGGTGCAGAGGAAGCCCTGCCTGTGTCCCAGCATGCCACGTGTCCACGGATGCCAGCATGCTGTGACTGGGGCCGGTGCAGAGTCTGTCACCGATGATGATGTCACTAACGTCATGGGCAGTGACACATGTGTGCCACGGGATGGCCACACAGCAGGACACATCGCAGCCATGGCTGTGGGTGGTGCTGCTGTAGAGGCCTGCGTGTTATCACAGTTCCAGCCTGTGCCTGTCAGCACTAGTGGGGCAGCACTGGTGTTTGTTTAGGACAGTGGGATGGTTGCAGCTACTGCAGCAGCACCACTGAGCCCTGGGGAGAGGCAGCCAGAGGGGCAGCATCAGAAGTCATCCAATGGGCTTGGGGTACAGGGTTCAGCAGCGGCATCTGTGCACCACCTGTGGGCATGCCCAGACCTGGTCCTGGTGCGCAGCACCCACCTTCGTGGGGTGCTGAGCATTAGGGCCATGCACACCCTGAGGGTCAGGATGCCGAGGAGGCAGATGACCTCTTGGACGAGCACACCCTCCTACTGCAAGCATTAGTCTAGTAGCAGATGTGGCTTGTGACATCAGTGGATGCACTGCGTGTGGTTCTGCAGTGGGCAGAGGAGCGTCGCAGCAGGGACACCACTCTGATCCTGGTAGGGATGGACCATTTGCAGGAGGATGTGACTACTGCTATTGACAGGCATGCACAGGCATTCACTGCTGTCATGGCCACAATGGGCACGCAATCAGGTGCCCATGCATTGTGGACACCACGCAGTGCACTATCCACCACCCATTCCAGGCATCGTGTGACTCCTTCCCTGTTGACACCGGTTCAGCTGTGGGCATCCTGAGCACTCCTGGCACAGGCATGTTCGGTGTGTTGCAGACCCCTGCATGAGCATGGTCGTGTTCATGCATTGGAACCCCTGGGGGACCATTGGTGCCACCCCATAAGGCCAGTGGTCAGCCTGTCAGTGCTGGTGGGTCTCGGCGGGGCCGCCCATGCATCTGTGGCAGCTGGGGCACTGTGTCACATGACTGACCTGTCTCCCAGCATTGCTACTGTCTGGTGCTGCCCTGTGTGTATTGTGTCTTTCAGTGGGCAGTGCACGGGTGGGTTCTTGGTCCTGCACGTGGACACACAGTCCACCTGCACACCCTCCCGGCTGCTCTCTGCAGTTGCGTGTACATGATGATGCCTGCATTGTGCTGTACACCAATGTGCAATGGTGCTCAGCATCTGACACACGTACATGGACAGGCAGTGGGCATGGTGGCCTGTGGACATGTGTGTGGCTAGGGTTGGTGTTCTGGGTCGGTGTGCCTCCTGCTCTATGTGCATGTTTGGTGCATTGTGTGTGTGTGTGCATGTGTCCATCCACATGGCATGTTAGTCCTCTCCCTTCCCTGGTTGTGTGTGTGCTTCTGTGCCCTGCCACTTCTCTTGACGGCATGCACCCCTGGTGTGTGTCCATGTGTGTTTGTGGGTTGTACCTTAGCCACTGTTGGCTGCACATGGCCCCATGACTTACCTGGGTTGGTTGAAGTGCTCCTCCATGATGGTGACCCAGTGCAGCTGTGCCAGCCGGATCACTCGGGGGTCCCATCGCCCAAGGGGGGGCTGCCCATCACCATCGTCACCGGCATCCTTATCATCTCCATCACTGTCCCCCTCTTTGACCTGTACGGCTATCCCACATTCATTGGCCATGTTTTGCAGGATGCAACAGGCCAGGAATAGCCCACAGGCCTTTGAGGGGCTGTACTGTAGGGCACCGCCGGAGGTGTCCAGGCAATGGAATCATGCCTTCAGCATCCCGAACACCCACTCAATGACATTATGTGTGGTGGCGTGTGCCTCATTGTAGCGTTGCTGTGATGGGGTTGCGGGCCACCGCTACGGTGTGAGCAGCCAGGGATGGAGTGGGTATCTGCTGTCACCTGTGTGTAGAGGGTAGAGGTTAGATTGGTGATCAGCATCACCCTGCCCTGGGCCATGTAGGCCACTACCCATGTCACCTCTGGCCATGCCCCCCCAGGCCCTATGATTGTCCATGTGGTCTGCATACTCACCCACTAGGTGACCAGTGGGGATGTCCCCACTCTTGAATCTGTGGCACAGTGCCAACTGGTGCCAGATGAAGGCATCATGTGCTTCCCCAGGGTGCGTGGCACAGACATTGATTATGCGCCCCCTGACATCGCACACCACCTGGCAGTTGATGCTGGCAGAGCCCTCGTGATTGATGTATGAGGCCCCCTTGGGGCCAGGTGGTGTGAGTATGGCCACATGGGTGCAGTCTATTGCCCCTAGCATGCCAGGCATACATTCTACCCTGTGGAACTCCTGTATGTTTGCTGTGTGCTCCGCTGGTGTGCTGGGGAAATGGATGTACTCTGCAGCTTGTGGCAGCAGTGCGCTGAGGAATTGGGTGAGGTGGCATGATGTGGCCGACTGGGTTATGCCTGTGGAGTGCCCAGTTGGTCTCTGGAAGGTACCCATGGTGAGCAAGCACATGCAAGCTGTTACTTTAGTCTCCACTGACAAGACATGGCTCTGCCGTGTGGGTGCCTGCATCACATTACTGCACAGCTCACAGAGTCACCTCAGAATTGCCCTATTCAGGCAGTACTGGCCCACAATCTCAATATCACTATACAGCTTGAAGCTGGTGTGGGCTCGGTACTGCCTGTTAGGGGCATACCACTGATAGGCCCTTCCATGGCCATGCCCCCCTGCCACCTGCCTTCTCACCCCCCTCATAACAGCCTCCATCTGGAAGGTGGCACTGACCATGTCCCTGGCTTGTGTTCACCCCCCGGCAGCTGTTACTGTATTCCCCCTGCTGTCCTCCCTGCTACTTCCCCTGCAATGGGAACATCTGCTTGTGGTGGCCTCTGTGCTGTGTGGCACTTCCTCCTTCTGCACTGGCTGTGGCTCCCCACACCTTCCCTGCACCTCTGTATTCAGGGTGTCCTTTCCTTGGCCTGCCCTGTGTGTCCCTCTTGCCCAGTCTGTGTGGCTGGAGTTCTGCTTCATGTGCCTTCCCTGTAGCGTTCTTGCGCCTTTCCCTTGTTCCTTTTTATTTTGGCTCACTTCCGCTTGCTCCTCCATTGCACATGGCGCAAGTTGTTGAATATCGCGCTGCACCATTTATGCATGGTTCCTCCCCCTTCAGTTGCTCATGCCTTCATTATCATTGCGTTGCTGCTCAGCATGTTTTCAGGGGTGCAACTGCCTCCTGCTGAATATCACAGAATGGCATAATTTCAGACTTGCGCAGGCACAACCCTATTGTGCATGGCTCAACTCTTTTGAATATCTGGGCCATTATCCCATTTCAGCAACTTAAGTATGTTATCCCATATCTCCTTAGCACTATATGTAACATAGGCCAGGAACTATTTCATTACAAAAAATCCTGTACCTCAAAGATTCTACCAGAGGGGAACAGCCTAACAGGGATTGTTCAAGCTCAACCCACATAGGAGCAGCCGAGGAGCAATGATTTAACCACCACAGGGCCTGTCACATTCCATGACTTAAATAATATTCCCATGGCAAAGGCATATTCCATCATCCTTCTAAAACTGTTGCCCTAAGGATTCCTCTCCCAAACCAAGATCACTGACCCTCCCAAGTGAAATTAGAAAATAGCCTATCCAACCTACTCCAGAAGCCTGGCTTAATAGAAAGAGGAAGATTACTTAAACAGAAAAAAACTTTAAGAGAGGCAATCATTTTGAAAGCTGTGATTTTTCCAGGAATTAACTTAACTTGGCCCAGCTATTCAAATCTATAATAAGGGATTCGATCAAGTCATTCTGATTTTTCTCACACATGTCCTAAGGGGAACTAGATATATGCATTCCACAATACCTTATCCTAGTTGCAGACCAAGAAACTGATTTGCCACCCAAAAAGGCCCAGTTTGGATCACTGTTACTCAAGGCAAGCAGCTCAGTTTTGGACAAGTTGACTTTAGTTGACTTTTAGCCCAGAAAAGGTGCAAAAGAGTCAACAGTTTCCCAGGCCTTAGGTAGAGAGAGGTTGACGTGCATCAATGAAAGGAGTAGACTGTCAACATATAACAAAGAAATGTATTCACAATGTTTTATCTTAGTGCCCCAGACCTCTGGATGTTGCCTTAAAGCAGCATACAGTGGTCCAATGACCAACAAAAAAAGAAGGATACTCAAACTCTGAAGAGTGCCTCTATACAAAGAAAATAGACCTGATGGAATACCACTTGCTGATACTCTGTCTTTAGACAAAAAGTATGAAATCTGAATCCATTCTGAAAAGAGGTACAAAACCCAAAGGCTGATAAAATGGCAAGTAAACGATCCCATTCAATGGAGTCAAATGCCTTTTCCGCATTAATAGCGAACAAGACTGCTGACTCCAAACCCATGTTCACAATCTGAATTAAATTTAACACTGCTCTAATATTGTTGCTGCCTTGTCTACCCTTAAGAAAGCCCATTTATGATTTATGAATCAGGGTAGGATGAAATTTTTCCCGGCAGTGAAGACAGTATGTTTGCCAAGATCTTATAGTCAATATTGAGCAGGGAAATGGGGTGATAATTAAAACATATGATTCTATCTTTTTAGTGTTTTGGTAAAACAGTAATATTGGCCTTTTGCAATTGAAGGAGGCATAGTACTCCCTTTCAACATGGATCGGTATAACTGCAAAAGTCTGGGAGAAAGATAGAATTCAAAGGCCCTTTAAAAATCTGAGTGGAGGCCATCTGAGCCTGCTGCTTTATGTTGTACAAGACTCCTAATTGCATTTGAAACATCTGCTACTGTAATTTCTTGATCCTTAGCCTGCACTGCTTCAAGAGAGAGACTGGGCAATGAAATCTTCTGAAAAAAGAGGGTAAAATCAGATATGGCCTAGGAAAAGAAAGATTTATATAAATTACAATAATAAGATTTAAATATTTGGGTAATGCCTAATGGGTCTGTATTAAGTCAACCATCCTCCATTATAAGATAAGGAATTTGGGCATCTATGTGTTTTTTCTTCAGCCAATAAAATAAAAGCTTACCATCTTTTTTCCTTAATTCCCAATATGTTTGATTTAGGAAAAATAAGGGCCTGGAGGCTTTCTGTTGGTAAATATTATTTAATCAAAACGTCCACTCATTCAATAGTGAAATTATCGAGGTCTGAGTAGAAGAAGAGTTATAAGCTGTCTCCTCAGTCTTTTTTATTTGTGCAGTTAATTCTGACTCCTCTTGTGTATGTGGTTTATTTCTCTAAGAGAACTACAAAATAATGTAGCTTCTAATAAAGGTCTTAAAGGTCTCCCACAAAGAAGAGGTACTAACTTCAGGGGTAGAATTCATTTCAAAATAAAAAGAAATCTCTACCAAAAGCCATGTAAAGAAATCCTCTGACTTTAGCAACATATGATTGGAATGCCATCTTGTGGACCTGACAACACTGACTCATGGCACCCATTGCAAACATACAGAAGCAAGATCAGAGAGTAACATACTGTATGTAGAATCTCTACTTTGGAGACAAAAAGTAATAGATCCGAACTGCACAAAGAAATTCTAGTCTACTGCATGTCTGAAATCTTCTGGACCTACAGGTATACTGCCTTGTCTCCGGGTGATAGATTCTCCAGCAATCCTCTTGCTCTGATTTAGAACATAATAAATTCAGTGCCTCTCTAGACCTGTGATGAGGGGGAGCATATTTTTTTCTGGAGGGGTCCTATCCATAAATGGATTCATAACTAAATTAAAACCCCCACTGACTACAATGGTTGTCAGCCCATGGCTTAAATCAGAGATTATTTGAATCACTGCAGAGAAAAATTCTGGGCCATCATTATTAGGGTCATAAAGATTTACCAAGACAATTTGGAATCCGTATAAACTGCCCTAAAGGAGAATCCTTTGCTCTTCCTTGTCCAAGTTTACATTACTTACTTGTAATGGACAGGTCTTTTTCAGTAATATTGTCACTCTTCTCCTTTTGGAAGAAGAAGTACTTGGAAAGGCCTGTTCCACCCATCTTCTTGCCAGCTTAATAGCTTCATCTTAAGGAAGATGGATTTCTTGTAAAAAAACAACATCAATATTACTGGACCTCAGATAATGAAGAATTTCCTTATGTTTAATAGGGCAATTAATGCCCTGAACATTCCAAGTCAGGAAACTAACCATTATCAAAAAAAGTAAACTAGTCAAATCAAATCAAATGATGAATCCCACCATTCCAACTACCCAGACACTAAAGAATGCTTAGAGAGGACTGCCACGCTACATCAGGAATAGTCACAAAGCTTATGTATTATAAGAGTTACAAACAATAAACAAACATATAAGGCACCTCCATGTAACAAGCTAAGAAAGAAGGAGGACAAGTAAAAGCAACCAGCTAAAAATATAACATTTTTCATTAAACCCCAATAAACCTTAATCTGGAACCATAAGGAACAGATATCAAAGGTGGGTACACACCCCGGAGGCAGGGAAAAAGATTTTATCACTTCCCCTACCACTACATAGATAATAATGCCCCCTCCCAGCAAGAGACATAACGAGTGGGACCCCTAGTTCTAGTAGCCAATGATTACCCATATCCTCCCATGCCTTTATGGATGCATGATGGGGCATCTGCTAATGGCCAACACCCGCTCTGTGACTCGTCCAACTGTACTCCTACTGCATCAAGGAGCCAATGGAAAAGAAATAATAGCCAGCAAAGAGATAACTGTTCCATAATAAGAATAAGAAAAAAATATTTTTAATAAAAAAACCTTCCCATAATTGCCTTATCCCTCTACAAACAAAAAGAATACCACACCTATCACAGCACCCACTGTATACAATTGAATGTAACAGGCTAACTAACAAAACATCTAACTATACATATGGCCCATGTCTACATCTCTAAATAATTATCCAACTAGTGTTAGACAAAGCCATATGAGACTATTGTGAAACAAAGAAAAAAGGATAACAGGCGTATCATACAAGAACCTTATAACCTGTCCAACTCCAACAGGAAAAAAATTATTTACAACATCATCCCCCTAAAATCCCATGCGGATATGTTGATAAAGCTGAGGCCTTCAGACATGCAGTTTTTCCCCAAGCTGTTCAACACCAATACCTGTATACAGTAAGGAGGGAAAAGGTTTGAAATTAAGAACACTTGTGTCAGTCCCCAAATGGTGAAATGAGCTCAGCCTAAAGAATTGACTGGATTCTTCTTAGCCACATCTTGACCCGCAGGTGATTGTTGCATAAGTGGGGCACTTACATCTGGTGCCAAGGGGTCCCTGAACTGAATATCACTAGGCACTGCATACAAAGAAAGAGTGGATAATAATTCTTCTTCTTTGTTATCTGCCCAGTCCATGCTGGCCTGCAAAGGCACAGGATCTTCTGTAGTGGGTGATCTTCTAGAGTGTTTCAATTTGGGTACTTTGGACCAACCAGTGGGGCTAGTAGAAGGAGATTGGCATGCAGTGGTCATTCCATGAGTATAGCCCAAGGAAGAAGACTCTGACTTCAGATCCAAGGAAGCAGCACTGGGGGAATGTGGACTATCACTATATCTTTTTAGTTTCAGGCCACAGATGCACTGAGATGCGTACAAATAAGAGAAGACCTCATAGAAACAGTTTGAGAATTTGAGGGTAATACATTATCTGGCAATTGCGCAGATAAAGCACGATCTCCTTGGCCTCTGTTTGCTTCAATGTCCTTGGAGTAATACTGAAAGCAGCTCAGATTGCCAGGTGGGTCCCCAGGCTTACATATTCCACTAACATATCTCTGTGCTTCCAAAGGGGACTCAAATCTGCTTCATTTCCCATCCCAGTCGATGGAAAGAATAGCAAGGTAGCAAGGTACTTCATATTATATTGGAATCAATGCTGTGCTAATTCCTGCCTAACTGAGGCAAAAGCTTTCCGCTGGGTCAAAACTTTTTTAGAGAAGCCCTGAAAAAAGAAGATGGAATGGTCATTCCATTTTATAGGGCCCTTGTCTCATGGCAACCTCAAGACTTGCTCCTTGATCGAAAATCTTAAAATGTATGCCAGGAAGGGTCAAGATAGCATTCCTTCGGCAGGCTTAAGATCTAGAGATCTCTGGGCGTTCTTCATTTTCAAAGCGGCCTCCCATCTGTAATTAAGAAATTGAGGGATCATTTACTGGAAAAAAGGAACACATATCAGGACTCTCTGATCCCTTGGGGACTCTGATAATGCAAATGTAATTGTGTCATATAAGAGTTTCAATATCACCCAGTTTAAGCCATAGATTCCACAACTGCCATTCAAGAAGAGAGATTTTGTCAGCATGTCTATTGGTTTCTGATTCAACCCTCATGGCAAACAATTCTGCTGCTTTCCTCTAGCTGAGCCACTTTATTTTTAATATTCAGGATATCTTGTTTAAGTGTCAGGAGCATGGCCTGAATATCTGTGAGGACTGCAATATTTACTGTAACTTGTGCATCCACAGAAGCAGATTCTGCCTTCCTGGAAAGTTCGAAGAGTTCTGTTGCACAGCACTTTACAAAGTCTCTGCTGGATAACTATTTACTCTAGAATTTTGGAATGAATAAAAGCTTTGTGAGTCTGACAGCTAATTCACCAAATGAGAAGGTCAGGAAAGCAAAATATTTATAGTGAAATGATGGATTTTTCAGCAGTATAGCGGAGCATCAGTTTAAAGCTACTGTTAGGTCCTACTGCTGTGCATGCACCCCATTGCTGCCATATTTTGTATATTGCACTATGACACTACTCATTTTCTGTGCCATATTTACAGATAATATATTTTGTGTATTGAACTGTGATACAATTCATTTCCAGTACCATATTTATTGCTGCAATAGTTTGTGTATTGTAATAAGATACTACACATGCCCTGTACCATATTTATTGCTACCATATCTTCCATATTTTACTGTAACACTACTTATTTCCTGTACTATATTTATTGCTGCCATATTGTGTGTATTGCATTGTAACATTACTCATTTTCTGTACCATATTTATAGCTGAGATATTTTGTGTAGTTTGCTGTGAAACTATTAATTTCCTGTACCATATTTATTGCTGCCATATTTTGTGTATTGTACTGTAATACTACTCATTTACTATCCTATATTTATAGCTGCCATGTTTTTGTATTGCACTGTGACACTACTCATTTCCTGTACCATCTTTATTGCTGCCATATTTTGTGTATTGTACTGTTATATTACTCATTTCCTGTACCACACTTATTGCTGCTATATTTTGTGAATTGTATTATTATACTACTCATTTCCTGTATCATATTTACTTATATCATATTTTGCATATTGTACTGTAATACTGCTAATTTCCTGTGCCATATTTATTGCTGCCATATTGTGTGTATTGTACTATTATATTACTCATTTCCTGTACCATATTAATACTTGACATATTTTGTGTAATTTACTATGCCACTACTTATTTCCTGTGCCATATTTATTGCTACCATATTTTGTGTTTTGTACTGTGACACTACTCATTTCCTGTACCATCTTTATTGCTGCCATATTTTGTGTATTGTACAGTTATATTACTCATTTCCTGTATCAGATTTATTGCTGCCATATTGTGTGTGTTGTACTATTATATTACTCATTTCCTGTACCATATTAATACCTGACATATTTTGTGTAATTTACTATGCCACTACTTATTTCCTGTGCCATATTTATTGCTACCATATTATGCGTATTGTACTGTGATCCCACTCATTTCCTGAATCATATTTATTTATATCATATTTTGTGTATTGTACTTTAATATTACTCATTTCCTGTGCCATATTTACAGTACATATTACATATTGCATGCATTGTACTGTTGTTACTCATTTCATGTACCATATTTATTGCTGCCATATTCTGTGTAGTGTATTGTATTGTTATATTACTAATTTCTTGTACCATATTTATTGCTGCCATATTTAGTGTATTGTACTGTTATATTACTCTTTTCATGTACCATATTTATTGCTGCCATATTTTGTGAATTGCATTGTTAATACTCACTACCTGTATCATAGAAACATAGAAACATAGAATTTGATGGCAGATAAAGACCGCTTGGCCCACCCAGTCTGCCCATTTCCCTACCTGAAGGATAAGCTGCAGATCCTAGTTAACCAGCAGCCTACTTCTTCCTACCCCCACCCCTAGAATTGCCTTATGACTGTCCCATGCATGCTTGAATTCCACCACAGTTTGTGACTCCACAACCTCCTCTGGAAGGCCGTTCCATATATCCACAACCCTCTCTGTGAAAAAATACTTCCTTAAATTACCTCTGAGCCACCCCCCTTCTATCTTCAAATTGTGCCCCCTTGTTCTTGCACACCACTTTTTTTGAAAGATGCTACCCTCTTGGACTTTGTTGATTCCCTTGAGGTACTTGAAAGTTTCTATCATGTCCCTCCCTCCTTTCCTCGAGGCTTTACATATTAAGCTCCTTAAGTCTCTCTTCATATGTCTTCCGGTGCAGACCCTGTACCATTTTAGTTGCCCTCCTCTGGACAGCTTCCATCCAGTCTATGTCTTTGCGGAGATTGGGTCTCCAGAACTGCATGCAGTACTCAGATGGGGTCTCACTAGCTGTCTGTACAGAGGATAATAACTTCCTGTTTTCTACTGGTGATGCCTCTCCTATGCATCCCAGTATCCCCCAACCCTCCTTGCGCCTCTCACATTGCTTGCCCACATTTAGGTCATCTGATATGCTACCCCCAGGTCCCTTTCCATTTTGTTGTTGTTAGTATATCACCCGCATTGTGTACTCTTCCCTGGGTTTTGTTTCCAGGTGCATTACCTTGCACTTCTTAGCATTGAATCTAAGCTGCCATACATTTGACCATTCCTCTAACCTTGCCAAGTCCCTTCTCATCCTTTCCACTCCACCTTGTGCATCAACTCTGTTGCAGATCTTGTGTCATCTGCAAAGAGACATACTTTCCTTCCAGTCCCTCTGCCATGTCACTTATAAAGACATTGAAGAGGACTGGTCCTATCTTGAACCCTGTGGTACCCCACTACTAACCCCCTTTTTTCAGAGTGGACTCATTTACTATTACTCTGTGTCCTATTCTCCAGCCAATTCTTTACCCAGGCTGTCATCTTGGGACCCACTCCCAGGCTGGCTAACTTGTATATTAATCTTTTGTGTGGGACTGTGTCAAATGCCTTGTCTAAAGTCTAGGTAGGCCATGTCCACAGCCCCTCCCTGATCAACTACTTTGGTCACCCAGTCAAAGAAATCTATCAGATTTGTCTGGCATGACCTTCCCACTGTGAATCCATGCTGCCTTGGGTCCTGTGCCTCTCTGGCCTCTAGATATTCAACAATTCTTCCCTTCAGAAGTGATTCCATCATTTTCCCTACCACTGAGGTTAAACTAACAGGTCTGTAGTTTCCTGCTTCTGCCTTGCTCCCACTTTTGTGAAGGGGAATCACATCTGCCCTCCTCCAGTCCTCGGGTACCACCCCATCCTCCCATGATTTGTTAAAGAGAGTAGTAAGAGGTGTCACTAGTTCTACCCTTACTTCTTTTAGAATCCTGGGATGAATCTCATCAGGCCCCATTGCTTTCTCTACCTTCAGTTTTAAGAGTTCTTTCAGAACCCTTTCTTCTGTAAATTGGCTGGTATCAACTTCTGTATCCAGAGTGTTTCTACTGTTTGTTTTAGGTACCTCCCCCTCTTTCTTTGTAAATACTGAGCAAAAATATTTGTTTAGTATCTCTGCCTTTTCACAGTCACCCTCTGCCCACCCTCCTACCCCTTTATTAAGCCTCACTATCCCTCCCTCGGTCTTCTTTCGCTCCCTGATGTACCTATAAAAGGTTTTATCCCCCTTCTTAACTGAGTTGGCTATCTTTTCCTCGGTTTGGGCCTTTGCTGTTCTGACTGCCTTCCCAGCTTCGTTTTGCTTTAACTGATACAGTTCTCTGTCCTGTTCCTTCTGTGATTCCTTGTACTTCCTGAATGCTTTCTTTTTCTCTTGAATCTTCCCTGCCACTTCCTTTGAGAACCATTGTGGTTTCTTACCTCGCTTCATTTTGTTTATTTGCTTTACACAAAGGCTTGTTACCTCTGTGATGGCAGTTTTTATTATTCCCCATTGTTCTTCCACCCCTCCTTCCTGCCCATTTGCTAGTGCATTCCTTAGGCACTCACCCATTTTGACAAAGTCAGCCCTCCTAAAATCCAGTACCTTCATCTTTGTATGGCTTGACTCTATTGCTGTGTTTATTGTGAACCATACTGTTTGATGGTCGCTAGTTCCCAGATGGCTACCCATTTCTACATCTGTGATCCTCTCTTCATCTCCATTTGAGAGAACCAGGTCTAAGATTGCTCCCTCTTGAGTGGGCTCCAATACTAGTTGTCTAAGGCATGCCCCCTGTAGGGCATCTAGAATAACCCCACTCTTCGAAGTGGCTGCTGCAACTGCACTCCAGTTAACATCTAGCATATTCAGATCACCCATCAGCAATATCTCCCCTTTTCCTGCCATTCTAAGTATACTTTCTATCATTTCCTTGTCCATTTCCTCCCCCTGAGAAGGGGGTCTGTATACAACCCCTGTGCGTATTGTGGTGCCATAGCCAGTCTCCAAATTTACCCACAGTGATTCTTCTCCTCTCTGTTTACCCTTTTGTTCTGTTGCTTTGATTCCTTCCCTTATGTAAAGAGCTACTCCTCCTCCTCTTTTGCCCTCCCTGTCCCTCCTGTAGATAGTGTATCCTGGTATGTTTACATCCCAGTCATGGTTTTGTGTGTACCATGTTTCTGTGACTTCCATGATATCCAGATGTTCCTCCTCAATCAAGGCCACTAATTCAGGAAGCTTGTTACTCAGACTACGGGCATTGGTACTCATCGCTCTCCATTTTTTGATGGCTTTACCTTCTGTTGCAGCCCCCACTGACCTTTCTACCTTGGTCTTTTTCTCATTTAGTACCCTGTTTTGTAGGGAGAGGCTGGGATTTTCCTGCTGCTTATCAGTGCCTCCCCCCTTTACTAGTTTAAAAGCTTGCTAATGAAGCATTTAAACCGATTGCTCAAAAGACTTGTTCCCTTCCTGGACAGATGCAGACCATCCTGCCAGTATAGGCTGGTGTCCCTCCAGGTGGAATCTCAGTCCCCAATGAAGCCAAACCCCTATGCTCCACACCATTTTTTCAACCATTCATTAAACTGCATGGTGCAAAGTACCCTCGCCTCACTCATGCCATTGACAGGCAGCACCTCTGAGAAGGATACTGTGTGTGCTACTTGTCTTAGGCCCCTCCCCAATTCTACAAAGTCCTTCTGCACTGCTCTAATCTCATGATGAGCCAAGTCATTTGTCCCTAGACTCCTGTGCAGCTGTTCCCGTGATCCTGAGGATGCGCTCATTACTCATTTCATGTACCATATTTATTGCTGCCATATTTTGTGTAGTGTATAGTATCGTTATATTACTCATTTCCTGTACCATATTTATTGCTGCCGTATTTCATGCATTGTACTGTTATATTACTCATTTCCTGTATCATATTTATTGCTGCCATATTTCATGCACTGTACTGTTACATTACTCATTTCATGTACCATATTTATCGCTGACCTGAGGTATCTACAGTGCCCTATTGAGCCTCTTCAATCCTTTCTCCTAGCTTGCCCAGGCTGCTCTGGGCACCGGTCATGGATTGAAGCACTGCTAGCTGTCCATCGCTCCTGTCCCACAGGAATCCAACAAAGGTACAGCTTCTTCTGTTCAAGTCCTCGCAGTTGAGTGCCGCTGCCCAATTGGCCAAAGCTTCTGCAGCTCAGTCTCCATTGGTCTGCCAGCCAGCACTGGAAATATGCGATTTGTCTGTGTTCCCATCCCGGGAACTTGTATAAGCCTCCAACATTACAGCCACCCTGCAACGAACTGATTTTGCTTGGCCCCAGGCTGAGGTGATTCTAGGCTCCTATTAAGTTTTCCTCCCCACCCACCCCAACCCAGATCACTGTTAAATCCACCTCCTCCCCACACAAACCTCAAGCCACTCCCACTAATCTCCCTGATTTGCCATTTCTCTTTGTTTGGACCTCAGCTGTTGTGAACAAGGTACCTGCCCAGTTTTAAGGGCTAGCAGTATATAGGAATGAGGTGTGAATGAGCTTGATACATCTAGCAGACCAGACCTGAGTTTGATTCTCACAACCTCCACTTACATACTGTGTGACTCTGAGAAAGTCACTTAACCACCCAGATCTCCCAGGTCACCCCTGAAAACAGGCACTTGTGCATACTGGGCCTTACTCAGTTACCAAAGACTAAAATAAAAAAATAAAATAATATAAGGCAGCTAACAGGGCCAGGACACCCTCCTAGCTCCATCACATTATACCACTTCCTATTCCATCCCCTTCCCAGACCCTTCTTGCCTTGCCTCCCCACCAATCATGACCACAGCAACCAGACTAGTGCCATTTCTTATTCTTCTTCCCACTCTCTGTATGCTCACAGGGCAGCTGCAAAATGGCTCAAAATCATCTGACCCTCTTATCACTGAGCATTCCTATAGCAACATGTACTGCATTATAACGTCCATGCTTAACTCTGACCTGCCTATCAACTGCATGCCTAACAACACACCCTGGCACAATAGGTCCAGAATGCATCAAGCTCTGCCATGGCTTCCCCCTCCTACACTTCTACTTAAGCTGGTCTTGTTCACTGATAAGCATGTCACCAGAAAGAACCCAAAAATACAGAACAAAGCTAGCCTCAAAGACTTTAAAAGCTACGTGGTTAGAGTGGCCATTCTGTTACTTTTGCTCTCAGACAACATCCACCCTAATCTGGGCCCCCTTTTATATTTGGGGATGAGCACACCAAAACCAGACACATTAACCTTTGCATCATTAAACATCTGCAGTCTGACAGCATATTCTGACAACCTACAAGCCTGGGTAGCCCTCCATAATCCAGATGTACTGTCAATGGTCGAGACATGGCTCTCTCCCAAGATACCTGTTGGTGCCATCAGCTATTCGATTTTTAGGCAAGACCGTATATTAAAAAGAGGTGGTGGTTGTGCAATCTACCTTAAGGACAGCCTTCAGGGCATAATTCTAATTCTACCCAGCCTAGGGCCATTCTCCCAGGCCCTTGCCATTAAGGTCCTTCTTGGAGCCCACAACAAAATGGTCACAATTCTATCTGTCTACATCCCCCCAAAGAACTTGGCCCAAGGTCTCCATGCCATCATAGACTGCCTTGGAAGCCTAAAAAACAAATAAATGAAGTCCAGTGTGCCCCCAATCTGCCCAAACAGGCCTGTGATGGAGGACTAGGGGCTCTTAGTTATCAAACTTTGGCCAAAATGTGAAAAAGCCAAACCACTCTGTCAAAGCGGCCCCAATCGGTTTGGTCCTGCACTTCATATAATGTAAAAAGTACCTAGCTGATCTGAGTTAGAGTCCTGCTGTTTCATTGTCTGTTTGCAAAGACAATACTCCAGATTCTTTGTCTCACATTTATAAAGTGCAGTCTGCTAAGTGTGGCTGGGAGCAAATCACTAGGAAAGTAGTAACAGCTTGGAAGCCTAACCCTAAGCTCTGAGGTTATACTCCTAGGTGATTTCAATATTAATTGGCTTGCCCCTGAAGTTAACCAATTCAAAGATGCAATTCAGACTATCCACTTTACTCAGCTCATTGGAGCACACACTAGGACAAACTACAGTATGGGCACTAGTACTTGGCTTGACTGGGTGCTCACTAACCAACCCAAGCAAACCTCTAACACCTCCATCCCCCTGGATGACATCAGTGACCACTCCCCTGTCATGTTTAGTTGGGCTAATAATTTCTCCAAACTCCCTCCTAGAACAGTCACCAACAAGGTCCTCAAGTCTGGTGACAGTGACCACTTCAAAACAGATCTCCTCAGTGCTGACTGGTCTGTGGTATATGGGGCATCTGACATTGATGACACACTCCACCATTTCATCCTCCTATTCAATATGACCTGCAACACCCATGCTCCCATAAAAAAGCTGAAGATCAAAGGATACTTCAACCCCTAGATGAGCCCTGACACCCTTGAACTAATGAAAAATATAGACCAGGGACTTCCGGTGATGCCATGACTGTAATGGCAGCCTAGCGACGGAGCTCTGATCCCCTCGGGCAAGGCCATTGCTCCTAGACCTTCTAAACTTAAGCATCATACTGCAATATGAGCAAAAATAACAGTGGGATCATAACAGGAAAGAGATTGCATCCTAAAAGCTTGAGGCAAACTCAGAGAACCACAAGATTACAGCGGATGAATGTGGGGCCCTGTGGAGGAGAATCTCTGACAAGCATGGCAAGTAGGGACACTGATGCAGAGCTGGAGACCTTATCCTGCTCAAGATTCAAAATCTTGCTCTCTGAAAGCAAACAATTTCACTCCGAGAATAAAGCAGAGTTTGAAAAGCTGCATACTGATTTTTCACAATTGGAGACAAGGGTGCATGAAATGGAAGAGAGGATCTCCACAACTGAGGATGACATTCGGCATCTATCCTAAGCAATGGAGTTACTTACTAAACAACAGGAGCAGACAGCAGCTAAATGTCTGGATCTCATGACCAGAGCAAGATGAGATAACCTGAGAATTTATGGTCTCCCTGAGGAGATGGAAGAGGGGGAGATGCCTGACTTTCTTTCTGACTTATTGAGGCATACCCTGGATTTGCCACAGTCCTTTACCTTTAAAATAGAACGCACCCACAGGACATTAATTCCTAAGCCTCCACCAGCTTCAGCCAGACCAAGATCTATCATAGCAAAAGTTTTAGGTTTCTGCGATAAGCAGATTATCCTGCAGACTGCCTGGTGCCAGAAAAAGGTGGAGTGTAATGGATCGAGATTGTTTTTCGACAAAGATTACCCCCCACAAATACAGCAGCATTGCCTTGAGTATGGCCCTATTCTGTGCAAGCTAAAAATGTTGGGGCTTTCATTTCAGATTCCTTACCCTGCTCGTTTGAGAGTGCGATGGGAGACAGACACAGAGTTGTACCACTCAGCAGAGGAAGCCCTGCAGGCACTGAAAACTCCAGCTCGACCACACGGTCTAGTCAACAGCCATGCTGGCAAGATTCAGCACAGCATAATGCCAAGAGATCAGGGAGAAAATCGGCCCTCAGCACAATACAGGACATAAAGAGGATTATGCATCGCTTAACTCATCCCTGCCAATGCTCTCAAGTTGACTCGGAAGATGAAAATACCTGATATGGGGAACTGACAGATCGTGAACGTGTTTCTCATTAATTACTAGGCGGTCTTCCTCATTATCTTATACTGAAGACATCTGTATGATACGAAAGGATCCCATGCTGGGATAGAGACAGAATTCTGATACGAATGGTTAACTGGTGTTACCAGTGTTTTGCATGGCCCAGAGGAAAAGCCCCCCCCCACATTCATGCAATGCTTAAGAGAAATGGCTAGAGTTACAGCAGTGAGGTAAAGCCGTATGTAGTATATACAGATTTGGTCTAGCTGCATTTCTGCCCTCTGACTTTAAGATGGGTAGGAGGGGGAAGAAGGTCATGCTGAAATAAAAGTGCTCCTGATAAAAATACTAGCTTTCCTCTGGGCCATCAAGCTTATAGTCCCTGAAGATTACTTCAATAGAACAAATGAGACATTTAGATTAACCTGACAAGGCAATGTTCAAAACCAGAACTGGACGGTTATAAGACTCCTCGGATTTTTTGTGGTGTTACTTTGCATATATGCTGTCATGGAGTCATGATCGCTTTCAAATATTTCGCTATAGCCTGAAGGGGAGGGGAATGAAAGGTGTGTAATGTCTTGTTATCATCTATTAAGTCATTGGGTGATGGTTATCTTGATCCTAGTGGTGGGAGGTGGACCAGAGATAACCCTGAGTTTTGTTGGAAGGAGTTCTCTGAGTTCCTCATATCCAGTCCATGGAGGCGTGTTGACGTTTTTAGGCCCAAACATCAAGCCTAGGCCCACTACTGTTAGGGCCTTATAGGATCAAACCCTGGTTAGGGGTTCATCTCCTCTACCTCTAAACAAAACCTTTAGAGGCTATAGGGAATGATACATGCAGTTCCTCTACCTTGGGGTTCACATTATATATAGATTGGCTGTAGGGGGAAGGGAGTTCAGTTGGCACCTCCTCTGATAGTGGTTATAGCACTCATGTGGTGTTTATTTGCCATACAACACTGTTGGCTTTGTGAGATATTAGATACTATGTTCTATATGTGTTACTTTTGGTGGAAGGGGGCAGGGGCTGGGGGTTGGGACAAGGTGGGTTGCTGTTATTTTGTTTATTTAATGGGCAATGTTGTCTCTATGTGGCACTAAATATGGGCAATACATTCAATACTTATGTCTGTTTGATGGGGGTTATGGAGGGAAATAAAATATGGTGGTGCTGAGCTACGAGACAGAGGAGGAGGAGGGGGCTGGTACATAAGAGATATTTCTCATTATCTAATTACTGGGCACATATATACTGGGGGTATATCTGCTCAATTTATAAAACGCTGATAGGGATAAAATTAAAATTATCTCACATAATGTGAACGGATTAAACAACCCAATTAAAATATATAAAGTCCTCTCAATCTTAAAGAGACAAGCACCAGGTTCAGTACTGCTTCAGGAGACTCACCTCCGGGGTACTGAGCATAAGAAGCTGGCAAAGCTTGGCTTCTCCAAGGTGTTCTCTTCTTCATATGGTAAGGTTAAATGAAGGGCAACAGTTAAACTGATCCCTTGAGGATCACCCTTCAGGAGAACTACTGGTTATTCACACCAGGAGGGCAGAATGACTATTGTACAGGGGGATTGGGGGGGCTCACCCATCACCTTGGTGTCTCTCTACATGCAACCGTGGTCCTCAATTTTATAGGTCAAAGGACTCTTGTGTAAAATATCTGAATACCAGAAAGGGGTACTGGTGGGGGGGACCTGAATCAGACCTTGAAACACATGGTGGTGGTGGGAGGGGGAGACCTGAATCAGACCTTGGAACACATGAACACTTCCAGACCGACTATACTTAGAAATAACCCAGTCACTAAGTTGACTAGGGCATATATGAGAGGAGCCTCTTGGGTGGATGTGTGGCATGTAATGCATCCTAGGAAGCGGGAATACACTCCCCCCCAACATGGGTCATATACATGACTTGATTATTTTCTCCTAACAAGCAAGCACCAGCATCAAGCTGTGAAGTGTACACGCCCCCTCAGTCTTGTCTGACCACTTGTAAGTGGAGCTGAAATTAGATTGGGAAAAGGAGAAAAGACAAACAATTTGGAAATTTAATAATTACCTATCAAATTTACAAGAATTCATGGATCAGACTAAATTAAAAATATCACAGATTTTGAGGGAAAATTATGCACAGGATGTTTCAAGAGCTACCCTATTGGATACCCTAAAAACTCTGTTACAGGGGGGAATTAAATATGCAGCTCACTTCAAAAGGCAACAGATGGCATTGTGGGAAAAGACTGCACAAACAACTTAAAGAAGCTCAAACGCAGCACGCTGAGGGACATGACTCTGCTGCTGCCAGAATAAAGGTTATCAAACAGCAGATACAGAAACAGTTAGATATTAAGAGAGAACAGACTCTACATCGCTTATGGCAGAGATATGGGGGACCCAGGGCTACTAGACTACGGGCTCATTGTCTGCATTAGCAGATGACCCAGTCTATGATAACCCAGATTAGAGACCCTCAGAGAGTAGGCAGCTAATGTGCTCTCAACAGCACATAATGGCGAGTTTTAGGAAATTTTACCAAGACCTCGATATGCCTGAGCAAAGAACCGATGAGACTCAAATAAGCACATACCTGTCAAAGCTGGCACTCCCTAAACTTAATGAAGAGACAAGCCAATCACTCAGGCAGAATTAAGTCAGGCAATTAAAAAGTTAAAATCGGGTAAATCTTTGGGTCCCAGTGGATATACTCCCTGAGTTCTTTAAGTTTTTCCAAGCAGAGGTAGAGGGAACCCTACTGGAAACCTGAAGAGAGGCACAGCAATTAGAGCAGTTTATGGGCACCTGGAACTATGCGGTAAGTTCTAGTATCCCAAAACCCGGGTAAAGATATTTTCCAATGTAAATCATATAGACCAATTTCAGTCCTTAACGTTGATTATAAATTATATGCCAGTCTCGTAGCCAAGAGACTAGAACTCATTGTGTCTAATTTAATTGGTTTTGATCAAACAGGATTTGTACAGGGTAGACAAACCCAGGACAATATAAAAGGGACCCTACATGTCCTTCACCATGCTGCCCGGTCGAAGTTTCCCTTCTCACTTTTATGTTTAGATGCTGAGATGGCCTTCGACCGGGTAGCATGGAATTTTCTCCTCTAGACCTTGGCTCACTTTGGCTTCTCGGATTCATTTATTAAAATCATCAGCAACATTTACTCTAAACCTAAGGCCTTTATAAAGATCAATGACCAGGTGTCCGGGATGTTCTCATTATATAGAGGTGCAAGACAGGGGTACCCTCTGTCCCTCCTCCTGTTTGTATTATACTTGGAACCCTTGGCCCAGGCATTAAGAGGAGAGGACGGAATGCAGGAGGTGGAACTTGGGGGTGCCAGCAGCTTAGCATTGTATGCAGATGATGATCTCATTTATTTAGGGAACCCAGAGCAGACACTACCCCTAATGTGGAGGTGTCTGGAGGCTTTGGTCAACTAGCAGGATACAAAATTAACACCACAAAGACTGAGGTGTTGCAGATCCACTGTGTTTCCTCAGACAATATCCAAGAGCAATTCACCTTTAGATGGAATCTAACTCAACTGAAATATATAGGCGTCCAAATAGGACCAACACATGAGCTTCTGGTAGATCTTAATTATCCCCCAATCTTAAAACAGGTAAGTAAGGATCTGGAGAGATTGTCAATCATCCCCATCTCATTAATGCAATGAGTGCAGGTGATAAAAATGGTAGTATTATCCAGGTTCCTCTATTTAGCTCAGACCCTACCTATAGCTCTCCCACATGCCCTCTATAATATCCTTACCATGAAAATTTCTAGATTTATCTGGGGAACTCACAAGCCAAGGGTAAACTTGTCAATTCTCCAACTTCCACAGGAGGAGGGGGAGCTGTCCCTCCCCAATCTCAGGTTATACCACATGGCAGCACAGCTTAGGACAATTTTTTTATTGGACAAAAAAGCACTATGTAGCCAAGTGGAAACTGTTAGAGCTGGAGGAGGGAGACCTCATTAATCTTCAATGAGCTTTATTAGTCAAGAAAAGGAAGCTGACACTGCAAGGGACTCCCAATCTGCATACAGCTCACACCCTAGATATTTGGTATGGGGTCTTGGAAGACAGGAGTCTGCAGAACTGGAGATACCTCCTGTTTGCAGTTCCATACCTGGAGGACTTTGGTCCAGCAAAGTGGGATGGGGAATTTAAACTATGGGAAAAAATAAATCTTTACATGATCTGGCACTTGGTGAGGAGGGGGAATCCTGTCTCTTCAGGATTTAATTACACAGTTTGGTCTTACATGGAGATATAGATTCTTGTACTTTCAAATTCGGTACTATGTTAAACATCTGTGCCCTGGGATGGGGTAGAAGGTAGAGCTCCTCGGGGATATATAATTCCCCATATATATAGAGTCCTCTTGTTGTGGAAAGGGGGTTCCACACAATTAGTTAAAGGAGTGTGGGCCTGAGACCTAGAGTTACTAATGGAGGATGAAATATGGAGTAAAGCACAAATGAAATTATACATGGGGCTCTCGGCAATTTCCTGGAGAGAATTCTCCTGGAAAGTGTTAATTCACTTTTTTAGAACCCCAGCAATACAAGTCAAATTCCAGAACAACCACACTGGATTGTGCTGGAGAAAATGTGGTCACTCACCAGCGTCCCTTGGCCTCATCTTACGGGGCTGCCCAGCCCTAGATGGATTTCGGGGAGAACTGCAACAAGCATTACAGGCCATGTTTAGCCCTGATTTGATGTTGACTCCATCCCTGTACTTTTTTATGGATATACCACCGGGGTACAGGGATTCAAATACAGAGAAACTATTGAAGGTATCTTTTCTGGCAGCTCAAAAAGCAATCACCAAAAAATGGCTTAGTAAGCAGGCTCCTGTCCTTTCTCAGTGGCATGAGATTATGACTTTAATCTATAGAATGGAGACCTTAACAGAGATGATAAATAAAAGACAAACCTAGTGTGAACTTATGTGGAGAAAATGGGTTTTGTATATGACATCAATAAACCAAGACTTTATACCTTAAAGATTCTTTGTAATCCTGATGATTATCACTGGTAGCTTGATCAATTGATGCCATTCATTGCCGCAAGGTTTTTATCAGTTAATACAGGCTGTACTAACCTTCTGTGGCCCTCTCTTCCCCCTTCCTCACACTCTTTCAACATTTCCCTTCATGGGTTGAGCATCATGTCCCCGGTGCCTGTGTCCCCCCTTGATCCCACCTCGTCTCTTACCAATGTTGTATCCCATGTGATCAGACCCTAAGATCTGGAATTATTGATTGAAGTGCCCATCTTCAGGCCACACTGGACAGTAGTAAGGAAACCTTCCCCCAGGCCAAGCTGGACAGTAGGAAGGGAACCTCCCCCATCCAGGGAGCACTAGTGCCACCACCACTACCTCAGAGGTTGTGAAGAAAGCACAGCAGTTGGACCACATTGGGCTCAGGGAGGGTGAGGATGGTGGAACAGAGGCACACCCAGTCAATTGTTCCACTCCACAATCCATACACCATTCTGGGGGAGCATAGCTCCCCTATGGATGCACCCACAGAGAAGACTGATGACAACTGTCACAAGGGAGGCCCACAGGAAGGAGGCAGAGGACACCACAGGGAAAGCAGCTCCGGTGGGGACCCAATTATTAGGTATAGAACTGGGGGAGCTGGGAAAACTGAAGTAAGGTGCCTACCTGGTGCCATGGCTTGAGGGACAGGAAGCGCATCCTCAGGATCACGACAACAGCTGCAAGGGAGTCTGAGCTGGACATAATTGTCCACCTAGGGACAAATGACTTGACTCATCATGAGATCAGAGCAGTGCAGGAGGACATTGCAGATTTGGGGAGGGGCCTAAGACAAGTAGCACACACAGTATCCTTCTCAGAGGTGCTGCCTGTCAAAGGCATGGGGGAGGCAAGGTAATTAGCACCATGCAGTTTAATGAATGTTGAAAAATGGTGCAGAGCACAGGGTTTGGCTTCATTGGGGACTGGGGTTCCACCTGGAGGACACCAGCCTATACTAGCAGGATGGTCTGCATCTGTCCAGGAAGGGAACAATCTTTTGAGCAATGGGTTTAAATGCTTCATTGCAAGCTTTTTAAACTAGTCAAAGGGGAGGCACTGACAAGCAGCAGGAAAATCCCAGTCTCTCCCTACAAAACAAGGGTACTAAATGAGAAAAAGACCAGGTGTAGATGGTCAGTGGGGATGCTGCAACAGAAGGTAAAAAGCCATCAAAAATGGAGCAATGAGTACCAATGTCATAGTCTGGGTAACAAGCTTCCTGAATTAGTGGCCTTGATGGAGGAGGACATCTGGATATCGTGGCAGTCACAGAAACATGGTACACAAAACCATGACTGGGATGTAAACATACCAGGATACACTATCTACAGGAGGGACAAGGAGGTAAAGAGGAGGAGGAGTAGCTCTTTACATAAGGGAAGGAATCAAAGCAACAGAACAAAAGGGTAAACAGGGGCAGAAGAAGCACTGTGGGTAAATTTGGAGACAGGCAATGGCACCACAATCCACACAGAGGTGTCAGACCCCCTTCTCAGGGGGTGTGAAATGATAGAAAGTATATTTAGAATGGCAGAAAAGGGGAGATATTGCTGATGGGTGATTTGAATATGCCAGATGTTAACTGGAGTGCAGTTGCAGCTGCCACTTGAAAGAGTGGAGTTATTCTAGATACCTACGGGCATGCCTTAGACAACTAGTACTGGAGCCCACTCGAGAGGGAGCAATATTAGACTTGATTCTCTCAAATGGAGATGGAGAGAGGATCACAGATGTAGAAGTGGGTAGCCATCTGGGAACTAGCGACCATTGAACAGTATGGTTCATAATAAATACAGCAATAGAGTCGAGCCATACAAAGACAAAAGTACTGGACTTTAGGAGGGCTGACTTTGCCAAAATGGGTGAATGCCTAAGGAATGCACTAGCAAATGGGCAGGAAGGAGGGGTGGAAGAACAATGGGGAATAATAAAGACTGCCATCACAGGGGTAATGAGCCTTTGTGTGAAGCAAATAAACAAAACAAAACGATGTAAGAACCACTATGGTTCTCAAAGGAAGTGGCAGTGAAGGTTCAAGAGAAAGAAAGCATTCAGGAAGTACAAGGAATTGCAGAAGGAGCAGGTCAGAGAACTGTATCAGTTAAAGCAAAGAGGCTGGGAAGCAGTCAGAACAGCAAAGGCCCAAACCGAGGAAAAGATAGCAACCAATTAAGAAGGGGATAAAACCTTTATAGGTATGTCAGGGAGTGAAGGAAGACCAAGGGAGGGATAGTGAGGCTTAATAAAGGGAGGAGGGGTGGCAGAGGGAGTCTGTGAAAAGGCAGAGATACTAAACAAATATTTTTGCTCAATATTTACAAATGAAGAGGGGGAGGTACATAAAACAAACAGTAGAAACACTCTGGATGCAGAAGTTGATACCAGCCCATTTACAGAAGAAAGGGTTCTGAAAGAACTCTTAAAATTGAAGGTGGACAAAGCAATGGGGCCTGATGGGATTCATCCCAGAATTCTAAAAGAACTAAGGGTAGAACCAGTGACACCACTGACTACCCTTTTAACAAATCATGGGAGGATGGGGTGGCCCAGAACTAGAGGAGGGCAGATGTGATTCTCTTCACAAAAGTGGGAGCAAGGCAGAAGCAGGAAACTACAGACCTGTTAGTTTAACCTCAGTGATAGGGAAAATGATGGAATCACTTCTGAAGGAAAGAATTGTAGAGTATCTAGAGGCCAGAGGGGCATAGGACCCTAGGCAACATGGATTCACAGTGGGAAGGTCTTGCCAGACTAATCTGATAGATTTCTTTGACTGGGTGACCAAAGTAGTAGATCAGGGAGGGGCTGTGGACATGGCCTACCTAGACTTTAGCAAGGCATTTGACACAGTCCCACACAAAAGATTAATATACAAGTTAGCCAGCCTGGGAGTGGGTCCCAAGATGACAGCCTGGCAAAGAATTGGCTGGAGAATAGGACACAGAGAGTATAGTAAATGGAGTCCACTCAGAAGAAAGGAGGGTTACTAGTGGGGTACCACAGGGTTCAGTATTAGGACTGGTCCTCTCAATGTCTTTATAAGCGACATTGCAGAAGGACTGGAAGGAAAAGTATGTCTCTTTGCAGATGACACAAGATCTGCAACAGAGTTGATGCACAGGGTGGGGTGGAAAGGATGAGAAGGGACTTGGCAGTTAGAGGAATGGTCAAATGTATGGCAGCTTAGATTCAATGCAAAGAGCAGGTAATGCACCTGGGAAACAAAAATCTCTAGGAAGAGAGTACACAATGGGGTGAGATACTAACAACAATAAAATGGAAAGGGACCTGGGGTAGTCATATCAGATGATATAAAGGTGGGCAAGCAATATGAGAGGGCAGCAAGGAGGCCTGGGGGATACTGGATGCATGGGAGAGCATCACCAGTAGAAATGGGAAGTTATTATCCTCTGTACAGACAGCTGGTGAGACCCCATCTGGAGTACTGTGTGCAGTTCTGAGACCCAATCTCCGCAAAGACAGACAGGATGGAAGCTGCCCAGAGAAGGCAACTAAAATGGTGCAGGGTCTGCACCGGAAGACATATGAAGAGAGTGAAAGGAGCTTAATATGTATAGCCTTGAGGAAAGGAGGAGAGGGGACATGATAGAAACGTTCAAGTACCTCCAAGGAATCAACAAAGTCCAAGAAGGTAGCATCTTTCAAAAAAAGAGGTATGCAAGAACAAGAGGGCACAATTTGAAGATAGAGGGGGGCAGCTCAGAGGTAATTTAAGGAAGTATTTTTTCACAGAGAGGGTTGTGGATGAATGGAACGGCCTTCCGGAGGAGGTTTTGGAGTAAAAATCAGTGGTGGAATTCAAGCATGCATGGGACAGTCATAAGGCAATTCTAGGGGGTAGGGGTAGGAAGAAGTAGGCTGCTGGTTAACTAGGATCTGCAGCTTATCCAGTAGGTAAGGAAATGGGCAGACTGGGTGGGCCAAGCGGTCCTTATCTGCTGTCAAATTCTATGTTTCTATGGAATTATTGATTGAAGTGCCTCTGTCATTATATTTTTTTATTGTCTATGTCATTTATCTGTATGATGTATTGTATTTGTTGATTATGTTGGTATGTCAAGGTGTTAAATGTATTAAATCAAAATTAAGACTTATCAAAATACATAACAGCAACTGTTTACAGGCCTTCCAAATGCAGAGCTGACACTGCTTACTCACGGTTCTGTAGTCATTCTTAGACAAGGTAGAATCAGTCTTGAAAAAGTAGATCTGAAGTAGTCACCACTTGTAATTTAATTGGATGCTACAGACCCCCCTCTGTTGAACACAAGCTCTTATCCCATCTGGGAAACCTGGTCAAGTCCTGTACTGAAGAAGTCATTATCATAGGGGACCTGAATTTCAACTGGCTCACCCAGGCAGCTACATCTCTAGTATCATTCTGTGACACCTATGGGCTCACACAGTTAATTAATGAACCAACAAGACTAAATGCAAGGAATAGTAGTAACAGTACTCTACTTGACATCATGCTAGTGAGTAAACCACATCTATTCACACACGCTGGAGTGCTCCTATGTGACATAAGTGACCACTGCCCCATTGCAGGGGTAAGATCCAACAGCATTAAAACAGATCCTGCAAAATTCCTCATGAGGAGATCAAAAAAAAAAAAACATCAATATTGAAGGATATCTGCATGATCTAGCCAACTCTCCACACTGGCAAAAGTTCTACCTTGCACATTCTGTAGAAAAAGCTCAGCAGGTGCTAAATAGCATTATATTAAATGCCCTTAACACCCATGCCCCAATCTCTAGTATCTGAATAAAAAACAAATCCTGTCACTGGTTTTCAGCTGACCTCAAAGCTGCACTGCTGGAGAAAGATAAACTTTGGAAAGTAGTAAGAAAAACTAATATCATGGACTGGATGATCTTTAGGAAAGCCAGGAATAAATGCACTAGGAAAGTTAGGGATGCAAAGGCTGCCTACTACCTGGCCCAGCTCGACTCCTCCTACCATAATACTGCTAGATTTTGGGGCACCATCAAGGGTATGATGGGCCAGGATGTTAACAACCTCTTCCAACCAATCACACAGTAACTATGGCCCCATTACTGGCACATTGGAAATCCTGGATGCATTCAACAACCACTTCACAACAGCTGGCCTTGCCTTTGACTCCTCCCCAGCTAACCTATTAAGGGATCATTTAAGCTCCCACTATACTGGTGAACAAAGAGTTGACTCTCCTTTAGCTTCAAACCGATACTGTTGAAACAAGTTGAGGATCTACTATGGCATCTAGATACCAAAAAGTGCAGGAGCAGATCTTCTGGACCTATTCTTTCTAAAGATTGTGTCGTCAGTGCTTGCAGTCCCCTAACTCACCTCTTTAACCTTTCCCAAACTCTGGCTCTATTCCCACGCTGTGGAAGACAGCCCAAGTGGTCCCTTCTAAAATCAGGGGACCTTATGGATCTTAATAACTACAGGCCCATTTCCATCCTACCTGTGTTATCCAAGATGCTGGAGAAATTAGTGAGTATTCAGTTAAGGGAATATCTGGACAATGCTAATCTATTAAATCCAGCTCAATCTGGATTCAGGGCCAAACATAGCACTATCACTGCATTAGCCAAGGTCACCAATGATTGGCAAACTGAACTGGATAAAAAGAACAATGTCTGTGCAGTATTCCTGAACCTGAGCAAAGCATTCGACACTGTGGACCATGAAATGCTACTCTCATCCCTACACTCCATTGGCCTAGATCCATCCTCCCTTAAGTGGTTCAGATGCTACCTCTCCAGTAGATCACAGCAGGTAAAAGCTGAAGGTGACCTCTCCCCATTAAGACCACTGTCAAGAGGAGTCCCCCAAGGCTCTATTCTGGTCCTATCCTTTTTGCCATTTATATAAATAAAATTGATTCAACCTTACCAAGTCCTCAGTACATCTCTTTGCTTATGACACTGTACTGTATGTCAGCAACCCTTCACCTAAAGTTGCTCATGAAATCCTACAAGCAGAATTCTCCTGTTACAACGTCAGCTTCGAGAAAAGCTTCTGCTAAATGCAAAGAAAACCAAAGCAATGATGTTCACAACCCAAAACTCCACCAACACATCCTCTTCAATCAGTCTCCCAGATATGCACTATACTTAGAGAAAATCTGGAGTATGTTGAAAATTTCAAATACCTAGGTGTGTGGATTGACAACAGACTGACTTCACTCAGCATCTAGAACAACTGCTGAAAAAGCTTCACCTAAGGCTTGGCCTCCTCTACAGATTAAAACCCTTCCTTAATATAAATTCAAAGATGAGATTAGTCCAGGCCATCTTTCTATCAGTCATTGACTACACAGACTTCCTCTATAGTCACTGCCCCACTCCCTACCTTCAAAAGTTGGACACCTTATACCATAGAGCAATAAGGTTCATTACAGACCTGCCATATAATACTCACCATTGTTCTCTCTATGATGCAATTGGATGGGTTTCCCTTCATGTCAGGAGGAGCAGAATGTAGCTCTATGGATCTACAGAGCTTTATCAAAAAAACTCCCAAGCTATATCCTGGACTGCTTCAACCTGACCATTCCCAGCTCCTATGCCCTAAGAAGCAACAATATCATCTTGCTCAAATTGCCCAAAGTCAACACCAAAATAGGAGGGCAGCAATCAGCTATTCTCTAGCTATAGCATGGAACACCTAAAAATCCCTAAAACTGTCCATTATCATTCCATTTACATCCTTCAAGCAGCACTGTACAGCCTTCTTCACAGAGAAATGCAGTTGCTACTGCTAGAGATAGAATAGTCATCCCACAAAACCATATTCCAATCACATATGGCATATTCTTCCAGCCAGACACCGCCAGTATATGGCACCCAATATTCGCTTCACCATCCTTGTACTCATTATGTGAGTGACTGTCATGGCCCTCATTGTGATATATATGTACTGTACATATTGTAGATGTTAGTTTAACTTTCTCTTGCCAAGCTTTAACATGTGAATTCTCTGTATATTATTGTGTTATAAATAACATTTTCTTTTCTATATGTGTAACTGTCTCATAGGTGTGTGATGTAATTGCTGTGTATCAACTTGAACCTTGACCGTATCAGGTCCATCTTGTAAATGAGCCTTGCTCAATGATGATCACCTGAATAAATAAAGATTTGATTGATTGATTGATTGACTGATTGATTAATTGTAGGATTTGAATCTCAGCTGAGATACATGGCATGGGTATGCAGCAGACCTCCTTTCGGAACTGCAAGGTCTCACTACTTTTGCAGACTGGAACCTTCTCTGCTGTTTAGTAGTGGCCCATCTTCTTGGTCTTGAACTCACATTATGGAAAACAAACCAGCAAAGGGACCAGGGCTGGCACGCCTCAGACCCGCATGTCTATTCTTTGTCCCTATGGGGAGGTGCATATGGCAGTGTCTGGCTTGCCCACTACCAGGCTGGCACCAACTCTGATCTACAATACACTCTCTTATTCATATTTTGGCATTCAGTCACATTCAGATGGCATTTGGTCACTCTTGAACACCATAGGTAATTCAATCTCACTGCCAGCATAGCAGCTGTGGACCTTTTCATTCAGATACAGTCTTGGACAAAAGTCTCTTTTCTTGCTCCTGGAGGTATATGCTGGAGCTTAAGGCAAGTCTCCTGACCAAGCATAAACACTGGAACTTAAGGCAAGTGTTCCAACCAATGAAGACACATTTCAAATTGCAGTAAATTTAGCTTTCACTTGAGCTTCTCAAATGCTGAATCATAAGTAAACAGTCCCTTTTTGGTAAGCAATGCCTTTGTAGGTCCCATCAGATCATTACACTTCTCACAGGCAATTTCCTGGTGAGCTCTGCATCTCAGGGAGTCTCCTATTCCATTTCTGTAGCCAACAGGACCATCATACAGCTATTTCACAATTACAGGACCATCCATAGTAATTCAATCAACAAGTGCCCATCCTGTCTTGGTGTTGATCAAATGCAGGGTGCAGACATACATTGAGCACCTCTTGCATCTAAGTGTGTCTTTGCCTTCAAGCAGGTCTCCATTGTACTTACATATTAAATTAGGTCAGGATTCTTCATAAAGCTCTCTCACGGCTGAGGTTACATAATCTTACAGAGCTCTCACCACTCAGGTGGCAAAGTTCTTGCAGTTCTTTCACAACTGCAGGCTGGCTTCTTGCAGCTCTCTCACAGCTGAATACAGATCTGGATTTGGCATCATCAAATCTTCCAATATGCCAATATGAGGAAAGGCAAATGCTGGCCCAGGAGGACAATATCTGGCAACCCACAGGAGGGCCACTCCAAGTCCTTGCAGCCACATTTCTCTTGCAAGTGGCCAGAGCTCCCCTCGTTACAGAGGGGCTTCCTCCAAACAGAACTCAGCACAAAAGACTCTTGGGGTTTTTGGAGCTTCTGGCAGCTCCTGATTGGCTGATTAACTTGTCTGTTTGGAAAATTAATGTTCATCAGGCTTCCTCAATGCCTGATATGCCAGCTAAATGGGCATCAAACAATGTACATGCATTTTCCTCCACAAGTCTTTTGCACTCTTCCATAAGTCCTCAGGGACAATTCTGGCTCCCTGATTGGCTAACAGAGGGTCAGAGGCTGCAAACATGGTTGCTGGTAAACACAGTTCTATGGCAGTCCATGTAGTGTCCTCACTTAATTGTCTTGGTGCATCGAGAAGAAATTTTTTTATTAAATAATAGCCATGAAGTTTTATTGCAGTGCTTATGCCTTATTAAGTGACTGCAGAGTTTAATATGTCTGTTGAGCACCTCACCTGTTGCTTCTGCCAAAATAGACACTCCCCAGGCAGCACGCAGGCTCACATTAACATTCATGCTGCTCTCATTAACATTCATGAGCCCAATACACAGCCCTAGTGGCACTCTTTATTTAAAACATCCAAAGAGCTCTCTGATACCTCCTTCAAGTCTCTGGTACCCAATTAAGTTAACACTGGGACTGGAAATGACAAAGAGCTACTTGTTTTACCACTACAGTGGTAACATAATGAAGGCACACTATCGCACATGCATTAGTCACTAGCTAGTAAATCTGTGCTGTCATCCAAGTGGCTGCTCCATGACTTGATCATCTGGCACCATTCTGAGCAGCAAAATGATGTAGGGACCAGAAGGAAGCTTAGGGCCATCACTGGACATGGGGCCAAGTGGTGGTGCAGAATGGGGCAGAACGGGCAGAAGAGGGAAATAAGGGAACCCCACACAGGTTACATATAGCCCCTCTTCAGGTCCCAATCATGGAGTGCCCCAGTTCCAATTGTATGTGCGCACTCACCTCTTAGTCATTCGTGTCTCTCCTCCACTGTTGCCCTCTCTGGTGATGACTCTAGAACTGTTATCAACATGTCATCCGATTTCTTGTTTCAAGATGACAGCTCACACTCAAATGTTGGAGGTGGATGCCATTGCATCACTGATCTAAGCTGTCACTGTGAAGGATGGGTATGTAGTCCATATGATTAGTCAAAGGATATATAAACTGTAATTCCCACAAGCAATCACAAAGGCTATACTGTAATTTGAGAAAGATGGGCACTAGGTAATCTGGCATTGCGGCACCTGGTCTCCATTACCCTGGTGTTCTCCTGTCATTTAGGACATGCAAATGAACTTGTTAAATGGCTCCAGTTGGAAAGTATAAGGATTATAATAAAAATTGATGGTGCTGAGGTAAAGCAATCCCAAAAAGTATTACAGAGTAAAAAACAACAGTGCAACAACTGTTGTCACAAATCAAAGGTGAGTTCCTGTTTCTGGGGTGCCACTTTCATGTTGCTTCATGGCAACAGCATCAGTTTCCATGCATGAAGTAAAATAAACTAATGGGATGGATAGCAGTTTAGATAAGAGAATAAAGCCAGAGAGTGAGAAGGACCTGCAGCATTCTTGCTTGGTAGGGATACAGGGCAGACTAGATAGGCCTGTTGGTCCTTATCTGCTATCATATTCTGTGTTTCTATGTTTATATGATTGTCCTGGGTTCTGCAGAGAACTATACAAGCAAATTTCAGAATGAGATAGAGTTCCTATTGCTGGCATCATGAGTGGTCTATAGTTCACCCACCTGTTGCTTATTACAGTTGCAATCATGACGAAGGGATTGTCAAATAATTCTTAATTTCAAGTGACCTAAAACACAACCGTCATTCTGTAAAATTTCAAACTCCCACCTCCAAAATATCTGCAGTATTGATATAAAGCAGGAGGTGCATTTTTTCACATGGCTGTGTAAGCTAATACACGTCAAAGTTGTCTTTCTTCTCAATTTTTGTGGCTCATTCAGAATAATTTGGGTTCCAGCATGGGAAAGGACCATGGGATGGGGAGAATGCAGTTGTTTAGTCCCTTGCAGCCTATGCAGTAGTATCACATGAGGCAGTAATATGAAATGCAGAAGATCTCTGTATGTGCTGCAAAAATATTTTCAGCAGAGAGCCTGTCATGCATGAGTGTAGCCATTTCATTTGTATGTTCTTTTGGGTTAGTAAGATGACATCAAACAACATGTTTCACCAGACATTAAACCCACCATGGACCTGCAGAACTGAAAGTGTTAAGTCAATTGCAGTAGGTGTGGCTGTAACCAAAAACAAGTCATGTTTCTTCATGCCCTGTCAAAGTGGAGATCCACCATGTGAGAATATGGCATGCATTGAACCAGGAAAGGCGAAGATACTAAAAAATTCTGTGCCCACGTCAGCAAAGACCACCATTCACATGCTTCACAGTGAGGAGCTCCCTGTGCTGACACCTGAAGCCACAAAACCCAGTAGTCACACCAGTGACATTCTTCCCATTCTCTGTACAGATCCAGAGGTCATTCACATGCCAAATGAGCAGCATGAAACTGGCTTCCCAATCAACCAAGTACCTTGTACTTCAGTAGGATTGATAGCCTCCCAAAGTGATCACACCAAGGATGTGTGTGTCACTTTATTACCCGAGACCAATGTGCACACTGATGTGCAGACAGCAACTGTAAGGACCTTGACATCAGGTGAATTACAATCAAACAAATGTTATTCTGTCTAGTATTAAAAGACCATTGATAGCAGTCCAACCACAGATGTAGATGCATTGAAAGAGCTGTGCACATTCATGTTCCTTCATCAATGTGGGAAAGTGATATTACATGGCCACAGCATCAATATCATGACCAAGGAGAACAGAGAATATTGTATTGCTGTATAAACTTTATCCTTGCAATAAAGATGGAAGAGCTGAGAGTCATTTATTGTCAAATTAACCAGCCTGGGAGTGGGTCCCAGGGTGGTAGCCTGGCCAAAACATTGGCTGGACAACAGGACACAGAAGGTAATTGTAAATGAAGTCCACTCTGAAGAAAGAGGTTACTAGTGGGCTACCGCAGGGTTCAATATTGGGTCCAGTCCTTTTTAATGTCTTCATAAGTGACATTGCAGAGGGTCTGGAAGGAAAAGTATGCCTCTTTGCAGGTGACACAAAGATCTGCAACAGGGTTGATACACAAGGAGGTTTGGAAAGGATGAGAAGGGACTTGGCAAGATTGGAGAATGGTCAGAAGTATGGCAGCTAGGATCAATGCAAAAAGTGCAAAATAATGCACCTGGGAAACAAGAACCCAGCAGAAGAATACACAATGGGGTAGTAATAACAACAAAAAGGAAAGGAACTTGGGGTAATCATGTCAGATTACCTTAAGGTTAGCAAGCAATGTGAGAAGGCAGTAGGGAGGGCTGGGGGTACACTGGGATGCATAGGGAGAGGCATCAGCAGCAGAAAACAGGAAGTTTTTATCCCTCTGTACAGGCAGTTGGTGAGACCCCATCTGGAGTACTGCATCCAGTTCTGGAGACCCCATCTCTGCAAGGACATAGACAGGATAGCGGCAGTCCAAAGGAGGACAACTAAAATGGTGCATGGTCTGCAAGAGAAGCCATATGAGGAGAGACTAAAGGAGCTTAATACTGTATGTATACCCTTGAGGAAAGAAGGGAGAGGAGGGACATGATAGAAACTTTTAAGTACCTCAGTGGAATCAACAAAGTCCAAGAGGATAGCATCTTTCAGACAAAGAGACGTGCAAGAACAAGGGGACACAATTTAAAGATGGGGGGGCAGTTCAGGGCAAAGTGAGGAAGTATTATTTCACATAGAGAGCAGTAGATGCATGGA
Organism: Neoceratodus forsteri; assembly: GCA_016271365.2. NCBI lineage: Eukaryota > Metazoa > Chordata > Ceratodontiformes > Ceratodontidae > Neoceratodus > Neoceratodus forsteri. The sequence continues at coordinate 40,105,257 of CM028131.1, read as the reverse complement.
ACAGCCTTCCTGAGGAGGTTGTGGGGTCTAAAACTGTGGGAGAATTCAAGAATGCATGGGATAGACATAAGGCAATTTTTGTGGGGGGTAGGAAGAAATAGCCTGTTGGTTAACTAGGATCTGCGGTCTATCCTGTTGGTAGGGAAATGGGCAGACTAGATGGGCCAAGCGGTCCTTAACTGCCGTCAAAGTCTATGTTTCTATGTTTCTATGAGAGAAATCCTTGGAAAGCATTACGGACTAAGACAAGTGGAATTAACAATGAAGCTGATTAAATCAGAGCTCATCACAAGAGCTTGTGGGAATTAGACAGAATTCACTTGTCTGCTACCAAGGAAAATATTTTACTTAGAAATGCCTATGAAATCCCCCCATACCCATGTTTCCTGTGAAAATCTGAGCTAATGTAACTAATATAGCACAGCATGGAGTTCCTGTTATGTCTGCCCCTGAGTTCACAAAAGACCATCAAGTATGGCACTAGGAGGTAAGCATGTCAGTGCAGTTTTGGAGCTACCATTTGACACACCAATGACCTAGGTTACAGAATGTGCTAGGGCTATTGAAGGGTTAGTCGGGGAGTAGTATTGAGCATTCCATCAGATTATCTCCTTCTTCTGGGGGAGGGTTCCATGATCCACTGCTCTATGGCCACCTAGGTGACAATGAGGAGGGAGGCATAACAGAAAAGCAGAACCCAGCAGGGAAATGAAGTAAAGCTGTGTCTTCTGGGTTTGTCAGGTGTGCAGCACACAATGACATTAGGGCAGTTTAGGTGGGTGATGGTGTTCTCTTAGCCAGTAGTGGAATGAGGTCTCACCTGTGGCTGGGGGGAGGGTTCCATGACCATCTGGGTGTCTATGGAGAGAGGTGCACAGGAATAGTGGAACATAACAGGGGAACTGGATCATGACTGTGTCTTCTGGGCATGTCAGGTGTGCAGCATGTGGTTACATTAGGGTGGTCCAGGTGAATTGGTGGGGTTATTTTGGCCAGTGGAGGAAGGAGATCTAGATGGTGGCCATGCTGAGTTTGCTGTTGGGAGCAACAGCAACAAAATAGTATTTTATTTAAGAAATGTTTTATTTAAATCACTGTTTTGTTGCATTTGACTTAATTGTGGCAGTTTAGAAAGGGATGTGATAGTGAGTTAGCTTGGTGTAAGGAGCTTGTTTGGGATATAGGCGAGCAAATAACATTAATAATAAATGTTAACAGAGTTGCATATTTTTACCTCCTTTTTTTTGGTTGCTTATTCCAGTGTTTTACTGTTGACACTGGTGTATGCTGATACATCACTTTCATCTACAGTGGTCCTAAATTAGTTTACCATCAGGGTTAAACTTGCTTTCCAACCTGGTGGGAGTGTTTCAGTGGTCCGGTGTAGGAAAAGAAGAGGAAGGAGATTCAGATTGTCTGATGGAGTTGGTAATATTGAGCGGAGGAGTCTGGGTGATCCTTGCAGTAACCATCATGGCAAGAGTCCTGTATTCTGAGAGCCATTGGAAAGAAGACAGACTGGGAGTAGAACCATTTATTGTCAGGCAGAATTGGGGGGATCCTGTTCTGTTTGCCTGTGCGGGGGCCACTGAGGCTGTGGCCACATGGGAGCTTGGGTACACTGCCCACTAATGTGTAGGTTATACCGTACCAGTTGCTGCTAAGCTTCCTGAGGAGTGGGCCAGCGGGCCAACTATAGTCAGGGGCTGAAGTAGCAGTCACAGGGATTTGGGGTGGTGGTTTCCTGGGTGGATACTATCGGGGCTCCTTTGCATCACCTGACTGGGTGCTCCTGCTAAATGCCTTGGGTGGCTAGGAAAGTGGCTGTCCTGGGGAGAAAATTGGGCAGAGAAAACTTTTTTACCCAGTCTACTGTTTTCACACTGGAGTGAAGATGGGTACTTAGAATGGACTTCTCTGATCTCTGCAAAATGGTGAGATCTTATTTTCTTTTATTATTGGGACACCTGTGAACTGTATGTGCAGTGAGAGTGCCCTGAAAATTGTGTTTGCTTTGTTAATATCTGTTGACTATTTCTCCTGGCTTATGTGAGAGGTACAGCCAAGGAATAGTCTTTTTGGCCTGTCTTCCAGAGAGGTTTATTTATTTATGTATTTATTTATTAATTTATTTATTTATGTCTTTGATAACCGGGTGGGTGCACCAATCCAAAGGACCATTTTCAGGCATGATCTGAGCCACAGCATGGCACATTAAGCAGTACAGGTGTGGAGAACAACAGTAAACACAGTCTTCAACATGAGGTGCAGGAAATTATAGAACAAAGGGTCATTACTGTACATAAAGGGCAATTACATAAGAATACAAGGTGTCAAACAAGGCCAGCATACAGGTCAAAAATACATAGTCACATGCCAGGCAACAGACTGAAACATAAGTCACAAAAAATAGTGCACAGGTCAACGAGCAGACTGGAACTCTGAAACTGAGTACAACACTGCCCCTTAGCAAATGGTGATGGGACTTAGGATAGGGAGGCAACAGCAGAAGCCCAGAAAAGTGGGGGAAGAGGACAGGAGTGGTAGTGGTGAGTGTAGCAAGGACGAGACACTGCTAATAGGTGGGGAGAGTGAAACAGAGGGAGGGGATGCTAGAGATTACCTAGGAGGGCAGTGGCATTTGGCTTCAGACAGTAACCACTCTTTGAAATTGTTTTTGAAGAAGAGATGGGAGGTGGAAGAGCAGAGAGATATAGGGAGTCTACTCCAAAGTAAGTGACCAGAGATGGAAAAGGGTTTACTACACATAGTAGAGGAGATTCGTGGAACTACCAGGGGATGGATGATTAGCAGAGGCTCCTGGCTGTCCATGAGGAAGGATGAGTATGGGGACAGGTGTCCACCTCTCAGAGTATTGTCAACTAAGCAACCAAGGGCATAGTCAAATGGGAGCTCTTTGCTGTCACAACCCTTTATTGAGAGACTTAAGCAACTGCTTTCTTTGGACCGTGTTTTTCTTTTCATGCTGCCATAAATATTTATAATTTTTCATTATTATTTGTGGGTTTGATGGTGGGGATTGTGTTTTTAAGGTTTTTGTGTGGATGGGCGTAGTTAAAATATGGATATTGTATGTATGGAGTGTAGTTCTCACAAGTGGAATTTAAATTGATTTGTTGGAGTGTGAGTTTAGGAGCATGTGTAGGTGTGGTTTTGAATGAGTAGTGTGGTGTGGTTATTGTTTGCTGATCTGACTGCTGCTACTGATTGAGATGTACTGGGGGAGTATAAAGATGGTCAGGAGCTATCCCCCCTCCAGGCACAGGGACCTCCACCCATTTGACTGTCCCCCATTGCCAGCTATTACTTGTATATGATGGTTCATTTTGGGAATAGTTAGGAGGCGGAAGAAGGGGGGTGGGTTCTGGGCCTGGTAAGGGAATGCAGAGAGATGGTCAGATTGGGATAGTGAGGACAAGGAGATGCTCTGGGGCAAAACTGAACTGGGATAGGGATCCTCCTGCCTGGCTCCCATACCCAAGGGCTGTACTGTGTGCAGGCAGGTGGCACGGTCTTCCTCGACTGCTCATCCTACTCGGGCAGTGTTGTGCAAAGCCAGGTCTATTAAAAGCAAGACTGCTATAATTCCAGATCTTGTTGGTACATCTGACCTGGTGTGCATCACTGAGACCTGGCTAGATGAAAATTCGGGCCCAGTATTGGCCTCAGCAGTTCTGGCCAGGTACTCTGTGATACACCACCCAAGGATGGATCTTAGGGGTTGGGGTGTAGCAATTTTAGATTGGAACTGGGCCCTGTGGATGTGCCAGTGGGGTCCACCAGATCCTTTGAGTGTATTGTGGGTGCAGGATATTGCTCATTTACCATCCACCCGGGGATGGGAAAGAATTCCTACAGGAAGTTGCAAACTTCATTGTCGACATGGTTTTGGGAACCCCCAGATGGTTAATTTTGGGGGATTTCAATGCCTGGGTCATTGATAAACTCCCACATTTTGATAAAGACTTCCTCCACCTTATGACCTCGCTGTGTGTCAAACAGCTGGTTACCTCCGTAACTCACGTTTCTGGTCACTCATTGAACCTGGTGTTCCTCCTGGAGATGGAGATCTCCAACTTTGTGGTGGAATCTATTGGTTGGGCTGACTATCACACCATAGGGTTCAGTTTTATGGCTTCTCCCAATGGGCCTACCCCTATGAAAATGGTCTGGTACCATCCTTTAAGGTGTGTGACCCCAGAGGGCCTAATTGCAGTTCTGGACCTAGCAAGCATGCTGAGTTAATGTGAGGATCCAAGGGATCTGGTATATGCTTATAATAGGGTGGTGACCGAGGCCCTGGATTTCAGTTCGTGTTTGACCCCTCACTCTTCATCCAAGGTCCCCATGGTTTTATGGGACCTTGAAGGAGTTGAGGAAAGTGGGTTGAAGGTTAGAGAGGGCTTGGCTGAAGTCCAGCCTGGAGGTTGACAGACTTAGATTGATGGATCATTATGTGGTCTATCAATCAACAATCACCCATTAGAAGTCAGAATTCATGTCCAGGGAGATTGCCACTGCACAAAACCAACCAGCTCAGCTTTTCTGGACTGTCAACAGATTCTGCAATCCAATTTGTCTACAACCTAGTCGAGCCTTGTCTCAAGAGAGGTGTGATGATTTTGCTCATTTTTTCATGAATAAGGTTACCACCATCAGGTCTGGCATCTGCTCAGCCGCCTCTATTGGGTGTTGCAGAGGTCAGCAGGAGTTTGTGAGCACCAATTTACCTGATCTGATTTTGGCTTGCCAGACATCATGGACGTCATGAGGATTATCCAGATTTTGAGGCCAGCCAGCAGCAGTTTGGATCCAGGCCCAACAGGTCTCCTTGTGGGGTGTGTTGATGAGATCAGCCAATTTCTGGCTGAGATAGTCTGGAAATCGTTGAAGGTTGGGGTCTTTCCTGATCCCTGGAAGGAGGCAGTTGTTTGACTGCTCCTGCAAAAGCCCTACCTTGACCCGGACTCTCCAGTCAACTACAGACCTGTCTCTAACCTGCCCTTTGTGGCTAAGGTTATTGAAAAGGTGATTGCACTGCAGCTGGATTGTCATTTATCTACCCATGATGTCTATGACTCTCTCCAGTCTGGATTTAGGAAGAGGCACTGAGTTGGCCCTTGTTTGGGTGCAAAATGATCTCCTTATAGTGAGAGATCAGAGGACTCATTCCATCTTGGTCCTTGTTGATCTCTCAGTGGCATTTAACACTGTGGACCATGGTGTGCTGCTGGAGCACCTATGATTTATCTGTGGGCTGTCAGGCACCATCTTCAGATGGTTTTGATCTTTCCTCGAGGGTAGGATGCAGATAGTCATCTGGGATTTTTTCTTCTGATGCTCTCCCTCTATCTTGCTGGTACCATTCACAGGGCTCCATTCTATCACCCATGTTGTTTGCAGTGTATGTGCTGCTATAGAGAGTCATTACTAGATGGTATGGTTTGAGTCTTCATTGCTGTGCAGGTGATACTCAACTGTGCACAATCTTTGTACCCAAACAAGGGGATGTCCTCTCAGTGTTTAACAACTGCCTCTCCAAGATCCAGGACTGCATGAGTGCTAGCTGGCTGTGGTTCAACCTGGCTAAAACTGAGGTTTTAGTGGTGGACCATATCATTGGGAGGTGGATTTGTCAGTGGGACAACCCTCTGGGCTTTGACTTGGGGGTGTCCAGCTGACTACCTCAGATCAGGTGCATAACCTGGGTGTTATTTTTGATGATGGTTTGACTCTAAAAGCACAGGCGTCAGTCATTGTCGAGACCTCTTTTTATCATCTGAGGAATATTGCCTGAGTGAAGCACTTGGGTCCTCCTGATGATCTTCCAATATTGTTCCATGCCTTCATGACCTCATGCCTTTGTGACCTCATGTCTTAACTAGAGATGCAGCAAATTTAAATTCCACTGATGAAGTGAACATGAAGTGGGCAATGCAAAGTGCTCACTCCACCTTCTCATTACCACTTCACATTAAGGTGGAATGGCAATGATAAGTAAGGCAAAGTCATTGTTTTTAATGGACTTCACATTCCTCATTATGATTCTAAGTGATCCACTTGGTGTATTAGATTTGGCAGCCCCCCCCACACATCACATGGCTTACAGTACTGTAAGTCACATGCTTTTTAGCAAGGCAGGAAGAAAGTGAGTCATACAAGCAGCCACTTTTACTTTCTCCTGTGCTGATGGAGAGAGAGTAGTGTGTTTTGTGACTGCTGATACTTTGAGATCAGAGCGAGGGGGAGATTTAAACTTTGATTTAGACCCAACAGCTTTTTTAAAAGCTACATTTTTTGTCATTTCTGTACTCTTTTTTACCTAATTTGTTCTTTCTGTAAATTTTATTTTTCTTACCTTTATAAGTAGTTAGTTGTTTGTCTGTGTCTGTGTGACTGTGTGTGTGTGTGTGTGTGTGTGTGTTGTGTGACAGTGTGAGTAGTGATTGCTGAGACTGAGGGAGCTCAGTAGGAGAGATGGACTAGAGTAAGGGAATGTCTGGGGTGGGGGCAGCTCTGGGAAAGTGTGGTAGTGGTAAGCATCTTACCATATGCATGGGTGGAGGGCATGGGCACCCATTCCTGTTGGACCATTCAAAACTTGTGAGTGCACACCCCCGAAGCAGGATCAACACTGCCTCCTGTCCTGATGATGAGGCAATTGAACCACCACCACTAAGTCCAGCACCAGGTCCTCTAGACCAGGCTGTGCCTTTTCCAACGGGCCCAGGTGTGGATCCCATCCCTGTTCAGCACCATGACCAGCCAGCTGCCAGTTCATCTGGCCATCCCCTGCCTGAGCCTGGTCCTCCCCACACTTCCATTGTTTGGGAGATTTTTGACTGTGCCGGGGGGACAGCAGTGTGGTCAGGTGTTGCCTAAGTGAGGTGGAGGTGTGCATTGGCCCCTGGGGGACTCACCTGGGGACTGGGAGCCAGAACACCCTTATGCTCAATCATCAACAGTTGGAGTGGCAGGCTGCCACAGAATGGACAATGCCTGCACCTGCTGGCCATTCTGTGGCAGAGGGTGCAGCTGTGCACTGTGGCATCCCTAGGAAGAAGAGGGCCACAGCAGCACCTGCTGCTCCACCAGCACCCCCACACCCACCACCACCACCAGCAGGTCAGCCTGTAGAACGTATGGACCCCAGAGAACTGCATGTAACACAGGCTGACTTGGCAGTTCTCTGGAGTGCTGTTGAGGAGAACAATGAGAGGGTGAGTGCTGTGGGGCAGTGGTTGGATCACATAGAAGGATATCAGTTGCAAATGATGTCCATGCTGGAACTGCTGCTGGATCACCATGGCATCCCACATTAGCTATTTTTTCTCACACCATATGCCCCCCACACCTTCCTTGCTGTGTTATAAAATGTATTCCTCCACCATCCCTGACCCTTGTATGTAGTTATGCCTTTTTTGTTGTCTTCTGTATGTGTGACACTTTGTATTCTGAGCAGTGCAAGTATACTGTGCTAAACTGCATGTGTGCAGTCAGTCTTCTTTCCAGTCTATGTATGTACTGCAGACACTGTCCAACTCCATGACTTAAAAACAAACATTAATGAGTACAATGGTCGGGTGGTGAAGCATGGAGAGATGCTACAAAACAGGTTTATAATACATCCAAGTAACTATTAAAAAAAATTAATGTCGTGATTCATGACTTGATCGTAAATCGTGATTTGTGACTGCATTTGTGACCATGATGATGAAGAAATGTGAATGCCTACAGCTGTACTTCCCTGGGCCCCGATGAGATGTGGCACAAAACTCCCCAGGTTAAAAACAAACATTAATGAGTATAATGGTGGGGTGGTGAAGCATGAAGAGATACTAAAAACAGGCTTACAATACATCCAAGTAACTATTAAAAAAAAATTAATGTTGTGATTTGTGACGTGATCGTGAATCATGATTTGTGACTGCATTTGTGACCATGATAATGAAGAATATGATTCGGTGTTGATGAAGTGAGATAACCAGTATGAAACTGTATTGGGAACGTGAATGCCTATGGCTGTACTTTCCCAATGAGCTGTAGCCTAAAACTCCCAGACTTAAAAACATGTATCAATGAGTACAATGGTGGGGTGGCGAAGTCTGGAGAGATACTGCAAAACACTCTTACAACACATCCAAGTAACTAGAAAAAAAATAATGTTGTGATTCGTAACATGAATGATCATGAATCGTGATTTGTGACTGCATTTGTGGCTGTGATGATGAAGAACATGATTTGTATCATGAATGACTTGTGATGATGGTCCTGACTTAAAAATGCATATTAATGAGTACAATGTTCATACAGAATTAAGCACCACACCTGCCCAGTACTCTGAACGGAAGCCAAAGAAACAACTGTGACATAAGTTACAGGTGGAGATTGGGCCCTAAAGAGATGCAAATGCACAGACAGATTAAGATTGTGCTGTGCACTGAAGAGATGCAGACACAAAGACATAACACCTAACCAGTGCTCACCATCAGAAATTCAAATCTGGAAGAGAATACCTTTGCCAGTTGGGGCTGGCCTCGGGTGAGGCAGTGTACTGAACTGCTGCAGTAACAATCACTAGTACTAGTACCAGTAAAGATACCACAAAGAAGTACAAAAATCACACAGCTGCAGTTGATAGCAGCTTCACATTGCTGGAATTATTATGTGGCACAATAAAAGGTGTCTGATTTGATAACATGAATCACACACATACTCACACACACACTAAGTAATGCATAGCAAATTGAAAACTTCAGTAATATAACCACATATTTTAAAAAACTAAAATTATGCACTGTGGCAGTAACAGTTACTAGTACTAGTACATTAAAGATACCACAGAGAAGTACAAAAATCACACAGCTGCAGTGGATAGCAGCTTCACATTGCTGAGATTATTATGTGACACAATAAAAGGTGTCTGATTTGATGACACGCGTCACACACATACTCACACACATACACTAAGTAATGCATAGCAAATCGAAAACTTTAGTAATATAACCACATATTTTAAACAAACTAAAATTATGCATTGTTGCACCACAACAATCAGCAAAAAAATGGCAAGAAATATTGAAAATATTACTGTGTGTACATTAACACAGTTATAAAAGAAAAAATATCACCAAAACAGAAAGCACTGTCTTTTTCTTTAAGTTAATCTACCTACAACATGGATACACCCTTCCCCCAAAGCACACTTCCACTGTCTCTCAGTACACAGACTGAATGTTATACATTAACATTCAAAATCCATACACGAACAATAACCGCTCAATGATATTAGCACAGGAGGGTTTCCTATAATCGATGGACTAAAGTTTCAGCAAAACAAAATTACTCAAAAAGGCTTTTTTAACAGCTTTTAGAAGGTTTGAATCACAGAGAGCTCTCAGAGCAGATTGACTTCTACAGCTTCCTACACACACTACACCAAACTGAGGCTGTACAGAACAACCTAGAGCCCATGTGACCTGAAATCCCATGAATCACTGCAAAATTTGCCTTTGGAACTTAAAAACAAGGTGAAGTGAGGTGAAGTACATTGTTTTCAATGTACTTCACCTTTAGAATTGGTGTGGAGTTGAAGGGTGTGGCCTGGCTCTGAGCAAGATGGAGGTTTAAGCTCTGAGCTCCTTCTAATAAACAATATCCAGCATCATTTTATGCCATCTAAGTCAAATATAACATTGGTTTTGTGAGAACAAACAAGAAGGAAGATACTACAGTTAATTTGGTAATATTTCTTTTTCTGCATAAGACTCTTTTTATCACCATCAGAACTTCTATAGACTCTACGGGGAAGGCTGCAAAACTCCACAATGGCCTATTCTGACAAACAAGTGAATCCTCTTGGGAAAATTGAAGAAATGTTCAATAAATTATCAATAGACATGAAGGATTTAAAAACCGCTACTCAGCAAAATACACAAACGATGAAAACCATCGACTCATGACTTGCTTTTACAGAAAATAAAGTTCATCTGAATGAAGAAGCTATGCGAGAATTAAAATCCACTATCAGGTTTCAAGATCGAGTTTTTAAAGAATTACAATTTAGAGTTGAAGATATGGAAAACAGAAATCGAAGAAATAATCTTAGAATATTTGGGTTTCCCGAAGACGTAGAGGCCAAAAACACCACAGTATTCCTACAACATGCACTACCGCAAATACTGGGACTCCAATCCAGTAATGACTTAATAATAGAATGCTCTCATCGATCACTAGGCCCAAAACCTTCCACAGAGCAAAGACCCAGACCAATAATTGCTAAATTCCTTAACTATGCTAACATAGAGTTAATCATGCAAAAATCTAGAGAAATCGGACAATTTTCCTGGCATGGACATAATATTTACATATATCGTGATTTCTCAAAAGAGGTATCTATGAAACGAAAAGTCTACACAACAGCCAGACGTATTATGCATCAGATGGGACTTCATTTTTCTCTTAGATACCCTGCAACTATGAGGGTCTTTATGGGGGATTCATTTAAAGATTTCAATAGCCCAGAATCACTGATGGTCTTCTTGAATAACTATACTGCAGCTAGCCAGAAAGTCCCTGAGACCCGACAGGCTCAATACACAGCTGACACTCAGACAGCTACCAGTATTGAAAAAATCTCAGATTCAAAAGCTCCGGAGAACACTACTAACTTCCCTGACCCTTCTGATAAAATATCGCAAAAGCAACATAATCGTGCACAGGGAAGACTAACCTTTGAAGCGGATCTCTCTGGGAAGCAGGGCTGTAGCCCCATGTCAATGAGTTTTGGCATGTCCACTGATGCTGTTTCAATTGCCCCTGGTGTTGCTGTGGAAAATAGATATGTGTTGCTGCAAGATCTACCTACCTTCAGTGATTGCTTTGAAGGAGAGTCGAGTGCTCCGTTGATGGTGGATGAGGATCGCGAACCAAGGAATGCTTCCTGGATTTGTAACGGAAACAACTCGCCTTTTAAAATAAACAAACCCCCGAAGAAGAGACGATGTGGAAAAAATAAGAATAAAGGGGATACTCCTCTGAAGCATTAATCAGAACATCTGACTTGTCTATAACGTGGATCGTTGCTTCATGCTATGTGGAGGGTATACTCAATATATATTAGGTAAATGACCGACGATGACAACCGACTGATTATTGTGCCTTAACAACTGATCTGGGACACACCTCGTACTGTTTCCTTCTCATGCTTTGAAATGTAATGAACATTTCTGTTAACAGGTATATTTATAGATCGTTGTGATTCAATGGCTAACATTTGAGACCTTGGCATAAATGTCTATCCGTGCACAATACATGAAGTGGTAATTACATTACCTGGTATTACCCGCTAGAGAGGACACCCAGATACCCATAAACAGAAATTAAATAAGCGATACTACTCAGTCGTATTACTACAAAACAAATGCTGTACACTTAATTGAGATGGTATCCTTTGTTACACACTGATAATGTGGGTGTCCCCGTGATATCTGGAGTGGATAGATGTCGACAGCCTGTTGATCATAATATTCGCATAATTGGCTATAATAATTCCTGGAAATGCTTATTTCTTGTACTTCTGAAGACAGATGTATCAAGGGCTCAATTTACATGGGTGGATGACATCAAGCTCTATATATGGAATCTGTCTTGCATTGAGGAATATTCTTGTAATAGTTATAGAATATATCTGTTGTTGCTGACCGTACTGCCTAATTACAGATGTTAATTTCATTCTATGTCAAAATTAGCATAGAGTCATATCAAGATTGATCTTGTAAAAGCCCCTACAGGGAACTTGGAAGAATCACAATATCAGATAACTGTAACAGCGATGTAATGATGGTATAGACACAGAACATATTACATCTAATGGAGTTGCATGCTGAAACTTACTGAAATTTTACTATTGTAGGATCTTTGAATCTGTGAAAAAAGAGCAACTAATATATATATTTTTTTCTTACTGTAGTAACACATTATTTGCAGATCATTGGTTCTCAATCTATTAGAGGTGATGCTGGATTTGACAATGTTACTGGAACACTATTTTTCTTAACTTAAAAAAGTAAAACAAGTATAATATACTTTATCCCATTTTGGGGTCTTGTATAAAATTACAATACCTTGGTATTGTTAAATTAATCTTTGTTAGATTTAATTTTCAAGGGAAATCGGATAGTATTTTTTCTTCACCTCTTTTTTTTTATTACTCTCAGCTGATACTATCCTATTCCCTCATTGTTAAGCTATGTCCTAGAGAACAGAGAGGTGGTCTTGGTCTCTTTCTTTTGTTTTTTTTTTTAGCTTTGACCGACCCTTTCTTCTCTGTTCATCTCAGATGATAACAATTTTTTTGTTGTTATATAATTCAGATGTAGTGTAGTGTTAAGGTTATAGTGTTAGTAGAGAGCTGTAAGGAAGGTGAACAAATAGACTGTATTCACTTTTTTGGCCTGATATCTTTTAATAATTCTGCCAACAGTTTACTTATATGTAACAAACACAAAAAGCTGATCTGCATACCTTCATTTGATCATAATTGTGTATTTGAGTCCCCTGACACTATTCCTACTCTACTACAGACTAAACTATTCAATATATGATGGCTAATATATCATTATGTACGTGGAATGTCAAGGGACTCAATGCACCAAATAAACACAAACAAGTGCTTAATCATCTTAAAAAGCATAAAACACAGATTGCATTATTGCAAGAAACCAAACTGTTGGATGCAGACAGCATCAGATTAAAATGCGATTGGGTTGGTCAGGTGTTTGTGGCTTCTGCTGCTTCCAAAAAAAGAGGTGTGGCTATATTGATTCATAAAAAACTGAAATGGAAACCTTCTAACATTCAGAAAGATTCTGAAGGTAGGTGGCTTATTATAACCTTTGATTCCCCATCAGGTCCATTAACTATAGTTAACATTTATGCCCCAAATTCAGATGATCCTCAGTTTTTTCAAAATCTGTTTCAAATTTAAATTTCATCAAACTTAGTTAATTCCCCTTTATTGATTGGAGGGGACTTTAACTTTACTTTAGACACATATATGGACAGAAGTAATGGCTCACTAGACAGCCATCCTAGAAGTTCTACCATAACTTCTCAGTTAATGCAGGAGCTGGGTTTAACTGACATATGGAGGACTCTTCACCCTAGAGAGAAGGATTATACTTTCTATTCTTTTCATCATCAGACTTATAGTAGAATAGACTATTGGTTGACGTCCCCCATAATCACAGCTAATATAATAGATGTTGAGATCCTCCCATTAATCATATCTGATCACTCCCCGGTTAAACTTTTATTTACTTGGGGCCTTCCCCCCATGAAATCCCCCTCCTGGCGCCTAGATCCCCTACTATTAAAAGATCCAGAATTCCTACCTTGAATTAAAACACAAGTAGAAAAATTTATAACCTTTAACGACCCTAAAGATACCTCCATGGGTATTACCTGGGAAGCACTTAAAGCTACATTACGTGGTAAAATAATTGGGTTTACAACATATAGAAGGAAACTCAGGGAACAACAAATTAACAATCTTGAAAAATTACTTAAAGCAAAACAAACAACATATTCGAATAATACTAACCCTGACCCTTCTTCGACTCTACATTATGAAATTTTACAATTACGTATGCAAATCAATGAATTAATCGCTAGAAAAACAGAGTTAGCATTATTAAGAATAAAACAAAAATTTGGTGAAGATGGGGAAAAGGGAGTAAAATACTCGCTTATAGACTTAAAATGCAACAAATGGAATGTCATATTGCTGCTTTAAAAGATCAGACGGGAGAAATTTGTACTAGCGAACCCTCCATTAACGAAATCATGACAACCTTTTATAAGGAACTCTACTCCTCCCCCTCCCCAACATCTACTTCAGACATTTCCTCTTTTCTAGATGAGCTTGTACTTCCTCGTCTTACAGATGATGCAATACATTCCCTTGATATACCCTCCACCGTAGAAGAAGTAAAAAAAGCGATCCTTTCTCTTAAATCTGGACGTTCTCCGGGAGGAGACGGCTTTCCTGTCGAATTTTATAAGATCATTACTGAACAATTGTCCCCTTTATTATGTAACGTATTTCAAGAATCTACTAAAATAGGTCACTTACCTCATACGTTGACAGATGCTGTCATAACAGTCCTCCCAAAGAAAGACAAAGATGTTACCATTCTGGCAAATTATCTCCCTATATCATTACTTAATACAGATGGCAAGATTTTTGCTAAGATCTTGGCTAATCGTATAGAATCATATATTCCCAAACTAATTCATAGATCTCAGGTAGGTTTTGTTAAAGAAAGGATGGGTTCCGATCATCTACGTTCCTTAATTAACCTTATACATAAGGCTAAGTCTCTTCCCTCTCCGGCAGTAGCTATCGCTATAGATTTTGAAAAAGCATTTTATTCGTTAGATTGGAATTTTCTTTATCTGGTTTTATCACGATTTGGATTTAGCAACCGGTTCTGTTCTTGGATCAAACTTATTTATACAAATTCTCATGTGAGGGTACTTACCAATTCTACATTATCTCAACCCTTTAAATTAGCTTAGGGCACTTAGACAAGGCTGCCTCTTTCCCCATCCCTTTTTATCTTAGCTCTTGAAACTTTAGCCGCCTTTCTTAGACAGAATAATGATTTTAAAGGTATATCCATTGGACACAGGCAATATACATCATTGTCATATGCGGATGACATGCTTATTTTGCTAGAAAATTTTGAATTATCTGGACAACCACTTAATAATATACTCAACCGATTCTCCAGACTTTCTGGACTAAAGGTTAATTATCAAAAGACTGAGATATTACCATTAAATAAACATTGTGATACTCTAATGAACAACTGCCTCAGATTTTGCTGGGCTCCACATGGTATTACATACCTAGGTATAAAAATACTATCCGATTTAGATAAGATATGGGATATAAATATTTATCCCTTACTAGCAGATATTAAAATAAGCTTGGATAAATGGAAAAGCCTGAATCTGTCTCTTTTTGGTAAAATATCCACAATTAAAATGAATATCACACCTAAAATACTCTATTTATTTGCTTGTATTCCACTCAAGATCTCCCTTCGCCTTCTATATAAAATTGACAAAATGATAGGAGACTTTTTATGGGAAGGACACATACCAAGGTTTAGCCGTACTAAATTACGATCTCATTGGTCTCATCATGGCCCTGGATTACCATGGTTTACGGCCTACCTTTGGGCATTTAGAGCCTCACAAACTATTAAATGGTTTCTTAAACCTAACTGTAATGTACCTTTGTGGTATGACATGGAAGCCTCACTATCTCCAGGACAAACCCCTAACAGTTTCATTTATTCCACTTTAACGTCTAAATTAAAAAAAAATCCTATTATCAACGCATCCATACATTATTGGTTTAAAATGCATAAATGGCTTAAAAGTGACCCTTCTCCTATGCGTTATATGCCTATATGGGGAAACCCGAAATTCACACTAGAAAATAAACCAATATACTGTAACTCCTGGATACATAAAAACATTTTTTAATGATATTCTAACAGATAATAGTAATACATTAGACTCCTTCAGTAATCTACAAATTAAATGGAATATTTCCAAAATAGAATTTTGGAAATATTTACAGGTTAGATCTGCTATACTCCCTTTTATTCAGCAACCTAATAACCTGCCATTAACTTCCCTACACATTAATAAGTGGATTAATACTCCTTATGGCCTAACCAGTAAAATTTATAAACTAATTAGGGATATGCTTCCAAACTAATCCCTCATGGCCAGAAATAAATGGAATCGGGCATTGAATGAAAATATATCTGATTTCCATTGGGACAAATGCTGGAAACTTTGTCATGACTCTTTTAAAGACATGCGTAGTAGACTAATCCAATATAAATTCCTACATCTGTGGTATAAAACTCCAGCTCACCTGCATAATATAGGTTTACTACCTAACAATAACTGTTGGTGTTGCAACGCTCCAAATGGGGATCTTCTGCATATACTATGGTTATGTAAACCTATATCCAATTTATGACAATCTATTCATAATTTAGCTTTAAAAATTACTGGTCGGAATATTTTATTTGACCCTAAATTTTGTTTATTAGGTGTTATAGATAATAACATAAATTTAACAAAATATCAACATAAATGGCTTCAAATTTTGTTTATGCAAGTTAAAAGATTGATCTTAATGCGTTGGAAATCTCATTTAATACCTACTTTGTCTGACATTCTAAATAACTTAACCCACACCTCTTCTCTTGAATGGATCTCGTACTTAACATCAGACCGACTCAATGAATATTATCTTTGTTGGCAGGACTATTTGAACTTTCTTCAATCCCAAAAATGACATACATTGATAAACTTTCTCTTTCCCTTTTAAAACATGCATCACTTTTGGGTACTGATATGGTTGTATAACACTATCCTTATGCAGCTCCTTTTGTTAATTATAGAACTGTTAATTGTAATATTTTGACACTTCTTTCTTTGTTATTTTTTCTTTAGCATAGTACAGACTATTAATGACATACTGAATTAAGTAGGTATGAAAGATATATAATTATCATAATACTACTGGTTATAATAATGTGTTAAACATATTACTACTTGCACTATATACTACATTATGTATATTTCAATCTATGCAATGTATCATGTACTGTACTATGTAATATGGATAATAGATTCAATAAACAATTTAACGATAAAAGAATTGGTGTGGAGTTGTGGTTTGGGAAGGCAGAGTAACGCAAAGTCATTGTTTTCAACGGACTTTGCGTTACTCATTATAATGTGAAGTACTCCGCTCTGCATTGCAGACAGCTTTACAAATTTGCCTTTACTCTACAAATCACTTTGTGGAGTGAATTGAGGCCACTTCGCCCATCACTAGCCTTGACTACTGCAGTGCCCTTTACCTAGGGCTATTGGGGGATTGATATTCGCCACCTGCAGCTGGTGCAGAATGCGGCTGCCAGGTTTGAGACTGGTACATCTAGGATCAGTCACATTACGCCTGTGCTCCATGGACTTCTCTGTTTGCCAATGTGGTGGTGTAGCACCTTCAAGGTCAGTTTATTGACCTATAAAGCCCTACACCATCAGGGACCCCAATACCTGCAAGATCTCCTTCATCCCTACTGCCCCTGCTGACCACTCTGATCCACTGACGAGGGATTGCTAGGGATTCCCAGGGTGCGATTGCAGACATCCGAGACCTGTTCTTTTGCATTTGTGGCCCCATCCTGTGAAATTCTTTACGTTGTCAGGTTAGAGAGTGCCTGACTGTCCAGAGCTTCAAAACTGCTCTAAAAACACATTTGTTTAGCCTGGCATTTTGATATGAATTTTTTTTGTAAACCATCTTTATTCATTTTCCATAAACAACCTTCACAAATAAACAGACAAACATACAGATACCTGGTGGAGCCAGGGTGCACAGCCTCAAACTGACCACACAAACTATATACAACCCCTCTATTTATAATCACAGTGGGTAGCCACCCTGGAGGCTGGCTTACGCTCTCATATATTCCGTACTTTATCGCAATGAGCATATATATCTATTTACCCCATCTGTGATACCTTTAAGCCCCCATACATTAATAATCTCCAAGCAACCTCAAAGCTCCTCCTAAAATCTAAAGCCCTCCCCTTAAGGGTGGCACCCGTCTGTGTCCGCCGGAAAGAGAGAGAATCCCCCATCCCACCTCTAGAATCAGCAGACCTTTACCCAATCTACACTATCAATATACATAAATCTAAGTTGTCTCTACATAATTCCAATTAAGACCAGAGAGAAAAAAAGGAGCATCTTCGCAATCTAGGATAATTACCATCTGCTTTTCACCATCCAACAGACAGCCTGTGCTTACCCATTTGTGATCTGCACAGAATAAACTGCATCTAACGCTGCCCATCATTTAACGTATAGTTCACCTCTCCCCCATATACAAATATCTCTTTATTTTACTCAGCATCCCCATTAAATCTTTTACCCATTGACCATAATGATAAACTTGATCATCTTTCCAATGTTTTAATAAGAAGCCTTTAACTACTTCCGTCATCAAGGAGAGATGGTACTTAGGCATAACACCCGAGATTTGGGAGTAATCACCCAGAACACATATCTCTGGTGTTATACATTCTGAATAATCCAATCCTGAGTCCATATGCCTTTTAATTTCCCCCCCAGAGTGGCGATATTTTACTACAGCCCCAGATCACATGTAGTAAATCCCCTACTCCCGCCTCACACCTACAACACAGGTCTGTCTGTCTCAGGGTTCTGTCACATAGCTTCACAGGGGTAAAATACAAATTGGGCACAATAAAAAAGTGCAGACTTTTATATTTGGGTATAATATTGTACTTGCTGCTTTCCCAGATATTATCCCAACCTAGCTGCTGAGGAACCATCATTTTTTCCCAATATGTTACCCTCCTAACAAAACTTGGGCTGAGGAAATCCAATACCACTTTATAAATTTGTGAAAGAGGGTGAACTCTTGGATCAACCTCCTTAAGCATCCCCCAGGAGAAAACAGTATCTGTAATACCCCCCAGCTTCTTCAACACCCTCTCTACCATATGCTTAAATTGTAATCTTTGAAAAAAGGACATTCCATTGCATCGTGCCGTTAAGACCACTCTATTACCCTGAACAATTTCCCTAAGATTCAAACCTAACACCTGGTTAGCCCACCACTGTTTAACTACCCAATTCCCAATTATAAAGTTAGGGTTGCCTAGAACAGGCTGGTTTCCAGCCCTCATTTGGCCCCTTCTCTGCACAGGGGATAGGAAGGACCACCATGCATCCACCGTTTTCACAATTGGGTTCCCATAGATCTTTTTAAAAATTTTCCCCAGATTAGCACACAACATTGCTTCCGGCTCAAGGCCTGAATCTCTAAACTTTTGCTTCTCTAATTGAAGCCAGGTTGGATTATAGCTCCCCCTTCTAGCTCCTTAACCCATCGACTCATCAAGCCCAGCTGGCCCACCACGTACTACAGATGAAGGTCAGGAAGCTGAATCCCTCCCTTTTTGTACGTTAAATGCAAACCGTTGTATTTTAATCTAGGAGGCCTACCCTTCCATAAAAAACCTGAGATTAATCTCTTGGTTGTATTGAACCATTTATGGGGAATACTATATGGGGCCAAATACACCGGGTATAACAAGAGGGGTAATATGTTCATCTTAATAAGGCCCAGTCATGCAGTAAAATGTAAGGGCAATTTATTCCACCTTGTTACATCCCCTTTGAGTACTAATATAATCCTCCCATATTAATTTCCGCCCCCCTTTCCAGGTCTGCCATGATCCAGATACCTAAATAATTAATTTTATCTATCCACCATTGTATTTGTAGCAGTATAAAATCAGCCCTGATAACGTGGGGTGTCAGAGGGTCGACTTGAGTCTTATTTAAATTCAGCTTATAGTTGGAGACCCTAGAAAAACACTCTATTACCTCTGCTGCTCTCTTGAAACTAACTGCTGGCTCCTCTAAATGCAACAATATGTCATCCACAAAGACCGAAAGTTTCAGTTCCCTCCGCCCTAATTTAATTCTTTTAATATGCACATCTCTATTAATAGCTCTCAAGAGGGGTTCCAGGTAAATGCTGAAGAGTATCGGTGAGAGCGGACACCCCTGCCGAGTCCCGTTTTCTAGTTGTATTTCTAGTGAGAGGTACCCATTACATAGTACCCTAGCAGTTGGCACGGCATATAGATTCCTAATGCCCCTAAGGATACCCTAAGGAAATCCCATCCGCTTCATAATAGCAAAAAAGAAAAGGGTGAGAGACCCTATAGAAAGCCTTCTCTGCATCTAACAATATCAGCGTTAGGGGTAACTGGGAGTTGGGCGCATAGCTCAATATGTGATGTAATTTCCTAAGGGCATCATGTGCCCCCCTCCCTCGGCATAAATCCCACTTGTTCCTGACTAATTAAACTAGGGGCAATGTGCAACAATCTATTTGCTAGGATTCTTGTAAGACTCTTAATATCCTGATTCATTAAAGCTATGGGTCTATAATTTCTGGGGATATCCCTGGGTTTATCTGGTTTAGGAATCAATGTAATATTTGCCTGGTACAGTGGAGGATGAGGTACCCCTTCCTGCATTATGGCTCAGAACAACTAATGAAGCATAGGAAGTATAGTTTGTATATGTACTTGATAAAATTTGGTGGTAAAACCATCTGGCCCCAGTGTTTTATCCACAGGTAGCGATTGCACTACCTCCATAATCTCTGACACCCTAATTGGAGCTGCCAACTCCTTAGCCTGTATTGGGTCCAAAACTGGCTGGGGGATCTCCTTCAAAAAACTCTCAATTTTCCTCTCCCCCGCTAGGTCTCCAGCCCGGTAAATTCCCTGATTATATGAGGCAAATGCCTCCACCATCTCTTGTGAATCAGTTAAGAGTTCCCCCCCCAATGGATGGAGGTAATCTTTCTAATCGCTTCCCATTCCCTAACTCTAGCCTCCAATAGCTGCCCCGGGACATCCCCCTGCATCAGGTATCTGGCATTAATTTTGTCTAACCAAAATTCTATTTTACTGCTAGCAATATCCCCTAGCTCCTCCCTTAAATATTTAATTCCATGTCGACCTCCCCAGAAGACCCTTCTAATGGTGTCAGTGAATCAATTGCCCCCAGTATAAACTCCTCTTTTGCTCTTCTTTGTCTACTTCTCTGTAGTGCAATACTCTTGCCACCCTCACATATGTTACATTACAGGTTGGCCATGCTAGTTTTTTATTTTGCATTGTAGGGACTTGTTGATGCATGAACTCCAACAGTGCCTCTTCCATCCTATCTTGCACCAGGGACTCTGCTAGCAGGGCATAATTCAGCCTCCACCTATACGGTCTGGGTGGAGTGGGTCTAGGTTCCCACACTATTTGGATGTGAGAGTGATCTGAATAAATTCTTCCCCCTGTTATCGTTTCTTTAATCTCCCTGATCACCTCTCCATTTACCAGAAAAAAATAAATTCAGGATTGACTCTTGTGGGCTGCCGAGTAAAAAGTCATACTCATTCCCCCCTTCGAGTACATCTTAAAAGGATCTACCAATGCCATCACCTCGAGGAGTCTGTTCAAGACCACCTGGGCCTTGGACATAGGTCCTTCAGACGGTGGAATTCTATCCTCATGATTACTTAAACAGGCATTCCAGTCCCCTGCCAGAATTAGTAAAGGTGAAGGGAGAGCCGCTATATCCCTTCAATAGAGGCAAAGAACCCCGGGTCCGGAGGTGTTGGGCCATATATAGAAGCCACCGAAACTGACTTACCCAATAGTATGCCCAAGATATATATTCCTCTGCTATCTTCCCTTGCATTAACTTGTGCCATCTCATATGGACATGATTTCCTTATTAATATCACTACCCCTCCTGCAGCTCTATCCCTACCAACCCCATATACCTGCCCCACCCATCTTCTCTTAAGCCCTTTCAGTTCCTCCATCAGCAAGTGCTTCTCTTGCAAAGCAGCAATATGAGCCCCCATTAATTCAATATGCCTCAAAATCAACATTCTCTTTCATTTACCCGAGTTCCTTAACATTCTAAGAAATTATTTTAATACTTGATAGTGAGATAACCTCCAAACAGTTTAATTATATCAACTTTTTTTATCTGCTCCAGGTCTGCTCCCAACTTACTCTCCATAGGGACTCTCTCTTTCCTACCCCCACCCTCCCACCCCTTCAGTCCCTGATCCATAGATCGACCACCTACCAAATATCGAATCATGGAGTCATGGATGAACCCATTCCTGTGCTGCCCCCAACCCCTCCCTTGCCTGAGTAGCTCCAAAACCTTGCTCATGACCCACCATGCCTATAGTGCCGAAAGCATTCCTCTCTCCAATATCTTAATTTCTCTTTGTCTTATGCAGCCCTTCCCATATCTCTCGCTTTAGTCCCCACTAATAACAGCTGTAGCTTGTTTTCTTCCCCAACCTGTTAGGGTAGATCAGAATTCTCACTCCCCCACCTCCTATTGTCCTAAAAACCTAAGTGACTCTTCATCTCTAACTACCGATCTCCCTAAATATCCCCTCATATCCAGCAGGGGGGGGATTGGTGGCCACCCATCCCCAATTTCCGGCTCTATATTTCCCCCCATTCATTCACCCCCCGAGATCGTGCCCCGAGGTACCAATTGCTTTTGCCTTATGCGGCCACGTTATAGTGTCACACCCCACTCAGAGCTGCTTTTCTCTGGAAACCCTAAAATTACTACTAACCCCTATATAGTGGGGAATTCTCTCTCCAAACCCATTATTAGTCCCCTGGTCTGCCCCATCTCCAACAAACCACATTGAATAACTACACCAGTCTGAAAATCCCTGCTCCCACTCCCGCCAAATCCCATCAAAGAAAGTGTGGTCCTCCCTATTAGGCTCACTTACCTATGCTGACCCTCCTCCCCCCACTCTAAAAACCTCCCCTCCACCTCACCACTCCCCCTTAAAGCCTACCCTTCTCTACTTGTCTAACTGCATTACCTGACCCCTCCCCATAACGGTATCGAAGTTTGCAATCTAAGCCTCCATCAGATAATTCCCATTCAGGTACCCATCCCTAAATGCCCCTCTTTACTTTTCCCCTCTCAGTATCACCTACATTTTACCCCAATGTCACTAAACAAGTAATAAGCTTTCACTTATGGACACAACATCAGAACATCAGGTACCCCCGCCCCCCGAATGCGTTATTCCCCCAAGCTTTTAAACATCCTATGTAATCAAAAAGCATATAAAAAATCCGGTAATCCGGAGTGACAAACAAGCTTTTAAATAACTGATTCATTGTTTTTTCCCGGTCCCAGTCCTTTAAATTGCACCATCTCTTGTCCCTTGGGACATCTTCAAGTTGTAGACTTGAACAAATCTGGGGATTTCCACTCGCATCCCCTCGAGAGCATCTTTTGCGGTTAGAAACCTCTTCTCCCCGGAGTGCAACCGCACCACCAGGGTTGCTGGATATTGCAGACAAAACTTTATTCCTGCCAAGTAAAGCTTCTTCTTGATTTCAACATATGCTTTCTGCTTCTCTCTAATCGCTGGCGTTTGATCTTGGAATAGCCAGAGCGAAGCACCGTTCCACTGTAACGTTTTCTTTTGTCTAGCACTAAGCAATACATATGATTTCTCCTTATAGTAGAGAAAATGCATGATTATCACTTGGGGCCTGGTTCCAGGTGGTGGCACCTCCCTTAGTGCCTGGTGGGCTTTCTCCAGATTATACACCTCGCTGAAGTGCATGGGGCCCAGCAGCTTAAACAGAAGATCCTGCATAAATGCAGTGCAATCTTGCCCCTCAGCCCTCTCCGGTAATCCTGCAATGATCAGGTTATTCCACCTACTTCTCGACTCCTGATCCTCCATTCTTTCTTCCAGTTTCTTAATCTGCCTTCTAACCCCCACCAGTTCTTGCTCCACCACAGATGTTTTTCTTTCTTGCGAGGAGATCCGAGCCTCCACGTCACCCATTCTCTGGGCTAGAGTATGTAAAACTGGTTTTCTCGCTGCAAAGTCTGACACCAGCCCCTGCAGCATTGCCTTAATGTCTTGGAGGTCCGTATTAGTCGAACCTGAACCCCCTTCTTTCCTGGGCTCATCCTCTTGATCATTTGGAGTGGTGCTTTGGCCGCTTAGTAGCAGTAGTTCTCACTGCCAAAGGCTCACCAACTCTTCTGCATCCATCCCGATGCTTTCGAGCGGCCTATAGCCAGCCAAACACTCGCTATCTGGGGGGGGCTGCTGACTCCTTTCCACAAGCAACCTCCACCAAACCTCCTCGTAACAATCCCACTGAGCATCTCAACTCGATTACAGCTATTTCAATACAGAAAAAGGAGGTTTTGAAGCTTTTGTTAGCTTTTATTAATAGCAGGGCCTCGGAGCAGCACAGGAGATGGCTGAACAGATTCAGCTCATCACGTGATCCTCCATTTTGATATGAATTTTAAATACTGAGATAATATTTTAAGTATGTTATCACTTTGTCTATTATTGTACATGTTTGTATCTATTTTAAAAAAAATTACTTTGTGATTTTATGTGTTGTATTCTAAAGGGAAACTCCTGACAACAGATTAGTGTTGTAGAGCTGTCCCTTACCGTCCTTTAGTGTGATGTCTGTTGCTCCGGTTTGTTTCTGTCCATGGCATCATTTGCTATGCCCTTCTAAACTCCTGGTAACTAAACATACCATCTGCACTATGCCACATGGCTCTGGATGCTCCAACCACCCAGTATATGCTAATCTCACCATCCCATTGTCTATTCATGCACACGACTTTGCAGTTTGGTTGCGGTTTCCATGGACACAGTGTCAGAGGTCAAAGCATGGCCTCAGCATGTAGAAGTGAACCTGATGCTGAGACTGTGCTTTGCCTTGAAGGTGACTGTGCCAGCTGGAGTAAATTTTCATGTGTTTGGGCACAGTAGATGCAAACAAATTGTTGTTGCATCTGTTTCTTTCTCTTGCAACTGAACAGAAAAGCAAGCTTCTCTGAGTAAGAAGGGTGCACAGTGACTGGCGTTTATAAGTGCTGTTCCTCTGTTTCTTCAGTCCTGTCTGTACTTTCACTGCTACACCCTTCTTACTTCGAATAATAGTCAAATAGTCTTTTGAGATAATCAGTGCAATGTTCATGTGGGGGTGTGCTTGGGCAGAGCAAGATGTGTGTGTGGTGGGAGGGAGGGGGCGAACCACAGGGTTCATACCACCACCACTTCCCTCTGTTCCCTAGGTTACACCACATCTCGTCCATGTGCCTTGACTGCCCTCAGTCACCTTAAACCTATTCATAACCCAAGTCACTCAATGTCCCCCTCATACTCCATTAATCCCTGTATATTCCACTGTTTTGTGCACTGTGGCATGTGCCCATAATCTTCCTTGGTTTGATTATCCATCACCACCTTCCCCAGACACAGTCTGTAGATGCATGTCTGGTTACTACTGTCATCTACTTAAAGGTCTTGATCACATCACCCTTGTCCCTCCTCTCCACCAGTGCATACATATTTCACTGTCTAACTGTACTTCCAGCAATGTAATGTCCTTCTTTATGTACAGCCACCAGTACTGCATGCATTACTCCAGGTGTAGTATGACCATTGATCAGTACAATGACAGGATAACCTCCTTCCTCCTGTACTACCCCTATGTGTTTGTTTTTTTCTTTGATGTTTTGATCCAAAATGTAGCACATTTCATTTATTAACATTGAATACCAGTTTAAAGTTGTCCAACCAAGTATCCTGCCTTTCCCGATCCTCATGAAAACCCTGACAACAACATAGGTCATCCACCACTGCGCCCATCTTGTTGTCATCTGCAAATAGACTGATCTTACTTTTGATGCACACTGCAATGTCAGCATAAATATCGCAAATAATACATGGCCCATCACCAAAACCTGTGGAACAACAGGCATCACTGCCTTGGTTATGTCTCACCTGCCCACCACCCCCTCTGCTGTCTTCCATGAAGTAAGTTGTTCACTCATCCCACCTATTTTGCTCTTGTCCCTGTGCACTTTATGTTACATCCAAGTCTAACATGTTGCAATGAATCTAATGTTATAATCAAGTCCAGGCACATGACATGTGTAAATTTACCAAATATTTCTCACTGAGACAGTGAGGACACACACACACACACACACACACACACACACACACCTCCACAGGTTCTTGGGTGGTGATTCTCAGTAACCGAATAAAGCCACAAAACACTCAAAGCTTGGTACCAAATTAGTTGTTATTTATTACTATCAAAAAGCAAACCAGAAAAGTCCTAATATAACAAAAAAAATGCATCCTGGAATGATTAGCATTCCTAATTTACTAATAAAAATGCATTCTAATATTAGTTTTTAATCATCAGATAGCCCACTACTATGCGGGTGTTCCTAGCACAGTTTAAATCTAAACATACAATGGTTTAGTCCCACTGGGGCATTCCTAACATTTAGTCTAAACAGCTAGTAATACATTTATAACAGGGCTGCAGGTTTTCAGAGAAAATTAAGCAATATTGCTCGTTTGCCTCTGGGTCTCCCAGCATCTATGATGGCCTGGTCTTGGGCTCTTTTCCTCTCGGAGAGACACTGGATATACAGTTTAGGTCTCATGCTTATACCCAACTTGTTTACAACAAAAATGCATGATCAGGAATTTCCAAAGCCATTACAGCATATCTCAGCAAAATCAATAGGACGTCAAATAAGTAATGAGATGAGGTTCACAAATACATTGGTCATAAGACACAACTGTCATTTTGCAAAAGCAAGGGGTTTCATTTAACACCATCTTGGAAAAACAGTTGTAACAGGAATTTACACTACAAAAATAACCTGCTTAAGAATGCAGAACCCAGACAGCAAGATCACTGACATGCTACATAATTGCTAAGACAAGCATTATAGATTATTTCTCATCAGCTATTACCACATATTTTTAAACATAGGTTCTCGTAAGATGGGGAAGTGGACCAGACAGTAAGCTAGTCACGTACATTTCCATTCTTGCTGGCATGACGGCTTAAGCCAGCTATATCTTATTTTAACTATGATCTTCTAAGTTACAGGAAAAATCATGTTTTGTACAAGCTTTTCTGCTGAGCCTAGCAGATTTGTTTTGCTTAGGACGTCTGTTTTAAATACTACCTATGCATTTGCATTCACTTCTATGTATCTGTCTGTCTCATTGTTACCATTTTACATAGTTCTATCCTTTTTTCCTTAAACAATTTTACACTTATTATATCAGTTTACGTAGTTTTAAAATTCATATATCCATTAGCCATTTCATATATGCAACTCCATCTTGCACCTTCTCTACCTTCTCAACCTTTTCCTTACCAACTGCACACTGTTGTTGCACTGAATAAATGTATATAATGCTTTTGCCACTGGTCACAATTTTACAAATGGAGCATCACAAACCTCTCCTTCCGGATTGTCTGCATGACTTTCAACAATATTTACATGAGGCTCACAGGTCTATCAGTCACCATTTGGTCCTTTCGTACCCTCTTATTGGGCTGAACCACATGACAGATCCTACAGTCATGAGGTACACGCCCTGAGTTCTGTGAGGCATTCAATCTTCCTTTGAATGGGACCTACAGGACCTCCTTTCCCTCTCTTTGTACCCTGTCATGTACGCCATCCTTCCCTGGTGCCTTATCAAACCTCAGTGCCCTTAACACACACACACACACACACACACACACACACCACTCTATCTACTGTGATTTCTCGGTATGTGACACCCGCTCCTTCTGTTTCTATACTGTCATTCCCACCACCTACCCTTGCAATATTGTGTGACTCATAATGGTGATGCAACATAAGGGATCTATGGTGGTTCATTTGTGTGAGTGGTGAATACAGTGACAGTGAACGTATTTATGTGGATCATTGCTTTTGATTAGGCAAAAGAAAATGCACAAGGCAGCACTGTACATGGTACCATACACCTGTAGCTGTTGTGTCTATAGCCATTACTCAGTGTCCTTCTGATTTACACTACTGTTTCATTTTACTTTCAACAAGTGTTTCCGTTTCTGAGATGGCCACTTCAAGTCATCACACCTTGGAGGACAGCAGCAGTACAACAGACAGTGATATGGAGCAGCTTGTGATGGAGGTTTTGCTGAGTGCTAGTAATTTTGGTGGTGAAATTCAGCCCTATAGGTTTGAGCCAAGGCATGCACGTACTGTATCATCGTCAAGTGATATCACACAGTCTAGCATCTCCAACAATGCCAGTGATTTAGTATTGCTCACTTGCTTTGATAACTTAAACATGTGTACCTGTACTAAATGTTCTACAATGCCTATTTTGAGGAAGTGTCTGTGCTGTGCTGAAGTGTCTCATCATTTGAGGGAAAAACTCAATGGTCTTCAGTGTGTCACCCAGCATCAGGATTTTAGCATTGGTTTCTTGGATCCCTTTGTTATTCATATTGCCCTTATCACCATTTGTGGTTGTTACAGGCACCCTTATCTACCAGATCCTGCCCACAACAGGTACAGATGCATTATAAATATTACGAATTAAAAATATATTTTATTAGTGCCACTACTGCCTTCTCTGTTTGGCATACCAAACTGGGCAGGTCTTGATGCTGCTGAGCTTTGCACATGCCCTGAGACATGTTGTCTGGAGAGCAGAAAGGGTGGGACAGCAGCACATTGTGCCATTGGGCACTCCTTCTCGGGTGAAGGATCAGGTCCCCATTACCTGCAGTTGTCCTTGACAATGTATGTAAAATCAGGCAGGAGCAACAAATCAGGCAGAGGCAACTAAAAGAGGAAAGCAAGCACATAGGGAGCCACATCGTGTCTGTGTTGTGCCGATCCCTTTTGCCTTTGTTGTTCACTGTGGGGCACTGATGCCACCAGCCAAATACACAAACAAGAACAACTTACCAGGCAGGCAGAAAACCAAAGGAAAGAAGATCACAAGAACAAATTGATTACTTGAACTCTGCCATGTCAAATGGTTGTTGTGGCCAATTGTTGCTGTTGCATGAAACACATAGTTTGATTTATATTTACATGACTGGTTGTGTGGGGGTGGCAACAGTGCATCAGTTTCCAGTGCAAGTTTAAAATTCCTGGCTACACCACTGAGGATAACTAAGTGTTCTCAGTATGGTACTAATGTGTTGAACTGATGTCTTGAGCTGATGCGCACTGTCCTGTACTTATTTAATTTAAACATGTTCTCTTTGTTTAATTTTTTTTTTAATATCCCTTGTATAACTGCTCCAGTCATGATTACCCTTAGATCCTTCTCCTACTCTGTCATGGACAGTTGAATACCCCCATCTGGCAGCTCCTTCTTGTTTTCTTTGCTTCAAAATGTAGCATCTTGCACTTCTTAGCATTGGACTCCAGCTGCCAAGTGTCTGACCAGGCCCTAATTTTGCCAGATCATCCTATTACCCTTGTCCCCCACAGGTCATCCACCACTGCTCCCACCTTGGTGTCATCTTCAAACAGACTGATCTTGCTCCTGATGCCTAGTGAAATGTCTGCAATGAAGATCCAAAATAACACCGGCCCCAGCATAGATCACTTTGGCACTCCACTTGTCACTGTCCTGGGTAATGAGAGCTCCCCTATCACCACCACCACCACCTTCTGCTGTCTCCCTTGCAGCCAGTTCACCACCCATCCCACCAGCTTTTCACCATCCCCTGTGCCCTCCAGTTTACTACTTTGCCTCCCATCTGGCACTGAATTGAATGACTTGATGAAGTCCAGCTACAGGACATCCACTACATGGCCCCTGTCCAACTGCCTGAAAACCCAATCATAGTACTCCACATGGTTAGTTTGACAGGAACTTCCCAAGACAAACCCATGCTGTCTGCTGTCCTGCAGCCCTTTATCCTCCAGGAGGGAAACCAGCCTCTCCTTCAGGATTGTCTCCAACAGCTTTCCCACGATGGATGTGAGGCTTACTGGTCCGTAATTTCCTGGCTCTTCCTTGGGGCCAATCTTCTGGAAGGGCACCATGTGTGCCATCCTGCAGTCCCAGGGTACACACCCAAAGTCCAGAGAGGCATTGAACAGGTCTGCAAGTGGTTCAGCCAGGACATCTGCCAGTTCCCTTAGCACTGTTGGGTGAATGCCATTCAGACCCGGTGCCTTGTCCACCCTCAGCACAATCAAGCCCTTAAGTACCCTGCCCACTGTGATTTCCCTGTCTGTCTCCCTCCCACCCCCTCTGGGTACCACCCCCTCCTTCTCTTTGGTAAATTCAGAGCAGAAGTACTCATTTAATGCTTCTGCCTGTTCTGACTTAGTGTCCACCCACCCCTACCCCTTTTTAATCCTCACAATTTGATTTCTGCAGCTCCTTTTCTCCCTGATATACCTAAAGAAGTCCTACTCTCCATTTCTAATGCCCTGTGCTAGAATGAGTTCCCAGGATGCCTTGACCACCCTGACTGCCCTTGTCACCTCCCTTGAGTCCTCTAGGTATTTCTCCCTGTCCTCCCTCTCCCTGTTCTCTTGTACCTTTCAAAGGCTCCTCTTTTTCTCACTACTTTCTCCATGACTACTCTGTCACCCAACAATGCTTCTTTGCCCTCGTCTTCTTACCCTGTTATAATAATAATAAAACTTTATTTGTACTGTGCCTTTCTCAAATTCAAGGCACCTTACAATAAATACAAATAAAACACATAAAATATCAATATGACATCAATCTGAGCTCATAACATCATATTAGTCAATTAAAATAAATGTTAGACCACAAATAGGTTTTCAAGGCCTTTTTAAATTCCTCCATGGACACACACTGACAAAGTAGACAGGGTAGAGAATTCCAGAGGGTAGAAGCAGCATACATAAAAGCACGAGCTCCTGAAGATTTTAAAGACACCCTCGGAATCTCTAGCAACCCCTCGCCCACCGAGCAGAGAGAGATTGCTTAGGGCAGAAGGGTACCAGAAGCTCCTTTAAGTAGTCCGAGCTCTGTCCGTGTAGGGCTTTGTAAGTCAAAAGATCAACTTTATAGGTGATCCACCACTGTATTAGCAACCAGGGCAGATCATGCAGAACTGGTGAGCTATAACAGGCACGAGACGTACCCATCAATAACCAGCTGCAAGCAGTGGATACCAACCCCAGAAAGCCCTAGATAAAGGGAGTTGCAATAATCAAGGTATGAGATCACAAAAATGTGGATCAATGTAGGCAGATTGCTGGGTGGAACAAGGTGCTTAATCTTGGTGATGTTCCTAAGATGATAAAAGGAAAGTTTGACAACTGCCGACACCTTCCAGCACAGTGTCAGCTCATTGTCAAAAATCACCCCCAGGTTCTGCATCTGTTCAGACATAGGAAGCTGGACCCCCCCAGAAATAAACCTGTGAGTAAACCTGCTCCCAGCCCCTCTACCCTGCGACTCTGGTCCACAGCCATTACCTCAGTCTTCCCCAAGTTCAACTTCACTCAGCTTAAATTCATCCAGCACTGGATTTCAGTGAGGCAGCTATTAAAAACTGAGAGAGAGCTATCCTGGTCAGGTGCAAAAGATAGGTACAGCTGGGTATCATTTACATAGCAATGAAACCTTAGCCCATACCTTTCTATAATGTCTCCGAGGGGCAGCATATACACTGTGAACAACATGGGGAACAATACCAAGCCCTGGGGAACCCCACATGACAGCAAGACTGGGCAGGAAGAATTAATCCCTGACATCACTCTCTGAGTTCTGTCAGTGAGGAAGGATCTAAACCAACTGAGGACTGTACTTGTCAGGCCTCAGATGAACTCCAGGCACTCGAGAAGTACCCCATGGTCCACAGTGTCAAAGGCTGAAGACAGATCAAGAAGAACCAAGATGGAGCTGCTCTTCTAATCTCTAGCCATCAGGAGATCATTAAGCACTCAAACAAGAACTGTCTCGGTACTATGTCTCTTTTGAAAACCAGACTGGAGTGGTTCATAGATGTCATGGATGGTTAAAAGGTTTTCCAATTGTACGGCCACTACTTTCTCAATAATCTTCCCTACAAAGGGAAGATTAGAGATTGGCCTGTAGTTAGCACAGCAGTTGGGGTCCAAGAAAGCTTTCTTCAGTAAAGGCGTCACCACGGCCTCCTTCAGGGAGCTAGAAAACTCACCCATATTCAGGGAGCACCAGAATAACCATGCTAGGACTGGGCCGATAATGTCATGACAACCCTTTATCAGGGAAGTCAGGCCCTGGTCCAAACTACAGCATGTAGAGTGCATTCTCTGGACAGTCCTCATGACATCAATGAACTCAGGCCGGTCAAAGGAATTTCAGGAGAGACTAGAGTTTGTGACCAACTGCCGATCCATAACTTCTCCTATAGAAGGAGCAGGTTGGAGTGCAGCCCTGATGTTGGCCACCTTAGCCTCAAAGAAGCGAGCAAGCTCATCACACTCTACTTTTGAAAAAGCTTTCCGAATCTGCAGGCAGGCTGGGTTGCAGAGTCTGTCAACAGTTCAAAAAAGCTGAACTGGTCAGTTCTGAACAGCCACAATCTCCCAGGACAGGAACTCTGCCTTCTTATGGGAGATTGCGGAATGATAGAGTTGATAATGTTCCATCAATCTAAGATGGTCGGTATCAAGGGCAGTTCTCCGTCAACAATGCTCTAATCTTCATCCTTGTCACCGCATCTCCCTCAAGGTCCCATCAAACCATGGAGACCAAGGTCAAAGGGGGAGAGGATGAACATGGACAGGAGCAATTAAATCCAGAGCCGAGGCGATGGCTCTATTATAGGCCAGCACCAGGGCATCGGGATCATTGCTTGGAAGGAAGTTGCCTGTCTTCAGGCCACACTGGACAGTAGTAAGGGAACCTTCCCCTAGGCCACACTGGACAGTAGGAAGGGAACTTTCCCCATCCAGGGAGAACAAGAGCCACCACCACTACTTCAGAGGTTGCGAAGAAAGCACAGCAGTTGAACCACAGTTGGCTCAGAGAGGGTGAGGATGGTGGAACAGAGGCACACCCTGTCAGTTGTTCCACACCACAATCCATACACCATTCTGGGGGAGCATAGCTCCCCTATGGATGCACCCACAGAGGAGAATAAGGAGGCTGAGGACAACTGTCACAAGGGAGGCCCACAGGAAGGAGGCAGAGGACACCACAAGGAAAGGAAGCAGCTCCTGGTGGGGGACTCAATTATTATGGGGATAGAAATGGGGGGAGCAGGGAAAACTGAAGTAAGGTGCCTGCCTGGTGCCATGGCATGGAGAGACAGGAAGCGCATCCTCAGGATCACGAGAACAGCTGCATGGGAGTCTGAGCTGGACGTCATTGTCCACCTAGGGACAAATGACTTGGCTCATCATGAGATTAGAGAACAGTGCAGAAGGACTTAGGAATTGGGAGGGGCCTAAGACAAGTAGCACACACAATATCCTTCTCTGAGGTGCTGCCTGTCAATGGCATGAGTGAGGTGAGGGTACTTTTCACCATGCAGTTTAATGAATGATGAAAAAATGGTGTGGAGTACAGGGGTTTGGCTTCATTGGGGACTGGGGTTCCACCTGGAGGGACACCAGCCTATACTGGCAGGATGGTCTGCATCTGTCCAGGAAGGGAACAAGTCTTTTGATCAATCGGTTTAAATGCTTCATTGAAAAGCTTTTAAACTAGTCAAGGGGGGAGGCACTGATAAGCAGCAGGAAAATCCCAGCCTCTAACTACAAAACAGGGTACTAAATAAGAAAAAGTCTGAGGTAGAAAGGTCAGTGGGGGATGCTGCAAAAGAAGGTAAAACCATCAAAAAATGGAAAGCAATGAGTACCAATGCCCGTAGTCTGAGTAACAAGCTTCCTGAATAAGTGGCCTTGATGGAGGAGGAATATCTGGATATCATGGCAGTCACAGAAACATGGTACACACAAAACCATGACTGGGATGTAAACATACCAGGATACACTATATACAGGAGGAACAGGGAGGGTAAAAGAGGAGGAGGAGTAGCTCTTTACATATGGGAAGGAATCAAAGCAACAGAACAAAAGGGAAAACAGGGAGGAGAAGAAGCACTGTGGGTAAATTTGGAGACCGTCAATGGCACCACAATTGACACAGGGGTTGTATGCAGACCCCCTTCTCAGGGGGAGGAAATGGACAAGGAAATGATAGAAAGAATACTTAGAATGGCAGAAAAAGGGGAGATATTGCTGATGGGAGATCTGAATACGCCAGATGTTAACTGGAGTGCAGTTGCAGCAGCCACTTCAAAGAGTGGGGGTTATTCTAGATGCCCTACAGGGGGCATGCCTTAGACAACTAGTATTGGAGCCCACTCGAGAGAGGGAGCAATCTTAGACCTGGTCCTCTCAAATGGAGATGAAGAGAGGATCACAGATGTAGAAGTGGGTAGCCATCTGGGAACTAGTGACCATTGAACAGTATGGTTCACAATAAACACAGCAACAGAGTCAAGCCATGCAAAGGCAAAAGTACTGGACTTTAGGAGGGCTGACTTTGCCAAAATGGGTGAGTGCCTAAGGAATGCACTAGCAAATGGGCAGGAAGGAGGGGTGGAAGAACAATGAGGAATAATAAAAACTGCCATCACAGAGGTAACAAGCCTTTGTGTGAAACAAATAAACAAACCAAAACAATGAAAGAAACCACTATGGTTCTCAAAGAAAGTGGCAGTGAAGGTTCAAGAGAAAAAGAAAACATTCAGGAAGTACAAGGAATCACAGAAGGAGCAGGACAGAGAACTGTATCAGTTAAAGCAAAAGGAAGCTGGGAAGGCAGTCAGAACAGCAAATGCCCAAACCGAGGAAAATATAGCCAACTCAAATAAGAAGGGGGATAAACCCTTTTATAGGTACATCAGGGAGCGAAGGAAGACCAAGGGAGGGTTAGTGAGGCTTAATAAAGAGGAGGAAGGGAGCGTGGGCAGAAGGTGACTGTGAAAATGCAGAGATACTAAACAAATATTTTGCTCAGTATTTACAAAGGAAGTGGGAGGAATTAAAACAAACAGTAAAACACTCTGGATACAGAAGTTGATACCAGCTCATTTACAGAAGAAAGGGTTCTGAAGAACTCTTAAAACTGAAGGTGGACAAAGCAATGGGGCCTGATGGGATTCATCCCAGAATTCTAAAAGAACTAAGGGTAGAACAAGTGACACTACTGTCTACCCTCTTTAACAAATCATGGGAGGATGGGGTGGTACCCGAGGACTGGAGAAGGGCAGATGTGATTCCCCTTCACAAAAGTGGGAGCAAGGCAGAAGCAGGAAACTACAGACCTGTTAGTTTAACCTCAGTGGTAGGGAAAATGATGGAATCACTTCTGAAGGAAAGAATTGTTGAGTATCTAGAGGACAGAGGGGCATAGGACCTAAGGCAGCATGGATTCACAGTGGGAAGGTCTTGCCAGACAAATCTGATAGATTTCTTTGACTGGGTGACCAAAGTAGTAGATCAGGGAGGAACTGTGGACATGGCCTACCTAGACTTTAGCAAGGCATTTGACACAGTCCCACACAAAAGATTAATATACAAGTTAGCCAGCCTCGGAGTGGGTCCCAAGATGACAGCCTGGGTAAAGAATTGGCTGGAGAATAGGACACAGAGAGTAATAGTAAATGGAGTCCACTCTGAAGAAAGGGGGGTTACTAGTGGGGTACTGCAGGGTTCAGTATTAGGACTGGTCCCTCTTCAATGTCTTTGTAAGCAACATTGCAGAGGAACTGGAAGGAAAAGTATCTCTTGCAGATGACACAAAGATCAGCAACAGAGTTGATGCACAAGGTGCGGTGGAAAGGATGAGAAGGTACTTGGCAAGGTTAGAGGAATGGTCAAATGTATGGCAGCTTAGATTCAATGCTAAGAAGTGCAAGGTAATGCACCTGGAAAACAAAAACCCAGGGGAAGAGTACACAGTGGGGGGTGAGATACTAACAACAACAAAAATGGAAAGGGACCTGGGGGTAGTCATATCAGATGACCTAAAGGTGTGCAAGCACTGTGAGAGGAGCAGCAAGGAGGGCTGGGGATACTGGGATGCATAGGGAGAGGCATCACCAGTAGAAAACAGGAAGTTATTATCCCTCTGTACAGACAGTTGGTGAGACCCCATCTGGAGTACTGCGTGCAGTTCTGGAGACCCAGTCTCCGCAAAGACATAGACAGGATGGAAGCTGTTCAGAGGAGGGCAACTAAAATGGTGCTGGGTCTGCACCAGAAGACACATGAAGAGAGACTTAAGGAGCTAAATATGTATAGCCTTGAGGAAAGGAGGGAGAGGGTGGACATGATAGAAACTTTCAAGTACCTCAAGGGAATCAACAAAGTCCAAGAGGGTAGCATCTTTCAAAAAGGAGTGTACAAGAACAAGGGGCTAGTTGAAGATAGAAGGGGTGGCTCAGAGGTAATTTAAGGAAGTATTTTTTCACAGAGAGGGTTGTGATTGCATGGAATGCCTTCCGAGGAGGTGTGGAGTCAAAAACAGTGGTGGAATTCAAGCATGCATAGGACAGTCATAAGGCAATTCTAGGGGTTGGGGGTAGGAAGAAGTAGGCTGCTGGTTAACTAGGATCTGCAGCTTATCCATTAGGTAGGGAAATGGGCAGACTGGGTGGGCCAAGTGGTCCTTATCTACTGTTAAAATCTACGTTTCTATGTTCCAGAGAACTCTGATTGGTCAAGCACCGCTGCCAGGCCAGCAGAGCTAATAACTTGCAAAGGGCGGAACCTGACCATCTCCACAGGGGTAGGCCTACAAGGGGGATACAAAAACTGAAACTCATGGTGTAGTGATCAGACCATCTGACAGGTTCCACCCCCAGGTCAAAGGCCTCAATCCCCAGGAGGAAAATTAAGTCCAAGGAGTGACCACTCTTATAAGTGGCAGAAGTAACCACTTGTGTAAGGCCCAAAGATGTTATTAATTGGAGGAAGTGTTGTCCAAACTGTGAGAGATTGTCATCGACCCAGGCATTAAAGTTACCCAGGAGCATCAGCCTGGATGGCTCAAATGCCATGTCGATGATGAAGTTTGCTACTTCCGGCAGAAAATGCTTCTCATCACCTGTTGTCAATAGATGAGAGCAATTCTGCAACCTTCACCTGCTACTACAGTACACTCAAAGGACTCAGCTCCCTCTACTGGTACAGGCCCAGTTTGGTCTTGAAACAGACCGCAACTCCCCCACCCCCCCGCGGTCCAACCTCGGGCAGTGTAACACTGAGTACCCAGCTGGAAGGAGGCAGTATGGTTCAGTGGTTTAAGGCTCTGAGCTACAAATCTGGTGACCTGGGTTTGAATCTCACAGCACCCACTTGCATACTGTGTGATCCTGAGCAAGTCACTCAACTTCCTCGTGCTCCCAGGTTGCACCTGTGAACAAGCTTTCAGCTTAGTGTGTCTCACCTGGTTAAATAATTGGAAAAAAAGGAAAAAAAAAACTGCTGCCTCCAAAACTGGACCAGCATTTTTCATTCAGCTAGGTCTCAGTAATGCATGCCAGATCCACAGACTCAACAAGATCTGCAATAACTGCAGTCTTGTTTCTTATGGATCTGGCATTGCACAACACCGCCTGGGTTGGATGGGTCTCTGGAGCTGCACAGGCCACTTGCCCAACATTCTTGGTGGTGCCCATGGGTATGGAAACCAGACAAGAATTACCTTGTTCCAGAGTCCATCCTGCCGTAGGGCATCTTTTGGTTTCCACTACCCCAATTCGGTGTCCCAGCTCATTCGACCTCCACCGTTCACACCCCCCAAAACCCTTCCTCCCCCATTGCACAGTACCCAGAATTCTACAGTGCTGGTAAGTTGACAACTGTAATGGCAAGGGGGAGAAAGGTTGGAGGGCACGTAGAGTGGAGGACAAATAGCGTATGACCGTGGGGGCAGGCCTTCTACACATATTAAAATTAGTCACTTTAAGACCCTTATAATTTCTCTTAGAGTCCTCACACACTCAAAACAGGGATACTCAGCAAAACAAAAATATCAACCACCCCAAATTAAATCTATGTAAAAATAAAATACAAAAGAAACCGCAAAAACAAAATTTAAATCAAAACCAAAAAAGTAATAACAAAAATCCAAATACATAATGTTCAAAAATTCAGTGAGTGTTTTGGGCAAGAGAGGCTCTCACCCTCTCGCCTTTCTAGAAAGCAAAGTCATATATTGCAAATCCCATGATAGTAAGTCAACGTCCAAATATAAAAGGTTTCCTGGGAGTTCAAAAAATACTTCTTAAAACAGGAGGGGCTCTCACCCTTTCCCTATCCAGACAATGAAAAATTCCTCCGAATGAGCAGACCAGTTCTGGCTTCCTTCTCCAATACCTCCTCAATGAAAGCACTCAGAGATGCAGGCCTAGACACAAAACTCATGGCTAAGTCAGAATGTTGCGATCAAGAATAAGAATCCCCAGAGGGATCCACCATCATTTACTAAAGCTCCTCTGAGTTCCCTCTGAATCACAAACTAATTCTGACCACAAATCTCTATCTTGGTGCCATGGACCTAAAGGCAGGTAGCAACTTTCCCTGTTCTGGAGTGACAGACCCTTGTACATGTTACTACTGCCTTCTCTTTACTCCATTGTATGATCCACCTTTGATTAGTGTCCATGTCTGGGCTGATCCTTGCTAGAACCCATGCACTATTTCCCTCATTTTACAAAAGTCAGCTCTTCTGAAGTCTAATACCCTTTGCCTGATCCTACTCCCTTTTTCCCCATGTTTATCCTAAACCACATTGAGTGATGATCACTCCCTGTGAGTGGTTCAGCTCCCTCTCAGGATCTCCATTTGTCAGGGCTAGGTCAAGGGTGTTCTACAATCAGGTTGGCTTGCTGACCATCTGCAATGGGAAGCAGTCCTGGCAGGCATCCAGAAATTCTTGCTCCCTCCTATGTGTTGTAGCTGGAGTACCAAAATCCACCCCTGCCAGTTTGAAGTCACCTGCATAATTCTAATGCCACTTCTGAAGATCCTTCTGACCTGCCATGCTAGTTTGCAATCTAATTCCTTGGTCTGAGAGGGTAGTCTGTAAACCACTCCCATCCTGAGGGTTCTATGTTTGTAGACCTGGATCTACTCCCATAATGCCTCTGTGTTGCCTTCCTCCACTTCTTCCCTGATGTATTTTAGACTTTCCCTCATACACAGAACCACCCCACCCCCATCTTTTCTTTTTACCCTGTCCCTCCAAAATAGCTTATATTGCGGTACTGCCAGGTCACAATGAAGATAGTGGGTGGCTCATGTCTCAGTTATGGCTGCCAAATCCACTTCCCCACTCCCCATGAGAGCCTGTAATTCTGCAACTTTGCTCCCCAGACTCCTAGCGTTCAATGTTAGTACCCTCCACCACTCTTCCTTTACCCCTCTCCCCTACTTGCTCCCCCTTCTTTGCTCCTCCTCCTGACATCTCCCTAAGTCCCCTGTCACTAGTGTGGGGTAAGCTCATTTGGCCTCTGCCTGAGCATCCTGCCATGCTTCTACCCTCTTCTACCCCATTACTATTTTAAATTCTCATTGGTTGCCATATACTCCTTCAGCTTCTGTTCCAGGACACACCTACCCTCCAAACTCAAGTGTAGCCTGTCCCTGGCATAGGGAACCATGCTCTCCCATGTGCTTTCCCACCTCCCCACTAGCCCATACCCTTTGGATGGCCACCAATCCCTTTGCCATGCATTACATTCTTGGATTCTCAGCTTCCTTGTCGTGCTTGCCCTGGGTACAGGAAAAGCCTCTGAGAAGGTTACTGATCCCACCACCTTCTCACAAATACAACTCAGTTCCACAAACCTCTCCTGGACTACATCAACTCTATTGTCTGCCTGGTCATTGGCTCCAAATGCAGAACTATATGATGTCTCTCCCTACCCTTCCTACCATACTTCAGAATGTATTGCCCCACTCTGTCAGCTGTCATGCCTTGCATGGCCTCCACCTATATTCTACTAAGCCTCTCCCCCTTGCTCCGCAATCTGATCCCCTTCAGAACTGAGTCCCCCAGCACTATAGTCCTACTCTTGTTTTCCTGTACTCCTTGCCCCATCTGTCCCTTGTCCCTTCCTGCCAGGTTATTTGCTCCCAAGTGCAGCTTCACTGTTCCCCCTTCCTCCCCTATCTCTGCCATGCCCCCCACCACATCCTCCTCTGATATCACCACCTTTTCCAACTGGTCCTCACCTGCCCCTTCTCCCTGATGCCTTCCTCCCCTTACCTTCTCATATCCACCCACTCCCTCCCCCTAGCTACCTACCTACCTACACACTGTCCAACTCTTTACCCACCACACCCTTATCCTTACCCATCAAATCCTTGCCCCTCTAGCTACCCTTCCACTGACCAATGGGCTGCTAGTAACCCTGTCCTCTTCATCATTGCCTATTTAGTTATCCTGCCCCATCTCCTCTAATGAAGACAGCACTGAGAACCTGTTTCATGAATCCATCCTCTACTCCAAGTCCTCTCCATCATACTATTGCCTTGCAACTCCCCTACCCTATTCAGAGTCCTCTCTGTCATACTGTTGAGAGGTCTGCATTTGAAACTTGCTCTGGAGCCCCTCCAGCTTCAACAGCCTATTGTCTTCCAGCCCTTTTGCCTATGCATGGCAGTTCTTGCAGTGGCCCTATTGGTCCATAGACCCCCCCAGGTGTGGT
Source organism: Neoceratodus forsteri (assembly GCA_016271365.2). Lineage (NCBI taxonomy): Eukaryota > Metazoa > Chordata > Ceratodontiformes > Ceratodontidae > Neoceratodus > Neoceratodus forsteri. The sequence continues at coordinate 40,064,961 of CM028131.1, read as the reverse complement.
CTGCCAGCAGTATTCTGGGACACCCCCCTGTGCCCTCAGTTCTGGAATCTTTCCCAATCTCTTCCCTTCACTCTACCCATCTTAGACAGTTGTACTGGCCTAATATTTTGATTTACAATGCAGAGGCTGGTATTTCTGCTGATTCCTATGTAGACAGGCTTCACCTTTCAGAATTTGTTTGCTACCCCCGAGAAAATTGGTGGATGGCCCCTCAAGGGGCCTATTTCTGATTTTGTACAATGTGGGCCCTCCGGCCTCCATAGCTTTGGCTAGGAATGCCCAATTCACAATTCCAAGGTGGCATGTTCTTCATTTATTGCCATGCCAAGGTGGGTGGAACAACTTAGAAAATCCAAAATGGCTGCCAAAATCCAATATGGTCACCATATCGCTAGTAAATACTTGATTCACTAATAATTTCCAAATCCCTAGCTTCCAAGACATGGATTATCAATCATTCATGAACACCTACTGTATATGTTGAACATTTATTCATGAACATTTGTGACATCTATATATTGATTTTAGGCTCCCTGTTAGACACAGGACCAAATACACACATTAATACTACATAAAACCATTGAATTTGTGAGGCAATTTATTGATAAAATAGTTTAAAGTACATACAGTAATGCTAAAAATCTAAGTGTTGTATGTGCTGATTTGTTGTTTAGAATTGTCATCTTAACAATGCTTTGACCCAACACTATGAATATTTTGGGTCAATAGAACAGCTTGGTTATAATGTCCAGTTTTGAAGTCATTTTATTGGAGTCCACCCTGGATCTGAACTGTCACATTCACTCCCGAAGCTTAAAGATTCATCTGCAGAAGTTTGTTCGTTGGCTGCCAAGGTGTAATTTTCAGTGTCATCACCTCCTGCACAGTCAGTCATTGGTACTGTGGTCGAAGGTTGTTGTTTGGTCTTCTGTGTGTGTCTTTGAGGTGTTGATTCACCTTCATCACCTGCCTCATCTCTGTCAACTGCATATCATCGGTAGAGATGCAGCAAATTTTAAATCCGTCGGCAAAGTGGACGCAAAGTGGCCACTTCTCGTAGGCAGAACGCAACGCGAAGTGGCCACTGTAAAGTATTCACTTTGCCTTATCATTATGACTTCATGTTGTAATTCCACCTTAACACGAAGTAAGATGAAGTGACAACAATATAGGCAGCCCCTCACACATCACATGGCTTACAGTCCTTTAAGTCACATGATTTAGCCATGCAGGAAGGAAGTGAGTTAGAAAAGCAGTTACTTTCACTTTCTCCTTTGCAGTTGTAGAAGGAGGAAACCTTTTTGGTGTACAGAGAGGAAAGTTTGTTTTCTAGGTGCATCATGGTGATTTTGAGCACAAAAAACAGCCTTTTTAAAAGCTACATCTTGATTTTTTTTGTACTGTGTTTGCCATTGTCTTTTTGCTACTGAATTGTTTTTTATAAGTTTTGTTTTGTGTGAGTGTGCATGTGTGACTGTGTGGGTGTGTGTCTGAGTGTGAGACAGTGAGTGTGGGTGAAGGTCAGAGTATTGAGGCATCAGTGATAGTCAGGGACTTGTGCGCGATGGACCCGGGATGAGGAGAGTCTGTGGCATGTGGGCGTGGGCAGAGGAGAGGAGTGCGCACATGTGGGGATGGTCAGGTGTTATTGGACCAATTCTGACTCTTGGGTGTTGTTTCTCCCGCCATGGAAGCAGCAGCAGCACGAGTGCCACCGGTGGCTGCACATCCACCTAGTCTGCCACTACCACCATCACCAGTGGCAGCTGCAGAAGCTCCAGCAGCACCCTCTCCACTGCCTCCACAGCATGCAGGTGGAGCCCCAGATAAATGAATGTGGTTCCAGCAGTATGTCTGGTCCCCCCCACAGCTACCCAGTGTGGCAGTTATTTAACTGTGTGGGAGGAGACAGCACCATTGTGATTTGCCATCTGTGTGGTGTGCTGGTGCACTGTGGCCCCAGGGGACACATTTGGGCACCAGTGGCCAGTGCACCCACATGGCAAGCCATCACAAGGTGGAGTGACTGGCTGCCACTGAAGAGGCCAGGCTTCCACCTGCTGGCCCTTCTGTGGCAGTGACAGAGAGTGCTGGTGGTGAACATGTGCCTTGCCTCCACAGCAGGAGGAGGGCAAGTGCAACAGCTGCTCTGCCACCACCACCACCACCACAACCACCAGCACCATCATCTCCACCACCACCACCACCACTACCTGGCTTTCCTGCTGCAGTGGACCCCACCACAGTTCCTGCAACACAGGCCGACATTACACTGGTGTGGGTAGCTCTCAAGAAAAAAAAATGAGAGGGTGGGTGCTGTGCAGCAGCAGGTGGCTCAAATCCAGCAACAGCAGCAGAAAATACTGACAATGCACCACCTGCTGCTTGAACACCATGGAATCCCTCATTAAGGGATTGTTTTCTGCCCCCACCCACTACTGTGCTGTACTGTTTTTGTGATTTTTTTTTTGTTTGTTTAGTAATAGACATTTCCCTTCTTTTGTTGCAGTGCCTCAGTAATGTTGACTTTCTGTTGTGGAGTCCTTGTGAATAAGCTGTTGTGAGCAGTGCAAGTATGATGTGCTAAACTGCATGTGTGCAGTCAGTGTTGTTTCTTGTGTGTACGTGACATCAGACATTGTGCAGCATGTTGCAAACATATATTGCTGTTGCTAGTTTGTTGCAGTGTTTATGCTATAAAGAATAGCGAGCAGAATAATGTATATTTTATTGTCACCATCATCAGCAGTGGACTAAATGATAAGATACTTTTTCAGAGTTGTCTGGCTAGAGTGCACCTTAGTCACATACTGCACACATAACTTTTAGGAGAGCTTGTGTTTTTTGTGCTATGATCTCTGCAAAGTGACCCAATACCTCTGAAAAGATATCATATCACTTACTCTACTGGTGCTGATGGTACCAATAAAATATACATCCAGTATTCTTTGTTATTTTTATTCTTGATACTGCTACAAGTCTTACGATATATATGTTTGCATGAAGCTGGACTATGTATGCACACACATGAAAGAACATTGATGGCACACATGCAGTTTAGCACAACATACTTGCACTGCTCAGTCTTTTTGTGCTGTTTGTGAAACACTTAAAATCCGATTCATGAGTCCCGACACAAAGTAAACATTACTGAGACTCTATTACTATTTTGTCGATGAAATAGGCATGGAAGAGATTCACCAACTTACAGCATTGCACCCGATATATTGGTGCCTTACTTCCAGGGGACTCTTTCTTGCTCCACATGTCCTTATATAGTGCAATACATTTCTGTGAAAAAAGCCCATAATTTCATTAAAGTGTGTCACATCACGGAGTTATTCCTGTTCCGAAAAGCCACCCAAATTCTGTCCCCCTTTCTCAGCAATGTTAGGGCGTGATGCCAGGCAGAGTGCAGGTGCGTGCTCCATTATAGTGAATGTCCGATTGTATGCCAGCTTTCCAAATGTTTCTTTATGTTGTAATGGTCAGTTTGTAGTGAAACATGTGGGCACGTTTCCAGTAACAAGAGCCTGCAGTTATGCAGCAGGCAGTGTTTTATGACATCACAGAACAATAATTATTGAAAAGCAGCTGCAAATAAATACAAACCTGGTCATAACAATATTGAAAGATGTGCTAATTTTTTTCATACATGATAAAAAGTAGTAAAGCAGACAGATATAGATCTTCTCAAGTTGACGAGATTTTCTCGTAGTCCGTCGATTAGTGAGCCATGAATCTTGGATCCCATGAATCATAGGAGAACCTCGAGGGACTGTTTATGTAACCTCATTGATCTAGAATAGTGGTGTCTTTCCAAGACCTGGTCAACAGATCCATCTGCTATTATCCCCTCCTGAGCCCACCAGTCATAAAGTCCCATGGCACCATATCACTTGTAGAGGAGCTTCTGCCTCACCATCAGTTCATGAAATCCTCCCATCAAATTAACCACTTTTGTATATGTTTCTTTTTTCCATATTATTTGTGCAATCTTGACTGAAAATGTGGTCAATTTGTAGGTCATCCATTAGGTCCATAAGAAAGTAATGGTAATATTTGCAAACTGCATCATCAGGTTCACATAGTATAATGGGCAGAAAATCAGTTTTGGATTTGAAGGTAGTGGTCGGTGTTGATTTTTTATTGAAAGCTGTCCATGATCCAAGAACTGAAACAGATTCATCTTCTCGAAAAGATTTTATACTTGCTGCCAGAGCCCAAATACAATCTTTGCTCAAATGAAGATGAAGTGCGGTCCTTCTTTCATCCTCATCATAAGATGGGATGATCTGTAGGGGTTTCCTCTTTTCTATTTTATAATCCTCATAGTCAATAGGTTTTGAGCTCTCAAAGGTTTCCTGGACTTCTGTTGTAGAGCTGCTTGTAAATGTTCTGTTCTTGTACTGGCAAATCGCAGAGGACATCTGGACGCAAAATTTGGGGTATGTAAATCGTTGCATTAGTGTCATGTGTTGTTGAGACTCCTGTTAATGTCTGTTACTTATCATCTGAGTTATCAATTGTGACATGAGTTGGCTGTCCAGGTGGAATCTTGTGTGGTGCTTTTTTTTCTCTGAGGTTTACTATCATTTGCCAAATTCTTGTTTTTTCTTCTGACATCTGTGTAAGAAATACCAGCCTCCAAACTATGTAGAAGATTCACTGCTCCTTTACATCCGGTGAGACCATGAATGATCATGGATAGAACTATCAACTTTGGAGAATGTTCACTGGTAATGACGCATTGTCAGTCACTAGCAATGAACCATATCTTGGTAGCTTGACTTTCTGTTGGGATGGTCACATAACCAAGAGCATTAATCTTCTTACAAGGGCTTATAGAGAAAGTTATCTCATTGAAGATTTCCAGAATGGAATCACAATTATCAAGCTCAGAAAGCAAGTCTTCGTCTGCCCCAGGAAACTGCGGTGACTCAATTTGTCTGTCTTTTAATTTCCAGTTAATCATCTTTGCAAATACCTTGGTGATGTCACTATCTCTGAGCCCAGCTCCTCTCAAGGTTGCCAAAGAATAATCAAGTGGGTTTACTTTTGTAGAGTAAAGAATGAGAGGATTCCTGTGTATCCCCTTCCCCTCAGTAAAATCTATCTCATCTCCGAATTCATTGCTGATAAGATTCTTCTGCTGAAATGTATGATTTATTTCAGTATCTTGTTCAAATCCATGGAACTCACAGAGATTATGAAGATCCTCCAGTAACTGTTGAAGTAACTAGCAACATTTCTGCTAAACAATTTTTCTTCTCACAATATGAAGACAGTACATTTCAGCACTCTTTGTGTGAATGCGTTCCAATCTGCCTGGTGTTTGTCTCTCATTTGCTGACGAAGATGAAAGTGTTGTAACAACTTTGATGGTATTTGTCATCTGCAGCAAAGATGACAACGTTGGTGGTAGTGGCCTTCAGACGTTTGACTGCACCAGACAAAAGAGCATCATCGGAATTTTCATTGAGTAAAATGCTTTTGTGCAATTAAATCTTTCCATCTTCAAGTTCAACTCATTGGAGTTTTTCTTCTGTATTTCCTTTGTTTTTAATTTTCTTATCACAGAAGAAGCAGGTCTCATCCTTCTTAAATTCCAATAATTTCCTTTTACATTGAGTTACATGGACTGCTTCACTGCTACTGAATGTCTATGGGTTAGGTATGCTGGAGAATTCAGCTTCAGAAGACTGATCCGAAGAAAGCTTTTTCATTGAGATCGTGTTTAATGTCCTTTCACTGGTGACATTTTGGTGACACCTTGTATGAACAGGTAGGCCTGTTTCTCCGGGTCCTGGGGGAAGTTGGTCATGGATTTTATTCCATATGAGGTTGACATTTCTGGCATACTCAGAAGTTGGTTTTGTGACTGACCATTTCTCTGCAAAAGCCTTAACAGTATTCAGCCCATTCTCTCCTAAAATTTGTTGCAGCTCCGTATCTTTAATTTGGTTCTCACAATGAACACAGATAGGCAAATTGGGTGGATTGAAAAATCCAACAGGTACTGCTAGAGGGTTATCCATGTTTCTGAAACAGAAATAAAACTAAAATTAAAAACTAGAAACCAGAAATACTAACTAAACAGGCATACAACATACATTAACACACCACACAATTCTGTGAACAAAGTGACAAATTTTCACAAAGTGGACACAATTCTGGGTCAATGACACAAAAAAGTATTTACTAGCAATATGGCAGCCATATTGTATTTTGGCAGCCAACTTTGATTTTCTAAGTTGTTTCATCCAACTTGGCATTGCAATAAATGTAGAAAATTACACCTTGGAATTGTAATTTGGGCCATCCTAGGCTGAGCTATGTGGTCCGGCGGGCCCACAACATCTAAAATCAGAAATAGGCCCCCAAGGGGACATCCACCAATTGTCTACAGGGTAACAAGCAAATTCTGAAAGGTGAGGTCTATCTACACAGGAATCTGCATAGATACCAACCTCTGCATTGTAAATCTAAAGATTAGGCCTATACACCTGTCTATCTCTGCTCATAACCACTTAATTTCTTCTCTGAGCTGTTAAAGTGGTCTACACACCTGGCAACCCCCTGCTCTCCATGCAACCACAAAATGTATAGCTGCCCCACAGTTGTTGCTGCCTACTTCCCCCATGCCTCTACCTGCCCCCACCACACATCCAGCATTCCCTGCTTCATTCTGCCCTCCCCAGTCCTTTGGACATTCCCCCTTACCAAGGCTAACCATGATCAGCTACACTGGTTTTCCTCTTTGTCCTGTTAGGAGTAATCCATGAGTCCTGTAGTAGCACCTGTGTGCATCAACCACCAATCCTGACTGAGTACCTCCCCTATAAAGGTCAATTAGCCAGGAGAGGTACCATTGTGGGTGGGTGGCGTGGGCCTTTCTGGTCCATCACAAGTAAGTCAGTCAGTTGCAATTTGCTCTGGCTGCACCCTCACATCATTCCAGCACTCCCTCACATCCCCACACCAGTAAGTTTCCCAGCAAGGGCCTCAACCCTACAAGCTCCCATCCATCCTGCATCCTGCTGCCCCAGAAAAAATGACATGCATACCCCTGGACAGCCAGGCAAAAATGTCTACAGTAAATAAGCCCAAGCAAAATGCAGAGATAAGTAAATAAACCACACAATTCACTCAGGGTGTTTACTCCCCTCCCTTCATCCCAATTCTTCCTGAGCCAACAGCAAAATGAAGAAGAATAAATCAATTACTTCCCTCAGGGCGTTTCTTCCTCACCCTTCACTCATATCCTCCCTGTATACCAGTTGCTCCCCTGGTTCTCTGATCAGATGGTTCCACATCCTCCACCACCACCCCTTGTGCTGCTCCAGTGCCAATCCCCTCACCACCTTCCCGCTCCCATTGCTTTGCTCTAGATGACACTTGATATTGTTGTTATGTGAAAAGTAGAAATTAGTAACATAGATGATGTTGTTTTCTCATACTTTCTTTGGTGGGATGCACATCGCTGCCTACATCTAGTACATCCACTGGCTGCATGACATTTTAAGACATAAGGTTCGTCGAATCATTCCATCATGTGTTGAGACTTCAGTCAGAAACAAATGGCCAGAGGAGAAAGTTTATAAGGGATTCTATGAAACTGATGAGGAGCCGGATGATATATGAACACAGTCATTCCTTGCAGAGTTCCAACAACAGTCGTGAAGAGACTGTGAACAGCCATCATCTTTATCATTAACTGTTCATGAAGTGTCATTACCTTTTCAACCTGACAGTTTAAATTGGCTTTTGTTAATGCCTGATTAGCTGCATGTTGATGACAGTAAGTTTGTATTTGCCAGTTTGCCATAAACGGTATGTTTCTTATGTTTGCTTGTTGTACCTTATGTATTGTACTGTTAAAGTACGTAGTACCACAGAATAAAACTATTTCATTGGCGTAGTTAGTCATTATAACATTTTGCCATTGGCCAAGCAAACAGTAAAACATGTCTTGTTTCTTCTGTTACTGTTTTGTACTTTATGTTTCGTACAATACTGTGGTATCTAAAATCTTAACATTTTTGGAATGTAAAGAGTTTTGTGAGTATTTTATTGTGACCCACTATACTCTATGTATGAGACACTAATTTCCTTTCACATGTGTTGTCTGCACTTACAAAACTAGTATGTGAAAGAAGCAGGCCTGTAATATGAAGACTACAAACTGGTCACACTTTTGTGTCTTGCTCCCTCACTCACAGTCATACAGACCTCTCTTACCACTCCATCATGTATTGCTTTAAGTGACAACTGTTGTCCCTAGTAGCTCCATGACTTCAGTCAGTACTTTTGGATGCATACCATCTGGTTCAAACTCCTCCTCCTCATTTGGTTTACAGATGTCATTTGTATTAACAGGTAATGTGTTTCATATCAAGCAAGATGGTGTTATGTTACTGGGTAATAATCAACAAACGTCAGTGGTGCGTCATCAACCATCGCAATGTACCAAGTGCTGCAGGTTAGTTCCTATAACAGCACACAGTGGGGTGGTTTCATTCAGACTTGTAGTGCAGTGAAATACAATGTACATTCTTTTGACAGTCAATGGAGCACTAAATTTTAACTAAAGTTTAAGCACCAGTAGAACATGAAAAACAAATACAACGGTTGAATAATGATTGTTGAATGTATACAGAAATGCAACATACTTGTATACATCATAACAGTACATGATGATGATACTGTACATTGAGAATGGCATGGCAGATGAAGTAGTGGATAAACAGAAAGTACTAAATGAGTACATCTGCTGGTTATTTATAAAGAAGGTGGGGGAACAAAATCATAAGGGGGAATATGGTACGGATGAATGTGTGGGTATGCCAATGAACTATGGGGAGATCCCATTGCAGATGTTGAGTGAGGTAATAAAGTCAGTGAGGGTGGACTCTACACAAGGGTGTCCCATGTGAGGGGTAGGTACATACTGCCTTGAAATATTGGTGTACAAGATCCAATAAGTCAACAAAAAGTGCTGAGCTATGGGAGAACATGTCACACATGCATTTAAAGTAATGGTAATGCAGGCAAAGCACAAAAGCCAGATGGTAGCCATCATTAACATTACATTGTCTGTATAAGCATTCAGTGGTGCTCGAGATGTCAACCCTGTGATATGAGTATGTTATAGCACGAGTGGATCTTTGCAATGTAAATTATGAGCAAGTATTGTAGAAGGTATACAAAGATCATTACACTATAGTGTACCACGTGAGAAGGATGCTCCTCCTTCTGGTGTACTCCATTGTCATATAAAGGGATATGCCCACAAACAGCATGGTGCCTTAGAACTACAGCTAACTTAAATTATGTGCTTCTGTGACTGATGTGGTCACAATTAAGTTGATTGCTCCAGCTGTACCCAAGAGTGGTTGCATGGATTCAATAGTCCATCGGTTGTCAAATGACATAGTCCGGTAATAGGTGAGCATACACTTTTTGCATGCTGACATCATGTAGTTCTGTATTTAGTTGTGAACACTGTCAGTGCTGATGATTTAATGACTCTTAAAGTGAGTGGAATGCTTCATAAGCAAGTCATCTCTTGTTGGAAGTCTGGTAGATGCTATGTTTAAAGGTATTTATGGAACGGGCAACATTTCAATGTCTTTCAGTGTACCATACTTGAACTGAGCCACATCCTGAAGCATTGATGCAACATATTGATATATCTTCTTCTCCTTAATCTTCTTTACAACCCACTGCTTTGTTTATTTGGAGAAAGTAAAGCGATGCCATATTTTCACCTTGTAGTTTCCCTTCTTTATCATGGCCTGCTCAAGACTGTAGTTTTCTGAGTAGTCCAGCATTGCTAGCTGAGTGCAGACATTCATTCCCAGGTAACTTGAAATGTTGTCTCTTGGGACAATATTTTGTCAGCAATGAGTTAAAGACTTGCAAACTACCAGTGTGGTAAAATTTGGTTATTTTGCCAATGTCCTTCAGGAGTCTAGTATTCATGACAACGCTTTTCAGTGCCTCATGGGCTGGTTCTCCCTTTCAAAGCTAGTCTGTTGTCCTTTCATCCTCTGGAAGAAGTGCACCATGATCAAACTGTCAAAATACAAGGCGATCAACCTATACCCAATTTTTGGAAATGTTGCGGAAATTGCATCACTTTTGCCATTGTTGAAACAGGGATTTTCCATGGATTTTCACTGGGTTCTGCAGATTTTTTTTTCTCAACTGGGAAAAAATGCAAATAAACTGCAGAATTTATTCTATCACACAATTTAATGAACTGTCAGTGAATGAGCACATGCTTGTACAACCAAGTGGTTTTTCACTGACAGTTCAGTGGGCTACCAGTAGTGGAGGAGAGAGGAAGACTGTGCTAATGGCCTGCTCAGGACCAGGGTGGGAAGGAGTGGGTGGTGGTGGATTAACTATCAGGGTGGGGGGCCCACTAGACACCAGGGAATACTGGAAATACAGGGGGATAAGTCAGTGGACTGCTGGAGTTTTTTGTGGATTAAGGGAATCCAGGAAAAAGATGGGGGTCCGCTAGACATCAAGGAAATAAAATGTTATTGGAGGCCATGATCCATGGGTGGAGGGGCCACTACACACCAGGGAGGGATCAGAATTGTTGTTTCTTCTTTACCGGGACCCATGAGCCATGGTTCCTGGGTGGGAGGGACCACTAGATACCAGGGATCAGGAATTTTTTACTTGGGATCCACGATTGATGGGTATGTTGGCATTAGACACCAGAAGGGTCCAAGGGAGGAATAGGAGTTTTTATTTATTTATTTATTTATTTATTTATTTATTTATTTACTGGGACCCCTGATCAGCAGGGGGTGGATTAATTAATTAAACTGCAGTTAAAAACAGCCTCAGCACTGACCACTGGCAGTGATCCATTCTGCAGATTTTTTCACGCAGTTTAATAAATTAACCCATAGTTTGTATATTTATTCTGCAGTTTTATGATATAATTTCTGTCAAAATTGTGAAAATGATTTCTGAACTTTAGCAGAAGCGAAATCTGCACTTTTGCAGAAATTCCACCAGTGGAATTTTATTTTTGCACACCCCTAGTCCATAATGGTGTATGTACAGTACTTAGCCGAGTGTCCCAGAGATTCACAATTACCATCGCCAATAACTATTAGGTTAATCTTCTTCAACAGTGATGACCAAATCCGTCTCTTTTCCAAAGTCCAAGAATTGTTTATTTTTGGGAACAGATATGTACTCTGTATTGCATGGTACTGTGACTGTGCAAAAATATATATTCCAAAAGAATGAAATAATTTACATACCCTGGAATATGAAATGCCACTGAGTAAAATAGATGCACTAAGTAATGAATTGCCTGCACTCATGCAATGTACCAGTGGATGAGAATGCCACATGAAGTTCTGGTTGTTTGCCCAGCAAAAGCAGGTAACCAACATAGTGCTCAGAGCAAAAGTGTAAGTCAATATAAGTGGTAGTTTGCACATTTGTCACGCTATCATAGTCATTAGCATCAAAATAGAACTCTTCAAAACAATAAACTTTGCAAATTGCATCCAACCCTGTACACACCCATTATCTGATGTGAATGAGTCATCAGTGGCACTCATCATCATCAGTATCAGTGTTATCCTTAGAGTCTGGTGAATATGGATGGGTCAGTATCATGCTTGATGCTGGGTTCTGGGTACACTTGTGACAAATCATTCACTTCATTCATGCTCGCAGCAAGACACCTTTTAATTAGGGTGGATGTTGTTGGTGGGACATCAGAATCAATGTTCTAATTATATGCATTGCTGTCAATCAACTCAATATGCAAGCTAGTACTGCCATCATCAACTTTGGAGTCTCTTACAGAAGTTGAACTTGAATTTGAATTGTGGTACGTGTGGTCCTTGTACACATTTTCAGGTGTCTTTGGCCACTGACAGCAGAAATCATTGGTTGATACAGAACACTGGATGGTGATGGAACAGGATGTGATACTGTTCTTGGCCTGAACCTGTTGCATGCTGCCATCCATTTCAGTACTACAGTCATTCTTCTGAAAGTACAAAAGGAACATGGTCAAAGTTTTGGTCATGATTTAAAGTGATAATTGGGGGTAATGGTCAAAGTCATTTGCATCACTGTACTGAAATACCAGCAGTAACTGCTACTAGTGGATTTATAGCTTGTGCTGTATGTACTGGTGGCCTATCCTGCTCATGGTACCTATGGGTGTATGGTGGGAGACACAGACAGATGGGAGACAGATACTTACATATAAAAGTTCTGTTATAACACAAAACAGTACAAAGCATTTCATTCAGCAAACATTCATTATTAATATTACTGTGACTCTGCATTGTGACTGGGAGTGTATGAAGTCACAGTAATGTGAATATTTTCCAAAGGCAGACTTTGGAAATGGCAATGTCTGAAAACAAATTGTTGCAAAGTTCGATTGGGTGGGGTGTGCAGAGGGTGGGTGGGGATGGTGGAGGGGGGACTGGTGAGACAAAAATGGGTCTTTTTTGACAGGTAAAAAAATACTTTGGGGGATAGTTTATTTTACAAGTTACAAAAAATTAAACACATTTATGCACACTTTTGTGGGCTCCCAGTGTGCCACAATAGTGGGGTGGGCCATGCCATCAAGAAGAATGGGCACCCCAACGTCGCCAAACAATACAGATGGGTTTGGGAGGGAAAGGATCAGTATTCAGTAAATATAAGGTGACATGAAGTGAGAAGGAGAGGTACGTGTACATATAGTGTGTCAGAGAAACATGCTGTGTTTTAAAATATCAAAAGTACATCAAGTGCAGGATTCACAAAGCTTTGCCCAAGCACAAAACCATTTTTCTTTCAATTGTTTAACCAGGAGTGGCACACTAAGCTGAAAGCTTGTTTACAGGTGTGACCTGGGAGCACAGGGAAGTTAAGTGACTTGCTCAGGATCACACAGTATGCAAGTGGGGGCTGTGGGATTCAAACCCAGGTCTCCACATTTGCAGCTCCGAGCCTTAAAACACTGGGCTATACTACTTGCAGTAAACAGGGCTTTGAAAATCGCTGGTATTCACAAAGCCCAGTAAGCACCCACAAACTGGGTTTGTCCATGGGCAAAGTAGGGAGGGGGTGGAAATGCAAATGAGTGTGAGGGGTTAGGGGCCAATGGAGGCTAGGAGGCTTGTAAGCTGCAATGGGTGTGGGGCAGCACTGTTTCTGGGAACATGGTGGAAGGTGGGTGGTTGTCCACTGTGCATGATGTTCAGACAACTTCCTCAAGAGAAAGACAGATTGAGACAGTAACTGGGGGAAGGGGACAGGTATGAGGAAGTGAGGGGAGAAGGGACAGAGCGGCAGGCAGGGACTGCATTGCAAGATAGACCGGACTGCCACAGGCTGGAAGGGGGCACTTGGCAAGGGGGGCCAACTCCACACAGTTCTGGGAGCACATAAAGAGGGTATTGTCATGTGGTAGGGAACACGGTTAGATGGAGAGGAGGTAGGAAAGAGGTTCAGCGAAAGAAGATGAAGGAAGGGATTTCAGGTGAGAGCAGGGGCAGAAGGTTGGAGACAACAAACAGGTACACTGTACTGGCTGATGAAACAGACCAGGAGGTTGGGGAAGCAACCATAGAACAAGAGTCAAGTAACCAGAAGGGAAGGGGGATATAGAGTTCAAAGAGAGAGGGAAGACAGTGAGGTAAAAGTGGGGAGGGTCAGGGAAATTGGTCAAGTTGGTACAAACACACTAAACAAAGATGGAGGAAGGCCAAAGCATGTTGGGAGGGGAAAAGGGAGAGGTACAATGCAATGGGCAGTGGGAGGACATAAAGGTAGTGAAGAGGGAGTGGTTATGGATGGGAGCGAGTGCAGTAAGGACGGAGGAGAAGGAGAGCAGATGGAGGTGCAATTGGAGAAGAAGGGAGGGGGGAAGGGCAGGGTATGAAAGGAGAGGACACTAAGGAAAAGGGGCTCATAGGAGAGCACACCATGGGGGAAATGCAAGGAATGGGGGAGTGAGTACTTGTATTATGGGATTATATGCTCAGGGGGGTGAGATGGGGAGGTAAGGGAGCAAGGAAGATCCAAACATGGGTGGAGCGTATGCCAGGTATGGCAGTGTGGAAAGTAGGGCAGTGCATTCAGAAATGTGTGGAGTAGTTTGGAGGGAAGCAGCACATATTTGTGCACCTAGGAACAAATCACCTAGAGGGCAGTACAGTAGAAGAAATGCAGGAGAGGTTCAGGAAAGTGGGGGTATCTGAAATCAGGTGGGAATCTCAGTGGTGGTCTTCAACGTACTCCCAGTACCCAGGCAAGCACAATGAGAAAGCTACAAATACAGAAGTTTAATGGGTGGCTAAAGGATTGGGGTGCAGAAATAGGGTACAGTGTAGTAGGGTAGTGGGGAGAGACATGGAACAGTATGGTGCTTTATGCAAATGATGGACTACATCTCAACATTCAGGGTACAAGGGCATTCACACAGGCTTGAGAAGTACATTAAAAACAATATAGATTTAAACTGGGGGGGAGGGCTGAGTCAGATAGTAGAGAGACCTTCCAGGGCAGACCAGAAGGCCACATCCCCAAGACATGGAGGAGTACAATGAGGGGAAGTTACCAAGACAAAAGTGGAAGGGAAGAGATGGGAAAAGGAGGGGTAAGACACAAGCTATTCTGTAGTTTCCATGAAAGCAAGGAGCTTAGCAAACAAGATGGTAGAGTCACATGCAATTATAGTGGATGGGGAGGCAGATATTGCTGTGATCGCAGAGACCTTGTCCACTCAATACAGTAACTGGGATGTCATGATCCCAGGATACAAGGTGTTCTTTAAGGACCAGGATGGAAGGAGGAAGAGGGAGGGGTGGCTTTTTATGTCAGGGAAGGGATACTGTGTACCAGGGAGGAAGGGGATAAGGGGAAGCCAGAAACAGGGTAAGGTTTCAGAGCCCTAAAGGTAAGAAGCTCAGGATGGGGGTGGTGTACAGGTCACCCTCACAGAGCAAGGAGGTGAATATTGAGGTGGGAGAGCAGATCAGGAAGGTCAGTGGCAAAGGGACTACAGTTATAGGAGGAGACACACAGACATGCAGGGAAATGCAAGGCACTCCACCTGGGGGCCACAAACCCAGGCCAAGTGTACACCCTGGGGGGGGAATGCTACAAGTCTCGATGGCTGAGAGGGACCTGGGGGTGGTGGTGGATGTCAAAATGAACAACTCGGAGACTTGTAGGAGGGCAGCAGCCAAGGCCAACAGGATGCTGGGTTGCATCGCTAGGGGGATCACCTCCAGAAGGAGGGAAGTGATGCTCCCTCTGTATAACTGCTTGGTGAGGCCACACCTTGAGTACTGCGTGCAGTATTGGAGGCCACACTTAAAGAGGGACATTAAACTCCTGCAGAGGGTCCAGAGGAGGGCAACCAAAATGATTTGGGGCTTGGGGGACAGGACCTATGAGGAGAGGCTCAAAGAGCTAAATATGTACACATTGGAAGAGAGAAGGGACCAGGGGGACATGATAGAGGTCTTCAGCTACATGAAGAGGGTAAATAGGGAGGAACAGTCAGGTGCTTCAAGGAAGGAGGAGGGGCCACTAGAGGCATGGGTGGAAGCTGGAGGGGGGAAGATTCAGGGGAGAAAGGAGAAGGTGCTACTTCACTGAGAGGGTGGTGGAGCCATGGAATGCACTGCCTAGGGGGCTGGTGGAATCAGAGACGGTGGAGCGGTTCAAGAGGGGGTGGGACAGGTACAAGGGAAGGGTTCTGGAAGCAAAATCCAATGCAGCAAGAATATCTGGAACTGGGAAGGGAGAAGCCAGAGAAGGTGAGGGGGGCAGCAAGGTCAGCTCCCAGAGTGGGGGCTGACAAATCGAGCAGACTTGAAAGACCGTTAGGCCTATTCTGCTGGCATTTTAGTATGTTAGTATGTTATGAGACTTCAGCCTACTTGGAATTGACTGGCAGACAGTAACTACATTACACACCAGGGAACAGGTGCTGCTGGAGGCAATCAAAGACAGCTACATAGTGAAAGGGGTGAAGAATCCTGCTAGGGAGGGGAACATACTGGACTTGGTGCTAATAAATGGTGACCAAGTCCAGTATGTGTTAGTACAGCACCCTCTAGCTGGAAGTGATCACCGCTAAGTGTGATTCCTCCCCATCACAAGGTGGAAGTCTGCTAAGAACTGGACAAGAGTGCTGAATTTCAGGAAGGCAGGTTTTGCCAGAATGGGCAGCATCCTACAGGGGTATTTAGCTGAAATTAACCCAGGGATGGATGCTGGACAGAAGTGGGCAATCATTATGAAGAGGCTAAATGTGGACATGAGCACATGTGAAAAATCCCAGAGTAAGTAGTCCAGGTAAAAAAAAAACAGCTGGCTCAGCAAGGAGGTTGAGTGGAAGGTGAGGGACAAAAGATTGGCCTTCGTTAAGCTGCTGGAAAAGGTACCGAGGTGGGCTACAAAGATGATAGCCAGTCAGCAAGGCAAGGCATGCAAGGAGAGGTTGAGGGCACTGAAAATGTACTCCCTGGAAGACAGGAGAGAGGGGACATGATTGGGACATTCAAGTACTTGAAAGGGATAAATAAAGTTGATAAGGAGAGTCTCTTTAAGCTGAGTGGCAACCATTTCACAAGGGGGGAACAGTCTTAAGCTGGAGGGTGGAAGGTTTAGGAGGGAGGTCAGGAAACACTTCTTCACAGAGAAGGTGGTGGACATTTGGAATGCGCTGCCAGAAGAAGTCATCTCATTGAATACAGTGGGCAGATTTAAGAGAGTCTGGGATAGGCATAGGGGGAAGGTAAGAATCATGGGTAGGGAGGATGGGAGGAGTGGGGAGGGAAGGAGGGGCAGGGACATTAGCTCAAGCTGTGGACCCTGCAATATGAGCAGACTTGATAGACCAAATGGCCTTCTTCTGCTGACTTCTTCATATGTTCGTATGTTTGTATATATTAAGTTCAAAAAATCTGGGCATGAGGAAGATAAAGAAGTGTTCACAAAGGCATCTAGAGAGGTGACCAGGTCAGTCAGGGCAGACAAGGTAGCAAAGGAGCTGAAGTTGACTTGGGGGATCAGAGAGGGGGAAAAGGCATTCTTTAAACACAAAAGAGAGAAGAGGAGCTGTAGAGATGACATTGTAAGAATCAACAGAAAGGGAGGATGGGCGGAACAAGGGGAAGATCAGGGAGAGGCACTCAGTGAGTATTTCTGCTAGGTGTTCATGAAATAAAGGGATGATGCAATACTGCAGAGGAAAGGGGACAAGGGTGGAGGGGCGCAGAGATATCAGATGGGGTCATTCAAGAGGATAGAGTTAGCAAGGACCATAAAGCATTATGGGTGGACAAGGCACCAGGACAGGATGGTGCACACCCAAGGGTCCTGAAAGACCTGGCAGAGGTGTTGGCAGGCCCTCTGACAGACAGGTTCAACACCTCCTTCGAGATGGTGAATGTACTCAGGGACTGCAGGATGGCTCATGTGGTAACCCTTCACAAGAGTGGACACAAGGACCAACCGGGTAACTAACTACAGACCGGTGACCTTGACTTCCATAGTGGGGAAGTTGATGAAGACCATTCTGAAGGAGAGGTTGATATACTTTCTCAATAGCAATGGTCTGCAAGATGAAAGACAGCACGAGTTTGTCACGAGAAGTTCGGGATCGAAACCGAGTTGTGCACTTTGTGAAATACAGCTTACAGTACAGACTGTAAGATCATTGATTGACAGTATCAACCAATGGGCTTATAGTGAGTGCCTTAAACTTTCAGTCAGTGACAGTTCAGTCTGCGGGCAGCCATGGATGTGTGTGGAGGGCAGTGTTGTTTGCTAACTGGGGCCATACCAGGATGGGGGAGCAGGGTGTTGTGTACATCACATGGTGGGTGGGTGGGTGGTTCGGGGATCACTATACAATTGAAATGGGTAGTGCATCTGTTTTTAATAACAGGGTCAGGACTGTGGAGCAGGGAGGACCACTTACACAGGGGAAAAGGGAAGTTCATTAATTTTTATTATAACGGTGATCAGGGACCAGGAAGGGACCACTGCACTTTGGCACAGTCTGGTTTTGTTTACTGTCAGATCTGCGATCACGGTAGGGTGGGCACCACTATGCTTTGGGGACTGTGGCTGCATGGGGCTTGGGCTGGTGGGAGGGCACACATCAATAATGGCATGCAAATGAGCCCATAATGGGCATACTAATGGCCAATAGTGTCTTGCATGCCCAATGAACTCATTTGCATGAGTCTGCATGAGAATACCACAAAAGCACCTTACCTCTATTAGCTGCAGGACAATTTTCCTGTCAGGCAGTGGGGACAGCACTAACATGTGTTACACTGCTACCCGGTCTCTGATTGCTGATCTTGTGGTGTCAAGCAGACCTGTCATGCATCACCGAGACCTTACTGGACACAGATGCTGGCCCAGTTCTTGAGGCAGTGGTGTCAGCTGGGATGTCGGTGATACACCACCTGAGGTTGGATCGTAGGGGCAGTGGTGTTGCCATTTGTTTTAGAATGCAGCCGGACCTGGTAAAGATGCCGGTGGATGAGACCAGATCCTTTGAGTGCATCCTCGGCGCAGGAGTGGGATGCAAAATTCCTCTCATTTACTGTTCACCCCAGGATAAGAAGCAATTTTTGCAGGAAGTCACAGATTTTATTGTCAACATGGTGTTGAAGTCACCAAGAGTGATGGTGCTGGGTGGCTTCAATGCCTAGATAGACAACAAACTCTCGCATTTTGGACAGGACTTTCTCCAACTGATGTATATGTTGGGCTTCACACAGGTTGTTTCCTCTGTGACTCATGTTTTGGGTCACTCTCTGGATTTGGTCTACCTACTGGGTATGGAAGGCATTGACTTGATGGTGAAACCCGTCAATGGACTGACCATCACACTATCCGATTCAGCCTCCAGGCACCTTCCTATAGGTCTTCCCCTGCGGAGATGCTCTGGTACCGCCCATTAAAGGATGTGGTCCCAGACGACCCAATGGCGGTACTGGATCTATCGGGATGTACGAGTGCAAGTATGGGACCAGAGGTTCTACTACAGATCAATAATAGGGCCATGGTCATTATATTTTGTTTATAATAATATTTATCATTTTGTTTTGGGTGTGCCAAGCTTGACTCATCACTGTTTATTGTACTTTTCTTTGAATTGGTTATCTCCTTAACTTAGGTTTATGTATGCTTTGGGTAATTTAGTTCATCTGGCTGTTCATTCTGGTGGTTTTTTTCCTCTTTCTGATTTAGTCAGGAATCGGTTGATGAGATCCTTCCTAAGATCAGCTGAGGTATTATGCTGGAGGGTTATTCTGAGAAGAATAAATATGGTTTTCGCTCATTTTCATTTCAAGCCCCCAAATTGTGGAATAAACTCCATTTCTTTGCACATATTGAAATCACACACTACTTTTAAAATTAGATTTAAAAAATATTTGTTGTCTTTGATGAATTCTGTTTGTGTTTGAATTATAGCTGGTAACTTGTTATTTTGGTAGTATGTTTATTCTGTATTTATGTATGTTATATATTATGCATGTGTATGTCCGGGTTGGGTCTGAAAAAGGGCCTTGGCCCAGTTGCCTTAACCCGGTTAATTAATAAATGAAATGAAATGAAATGGTGGTGGCTCTGGACTCCATAGCTCCTGACCGTGTTCACCCCCTCTCCCTTCAATCTCTTTCCGCATGGTTTGATGGGACTTTGAGGGAGATGAGGAGAGTGAGGCTTTGTCTAAAGCGATGCTGGTGGAAATCGTGCCTTGATGCTGACAAGCTTAGATTGATGGCACATTATGTGGACTATCAATCAGAGACCTCCTGTAAGAAGGCAAAGTTCCTGTCTGGGGAAATCACTTTTGCACGGACCGACCGGATCAGCTTTTTTGCACTATGGGCACACTGTACAATCCAGCCTATTTACAGTTGTGAAGAGCATTGTA
This sequence comes from Neoceratodus forsteri, assembly GCA_016271365.2. Classification (NCBI taxonomy): domain Eukaryota; kingdom Metazoa; phylum Chordata; order Ceratodontiformes; family Ceratodontidae; genus Neoceratodus; species Neoceratodus forsteri. Next base: position 40,044,998 of record CM028131.1, on the reverse strand, counting down.
CCAGGATAAATGTGATGAGTTTGCATGATTCTTTGCAGATAAGGTTGTTGGCATCAGGTCTGAGATCTGTTCGGCATGCTCTAAGGGGGGTTGCAGTGACCGGTAGGAGATCACAGAACCTCAATCTGGCTGGTTGGCGTTTGGCCAGGCGGTGATCTCGGTTGTCATGATGATCATCCAGAGTATGTGGCCAACTTTCTGTAGTTTGGATCCGGGCCTGACCCACCTCCTTGTGTGGTGTGTGGATGTCATTGGCCCGATTCTGGCTGAGATAGTCTGGAGCTCATTAGAGACTGTGGTATTCCCTGATTCTTTGAGAGAGGCAGTGGTGATTTCCCTTCTTAAAAAATCTTCTCTCAACCCAGATTGTCTTGCCAACTACAGGCCCACCTCTAACCTTTCCTTTGTGGGTAAGGCTATTGAGAAGGTGGATGCACTGCAGCTGGAGGATCATCTTGCCATCCATGACACCTATGGTCCCTTCCAGTTGGGTTTCAGAAAAAGACATAGTACCAAGACTGCCCTTGTTCAGGTGCTCAATGACCTCCTAGTTGTGAGAGGTCAGAGGAGCCATGCTATCTTGGTCCTCCTTGATCGCTTAATGGAATTTGACTCCATGGACCATGGAGTACTGCTAGAATGCCTGCAGCTGATCTGTGGACTGTCTGGTACAGTCCTCAGATGGTTTCATTCTTTTCTCACTGGCAGGTCTCAGACAGTTGTGTCAGAGATTTTTTCCTCTGACTCCTTCTCCCTGCCATGTGGGGTTTTGCAGGGCTCGGTGCTTCCCCCATATTGTTCGTGGTGTACATGTTGCCGTTGTGGGACATTGTACTGTGGTTTGGCTTGAGTTTTCACTGCTATATAGATTATACTCAGCTATACATGTCATTTGCTCCTGGCCAGGATGTTGTGCTCTCAGAATTTAACTCCTACCCATCCAAGATCCAAGACTGGATGTGTGCCAACTGGCTGAAGCTGAATTCTGACAAAACTGAGGTTTTGGTGATGGACCCGGGTTGCCGGATAGAGGGATCTTCGGCAGGGCGAGCATCTGGTCTGGTACTGGATGACTGCCTGCTGAGGACCTCTGAATGGGTGCTTAGTTTGGGCATTATGCTCAACAAGGGATTGACCTTGAAGTTTCAGGTGTCATCTGTGATCAAGGCCTCATTTTACCATCTAAAGAATATAGCTCGGATTAGGCACTTGGTTCCAGCTGGACATCTTTCAACTTTGGTCCATGCCTTTGTGACCTCTCACCTGGATTACTGCAATGCCCTCTACCTAGGGCTACCAGGGGTTGATATCTACTGTTTGCAGCTAGTGCAGAATGCGGCAGCCTGGTTACTGACTAGGCTTCCTCGATCTAACCAGATTACTCCTGTGCTGCATGTGTTGCACTAGCTGCCAGTTCAATGGCGGATCACCTTAAGGTCAGCTTGCTGACCTACAGAGCCCTACGTGGACAAGATCCAAGTTACCTGTAAGAACTTCTTTGCCCCTACCACCCCCTTTGTTCCACTGATGAGGGAATTCTAGAGCTTCCGAGGGTGCAGCTAAAAACATCTGGTTCTTGTTCATTTGCTTTTGTAGCACCTACCCTTTGGAATTCTCTACCTCATCAGGTTCAAGAGTGCCAGACCATGGAGAGCTTCAAGAAGGCATTAAAAACTCATTTATTTAATTTATTTAAATTGCCTTTGAGGATTATTGTGAATAATTACTGGTTGAGTACACTGGATTTTAACTCTTGTTTTAAAATGTATTATTTATATCTGTACAGCTCTTTGATAATTGAATTTTGCTTGATAAATACAAATTATTATTATTATTACTTTTTGTTACACTTGGTAAAGTAAGACAAAAGATAGAGGGGCCACAGGAGAAGGTGAGGATGGTGAGACAGGGTACAGGATGTTATGGTTCACCCGCAAGAGGGGGGGATTAAGGGAGGGAGATCACTTTTTGCAGCAAGAGTGGGGGAGAGGATGTTGTATAGCAGAGGGGGAAATCAGCAAGAAAGTGTCCTGTGCCTAGGAGTACTGATTCAGGGAAATAACAGTGTGGTATGGGTGGTCAGAAGGAGGATAGTAGCACAGAGGCTTGTGAGAAGTAGAAGACTCACAGGACAAAGGTTCAGAATGAGTTGACATGAAAGTATGAGTAGAGTGGAAGAATGAATGTGAATAGGGGGTTCTGGTAACTGTAGCGCAATGCTTGAGGAGAAGGACAAAAATAGAGAGGAAGAGTGTCTCAAGAATATGAATGGTAAGGCAACATTTTGAGCACTGAGTGTACTAATGGTGACAGTACATACTGAATGGGGTGCAATGCAGGGCCACAAGGATGATTAAAGGACTAGAGGACTTGACATAAGACAGCAGAGAGAGGGGACTGAAGATGTACTTGCTGAAATAAAGTAGGGACATGATACAGACCTTCAAGTACATAATGGGCATAAACAGGACTGAGATGGAGAGATGGTGTGTGGAGGATAATGGCACAGAGGGTGCTGAGATCAGGAACAGTAAGGGGACAAAGGCTCAGAATGAGTTGACAGGATTGTATCAGGATTGTGGAAGGATGAATCAGGGTAGAGGCTTCAGGTAATGGTACAATGGTGGTGGGGAAGAACGAGAATGATGTGGAAGAGGGTACAGTATCAGGAAGATGAATGGTGTGTGGGGAAACACTGATGAATACTATTAGGGCATTAGAGAATCTTATGGTATGGGGATCAGTGGATATGGCAGCAATAACTAAATTATGGACCACACAGTACCATCACTGGGACCTGGCAATACCAGGTTACCTGATATTCATTTTGATATACTCAGTGGGAGAGGGGTGTGGGGATATACATAAGGGAAGGTATGAGGTGTGTAAGGGACAAGGAGAAGAGTGCAGTGAGGAGTCATTATAGTTGTTAATCCAAGATAACAGAGATCAGACAACACACCACCCTCACAGATGAATGAGTTACACACAGAAGTAGCATAACAGATTATGAGATCATGTGGGAAGGGGGTGTGGTGGTTATAGTGGACTTCAACATGCACGTAGTAGATGTGCTAAACAAAGCTAACAACAATAGAGGGGGGCAGATACTACTGGATGATTGTCCTGTATGTGGACTTCAGCAAGGAATTATTTTATTTTATTTATTGAGGTCTTGGATTACACCAGTGAGCAGATGCTCATTTATAGGTTCCACGTCAGTTACATAGAGAATACAGTACAGATGATAGGGTTACATATGGTACAGGTGAGTTACAGGTGTACAACATCATTAAACAGCTTAGGCAGTATAGCAGCTGGCCAACATCAGAGGTTAACACTCTACTTGGAAGCTCTCAGAAGTGAAAAAAAGAGGGGTTGCAAACATGGGTGGAAGGACTAAGGTAGTTGGGAACATCTGAGGGGCTAGGGAAGTGGGAGTGATGTCATGTTTTGGTGGGGGTAGGTGTAACCTAAAGTGTTGGGATTGGGATCCCTCAACCCAATGAGTTGTCAGGAGGTAAGTGCAGGTAGTTGGTTGATGCTCCATGACAGTGCTAATGGTAGCAGTCACATTTACTAGATTTTACTAAGTGCTGCCGGAGTCTGCATTTGAACTATGCAATAGATGTGGCATTGATAATGTCAGGAAGTAAGGTATTGGTCCATTGTGGAGCATGATAGTAAAAGGCACATTGTGCCAGGGCTGTACAGCACCTGGGACCTTTGCACATCTGAGTGGAGGAGTTCCTTGTGGGTCAGGTGCTTGAGTGTGGAGTTAGGAGATTCAGGTCCTCTATGGGTAGTTGGTTGAGGGGCCATTTCTTGGTGATGAGGCAGGTTTGGTAGTTTATTCTGTCCTTCAATTGTAGCCAACTTGCCCAAGTGTAGAGCTTGCAGGTGTGCGTTAGTCTTTCCACATCTGTGAGCAGTTGGCCCACCTTGTTTAGTGCAGTGGGGTGGCAGTTTAGGGTTGTGTCTGTCACCAACCCGTAGATTGCCAGATCATAGTCGACAAGGGAGATTTGAGCTATTGATGGCCAGATTCAATGCCTCATCTGTTAGGCAGTGTTTATATTTGTATAGGATCCCTATTGTTGTATTAATCACCCTTGCTGTGTTGTTGATGTGTTGGGCATACAAAAGAGTAGAGTCCAGTGTGACGTCCAGGTACCTGAACTGCTGGACGAGTTCCAATGGGTCCCCTTTGGCGCTCCAAATTGCAAGGGAGGAGGTCTTATTTTTGCTCTCTGTGCTAGCAAACATCATAGTCTTAGTTTTTCTCAGTTCATGACTAGTCTGTGATCCGTAAACCATTTTTCAGAGGCTGAGAACCCCTTTCGGAGATCTACCGCCAGTTGATCGGGATTAGGGCTGCTGTTGAATATGACATCTATATATAGGCAAATTCAGCCCAGGAATGCAGAAGGCAGTTTGTTTAGGAATAAAATGAACAGTTGGGGTTCCAGAATTGATCCTTGTGGAACCCCAGAGCAGACTGGTCTGTTATCATAGGTGAACTCCCCAATTTTGACCTTTTGTGAGCGATTGTGAAGTTAGCAGCTGAACCAGTGTACTGATTCTGAGGAGAATCCCATCACTGACAGTTGGTCCTGCAGGAGCTCATGATGCACCCTATCAAATGCTGTTGATAGGTTGATGAAAGTTGCCCCAACCAGGAGACCTTGATCAGTTGAATGGTGAATGTGTCTGGTGAATTCAAGCAAGGCCGTGATAGTATTGTGACCTGATCAGAAGCCATGTTGCTCAGGACAAAGGAGTTGGTATTGGTTCAGGTGGTCCGCCACTATCCGCTTAAAGGCACTGCAGAGAGGGGAGAGTATGGAGCTCGGTCTGTAGTTGTTATGTAGGGTCATGTCTCCACCTTTGTGCACTGAAGTTACTGTGGCTGATTTCCATCTCTGGAATTAGACACTATGTTGGACGGCATAGGGGCAGGTGATAGGATATTAGGAATTCTCATGAAATGGCTGAGTGAAAGGCAACAGTGGTAGTTGGTGGATGTTAAGTTGTCATCACAAAGGGAGGTGAAGAGTGTAGTTCCACAGTGGCCAGTACTGGGACCATTGTTATTTGGGATTGTCATTGTGTACATATCTGAGGGTATCACGAGCAAGATAATTTGGTTTGCAGACAGCACTAACATGATGTCAGTGATAGATGACATTGGAGGCTGTTAGCGGTTGTAGAATGATATGGAAAAGCTGGAAAACTGGTCATACATCTTACAACTAGAGGTTGAGGCACAAAAATGCCATTTTGGGCCTAAAAACCGAAGAAGGAGATACAATCTAGTTGTTGTACAGCTTGCCATGACTGAGGAGGAGAATGATCTATGGATATTCATAACCAGATCAATGAACAAGTGAGCTCAATGTAGGAAAGCAGATGCAAAGGGCAATACAATGTGGTGTTATATTGCAAGGGTATTTAATGAAGAAGGGGGAGTATTATTCTACCTTTGTATACATCACTGTTAATGCAACATTTTAAGAAGTGAGTGCAGTACTGGTGCCAGCATCAGCTGGAAGTTGTGCAATGCAGGGCCACATGGATGATTCAATTTTTATTTTATTTTATTTTATTGAAATCTAGGATTGCAAATACCTTTGAACAGAAACTGCTCGTTTACAAAGGTTCCACGTCGAAGGAATGGGGTAAACATACACACAAAGGTCAACATAGTAATACATAGTTACACAATAAAAAGTAGTAAGAGACTGAGGCTTAGGAAATTCCAGTAATTCAAAATGTGCCAAATGTTAGGTAGTATGACATACCAGCCAAGGGCAATCTTAGAAATAAATGCTGCAGGTGAGAGGGGGGTTATGCAGGCAGGAAAGCCATTGTCAGAGGGTAGAGGGTGAGGGTAAGAGCTCTAAAGGGAGGGAGGGGAGGGATAAATGTCAGGAAATGCTTTGGGGGAGGAAAGGGAGAGGGGGCAAGGGGCTAGGCAGGTAGGAGGGGGCAAGGTGGGGAGAGGTAGCTGTCAAGACTGAAGTGGAGGGCAGTGAGCGGTGGGCCCCTGATTAGGCAAGGCAGTCACAATGACCAGTTGAAATGAGATGAAGTCAGAGTTGTCTCTTAAAAGGGCCAAGAGCAGCAGCAGTAAGAGTTTCTTTGTTGAGAGTATAGTACCACTGTGGTGTTCTGTGGGCAAAGGCCCTCTGGCCCATGGTAGTCCAGCATCTGGGACAAGGAAGGTTAGTTATTGTGAACTTCTAGTTCGCTGGGTGCTGTGGTAGTCGATAAGGAGCTTTTTAATGCCCGGGGGCATGACCCCGAGAAGGACTTTGTTTGATAAGAGGCAGGTTTGATACTGTATCTGGCTGATGAGAGGAAGCCATCCTGCCTGAGTGTACAGTTTACAAGTGCGTGTAAGTCAGTCAGCCCCAGTTAGCAGCCTGCATGCTTTGTTGAGTGCAACTGTGGTAATTCTGTGGAGGGCAGAGGTGGAGGCAGAGCCATAAATTGCTAGTCTGTAATCGATGATGGAGGTGACAGAGCTGTTGATAGACAACTGGAGAGTGTCAGGAGTCATGCAGTGTTTGTGCCTGTAGAGCAGGCCTATACAGATGTTGGTGACTTTGTCGACAGAATCTATGTGCCAATGGTAGGAGAGTGAGCTGTCCAATGTGACACCTAGGTATTTAAAATCAGGAACGTGTTTAAGTAAGGTCCCTGTTTGGTTTAAGATGGTGAGGTCACAGGATTTGTACTTGCTACTGGCATTGTAGAAGGTCATAACCTTTGTTTTGCTGTAGTTCATGACCAGTTTGTGTGACTTGAACCATTCTTCGATGCACATGAATTCAAGCTGTAATGATTTCTCAAGGAACTCTGCATTTTGGTGGTTGGTGAACATGACTGTGTCATCAGTGTAGAGCAGTAATTTCTGGTGGCAGACACTGGGAAGGTCATTGAGGAAGAGGCTGAAGAGTAGTGGTCCCAGAATGGACCCCTCTGGGACCCCTGAAAGGACTGGCTTTTCTTCTGAGGTGACACCTGCAATCCTAACCCGCTAGACCCTCTCCCCAAGGTAACTTGAAAACCAGAGCAGTGCTTCATTGGAGAGCCCAATGTTTGATAATTTCCTTGAGTAGGAGTGGGTGGTTTACAGTATCAAAGGCTTTCGTAAGGTCAATGAATACTGCCCCTACACAGTTTCCTTGATCGATCATGGTATGGATGAAGCCCGTGAATTCTAATAGTGCAGTGTTGGTACTGTGCCCTTTTTGGAAACCATGTTGCTCAGGACACTGGATGTCATATTTTTCCAGGTACTTGACTAGTTTGTCTGAGGTGATGTGCTCCAGGGCCTTAGACAATGGAGGGAGGATGGAGATAGGTCTGTAGTTGGAGTGCAGTGATTTGTCTCCACTTTTGTGTACCGGTGTGCTGGTCACCTGTCTCCAGTGAGATGGGAACTGGGACATCTTTAGTGATAGATTGAGGACATTTGTCAGGGGTTCAAGAACTTCTTCAAGGACAAGTGCTAACAACTTCAGGTCAAGAGAGTCACTGCTGTAGCCTGCATTGTGAATGGCCTTCTGAATATAAGCTCTGGCTTCATGCACTGGGATCTCCTTGAAGTAGAATTGTGGGGCAGGGTGTAGGAGAGGAGTAGTTGCAGGAGGGTTACTACTAGAGGGGGCATCAAAGAAATTAGAAGGGAGAACACTATCCAAGTTGGAGAACGCATTGTTAAAGGTGACGGTGATTGTGTACAGGTCAGATGTTGGTGTTCCATTTATGTTAAGCATGGTGGGTGGTGACTTAGGGTTCTTGCCTGTAAGGTCTTTCAAATTACTCCAAAATTTATTTCCATCACCCCAGGAGTTGGAGAGAACTTCCTTGAAGTATTTGCTTTTGGCGCTCCTAACTGCCCATGTGCACTCATTTCTGGCAGCTTTATAGTTTTGAATATCCACAGGTTTGGATGTTGCACGGGCACAGTGCCAAAGATGATCCCTATGTTTGAGTAAAGTGACTAGATCGGGGGTTGTCCAAGGGTTAGCTCTGCCCCTGACCTTCAGCTTTTTGAGAGGTGCAAAGATATTGCAGGCCGAGTGAAGTGGCTGATGAAAGGTCTAAGGCTTGCTTACATCAATGGCATAGTTGATTGGTGTCCAGTCCAGGTGGCTTAGGTGTGTCTTTAGTAGCTCAAGGTACCCCTGCTTTAACACTCTGGTGTAGATTATTTTAGAAGGGGGCTTAATGAATTTGTTTGTCCAGGTACATGTGACCGGTGAGTGGTCACTGATCCCATTAGGGAGCACTGAGACTTTTGAGATTCATTCAGGGTAATTAGTAAGGATCCAGTCCAGAAGTGTGTGCAACCCAGTCCTATGGTTGCATCTGGTGGGGGTGGAAACAAGCTGGGTGAGGTTCTGTGATGTGACAGCATCCTTGTAGTTCCTGGCCTCCAGCGATAGCCAATTTATGTTGAAGTCGCCTAGTACTATGAGTTCAGAGTTGTGGTGTAATCCTTGTAGGCTTTCCAATATGCTCATAAATCCATTGGGCTGATCTTTAGGGGATAGGTACACAGAGGCAATGGTGAGCTCCTTGTTGTGCTCCCCGAGTAGAACTTTAATAGCGAGAACCTATGAGGGTAGTTTAGGGTTTGAGAATGGAAAGACTTGAACCAGATAGGAATTCCTCAGGTAGATGGCACAGCCTCCACCTCATTTGGAAACCCTGTCCTGCCTGAATATAGAGCATCCAGGGATGGTGACTGCAGCATCTGGTATCTTGGGGTTAAGCCATGTTATGACAACTGAGAGTACATCAGGGCTATGTTGCTGGACCCAGGTTTGCAAGATGTCAAGTTTGTTAAGGAGGCTGCAGACATTGATTGAGTCTAATGTGAGGAACCCCTCCCACCTTTTTGTGGCATGGGGTGCTCGGCTGGTAGGCCCCGGGTTAGGATGAACATTTCCAGATATCAGAAGTAGCATAAGTAGTATCCTAAGAAGGTACGCTGTAATCATTTTGCAGACTAGTTTTGTTGTAGGGCATCTAGTCCTCTTGGCCTTGCTGGTCTGCATTTGCCCCGTGATATTACTGGGGTCTTCAAGACAGCACATTGGGGGAATTTAACATGTACTTGATGTACTTGAGTAGGGACAGGGGGGATATAATATAGAACTTTAAGTGCATGAAAGGCATAAACAAGGCAGGGTCAGAGGAAATTTTTAAAGTAAGGAAATGGAGGGATAGCAGGGACATTGGTGGCAGATTTTAGGGAGGTACATTAAGGAGGGAGATGAGAAGACACTGCTGATAAATTGTGGTACTATACATAGTACCGAAAACAGTGATATGATACATTTCTACAGCCAATGTAAGTTGAAATGGAGACAGCAGTCAAGTACAGTGGGACAATATCTGCCTACAACATCCAGGCATACCTGACACTTCTAACAATCACACAGGAGAGTGGTGTGCATATTTTATGGAACACATACAAACAAGTGTGAGAAAGAATAAGTGCCTCAGCTGGAACTTGAACCCAGGCTGACTGGAATACTGTTACGATTGGGCTAACCAGCTGCACCACTGAGACAACTGGAACCTGGATGTCCCTGAGAACATTACTCTTTCTCAAATGCACAACCCAATGGCAAAACAAATATTTTCTTCTAACAATCTAACAGTGATCTTTGCTCTCCACATTCCATACACAACCTGCCCTGGATTCCTTCCCTAATGTTGCTGATAAACATATTAAAGAGGACAAGGCCCAGGACAGATCATCGTGGTACCCCACTCATGACCCCACTAACCATAACCCTTTGTTGCCTCCCCTTTAGTCAGTTACCTACCCAGCCTATGATGTCCCAGGCAACACTCAGGTCCTCAGTCTTTTTGAGCAACTGAATGTCCAATTTGTTCCTCACATCTTAAAATGATGAACAAATGTTCTCTACCGTTCGTTGTTACAAAAATAGTCACTGATATCAAACTTATGTGGTCCCTTTGTTACACATTCTGATTTAAAGACCCTTTTTGTCATGTTCCTGTGAAGACTTGTCTCACAACATGCTCCCTTTTAAAGTAGTGGGGATCAGCATCATGCAATGGATAACTAAATCAATCTACTGTGGGTTCAAAACATGAAGATTCATATCACACTTTAGTAACCATTTTCCATGGAGTTCCCCACCCAATACTGCAGAAAATTAAAAAATAGTGATGCAAAGATGCGTATCACTCAGGTATAATCCCATCTAGATGGTATGTTGACATGAGATCCTCTCAAGCTTTGCACTCGAGGTTCCAATGTAACCGCTCAACAGACCATCTTTTTTTTGCATTATTTCTTTTCATCCAGATGTGCCCAGGATCCACCACTCCTTCGGGCAGCCACGGTCCCCCAACATCCTCTTACTACTCCTCCACCTGGGGCCCCCTCACCTCATATTGCAGCCTGACCCTCGGGGTAGCCTGGCATAACCCTTTTCCAGGTGGGCCTCTCTCCTCCGAGCAGAAAGCACCAGTGGGGACACCCAGCACACTCTTCTCTCAGTCCCAGTGCGCTGCTGAGGTAGATGGAACTTCCATGGGAGGCCCTTCAGAGGCATCAATAGACCGACTGCTGTCACCTGGCCAATCCTGGGCTGTTTTTCCATTTTTCCTGGTGCCTCCACAGTTGCAACACTTGTGCAGTGCTCCCAGTCTCCACCAGGGGCTGCTGCATAGCAAAAAAATCCCACTACCCACCCCAGGATAGGAGAGCAGTTCTGCAGATGCTCAATCCTCTCCTCCCCTGCTGACCCTTGGTGCCCCCAGTCCATTTCTGAACCTGGGTTGCCAGCATGGTTTGAGGTAAGGCGCCACGCACCAGCCCTCTGCACCACCGGGCCAGCCAACAGACCATCTTAATGGTATTAAATCCTTGTAATGCACAATTTTCTTTATTTTATTGTATTTATAATCTTTATGATGGTAAGTCAAGGAACCGGCAGGCCATGACAATTATTACAATAAATATCTTGGTATGTTTGCTTGAATTTAATGCACAGTGCATGACTAATTAGAGTGACAGAAAAAACATACATGCATGTCAAGAGACATCTCTCTGCATGTCTTCCCGTCTGAAATATTCACATGTGTTTGTCTTCAGCTCACCCATTATCTAAGAAACATCCACTTTACAACCCCGGTAGGTGAAGATATCTTGATTGAAGAAGGAGACTATAAACCCACATCATACTTGCTTTTAAACCTGATATTGGCTGATGGTCTTCCAAGAGTTTTAAATGTGGGCATTTATTACCCTAGAAAACCAGTACAGGAGAGCTTCCGTGTCAAAGAAAGTTTGTTCAAATGGAACGGAGGAAAAACTCAGGTTAGAACTGTACTCAAATTGAACATTGTTTTATTATCTGTTTGCCAGAATATCTATTAATATAGGGAAGCAGCCATGTTCCTATAGTTAGGGTTGAGTAGCATGTTTAATGTTAAACCTTGAATTTTGCACTTTATTAACTTTGCAACTGATCAATGGATTTGCACAAAAGTCGGTATGTTTTTTGCCTGTGGTTGAGAACTCTTGATTTGGCAAATTTTGCTCAGGTCGGATGTATGGATTCTGAGACCCAAATACCTTAAAATCACCACTTTTGTATTTTTTTCCTCATTCACTTGCATTCAGATGGTGTATAATTTTTGTGTAATTTTTCTATGGTAGATACAGTTTGGGTAACAGAACTGCCATGCATTGTTTGGTGGAAAAATATTAATCTGTTGCAAAGTTATTCAGTTTTTAAGTTCCCATTGTTTTCAGTGTCCAGAATAGAAGAACAAAGTTAAACAAAGGATTGACCTTGGGAAAAAGTGTTCTTTCTCATGAGAGCCATTCCTTTTTCATGAGGAAAAAATCCTTTTTTGTGAGGGAAAAATTAATTTTCTCCAGCCGCTAATTGTTTTAGTTTTTTCCATGAACTAAAAAGTGCGGAAAATACATACAAATGTTATCATTTTACAAATCAGACACCAGAACCTAACTAAACAGGTCCCAGTTAGCTAGGTTCAGGGATTTGTTTTTCACAATTAGGGTTAGAAATACTTTTTCTAGGCACCCAAAATTCTGGCGGCCCAGTTTAGGAAGAGGAGCCTTCCGCCACATTCTCTGCATGAGAATTGCAGATTTTCTTTAGTTCTGCAGTCACAGTTGATTTTCTGCTGGCTGCAGTATGAGTTGTGATTCCCATTTCCTTGGTGTCTAGTGGCCCCACCCACCCTGTGATTGCTGTCCCCTAGTCCCTGGTTTGTTTTGTTTGCTTTCTTTGCATTTCATTTGATGCTCCCAGCCCACTGTTTTATTACTTACAGTAGCCGACATTTGGGGGCCCAATCCCCATGTCGGCATTTAGAGACCCTCCATGAGCAGTGTAGAATATCAGGGATACCACCTTCAGAGTCCCAAAATGTTTATTTCATTCAAATCTGTAGAAAGAAACCAGCCCCTAATATTTTTTTTTAAATGAAAGAAAGAAAATGGTCCCACATCATCCCCATATCCACCTTCCACATTCCGCATCCTGACTATGCCACTAAGCACCCATCAACCCACCACCCTTACCCTATACTTACCAGCAGAGGGTATAGGCTATCATCTTCTGTGGACCGAGACATGTCTGTACTGTTCAAAGCTGAACCATGAAATGAGGAATCTTGGTAAGTGCTGTAAATTGTATTTCAATGATGTTTTGAACTTATGTTCACAACTTTGACAGTTTGGGGAAATTTTTCACCAAAGTTCCACATTGCATTTTTTGGACCCCACCTCAAGAACACTGACACTGTCAATTTGTTAATTGGGCCAGGAAGGTAATTATGCAGTCACTGTGTGAAATTATCTTTTGGGACAGAATAACAAAATTACACCACTAGTGTTCATGAGATGGGGTCCCAAAATGTCCATGTTGAAAATTTGGTGAAACAAGTCCTAAAATTGGCTGTGTTATGAGCATTCATTGGCATTTTTCTATGCACATGTATAACTGATAATTTTCTACATTTTGAGTCCACATTTTCAACATAACCATTTTTTTCACACCACCTCATCAACTGTACAGCTGTAATTTTTCACATTCTATCTGAAACCTGTCTTCACACCTGTGGTGCGGAATGGGATTTTGCCAGAGATTAGTAAATGTTCACTGATGAGGTTTATGAGGTGGGGTCATAAGACGATTATGTTGAAAATGTGGGGTTAAAATATGAAAAAATGTCAAAGTTATGACCATTCATTTCAATTTCTTTATGCCTGCTGGTAACTTCGGGAATGTTAAATATTTTTACACCAGATTTTCAACATAGCCTTCTTATTTTACCACTTCATGTACAGTATGTCACAGATGTTATTTTCCGAATCCTGGCCCAAATGTGTTTTTGTACCTCTGATGCGTAATGGCGTTGAAGTTGCACAGAATTATGTTTTGGCGGGAATTCAAAAATGTTCTGTATTGGGTGCATGAGGTGGGATAATAAAGATTTTTTTTATTTATTTTATTTTTATTTATTTCAAATTTGAATTAACACCTTTGAGCCTGAAGGCTCTTTTACAAAGGTTCCAAGTCGATTAAGCACAAAATACAATACAGTTGGTAAAAACATGATAAAAAATGTACAGAGTTGCAAGGATAATAGGCAAAATATAATAAATGTAGATTACAGAAGTGTGATGCCAAGTTAAACAGCAATCTCTGAATAGAGCACACAATGGTCATGAACAATGAGGAACACTTAGTTTGCAAAGATTTCTCAAGAGCTAAAACAATGGATGTGAAGCAGCCTGAGTAGTCACTGTAAGGATAATGGGGGGGAGGAGTACTGTATGTACTGTATGTAGAGGAGGAGGGAAGTAGGGGTTGTCAGCAGGAGAATAGATCACAGGGTATGCTTGATCAGGAGGGGCAGATAACAAAGAGCAGCCCATGCTTAAGAGCCAAGCAAAAAGATAGGTAACAGCATGAAGTAAGCATTGTCAGGAAGAAGGGAGAGAGATGGGGAAGACAGAGCATGGAGAAGAGGAGAGAAGTAGAGGTGGTCAAAATGGCTATGCTGACAATTTGGTCACTGTTGTCCTATAAATGGAGGGCTCTGTGCTTCCATAGCTGCATACATATTCACATCTTTGGACCCTGCTCTCCCACAGTAAAACAAGAACACTATTTTACTATTTAAAAACTTTGTTAAGGCTCCATTTAGGGTAAAAGCAAAACAGTTGGAAAATGAGGTGTTCAGGTTTCCCTAACACCCCAACCTCCAAAACCAGGCAGGAGAGCAGGTGTGGGGTGCGCCTTGGGCTTCTCAAGTCTAACACTCACCCCATTCCATCTGTAAATAAGGTCAGTTGTGTGGACTTTATGAGAATGGGGTGAGTGTTAGGCTTGAGAACTATGATAGGAGTGTGTTTACTGTCTCAATATGGGACTGTGTCAGTGCAGAGCAGAGTGTGCCATCACAGCCCCAGAGAGAATGCAGACAGTAGGAGCCAAATGAAGCCAGTGCAGCCCTAATGGGATACTGCCAGGGCACCTGTGAGCCATATTCAGCCTTTCCATACCAATGAGTTTGTTGAGCTGAACACTGCTAGAGCTCATTTGCATGTCCATTGTGGGTTCATTAATATGGCTGTATAGCCCCATAATGCCTGCCCTCCTCTTGCAGTGCTAATCCTGGTACTGTGATGATCGCCTTAGTCCCTCGCCTGCTCTCCATCCCCCTTCCTGATCCACCTGCTCTGGACCCCCGGTTGATACCCTCTCACCATGGACACTGAGCAGTAATGTTACATGAGATCCCTGCACCCTAACTGATACCCCAGAGGTACAACGTTGACAGACAGCATTTATGTATATGTTATACTAACATTTAGGGTTAAGGACATCTACCGTACAAGAGTAGATGTCAGGATATGTAAGCATATGATTGCTGTATGCTTTACTTCCTAATATACACATGTATTTATTGCTTACAAAATGCTAGGACACCTGTGTCTTTGTAGCATTATGATATATGAGTCGGCATTGCCATCTTCCGATGATGTGTATTATTACACGGCCATGTACATAAACTGTACTTTCTTTGTTTCCACAAAGTGATGACTATAACAAAATTGTATAATGTTATTTAGGACTGTGGATCCACCTCTAATGTAGCCAATAGGGCTCTTTTCTGTAACTAGAAATGTTTCTATCTTACAGTAACTATGGTAACTATCTTAGGTATATAATGTAAGACACTTCTATCTCGGAGACCCCTGAGATTTCTACACTCCTTACGGTATAAGGAACACATAGCATTGGCTCCCAGTTCCAAATGGTAAGAACTGTTTAGGGCAACTGTGATATTCCTTTTGGTAGTAATAAAAAGATGTATTACTCTTATGCAACATGTTTGTGATTTCTTGTATTCCCATTATTGCCAAGAACCTGAGAGAGAGGGTTTAGACCTCCTGAAAATACCATCCATGAAGATTTCAACTGCCACAGCCATCCACACAACCCCTCAGCCTGTCACCATCTATGTGCCAATGAGCATAAGTTGTTTCTACAGTACTCTCTTAGAGATAGATGGTAGCTGGCTGAGCAAGTGTGGAGAGGGCTTTGCTGTTCACCATCTTCACTGACAGTACTGTTCAGTATCCAGGGTGGGGGTGTGTGCTGAGGGTCCTGATGGTCCAGAGCAGGGAGGTCAGGAATGGGACTGATGAATGGTCACAGGTGGGGACTACTAGACCACTAGGACCATCATCAAAAATAGCAGACGGGGTGATTGATGTTTTTGGTGGTATCACTAGACCACTAGGATAGCTGATCTGTTCTGTGCTACAGGAAAGGGCCGAAGGAATCTGGAGGTGGTATTCAAGCAATGTTCCTGCCATAAAGTCAGCTGCAGAGAAGGGGCATGAGTGAATCAATCTGCCTGCTTTTAGTGCTGCACCTGAATGATTGAACTGTCCCAGTTCGAAACAGATTTAAGGAACTGTTGTTTTATCTGCACCCTGCTGTGAACATGTTGCTATTGTGACTGTGTGCTGCTATCTGCTTTAAGTACTTTATTAGTGCTGCTGCATGTTTGCCAAACTGCGCTTGTGTGCTGCAATTAAAAAAGGCTGTTTATTGATTTAGGCTGCTGCTTGAATCTGTACAGCACTTCATCTGTCTGCTGGTACTGAATGACTATTCAGTCCCGTAGTCCGTGAACTTGCTCTCCTGGTCTGCCTAAAGTCCTGGCCACCTGTGTTGCCTAGCAACTAACAACTTGCTTGTTTCACTGAGCCCCACCCCTCCCTCCAATTGGTGGTAGAAGCCCAATTCAGCAGGTTGAGGGGATTTAAATTCCATTGCTCATAAGACATGATGGCTCCAGTGGCGATGTGAGGTAAAGTGTGGAGTCTGAGGGAGTTTGAGGGAGCCATGGAAGACTGGAGCATGACAGTTTGTTTAAAGCACGTTTTTTTTTTTTATTTAGTGTATTTATTTGATGACAAAATGTATTTAGGGTTAACTACAATTAGGTTTAACTGATTGATGTTTTTAGTGTTGATATTATTTAATAATATTTTTGCTGGTTCTGTTGCTTATGAAGAATAAGGGAAAAATAAACAGTCTGATTGCCTTATGTCTAATCTATTGTTGAAGAGGCTCAATATTACTGATACCCATGGGTGGCTGTTGTTGTGTGGAGATGTCCTGAGTGAACGTGTGTCATGTTTGCTTTCAGCATCAGCATTCTTTTTTCATAGAGGGGTATGCACAATTTGAGGTGACATCAAAGTGTTGGTATTGTTTCAACTGATTTTACTTTCTGTGGATATTGAGTTGAACCCCTGTTCTTCTGGTAATTTGAGTTCTGCTACTGAAGACAAATCATGGCACATTCTTCATGGCTTGAAGATTAGGCATCAGAATGTTAGAAGCTTTTTGCCAGAACTTGCTGTGGTTGAAAATATCTTTCAGACGTATCATCCTGATGTTTTAGTCTTAACTGAATCTTGGTTAAAGATCATAATCCCAGACTATGTTTTCAATATTTCAGGACATAATATTATTCAAGCAGATAGAATGGGTAAAAGGAAGGGGGAAGGGCTGCAATTTTGTTCAAAGAGAGTTTAAAGATTAGTATACTGAGGATCAGTGCTGATACTGACTCACTAAATGATTGACTGTTAATTAACTAAATTGGGGGGTTAACATATGTTTCTCTTGGGTGTCTTTATAATACACCCACTTGTGGATTAAGTGGGTTGTGGGGATTTCTAGATATTAGTTCCAGATATTTTCTACATTTGAATTTGTTCTTGTGGGGAACACACATTTGAATTGAAAGTATTCAGATAGTCTGAGTCTGGAATCTTTATTACAGTCTTGCATAATGTACCAACCAGGCTTAATCACCACACATGGAATCATTCTATTTTGGATTGGAATGTTACCAATAGGGTTGATATTATATCTTCGAATGGAATGTTCAGTTAACTAGCGATCATCAAGCTGTTTATTGTGTTTTGAATTTTAAGAGGGCTAAGATTTTACCTCAGTTTATCCAGTTCCATAGTTTTAGGTCATTTGACTTTGATAGGCTATTGCAACATCTCTCATTAATAGACTGATCAGTACTTGGACTCAATCCTTTATCCTAATTGTGCAATTAATTATTTTTGTAAACAGTTATTACAAGTTCAAGATATGTTTTTTTCCTTGACGTTAGGTTATGGTTTGGGGTACTATTAATAAGTGGTTTACTGGTGAGTTGAAAGAGTGGATTAGCACTAGAAATCGTGCTTGGTCCAAATATAAGTTATTTCCCTTGTATGCCTTACTTGATATATATCCTTTATTTGAGGAATAAGGTTAGTTATTATATGGGTTGTGCAAAGAAAGATTTTTATAAAAACAACTGAGTGATAATTGGGCAGATGCAAAGAAATTTGGGGATTCACTGAATAATTTGATTGCCCCGAGGGTTAAAGCCACTGTTGATAATATCAAAATGTTTGATGGTATTATATCTGATCCTCTTGAAATTGCGGAATTGTTTAATGAAAAATGTTCTGATTTTTCCAGACTTGGGAGTAATCTTGCTAATGCATCAAATTTTGCAAATCACTCTAGGGATGTTCAGGCTATCGGGCCTACTTTGTATTGTCATAAGGTTACAAATTCTGATTTATTAAAATTGATTATGTCAATTACAAATAAGTTTACTTACTGGTGAAGGCCTTGATGGTAATTTTTTGAAGCTGATTGCTTTTCATATTGTAAGTTCTTTGTGTTCCATATTCAATTTGTGTCTTACCTCTGGTAAGTTTTTCTCAACCTGGAAGCTCACAAGCATTGTTCCAATATCAAAAAAAATATAATGCTAATTGGGTTGATGACTTCAGGCCTATATAGATCCTTAACCCTTTAAGTAAGTTATTAGAGAAAGTTGTCGCCAGTCAAATTACTGAATATTTAGAAAAACATAATTTGTTGTGCCTGGAACAACATGTTTTTTCTTGAAGAATCATGGTACTGAGGCTGCCTTGTTCACGTTCACCAGGGATTTGATAATGGTCTTCAGACGGGACAGTCTTCATGGACCTGACCAAGGCATTTAATCTCAATAATTATTCTTTATTATGTTTATTTAACCAGTAGGTCATAGGTGGTTTTGCTACGGTCTGCTGTTTCATCTGTTAGGTCACTGAATTCAGTAGTTCCACAGGGGTCCATACTGGGCCCATTATTGTTTTCGTTGTTTGTTAATGCATTACCTTCCATTTTTAAATCATGTAACTGTTTATTATATGTAGATAACCTTATAATTTATTCACAGGGTAAATCTACTTCTCGGATTACATTATCATTGGCATTTGAATTTCAACAACCTATTTGAAGGACAAAGGAAACATACACACAAAAGGATTTCACATCCTGCATACGCGCAGGCACAGTTTATCACCTTCAGGAATTTTAACACATTCTATGACTCTGAACCTCAGTAGTTCATCATTTCTTCTGACTTTGACTTACCACCAGGTATCAGCATTTTCATTTGAAGCCAGCTTTAAATCTACGTCTCTCTAAGGGCTATCCTAACAGCCATTTTGAAGAACAAAGGAAATATACAGACAAGGTTTTCACATCCTGCATATGCCCAGGCCACAGTTCATCACCTCAGACATTTAACACACTCTGTAACTCTGGACCTCAGCAGTTCACCATTTCCAATGGATTTGACTTTTTTTTTCATTTAGTTCGTTCTCCTTGGGTATGAGACAAAGAGGCTAAATTTGACACTTTAATGGTTGCAGCCTGTGGGTTATCAATTCACTTCTTTTAGTGCCTTCTCCTTAGGTTAGAGACAGGAAATTTAATTTTATTATTTTGCTGCCAATCTTTAGAATAAGGGGTAGTGGGTATTTTATTCTGTTCTGTGGTAGGATAGACTTAACCAATATTTTAATTCTGTTAATTTTTAATGTTGGCTATATTTTTTTACACTAGAATGTTTTTACACTTTCTCAACCCCTTCTGAGGATGTTTGTGTGCTGCTGAAACACGTTGCCTCTTAAGCTCTGACTTAATCCTAAGAAAAGAAAATCATAAGAAAAATCCTAATAAAATTCTAAGAGCACCACTCTTAAAGGGACATTCCTAGTCTTAACGGTGCAGTACTACTCTGAAAGTGCAGCACAATGGAAGCCTAGCTTCTAGGACCCACCTTTGAAATCTTATTGCATGAGTGCTGACAAAGTGACTGAAAGAGCAAACTGTTCACTGTCAACTGCACCTCAAATGACATACTTCCTCCTCAAGTTAAGCAATATGGTCTGCCTTGCCACCATGCTGCCTCCAAGAATCCCTCTGTTTGTACTAACCATCCTTGTGTGTCTAGCAGCTGACAATGCTAATGCACCATCTACCTTGCCTGCCCATCAAATTGTATTAAATGCATACAGCACCATAACTTCAGACTATTGGTCCAATGGACCGATCACTACAATGTGGAGTTTAGATTTAGCACCCCACCTTGAAGGCCTACCCCTGTGGAGATGGTCAGGTATCGGCCTTTATGAGATGTTAGCTCTGAAGGCCTGGTGGTGGTACTTAACCTATCAACCCTTCCAGTGGCAAGCAGTGACCCAGAGGCCCTCATGGTAGCCTATAATACAGCTATTTTGGTGGCCCTGGATGTCATTGCTCCTGTTCGTGTTTGTCCTCTGTCCCTTTGCCCTTGGTCTCCATGGTCTGATGGGACCTTGAAGGAGATGTGGCAACTGGATGAAGGTTAGAGTGTTGCTGGTGGAGATCCTCCCTTGATGCTGACCACCTTAGATTGATGGAGCATTATCAAGCCTATCAATCTGCAATCACCCATAAGAAAGCAAAGTTCCTGTCTGGGGAGATTGTGACAGCTCAGAATTGATCAGCTCAGCTTTTTCATACTGTAAACAGACTGTGCAACCCAGCCTGCCTACAAGTTCAAAAAGCCTTTTAGCAAGTAGAGTGCGATGAACTTGCTTGATACTGTGCAACTAAGGTGGCTGACATCAGGGAGGTGCTTCATCCAGCACAGTCTAAGGGTGTTGCTCTGAATCAGTGTTTGGCCACTGCTCCTCTGCCTTCCTGAAGTGCCATTGACCAACTGGAGTTCATAGATGTTATACGGATTGTCCTGTGTGCATGCCCTACATGCTGTAATTTGGAACCAGGACCAACCTCCCTGATTTTGGGTTGTATTGATTCCATCAGTCCAGTCCTTGCTGGATAGTCTGGTGCTCCTTGGAAATAGGTCTGTTTCCTAGATCCCTGAAGGAGGCGGTGGTAACATCCCTCTTGAAGAAAGCTTCTTTGGACCCCAACTGCCATGCGAAATATAGACCTATCTCAAACCTTCCCTTTTAAGGGAAGGTGATTGAGAAAGTAGTAGCCATACAGCAGGAGAACCATTTGATGATCAGTGATTTCCATGAGCCCCTCCAGTCCAGTTTTCAAAAGAGGCATGGTACTGAGACGGCACTGGTTCGGGTGCTCAATGATCTCCTCATGGCTAGGGATCAGAAGAACCATTGCATCTTGATTCTTCTAGATCTTTCATCGACGTTTAACACTGTGGACCATGGGGTCCTACTTGAGCTCCTAAGGTTTATCTGTGGACTATTGGACGTAATCCTCAGGTGGTTTACATCTTACCTCTCTGGAAGAACTCAGAGGGTGGTATCCGGGGTTCATTCCTTGGACCCAGTGTTTCTGTCATGTGGGGTTCCTCAGGGTTCAGTGTTGTCCCCCATGTTGTTTGCAGTATACATGCTGCCCTCAGAGACATTGTAAGAAGGTATGGGCTGAGGTTTCACTGCTGTGCTGATGATATCCAGCTCTACCTTTCTTTTGCACCTGACCAAGATGGAGATCTCTTGGTTTTTAATAACTGCCTGACAGAAATCCAGGAGTGGATGGACTCGAGTTGGCTGAAGTTGAACTCAGAAAATACTGAGGTGCTGGTTGTGGATCTGGCATGCTGGAAAGGGGGCCCGGGGGTTGGTTTACCCTCTGGGCTTTATCTTGGGGGTTTATCACTCACGACTTTTGAATGGGTGCGAAATCTGTGGGTAATTTTTGATGAAGGGCTGACTCTGCATTAGCAGGTGTCTGCCGTCATCAAGTCCTCTATTTATCATATGAGGAATATCTCCAGGATTAAGCACCTTGTTCCATCTGGCAATCTTCCTATGCTGGTCCATGCCTTTGTGTCCTCACACTTGGACTATTGCAATTCCCTCTACCTAGGGCTACCTGGGGTGGAAATCCACTGCCTGCAACTGGTGCAGAATGCAGCAGCCCAGCTTTTGATGGGAACTTCTTGGTCCAGTCATATTTCACTAGTGCTTCACGGACTGCACTGGCTTCCAGTTCAGTGGTGGATTACCTTTAAAGTTGGTCTTCGGACTTTCAAAGCTCTACATGGACAGGGTCCAGACTACTTGAAAGAGCTCCTGGTTCCTTACTTCCCTGGTTGATTACTCTGCTCAGCTGATGAGAGGGTTACTAGAGATCCTGAGGGTGTCTCTGAAATCTTCGGGGGCCCGTGCATTCATGCATGTGGCCCCTACCCTCTGGAATTCTCTAACTCATCAGTTACAGGAGTGCTCAACCGTGGAGGGATTTAAACAGGCCCTGAAAACATATTTGTGGTGTCAAGCATTTGGTGTTTATCTTTTGTACTTTATTTGTTTTATATATTTTAAGATTCTGAAATGCTTGATGTGTTTTTAAATTTTGTAAGGCGCCTTGGTTGCTGAAAGATGCCATAGAAATAGTCTATTATTATCATTATTATTATTATTATTATTATTATTATTATTAAAGCTGTCCTCTGCCTATCCAACACAGTGAGATATCTACTCAGATACCAGTGCTCATTGCTGCCTATACTGGAACTCCATTCTGGCACTCATCCCATGCTTCGTCTCCCACAGAGCATGCACCCTGGGCCACTCCAGTAGAAGTTTGCAGATCCACAATAACAAGCTACTGTATTTAAGGATATAATCAAAAGGAAAGTCCTCCTGTTACTCTTGCTCTCAGGTAACATACATCCCAATGCTGGCCCACAACCTAATTCAAACTCTCCTCAACAAAACCCAGGGTCTCTAAAATTGGCTACAATAAACATCTGCAGCATACTCTCTAAACTGGATGGACTCAAGGTGTGGATTACCCAGCATAATCCAGATGTCATCTCTGTAATAGAAACCTTGCTCACCCTTGAAACTCC
Organism: Neoceratodus forsteri; assembly: GCA_016271365.2. Lineage (NCBI taxonomy): Eukaryota > Metazoa > Chordata > Ceratodontiformes > Ceratodontidae > Neoceratodus > Neoceratodus forsteri. The sequence continues at coordinate 40,022,198 of CM028131.1, read as the reverse complement.
TGATGCCTCAATACTTATTCCAGCATACTTGGTTTTTAGGTAGGACCACCTCACCAAGAGAGGTGGAGGCTGTGCAGTCTATATAAAAGACACACTACAGGGCATTGCTGTCCCTGTACCATATCCTAGTGACTTAATACAGATGCTGGCAATCAAACTGCTCCTAGGGCCACACAATAAACCACTTACTGTGATATCAACCTACATTCCCCCAAGGAATACAGCAGATGGTTTCATGTCACTATTTAACAGCTTAAGCAGTCTGAGCCTACACTCTGAAATAATAATACTGGGAGACTTCAACTTCAACTGGCTCTCCCCTACAACATCATCCCACAGGGATGCACTGTCAACCATTCATTTTGCTCAGCTTGTGGAGACCCCCACCAGACTAAATTACTGATCTGGAAATGGCACCCAACTGGACTGGGTGCTTTCCAACCAACCAGAGCTTTGGCTGCTATCACTGTTCTTCTGGGTGGACTTAGTGACCACTCCCCCATCATACACTGCTGGTCTGACAAGTACTGCAAACCCCCTGCAAGGACTATTACCAACTGAGTACTGATTTATGGTCACCTTGAGCAGTTAAACAATGAACTTCAGAATCAAGACTGGACAGTAATATATACCACAAACAATGTCAATACAGCGCTTGACCACTTCATCAATCAGGTTAACGCAGTCTCTGATAGGCATGCACCTTTCAAAAACAGAAAAGTTAAGGAGACCAACAATCCTTGAATCACTCAAGATCTTATCGAACTCCTAAAAGCTAGAGATTACCTGTGGTACAAGGCGCAGGCCTCAGGAACTAAATACAATGTTCAAAACTACAAAAGGACTAAAAATGAGGGCACCAGTGCAATCCAGTTGGTCAAAAGCCAGTACTAGAAGGATGCCCTCTCAAATAGCTGGAATAACAGCAGGTCATTCTGGAAGAACATCCATGATATCACAGGAAAATACCCTAAGACTACCCACAACATGCTGAATCTTAATGGAACCCCAATTATGGAGCCAAAAATCATCACTGAAGCATTCAATAGGGTGTTCTCTGACCTCAGCAGCTTTGTGCCCCCAGACTATTTCAACAGTGCCTGAACACGTGGAAACCAGGTGAACCAAGCCCCACTACTTGACCACCCACCATTCTATTTCAAGGCTGTTTCTGACGGTGAAGCAAGGAGATACCTCCAGAAAGTTCTTGGGAAATCAAGGCACAGTGGGGATTCCCTAGATCTTAAATTCATAAAGCTTGCACTTGATGACATTCTTGCACCCCTCACTAAGATAATCTACCTCGCCATCCCGTCGGCACAGTGGTTGGATTTCTGCTTGCGACGTCTGCAACCTGGGTTTGGGAATGGATCTGGGTTGTCAGAAAGCCGGCCAGGGGAGTTGGATTGAGCATCCCATGGACTGCTCTCCTTCTCTGGATGGAGGGTATGGGATGTCACCAGTGTACAGGGACCCCTGGTGGAGGCCAGGGGTCCCACAGCAGATGGGACCAACAAGGAACGCAGGGGGAGGGATGGATGCTGGTATCATTGCATGTTCCCACCCTTCACAAACAGGGAAAAAACCTGCCAACCTGCTGCCTCTATGAAGCCTGCCCCTGGCTGCACTCGGCTCCCCCCCGGCTGACTTCTGCCCTATCCTGTCATTTGTGGCAGCTTAGGGCCTGGTACCATGACTCCACCCTGGAGGGCAATCCAGGGGGTTCCACAAGGGTGGCTAATGTGGGGGGGGGGCTGCAGCAGTGAGGGTCTGTGACCAGGCGGATGCCTGGTGGTTGGCTGGGCACATAAAATATAAATATATATAAAAAAAAAGATAATCAACCTATCTCTCAGCCTCTCACAATTTCTGAAATCTGCCATGGTCTCCCCAGTGCATAAGAGTGGTGACTGTGCACTTCTTGGAAATTACTGCCCAATTTCAATCCTCCCTCCACTCTCCAAAGCCCTGGAGCACATTGTGGCTGATCAACTCGTGGAATACTTGGAGCAATATTAATTGCAACGCATCCAACAGTATGGGTTTTGGCATGGACATAGTACTGTCACAGGCTTACTAGACTTTATGGGATTCATCAGTAACTCACTGAAACAAGGGCTCTTTGTTGGGGCATCTTTTATAGACCTAACCAAGGCTTTGATACTGTTAGTCACACACTCCTTAATGAACAACTCATCAGCATTGGACTTTCCCCAGACACCTCTGCTTGGTCCTCTAGTTACCTAAAAAATGGATCATAAGAAATGAAAATTGGAAATGCTCACCTGAAAGCAGGCCTGTAGGCTCTGAGGTCCCACAAGGTTCCATCCTGGGCCCACTATTATTTAGTATCTTCATTAATAAGCTACCAAACTCTTGTAATGCCTGCATACTTCTTTACATGGATGATGCTGTTATTTTCACTAGTCACTCACAACCAAAGCAACTTCAGGACCTGCTCCAGAAAAGTTTCACATCCGCTGAAAAATGGTTTACTGACCAGAAGCTTATCTTGAACTACAAAAAAACTAAGACTATGATGTTCACCAGTAACCACAGCAAGCACAGAAACATTCCACTCACCATCACCAGTGTTGAGGGATCACCCCTAGAGCTGGTTCAACAATTTAAGTACCTTGGTGTAACTATTGACTGTACCTTGTCCAACACCCAGCACATTGACAACCTCTTGAAGGCAATAAAGAGAAGAATAGGTGTGCTTTACAGACACAAACACAACCTGAGCCCTGACACTTTGCACTTAGCTCTGTTATCTCAGTCGCTGACTACAGCATCATCATATATTGATCAGCTAAGGACACATCCCTTTACTGCATCAAAACAACCTTAAATAAAGCCTGCTGTCTTCTCACCAGTGCTGACCAAATGACCCACATATGTGATCTTTACTCCCAGGCCAGCTGGTTACAATTTGACAGCAGGCTGATTGCTAAAACAGTCAGCCTTGGTATGATGCCACCTGGTATCCAATCCCTTCTGACTTCTTCATTAAACCAGCAAGCTACAAGAAACTCCTCCAGAGAGATGTTCTGAACCCCAAGGTGCCATACTGCACTAGGACAGCATGCTTTTGCATACAGAGAGCTGCACTGGAGCAATTCACTCCAATCTGATACATTAAATACAACCACGCTGGGTTCCTTCAAACATTTTCTATCACAGCGCCTAGTTGCTAAGGCTACTGGTGACTGCAACCACTAGGACTGCCTCCCTGCTCCATACATGTGCCTTATGTCTCATACTCAACCCACATTACCCTACTCTACCATCACCCTTTCAGCACTTACTCTCTGCTACCACTCTCCCTCTTATCCCCACCTATCCCTTTCCTCCCACATCCTTTCCTCTCACACAGCTCATTCCCCTTCCCTTGTCCACCTCCCCTCCACTTTTGACCTGCTATTCCTTCCTGGCCTTAGTAAGCTAGCTATTACCTGACTCAGGCATACCTTGTATACTGCCTCCATTGTTTAAATGAGTTGTACAGGCTGTTTGGAGTGTATTCATTTAAAACTCCTTGTCTCCATCCTTTACCTATTCCAATGTGTCTAGTCCTACCTCAATTTTAATTTGTATTTTTTCAGGGAACTTATGGCCTTTGCTGTATTCTATCTAGATGCATTCAGGCGTGGTGACACTTACAATGTACCCATTATTGTAATTGTTATCATGATGACTTTTCCTTTTGACACAGAACCTATGTAAAGAGCTGTTGCTTAATGGTATTAATTCAAGATATAAATAAATAAATAAATAAAGAATGAATGAATGAATGAAAGTGGCTGTAATTGGTTTGCAGAAAGCTGTCTGAGTCTTAATAAAAAAACAAAAAAAACAAGGCAATGTTGTTTGGTACACTTCACTCTGAAAAATTATCTCTTTCGTTTGATATATGACAATAAGGGGACAGCAATCGAGTTTGTTAAAGAGTTTAAATATCTTGGTGTCCTTTTGGACAAAGGTTTAACATTTTCACTTCAGTTTAAAGCAGACAGCAAGAAGGTTAATCAGAAGCTGTGCTTCCTTTTTAAGTTTTAAAGATATTTTCATCAGAAATCTGGAGATCAGTTGCGCTTGGGACATTACTTCTGCATTTGGATTACATTGCAAGTATTTATTTCCATTTACAGTACAAGTCACATTAAACTGTTCCTCCAATGAGCTGTTTTAGCATTTCTGACTTCATTGCATAAGTGTTGTTGGATCCAGTAAAAAGCCTTGCACAAACTGTTTCATCAGAGTTAAAATGCAGCTTTGAACTACATTGTGACTAGACTGCAGACACATTACAACTGAGATGTAGAACCATTTTGCAAACATTGCTTTTGAGTTGATTTAGGATTGAAAAAGTATGCAATATGAGTTGCCAATGCATTGCCAACTGTAAAAAACAATGCTAAACCAACTCATTGGTGGAATAATTTACTGCAACTTGTACTGTGTCTGTTAAGGAGATAAATATGTTATCTGTAACATACAATAACCTTTGTCATTTTGTATATGATTGTCCTTATCATTTTCATCATTGTCATATGTACTGAAACCTGGCCTGGTTGTCTCCTTATTCAAAAATCAGGTATTTTTATGTTTATCAAGTATTTAAACCAATTTTTCCAAATACAGTATTAAGTATCCGCCTATGGACTTGATCAATACTAGGTCCCCTGTCTTTAATTTATGCTTTTCTAGTGGTGCTTTTCTTCAAAATATTTCATTTCATACTAGAGTTGGTTCTCGATCTTTCTCAGTTGTTGCTCTCTTATTATGGAATTCACTACATATTGACTTACATTCCTCCTCCCCACTGCAACATTCTAAAACTAATTTTAAGATGTGTAGTAACAGTATACAATTTTATTCAAATTGCATGAATAGGCTAGCTGTAACATACTCCATTAAGCAGCGCTCATTACAAAGGAGCACTGTAGGGAGTCAGCTGTGGCCCCATTTGTAGCCGCAGCCTGTTTCTTCTCACACTATAACCTGAACTCATCAAACAGCAGGATCAAACAGCTAGAGCTTTTGTTTAAAAAAATGTTAACTAAGAGGAATCAGTTAGATTATTAAAAAAAAGATGCTAGTGAAGTTAAATGTCCTGGCTGTTCCTCTCAGTTAGCGTTGGTTGGAGTCGCTGTGTCTTTGGAATGGTTTATCCCACCCACAGAATGAACCAGAGCCAATGAGGGAGCACTATGCTCGATAGATATAGTGCATGAATGCCATAACAACTGGCAGGTTATTATGGAAAATATCAACTGGCTGAGCACTAAGAAAAAAGTACTCACCAGTTATTATACACTGATTAATAGTTACAGTTACACTATACTATGATAATATATAAATATACTTTATACAATATAAATGGACACTACAAAAGACACAACAAATATTTAGAGTCCTTGGATGACTGTGGACGTTTTGAGTAATATTGTTTAGTGCCTTTTTGTGTATGTTGCTGAATTGTAGATGTTCAATGTCGGGTCATACTTGGAAAATGGACTTGATCCAATGTGTCTACCTGGTTAACACAATTTAAATAAAACAAATAGCCTTTACAAATATCAGAATGGCCAATCAGTGGAGGCTGCCAGGCAACCAGGATGAAAGTTACAAGAGGCAAGAATGCCTAGATAGCTTCTGCCAGAGAACAGGCAGAGAACACCAAGAAGAGGGGGATGCTGTTATAACTATACTTCTCTACTGGGACTAAAGAACTAGAAGTCTACTACTGAGACCTTTAATTTAGAGTAAAAACAAAACAAAAAAAGTTAGTATGTTTGTCTGAGTTGGTTGAAGTGAATTGTTATCTGTGCAGTTATCTAGGTGTTTGTCTCAGGTGGCTGAAGGGAATTGTTATCTGTGCAATTAAGTATGTATATAAAGAGCTGAGCAGTAGGAAGAGTGGCTTAGCTAGAAGGAAGCCAGCTGAAAGCCAAATTTAAAAACTGCCCTAGATAGCTTCTGCCAGAGAACAGGCAGAGCACACCAAGAAGAAGGAGCTGCTGTTATAACTATACTTCTCTACTGGGACTATATTGCCCTCCTTCCCTCCCCTCCCCTCCACCCTAAGCCAATTTTACTTTTATAGGCACAGGATTTGACTGACAACAGGAACTTCCTTTTTGGGAGCAGGAAGCGAGTGATCACAGAGCCACAAAAGACGCACCATCCTAGAAGGAAAAGAGTAGCTCTCCAACCCCTTCCCCCAGTTGCTGGAGGTCTGACTCTGAACAAGTAAGGAGACTACTGAGAAATATAGGAACTTCTTGTATCAGAACAGGAAGATCAGGAGCTTAAAGGACACAAAGGCAGTAAGTTAGTAGGGAGAAAAAAAAATAAACGGAGGAAAGAGTAACTATTCCAAACAACAGTTAAGGGGCCAGAAATAAGACATGATGGGAGTGGTGCAGTGCAGTGGCTGTGGAGCAGCAGTCTTCTGAGAGACATTCTGGAGGATGCAGTGCTGTCCCATCTGCGGGCATCTCTCTGGGCTGAGGGAGGAGATTGCTCATCTCCAGGCTGAGTTGGCCAGGATTTTGGGGACCTCTTCTCCCACCCAGGGATAACTAGGGCCACTGCTGTTGCCTCAGAGGTTGCCAAGAAAAAGGAGCAGTTGAACCACAGTGGGCTCAGGGAGGGTGAGGATGGTGGAACACAGGTGCATCCCTCCAGTTGTACCTCTCCACAATTCATATGCCATTTTGGCAAAGTGTGGTTCCTCTGTGGAGGCACCCACAGTGGAGACCAAGGAGGATGCTGGGAACCTCCACAAAGGAGACCCACAGGAGGGTGGCATGGAAGCCCACAGGGGTAGGAAATAACTCCTGGTGGGAGACTCCATCATTGGGGGGGTAGAACTTGGAGAGGAAGAGGAGAGGGAGGCAAGGTGCCTGCCTGGCACCATGGCTTGGAGGGACAGGGAGCAAATCCTCAGGATTTCTGGAGCACCTGCATGGGGAAGAGAGCTGGATGTCATTGTCCACCTAGGGACAAATGACCTGGCTGAGAAAGGGATCAGAGCAGTGCATGAAGAGTTTGTGGAGATGGGGAGGGGCCTTAGACAAGAAGCACGCACAGTAGCCTTTTCGGAGGTGCTGCCTGTCTATGGCATCGATGAGGTTAGGGTGCTGCATGCCTTGGTATTCAATCAGTGGTTGAAAAGCTGATGCAGAGCTCAGGAATTTGGCTTCAATGGGGACTGGGGGTCCACTTGGAGTGATGCAGGCCTATATTGGCATGATGGTCTGCATCTGTCCAGGAGGGGAACCAGGATCCTAGATGATAGGTTTAAATGCTTCATTGGCAAGCATTTAAACTAGCCAAGGGGTGAGGCACTGGAAAGGAGTAGAGAAATCCAAGCCCCCCACCCCAAAAAAACAGGGTAGTAAGTGAAGTAAACACCAAGATAGAGATGTCAATAGAGAGAAGGGCAGAGGTAAATGGAGAAAATGACAGAGGCAGTAAGGACAGGGATGGGGCAAGAAGGGGTAAGGCCATCAAGAAATAGAGGGTAATGAGTACCAATGCCCATAGTCTGGGCAAAAATCTCCCTGAACTGGTGGCCTTAATGGAAGAGGGATGCCTGGATATCGAAGCAGTCACAGAAACATGGTAGACAGAGAACCATGACTTGGATGTTAACATACCAGGGTACTCAACCTACACAAGAGACAGGAAGGGTGGAAGAGGGGGAGGACTAGCTATGTAAGTAAAGGAAGGGATAAATGCAATGGAACAAAAGAGTAAACAGGGAGGAGAGGAGGCACTGTCGGTCACCTTAGAGACTGGAAGGGGCACCACAATCAGCACAAGTGTTGAATACAGACCCCCATCTCGGGGGGGGGAATGGACAAGGATATGATAGAAGGCATCCTTAGGATGGCAGAAAAAGGGGAGATATTGCTGATGGGGGACCTGAACATGCTAGATGTTAACTGGAGCACATTTGCTGCAGTCACATCCAAGAGCAGGGCCATTCTCGAGGCCCTACAGGTGGCATGCCTCAGACGGCTAATTTTGGAACCCACTCATGAGGGAGCAATCTTAGACCTCGTACTCTCAAATGGGGACAGTGTTAGGATCTCAGAAGTAGAAGTGAGCAGCCATCTGGGAACAATTGACCACCAAACAGTGTAGTTCATGATAAACTCAGTTACAGAGTCAAGCCATACAAAAGTGAGTGTACTGGACTTCAGGAAGGCTGACTTTGGCAAGAAGGGTGAGTGCCTTAGAAAAGCACTAGCAAACAAGCTAGAAGGAGGGGTGGAGCAACAATGGGGAAACATCAAGATTTCCATCACACAGGCAACAAGCCTTTGTGTGAAGCAAATAAACAAATCAAAATGAAAGAAAAAGCCACTATGGTTCTCAAGAGAGGTGGTGGGGAAGGTTAGGGAGAAAAAGATAGCATTTAGGAAGTATAAGGAAACACAGAAGGATCAGGACAGATAACTGTGCCAGTTCAGGCAGAAGGAAGCAGGGAGGGAAGTCAGAATAGCAAAGGCCCAAACTGAGGAAAAGATAGCCAACTCGGTTAAGAAGGGGGATAAAACCTTTTATAGGTACATCAGGGAGTCTAGAAAGACAAAAGGAAGGAGAGTGAGCCTGAATAGAATGGATGGTGGGTGGGCAGAGAGGGACAGTGAAAAAAAGGGATACTGAATGAATACTTCTGCTCAGTATTCACAAAAAAGGAGGAGGGGGAGGTGCCAAATCAAATTCACAGAAGCACTCTGGATAGGGGGGACGATCCCAGTCCTTTCACAGAAGAAAGGGTTCTGAAAGAACTCCTAAAACTGAAGGTGGACAAAACAATGGGACCTGGTGGAATTCATCCCAGAATTCTAAAAGAATTAAGGGGAGAACCAGTGACACCACTGACTACCCATTTTAACAAATCATGGGAGGATGGTGTGGTACCTGAGGTCTGGAGGAAGGTGGATGTGATTCCCCTTCACAAAAGTGGGAGCAAGACAGAGGCAGGAAACTACAGATCTGTCAGTTTGACATCTGTGGTAGGGAAAGTGATGGAATCACTTCTGAAGGAAAGAATTGTTGAATACCTAGAGGCCAGTGGGGCACAGAACCCAAGGCAGCATGGGTTCACAGCGGGAAGGTCATGTCAGATGAATCTAATTTATTAATTGATTTCCTTAACTGGGTGACCAAATTAGTAGACTAGGGATAGGCTGTGGATATGGCCTACCAAGGCTTTAGCAAGGCATTTGACACAGTCCCACAAAAAAGATTAATAATCAAATCAACCAGCCTGGGAGTGGGTCCCAGGTTGGTAGCCTAGGTAAAACTTTGGCTGGACAACAGGACACAGAAGGTAATTGTAAATGGAGTCCACTCTGAAGAAAGAGGGGTTACTAGTGGGGTACCACAGGGTTCAGTACTGGGTCCAATCCTTTTAATGTCTTTATAAGTGACATTGCAGAGGGACTGGAATATGCCTCTTTGTTGATGACACAAAGATCTGCAACAGGGTTGATACACAAGGAGGTGTGGAAAGGATGAGAAGGGACTTGGCAAGTTTGGAGGAATGGTCAGAAGTATGGCAGCTTAGATTCAATGCAAAGAATTTAAAAATAATGCACCTAGGAAACAAAAACCCAGTGGAAGAATACACAATGTTGGGGGGAGGTAGTAACAACAACAAAAATGGAAAGGGACCTGGAGGTAATCATATCAGATGACCTTAAGGCTAGCAAGCAATGTGAGAAGGCAGTAGGGAGGGCTGGGGATACTGGGATATATAGGGAGAGGCATCACCAACAGAAAACAGGAAGTTGTTACCCCTCTGTACAGACAGTTGGTGAGACCTAATCTGGAGTACTGCATCCAGTTCTGGAGACCCCATCTCTGCAAGGACATAAATAGGATGGAGGCAGTCCAGAAGAGGGCAACTAAAATGATGCAGGGTCTGCAAGAGAAGCCATACTAGGAGAGACTAAATGAGCTTAATATGTATACCCTTGAGGAAAGGAGGGAGAGGGATACATGATAGAAACTTTTAAGTACCTCAGTGGAATCAACAAAGTCCAAGAGGGTAGCATATTTCAGAAAAAGAGATGTGCAAGAACAAGGGGTCACAATTAAAAGATAGAGGGGGGGAAGTTTCAGGGACAATGTGAGGAAGTATTTTTTCACAGAGATGGTGGTGGATGCATGGAACAGCCTTAATGAGGAGGTTGTGGGGTCTAAAACTGTGGGAGAATTCAAGAATGCATGGGAGAGACATAAGGCAATTCTAGTGGGGGTAGGAAGAAATAGGCTGTTGGTTAACTAGGATCTGCAGCTTATCCTGTAGGTAGAGAAATGGGCAGACTAGGTGGGCTAAACGGTCCTAATCTGCTGTTATAGTTTATGTTTCTACATTTCTATGTTTCAAGATTGGTGTAGCACTCACTCTCCGATATCCAGTGGTATGTTTATATTAACCTTTAGGCTGCTGCCAACAGGATACCTTGTTCTAAAAATCCATATGTTCTAAATCTTCCAGTGGCATAAGGGTTAAGTCCAAGAGGATGGGAAATGTAGAAATGTAGAAACATAGAAGTTGATGGCAGATAAGGACCTCAAGGCCCATCCAGTCTGCTCATTTTTTCTACCTTAGGAATGTGCCACAGACCTTTACTCTGTCAATAGCCTATCTATTCATACTTATCTATATTGCTTTCTTATGCCTAACCCATGCTGTTTTGAAGCCCTGCACTGTATTCATATTCACCACTTCCTGAGGTAGGCCATTCCATGCATCCATCATCCTTTTTGTGAAAAATAACTTTCTCACATTACCCCTTAATCAGTCTCCCTCTACTTTCATGCTGTGTCCTCTTGTCCTGCTATTTTTCTTATATTGAAACATGTTAGACTCTTTCATCTTGTTAATGCCCTTAAGGTGTTTGAATATTTCTTTCATATAACCTCTCTCCCTCCTTTGCTCTAGGGTATACATATTGAGCTCCATTAATCTGTCCTGTGTTTTCTGAGGCAGTCCCTACCCCGTTTTGGTTGCCCTTCTCTGGACTGCCTCCATTTTATTAATGTCCTTGTGCAAGTTCGGCCACCAGTACTGCATGCAGTACTCCAGATGGGGCCTAACTAGTGTCTTGTAAAAATGGATTATTACCTCCCTCTTAAGACTTGCAATACCCTTACTAATACACCCTAACATCCCCCTAGCCTTACCTACTGCTTTAGCGGTCTGCTTGGATAATTTCAGGTCATCTGTGATGATGATGTCTAAGTCTCTTTCTTCCCTTGTGATTGCCAACAACTCCCCTCCCAACCTATAGGTGGCTTCAGGGTTTCTCTTCGCTATGTGCATGATCTTGCACTTCTTTGCATTAAACCCCAGTTGCCACTCTTCAGTCCATTTTGCCAGTTTTTCCAGCTCTCTGCTCATTCTGCCCACCTCATCTGGATCATCTACTCTGTTGCAGATCTTGGTGTCATCTGCAAACAGATAAACCCTACCCTCCATTCTATCTGCAATGTCACTGATGAAGATATTGAAAAGGACTGGTCCCAGAACTGATCCCTAAAGTACCCCACTTGTGACATGCATCTCTTCTGATTGCATACCATTCGCCACCACTCTCTATTTCTGCCTGCCGCCCAGTTGACCAACTTCTGAACCACCCTAAGCCTACCCAGCTTATTAATCAATCTTCTATGTGGAACAGTTTCAGACAGAAGCCCATCTCTTCAAGTGATGTAACAGGCTGTGCTTTGAAACAACTGAGAAGCTGAATGGGATATATTATATTGGACTAGAAATCTGCAACTGACCTTTCTTACTTACATCTGAGGGAAGTTTTCCTTACTTTACAGTCTTACATTGGTATTGCTTTGTGTTTAATTTCGTTTTTAAATCTGGAAGGGGGGTTTCGAAACTACTTATCTTGTGAGCAACTTCAGAAGGGTTGAAATAACTGCATATTTGATTTTCCTTTGCGGCTATCTGGACTATCTGCTAGTATTCTGACAGTTTACATTACATTAATATAGTTGGAAATAACTTACTGGTAGTAGCTGCGTACTTTGAATAGCAAAGGCTGCAGTTTATAATTTGATGCCAGACACAGCTTCAGGTGGGGGAAATTGTCTTCACTAGTCAGGGAGACCTTGCATCATAGCCAGATGTTTTGGGTGGGGGACTATTCTAGCATTGATCAATTACTATAAACTACTGGTGTGATCCTGTTTCAAACAGAAGCACATCTCTACAAGTGGTGTAACAGGCTGTGCTTTGAAACAACTGAGAAGCTGCATGGGATATACTACAGTATATTGGACTAGAAATCTGCAACTGATCTTTCTTACTTACAACTGAGGGAAGTCCTCCTTACTTTACAGTCTTACATTGGTATTGCTTTGTGTTTAATTTCATTTTTATGTTCACTTGCACGCCTGCGCAAGGAACGTTTTGGGAGAGTAGCACACTTTGGAGGTGTGCCGCTCCAGTTCAATCCACTGCTCCGTTGAGCAGGCGTGGTGTTCCTGCACCAATGGGTGCGGGAGCTGTGTATGACAGCGGTGGTCTTCGCTTCAAAGAAAACCACCACTGTCATACACAGCGCTGGTAGGCCTCACGCCCCCCCATGCTGGGAACCCACCCCAGTGTGGCAAATGTCCTGGGTCCTCTGCCGATGGGGGTGCCCTATCCCCCATCGGCTCCATGTCCCCCCCAAAGGCTCCCCCCAAAGCTTTGGTGCCACGCTGCCCACCCCAGCGTGGCAAACGTCCCGCATCATCTGCTAACAGAGGTGCCCAATCCCCTGTCAGCTCCACGTCCCCCCAAACGCCCTCCCCAAAGCTTTGGTGCCACACTGGGAGCCCACCCTAGCATGGCAAACGTCCCGTGTCATCCTTTTTTTTTTCAACCTGAAAAGCAAAAACAGTCCCACATAGTCTCCCAGCCCCTCCCCAACCCGCACCCACCCACTGTGCACCCGCCTCCCACCCCCCATCTCATACTTAGCTCGAGCTCAGCGCGACGGTCACCGCTGGACCGGGAACACGCCTGCACTCTTCAAAGCCAACCGCAAACTGAGAAAATGATGGTAAGCTGTATAATGGGCTAGATAGGGGGTTTTCAACTTTATTGCATATCTCAGGCATTTTTTGGAAATTTTGCACCAAATTTTCAACATGGCCCCGAAGGGTGATTTCGCAGTCACTGTGCAAAATCACCCTTCTGGACTGAATAATGCCATGACAGTGACATCATTCATGAGAAGGGGTCCCAAAAACTCCATGTTGAAAATTTGGCGAAAAAATTCCACAAAATGACTGTTTTACGAGCGTTGCTTGCGCAGTTCCTACGCAGGCTCATAAGTTCATGAATTTTCAATATTTTCACTCCAGACTTTCAACATTGCCATTTTACCACACCTCCTTATGAGCAGTACAGCTGTCATTTTTAGATCTCACCCAAAACGTGTTTCCGCCCATGTAGCACACAATGGTGCAGTCAGCGTAAATCAATGTATGGGACACATTAAGAAAATCACAGTGACACTGTTCATGAGCAGAGGTCTTAAATGGCTATGTTGAAAATTTGGTGAAAAATTCTAAAATGACTGTTTTACTGCTGCGATTGCGCAGTTCCTACGCACGCTCGTATGTTTGCGAATTTTCAATATTTGCACTCCAGATTTTCAACATTGCCATTTTACCACACCTCCTCATGAGCAGTACAGCTGTCATTTTTCACATCCTGCCCAAAACGTGTTTCTGCCCATGTAGCGCACAATGGCGCAGTCGGTGTGCGAACTCAATGTATGGGACACATTAAGAAAATCACAGTGTCACTGTTCATGAGCAGAGATCTTAAAATGGCTATGTTGAAAATTTGGTGAAAAACTTCCTAAAAATAACTGTTTTACAAGCGTGCATTGTGCAGTTCCTACGCACACTCGTAAGTTTGCGAATTTTCAATATTTTCACTCCAGATTTTCAACATTGCCATTTTACCACACCTCCTTATGAGCAGTACAGCTGTCATTTTTCACATCCTGCCCAAAACATGTTTCCGCCCATGTACTGCACAACGGCGTAGTCTGTGTGTGAAATCAATGTATGGGACACAGTAAGAAAATCACAGTGACACTGTTCATTAGCAGAGGTTTTAAAATGCCAATGTTGAAAATTTGGTGAAAAAATTCCTAACAATAACTGTTTTATAAGTGTGCATTGCACAGTTCTCATGCACGCTCGTAGGTTTGCGAATTTTCAATATTTCCACTCCAGATTTTCAACATTGCCATTTTTCCACACCTCCTTATGAGCAGTACAGCTGTCATTTTTCACAACCTGCCCAAAACGTGTTTCCGCCTATGTAGCGCACAATGGGGGTAACAAAAAGGTCATGCTGAAAATGTATTGTGCAAATACCAGCAATCGCACAGGGCATTAGGGTAAAGCACCATACGTGCCAAACACCACTGCAAATACCTGCAAGCAAACATTCGGCATTGACAAATGCTTGTTAAATCAGGAAGGGGGTTTTCAAAACTACTTATCTTGTGAGCAACTTCAGAAGGGTTGAAATAACTGCATATCTGATTTTCCTTTGTGGCTATCTGGACTGTCTACTAGTATTCTGAAACAGTTTGCATCAAATTACTTTTAAATAGTTGACAAATCAGTTACTGGAGATTAGCTGAATTACTATAAAGGGCAGTACTCACCAGGGTGGTGGAGCAGTGGTGTATTTGATTGTTTCTAACAGTCACCATTGGTTGTGGACTACCCACCCACCCTTCCCCGCACTCTCACTAGGCATGACGTTTCCTTTATAGCCAAGGTTCTGACATCACTTCCTCAACAGGTCTTGGGGCAGAACTGTCATATTCTTAATAACCCAGCACAGTGCATAAAGGGTAAGAATGCACCACACAAAGGAAGAAAAAAAATATATGTATTACGTATTGTATATTATAAGGGAGAGGGACATGTGGGGAGTGGTGCAATGCACTGGCTGTGGGGCAGCAGTTTACTGGGAGACATTCTGGAAACTGTGTTGCTGTCCTGTTTGCAGGCAACTTTCAGCTCTGAGGGAGGAGGTAGCCCACCTCCAGGCTGAACTGGCAAGGACTAAGGAGGCCTCCCCCACCCAAAGAGCACCACTGCCACAGAGGCTGCCAAGTATGAAGAGCAGGTGGACCACAGTGGATTCTGAGAGGGTACGGGTGGTGGAACAGAGGCAAAGCCCCCTAGTTGTACCTCGACACAAACCATATACCAGGCTGGCAGAGCAAGGTTCCTCTATGATGGCACCCTCAGTGGAGACCAAGAAGAATACTGAGGATACCCACAAGGGAGACCCACAGAAGGGTGGCAAGGGACACCACAGGGGAAGGAAGCAGCTTCTGATAGGGGACTCAGTTGTTAGAGGGGTAGACCTGGGGAAGGGAGAGGAGAGGGAAGTAAGGTGCCTGCCTGGTGCCATGGCTTGGAGGGACAAGAAGCGAATCCTCAGAATTGCAGAAGCAGCATCACAGGAGAGGGAACTAGTTATCATTGTCCACCTTGGGACAAATGACCTAGCTAGGCATGAGATCAGTGCAGTACAGGATGAAATTGTGGAGTTGGGGAGGGGCCTCAGAGGTAGCAAGCACAGTTACCTTCTCCAGAGGTGCTGCCAGTCCATGTGGGGTGAGGCTAGGTACTACACACCATGCAGTTTAATGAATGGTTGCAAAACTGGTGCAGAGCACAGCGCTTTGCTTTCACTGGGGACTGGGGGTACACCTGGAGAGATGAACTTCTATACTGGCACAATGGTCTGCATCTGTGCACGAAGGGAACCAAGCTCCTAAGTGACAGGTTTAAATGCTTCCTAGGCAAGCTTTTAAACTAGCCATGGGGGGAGGTGCTAATAAGAGGCAGGACATTTCAAGCCTCCCCACACAAAACATGATGGGTAGTAAAGTAAACATTGAGGTACAGTGCTCAACAGAGGGCAGAACAGGGGTAAATGGAAAAATAGACAAGGGCAAAAAGAGCAGGCATGGGGGGGGAGGATAAAGCCAACATTAAATGGAGGGCAATGAGTACCAATGCCCATAGTCTGGGAAACAAGCTTCCTGCGCTAGTAGCCTTGATGGAAGATGAACACTTGGATATTGTGGCAGTCACAGAAACATGGTACACGGGGAACCATGACTGGGATGTCAACATACCGGGTTACACAGTCAACAGAAGGGACGGGGAGGGGAAAAGAGGAGGTGAAGTAGCTCTATACATAAGGGAAGGGATCAAAGCTACAGAACTAAAAAGTAAAGGGGGATGACAAAAGGCACTCTGGGTCACATTGGAGACAGGGAATGGCATCACAATCCGCACAGGGGTTGTATACAGGCCCCCATCTCAAGGGAAGGAAATGGACAAGAAAATGATGGAGGACATTCTCAAAATGGCTGAAAAAGGGGAGATACTGTTAATGGGGGACCTGAATATGCCAGATGTTAACTGGATGACGTACTGCAGCCAGATCCAAGAGCAGAGTCATTCTCAATGCTCTGCAGGGGGCAGGCCTTAGACAGCTAGTGTTGGAACCCACTCAGGAGGAAGCAATACTAGACTTGGTACTCTCAAATGGAGAGAGGATCACAAATTTAGAAGTTGGTAGACATCTGGGATCAAGCGACCACTGCACAGTGTGCGTCACAATAAGCACAACCACGGAGACAAGCCATACAAAAACAAGCATACTGGACTTTAGAAGGGTTGACTTTGGCAAAATGGGTGAATACCTGAGTAAAATCAAAACTGCCATCATAGAGGCAACAAGCCTTTGTGTGAAACAGATAAAGAAAACAAAGCGGAGTACAAAACCACTATGGTTCTCAAAAGAGGTAGCAGGGAAGGTTATGGAGAAAAAGGCTGCATTCAAAAAGTATAAGGCACCACAGAATGAGCACGACAGGGAACTGTATCAATTAAAGCAGAAATAAGTGGGGAAGGCAGTCAGAATAGCAAAAGCCCAAAATGAGGAAAAAATAGCCAAGTCAGTTAAGAAGGGGGATAAAACCATTTATAGGTACATTAGGGAGCATAGAAAGGTTAAGGGAGGAATAGTGAAGATTAATATGGGACAGGGGAGGTGGGTAAAGGGAGACAGTGAAAGGGCAGAGATACTGAATGAATACTTTTGCTCAGTATTCACAAAAGAAGATGAGGAGGAGTTACCCAAACAGACAATAGAAGCACTCTGGGTGGGGGGGGGGTTGACACCAGTCCATTTACAGAAGAAAGAGTCCTGAAAGAACTCCTAAAACTCAAAGTGGACAAAGCAATGGGGCTTGATGGGATTCACCCCAGAATCCTAAAAGAACTAAGGGAGGACCTAGTGACACCACTGACCACACTTTTTAACAAATCATGGGAGGATGGGGTGGTACCTGAGGACTGGAGGAGGGCGGATGTGATTCCTCTTCACAAAAGTGGGAGCAAGGCAGAAGCAGGAAACTACAGACCTGTAAGTTTGACCTCAGTGGTAGGGAAATGATGGAATCACTTCTGAAAGAAAGAATTGTTCAGCACATAGAGGCCAGCGGGGCACAGGACCCAAAGCAACATGGATTTACAGCAGAAAGGTCATGTCAGATGAGTCTAATAGATTTCTTTGACTGGGTGACCAAAGTAATAGACCAGGGAGGGGCTGTGGATATGGCCTACCTAGACTTTAGCAAGGCATTTGACACAGTCCCGCACAAAAGATTAATAATCAAGTTAGCCAGCTTGGGAGTGGGTCTCAGGGTGGTAGCCTGGGTTGCAGACTGGCTGCACAACATAACACAGAAGGTAATAGTGAGTTGCTCACATTCTGAAGAAAGGTGGGTCACTAGTGGAGTACCTCAGGGCTCAGTACTGGGTCCAGTCCTCTTTAACAGTAGGTGACATTGCAGAGGGTCTGGAGGGAAAGGTATGCCTCTTTGCAGATGATACAAAGATCTGTAACAGAGTTGATACTCAAGGGGAGGGAAAAATATGAGAAGGGACTTGGCAGGGTTGGAGGAATGGTCAGACATATGGCAACTTAGATTCAATACAAAGAAGTGCAAAGTAATGCACCTGGGAAACAAAACCCCAGGAGATGAGTACACAATAGCAGGGGAGGTACTAACAACAACAAAAATGGAAAGGGACTTGGAAGTAGTCATATCGGATGATCTAAAGGTGGGTAAGTAATGTGAGAAGTCAGTGAGGAGAGCCAGGGGGATACTGGGATGCATAGGAAGGGGCATCACAAGTAAAAAAAGGGAAGTGGTTATCCCTCTGTACAGACAGTTGGTGAGACCCCATCTGGAGTACTGTGTGCAGTTTTGGAGACCTCATCTATGCAAGGACATAGATAGGATGGAAGCAGTCCAGAGGATGGCAACTAAAATGGTGCAGGGTCTGCATCAGAAATCATATGACGAGGGACTGAGAGAGCTTAATATGTACACCCTTGATGAAAGGAGGGACGGGGGGACATGACAGAAACGTTCAAGTACCTCAAGGGAATCAACAAAGTCCAGGAGGGTAGCATCTTTCAGAAAAAGAGATGTGTAAGAACAAGGGGGCACAATTTAAAGATAGAAGGGGGACAGCTCAGGGGTAATGTGAGGAATTTTTTTTTCACGGAGACAGTGGTGGATGCGTGGAACTGCCTTCCTGGGGAAATTGTTGGGGCTAAAACGGTGGGGGAATTCAAACATGCATGGGACAGACACAAGGTAATTGTAGTGAGGGTGGCAGGAAGTAGGCTGTTGGTTAACTAGAATCTGCAGCTTATCCAGTAGGTAGGGAAATGGGCAGACTGGGTGGGCCAAGTGGTCCTTATCTGCCAACAAAGTCTATGTTTCTATGTTTCTAAAACTTTGCTGAAGTCAAGGTAGCCAACATCAACTGCACCCCCTTGGTCCACATTCTGATTACCCAATCAAAGAAATCTATGAGATTAGTTTGACAGGAACCTCCCTGTTGTAAACCCATGCTGTCTTGGATCCTGTGCTCCAATAAATTCCAGGTGCTGCATTATCCTTTATTTAAGGAGTGCTTCTATAATCTTGCCCACTACAGATGTAAGACTGACTAGTCTATAGTTCTCTGCCTCCTCCCAGCGTCTACTCTTGTTGAGTGGGAATCACATGAGTCCTTCTCCAGTCTTCTGGGACCTCTCCTGTGCTCAGACACTCACTAAACAGTTCTGCTAATTGCTCTGCTAGTTCCACTTTTTGCTCCTTTAGTACCCTGGGATGTATGCCATCAGGTCTCATTGCCTTGTCCACCCTGAGCTTAGCAAGCTCTTGTAGGAGGACCCTTTATTTTGTGAAGGGACTACTGCACATCTCCCTACCCCCTGTGTCCATGGTGCTGAGCTGTGGGCCCTGCCCTACATTCTTCTTAGTAAATACTGAGCAGAAGTATCTATTTAGGATAGATGCTTTTCCTTGGTCCTCCTCCACACACTCCCCCTTATCTCATGTCATCTGAGCAATACCCCTCTGGACTTTCTCCTTTCACTAATATATCTATATAAAGTTGTGTCCCCTTGTTTTCCTGTTTGTGCTAGTGTTTCCTCAGTTTAGGCCTTTGCCTGCCTAACTGTCTTCCCTGTTTCCCTTAGGGAAGTTTGGTATGCCTCCTTATCTTCATCCCGCTATGTTCCCTTATATTTCCTGAAGGCCAGCCTTTTGGATCTGACCTTTTCTGCTACTGCTTTTAAGAACCAAAGTAGTTTCCTCCTTCTTTTGTTCTTGCCTTTCTATCTAACACAGTGGGATGTTGCTTCAAGTATTGCATCTTTAATGCTTTCCCACTTTGCCTGTACCCTTTCACCTGCATTTCTTCTTGCCAGGGCTAGTTTAACTCTGTTGGCCATCTTATCAAAATCAGCTCCTCTGAAGTCCCATATTTCTGCCTTG
This sequence comes from Neoceratodus forsteri, assembly GCA_016271365.2. Lineage (NCBI taxonomy): Eukaryota > Metazoa > Chordata > Ceratodontiformes > Ceratodontidae > Neoceratodus > Neoceratodus forsteri. The sequence goes on along the minus strand of CM028131.1, from coordinate 40,002,252 downwards.
GAATGGGATGATTTAGTTCTAGTGGCCAAATTGAACCATATCATGTGATGGTTACTGGCCCAGAGGTGACCTTCTACCTGGAGTTCTGTGATCCTTTCCCCATTAGTCACTACTAGAGCTAGGATAGCCCTGTCTCTTGGGGGTTGTTGTATCAGTTGTTTGAAGCTCCCCCTGCAGGGAATCCACTATGTGTCTAGTTCTGGCTGAAGTTCCTGCTGATATTGATCAATCTATATCTGGTATGTTGAAGTCTTCCATTATCAGAAACTCCCCCTTAGCAGTCATGTTTTGTATATCTTCTAACAGCAATGTGTCTATACCCTCCTCCTGGTCTGGAGGCCGGTAGACAACCCAAGTTTGTATGGCTGTCCCATTTCCTGTTTCCAGGGTGACCCACAGTTTTTCTAGCTCCTTATGTGTATTCTGAATATCTGTAGCTTTGATATCTTCATTGACATAAAGGGCCACTCCACCCCCCTTTTTGCACCTTGGTCTCTTCTGAATCATACATAGCCGGGTACTGAATCTCCCAAGTATGGTTATCAGTGAACCATGTCTTGCTAATGGCTACTATGTCCAGTTTAGCCTCTGTCAATGTTGCCCGCAGGTCTGGGATCTTGTTTCCCAGACTGCTGGCATTTGTGTACATGATTTTCCATTGGCCAGATTTCGGTGTGTTAGTCGTTGGGCGAGGTCGGTTGTTTCCCCTGTGTATCGTATGGGGAGCCGGACCTTTTTCCTTACTTGATGATACAAATGAACTATAAACATGCGGAACTCCTGTTTGATCACTAGCTGGGGGGGAGGGGTGGTGTTCTTCCCAGTTGATGTATCGGGTGCTGCACCCCTCTCCCTATTTGCTAGTCTAAATATTCTACAAAGATGTCAAACTTCTGCACCAAAGCATTGACTCCCTCCTTAATCAGATGCAGTCCATTGAATTTAAAGAACTTTCACTCCCCAAACTGTTGCCAGTTACCCACAGATTTGTGTCCTTTTTCCTAGCACCAGCATTTGAGCCTCATGTTTAGCACCCCTATCTTCCCTTCTGTGACCTTCCATCCAACCGCCCCCCTCTCCCATACCGGCAGGATCTCAGAGAAGTAGATGCCAGACGAAATGTATGACAGTGTGTCTCCCAGCTTGGTCAGGTGTTACTTGGTCTCCATAACTGACCAGCTTGGTAGATTGTTAGTCCCTATGTGTACCAGGACGTTGATGTTTTCTCCTGCTTTCTGCAAAATTTTAGCAATGCAGTCAGTGTCTCTGCATGCTGATGTACCTGGGAAACATCTGACTATTACCCCCAGCTGGAGGTAGGTATCAACTCCCTGAATCATGGAGTCTAGAATGATCAGAAGTGTTTTCGATTTCCTTTTTGCTTTTTTGTTTTGGTCCTTGTTTTGGGTGACTTTAGTTGTGCTAGCTCCTGTGCTGCAGTGTCTTGCTCTGCAGTGTCCTCTGCCCCTTTGTTTATTTCAGAGATAGAGGCAAATGCCAGTGGAGCACAGGATCCAAGGCAGCATGGGTTCACAGTGGGAAGGTCATGTCAGACGAATCTAATAGATTTCTTTGACTGGGTGACCAAAGTAGTAGACCAGGGAGGGGCTGTGGACATGGCCTACCTAGACTTTAGCAAGGCATTTGACACAGTCCCACACAAAAGATTGATAGTCAAATTAACCAGCCTGGGAGTGGGTCCCAGGGTGGTAGCCTGTAAAACATTGGCTGGACAACAGGACACAGAAGGTAATTGTAAATGGAGTCCACTCTGAAGAAAGGGGTTACTAGTGGGTACCACAGGGTTCAGTATTGGGTCCAGTCCTTTTAATGTCTTCATCAGTGACATTGCAGAGGGACTGGAAGGAAAAGATGCCTTTTGCAGATGACACAAAGATCTGCAATAGGGTTGATACACAAGGAGGTGTGGAAAGGATGAAAAGGGACTTGGCAAGTTGGAGGAATGGTCAGACATATGGCAGCTAGGATTCAATGCAAAAGTGCAAATAATGCACCTGGGAAACAAGAACCCAGGGAAGAATACACAATGGGTGGGGAGGTAGTAACAACAACAAAACAGGAAAGGGACCTGGGGTAATCATATCAGATGACCTTAAGGTTAGCAAGCAATGTGGAGAAGGCAGTAGGGAGGGCCGGGGTATACTGGGATGTATAGGGAGAGGCATCAGCAGCAGAAAACAGGAAGTTGTTATCCCTCTGTACAGACAGTTGGTGAGACCCCATCTGGAATACTGTGTCCAGTTCTGGAGACCCCATCTCCACAAGGACATAGACAGGATAGAGGCAGTCCAGAGGAGGGCAACTAAAATGGTGCAGGGTCTGCAAGAGAAGCCATATAAGGAGAGACTAAAGGAGCTTAATATGTATACCCTTGAGGAAAGAAGGGAGAGGGGGGACATGATAGAAACTTTCAAGTACCTCAATGGAATCAACAAAGTCCAAGAGGGTAGCATCTTTCAGAAAAAGAGACTTGCAAGAACAAGGGGACACAATTTAAAGATAGAAGGAGGGCGGTTCAGGGCAATGTGAGGAAGTATTATTTCACAGAGAGGGTAGTGGATGCATGGAACAGCCTTCCTGAGGAAGTTGTGGGTCTAAACTGTGGGAGAATTCAAGAATGCATGGGACAGACATAAGGCAATTCTTGTGGGGGGCAGGAAGATAAAGGCTGTTGGTTAACTAGGATCTGCGGCCTATCCTGTAGGTAGGGAAATGGGCAGACTAGATGGGCCTAGCGGTCCTTATCTGCCGTCAAAGTCTATGTTTCTATGTTTCTATGTTTCAAATACTTGTTTGTAGTTTTTATATGGTTTGTGGAGGTGATACGTTGGAGAGCACTGAGTGATGGGGCACCTGATTACCCCTCCTGACCACCTGCCAATCTCCCAGGCCAACTACCTTTGTGGTCGAGGTGCTTCATTTGGATGTTGGGAAAATGACAGGTGGTTCTTATAATATATTTCCTCCTGAATATGTGATTTGAGGTGCACAATCTCTGCCCATGATGCCTGGAACTGATCCCTTAGATCCCCAATGGTCTAGTATGTAGGACAGTGTCCTAAATCCTGTATAACTGCCCTTTTGAAAAGTGCCCCAAAGTACCTGCAGTTAATAAAATCCATTCCAGATTAGTTGCCAGGTTTATATGTGCAGACAAAAGGATGCCACTTCCCTTGGCTCTTTCTAAATATATTTCTTTACTGCAGTTGGGAAAAAGGGGGAGGGGGAGTCACCAACTTGGATGAATCAGAATGAAACAGTGAAAGGATATCCATCCCCCCTCTTCAAAGTCCTAGAGAGGGTGGTCTCTGACCATCTCACAGAGTACCCAGAGAAGTACAACAAATTGTGCCCTCAACAGCATAGTTTCCGGAAACACCACTCCACCCTAACATCCCTAGTAGAATACACCTCCCAAGTATACAATGCCTTAGACAAAGGGATGGTGGTGGGGTCAATATTCATAGACCTCACAAAGGCTTTGACTCCATTAACCATCACCTTCTTCTTAACAGCCTGCTCTCAACAGGACTATCCTCAGACACAGTCGCATGGTTTAAAAGTTACCTTGCTCACAGCACTCAGTATGTCAGAATTGGAGACTCACTATCATCTTCCAGGGAGATAAGCATTGGAGTCTACCAAGGATCAATCCTAGGACCTCTCCTCTTCAGTCTCTATATCAGTACCCTACCCTCAGCCTGCTCAGCTCACATCGTACTGTATGCAGATGATTCAGTAATTTTTGCCTCTTGCATAGACCAGTCGACCATCACCTCCGAACTCCTCAACAGCTTCCATAAGCTAGAATCCTGGTTCAGCACCAAAAAGCTGTTGCTAAACCACAAAAAAACTAAGAGTATACTGCTTACTGTCCCACAGAATAAAAAGAAGTTCCATCCTATGCTGATATGGAATCTTAATGGAGATGCTCAAGAGCAAGTCTACTCATTTAAATACCTAGGCATTCACATTGATGACACTCTTAATTTCTCCAGTCATATTGACCATGTTGTCAAAACCGCCAATATGAAACTTGGAATGCTGTATCACCACTGGCACTGTATGACACCTGATGTACTAAAACTAGCCACAAGCAGTTTGGTCCTTGCATCTATTGACTACGGCCTACCAATATACAGGGCAGGCACCGAAACTGCCCTCAATCAAATAAAAACCCTATTAAACAAGGCTTGCTGGATGACCCTAGGAACTGATTCTTCAACCCACACCTGTGTCCTCTACTTAGGTACTGGATGGCTTCCTTGCCATCTCAGAGCCCGGTACCAGAACTGCCTGCTGGTCAAGAAAGCCCAATGAAGACTAGTGCCTCCAACTGTATGTGGACTCTTCCAGCAGGCTAGATCATCTAAGCCATCCAAGAGTGCAGAGAAAGGTAGACTTCTGGTACCATTTAAATGCACCACCCTGGCACAGAAATCCATCTCGTACTAAAGACCAAAATGGTATAATGGGCTACCTGCATCACTCATTGAAAGCAATAAGATTAGCCTCTTCAAAACAGGACTTAGGACTCTAATGCATCATGAACTGGCCTGTGCATGCTTCTATTAGTGAACTACAGGACTCTTTATCCCTAATAATCCACCCATCCCCCACCTCCTCTTCCGCACCCCATCCCCTCATACATCACCACCCCTCCACCTCCCAACCCCCACCATCTCCTTCCCCTAATATTCCCACCCCAATTCCTCTCCTGCACAACCCCCTTCCATTACAACATCACCTACTTCCCTTGTTGTTTCTATCCCAACCACCTTTCACAACTCCCCCACTCCAGTACCCCTCCACTTAGTTTTCTTCCTACACCTGTCCCCCAATTGCCTCCTACTGAGCTCCAGCTTGTACCCCCCATGCTGCGGGCATCACTGCAGCAACTCCCCCCATCACTCACCCTCCCACAAGATGACAATGCCATCCTTAGGCTGCTCCCCCCCACTCCCCCTCGGTATAGCTAGTCCCCATCTCTATGGCCAGTACTCCCAGGGGCCTGATGACCCTAAATTGACAGGCTAAAGCACTTCCTTTGAAACTATTTCCTTTGTTTGAGCTGTATCCTAAATGCTTCCTCACTGAAATGCTTTATACCCGTGAAACCATGTTCCTCCTATTTTATTTGTAATTTGACTGAAACAAACTTTTCCTTCAATGTATTCTAACTTGTATCGTTCAAATGTATACAACCGATATGCTTTGTCTAACTTTTTTTGTAATGTCTGCAAACTGTATGTTTGACTAATTGTTCTGTGTATGACCTGGAACCTTTGTAAACAAGTCTCAAGACTCAATGGTATTACTCCTAAACTGCAATAAATAAATAAATAAATGTGTCTCTACCCCAAGAATTCCTCTTGAATCCACAATATGTATGATAAGCATAATTCTATTGTTATTTCTTCATCTTCCACTGCTGATTTTCTTCTGCACAGTGGACTGATATATTTCTTTATTATTACATTTCAGGACCCATATGTCCCTTCATCAGATAATTGAACTGCTTAAACTAATGTTTTTTCCTAAGTAAAAAGCAACAAAACAAAAAGATTTTTGTTGTTTATTCAGACTGCAACAGAATCATCATTTATGTGAATCTTAAATGAATATTAAGTGGGAACACACCTGTCTCTTTGTGATCTTGGACTATTTCCTTTTCCTTATTTTTAGTTTAACTCATTCCAGAAGGTTCTGAACATTGTATAAAAACAAAATAAAATGTTTCAATTGGACCACAGTCCCATAGTGTACCAAAGAATGCCAATTATAGGGCCAAAATATCCTTAATGTACTTTTTGTATTATTTTCATTTGGTATACCTGATTATTTTCACAAAAATCCTGCTTTTTATGAATGTGTGATCCCTGAGATTCACTATAAGCTTGCTCTCTGTAAAAAGTGAATAAATTGCTGTACATTCCACTCTGGCCATAAACAGGTCCAAATTTTCTTGTTTTTTAAAAGTTTTAACTCTGCTCCAAGCAGTGACTTACTGGTTCAAATAGTGGATATGTTTTATGCCAAACCTTCTGGAGTCCACAATCCCTTTTGCAAATTAATGTCCAAAATGCACCACACTGAGCTGCACCATGGCTGCGGATGACAAAGCACGCTGCTTACCTCCTTACCTTCTTATTCAAGTTGTACTTGGGGCTGGGCCATCAGGTAGTCACGAGCATGGTGAAATGATGTCACCCCATGAAGCTAATCGTTGATCACCTGGTCTTGTAAAGAAACTATGCATTCTGTGAAAAAATGTAGTGTAATCCCCCTAAGTGTTTTAAATTTTTATCTTTTGAATTGGGATTTTATCTCATGTGAGATTCCAAACACACAGACAAAAACCAGGACATAAACAAACGGAATCAGATGCTTTCATGAACTTTCCAAATGGTTCTAAAAGGGGGGGGTATTCAAAACAAGAGGGGATATTAAACATTGATCTTGTGGTAAAGACTATAAATCACTTCTGTCTTTCTTATTTAGTTATGTTACTCAAGTGGAACTACTAATTATCAATATGCATTTTTGATTTTGTTCACTTTTTCAATCATGGTGCTCAATATAAAGCCTCCAAGAGGCTCCATTTAGATAAAGTTTATGTTATGCCCCTTATTTTCATATTTCATGGGAGGTCAGCTCTACAGGTTCGGGGTCATGGTAAATCTCATGTATTTACTTCAGTATTATTTCATTATCTGCCTCTGGTTATATTCCACTAGAGTAAAATTTGTATTATGTAGTATTTCTTAATTATTTTCCCTGGGATTAACTCCACAAGATCAAGATCAAAATCAAAATTAAATATTACACTTATGTTGTAGTATTTTATCTTATTGTTCTTACTGTCCACCTCCCTATTATTTCATGTGCTATAACATTACATATTTAACAAAATACTTTTTAATTAATAATTAATGTTCAAAAGTATTTCTCTCAGTTATTTAAATGTGGACCAAATCAGATTCTCATTTAGTCCATATCGTGGTTTGTGAGTTTGCAAGGTGAAAATCCACCATGCTTCTCTTTTAAGTAATAGTTCATCTCTATTTCCACCTCTTGTCGGCATGAAGACTGTTTCCAAACCGAAACATTTCAATGTGGAGACTTGATGTCTATGTGAATTTAAGTGTCTAGTTATTGGAGACCTCTTATCCTCCCTCCTGACGTTACTTTTATGTTCAGATATTCATCATTTGAGAGGTCGGGTTGTCTGTCCAACATAATATAGGGAACAAAGGCAAACAATACAGTACACAACATAATCTGTGTTGCATGTAATGAAACTTCTAATTTTGAACTTGTTGTTACTGTAGATGCTGTTGATATATTTTGCTTTTATGCCATTATTACAGTGAATGCAGTTCCCACATGGGAAAAAATCCTGTTATGGTATTGTGTAACCATGTTCTTACTGGTGGTGGTAGTGGTGTCCAGTGTTGAGTCTTAATGATGTTTCTAATATTGTTTATTCATTTGTCTGTTCCCCATGATTTGTTTTGAAAATTCTGGTTACCTAAATCAGTGGACAATCCACTAAAAATATTAGAAACATCATTATTAAGACTCATTATACAATGGCAGGAAAGAATCTTGGACTGTGATTGGTCAGTTTGGTGTTGGACCCATAGTGTTATCCCAGCGCATTGCTAAAGGTCTAGTCTCAGAACCATGAACCAATGCAGGTGAGCATTTGATTGATTGTTTCATGGAGTGTTTTGATTGATTATTTCATCTTCTCTTAAAAACAAAAATATTTTTCCACACAAAAACATCTTTAAAATTATTTTTTTTTATTCTGTATAACAATGAGCCTTTGTATAATAGGAATAATGCATTCCAGGGTGTGTGTCGTCTGTGGCCTCATGCCCAACACACCCAGGCATGGCGTTATCCCAGCACGACACACACCTTGTCATGCATTATTCCTTTAACACTGGACACCAACCTCACCAGTAAGAACATGGTTACACAATACCATAACAGGATTTTTCCCATGTGGGAACTGTGTTCACTGTAATAATGGCATGAAAACTAAATATATAAACAGCACCTACAGTAACAACAAGTTTCATAACATGCAACACAGATTAAGTTGTATCTTGTATTGTTTGCTCTTGTTCCCTGTATTATGTTGGACAGACAACCCACCCTCTCAAACAATGAATATCTGAACATAAAAGTAACATCACAAGGGAGGACAAGAGGTCTGTAACAGCCAGACACTTTAATTCACATAGACACCAAGTCACCACATTGAATATTTTTTCAGTTTGGAAAGAGTCTTCACACCAAGAGGTGGAAATAGAGATGAACTACTATTTAAAAGAGAAGTGTTGTGGATTTTCACCTTGCAAACAAACACCACAATATGGAGTAAATGAGAATCTGATCTGGTCCACATTTAAATAACTGAGAGAAATACTTGGGAACTTTAATTTTTATTCAAAAAGTCTTTTGTTAAATATGTAATGTTATATCACATGAAATAATAGGGGGATGGATAGTAAGAACAATATGATAAAATACCACAGTACAACATAAGTGCAATACTTAAGCAATAAGGCAAGTCCAGGGGTTATGTTAATGGTCTGTTAATCACCCTCTAAGGGTGTAATGTGGGACGAGGCATAGCCAAGTACCACATGACCCTAGAGGGTGATTAGCTGACCATTAACACAACCCCTGGGAGTGCCTTATTGCTATTACAATAAAATGCTTTTAAACAGTGTTAAACCTTGTTCAGCATATGGTTAAGCTGTACATGTATGTTAATAAAAGATTAACATAAGGTTGTTAGAATGTTTAGAGCCAATCAGAAAGCTCCATTTCTCAGACACTTTTTATAATTAATGTTGACTTTGATCTTGTGGAGTTAATCCAAGGGGAAAATATCTAAGAAATACTACATAATACAAATGTTACTCTAGTGGAATATAATGGAAGCCAGATAATGAAATAAAATTAAAGTGAATACATGAGATTTGCCATGACACTGAGCCTGCAGAGCTGACCTCCCATGAAATATGAAAATAAGGGGCACAACATAAACTTTATCTAAATGGAGCCTCCTGGAGGCTTTATATTGAGCACCATGATTTAAGAGGTGAACAAAATCAAAAATGTATATTGATAATTAATAATTCCACTCGAGTAACATCACTAAATAAGAAAGACAGAAGTGATTTATAGTCTTTACCACAAGATCGATGTTTAACATCCCCCTCTTGTTTTGAATACCCACCTCCTTTTCTAGAACCCTTTGGAAAATTTGTGAAAACATTTGATTCAGTTTGTTTATATCCTGGTTTTTGTCTGTGTGTTTGGAATCTCACATAAGACAAAATCTCAATTTAAAAGATAACAATGTAAAGTACTTAGGGGGACTACACTACATTCTTTCACAGAATGGGTGGTTTCTTTTCAAGACTGGGCCACCAAGGGTTAGTTTCATGGGGTGACGTCATTATGTCATGCTCGTGACTACCCAATGTCCCAGCCCTAAGTACACCTTAAGCAAGAAGGTAAGCAGCAAGGTTTGGCATCCACAGCAATGGTGCGGCTCAGAGTGGTGCATTTTGGACATTAATTTACAAAAGAGATTGTGGACTCCAGAAGGTTCAGCGCACAACATAACCACTACTTGAACCAGTAAGTCACTGCTTACAGCAGAGTTAAAACTTTAAAAAAACAAGAAAATTTGGACCTGTTTATGACTAGAGTGGAATGTAAAGCGACTTACTTACTTTTCACAGATAGCAAACTTATAGTGGAACTTGGGATCACAAATTCATAAAAATCAGGATTTTGTGAAAATAGTCAGTTATACCAAATAAAAATAATATAAAAAGTACATTAAGTATATTTTGCCCCAATAATTGGCACACTTTGGTACGCAATGGGACTGTGGTCCAATTGATACATTTTATTTTGTTTTTTATTTAATTTTCAGAACCTTCTGGAACTAGTTAAACTAAAAATAAGGAAAAGGAAATATTCCAAGACCACCACGAGGCAGGTGTGTCCCCACCTAATATCGATTAAAGATTCACATAAATGACGATTCTGTTGTAGTAGGGATAAACATTAAAAAATCTTTTTGTTTTGTTGTTTTTTTACTTAGGAAAAAAAACATGAGTTTAAGCAGCTCAGTTATCTGATAAAAGGACATACTGGTCCTGAAATGTAATAATAAAGAGATATATCGTAGTGCTGTGCAGAAGAAAATCAGTATTGGAAGTTGAAAAAATAATAAAATTATGCTTATTATACATATTGTGGATTCAAGAGGAATTCTTGGGTTAGAGACACCTTTCACTATTTCTTGCTGGGTTTATAGCCTGGTCCAAGTAATTAGAAGGAGGAAAATGAAAGCAAAAGGTTGTTTTTTTGTTTTGTTTGTTTGTTTGTTTTTGTATAACTTGTTATAACAAGTTAAATTTCTTGTGCCCCTGTAAGTGAGGTCACTGTGTGGATACCCCTCTGATTCTCCCCTTCCTGCTTTGCTACAAGAAATGTCACAACTGTGCTGCCTTATAAAGGGAGTGTAGCATGGGGTGGATGGGGATGTGGGTGGGTGGCTGGGCCCTTTTTCTGCCAAAAAAGAAGAACCACAGATGGAAGAAACAAGGAGGTAAGAGCATAAACAATCAACCAACAACAAATGCTGTAGCCCTGCAAGCTTAGCCTAATGATAGATAAAACTGTAAAACCTGTAATAATTTCACAGGAGATATACCCTGCAAAAAAAAAAAAACACTTTGCTACAGAGAAAACTAAAGCAGTAACAGAAGACATACCTTGCAAAAAAAAAAACAATTTGAATCAGAGAAGATTACAGCAGTAATCTGTAAGCACAAAAATATAATAAACTTGTAGGCACACTATGTAATAATGCAGCAAAAAGTATACCCTGCAACAACAATTTGAATCAGAGAACAATGAAGCAGTAAAATGTTAGCAAATGACAGTAACAAACCCTGTGAGTACAAAAGAAAATAATACCACATAGTAAATCTTCCTAGCCAAAAGAAGCCTTAATCTTTTTTCTTGCTCTGATAATGTTCCTTGCTCTGTCCTTACAAGCAAGCCTAGAAGAAAAGAGCTCAGGTGAAGCTAGGTGCCTTTGCCAGCAAACATAGTCTTCCTAGAAATCACAACAAAACTTTAAGCTGACTTACATTTGTTTTTCATGACTGGAACACGGGCATCCTCCATGGGGTTTTGGGCTATGGGTCAAACATGAATAGCAACAAAAACAGAATATTACAAGCATGAATAACTCTCAACAACAATTAGAAAATGGCAAAGAAGCCGCCTTGGTGGTGCAGAGGGCTGAGGGTCTGGTGCCTTACCTCAAACCATGCCGGTGACCTAGGTTTGGGAATGGACATGGGACACTGTGGGCTGGCAGGGGAAAGAAAGGATTGAGCATCTGTAGGACTGATATCCTCTTCTGGGATGGGTAACGGGATGGTGTCAGTCTGCAGCAGCCTCTGGTGGAGACCAGGAGCACTGCAGAAGCAACACAAGGAGGGAACAACACAGAAAACTAGAAACTGCTCTACGATTGACAGGATGATGACTACTAGTCCACCAATGCCACCAAAGCCCAGAAGGATCCATTCCACCTGAGCAGCACCCTAGGGCCAAGTAGTTACACTGGTCTCCCCCCTGGTGCCTTCCCTCTCGGAGGAGGGGGACCCACCTGGTTACGTCCGAGTTACCCTGGGGGTGGCTGCCATGTGAGGTTGGAGGCTTAGGAGGGACAGGGTGGATCAGAAGGGATCTTGTAAAGACTAAAGGAGTGATGGCTTGTGCAGCACGAAGAAAGGGAAAAAAAGAAAATAGCAAAGGATATTTTAATTATGAGAACTTGGTTGCTTTAACCTGATTTCTCAATGGAGTTGGTTAAAGGGACTGTGCATTATTCCAGTGAAGAAAAGTTAAGACAATGGACCAGAGGTTCGCTACTTCAGTGTCCACACATTGTGCATAAATTAATAAATTCAATGTCCTGGATGACCATATCAGTGACCTAAATAACAGGGCAACATACAGTTACCATATTTTAGCACTGTAAACTGAATGATCAGGCAGTTTTGAATCTCACATTTACAAACAGAACCCAACTCCCCTCAGCTGGCTATACTCTCTCAAGCAGGCTCCCTCTGTCATGTACAAATCAAATTGCATTAAATCTCAGTTCTGGACTGCAGTCCCAAACTTAGACTGACCTCAATCCCCTGAAATCATTTGTAACAACCTCGTACTCATTAATACAGATGACCTATAACAAAGAAGTCATCCTGCTTCCAATGTCCCAAATGCCTTGCAGCTGAATAACCTGATTACCCTCCCGATATTAATGCTTTTTTGCGCCAGAGAGATTTGCATTTTTAGTGGCATGGGGGAGGGGCAGAATCTCTGGGCGGGGCTGCTGTGCCACACAGATCCAGCCCCCCCACCTTCACCCAAGAACTGACTCCCATGGGTGAGGGTCCCAAGCCAAATTGCTTCAGCTGCAGAATCATGACTTTTGCCTCTATAACTCCCAGAGGTTTAGTAGCAAGTGATGCTTACAACATGGACTTGAAGTCTGCATTATCCTCATATTTGTGGATTTGCCATCCCAGCTCTCTTTTGGTTTGATTCCCATGCTAATTACTCCTATTTCCCCTCTCAGTGGTCAACAGCTGCCCCTCACAGGTGTCTCATAAACTGCAGCTGCCACATTCTCATAGGTATTAACTAGGCCTCCTTTCACTGACAAAAAAAAGACTGGCTTTGCAAAAGGGGGCAATCTGCCCCACTCCCATGTTTAGATTCAACTCTTTTAGCCTTTGCTCTTTCACGCAGCCCAAAATGAGACCTGCTCTTCAGGGGTACTCAAATCCAATGGCTGATCTGCTCCCACAGAGCAAAGAGAAATAACAACTTGTAGGTTTTAGGGCCGAAGACCTTAAAGGGACAACATGTTTCAGGCTAACCGACTATAGGTTGTCCTCGTATGGTGGAGTTACTTCTCACCCTCTTTTTCATCATCATATTTATTGATCACCCATAAGCCTTTACAACTTTCCAACATGCAAAAATAGCAAGCTTTAACTATAAAATAGGATAAAATTGTTTCACATCCTAATTCCTTGAGATATTTGATAATAAGATGTCCTATAAACATTTAACAGGAATTAAAATAAGGACAAACAGCTTCCCAACAGAGTATGACTTAACTGCTCATAAAAATAAAGTTAGAATAATATTTCAGGGAGCATCTGTCTAAACTGGATTACTATTTCACAGTTCACAAATAACCCACAAGTCTATCCATCATAAACTTATCCTTAGTAGCATATGCAAATATAATGATCTGATCCAGAGGGAGACTGAGTTCTGCAAGTAAAAGACATAATCAGATCCTTCTTTTCATAGAGTACCATAAGCAAATTAATGTGATGTACTGGAGGTCATCCTCCAGATTCATTCCACATTTATAATAAGGATTTGACACCCCAAAACACTTATGTTTAAAGAAAATAACATTAGCATTATATAGTTCCATCCTGAACTTGGTTACCACTCTTCTCACAACCAGATCAGATAAAATTATTAATTAATGTTCAAGGAAATGTTCTGTTTTTAATTATTTGTATCACTGATCATTTTTAAGGGTTGCTATCTGTGATAGATCTTTTTTGATAGCAATATCCCTTATTCAGTTTTTGATATGAGGGATAATCTCAGCAAGTGGTCTAATGTATATTGTATGCCGTACATAACCCTGTCCTGATTGGAAGAGAATTTCATTAGTAATTTTGGTCATAGAGAACATAAAACCCCTTCTGGAATAAACAATTTCTTCTTCTAGACATTGTCTTAGAAGATGATCTTCTGAGAGGAGAAACAATTTCAACAAGAAAACTAATAATTTTTCCAGGGTGTGAGTGGTCAGTGACTATTAATCTAATTCAAATCTTAGTACCTCAGCAGGTACTGAATGAGGTACTGCTAAAACGTAACGTTAAATTTTATTAAGTAAAACTTCAACATTTTTTGAATAAGTAGACCATATTTCTGCCGCATTTAATATGCTTGTTTTAAGTTTTGCATTTATAACTCTGAGTATACCATTTATTGAGCCTAATCCACATTGAGTCTTTTAAAGGCATTTCAGGCTGTTTGGAGATTTGTTTCCATAAAATGAGTATGATTTTTCACAGGAAGTTTTCAGAGAATCTTACCTTAAGGTAGTCATAATATTTTTTGTACCGATCTTCTGTTTGTTGATGAATAAAGTTGGGTTCCTACAGTTGTTTTTACTGAAAGCAACCATTTTTGTCTTATCTATGCTAATATTTAGTTTGATTTCTATGCATAGTTTAGAAAAAAGCTCTACTTTTCTTTGCAGTCCCAAAAATGAAGTGGAAATCAGGACTATATCATCTGCAGAGGCAAGACAAGACATTTTTCTATTGGCTATTGCTGGTGAATGTATTGGTGACTGCTCTGTCTGGCCTATTATATTATTAATGTTGAAGTTAAATAAAGTAGGGGCCAAGAGACAACCCTGACAAGCTCCCAAATTAGTTTTGATTGGAGTAGTAACCCCCCCACATACACTTTCCTGATTATACAGAACCTTATTCCAAATGTCCTGATGTAGTCATCAGAATATTCAACAGGTCTGAGTCAAAATTTAATGCATAGAGTTTTTGCCATAATAATGTGTGGCTTATACTGTCAAATGCCAATTTCAAGTCAATGAAAGAACAAAAAAGTTTGGATTTTTTTATATTAACATATTTCCAGATAAGGTGAGACAAAACAAGAGAGGAAAGGTTAAGGAAACTGAACATGTACTCCCTGGAAGACAGGAGGGGGAGAGAGAGAGAGAGGAGACATGATTTGGGACCTTCAGGTATTTGAATGGGATAAATAAGGATGATAAGGAGAGTCTCTTTAAGTTGAGTGACAACCATAGCACAAGGGGGCACATTCTTAAGCTGGAGGTGGGAGGTTTAGGAGGGAGCTAGGGAAGCACTTCTTCACAGGGAGAGTAGTGAGCTGCCAGAATGAATGAGCTTCCAGAAGAGATTATCTTGTTGAAGACACTGGGCAGCTTTAAGACAGGCCGGGATCGATATAGGAGGAAGATAAGGATCATGGTTAGGGAGGATGGGAGGAGTGGGAAGGGACGGCAGGGACATTAGCTCAATCTGTGGACCCTACAATACAAGCAGACTTGATAGATCAAATGGCCTTCTCCTGCTGGCTTCATCATATTTTTGTAAGTTCATATGTAAAACAGCAGTTTTCAATTGTCAAACTATCACTTCTTTTTTTAATATTCATATTTTATTGAGATTTTAAAATAATATTACACAAAAAACACAACATTTCCAACCCACTAGATCACCTGGCTAGAGTGTTACCACTCCTTTGAAATACAATCCAAGAGTACCCTTGAGAAATAGGTAGCTTTCAACCATCAAACAGGTAACAAAGAAAGAAAATACAATATGCATAGTACCACAATGAAAAAAATAAATCAAAGTTACAATGAAGAACAATAATAACAGTAACAGTAATAGTTATAATAAGAATAGATTTGCTATGCTAGATGTAATGCTGTGATTAAATCTAAGTAAATCCCCATCAGTCCAACCTGGACTCAAAAAAGTCAGTTCCATTGCTGAGAATACTCAAGAAAAAGGGAACAGGAAATAGGGAGCTAGGTGGGCTAATCCTAGACTCCACTAACCTGATCCTATCCTCCCTTTTCCCTCATCAAAATCTACAGAGTGTTATCCAGAGGTGTCTTGAGATACCTCTAGGTCTGGTCTTGTATGGGGTGACAGCCAAATCTTCTCTTAAGGGATAACAACTAGGAGTAATTACTCCACTGGCACCAGTACCTTACTTAACTGGGTACTGTCTAACCACCCCAGACACTTATCGGGGATCACTATTCTCCCAGATACTCTCAGTGACCACTCTCCTATCCTGTTCAAATGGTCCAATAAGTTTACCAAGCCCCCTATGAAAATAATTACCAACAGAGTTCTCATACAGGGACACGTAGAAACATTAAAGGTGGATCTCCATCACCATGACAGGTCTTCGGTCTATAATACACAGAATGTTGACACTGCCCTAGATTACTTCATTCACCACTTTAATGAAATTTGTGATCTGCATGCCCCTATGAAAACTAGGAAAATCAAGGGCTACTGCAACCCCTGGTTCTCCCTGGCATACTTGACTTGCTGAATTCAAGGGACTGCCTATGGCTGAGGGCATGTGTTTTGAGCAAGCGGGCAGACCTGCAAAGCTATAAGAAAGCATGTAATGATTGCACTCGTGCTATACGGGCTACTAAAAATCAATACTACAAGGAAGCCCTCACCAAATCCTGACATGATGGCAAAAAGTTTTGTGACAACTTAAAGGAAGTAACTGGTAAAGACTGCAGATCTGTCCCCACTATGCATATCAGTGAAGGCACTCCCACTCTTGATCCTAGAACAATTGCCAACTCATTCAAAAATGCCTTCATGGATTTGAGTGGGGTACTCCCCCCTGACTTCTTCTACCCACCCAGCTCTTCTGACACTCGAATAAATAGTTCTTCTATCCCCTCCCACCCACCTTTTTACTTCAAAACAATCACAACCAGCGAAGCTTGAAAATACCTCCTAAAGGTTCTGGGCAAAACTAGATACAGCAGTGACACTCTGGACCTGAAATTCGTAGCACTGTCCTTGGATGAAATTCTGACCCCACTTACACATATACTCAACACTTTTCTCAGGTACTCACAGTTCCCAGTAAAGTGGAAGTCTGCGATAGTCACACCAGTCTTCAAGAGTGGTGACTGGGCACTTACTGAGAACTATCGCCCAATTTCTATCTTACCACCACTCTCGAAAACCCTTGAGAGAATTGTTGCAGACTAGCTTGGCAAATACCTTGAAAAGCACCAGCTCAATGTTCTGAGCAATATGGTTTTAGAAAGCACCACAGCACCACAACTGCGCTGCTTGAACTTATGGGCTATGTAAACTACTCCCTTTACCGAGGTCTCCTATTTGGAGCAGCTTCCATCGACTTATCGAAAGCATTTGACGCTGTCAACCATATACTTCTGATCAAACAGCTCGACAGCATTGGTCTCTCCCCTTACACTGTAACTTGGTTCTACAGCTACCTGCTGGATAGGCATCAACAGGTCAAGATTGCTAATACCTTATCTGATAGCGCCAAGTCTGCTCAGGTGTACCTCAAGGGTCTATTTTGGGCCTGCTCTTGTTCAGCCTCTTTCTTAACTAACTTTCCTCTGCCTGTAATTGTCATCTACTCCTTTATGCATACGATGCCATACTGTTCACCAGTGACTCTAACCCCTTCACTCTCGAAGGCAAACTCCAGACCAATTTTTCAGTGGTGGAAAGATGGTTTAAAGATCAGAAACTGGTGATGAACTATACGAAGACTAAAATAATGTTGTTCTCCATCGCTCAGAATCAGAACGGAGCTCACCCTCTTCTGATCACCATCAAGGTGGGTTCGACCCTGGAAGCGTGTACAGAATTTCAAATACCTGGGGATCATGCTTGACAGCACAATGACTTTTGACTGCCACATTGGCATAGTCACTAAGGCTGTTAATACATGCATTGGTCTGTTGCACAGGCACAAACACAGCCTCACCCCTGAGGCCCTCAAACTAGCAGTGCATCGTTCCCTTGTGACCCAAATTGACTACAGGCTGGTAATTTATGGTTCAGCCACAGAAACTGCCCTTCGCTGCATTAAAGTTGCCTTAAACAAAGCCTGCCTACTTACCACAGGAGCCACATGCATGACGTACACATTTGACTTGTATGCCCAGGCTAACTGGTTTCAGTTCCCTGATAGACTTCTCTACCAGTCCTCCGTACTGGTGAGAAAAGCTAGTCTTGGCCTGGTTCCCGCAGGGGTTCAAAATCTTCTCTACCCCAATACTAACTTTCACAACACTCGAAGTTCAGACTGTCACCTATTTAAAATTCCCCACTGTCACACCTCCTTGGGTCAAAGGTCCTTCACTTTCTATGCCCCTGGGTGGCCAAACTGTCTACAGCCTGACATCTCCTCACTAAGCTCGATTGGCCCCTTCAAAATACTGCTGAGACAGCAGCTATTAGAGAATGCCAGCTGTACCTGCTTCAAATAACTTCTTACGTGTGTTCTCCAGACTGCATCTGACCTTACGCTAACCCACTCCTGCAGTGCCTTCTATTCTTGTGCCCCCAGCCTCTTATTATCTCATCTCTGCTTTCAGTTCCCTTCACACTCAATCCACTCCACCACCCTCCTACCCATCCTCTTCCATTCCCACCCCCCACATCCATCTCTTTGCTCACCCTCACCCTCCCCTTCTCTCCAATTGCCCTTAACCTATACTCCGCCCCAACTTCCACACCCTGATTCCATTTCCTTTCTCTCCCTCACTCCTTCCCCTGCACATTCAGCTGTCATCTCTCCTCCCAAGGTACTGCCTCTCTTCACTTGACTTCATTTTTCTTCTCTTCTCTTCTCTTCTCTTCTCTTCTCTTCTCTTCTCTTCTCTTCTCTTCTCTTCTCTTCTCTTCTCTTCTCTTCTCTTCTCTCCTATTCTTTCCTCTTCCTATAACCTTGCAACAATATCTAATTTAGTGTACTTGATTCCGGCTTCCAAAACAGCCTTTGTCTAAATGCTTACCTAATGTAACTTAACAGACTCTGGCTACTGTGATCAGCCAATGACCTTGTGCAAGCTGTGCTTGCTCTACTTTGTCATTCCAGTACAATTGTGTTGTAATTTACTTATGTTTTACACTTCTTATAGCTTTTTTGTCTAGACTCAGAACCTATTTAATGAGCTTGTACTCAAAGGTAGTATCCAAGATCACAATAAATAAATAAATAATCAAAAAAAAATGTTTCCAGATGTGAGCAAATCCATTAGACTTCCCATATGAAATATAGGACAGCCTTTCATACCCCATCATGGTGAGCATACAGTCGATCCACTCTTCCTGTGTGGGAAGCTCAGTAGACCTCCAATGCCTCAACAACATATGCTTAGCTTCTGAAATAGCTGTTGAAAACCAGGCCTTCTTGCTAGGAATGATCCTCCCAAGCTTAACAGTATTTCCCAGAATTAAAAGTGAAGGATCCGCTGCCAAAGTAAACCCCAAAACCTGGGCTATAAGATGTCTCAATCCCTTCCACCAATATGTAACCTTAAGGAAGTACCACAATATGTGCAGTAATGTCCCCCCATCCCTATCACATTGCCAGCACTGAGTGTGTGTCATTAGTCTCGTTTGATATAGAGCAGTAGGGGTTTGGCACCACAAAAATAAGGTCTTCAAATGAACCAATCTACCAGCTGTATCCTTGCAGAGTCCATATCAATCAATCAATCAGTCTATCAAATCTTTATTTATCCAGGCGGGCACCATTGAGCAAGCTCATTTACAAGGTGGACCTGCGCTACACACAGTCATAAAGAAAACCGATAACATAATTGGTAGGGAATACAAGAATAAGAAAAGGTACAAACATTGATGTAAGGACAGTAATAATTGTGTTCAGTCGAACAGGCACATTAAAGATCTCTCCTAGCTATGAGAATTAGTTAGAGCAGCAAGCCCAGGTATAGGAGGTAAATTCATGATGGAACTAAGAGAGGAGAATTAAGGATGACCAGCTATGGCACCAGGAAGTACCGGCAGCCAGGATCACAGCATATGTGTTAGCCAAGATTGTTTCCTACTCTTCCTCCCCCACAATAGAGTAACCCACCATTCAAGTCATTCTTTGACTCAGTTTGCTCGTATCTGGCATCATCTTGTCCAATAACACTTTATAAATCAACCCAATTCATGGGGATTTCTGTCCAGCTCCATCCATACTCCCATTCCCAAAAATCTTTTCCCATTGTTCTGAAGAAGGCAAGGTCAGTGATATACTCAACTGGGAAGATATAAGATGTTGTAGCTGAAGGTACCTCCAGAGATGTGACAAGGGGAGGATGAACTGCTGTTGCAGCTCTGAAAAGTATTTAAAAATCCATGATCCAGAGGAGAACAATTCCCCTACCCTACCAATTCCACCTTCCTTCCATAATGACCAAGAAATCTCGGAGCCCCCATACGCAACTGAGAATTACTCTAAATAGGCCACAAAATAAAGGGGTCCTGCTAATCTGACCCTAAATGTTTCTCAAATTCCACACATCAACTGCATACTCTTGGGTGGACAGGAGGTGTGCTGCTTTCTTAACAGCCCATAAGACCCCCTCAGGAGGTCCATGGGAACCCCATTGCTTTTCCAAAATCAGCCACTGAATGATGGCCTCCCAATATTCTGAATGAAGCCAGTACCATATATGCCATAAGCCCACAGCAATATCATAGTCTTGAAACCATGGCAAAGCAAACCTTCCTCTCTTATAATGGTCTTTAAACATGCCATAGAAATATGGGACTTTGAACCTGCCCAGTAAAAAGAATTCACTGCTGCCTGGATTTGATGCCATCACATATCTGGACCCTTAAGGGGAAGCTATTTTAGGATATACAAGACCTTCAGGAAAAACATCATGCAGATCTCTTGAATTTTACTCCATAATGAAAACGTAACTATTTCAATTTGACCACATCATCTTTCAAGGTCTGCAAGATAGGGAAAACATTCATGGAGGGTCATTTCAATAGCTGAGGGGAGATATTAACTCCCAAATACTTAATAAGGCCAATTGCCCACTGAAATCCGGGAACCAGAAAACGTGCAGATGGCCCCTTTGGGTCCATTGGTATAATTTCAGTTTTACTCTGGTTATTATGGATAACTGACAAAGAAGAACAGTCTTCCAGGAGCCTCATCAAGTTGTGGAGGGAGGTCTCAACCCTTCTCAATGTCAGCAAGACATTGTCTACAAATAACTTAGTCTTGTATATCTGAGAACCTACCTGGATTCACAGGCTATCAGGGAAATCCCTAATCTTCTGATCTTAAGGCTCAATTACAAGTAGATATATGGGTGGGGAAAGGGGACAACCTAGATGGGTGCCCCTTCTTAACAGAAAACTAGGAGACATCCTACCAGTAGTCAACACTACTGCCCAGGGGTTAAATAAAGGACCTGAATCCAACAGGTGAAATGGGGACCAAAACTAAATTTTTTCAATGTGGTTAAAAGGTAAGACCACTCAACCGAGTTAAACACCTTTTCTTCATCTAGGGCTACCACAGCCTACATCCCTGGCAGAGCCACCGTAACACAGAAAAGTTCTACCAGCCACCAGATATAGTCCATCCCATCTCTTCCCCTCAACAAACCCCACTTGATCCAGGTGGACTAATGAAGATAACACTGCTGCCAAATGATTTGCTAACACCTCCATCAACAATTTATAGTCCACTTTGAGAAGGGAGATCAGGCAATGGCTTGCACACTGATATGGATCCTTACCTTTCTTGAGAAAAACAGATATGATAGCATCACACATTGTCAGAGGAAGCTGACTTTGTTCCCACGTCATTCTTACCACTTAAGTAAAAAGGGGGCAAACCATATCCATTACAGGTCTATACAATTCAATTGGGAACCATCCAGGCCAGGAGTTTCCCCCTTGAAGTTGATAAATAAATACTCAGATTGTTTCAGGCCCAATAGGGTCTTCCAGAACTTGCCATTGCTCATCTGTTAAACTGGGTAGGGACAACAAATCTTAAAAGGTGTGTATATCGGTATCATCTCCAAGTGACCCCAGTCTAGTGCAATATAATTGTCAATAATAATCATAGAAAGGCTTGTTAATCCCTTCTGAATCTAGTACAAGATTTCCATCCTTTTGGCCCCCAGGATGAGTAGAACTATCTAATTTCTTAAGCCGATATGCTAACAGATGTCACGCCCATTTATCACCCTCCTAAAATGCATGTTTAGTCCAGTATTAGCCTAGCTCTGCCGGTTTGTGTGCTTAATAATTTTAACTGGAACTCTGAATCTCAAATTTATTTTATTAAGGAGGGTTTAGAGGCTCCTGTGTTATGTCACTGTTCAAATTGTGTTTCCAAGGCTTGGGCTTCTGTCAAATGTTCTTTCTTGGGGGGCAGAGGCATACAATATGATCTTGCCCCAAATACAGGCTTTAAGAAACTCCCAAACCCAGTGTGGAGCTATGTCCACTGAGGAATTTAACTCTAATTACTCCTGAATCTCCTTTCACAGACAACTCTGAAAAGAGGCATCTAACAAAAGACTCACATTACACCGCTATCGTGGCGTCCTTTTACTGCCCTGCATAGCTAGAAATGTCCAGGTGACAGGGACTTGATCAGAAATAAATATAGTCTCTATAGATGTATGAAGTAACATAGAAACATAGACTTTGATGGCAGAAAAGGACCGCTAGGCCCATCTAGTCTGCCCATTTCCCTACCTACAGGATAGGCCGCAGATCCTAGTTAACCAACAGCCTATATCTTCCTGCCCCCCAC
This sequence comes from Neoceratodus forsteri, assembly GCA_016271365.2. Taxonomy (NCBI): domain Eukaryota; kingdom Metazoa; phylum Chordata; order Ceratodontiformes; family Ceratodontidae; genus Neoceratodus; species Neoceratodus forsteri. The sequence continues at coordinate 39,979,683 of CM028131.1, read as the reverse complement.
AAGAATTGCCTTATGTCTGTCCCATGCATTCTTGAATTCTCCCACAGTTTTAGACCCCACAACTTCCTCAGGAAGGCTGTTCCATGCATCCGCTACCCTCTCTGTGAAATAATACTTCCTCACATTGCCCCTGAACCGCCCTCCTTCTATCTTTAAATTGTGTCCCCTTGTTCTTGCAAGTCTCTTTTTCTGAAACTGTTTCATCAGAACCTAGGAGGCCAATATTAAATCAATACAGCTGTAAGTCTGGTGTACTGCAGAGTATAATGTATAGTCTCAATCATTAGTGTTACAAACACGCTAGATATCCCAAAGTCTTTGGTCCTCCCTTGTCTGTGACAAGGCACTCGATCATGAGTTAAATGACCTACTGGGGTTACCATTTTGGTCACAAATAGAAATGTTGTGAAATAACATTTTGGCAGTGAAATTGCCCCGAAGCCTACAATTTTACCATGCAAAACATTTCTCAAAATTCCGCCATTGTGCAAAATTTTTCTCTGGGTGTAAAGTCGCAACATTTTGCCCATGGAATACAGAATTTCACCACTAAATGCACAATTTTGCCCCAAACAGCAAAATGTTCACCCAAATGTTACCAAAATTTCACCACTCCATGGGCAAAATTTTGCATTTCATGCCTGCAAAATATTTTGCAGAACATGTGAATTTCATGAAATAGTTTGTGTAACAAAATTTCCAAATTTTGCACATTTCTGGTCACAAGCAGGGTCCATAACCTCGTTCATAAATCCCTCTAAAATTACCTTGCCTTCTGATGTATTATTTGTGAGAGTTTAGCAAAAAAAGACATCCCATATGAATTTGGACAATAAACCAATACTGTGGTACATAAAGTCCCATCCATGGTACCTATAAGCAGGATCCAATGACTGTGTGGGTCCTTAGTTACCTGCTTAGTCACCAATTCAAACTCTGTGCTATAAATATCAGCACCCCCACCCCTGTTTTATAGAAGTATAAGAGGCTGCAGATAGATGACCTTTCCAACTAGGTTGTAATCTCTTTACATCATTTTGGAGCAGATGTGTTTGCAGTATGATCTCCCCCCCCTCAATTTTTTTATATGATGTAAGACCCTCTGGTGTTTGATAAGCCCACTCAAACCCTGTACATTCCAGGATACTACCTTATAGGTAGTCATATTTCACCAATACATTCCAGAAGAGTCCCACCATGATCCACCCCCTGCATGTCCCAGCAACAGAACTGTTTTAGTGCATCCTACCATCCCATAGCAAACCAAATACAGTTCAACCTCATTTATCTGACCCGCTTAGGGGACATCCAAAATGGTCGGATAAGCGGGGGTCAGATAAATGGGATTCCATCATTAAATCAGTCCTCATTCTTTTATTAACACACTCACGATGCAGTAATAGTTAACAATTTATTCCTGGTACAAAATGTGAAAAATGCAAATCTTTATTTCAATTTTAGTGCTTGGTGCTTACTTTGAAAATATTTTATGTGTAGTAGTTTAGTTTAGCTTTTAAAATAGTCAGCAATTGACTTTTGTTTAAGCGCATCATGTCGCTTTCTTTGCACGCTGCTTAATGCTTCGTAGCAGCATGATCTGTATAGGGTCACAGTCCGGTTGTGATTCTTGGTAAAGAATCACCTTTTCAAGGTACTGTACTGCCTCTGTGTGACTTGGCACGATAGGAGCAGACTCTTCTGTATCTGACTCATTTCATCAGGGTTTTCTTCTTGTTCCTGCTCCGTTTTTGTCACCATGTCCATGATGCCCTCATCAGACAGAATCTCCTGACCTTGTCCGTGGGCATCACTCAGCAACCACTCCTGCACTTCTGCAGATGGAGGATCAGGGAGGTCTGCCTCAAGGATCTCTAGTTCTTTTACAGTGACATCAGTGTTTGGTGGGATAGGAAGGTCAGCTTGCTCAGGGTCAGCTTGCACTCTGTCAGGATAATTTTCTGTGGCTTCCAGACTTGTTTTTATTCCTCATTTTTGCCAAGCTTTTTGTATATATTCAGGGCACAAGCTATCCCATGCCTCAGCAGCCATGTAAACCACATCCTTAAGATTTATGGCTTTGATAATGTGGGCCAAAGGAGTATCGTGGTTATCGCTAGCAAGCATGGTCTGGAGCAGTTTTTTACGATATGCCCTCTTAAAAATTTCAAGGACTTCCTGATCAAAAGGTTGTAACTTAGATGTTGTGTTGGGTGGTAAGAAAATGCAGCAGATTGTGCCATCTCATGTGCAAACATCGGCAATGTTTGGGTGGGCTGGTAAATTGTCCACAAGAAGCAAGGCTTTCTGTGGTAACCGTTTCCCTCGAAGGTAGTGCTTTACTTGAGGGATGAACTGACTTGAAAACCAGACTGAAAAAATGTCAGCAGTCATCCACGCACTCCTCTGAGCCTCATACTGCACAGGGAGGGATGCCATGTTTAAAGCATCTAGGCACTCTTGACTTGCCAATCACAACCAGCTTCATTTTGTGACCAACAGCGTTGACACAGCCAAGCACTGTCAGCCTGTCTTTCTGCTTTTTTATCCCCCGGGCATTTTTTCTGAACCATGAGCAAGTGTTCTCTCAGGCAAACCTCGCAAAAACAGCCCTGTTTCATCGGCATCGAACACTTACTCTGGCAGTAAACCACCAGCCACTATCATATCCAGCAGCTGTTGAATAAAAGGCTCAATGCCATCGTCTGCTGCGCTTAGCCTCTCACTACAAAGACGAAGCTGGCGAATCCCATGCCGCTTCTTAAATCTGTCCAGCCACCCCTTACTTGCTGAGACTGGTCCCGAAATGGCAAGACGAGTGTGAAATTGTAATGCCTTTTCTTTAAGGAGCGGGCCAGATAGCGGGGTGCCCTTCTCCCTCTCCTGCCTGAACCATGTGTAAATTGCAGCATCGCACTGCTCCTCTTTACACATCCTGGTGTTTTTTCTTGTATCAGATCCTGCAGCCATCTCCATACTGACAGCAAAGTCCCTTATTTTTTCTTTTGCAGACTTTATATCGCTAATTGTGGACTTCCTGACTCCGTACTCCTGTGCTAAAGCAACAGCATGCTCGCCACCTTCAAGCCTGTCAATGATTCTCAGCTTCTGGGACACGGAAAGGACAACTCGCTTTCTTTTGCCTGAGGGAAAATCCATCGCTACGTAGTACTGTACGCTGCTACTACACTGCATGAATCTTGTCAGAATGACGCAGCTCATTAAGTGTTCGTTAAGGTCATCAGGTCACAGCTGCAAAGAATTAAAGTTAATTGCAGTGCATTCTAATGACAGCTTTTGACAGCTTTGACAACATATGATGAACATACGAAAACAGTGGGGGACACATATCAGGTTCGTTAAATAGGGAGGTTCGGTAGTACGGGGGTCGGATAAAAGGGGTTTGACTGTATGTGATAAAGTAACAGAGACTATAATAACAAGTAACTCAACACACCCCAACTACCCACCAATTATGCACATTGACCTGAAAAGTTCTGAAAGTATAAACATTAATAGGATATCTCAGGCACTCACTGGATCATGCCCCCCGTCCTATGTGAAAGTACCATAAATAAAAGAAACTCTATTCCCCACCCCCTTCTCTTCCACTTTCACACCCAAATGCCTCCTTAGTGTACGTTTCATCTGGAAACCCATGTCCCATAGCAACCTAGCTAATCTTATAAAAGTTTCCCATAATCCCACAAAAGGATACTGATTATAGCAAAACCACAAAAGGTATAAAATAATCAGGTCCCCCTACCTCTCCAAAGCACCAAGTCCCACTCTCAAGTAAGCCCTGTCCAACAAATAAAACCCTCTGAAGAGGATCTAGCCCATACAACAACCACCTAATTGCTAATCATACTGTTACAAAAGAGAAATAATAAAACTAACAATAATCCACCCTCCCAAGCAGCTTTGGATCTCAGCAGGGGCCAGATCATCAAGCCTATACTGTTAAAAGGAATCCTAGAGAACACCATCACAATAAAGAATTATATCCCCACCTAGAAAATGTACACATTGAGCCAAAAAACACAACTGTGTTTAAAATCCCCACTTGCAACATTACTATCCACCAGCTGTCATTAAAAGCAGCAAAGAGCTCTCCCATAGCTGTGACTATATTGCAGCAACAACAAAATACACTTGTCCAAAAAGAGAATAGAACAGTAAGGTTATGGACAAGCAACCCCATAATCATCCCCAAAAACCTAATCGCCCCTTCCTATACTAAAATCTGGACACCTCGGGAGAAGTAGTTGTAAAAAGAGTTAAAGAAACTATCCTCAACCCTGAACCATCAGTCCCTCAGATGAAGCATCTGAACTGCTCTATTGCTCTGGCTCCAGTTTCCTCACCCTCACCAGCTATCCTGCCTTTGGACTGCGTCTCCTGTCTGACTTGGTGGCATCAGGCAGTACTGGCAACTGGAACTCCAGGTGGTGACATGTGAAGGAGGAGGCGTGCTGCAGTTTAAGGGTTATACCTCTCTAGCAGTTCTCTGCGTAGCGGTTCTCTGCATGAGTGGGTCTTGCTGGAGTGGTGAGAGTCCTTGGAGGGAGTCACAGGTGAGAGGTGCAGTGGGAGGCCCCATGTAAAGAAATTGTGTTTATATGTAAAAGAAGTCCTAAAATAAGTGGGAGTTTGTGTTGAGGTAATAGGTTTAGGGTACTGCAAAATATGTATGCATGTATCAGACATGCATGCTTTCTATTGCTGTTTTTAGTGGTACATCTAAACAGGTTTGAAACAGAAGCTAGTGTTAAGGGGAAATAAAGTTCTATGGGTTGGGGGACATAATGTAAGTACCTGAAAATATTCCTGTGGTGACAACATGCTATAGAAAAGCTAAGAGAAATGAGGGCCATGCTAATTGGGGGAATCTGCACAATATTGTCTGTGAACCTATGGGTTCAGAATTTACTGGTGGGTTAACTCCAAGTAAGGGGTATGAAATCCTAGTTCAGATCACTCATAGAGAAGACAGAACTCACAGGGCTAAACAAAAGTGTAGATGCAAATCAAGATGAAATTTGGTTAGTGTAGAAATACAAAGGTCATGGGCTTTCTCACCTTAACTGGTGTTTAGATAGAATAATGGAAAAATATTCTGTGTGTGGGACTGTCTTGATGGGAGATGCAAATCAGTTGCAATTATCCAAAGTCATGCAGGGTAGGAACGTGAAACAGATAGCTAGGGAAGGGACTAGGGGGGAAAACATTTTGGATGTAGTAGTCACAAACTCGGCCGAATGGTATAGCCCCCCCCCGAAATTAGCACTTCTATTAGTTCTGATCACATATCTGTTTTTGTCACCTCCAATGTATTAGAGAGTAAGATTCAAAGAGAGAAGAAAAAGGTGTAGATGAGTTAAAAATAGACTACTGTAGCTTAAAAAAGAAAAGGGTATTAGATGCAATAGCAGGGGGATTTGATAATGAATGGCTCAAATTTGAATCAGCTGATTCTACGTGGACTATGATAAGTACCAAAATCCAAGAGATAAAGAATAGCATCTTTGTGTGAGGTTAAAGTTAGGTGGGGATAAACCTTGGGTTATGGAGGAATTGAAAGGGTTGATAACTAAATGGCAAAGGGTGTTGAAAGCAGGAAGGATGGATGAATTCCATAGGTTGAGGAATAAAATTAATAGGCTATGAAAATGGAATAAAAAGAAGTATTATGAGAAAAAAATTAGTGGGTTATGTAATGTTAATGAAAAAAAGTGGTGAAAATCCACAAAGGTTATTATTTAAAGTAACAATAAGGAGGAACAGATAGGAAAGTGGGGGATTAATTGTGGGTTTGAGGGTGAAAATAGGGAGACGCAATTTGTGCAGCAGCTAAATAGAGTATTGTGTGAAGTTAGTAGAAAGCTGGAGCCCTTGAAAGAATGTGAGGAAGAATTGTGGATAGTTCTGGTTAAATATTTAGGCCCAGATATTCAAAGCAGTTACACATAGTGCAACTGAGTTGGCGCCGGGAAGTGCAGACTTGTGCCAAGGAGAGATATTCAGTGGGAGCCATAGTACAGTGCAAGTCCCAGTGCACCAATGTGCAACCCTAATAAAGGCATGCACAAGAGCATGGGGCGTGCCCATAAATATGTGATGCAGTGCGATATTCAATCGCTGAACCATGGCACAAGTGCAGAGCAACTCCCAGTTGCACCGAGCAGACTTGAGCCCATAAATACAGGGCGCAAGCATACAGACAGCACTTGCACCATGGGTGAGGGAGAGAGAGAGAGAGAGAGACAGTGGAATGAGAAGGGAGAGGGACAGAAAAAGACAGAGCAAGGGAGCCAGAGTCTGTGAGGGACAGAGTGACTGGCACAAGCAGTCAAAGGGATGTGGGACAGAGGTGGCAGTGGAGATTGAGCAAGGGGCCAAAGGAGTGAGAGGGGGAGGCAGGCAAAGTGTCACACACAGCACTGGGGTGGCAAACAGACCACAGCAGCCGACTGCCCAGAGGGAGACAGAACATCAGGGGCCATAGCCAGTGCACCCTTCTTAATGAAGGCCATTATGAGGGGTGTGAGGAGGCAGGAGGAACAGTGTCGTGGCCATGGAAGGGCCCGTCAGTGGTATGCCTGGAACAGGTGGTACCGTGCCCACACCACCTTCAAGAATTTCACCAATTTGGAGATTGTGGGCCAGTATTGCCTGAACAGGACTATTCTGAGGCAGCTCCATTAGCTGTACAGTGAGGAGATGCAGGCACCCACAAGACATAGTTATGCAATGTCTGTGGAGACAAAGATAACAGCTGTCATGTGCCTGCTCACCATGGGCACCTTCCAGAGATTAACAGGGGACATGACAGGCATAACTCAGTTGGCCACATCATGTCTCCTCACACAGTTCCTCAATGCCCTGCTGCCACATGCTTCAGAATACATCCATTTCCCCAGCACAAAGGCAAAATATACATCAACCATGCAGGACTTCCACAGGGTAGCATGAATGTCTGGCATGCTTGGGGCCATTGACTGCACCCATGTGGGCATCCGTATGCCACATGTCCATGAGGGCATTGTGTACATTAACAGGAAGGGGTTCTCCAGTGTCAACTGCCAGGTGGTGTGCAATGCCAAGGGGTGCATAACCAATGAATGTGCCACACACCCTGGGAGTGCACATGATGCACTCATCTGGCACAGCTCTGTGCTGTGCCACAGGTTTGAGTGTGGGGACATACCCGCAATCCACCTAGTGGGTGAGTATAGGATGGCCAATGGGTGCCAGGCAGACGAGGTCATGTGATGGGAGTGGGCAGGGTGGGTGCTCTGGCAAGGGCACCAGGGATAGGCAAGGGGCATAGCAACAGAGGACACAAGGCTAACCATGTCATTATCCACACAGGTGACAGTGGCTATCCACTCAGGCCCTGGCTGCTCACACCCTACTGGTGCCTGTTGTTCCCAGCAGAGGAACGGTACAATGAGGTACACACCAGCATGTGGAACATCATTGAGTGTGTATATGGGATGCTGAAGACATGGTACCATTGCCTAGACAGGTCTGGCGGTGCCCTACAGTACAGCTCCTCGAAAGCCTGTGGCCTATTCCTGGCCTGCTGCATACTGCACAACATGGCCATTGACCGTGGGATAGCTGTCGAGGTTGATGATGGGGACAGTAATGGGGACAATGAGGGCAATGGGCTGGAGGGTGGTGGACAGCCCCCCCTCGGGTGGAAGGATCTCTGGCTCCAGAGGATGGCATGCCAGCACAGGGACACAATCATATAGGAGCACTATGGTGCATGTGGGTAGGTGGTGTAACACCCACACACTGGCCACACACACAGGTACAGCACACAGACAGGGGCATGCATGGCATGGCAATGGGCATGCACACACAGAGGCATGGCACAGGGGTGTGGATGTCAGTGCCACACAGACACAAACAACTGCACACAGCAGTGCATAGCACCACACACGCACACAGACACACACGTGCCCAGGCACTGGCATGTGCCAGGGATCAGATGCAGTGCACTGGTGCACAGGCTCAACTGATGCAGATCCGCTCTCATCATGCCCACACCGCATGAGTCAGCAGTTGGGCAAGCATGCACACAGGCAGCATGCAGTGCACCACACAGGTACCACACCCGTGGTATGCACACACACACACCGCCCAAGCACACACAGGGCAGCTGCAACAGACTGCAGCCAGGGCAGCACAAATGTTAGGTCCGCCGTGAGGAACCATGGCCACTGCGGCCATATGGGCAGCCACGCTAGGGCTGATCAGCAGCCATAGGCTGTGCATCAGCCACAGGGGGTGCTTGCAACAGCCCCCAGGGGTTGTACTACAGGACCATGACTGTGTCCATGCAGGGGTGTGTAGACACCCAAACAGGCTCTCCCCAGGCATGATCAGGATACCTACAGCAGAGCCAGGCTTCAACAGGGAGGGTGTCAATCACCACTGGGATCATGGGGTGGATAGTGCACTATGCGGTGTCTGAGGTGGCCTGCCACATCCTGTGGCAGCCAGCAGTGCAAGGTCATCCATTATTGCATTGGCTGTGTGATCTTGGGATGTGGCCGTGTCCTCCCGCAAGCACTGGATAGCCGCCAGGAGCTGTGCAGTGCCTCTCTCTTGTTGCTCTGCCACATGATGCACCTCTGCACACAGTGCATGCACCCCTGTGGCAAGCAGCACTTGTTGCTCCATGGAGGCCCACAGCAGATGGGTGTGCTCTGCCAATGGGTTGGCGCCCAAGGGATCCTGGGTGGGGCCGTGTCCCTCTGGCACAGAATGACCACGCTGCACAGCTCCCCACTCAGGTGGACACTGCACAGTGTGGTCCCCATGGGGTGGGTCCCTGTCAGGTGCCCCAGTGGTGGACCCCATGTCCAGCTGCCCAATGGGCCCTGCTGCCTTCTGCTGCCCTTCCTGCCACTGACCACAGCCCCGCTCCAGTGTAGCCACACCACCACATGGCACAGCCATGGCAGTGCACACAGCAGCATCCAAAGTGGTGGTAGGCACCTGTCCCACAACTGGCAGGCCACTGGGCATGCTGCCAGTGCTAGTACCTGGTATGGGCATCTCCCCCATGACACCACCCATGCTGTCCAGGATTATGGTGAGTTTGTCGTCAGTGTCAGACACCACCCTGTTCTGTGTCTCCACACAGAGGATGCCATGGCTGGCATCCTGCAGAAACTCAGCTAGGGCCTCGTCTGACTCCATGCCCAGGACATCCGACTGGGCAATTGTGGAGTGCTGCAGCCAGTTGGGCCCCCTGATGAGGTGGATGGCTGGTCATCTGGGGCCAGGCCTGCCTCCATGGTTGCTGCTGGCACCCCATCCACTGCATGCAGGCGTGCTGGTGCTTGAAGGGAAAACAGTGTGTTAGTGATTCATGGCCCCATCCTCCCCCACCCTCCCCCACTGCCTGCAGTGTGGGTCAACATAAGTACCATGCAGTGATGGGCTCCCGCCTGTCTGGAAACCGCCACCTGGCACACCCTCAACAGTGCTATGGTGTATGGTGGCCGTGACCAGCTCCTCCTGCGCCATGAGCTGTGGCACATCCGCAGGCCCCCATGGCAGTCCGGGCTGCTCATATGGCTGCCACTTTATCCTTGATGTGGTGTCTATCAGTGCCCACCTTCTTTCTGCACTTCTGCACAGACCACTGGCAGCTGCTCTGCTGGTTCACACATGCCGCCACCTCCTCCCAGGCCATAGCCCTGGCCTGTAGTGTGCCTGTGGCACCACTCAGCAGTGGTTCCCTGTCGAGGTAGGTCTCAAACAGGGCATCGGCCTCTGCCTTGGTAAAGTTGGGGCTGCACTTGTGAGCAGGCCTACGGTCCTCACTCTCCTCATGCTCGGACATAGTGCTACCTGTGGACATAGACATGTCTGTCAGTGTCAGCAGCTGCCTACCCGTCCACCCTGCTGTACTGGCTGGGCTCAGCAGCAAGAGCAACTTACCTCTGATGGTTGCAATACTGTTCCATGGCCTGTGCTGTTCTGAGGTGCTTTTATGGCACAACACATGCAAATGAGCATTGGCACAATGGTAATGACATGCTAATTTCATCAGTGCACCACGCATTGGCTGATAAACTCATTTGCATGAGGCGGCTGAATATCACATACTTGCTCCATGTGCAGTGCAATTGCTCTGGAGTAAGTCTCAGTGCAATGGCCAGGCATGTGCAATACACCAGACTGCAGTGCTTATGTGGCAGGTGGTGTGCCACTGCCTATTGAGCACTGTGCGCCCTATGCGCAATAGGGTCCATGGTGCACTGTGCACCATGGGCCCTATTGCACACCGACGCACAGTGTGCCAGGTGACCCCTGACCCCTACTGTGGCCCTTTAACCCCTTGCGATGACACCACCATGTGCCTGTCAGGCCACACCCATTTTGTGCATCTCCAGTGATGCGCATTTGGAGAACACAGCTCATGCCTCCATGAGGCACGCATCCCACGTATGTTGTGCACACTTATGCCTCTGGCTGCCATTTTGTCTCCACATATAGCCGCAGTTTTGATGGTTCAGTAGGGAGATCAATGATCCCGTAATTGGTCAGATGTGGAATTGATCAATCTGGTGGCCTGTGTGTAGCCACATGCACCAGGGCTGTTTGGGCAGGTGCCCCTGCAACAGGCCAGGGTGGAGGTCTGGCAGGCCATTGCTGCCAGGCTTGTGCAGGACACCAGGGTGGCCAGTACTGGTGAGCAATGCCACCACCAGTATGGGGACTTCATGAGGTGGGACCCAGAGTGCCTGAGGTAGCTACAGGCATGCATCTGCAGGGGGGACATGCCACAGCCAGGTAAGTTGTCCCATGCTGCATATGTGCCCTAGTGCCGTACTGTGGAGATGGCTAGGCTGCCTTGCCTGCCCTGCAGAGGGAGTGCACTGTTGTGTGCACTGTGTAGTGGCATTGCTGGCCTCAGGTTGCATTGTGCTACAGCCTTGCGGGACATGTCAGGCAGGGGCACATGCTGTGCACAGGGGTAGGGGTAGTGAGCACATGCTGTGGGTGTTTTCTGATGTGTACCACTCTTTGTTCCATTCCCAGGACCTGAAGATTGCCATGGCAGGAGCACCAGCATGGGCACAGCAGGCCGCAGTGGGACCCAGTGGTGGTGGAAGAGCAGTGGTGGGACAGGTGCAAGTGGCACCACAGTGGGCAGGTAGGCACTGTTGCATTCCTCTGCACAATACCGGTTGGTCAGCAGGGGAGTGGGTGCAGCCATGACCACCTGTGCCAAGTGTCACAGCAGCTGTGTGTTGCACACTGTGCGTGGTGCATGCCACAGTGGGGCGGCCTTTGCACACATGTACCAGCTTTTGGTGGGGTGGGTGTGTGCTCGGCTGCCACTGGTGTTGCTTTGGTGCTGCTGTTGCCCTGTGCCATCTGACTGTTGCTGCACAGTCGGGATGCCATTGGGTGACAATGTCCACCACTGTGCACTGTCGTGATGTGCTGGGATGCTTGCAGGCATTGGCCCACCCCCTGTGGGTGGCCAGGACACCACACCAGGGGTGTGTGTTCCCCCTGCCCACTGTGCACACTTGTGGGCATGGTTTCTTGGGACCTTGCACTGATCACCTGTCCTATCCTTTGTCATAGGCATCCTGAGGAGATCACAGCTGCCCCTTTATTGCAGATTGCTGAGTCAGATAATTCTCATCACCTCGACGACCCTGGAGGAGGCCCAGCAGGTGCGATGGATTATGCTGGCAGACCGGCGGTGGAGGAGGTGTCAGGCGGCGGGCCATGGCTGTCCTTAGTTTAACCCCAGCAATTCCCTTATAGCCCTGCCATCCCTTCCCCATCCGCCCCCTTTCCACTGTACAGTCCCAGTTCCCTGTCCCCTTCCCTCACTTTCCTACCCTTTCTGACCCCTTGCACCTGTACATAGTTGTTTTCAGTACAGATATTTTGCTTACCTGCCTGTGTAGTTGTCTGCTTTGCAGCCGGCATGTGGAGCCATGCTGCAGTGGTGTGGTGTGTGTCTGTGTGGTGTGCATGTGTTTGTGTGTGGGTCAAGCATCGTGGTGTCCTGCCCCTTGGTTGGTGGCTGTGCCTTGGGGTGGCCATGGGGAGGCTGTCCAGGATGTGTCTCATGTGTGTGGTTGGCAGCATGATCCTGGGTGTGGCTTGCGGAGGTCTGGGTGGGTGGGAGTATAATATGTGGCTGGGGGGACTCCTGTGGTGGCTCTCCATTGGCCATTGGAGCCACCTGTCACTTGCTTTCTGTGCCTCAGATATGTTCTGGGGTGGGGTATCTGGGTGCCTGTGTGTGCCCTGCTGGTGGTGGCCACCTGTGGCCTGTCACTGCACATCCCTGGCACTGTCCCAAGGTGTGTTCCTCTGCCATGACTCACACTTTTCCTCTGCTGCTGTGCTCCCACCATTGACTGGGGCTAGTCTGTGTGTGGCATGGTGCATCTCTGGTTGCGCTATGGTGCAAGTCTGGTTACACTATGTCACTTCCCTGCAATATTCAGCCGTGTTGCGCTCATGCATGTTGCCATGCACAACCTTTAAATATGGCACTCATTGCACAATGGCACATCGGATTTGCGCTGCACAGGACTTGCGATGGCCTTTGGTGCATTTCTGAATATCTGGCCATTAGTGTTAGTCGAGGATATTTCCAAAGCTTTAAAGTGAGTAAAGGTAAACAAAGCAGTAGAACCAGATAATATACCTAACTGGATTTTTATTTATTTATTTAAAATTGGTGACAGGGAAAGGCACACTGAGCTGAGGCTCATTTCCAGGTGTGACCCAGGTAAAAGGTGTACACAGAGGTATGCAGAAAAGTATAACAATTGTTAGTTATAGACCTTAAGTACAGCATCAAGAAGTTACAGTGACACACATAGAGATTTACAATATTATACACGCATTTGTATTAAAAGTATTATACAAGCAGCAACATTACAGTGTTTTGTAACTAGCACAGGAATTGTACAGTAAATTAATTAAAATACTATTGGAGGCAGGCGTGTGCCAAAAATTTACCGAGTGGGGCCTCCGAGAGTAGATTGAGTCTGAGTCATGGTGGGATCCAAGGAGCATCTTTGGTATAGAGGGAAGGGGAAGAGCTTGAGGAGTTGTTTAATGGCTATAAGGAAGAAGGCCTGGCAAATGTTGGGTGGAAAATTGTTTCGTAGGAGGGGGAGACAGTAGGAAAAGGCAGCTTGACCAGAAGCAGAGTGGGGGCGAGTGAGGTGGAAAGTGTGTGCATTCCTGTGGCAGAGGAAGTAGCTTAGGGAATTGGCTGGAGTAAGGCAGGAAGTGAGGTGGGAGGTAGGGAGCCTAACCAGTATTTAGCTAGGGAGGCACTGTGGATGGTTCCCCTGTGAGGGAGCGGGGCTAGGGAGAGAGTAGAGTAAAGGAGGCAGTGATGAGCAAGTGAGGGGAGGCAGTGGCAAAATGACAGAAAGAGTAGAGTAGGTTGTCGAGTTTAGAGAGGGATGATGTTGGTGCCATAGCATAGATGATGTCTGTGTAGTCCAGCACTGGCAAGATTGTTTTATGTACAGGGTCATTACAGGTGGGAAGAGGAATACTGGCTTTGTGGTGATAGAGGATGACCAGATTGGGCCGAAGTTTGGTGCAGATGGCCATGACATGAGTGGAAAAGTTGAGGTGGCTATCAACCCATACTCCCAGGTACTTGAAGGTGGGGGCCAGCTTGAGGGGGGAGCCATCCAGGGTGTTGATTGCTGGGGGGGCCAGTAGGGATGCAAGCTTTTGTCTGGATCCAAAGACCATGGTGACTGTTTTTTTGGCATTAAGTTTAAGTTGTTTTTTCAAGAACTAGGCTTGGACTCAGTTGAAGTTGCTTTAAAGATTTGAGAGCACACTGTCTGGAGTGGGGCCCAAAGCATAGATGATTGTGTTGTCTGTGTACAAATGCACATTTGTGGAGAGACCGGTGGAGGGGAGGTCGTTGATGAAAAGGGAGAAGAGGATAGGGCCAAGGATAGAGTCTTGTGGGACACCTGAGAGGATGGGTGGAGGGGTAGAGGGTGTCGCCTATTTGTACGGACTGCTGCCTATTCTGGAGGTAAGAGTGGAACCAGTTGATAGCAGGTTGGGCAAGGCCAAAGGAGCTAAGTTTGTGAAGCAACAGAGGATGGGAGACAGATTCGAAGGATTTTGCCAGGTCAATGAAAAAGGCTATGGTAGTTTGGCTGTTGTTCATGGCAGAGAGGATTGAGTCAGTAACTCGCAGCAAGGTGGTGATGGTGGAGTGGTGTTTTCTAAATCCTGATTGAAAGGGTGAGAGGGAGCTGCTGGAAAGAAAAGGTGACAGTTTGGACAGCATGAGGGATTCTTGGATCTTGGCCAGGGAGGGAAGGAGCGAGATGGGCCAGTAGTTTTCTGGTTGGGAAGGGTCCCTGTCTTTATGGAGGGGGAGGATCTTGGCCAGTTTCCAGTTAGAGAGAACTGTGGCTGTGATGAGAGAGAGGTTGAGTATGTGTGTCAGAGGTGCAGTTATGGCTGATGTGGAGCAGTCTGGGACGCAAGCTGTCAGGGCTGGTTTTGGACTAGTTTAGAGAGATAAGAGCAGAGTAGACTTCCAGGAGTGTGAAATAAGGAAAGAGGAAGCTGGGGTAGGAGTGGGAGAATTTAGACGAGTCGGGTGGAGGAAGGGGTGAGTCGGGCAGGGTGCAAGAGGCAAAAAACGAGTTGAAAAGTTCAGCTATGGTATGGCTTTGGCATGTGGAAGCTGATTTGGTGGCACCCAGGATCTGCAATGTGTTTAATAAATCAGTACTGATGGGAAAAGTCCCCACTCAATGGAAACAGGTCCAGGTTCTACCACTGTCTAAAGTAACCATTCCATGTGATGTGAGTAAGGATTTTTGACCCATTTCTTAGACTTGTATTGTTTCTAAAGTACGTGAAGAATTTGTTACAAATTGGTTAATGGAAATAATAAGTCAATATATAGATCCCAATAAATCTGGTTCCCTAAAGGGGTGTTCCACCACCCTAGCCTTGTTGAAATTTCAGGAGTTATGGATGAGGTCATGGGAAAATGGTGAAATGGTAAGAGTGGCTTTAATTGATTAAAGGAAAGCCTTTGATTTGATGGCACATAATATTTTGATAGACAAATTACAGTCCTTGGCAGTTCCTGCCTGTATAATAAGGTGGATCCATGATTTTCTTTTAGGTAGGTCACAGTGGATAGAGAAGGAGGTGTGGAGGTCTGAACCAGATTATTTGTGTGTGGGAGGGGGTTCCACAGGGTACCAAATTGAGGCCCATCCTGTTTCTCATTATGATAAATGACTTGCATACAATGGGGCCCTCTATTAAATATGTGGATGATACAACTGTTATTGATAGATCTGCAGAAGTAAGTCAAAGTGTAATACAGAGGATTTAGAAAGAGTTGAAGTATGGACACAGTAATAAGGTACAGATAAATCCAGACAAAACATAAGAAATAAGATTTGGGAAAACTAATAAGGCTGAGTTACCACCCCTTATGTTTGGAGGTAGTATTGTGAATGTGGTAAAGAGTGTTAAATTGTTAGGTTTACAAATTTAGGATGATTTTGGATGGAAAAAGCAAGTGTCAGGGATGAAAAACAAGGGAATTCTAGGGTGTATTTTCTGACAATGTTAAAAAGAACAGGTGTGAGTCAGGATGATTTAGTGTATTTTTTTTGCACAGTTGTTCGTCCCAATTTAGAGTACGGGTCTATTGTATGGGAAACTGGGTTAACCTTAGCAGAAAGTAAAGAAATTGAAGGAGTTCAGTAAAGAGTTTTGAGGATTATTGCAGGCCATGAAATGTCTTATAAGGATGCAATGACAATGTGTAAGTTAGAAAGGTGAGATGAGAGAAGAATAGTAATGTCAAGGAAACTGTTTCATGAAATTTGTAATCCTCAGCACAAGTTGCATACTCTATTATCACCAAGAGAAACTGCTGTCTTTGATTTGAAAAAATAAGTTAGATGGCAAAAAACACTTTTCAGAACAACTAAATGCCAGTCTTCCTTTTTTATATGGCATTTTTAAATGATTGTTAATATTATGTATTTACTTTTCATGTAATCAAATGACTATTGCTTTTGTTTTTTGATTTTAAGGTGTATTTTTTATTATATGTTTTTGTAATTTTTGCATTCTTGTTATAATTGGTGTAGCAAACTTCAGCCGACCAACCTCGATGGAGTTTTGGTTACAATATGGGAAATAAACAAACAAACAAACTCAACGGCAGCACTGCAGAGAGATCCTACCTTCTCCCCATTTCTCACTTTTCTCTCCATCACAGAGACCAGTCAGCAAAATCGGTCTCAAGGGAAAAATAAATTGTGCTACTTGATGTAGCAAAACATGAATCTTCCTCTCCTGTAGTGCAAACAGAACCAGTCCATCTTAGTGTTTAAGCCCCTTACTGAAACCAGGCAATAGCAAAAAGAGTAACTTACTCATTCAGCAAGCCAACCAACTTACACTGTCTATGGCTCGAATCACTGGCTGTCAGCTGCCATGTCTCCTGATCAGGCAGCAGCTCCCTCTGACCTTGAAGATGGGGCTACCTTCTCTCAAACTCATTGAGGCTAGGGAAGAGTACAATCTATCTGTGAGCCTCTCACCACTCTCTCTGATCGAATTCTTTGGTGCTCCACTAAATACTGTAGGGCTTCCAACTGGCAGGAAAACAATACCACCTCCAGGCTATTCAAGATTTTCAAAGTAGCAGATGAAATCAAATAGCAGTGAAAACCTTGCTCCCTTGCCATATCCCTGGCTCTAATGAATGCTTTGTGACAAACAGCAACCCTTTTGGGAAAATCTTGCCTAAAGATTAAATGGGCTCCATCGTATTAGATCTCCTTTAATTGCCGGGCATCGCATAAGATTCTTTCATGATCTGGATAGCGAAGCAGCTTAATCAGAATTGGGTGTGGACGAGTGAGACTGTCAGCAGGCGCAGGCCCCATGGGAACCCTATGAGCCTGCTCAATCTGAAAGGAAGTTTCAGGAGCCCATTGTAGCCATACTGGTCATTTCATTTTTAAATATTTAAATTATAATATATTTAAATTAAAAGAAAATCAGTCTGCAGATCTTATCTCAAACTGACTACCTCTAAGATATATGGAGGGCTATCTTTTCCCAATATGTTTTTTACTACTGCAATGTACATGATCACAAATTTATTCTGTGGGATTCGTGTGAAGAGCTAGCCCAGGGGAGAGGTTACTGTCCACAATGGTTAAAGGCCAAAATGTCTCTGGTTAAGAAATATGGTCTTATGATCACCGGCCTTCCATATGTCAAGATTGGTCAGCTTCCCATGAACTTGCATTCCACCCCATTAGGATGGTTAATCAAAGCCAAAATGCAGATAGAGCACTACATTCATTGTTACTGGTTAAGAGTGTGGTCTCAGCCCATTCTGGGGAATCTGAACTTCAAAATAGTAAGGCAACCAATTCCATTCTCATTTCTTCCACAAATACAGGGTGTAGTGCTCTCCCAACTATTAGGCAGAAATAAAATACTTCCTTTTCATGCAGCTAGGCAGATCTTCTCTCTACCTACTATCAGCTCTTTTAAATTCCTATAAATTTCTCTGGCTGCTTTATCCATGCTAGGACCTAAGTCATGGAATTTAGGTGAGAGTTCTCTCCTAGATAAGTTGTCATGGATCACCCTCCAGCCTCATCTAGTTTCTGCCTTGTACAAAAATTAAAAGGAACTGGACATCCTTTCTCAGACAGGAGTTTGCTTTTATTGGACTCAAGAATTAGAGATTCCAATTCATTCAATGCTTTGGCAGAGAATTTGGAGAACTCTTTATCAATATGTGAAACAAGATAGGCTCAGACTGGTATCGTTTCAAATTTTACGTACTCTATATTATTCTCCTTGTAGACTATTTAAAATGGGGAAGCTGTCCTCTCCTGTATGCTGCAGGTGTTATCAAGAGGAAGGGAATTAAAACATATATTATGGGATTGTGTTAAAGTAGCCCCCTTCTAGAACTCTATTATGGATTCATTAGACCAACTCCTTGGGCTGCAAGAGCTTTTCCTTCCTAATATTTGCC
This sequence comes from Neoceratodus forsteri, assembly GCA_016271365.2. Lineage (NCBI taxonomy): Eukaryota > Metazoa > Chordata > Ceratodontiformes > Ceratodontidae > Neoceratodus > Neoceratodus forsteri. The sequence continues at coordinate 39,961,592 of CM028131.1, read as the reverse complement.
TTTTTGGTCACTTCCTGCAGGGTCTTTTTCCTGTTTGGAAGGCTCATATGGCACTCATTTCAGCCATAGCTAAATTACTCATTTTAAGACTCTGGTTAGATGGATCAGTTCCATCGGTCAGAGAATGGCATGTGGTGATGATGACTGTATTAATCTTGGATAAGCACATTGCCAGTCACAGAAAGACCCTTGATTATTTCATTGATAGGTGGGAACCACTCCTTACCCTTTTGTTCATCAGTTCAGGCTAAACAGAAGTTTACTGGATTGAGCCTTTCTTATTGGTGCTTCACTCTCCCCCTCTCATTTTAGCTTGGCCATTCCCCTGTCATCTGTGAATGGTTGAATAAATTCTGCAAGCCCCCCCCCCCAAATTAATCAATAGTAGAGTCCTCCCACAAGGTCAGTTGAAACACCTCAAATCCCACCTCTGACAGCCCGATTGGTCTATATTCAATGCTTCTGATGTCAACTCAGCCTTGGATTTTTTTATCAGTTCCTTCAATGCTGCCTGTGACACCTATGCCCCTTTCAAAAGGCATAAAATCAAAGGTCTTTGCAATCCTTGGCTCTCTGCTGAACTACTTATGGATCTGAAAACAAGGGACCTCCTCTGGCTTCGGGCATGGGCCACTGGCAATCAAGCTGATATTCAGAACTACAAATGGACATGAAATGACTGCACTAAATAAATCTGACAGAAGAAAAATCCATACTGCAGAGACACCCTCATGAACACCTGGGGTAAGGGAAAATCCTTCTGGGACAATCTTAAAGAAGTAACTGGGAAGCAGCCAAAAACCTCACTTACTATGTTGGTCATTGATTGTGGCATAACTCTTTACCCTACCACAACTGCAAATACTTTCAATACTGCATTCTCTGACCTTAGTAGTGTTCTCCCTTTGGACTTCTTCAATGATGACCACCCTCCTTCTTCTTCTCCCCTCCCCAGCCCTCAACCCCCTCCCTCCAACTGCCCACCATTCTACTTTAATGAAGTCAGGACACATGAGGTCCGCAAATATGTCTCTAATGCAATTGCCAAATCCAGAACTAATGGGGACTCACTCGACCTCAAGCTGGTGTCCCTCACCCCTGAAGAAGTGTTACTTCCACTAACAAAAATGTTCAATCTCTCCCTCACCCTCAGCCAGTTCCCCAACAGATGGAAATCAGCCACATTAACCCCAATCCACAAAAGTGGGGGCAAGAATCTGCATGTGAACTACTGGCCTATCTCCATACCCCCCCAAGGCCATTGAACGTATGGTATCTGAAAAGCTAACGGAATACCTGAACAAACACAACATCCTCTTCCCCCAACAACATGGTTTCCATAAAGGTCACAATACTATATCGGTCTTCCTTGAATTCACCGGTGCTATCCACAGGTCATTGGACAACAGCCTCCTAATTGGGTTGGTCTTCATTGACCTGACCAAGGCTTTTGACACTGTACATCATAATCTATTAATCACACAGCTACCTTCTGCTGTGCTGTCACCTGAGTCCACTACCCGGTTCAAGAGCTACTTGGAGAACAGCTCCCAAAGAGTAAAAATAGCTGATGTTCTCTCAGATCCTTGTCCTGTTGACTCAGGAGTTCCTCAAGGCTCCATTCTTGGGCCACTTCTTTTTAGCCTCTTTCTGAATGATCTTCCCCAGTCGTGTCCAGCACAAATCCTCCTCTATGCTGACAATGCTGTCATCCTCTCCACTCACAAGGATCCAGGCCACCTTCAAAAGAATCTACAGCTTGCCTTCACCTCGATTGAAGCCTGGTTTAATACACATAAATTGGTTCTCAACTACAAAAAAACAAGTCCATTCTCTTCTGCTGCCTGCACAACAAATGCAGACTCAATCCCATCATGATCAAAAACTGCCTTGGTGCAACCCTCAAACAGGTTAAGTCCTTTAAATATCTAGTTATTACCATTGATTGTAACCTATCATAAGCTACGCACATTGGGAACATTGCCAAGGCTGCCAACACTTGCACTGGCCTACTCTTCAGGTACAGGCAATGCCTTACCTCATATACCTTAAGGATTGCACTACAGAGCTCAGTAATCTCAATAATCAACTACAGCCTGATCATCTATGGCTCTGCCTCTGCCACTGCCCTCAGGTGCATATCCATTGCACTAAACAAAGCCTGCCATCTCATAACTGGTGCCCATCGCCTCACCCACATGTGTGATTTCTATGCACAGAATGAATGGCTTCAACTTTCAAACTGGATCAAGTATCAAACCTGCCTTATGACAAAGAAAATAACACTAGGCCTTGCTCCCCCAGGTGTCCAAACTCTCCCCTGCCCAGCATGGACTACTCACATCACCAGGAGCTTTGAATCCCAGCTTCTGAATAGCCCACATTTCCGCACCATACAAGGGCAAAGATCATTTGCGCACAGAGCTCCCAGCTGGTTCAGTGGTCTCAACATTGACATTGCCTCAATGCCAAAGCTTGGCCCATTCAAATCCAGTCTCCATCACGTACTGTCTGCATCTAGCTCCTGTGACTGCCCTTCCTAATTGTTCTCCCCTCTTCTCTTTGCTCTTTCCACCTAGCACTTAACCCTTTCCCCCTCAACTCCCTCTCCCATACACCCATTCATCCTCCCCTCCTCCCACCCTCCTTCCCTACCCCTGTAGCACTTTAATTGATATTTGACAAGTGCCTAAGGCCACACCACACTAGTGTGTCTCTCCTCCATACCATGTCAACCCTGTTACCAGACCTCCTTCTGGCATTTTTGCCACTGGATTGAATGTACAAAACTGTATGTAACTGCCTGCAACCTACTGTTATACTGTTATTCAATGTATTGTTTGAATTGTACCTCAACTGATGTGGACCTTTGTAAAATAGCCATGGTTCAAAGGTACTTGTAATCCTAGATTCAAATAAATAAATAAAATACATCTCTTCTTCCTTCACTCCTGGACTATGCATTACCTATTGAGGTTGTATAGATAGGATGGACCTGCTGAGCTACAGTGGTACCTTGGATGGGGGGGGTTTTTTCCTACCTTAAGTCATACCTTTAATTATATGGATAGTTGCTGTATTAGATTTGTTAATGTTACTTTGATTGCTGCATATACTTTATGGTGATTGTTGTTTACACTTGTAACTGTTTTTGGTGAGTTGTTTGTTTTTCCAAAATTTTAAGTAAAGTATATTTAGTTAAAAAGAAAGAGGGGTAGCAAAGGGATAAATAGTGGTGGCAGGGGACCTAAATATTATGGATTTCAATCGGGATGTTCCAGTGGACAAGAATGCCAAAAGCAAGGCATTGCTGGATGCCTTTCAAGACTGTCTACTGGTATAGCTAGTTAAAGTACCCACCAGGCAGGCTGTAATCCTTGATGTGGTGCATACCAGTTCTGAGGTAGTGGGAGTTGTAGGGGTTGAGGAACCAGTGGGAAACCGCAACCATAACTCTGTTTGGTTTGAATTGGTCCTTCAGTTCAGCAAACCACAGTCAAGAGCAGAGGTCCTTGATTTTACAAGGGCAGACTTTGATAGGCTGCGGGAGCTGTCAGGGATAAGTTAGCTGGGGTGCACAACATACGTGACATGGAAGAGAGATGGGATGCAATTAAGGTGCCCATTCTCGAAGCATCTAAGATATGCATAAGAATGCATCCTGACAAAAACAGATTTAAGAGACCATCATGGTTCTCAGCAAGGGTCAGAGAAGTGGTGAGGACCTAGAAGAAAGCTTATATCAATACACAGAAAAGCAGGGGGAGGTAGAATGGGAAGATTATGTACAGAAAAACAAGGAGGCAAAGAAGGCCATTAAGGTGGAAAAAGCAGACACAAAGCTGCATATTGCAGAGGGGGTCAAGAATGGAAGAGAAAAACACTTCTTCAGGTATATTAGAGAAAAAGGAAAAAAGGAGAGGGACTTGCAAAGTTACAGTAGTTGAGGAGGATAGGGTGATAAAGGAGGATGAACATAACACCACTCATAGTCTCATAGTAAGTACAAAGCATATATTAGACTTTCATCCATTTTATTTGCTGACTCCTAGTTAATACTTCTGAATAGTGTTGATTGAGAATTCTCTTCTGTTATTGTGACAGTGGCTATCCTGTCTAGCTTTGAAAATTTCCATAGTGGGACTCTCCACCACAGCGTTTGGTAGGGAGTTCCTGAAAAGCTCTGTATACTAGGATCATGTCTCCCCTTCATCACCTATAGGCAGGTCAGTACAGGTTTATATCCCTCATCCTCTCCTCATAGGGCATGCCCCCCAACCCCTGGACTGCTCCAGTCACCCTCCTCTGGACTCTCTCTAATCTCGCCATGTCCCCTTTTTTATATGGTGCCCAAACCTGTGAACAGTATTCCAGCTGAGTTCTCACCAATGACCCATACAAGTGTATCAGGACCTCTATACTTCTGCTGGCAATGTGCCTGAGTATACAGTTCAGTGTTGTATTTGCTTTTTTTACAATTTGGTCACAATGTGAGCCAAAAGTTAGATCACTTTTAACTACTACTCCCTGGTCTCTCCTCTAGTAATGTTTGGAGTATTTCTTTATTTATGATATATTGTGGTTCCATATTTTTATTTCCCATGTCAAGACTATGCACTTATCTCCATTTAATTTTAGTTTATGCTTATTTGTCCAGACCTCAATATAATTTAAGGTGTCTTGAAGCATTTTTTGGTCCCGTGTTGAATTTACAACTGCCCCCACTTGGCAGTTGTCAGCAAACTTGGTTATCCATATGTTCTCAATATTGCATTATAATGTTGATATCTCTCTCTCTCTCTCTCTCTCTCTCTCTCTCTCTCTCTCTATATATATATATATATATATATATAATAGACATGGTCCTAAACAAACCCCTGAGGTACCCCACTTTTCACTGATAGCCAATCGGATAACATCCCGTTTATTGTCACCCTCTGTCTTCTGTTTTCCAACCAGGCTGATAGCCAGTTAATATTATTATTTTTAATCTGTAATGCATATAGTGGGTCTATTAATTCTTGATGTGGCAGTTTATTAAATGCCTTGGAGAAGTTCAGTTGGACCAGATCTATTGAGTTTCCTAAGTCTATTGCCTTACTCACCTTATCATTAAAATGTAAAAGGTTTGTTTGGCATGATTGTGCCCTTGTAAACCCATGTTGATGCGCATCCAACTGCTTATGTTGTGTTAACTGGGAAATAATTTGGTCCTTTATTATTCCTTCCAGTACTTTACCCAATACCAAAGTCAAGCTTACAGGTCTATAATTCTCAGGGGAGTTCTTTTTACCTTTTTTAAAAATAGGAACCACATGAGCTTCTTTCCAGTTTTTGACCACTTCCCCCTTGTCTAGGGATATTTGGAATATAAACGCTACTGGTGGGACTTCTCCAGAGCCCCTTCTGTGATAACTCTTGGATGTATGTCATCTGGTCCTGGGGATTTATTCTTATTTATTTTTGTTATTCTGGTTGTCACATCGTTGATGTCTATTTTTATTTGGTTCTTAATTGAACTATTGTGTCCTTGGGTGTCTGGGGGGTTACTTTTAGGATTAAACACAGTTCCAAAACAGTTATTTAGTACATGGCCATGTCCTTTTGATCTAGTAGTTCCCCTTTCGTATCCTTAAAGGGGCCTATGCACTGTTTATTTCCTCTTTTATTATTTATATATAAATAAAAATACTTGTAGTTATCCTTACTACTTTTTGCCAAATTTTCCTCAAAGACTTCTATTGCTTTTTTAATTAGTTTCTTAATTTTCATTATCTGTTCCCTATATTCAGGTTGGCTGGTCTTATTCAGTCTCATTTGTTTGTACATTATATTTTTGAGTTTTATTTGCTTTTTAAGTTTCTGATTTAGTCATTTAGGGCTATTTCCTTTTCTAGATGTCTTGGCTATATTCTATTGTATTTTATAGTCAGTTACCATCTTTAATTTTGGTTAACAGCATTTCCCAAATCTTATCTGTTGTATAGTTTGCAAAATCTGTTTTCCAGTCCCATTTCTGTAAGATTTCTCTACTTGTGGAGAAATTAGCTTTTCTGAAATTTGGAATTTTAGTTTCTCCTGCCTGATCTATGGGTAATTCCTATAGTTGGAAACACACTGTTCATTAGTCACCATAAGCTATTCATTAGCTAACCCTGATGTCCATTACAGTCTCATCCATGTTAGTTAGGATAATATCTAATCATTTTTCTAACTGATTACATTTTTCAAGGTAGTGTCTATCAATTTTTTGTTTTGCTGTTTGATTTTCCCATTCTATGCCTGAAAGATTTAAATTACCTGCTAAGATGATGCTGTCTGCTGGATTTAAATGGTCTAGATAGTTTAGAATTTCTTGGTCATCTTCTCTGGTAGTTGATGGGGGATGATATAGGAACCTCAGCATGATTTTTGCAGCATTTGGATGATTATTTTGATCCTCACGTGGTCTATGTTTAAACTTCCTTCATACACTTCCACACTTTTTAGTGACTCATGAATATATACTGCTACTCCTCCTCCTTTCCTATATCTTCTAGGTTTATTATACAGGTTGTACCCTTTAATATTTTTATCCCATGTTTCCCTCTCTTCCCACAAAGTTTCAATAAAAAGTACTATTTTTGTGTCTTTTTCCTTCATTAGGTGTGTAAATTCATTAAAATTTTTGTCCAGACTTCTGTCATTTGCTAAAAGTTCCCCAACTGAATTTAGCTGCTTTTAATTTTGTTTTGTTTTAGTCTTGATTGATATTTCAGGGTTTATTTTCTGAGTGTGTTACCATCCCCCCGCTGTACCCAGTTTAAATTGTTCTCTATGATTTTTTTGAAAGTCTTGCCTAATATTATTGAGCCCATTTTATTTAGGTGTAGTCCGTTGTTCTTGTACAGAGAATCATTTTTAAAAAATGATGTTTGTATCTATGAATCCAGTCCCTTCTTCTAGGCATAATTGTCTTAACCAGGAGTTAAGTAGGGCAATATCCTTATTTTTGTAGTGATGTCTTCCATAAGTGGGCAGAATGCCTATTAGGATTATATCTTTAGTATTTATTTTTAGTTCATGTATTAGATCTGTGTAATTATCAAGGATCTTCTTTAAATCCTTTGTATGTGCATTACTGATGCCCACTTGTAGTACTGCCAATGATTGTTCTGATTTACCCAAGCACCTTTTTAATAATTTTCCCAATTTATTAATATTTATTCCAGGGAACATTTGCACCATAGTGTTCTTTTTGTCATCTCTACATAGTATTCCATCTATACCCCTCATGGTAGAGTCTCCTAATACTATGATTTTCGTGATGCATTCATTTGTTGGTACCTGTCTTTAATGATTACCTTTGATCAGTTTTTACTAGGGAGGACTGTGGGTCCTTGCCAGAAAGTGGCATCAAAACAGCCACTAAGGGAGTCCCAGGGATGAGACAGTCAATATTTGCTAGTTAAAGGGTCTTGGAAGGGCTGGCTTCCTTAAAAATAGATAAGGCCCTGGGACCAGATGGGATACATCCATGGATACTCAGGCAATTAACACTGGAACTAGTTGAACCTCAAGTGGGTCTATTTAACAGCTCACTTAGGCTGGGGGAAATTCCTAAGGATTGTTGGGCAGCAGACATAGTTCCACTTCATGGGGGGGCAAGGAGCAACCAGGGAACTACGCACTTGTCAGTTCAGCCTCTGTCACAGGGAAGCTGATGGAGCCACTGGTCAAAGAGGACCACTTAGAAAACTTGGAGATAAACAGGATGCAGGATTGTAAACTGCACAGATCTGTGGTAGGAAGGTGTTGTCATACTAACATGCTACTTTTCTTTGACTGGGTGATGAACTTATTTGATAGGGACCATGCTGTGGATTTCTGTACTTTGGCTTCAGCAAGCCTTTTGACTGGGTATCTCACAGATGACTGCTCATGAAGATGGAGGGCCTGTGTGTGGCTAAACTCATAGTAACCTGGGTGGGTAACTGACTAAAGGGGAGGCAGCAGTGGGTTGTTATCAGTGGGGTAAAATCAGAAGAAAGGGAAGTCATGAGGGGAGTTCCACAGGGATCAGTCCTGGGAATGGTTTTCTTCAGCATGTTTATCAATAAGATTGGAGAGGGAATCCAGGATAGGTTGTGTCTCTCTGTGGATGACACACAGCTACTGTATGTGGGAGAGTAAATTGTGACAAGGGAATAAGAGGAATGCAGAGAGACTTACAAAAGTTAGAGGGGTGGTCAACGGTTTGGCATATGAAATTCAGTGTCAAAAAGTGCAAAGTAATGCATCTAGGGAACAAGAATCCCAAGGAACACTGGATGGAAGGGGAAGAGACTTAGTACTACAGTTGAAGAACAGGATATGAGAATTATCATGAGAAACTCACTTAAGCAATTAAGCTAATGCAACAAGACCTGTAGCAAAGCTGGGATGTATCAGGAAGGGTACTGATAGCAGAAGAAAAGAGGTAACAGGCTTGATACACAGGGTGGGGTGGAAAGGATGAAAAGGGAATTGGCAAGGTGGGAGGAATGGTCAAATGTATGGCAGCTTAGATTCAATGCAAAGAAGTACAACGTAATGCACCTGGGAAACAAAAACTCAAGGGAAGAGTACACAATGGGGGGTGAGATACTGACAACAACAAAAATGGAAAGGGACCTGGGGGTAATCATATCAGATGACCTAAAGGTGGGCATAGCAATGTGAGAAGGCAGTAAGGAGGGCTGGGGGGATACTGGGATGCATAGGGAGAGGCATCACCAGTAGAAAACAGGAAGTTGTTGGCCCTCTGTACAGACAGTTGGTAAGAACACATCTGGAGTACTGTGTACAGTTATGGAGACCCCATCTCTGCAAAGACATAGACAGGGTGGAGGCTGTCCAGAGGAGGGCAACCAAAATGATGCAGGGTCTGCATCAGAAAACATATGAAGAAAGACTAAAGGAACTAAAGATGTATATCCTTGAGGAAAGGAAGGAGAGGGGGGGACATAATTAAACTTTCAAATACCTCAAAGGAATCAACAAAGTCCAAGAGGGTAGCATCTTTCAAAAAAATGAGATGTGCAAAAACAAGGTGGCACAATTTGAAGATAGAGGGGGGATGGCTCAGAGGTAATATGAGGAAGTATTTCTTCACAGAGAGGGTTGTGGATACATGGAACAGCCTTTCTGAGGAGGTCGTAGAGTCAAAAACAGGGAGAATTCAAGAATGCATGGGACAGACATAAGGCAATTCTAGTGGGGGGGTAGGAGGAAGTAGGCTGTTGGTTAACTAGGATCTGCAGCTTATCCGTTAGGTAGGGAAATGGGCAGACTAAGTGGGCCAAGCGGTCCTAATCTGCCATCAAGTTCTATGTTTCTATGTTTCTATGTAATACTGATAGCAGAAGAAAAGAGGTAATACTTCCCCTCTATAGATCTCTGGTTTTGTACTTACATACATAAGCCTAGGCTAGGGACAATGCAGTGCGGATTAAGAAAAATTATTCAGGGCCAGCAGGGAAGCTCCTATGAAGAGTGTGTTTCAGCAATGAATAAGCACACATTGAAGACCAGATGGGAGAGGGGAGATATGACTGAGGCCTTCACGTTCCTTAAAGGAATTAACAAACTGAGCTGTGAGTAAATATTTAGCCTGCACACTATCACACGATTCCATGGACAAGAGTGGAAAATAACAGGAGGGATGTGAAAAAAGTGCTACTTTATGGAAAGGGTGGTGGAACTATGAAACAGCTTTTCAGCCAAGGTGGTGGGTGTGAAAACAGGGATTTCAAGCAGGGCTGGTATAGAATGCAGGTGTTAGTAGTGGCTTGGAGCAACAGAATCAAGGAGGAGAATTAGGGGGGATGGGAAGACAGGGATGGTTAGTACTCTGGAGGAACAATAGGTTCAAGGGCTTACAGGGAACTCAGGCTGGCTGGATGGACCACTAGTCTTTTTCTGTTGTGATTGTGTATGTCTCTGTGTTCCTATGAAAGATATGGAGAAATGAAAGAGCCCATTCTTGAGGCAACAAAGCCATGCTTGAAAATGTCTATCAAGGGAAACAGACTCAAGAGAACACTATGGTTCTCTGTAAAGGGTCAGGGATGCAGTGAGGTGCAAAAAGAAAGCATTGTTCAGGTATAAGAAGAAGCAGAAGAACCATAATGGGTGGGGGGGAGTACCAACTAGAACTACAGTGGCCAAGGGGGCAGTCAGGGATGTGAAAACAGACCCAGCGCTATGTATTGTGGAGAGGGCCAAGGGCAGGGAAAACAGCCTTCTGTACAGATTCATAGACATCTGTCAGCAGAAAAGGACCTTCCTCGCCCATAGAGTCTGCCCATCCCCCCACTTGTCCCTCCTCCTCTAAGATCCCCTCCCTCCTTCCTCCCCTTAGCAATCCCTTGTATTTGTCCCAGGACCTCTTGAAATCTTCCACTGTACTAGCCCTTACCACCTCCTCTGACAGTCCATTTCAGGGTTCAACCACTCTCTGCAAAGTAATACTTCCTAACATTTCAGCTAAACCTTCCCCCTCCAACCTAAGTCCATGTCCCCTAGTTCTTACATCTAACTTCCCTGCAAACAAGTTATCCCCCACTTTATTGATCCCCTTCACATACTTGAATGTTTTGATCATGCCCCCTTTCTCCCTTCTTGTCACCAGAGGATACAAATCCAGCTCCTTCATCCTCTCCTCATATGACTTCCCCACTTAGCCCATGCACCATTTCAGTGGCCCCTCTCTGCACACTTTCCGTGCCATCTATGTCTTTTTGTAGATGAGGCCTCCAGAACTGTGCCCCATACTCCAGGTGTGGCCTAACCCTGGAGCTGTAAAGTGGAATCAGCACCTCCCTCCTCCTGCTGGTTATCACCCTCCCTATTCACACCAGCATCCTGTTAGCTTTGCCCACTGCTTTGCTGCACTGGGTCCTCACCCTAAGGTCATTAGTGATTACAACTCCTAGATCCTCCACCTGCCTGGTTGCTGCCTTTATTTCCATCCCTAGTGTGTATGTGATGTTCAGATTCCTCCTCCCCAAGTGCATCACTGTGCATTTTCTGGGGTTGAACTTTAGCTGCCATGTTTCTGACCCCTCTTCCAGTAATTTTAAATCCTTATTCATTGCCTCCACCCCCACCCCAATGTTTTCACCCTGTTACTGATGTTTGTATCATCCACGGAAAGGCAAACCTTCTTCTGAAGCCCCTCTGCTATGTTGCTGACATAGATGTTAAACAGAATAGGCCCCAACACTGACCCCTGGGGGATCTCACTCATAACCCTTGTCTCCCCAGAGTGCACTACATCAACCACCACCCTTTGGCTTCTGCCCATCAACCAGCTCTTCACCCATCTTGTCATTTTGTGCCCCACCCCCAGACTCCCCAACTTATTGACCAGTCTTTTGTGGGGCACTATGTCAAAGGCCTTTCAGAAGTCCAGGTAGGCCACGTCCACTGCCCCACTCTGATCAACCACCCTTGTCACTTCATCAAAGAATTTGATCAGGTTCATCTGACATGACTGACTCCGAGGGAAGCCATGCTGCCTAATGTCTTACAGCCCCTCCTTCCGGATAGCTGATCACCCTTTTTTTCAATATCATCACCATTACATTACCCATCACTGATGTGAGACTGACCGGGTGATAATTGCCTTCTTCCTCCTTCTTGCATCCTCCTTCATGAATTGGCACTAAGTAAGCCTTCCTCCAGTCCTCTGGTACCCACCCCGTATCCAGGGACAAGTTAAATAGCCCCACCAATTGTTCTTCCAGTAACCCCCTTAATACCCTGAACACTCTAGGGTGCAGGCCATCTAGGCCCATGGCCTTTTTCACCTTCAGCTTACCTAGCTCCTCCCTTACCATTTCCACACTGATTGGGCTAGGATTCTCCCCCCCACCTCCCTTCCGCTTTTCACTCAGCGCTGGTCCCTTTCCCTCCCCCTCTGTTGTAAAAACTGAGTTGAAGAATCCATCTAGTACCTCCACTTTCTCAAACTCCCCTTCCACCTGCAGTCCCCCTCCTCCTTAATCCTGACTATCCTCTGCCTTACCTTCCTTCTTTCCCCTACGTACTGAAGAAACATCTTGTCCCCCCATTTGGCCTGCCTAGCAATTATTTCCTGTTTCTGCTATAGCCTTTGTGATCCTCTGCCCTGCCACTGACCACTTTTTTTTGTAAGTTTCCCTCTCCTCCCTCCCCTGCATCCTCTTGTATTCCTGGAATGTCCTTTTCATCTCCCCAGTTGCCTCCCCCACTTCTCTACCGAACCACGGTGGCCTCCTCCTTCTTTTGTTCTTCCTCAGCCTCCTTACACATTCCTCTGTCGCTTTAAGGAGCCCTCCCTTGATCTTATTCCAAAGTTCTTCCACCCTCCCCATCCTCTCCTACTCCACTACTTTCTCCCAGAATATCTCCCTCTTTCTGGGGAAATCTTCCCCCCTGAAATCTAGGACCTTTGTGTTAGTTTGATTAGTGTCATATCCTGCTTTGACCTTGAAGCCCACTGAGCTGTAGTCACTATCTCCCAGCCTGACCACCACCTCCACTCCCTTCATGCTATCTCCATTAGTTAGGACCGCATCAAGTATGTTAGCCTCCATTGTGGGCTCCCTGACCAGCTGTTGCAGGAAGGCACCCTGAAGTGACCTAGTATCTCCCCACTCCTAATTGACCCTGCTGACAGGATATCCCAGTCTATATCTGGGAGATTTAGGTCCCCCACCAACAGAATCTCCCCCTTCTGAGTCATTCTTTGAACCTCCTGCATCATCTGCATGTCCATTTTCTCATGCTGCATAGGAGGTCTGTATACCTCCCCTAGTCTTAATGCTGCCCCAGCCTTTCTCTCCAGCATTACCCATATGCATTCAACCTATCTCTGATCTTCCATTCCTTCTGTGACTTTGATTCCAACCCTTATGTGCAGTAAAGCACTACTCCTCCTCCTCCCTTCCTTCCAATCCTATCCCTCCTGAACAATCTGTACCTCTGGACCCCCACTTCCCAGCCATGGTGTTCGGACCACCAGGTCTCAATTACGGCTTTAAAATCTAATGTCTCCCTCACCATTAATGCTTCTAAATCTATCATCTTATTCCCCAGGGTTCTGGCATTTGCGGAGAGCCCCTTCCACCAATTACCTTCCCCATCCTCCCTACCATTAAGCATGTTTTTGCTTGACATTCCTTTACTAACCTGGGGGGGGGGGTTGAATGTATCCTGACACTCCTGTCTTTTGGTGTGTCATTTGGTTAGTCATTTTCTCTCCCCTCCGATTCAGTTTAAACCATATGTTTGCTCAATTAAGTCATTTAGTTTTATTCTTAGGACTGCCTTTTCCTTCCCGTTGAGGTGCAGCCTGCCCTGGGCAAATAGGCTTTCATCATTCCATGTTGTCCCCCAGTCCCCCACTAACCCATACCCCACTGCCCGCACCACCACCCTAGCCATTTGTTGAACTCCCAGACCCTTTATATCCTCTCAGTGCTTGCTTTAGGCACAGGCAGCACTTCTGAAAAAGCTATAGATCAGAAACACAGGCTGCTACAAAACCTAGCAAGTGCTGTGAATCTCGTCCGAACTTCCAACAATCTATGCCCATCCAAATCATTTGTCCCCGAATGGAAAATCAGGTGTGTTTTCTCATCCTGTAGTTTGCCCCATGATGGAATACGATGAATTACCTCTGATGCTGTCATACCTAGCAAGCACTCTACGAAAACCGCACTACCCCTGCCCCCCATTTAACTCCTCTTAAAACTGAGTCTCCAGTGAGGAAGACCCTGGCCCCATTTTGTTTATTACTTATTACCTTTTCCTTACTCTTAGTTCTAGGTGTCCCTTTTACCTCCCTTTTTTCTTTAGCTCCATTGATTCCCTCCCCACCTTGCACCCATGCCTGCAATGAGTTCCTCCTCATACACTCCTCACCAGAGTTACCTGCTTAACTACTCCTCCCTGCATCCCTAACATCTGTCACTCCTCCCCCACCCTTCTGCTGCCAGTGCTCCCTCATGTTTTCTCTGTGAGCTGGTAGCCTTCTCATACACCTCTTCTGGTTTACCCTCTAGTCACTTGCTATCTTGAGCATCTCCCTAACCTCCTGGCTTCCCTTCATCTTCTGCCTCTTCCTTATCCCCCTTTATGCTACCCTCTCCTCCTACTCCTGCAAACTCAATTCCACCCCTTCTTGCATTGCCTCTGTCATCACCTTGTTCCCATCTCTCTCACACCTTCTGTTCGTCCCTTTTTCCTGGGCCATGCCCTTGGCTCCCCCTGGACCTTTTAGCACTTCCACCCCAAGTTTGTCTGCTAGAGGAGTATACCTGTTGGACACTGTAATACTCTTTCCATCTTGTGGCTTCCTACCCCCTCCTGCTGAGATACATGACCTTCCTTGAGGCTCCCTACCCCAGTCTTTACTTGGGTAGGTAAAGGGAATGGAGGGTTTCCCTACGGGCAGAGGAAGAGAAATGCAGAGATATGATAACTAGGGAAGAAGAAATCACCTAGTAAGTGGGAATAGTTAGTGGTCTCACTAGTGCCTCCAAGTAACAGGAGAGTAGAAACTGCTAGTGACATATTAGACACTTAGGATATACTCCCAAAAAATGCAGGGATGACTTTGGGTGGGAAGGTGGAGGGGTGTTTGAGGCTGCTAACACACAGCGTCGATGGGCTAATACCTCTGTACAAAGTCCAAGTCCTCTCCAGGATCTGCTGCATTTTCTGAAGCCCATACCTTTCTAGCTGTGCTCCATTTGTGCTCTGGTGCTGGTGTACCACTGATAATGTGGTGCAAAATGGGGGTGGCGTGTAAATGGGAGCCTGAAGTTACAGAAAGAGGGACAAAAGGACAGGATTAGTGGTGGAAAGCAGAACAAAAGATTTGAACTTTGGAGAACTGCACATGTGCAGACCAGCCTGACAGGTAAGAGGAACCTGAATAATCCATGTACTGAATGCTGCAATTAGATCTGAATCAAACTACATCACAAATGAGCTATCACTTACAGTACAAGTAGCTGACCCACTTAAGGAAACATCTAAAACAATGCAGTACAGGTTAAAAATATAGTGACTATAACAACTAAAAACTCTCAGTTGACTGCTGTGATAAAAATAATTAAGGTACACAGGAGAAACATGCAAAAATGGCAGAATGCATTCACATAACTTTTTAGTCCATTGTTCGTAATACCCCTGTACAAAGTCCAAGTCCTCTCCAGGATCTGCTGCCTTTTCTGAAGCCCATACCTTTCTAGCTGTGCTCCATTTGTGCTCCGGTGCTTATGTTCAGTTGATAATGTGGAGCAAAATGGGAGTATGTGTAGATGGGAGCCTGAAGTTACTGTATATGAAGCAAAAAATAAAGATGTGAGCTTTTAGATGGAAACAGGGAGGTAGGGTAATAGCAGAGGATGAGCAAAAGTCAGTCACTATGCCTGCCATGCATCCACAAGGGAAGCATCAGGCCTTTGTCAAAGAATGACATAAAAGCTGCTGAAAGGGTATTCCCAAAAAGGAGGCAGCAAGTATTCACCAATGAAAGGTTCACAAAAAACATCCTTCAGATAGAGAAGGGCTAGATAGGATTTATCTGAGGGTTCTCAGGAACTGACGAGGTTAACCAATGTAGTTCTGCTGCACAGGGAATTGGGCAAAGAGAAACTTGGCAACCACAGACCTGTCAATCTTACCTCTTTTGTTAGACAACTGATGGAGATGCTAATCAAAGAGAGCTAAGACAGTGGATAAGTGTCATATAGTGGATTTACTATACTTTGACTTCAGCAAGGTATTTAACTCAGTAACTCTCAGAAGGTTGTTGAAGAAGGTAGAGGATCTAGGTGCAGAGGAGGACATACTGTAAATGGTTGGGAAATTGGTTGGAAAGGAAATAGCAGAGTGTAGCTATTAAAGAAGCAAAATCTGAGGAGAGTGAGGTCCCCAGTGGGGTGCCATGAGAATCAGTCCTGGGATCTGTTCTTTTCAAATTTCAGTATGTTCCTCAGTGACATATGAGAAGCAAGAGGAGCAGAAGTTAACCATCCTGAACAACTTCTTCTTAGAAGTATTCACAGGGGGGACATCTGTGTAGCAAGAATGGAAGAGTACACCATAATCCCTTTCAGCCACTACAGTGTTTCTTTAGAGCTGACTAGGTAGGCCAGCAGGTCCTTTTCTGCCCACAGCTTCTATTATTTTTAAGGGCAAGATGTGTATTTTTACAGATGGCACTTGGCCTTGGGTTGACAGTGAGGAGGGGGTAAGGGAGCTGCACAGAGACCTGCACACCTTGAAAGGAGGTCCTAGGTTTGGCAGTTGAAATTCAGTGCCGCAAAATGCAAGGTGATGCACATGGGGACCTAGGAGTTATCATGAGTGACTCTAGCTACTACATCATGGCCAATGGCAGGCACGATATTGGGGTGTATCAGGATGGATTGTAACAGGAGGAGGAAGGAGATATTACTGCTTCCCTTTAGATAACTGGTTAGATCACACCTGGAGTACTGTGTCCAATTCTGGAGTCCTTACTTACAGAGAGGCAAGAACAAACTGTAGATGGTACAACCCAGGACAATCAAAATTATTAAGGACCAGCAGGGCAAATCCATTGAGGATTGGCTTAAGGCACTGAACATGTACTCATTGGAGGCCAGATGAAAGAGATGCGATATGATAGAGATCTTCAAGTTCCTGAAAGGTCTTAATAAGGTGAACAGTGAAACACTATTGAACAGGAAAGGCAAATCTACAACATTGGGAGATGAATGGAAGCTGGCCAGGGAATTCAAGAGTGATGTGAGAAACCTTTATTTTACAGAGAGTGGTTGAGCCATGGAACAGTTTGCTGACTGAGGTGTTGGGTGCCAAAACAATTAATAGTTTCATGCATGGTTGCTGGAGAATTAAGGACGTATAAGTAACAAGAAAATGGACAGACTGGGTCGGTCAAGCAGCTCTTATCTGCTGCCAGATTTTATGTTTTGATGTTACTCAGGGGAATTTTTTGTCATCAAACAAATGTCGCTGCTTTATGCTTAGATGTTTCTTGGTGCATTTAAGTAAGTCACAGCTGTGCAGCAAGAATGGAAGACAGAGTATGCTCTAATCCCTTTCAGCCACCACAATTTTTCTGCTTTGCGATAGTGCTATGCTCTGGACCGCAAATAATGGACTCTGGAGGGATTTGAACCTGCATCTCTGAGTTTCCCGTTTATGTAGTCACAACTAGACTTCGCTGCATCTTCTAAAACTATGTACAGTCTCGTTACTGATTTTGGAATGCATCATCAATGACCATTAAAATGCATTTCCTCCATTGCATTAACAGTTCAAATGTCATACATCGCCTAACCATTATTTTGCCACCCCCATGTATAACCTATCTAATTAATGTTAAGATTCATATGTACTTTACCTCTCTCCCTGTTCTCATCATGCCACAGATGAAATTGTTTTCTGCTGTATATGTAGACATGATTTTGAGTTCAATATACTGTTTGCATTCTTAATATATGTGATTAAAATATTTGTTCTTGGTCCTCACTCTTGCAGGCTCCCAGATCAGTCTGCAGCGAAAGCTGTCTGCCAGGCTTTAGGAAGGTTGTTCCAAGTGGTAGAGCAGCCTGCTGCCATGAATGTACTCCATGTGCTGAAGGAGAAATTGCTAATAAAAGTGGTAAGTAAACAGCCACAGTTAAGGAAATGATGATTTATTATTCATGGTTAAGTAACATAGAAACATATACACTATTACAGGTAGAAAATATTTAGTGTCCATCTAGCCTGCTCTAATTCTACCTACTTCTGCTTCACCTGCCTCTGAGTGGGCATTATGCTAGCACCCCCCACACTGGTAGTATGCTGAGGGCTTTATTTGCAACCCTCTCCACCCTTTCAGTTCCCACAGTTAGGAAACCCCTATACATCTCCACTCTCACCTTAAAAGCATGTACCAATATGGCCTCCAACATCTCTGTTGGAAGACTGTTCTATTTGTTTACCACTTTCTCCATAAGAAAGTGCTTCCTCACATCCTCCCTGAACTTACCCTACACTAGTTTATGTCCAGTCCTACTGGTTCAAGTCCCTCACTACATATACACTCTTTTGATCTCATTGAGGTATTTAAAACTTTCAGTCATATCACTTCTCTCCCTTCTGTTCTCAGGTGTGTCCGTGTTTGTATTGTCCAATGTTCACTCAAATAACTTCCTTCACATCATCTGTATGGCCCTCCACTTCATGTTTTCCTGTCTATTATGTCTTTTTTGAGATATGAGTTCTAAAGTTGCATGCAGCAATCTGGGTGTGGTTTCAAAAGGGACCTGTAGATGGGCAGGAACACCTCCTACCTCCTACTGGTGATACCCCTACCAGTGTATCATAGCATCCTGCTGGCCTTTGCAGATGTTGAGTTGTTTTAAGACTATGATTAATGTTCACCCCGAGATCCCTTTCCTCTGTTGTTCAGTTTACTCTGACACCCCAAATCCAATGTTGAGTTTTGGGGTTCCTTTTTCAAGTTCATGACATTGCATTTCTTTACACTGCATTTCAGCTGCCAGACTCTAGATCATTTATAAACTTCTCTCTGTTTTTGTTTCCATTTCCTTGACTCTCTCTCCAGAGTCCACCCTGCAACAGTGGGTGAAAAAAGTGAACCAGAGCCAACTTCAGTTTGGCTTTTATTTGGGGGTCGAAAACTTGATGTGACTCATGATAATTTGGCCGACCCATGTTGGCTTTAAATAAACACATTTGGCAAAAAGGTTCAACAGACTACTCAAAGAGGGGGCTACTCTGAAGTTATCGTTGAACACTAACTACAATAGCTTACTTGTGGCATGTGATGCTGGTATGCTAATGGTTGGGAATGATATGTTTGCTGTGATGCAGTACTGTCTGCAATGAACACAACTGCTGTCATCTCCCTGTTCTGAGCCATAGTATTCGTTGCTGAGCTCAATGATGCTATTGTAGTTTCTGTTTTGCCTTCATACCAAAGTACTTTTTGGTTCTTGACTGACTACAGATTTTCAAAATGTGTAACCCCAGCCACCTAAAAAATCATTAGAAAACCTGAACACAAATTAGAAGATAATACATTTAGGACATTACAGTTATTTGAACTGTGCAGAATTGTCAAATTCTGGCAGAATGAAATTACTGCCGAATTTCACCAGAAACGGAATGGTGGAATTCCACAGCAGAAAAATGCAAAAAGAGTTTTTCCACAACATGTTCATGGAATTATATTCCATGGATTTCAACATTTTCTGTGGAAATGGTTATGGAAAGATTTCCCTTGTAAAAAAATGCTTTTCTTAGAATATTATTCCATGGATCACAGCAGGTGGAATTCTACAGATGAACCAGTGAAATTCTTGAGGAAATTCCTCCAGTGGAATGGTCTATCCAAGCTAATTTCACCAGTGGAATTCTGCATTCTGCACAGCACTAACAGTTACCTTCCCACAGTTTTACCATCCATGTATGTCTTTTTTAAATTTTATTCTTTTGAGTTTTAATTTTATAATAAACTAAACACAAGTGTGGCTGTGTCTATCACTGTGTAGGTGTTACCATCGGTGATGGCACTGTCATCCCTTTATGCATAGTTTGGGTGACAACATTGGTCTAATTTAAGAAACAGTGACTGTAAGGAGATCTGCTTGTCTCACAGCGGCACAGTCTGACGGTGCTGCTGAAGACATTACAAAAATTGTTGTAATCTCTCCTGATGAGTTGAGAAGGCTGTCTTTGCAGTGCTGGTGCTGCAGAAGTGGGGAGGCAGACTGTAGAGCTGCCAGTGCAAGTGGGAGTCTGGGGAGACTATGTTGGCAGCGGGAGATATCAACATGGAACTAGCATTTGTTGAGACCTATTGGAAACAGGAATGATCACATATATAATGGAAGTTGTTGTATGGTAATTTAAGCTTATGAAAGGCTAGGGATTCAAGATTCTTCATATCTAGCCTGGAGCCCAAGACTAGTGATATGATTGAGCAATATCAACAGTTGCACTGAGACATCTTTCTGAACTGACCATTGTTGGTGGGGCATCTGAGAAAATGTAGAGTGGCTTTAGCTAGTGAAGACCAAATAGGGAGGCAGTATAGGGCAGTGGTTTAAGGCTCTCAGCTACAATTCTGGTGACATTCAGCAGACCAGACCTGGGTTTGAATCCCACAGCTTCCATTTGCATACTGTGTGACCCTGAGCAAGTCACTTAACTTCCCTGTGTTCCCAGGTCGCTCCTGTAAAAAAGCTTTCAGCTTAGTGTGCTACTCCTGGTTAAACAACTAAAACAAACAAACAAAAAATAACATTCCTGTCTTGACAGAACTTGCTGTCAGTAGTACTTTGGCTAGACAGTTGTTATGATAAGCAAGCGTCAGTCATATATTTTGGTGTGTGCTTTCATCCAAAATCTCTTAGTGATTTCTTCAGCATTGTGTCAAACCCAAAGGTCATAGCTTCAATTCCCATAATTGGCTACTATTTGATTTCTTTTTCTTGAACTTTGTAGTCGAAAAGGAAGAGTTGTGTGAAGAAATGAAACAAATGCTTCTGTTAATATACAAATTTCTGAAGCTAAAATACACAAAACAAAGAATCATAGCGGCATCATTGGAGGTGAAGAGGAAGAGAAGGCAAGGTTTTGCAAGTACCTCACTCCCCTCCACTAGACAACCACACCAGCAGGCCCTGGCAGTTACTGGGAGTTACAAAGAAAACCGCGGATCAGGTGGCAACGGCAGCCAAGAAGGTGGAGTTGACAGAGACACCAGATTTAAAAGGCAGGCTCCTGCTTCACTTCTAATCAAGCAAAGCAGCATCATCAGAGGTGAAGAGGGAGAGAAGGCAAGGTTTTGCAAGTGCCTCACTCACCTCCACCACATCTCCACACCAGCGAACTGCTGGTAGTTGTTGGCAGCCACAACCACCAGTGGGGTGGCAACAGCAGGTGAGGGGGCAGAGCTGAGGGACCCCGAGCCTCCCTATAAAAGTTCCTGAAGCTAAGCGGTCCTCTGCTTGTGGCCCTTGTGCTAAAGACATGCACAAAGTACAATGATGACTGCAGTCTGCCCAGAGTCATCCCAGGAGACAGTTGACAATCAGGAACCTGGTCTATTGGCTGTCCGGTACAACTGTATTGTTTCTGAGATATACAAAGGAAGGGGAATTGGAAGCTTGCTGCTAACTGTTTCTGGGTGGTATTGTATTTGTGGGTGAGGGGTCTTCCTGCTGCTCTTTCTAGGTAGTACTGTGTTTTTGGATGAGGGTTCATGCTATTAAACTGTTTGGAGGCAGTACTGTTCCTGTGGGTGAGGGGGCTTGCTGCGAAACTATTTTACAAAGAAACACAGAAACATAGAAATGGATGGCAGATAAGGACCACAAGACCCATCCAGTCTGCCCATTTCTTTTTCTACCTTATGAATGTGCCATCAGCATTTGCTCTGTCAAGGGCCTATCTCATACTAAGGTTCATGCTAAGGTTAGAAGAAAGAGCTAGTAGGCCAAAGCCCATAATTCTCCTATGCTAGGCCATAGAGTAGAATATTAAGTCATACCCAGACATAATTAGCGTGTCGAGACAATGTTTAAAAATCTCTTTAGTATTACTTACTACATCAGATGTATCTATTCATACTTATCTGTATTGCTCCCTTAAGCTTATCACATGTCTGTTTGAAGCCCTGCACTGTATTCATATCCACCACTTCCTAAGGTAGGCCATTCCATGGATCCACCACCCTTTCTGTGAAAAAGAACTTCCTCACATTACCCGCTAATTGGCCTCCCTCTAATCTCATGCTGTGTCCTCTTGTCCTGCTATTTTTGTTATATTGAAACATGTTAGACTCTTTCTCCTTGTTAATGCTCTTAAGGCATTTGAATGTTTCAATCATATCACCTCTCTCCCTCCTTTTCTCTAGGGTATACATATTGAGTTCTGTTAATCTGTCCTCATATGTTTTCTGATGCAGTCCTTGCACCATTTTGGTTGCCCTTCTCTGGACTGCCTCAATTTGGTTAATGTCCATGTGAAGGTGTGGCCTCCAGTACTGCATGCAGTACTCCTGATGGGGCCTAACCAATGTCTTGTAAAGAGAGATTATTATCTCCCACTTACGACTTGTGATACCCCTACTAATACATCCTAACATCCCCCTTGCCTTAATGTATGGAACAGTCTACCTGCAATTGTGGTATCTAGTCCGACCATGAACACCTTCAAACCTAGACCTGATCAAAATATGAGAAACAGAAAATACTTTTATCAACTGTAAATAGGTGTGAGTTCTTCAAAGGGCATCAAGCCTATTGAATCAATGAATCTATGAACCTACTGCTTTAGTGGTCTGCTTGGATAATTTCAGGTCATGTATGATGATGATGATGATGATGATGATGCTCAAGTCTCTTTCTCCCATTGTGACTGCCAGCAACTCCCCTCCCAGCCTATAGGTGGCATCAGGGTTTCTCTTCCCTAAGTGCATGATCTTGCACTTCTTTGCGTTAAACCCCAGTTGCCACTCTTCCAACCATTTTGCCAGTTTATCCAGATCTCTTTTTATTCTGCCCACCCCATCTGGATCTTCTACAGTGTTGCAGATCTTTGTGTCATCTGCAAACAGAAAAACCTTACATTCCAGTCCATCTGCAATGTCACTGATGAAGATATCGAAGAGAATTGCCCAGGACTGATCCCCGAGGTATCCTACTTGTGACTTGCATCTCTTCTGACTCTATACCATTTATCACCACTCTCTGATTTCTGTCTTTCAATTAGTTTGCCACCCAGTTGATCAACTTCTGACCCACCTGAGCCTACCCAGCTTGTTAATCAATCTTCTGTGTGGAAAAGTATTGAAAGCTTTGCTGAAGTCAAGGTAGGTGACATCAACTGTTTCCCCTTTGTCCACCACTCTTGTTACCCAGTCAAAGAAATCTATGAGATTAGTTTAACAGGACCTTCCTGTTGTAAACCCATGCTGTCTTGGATCCTGTGCTCTTATGGATTCCAGATGTTGCATGATCCTTTCCTTAAGGAGTGCCTCCATAATCTTGTCCACTACTGAGGTAAGACTGACTGGTCTGTAGTTCCCTGCCTCCTCCCTGCTACCAGTCTTGTGGAGCGGGATCACATGAGTCTTTTTCCAGTTTTCTGGGACCTTTCCTGTGCTCACAGACTCACTAAACAGTTCTGATAATGGCTCTGCTAGTTCCACCCTAGGCTCCTTTAGTGCCCTGGGATGTATGCCATCAGGTCCCATTGCCTAAGCTTATCAAACTTTTGTAGGACCCTTTTTTTGTGAAGGGACTAGTGCACACCTCCTTCCCCCCTGTGTCCATAGTACTGAACTGTGGGCCCTGCCCTACCTTCTCCTCAGTAAATACTTAGCAGAAATATCTATTTATGACAGATGCTTTTACATGGTCCTGCTCCTCACATACCCCCTAATCTCCTTTGAGCTTAACAATACCCCCCTAACAATACCCCCTTTGGACTTTCTCCTTTCACTAATGTATCTATAGAAAGTCTTGTCACCGTCTTTTACTGTTCCTGCTAGTGTTTCCTTGGTTTGGGCCTTTACCTGCCTTACTGCCTTCCCTGCTTCCCTTAGGGAAGTTTGGTATGCCTGCCTATCTTAGTCCTGCTGCATTCCTTTGTATTTCCTGATGGCCAGCCTTCTGGCTCTGACCCTTTCTACTACTGTTTTTGAGAACCAAAGTGGCTTCCTTCTTCTTTTGCACTTCCTTTTCTCTCTAACGCAGTGGGATGTTGTTTCAAGTTTTGCATCCTTAATACCTGCCCACTTTGCCTGTACCCCCTCACCTGTATTTCTTCTTGCCAGAGCTAGCTTAATTCAGTTGGCCACCTTATCAAAGTCAGCTCCTCTGAAATCCCATATTTTTGCCTTGGAATGGGATGATTTAGTTCTAGTGGCCAAATTGAATCATACTATGTGATGGTCATTGGCCTCCAGGTGACATTCTACCTGGAGATCTGTGATTCTTTCCCTTTTAATCAGCACTAGATCTAGGATAGCACTGTCTCTTTTGGGTTGTTGTACCAGTTGTTTGAGGCACTCCCCCTGCAGCGAATCCACCATGTGTCTCATTCTGGCAGATGTGCCTGCTGGTATTGACCAGTCTGTATCCGGCATGTTGAAGTCTCTAATTATCAGAATCTTCCCTTTGCTGGCATGTTTTGCATATCTTCTAACAGTAATGTGTCTATGTCCTCCCCCTGGTCTGGAGGTCTGTAGACAACCCAAGTTCGTATGGCTGTCTCCACAGTTCTTCAGACTCCTTATGTGTATTCTGAATTTCTGTAGCTTTGATATTTTCATTGACAGTAAGGGCCACTCCATCCCGCCTTTTTGTACCTCTGTCTCTTCTGAACACTACATGGCCGGGTACTGAAGTCTCCCAAGTGTGGTTACTGGTGAACCATGTCTCGCTAAAGGTTACTATGTCCAGTTTAGCCTCCTGTCATTATTGACTGCAGGTTTGGGATCTTGTTTCCCAGACTGTGAGCATTTGTGTACATGATTTTCCACTGGCCAGATTTTGGTTTGTTTGTTGCTGAGTGAGGTCTGGCATTTCCCCAGTGTCATTTGGGGAGCCAGACCTTTTTCCTTACCTGGTGATGCAAATGAACTACAAACATGCTGATCTCCTGTTTGATCACTAGCAGAGGGGAGGCGGTGTTCTTCCCATTCGACGTATCGGGTGCTGCACCCCTCTCCTCATTTGCTAGTTTAAATATTCTGCAAAGACATTGAACTTCTGCCCCAATGCACTGACTCCTTCCTTAGTTAGATGCAGTTTATCAAATTTAAAGAATTTTCGATCCCAAAACTGTTGCCAGTTACCTACAAATTTGTGTCCTTTTTCCTTGCACCAGCCCTTGAGCCACATGTTTAGCTCACTTATCTCCCCTTCTCTGACCTTCCGTCCATCTGATCCCCTCTCCCAGACTGGCAGGATCTCAGAGAAGGAGATGCTGGACGAAATGGATGATAGTTTGTCATCCAGCCTGGTCAGGTGTTCCTTGTTCTCCACAACTGACTGGCTGGTGAGCTTCTTAATCCCTATGTGTACCAGTTCCTGTACAATTTTAGAAATGTAGTCAGTGTCTCCACGCTGATGTACCTGGGAGACATCAGACCATTACCCCTTGCTGGAGATAGGAATCAACTCCCCGAATCATGGAGTCTCCTATGATCTGAAGTGTTTTGGATTTTGTTTTTGCTTATTTTGTTTTGGTTCCTGTTTTGGCTGAGTTTTGTTGTGCTTGATCCTGTGCAGCAATCTCCTGCTCTGCAGTGTCCTCTGCCCCTTTGTTTGATTTTGGAGATAGAGGAAGATATCTGTTTGTAATTTTTATATGGTTTGTGGAGGTGATATGTTTGAGAGCACCGAGTAATGGGGCACCTGATTTTCCACTCCTAACCACCTGCCAACTTCACGGACCAACTACCTTTTACAGTTGACGTACTACTGTTGGATGTTGGGGAAATGGCAGGCAGTTCTTATAATGTATTTCCTCATGAATATGCAATTTGAGGTGCACAATCTCTGCCCATGTTGCCTGGAGCTGAGCCCTTAGATCTCCAATGGCCCAGCATGTAGAACAGTGTCCTAAATCCTCTAAAACTGCCCTTTTGAAAAGTGCCTAGCAGTATCTGCAGTTAATAATATCCATTCCAGATAAGTTGCTGGGTTTATAATCTGGTCAGAGTAATTAGAAGGAGGAAAATGAAAGCAAAAGTTTGATTTTGTGTTTTGTTTGTTTTTGTATAACTTGTTATAACAAGTTAAATTACTTGTGCCCCTGTAAATAAGGTCACTGTGTGGATACCCCTCTGATCCTCCTCTTCCAACTTTGCTACAGGAAATGTCATGACTATGCTACCCTATAAAAGGAGTGTAGTTTGGGTGGTTGCAGATGGGGAAGGGTGGCTCGGCCCTTCCTCTGCTGAAAAGGAAGAACCATGGACAAAAGAAACAAGAAGGTAAGAGCAGAAACAGTCGGTCAGCAACAAATGCAGTAGCCCTGAAAGCTTAGCCTAATGATAGATAAAACTGTAAAGCCTCACCGATAACAATTTCACAGAAGATATACCCTGTAAGAAACACTTTGCTACAGAGGAAAATAAAGCAGTAACAGAAGATATATCTTGCAAAAGACAATTTGAATCAGAAGATTACAGCAGAAATCTGTAAGCACCCACCTGTAGGCACACCCTATAATAATGCAGCAGAAAGTATACCCAGCAACAATAATATGAATCAGAGAAAAATAAAGCAATTAAATGTTAGCAACAAACAGTAACAATCCCTGTGAATACAAAAGAAAAAAATAACACACAGTAAATCTACCTAGCCAAAAGAAACCTTAATGCTTTCCCTTGCTCTGGTAAGGTTCTTTGCTCTGTCCTTACAAGCAACCTAGAAAAAAAGAGCTCAGGTGAAACTAGGTGCCTTTGCCAGCAAACCTAGTCTTCCTAGCCTTGGAGCAGTATTTTGTTTGTGAGTGTAGGGGCTTTCTGCTAAACAATATGTTTGCGTGTGTGGGGGCATGCTGCTAAACTGCTCAGGGTAGTATTGTGTTAGTGGGTGTGGGGGCTTGAAGCTGTTTTTGGGTAGTATTTTGTCTGTGGATGAGAGGGATTGCTGTCAAATTGTTGTGGGGCAGTATTGTGGGTGTGGGAGCTTGCTGCTATACTGTTCAGGGTATTGTGTTTGTGGATTTGGGGGCTTGCTGATAAACTGTTCTGGGTAGGATTGTGTTTGTGGGTGTGGGGGTTTGCTGCTTCACTTATAGTTAGGTAGGGGGTACAAAAAAGTTTTACATAAGTGTTGCTGTTATAGCATATGTGTCTCTAGGACATATCAAGGATAGGGGAAACAAAAGGGTTGTTTATTGTACTTTTGTAACTGCATACAGCTTTGCTGTACTGGGATCTGGGGCAGCAGGGCAGGAAGCATAGGGAGAGAAGATTTAGAGAACATGGAGAGTGGTGCAGTGCAGTGGTTGTGGGGTGGCAGTCATTAAGGAGACCTTCTGGAGACTGCAGTGCCGCCACATCTGCATGTGCCTCTCTGAGTTGGCTGATAAGGTCTCTAGACTCCAAGCTGCATTGATTGTGAGTAAGGAGGAGATCACTAAATCTGGGGTTTTGTTAACTAGGAGTGGGTGACCTTTTCTCCCACCAAAGAACAACCAAGACTGACACAGTTACCTCAAAGTTTGCCAGATAGGAGGAGTGGCTGGATTGTGGTGGGCTCTGGGGGAGTAGTGATGGAATCTGGAGGGATGGAGGGCTGCAAGCATATTCCCCAGCTTCAGCTGGTTCTACAAACAATTTCTACACCACTCTGGTGGAGCAGGACTGCAAAGTTGCACCTGTGGTAGTAGCCAGGGAGGATGTGGGGGCCCTCCTGGGTGAACGCCCAGCTTTGGGTGTCAGAGGACACTAGAGAAGGAGAAAGTATCTTCTGTTTAGGGACTCAATCATCACAAGGATAGAGTTGGGAGTAGGAAAGGAGGCAGGGAAGGAGGTCAGTTGCCTATCCAGCAGCATGGCATGGAGGGATGGGAAGCATATCAAGTTCAAGTTCAAATTTATTGTAGGAAAACTCCATTGAGCAATCTCATTCACAAGGAGGTCCTGAAGCATTTAAACAGACTTGTGGACATTACATAAAAGGTATCATTGGCTATAATTATACAAAGTGCATACAAAGTTCATAAAAGGCATTTCACGATAAGATACAACCTAGTAGAGCAAGGTCCAGTTAGGGGAATTTGCTTCTTTATGTCCAAGATATACAAGGGAAGATTTGAACACATAACTCAGATAAACGCAATAAAAATGGTTAGTGTACAAGCAGGCAGGGTAGAAGATTAAAAGAAAGCAGGGATGGCTGGGGTTTGGAAGAGTATGAGTAAGAAGATGTGAGTAGGAGGTCTGGTGGTAAAGGGCAGTGAGAGCAAATAAAAGGAATCATATCATTTAACACTTTAAACCTGATGCTGTCTAAGTAGTTTGAGTCCTGACTTGGACAGAACAAGAGCAGTTGGTATACGTGTGACTAATATACAAAACAGTTGGGGGAGAGGCTTAGTAGCAGCTACAAATGTCTTTTATTTTAGATGCAGCTAATGCTTTGTAGAGATTAATTGAGATAATGCTGGATTGGAGTTGGTTCCAAAAATTAGAAAGGGCAAATGAAATAGCTCATTGTCCAAAGGTAGTACAAGTTCTTGGGACAGCAAGCAGGATGTAGTCTGATTTCCTGAGAGTATGCACTGTGGGAGATGCAGATAAGAGACATTATGTAGCTCGGTAGTTTGTGAAGGAGTATCTTAAGGGTCCAGATACCAGCATGGAGCAAGCAGCTAGTGGCAAGTGAAGTCCAACCAACAGCTGCGTACAGGTCACAATGGTGAGTTTGGTAAGGGGAGCTAGTGATGAATCATATAGCACAGTGGTAGAGAATGTCCTGCTCAATTAGGCTTGAGATTGCAGAGGAGGCATAGATGAGATCTCCATAATCAAGTAGGGGAAGCAATGTGGCCAGGACAAGCCTGGTTCGGGTTGCAAGAGGGAAGAGAGACCTAGTTCTAAAAACAAATCCTAACCGTGCTTTGAGCCTCCTGGATAAGTCCTCAATATGATCATTTAAAGAGAGCTTATTGTCTATCCAAAAGCAAAGATATTTAAATTTGGGAATGACTTCAAGGGGGGTCTCCCAATGAGGTAATAATAAAGTCCTTCAGCAGAACGGGGGGGGTGCCAATGGAGGTCCTACGTGTAAAAATAATTGCCTTAGTTTTCTTTCTGTTTAGGAGAAGCTTGGCTTTAATGAGATTGATTTCACATAGCATATAGTACAGATTGCTTGGGCAGTAGGAAGGGAAGGGGTGCTGGAAGTCATTATCCACCTGGGAACAAATGATCAGGCCAGGGATGGAGCAGAAACAGTGCAGGGGAAGTTTGAGGAGCTTGGAAGAAATCTTTGATAGGTAGCACACTCTGCAGCTTTTGTGCAGGAGCTGCCTGTCTGTGATAAAGGGAAGGCACAATAACTCCACACCAATACCATCAACACATGGTTGAAAGAATGGTGCAGAGCAGAGGGATACAGTTACAATGGGGACTGGGGTCCCACCGGGGAGGATAAGAGCCTATACAGAGATGGGGGGGAACCACGGTTCACAGTGGATGATTTAAATGTTACTTTAATGAGTGTTTAATCTGGCCGACGGAGGTGATGGAAAAAAGGGATGGCAGAAACTGCCCCTCCCACAGGCTGAAACAATGTGTAGGGAGATCCTGAGGGAAGGGAATCCCACCACTGAGCAAGATAATGAATGAAGTGGCAGATCAGAAAAGAAGAGAGAGAAAGGGGGCACAAAAGGAAAAAGGGGGCAGCAACAAAGAGAGAGAGTGAAGAAAATCTTGGAATCTTTGTGTGCTAATGCTAGAAGTTTGGGAAACAAGATCCTTGACCAAGAGGCCATCTTGACAGAAAACGACATGGATAATGTGGCCATTACTGTGTCATGGTGCACTGACAACCATGACTGAGACATGGTCATTCTAGGCTACACAGTATTCAAAAGGGACAGTGTAAGATAGACCATAAGGCCTTTATCTGCTGCCAAAACAGACTGAACCACTCGGGGCAGCGAGGGAGACTGACTGCATCGGGTCCCCCCCCATCGCTCCATCGCAAACATCCTGAACCACGGGGCAGAGGCACTGACAGCTGAATCTGTCCAGTGGACCTCCCCCGTAGCTGCTGCATTGAACGACTGCTGCTTGTAAAGAGACTTTCCCCTGCACCTGAACCGGACGCCGAAGACCAGAGCCCAAACAGCATCCTGAGCCCCTTTGTTTGCTTTGGCGCCTTTTGGGATTTTTAACAAGGCACCTGAGCCCATTGGCGGAGAGGGGTTGGTACGGAGTGCAACCAGCGGTTAAAGGCTGCTTCCCCTCTCAGCTCAGAAACAGACTGAACCGCTCGGGGCGGTGAGGGAGACTGACTGCATCGGGCCCCCCATCACCCCACCGCAAACATCCTGAACCATGGGGTAGAGGCACCGACAGCTGAATCAGTCCAGTGGACCTCCCCTGTAGCTGCTGCATTGACTGACTGCTGCTTGGAAAAAACTCCCACCCACCCACCCCATTCCTCCTCCTATTAAATATGCAGTAGCTCCGCCCTCAGCTTCTCTACACCAATACTGAAGGCAGGGCCTGAACTCAAGGAGGAGCTTTGTTCTCATTACTAACCAATTCACTTCTGCATTTGGTAACATCTACAGGTTAAACTCGGAGAAAGAGTGGTCTGTCTCCCCTGGCCACTATCTAAACTGCATAATTACTGACACTATGTTTAATTCCTATATCTTGATGTGATATCCCTACCGATGTCTAAGTTTGCGTGGGTACAAGTGATTTTGGTCCTATTAACTGCATATGGTATCTTTCAAGTTAGGTGTACAGTCACAGGGTGTTCTGTCAAATCTTGCTTCTTAACTGTATAGTACATTTATAGACAAACACTTATCCCAAGTTAGACAACTATAATTCCAAATGCTGGGCTAGTGCTGAATGGATCACAAAAGTTACATAGTCAAACTCTCTGCCCAGTGATTATTCCCAGGGGGTTTAATTCCTAAATATTTGATGTGATGTCCCTACCAATGTTTAATCTGAATGGTTACAAGTGATTTTGGTCCTATTAACTAGTCAATTAGTCCTACTAATTGCTTATGGTTCTACCCCTGCATATGGTGTCTTATAGTAAGGATAAAGATTGTGCTCTGTTCTGTAATCCAACTGCACCTTGCCTGTATTTGAACCTTGTTAGTTTTTAAATCCTGGTCCTATTTAGTTCAGACAGAAATACTCAGAGAATGTACCCCGAGAGCAGGATGTCAAACCGAGTGTCATTAAGGTCCGGGAGGTCGGGCCAATGTAGACCGGACAGAGGTCTCCTAATAGCCATCCTTTACATCTCCACAGTACTCTGGGTCGACTGGCTAGCTGGCAGTCTTGGCCCCCCTACCCAGTCCCCACACAGACCTGCCATTCATCAGACCAGACACTATTACTGCCCACCCCTAGTGGACAATATTTCCCTTCCAACTGCCTACAAACTCACTAGAAGTGGGATATGCTACAGGTCCCTTCTCCTAATTATGAATAAACCTAGGAAAATAAGGTTCCCACCCCTAACTTTTACTGTCCGTCTCCTGCTCTCTACTCTGCTTTACTTGCAGGTGACATCCAACCCAACCCAACCCAGTATAGATAACACCTCTATCTCCTCCTCACAAGATCTGACCTGGATGGATCCCAGGGGCTTGAGGCTAGCCCACATGAATATCTGTAGTCTTTGGCCTAAGATTCATGAAGTGCAAGCATGGCTATCCCTCTATAATCCTAATATGCTAGCTGTTTCTAAGACCTGGTTAAAACCCCAGGTTCTTGATCATGTAATCGCTGCCTCAGGATATGTCTGCTACCGTAAGGACAGAATCCAGAAAAGGGGGAGCGGGGTACTAATCTACGTAAGGGCTACCCTGATCTCCTCCCTTGTGTGCTTGAAACACACCATGCCCCCTGAAATTGAAACTATCTTCATACGGATCACCCTTGGCAGTGCCAAACACCTTAACGTAGGGTGTGTTTACAGCCCTCCCAAAAATGCTCTCCAATCCCTTGAGACACTCACTAAAAACCTAACTATAGAGTTTGCATCAGAATTTATCATTCTGGGAGACTTCAATCTTAACTGGGCCCAAGAGGCTAGATCATCTATAAAGGGCCTGTTACGTGAGGCAAATCTTGCCCAGATTGTCACCCTTCCCATCAGGTTGAACTACTATATGGGTAGTCACTCCACCATTGACTGAACACTAGTGTCTAACCCAAAAAATGTCCAATCTGCAGGCACCGTGGCCAATGCTCTCAGTGACCACTCGTCCATCTTCTGTGTCTGGAAGAACAGGATGGATAAGATTCTGCCTAGAATACTCACCTCTAGGGACTACTCCAAGTTCTCTCTGGAGCACTATAATGACCTTCTCGATAACTTAGACTGGAGTCCACTACGTAGTCTCCCTACCCTGGAAGAGGCAGTTGCATTCTTTAACAGATCTATCTCGTGGGCTATGGACCTCCTGGCTCCAAAGAAGACATATTGAGTAAAAGGCAGCTGTTATAAGTGGATTACCCCCTCCTTAAAGGCCCTTATGACTGGCCGCAACAAAGCCTGGAAAAAGTTTAAGGGCTTTACACTCCTAGCAGACCAGGTGATCTATAGAGCACTCAGAAACCAATGTAAGCAAGCTGCCAAGCTAGCGAAAAAGGCCTACCTCAATCATCTCCAGAAATCTAACCTCGGCAACCTGAGGACTTTCTGGTCCCACATCAATGAACTGATTAAGGGAAATAAAAAGACAGCTATTGGCCCTATTATGGCTAATAGGCAGGTACTGCAGGATAAGGCACTAATTGCTGAAACCCTCAATACATACTTCATGAACCCAGATAATCATAAGGCAGGGCCCTCGGTTCACAACAAGTCCTTCTCTCAGATTCCTCCAAACCTAGACTGCCCACTTTTCCACATGCGGCTGGCTAAGGTGAAAGAGGTCCTGGCCATTCTAAAATCCTTGAAAACAAGAGGTTCAGAAGGCCCAGATGGTATCCAATCTAGGTTGCTTAAAGATGGTGCCTCAGCACTCGCAAAGCCGCTCACCTGGCTCATTAACAGGTCCTTTCTAGAAGGATCTGTCACCGATCTGTGGAAGCAGGCTCATGTGGTCCCTATTCACAAGGGTGGGCCTGTGGAGCCAATAAGGAACTATAGGCCTATCTCCCTGCTGTGTACCCTAGCACAAATCCAGAAGAAACTTGTCTATACCCAATTTAGGGAGTATCTAGAGGCACATATGCTTCTTTCCCCATTGCAACATGGCTTTAGAGCCAAACATGGGACTGATACTGCCTTAACCAAATTTTCCACCAATGTGCTTAGAGAAATTGACTCTGGATCCAACATAGGTGCAGTTTTCATAGACCTTTCCAAGGCCTTCGACTTGGTGGATCACAGATTATTACTCCATAAACTCTTCCACATAGGCCTTGACACCCATGCTCTTAAATGGTTTGAAAGTTACCTCTCTGGGCGCACACAGAGGGTCAGGTGGCAGGACAAACTCTCCAATCCACTGTCCCTAAAGGATGGTGTACCCCAAGGGTCTATACTTGGGCCCCTATTGTTCTCACTGTTTGTAAATGAATTACGCAACCACTGCGGGAGTAGCAGTGTTATCCAATATGCGGATGACGCTGTGATTTACAAAGCCTCCGATAACCTGGATGACCTAGGAACATCCCTCCAAGAGGATATCCACATTATGGAGGAATGGCTCATCAAGAACAAAATGGTCCTTAATACCAACAAAACTAAAGCCATGTTGTTCAGACCTAGAGCCCTTGGGCAAGACAGATCACAACTACTTCAACTCACATCCTTGGTGGGCAACAAACTTGAAATGGTTTCCTCCACAAAGTACCTCAGCCTTACCCTCAATCAAGGTCTCACCTTCAAACAGCATGTAGACCAAGTCACTAAAGTAATCCACAGCAAACTCGGACTACCATACCGGCTTAAAGAACAGCTGACTCCCGAAGCCAGGATTGCCATTGCCTCTAGTGTCCTACTCCCTACACTAACATACGCTGCCCCGGTCCCTCAGGGTGTCGCAAAGCTGGAGTTCAGTAAACTACAAACATTGCACAATAAGGTGGTCCACTTTGCCTCGTCATCCCACTCTAGGAGCCACCATTGCGAGTCCTTAATAAGACTCAGCTGGCCATTGTTTGAATCTCACCTCAGGTACCCGGTACTCTGTCTGGCAAAGAAGCTAATTAGCCCCACACCTCCCCTGAGTCTCGAAGGACTCCTAACTGTAAAGAGTAATCTGCGAAACCTCAGATCCTCAGGCCAAACGCTACTTGAGGTCCCTAAGGTCAGGACCAAGGCAGGTTATAAATCTTTTTCTCATGCTGTCCCTTCCCTCTGGAACAACCTCCCACTGGTGGTGTGTGAAACTCCATCCTTACCATGTTTCTGCACTAGACTCAAAACTCATATGCTGGTAACAAGTAAATGCCAATGCTGTGGTACCTGACACTCCAACCATAATCCCGAGTCTGTGCACTTTACCACACGTAAATCTCCTACTCCTGAATGGGCAGCACTAACTTCTTAGCTGGCTGTTCCCCACACCGAACTTCATTGATGGTTTTTAGATATATGTAACCTTAAGAAAAGACTGTTCTGCTTCACTTATATGTATGACTACCGCATGCCTACAACTTGTTGATGTACTACTGCTTATTAAGTTTATGTACTGTTATTTCCTGGGTCGCCCCTGAAAAAGGGACCTCCGGGGCCCAGTGAGCCTACCAGGCCATCAAAATGCAATAAATAAATATATAAATATGAAGGAAAGGAGGAGGAGTTGTGATCTATGTGAAAGGAAAGCATAAAAACAACAGAAATACAGGAAGTTTTGTGGAGGCAGACGTGCTGTGAGTCACCTTCATGTTGGTGGGAAATGGGGCACTATTCAGACAAGTGAGATCTAAAGGCTTCCTGCACAGGTGGAAGGACGTAAAATTAAATGTTGGAAGTAATTTGCAAAATGGCTGAAAATAGGGAAGTGGTGGCGGAAGGGGACTTCAGCCTGCTGGATATAGAGTGGAGTCACACTGTGGCAGCTTCAGCCAGAAGCATGGACATCCTTGTCTCTCTACAGGGGGATCTCCTCTGGCAACTAGTCAGTGAGTGCACTCATGATGGGTCAATACATGATCTGGTTCTTACAAAAAAGGATGGGATTTTAATCTCAAGGTGGAAAACCATCTACTGTATGAACCAGTGATCAACATTAAATATTGGTCAAGATAAGAACAACTGTATAAACCAGCCACACAATCACATGAGTCGTGGACTTCAAAAGAGCTGATTTTACAGATGGGAGAATGCCTCAGGAATTACCTGGCAGAGAGAGAGGACTTGGTGGGGTGGAGGAAAAGTGGGCCAAAATAAAAGAGGGCATAGTAAAGGCAAAAAAAAACTTGTGTTGAGCAGGTAAGCAAAGTAAAACAAAGAGGAGATGGCTATGGTTCTCAAAAGAGATAGCAGAAAAGGTAAAGACAAAACAATTAGCAAAAATCGTAGTACTCTTCGATCTCATGGAAGTAAATTGGTTATTCATAAAGCTAACACTAAGAAAAGGGATAATGTTTTCACAATTAGATGTGCAAAGTATTGGAACAGGCTCTCATGAACAACAGTTGAAACTGAAGGATTTATCCAATTTAAGAATTTATTAGACAAGCAGTATTATACTGAGGGAATTATGGTTTGATGATGCCCACGTGTGCGGGGGACAATAATACATGAGCATTTTTTCATTCCTTTGTACTATTTTTCCTAGTAATCCTAGTAAAAGTAGCATTTGTAGGGTACAAGGAGACTCAGAGAGACGAGTATAGGAAAGCGTAGTTTGGAAAACTGAGTGGGAAGGCAAAGCATTCAGGAGGGAATGGGTGCAAACTGAGGAAGAAATAGCTCAGGGAATATCCAAAGGTGACAAGACATTGTTTAGGTATGTTAGTGAGAAAAGGATGATAAAGGGAGGGATTGTATGGTTAAAGAAGGAGGGGGCTGAATTTGCTGAGGGAGAACAAGAGAAGAGAAACATCTTGAGCAAATACTTATGCTCAGTATTGATAGTAGAAGGGAAAGGAGAAGGAGCATGAAAAGTAGCCAGGAGCTTTGATGAGAGGGAGATTGACACCAATCCATTTTCTGAGGGGAGTATCTGGAAAGCACTCACTATCCTGAATGTGGACAAAGCTATGGGGCCAGACGGGATACATCCAAGGTTGCGGAGGGAGCTCAAGGAGGTACTGTCTGCACATCTGACAGACCAATTTAACAGTTCACTGGAGACCGGCATTGTTCAAGGGGACAGGATAAGGGCATAGATAGTCCTGCTTCACAAAAATGGTAGGAGGGAAGAGGTTGGCATTTATAGGCTGGTCAGCAGGTCATTAGTGGTGGGTAAGTTAATGGAAACACTACTAAAGGGAAGGATTGTGGAATATTTTGTATCCAACAGATTACAGAATCCAAGGCAGCATGGATTCACAGAGGGGCGGTCATGCCAAACAAATCTAATAGATTTCATCGACTGTATGACCAAGGAGTTGGATCACAGGGGCATGGTGGTCATAGCCTACCTAGATTTCAGCAAGGATTTTGACGCTGTCCCACATAGGAGACTGGTAAGCACATTTGAGAACACAGATGTGGGTAATTAGGTGGTACCCTGGGTAAAAAACTTGTTAAGGGATAAGAGAGTAGTGATAAATGGAGTTTGCACAGAGGAAGAGAGAATTCCCAGCAGGGTACCTCAGTGATCAGTGCTGGGACCGGTCCTCTCCTATGGTAAGCCATTCAATTCAAAATAACAGTTTT
This sequence comes from Neoceratodus forsteri, assembly GCA_016271365.2. NCBI lineage: Eukaryota > Metazoa > Chordata > Ceratodontiformes > Ceratodontidae > Neoceratodus > Neoceratodus forsteri. The sequence goes on along the minus strand of CM028131.1, from coordinate 39,924,984 downwards.
CAGAATATAATTAATAGTGAAATGACTGCAACTAGCAAAACATGTTTACAGCATAATATTATGAGAATGACAAACATGAAAATGAGTATATCACACACTGAAATAGTTATGAGACCTTCTGAAATGGGGATGACCTATACCAAAATGTGCATGACACATACCAATCTGGTTATAACATACACCAAGATATAAATAACACTTATTAAAATAAGTATGACATACTGTATACCAAAATGGGTAGGACACATACTGACACAGGTAAGACTCGTATCAAAATAGATATGACACATACCAAAATGGGCATGACACACACCAAAATGAGTATGGCATTAAACAAAAAGGATATGCTGTACCAAAATGGGTACGATGCATAAAGAAATAATTATGACACATTTTGAAATGGATATGGCCTATACTGAAATGAATATGACACATAGTAAAATGGGTATGACATATTGAAATGGTTATGGCATACACCACAATGGTTATAGCACAAATTGACATGGATATAACACACACCGACACGGGTATGACAAATACTGAATTAATTACAACAAATGCAAAAATGGATGTTTCACATCTTGCAATGGGTATAACATATCCAAAATGGGTAAGACACTCAACAAAATGGGTATAATAAAAAAAATATATATGTGACATGCACCAATATAGGTATGACACATACTGAAATAATTATGACACACACCAAAATGGATATGACACAAACTAAAATGGTTATGACACATACTGAAATAACTATGACATATGCCAAAATCGACATGACAGAAACTGGATCCACAACTGGTTGTAGACAAAATGTTGTTGCATGACCAGACAGCGAAACCAGCAGGTCAACAGCAGTTTGCAGTTGGATGCAGGTTTTGAAGTAAATTGAGTATAATAAGTGGTGCTGTAGTCACTGTAAGGGGCTGCACTGTCAAAATGTTGCAGTTGGTGTGGTAAATCACAGAAATAGTAATGGTTATGACACATACTGAAATAATTATGTCATACACCAATTGGATATGACATAACAAGAAGAAGAATCAGCATTTGTACTGTATAGTGCTTTACAAGCAATGCTAGACTGGTAATGAAGTGACTGAATGTGTGGTGACGGCCATGTCACACATCATCACCCACACACAGCCTGGATAATTGCATGAACCGGTTTATGGGAAGGGGAATGTAGGCCAGGACTCTGGGAATGTTCCCTACTCTTTGCGAAGAGTGCTCTGGGTTCTTTTACTTCCACCTGGACACCCACTAGGATGGGCAGAAGGGACCTTGGTTTAATGTCTCATCCGAAGGACGGCACACCCCAGCAATATAGCACCCCCCAATACTGCACTCGGATGCCAGCAATTTTTAGATGCAAGTCCAATCCCAGCGTGGGAAGAGAACCCATGACCTTCTGGTCCAGAGGCAGATGTGCTACTAACTGAGCCATGCTAACACCACAAACTGAAATGGTTATGACACATACTGAAATAATTATGACACATGCTGAAATGGATATGACCTGTACTAAAATGGATATGACACATATTGGGATAATTATGACACACGCTGAAATTGATATGACACATAATAAAATGTGGATAACACTTACTGAAATAATTATGACACTTGACAAAATATGGTAAAATGTGACATGCCCAAATACAATGCCAAAATTCCTGCAGCAGTTGGTCAGGGAGCCCAGCAGTTGGGTAACATACTTGATGTGGTCCTCACAAATGAGGGAGTGTGGGTGAGGGTCAGCATAGGAGAAAATGACCATGACACAGTGGACTTCTGGACTAGAGCAGGGTATGAAGTGAGTGAAACTATCTCGAAGGTCATGGACTTCAGGTGGGCAGATTTTCCCAAGATGAGGGAGATATTCTGGAATGAAATGAATATCCCCTTCATGGAGGAGATGTGGGGTGAGAAACTGTGGAATAAGATTAAGGGGGGCTACTTAAAGCCACAGAGAGTGTTGCATAAAGAAGGTGAAAAAGAGCAAAAGAAGGAGGTAGATGCTGTTGTTCAACAGGGAAGTGAGAGGAACAATAAAGGAGAAGAAAAGGGTTTTCAGAGAATATAAGAGGACATAGGGTCCTCTGTGTTTTTAGAGCATTATCTGATAACCTTCCTGCATAATCTCGAACATCTTTAAATGGGCTAAAGGTTCCTATGGTCTGAGACGATTCTCCTTAATCTGCTTCCAGATTCCTAGAGTGAAAATTACCCTTGGCTCAGCAGCAATCAACTTCTCACTTCCATCAATTTGGAACACTATGCAAGACTCATTAAAATTATCCTCATGTCCAAGCATTTTCACATTCAAAGCTCTATTAACGGATTATCTGAAGGAATCATGAAACTGTTTCAGATGCCAATGATCCCTAAGCCTCGGAGTGCCACTCTCAAATCCTACGCCTAAGTATCTCATCCACCCCACATTCCTAACAACAGAAACCTAGGACCTACAAGCCTAGTTCCCTTAATCCAAGATGACCCTGCCTATTCTCTACCTTTTACCTATTCTGGCCTCCCTTTTGGCTGCCTACTCTTTCACCCCAGTTTCTACCCTATTCCTTAATACCTCCTTATTTTTATCATTTAGGTATGAGCTCTTCTCAGCAGAGACTATATGGGATTGTTGTCTCTTCTCATTTCAGTAAAGCTTATCATTATGTACCTTTGCATGTTAATTATGTTGACTGGTATGTATAGGCCCATATTGACCGGCACCTTCACAATGTCTTTCCTTTTTTTTTTTTTTGCACTGTTGTCCACCGTAATTGTAGTCTTATGAAGTGTACTGTATTGTATTTATGCCCAGGACCACTTTGAAAATGAGCTTGCTCAATGGTGTTTATGCCTGGTTAAATAAAGTGATTGATTGATTGATTGATTGATGGGGAAGGAGGATATGGAAACTTACAAGGAGAAACTGAGGCTTGTCAGGGCAGAGGATTAGGAAGGCAAAAGCAGAAACAGAAGGGAAAATTGCTAGCTAGGCCAAAAGAAGGTACAAGACTTTCTTTCTACACATAGCTTGAAAGAGGAAAGCAAGACACGGGATAGTAAGTGTAAATGGTGAGAGGGGGATTTCAAGAAGTCTGAAGTGCAGGATACATACTTCATTTCAGTCTTTGAGACAGAGGGTGAAGGAAGGGGACCAGTGCTAGGGAAAAGGGGAAGGGGGATGTAGGGGTGGATCCTAGTCCAATCAGTGAGGGTAGGGTAAGGGAGGAACTGGATACACTGAGGATAGACAAGGCTATAGGCCCAGATGCCATGCACTCTAGGGTGCTTCAGGAGCTAAGGGAAGAACTGGCATCACCACTAGCAAGCTTATTTAACTTGTCCTTCGATACAGTACAGGGTAGGTGCCAGAGGACTGAAAGAGGGCTGGCATGTGTGTCACTTCATAAAAGTGGCAGCAGGGAGGAGACTGGCAATGATTGCCCAGGCAGCCTCATATCAGTAGAGGGTAAGGTGATGGAGGTGATATTGAATAAAATGGTGATTGGTTACTTGAAAAATGAGGGGCTGCAGGACATCCATCAGCATGGCTTCGCTAGGGGTGGTCATGTCAGACAAACCTGATCGAGTTCTTCGATTGACTGATGAGGGTAACTGATCAGTGGGGGGTAATGTATATGGCCTAACTGGACTTTGTTAAGTCCTTCAACACTGTGCCCCACAGATGATTGGTTAATAAGCTGGAGAGTTTGAGCACGGAACATAAAATAAAAAGATTGGTAGAGAGCTGGCTGATGGTTAGAAGCCAGTGGTTGGTGGTCAATGAGGTGCATTCTATGGAAGTAGAGATAACAAGCAGGGTCTCCCAGGGTTCTGTGCTGGGGCCTATTCTCTTTAACATGTACATCAGTGACATAGTAGTGGGGCTGCAAGGTACAGTCTGCCTTTTTGCAGATGACACAAAAGTCTGCAACAGGTTAGACACCACAGAGGGAATGAAAGCTATGAAGAAAGATCTAAGGTTCCTGAAGTGGTGGTCGAAAACATGGCAGCTGAAATTCAATGCCAAAAAATGCACAGTGATGCACTTGGGGCAGAAGAGTCCATAAACCACATACACATTGTGGGGTGCTGAAATGGTTGCATCTGAGCTGTAAAAGGATTTAGGAATCATAATCACTGACAATATCAAGGTAAGGACCCAATACAGCAAGGTGGTGGCAAAGTGAACAGAATGCTGGCGTGCATATGGAGGGGGATAACTATTAGAAAAAGGGAGGTGCTGATGCCACTCTACAGTTCCATGACGAGGCCACACTTGGAGCATGGAGATCAGTTCTGGAGACCCTACTTATGCAAGGACACAGAGAAGGGCCACTAAAACAGGGCATGGGCTAAGTGGGAAGTCATATGAGGAGAGGTTGAAGGTATTGAATTTGTACCCACTGAAGACCCGAAGGAAGGGGGGGGCATGATATAAACATTCAAATATAAGAAGGGAATCAATAAAGTGGGAGAGAGCTTATTCTCGGGGAAGGTAGAGGCAAAGACTAGAGGACATGGACTAAGGGTGGAAGAGACAGGTTTAGGTGAAACATTAGAGGGCATTATTATACTGAGAGAGTGGTGTTGCCCTGGAATGTTCTGCTGGAGAAGGTGGTTCAGCCCAAAAAAGTGGAGGAATTCAAGAGGGCATGGGACAAACACAAGGGGTGACAAGAGGGGGATTGTGGAATCTGGAGCGGGGGAGTAAAGAGGGTGGGAATGGGCAGACTCGATGGGCTGAGAAGGTCCTTTTCTGTTGCACACATCTAAGAATCTATGTATGACCTATACTAAAATGGAAATAATGCATAACAAATAGGGTATGACACATTTTAATATGAATACAGAACTTTCTGAAATAGATATGACCCATAAAGAAATACATAGGGCACATACCACAAATCTATAAGAAAATACTACAGTGCCTATAACACATGCCAGAATGAATACAACACACACTAAAATGGATATGATCCATACTGGAATGGATAAGACTCACACTAAAATAGTTATCACATGTACCTAAATCAGTAAGATACTTACCTTAATTTATAAAATGGCAAGAAAAAATCTAGAAATCTCATTGGCCAAGAGACATCAGCTGACTGTACACTAAATCTCTTTATACGCACAGTCATCCTGGTCCTAAACCACATCACACAATGAGCAAATCAGTCCTCCTACAACCAGAACTATCTTCCATCAGTCCCCCTGCAACCAGAATTGATCTTCCATCACAAATATGACTGCTACTTTTACACAGTAACACTTTCAACTGGGCCCTAAAAATAAAACTACCTTAAATAAAAAATAAAACAAAAATCAATTAAATGTTGTTTCCCTAATCATCACACTCTTCTTACACACACAAACAAATTAGAAACATTAAGTATTGTTTATAGTTTTCATTACAACTGTTTCTTTACTAACAGTGAAAAATCCCCCTTCTGTCTTTATCTGCTCATCAGGGAAATATCTTCCGCTTGCCCTGACAGTGAGATAATTGAGTCTCTGGCTCTAAAACAGGCCTTTGTTGTCTGTGTGTACAGTATGTTAGATGAATAACATGCTACAAGTGGAACTTAGCAGAATTTTGAATCCCTGTATTCCATGGTAAACATTCCATGGTAAGCATTCTATGCCTTGAATGTTGGGGGAAAAACAGAAAAAAACAGGATGAAGAAAGTAGGTAGTACAGTAATACTTAATAAACAAAGGGAAAAGGTGGAAAAGCACAGTTACTGTACATAGGCAGACCCAAATTGCACAAATACATTGCTGATGTTTATAAAAGCAGATACATTTGAATCTTATATAGGTGTTTTCAGGTGAAAAAGGCAACCTGGCAGGTTTAAAGTTTTTTTCTTACTAACCTTTCACCTTACTCCTATAGCAGTTTTCCTTTGGTGTACTAGACCACAACACATAAGAAAAACAACAAAAATAAAGAGAAGGTTGCCTTGCATGAAACTATATAATTACAGTGTAATGAAAATTAAGTTTTAGCAACTGCTTATGTTTTACAAATTTACAGATGTTACAGTGCATGTATATGATAAAATGTACATATTACAGAGAAAATATTTATTTTCAACCAACTCTACTAATAAATACTTGTACTGCAAAGTACTGTACTAGTTAACCTATTGCTGAGAGATTCTATTTTATGCATTAATAGGGACTACTTTTTTCAGTTTTTACATGTTTTAGAGGTAATGTATTGTCCACTCTTGAAAATAGCAAATAAGTTTTAATCCTTATCAGAGTAAATCAAACTAATTCTTTTATGATGGTGACCCATTTTATAAGTGTGATTAGCCACTCCAGGGTGTGGATTAAAGGATTTTAATGCATTTCCGGGGCGTACGGACACTCAGCCTTCAGCCTCGTGCCTTAGCACGCTCCTGGGACGTGCATTAAAATCCTTTAATGCACACCCTCTCATGGTTTATTATTTACATAGCATATACCAAAATGAATGATACATACTGAATTGTAGATTATATTTATTTTCTATTTTGTTACTCTTGCTGAATGTGTACTATAGCAAATAAATTGGTTATGAAGTACTGAAAACAAAATTATATACTACAATGTGTATGTTGCAGACTGAAATGAGCATATAGCAAACTGTACTGTTGCCAAACTTGCAAGAGATTGACTGAATAGAAGGAAACATATGTCAAGGTGTCATTACAGCAAAGTAAAATATTGTGCAACACCAAAATGAGTACAACACATACTGAACTGAGTAGAACATACAGTGAAAAGCTCCTGACCTGTAAGCAATCACGAGTGCAGCATCACCCCCTGAGATTCTGTAGGACTCCAGCAGTTCCTGTTCTGCTTCACTGCAGGTAAGAGCTCCTTAAATTGTGTGACTCTGAAGTATGCACAATGTATATGAATAAATTGTTAGTTTGCTACTGTACCTGCTTTAGTTTTAGCTTTTTAGTTTTTTTAAGGTAACCTTTGTTTTCAAAAGTTTTATTTTGCTTTCAACAAAACGTGCTGTTATATGTGTTCTTTGTGAAAGGTTACACTTAACACCACATAAACCCATCCTGTTCTTCTTCTTCCAATGCTTTGCAAAGTTATACAGTATGTTGTGTTGCATAGTAGTTTTATTTGCCCCATAAAAGAGGGGGCATTACCAAAAAATCTGTAGCTCCAGGATTAGCTCATTCCTGCATGTTTTAACTGAATTTCACCAGTTTATTGAAAATTAATATCACTATTTTTCCAAATTAAGAATAGTAAAGGAAATTAATCGGCCATTTATTCTGTAATAATAAGTGCTAGAAACACATATGCAGGGCCCTATGTTTTCAGCGATTCCATGACCAGGGCAACCTGTGGCATTAACCACTGAATTAGTGGCCGCCCGCGGAATTCGTGATTGCCCACGGAACAAATGTCCTTTGCCGATGGGGGTGCCCAATCCCCCGTTGGCTTCACCACCCTCCCAAACAAACATCTGTATGCCATGCTGGGAGCCCACCCCAGTGTGGCAAAAGTCTCATTTGCTGATGGGGTGCCCAACCCCCATCAGCTTCACTGGCCCCCCCATACTTCCTGGTGCCATGCTGGGGACCCACCTAGTGTGGCAAAAGTCCTCCATTTTCTTTAAAAATTAAAAAAAGACCTGAAAGAAAGTAAAGGCCCTCGTTGATTGTCTTGCCCCCTTCCCCGACCCACGCCAACCCTCTGCATACCCCACCTCTCCACATCCCCACCTCACCCCCATCTCACCCCATACTTACCTCTGCTGCCCAGAGCAATGATCTTCAGTGGACCGGGAACATGTCTGCACTCTTCAAAGCTGATCACAAAATGAAGAAATGCCAGTAAGCTGTATAATGGCACAAATGGATTTTTTTCAACTTTGGTGCATATATCAGCCACTTTTGGGAATTGTTTCACCATATTTTCAACATGGGGCTTTTGGGGCCCTACCTCATGAATTCAGTCACTTTCATTTTGTTATTCGATCCCGAAAGGTGATTTCGCAGTCACTGCATGGAACCACCTTTTGGGACTAATTAATTAAATGACAGTGTTACAGTTCATGAGGTAAGACCCCAAAAAGCCTATGTTGAAATTTTGGTGAAAACATTCCCCAAAATGACTCTTTTATGAGCTTGCTTTGCACAGTTCCTATTCACCCTCGTCACTTTGAGCATTTTTAATATTTTCACTCCAGATTTTCAGCATTGCCATTTTACCACATCTCCTTATGAACAGTACAACTGTCAATTTTCACATATCACCCAAAATGTGTTTTTGCACAGGTAGCACACAATGGCGCAGTCGGTGTGTGAAATTAATGTTCAGGACGTATTAAGGAAATCACAGTGACACTGTTCATGAGCAGAAGCCTTAAACTGACAATATTGTAAATTTGGTGACATAAGTCCATGAAATAACTGTGCTACACACATGCATTGTGTCAGATATGGCAAAAAAACAAAACAAAAAAATGATAACATTAAGGGTAAAAATGTGCCGCAGAATTGCTGTAGAAATTGATGTCGAGCGCCGCAGAAGTTCTGTTGCAAATAAGAACCCTGCCACAGAAATTTGCTCCAATGTGCTGCAGAAAAATCGGGGCCCTGCATATATGTTATACCCCTGGAAAGCTAAGTATTTCCTCTTTCTAATACTATAAACCAGTTGTTTTTAACTTATGGCATTATGTAGCAAACAGTCCCATTACTAATGTTCTAGGTTTTTCTTAAAAAATGGCAGTTTATGAATCTAGTTATCCAAGAAATTATTCATTTCCCTGTCTTTTGTCCCCAGGTTCAATGACTTTTTGTAAGAGGAGTGTTGCATGCTTACAGACTGCAGCACATGTGCTGAAATATTGAGTCATTAAAGGCTCGAGCAGCAACCACACCAAGGTTAGTGAGCTTGGGTGCCATTTTCAAAGCAGATGCACTCAGTGGTGCCCAAGTACTATATTCAAAGAGCAGAGATGGGCTGGTGCATCTCAGGATGTGCCAAAGATAAAGTATAATGTATTCAGCACATCTGCAGGGGGCATGCCCATGAACATTCTGCAGAACTCTAGTTTCAGACCAAATGTGCGGCTCATCTTGATGTGTCTCTCTCAAGATGCTCCCAAAAGAGACAGGACAAAAAGAAGTAGTCCTAAGTGCAATCCCCCATCAGACAGCTACCAGGATAGCAGGCTATGCGAGCACCAGTGAGTGGTAACTGAATGCACTTGTTATCCGTAAAGACAGTGCACTGAGCAGTGTGTGCTATTGTGCAGTGTATTTTGTGAGGACATTCTGATAGGTACATAAAAAAAACTTTCCATAGAGTTTGTCTGGACTGCTGGGTGTGTTATCATATTGAGAGAATAGAAAGGCAGCACTAGGAATAAGGATGGGGCACTGTTCCTTCAGGAGGAGGTAATGAGGTGTCTGAGAAGAGGGGGGACATCCTTTGCAGACATCTAGTGGGGCAGTGTGCAGGATACCATGCTCACACAATGCACTTTGTGGCATAACACATGGCAGGAGGCAGAGCTGGGGGGGTGTCAATGAAAATACCACCAACAGCTTAATCTGGTTCAATTTTAGTTGCTTACCCTTTGTATCCCCCCGGTCGCCCCAGAAAAAGGGACTTCTAGGCCCAGTGGGGTTACCGCGTCAACAAAATTCAACAAACAAACAACAAACAAACAAACAATTACAGGAAAGTGCAAGGGCAAACATCCATATAGAACTTGGCACTTGGTGGCCTGTCAGAATATGTCCTCCAACACAGTGGCAGTGGTGCAGCAGAGCACAGGGTGGGTGGGGCACATGCTTGGCATAGGAGGCACAGGTGGCAGGGTAGCAGGCAGCACACACCCCCAGGCACAAATAATGTTGGAGCTTGGCAGAGAACTATGGCTGGACAGTACAATGGCAGGTAGGCACACTAGAAGGGACGGGGAAATTCAGGACATGAGAGTGGCATGCATGCACATAGTTACTGCATATCTGGATGTGGGCCAGTGCAACACAGGCTGTAACATGAGGAATGTAAACAAATGTACCACTAGGGCTGAAGTACCTGTTGGTCACCTGTGGTATGGAGTGGCACAGGGCAGTCCAAGTTTAGTTCAGCACATTCAAATGAGGTTTGGAGCAACTATAATGAGATGCTAAGCAGTTCATTTGGGCCTGAACTTGGCAAATAGGCTATTTGCATACTCTGGCCGACAATTGCAGATTTTCTCCCAGCCCATCTCAATCTGCAGGGTGCATCTGATTAGTTTGGCACATCTCTGTGTGACACATTTCTGTGTATGCCCAATACGTTTGGTGCATTTGATGGATTTGGCTCATCTCCATACGGTGCATTTCTGCACATATGCTATACTGCGTACTGCACTTGACATGCACGGCGGAGCATGTCTGGTGGTAATGGCCATCTATCATGCATCTCCCAGAACTGCTCGGTGATGCGCCATTGCCCGTACATTGCACATCTCTATGGTGCATCTGTGACATAAGCAGAACAGATCATGCATGTCTGTTGTACATCTTGCATGACCCAGCCACTGTCACTGCAGTGCCCAATCTTTGCCCACCAGCTTCAGGTGGACCTCTGTGATATATGCTGCATGTGCAGGCTGCAGGGGCCCAGGGCTTTTACCTGGACACCACTGAGATGGCCAACCTGTTATCACTGATGCTGCCCCTGTGGGGCAACCTGCTTGGGGCAGAGGTCTTGCAGGAGGGCTGAGTTATTGCATGGATCAGGGTTGTGGTGTGCCATGTGTGCCTTAATGGGATGCCACACACTGCAGAACAGTGTTGGCACCATTATGGTGTGTGCCATTGTGGCTGTGGTCCACTGTGCTTGTGGTGTGGCTGCCATGTTCACCCTGCCTGGTTCCTGTGCACTTGTACTTCAGTGCATGGTCAGGCCATGCTATCTGTAGCATCCTTAGGTGCTGTGGGGCTTTATCCTTGCCCCTCTGTGTGCCATGCCCACTGTACATGTTTGTCCCCTGGGTTGGTGGTGTATGTGTGGCACTTCTTACTGTTCCCATGTGGGCTGTGCCTGTGCCCATTTTGCATTTTTCACGGTGCCAGGCTTTCGGCTGCTTCCATCCCTGTGTCAGCTGTTCCAGAGCCCTCATTTCCCATCTGCAGTCCATCCCTGTTGCTGTAGTATCCCTGGCTGAGATGCTACTATTGCTATATTCAGTGCTCCTAGATACTCCTGCACATTTCGAGATTCATTGGCCCATTTCTGGTTAGGCCATAGTGCATCTTTGGTATTTTCAGCCCAAAATGCCCTGCAGCATCTTACAACGTGTCTTCTGAAAATTGCAGGGTTTTGTTTCAGCACATCTCAGATGTTTTGAGCGCTTCTTCTTTGCAAATGTCACCCCCAGTGTTTGTCTTCAGACTGTATTGGTAAGGATAACTGTTAATGATGCTGGGACAATAGATTTAGTTGGTTGTTCATTTGCTTACACTGCCTGGTTTGTTGCCATTATTATCTTCATTTCATTGAGAGCAGCATTTTGGGGTTGTAGTGGGGCAACTGTATAATAAATTGAATGGGCAGACTAGATGGGCCTAGCGGTCCTTATCTGCTGTCAAAGTCTATGTTTCTAATTTGTGAGGCGGTAGTTGGCAAAAGACTCTGTATCTTTGTCTTCAATCTCTTTTTAAAACTCTATTTTAAATTGGGTGTATTTTAGTTGGTCTTAAATTGTGTACTGAAGGTTAGATGTTTTTGTTGACTTCTTAAAACAGTGGCAGTGGCTCAGCAGGTTACGCACTTGCCTCTGAGGCTGGGAGATCAGATGACTATGGGTTCTATCCCCACACCAGGCACTTTGCTTAATATCCTAATACTGACACTGCAGTGTAGTATGAGGGAGATGCTATACTTCTGAGGTGCTGTCTTTCAGATGAGATGTTAAGCCGAGGTCCCGTCTGCCTTTCCTGGTGGTTGTTTAGGGGGATGTCAAAGATCCCATGGCACTTCTTAAAAAGAATAGGGGATATTTATATTAGTAGAACATCAAACACAAATCATATAGAAGTGTTAAGTCACGCATTTAATTTACATAAATAATAAAACAAACTAAAAAGAACAAATTGAAAAAATATTACAGGCATACATCATTCAAAAAGGTGTCCTTCCTTTACTTAAATTTAACTACTATACCTAATGAAGTACCTGAGCACCTTAATAAAGAAACACGTACATATACAATAACCCATAGTACTTTCTCACAGACCCCGTGGTTGGTCTACCCCCCATGCCCATGTACATAATTTAGTAGGGTAATTGAATTATTTTTTATAACATAAAAGATAAACAATCTTAACAACAATGTTGGATGCACTAAATGATAACTCCTCATTTGTAAAAATATGCTTGCAATTTTGAACCACTAAATTATAATTTTATCCTTGTAGGAAGTAACTCCTTGTTATGTGCTACCTGTTTATTTATACTTTATAAAAAAAGAATACCCCGTCCACCACTGAAATGCCTTGTGGGAGGAGTGACTATCAATATCCTGAAGACAGACTTTGAGCGTGGCTTGCTGAACCAAAATACTCATTGTGTCAGAAGACATTATCTTTTGATGTAGAACCCATTGGCATCTTGCCTGCCATAAAAATAAAACGTATACAACATAAGAAAATCATTACTGTATCGTGGTGATACTGTAACCCTGCCTGAGGGTATTGACCTAATAGCAAGATTTCATATGTTAAGTGTTTCAACCACACCATGTTCCATTTATTCACTGAACAGATCCATAAAAGTTTTAATTATATACGTGCATGAAAATAAATAATGTTCCATTGTTTCTTCCTGGTTTATGCATTCAGGGTAAGGGCAAGTCCTTTCCTCTCTTATTTTATGTTTGGCATTTCCTCTTATATTAATCCTACCTTATGAAGACAACCAGAGAGGTTCCCCCAAGGGAGGGGGGATTCTTCAGTTGGTAAGCGGTGCAAGAACACATTTAACTTTATCAGAGGGGCAGTTTTTAAAACTGGGTTCCTCAGGGAGGCTTTTCACCATTACAATCTGATATAGTTGCTTCCCAGAACTAGACAAGATTTTCTACTTTGCAATCACTCATTTGTTTATTTTTAAAGCTGTGGGTTTGAAATAGTCAAGTATGTGGAGGTGTTTAGTTACTTTGGGAGTGACTATGTTCCAAGCCTGGAAATATTTTGCCTGGAACAGATTGGGGGACTATGACATCATCAGTGGCCAGAGAGCAGAAGCTGCTGTATGTCTTCCAGGATTCATTTCTGACACAATAGGTGGGTGAGCCAAATAGGGAGGCCTGAACACTGGACATGGTCCTGGCGGACAGTGATCAGGTTAGGGGCCTATAGGTGAGGGACCCATTGGTGGGGAGTTATCACGACACGGTCTGGTTCTTCCTGGACCTGGGGGGGGTGAGGAAAGTCAAACAAGGATGGTAGTAACCTACTTTAGGGGTGCAGACTTCAGGGAGATGGGAAGGATCCTTAAAGATTGTCTGGAGAGCATAAGGCCAAATATGGATGCTGAAAGCAGGTGAGGGATCATTAGGAGGTGAATACAGGAGGTTACCAAATCCTGTGCAAAGGAAAGGTATAAGTTTGGAAAGGCCAGAAAACCCTGCTGGTGGACCCAGGATGTACAGGAGGTGGTGATGGAAAAGAAGGTGGCCTATAGGCACTTCAAGTACTCAAGGAGTGAAAGGGATCAGGAGGAATATGAGCTGACAGGCAAGAGAATCACCAGGGTGGTGAGAGCAGCTTAGACAAAAAAGGAGCAGTCCTGGGCCAGTGAGATCTGGAGGGAGAACAAGGGGTTCTTTAGATACATAGTGGGAAAAAGGAAAGTAAGGGGACAGATCAGCAAGATAATGATAGGGAATGGTTGGGCACAGGAGATGGGGGAACAGGCAGAAGTCCTAAATGAGTACTTTGCCTCAGTTTTTACAAGAGGGGATGGAGGGGCTATGTCCTGTGAGGGGAGCGGAGACAAACTTGAGAAAGGGTTGGGACCATTAGAGACGAAGGGCCCTGATGGGTCGGAGGAAATGGAGTGGCCACCAGAGACAGGTGAGGGGCCAGCAGTGCAGTGTGAAAAGGGGAAGGACATGGAGGCTAAAATCCCAGTACAGAGAATAAGGGAAGCCCTCAGGTCCCTTCGGATGAAGAAAACACCTTTGTCAGATGAGCTACATCCCAGAGTGCAGAGGGAACTGACGGATGTCCTGGCAGTCCCTCTAGCAGAGCTTTTCAACATCTCTCTGATGACTAGGTGGGTGTCCCAACACTGGAGAGTGGCCCATGTCATGCCAAACCACAAGGGGGGATCAAGAGAGGAGGTGGGAAACTACAGGCCCGTTAGTCTGACATCGGTGGTTGGCAAGGTGATGGAGGGTATTGTCAAGGAAACACTAGGGGGGTTACTGGAGCAAACTGGGTACTTGGACAATAGGCAGCATGGCTTTGTCATGGGAAGATCATGCCAGACAAACCTTGTTGAATTCAATGACTGGGTGATGAGGGCCGTGGACCAGGGTATGCCGGTGGATGTCATCTTTCTGAACTTTAGCAAGGCATTTGATTCAGTACCCCACAGTGTCCTGCTGGCTAAGCTGAAGGAAATAGGGGTAGGGAGACAGTTGTTAAGATGGATTGGGAATTGGCTCTCTGTGCATACTCAGAAGATAGTGGTTGGAGGGATGGCCTCATCCCGAAGGTGGGTTACTAGTGAGACTCACAGTGATCAGCGTTGGGGCCACTCCTGTTCAATGCCTATGTCTCAGACATCAGAAAGGGGATCAGGAGTGAGATGAATCTCTTTGCAGAGCACTCAAAGCTGGGTGCAGTGGTAGATGAGGAGGAGGGGATGGTGGCCTTGCAGGAGGACTTGGAGGCTCTGTAAAGGTGGTCATGAAAATGGAAACTAAAATTCAATGTGGGAAAGTGCAAGGTTCTGCACATGGGAGTCAGAAATCCAGGTCAGGGGAATACCCTGGGAGGAAATATGATTCAAGTCATGGAGGGTGAGAGGGACCTGGGGGGTAGTGGTAGATGTCAAAATGAACAACTCAGAGACCTGTAGTAGGGCATCAGCAAGGGCAAATAAGATGCTGGGATGTATCGGCAGGGGGATTACCTCCAGAAAGGTGGACATGATCCTTCCACTGTATAACTGCTAGGTTAGGCCACACCTCGAATATTGTGTGCAGTTTTGGAGACCACATTTAAAGAGGGATATTACACTCTAGACAGGGTCCAAAGGAGGGCAACCAAACTGATCTGGGGCCTGGAGGAGAGGACCTATGAGGAGAGGCTCAAGGAGCTTGACATGTACACCCAGGAGGAGAGGAGGGACAGGGGGACATGATAGAGGTCTTTAAGTACATGAAAAGGATCAATTAGTGAGGCCCAGTCAGGTTGCTCCAAAGGAAGGAGGGTGGGGTAACGAGAGGTCATGGGTGTAAGCTGGAAGGTAGGCTGGCTCAGAGGGGAGAGGAGGAGATGTTATTTCACTGAAAGCATGGTGGAGCCATGAAATGCACTGCCCACGGGGCTGGTAGAGGTGAAGACTGTGG
The DNA here is from genome assembly GCA_016271365.2 of Neoceratodus forsteri. Classification (NCBI taxonomy): domain Eukaryota; kingdom Metazoa; phylum Chordata; order Ceratodontiformes; family Ceratodontidae; genus Neoceratodus; species Neoceratodus forsteri. The sequence goes on along the minus strand of CM028131.1, from coordinate 39,909,359 downwards.
ATGGATTTAAAAGGGGATGGGACAGGTACAGGGGAAGGGTAAATCTGACCAGGCCCAATACAGGTGGAACATCTGGGACTGGGAACAGTATAACCCAAGGGGGAGGGGGGACACCAAAATTGGCCCTCAGTGTGGGTGCTGAAAATCAAGCAGACTTGAGAGACCATCAGGCCTATTCTTCTGGCATTTTAGTATGTTAGTATATAAATTCAGACATATGCATTTCTTATAAAGTGAGTCAGAGGTACCTAACCCACATTTTACTGTCTGTGATATAAATAAAGTGTGGAAAAAGATGCCAGGATCTATCATTCCAAGACCTTTTTTTGATATTGGTAAGCATGTATAACTCCCTTTTATAGGGTTTAACCTATTTCCCCACAACATCTGAAAAAAGAGACTGTAAATTTTAATTTCAGACTCTACTGGTAAAAGGTAAATCATGGTCACATATAACAAACTAGGTATTAGAAATTGTTTTATAACCTGTATTCTTTTTTTTTTATCATGTAATGGTTTCTTACCTGCAGCCACTGTCCTGCTTATATCTTGCCACCGTTTCTTAGCCACCGACCCTGAAGCTGCCTTGCCCAGCTGGCAGAGGCAACTACACCATCGAAGGAGGCTCCCCCCAACACCTCCACAGCTGGTGAGGATCCAGTTCCCACACACATCATCCAGGCATCGTCAGCTGGAGAAGCTTACGGCCATTAATGTGCCACATACTAGTGGTTGTGGAGTCAAAACCAGTGGTTGAATTCAAGCATGCATGGGACAGTCATAAGGTAATTCTAGGGGGTAGGAGTAGAAAGAAGTAGGCTGCTGGTTAACTAGGATCTGCAGCTTATCCATTAGGTAGGGAAATGGGCAGACTGGGTAGGCCAAGCGGTCCTTATCTGCCATCAAATTCTATGTTTCTATGCCATTTTTCCCCTATTCAATTCCCTCATAGGAGCACGGACATGCAATGACATCCGTGCACTAGCATGCAGATTTCTGACGTGCGCCCCCCCCCGCAGTGTTTGGCACCCGCTCTTCTGCAGTACCTCCCGGTGTCCCCAGGGACCACTAGAGTGTGGCGTGCACCCACCCTGTTTCCCCAGGACTAGGAGATCTGTCATTGGATGCTCAATCCTAGTCCTCCCCTGATGACCCTTAATGACCCGGGCTCGTTCCCGAACCCGGGTTACTGGCGTGGAGCGAGGTGTGACATCCAGCGCCTCAACCCTCAGCACCACTGGGCCATTCTTTTTTTTTTTGACATCATCCACTGTTTCTTTCTATTTATTTTTACTTCTACCTTTTTTAATGATATCTCCCAGTTAAGTTTGGCATCATTCTGGGCACTAAAAGTGATACTCAGTATTTTAAGGAGTTTTGATGCGATAGTAATACCTCCAGTTTGTGTTGATTTGGGGTACCCCAATCCCACAAATAGTCCTTTACATTTTGTTTCATTTATCGTGGAATTAGAAAAGAATATTCTGTCATATCCTGTATAAAATAAGGTAATTACGTGTGATCTGAAAAGAAGAGACAAATATCGTCTGTATAGGCCTGTAACTGTACACTCTCCTTTATACCTGTTTCCAGTGATTCCTGTCTATCTAGGGTGGTCTGACAGTTTCCTGAGTAGGTGATCTAGGGAAAGGACATAGAGGAGGGGGCTGAGTGGGCATCCCTGCCTCACTGCTACCCTTGTCTGGAAACCTGACGTGATTTGTCTTCTAATTACAGGGTATACTACTGTTGATGTGTAGAGTAATTGAAGATGTTGAGTCATTTTCAGGGATATCCCATAAAATGTTAACTTGGAAAATAGAAATGGGTGGTAGACTCGATCAAATGCTTTTTCTTGGTCGACAGATATGATGCTTCCAAATGTGCCAGAAAGGGATAGATGATCTATCATATCTCTTAGTACCATAAGGGCATGCTGTATTTTCCGGGAAGGGAGCCCGCAATATTGCTGGGGTGAAATAACCTGGCTTGTATAGTTTTTTAGTCTATTATTCAAGATATGTGCCAGTATTTGTAATCTGTATTTAAAATAGCAATCGGCCTCCAATTTTAAGGAAGGGCTCTGTCACTTGACTAAAATAAAAAAATGAGTAAACCTTCTAGAAATGAGGAATGCATGTTATTGGATGAAAAAAATATTTGAACACTTTTTCTAAGCAGAACAAACATTCTTGTATACATATTTTATAAAATTCAATGGGAAGCCATTTATTCCTGGAGATTTCCCTGGTTTTAAGGACTTTATTGCAGATTCTATCTTAACCCATTGTATGGGTTCCTGCAGTTCAACAGCTTCCTTCAGAAACCTTGGAATATTTGAATTTGTAAATATGCAGTTATAGCACTTTTGGGGGGGTACCTTGGGGCCATGGGTTCTAATAAACTGTTCAATAACTTTATGAATTCCTTAAATAGAACATGTATTATGTTGTTACATATCTATTAAACTTTCCGTTTCTGTCATCTCTTTCATGGATTTACATTCCTCAAATGGGTCACTAACTGGTGTTTTCTGAGTCCCCTTCTGAAACACTACTGTCATTGTACTGGCTCTGTCATATTGAAACTTGATCATATTTTCTTGTACTATTTTATTCTGTTCTGAATAATTATAATTTGTACTGTAAAACCAGGAAACCAAAGACTGAGGGTGTTTTCTTTTTTTTGTGGTTAATAAGTTTTTTTGATTTGACTTATTAAGATGATACAAACATTAAAACAGTCGGATACATTGCAAAGATCTTATAGACTGTTACATATGTCTGTAGAAGCAGAGAACGGAACATGCTGGCCAAATAGTAACAAACTGAATATACTAGCCAGGTAAGCAGTAGGGTAATACTCTGTACCTGGATGTACAACTCCTATCCAGCTGGAGATTAACTTTGAAAGTATTAGCAATTGGTGCATTGCATTATGGCTAACTCATACAAACATATCTTATCTGGCCCCATCCTGCTTGTTTCTGCAGTATTTGACAAAGCATCAGAAATTATGAGAGTTCCAGGGCCACTGTCCTCTACTTTAAGCCTACAAAATATAAGAGATCACACACACAAAGCAAACAGGTCTTCATTGTCAGCGAAAATACTATCCTTTACTGATATTATACCATGTCATCCATACAGCAGGGTCCTCTGTTACTCAATAACAAACTCTCCAGCACTTGCCCCTAAATGCACCATGAGAGGAGACCATTATAGTAGCCTAGTTGTGCCTATTCAGTTGATTTCTTCCCTAGGTTTCAAAAACAGAAGGAAGGGAGTCAAGAGGGCAATATATTTAAATAGGGTATTGGTCACAGTATGTGATATTCTGGCCCAGTTGGCAACTTGAGCCATGGAAGTAAGTACCTCCCCCAGGGAGGGGATTATCTGGGACCACCATTTACACAGTAGGAGCCTTTTAACTGCATACTGAGTGTCAGAAGCAGTTTCAACTTGGAGACATGAAGGTGAGGGGTCGGTGTCCAGAGTCCTAATAACAGCAGCTTGGTACTGAGGCACAGACTTCCTAAATATTTTGGACCCCATCTCACAGGTAGCCTGCCATAGGGGCTGGATCAGCCTGAAGGACTAAAGTATATAGAACAGGTCACCAGGGAGTTCCTGACACCTCCAACACAGGTCAGATTGAGCCAGCTTTGCCTTGGCGAGGACTACAGGAGTCCTGTACCAGGTGTGAATTATCTTGTTCTGTATTACTTGACTACTGGTGTCAGGATATGCCCTGTAAGCTATTTTTAGAAAAGACTTCCACTCCAGGTTCATAATAGGGGCATGCAGTGCTTTCTCCCAATTATGCTTGGATTCCTCTGCTTGGGATGGGATAGTGCTCCAAACGGCCGCATATACCCAGCTTGACTGTCCTCTTTCTAGGGCCAGCCATAACTCTACCTGGTAGAGTTGTTGCTTTTGGTGCTGCTTATGCCTGTACATAAGGATGCCACTTCTTATTTGAAGAAATCACCGGAAGTCTTTGGGAGAGATCCCATAAGAGCTCCGCAGGCCCTCAAAGGAATTAAGGGTATCTATACCAGGAATGAGCATATCTTGAAGCAGTGAGATACCACCATGTTCCCATGAGGGCCTTGGAATTGGTTGTTTATTGATGGTAATCTCATAATTGCCCCATAGTGGGGTAAGTCTTAGGGGAGATGGGGAGGTGCCCAACTTCTTAGGCACCTTGGTCCAATATTCCAGAGAGGGACCTATACTAGGATGAGAGTGAGTGCCCTTAGGGGGATGGTTAAATAACAGTATTACCAAGTGAGTACGCTGACATACCCCTCTCTCCATATTCAGCCACTGGGGAGCATTGTGTTCAGGGAAAAGGAACCATTTTAATGTCTGAGCCAGCTGAAAGGCCAATTTATACCCCTCTAACTACGGAAGACCCCAGCCCACTTCCAAACAATGAGCTCTGAGCTTATTTCTGCTGTACCTAGATTTCTTACCCTTCCTCAAAAAGGATCCCAGCAGAGAGTCTAACTTAGTAAACCAATAATAAGGTATTTTCAAAGGAATGTGGGAGAGAAGATACATCATTTTTGCTGCTATGACCATTTTAATTGTGGATATTTTACCTAAAAGTGACAGTCAAAGAGATTTCCATCTGTCCAGTTCTATACAAATGGACGCAAAAAGTGGTTTCATATTCAGGTCCCAGATTTTATGCAAATTTGGAGAGATAGTAATGCCCAAGTAGGTAATCCCCTTCGGGGCCGATCAGAGCCCATGCTGAGTAACCATTTGAGAGGTACATTTAGAGTTTAAAGGTCGGACCTCCATTTTGACCTGGTTAATCTTGAGCCCTGAAAATGTAGAGAAATCTGACAAGGTGGACAGTAGGAGAGGGAGGGAGTTGATGATATTAGCTATAGAGAGCAACAGGTTGTCTGCATACATAAGACTAGGGTATGCCCTTGTTTCCACCTGGACCACAGAAATTTGAGGATTTTGACTAATAGCAGCCACTAGGGGTTCTACTGCCAATACAAAAAGTATTAGGGAATGTGGGAAACCCTGATGGGTACCCCTATCCAGTATGAATGGGGGAGACAGCATCGTATCGGTGAGTATCTGTGCAGCTGGGGATGAATATATTGCCCCAATCCAGGCCTGAAACCCTTCCCCCAAGCCCATAATGCAAAGCACTTGTTGTACATAGTCCCACTCCAGGGAATCATAGGCCTTCTTGAAATCTATTGCAATGGCAGCAGTGGGGGAAGATAATGTTTGGGCCTTATGGATTAAATGTGCCAATGATCTAATATGGTCCATGCTAAAGTGGGCCTTAACAAAGACTAACTGGGATGGGTAGATCAAACTGGGAAGGAGAAGATTAAGTCTATTAGCTAGTATCTTAGCTAGCACCTTGCTATCAGCATTCAATAGTAAAATAGGGTGGTAGCTGGATGCTTTAAGAGGGTCTATACCTTTTTTTGGTAGGATGGTAATAGTCACCTCCCTAAGGGATGAAGGGAGAGACCCTGGTTGCAATGACTCAGTAAATACGTGTTGCAATCCAGAGAGATTATGGGATGCAACAGCTGCCACACTTCAATAGGGAAACCATTCCCTCCTGGGGCCTTTCCCTTTTTAAGGGAGAGGATGGTGTCTGCCACCTCCTGGGTTGAGAAAGAGGCATCTAGAGAAGTAGCCTGGGCTTTCAAGATTTTGGGGAGATGTAGGGACTTCAGAAATGGATGAACCCCTAGGGGTCTGGGGCTCTGAAGCATTTATATAGCGATGAGGTAAAACCCATCATTATTTGATTAATACCTTGCACCGAGGTCTAGGTCCTACCCCCTGCATCCTCTAAAGCTGCTATATGCCTTTTGGCTTGCTGCTTTTTGAGATGGTATGCCAGCAGCTTACCCCCCTTTCTCCACCTTTCCAATATTTATACTTGAGTCTAACGATTGAAAACTCTGCCTTTCTAGTGACCTGCTCATTCACTTGCATCTTCAGAGAGGTGACCTTGTGACCTGCCTCTGACCTAAGGAAAGGGACACGAATGGCCTTAAAAGCAAGCTCTGCTTCTTGGAGTTGTCATTCAAGCCCCCTCAAATATTGTTCCTTCCTCTTTCAGCACCGGCTCGCATACCCCATCATCGCCCCTCTTAGAGTAGCTTTGAATGCCTACCATGTGGTACCCACAGAGGTATCTGCTATGAGGCTATGCCGAAAAAAGTCCATTGCTTCCTTTTGAAGCCAAGGGGGAATATCTAGGTCACGAAGTAGCAATGGGTCCAGCATCCATGCCGGAAACTTAGGGAGAGGGGGGCCACATGTGAAGGCAAGATGCACAGGGGCATAATCCGAGATAACTAAGGGGTGAATAAGGGTATTAACAGTGTTACTAGTAATAGTAGGAGAGGTGAGCCTGAAGTCTATTATACTAACAGAACTATGTACTGGGGAATGAAAGGTGTAGTCTCACTGGGAGGGGCGAAAAATTCTCCAGATGTCCGTAAGGGCCAACTCTTGTTGTAATTGAGCCACTGGCATTACAACCCTAGAGTGGGGCTCAGAACTGGAAGGGGATCTATCCAGGAAAGGGTCCAGAGTAAGATTAAAATCATCCCCTAATAAAGTGGGGGTGTCTTCCGGAGTTATGGATCCCAGCACCTGGACCAACTTGTGAAAGGAAGGCGAGTCCTCATTCGGAGCGTATATGTTACCCAGGATCAGAGGGCCCTCCCCAGTATCCATGAGTACCACCACCCATCTACCCTCAGGGTCTTTCACATGCCTCTGCAATTTCCATTGTAGCTGCTTGTGAAGCAGAATCACAACCCCTTTCTTTATAGATGAGGCCGAGGCATGTATGACCTGACCTACCCTACCCACTCCCTCTTCAGTCTCTCAGGATTCCCCACGGTAAGTTTGGTCTCCTGCAGGAAGGTGATCCTTGCTCCCATTCTCTTAAGGTGGCCCAAAACTTGCTTCCTCTTGTTTGGGATGTTAAGCCCTCTGATGTTCCATGTCAGACAAGTGATATAACCTGTAAGTATCAGGTGGCAAATATTTAATTAAGAGATATATCAAGAACAACCAGCATATAGGGGTGAGGGCAGCCCAACCAGAAGAGGCAAATTTCTATAGAGTGCCACCAGATATGGAGAGAGTGGGTAAAGCTCATATACCCTGCCCCTACCAGATGACCTTATACTAACAAATAATGAAACATCTGTGTATGTCTCCTGTGAAACAAACATAAATGAACACATTAGCAAACTATATACATTGTGCACAGTGTACCATGCAATTTGGGGATATAGAGGCATCTCTTCGGCCACAGAGCCCTGCTGTTGGTCAGCCCCTATTCCCAGGGTGTTATCAAGAGATATCTATCCTTCCTTAACACTACGGTGAGTGCAGCGGGGACTCATTGCAACCCCAGAGGGTTGAGAGAGCTGCTCCAGTGGTGTAGCTCAGAAGCTGGGGTAGGTAAAGTGGGACTACACAACACTTCTAATGAGGTGGGGGTTTGCAGAAAAGAAAGTGGGGGAGAACCTCCCATCATTTTGGTGAGCTTAGGGTTATTGCTGATGGGTGCCAACATGTTCTCACAACAACATTCTTGGTGAGGTCAGGCTCAACACACCTATGAAGAATGTATTGTAAGCCATCCAATGCAGGGGCTGGGAGACCTCCTATTGATAGAAAATAATAATGATAATAATAATAATAATAATAAAAAACATACCAGAGGGGCACAGACATGTGCCATTCACCACTTAGGGCCTCACATAAAACCCATCCTGGCTACCCATTCAGCGTAACAGTATACGCATGCTGACAAATACTTTCATATTATATGACACAGCTCCTCAATGGACCTCACCCCCCCCACATACACACAAGTAAGTGAGGTAGAACCCACAAAAGTTCTGCTGTTTAATCAGATGGTACACATAAAGCGTTCTTTGCCATCTAGACGTGCCTGGACCTTTGATCAGGACATCCACTGAGACCTTGTTAGTAGGCCTCATTGAATCTCTCCCAGCATAGGAGTGAGGCATCTTCTCTGCCATATGGCAGTGCAAGTTGGTGGTCTAGGTTGGGGTGAAGAGGGGCTCGAAAGTTCCCTTACTCGGGTAACACGGAGAAAGGGAAGCAGATGGGTCAGCCAAGGAGATTGTCCATTGATGATCAATTCAGACACCCCAAACTCGCCCCATACCTACAACTCTCTGGAGGATTAAAAGAACAGGAATAGAAAGAAAAGAGAAGGATGGCTACTTATCTGACCACGCCGGTGGGTTTTCTCTGATTGATTGCCCTGGATATGTAGAACGCTCAGGATGGTCCACACTGAAGATGAGATCTCCTCTGGTAGAGGAGGCCCCCTCATAGCCTTTGGTGGATGCTGCCTTTCGCTATCTGTAGCTCCATTCTGCGGCTGGTGAGGAGTTGCTGACAGGGACAGGTAGCTGGGCTGCAACATAGGAGTAGGCCTGCCTTCCTCGGTCAAATCCACAATGCCTGGGTGTTGATCTGGAGAGCTGGGACATACAGCTTCATATCTATTAGCGGTGTGGTAGGCCTGTTACAGATCTAGAGCTACAGTGTCCATGTCTGTAGTCTCCTCTGTGTCGTCTTGCCCTCTCTCCGAAGGATGCTCCCAGCAGCTGTATTTCTTTGAGGATTGCCTCTTTCGGTGTGCTTTTGGGGGGAGTTCCCAGTGTTGCTCCCTGAGGTCTTGCCAAACTGCAGGTCTGATCACTGATGGAGAGGAGTGGCAATCCAACCCGTCTGTAGCAGTTTTTGCTGAAGGGTATCCCGAGGTAGTGGTGGTGAATTCTTGTGGCTAGTTGCACCATAAAAAATCCATGAGTGCATCAGGAGATTCAAAACTGTTCGGGACCCCATTATGCATAACCTGCATTGTGGCTGGATAACATAAGTAGAATGACAGTCCAATACTGTGCATTTTATGCCTTGCCTCAGAGTATGCTCGGCGTTTGTCCGACAGATCCTTAGAGAAATCCTGAAAGATGTGGATCCTATTCAATCTCCACACTACATGCTGTAACTCACAAGCTCTAGCTAGGACCTTCTCTTTGTCCCTAAAATCAATAAATCAGGCTATGATAGATCATGGTCTGTCCTGGACCTGAGACATGGGGGCTAATGTACGGTGTGCACATTCCACCTGGAGCAGTATCAATGGGTCCAACTGCAGCATTTCAGTGATGGCTAATTGTAGAAATCCCTCAGTAACTTTGCCTTCTACATGCTCGGGGAAGTCCAGGAAGTGAAGATTATTACAGCGACCTCAATTCTCGAGGTCGTCCATCTTACTGCACAGCATCTGCATGGTCCGTTGTTGATCTCTTAATTCTGATCTTAAGTCCTGAACATGTGCATCTGTCGCTGAGACCTGCTGTTCAGTATGCAGCATCCTGGCTTCTAAGTTTTGAACCACTTGGATGTTTTGATTAGTTGCCACAGTGACTTGTGCCATCTGGGCCATAAGTTGGCCGAACATCGCCTCAACTGATGGTTGCTTCCAGGTTTGTGGCAAGCTGCCTTCCCCATATTTTCAGGCCTACCTCATCCAGAAGGCTCTTCAGTAAAATAACGATTTCGACACAGCAAATTTTTGTATCAATGAAGCTAAATTAGTGCAGCTTGAGTATTACCCCACAAGTTACAGTAGACTGAGGATATAATACTAGCTGGTAGAAAAAGGATTTTAAAGGATATTTTCCTCTGGGTTGTGGAGCTGATCTTTAAGCTGCCATCCTATTTAGTGCTCCTAGTGGCAGCCAGTTTGTTTTCTAAGAGATAAATATTTTAGAAATGTATCATTTTCTTTCTTTTTGCCGTATTTCTGCAACCAATATTTAATGTCTGCTTGGTGTATTTCCACCATGCACCTAAATCTGTGAAAAGAAATCATACAGAGTTCCTAGCTCTGATTGATTCCAATATTCCTATCTGAACCCGAGAGTCTGATAATACAGGTGAATTTAATTTCCATCTGATAGTTTTTGAGGATGAAACTGGGGTATCACTAAACTGAATTGTCAATGCCATATGGTCAGAAAATTCTACTGGGGTGGTTTAGAATGATATTTTTGGCAAGGTTTTGAGACAAACATGTGATCAATGGTTAATATATTTGTATCTTTTTTAGCTGAACTTTGGACCTTTTGTGTGGAAAGTGTTGCAATTTAGTAAGTCTGCTGAGCTAATCACTTTAACCAGGGCAATGGAATCACAATATATATTTTTTTACTAGATCTGTGCTGTGCCCTTTAACCCTTAAATCACAGTTAAACTCCCCCAAAAAATATTTGATACGTAGTAACCAAATAAGGTCTTACAGAATTTAATAAGGCCACCCTGCCTGCCTTAGATTGTGGACCATAAATATTTATCAGCCTACAGTCCATATTTTGCCACTCCCTTCTAATATTAAAACCCTACCTGGCATGAGGTCTATTAATTTGATAAGTGTGAATGTGTATGAGTTAAATAATATACTCACCCCATCAGCACAATCTTGTCTAAACAACTAGTAAGAAGGTCCCCATATCCATTCCCCCTTAAAGAATCTGTCTTGATTATCAGAAATCATCCATGTCTCTTGGATAAAACAAATATCCAACAATGCTTTATGAATGTAGCTGAAAACCACCTGCCATTTCACAATATTCAGTATACTGTGAACGTTTAAAATCCCAACCCTAAAAGGGGCTATAGGTTGAGGGAGAGGCTAAACTACTTTTTCCTTTTCTTTTTCTTCTTCCCTCTATAACCTACAGGATCTTGGTTTTGAGCACCTTGATCCATCCTGTGGGATTGAGTACCTGAATCTCTTTGTTCCATTTCTGAATCTCCCCATTCAGGGGCCAAACTGCATAAGAGTTGGAAGATTCAATTTCAACTACAGATGGAAGAGATGTTGGCTTAATATTCCTAGAAGATCTTCTTCTAGGAAGAGGGGGGAGTGGTGGGGGATTGGTCTGACCTAGAAACTGTGTGATCAGGGTCAGTGCAGCACACTGGGATTAACATTCCTGCCATGGAAGTGCAGACATGAGTTTGCTCATGTTCTGGGGAAGGGGGAGGGGGGTTCCGTATCTCTACTACCTCTGGGGGTCCCTTGGTTTTGCATTTGTAGGGGGGAGGTCAATGTGGGAGGTACTTCTTGCTGTAGGACAGCATCTTGTGCCTGTTGAATGAGCAGTTCTGGGCTCCTGCAAGATGCTTTACTTCTAGTTGCCCAGGGACACTCTGAGAAAACATACCCAAACCTTTCACACAAATCACATCTCATATGAGAAGCACACTGCATAGAGATGTGGCCGAACTCTCCACAATTTTCACAGTGGGGCCTGTCGCATGAACTGGATAAGTGTGTCCTGGCACCACACTTGTAGCAGGCCCTAGGCTGGCCTGCATAAAAACACACTCCTCTATCCATTCCTAACATGAAGGAGTTGGGAATGTGATTTATGCCTGTGTCTGTATTCAAGAGCTTCACTTTATATTTCTATCCTCCCATCCAAAATAGTTCTGTGTCCAAAATGACCTCAGGATCACTCAAGATACCACACTTCTGTGAAAGCCAGTAAGTGATGTCCTCCACATGGCCTCCCTCATTTCGAAACATACTAGTAACATACTTTACCAAAGGTTTGGTTAAGGGAAAAATGAAAAAGGGGGTCCATGTGGGGGAGAACTTAACCTGGTTATACCTCTCCCAAAAGAAGTCGAGGGCATATGCGGTACGAAAGCTCATGTCGTGATTGTCTTTTCCAGAGATATTTATAAATGCAAAAACTTCATGTGGGGAAAAATGGAAGGAGTCTTTTAATAAACATTTTCCCACATATTGTCTGTCCGGTCTCTCCTCTAGTCCTCTTTGTATCAAATTTGCACAGCATTCCTCCTAGGAGCTGCTTCCTTTTTAATTTTTGAAAATAGTTCAGAAAGTAAAGTCTTCTGAGGTTGAGCCTGGTCCTACTGGGGATCCCTGTCATTAGTAGGAGTGCCTTCATGCTCTTCTGCTATGGTAGACTTACTCCCATGGTCTGTGGAAACAGATCCCCCCATAGGCAACATCTCTTTATTACTTGAAACATCATTTATTTATATATTTGAAAGTCGGGTTTACAACCTTTGAGTCAAGGGTTCATTTACAAAGGCACCTCATCGCAGGGAGGTCAGACAAGAAAACAGTGTGAGGAACAACAGTGGTAACGTACAGGTGTTATACATACTGTATAATAATAAGAACACATTTACTGTAGTGGTTTACAGATCATATTGTAATATTGCTCCCTTCATTTTTTGGATGTCTGGCTCTAGTTGTAAAGTTAATCGTTGGGGGTATATTTGGGCACCATTCTGGATTCTGTGATGTAAAGTTAAGTTTGGGGTCCCACTCTGGATCAGGGAGCCATGTCCCACTAGGTGTTTGCTTCCACCTAGCCTCGCATAATGCTTTTTTTTAAATTTATTTTTACCTACCACCTACTCTGTCCGAGCTCTGCTTCTTTGACAGCTCCAATGAAAGACTGCCCCCACTCCTGCCACCTACCTGGTCTCACAGTCACTCCCCCATGGAGCCATGGATCTTCCCCCTGGGTGGGGACGAGGTGGGGCAGAACATCCTGAACTATTTAACTTTCATTGAGAGGACTTGGAACCAGGCAGATGAGAGCTTTTAGGGGTCTGCCTCAGTGCTCCATCTACCCAAAGCTTGGAGAGTGCTTTTCCATGTTTGTTGTGGGAGTGGTGCATGCCCAAAGCCAAGGCATCACTGCCGATGTCACCACTCCCCCCCCTGTGTGAGCTCCACATTTGCCATGCCTCAGGCTTCCGCCAGAGGCTGGTCAAGTAGTGAGCAGAGACCCCCCTCCCTCCTAAGAGAGAAGAGCTGTCCTCTGGATGCTCAATCCTCTCCCTCCCCTGTAACCCTCAGTAGCTCTGGATCATTCCCGAACCCGGGTCACTGGCATGGAGCGAGGTATGGCATCCAGCACTTCAACCCTCAGAGTCACCAGACCAGCCTCATAATTCTTTTTTAGGTGACAAAGAGTCACAAGGAGACACAGGTTCATCTTTCTGGGAAAGTGCTTCCTTAATTGCTGCTGAGGTTGATATTCCTATGGTTGAAACTTCAAGAGCATTTGGTTCCTTACAAGGAATACCAGAGGAGTGATCTACAAACTGAATGTGCCTTTTAGCTAATGTAAAGGCATTTCGCTTCTCTTTTATGTCTTCTCTGAGGCATATTTCATTATTAGTCCCCTTTGCTGTAAATAAAAAAGATGTGGCACCTTCCTGGTGCTCTGGTTTGTCCTGATATACAACTTGTCCATGGGAAGATGCATTAAGGTAATCTTAGTTGCTTTGGGGTCCTGTCTAAAACAAATCTAGAGATTTTAGATAAAATTTCTATCTGGTTTCCAGCAATTCAGTGTAGGTGGGCCCCTCAGAGTTGGTTTGTCCTTGATGCTCTGTAACTGCTATATTACCATGATCTCTTTCTTTGCTAGTTATTCTTTCTTTCAGCTTTCACGGCTCTGGGCATGCACTAAAAATTGTGCTTTTACTGGAAGCCAATACAACAGATTGTTCATGCTCTGCATTGGAAATTACAGTATAAAGCATTTCAAATGACTCACCCAGCCCCGCCTGGGCCTTTGATGCTGCTGCTGCATCATGTCGCTGGTTGATAGGCTGTGCGGCTGTTTTGACATTGGATTTCCTTTGAAGTGATATGAGCCTCGCGCTTAAGTGCTCTTGTTCCTTCTGGTGTCTAGCTGTTTCTTCTTTTAGTTGCAAAAGCAAGGTACTCTTCATTTCTTCTGTTGATGGTTCCACATCTGAATTGAAATATTCTTGCTTCTCCTTTTGATGCTTAAGTCTTCAGTTGAAACACATACTTCTGAAATATCTCCAACATCTTCTGTAATATCCTGCCACACCAGCATTTCCTTCTCCTCCTCCTCTGTCCAGCTCCCAAGTGGGCTTCTCCATTCTACTCCCAGGAAGTCAAGCCCTATGAAGCCAGAATAGGGGAATTTTTCTGGTGTCTTGGCCAAAATTTTCTCCATTCACTAGAAATACCACCAACAGCTTAATCTGTTTCAATTTCAGTTGGTTACTATCTGTATCCCCTTCCCCCCAGTAGCCCTTGAAAAAGGGACTGCTAGGCTCAGTGGGCATACTGGGTCAACAAAATTAAGTAAATAATAAAATAAAATGAATTTCAGCATTTTGCCATCAGTGCCAATGCAGCTTAAACTCCTGAGATGCCCTGGTGGCTGGGGCTCCACCACCCCCCCACATCAACAAATGTCCCACCACCTCCCTGCTCCTACCCCCATCTTAATTAAACCACAGCAGGTGGACCGGCACAGCCCTCCTCTCTCCTCCACAGCCAGACCACTGAGCTATCAGTGAATAAGGATGTTCCATCAATGCACTCACTCATTGAAAGCTTAGTGAGCGGGCCAGCCATGGAGGAGAGAGGATGTCTATGTGCTGGTCCTCTCATAGAGAGTTAATTTCAATGGGGTCAGAGCATCCCAAGGCTAAAGGGGTGGAGAGTAGCACTGCAAAAGTGCAGAATGGGCACAGACAAAGCCCATGTGGGAACAGTAAGAAGGACCACACATATACCACCAACCCAGAGGACAAACAGATACAGTGGGTACGGCACATGGGGGGCAAGGACAAAGCACCACAGCACCTGAGTTGCTGTGATCAGCATGGCCTGGCCATGCACTGAAGTACAAGAGCACAGGAACCAGGCAGACTGTACACAGTAGCCACACCACAGGCCACAGGCACATTGGTACACAGGCCTGTGGCAGAGTTCACCATAATGGTGCCAACACTATTCTGTAGTGTGTGGTATCCCATTGTGGTGCACATGGTGCCCCCCCACTCTGTCCCACACAACAGCTCATCCCTCCTGCAAGACATCTGTCCCAAGCAGGTTGCCCTCCAGGGATAGCACCTGTGCCAATGCTTTGGCCAACTCAGTGTTGCTCCAGGTCAGGGTCCTGGGCCCTACAGCCTGCACACATGGCATATGTCACAGAGGTCCACCTGGAGCTGGTGTGCAAAGATGGGGCACTGCAGTGACAGTGACTGTATTGAGCAAGATGCATGATAGGTACACACTCTGTGCATGTCACAGATGTGCCATAGGGATGCATGATGTATGGGCAATGGTGCTGTGACAGAAATGGTAAAGAAGAAGTTAATGTTTGGATTTTCCAAACACATTTTTTTAGCAGTCTGGAAAAGAAACACTCATGCAATCTGAGAAACTGGAATTCTCAGTCCTCCCTAGCTGCTAGATAAGAGCTGGGTCATAAATCTCGAATGGACATCTCCACACACACAGACCTGTCCACAAATACAGGCCAGTTTGAATGGATTGGTTCATTCAAATATAAACTTAAGGTTAAAAGGGAATATAATTGGTTACTTACAGGTGTTCAGTCTGATTGGGACAATTAAATACATACATATTAAATGGTTGGTGCATTCAAAGGAGGAATAGGCATTACCTATTCCCAGGAGAATATATAAGAGGCTGAAAAACAATGAATAGTGTTCTTCTTACTTTGAAGCTGGAGGAAGAATCTAAGATTAGAGCCTACCCTTCTAGCTAGGTCTGTGGGAGTTGGAAGTTAGCATAGGGCACAGTGGTCTCTTGAAAGGACAGGGAAGAGTAAGTTTAGTACTAGCATATTTCAGTAATAGCCTTCTTCTTTTGCCATCTGTTATTCAAAACATTTGTTTACTTTTCCTGTATGAGTCTTATTCTCTTGTGTTGTAAATATATATCTTGTAAATTGCATTTATTTTAATTATATACCTTTTGTGACTGGATGTGAGCCCTATAGTCCTGGCAACAGGCATAGGAAGAGAGTCTGCTGGGTTACTATAGTAACGCTGGCACTGACTGCTTGTCCTGAAAACTGTCTGTTTTTTAAAAGCACTCTGAAATACTAGACGTGCAAAAGAACTCTATTGCACTGCAGGCTTAAAAATGCAAAAAGAAACATTCTTTTTATTTTAAAACTCTGCAACTTCGTTGTGAGGATCCGCGACCCCTGAGAAACACTTCCGGGTCATCTTGAGCCATAAAACTCGGCTCTGCAGTGAGCAGGGTGAGCGTGAGCAGGGTGCATGCCCAGCGCATGTGGAGATGCATGCAGAGACACATACGTCAGTGCTTGTCGGCTGTGTCAGCTGGGATAGCTGGATTAAAACCCCAACTTGATTACACTGTGTAATATATATTGCCACTATGAAGGTATGTAACGGGTGTTTTATGTGCATTGATGGTGATGACACGGCTGAATACATATGTATTAAATGCCTCAAAATTAAAGATTTAAAAATTGAAATTGAGGCTCTAAAACAGAGACTTAAGGTACAGTCTAAAATCAGCACCCTGGAACAATTAATTGACTCCATGGCTGAAGCAATTCCACAGGAAACATTGCAAAATGCTCCCACTACTGTTTATATAAATGATGTTAATGGTAAGGGGGAAACTTGCCTTGAGTACTGGTGTCTAGTTCAAAACAAATCCCCTTTCAAAAGGGATAGAAGAAAAATAGGTGGTTCATCGAATCTACTGACTCCTAATAGGTTTCAGGCCTTAGCCCCCCCCTTGTTGATCAACAGCCAATAGAAACATCAGACATTCATGCCTATCCTGTGTCATCAAACCATGCACACCTAAGCACACAGGGCCCTGATACTATTAATAAGTGTAATGGCCCTCCAGAAATTTCAATCCCTCATGATATATTATATATTGGAGATTCTATTCTGTGATACACTGACCATGTACTGTGTAAAAATCAGAATGAAATCACCACTGTCAGTGTATTGCCGGGAGCTCGTATAGGGGATATCATATCACTCATCTCGGGTCTCTTAGAAAACATTGCATCACCAGTCACTATCCTGCATGTGGGGGTAAATTATGTAAGATAAAGGGATCTCCTAGATATTCAGTGAGATTTTGAGATAGTGGGGTCTATGTTAAGAAACTGTGGTTGTCACATTTTAATATCCAGACCATTACCAGTCCCAAGGGCATCTAGGGCTTTAAATAATGAGTTGCATCGATTAAATGGCTGGCTTAAATGCTGGTGCATGAGAGAGGGACATAGTTTTATTGACCACTGGTGGGATTTCCAGGATCCTCACTTATTTGCATGTGATGGCCTTCACTTAAATAAACAAGGGAAATGTATATTAGTACACCAATTTAGAAAAACAGTGGATGCCCATTTAAACTTTATCAGCAGGAGGATGTGGGGGGTAATGGAATCAGGACCACATCAACAAGAATGACCCTTAATTCAGCCTGGAATTTTTTACTAATTAATGCCAGAAGTCTTAGAAATAAGCATGATGAGCTCCTGCTTATATTAAATGACAACAAAATCCATGTTTGTGCCATCACTGAAACTTGGTGGCAGAATGAGGACACCTGGGACAAGCAAATCCCAAATTATACACTCTATAACAAGGATCAAATTCAGTCAAAGGGTGGAGGGGTAGCACTCTGTATCTCGTTTTGCATTTTCTCAGAACGTCAGGATACATTTAATTGGCCAGACTTAGAAGTATTATGGATAAAACTTTCTCCCCCTCGGGCAAAGACCATTAATCTTGGACTTGTGTATGGGCCACCATCTATGAAAAATCATGATGATAACATTTTACTGGATTTTCTTACTAAAATAACTTCAGCAGGTAGTGTTCTACTTTGAGGGGACTTAAATCTCCCAGGAATACATTGGGACACATTAAGAGCAAAAGTCATTATGGAGATTAAGAGCAAAAGTCATTATGGAGACTAATGATTTAGAGATGTTTAACACAGCAGGCCTGGAACAGTATATATCCAGTAGCACAAGGAGTAACCATATCCTTGACTTGGTTTTAAGTAACCTGAATGACCACATTCATGACTGTACAGTACTGCCCCCATTGGGTTCCAGTGACTATGCTATGGTCAGTTTTCAATTCATGGGTCCCTTAGGTAGCAACATGGGTCATACAAAAATTTTTAAATATGACATAGTGGACTACAGATTAATGAATAAGGCTTTGCCCATATGGGATTAGAAATCTGAGTTTACAAATCAAACAGTTTTAGGGATGTGGAATAAGCTAAAGCAAAAAATCCATGCATTGGTCCTGGAGCATATACCCTATAAAATAAATACAAAGGGACGATTAAATCCCACCCACCCCCATGGATGACCTTTTCAGTAAAATAAATAAATAGAGCATTTAAAAGGCAAAACAAAGTAATGATAAAATAGCCTGGGATTTTTATAAAAGCTGCCTTAAAAACTCTAAACAATCTATTTCTACAGCAAAAGCAAAATATGAATTAAAATTGGCCACTAAGGTTCAGGACAATTACACAGCTTTCTATTCATACATAAATAATAAAAAAGGGCATAATAGTAAAATTAGACCTCTAAAAACCATTTTATTTATTTATTTATTTTAACATCAGTTTAACAACCTTTAAGCCGGTGGCTCATTTACAAAGGTACCTCATCACAAGGAGGACAATGACATACGTACATGAGACATCCGCAGATCAGCAATACAGTTCAACAATAAGGCACAGTCAAGGTTACAAGTATTGAGGGACATAACACTGTTAACAGCTAAATTAAGGTAAGTGATTAAGTGGCTGGATAGTAGAGGGCAAAAGGAGGCCCAGCAGGGCGAGAGTGGGCTGAGTAAGGAAGATTGTAGCTCAGTGAGCATTGTCAGGGGAAGGGGAGGGAGAGGTTAGGAGCAGCGACAGTTGTGTGAGGTAAGCAAGTGATTTCTGAGGCTGTATTTAAAACATGGTAGCGAAGGAGCATCAGTGATTCCGGCAGGGAGGGAGTTGTACCAAGATGGGGCTCTGTAGGGAAAAGCCCTTTGGCCCTGGGAGGTCCTGGCCCTTGGAACGACCAGTGCAGTTTTGCAGGAGCCACGAGTGTGCACTGTGGGGTTAGTTTGGTGAACAGAGTTAGCATGGCCTGGAGGGGATTGACCATGGAGAGTTTTATAGGTAAATTGGCAGGTTTGGGACATGAGGCGCTCATCAAGGTTGAGTAGGGTGGCCATGGAGTAAAGAAGACAGGTGTGGGTGAGTCTATGGGCACTGGTAATAAGTCAACATGCTTTGTTGAGTGTTAGGCATACCTTGCGGAGGGCTGTCTGGTCTACCACGCCATAGACAGGAAGGCCATAGTCAATTAGGGATAGAACCGAGGAGGTGACTGCCAGGTGGAGGGTGTCTATGGGGAGGCATTTTTTGTGACGGTAGAGGATACCCAACAGTGCATCGGAGGCAGAGGTCAGGGCAGAGATATGGTCATGAAAAGAGAGTGAGCAGAGTCAAAGATTATATCAAGGTATTTATAGGAGTGTACAAGTTCTATAGGGAGATTACGGGTGGAGTGGACAGAGAGAGGAAAGTTGCTGGACTTATTTTAGGTGTGTGTAAAGAACATGGTTTTAGTTTTCTTAAGGTTGATGATGAGACTGTGCTCAGTGAACCAGGTTTCAGTAGAGCTGTAGGCAAGCTGAAGGGAGTTCTGGAGTGAGACGGGGTTACTGTAGGAGGCAAAGAGTACTGCGTCATCAGTGTAGAGTAGAACATTTCCTGCACACATGTTGGGCAGGGAGTTGAGAAAGAGGAAGAAGAGTAAGGGTCCGAGAATAGAGCCCTGGGGGACTCCCAAGTGAATTGGGCAGGTACTGGAAAGAGTGCCACCTACTTTCACACTTTGAGAGTGGTTGGTCACGTAGCTGGCTCACCAGGAGTCTGGACCAGTGGCAAAGCCCATACAGGCAAGGGTAGCTAACAGGAGAGTATGCGAGACAGTATCAAAGGCTTTTGATAGGTTGATAAATACAGCACCAGTGAGGCAGCCAGCATCATGTGAGGTGTGAAGGAAGTTAGCAAACTCCAGGAGTGCAGTATTGGTGCTATGACCATCTCTGAACCTATGCTGTTCAGGGCAAAGGATATTTAGTGAGGTAATCTGAAATTTGGGTAGCAACAATTTTCTCTAAGGCCTTAGAGAGAGGATAGAAATAGCCTGGTAGTTGCCTGACAGCATCCTGCCACCACCCTTGTGAATAGGCATAACAGTGGCGACCCTCCAGACAGAGGGGGAATTGCCCTAGGCAGAGGGACTTATTAAAGAGGCAAGTGATGGGCGAGATGACCTGATCCAGGACCTGATGTAGGAGACAGGGATCAAGGGAGTCATTACCAATAGTATTGCACTTTAGGGCTTTAAGCAAGTATGGCCTGACTTCATGAGTGGTGACACAGCTAAGGTGGAATGGGGGTTGAGAGATGGGGAGAGGCAGTCATGGAGGTAGGAGGACTGAAGAAATTGCATGGGAGCACTGAGCTAAGGTCAGTAAAGGAATTATTGAGGTGAGTAGCAATGAGGGCAGGGTCGGAGGAGGTAGTCCCATTGATGTCAAGAAGCGATGGTGGAGGGGAGCGTGCTCCACCATTTAGCTGCTTGACATTGTCCCAGAAGGACCTGGAGTTCCCCCATGAGGAGGTAAGTGAGGCTTGGTAATAATCAGTCTTAGCTTTGCAGACGGCCCAAGTACACTTATTCCGGGCAGCTGCGTAGGCCTGTCTGTCTGCAGGGTGGCCAGTTTCAACAGTGATGTGCCATAAGTTATCTCGCTGCTTAAGAAGTGTGTGTAAGGCAGGGGTGACCCAAGGGGTGTGTCTTACTTTGGATCTAAGTGAAGTTAAGAGTGCAAAGATGTCACAGGCAGAGTTAAAGGTGCAGACAAAGAAGGCAAGTGCCTTGTCAATGTCAGGGGTGTTTAATAGTGGGGACCAATCAGTGCAGCCTAGGTAAAGTTTTAAGTCTTTCAGCCCACCAGGTCTAAGCCACCGACAACGAGTGGTATAAACAGAGGGCTTGGGCAGGGAGGTTGCCCAGTTAAAAAGAACTGGGGAGTGGTCACTAAGGCAGTCTGGGAGGATTTGAATATTGTGGACGCGGCAAGGCCTGTTGCTGAGGACCACATCCAGAAGAGTGCTAGTTCCCCTACTAGGATTTATTCTGGTAGGCTGGGAGACTAGTTGGGTTAGATCAATAGCAGCAAAAGCCTCACGGGAGGCGGAAGATGTGGGACTAAGCCAATTGACGCTCAAATCACCCACCAGGATTTGGTCAGAGGAGTAGGGTAAGGAGGTAAGATAGTCAATTAAGGGGCCCAGTGCCTGAGCTTGGCTTTTAGAGTGTATGTAAGCGTAGTCAGGAAGATTGGACCCCTGGAGGGGTCAGGTGATAATTTTAGTGTTAGGGCCTGGGTCTTATGGTCAAGGATAGGGGGAGGAAGGGTTAATCCAATGAAAGGGTCTTTAACATAGATGGAACATCCACCACCTCTCCTATCGATCCGGTCCAGCCAGTGGAGGGAGTAGCCTGGGAGGGAGACCTGGGCATCAGAGGTGGAGTCAGACAGCCAGGTTTCAACCAAGGCAATCACATCCGGTTTATGAACAGCCACCAAGCATTGTAGGGAGTCCAGTTTTTTGAGGAGGCTACATACATTCATAGATGCGATACAAAGTCCAGTGGATTTCAATGGGGAACCATTGAAGACAGGCCCAGGATTGGGATGGATGTTGCCAGACAGGAGCAGAAGGAGGAGAGCTGCCCTTGGAAGGAGGTGGCAGAAGGAAAGTTTACGCCGATTAGGGACAAGGGTATAAGGGGGTAAGGTGGTACAAGAGGTAGGTAGGGTAGCACAGACTGGGAATGTTAGCATGATAAGATACAAGAGTAGGCTGGGGGGGTGGAAGAGGGGGTGCCAAAGGGAACGGTGGTAATGAGGGGAAGGAGTAGGGTGTGTGAAGGAGGAAGGAGGAAGGGCCAGAGCCAAAGAGGGGGGGAGGGCAGGAGGGCAACTGGGGGCATAGGTGTAGCTGGTAAGTGGGCAGAAGGTAACCCTAGGGGAGGCAAGGAATATTAGAAGGAGGAGAGGGAGTGAGAGACAAGCTGGACAGGGGATGACAGGCATGCCAGAAGTGGGGTGGGGATTGTAGAGAGAGACAGATACGGACTTGGTGGGAGAGACTGGAGTGGACTGGAGCTGGAGCACCAGGGGACAAACACAGGGATAGTATAGGGCAGTTGGTTAAGAAGCTAGAATGGGACATGGGGAATCCAGCACCCCCTGGTGGCCTGCAGGTATAACCTGCAAATGGAAAGTGGGGACTTAGTATTTGGGACACAGGAGGCGACGTCACAGGAAGTGACATAGTTAGCGTGAGCTAATATAACAAGGGCCATCCCTGGGTGGGGGGGTGGTTGATGCGAGTGGGTGGGCTAGCACCCCACAGCCGAGTCTGCAGAGACAATCAGTGGGCTGTAGAGCAGTGATGCCAAGAGTGTTGTGAAAAACAGCCGAAAAAATGCCCAGGAGTCACGTTGATGGATGCCTTTTTTACCTGGAAGCAGCAGCAGGAGTCCCGAGTACCGCTCCTGTTAGGAGCTTCTTTTGTTCTTCACCCGCCGTGGCTGGCAGCATTCTGTGGGGGGGGACCTGCCTGTAAAGAGGTAAGAAGGGCTAATTAGTATGCAGTGGGAGGATGGAAGGTGGCTAGCTCAGGTAGCGTACTGAGCATGCGCAGATATGTGAGCTGCACAAACAGACCCAGCGGTAAACCCCTTCCCTACTATTACATATATGTACTAAGCACTTCACTGTATAATTAGGTTCAGCTCTAAGCAGTAAAACAGAGGGGCAATTCAGTTAGGCTTGTTGCCCAAAAATAAGACAGTTGCACTAAAGTAACATCCAGGCATTTAAACAGGGTAATTAACTCTGCAGCATTAACTAGAGACATTCCTGGCATGCAACATATTACTGTAGGAGGCATACATCTACTGCAGTACAGCACATATCACTAGGCAGCAGCAACACATCGGAATTGCAGTGGAACTGAACACAAACAGGCACAACTGAAACATTGCCTAGTCTATTGATGGCACATTGAAAATTGAACCCACGGAGATGGCTGAGAAATACAATAATTACTTTGCATCAGTTTTCATTAAGGCATCGAATACCAGTAGTGTAAAGGACAATGGCCCCATGGACTATAGTATCAATTTAGACGTACTAGACGTTGCAGCTAGGTTAAAAAATATTGACCATAATAAAACACAAGGGCCTGATAACATACACCCAAGACTGATAAAAGAACTTACGGATGCTTTAGCTGGCCCAGTCACTCATGTTTTTCAGGAATCTCTTGATGCAGGTGAGGTCCCCTGGGACTGGAGACAAGCGGTGGTCACTCCTATCTAAAAGAAGGGCTCTAGGCAGGAAGTAGAGAATTATGGCCCTATTAGCTTAACATCGGTACTGGGCAAGATCTTGGAAGGAATCATTAAGGACCATATTATTGATTTCATAGGACTTATAGTAGGAGCCAATAACTCGGCACATCATGGTTTTACAAAGGGGAGGTCGTGCCAGACAAATTTGTTGGAATTCTACAGTAAAGTTAGCAAAGCCTTGGATGAGGGCCATTCAGTGGATGTGATTTTCCTCGACTTTGACAAGGCATTTGACAAAGTTCCACATACTGAATTAGTCAATGCATTACAGGAGTATAGACGTAATAAACATATTATATGATGGGTCCAGTCTTGGTTGCATGAGATGTCACTAGTGGAATCCTCCAGGGATCAGTTTTGGGCTCCTGCATAATAAATTTATACATCTCTTCAGTGCAACCCCAGTCTGGGGTATGGCTTTCTAAATTCACCGACAATACTCGTCTGGGCTACCCAGTGAACAATATGAATGATAGAGACATGGTACAGGCTGCTCTTACGGATCTAGCATTATAGGCTCACACCAAGAAGTTGTTATTTAATCTTGATAAGTGCACTGTAATGCACTTTGGAAAACACAATAACAACTTTAACAACACCTTAGAAGGCAGGCAATTAAAATGGTATGGGATGAAAAGGATCTAGGCATCAAAGTATGTAATGACCTTAATTTTGAAACTAAGTATAGTCAGGCTGTTAAAAAAAAACAGGCAGCATACTCCAGTGTATATTTAGGCACATTAAAAGTAGGGACAGAGAGGTTCTTATTCCCCTCTACAACACCCTGGTGTGCCTACATATGGAATATTGCGCCCAGTTTTGGGCCCCTGGTAATAAAGGGGACATTAGAGCTCTGGAAAAAATCCAGAGGAAAGTTACAAGAAATATAAAGGATGTTAAAGGCCTAAATTATGAACAGAGACTCCAACACTTGGATAAGTTTTTATAATATCGCAGATTAAGGGGAGACATATGCCTGATACATTGAGCCCTTAAAAGCACACATATGAGGGACCAGCTAGGATTGGTATTAACCCTTACATGGATGTGGACTCATATATCAGTCCAAAGCCATCAAGAAATGGAGAGCAATGAGTACCAATGCCCATAGTCTGGGTAACAAGCTTCCTGAATTAGTGGTCTTGATGGAGGAGGAACATCTGGATATCATGGCAGTCACAGAAACATGGTACACACAGAACCATGACTGGGACATAAACATACCAGGATACACTATCTACAGGAGGGACAGGGAGGGTAAAAGAGGAGGAGGAGTAGCTCTCTTCATAAGAGAAGGAATCAAAGCAACAGAAAAAAGGGTAAACAGGGAGCAGAAGAAGCACTGTGGGTCAATTTGGAGGTAGGCAATGGCAACACAATCCACACAGGGGTTGTATACAGACCCCCCTCTTAGGGGGAGGAAATGTACAAGGAAATGATAGAAAGTATACTTAGAATGGCAGATAAAGGGGATATATTGCTGATGGGTGATCTGAATATGCCAGATGTTAACTGGAGTCCAGTTGCAGCAGCCACTTCTAAGAGTGGGGTTATTCTAGATGCCCTTCAGGGGGCATGCCTTAGACAACTAGTATTGGAACCCACTTGAGAGGGAGAAATCTTATACCTGGTCCTCTCTAATGGAGATGGAGAGAGGATCACAGATGTAGAAGTGGGTAGCCATCTGGGAACTAGCGACCATTGAACAGTATGGTTCACAATAAACATAGCAATAGAGTTAAGCCATACAAAGGCAAAAGTACTGGACTTCAGGAGGGCTGACTTTGCTAAATGGGTGAGTGCCTAAGGAATGCACTAGCAAATGGGCAGGAAGGAGGGTGGAAGAACAATGGAGAATAATAAAACTGCCATCACAGAGGTAACAAGCCTTTGTGTGAAGCAAATAAACAAAACAAATGATGTAAGAAACCACTATGGTTCTCAAAGGAGGTGGCAGTGAAGGTTCAAGAGAAAAAGAAAGCATTCAGAAAGTACAAGGAATCACAGAAGGAGCAGGACAGAGAATTGTATCAGTTAAAGCAAAAGGAAGCTGGGAAGGCAGTCAGAACAGCAAAGGCCCAAACTGAGAAAAAGATAGCCAACTCAGTTAAGAAGGGGGATAAAACCTTTTTCAGGTACATCAGGGAGCGAAGGAAGACTAAGGGAGCGATAGTGAGGCTTAATAAAGGGGGAGGGATGGGCAGAGGGTGACTGTGAAAAGGCAGAGATACAAAACGAATATTTTTGCTCAGTACTTACAAATGAAGAGGGGGAGGTACCTAAAACAAACAATAGAAACACTCTGGATACAGAAGTTGATACCAGCCCATTTACAGAAGAAAGGGTTTTAAACGAACTCTTAAAACTGAAAGTGGACAAAGCAATGGGGCCTGATGGGATTCATCCCAGAATTCTAAAAGAACGAAGGATAGAACTAGTGACACCACTGACTACCCTCTTTAACAAATCATGGAAGGATGGGGTGGTACCCGAGGACTGGAGGAGGGCAGATGTGATTCCCCTTCACAAAAGTGGGAGCAAGGCAGAAGCGGGAAACTAAAGACCAGTTAGTTTAACCTCAGTGATAGGGAAAATGATGGAATCACTTCTGAAGGAAAGAATTGTCGAGTACCTAAAGGCCAGAGGGGCATCGGACCCAAGGCAGCATGGATTCACAGCAGAAAGGTCATGCCAGACAAATCTAATAGATTTCTTTGACTGGGTGACCAAAGTAGTAGATCAAGGAGGGGCTGTGGATACGGTCTACCTAGACTTTAGTAAGGCATTTGACACAGTCCCACACAAAAGATTAAGATGATAGCCTGGGTAAAGAATTGGCTAGAGAATAGGACACAGAGAGTAATAGTAAATGGAGTCCACTCAGAAGAAAGGAGGGTTACTAGTGGGGTACCGCAGGGTTCAGTATTAGGACCAGTCCTCTTCAATGTCTTTATAAGTGACATTGCAGAGGGACTGGAAGGAAAAGTATGTCCTTTGCAGATGACACAAAGATCTGCAACAGAGTTGATGCACAAGGTGGGGTGGAAAGGATGAGAAGGACTTGGCAATGTTAGAGGAATGGTCAAATGTATGGCAGCTTAGATTCAATGCTAAAGAAGTGAAGGTAATGCACCTGGGAAACAATAACCCAGGGAAGAGTACACAATGGGGGTGAGATACTAACAACAAAAAATGGAAAGGGACCTGGGGGTAGTCATATCAGATGATCTAAAGGTGGGTAAGCAATGTGAGAGGGCAGCAAGGAGGGCTGAGGATACTGGGATGCATAGGGAGAGGCATCACCAGTAGAAAACAGGAAGTTATTATCCTCTGTACAGACAGTTGGTGAGACCCCATCTGAGTACTGCATGCAGTTCTGGAGATCCAATCTCGCAAGGACATAGACATGATGGAGGCTGTCCAGAGAAGGGCACTAAATGCAGGGTCTGCACCTGACGATATATGAAGAGAGACTTAAGGAGCTGAATATGTATAGCCTTGAGGAAAGGAGAGGGAGGGGACATGATAGAAACTTTCAAGTATCTCAAGGGAATCAACAAAGTCCAAGAGGGTAGCATCTTTCAAAAAGAGGTGCAAGAACAAGGAAAACAATTTGAAGATAGAAGGATATGCCCAGAGGTAATTTAAGGAAGTATTTTTCACAGAGGGTTGTGGATGCATGGAATGGCCTTCCAGAGGATGTTGTGGAGTCACAAACAGTGGTGGAATTCAAGCATGCATGGGACAGTCATAAGGCAATTCTAGGGGGTGGGGGTAGGAGGAAGTAGACTGCTGGTTAACTAGGATCTGCAGCTTATCCAAAAGGTAGGGAAATTGGCAGACTGGGTGAGCCAAGCGGTCCTTATCTGCCATCAAAATCTATGTTTCTATGTTTCTATATACAAGTTAGCCAGCCTGGGAGTGGGTCCCAAGATGATAGCCTGCGTAAAGAATTGGCTGGAGAATAGGACACAGAGGGTAATAGTAAATGGAGTCCACTCTGAAGAAAGGGGGATTACTAGTGGGGTGCCGCAGGGTTCAGTATTAGGACCGGTCCTCTTCAATGTCTTTGTAAGCGACATTGCAGAGGGACTGGAAGGAAAAGTTTGTCTCTTTGCAGATGACACAAAGATCTGCAACAGAGTTGATGCACAAGGTGGGGTGGAAAGGATGAGAAGGGACTTGGCAAGGTTAGAGGAATGGTCAAATGTATGGCAACTTAGATTTAATGCTAAGAAGTGCAAGATAATGCACCTGGGAAACAAAAACCCAGGGAAAGAGTACACAATGGGGAGTGAGATACTAACAACAACAAAAATGAAAAGGGACTTGGGGGGTAGTCATATCAGATGTCTTAAAGGTGGGCAAGCAATGTGAAAGGGCAGTAAGGAGGGCTGGGGGGATACTGGGATGCACAGGGAGAGGCATCTCTAGTAGAAAACAGGAAGTTGTTATCCCTCTGTACAGACTACTGATGAGACCCCATCTGGAGTACTCTGTGCAGTTCTGGAGACCCAATCTCCACAAGGACATAGACAAGATGGAAGCTGTCCAGAGGAGGGAAACTAAAATGGTGCAGGGTCTGCACTGGAAGACATATGAAGAGAGACTAAAGGAGCTTAATATGTATAGCCTTGAGTAAAGGAGGGAGAGGGGTACATGATAGAAATGTTCAAGTACCTCAAGGGAATCAACAAAGTCCAAGAGGGTAGCATCTTTCAAAAAAAGAGGTGTGCAAGAACAAGGGGGCACAATTTGAAGATGAGGGGGTAGCTCAGAGGTAATGTAAGGAAGCATTTTTTCACAGAGATGGTTATGGATGCATGGAACAGCCTTCCAAAGGAGGTTGTGGAGTCAAAAACAGTGGTTAAATTCAAGCATGCATGGGACAGCCATAAGGCAATTCTAGGGGGTGGGGGTAGAAAGAAGTAGGCTGCTGGTTAACTAGGATCTGCTGTTTATCCATTAGGTAGGGAAATGGGCAGACTGGGTGGGCCACGTGGTCCTTATCTGCCATCAACTTCTATGTTTCTATGTTTCTATGTTTCTATGTAAAATTCCTATACATTGTAATTCTGTCAGCAGCCTAAGGGTTAAGAGCTCAACCTCAC
This sequence comes from Neoceratodus forsteri, assembly GCA_016271365.2. Lineage (NCBI taxonomy): Eukaryota > Metazoa > Chordata > Ceratodontiformes > Ceratodontidae > Neoceratodus > Neoceratodus forsteri. The sequence goes on along the minus strand of CM028131.1, from coordinate 39,880,814 downwards.
AACATTCGAGCCCATTCTTTCCATTTACACAAGAGCAGATATACCTCAAAGAAGAGAAAAACATGGTTTAATAACAGAGTGACAGAGATTTGGAATATACTCCCATGCCCAGCTGTAAATAATAAGACCATGGCTGAATTAAAAAAAAATCTTGATACATTTTTAATTAATAAGGGCATTAGAGGCTACTCTTAATTATAGCGAGCAAAATGGACTCCATCTTTTTAATGCTCTGTACAACCTATGAAACCTATGAAATGCTCAGTGCACTTTCTGTTAAATAAAAAAAGCTATTTATTTGCTCAACAGTTGTGACTGTGATGTCATTTTTCTAAGGTAATATTTGGTTTCCACTGGCTGGGGTAAACTCTGTGTAGCATCTGCCACCTGAGAGAAATACACTACCAGACTTTAACTTGTGCAATTGCACATTTAATTATTCAAGTTTGTAGACTTGAAGGTGGTGCTGGAGACAGTCCAGTTGGTGGCAGAGAATACCCGAGGACAGACATCTCTCTGAAAGCTGTTTCAGCCCAGAGGAAGAGGTGGGTTGTCACAGGTGCATCACTGCATAGTGCTGAAAGATGTGCAATACACGGCCATTACCACCAGACATGCTCCGCTGCACATGTGAAGTGTGGCATGTCACATCATGCATGTGTAGAAAATGAACCCTATGGGAAATGCCCCAAATCCATCAAATGCACCCAACATATTGCGCATGTGAGGAAATGCACCATCCAAAGATGTACCAAACTAATCAGATGCTCCCTGCAGATTGAGATGGTCTGGGAGCAAATCTGCAATTTTCAGTCAGAGTTTGCAAATGGCCTCATTGCCAAATTCAGGCCCAAATGAACTGCTTAGCATAGTTGCTCCAAACCTAATTTGAATGTCCTGAGCTAAACTTGGGCTGCCCTGTGCCACTCCACACCACAGGTGACCAACAGGTACTTCAGCCCTGGAGGTACATTTGTTTACATTCCTCACACAAAAGCCTGTTTTGCACTGCATCCAGTGAGACCTGGCCCACACCCAGATGTGTTGAAACTATATGTGCACTATGCACATGCATGCCACTCTCATGTCCTGCACTTCCCCATCCGTTCTAGTGGGCCCACCTTCCACTGTCCTCTCCAGCCATGGTTCTCTGCCATGCCCCAACATTATTTGTACCTGTGTGTGTGCGTTGCCTGCTGCCCTGCCACCTGTGCCTACTATGCCAAGCATCTGCCCTGCCCACCCTGTGCTCTGGCACACCACTGTCACTATGTTAGTAGGCCCTATTCTGGAAGGCCACCCAGTGCTATGTTCCACATGGGTGTTGGCCTTTGCACTTTCCCTGTCATTGCCCCCCCAGCACTGCCCCCTGCCATGTGTTGTGCTACAGAGTGTGTTGTGTGGGCATGGTGCCCTGCACACCGACTGATTAGACAGCTGCTGGTGATGTCCCCATTCTCCTCGCACACCTCATTATTTCCACTATCAGGAATGATGCCCTGTCCTTATTCCCAGTGCTTCCTTTCCATTCCCTCAATATGATAACAAAACCAGCAGTTCAGACAACGTCTATGGAAAGGTGTTTTTATGTACCTATCAGAATGTCCTCACAAAATGCACTGCACAATAGCACACACTGCTCATTGTACTGTCTTTACTGATAACAAGTCCATTCAGAAATCTCACTTGTGCTCATACAGCCTGCTATCCTGGTAGCTGCCTGGTGGGGGACTGCACTTAGGACTATTTCTTTTAATCCTATGTCTCTTGGGGGACATCTTGGGAGATGTGCCCAAGATGCACTGCCCATTTGGGCAGAAAATAAAGTTGCACAGAATGTTCATGGGCACACACCCTCCAGATGTGCCAAATACATTATAGCCTATCTTCGGTGCATCTGGAGAGGCACTGGCTCATCTCTGTACTTTGAATATCATGCTTGGGCACATCTTTGAGATGCGCTGCACGCATCTGATTTGAAAATGTCACCCAAGCTCACTAACCTGGGTGTGGTTGCTGCTCAGGTCTTTAATGATTCAATAGTTCAGCACATGTACTGGAGCCTGAAAACATGCAACACTCCCCTTACAAAAAGTCAGGGACTAGGGGCAAAAGACAGGGAAATTAATTATTTGATGGATAACTAGATTCACAAACTGCAGTTTTTGGGGGGGGACCCTAGAACATTCAAAATGGGTCTGTTTGCTCCATAATGTCATATGCTATAAACAACTGGTTTATAGTATTAGAAAAAGGAGATTCTCAGCTTTCCAGCCATATAACATGTGTTTCTGGCACTTATTATTACAGAACAAATGGCTTATTAATTTCCTTTACTATTCATAAAAGTGGTAAAATAGTGACATTAGTTTTCAGAAGGCAGCAAAGAAAAACTCTAGTCTTCAGAAAGTCGGTAAAATTCAGTTAAAACATGGAGGAATGAGCTAATCCTGGAGCTACAAATTTTATTGGTATGGCCCCCTCTTCTACAGGACAAATAAACATATTATACAACAGAACATACTGTATACTGTATCTTTGCAAAGCATTGGAAGAAGAATTACATGATGGGTTTTAACCTGGCATTAAGTGTAACCTTACACAAAGAACATATATAATAGTATTTTTCGTTGAAAGCCAAATAAAACTTTTGAAAAAAAAGGTCATCTTAAAAAACTAAAAAACAAAAACTAGAACAGGTACAGTAGCAAAACAGCAATGTAATAATATACATTGTGCATATTCCTGAGTCACACAATTCAAGGAGCTCTTACCTGCAGTGAAGCTAAACAGGAACTGCTGGCATCCTACAGAAGCTCAGGGGGTGATGCTGCACTCTGATTGGTTACACAAGTCAAGTACTTTTCATTGTGTGTTCTACTCAGTTCAGTATGTGTTGTACTCATCTTGGTGTATCACAATATTTCAGTTTGAGGTATCAACACCTTGGCACATGTTACACTCTATTCAGTCTATTCCATGCAAGTTTGGCAACGATTCAGTCTGCTGTATGCTCATTTCAGTCTGCAACATACACATTTTAATATATAATTTTGTTTTCAGTACTTCATAACCATTTTATTTACTATAGTACACATTCAGCAAGAGTATCCATATAATTAGTATAATCTACAATTCAGTATGTGTCATTCATGTTGTATACATTAGAATAATGTAAGTAAGTATATTTATGATTTCAGTACATGTGATATCCATTTGGCTATGAGTCTTATCCATTTTAGTATGGATCATATCCATTTCAGTGTGTGTTGTATTCATTCTGGTATGTGTTATATGCACTGTAGTATTTTCTTATTGATTTTTAATATGTATCCTCTGCATTTCTGTGTGGGTCATATCTATTTCAGAAAGTTCCATATTCATAATAGAATATAAACATAGAAACATAAAAGTTAATGGCAGATAAGGACCGTAAGGCCAATCCAGTCTGCCCATTTCTTTTTCTACCTTATGAATGTGCCATCGGCCTTTGCTCTGTCAATGGCTTATCTATCCATACTCATCTGTATTGCTCCCGTATGCCTATCCCATGCCTGTCTGAATCCCTGCACTGTATTCATATCCACCACTTCCTGAGGTGCCCTGTTTCATGCATCCACCACCCTTTCTGTGAAAAAGAACTTCCTCACATTTCCCTTTAATCGGCCTCTCTCTAATCTCATGCTGTGTCCTCTTGTCCTGCTATTTTTCTTATATTGAAACATGTTAGACTCTTTCACCTTGTTAATGCCCTTAAGGTGTTTGAATGTTTCAATCATAGCACCTCTCTTCCTCCTTCGCTATAGGGTATACATATTGAGCTCTGTTAATCTGTCCTCATATGTTTTCTGATGCAGTCCCTACACCATTTTGGTTGTCCTTCCCAGGACTGCCTCAGTTTGCTTAATGTCCTTGCGAAGGTGTGGCCTCCATGCAATACACCAGATGGAGCCTAACCAGTGTCTTGTAAAGAGGGATTATTACCTCCCTCTTATGACTTGTGATACCCCTACTAATACACCCCAACATCCTCCTAGCCTTACTTACTGTTTAGTGGTCTGCTTGGATGATTTCAGGTCATCTGTGATGATGATGCCAAAGTCCCTTTCTTCCCTTTTGACTGCTAGCAACTCCCTTCCTAACCTATAGGTGGCTTCAGTGTTTCTTTTCCCTATGTTCATGATCTTGCACTTCTTGGCGTTAAACCCCAGTTACTACTCTTCCCACCTTTTTGACAGTATATCCAGATCTCTTCTCATTCTGTCCACTCCATCTAGATCTGCAAACAGACAAACTTTACCCTTCAGTCCATATGCAATGTCACTGATGAAGATATTGAAGAGGACTGGCCCCAGCACTGATCCCTGAGGTACTCCACTTGTGACTTGCATCTCTTCTGACTGCATACCGTTTACTGCCACTTTCTGTTTTCTGCCCATAAACCAGTTTGCCACCCAGTTGACCAATGTCTGACCCACCCCAAGCCTACCCAGCTTATTTATCAATCTTCTATGTGGAACAGTACAGAAAGCTTTGCTGAAGACAAGGTAGGCAACATCAACTGCTCCCTCCTTGGTCCACCACTATGGTTACACAGTCAAAGAAATCTATGAGATTAGTTTGACAGGTCCTTACTGTTGTAAACCCATACTGTCTTGGATTCTGTGCTCCTATAGATTCCAGGTGTTGCACTATCCTTTCCTTAAGGAGTGCCTTTATAATCTTGCCCACCACTGAGGTAAGACTGGCTGGTCTTTAGTTCCCTGCCTCCTCTCTGCTACCATTCTTGTGGAGCGGGATCACATGAGCCCTTCTCCAGTCTTCTGTGACCTCTCCTGTGCTCAGAGACTCACTAAACAGTTCCGATAATGGCTCTGCTAGTTCTACCCTTAGCTCCTTTAGTACCCTGGGATGTATGCATTCAGATCCCATTGCCTTGTCCACCCTGAGCTTATCAAGCTCTTGTAGGGTCCTTTCTTTTGTGAAGAGACTAGTGCACACCTCTTCCCCCCTATGTCTAAGGTAGCTGAGCTGTGGACCCTGCCTTATCTTCTCCTCAGTAAATACTGAGCAGAAGTATCTATTTAGGATATATGCTTTTACATGGTCCTCTTCCTCACACGTCCCCTTATCCCCTTTGATCTTAGCAATACCCCCTCTGGACTTTCTCCTTTCACTAATGTATCTATAGAAAGACTTGTCATCTTCTTTTACTGTTCATGTTAGTGTTACCTCAGTTTGGGACTTTGCTTGCCTTACTGCCTTCCCTGCTTCCTTTAGGGAAGGTTGGTATGCCTCCCTATCTTCATCCCGCTGCTTTCCCTTATATTTCCTGAAGGCCAGCCTTTTGGCTCTGACCTTTTCTGCTACTGTTTTTGAGAACCAAAGTGGCTTCCATTTTCTTTTGCGCTTCGTTTGCTCTGTAACACAATGGGATGTTGCTTCATGTATTGCATCCTTAATGCTTGCCCACTTTGCCTGTACCCCCTCACCTGTATGTCTTCTTGCCTGGGCTAACTTAACTCTGTTGGCCATCCTATCAAAGTCAGCTCCTCTGAATTCTCATATTTTTGCCTCAGAATGGGATGATTTTGTGCTAGTGTCCAAATTGGACCATACCATGTGATGGTCACTGGCCCCCAGGTGACCTTCTACCTGGAGATCTGTGATACTTTCCCTGTTATACAGTACTAGATCTAGGATAGCCCTGTCTCTTGTGGTTTGTTGTACCTATTGTTTGAGGCCCTCCCCCTGCAGGGAATCCACTGTGTGTCTAGTTCTGGCAGATGTTCCTGCTAGTATTGACCAATCTGTATCTGGCATGATGAAGTCTCATTATCAGAACCTCCCTTTTAGCTGTCATGTTTTTATATATCTTCTAACAGTAATGTGTCTATGTCCTCCCCCTGGTTTGGAGGCCTATTGACAACCCTCGTTCAAATTGCTGTCCCATTTCCTGTTTCTAGGGTAACCCACAGTTCTTCTGGTTCCTTACGTGTATTCTGAATTTCTGTAGCTTTGATATTTTCATTGACATAAAAGGCCACTCCTCCCCCCCTTTTTGCACCTCAGTCTCTTCTGAACAGTACAAAGCCAGGTACTGAAGTCTCCCAAGTGTGGTTACTGGTGAACCATGTCTCGCTAATGGCTACTATGTCCAGTTTAGCCTCTGTCATTATTGCCTGCAGGTCTAGGATCTTGTATACCAGACTGTAAGTATTTGTACATGATTTCCATTGGCCAGATTTTGGTGTGTTAGTTGTTGTGCAAGGTCTGGTGTTTCCCCTGTGTGTCGTATGGGGAGCCAGACCTGTCTCCTTATCTGGTGATGCAAATGAACTACAAATATACTAAACTCCTGTTTGATCACTAGCTGAGGATGGAGGGGTGTTCTTCCCATTTGACCTATCGGTGTTGCACCCCTCTTCCCATTTGCTAGTTTAAATATTCTGCAAAGACATCAAACTTCTGCCCCAATGCACTGACTCCTCTCTTAGTTAGATGCAGTCCATTGAATTTAAAGAACTTTCACTCCCAAATTTGTTGCTAGTTACCTACAAATGTGTGTCTTTTTTCCTCGCACCAGTCCTTGAGCCAGATGTGTAGCTCCCCTATCTCCCCTTCTCTGACCTTCCATCCATCTGCCCTCCTCTCCCAGACTGGCAGGATCTCAGACAAGAAGTGCCAGATGAAATAGATGATAGTTTGTCACCCAGCCTGGTCAGGTGTTCCTTGGTCTCCACAACTGACCGACTGGCAAGATCGTTAGTCCCTATCTGTATCTGGACATCAATGTTTTCTGCTGCTTCCTGTACAATTTTAGCAATGCAGTCAGTGTCTCTCCACGCTGATGTACCTAGGAGACATCTAACCATTACCCCTGGTTGGAGATAGGTAACAACTCCTCGAACCATGGATTCGATGCTTCGGGTGCATGCCCTGTTTATTATGCATTGTTTACATTTTAGTATAGGTCATACATAGATTCTTAGATGTGTGCAAGAGAAAAGGACCTTCTCGGCCCAACGAGTCTGCCCATTCCCTCCCTCTTTGCTTGCCCACCCCCACAGATTCCACATTCTTTCCCCTTGTCACCCCCTTGTGTTTCTCCCATGTCATCTTGAATCCCTCCACTGTTTTGGCCTGCACCATATCCTCCAGCAGACAATTCCAAGTTGCCACCTCCCTCTCAGTGAAGTAACGCCCCCAGATGTTTCACCTAAACCCATTCCCCCTCCCTTCTCAGTCCATACCCTAGAGTCTATGCATCTGCCTTCCCTGAGAAGAAGCTCTCCATCACTTTATTGATCCCCTTCATATATCTGAATGTTTCCATCATGTCCCACCTCTCCCTTCTGGTCTCCAGCAGATAATATTCAACACCCTCAGCCTCTCTTCACAAAACTTCCCACTTAGCCCATGCCCCATTGTAATGGCCCTTCTCCATACTATTTCCATGACATCTATGTCCTTGCATAAGTGGGGTCTCTGGAACCGATCTCCATGCTCCAGGTGCTCCAAGTGTGGCCTTACCATGGAACTGTAGTGTGGCATCAGCACCTCCCTTTTTCTACTAGTTACCCCCCCTCCCTATGCATGCCAGCATTCTGTTCGCTTATCCCACAGCATTATTGCATTGGGTCCCTACCTTAATGCTGTCAGTGATTATAATTCATAAATACTTTTCCTGCTCAGATGCAACCATTTCCACTCACCCTCAAAGTGTATGTGGTTTGTGGATTCTTCTGCCCCAAGTGCATCAATGTGCATTTTTTGGTAATGAATTTCAGCTGCAATGTTCTCGACCACCCCTTCAGCAACCTTAAATCTTTCTTCATAGCTTCTACGCCCTCTGGGGTGTCTACCCCATTGCAGATTTTTGTGTCATTTGCAAAAAGGTAGACCATCCCCTGCAGCCCCTCTGCTATGTCACTGATGCATATGTTAAACAGAATAGGCCCCAGTACTGAACCCTGGGGGACCCTGCTCATCACCTCTACTTCTCCAGAATGCACACCCTTGACTACTATCCTCTGGCTTCTACCTGTAAGCCAGCTCTCCACCTACCTTGTTATTTTCTGTCCCACCCCCAAACTCTCCAGTTTATTAATCAATCTTCTGTGGGGCACAGTTTTGAAGGTCTTACTAAAGTCAGGTAGGCTATGTCCACTTCCCCCCACTGTTCAAACACCCTTGTCGCCCAGTCAAAGAACTCAATCAGGTTCATCTGACTTGACTGCCACTGAGTAAAACCATGCTGATGAATGTCCTGCAGCCCCTCATCTTCCAAGTAACTAACCACCCTTGCTTTCAATATCACCTCCATCACCTTAACCACTACCAGTGTGAGTCTGACTAAGCAATATTTGCCAGCATCCCTGCTGCCACTTTTATGAAGTGGCACCAAGTCATACATCTTCCAGTCCTTTGGCACCCACCATATGCTGTATCTAAGGACAAGTTAAATAATCTGGCTTGTGGTGATGCCAGTTCCTCCTTTAGCTCCAGGAGCAACCTTGGGTACAGGACATCTGGGCCAATAGCCTTCTCTAACCTCAACATACTAAATTCCTCCCTTACCCTGCCCTCACTGATTAGACTAGGATCCAGCCCTACATCTCCCTTCCCTTTCCCTTGGCACTGGTTCCCTTCCTTCACCCTTTATCATGAAGACTGAACTGAAGTATCTATTCAGTAGCTCAGATTTCTCAAAGTCACCTTCCACTTGTAATCCCCCCTTCACCATTTACCCTTACTATCCCCTGCCTTGGTTTCCTCTTTTTGTATCAAATGAAAATCTTGCCTCCCCTTTTGGCCTACCTAGCAATTTTCTCCTCTGTTTTTGCTTTTGCCTTCCTAATCCTCTGCCTGCCGCCCTCAGTTTCTCCCTATAAGTTTCCCTTTCCTCCTTCCCCCGTGTCATCTTATATTCTCTGAAAGCTCTTTTCTTCTCCCCTATTCTCTCACTTCCCTGTTGAACCACAGCAACCTCCTCCTCCTTCTTTTGCTCTTTCTCATCTTTCTTATACAGCTCTCTGTGGATTTAAGTAGCCCCCCCCCGATCTTATTCCATAGTTCCTCACCCCACATCTCCTCCATCTGCTTCATTTCATTCTGGAGTATCTCCCTCACCATGGGAAAATCTTCCTGCCTGAAGTCCATGACCTTCGTGATAGTTTGACATGCTTCATACCGTGCCCTAATGTTGAAGTCCACTGTGTTATGGTCACTTTCTCCTAAACTGACCCTCACCCCCACTCCATCCACACTAGACCCATTGGTGAGGGCCACATCAAGTATGTTACCCCACTACTGGGCTCCCTGACCAGGTGTTGCAGGAATTTTTACATTATATTTTGGCATATGTCATAGTTTTGTATTTTGTCATAATTATTTCAGTATGTGGTATACTCATTTTATTATGTGTGATATCCATTTCAGTATAGGTCATATCCATTTCAGCATGTGTCATAATTACTTCAGTATTTGTCATAACCATTTCAGTTTGTGTCATATTCATTTTGATGTAGTCATAATTATTTCAGTATGTGCCATAACCATTTTAGCATATGTCATATACTAATGCAGGTTGCCTGACCATGGCCCCTCATACCCCACCATTTACTCTAGCATGTCTTCTCTACTCAGACTCCCTCACCCCATTTTTCCCTGTACCTTATCGCCCTTCTTCACCCACCCTTCACCTCCACCACAGTACCTACCTCTCTCTCCCTCTCTCATACCTCCTTTCTTCAACCCACTGCCAGCTATCCCCATCCCTCTGAACTACTGACAAGGCACTTTGTGGCTGCTTATTCCCCCCTACACCCTCATACTGTGTTTTTCTTATTATTTTAACTTGTACCTATGTTTGAGTTATTCTGTAAGTTCTGAATCCAAGCTGTGTCGTTCATTGTGTTGTACCTTTGCTTTCTCCTATAGAATTTTGTTTTGCAATCTATGACGTGGAACCTTTGTAAAAGAGATTGTGCTCAAAGGTCTTTTCTGAATCACTAAATAAATAAAATACATAAAAATATCCATTTTGGTGTATGTCATAATTATTTCAGTATGTGTCATAACCATCTTAGTTTGTGTCATATCCATTTTGGTGTATGTATAATTATTTCAGTATATGTCATAACCATTTTTGTTTGTGTCATATCCATTTTTGTGTATGTCATAATTATTTCAGTATGTGTCATACCTATATTGGTGCATGTTCCTTGCATTTTCTTTTTTGTCATACCTATTTTGATGTGTGTCTTACCCATATTGGTATGTGTCATATCAATGACAAGATGTGACACATCCATTTTGGTATGTGTAATAACAAATTCAGCATTTTTCATACTCATGTCAGTGTGTGTCATATACATGTCAGTTTGTGCAGTAACCATTTTGGTGGATGTCATAAACATTTTGGTATGTCATACCTATTTTGTTATGTGTCATATCCATTTAAATACAGGTCATATCCATTTAGCTGTATGTCATAACTATTTCAGTGCGTGTCCCATCAATTTCAGTTTGTGCCATATTCAGTCCAGTTTGTCTCATACCCATTTTGGTATATAATTCCCATTTTGCTTTGTGCGATATCTGTATAATCCCTTATATACCTAAAGTTGCATGCCAGTTTTAACCAATCAGCCTACTTTCCCATCTGCAGGTTATACCAGCCATCCACTAGAGGCCACAACACCAAGGTTTTGCAATTATTTTCCAGACCCTTGCTCTTTTAGCCTCTCCATTATGCCTCAACTTTACTTATTAATCTTCTTTATCATCACCCCCTGGGTGTCCCTCCCACCATCAATTTACCCTATGCTCCCATCCCTCATCACATCTTGCGACAGGCTGCTAAGAAATATTCCTACCTCCACTATCTCAGCTGAATCGCACCTTGGCCACCCCTACCATACTCTCTACACCTGCCCAGGGCTAATTCCACCTACTTTCTGAATCAGCCTCCTAGTCCTTCTACCACAAACCTAGAGACCAAAAGGTGACGGAGCCGCACATCATACCACCACCAGAAAATTTCAGTGGATAGCCCATCACACCAAACTAATGGTCACCCCGCTACTTCTCCTTGCAGAAGATATTGAACTTAACCCAGGTCCAACCCATCCCCACACCCAAAACCCTTTTGTCCCACTCCAAATCCCCTCGGGCCTCAAACTAATACATATAAATATATGCAGTTTCTTGCATAAAATAACCTTGCTACAAGCCCAAGCTGTGTCTCTCAGCCCAGACATTCTCATTATCTCTGAAACCTGGCTAAAATCACATAACACCAACACAGAATTTGCCATACCAGGCTACACACTTCTCCACCATGACCTGGTCAGCAGAAAAGGAGATGGCATAGCCATGTACATTGCTTCCGCCATCAAATTTACCACGGTTGCCCTATCCCTACCAACGGACTCCATTAATGCCTTAATGGTAAAACTCTCCATCCCCCACTCAATCCCAATCTACATAGCAGGCACCACCTCACCGTATATATTGGACTACCTAGGCTATTTAAACTCCCTGGCAGCAGGTGGTGAGATCCATATATTAGAGGATTTTAACCAGAACTCGCTTGCTGAGTCCCTTTCCAAATTTCAAGACAAGGTAACAGCCCTAATCCTAACACAACAAATCACTGAACCTACTCGGGCAAACCACAAAACACAGAACCATACACTGCTAGATTGGTCCCTCACCTCTCACCCTCACAGGATTATAGCTTCTGGAATCCTTCCAGATGACCTTAGTGACCACCACAGGATCTACAACATGTGCAAATTTCACAAACCCAAAGCTCCCCCTCCCAGAATCCTACTTTCGAGATCCTACAAATCCCTGGACCTCCCCTCATTATTAAATGAGTTGGGCAACTACAATTGTTTGTGCATCAGTTATTTCACCTCGACAGATGAGGCACTGTCATTCTTTAAGTCCAACTTCATCGCCATCTGGGACCGCTACACCCCACTCAGATGGTCCAGAGTCCGAGGTGCTCATCTACTATGGATCTCTCCCGATATCCTAGCCCACCTCCTAATCCAAGACAAGGTCTGGAAAACCTATAAGACTTCCAAATCCCAGGCTGACCTCCAGACCTACAGAGCGCTCCACAATTCTAGTACTAAAATAATCCGCCAAGCAAAGGCCAACTACTTCTCATGCACATTCAATTCCTCCTCCCATCTCCCGTCTCATTTCTGGAAGGTGGTCAAATCACTTCTATGCCCGCCTTCACAACTACCAACCCCATCCTTGCAGGTTGGTGGTCACACCATCACTGACCCCTCAGCAGTTGCCACCTTGTTTAACACTGTCTTCACTACCAGCCATGCTACTCCCAGGGCCACCCTGCACCAGGCTCAGCATACCCCCACTGACACCACATCATGTAGAGCTGCAGCTCAGCCTTTCTCCTTCCTGCAAGTCACCCCTGAAGAGATATACAATGCACTGGTTGCCCTTAACCCTGAAAAGGGAAAATGCCCCATGGGGTTGGACTCCAAAATGTTCCACCTGTCAGCCCTTGCCATAGCTCAACCCCTAGCTGCCCTATTTAACTTATCATTCATCCTAGCAGAAGTCCCCACTGAGTGGAAACATGCCACTGTAATCCCACTTCCAAAGGGTGGTGATGCCTCAAATCCAAGCAACTACTGGCCCATCTCCCTCCTACCGACCCTTGCCAAGATACAAGAACACCTGGTTCTCTCTTGCCTATCCACCTATCTGGAGTCCTCTTCCTTCTTTTCCCCCTACCAGTCTGGCTTTAGGAAATCCCACTACACTACCACCTCTCTTCTTAGGATTACTGACTCCATCCTCTCAGAGATGGATGCTGGCCACATCACTGCCACCATCTTTATCGACCTGGCAAAGGTTTTCAATATGGTGACTCACTTTCTTCTCCTGACAAAACTTGCTAATGCTGGCCTGTCTGTCTGGACCACATTTTGGATCTACTCCTACCTCACTGGTAGATCCCAAGCTGTCCATATCAGAGCATCCATGTTGGACCCTCTCCCAATCTCATCAGGAAGTGCCTCAAGGATCTGTCCTAGGCCCCCTCCTATTCTCTGTCTTTCTAAATGATCTGCCCTCTACCTGCACACACTTCGCCATCCATATGTACGCAGATGACACGGTGATATATGCATTCGGCCCTTCACCCTCTGAAGTTGCATCCAGACTTTGACACACTTCATCACAGTCCAGCACTGGCTCTGCTCAAATAATCTCCTCCTAAATGCTAGCAAAACAGTCTCCTTAACGTTTGGGATGAGGCAGAAAATTTCTAGGCTCCCTTCAACATTAGTTTTTCACATCCTGGAAGGGTTCCCACTGGAGTCCTGCACCACCTTCAGATACCTCGGTGTCTGGCTTGACTAGCACCTCAACTGTTCCGCACATATTAACTCCTTACTTAAGAAGCTGCACCCAAGGCTTGGTGCACTTTACCGGAATCATGACAACATCCCCCTTCCAGCCAGGAAGGACATTGTTAATAAAATGATCCTCCCAGTCCTCAACTATGGGGATGTAGTCTACGGCGCCGGCCCAAAGACCACATTAGCTAGGCAGGACCATCTCTTCCACTGTTTTTGCCACTTCACCTAAATAGCCCCTACTCCACATACTACTGTGCCCTATATCAAGCAATGAACCTCACCTCACTTGACTGTCGCAGGCTAACTCACTGTGCAAAAATTACGGCCAAGTATTGGTCTCAGCGGCTCCCTTCCTACCTCTTTGACATCTTAACAAACCCTAGCACACAATCATGCACACTCAGAAACTCAGACTCCAGGTCTCTCGCTGTCCCATACTGGTCTACATCCACAGGGCAATCAGGGTTCAGCTACCGCATTCCCTCGCTATGGAACTCCCTCCCAGCTAACATCTGTTGCTTCACCTCCCTGTTGAACATAAACTCCATGCTCCAAGATCATTTTGTCCCTACCTGTGCTTGTGTCTAGGAGTCTACCAGCTACTATGCAACTCTCTCTCTCTGGGAATATTGGCACTTAGCAAATTTGTAATTCATCAGTATCTAACTATTGTCCACTTGCCTTATACTGTATCTCATATGGCTCAAAACTTAATTTTGTCATACACTTGCTGTATGTAACTGCTACCAACTGCCACACTCAGTCCTGTATGTAGTGGTTTCTGAACTAAAAGTTAGTGATCTTCCACAATGTATTCACTTGTCAATCCTGACTTCAAGTGTTTTCTCATACCGTATGTACTGTGGTTACCAATTGTCTGTCTCAGGCTACTGCTGACATGTAACCAGATCCTAATGTTAGTATTTCTCCCACTCTGTATTTTCTTGTCTATACTGTGTAAACTGTTTTCCTATGTTCTCCCTTCCCCCAGGATACAGCTGTAATAGAGCAGTACTCTGCTCAGGATGCCTTCCTGGTAAAACACTTAAATAAATAAATATAAATAAATAAATATCCATTCCAGTATAGGTCATATCTATTTTAATATGTGTCATTATTTCAGTATGTGTCATATAATTTTTGGTGTGTGTCATATCTATTTCTGTTAGTATCAAACCCATTTTGGTGTGTGTCATACCCATCTGGTATATAATTAAGCAACAAGGCATGACAGGGTGTGGTATATTGTGGGATATCATCACACCTCGGGTGGTTGGGCATGAGGCCACTGGCTGAGTGCATCCAATGACCTGAGAAGTGATGATATCCCATGAGTACCACACGCAGTCTATGCTATTAATATGAACAGGAGTAATGGTTTCATAAATAAAAGATAAAAACACCCTTTAAACCTGTTAAAAAAAGCTTTTTTGGTAGTGTAGGAATACATTTAAAAAAATAGTTCTAGAAGACAGCAGGTGGTGCTGTTGTAGTTGGAGCTGAGAGAAAAGGTAATAGTATTGTGATGGTGTGACCTGTGAACTCTGCAACAGTATCTTTGTCTCCCCCCCCCGTAGATGATAGCGGTAATGAGAGTCTAAAGAGAAAATGAAGCCAATTACCAATATTGGTGGATTAGGAAGCAGCGGGATTGAGAGGACAAGTGTGTCTAGTGATGCCTTTTTGAATATGCGCGTGCCTATGAGACATGGGAACGGTCATCTGCTCAGTGTTGCCTGCGAGCGACAGCAGGTTTAGTTTTGTGTGTTCAACTATGTCTTTTCTGTTGTCCGTCTGAATGCTGTGGGCCCTGGAGACAGCAGACAATATCACAGATTGAGTGTAAACAGAGTTCTTTTTTTTTTTTATCGCGGTCGAGTACAAGTTTGACTCGCTCTGGAGTGCGGGAGATTGAGAACAGTGCACGGTCAGTGAGGAGGCTGGTGACTGGAGGTTTTCTGAAGCCGTGATGATGTAGCCCAATAGCATCACGGCTTTGAAACCCTCTCGGCCAATCAGCTTCCTCCATTTACGATCGCTGCTTCATAATACCCATTTTGCTATGTGTTATAACCATTCCAGTACGGATCACATCCATTTCTATATGAGTCATTATTATTTCAGCATGTGTCAAACCATTTTCAGTGTGCGTTATATTAAATTCAGTCAGTGCCAACCCCATTTTGGTTTGTCTCATACCCATTTCGATATGTCATACCCATTTACCTGTCATATCCATTTCAGAATAAGCTATATTCATTTTAAAATGTGTCATAATTATTTCTTTATGCATCATACTCATTTTGGTGCAGCATATCATTTTCATTTTGTGCCATACCTATTTTGGTATGTGTCATATCTAGTCTGGTATGTGTCTTACCTGTTTCAGTATGTGTCCTAGCCATTTTGGTAGACAGTATGTCATATTTATTTTAATAAGTTTTTTTTTCTATCTTGTTGTATGTGATATCCATTTTGGTGCCTGTCAGATTCAGTTTGGTGTATGTCATATCCAGATTGGTATTGTGTCATACACATTTTGGTATAGGGCATCCCCATTTCAAATGGTCTCATAACCATTTCAGTGTGTGATAAACTCATTTTCATGTCTGTCACTCTCATAATATCATGCTGTAAACATTTTGTTGTTAGTCATAGACATTTCATTATTATATTCTGAAAATTGTAATTTTGAATTGAACAGCTTCCCATACTCTTCAATGTCTTTATAAGCGACAAAGCAGCGCAACTAGAAAGAAAGGTCTGCCTCTTTGCGATGATATTAACATCTGAAATGAATTGGACACTTTTGGGGGCTACAAGGGATCGGAAAGGATCTGAAAGGATTGGGTGACTGGTAAAGGGTATGGCAGCTGGGCTGTAATGCAAAAAAGGGCAAAATCATGCTTTTGGGCCATAGAAACCACGGACTTGAAAACAAAATGGACAGAGTGATACTGACAATGATCAAACAAGAGACCTAGGGGTAATCATATTGGATGACCTAATGGTGGTCAGGCAACGTGACAAGGCAGTTGGAAGGGCGAATGGAATGCTGGGGTGCATAGGAAGAAGTAGCATAGAAACATAGACTTTGACGGCAGATAAGGACCGCTTGGTCCACCTAGTCTGCCCATTTACCTACCTACTGGATAAGCTGCAGATCTTAGTCAACAGCCTATTTCTTCCTACCCTCCATAAGAATTGCCTTATGTCTGTCCCATACATTCTCAAATTCTCCCACAGTTTAAGACCCCACAACCTCCTGAGAAAGGCAGTTCCATGTGTCCATCACCCTTTCTGTGAAAAAATGCTTCCTCACATTGCCCCTGAGCTGTCCCCCTCTATCTTCAAATTGTGTCCCCTTGTTCTTGCACATCTCTTTTTCTGAAAGATGCTAACCTCTTGGACTTTGTTGATTCCACTGAGGTACTCATACAGTTTATATCATGTCCCCCTCCTTTCTTCTAGGGTATACATAATAAGCTCATAGATACATAGATACATAAACAGTGTCGGCAGATAAGGGCCTATGGCCCACACAGTCTGCCCATTTGAGCTTGTAAGTTCAGTTTGTTTTCCTAGAAGTCTATTTCCCCTTACCCCTGACCTCTAGAATTCCTTTATGTCTATCCCATGCATTCTTAAATCCTGGATTGTTTCAGCCCCCACAACTTCCTCTGGCAGGGTGTTCCCTTGTCCACCACCCGTTCTGTGAAGAAATTCTTTCTCATGTTTCCTCTGAATCGTCCTCCTCCAACTTCATCCCATGCCCTCTAGTCCTGGAACATCTTTTTCGCTTAAAATAGTGTTTTCCTGCACCCTGTTCCTCCTGTAAGATACTTGTATGTTCTCTACTATCCTCTCTCCCTCCTCTCCTCCAGGGAGTACATGTTCAGTTCCTTCAACCTGTCTTCATAGGACTTGTGATGCAATCCATGCACCATCTTTGTTGCCCTCCTCTGAACCTTCTCTACCCTGTCTATGTCCTTACCTAGGTATGGTCTCCAGAACTGTACACTGTACTCCAGGTGGGGCCTCACTAGTGTCCTGTATAGCGGAATTATGACCTCCCTTTTCCTGCTGGTGATGCCCCTGTCTATACATCCCAGCATCCTATTTGCTTTACCTGCTGCCTTGTCACACTGTTTCCCTACCTTGAGGTCATCGCAGATGACAACCCCAAGATCCCTTTCCTGCTTGGTGCATGCTATATCCTCACCCCCCAACTGATATATTGTGCCAGGGTTTTTGTGCCCCATATGCATTATATTGCACTTCTTTGCATTGAATTTCAACTGCCAAACCCCTGACCATTCTTCAAGTTTCTGCAGGTCCCTTCTCATTCTGTCTACACCCTCTGGTGTGTCTATTCTGTTACAGAGCTTTATGTCATCAGCGAACAGTGAAGTTCTGCCTTCTAGGTCCTGTGCAATGTCACTGATGAAGATATTGAATAGTACCAGTCCCAGCACTGATCCCTGTGGTACCCCACTGGTCACTCTTCCCTCTGTGGGTGACAGCCATTTACCAACACCCTCTGTGTCCTGCCACCAGCCAGTTACCTACCCACCACTACTGTCCTGCCCACCACCCATATTCCCCAGTTTGTGGTAATAGTCTTCTATGTGCACAGTGTCAAAGGCCTTGCTGAAGTCCAGATAGGCCATGTCCACTGCCCTCCCTGATCCACCTCCCTAGTCACCCAGTCAAAAATTCAATGAGGTTGGTCTGACATGACCTCCCCTGGTGAAACCATGCTGCCTTGGGTCCTGTAGTCCATTGACAACCAGATGTTCCACCAATCTCTCCTTCAGTAGTGCTTCCATGATCTTTCCCACTACCGGTGAGGCTGACTGGTCTGTAGTTCCTGCTTCCTCTTTTTCCCACTTTTGTATAAGGGAACTACATCTGCTGTCCTCCAGTCTTTGGGTACCTCCCCTGTTTCCAGTGATTGGCTAAACAGGATAGCCAGAGGTTCAGCCACCACCTCTCTTAGTTCTTTAAGGACCCTGAGGTACACCCCATCTGGGTCCATTGCTTTATCGACTCTTATTACTTCCAGTTCCTTCAGAATCCTTTCTCGTGTAAAGGGACTTGTGTCCATTTCTGCACCATTCTCACCCCTTGTACTCCCTTCAGACCCATTACCCCCCTCTTCCTCAGTAAAGACTGAGCAGAAATACCTGTTCAATATGTCAGCTTTACTGTTGTCATCCTCCACGCTGCTCCCATCCTCCCTTCAGTCTCACTATCCTCCCTTTGTCTTTCTTTTCACTTATGTACCTGTAAAGGTTTTTCCCCTTACCCACTGATTTTGCAATGTGTTCTTCTGTCTGAGCTTTGGCTTCCCTTGCAACTTCCCTGCCTCCCTTTGTTTCTCCTGGTACTTCTCCTTATCCCCTTCTGCCTGTGTCTTTTGTATTGCCTGAATGCAATCTTTTGGCTTTCACTTCTTTGCTACCTCTTTGGAAACCATAATGGTCTCCTCTTCCTTTTCCTCTTCTAACCTGCTTAATGCATAATTCTGTTGTTCTTATAATCCCCATTTTAATACTGCCACTCTTCCTCAACCCTGATTTCTGTCCCATTCCTTAATGCCTCTTTCAAGTATCTCCCATTTTCCCAAAGTCTGCCCCATAAAATCCAGGATCGTGTTTTTGTGTGGTTTGGTTCTGCTGTTTCTGTGATTTCAAACCACAATGACTGGTGGTCACTGTTACCCAGGTGCTCCCCCACTGTTACCCCCATAACACTGTCCCTGTTTGTGAGCACAAGGTCCAGTATTGCCTTCTGCCAAGTTGGTTCCATGACCAGTTGCTTGAGGAAGGCACCCTGAAGGGAGTCCAGGATAAATCTGCTCCTAGTTGATGCTGCTGCTGGGATGCTCCAGTCCACGTCTGGAACATTGAAGTCTCCAACCAGTACTACCTCACCCTTGTCTGCCATCCTTTGGATGGCTAGCATCAGCTCCCTATCTGTTTCTTCCTCCTGGGCTGGTGGTCTATAGACCACACCTATGCGAATAAGCTGGCCCCATTTTCCTTTCCAGCAACCCACAGTATCTCTCCCCATTTTGTTCCTCCTGGATCTCTGTGGCCCTTATGTCATTTTCCACATACAGTGCCACTCCTCCTCCCTTCCTGCCTGCTCTGTCTCTTCTGAATATGTTGTAGCCAGGTATGGCAATCTCCCAGTCATGGTTATCATTACACCAGGTTTCAATGATGGCCACAATGTCCAGGTCTGACTGTACCATGACAGCCTCCACATCTTCCATCTTGTTGCTAAGGCTCCTGGCATTTGCACAAATGGCTTTCCATGATTTGATCTCCCTAGACTGCTTCACTGTTCTACTCCAGCCACTTCCTTGGTTGTCATTTATCCCTGGTTCTCCTTGCTGTCTGCCCTTCTGCTGAATTTTGCCCCTTTTCTGCTTATCCACCTTTTGGACTCTAATCTCCATCTTTTGCACTGCTTTGCAGAGATAGCCACTCCTCTGGTTCACTGGTTCCACTCTAGCTGTGGGGGTGAGCAAGTAGGTACCCTCCTTGCTGGCCTGCTACCCCTTCTACAGTTTAAATGCTTGTCAATGTAGCATTTAAACTTATCATTGGGTGCTTGGATTCCCCTCCAGGATGGATGCAGGCCGTCAGGCTTGAACAAACCCCCATCCCTCCAGGTGGGTCCCCAGTCACCAATGAATCCAAACCCTTCCGCACAGGACCAGTTCTTCAACCATGAGTTAAAGTTCCTGGTGCATTCACTCCTATGCTCTCCCTTGCCTCTCACAGGTAGTACTTCTGAGAAAGTGACAGAAGTAGCTACTTGCTTGAGACCCTTCCCCAGTTTCCTAAACTCTTCCTGAACTTCCTTTGGCTCCCCATTTGCCAAGTCATTAGCTCCTTTAGTCTATCCTCATATGGCTTCTCTTGCAGACCCTGTACCATTTTAGTTGCCCTCCTCTGGACTGCCTCCATCCTGTTTGTGTTCTTGTGGAGACGGGGGTCTCCAGAACTGGATGCTGTTCTCCAGAGGGGGTCTCACCAACTGTCTGTACAGATGGATAACAACTTCCTGTTTTCTGCAGGTAATGCTTCTCCCTATACATCCTAGTATTCCCCCAGCCCTCCCTACTGCCTTCTTACATTGCTTGCTAACCATAAGGTCATCTGATATGATTACCCCATGTCCCTTTCCATTTGTGTTGTTGTTACTACCTCACCCCCTCATTGTGTACTCTTTCCCTAGGTTTTTATATCCCAGGTGTACTATTTTCACTTCTTTGCAATGAATCCAAGCTGCCATACTTCTGACCAACCTTCTCAACCTACTCCAACCTTGCCAAGTCCCTTCTCATGCTTTCCACCCCCCTTGTGAATCAACCCTGTTGCAGATCTTTGTGTCATTTGCAAAGAGACATATTTTCCTTCCAGTGCCTCTGCAATTTTACTTATAAAGACATTAAAAAGGACTGGACCCAGTACTGAACCCTGTGGTAACTTACTAGTAAGCCCCATTTCTTCAGAGTGGACTTCATTTAGTATTATCTTCTGTGTCCTGTTGTCCAGTCAATGTTTTACCCAGGCTACCACCCTGGGACCCGCTCCCAGGCTGGCTAATTTGTTTACTAATCTTTTGTGTGGGACTGTGTCAAATACCATGCTAACATCTAGGTAGACGTTGTCCACAGCCCCTCTCTAGTTTACTACTTTGGTCACTCAGTCAAAGAAATTGATTAGATTCATCTGACGTGACCTTCCCACTGTGAATCCATGCTGCCTTGGGTCCTGTGCCCCACTGACCTCTAGGTACTCAACAGTTCTTTCCCTCAGAAGTGATTTCATCATTTTCCCTAGCACAGAGGTCAAACTGACAGGTCTGTAGTTTCCTGCCTCTGTCTTTCTTAAACTTTTGTGAAGGGGAATCACAACTGCCCATCTCCAGTCCTCAGGTACCACACCATCCTTCCATGATTTGTTGAAAAGGGTAGTCAGTGGTGTCACTAGTTCTCCCCTTAATTCTTTTAAAAATCTGGGGTGAATCCCATCAGGCCCCATTACTTTGTCCACCTTCAGTTTTAGGAGTTCTTTCAAAACCCTTTCTTCTGTGAAAGGACTGAGATCAATCCCCCTATCCAGAGTGCTTCAATTAATTGGATAAGGTACCTCCTTTTCCTTTTTTTTTGTGAATACTGAGCAGAAGTATTCATTCAACCAGCTGTGCTGCCAGTATATAGACTGCTGGTAAGACCTCACCTGGAGTACTTTGTCTAATTCTGGAGACCACATCTCAGGAAGGACATAGACAGAGTGAAGGCACTCCAGAGGAGGGCTACAAAAATGGTTCAGGGTATGCATCAAAAGCCCTACAAGGAAGGGGGTAAGGAGTTAAATATGTACAGTACATTAGTGGAGGAAAGAAGGAAGACGGGGAATAAGATCAGGACCTTTAAATACCTCACCAGGGTTAATAAGTTCAGGAGGGGGCATTTTGTCAGACAAAAAAGTGCTCCAGAACAAGGGGACATGCCATGAAGCTGGAAGAGGGGTAAATTCAGAAGGGATGTGAATGAGTACTTCTTCAGAGAAAGGGTGGTGGATGCCTGGAACAATCTTCCAGTGGAGTTAGTGAGCCAAAAACATTGTCTTGGTTCAAAAATGACTGGGACAGGCAAAACAGAATTGTAGGGTAAGGAAGGGAGGGGAAGAGATGCCACTGTAGATCAGCAACAGATCTGCAGCAAAATATGATGGTTAAAACAGTGGGCAGACTGGATGGGCTAAGCAGCCCTTATATGATGCCACATTCTAATTATCTGTTTCTGTGTTCTCTCTAGAGTATCACTATCCAAATGATCTTCCCTTTATGGAGTTATCACTCTGTTGACAGGAACACAGCATCAGCACTCATTCTGATATAATACATAAATAAATAAATTAAAAAGGATTGAGAGTGCCACTCAACAACCCTGATGTTTCGAGACTAACATGTTCCACCAGGGCTCTAGAGCAGCGCTCTTACTCATTTTGAATAATTTGTGAGTCACTAATGAAATATATTTTTTTTATTCATTACATTTATTACATCTGAATGAGTACAGACAGTGGGCTGGATATTCAAACTGCACCCAAAAAGTGCGCAATAGCAATAGCAGGATCAAGCACAAGTCCATTGCACCCATGCGCAATAGATGCAATATTCAAAAAAGGAGCAAGCCAAATTGTGCCAACAGCCAACGTCTGAATATCGCACAATTTGTGCCATAGCACAACTAGGAAGGGCAAGCTGAGCAGATACAGTTCACTATGGCACAACAAAGTCGGCCCAGCTGAGCAGCCCAGAGGCACCATAGCACAAGCAGGGAGCCCCTCAGCAGCAGAGCAATGGAACCGCACAGCCAGGGAGGTAGGTAGGGGCCCACCACCCATGCCACAGATGGGCACAGGAACACACTGCAGAACTGACAATGCACCCCCACACCCCAAGCACAGCACAACTGGTGGAGGGCTGGAATATCCACCAGCCCATGGGGACAAGCAAACAAAGTACAGCTGGGCCATGGTGCCCCAGCACACCCACTGGCAAGCTGAGACTGTCACACAAGGAAGGTGGACCACCCCATGGCATAGCAGCCCCCCATGCACAGCACACCCTGCACCATGACTTCAAGACACCCCCATGATCATTTACCACCACTGCGGGAATCCCCATGCATACCACCACCTCCACTGCTACACTGCAACCCCGTGTACCACAGAACCATACAAGCCAGACCCACCATGAACCACAGCAGCCAGCACAGACACCCACAGTGGTGCGTGGAAGCATGCAGCACACTGGATGCAACACAGTGCAGGGGAAATCAAACACCCATACTCACGGGGACACTAACACAGGGACGCAGTAGTGTGACAACCAAGCCCCCAGTGTGGGTCCATGTAAACAGTGCACACACAGCCTGCAGTCCTCCATGCACGGGGGTTACACCCACCCTGTGCATGAACTGTGGTCCTGTATGCCACCAGCATATGTCTGGATCACAAGTCACAGACAGTAGTGCACTGCCCCTGCAACACACACAAGCCACAGCATGGAGGTGGGACAGCAACTGCGGAGATCACAGTGTCACCCGAGGCAAACATGCACCACACCATTAACAGGTGGTGACCCAGCATTGTGACGGTCACAGTGGATGACCTGCAGGGACAGCCACCACTGACAAGGTAGCAGACCTCACAGACCACAGTCATGCAAGGGTGTCAGCTGTACAGGCCAAGGATGGGTTGACAGGGGCACAATGGACACAGAGCAGGCACCATGGACCACTGCACACAGTATTGCAATGCACAGGGAACAATGCACACACCACAGATAACGACTGATAGCCACTCCCACACCAGAGACACTTCCCCACGCACACACACACTTACCCATGACTGAACCACCCCAGATGCCATGCACACCACTGCAACTGAGCACCTATAGCCAACTGCAAATCAGAGACCACCACAGTATTCATATCAAAATAACTGTATTCAAAAAATATAACAACAACAGCAACTATTTGCAATTATGTACAGACATGGGGTGAAGGGACAGGAACAAGGTGGGGGTGGGTTAGGGGCAGGGGTGAAAATATGGGAGAGGGAAGGCAGAGTGTGAGGGTTGGTCAAAGGGGGGAGGTTGTCTGTGGTCACCGGTGGCCAGCCTGGTCCTCTGCTGCCTGGGGCCATTCCCTGGGTGGCCTCCACCTCCTCACCCCATGCTGATGAAGATCTCTCAGGATGGCAAGGGACTCTTGCACCACCAGCACAAGTCCTGGATGGACCACTCAAAATTTGCAGGAGTATCCGCACACCTAGGAGAAGGAATCAGAGTCAATGGGTGTGACTGTCCATCCCCCTGCAGCCCACCCATTATGCATGGCATACAGTCATGTGCCACACTCCTGTGATGGTGTGCACCCACCTACAGTGACCTTGTCCACAAGACATGCCCAACCAGGCAGCAACAGCCATGTGTACCACTGCACACACACACCGCCCATGTCCAGCACAGCACAACCAAGGCCGTACAGTAAGATGGCTATGCGGTGGGCAGGCAGTGCCACAGCCTTGTGCCCAGTGCATGCATGGACCACCATTGACCCAATCCCAGACATGCAGTGCCACTGGACAGTGCTGACTGTCACATGTTGCATGCAAGGCAGTGGTATCCATAGATGGTGGCCATGCCCTGCTTCCCACCCTGTCACACAGCATGCAATAGCAATCATGGTGTTATGGCACTCACCCTCATTGGGTTGTTGCTGGCATTGGAGTTGTTCCCTGACATGCCCCTGTGCAGCATCCTCCACCCTCTGCTGCTGCTCCGCATTCCTCCTCCACTCGGCCATGCCTGTGGGAGACAAAAAGGAGAGAAACACATCAGTACAAACCCAAAGCATATTCCGCCTGCCCCAATGTGTGTGCCCACCCACCCAACCAGACCTACCCATCCCATACCCTGTAAACACCACCACAGCCAACCCTAGACCATCCCTCCCCTATGTGCTAGACACATAAGACAGTGTTACCCATGTAGACCATACAAGTGTGTAGATGTATCACCCACCTGGACGAGGCACCACACCCCTCCTGGCATGCTACCTCAGATGTGCAGTAGCTCCGGCTCCCTCTGTTTCAGGTCCCCGTACTGGTGCCTGCACTGTTTGGCCATCCTCCTGTGGCCAGTGGCCACCTCCAGGTCAGTGACCACTTCTTGCCAGACCTGGTTCCTGGCCCTTTCCAGTGGCACCTACCCAAACAGTGGGCCATAGTGCGATTCCACAATGGCGACAAGGTTGGCCAGCTCAAGGGCACTCCACTGAGGGGCTCTCCTGCGTGCCATCTCTAATGCTACAGTAGGCAATATAGCACTACACTGCACGGCAATCCCATGTGGAAGTGCTTCACAGTACAGTGCCACCATTCCCTATCATGCTGTCAGTACAGCGCCGCCATTCCCTATCGTGCTGTCACCGAACAGCATGAAAGAGGTGCAGCCATGCCAGACGTATAGTGCCAAGGGGCAAAGGTCAGGCACAGGATCATGGGTCTCTGGCACAAGGTCACGCACAGTGCCATCAGATGCCTATGTAGTGACCCTCGCCATAGCGCCACTGGCACAATGGTGGCCGTGTCCTGAATTGCCTACCACGCACAGCACATCATCAGTGCAGCAGACCCCTGCAAAATCTACCTGGGCATGCACAGTGCGGTGTACTACGCAGGCCACAGAACTGCGCTATTGGCTCAGCACGTTCAACACAATTGGGCAAAGTGCAAAAGCGTGATATTCAGCCATCATATGCAAATCATCTGATCAGCCATTCAATGGCGCAGCAGCATGATTTGCATCTCATTAAAGTTGCTCCACACCTAATTTGCATGGATTGCACCATAAAACTGCGACACTGTTCTGCAGTGGCCATATTCAGTTATTGCAGTTTATAGGTGAATTGCATGCTGTGTGGTGTTCTGGACTGTGGTCTCAGGGACTTGCTTTGTACTGTACAGTCACAGGTCACCACTGTCACCCATGCAGGCTGAAAAATGACAGAGCAAGGACTGGGTTAGGAGGACGATGGTGGGCAGAAGAGGAGGCCCAATTTTACCAAGGCCAAGATGGATGCAATCTTTGAGGCCTACATCGATCAGGAGCCACTACTCAGTGGATGGCCAGGCACCCCTCAGACCCATGCTGCTGCATGGGAGGGGGTGGCATGTGCTGTCAACCCGCATGGCAGCCACCAGCACTCTGTGCAGGAGTGTAAGAAGAAGATGGGTACTGACAGGAGGAGGGTGAAGCAGAAGGTGGCTGCCATCAGGGTGGCACGTGCTGCAACATGTGGGGGCCAGCCAGAGGTGGTGCAGCTGACTCTGGCAGAGGACAGGCTTGCTGCAAGCATGCAGCGCAGTGCCATTGAGGCATTCCAGGAGGTGGCTTCCAGACAAGTGGTAGCCCATCACTGCATGGTACACCATGGTCTGTCAGGGGGGAGGGTAGATCACATGCACTAACGTGTCCTTACTTTCTGTTACAGATCCTGCACATCTGCAGGGGTCAGCGATGGAGGGCCTGTCCACTACGGACAGACATCTGGAGTTGGAGGAGGGATCATCCGCCTCCGCAGGTAGCTGGCATGCTTTGCAACAGTGGGTCCACCTGGCTGTCAACACTGATGTCATTGAGACAGGTGTGGGGAGGCCCTTCCTGTGTCTCAGCGGTCTGGCATCCAAGGATGTCAGCATGCTGTGGCTGTGGCACAGACCTGCACCATTGATGATGCATCAACTATTATGGGCAGTGACATGTGTGTGTCATGGAATGGACACAAAGCAGGCCAGCTTACGCTCATGGACCTGGCTGGTTCCAACGTGAGTGCCACCATGTCAGCACAGTCCCAGGCTGCACCTGCTAGCACCGGTGGGGCAGCACCAGTGGCTGGTCAGGTCAGTGGCACTGTTGTGGCTACAGCGGTGGAACAACCAATCCCTTGGGTACAGCAGGCAGAGGGGCAGCAGCAGCAGCCACCCACTGGGACTGGAGTAACAGGGTTCAGTGGTGGCATCTGCGCACCACCTGTGGACTTGCCCATACTTGGTCCTGGTAAGCAGCACCCACCCTCAAGGGGTGATGAACATCAGGCCCTTCCATACCCTGAGGAACAGGTTGCCGAGGTGGCAGATGACTTCTTTGATGAGCATACCCGCCTACAGCCGGAATCAGTACAGCAGCAGATGCAGCTTGCAATGTCCATGGAGGCACTGTGTGTGGCTCTGGAGTGGGTTGAGGAGTGACACAGCAGGTACACCGATAGGATCCTGTCACCAATTGACCATTTGCAGGATGATGTGACCGCTGCCATTAACAGGTATGCACAGGTGTTCATTGCTGTCATGGCCACAATGGGCACACAGTTAGGTGCACATGTGTCGCTCACACTGCGCAGTTCGCAATCCACTCCCCATTCCTGGTGTCATGCGACACTCACTCTGTCGATGCCAGGTTCAGCTGTGGGTATCCCGAGCACTCCTGGTGCAGGTATGTTTGGTGTGCTGCAGACACCTGTATGGGCATGGTCGCGTTCGCGCAGTGCAACCCCTGGTGGACCATCGGTGTCACCCCATGAGGCCCGTGCTCAGCCTGCCAGTACTGCTGGGTCTCAGCGGGGCTGCCCACGCATCTGAGGTGGACGTGGCACTGTGCCGCAAGTCTGACCTGTCTCCCAGTGTGGGCACTGTCTGGTGCTGCCCTGTGTGCATTGTGTGTTTTGGTGGGCAGTGCACCGGTGGGTGTCCAGCCCTACATGCAGACACACAGTCCACTGGCACACCCTCCTGACTGCTGTTCACAGGTATCTGTGCATGATGATGCCTGCATTGTGCTGTACACCAAAGTGTGATGGAGCCCAGCATCTGACACACGTGCATAGACAGTCAGTGGATGTGGTGGCCTGTGGACATGTGTGTTGCTAGGGTTTGTGTTCCGGCTCTGTTTTGCACCTGACCCCTGTGCACTTTGTGCCTATTGTGTGTGCGTGTCCATCCATGTGGCATGTTACTGTTCACCCCTCCCTGGTTGTATGTGTGTGATTCTGCGCCCTGCCACTTCCCTTGCCATCATGCACCCCTGGTGTGTTTCCATGTGTGTACATGGCTTGCGCCCTAGCCACTGGTGGTTGCACATGGCCCCATGACTTACCTTTGTTGGCTGAAGTGCTCCTCTGTGATGGTGTCCCAGTGCAGCTGGGCCAGCTGGATCAGTCGGGGGTCCCATCATCCAAGGGGAGGCTGCCTATCCCCATCGTCACCGGCATCACCACCATCCCCATCACTGCCCCCCTCTTTGACCTGTATGGCTATCCCACAGTCTTTGGCCATGTTGTGCAGGATACAACAGGCCAGGAATATCCCACAAGCCTTTGAGGGGTTATACTGTAGGGCACCGCCAGAGGTGTCCAGGCAACAGAAAAGCACCTTCAGCATCCCAAACACCCACTCAATGATGTTGCATGTGATGGCATGTGCTTCATTGAAGCATTGCTACAATGGGGTCGTGGGCCACCGGTAGTGTGTGAGCAGCCAGGGCTGGAGTGGGTATCCACTGTCACCTGTGTAGAGATAGTGGAGGTTAGCGTCTTGTTCAGGCTCAGACTACCTCAAACCCTATGTTCCACACCCATAGCACCTCTGGCTTACCCCCCCTTGCACATGATTTGTCAGTTCTACATGCATACTCACCCATTAGATGACTTGTGGGGATGTCCCCACTCTTGAATTGATGGCACAGTGCTGACTGGTACCAGATGAAGGAATCATATGCTCCCCCAGGGTGCATGGCACAGACATTGATGATGCGCCCACTGGCATTACACACCACCTGGCAGTTGACACTGGCATATCCCTTCCGATTCATGCAGGTGGCCCCATTGGGGCCAGGTGGTGTGCGAATGGCCACATGGGTGCAGTCTATCACCCCTAGCATGCCAGGCATACGTATTACCCTGTGGAACTCCTGTATGCTTGCTGTGTACTCTGCCGCGGTGCTGGGGAAATGGATGTACTCCGCAGCATGTGGCAGCAATGCACTGAGGAACTGGGTGAGGATGCATGATGTGGCCGACTGTGTAATGCTTGTGGTGTCCCCTGTTGGTCTCTGGAAGGTACCCGTGGTGAGCAAGCACATGCAGGCTGTTATCTTTGTCTCCACTGACAGAGCATGACTCCGTCGTGTGGGTGCCTGCATTACATCACTGCACAGCTCATAGAGCCACCTCAGTATTGCCCTGTTCAGGTGGTACTGGCCCACAGTCTCCACATCTGTGTACAGCTCAAAGCTGGTGTGGGCTCGGTACTGCCTGTTGGGGGCATACCACCGAAGGACCCTTCCACGGCCACTTCCCCCTGCAGCATGCCTTATCGCCCCCCTCATTACAGCTTCCATGTGGAAGGTGGCACTGTCCATGTACCTGGCTTGTGTTCCCCCTTCAGCTGTCGTTACTTTGTTCCCCCTGCTGTCCTGACTGCTACCTTCACTGCACCGGGTACACCTACTGGCCTTTGCTCTCTGTGGTCCCACATACCTTCCCTTGCCCCGTTCTGTGGTTTTGTTTCCCTGGCCTGCCCTCTTTCTCCCTCTTACTCTGTCTCTCTCCCTGCCTCATGTGGCTTCCCTGTAATGTTCTTGCGCCTCTTCCGTGCTCCTTTTTATTTTGGCTCATTTCCTTTTTTTTTCCATTAAATCTTTATTACAGATTTAGTTTCAGAGAATGCATCCAAAAACAACAGACACAAACATATGAGTACACACTCATGCTTATTACAGCTGGTAACAGGATCCATCCTCTGCAATCACCCCATGAGCCTCCCCTCCCCAGCACAAGACAAGCTAACCTGCTCTACTCAGTCATAAGGGACCCTATAGGCCCTATAATGAGTAAGTAGTGTAAAAGGGGCCCCAAATCTTATCAAACCTAGGGAGTTTGTTTTGAAGGATGGCTATCATTCTTTCAACCCTCAAGCTAGCAAGTAGTTCCTCCAGCCATTCAGTATAACTAATCACGACAGAATCTTTCCAGCGTCTAAGAACCGCCTTTTTAAGGGTGGTCGAGATTAGAGCCATATGGAACCTCCTATTCCTGACTGCGATACGAGAAACATCCCCCAGCAGGCATATTTCGGGGGTGAAAAGGTCCTCCAGGCCCAATAATGGATCCACTCTACTTTTAATGGCTGTACAATGTGGGGTTATCTTCAGACAGTTCCAGAAAATGTGTAACAGGTCCCCATCCCCTGAGTGACACCTATTACATATAGGATCCGCCACTATTTTTAAGCTTGCCAACTTCTGTGAAGAGTAGTAAATATTATGGAGAATTTTAAACTGTATCAATCTCAGCCAGTCCTGCAGGAAATTTACAGCGGTTTTGTCAAAGGGTGGGCCAATTAAGTTCCTCATTAGGGAACACGGAAGCCCAATAGGAACACGGAGCAAGGTTCTGAAAATAGGCCCAGTCGAATAGTACGGAATATACCTTAGAGACCACGTGCGAAAGGCCCACTAGAGGCCCCTGGAACTCATAACATTCTACTCTCGAAGTCTGAATTGGCGTCAAACCCATCTTACTAATCAAAAGGTGGTGTAACTGATACACCTTAAAGACCACCGTGGTAGGCAGTCCAAATTTATTCAGGATCTCCAACGAGGACAGTATCTTTTCATCGGGTGTAAGAAGTTCTTTCAAACAACAGACATCAGGTAGGGCCAACCAAGAGAGGCCAAGAGGCTTATTATCAATTAGGAAACGCGGGTTTCCCCAGATAGTTTGTGACCATTCCCTGAGGTGATCATATTTTAAAAAGCAACAGAGCTGCATGTGGGTTCTCACCGAAATCCCTATCGGGGATTTTCTGGGGGGGGGGGTTTCGGGCTAAGATAGAGCAGGGTTACTACATAGATACATAGACAGTGTTGGCAGATAAGGACCTATGGCCCACCCAGTCTGCCCATTTGAGCTTGTAAGTTCAGTTTGTTTTCCTAGAAGTCTGTTGCCCTTTACCCCTGACCTCCAGAATTCCTTTACATAGATACATAGATACATAGATACATAGACAGTGTCGGCAGATAAGGGCCTATGGCCCACCCAGTCTGCCCATTTGAGCTTGTAAGTTCAGTTTGTTTTCCTAGAAGTATGTTTCCCCTTACCCCAGGCCTCTAGAATTCCTTTATGTCTATCCCATGCATTCTTAAATCCCGTGATTGTTTCAGCCCCCACCACTTCCTCTGGCAGGGTGTTCCACTTGTCCACCACCTGTTCTGTGAAGAAATTCTTTCTCATGTTTCCTCTGAAGCGTCCTCTCTCCAACTTCATCCCATGCCTTCTAGTCCTGGAACATCTTTTTCATTTAAAAATAGTGTTTTCCTGCACCCTGTTCCTCCCTGTAAGATACTTGTATGTCTCTATCATTCCCATCTCTCCTCCTCTCCTCCAGGGAGTACATGTTCAGTTCCTTCAACCTGTCTTCATAGGACTTGTGATGCAATCCATGCACCATCTTTGTTGCCCTCCTCTGAACCTTCTCTACCCTGTCTATGTCCTTACATAGGTATGGTCTCCAGAACTGTACACTGTACTCCAGGTGGGGCCTCACTAGTGTCTTGTATAGCAGAATTATGACCTCCCTTTTCCTGCTGGTGATGCCCCTGCCTATACATCCCAGCATCCTATTTTGCTTTACCTGCTGCCTTGTCACACTGTTTCCCTACCTTGAGGTCATCAGAGATGACAACCCCAAGATCCCTTTCCTGCTTGTTGCATGCTATATCCTCACCCCCAACTGATATATTGTGCCAGGGTTTTGTGCCCCATATGCATTATCTTGCACTTCTTTGCATTGAATTTCAACTACCAAACCCTGACCATTCTTCAAGTTTCTGCAGGTCGCTTCTCATTCTGTCTACACCCTCTGGTGTGTCTACTCTGTTACAGAGCTTTGTGTCATCAGCGAACAGTGAAATTCTGCCTTCTAGATCCTGCGCAAATGTCACTGATGAAGATGTTGAATAGGACTGGTCCCAGCACTGATCTCTGTGGTACCCCACTGGTCACTCTTCCCTCTGTGGAGTGACAGCCATTTACCAACACCCTCTGTGTCCTGCCACCCAGCCAGTTACCTACCCACCACACTACTGTCCTGCCCACACCCATCTTCCCCAGTCTGTGTAATAGTCTTCTGTGTGGCACAGTGTCAAAGGCCTTGCTGAAGTCCAGATAGGCCATGTCCACTGCCCTCCCCTGATCCACCTCCCTAGTCACCCAGTCAAAAAATTCAACGAGGTTGGTCTGACATGACCTCCCCCTGGTGAAACCATGCTGCCTTGGGTCCTGTAGTCCATTGACAACCAGATGTTCCACCAATCTCTCCTTCAGTAGTGCTTCCATGATCTTCCCCACTACCGAGGTGAGGCTGACTGGTCTGTAGTTCCCTGCTTCCTCTTTGTTCCCACTTTTGTATAAAGGGACTACATCTGCTGTCCTCCAGTCTTTGGGTACCTCCCCTGTTTCCAGTGATGGGCTAAACAGGATAGCCAGAGGTTCAGCCACCACCTCTCTTAGTTCTTTAAGGACTCTGGGGTGCACCCCATCTGGCCCCATTGCTTTATCAAATCTTATTACTTCCAGTTCTGGTGTGAGACCATGATTCTTAATGAGAGCTAACTCAATTTGTAACCACAAAGGTACATATGATGTTTGAGTTGGGAAGTCCATACCCTTTACCCATCTAAAATACTTGTTAACGTGACCAGCCCAAAAAAAAAGAGCAAAATGCGTCAGTCTTAACCCCCCCCCAATGATTTTGGTGCAGCCATCTTATAGTAGGCCATCCTAGCTTTCTTGTATCCCCACACAAAGTTGGCTATAAGCCCGTGGAGTTTTTTAAACCATGAGAGCGGTAACCATATATTTAACATACTTTGGGGGTAAAACAACCAGGGTAATACATTCATCTTAACCAAATGTATCCTTCCCCATAAGAAAATTGAAAGCTGCGCCCATCTTTTCAAATCCAAATCAATAGTATGCACCAGGGGATCCAAATTTAACTGGCATACTCGTGTCATGTTCCTCGTCAGGGTAAGCCCCAAATATTTAATGGAATCAGACTTCCAAGCTAAGCCTAGCTCAGTAATCTCTTGATTAAAAAGATTTTTACTGAGGGGATATACCACAGATTTGTCTAAGTTTAATTTGTAATTGGCAAGATGACTATATTCCTGAATAGTTTCTATTAAAGATGGGATGGATACGCTCGGCTTAGAGATATATACTGAGAGATCGTCTGCATAAGCTGTTACCTTTATAACGTTGTCCAGAATTTTAATGCCACTTATTTCTTGATTACCAACTGTATTTCTAATGAGAGATTCCAAATACAAATTAAAGAGAAGGGGGAATAGAGGGCATCCTTGCTTGGTACCCACATGCAGGGCAAAAGGATCTGAAGTAGTGCCATTACAGGCGACCCTAGCTGTGGGATTTGAATAAAGAGAACCTACCCATTTTAAGAACACTTCTGGAAATCCAAACTTTCCTATTGTAGTTAGTAGGAATCCCCAATGGACCCTATCAAAGGTCTTCTCGGCGTCCAAAGAGACCAGGGCCATGGTGGAACTGCACTCTTCAGACACCGAGAAGGCATGAGCCAGCATCCGGAGGTGATCAGTGGCTGATCTGCCTTTCATAAAACCGACCTGTTCCACTCCGATAAGTCTAGGTAACACCCTATTTATTCGATCCGCTAATATCTTTGCCAGGATTTTGATATCACAATTAAGCAATGAAATAGGCCTGCAACTAGCTGGGTGTTTGGGAGGTTTGTCTGGTTTGCAGATTAGAACAATGAGTGCTTCAAAAAGTGACTGATCCAATGTCTGGCAGCTGAGAATATACTGAAATAACATATGCAGTAATAGGGATAACTGTTTAGAAAATTTTTTATAAAAGTTGGACGAGAATCCATCTGGGCCCGGTGTTTTGTCTAACGGGAGACCTTGAATACCAATTCAGTCTCATTTTGGGTTATATCAGCAGTCAATTGTGCCCTTTGGGATTCTACCAGTGAGGAAAGCTCCAGATCTTCCAAAAGGCGAGTATCTCCATTTCAGTGGGGGGAGTCACCATAGCACCATACAGGGACTCAAAATAGTTTCTGAATTCCTGTGCTATCTCCTTGGGGGTGGTCTTAATTTGGCCATCCTCCCTGGATTGAATACGGGAGATTATTCAGGAGGATTCTAACTGTTTGACACGTTTCACCAGAAACCTGCCTGCCTTTTCCCCCTGATCCAGGTAGTTAGCTTTGGTTTTATTTAGAGCAAACTCATCTTGCTCCCCTAGCAGGTTCAGATACAAATCTCTCAACTTGACTAGCTCCAATTTATCTTTCTCCAAGGACTAGGGGGATATGTTAGCCTCCCTAAATCTTATCCTGGCCAGTAAGTCCGACATAACTTGCTCTTTTTCTCTTTTCTTTTTAACTGCCTGCCCAATTAAACTGCCCCTCATAAAAGCCTTGAACGCCCCCCCAGACCATGTCTAGCCAGATATTGTCTCTCAAGTTGTTGGCTATAAATTCCTCTATCTGTGCCGAAATATATTTAACTGTATTGGGGTTCCTCAAGATCTGGTTATTTATCTTCCACCTACTACCCCTCTTAGGCAGAGATGAAAAGAAAATTGAAACCGACACTGCAGCATGGTCCAAAGGAGGTCCAGCCACAATTGCCACGTCCATCACGCCTGGAAGGAGAGTATGGGAAAGTAAAATATAATCAATGTGAGATGCTGTACCATGATCTTGAGAGATAAAGGTATATTCCCGGGATTTTGGATGGACAACCCTCCACACGTCTGATAGGCCAAGCTGGTCCAGTAAATCCCTCACGGCCCGCTAAGCCAGAGAAAGAGCCAGATTGGAGGGTTTAGACCTGTCCATTAAGGGGTCTAAAACAAGGTTAAGATCTCCCCCCAGGATCATGGGGACCTGAACGAAGGGCGTTAATGCCTCCAGCAATTTTACAAAGAACTCCTGCGTGTCAGTATTGGGGCCATAAACTGATCCTATCAAGATCTCTGTATTTTGCAGTTTACCTTTGAAAAGAACATATCTGCCCTCATTGTCCTGAATAGCCTGAAGGGGTTAAAAGGGACAGATCTGTGCACAAGCACCATAACACCTCTACTCTGCGTACTGCCTTGTGAGGAAAGAAATCCTCATTTGCAAACAGCTCTAACTATTGCTCTCCATGTGGAGTAAGTGTGACTCTTGCAAAAACGCTATATCTGCTGTCACCACATCTACATGTTTCAGGATTCTATACTGCTTGGATTTCTGTTGTGCTCCTTTAACGTTCCAGCTTAGAAGTTTAATGACCTTATGTGATGTTATGATCCCTAATATTAAGCCAGTGCAATGCTCTGCTCTGCCCTATCCAGTGTCCCCAACTTCCAATCCTCAAGTCTTGTGCTCCCACCCCCCCTTCTCCCCAACCAAGTAGAACCCGGAAATAAATGCCCTTAAATAACCTCCGTACCCCCCATCCAGCCATTCCCTCCCCCGCCCATCTGTGGTATCGCAGTCCATGATGACAGCTCGCATCGCTGTGTCCCTCCACTCTGCCACCCCCGTCCCCCCAAACCAGGGTATTGCATGTCCTTAACCTCCTAAATATTAAATAAGGTACCAGTAAACCCTTATCAACTGGCATAGAACTACTATTGGAGGGCACTGGACATCAAATCTCAACCCAGACCAGGGCCCTCCTAATTAACATCTACCTACTCTAAAGCTAGTGTCCCTGGGGTGCTCTCAGGAGGCAACTCTCTGCCCCTTCGACAACAACCCATAAACCTCAAAAACTGCCTTAGAGTAGCATGAGTCACTAGAGCCACTATGCTCCACATTTTTTAAATTGAATTTTAACCAGAAGGGATACGAAAACACCCAACCCATGCATGCAACATCTAAACTTACCCCTGTAAAATAAAATAAAAGTGTGCCCAAACACGAAGGTTCTGGAGCCCTCAGACTGCAACACTCCTGCAGTGCAATGATAAACTAATAGAGGGCTCTATATACCATCACCCTCCTAAACACTACAAGTCCCACCCCCAAGAACATTGGTTACAACCGACCCCATGTTTAGACATCTATCTAAGTAATGCCCTCGAATTAGGCACCAAGTAACTAATTATAAGACAGTGGACCATTCTTCCATTGCAAAGTCCAGATAGGCAAGGACCCATATTAACATGCACATGGATCCCAAGCATTTGAAGGGACCCTCGAGAAAATCAGTTCACTCAATGGCATTCCCTCCAAAACTTAGTCCCAGATAGATCAGGAGTAGTTCACATGTTTTCCATTAATATAACAGGAGAAAATTCAACAACTTTTAACCAGCCATGAGACAGAGTCCATGATAGGGGAAACAGCCCTCATTTGGACTTAAACAAGGAGGGTAGTGCTAGTTGAAGTGCGGTAGAGACCAATTCTGAATCCTCGCACATCTTCCAAGAGTCGGCAATATAGACATGTAATTTGGCCGGGTACACCATTTTAAACTTGATACAAGCTGCGATTAGCTTGGAGACAAGCAGATGAAAGGATGCTCTCCGTTGCCGAACCGATAGCGGTAGGTCTTGAGCCACTCTTAGATTTGTGCCTTCTCATTGCA
This sequence comes from Neoceratodus forsteri, assembly GCA_016271365.2. Taxonomy (NCBI): domain Eukaryota; kingdom Metazoa; phylum Chordata; order Ceratodontiformes; family Ceratodontidae; genus Neoceratodus; species Neoceratodus forsteri. The sequence continues at coordinate 39,844,122 of CM028131.1, read as the reverse complement.
GGACCTTGGTCTCCTTACCCTTTTGTAAAAATATCTGTCTCTCCTGGTAATTAAAAAATTTGGTGATAAAGATACGAGGGGGTGCTCCTTGTGGCGGCATAGGTCGGAGGGCGCAATACGCTTTTTCTATATTGTAGCAGGAGCCAAAAGGCAAGGGACCCGCTACTTTCTTGATGAACTTCTGGAAAAACTTCACCGGGTCACCTCCTTCCTCCTATTCAGGTAGACCAATCAAAACCACATTATTTCGCTGACTTCTGCCCTCCAGGTCTTCCACCTTGGAGTCCAGGCTTGAAATTCAATAGTTTATGTGCACAACCATGGGGTCAATTTTATCAGCAAGATTCTCCAAAGACCTGACCCGCGCTTCATTATCAGAGATTTTCCTTGTTAAATCTTCTAAGGTAGAGGTAATGCTCTTAATTTCAGATACCATTTCTGCCATTTCCACTTTGAATGGACGAAATTTCTCCAGGAATCTTGCCGCGGTTAGAAGTTCCTCCCCTCCGGTACCAGGGCTGCAGGACTGGGCAGACTGTTGCTGAGAGGCCCGTGATTTATCGGGGCCTTCTCGGGATTGTTGGTGGGGTATGCTTATGGGGTGCTTTTGGCATTTCTGCTTCCATCAGTGCCCCAGTCAGATGCACCACTGTATCAGGCAGCAATTAGTCTGATTTTGAGTGCAGTTACACCGCTGATGAGTAAAAAATACCTGATTTGGACAGGAGTTAGGCAGAGCTCTCTGAGAGTGCAGCTAGCAAGAGCACTGCATCACACAACCTCATCCATTTTGGCTAATTTCCGCTATGGCGCAACTTCCACCTGCCCCACTGTTGCGCATTGCGCAAGTCTTTGAACATCGCACTGCGCACTTTATGCATGGTTCCACCCCCTTCAGTTGCACATGCCTTCATTATCATTGTGCAGTTGCTCAGCATGTTTTCAGTGGCATAACTGCCTCCTGCTGAATATATCATGACATATACTGGTAACTGGTACTAATTATGCCAACCAAAATGCAGCACGCACTGAAAACAATGCCTCTCACAGCTCTCCCACTGCAGCTCCACAACTAGCAGAAATGGAACTGCAACAGCTGCAAGGGTAGAACACTGCCACCACCACACAAGCCACTGTATCCATGGTTCCCTGTTCCTGTTCAACAGGCAGGCAGTTATTAAAGAAGATTTAAAAAAGCAGTTATAGTGCCCTGTTTTCTACCTGTTATTTCCTTGTCAACACTGCTCATTTCTCCTGTCTGAAATCCACAGCCCTCGCTACTGCTGTCAAAACCACCACTGCAGCCAGCATAAAGGAACTGACCCTTTCCTCCACCAGATATTATCTAGTACTCCCCCCTCAATAACTTGTCTCCTGTCCTCCCCCCTTTACAATTAACCCCCAAAAGAGGAATGGTTTATAATGTAGCACATTGGGGCTACTATTTTAACATGTGTTTTTCAGCTAGAACATCTACGGCTGGTCAAGCTGTCTTTTCATTTCAGTTTCCTAAACTCTGATTCTCTCTTTCCCCCTGTCTAACTGCTCTGCCTAGGATTGGAGCAACACCCTGGGTAGGAGTATGAAGAGATTTAAACAACACACAGTGGAATACAAAAAAAACAGCAAAAATGGGGAAAGCTAGAAGTACCCTTTCAGAGATAAGGTTAGAAAAAGTATTTCCTGATAACACAGAGAGAATAGAAATTGAGAAAGCTCAGAATAGTGCAATGCAGTAGCTGTGTGGTTGCAGTTTTCAGAGAGACCATCTGGGATCTGTGGTACTGCCCCATCTGCATGCACCTCTCTGGGCTGAGCAAATAGATCACTAGACTCCAGGTCAAGTTGGCTAGGATTTTGGGGACCTCTTCATCCACCCAGGGGCCACTAAGTCTGCCACTGTTATCTCAGATGATGCAAGGGAGGAGAAGTGGTTCAATTATATTGGGCTCTGGAAGCAAGGGGTGGTGGGGCAGAGGCACATTCATAAACTGGTACTACTGTGAAATTCCTACACTGCTCTGTTGGTGCAGGACTGCAGGAAGGGAGCATCCCTGGTACTGACCAGGGAGGATATTGGTGCCTTCCATAGTAGAGACCCTAAGGAAGGTGGTAGAGGACCCCAAAGGAAGCAACTTTTGGAGAAGGACTTGATTGTGAGGTGGATAGATTTGGGGAATAGGAAGGGGAGGAAGAGACAGATTAGGCGCCTAGCAATACCATGAGCTTGAGGGATGGGAAGCAGATCTTGAGGATGGCTAGCACAGCAGGATGGGAGGGAGAGCTGTATGTCACTGTCCTCCTGGGGACAAATGACCTGGCTAGGGATGGGGCTGGGATATGGAAGGGGGAGTTTGGGGAGTGGTGGAAGGTGTCTTTGACAGGTAGCCTACTCAGTGGCTTTGCTGAGGTGGAGCCTGACCAAAACAGAGGGATCTCCATAGTAGGAGCTTCAACTCATGGAGGAAATCATTATGTAGGGTGGGCCAGCTACACTGGGGACTTGGGACTAACCTAGGAGGATAAGGGCCTATACAGGGGTAATGGCCTGCATCCTTCCAAGAGGGCAACTGCAGTCCTCAGTGGAGTATTTATGTCACCTCAGTGAACATTTAAACTAACTGAGGGTGGCAGTGGAGCAGAAGGAATTGGGGAGGCAGTTTTACGCTTGCATAAACATCCTGAACAAATGGTTTTGTTAGTGTTCACAGAAGAATGAGAAGGGAGAAAGGGATACAAAAAAGTAACACACTTTGCAGGAAGGGAGGTAGAGGCCAGTACTTTTTCAGAGAAGAAAGTCTTGAGGGGGCTCGCTAATCTGAAGGTGTACACAGCAATGGGACCAGAGGAGGAGGAGCATCCAAGAGTATTGACGGAGTTCAGGGAGGCACTGGCTGTACCTCTGACAGTCCTATTTAACAGTTCACTGGAAATAAGAGTGGTTCTGGATGACAGGAGGAGTGCAGTGAAGTTCTACTTCACAAAACTGATAGCAGGGAAGAAGTTGACAATTATAGGCCAGTCAGTCTGACATTGGTGGTGGGAAAATTAATGAACTCACTGTGGAAGGTAATAATTGTGAAATATCTTGAGTCCAATGGGTTAAAAGACCTGAGGCAGCATACATTCATGGGGGGGGGGGAGTCATATGACAGAAATCTGATAGATTTCTTTGGTTTCGTGACAAAGGAATTTGATCTGGGTAAAGTTGTGCACGTGACTGTGACAGGGGCTCTCACCATCTGCACTTATTTCTAAGGTTGCCTTTGGATAGAATGTCATTCTACGTAACATTGGCACATTTTGAGGCACTGTAAATACCTAAGCCTCAGTCTCTTGCTTTGTTTTATTGTGTAACTATGTATAATTTTGTCAACCTTTCTATGTATATTTACCCTCCATTTACTTGACATGGAATCATTGTAAATGAGCAGTTCCTGTACAAAGGTATTTATAATCCTAGATTTTAGTAAAATTAAAATAAATAAAACATATAGGGGAGCTTTGCATTTTATTGCTTGCGTATGTTCCCCCAGATGTTGTTTGAATGGCCTTTTAGTTTTCCCCACATAGAACGCCTGGCATGTGTGCTGAGCAAGGTAGATAACACCATTAGAATTACTAGATGTAAACTGCCTTATTTCAAAGTCCCTGTCAACACTGGCACTACTGAAAGTGCTGCTGCTTTTTACTGAATCACAATACAGAGAATTTTAGGAATGAAAGCAGCCCTCGTTATGATCAAGCCATGCGAGTTCTCTAATTTCAGTAAAATGGCTATATACAAATTTATCTTTAAGTATAAGGTCCTTCCTGTATGACATGCAAGGAGTTGTGTCAGTTAATTCTTTAAGGGCAGGGTCACTACCGATGACCTTCCAGGGTTTACACACAATTTCTATTTCATCCTTTGCCTACAATGAATATGTTGTCGGAAAATTAAACTGCTGTGGATTCTGCAAAGTTTATGTGTCCTATTTGCTGAATCTGTTATGTTTCTTGCTATCTGAATGTTATGAGTGCTGTACACCCTCTCTTGCACCCTATGTGGCAATGCTTCAGCTTCCTGTTGGTATGCCTCTGTTGTGTTACAGTTGTAGTGAGTCTGCAGAAACTGGCCCTTAGGTACTCTATGTTGCACCTGACTTGAGGGGGGATGACAGCTGGCTGAAATCAGTAAGCCAATGCCATCTACTTACTTCCTAAAGCCCCATCAGGGAGACCAAAGGGTCAAAGTGCAGGAGTACTGTTTGCTCTCACTATTTATTACTTTGCACTAGATATAATTGCAATTTTTACACTTTAAATAAATATTCTACTTTTGCATGAAGAATTGAACATTAGTCCTGATCTGGGATGTGTCACTATATTTATTTGTGTGTGTGTGTGTGTGTGTGTTCCTTCCTAAACAGCCGGGTACTAATACCTACCACCTCAGTCTGTGTAAGAGTTACATCAAGGTTTCTGTCTAATGTCACCACTATGTGTAGAACAGAAAGGTTCATTTGAGCTGATAGCTAGGCAATGAGTCTGCCAAGCACCTTACTACTGCCCTCCCAGATTACCCAAATATCATCTATATAGCGCCCCCAAACAAAATGTTGCCCTTAAAGGGGTTAACATTGTTAGTGACGAACATTTGCTCCCATCTTCCTACATAAAGGTTTACTACTGATGGGGTGCAAGTTGCCCCCGTCGCTGTTCCCTTTATTTGCAAGAATGTTTCATTATTAAAAACAGACATATTGTACTTAAAAACATATGCAATCAATTTCAAAATCAGTTCAGTTGGAGCATCTGGTGGTCTTGCAACAGAGTTTAAAAAAAGGCTATTGCATCTAGTTCCCCCTCATGGGTATATTGGTATAAAGTGAATGTATGTCAAGTGTTGCAAAAAGGACTTCTTCCATTTTTTGGCTGCTGCAAATGTTCAGTAAATGCTTAGGGCCAGATATTCAAAGGTTTGACCCGGGGCTAAATTAGCACTGCCTGGTGGGCAAACTTAGCCTAGAGCAAAACACAAGCTATATTCAAAAAGGAATAGCCCAGGGCAAACAGCTTCTGAATATAGCATGGGAATGAGCCCGTGCAAATTGGGCTGGGAGTGCAGGGCAAATGTAGCCCTAGAATAAGACAGCACTGAAGACAGCAACCAGGAAGTGCAAACCACAACAACACAGTGCACGGAGACGTGAGAGTAGGTAGAGAGGAACTATGTGGTCAATGTGTGTTCTGGCAAATGCAGGGACCCAGTACAGCTGCAGGCAGCAGCACACATGAAAAAACTGTGCTCAAAACTGTATAATATTCCCCAAACCGTTAGTGCATGTTAGCGTGGATTTAGCACGTAGCTAAGCGGTGTGCCCGGTGCAACCATATTAGCCCCGCACTAAGCTTTGCCATATTCAAAAGTGACATGCAAATGAGCCTACTTAGTCTGTGGGCAAACAGCCACATTAGCATCTCATCATGCCGTGATTTGCATGCAGTTTGCACAGCATTACTGCAGGGTCCCACAGCTCCACCTGTAGGTCAGTCTGGAGGTACAGGGGCTGGTCAGGTCCGACCGCAACTCCACCTGTAGGTCAGTCAGGCAGTGCATGATGATAGCTGCAGGCTTCATGTGAACAGTACAGCATAGCATAGCATATCGTACCCCATGGGGACAGCACAGCATAGGCACAGGTGGTGGTAGTGCTGCATGCAACCTTCACACAGTAAGTCATGCTACAGTGCACAGCAGACACTACAGTAGCAAGAGGGCTGGTAGTGTGAGGGACACGACACTGCCTATGGTATGAAGGGCAGTGATGACCACTACACTGTACACAGTGCCAGGCGCAGCTTTCAGGTAATTACTGACAGTGGACAGTACTATCGCGCTGTTGTGTGATCTGCAGATGCTGCAGCTGTGACATGGGATGCACACAGTGTCATGTATATGGCTGGCAGTGTGTGCTGTGACATCTGTACAGTTGTGTGGTAGGTGGTTCGGGGGGCATGTAGGATCCGACAGGCACACAGGTGGTGTCATAATCCCACTACTGGCCCATGTGCACTGAGCGATGTGTCCCAGCTTTGTGGCCACACGTGGGCTGTGGTGAGGTCTGGCCACCCATACACCCTACCCTCACTGGCCACCATGCCCACAGTGCTGCATGTCTGTGCTGGCATCTGTTACACACCACAGACATATGGTCTGCAGGTGTGTGCGATATGGCCACACTACCATGCTTTTCCCTGTGGGTCAGATCACCCCTCACTGTTTGTGCTTGGCTCAGACTGGTGGCAGCTGATGGTATCATTGTGGTGCCAGGAATGTGCAGCACGTGTCTTCCATGTCTGGCTGTTTCTAAGTGTCATACTCATATGTTAGGGCCGCACAAGCTGCGCTAATGCTGAGATAGCACCGTGCAAAGCTGTTTGCCCAGGGTTAAGACCAGCTTTTTCTGGGCGGTAAATTGTACCGTGCTATGGGTCGTGCTATGTTGCGCTAAACACCTTAGCGCAGCACTAGTCGCTGAATATCTCATTGCACCTGTATTCATGTTCACTTTGGCCCTTGCATATAATTATAGTTTGCCTGGTGCTGATGCTGTTTGCCTGCAATATTCAGCCTTTTGAATATAGCAGACCCGCACTAATCCCGCACTAAACTCGCGCAAACGTTTTTTGCCTGGCGCAAAGCTTCGAATATCTGGCCCACAGTGTTCTTCACGTAAGATGGTACATTTTCAACATTAAGTTTCAAGTATGTGGCCACATATTTTGATAGCAGCTCTATTAAAGAGCCAATGCGACTCACAATAGGGGAGCTGGGGGGGTCATTATTTTTGTGGATCTTAGGTATAGTATAAAAGGTACCCTTAAAAGGATTAGTGGGTATTAGGAAATCTCATTTTCTCATTAATGAGACACTTCTCATAAGATATTTTATAACTATTGTGTCTGACTCTGTTTGACGTTCTAACAATTGTTCATTCTTGCTTTTGTATATATTTTTAAGAGTTTTCCTCCAACATCCCCCCATAAGTTACTATTTGTTTCATAGTGGTGTATTCTATATGCTTTTAACAAACACTTGGTGTTAATGTATTTTAATAGAATTTATTAAAGTTTGCATTTTAATTAGTGTGCAATTAAGGGACACCACATGCGATGTAGTAGCACCAATGAATTTGAATGCACTATTGTGATGTCACAAGTTGTCAGTTAAGTTTTATGTATTTAGTAATTCTTTGCCCTTGGTACAGCAACTTTTGAGAAAAGATCCAAGGGGATCTGAAATGCATGAAGTGTACACTTAGGACCCTATTTTATGTGTTCTTCTTCAGCAATGCGCAATAAATGATGTAACTGAGCTAGTTTGGTGGAGTCTTTTTTGACAGTGGTGGTGAGTGCCTAATCATTTCAGTGACTGTGGGTCACCATGTAGTTGGTGGTCAGGTTGATCATAATTCAGATGAATGATGAGACCAGGAACCCTCTAACATGTTAAAATGATGAAAAAAGCAAATAAGAAAATTTCATTTTTTTGCTCCTTACCCGACTACCAGCCCACCAATTCTTCGGGCTGCCTAGGCCCCACTATCACCCTGCCCTAACAGCCATCACCACCCCACATTGCAGGACCCCAGGGAACCTAGTGTAACCCTCTGCTAGATGGGTCCCCCTCCTCAAAAGGAGAAGGCACCAGTGGGGGTAGGCCAGTGCACTCAGACTTGGCTCAGGGGTTGCTGAGGAGGTCCATAGGCTTGTCCAGGGCTTTTGTGGCAGCTGTAGCTTACAATCATCATCCAGTTGACCCAATTTTCTCCCCGGGGACATGACATGCCACTCATATCTAGGTGCTAACATTCACCATGCTCCTTGAGTCAATAGGACCCAATGCACTGCCATACCCCTGGCCTCCTCCAGGAGTCAGCAGGTGCCGGATCCCCTCCCCACACTGCCCCTGAGAGAAGGCGAGCAGTCTTTCGATGCTTGAGCCTTCTGATCCTGGCCAGCCCACCAGCACCCCTATTTGAAGGAACTGCAGACTTTTAAGCAACTTTTGGTGGTGGTGGGAGCACTGATAGTATAACTAATATCTTAACAAGGAAAGAATGCAGAGTTAAAAAAGTGTCAGGAAAAGATATCTTAAGCTCTGGTCAGAACCACAATGGCTGCTAATTCATTCATATGATAAAATATATAGAATTAATGTGTGACTTCATTGTAGTTTTATTATATAGTAGAAACATACTGTAAAATCATAAAAATCAAATTAATGCAATAAAACATGGTGTTGGTTTTGGGTCCTGCTTGTACCCACCTGCATCCTGAAGATTCTCTCATGGACCCAGATCGTCATGGGGTGGGTGTGTTGGTTGTTCTTCTTTGAGTTTATGACTAGGGGGTGTCCAGCTAACTACCTCAGACTGGGCGCCGAACCTGGGCATTATGTTTGATGGCTGTCTAACCCTAAAACTGCAGGTGTCAGCAGTTGTCAAAACCTCTTTTTACCATCTGAGGAATATTGCCCAGGTAAAGCATCTGGTTCCTCCTGATGATATTCCAACTTTGGTCCTCCATGCTTTCATTACCTCCCGCCTTGACTACTGCAATACTCTTTACCTGGGGCTACCGGAAGTTGATATCCACTGCTTGCAGCTAGAGCAGAATGTGGCTGCTAGGCTTTTGACTGGTACCTCCAGGACCGTCATATAATGCCTGTGCTCCATGGACTGCACTGGTTGCTGATACACTGGTGGATCACCTTCAAGGTTGCTTTGCTAACCTAGAAGGCCCTACATGATCAGGGACTCAGTTACCTGAAATATCTCCTTCATCCCTACTGTCCCCCCTGCCATCTCCAATCCACCTATGAGGGATTGCTAGAGATTCCCAGGGTTTGTCTACAAACATCTAGGGCAAGGGCATTTAGCTTTGTGGCTCCAACCCAGTCCCACACAAAAGATTAATAGTCAAATTAATCAGCCTGGGAGTGGGACCCAGGGTGGTAGCCTGGGTGAAACATTGGCTGGACAACAGGACACAGAAGGTAATTGTAAATGGAGTCCACTCTGAAGAAAGGAGGATTACTAGTGGGGTAACGCAGGGTTCGGTATTGGGTCCAGTCCTTTTTAATGTCTTCATCAGTGACATTGCAGAGGGACTGGAAGGAAAAGTATGCCTTTTTGCAGATGATACAAAGATCTGCAACAGGGTTGATACACAAGGAGGCGTGGAAAGAATGAAAAGGGACTTGGCAAGGTTGGAGGAATGGCCACAAGTATGGCAGCTAGGATTCAATGCAAAGAAGTGCAAAATAATGCACCTGGGAAACAAGAACCCAGGGGAAGAATACACAATGGGTGGGGAGGTAGTAACAACAACTAAAAAGGAAAGGGACCTGAGGGTAATCATATCAGATGACCTTAAGGTTAGCAAGCAATGTGAGAAGGCAGTAGGGAGGGCTGGGGGTATACTGGGATGTTTAGGGAGAGGCATCATCAGCAGAAAACAGGAAGTTGTTATCTCTCTGTACAGACAGTTGGTGAGACCCCATCTGGAGTACTGTGCCCAGTTCTGGAGATTCCATCTCCGCAAGGACATAGACAGGATAGATTCAGTCCAGAGGAGGGCAACTAAAATGGTGCAAGGTCTGCAAGAGAAGCCGTATGAGGAGAGACTAAAGGAGTTTAATATGTATACCCTTGAGGAAAGAAGGGAGAGGGGGGACATGATAGAAACTTTTAAGTACCTCAGTGGAATCAACAAAGTCCAAGAGGGTACCATCTTTCAGAAAAAGAGACTTGCAAGAACAAGGGGACACAATTTAAAGATAGAAGGAGGGCAGCTCAGGGGCAATGTGAGGAAGTATTATTTCACAGAGAGGGTAGTGAATGCATGGAACAGCCTTCCTTAGGAGGTTGTGGGGTCTAAAACTGTAGGAAAATTCAAGAATGCATGGGACAGACATAAGACAATTCTTGTGGGGGGTAGGAAGAAATAGGCTGTTGGAAAGAACTGGAAGGGGGCAGGATCAGTTGTGTTCCAGGACAGTAGCTGCTGCTGTTTTCACAGGGTTCTTGTGGATTTTACTTGGTAGGTTAGTTCTTTTCTTTCTTGCTTCTAAGGGGCTAGCAGGGTATTGTTCTGGGGGATCCTGGATGTTTGTAAACTGATTTAGTGGCTGTAAGTGGGGCTCTTTTGTGGATGTTTCACTTTGTAACAGGCTGCGCTGGTAGAGGCCTATTTCTTCTGATTTAAAACCTGTTTGGTGGGATTTGCTTGGTGATGGTTATTTGAATTGAAGACCTATATCTATTAATTTCAAGCCTAGTTTGATTTGGTGTTAGCGAAGCTGATTAAATTGGAGACCTGTTTCCTTTGGCAGCAAACATAGTTTGGGGGCTTTGACTTAAATTTTGATTCCATGTGCTGACTCCATTAGCTGTAAAGGTTAGTTCATAGTGGGGAAGGGGTGTTAATGGTCTGGCCAGGTCTCACTCAGCCAATTGAGTGGAGGCAGGGCTGAATCAGGTTGAGGTGCTAGCTGCTTTGTCTTCTGAGAAAGAACTGGAAGGGGGCAGGATCAGTTGTGTTCCAGGACAGTAGCTGCTGCTGTTTTCACAGGGTTCTTGTGGATTTTACCTGGTAGGTTAGTTCTTTTCTTTCTTGCTTCTAAGGGGCTAGCAGGGTATTGTTCTGGGGGATCCTGGATGTTTGTAAACTGATTTAGTGGCTATAAGTGGGGCTCTTTTGTGGATGTTTCACTTTGTAACAGGCTGTGCTGGTAGAGGCCTATTTCTTCTGATTTAAAACCTGTTTGGTGGGATTTGCTTGGGCCTGGTTCTTTAGCTGCAGGGCTTGGAGGGGAGACACAGGGCTGATACACTCTCTCTTGTCAGGTGTCTGCCCAAGACCCTTCCCTCCCCAGAAGTCTGCAAATTTATAGGGGAAGACCTGCCCTGCAATTGGAGGAAAAGGCTGCTGGTGCAGCTCATGTAGTTCTAGCCACTGGGGGTTAGATTTAAAGGCCGGGAGAGAGGAGCTTAGGGAGCTGTTCATTTTCCTTCCATGTTTAATGTGTTGTACTGCACCTAGTAACAGAGTTACTGGTGTACAGTGGGACTGTCTCTAGGATTAGTGGGTGACCTGATTAGGCAGTAGGGGTATCTTGGAATAGGGGGAACCTGGTGGCTCACCCAAGGAAAACTATTTGAAAGGGGATGGAACCACACATCATTAGGGCCAGCATCTTTGGGAGGGTGGTGGGGTGCACAGGGTGTGGAGCAGCCATGATACTGGACTGGGCTTGGAAGTTTGGTGGTTGCCCAGTGTGCTACCAGCTAGCACAGCTTAGGGAGGAGGTTGAGGGATGAGGAGAAAGCTGGGGAAGGGGTGGTATGGTTGGAGAGGGCTAAATCTCCACAGGCTGCACCAAGCACTGGGGCGGGGTATAGGGAAAGGAGTGCAGGAGAATACTCAGGGGTCACATAGGGACCTTGGCAGAGGGGCCCAAAGGACACTCACCAAGGAAGCAGGCAGGTAACTGGGGACCCTCACAAAGGGGGATGGAGGGACAACATTCTCAGGAAGTAGGCGGATAGCCAGTGCTGGACAGAAGGAAGCAAGGCAGGGAGGTGGATCAGACCTTATACTTAGTAACTGCTTCAATTCTCTTCTTCTGCTCAAGGATGGGGGGATGTAGCCACGACAGAGGTGGTTAGAGACGGAAAGGGTGTGGGAGTGGGAGGCAGGAGGCAGGGGCCAGATAGCACGAAGAACAGGGGGACCTGGAATGCAGGAGAATGGGGAGCAGTGAATCGAGCAGGGGAAGAGGGAGGAAAGCGCAAGGAGAAGGACCAGTTGGGAGGAAAGGTAAAGAAGGACCAGAAGTACAAGGAGGATTCAGTAAAGAGAGCTGAGGGTTAGGCCAGGGAGCACGGCGAGCAGGAGGAACTAAATGGAGACAGGAAGGAAGGGAGGATGAGCCAGGCTAGTTTAGCAGATGGGGGAGAAGACCAGTTAGAGCAGTGAGGGGGGAATTAACAAGGTACAGAAGGATACTCAGGAGGAGGAGAGGCATAGGATTGGAGGCGAGGGAGTGGCCATGGTAAATAAGGAGCGGGTGGCATGTGGCACCCAGATAGGGGGAGGAACAAGGAGCCAGCTGGGTGGAGGGGCCAGTAGAAAGGATGAGGGACATGGAAGGGGGTGGAGGAAAAGGAGTGGTCAGAGTGCTCCTGCTGGGGGATTCTATGATCAGGGGTATCGAATTGGATAGGGAGGGAGAAGCCTGGCCAGTTAGAACAAGATGCTTCCCTGGACTAACGGTCACAGGGCTAAGCATGAGGTATATCAGCTGGCAAAGGACTGTGGGGTTCCCAGACATACTGGTCCACCTGGGCACAAATGACATTGAGGGAAATAGAGCTAGAGATACAGGCAAGATTCAGGGAGCTCACCAGGGTCTGTCATGACATAGGATGCACAGTTTCCTTCTCAGAAATCCTGCCAGTGCCAAGGGCTAGTGGGGAACACAAAAGAAAATAAGGAGATAAACCAGTGGCTCAGGAGTGGTGTGAGGCCAGAGGGTATGGGTTGATGGGGATTGGGGAAGACCTGGGAGGATAAGGAGCTGTATGCTAGAGATAGACTACATCTCAATTTGAGGGAGGGACTCCTTAAGTTGAAAATAGAGGAGTTCATTGGTGAAAAGTGGGGTTTAAACTTGTGAAGGGGGTGGGATGGGAGAAAAGGCAGTCAAGGGATGCCGATAAAGGAGGGACTCTGTCTCCACCCCTGGGGACCAGGAGGATTGCAGGAAAGACCAACTGGCAAAGTGCAGACCAGGAGAAAACAGAATCCCCAGGGAACACGAGCAGGAAATGAAACTATAGGAAGGGTGGAAGGTAGTCCTGCTAAATGCCAGGAGCTTGGGCAATAAAATGCCTGAGCTCCAGGCGATGTTAACTGAGGAGCAGTGGATGTGGCAGCGGTCACTGAGACTTGGGCCTGCAAGACATGACTGGGACCTGAACCTGGAGGGTTACACTATGTTCAGGAAGGACAGGGGAGGGAAAGGGAGGAGGGTAGCAATGATAGTAAAATACTGCATTGGCATAGGGGGAGTAGAGGAGGCGGAGGGAACCGTGGAGGCGATTTGGGTCACCTTGATAACAAGGGGGGCAAGAGTAAAAATAGGAGTGGTGTATAGACCCCTGCCCTGGCGGAGGAGCTGGAGGACAGTCTGGTGGCAGATGTTAGGAGACACTGCAGACTGGGCAGAGGAAAGGTGGTGGTGTTAGGGACTTAAACATGCCAGGAACAAGACTGGGAGACTATGACATCCTCTGTGACCAGGGAACAGAGGTTGTTGGATGTCTTTCAGGCAGCGTTCCTAACTCAGCAGGTGAGGGAACCGACTAGGGAGGCACGGGTACTGGATATGGTCCTGGCAGACAGTGACCAGATTGGGAGCCTGGAGGTAAGGGACCCATTGGCGGGGAGTGACCATGCCACGGTCTGGTTCTGCCTGGACCTAGGAGGGGTAGAAGGCTGCACAAAGACGGAAGTAACCGACTTCAGGGGGGTGGATTTTAAGAAAATAGGAAGGATCCTTAAGGAGCATTTGGATGGGATTGGGTCAGACATGGACGCTGATAGTAGGTGGGAAATCATCAGGAGAGGGGTGCTGGATGCTATTAGCACCTGTGCAAGAGTAAGACGAAAATGCGGTAGGGCCCAAAAACCCTGTTGGTGGACCAGGGAGGTCCAGGAGGTGGTGCGGGGAAAGAAAGCAGCCTATAAGAAATTCAAGTGCTCAAGGAGTGAAAGGGATCGAGGGAGTATGAGCTGGTGGCTAGAAGGGCCACTAGGGTGGTGAGGTGGCTAAGGCAAGGAAGGCGCAAAACCTGGCCAGGAAATTAGGAGAGGGAAAAGGGGTTCTTTAGATACATTGGGGAAAGACGAAGGGTGAAGGGCAGATTAGCAGGATTAAATCAGGGGAGAGATGGGCACAAGACCCAGAGGAGCAGGCTGAGGTACTAAATGAGTACTTCACCTCCAGTTTTCCTGAGGAAAATGGGATGCTGCATCATACATGGTAGGAGACAGAGATAATGAGGAGGGCACCTTACCAATCGGCAGGTCTGGGGAGAGGGGACATCACTGGCAGGTGGGGGAGGGCTAAGCAGGAGAAGAGGTACTGGAAGTGAAATCACAGCAGAAGAGTGAGGAAGCCCTCAGCTCCTTAAGACGGAGAAAGCACCAGGGCCGGATAAATTACATCCTAGAGTGCTGAAGGAACTTGAAGATGTCCTGGCGAAACCCTGGCAGGCTTTCACCATCTCTCTGAGGACAGGGTGGGTGCCCCAAGACTGGAAGGTGGCGCATGTGGTGCCTATCCACAAGGGGGATCAAGGAGGTGGCAGGGAACTACAGGCCTGTCAGCCTGACATCAGTGGTGGGCAAGGTGATGGAGGGCATTGTCAAGGAGAGGCTAGGGGGCCCTGGATAAGTCAGGGTGCCTGGACGATAGACAGCATGGATTCATCCCGGGAAATCATGTCAGACAAACCTGGTGAGTTCTATGACTGGGTGACAAGTGCCTTGGACCTGGGTAGACCAGTGGATGTCCTCTTTCTAGACTTCAGCAAGGCATTTGACACTGTTCCTCACGTGGGTCTGTTGGATAAACTAGGAGAAATGGGGGTGGGAAACCAGATAATCCGATGGATAGGCAATTGGCTCCAGGACCGGACCCAGAGGGTCGTAGTTGGTGGGATAATCTCTTCCCCAAGGAGGGTCATTAGTGGGGTCCCACAGGGATCAGTCCTTGGGCCCCTTCTGTTCAATGCCTACGTATCTGACATAAGGACAGGAATCAGGAGTGAGATGAGTCACTTTGCAGATGACTCGAAACTGGGGGCAGTGGTGGATGGGGATGAGCGGAGGGTGGCCCTGCAGGGGGACCTGGAGGCTCTGGAAAGATGGTCTAGAAAGTGGAAGCTGAGGTTTAATGCAGGGAAATGCAAGGTACTCCACCTGGGGGCCACCCCAGGCCAAGTGTACACCCTGGGGGGGGAAATACTACAAGTGTCAATGGCTGGGAGGGACCTGGGGGTGGTAGTGGATGTCAAGATGAACAACTCTGAGACTTGTAGGAGGGCAGCAGCCTAGGCCAACAGGATGCTGGGATGCATCGCTAGGGGATCACCTCAGAAGGAGGAAGTGATACTCCCTCTGTATAACTGCTTGGTGAGGCCACACCTGGAGTACTCGTGCAGTTTGGAGCCACACTTAAAGAGGACATTAACCTCCTGGAGACGGTCCAGAGGAGGGCAACCAAATGATTTGGGGCTTGGGGACAGGACCTATGAGGAGAGGCTCGAAGAGCTAAATATGTACACTTTGGAGAGAGAGAAGGAACTGGGGGACATGATAGAGGTCTTCAGGTACATGAAGAGGGTAAATAGGGGAGGAACAGTCAGGGTGCTTCGAAGGAAGGAGGAAGGGGCCACTAGAGGGCATGGGTGGAAGCTGGAGGGGGGAAGATTCAGGGGAGAAAGGAGGAGGTGCTACTTCACTGGGAGGGTGGTAGAGCCATGGAATGCACTACCTAGGGGACTGGTGGAGGCAGAGACAGTGGAGGGGTTCAAGAGGGGGTGGGACAGGTACAGGGGAAGGGTTCAGGAAGCAAAATCCAATGCAGCAAGAATATCCGGAACTGGGAAGGGAGAAGCCAGAGAAGGTGAGGGGGACAGCAAGGTTAGCACCCAGGGTGGGGGCTGACCAAACGAGCAGACACGAAAGACCATTAGGCCTATTCTGCTGGCATTTTAGTATGTTAGTATGTTAACTAGGATCTGCAGCCTATTCTTTAGGTAGGTAAATGGGCAGACTAGATGGGCCTAGCGGTCCTTATCTGCCATCAAAGTCTATGTTTCTATGTTTCTATGACCCTGTGGAATTCTCTATCTCATCGGGAGCGAGATTGCCTGACCATCCAAAGTTTTAACGTTGCCTTGAAATTGCTTCATTTTAAGACGGTATTTTCAAATTATTAAGTTGTTATTGTATTTATTGTTTTATTTATATTTGGTTGATTGGTTTTATTGTACAGGCATGTTGGAATAGGAAAGGCGCCTTTTATAAATAAACTGAATTGAACTGAATAGAATTGACACAACTCTGCACTATCTGTCATTTCATGCTCTCTCTTTCTCTCCTTCACCCCTTATTTCACACTAGAACTTGTTTACTTATTACCATTGCACTTATTATTTGTTCTCACACATGACATATGTAAGCAACACTGAAACAACTGCCTTATTTAACTGTATGCTATGCTGATCTTTGTAACTTGAATGCAGAATGTCTCATCCCTATTGTACCCTTTCCCCCCAGGTCACACAGGGAGATGAGCAACCTGTTACTCAGTGTGCCTTCTCGGTGAAACATTTCAATAAATAAAATGTTACAATGTATTTTAGCAATCGAGACCAGCTGAGATGCAATATCTTGTTTTCAGATGGATCCTGCTTTTGGCAATTGCAGACAGCTATTAACACAATCTGTAATTTCAGTACAACATGGGAATTTACATAAGCATTTGAATATGGAGTTGGTTAGGTACTAACATGGCAGAGAATATCAATATGTTATTTACAGATTTTTTACTCAGTACTGCTCAAATGAGTTGCAGCATCTTATTTTCAGTGATATTCTGCATCTGCTTGCTATGCAAAGCACAGTAGTCCCAATACAGAACTCTGGAGCAGTCAGCAACACTTTTGGTTTAGCAGCGGCACACTGACCACAAATACTTTACAATTACAAAGCAAAAATAAGTCTCTTTTTGCAAAAGTCAAATTTCTGTTTAAGAGGTTAATTACATTAACACTGCAATTTGGCACCAGCCGTCATATTCATCAATTAACAGCCTGTTTGGTCAATTGGAAATTTAAACAAAAAGAGAGTGCTTGGTTAGTGCTGGCAGTAAAAAAAAACAAAACAAGGTGAGACTCTTCCACCTTTTAGAGACTGTTGGAGAGTAATTCCACTTTCTGACTAACACACTGATGTGACAAGAATAGTCAGATGGTCCTATCAATCACTTGACTCTATTGCAGAAATTGTGATACAATGACAGCTCAGATACAATGAGAACATTTTTGGGAGTGTGAGGTAAAACAAAATGTTGCCCTGTGTTACAAAATACTACTTAATACAGTGATTTGAACACAGCCAGTATTTTTATCAGACAACAACTCTGTAAGTACTGTATTCATCATTATAGCAAGTAGATGGCACACTCAGTCGATAACAGCACATATTAAGGATGCCTTCATCAGGCTAGGAATAATTCACTCCTGGTATTTCAAGGAGACATTAAAGGAACCCATGCACCATTTTAGTTGCCCTCGTTTGAACTTCTTCCACCCTGTCTTTGTCCCATCTAAGGTACTGCTTCACATATTGCTGTGCAGCAGGTAGCAACACCTCATCCACTATATGGTTACTAGATGATCTGTTTCCACGGAACTCGTATTGGGAAACAACTAGAGAAGTCTGATGTCTTGTATGTGAACTGATTCCCCCATATCCCTCGACCACATTAGTACCTTAAAAAAGTCTGGCAATGAGACTGTTAGGAAAGAAGGGCTTAATACTTTTTAGATAAGATCTCTATACTAAACATTCACTTACAGATATTACTCCTAAACATTAAAGTAAAGCAGACCGTGTCAGATAGATAATAAGTGAGGAATATGCATATCCATTTCAGTGTATCTGAATTAATGTCCCACACAGTCCACAGTGAATTGACCTGAAGGTTTACTACAACCTCCCAACAAAACACAACTGTAGCAGTGCTGTGGATTAACCCCACTAAATATCAAGCACTTGGACTCTGCGTTGTGCGATTATATCCCAGGCCCATGCTGTGCCCCTCCTCAGTCTCAGGCCAAAGCACCTGCCTCAGCCCCAGGGATGCACTCACCTGCCTATATGAATAGCTGGCCATCTTTGCTCTGTCATCCAGTTCTGAATAAGCAGGGCTATGTATTGGGGAAGCTCCCAGCCCTCTCCTGAATTAATGATTTTGCCAGTCAAAACATGTAGAGATTTGGGTATTGCCAAGACAGACCTTGCTCCTGATGGGCAAACGATACTGTCACTCTGAAGAATTGGTGGGGACCAGGACTTCAAAGATGGGCAGCAAGTAATTCTCCACATATGTTTGTTGGTGTTGTTAGTACAGGTTGTAGTGAATATACATGTTTAGGAGGATACTTTCATCCCACTGTGAAATGCACAAAGAGAGAAAATAAACATTGAAGTGATTTTAGTGAGCCTAGAAAGGAAGTGAAAGAATGGAGAAGTGAATTCTGACCAGGCTGAAGAAGTAGGAGAAAGAAGGGCAGAAGGAAGGCATGTGTATGATTGCCCAGTGACTGAATGAGAGTGAAAAGAACAACTGTATGCCCATGCAAATCCTCATTTGCAGTCATGTGCTGTCACTGCCACCCCACTCACAGTCACATGCTGACAAAGTCCCATTCTCATTATAATTGCAATACATCATGCACAGACATAACAAAGACTACAATGTTTTGGTTTGCCAGTTTTTATATTTTTTAGATTTAGAGAAACTCAGATCCATGACTTTTGTTTGAACTGCCTGTATTAAAAGCCCTCTGGAACAATTCCATTATTTTTTTTACATTTTATTATATAGTTATTGATAATAATAAAACACTACGTGTGGTTTGCCATGCTCCTGACCTATGCCTCTATAACAGTGGCCTACCTAGATATCAGCAAGACTTTCTACACCATTCCACACAGGATACTCATAAACATAGAAACATAGAAGTTGATGGCAGATAAAGACTGCAAGGTCCATCCAGTCTGCCCATTTTTTCTACCTTTCGAATGTGCCATAGGTCTGTACTCTGTCAATGGCCTATCTATTCATACTTATCGGTATTGCTCCCTTACACCTACCCCATGCATGTTTGAAGCCCTGCACTGTATTCATATCCACCACTTCCTGAGGTGGGCCAGTCCCTGCATCCTCTACCCTTTATCTGAAAAATAACTTTTTCACATTACTCATTAATCAGCCTCTCTCTAATTTCATGCTGTGTTCTCTTGTCCTGCTATTTTTATTATATTAAAACATGTTAGACTCTTTCACCTTGTTAATGCCCTGAAGATGTTTGAATGTTTCAATCATATCACCTCTCTCCCTTCTTTGCTCTAAGGTATACATAATGAGCTCCATTAATCTGTCTTCATATGTTTTCTGATGCAGCCCCTGCACCATTTTGGTTGCCTATCTCTGGACGGCCTCCATTTTGTTAATGTTCTTGTGCAGAGGTTGCCTCCAGTACTGCATGCAGTACTCTAGATGGGGCCTAACTAGTGTCTTGTAAAGTGGGATTATTACCTCCCTCTTATGAATTGCGATATTCCTACTAATATACCCCAATGCCCCTTTAACCTTAGCTACTGCTTTAGTGGTCTGCTTGGATGATTTCAGGTGATGATCAAGGCCACTGATTTACGGTGATTAAAACATTTAAATTCCATTTTCAATACTTCAGATTCCGGAATTGCACTGGTGATTGTTATTCTAATTTCCGGATTTTACCGGGAATTCTGCTGTCATTCTTTTAGTATGTGTATAAATAATCAGAATAAAAGAAGGCTTAATATACAGAGCATTAAATAAAGCAAATTGAAAATAGTTCAGGAAACAATTATAAAAAAAATACAAGTTTTGTAGAATTACTGATCTAGTATAAAATGGCAGATTCCATGAAATCTTTGTTTTTACCGGTGTTCCGGCAGCCCTAATTCCGGAATTTTACCAGGTTTTCCGGTAAAAACCGAAAAACAGTGGCCTTGGTGATGATGATGCCCAAGTCTTGTTCTTCCCTTGTGATTGCCAGCAACCCCCCTTCCAACCTATAGGTGGATTCAGAGTTTCTCTTCACTATGTGCATGATCTTGCACTTCTTTGCATTAAACCCCAGTTGCCACTCTTCTGACCATTTTGCCAGTTTATCCAGATCTCTTCTCATTCTGCCCACCCTATCTGGATCATCTTTTCTGTCACTTATCTTGGTATCATCTGCAAACAGACAAACCTTACCCTCCAGTCCATCAGCAATGTCACTGATGAAGATATTGAAGAGGACTGCATAATTGTCATCATTACCACTCCACCCATTTTGTACTCCACCCCTGGGTTTCTGTGCTGTAAGTACATTATTTTGGGTATGTGGAGGATAAGGTAGCTGAACAGCTGAGGGTAGAGTCTGAAGGCTATAAACTGCATAAGAAATTATTTAGGAGATGGGTGACAGAGGATGGTGGTAAACAGTTCACTCTGAGTGAGGGAGGATGACCAGCAGGGCGCCTCAGGGATCAGTGCTCGCACCTATTCTCTCTAATGTCTTTAAAAGTGACATTGAACTGTAAACAAGACAAAGAATTAGTGGTAGAGTGTACTAAAAGAGATAGAGAGAGAGACTGAGAGAAAAACATAAGAGGGAAGAATATAGTAGCTAACAGAGTGTGATTAGGGTATCAATGGCATAACAAGGAAGATATGAAAATATCCTGTACTGACATCGAAGGAAGGGAGTATTGGGTGAGGCAAACATATAAGTATTATTAACTCATTCCAGTTAGGGATTAATCAAGAAAGTATTGCTGCATTCACTGTGAGAGAAGGGGTAATGGATACAAATTTGGTAAGGTTAGAAGGAGGGAATGAAGTTTTGGTCTATACCTGTAAAGAATGTATCCTTATAAAGGAATTACAAAAATTAATTTGGCATTGGAAAGGAAATTGATATCAATGCAGCAGCAAAAATTATGCAGCCCAATCAAGAGCACTCTTTAGAAGGAGAAAGTAAGGATGTTCACACAAGTAATTGACAAGCAAAAGACGGTGGGGCTCAGTGGGCGGATGGGAAGGGGGTGCCGCTGGACCACCAGAGTTGGATTGGTTTGTTATAATTTATTACTGATGCCTGTGATTGGACTGCAATTATTAGGAGCTAGAACTGGGGGGCACAGGGAAAACTGAAGTAAGGTGCCTGCCTGGTTCCATGGCTTGAAGAGACAGGAAGCACATCCTCAGGATCAGGAGAACAGCTGCATGGGAATCTGAGCTGGACGTCATTGTCCACCTAGGGACAAATGACTTGGCTAATCATGAGATTAGAGCAGTGCAGAAGGATTTTGTAGAATTGGGAAGGGGCCTAAGACAAGTAGCACACACAATATCCTTCTCTGAAGTGCTGTCTAACAATGGCATAAGTGAGGCAAGGGTACTTTGCTCCATGCAGTTTAATGAATGGTTGAAAGAATGATGTGGAGCACAGGGGTTTGGCTTCATTGGGGACTGAGGTTCCACCTGGAGGGACCCCAGCCTATACTGGCAAGATGGTCTGCATCTGTCCAGGAAGGGAACAAGTCTTTTGAGCAATCGGTTTAAACACTTCATTGACATGCTTTTAAACTAGTCAAGGGGGGAGGCACTGATAAACAGCAGGAAAATCCCAGCCTCTCCCTACAAAACAGGGTACTAAATGAGAAAAAGACAGAGGTAGACAGGTCAGTGGGGGATGCTACAAAAGAAGGTAAAGCCATCACAAAATGGAGATTAATGAGTACCAATGCACGTAGTCTGGGTAACAAGCTTCCTGAAATAGTGGCCTTGATGGAGGAGGAACATCTGGATATCATGGCAGTCACAGGAACATGGTACACACAAAACCATGATTGGGACATAAACATACCAGGATACACTATCTACAGGAGGGACAGGGAGGGTAAAAGAGGAGGAGAAGTAGCTCTTTACATAAGGGAAGGCATCAAAGCAACAGAACAAAAGGGAAAACAGGGAGGAGAAGAAGCACTGTGAGTAAATTTGGAGGCTGGCAATGGCATCATAATCCGCACAGGGGTTGTATACAGATCCCCTTCTCAGGGGGAGGAATGGACAAGGAAATGATAGAAACAATACTTAGAATGGCAGAAAAAGGGGAGATATTGCTGATGGGTGATCTGAATATGCCAGATGTTAACTGGAGTGCAGTTGCAGCAGTCACTTCAAACAGTGGGGTTATTCTAGATGCCCTACAGAGGCATGCCTTAGACAACTAGTATTGGAGCCCTCCTGAGAGGGAACAATCTTAGACCTGGTTCTCTCAATGGAGATGAAGAGAGGATCACAGATGTAGAAGTGGGTAGCCATCTGGGAACTAGCAACCATTGAACAGTATGGTTCACAATAAACACAGCAATACAGTCAAGCCATACAAAGGCAAAAGTACTGGACTTTAGGAGGGCTGACTTTGCTAAAATGGGTGAGTGCCTAAGGAATGCACTAGCAAATAGGCAGGAAGGAGGGGTGGAAGAACAATGGGGAATAATAAAAACTGCCATCACAAAGGAAACAAGCCTTTGTGTGAAGCAAATAAACAAAATGAAATGATGTAAGAAACCACTATGGTTCTCAAAAGAAGTGGCAGTGAAGAGTCAAGAGAAAAAGAAAGCATTCAGGAAGTACAAGGAATCACAGAAGGAGCAGAGCAGAACAGAGAACTGTATCAGTTAAAGCAAAAGGAACCTAGGAAGGCAGTCAGAACAGCAAAGGCCCAAACTGAGGAAAAGATAGCCAACTCAGTTAAGACGGGGGATAAAACCTTTTATAGGTACATCAGGGAATGAAGGAAGACCAAGGGAGGGTTAGTAAGGCTTAATAAAGAGGAGGGAGGGTGGGCAGAGGGTGACTGTAAAAAGGCAAAGATACTAAACAAATATTTTTGCTCAGTATTTACAAAGGAAGTGGGGGAGGTACCTAAAACAAACAGTAGAAACACTCTGGATACCGAAGATGATAGCAGCCCATTTACAGAAGAAAGAGTTCTGAAAGAACTCTTAAAACTGAAGAGGACAAAGCAATGGGGCCTGATGGGATTCATCCAAATTCTAAAAGAACTAAGGGTAGAACTAGTGACACCACTGACTACCCTCTTTAACAAATCATGGGAAGATGGGGTGGTACCCGAGGACTGGAGAAGGGCAGATGTGATTCCCCTTCACAAAAGTGGGAGCAAGGCAGAAGTAGAAAACTACAGACCTGTTAGTTTAACCTCAGTGGTAGGGAAAATGATGGAATCACTTCTGAAGGAAAGAAGTGTTGAGTATCTAGAGGTCAGAGGGGCTCAGGACCCTAGGCAGCATGGATTCACAGCAGAAAGGTCATGCCAGACAAATCTGATAGATTTCTTTGACTGGGTGACCAAAGTAGTAGATCAGGGAGGGGCTGTGGACATGGCCTACCTAGACTTTAGCAAGGCATTTGACACAGTCCCACACAAAAGATTAATATACAAGTTAGCCAGCCTGGGAGTGGGTCCCAAGATGACAGCCTGGGTAAAGAATTGGCTGGAGAATAGGACACAGAGAGTAATAGAAAATGGAGTCCACTCTGATGAAAGGGGGGTTACTAGTGGGGTACCGCAGGGTTCAGTATTAGGACTGGTCCTCTTCAATGTCTTTATAAGTGACATTACAGAGGGACTGGAAGGAAAAGTATGTCTCTTTGCAGATGACACAAAGATCTGCAACAGAGTTGATGCACAAAGTGGGGTGGAAAGGATGAGAAGGGACTTGGCAAGGTTAGAGGAATGGTATGGCAGCTTAGATTCAATGCTAAGAAGTGCAAGGTAATGCACCTGGGAAATAAAAACCCAGGGGAAGAGTACACAATGGGGTGAGATACTAACAACAACAAAAATGGAAAGGGACCAGGGGGAAGTCATATCAGATGACCTAAAGGTGGGCAAGCAATGTGAGATGGCAGAAAGGAGGGCTGGGGGAATACTGGGATGCATAGAGAGAGAGGCATCACCAGTAGAAAACAGGAAGTTATTATCCCTCTGTACAGACAGTTGGCGAGACCCCTTCTGGAGTACTGTGTGCAGTTCTGGAGACCCAATCTCTGCAAAGACATAGACAAGATGGAGGCTGTCCAGTGGAGGGCAACTAAAATAGTGCAGGGTCTGCACCAGAAGACATATGAAGAGACACTTATGGAGCTGAATATGTATAGCCTCGAGGAAAGGAGGGAGAGGGGGGACATGATAGAAACTTTCAAGTACCACAAGGGAATCAGCAAAGTCCAAGAGGGTAGCATCTTTCAAAAAAAGAGGTGTGCAAGAACAAGGGGGCACAATTTGAAGACAGAAGGGGTGTGGCTCAGAGGTAATTTAAGGAAGTATTTTTTCACAGAGAGGGTTGTGGATGCATGGAATGGCCATCCGGAGGAGGTTATGGAGTCAAAAACAGTGGTGGAATTCAAGTATGCATGGGACAGTCATAAGGCAATTCTAGGGGGTGGGGGTAGGAAGAAGTAAGCTGCTGGTTAACTAGGATCTGCAGCTTATCTATTAGGTAGGGAAATGGGCAGACTGGGTGGGCCAAGTGGTCCTTATCTGCCGTCAAAATCTATTTTTCTATGTTTCTAAGCAGTCCACTGGACCACCAGGGATATAGGACTATTATTTGTAACATATACCCATGATCGGGCTGCGAGTGGTCCACTGGACCACCAGGGATACAGGAGGGAGTATTTTAATGCACTTC
Organism: Neoceratodus forsteri; assembly: GCA_016271365.2. Lineage (NCBI taxonomy): Eukaryota > Metazoa > Chordata > Ceratodontiformes > Ceratodontidae > Neoceratodus > Neoceratodus forsteri. Next base: position 39,819,456 of record CM028131.1, on the reverse strand, counting down.
TGCCCATGATTGAGCTGCAAGCGGTCCACAGGACCACCAGGGATATGGGACATTTACATTCTATTCATATGCTCGTGATTGGGCATCGGAGCATCTTGCATCTTGTGCAGGGGGTGTCGGTCCTCAACGGCTGCAGCCTGGTAGGGTGCCAGGCACAAGTTGCCAAGGATCGGTGCTCCTGCATGCAAATGGGGCCATAATGACATGTAAATGGCCCCATTTGCACTTTGCATACATTATGGCTCCATTTGCATGTGCACTTTTGAATATCGTGGTAGTTGTGCCTATCGCAGTGGCACTTGCGCTAGCGTATCCCCCTGGTCCACTCTGGCCGCTTAAGCTGGTGCAGTGCCACTGCGCCATGTGCACTGCAGGTGGCCAAGGAGCGATATTCAACGATGCTGTGCCATGCTGCATCTCTGTTGAATATCACCGTGTGAACACCCCTGTGCATCCAAGTTGCACTGCGCCCAGGCTTGCGCCACAGCCTGGTGCAGTCTGAATATCCCGCCCTTAGTGTTTAGTGAGTGGGATTAGGACTTGTATTGTGAGTGTGTCTGGGAGCAAGAGGAGAACAACAGTTAATGAAGAGGTTCAGTGGACTGTGTTCGTCAAAAGAGAATGAGAAGGCTGTGGTCGGTTTATGGTAACGGTGATCTAAAAAAAAAAACAACAATCAGGATCTTCTTCAAGAAAGAATTACATTGTTTCTGCCTGGTATTGTATAGTTAGTAGAAAGCATGGGGAAACTTGATGGAAAAAGTGCCAGGATTGGAGGTGGCGATGTAGTCACTGTGTACAGAAATGGATGGTGGGGACTGACCAAACGAGCAGACACGCAAGACCGTTAGGCCCATTCTGCTGGCATTTTAGTATGTTAGTATTAACTGTGTGTATAAATAAAGATTCTACATGATCACACTCCATTTATGTCTACCCCATTGCATGTCTGTCTGTCTGTCAATCTATCTATCTATCTATCTATCTATCTATCTATCTATCTATCTATCTATCTATCTATCTATCTATCTATTTAGTACTATTTCACTAGAATGCCAGACTTTGCCATGTTTTATTTTATATACTACATTAGGTTGTACACTTTTTGCTGTGTGCTGTGTTTTACCATAGTTTTTTTTTTCCTTTTTGGGACTGGCTGTTACATGTGCTGTTAAGAGGCTTTTTACATGTGTCATTAAGGAGCTTGTTTATTGGTTATTAAGAGGCTTGTTTCATATGTTATTGGGGTGTATTGTAGTAGTGTATTGGGTAGTAATGTGTTATCAATGTGTTAATATAGCGGTTGTGCTATATATATATATATATAGTATATATTATATATGTATGTATAGATGGATAGTCATGGTGCTTGTTAGGTATTAATGTGTTATTAGGTTGTTAATAACTCATTAGTGCAGTGTAATCAGCTAGTTTCTGATATCAGACCCGGCAAGGCCCCAGGGCCTGATGGTTTTCATCCCAGGGTGTTGAGGGAGCTGGTGGAGGAGCTAGTAGCTCCTCTTGCACACCAATTCAATAGGTCACTTAAGTCTGGGATTGTACCTAGTGACCGGATGGTAGCTGATGTGATGCCACTCATCAAGATTGGTGATAAGAAGGAAATGGGTAAATATAAGCAAGTCAGCATCACATCAATAGTGGGCAAGCTGATGGAGAACCTTTTTAAACAAGATCTGGTAGAATACCTTAAAGTTAAAAACCTCCAAAACAATAAACAGCACAAGTTCCTGTTGAGCAGGTCATGTCAAATGAACCATATTACTGTACTTTCTTCAAACACTTGACCAGGGAGTTGTATAGGGGCCATGCAGTGGCCTGCTTTACTTTGACTTCAGTAATGCATTTGACACTGTCTTACACAGCCACCTCTTAAAAAAGTTGGAGGACCTGGGAACAGCAGAGCAAATAGTCAGGTGTGTGTGAAACTGGCTGGAAGACAGGAAACAGAGGGTAGTAGTAAATGTGGTAAGATCTATTGAAAGACACATCACTGGTGGCGTTCCTCAGAGGTCATTACTGGGGCTGATCCATTTCAATATATTAATTAGTGACATCAGCAAGAGTATACATGGTAAAATCACCCGGTTTGCCAATGACATGCAATCAGCTGCAGAGTGGATAGCTTGGAGGGAGTCAGAGAGCTACACGAGGATCTTAAAAGCTGGAAAGGTTAACACACATATGGCAGTTAAAATTAAATGCTAAGAAGTGTAAAGTGATGCACCAAGGTAGAGGTAACTGTAAGACAGAACAGTGGCTAAATGGAGTCAAACGTAGCTCCTTGGCAGAGGAATAGAATCTGGGGGTTATCATTAGGGACCTCAAGCAGTAAAGTCAGTGTTATACGGCTTACAGCAAGGCTAGCAGGGTACTGGGAAGTGTTGGAAAGAGGCATAGAAAGCAAGGACAGGGAGATGATGCTGCCACTCTACCAGTCCTTGGTGAAGCTTCACCTGGACTGCTGTGTCCAGTTTTGGAGGCCTCACCTTAGAAATAATATTGATAGGTTGGAGGTGGTCCACAAAAGGGCAACACAGATGATACATGGCCTTTGGGGGGGTCACCTATGAGGTGAGGCTATTGATTCTGAACATGCACTCATTGGAAACTAGAAGGGAAAGCAGGGATATGATCAATAGCATCAAGTTTCTTAGAGGCGTAAACAAAGTGCTGCACACAATGTTTTTCACCAGGAACACCAGCTCTACAATATGGGGGCACAAGTGAAAATTAACAGGTGGGATATTCAAGAGGGAATTCAGAAAGTATTACTTCTCAGAGAGGGTGGTGAAGCTGTGGAATAGACTGCCACCCGAAGTGGTGGCACAAAAGTCATTGTCAAGCTTTAAGTGCACGTGGGACAAGGCTTTGGCACAATCACACAGCATTAGGGAAGGCTAGGCTAGATATCTTGGGGGACAGGACTTCGGTGCCAAAGTAGATACCTGGAACCTATGTTTTGGCAGACGTGACAGACCTCAGATCCACTTCTACCACCATTTTCTATGTTTCTGTGTTTCCTATTGGCATCATAGAACACTAATTGGCTACAATAATATATGGAGAAACTGTTCAACAGATTTGCAAGAGATTTTGCTTTTACTTGCTCCACTTACAGCCAGGAGCACTGAGTGGCAAACGGAGCTGAAAGAAAGGCTCCTCAGCAACCACCCCCCCCCCCCACTTGCTTCACTTACAGCCGGGAGCACGGAGCAGTGAACAGAGCTGAAAGAAAGGTACTGTACCTGGACATGTCTGCTGTACCATTTCCAGGGACTGCTACTGTTGGGACTGCTACTGTTGTGTGGGATGTTAGCCAGTTGATGCTACACATCAACTGCTCATCCCACCCTGGGCCATCCCTAGCTATATAGGGTTGGCTGGTCACATGAGCTGTCATGTTACTAAGTCCCCAATCTGACTTTAGCTAGTTATATTCTTCCACCAGCAATGGTCAGACTTGAGTAAGTTTCACTCCCTCTTTACCTCTGCTTGTCTACAATAATGCTCTGCCTTCCCTAGCCACTTTCCCATGGTCCCCTGCTCCTCCCTCTTCTCCACATCTGCTTAGTTTCTTCCTTTCTGTCCACTCATCCCCCCTATACAGTTTTGAACCTCTGACCTCTCGCACCAAACTCAGGTTCCCTCCCCCATCTACAGCCACAAAACACTCTATCAATGAGCCTCAGCTTGCCTTAAGCCTCTTAGATTCCTAGTAATATGGCATTGCCTACTCCTACTCCTGCTCTATGGCAATGTCCACCATAACACTGGCTTGCCACCCATTCCTACTTCCTGAAATCTGGAGGGCCTCACACTTGCCTCAGTTAATATTTGCAGGCTTTTACAAAGCTTGACCTACTTCAGGCCTGAGTTATGCAGTACCACCTTGATGTCCTTGCAGTGGTCAAGACCTGACTCTCCTCCAAAGTTCCAGACTCTGCTGCTACTCTGAATGGTTACACACTTTTCAGGGTTGACAGGCTGGGTAAAAGGGGAGGAGGATGTGCCATCTATCTAATCAACTCTTTTCATGGTCTGTTCCTCCCACAAATTGCAACTGGGCATGACACTCAGGCTTTGCTGATCAAAATTGCAATTGGTAATTCGGGTAAATCGATCATAGCTCTCTCAGTCTACATTCCTCCCTGGAATACTGCTTTAGGCATCAATGCTATCTTTGACTGGGTCTCTAATTTACCCAATGGATCTGAAGTTGTCATGCTGTGTGACTTCAACATTAACTGATGGACCCCTGAGTGAGTCACACTTTAGGATGCTGCTGCAGCAATTGATCTCTCTCAACTAGTTTCCTCCCTAACTAGAATCAACTACAGAACTGGCAATAGCTCTTTAATAGATCTTATACTTACAAATCATCCTGAGAGCTTCACTAATGTAGTGGTCTTACCTGATTTGCTTAGTGACCACTCTGTAGTTTGCTGCCATTGGTCTAACCATTTTGCCAAACTCTCAGATAAATCAACCTCCTACTGCACCCTTAAAAAAGTAAGCTAATGCATTTCCGCTTCTACCTCTTCAAAAGCAACTGGTCACCAATTGACACTGCCTTAAATATCGATCAAGCTTTAACGCACTTCATTTCTACCTTTAACAAAGCTTGTGACATCTTTGCCCCTTATTCCAAATGGACCACCAAAGGCAATTCCCATCCTTGGATCACCCCTGCCCTGCTTAAATCCATGATCTCAAGGGACAACCTTTAGAATAAAGCCTGTGCCACTGGTAACCCTGTAGACTGACAGAGGTATAAGACTGCAAGGAACTCATGCACCAGTAAGATCCACTTAGCTAAAATTGCCCACTTCCAGGACAGTCTCTCCTCCTCCTCATGGGTAATAGTAGAACATTTTGGGACAATTAAAAAAGACATTACTGGTAAACCCAATACTTCCTCTCATCCATGATTAACATGAATAGGTCAATCACCCAAGACCACCAGCTCATGACCGACTCCTTCAATGCTGCCATCTCAGACCTTAGTGGTATTCTCCCACCTGACTTTTTCTCTAACTCCCACCCATCTAATAACTCATCACACCCACAGGTTCCTAGCAACACCCTCCTCCCTTTCCGTTTCAGGACTATCTCCCCATATCAGGCAAAAACTTACCTGCTACATTTACTGGGTAAGGCCAGATACAGTAGTGACTCTCTGGATTTGAAACTCCTGTACCTGGCCCTTGATGCAGTACTACTCCTCCTCACTATTTTGTTAAACTGCTCCCTCTGCTGCAGTCAATTCCCCCAACTGTGGAATGCAGCTGTAGTGACACCAGCCCACAAAAGTAGTGACAGAACCTCGTGTAGTAATTACAGCCCAATATCAATCTTCTCCCCACTATCTAAAACACTAGAAAAGATAATCTCTGATCAACTAAGCAACTGTCACACTAAGTGCAACCTCCAATGCCAACAGCAGCATGGCTTTAGGAAAGGTCACAGCACCACCTCCACCCACCTTGAATTTATGAACTTCGCTCACAAAGCCCTTGATCATGGTCATCTGGTTCGATCTGTGTACATTGATCTGTCAAATTATGACACGGTCAACCACATCCTCCTAGTTTCTGCCCTCTCTGCCATTGGCCTCTCACTTGAAGCCACTACCAGGTTCTCTAACAATCTATGCAGACACACACAGAGTCAAAATCCAGGAGACCCTCTCCTCCAGCCAACTGATACACTCTGGTGTTCCTCAAAGGTCAATCCTTGGTCCACTTCTTTTCAGTCTTTTCCTTAACTCCCTCCCTCTCATCTGTTCCAGTAATCTGCTTCTTTACACAGATGATGCTGTTATCTACTCCAGCCATCCAGACTCCCTCCACCTTGAACGTGCCCTTCAAAAATGTTTTGTTGAAGTTGAATCCTGGTTGTCAGATCACAAACTCATAATCAACTACAAAAAACAAGATTATGGTATTTGCTAATACCCAAAATAAGAATAATGCATCGCACCTCAGTATCCTCAATAATCTCCACCAACCACTGGAACAAGTCAGCAGCTTCAAATACCTTTGGGTGACCATCAGCAGCTCCCTGTCATTTTGTGTGCATGTAAATCTGGTCTATAAAGCAGTTAACATTAGGATTGGGTTGCTTTATAGGCATAGGCACTTCATGACTTCCTATGCCCTCCGGCTGGCAGTAATTAGTTCAATACTCTTGATCATCGATTATGGTACAGTTATCTATGGCGCTGCCACTGATACTGTCCTTAACAGAATAAAGATTACTCTTCACAAAGCCTGTCACCTGTCCCATAAACTCACCCACACTGGTGATCTCTACTCATATACTGAGTGGCTAAACCTTAAAGGCAGGATTGCTTACCAGTCCTCTCTACTTGCAAAGATTACCCTTGGCCTCACTCCACCTTCCTCGCAATCACTCCTTACTCGTGCTGCCACTCTCAGAAACACAAGGAGCTCCTTCAAACCTTCCTTCTCAGTCCCACACTGCAGGGCATACCTAGGACAGCACACAGTTATGTCCCGGGCTACAGTTTTGCTAAACAGACTGCCAACTGAAGTTTCTGCTGAGTCTAAACTAGGTGTAACAAGGAGCAAAAAAAGTTCAATTTTTAAAAGTATCCATTGCCGATACTTAGAAAGCAGACGCACGGAGATGGTGCTGATGGCAGAAGAATTTTAATGATTAAATAAATAATCACAGCGAGAGATTACAAGTGGTACAACCTTCTTCATTCTTCATTCTTAGTTTTCAATTCTTCAAAGTAACAGTGTATAGTGGCTTGTTTATATAGTGGAAGACAGTACTATGGTTGTGTATTATTAGTACAGAACAAGTATAAACATCATCTTACAAGGCAATACTCCTTCTTTTAGTTCTTGCATGACAAGGCAATTCTCTATTTAGTTCTTTACATGACCTAATCCTTACTTAGCACAAATGTATTGATAGTGTAAATTATACTACTATATAAGGATAGCAATAGTAGTCATTACCAGTTATTAAGATCTAGAAGGAAGAAATAGACTTGCACTTTAAGAATGTGCACACAAGCTTTTTAGTCTGTCCTGTCCTTCTGATAATAATAGTCAAAAGGGTAACTTGAACTCTATCCCTGTATTTCTGTCTTTGCAGACACTTAAAACACCTGTTTTCTATCACTCACATGATTAGTCCAGATATTAAAAAACTTGAATATTACAAGTTGTGGCTCAGTTAAACCTGTAACTTCACAAGATTTGATATGATGCAGCTTCATATATCAATATTTGTTACACAAACATATTATGTTTTAGACGAAAAATAAGGTTTGCCTGCAATGTTGGGACACATTTTTTTATCCCCCATTACACTAGGGCTCTTCAAATCTAATCTACACCAGCACCTCCTAGTGAGTATGTCCTGTTACTGCACCTAATTTCCTTCCTGTGACCCCCCCCCACCAAGGTTCCTGTTCACAATTTGTCTAGAAGGACTGTATCCACTTAGACTGTTTCCTGATAGTTTCTACATAACGTTGATTATATTTAATGTTGGGCATAGTTGCTCCTCTGGTTTGTGTAATTCATTCTTTTCTCCCTGGATTAGTCTCAAGTCTAGCATTTCTATCTACTTCTTTTGTATCAATTATTCATTCTGTACTGCGATTGGTTCATCATCCCCCCTCTATATCCCCTTTAATCTATTGTTTACCTAGCACCACTTGTATTACTCGTCCTATATGTTTTCACTGCCTGTCAAAATCTGTAATAGATTTATCCAACAAAATTGATCTAATCCTCTTAGCTCTTCACCTCTCTCTCTTCTCCCACCCCCTCCTCCCACCACCTCAGACCCAGTGATGCTTGCACTCTAGCTATTCATAGTCACTTCACCTCCACTGGACAGAAAGCCTTCTTCTACTACTTCCCTAAGCTTTGGAGCTCCCTGTTGCCTCTTATCCTGCTCTCTTTGTCCTCATCCTCTATCTCTTTAGCCTTTCATAATTTCTTTTCCCCTAACTGCACTTGTCCTTAACCCATCCTTTTCCCTCCCTCCAAGCCTATCCTTCCTTCTGGCCCTACCCAACTCCTTTCTCCTAACTACACCTGTTCCTAGACCCTTTTCTCAACTCCCACCCTTTGTTCTATCCCCTATTCCTCTTGCTCCATTCCTCTACCACTGAAACTCTTCCTGGGATCCCAATTTATACCCTCCTTCTCTCCCCTTCCTGCCCCCTTCCTCTCTGTTACTTCTGCCTGTGACCTGCCCCTCCTTGCAGGGTTCCCCACATCCTTAAGTGGGTGCAGATCCTGGACCCTCTCTCATCTGCATTCATCCTCTCCTCCCACTCCTTAATCCTGATCCTCTTGCAGGGTTCATTGCACCCTGAAATCCTGAAGGGGTTTACACTAGGGGCTTATATTAGCTTAGACTGGATCTCTCTTCTACCCCTCTTCCTTTCCCCCTACTTTCTAATCTTTGCCTGCCCACCCCTACCTCCTTATCCCCTTCTCTCCCTACTATTCACCCACCCCTGCTCCTTATCTATCCCTTCCCCTTCTGACTGGTCCCAATCCCTTTGCAAGGTTCTCAGCATCCAGAAAAGGAATTGTTCTTGGCTGTCCCCATCCCTAGCTGCTCTCTTTCCCCTTCCTCTAACCACTGCCCTCCATATTTTCCCCAATTTTGATGAAAACCTGCCCTCCCAAAGACCTACTTGAGCATTTCCTATCGCATGCTCAGCCTAATTTCCAGAGCACTTCAGCTGTGTCTGCCTCCTCTAACCTATATCCTGCTGGTTCATCTTGTATTTTGGCTGCTACGATGTCTGTTATATCCAAACATGGCTTGCTCCTTGTACGGTTGGTCTGGGTCTTTCTGCGTGTGCTGTTATCACACTGTTACATTGATAATGGTGCTTCTATTACTCCCGTATTGCTATGTGTTTGTTTGTTCTCCCAACTTTGCAACTCCCCCCTCCAGGATGCTTCTGGAAACAAGCTATTTACAGCTCATGTTGTCTTTCCTGGTGAAACATTTTCCAAATACCAAATAAATAATTTTTGCACAGCTGACATGAAGCCTTTGTAAATGAGTCTCTGACAGAAAGGTTATGAAATTCTGAGACTTAAATAAATAAATACATAACTAAGTAAAAGGAAAAATGCATGAACAGTTTTGTTGGATAAATCTATTGACGTGCCCAGTTTCATTCTGGTCAGATGTGTGTATTACTAAATTTGCATAGTGCAAAAACCTTACAATTTGCAATTTTCTTGCATTTTTTGTCAGAATCTTATACTCAGACAGTTTGGAACTTTAGTCTGAAATTGTTAGAGTTTATTTATTTATTTTATTTATTTATTTAAACATCAGTTTAATAACCTTTGAGCCAGAGGCTCATTTACAAAGGTACCACATCACATGGAGGACAACAGACAGCAGCACAAGAAACAACAGTTAATACAGATTCAAGCAAGTTACAATTCAGGGTTACATGTAGGCAAAATACATATGATTGTAAAAAGTTAAGAGTTAGGGTAGGGGGTGAGAGTAGGAGGGGTGGTAAGAGGGAGAAGTGATGGGGAGGAGAAAGGAGTGGGAGGCCAGGAAGGAGGGTGTTAAAGGGAGGAGGAAAGTAGGAGGGGGGAGTGCTGCTCAGCGAGCATAGTCAGAACTTTTTTTTTTTATCAGCAGCAACACCTGTGTGAGATGAACAGGTGGTGTCTAAGGCTGAGTTTAAAGCTTGCTAATGTGGGAGAGTCAGAGATACTGGTAGGGAGTGAGTTATACCAGATAGGTGCTCTGTAGGGGAATGCCCTTTGGCCTTGTGAAGTCCTAGCCCTTGGTATGAACAGAGTTGTTTTGGATGAGCTGCGGGTGTTCACAGCTGGTTCAGTATGTTGAATAGAGCCAGCTAGACCAGTGGGAGATAGGCCATGCAGGGCTTTAAAGGTGAGCTAGCAGGTTTGATACATGAGCCGCTCATCCAGATTGAGTAGGGCAGCCAAAGCATACAGCTGACATGTGTGCGTATGTCTAGGTGCACTAGTGATAAGTCTGCAGGCTTTGTTAAGTGTAAGGTAGACCTTGCTGAGGGCTGTCTGATCAGCTGACCCATAGACCGGGAGGTCATAGTCTATAAGAGATATGACAGAAGAGGTGACAGCAAGGCGGAGGGCATCCACAGGGAGACATTTTTTGTGCCGGTAGAGAATACCCAGCCACAAGTTGGCAGCAGAGTTCAAGGAGGAGATATGGTCATGGAAGGAGAGGGCAGGGTCAAAGACAATTCCCAGGTATTTATAGGATTGCACAGGTTTGATGGGGATTTTGAGGGTGGAGTGAACAGTGAGGGGAAATTTGCTGAACTTGTTTTGGGGGTGGGAAAAGAGCATTGTTTTTGTTTTCTTTAGGTTGATTATGAGTCAATGCTCAGAGAACCAGGTTTCAGTGGAATCAAAAGCAAGTTGGAGAGAACTCTAAAGCAGCGTAGGGTTACTATCAGAGACGAAGAGTACAGCATCGTCAGCATATAGCAGGATCTTACCCGTGCATGTACTGGGTAGCGAGTTGAGGAAAAGGGAGAAGAGTAGAGGTCCAAGAATAGAGCTCTGAGGGACTCCAGAGCGAATAGGGCAGGTGCTGGAGAGATTTCCACTAACTTTCACACATTGGGAGCGGGCTGAGAGATAGCTGGCACACCAGGAGACTGGTCCAGTGGCAAAAGCCTATGTGGTCAGGGTAGTTAACAGGAGTGGATGCATCACGGTATCAAAAGCTTTAAACAGGTCAATGAATACAGCGCCAGCCAGGGCACCAGTGTCCAAGGAGGTGTGGAGGAAGTTGGCAAACTCCAGGAGTGCCATATTGGTACTATGACCAGCTCTGAACCCATGTTGCTCAGGGCAAAGAACATTGTACTTTGAGAGGTAGTTAGAGACTTGAGTGGCAACAATTTTCTCCAGGGCTTGGGGGGATTGAGATGGGTCGGTAATTACCTGGTAGAGTTCTGTCACCACCTTTGTGGACAGAAGTAACCGTAGCAACCCTCCAGAGAGCAGGAAATTGTCCGAGGCAAAGGGATTTGTTAAAGATGCATGTGATAGGGGCGAGGACCTGAATCCAGGACCTGACGTAGGAGGCAGGGATCAAGGGAATCATTACCTATGGTGTTACCTTTTAAGGCTTTAAGGAGATATGGCCTAGTTTCTTGTAAGGTGACACAATGCAGGTGGAACAGGGGGCGTGTGATGGGAGGGGCGGAACTAGGGGGTGGAGGACTGAAGAAGTTACCAGGGAGTACTGAGCTAAGGTTGGTAAAGGAGTTATTGAGGTGAGTGGCAATGAGGGTAGGATCAGTGGAGACAGTACCACTGATGTTAAGAAGTGTGGGAGAGGGGGACCAGGAGTGACCATTCAGCTGCTTGACGTTGTCCCAGAAAGACCTAGGGTTTCCCCAAGAGGAGGTAAGGGAGGCTTGATAGTAGTATGCCTTTGCTTTATGGATAGCCCAGGTGAACCAGTTTCGAGTTGCAGCATAGGTCTGCCTGTCAGATGGTCAGCCAGAGGCAACAGCAAGGTGCCACAGATTATCCAGCTGCTTAAAAAGACACCTCAGTGCAGGGGTTAGCCAAGTAGCATACCTTACTTTGGACCTATGGGCAGTTATAGGAGCAAAGATGTCACAGGCAAAGTTGAAAGTGTTGATAAAGAAGGACAGAGCCATGTCAATGTTAGTTGCATTTATCAGTGGGGACCAGTCTGTGTGAGCAAGGTAATGCTTTAGGTCTTTCAACCCCCCCGGGTCTAAGCCACCTTCGAGAGGTGGTTTTGACTGAGGGTGAGGGCTGAGAGGTTACCCAGCTGAAGAGAACAGGGGAGTGGTCACTAAGACAGTCAGGGAGAATTTGGATATTGTGGATGCGGCTTGGCCTGTTAGTAAGGACCACATCCAGGAGAGTGCTAGTGCCCCGTCTGGGGTTGATTCTAGTGGTCTGGGAGACTAGTTGGGTTATATCAATTGCAGCAAAGGCCTCGTGGGCGGAAGAGGCTGAGGGGCAAAGCCAATTAATGTTCAAGTCACCCACCAGAATTTGGTCAGAGGGGTTGGATAGGGAGATAATGTAGTCAATTAGTGGGCCCAGTGCCTGAGATTAGTTTTTGGGAGGTATGTAGGCCGTAGTCAGGAAGATAGGACCTCTAGGAGGGTCAGGAGATAGTTTGATTGTTAGGGCCTGGGCATGATGGTCAAGGTCTGGGGAAGGGAGAGCTAGTCCTGCAGGCGGGTCCTTTAAGTAGATGGCACTACCCCCACCTCTCCTACCGACCCAGTCCAGCCGGTGGAGGGTGTAGCCAGGGAGAGAGACCAGGGAGTTAGGGGTGGAGTCAGACAGCCAGGTTTCAACCAAGGCAACCACATCTGGTTTATGATCCAACATCCAGCAATGTAGTGAGTCCATTATTTTCAGGAGGCTACAGATGTTCATAGATGCGATAAGAAGTCCAGTGGATTTTGAGGGAGGACTAGTGTTGCCAGGCCCAGGATTGGGATGGATGTTGCCAGACAGAAGTAGGAGGAAGAGGGGTCCTCTTGGGAGTAAGCGGCAGCATGACAGTTTACGACGACTGAGGTAGGGGGGATGAGGGGGTGTAGAGGTGCAAGGGATAGGAAGCATAGTACAGACAGGACAAGCAAGCATGATGAGATGCAGAAGGGGGCAAGGGGAGTGAGCGAGGGGGTGACCACATGATCGGTGGTAGGTAGCGCATGCAGAGTGAGTGAAAGCCACAGGAAGGGGTGGGGCAGGGTGGGATGTGGGGTGGGTTGCAGGCAGATCTCTGGGGGCATAGGAACCGCTCAACAGCAGGGATATAGTACCCCTAGGAGGTGACTAAAATTAGAATTAGGGAAGGAGAGGAGGAGGCAAGGCGTAGAGTGATAGACATGCATGGCGGTGGTAGTGCCATTGTTTTTTGTAGAAAAAGCTAACAGGGGCTGGGATGGTAGCTGGAGGGGAAGAGGAGGGATAGAGCCTATATGGGACCGGGGGGGTGGTGGCATAGCAGTAGGATTGCTAAGGGGAAACAGTGCCCACTGTTGGCCAGCAGGTATAACCTGCTAATGGGAAGAGGGACTTAGGTTCAAGTGCACACAGGAGTGGCGTCACAGGAAGTGGCCGTACTGGCAGACCAATAAAACTCGGCGCCCCTGGGTGGGTGGGTGGTTGGGCGGGCAGGGCAGACAACGCGAAGCGTCGTCGGGCTAGCACCCCACAGCAGATGCCCGCCGGAACAATCGATGGACTGTGGGGCAAGAGTCCTTTTGGTTGTGCAGCTGAGAACGCCCCAAGGTCGACTAGGGCAGGAGTAGATTGCAGTGCAGCTGTTTACCTGTTCAGCCGGCGTATCAGTGAGGGCTCCAGGTGGGAGCAACATTCCTCCGTCCCTGCCGCAGTTGGCAGCGTTCAGTGTGTGGTGGGGTTCCATCTGAAAAAGGTAGCAAGCAGGGAGAAAATTAGTATGCGGCGGGAGGATTACAACAGCTGATCTTTGGCTTCACACTGCACATGCGCAGATACGGTGCTACACCAGTTACACTACACAATGAGCACCACTTAATTATGTCTGCCTGAAATTGATCTGCACAGCATTCCAGCAAGCCTCTTACTTAGCTTTACTCTATACAGTTTATCCTGACTTCCTTCAGTTTTAGACTTACTATACACATGAATATGGATAGTGCTACAAGGACAGCCTAGTTTGTTCAACAAACATATCATTACTAGATCAGGCACCTTCCTAAATACATTCACAGGTCACAGGACCCTACAGCCAGCTCTAACAGGCAATTCACTAACATCCCAAACCTATCTTTCATGCGTACTAGTTGAGCAGCTTTATATCGTTTGTGCACCCCAGAACACTACAAGCACTAACAGTGTTAAATAGTACAGCTAAAAGAGCAGTCAGCTTGCACATATGTACTCATTTAATTCCATGCTAGCTTGTCCATCCAGACGACCAACCCGAGTCCTCGACCACCCTCTCAGGTAGCACCCCACAGCAGATGCCTGCCGGAACAATCAGTGTACTGTGGGGCAAGAGTCCTTTAGTTGTACAGCCGAAAATGCCCCACGGTCGACTAGGGCAGGAGTAGATTGCAGTGCAACCGTTTACCTGTTCAGCCAGTGTATCAGTGAGGGCTCTAGATGGGAGCAACGTTCCTCCATCCCTGCCGCGGTCGGCAGCGTTCAGTGCATGGGGGGGGTTCCGTCTGTTCAGCCGGCATATCAGTGAGGGCTCCAGGTGGGATCAACATTCCTCCGTCCCTGCTGCGGTTGGCAGCGTTCAGTGTGTGTGGGGGGGTTCTGTCTGTTCAGCCGGCATATCAGTGAGAGCTCCAAGTGGGAGCAACGTTCCTCCATCCCTGCCGCGGTCGGCAGCGTTCAGTGTAGAAAGAGCTTGCATCACAAAAGTGCCTCTTACTTGTTTGGTGAAAAAATATGACTCTATTCCAAAGTTATTCAATGTGCTATTAAGCAGGTCGACCATCGGGGCTTTACCTCAGAGTTAACCAGCTTTTTACCTTAAACCAGGCACAAAATCTGAGTGCTGTTTTTGACAGCAGCCTGACATTAAAATCTCAGGTGTCTTCAGTTGTAAAGATCTCATTTTACCACCTGAGGAAGATTGCTCAGATTAAGCACCTGGTTCCATCTGGCGATATGCCAACTCTGGTTCATGCCTTTGTGACCTCGTACTTTGATTAATGCAATGCCCTATACCTAGGGCTAACATGGGTTTAGATCTGTCAATTGCAGTGGGTGCAGAATGCATCAGCCAGGTTGTTGACTGTCTTATCAAGATCTTACCATATCACACCTGTGCTCCTCAGCCTGCACTGGCTGCTGGTACATTGGCGGATCACCTTCAAGGTTGGGCTACTGACCTATAAAACTCTAAATGGACTGGGACCTGGCTACTTGCAAGATCTCCTGTGCCCTTATCACCCCCTCCACTCACTCTGCTCTGCCGACGAAGGATTTCTAGAGATTCCAAGATTCCAGCTAAAGACTTTGGGGGCTCGCACTTTTGCTTTTATGGCCCCATCCCTGTGAAATGCTCTGCCTCTCTGGATTAGGGACTGCCTGACCATTGACAGTTTTAAATCTGAACTAAAACCATATCTGTTCAGCCTGGCATTTCCAGATGAGGGTCAGGGCTAGCTGTACCGCTGTCTGATTGATACTGACTGATCTTTATTAAGATGTTTTAGTTATTTTATTAATGAGTGTATGTCTAAATGTTTTTAACCTGTTTTAGCATTTAAAGTGCTTTGATCTGATGGAATTGCCCTTGCAGATCACATTTTGATTGATTGATTGATTGATTGCTTAAAGTTCCCATTATTTTCAATGGAAATTTCACTCTCTGGGAAACAAAACCTAAGGGTTCTCACCTGAGCTCAAAGCTTCCCTTTTAGAAAGGGATGCTTTATGGAAAAAAGCCAGAAGAAGCAAGAACAACTCAGATTGGTGTCTTTTTAAGAGAACATGTAACAAGTGCACCAAGTTGGACAGAGCAGCCAAGGCTGCCTACTATCGTTTAGAGTTTGTCTCTGCCTCAATAAATCCTGCAAAGCTCTGGAAAACATTAAAAGACATGTCTGGACATGCACCTGATAATTCCATTGCAGCAAAAATGAAGTCAGGTGACAGCGTTCTTGCTAACCAATCGGAGATATTGGAAGCCCTCAATAACCATTTTGCAATGTCAGGGCTAGCATTTGATACTTCTCCTGCCAATGACCTCCGCACAGCTCAGGGCCCACAAAACCATGAGTCCCCCTCTACGGAGAAGGCCTTCTCCCTCCTGCCTGTATCTCTAAATGAGGTGGAAGACCTACTGCTGCAACTGGACACCAGGAATGGAGCAGGGTCCAATTTTGTAGAGCCAGACTATCTGAAATGTGCCTACCATGTGCTTGCGGTGTCAATCACCCACTTATTCAACATGTCACTCTCCCAGGGTAGCCTCCCCACTCAGTGGAATATAGCCCATGTTATCCCTCTATTAAAAGCAGGTGACCCCTGCAATGTAAGTAATTACAGACCGATCTCCCTCCTCCCAATCCTGTCTAAATTACTAGAAAAAATAGTGTGTAGCCAGCTAGGGTATATCTAGATTCCAGAAGTCTATTAAACCTGGTTCAGTCTGGATTCAGTGCAAAGCACAGCACCATAACAGCTCTAGCTAAGGTGACCAATGATTGGCTCCTAGACCTTGACAAGAAGAAGCATGTCTGTGCTGTTTTCTTGGATCTTAGTAAGGCATTCGACAGAGTCAATCACAGCCTGCTTCTTTCCTCCCTAAGCACGTTAGGCCTGGACCAGAAATCTATGTGCTGGTTTGCAGACTACCTCGGAGAACGGAAACAGCAGGTTAAAGCTGAAGGTGATCTTTCTCCATTAAAACCTATGCTGAGGGGCATGCCCCAGGGCTCTATCCTTGGTCCCCTTCTCTTTGCAGTCTACATTAACAACATTAATGACCCCATCAAAAAAGCCAACATCTACTTATTCGCGGATGACACTGTAAGGTACTTGAGTCGTCCCACGCCAGAAGTAGCCTATGAAGACTTCCAAGCTGAATTTAACCTTCTACAATTCCAGCTCATAAACAAAAAGCTTCTGCTCTATGCGAAAAAGACAAAACTCCTTGCATACAATTCCTGCTGGGGGGGGAGCTATCCCACAAATTACCACTATTCCTGGAGAAACTCTAGAGTATGTAGCTAAATTAAAATATCTTGGAGTTTGGCTCGATCATAAACTTTCCTTCACTGACCATCTCGAAGAACTACAGAAGAAACTAAGGCAAAGATTAGGACTGTTCTACAAAATTAACCACCTGCTCACAAAGGAGGCCAAGATTCAACTGGTTCAAGCTACCTTCCTATCTTTAATAGCTTACGTGAACCTGCTCCATAACCACTGCACTGCCTCTGCACTGGCTAAGTTGGACATCTTCTACCACAGAGCTATCAGGTTCATTACTGGCCTTCCACTTTCCACACACCTCTGCTCCCTGTACTCATTGTTAGGCTGGTCTTCCCTTCACTATAGAAGGAATAGAAACACTGCCCTATGGGCCTTCAGAGCGGTGACCAACAAGCTCCCCTCATATGTCTCAGATTGAATTCTCTGGAGTGTGTTAGGCACCTACACTCTAAGGAGCTATTTCCTAATTGACCTCCAAGTTCCAAGGGTCAAAACTCATTTCGGCAAAGCTGCTGTAAGCTTCTCTTTACCCACATTGTGGAATGGTTTACAAAGGAACTTGAAGCTGAGCTGCCCTGTTAGCCTGAATATCTTCAAGGTGCTCTACGATCGCTACATGAAAGCACCTTGCAAATATTTTTCTCACCGCTAGCCCACTAGTTCCACAAGTCCCCCTTTCTATCCTGATGCTTGCCATGTTTATACCCCAGGCTCTCACTCTTTCCCTGTTAACTCTTCCTACTGCCCGTACCCTTCCCTGTCCATTCCAGCCTGGCTAAAGTCCCACCCCATCCATAGTAGTGTCCCAATTATCTACCCCTCCTCCATCATTATCATAATAAACAAGAACACAACAGCCATCGTCACTTTCTGTGTTTTTAGCTCAATTTTTCCCCCAGTCGTTGGTAATATATCCCTCTCCTTCTTTACCTCTCTAACCTGCCACCCCATGCACAACCTCTCTCCTCTATATGTGTAGTTGCCGGCTGCCTCACTCAAAAGATCTCTGCTTATAACCCCTGTATGCCTATGGTTGAGTGTATGTCTGCTGACTTCTTCAGTTGTAAAATAATGCTGTTTTGTTTTTATGTATTTCATCCTTGTACTGTACTGTATTCACTATATATACTATTTCTTCCTTGTATATTATTGCTTTTGATATACCTGCTTCTGTACTGTACTTTGACATATTCATGACCAGGTCCACCTTGCAAATGAGCCTTGCTCAATGGTGCCCACCTAGATAAATAAAGATTTTGATCGATTGATTGATTGAAGGGAATCCTCCTTCCCCCCCTCTAATCAATGCATTTTATTTGGGTTTTATGTCACGTTACACTACTTAAACTTTCACCGACTTTAGAAACAAAAAATGGATAAAAAATGGATGTATAACGGGAGTACATTGTTATTTTTTTGTACGTTTCAATATTAAATGGATACAAAATCACTGTTAACTGGATTTCAATAGGTTGACTTCAACCTCAAAAATTAGGGTGGGGTGGGTTGATGGTTTGGGGTAAAGCTTTTCTTCAGATACATGTTCATACATGGACAATTTAGGTACAGCATGTGATTTACTAGGTAGTCAGTGTTGTGCCTGCTCCTTTCATGTGCACAAACTCTTTGCATCTAGTACATGACACAATGGGGTTATGTTGTGTGATGACTATTTGTTTACATATATAATGGATATATGATTCTGTCTGGCTAGTCATCAATACATTGGTGGGGGGCCAGATTCCCTTCGATTTTGTTTCAGATTTCTAGGACTGTTACTATATATGCAACAGACTGGTTATATACTGACACATTATAAAACAGTGAACATATAAGAAAATAGGAGCTTAATTACTAGTGCATTCTGGGATGGGGTGGATTTCCTTAGGTTTTATTTTAGATTTTTAGGACTGTTACTCTACTGTACATACAGCAGACTGAGAATATACTGACATATAAAATGATGAACATGTTAGGATACAGGATCTCAATTACTAGGGAGTCTTTGTTAGTTTTCATTTTTACGTTCACTTGCACGCATGTGCAAGGAACATCTTGAGAGAATAGGACAGTTTGGAGGTGTGACTGTCCTGTGCAATCCACTGCTCTGTTGATCAGGTGTGGCGGTCCTGCACCAATGGATGCGGGTGCTGTGTATGACAGCGGTGGTCTTCACTTCAAAGAAAACCACCGCTGTGTGCTTGCAGCACCTCACGCCCCCCCAAAGCTTTGGTGCCATGCTGGGAGCCCACTCCAGCATGGCAAATCTTGTTTTGGCCGATGGGGGTGCCAAATCCTCCGTTGGCTTGACGTGCCCCCAAACAGCTTTCCCTGCTGCCACACTGGGAGCCCACCCCAGCAGTGTAAAATGTCCAATGTCACACCACTGTGTGCTCGCAGCCACCTCGTGCCCCCCAAAGCTTTGGTGCCACACTGGGAGTCCACTCCAGCGAGGCAAACCTTGTTTTGGCCAATGGAGGTGCCCAATCCCCCATCACCTCCCCCTCAGCCATCCTTCTGCCATGCTGGGAGCCCATCCCAACGTGGGCAAACATCCCGCATCATCTTTTTTTGTTTAAAAAACCTGTAAATTAAAAACTGTCCCATGGTGTTTCTCCCTGGTCCCCCTCCCACAACCCTCACCTACCCACTGCGCACCCTGCCTCCCCACACCCCCCTCACCCCACACTTACCTCCGGAGTCCGGCGTGATGCTCTTCAGTTGACTGGGAACAAGTCTGCACTCTTCAAAGCCAACTGTGAACTGAGAAAATGCCGGTATGCTATTTAATGGGCTAGATGTTTTTTTTCAACTTTGTTGCATATCTCAGCCATTTTTTTGAATTTTTGCACCAAATTTTCAACATGGTTTTTTTTGGGACCCCTTCTAATGAATGATGTCACTGTCATGGCATTATTCGGGCCAAAGGGTGATTTCACAGCCACTGTGTAAAATCACTTTTTGGGCCCAATTAATGAAATGACACTGCCAGCGTTCATAAGGTGGTCTCTCAAAAAGTCTATTTTGAAAATTTGGTGGAAAAATTCCTAAAAATGACCATTTTATGAGCGTGCATTGAGCAGTTCCTACTTAGGGTCATAAGTTTACTAATTTTCAATATTTTCACTCCAGATTTTCAACATTGCTATTTTACCACACCTTCTTATGAGTAGTGCAGCTGTCATTTTTCACATCTCACCCAAAATGTGTTTCTGCCCATGTAGTGCACAATGGTGCAGTTGGTGTGTGAAATCAATGTATTGGACACATTAAGAAAATTACAGTTACACTGTTCATTAGCAGAGGTCTTAAAATGGCTATGTTGAAAATTTGGTGAAAAAATTCCTAAAAATAACTGTTTTACAAGCGTACGTTGCACAGTTCCTACACACGCTTGTAAGTTTGCGAATTTTCAATATTTCCACTCCAGATTTTCAACATTGCCATTTTACCACACTTCCTTATGAGCAGTACAGCTGTCATTTTTCACATCTTGCCTAAAACGTGTTTCCGCCCATGTAGCGCACAATGGCACAATAGGTGTGCAAACTCAATGTATGGGACACATTAAGAAAATCACAGTGTCACTGCTCATGAGCAAAGATCTTAAAATGGCTATGTTGAAAATTTGGTGAAAAAATTCCTAAAAATAACTGTTTTACAAGCGTATGTTGCACAGTTCCTACACACGCTCGTAAGTTTGCGAATTTTCATTATTTCCACTCCAGATTTTCAACACTGGCATTTTACCACACCTCCTCATGAGCAGTGCAGCTGTCATTTATTCACATCTTGCCCAAAATGTGTTTCTGCCCATGTAGCGCACAATGGCACAATAGGTGTGCAAACTCAATGTATGAGACACATTAAGAAAATCACAGTGTCACTGCTCATGAGCAAAGATTTTAAAATGGCTATGTTGAAAATTTGGTGAAAAAATTCCTAAAAATAACTGTTTTACAAGCGTACGTTGCACAGTTCCTACACACGCTCGTAAGTTTGTGAATTTTCAATATTTCCACTCCAGATTTTCAACATTGCCATTTTACCACACTTCCTTATGAGCAGTACAGCTGTCATTTTTCACATCCTGCCCAAAACATGTTTCTGCCCATGTAGCGCACAATGGTGCAGTCGGTGTGCAAACTCAGTGTATGGGACACATTAAGAACATTACAGTGACACTGTTCATGAGCAGAGGTCTTCAAAAGCCTATGTTGCAAATTTGGTGAAACAATATAAAAAAATGACTGTGTTATAAGCGTGCATTGTGCACTTTCCACGCACTCTCATAACTTCAAGAATTTGAAATATTTTCACTCCAGATTTTCAACACTGGCATTTTTTCACACCTCCTTATGAACAGTACAGCTGACATTTTTCACATCCTGGCTGAAATGTGTTTTTGCACATACAGCGCACAATGGTGTGGTCAGAGTGAGAAATCAATGCTCAGGACAGATTATGAAAATCACAGTGACACTGTTCATGAGCAGAGGTCCCAAAATGCCTATGTCGAAAATTTAGTGACTAAGTTTGCAAAATGACTGTCATGAGAGTTCATTGCACAAGTTTCCATGTACGCTCGTAAGTTCAAGAAATTGTTTTATGTTCACTCCAGATGTTCAACACTGCCATCCCTTCACACCTCCCTATGAATGCTACAGCTGTCATTTTTCACATCCTGCCCAAACTGTGTTTTTGCACATGTGGAGCAGAATGGTATGGTCACATGGGAAATCAACGTTCAGGACAGATTAACAAACTAACAGTGGTACTGTTCATAAGCAGAGGTCTCAAATGCGGTGGGAGTAACAAAAAGGTCATGATGAAAATTTGTAGTGCAAATACCAGCAACTGCACAAGGTATTAGGGGAAAAGCACCATACGTGCCAAACACCACTGCAAATACCTGCAAGCGAACATCCAGCATTGACAAATGCTTGTTAATTGTACATTACTACTTGGCATTTGAAACAATATTGTAGAAAGGTCATGCTATTGCACTGTGGGGTTTAATATTAATGGATAATGATGATTTTTTTAGTATATGGTAGACATTAATCTCCTGATAGGACTAACACAGTATGAATGTGTGATAGTTTGCTTAGTTATTTTTTTCACTATGCCAGCATATCTCTAACCCCATTAATTGTCACAGACTAAGGACATTTATTA